>CM057829.1:61273961-66073961 GCA_030068075.1 Paguma larvata | reverse complement strand
ACTGACAGCGACCACCATGGATCGCGCAGCCCCAAACGATGATCATAAATGCCTGCCAAGTATCACAAAAGGAGACATCCAGATACTCTGTCTCCCAGTAGAAGAACCCATACCACCTAAGTGGGCTTGCCAAAAAATTGAATCCGAATCAGATCAAGCCTCTGGATTCAACTACCAATTTGCAAGGAAATATAGGGGAACATACTAAACCCCACATGGATGTATTAACAAAATTCAGACCACAGGAAACTTTATCAAACCATCTAATTTCTTCAACAAATAAATTGCAAAGAAAAATAAAAGGATGGAAACCATGGATTTAAAGGGACTTAAAAGACAACTAATAGTAATATATGAATAATTTGGCTCCAGTTCCAAACCAAACACCTAAAAAGAAGTTACTACATTTCTGAAATAGTTGAAGTTGTGAACACTGACTGGATAATGGATGATATTAAAGCATTTTTATTAATTATTTACATTGGGGTTCTGTTTTCTTTTTGTTGAGCTCTATTTTCTAAAAGGGTGTTTATCTTTTGGAAATACATATTGAATATTTGTAGGTGAAATATTACATCTGGGATTTGCTTCAAAAATAGGACAAGAAGCAATTCAGACCCATAAGGATGGTTTATTATAAAAACAAAAACCTGGGGCACCTGGGTGGCTCAGTCAGTTAAACGTCTCACTCTTGATCTTGGTTCAGGTCATGGTCTCACATCTTGTGGGTTCGAGCTCCATAAGGGGCTCTACACTGGCAGCGTGGGGTCTGCTTGGGATTCTCTCTCTCTGCCCCTCCCCTGCTCATATGCACACTATCTCTCCCTCCCTCTCTCTCTCTCAAAATAAATAAATATTTTTTAAAAAGTAAAAAACTAAAACAGAAAAATAGTTGACAAAACTCACCAGAAAAATATCATCACAGAGAAAATGAAAAGTATGACCAAAAATTGTGTCCTAAATTACCACAGCCTAAGGAAGATACTTAGGTAAGACTTCAGTGAAGAGATGGTGAGCCAGGGGAAAGATGAAACTTGAACTAGAAATGCAAAGAAAGAAAATTCTCAGTTTAAAATGACTTCTTCTGGATATAGACAATTGTAGGTGATAGGGATTGCTGGTTTTCCTTTGTTTTTCTACTAGGTCTTGTAGAATCTGAATCTGTAAAGTATGTGCATATGTAATTGTTTTCACACTATGTGTCAAGATTTTTAAGCCTCACCAATATTATATACACACCAAGGGTTAATTATCACATTGACTTAATACTTCTGTTTTGTTCCGTTACCAACATTTTCACTTCTTGGCTTCTCCTTGCTTTTCATTTTCGTTGTTCACTTTTGGCACCTGTGTAACCTTAGAAATGAACACTGTAGATTGGCTACCAAAAGGTGATCCAGTGCCTCCCTCTGCCATATATTCCTTTTTCAGAGCCGGAAAGGTAAAATACACCTTTCTAGTTTCGATCCAGCCAGACGTGGCCTTGTGACATAATTCTGCACAACAATACGTCCTAAAGAAGACTGCAGAGAATGCATTCTCTCCCTCAATAAAAAAGCAACGCCTCAAGAGAGCAGGCCCTTGGCTTCTACCCCGCTTCCACCCTCCCCAGAACCCAGGCATCAGAGCTTGCAGCTCAGAGGAGGAAAGTCACCTGAGGAGAACAGAAGGAAAGCCGGGTAGAAGGTACCTGGATCCAGAGGGCACTAGAAAGCAGCGGTAGCAGCCCTGGGCTGCTCCAAATGCCTCCTCCCCCATCAGTTCATCTCCTCATGGGAGGGAACCCCTGAGTCAGCGCCAGGCTGTCAAGACTTTCCCACCTGGGATTCTCCCCCTTGGGCGAGCTTGGCAAGCTGTATGGCGAGCCTCCTGTTGCCTCAAAGCTCTGCACTGCCACTCTCTCGCTGCCTATCCAGGACGTGAAAGGTGATCTCTCACATCCTGTCTTGCCCCCACAAAACCAACACACCCTTGAGGTCAGTGAGAAGGCAAGTTCTCCACCCGTTCTTCAATATTTTTTCCTTTGATTACGGCACACCCTTCCACTGCCATATTTTTTTAATATTTATTTATTTATTTTGAGAGACAAAGAGGGTGTGCCCATGTATGAGTGTGTGTGAGCCAGGGAGGGGCAGAGAGGAGGGAGAGAGAAACCCAAGCAGGCTCCAGGCTGTCAGCACACAGCCCATGCCCGACGCTCAGTGCTCAATCTCACAAACAAAACGTGAGATCATGACCTGAGCCGAAATCAAGGCTTGGATGCTCAACCGACTGAGCCACCCAAGAACCGCTCCCTCCCCCCACTGTCATAGTTTAATCATAAGCTTCATCCAGTCAAGCTTCAAGGGCTGTTAGAAGGGTATATTTACTTCCATGTGCTAAAATGTGTTTGCTTATTGAACTTTTATGAAGTCACAGATTTTTGGAAAAAGGAACTGCATAACAGAAAAGAATAAAACCTGTGTAACTAGCATTACATAAATAGGTTTCTAATATATTTAGAATATAAACCAAGTATTGAATGTACAAAAATAAAAATGACTTGAAATGGAAATAAAACAGAAATGAATCGTGAAGCCAGCCATATCCTTGGGTTCGCGGTGCCCAGTTTTACCCTCCTCATGGACCTGCCTGCAGAACTGAGACTCAGTTCACCCGCAACGGCTACATTTGCTTCTGCAGCGCAGTTCCCGCCTCAGGACTCAGCCTGAGCCCACGTGCCTTCATGTATATTTAGCTCATTTTGGCTTCTGCTCCGCTCCCAGGGTCAGCTCCCCCTCAGAGCCACACAGTTACTGTTCTCAATTCCTTGCTTTCACTGGCACCAAATATACACTTCGACTCCTATAGGGACTTCTATAGGTACCCAGCCCCCACTGAACTAGTTTCACGTGTGGTCTCTCACAGAAAGATGATGTGTTCATTTTCAATATGTTAAAAAATCTCCTATTAATGGGCTTCATTTCAGATGCCTCTTTCAGTTACTAAAAAAAAATTATTATTGCATACTGCCTTTTCTTTCCTTTTAATTTTTCTTTCTTCCTTTCCTTATAAAGAGAGCACATGCAAGTGAGGGAGAGGGGCAGAGGGCCGGGGGGAGAGAGAGAGAGAATTTTAAGCAGGCTCCATACTCAGCATGGGGCCTGTCACAAGGCTCGATGCCAGGGTCTATCCCAGGACTCAGTATCATAACCTGAGTCGAAATCTAGAGTCAGATGCTCAGCTGACTGAGCCACACAGGTGACTCTCCTATTCTTTTTAAATTAGCTAGGCACAACCCGTGGATCAGCACCACTGGATACTTCATCAAGAATTCTTGGGGTTTAGCTGGGAGGATGGCCTGCCAAGAGAGAGAAAACAAATTGACTCAGGTATCTCCTATGCCCCCAGGAGTCAGTGTAGCAGAAGCTTTTTGAAGACAAGGAACATGGCATGCCTCCTTTTGCAAGATTAAGGAGTGAGAAGGGGTCATCTTCAAAAGTCAGGATAAGATTCCTGCATTTCCCTTCATAGAGATACGGCATCAAAGAGACCTGCAGCTACACGATTTCTGCACAAATGGTGGGTCGACCTTCTCAGCCATGGCGAGGGGTCAGGAGGATGCAGGGAAAGCTGTCCCTCTACTCTCGTTCATACACACAGGGACTAGTGGATAAACAGACCTCAGTGCATCCCATCCAAGAGCGGGCAAATGAACTTGAGAAAAACCCAGCTGACGGGGTTTTATGGTTTGGCTTTGTTTCTTTCTTCTTTTTTTAACTTAAAGACTAGGAATTATGTGACGACTCCTGACAAGTTCAACGCCTCTTTGTTCTCTCCTCCATCCTCTTCCTCTCCCTCACTACATATTTGACATCATCTGTCCGGAAGCAACCACCATTGTCCACCCTTCCACTCAGTTCTCATACTAGTAAGGTTGAGTACATCTTCACATATTAATTTCCATTCTGTTTTCATCTTCTACGAATGGCCTCATAAAGATCTTTTGTCCAGTTTGTATTAGGTTGTCTTTTTCTCACAGATTTGCAGGAATTTTATATGTTCTGGACTCTAAAATGTTATCTTCATGTATAAGTTACAATTATCTCCCTCAGTCTTTAGTTTTTTTCATTCTCTCCTTCGTGGTACAGAAATTTTTATTTATGGTATGGGCAAATTTGTCAGATTTTTATTTAATGGGTTGTGCCTTCTGTTAAAAAATCATCTCTTCATACTGCAAAGTCAAAAAGATATTCTCCTATATTTTCTGCAAGTCGTCTTAAAGTTTTTTCACATCGCGATTTTTAATCCATGTAAATTTTTTCTTTATTTACAATGTGAGGAAGGTATCTGATTTTATTTTTCCATATGAATCCACCGTCCCAATAAATGTGTTAAATAATGATTCTTTCTTTAATTTATTCATATTGCCACCTAAGCACACTTTTAGCTCTTTAATATTTTTGTCTCCATTTCCTTCTATAGTAACAAAAATTTTAACTGGCAACCTGGGTATTCAGAATTAAGTACATTTCCCAGCCTTACTTGCAGCAGAATGTGGCCATGTTCTGGCTAACAGGATGTTACAGGAAGTAGTATATGCAAACTTCAGGAAATGTCCCCAAAGGGAGGAGACATACCTTCTTCCTTCCTAAACCTCTTTTCTTCTGGTGGAATACAGACATGTTGGCTAAAGCTAGGGAAACCATCCTGAGCCATTAGCTGAGTTTAGAAAAGTTGGCCATGCACAGTGGTATAAAAAGTTACAAAAAGGCTGGCTCCCTGACTTCCTCTGCATTAACAGGTTAGAAAGAAATACACATCTATCCTGTTTAAGCCATTGCCATTTTGAGTATTCTGTCACTCACGGAAAGAAATTCTATATTAGTATATATTTATATCAATTTACCATAAATGCTTCCGTCTACTTCTAAGCTCTCATTTCTCTTCTATTGGTCTATTTATCTATCATTGGACCAGACACAGCATGCCTTAATTAATATAGTTTTATATTAAGTTTTAATGTCTAATAGGTAAATCACCTCTCCTAGTTCCTTTTCAGAATTGCTTTTGGCAGTTCTTTGACTATTACTCCTCCATATTAATTTTAGAATCTGTCTAGCTCCGTGGTGGGAAGTGTGGGCATTTTTATTTGAATCTCGTTTAACCTATAGATAACTTAAGGAGCATCAACACCTTTACAAAATTGAATATTCCCATCCATGGGCATGGTATAACTCTAGATTTATGGTTTTATGTTTTATAGTAATATTTTTTACTTTTTCTCCACAACGGTCTGCGTAGCCTTTGTCAGATTTATAGTACCTAGGGCGCCTGGGTGGCTCAGTCAGGTAAGCATCCAACTTCAGCTCAGGTCATGATCTTGTGCTTTGTGAGTTTGAGCCCTGTATTGGGCTCTGTGCTGACAGCTTAGAGCCTGGATCCTGCTTCAGATTCTGTGTCTCCCTCTCTCTCTAACCTTCTCCCACTCAAGCTCTGTCTCTCTCTCTCTCACTCTCTCTCTCTCTCTCTCAAAAATAAATAAACATTTAAAAAAAAGATTCAGGGGTGCCTAGGTAGCTCAGTTACTTGAGCATCCGACTTCAGCTCAGGTCATGATCTCGTGGTTTGTGGGTTTGAGTCCTGCATCGGATTCTGGGCTGACAGCTCAGAGCCTGGAGTCTGCTTCAGATTCTGTCTCCCTCTCTCTCTGCCCCTCCCTTACTCACGCTCTGTCTCTCTCTCTCTCTCAAAAATGAATAAACATTAAAAAATTTTTTAAAAAGATTCATAGTTCCTGATGTTATTGTAAATGGTATTTTTATTGCAATGCTTAATAGGTTACTGATGGTATAAAAAATACTATTAATTTTTGTGTGTTAATCTTATATTCAGCAATGCTGCTGAACTCTTATTTGTTCTAAGGGTTTGTCTACCGAGTCTTTTGCATTTCCTATTAATTAGTTTCCATCAAGTAACCTTAGGGACATGGAAAAAGTAGAGTTGAATTGACTCGACGGGGACAGCATCAAAAGTCTTGAAATAGGAGAGTAGTATAGGCAAGAAGTTTGGGTGCTAGCAGTAGACCAGCCATTAACATGGTGACAGGACGAACAAAGCAGAGTTGGAATTCAGAGAAAGAATACAAGCTACTCCAGGGGGGCTATGCTAGCACTGGAGCCAGAGGTAGGGCCATGAAACACAGGAGTTGAGGGAAAGGAGAATAAAATCTGGGAAGATTCAAGCATCACAGGCAGTCACTGAACCAGACAACATCACTCCCATAGAGATCATTTAAGGCTGACTTTGTCCAATCTGAAGAAACATGGGGGTAAAAGTTGCTCTATCTTAGTGGAGATACCACTTAGGGGGTCTATCTAAGTGGAGAATGCCACTATGGGGGTCAATACCATTGCTAAGCAGGAAGAAGTATGGTGGAAGAGAGAAGAACTGGATCCCAACCAAGGATGGATGACTGGAAGCCACTTTAGACTGAGACATTTTGACATCTCATAAACACTGAAAAGAAAGGTAACTTTGTTGGGGCTGCAGCGTCTCTCCAGGGCTTGTAGTTAATAAGCCCTTCCTTTCAACTCTCATCACCACTTCTGAATTCTGTGGTGTCTTTACGTTTTCATTACAGGGTTATATGAGTTTTAATAGAAGACTCAGAACGTTACAACCCCTGTGAGTTCTAGATGTCTATGTAAGGGGCCCTGAAATCACATTAAGGTAGATAGGAAACAGCTCTATTATCTGGAATAGGATTCTTACTCTTTTCAGTCTAAAAGTCTAAAAGCAGAGGGGTGCCCAGATGGTGCATCAGTTGGTTAAGCATTCGACTCTTGATTTTGGCTCGGGTCATGATCTTATGGACCACGGGTTCAAGCCTTGCTTGGGATTCTCTCTCTCCCCTATCTCTCTCTGCCCCTTCCCAGTGGGTGCTTGCGCGCTCTCTCTCTCTCTCTCAAAAATAAGTAAATAAACATGAAAAAAAATTTAAGGTCTAAAAGCAGAAATCAGGAGGAATGGTGATTGGGACTAAAGGTCCATAAAGTGATAGATGCCTGAATTCGTTTGACTTGCATTCTGAGTCTAGGAAAAGCCTGCTGCAAACGGTTATCACCATGCCAGTGGCCAGAGAAGTAGCCAGACTTTTAACAGCTACCACTGACCCAGGGTGCTGCCATTCTGCATCAGCCTGCCACCTAGTGGTGATAGCGGTTGATGCAACATGTTATTGGAGTCCTCACAGGGTCCATATGTAGTCTCATCCTTTTTTGTGCCTCAGTCCATGCTTACTGGGCCAAACCAAGGGAAAAAAGGGAAGTAGACATTCCTGTTACAATATAACAAGATAATACAGTTATTGATAAAATTATTATTCCAATAATAAAGAAATGTAATTCTTACACTTGTTATATAATTAGGTGTTTCTTTAAAACAATTGTTTCTGGGCACCTGGGAGGCTCAGTCAGTTAGACATCTGACTTTGGCTCAGGTCATGATCTCATGGTTTGTGAGTTCGAGCCCCGCATCAGCTCTGTGCTTGACAGCTCAGAGCCTGGAGTCTGCTTCAGATTCTGTGTCTCCTTCTCTCTCTCTGTCCCCACCGCCCCCCACCCATGCTCTGTTTCTCTCTCTCTCCCTCTCTCTCTCAAAAATAAACATTAAAAAAAATTTTTTAACAATTATTTCAATGTTACTTGTTTAAACATTAGTGAAAAGGACCATCAATAACCTCAGCTTGTACTACAGTTAAAGAGATGATTGGCTCAGCCATGTATAACGCTAGGAAGGACTCAAAAAATGAGACCACAGAGATTTTACGATTACCACCCTGATCTTGAGTAGCCTTGTATTCATCACTATAAACATCAGAATGGACAAAAGAATTTCAATTTTCTTCAATAAAAATTGAAGACAAGCTCAACCTTAGAACAAAAGCCGTCTGTCCTAAAAATACCTCTTACTTGTACTTCTTAGAGAACAGTAAGTAAGACCGGGTTACTTATTCCAAAGTATTTTCCATTGTATTCAGACCTTTGCTATGAAAAAAGGTTGCTCTGAACCAACACCAGAGACTCTCAGGATAGACTTGAATGATCTCCCAGCTTCAGGTCTCTCCAGAAATATCAGCTGTAGAGGACATCAAGCCACCAGGCAGACTCTGGAGTAGTGCTGAGTAGCAATCCTGGCTCATTCATAGCTTTACCTCTAGATTATATGTACTCAAAAGAAATCATCAACCCAAAACTCCATGATAATGCTAATCTCTACTTTGAAGTTAAACAGTGCTACCCTCTCATATATTTGGGTTTTGTTTTTAGTTTTTGTTTTGATTTTATGCCATAAAAGTTTTTCACTACACGTTGTCCGTAAACCATTTGTTAAAATAAGCCCACTTTAAGATAATGCTCAGTAAAAAACTCATCTTAACAAGTTTAAGTGCAAAAAAGGGAGGAAAGGAAAATATATATGAAAAGGCACCTCTCCTCCTCATGAGTTAGGAGGATAGGAAAGGAAACTAATCAGCATTCACAGAACACCACCCTGCTCTCTCTGTGGTCGCCAGATATTTTGCCATCTCGTATATTACCTAAACCTTCAGATAAACTTATGAATTTGAGAAGGTAGTACCTAAGTTCAGATCCTTCCTCACCACTTACCGCCTGTGTCCTTGAGCAAACCGCTTACCATCTCCAGGCCTCAAGGTCCTTCTGTCAAATAGAGGTAATACCTGGGAAGAGCCATAAAGATTAAATGAGGTAAAGAACCCAGGACAGGAAACCACCCGACAAACTGTAGCCGACATCAAACTGAGGCCAGGTATTAATTCCATTTTATGGATGTTAAAAACATCAGTCCTAAATTGTTTTAAAACCATTACAACTTAAAAAAAAAAAAAAAGGAAAACCAAAAATCTACCATTAGAGCCATATCTAGAAACCATAACATCTATTGTTCCATTGATTACTATAGAAAAAAGAAAGAAATGCACTAGCATTTTTTAAACTTTTTTTTCAAGTTTATTTATTTATTTATTTATTTTTGAGAGAGAATGAGAAAGAGGGCGGGGGGGGGGGGGGACAGAACAAGTCGGAGGGATGGTGTGGAGAGAAGGAGACAGAGGATCCAAAGTGGGCTGACAGCAGACAGCCCCATGCGGGTCTTGAACCCACAAACCATGAGATCATGATCTGAGATGAAGTTGGATCCTTAACCAACTGAAGCACCCAGTCACCCTTCTTTCTCTTTTTTGTAGATTTTTTTAAAGTAGTCTCTACACCCAACGTGGGGCTCAAACTCACCACCCCGAGATGGAGAGTCACATGCTTTCCCAACTGACACAGTATTCCTGAATTCTACTTTCAGGATTCCCAGGATTGTCTGTTGGTTTCACACATACTGGGTTTATAATGAACTATCAGAAAGGAAAAGATTCATTTTTCTCTACTTTTCTCCAGCTCCTGTCAGAAAGTTTTAAAGCTTCCCAAGATTTGAGCAAATAGCTGCTAGTACAATTTGGTTCCCTTGAGATAGCCAAAGCTACTCCAGCAATTCCATTCATCCTCAAGGATCCAATTACAAGAATGCAGGATTCTCTTAAGCAACACTGAAGTCCCAAGTATATTTCTGTGAGATGCTTTGGTATTGTGTTTGTATTCCTTTCGAACTTACCCAAGATCCAAAGCATGGCATTGTTAATAAATTAATTAATATACATCAACCCTGGTCAGGAGATAGCAGAATGAACTATTCCTATCATTTGCGATACAGTAAAGAACTTAAAAGACCCCTTATCTGTAGGAATTGATCCAAGAAGCAGCAGCAAGTTTGTCTAGACTAAGGGACAGTTTCCACAGAAATACTAGGCATCTTGATAACAATTTGTCAATCCCCAAAAATATATAAAAAATGGGAAGTTTAGTGATAAGAATATGCATTAGATTTTATGGTTTTCACTAAATGAAATATTTTTTAATGTTTTTTTTTATTTTTTTAATGTTTATTTATTTTTGACAGAGACAGAACATGAGAAGGGGAGGAGCAGAAAGAGAGAGAGAGACTGAGAATCTGAAGCAGACTTGGAACTGTCAGCACAGAGCCCAACGTGGGGCTTGAATTCACAGACCATGAGATCATGACCTGAGCCGAAGTCAGAGGCTCAACTGACTGAGCCACCCAGGTGCCCCTATTTATTTTTGAGAGAAAGAGAGATAGAGCACAAGTGGGTGAGGGGCAGAGAGAAAGGGAGACAAAATCAGAAGCAGGATCCAGGCTTTGAGCTGTCAGCACAGAGCTTGACATGGGGCTGGAACCCACGAACCATGAGATTGTGACCTGAGCCAAAGTAGGACCCTCAACTGACTGAGCCACCCAGGTGCCCCTAAATGAAATTTTTTTTAATAATTTGTTGCTGGGGCACCTGAGTGGCTCAGTCGGTTAGTGTCTAACTCTTGATTTTCACTCAGGTCATGATCTCATGGTTTGTGGGATGGAGTCCCTAGATGGACTCTGCACTGACAGCCCGGAGCCTGCTCTCTCCCTCTCTCTCTGTCCCTCTCCCATTCATGGCATGTGCTCTCTCTCCTGCTCTCTCTCTCAAAAAAATAAACTTAAAAAAATACTAAATTTCACTGTTAATATGTAAGATATAGTAGAATCTTAAAGCCTTTCCATCCACTACAGTCTTTTGGGTGTGTTCTCTTTCAAACATGAAAACGATGACACTAAACCTCTGTCAAAAAGGCATGTACCTTACAATCATGAGTCTGTCAGCATGTGGAAAATTCCACAAAATAAATGTCTGGTTTCTTTAGCAAATAAATGGCTTGACAAGAGAAGAAAGGTATAAAACTGTTATAGAGGGGGGAAAAGGAGAGACTTAGAATGTTCAATATTATATGCCAGTAGGGGATTGCAATTTTTTTAAATTTTTTATTTATTTATTTTTGAGAGAGAGAGCAAGAGTGTGAGCACAAGTGGGGGAGGGGCAAAGAGAGAGGGGGACAGAGGATCTGAAGCAGGCTCTGCGTGCACAGCAGAGAGCCTCTTGTGGGGCTCAAATCCACGAACCCGCAAGATCATGACCTGAGCCGAGAGCAGATGCTTAACTGACTGAGCCACACAGGTGCAAATTTAAAAAACAATGAGATACCTCTACAGACCTATTAAAATGGCTAAACCCAAAACAGTGACAACACCAATTGCTGGTGAGGATGTGAAGCAACAAGAATTCTCATTCATTGCTGGTGGGAGTGCAAAATGGTACCGCCACTTTCTAAGACAATTCAGTGGTTTCCTCCCAAACTAAACATACTCTTACCCTGTGGTCCAACAACCATGCTCCCAGGTATTTACCCAAATGAGCTGAAAACTGACGTCCGCAGAAAAACCTGCTGATGTGGGGTCAGGAACAAATGGTCAAGAATGAATTCTTGGGGCACCTGGGTGGCTCAGTCAGTTAAATGTCTGACTTTGGTTTCCGCTCAGGTCATAATCTCATGCTTTGTGAGTTCAAGCCCCACATCGGGCTCCATGCTGACAGTATGGAGCCTGCTTGGGATTCTCTCTCTCGTTCCCTCTCTCTCTCTGCCCCTCTCACACTCTCTGTCTCTCTCTCTCTCAAAAATAAATAAAAATTAAAAAAAAAAAGAATTCTTGAGGCATTTTATTGTGCAACTTAGTAAGTTTATTTAAGTAGCATGGAGACAGGACCTGTGGGCAGAAAGAGCTGTCCTTCGCTGTGTGAAGCTGGTAGGATGTGCTTAGGGCTCAAGGGGGAGGGGATGTGCAGGGAGTATTAGATCATAAATGTCTTCTTCGAATTTCTACTTATAAAACTACTTTTGCAACATTTCTCTGGCGCTTATCATTCAGCTCGGTATTAACTATCGGTGGGATGTACAGGAAGTCATAAGATCACAGCAACCATCACCTATTTGATCCTTATCGAAACTATGTAGGGTCTGCCTTCTGGGCTGAAAGTAAACATTTTTCTGCTTTTATGTCTCATCACTGCAACACATATTTATAACAGCTTTATTCATAATTGCCAAAACTTGGAAGCAACCAAGATGTCCTCTAATAGGCAAATAAACAAATTATGATACATCCAATACAAGGGATTAACATTCTACAATAAAAAGAAGTGAGTTATCAAGCCAAGAAAAGATGTAAAGGAATCTTACATGTTTATTGCTAAGTGAAGGAAGCCTGCCTGAAAAGACCACGTACTATATGACTCCAAGTATATGTCACTCGGGAAAATGTAAAAGTAGAGATACAGTAAAAAGGTCACTGGTTAAAAAATCTAAAAAAGGGGCACCTGGGTTGCTCGGTTGGTTAATAACGCTTCTGACTTCAGTTCAGGTCATGATCTCACCATTCGGGAGTTCAAGCCCTGCGTCAGGCTCTGTGCTGACAGCTCAAAGCCTGAAGCCTGCTTCAGATTCTGTGTCTCTCTCTCTCTCTGCCCCACCCCCACTCGCACTCTGTGTGTGTCTCTCCCTCAAAACTAAAAGATTAAAAAAATATTTTTAAAAACTAAAAAAAAGTAAAATAAAATAAAATATCATTGGTTGCCAGGGGTTGGGAAAGAAGGGTCGGGGGAACAGATAGGTGGAGCGTGGGAGATTTCTAGGGCAATGAAACTATTCTGTATGTTACTATAATGGTTGGATACATGACATCATGCATGTGTCAAAATACACAACTGTACAACACAAAAGTGAACCCCAATGTAAACTATGGACTTCAGTTGATAGATATATCAATATTGGTCCATTGATTATAACAAATGTATCACACCAATGCACAGTGCAAGATGTTAATAATAGGGGAAACTGGACGGGGCGGGCAAGATTGGGGAGTGGGGCTAATATGGAAACTGTCTATACTTTTGTTCAATTTTTCCGCAACCGAAAACTGTTCTAACAAATAAAATCTAAGAGTGCCTGGGTGGCTCATTTGATTAAACATCCAGCTTCAGCTCAAATAATGACCTTGAGGTTCGTGGGTTCAAGCTCTGCATCATGCTCTGTGCTGATAGCTCAGAGCCTGAAGCCTGCTTCAGATTCTGTGTCTCCTTCTCTCTCTGCCCACCCTCCCTCCCTCTCTCTGTCTCAAAAGTAAATTAACATTAAATAAATAAATAAATAAAATCTATTAATTTTTTAAATTACAGGGACATATAGACATACTAATGAATTTCAGTTAAAATTATTTTATGCACTCTGTCTCTCTCTCTCTCAAAAATCAATAAACATTTAAAAAATTTTTAAATTAAAAATAATAATAAAATAAAATAAAATTATTTTATTGATTTTGATTCTAACTAAACTAGCTATAAAAAGATATCTTTGAGACAACTGAGGAAATTTAAATATGATGAATGATAGATGATATTAAGGAGTTACTGCACAATTTGTTTTGTGTGACCATGGCATTATTATTTTTTAAGCCCTTACCTGAAATGTATGAAATAATATCTGGAATTTGCTTTAAAATACTCCAGCGGTGGGGCACCAGAGTGGCTCGGTCAGTTGAGTGTCTGACTTTGGCTCAGGTCATGATCTCATGGTTTGTGGGTTGAGCCCCAAGTCAGGCTCTGCTGACACTTCAGAGCCTGGAGCCTGCTTCTTCTTCTATGTCTCCCTTTCTCTCTGCCCCTTCCCCACTCACACTCTGTCTCTTTCTCAAAAATAAATAAACATTAAAAAATTTTTAATAAATAAATAATAAAATACTCCAGTGATGGGGTGCCTGGGTGTCTCAACAGTTAAGCATCTGGGTCTTAATTTCAGTTTAGGTCATAATCTCATGGTTTGTGAGACTGAGTTGCATGTCAGGCTGTGCACTGACAACATGGAGTCTGCTTGGGATTCTCTCCCCTCTCTCTCTGCCCCCTCTCCCAAGATAAATAAATAAATAAACATTACAAAATAGCCCAGTAATGGTTTGAGGGAAAGGGGGACCAAGGGATGCAAGTTGGTAGAATGGGAGACAGATGAAACAAATTTGGCAAAATATTGGTAATCATCAGAGTTACATAAGTAGTCAATAGAGGTTTATTCTATTCTGTCTACTTTTGTGCATGCTTGAAGTTTTTCATAATGAAAAGAATTTTTGGCGTGTACTTTGAAATGTTTTTAAGGATTGTGCTGATGATCTGTTTCCCTCATAACTAAATGGCATAGGAGACTGCATTAGAACATAGTCTAGGTTTTCAGATAGGACCACCTGCTACACAGCGATGAAGAGGGACAGGGTGAGAATGACTGGGTAGTAACTGGAATTCCTTTTCAAACTTAATGCTATACTTGCAAACTAATCCAAATGTGGGGGACTTTCCTTAAACCTGTATTACAGCATTCAATTTATAAAATTTTTTTAATGTCTATTTATTTTTGAAGGAGAGAGAGACAGTGCACCAGCAGGGGAGGGGCAGAGAAAGGGAGAGACAGAATCTGAAGCAGGTTCCAGGCTCCAAGCTGCCAGCACGGAGCCCGATGCGGGGCTGGAACCCACAAGCTGCGAGATCATGACCTGAGCTGAAGTGGGGCACTCAGCTGACTGAGCCACCCAGGTGCCCCTCCACAGCATTCCATTTATATATTCCCCTGCCTACGTAATCAGAAAAAAGCCAACAACAAAAAACAATGACCTTGAGACACCCTGAAGCTATCACTGAAAGTTTCTTCCAAGTTTTACAAAGGTATGATAACGTTAATTTCCTTAAACCTGCATCATAGTATTCAATTTATTCATTCCTGTGCCTTAAGTAATCAGAAAAATGTCCACAACAAAAACATTGACTCTAAGATACAGTTAAAACTATCAGAAGTAATGAGGTCAGCATACAGGCAACGACCACAGTCCAAACCTGCTCCACTTTTGGACAGCCTCTACGTGTGTACTAAAACTGAGCTTTGTTTTCAAAAATATCCTTTACAGACCACTTGGTACTTTCTAGGACAAAGTGTCTTCAAAAGTTCTTTTATCCTTTTTTTTTTTTTTTTGGTCATATTCATGTCTATCAGCCTTCTAACCCTCCAGAGTTCCCTTTTCCAATCCTTGAATTTGATAGAATTTGACCTCCTTAGTTCTAACACTACGCCCTCTCTAGCATAACAATTAACCCCATCCTCAGACCCTTCCCACTGATGATGAGTTCAGATGATAGCCAAAAAACTGACCAACACCTAAGCCAGGCAAATTTTAGCACCGTGAGAATGAGGAGTTACATACATGGTCCACTGGAAGACAGCGTGGGATCTGGAAAAAGACAACACACATGCTAATCCTTGTGCTTAAGTAAGTTACTCTCTCTGAGCTCAGGTTCCCTTGGCTATAAAATGAGAATATTGTTACCAAAACCGACAAAAGTTTTGAGAATTAAATAATATGTGTGTTACCCTGGTGTCTGACACATAACAGTTGCTGAGCATTAGTCTCTTCTATTTCCTATTACATTGGACCAAAGTGGTGGTGGGTGTGTTTTTACCACAAATTCGAACTTGTAAGCACTGTTGGCACAGAGTTGTTTTAAGAAATTAGTAACCCAGGGACACCTGTCTGGCTCAGTCAGTAGAGCATGTGACTCTTGATATTCAGGTCAGGAGTTCAAGCTCCACGTTGGACATAGAGCTTACTATAAAATAAAATAAAATAAAGTAAAATAAAATACTAAAATAAAATAAAGTAAAATAAAATAAAATGAAATTTAAAAAGAAATTAATAACCTTAGTTTCTGGCCTTACTCTGATCATCTTTTCTTCTTCAGGTAAAAGTCCATCCCACAGCTCCACTTTCTACTCCCTGTATCCTTGAACCTTTTTTCCCTTATGAATTCACTGACGCCCTCCTCCATGAAAAGTGTCGTATGGGGTCTGCCTCTGCTGACATCACTGTGGCTAAGCTGACAGCTTGGCTACATAACAGGCAATAATAAAGCAAGAGACTATTGGAATTTTTTTTTTCAGACAAACACACGTTAATGTAAAAGGAAAGGTAAATTTTAACAGATTAAAAAGCTTTTCTCCAGTTTTCCTATCCCTCAAAATACTTTGGAAGCTTTCCCCTAAAAATGTCTTCAGAACCTACTCTAAAATCTCTCTTTCACACAATCTAATTGTTTTATAGCCACCTCCTGTAAGTTAAAACTGAGACCTGGTTTAAGTGCTTTCTTTTGTATGTAAGGATGACACTGCATACCTCATTAATTATGTATCTTACTGTTGGCTTTTATTTGGGGTTGGAGGAGTGAATTAATCACATTCTGCAGATTGAGTTTTCTTGTTGTTGTTGTTCTTGCTGGATTTCTATTCTTTGCTGTTGTTTGTTTGTTTTCACAACAAACTAAAAAGGGGTCTATTGATGGAACTGTAATCATCTCACCAACATGAAGTAACCAGTTCTAATGGAATTTTTTAAATAGGAAGGATTGAATTTTAATATGCTAATTTATTAGCTTTATAATTGATTTGCAGATTGCAATTTTTACTCCTAAGGAACGCAATCAGAAAGATAATCTAAACATAACTGCTTTTTTTCTCCTCAAATTACTGCAAGAGAAAGTCAGTAAGTGTGCCCTATTAATAGAATACACAAAAAATGAAAATTCAGCTATCCCTCGACTAAAGGATTAATCATCGTCTCTCTAAAAATAACAAGCTCGCATGTGTCATCTTAAAATGGTTGACTTTGTATAAAACTTTAGAAATACAACCATTGGAAAAATAAGGTATTGCTGTACTAACAGAGAGGTTATCATGATGCCCCCACACTTACTAAAATCAAGATTCCATTGTTCACAGATTTTGTTTTCTGTTATAAAACAAGTTATTTTCTAAGCTGGTATATCTTTGCTTAGTCAGAATGAATGTATGTGTGGACAGAATTCTGACCAAAAGAGTTACCAGGAAGGACTGACTCAACAGAGCTGTGGCTTCACATACTATTTAGAAGAACAGATTTGAACCTTAATCTCCTAATCTGCCTGACTCATTCGATTTCAAGTTGCTTTGCATGCACTTTTAGCTTATTTCTGAAGGTCGTTCTGTTCCTTGTGCTTCTCGTGTGTTTAGCCAGCTGATTTACTATCTGCTCCCCTGATATTTCACACCATTGGCAAAATTTGGTTTACTTTCCTTGAAGTTAAAGAGATAAAACTATGACATATCTTCTTTCCAAGTATTTAAATTTTATATATCAGCTTTTTCCAGGCTTTTCACAGAGGAAATATTACTTACAAGATTTTTTAAAATAAGGCTGCTTTTTCAGCTCCCCTATAGCAAGGCAATGAAAGAAGATTGATAAAGAAAATGTCATATAACTAGTAATCAGCAGCTGACAACTTCGCATATTATACACTTATCATTGAAACGACTTCTACAACTAAGTGAAACTGTACTCAAAAGTTTCAAGATGCGCAGATGGCAAATAGACACTTGAAACGATGCTCAATGTCACTCATCATCAGGGAAATACAAATCAAAACCACACTGCGATACCACCTCACACCAGTCAGAGTGGCTAAAATAAACAAATCAGGAAACTATAGATGCTGGCGAGGATGTGGAGAAGTAGGCACCCTCCTACATTGTTGGTGGGAATGCAAACTGGTGCAGCCACTCTGGAAAATGGTGTGGAGGTTCCTCAAAAAAAATGAAAATAGAGCTACCCTATGATCCAGCAATAGCCCTGCTAGGAATCTACCCAAGAGACACAGGATTGCTGATGCATAGGAGCACGTGTACCCCAATGTTCATAGCAGCACTTTCGACAATAGCCAAAACATGGAAAGAAACTAAGTGCCCATCAACTGACGAGTGGATAAAGAAGATGTGGTACATATATACAATGGACTACTACGTGGCAATGAGAAAAAATGAAATCTGGCCATGCATAGCATCATGGATGGAACTGGAGGGTATTATGTTAAGTGAAATAAGTCAGTCAGAAAAAGACAGATACCATATGTTTCCACGAATAGGTGGACTTGGTGAGACTAAGTAAAAACCAGGGGGAGGGGAAGAGGGGAAAGAAAAAAAAAGACACAGAGAGGGAGGGAGATAAAACATAAGAGACTCTCAAAGACTAAGAAAAAACTGAGAGTAAGGGGGATGAGGGAGGGGGGAGAGGGGGTGATGGGCATTAAAAAGGGCACATGTTGGGATGAACACTGGGTGTTATATGTAAACCAATTTGAAAATAAACTATTTTAAATTAAAAAAAAAAAGTTTCAAGATGCGAAGTTAAAATATAAAGTGTAGAAAATTAAGGGAATTATGGAGATAGGTGGTCCTAGGATTTGAATACCAGAAAAGGCAATAACTCTGAATTGTAATAGTGGCTTTCACTGATCTTGGACAAATCACTCCATTCAATTGCCACCCCTTCATTCCCCTCTTTAAAAATGTTTATAATAATACCCACATCTGTGGATATGTTCCGAGAATTACCCAATTACTAGGTTATAAAGCACTGGGAAATTTTAACTCTGCTGTGAAGACAATGAAGTGCATGTCAGCATGTAAACATGACGGAAAGCTGCATATTTACCTGTCTTAGTTTCTTTCTGTCTTGACCACTATCTGAGGACATCTGATAGTACAGCTGCCTAAAGTTAACAGGATATGGGAAAGTACGTCCAGACTATCCATTTTTTAAATTCCTTCCTAAAAATATTATCGCTCTTCCTCTGGAATATATTAATCATATGCCACTTGCTCTCTAGAAAATATAAATAAAAACTACATCCTCTAACTTTCATAATTGTTAGAGAAATATTTATACTTCTCTTGGATGATAATTGAGAAATGTTTCCTTTGAGGTACATTTTACTTATAAACTCCTCGAATGCTGAATCCATGTTTACACATCTCGTACACTCCCATAGCAACCAGGAAAGGGCCTCTCACATAAGATGAAGTTCCATAAATATTTTTTTCATAAATATTTCTTAAGCTGTTCTCTCTGCTTAGGACTGGGAATGAAAAATAAGTAAGCCTAGGTTCCTGTTCTCAAGGAATGACACATATTATCATACTGTCTTCGATAACTCTGATATGATTTGCTAAAATAAAAAATGGAAAAGGGAGAAGTTGTTAAGAAATCTTTCAGGAAAAGATGACATTTTAGTATAAGGACAAAGAACTCATGATACACAAAAGAAGCAAGCAGGTAGAGGTAATAACACAAGGAAAACATTGTATGTATAAGATCCAGTGAATAGTTCAATCTGTAAAGCATAGAGCACAAGACGGGAAGTGCTAGAAGACGAGACTGGAAACAGGACAGTTTGTACGGGTCTCGCGTTCTATACCAAAGAATTTAGATTTTATCCTAGAGACAAATGGTCTCGAAAGTGAGGTGCACTCACCCAAGAGCATATGCAAAATTATTCCAGGTAAAATCAGAATATCTATTTCTTTTTTTAAATTTTTTTAATGTTTTATTTATTTTTGAGAGACAGAGAGACTGAACGTGAGTGGGAGAGGGGCAGAGACAGAAGGAGACAACAGAATTCGAAGCAGGCTCCAGGCTCTGAGCTGTCAGCACAGAGCCTGACATGGGGCTCAAACTCACAGACTGTGAGATCATGACCTGAGCCGAAGTCAGACACTTAACCGACTGAGCCACCCAGGTGCCCCTAGAACATCTATTTCCATTTATCTTTTCTCATCCTTTTACATTTTGTTTGATGAGTGTAGTGTGTGTGTGTGTGTATGCGTGCGTGTATGTCTGTGTATGTTTTATAAAGAAAAATACACGTGTTGAATGCATATTCATAATTTTTATTGATGGAGTACACAATCAAAAAATATGAAGACCTAGGCAATAAGCTACCACTGAAAGTTACCTTTTTAAAAAGGTAAAAGTATCAGATCTATATTTTAGAGAGATAACATTGGTGAGGTGCATATAGATGATACAGAGAAAAGAAGAATTTTTTTCAGCCTTATTGAGATATTATTGACATACAACATACATTAGTTTAAGGTGTTCAATTTTGATGATATGATACATGTATATATTGCAAAATGAATACCACAATACAGTTAGTTAACACCTCTATCTTGTCACATAAGTACCTTTGTGTACCTGTATGTCTGTGATTACATATAAGATCTATTCTCTTAACTACTTTTTTCAAGTTTATTTATTTATTTAATCTCTAAACCCAGCATAGGGCTCAAGGTCACAAGCCAGAGATCAGGAATCACCCACTCCTCTAACTGAGTCAGCCAGATGGCCCAACAACTCCTAGTTATATAACACAGTATTATTAATTATACTCACCATGCTACACATTTAGAACTTATTCATCTTATAACTGGGAGTTTGTACCCTTTGACTGACATCTCCTCCATTTTCCTTACCGCCCCCAGCCCCTGGCAACCACCATTGTACTATTTCTAGGAGTTCAGTGTTTTTAGATCCTCCATATATGTAAAACATACAGTATTTGTCTTTCTCTGGGTGATTTATTTCACTTAGTATAATGCCCTCAAGGTCCTTCCATGTCATCATAAAAGGCAGGATTCCTTTTTATGGCTAAATAATATTCCATATTCTTCCACATTCATATTCCATACTTATTATTCCCTTTTACGTATGTTATATATCACATTTTCTTTACCTATTTATCTGTTGATGGCCCCTTAGGTTGTTTCTAGATCTTGGCAATCATGAATAATGCTGCAAAAAAAAAAAAAAAATGCTGCAATGAACATGGCGGGTGCAGATACCTCTTTGAGACAATGTTTTCATTTCCTTCTGATATATGCCCAGAAGTGAGATGGCTGCATCAAATGGTAGTTCTGTTTTTAATTTTTTGAGGAATCTCCACGCTGTTTTCCAAAGCGGTTGTGTCAGTTTACGTTCCCACCACCAATGGTACATGGGAGTCCCTTTTATCTCCAATCCACACCAATACTTATCTCTTGCCTTTTCGATAATAGCCATTCTGATAGATGTGAGATGGTATCTTATTGTGGTTTTGATTTATAGTTCCCTGATGATCAGTGATATTGAGCATCTTTCCATGTATCTGTTGGTAATTTATATGTCCTCTTTGGAAAAATGTCTACTCAAGTCCTTTGTCTATGTTTTAGTGCTATTGTTTGGTTTTAGTTCTGCTATTGAGTTGTATACGTTCCTTATATATTTGGATATTAACCCCTTACCAGATAGATGGTTTGCAAATATTTTTATTTTGCTGAGTGTTTCTTTTGCTGTACAGAGCTTTTTAGTTAGATATAGCTCCACTGATTTAAGTTTTTATTTTGTTGCTTGTGCTTTGGGTGTCATGTCCAAAAAATTATTGCAATGACACATGTCAAGGAGCTCTTCTAGGAATTTTACAGTTTCAGGTCTCACATTTAAGTCTTTAATTTATTTCAAGTTAATTTTTGTGAGTGGTGTAAGATAGGAGTCCAATTTCAGTCTTTTGGATGTAGTTATCCACTTTTTCCAACACCGTTTACTAGAGAAACTATCCTTTACCCATTGAGTATTCTTGGCTCCCTTGTCAAACATTAGTTGACCACACAGGTGAAGGTTTATTTCTGAGCTCTCAATTCTGTTCTATTGGTCTTTGTGTCTATTTTTAATGCCAGTACCATACTATTTTGATTATGATAGCCTTGTAATAAAGTTTGAAATCAGGAATTTCAAAAAGATAATGTAAAAGAGAAATATTTCTTAAGAAGAGAAGTATTGAGAAGAGAATAGAGTGGAGATAAAACTTACACTTTTTTTTTTAATGTTTATTTATTTATTTTTGAGAGAGACAGAGTGCGAGCAAGGAAGGGGCAGAGAGAGGGAGACACAGAATCTGAAGCAGGCTCCAGGCTCTAAGTTGTCAGCACAGAGCCCAACGAGGGGCTCAAACTCATGAACCACGAAACCATGACCTGAGCCAAAGTTGGACACTTAACTGACTGAGCCACCAGGTGCCCCAAAACCTTAGACTTAGTGGAAAATTTTCTCAGTCTTATCTCTTAAAAATATCTTAACATTCCTCCTTAAATAATTATACCTAATTATATATCTCCTTATTATATATCTCCTATTATATACCTCCCTAAATAATTATACTTAATTATATCACTGTTTAGTTAATACTCCTATGTAAGCTATAAAGATATCATGAGAAAAAAATGGTCAGTGGAATTTAACTCACATAACTCTATGAGAAAAAGATCTCCAGATGGTGAAGAGTTTCTTTATAAATAATAATGGGATACAATTTAAAGAAAATAATTATTAAATCCTAGAGATTCAAACCCATAAAATGGCAAAGAATTTATAAGTTAACCCACAGAAATCAATTCTCATTTAATTAACTGTCAACTTTCACAAAAACAAACAAAAATATTGAATAAAATATTTCAATAACCAATACAGCTCAATAATCATGATAATTACTGATTATTTATTTTGGAGAAAAAGCTAGGATAAAGAAAGGATGATTTTATAAGACCACATTATTCATCCAAAAATTTCATTATCAGGTTTAATATTTCTAAATTTAGTGGTTCAAATATTTGTTCTCCATTCAAGTTTTTATTCCCTGTATATTCCTGTCTACTTGAAATTCTCACGCTAGTAGTCTTACCAAGGCCAACATAATAAGGCACTGTGAAACATGATAAGCACAGTGAAAGCACCAACGGTAGGAGCTGCATAGCCTGAAAAGATAAATAAGACATGGTCCCAGCTCCTAGGAAACCCAAAGTCATAAAAGGGAACTAAGACAGTTACCCAGCCAACTACTAACTACATGATTCCAGATAGAATGTGATATGTATTTTAAAAGAGGTAAAATGAAAGTCAAAGGGAGTTCCTAACATGGGTAAGCTCATTTTGCAAAACAAACAATAAAAATTATAGTAGCTAACGTATATTGAGACTTACTACCTACCATGTATTGTGATTACATGCAATATCTTATTTAATCTTTACAAAAACTTTATGAGGTTGTTTCTACTATTAACTTCACTTATGGAGGAGAAAAACAGCTAAAATCTTTTGAATTTGGCACTCTACACAGATGTTGTTGTTTTTTCCCATCCAAAGACATGATTCTGGGAGCACCTGGGTGGCTCAGTCAGGTAGCATCCAACTCTGGGTTTCGGCTCAGGTCATAATTTCATGGTACTTGCGTTCGAGCCCCGCTGTCAGCATAGCCCTGCTGTCAACGTGGAGACTGCCTGGGATTCTCTCTCTCTGTCTCTCTCTCTCTGCCCCTCCTCAGCACTCTCTCTCTCACAATAAAAAAAAAAAAAACTTAAAAAAAAATTCGAAGACCTGAGGGAAAAATAAACTCTCATAAGGTCTAGAGCTGCACTGTCCAGTATGATGCCCACTCCGCATGCGATAACTGAACACTTGAAACGTGGCTGATCCTAATGATGGTGTGCTATATAAATTGCAAAATACACAGAGATATTAAAGATTTCGTAGTGGAAAAAGAGTGTAACACGTCTCACTAATAGTTTTATATTGATTAGATGTTGAATCGATAAAATTCAAAATAATGGGTTAAATAATATATAGTATAAAATTCATCCCACCGTTTTGTTTGTTTGCTTGTTTAATGTAGTTACTAGAAAATTTTAAATTATATGTGCTTTCACTATATTTCTATTAAACAGCATCGGTTTAGAGTGTTGGTAAAGCAAGGAATTACTAACCAAAAAATAAATAAATAACATCAATGATAATCCTCTATGGTAGGGAGCAATCAGGAAGTAAATGCCAGAAATAAGGACAAAAAAGATGCCATCTTATGTGTTTTTTTTAATCCTCTTTGGAATATTATAAAACAAAACAAAAGAACTTTCCCTGGGTGTAGAATCAATGACAATGCAGCAGCAAGAAATACGTCCAGCACCATCTTGGTTTCTAACATCATTCATTTTGGAGAAATGGCAGAAGCAGAGGCTATACAGGATGAGCCTAGAATTTGTTTGTTTGTTTGTTTGTTTGTTTGTTTGTTGTTTGTTTTGAGAGAGAGAGATGGGGGAGGAGCAGAGGGAGAGAGAGAGAATCTGAAGCCGACTCCATGCTCAGCATGGAGCCCAAAGCTGGGCTGGATCCTACTACCTTGGGATCATGACCTGAGCCAAAATCAAGAGTCGGACGCTCAACCAACTCAGCCACCCAGGAGCCCTTAGAACATCCTATTATACCAGAAAGTATGGTAGAGCTAAAAACAAAACCCAACAATGGAAACATGCAAAAGGGATGTAGGAACCAACTGAAAGATCTTCCAAATCACCAACCTGGAACAATTTGAGCAACAAAATAAGTAACATGGTGTTGGATTATAATCCAAAGTATAAAATAAATAACCACGGGCCCATAATATAGATAAATATTTGGATGAATGAATGAATGAATATGAAACAATAGACAAATCTCCCATACAAAAGAATTCTGCTTTTCAAAGACTTAGAGAATTACTCCCCTATCCCTTAAGTGTAAGCTGCATTACTGACTTCCTACCAAAGAGAAAAGATGAAAAGGGAGGAGGGAAAAGGAGTAACTTTACAGGGAAAAAACCTGACAAACATCAGCTCAGGCATGTGATGAAGCTTAACATCACCAGTGATAATCATTAGTGATAAGTTATATGACAGCACATTCCCTTGAAATTATAGGATGAGAATGGCACTTTACTTCTGCAGTCTTTCCCCAAAACAACCATAACCCCAGTCCGATTACAAGAAAAACATCAAACAAACCCAAATTGAGAAACTTTCTACAAAAACTACCAGTACTCTACGAAATTGCCAAGGTCAACAAAAATGAAAGGTCTGAGAAACCATCAGTCTCCAGGACACTAAGGAGACAACAATGACTAAATGTAATGTGTTATCCTGGATGGGATCCTGGGACAGAAAAAGAACATTAGGTAAAAACTAAAGGAATCTGAATAAAGTATGAACTTCAGTTTAATAACCTATCAATATTGGCTAATCAGTTGTGACCAACATATCAATGTATTGTAAGATATTAAGAGGTCAAACCAGATATAGTGTAGGGAGCATTCGCTGTACTATCTCTGCAACTTTCCTATAAACCTAAAACTCTTGGGGTGCCTGGGTGGCTCAGTCAGTTAGGCGGCTGACTTCGGCTCAGGTCATGATCTCGCGGTCTGTGAGTTCGAGCCCCGCATCGGGCTCTGTGCTGACAGCTCAGAGCCTGGAGCCTGCTTCTTCAGATTCTGTGTCTCCCTCTCTCTCTGCCCTTCCCCTGCTCATACTCTGTCTCTATGTCTCTCAAAAATAAATAAATGTTAAAAACAAAACAAAACAAAAAAAAACCTAAAACTCTTAAAAAAGTATATTTTAAAAAAAAGTCCTCTTCCAGTTTGAAATTTTTCATATCTGTTAGAATCGTTATTCCAAGTCTTCTATAAATTTGTTATTCATTGCTTCTTAGCAATACAGAATCTCAAGCCCATTCCAGATGTACTAGTCAGGGTTTCCCAGAGAAACAGAACCAACAGAGAGAGAGAGAGAGAGAGAGAGAGAGAGAGAGAAAGGGGAGAGAGAGAAAGAGAGAGGCGTTATATAAGGAATTGGCTCATGCACTTATGAAGGCTGGGAAGTCAAATCCGCAGTGTGAGTGTGAGCCTGCAGCCTAGATACCCAGGAGAGACTGTGCTGCAAATGAAGTCTGAAGGCAGTCTGCTGGACAACTAGCCCGTGGCTGGGGAGTGGGGTCTTTTGTCTATTCAGGCCTAGACTGAATAAATTCAACCCACTTTATAGAGGACAATCTGCTTTAGTCAGAGTTCACTGATTTAAATGTTAACCTCATCCAAAACACCCTCCAGGTTGACACATAAAATTAACCATCACACCAGATCTGAAAAATCTGAATCTGCATTTCTTTTCTTTCTTTTTTAACATTTATTTATTATTGAGAGACAGAGAATGAGCATGGGAGGGGCAGAGAGAGGAGGAGACACAGAATCTGAAGCAGGCTCCAAGCTGTCAGCACAGAGCTGGATGGGGGCTCCAACTCACAAACCAGGAGATCATGACCTGAGCCGAAGTCGGATGCTTAACGGACCGAGCCACCCAGGAGCCCCTGAATCTGCATTTTAAGAGGATCTGCTGGGTGTTTTCACCCACAGTCAAGTTTGAGTGGCATTACTGTAAGAAACTCCTAAAAGGCCAGAATTCCACCTTAAATCCCTCCCAGAATCCTTCCCCCCTTACAGACCTGAGACTCTGCATGGTAATTTCAGTAACTCAGAAACAAGGTTTGATTTGTTTTAACTTGGTAACTCTCCTAGCATTTACTGATCTGGAGGTGAGGGATACCTTCAGAAATTCCCACCCTCTGTGCTGGGTAAGATTAACCCTCCCATTTGTTGGCACATGGACCTCACCAAGCTCTGACCTGGGTTTTAGAACTACTGGCCTGTGAGTCTTCCCCGACTATACTGAACTCCCCAAGGTCATCATCTACCGCATCTTATTTTTCCTACCTCCAGGCCTTTATAAGAGAACAGCCAAACCGAAACCTGTGGTCAGGACTGCAGGCCCACCTCGCTCTCACTCCCACTGACCCATCCTCCAATCCCCCACCGCCCACCCCAGGACAGACTGGTCCATTTTACTCTGGGTCAGCAAATGCCAGAAATTGCTATTAGAATTAGAACTAGGGAGACATTACACTCACATTTAAGAGGATTCTATAAGTTGAATCAGAAGAAACTGACAATATTGGCTTTTTTGACCTTCAAAATCAGCTATTTCATAGCAACGAACAGTCTGTTTCCATTCAGTTTTTTCCGCCTCAAAAGCTATTTTAGGGACAACATGCAGTGGCGGGTGGCTAGTACCAGGATTGCTGATATTCACGGCAATTTCCTACTGATAAATGAACGTCAAATACACACCACCCGCTTCCTCAATTCAATCCAAGCCCTCCCCTTAATTATGCGCGATTCAAGTCGTGGCCGCCTTCAGAGTCCCATTCAATCCTGGTCCCGCCGGGGAAGCCCCTAAGCTTTACAACGGAGCGCAAGAGTGGGGAGCTTTGTTCCTCAGAACACCTACGATCCCGCAAGTCCTGAGCCCAAGGGCGGAGATAACACTGACCTCGCCCCGCCGCGCCACAACTCCCAGAATTCTCTCCCCCGCCCAACCGCTCCAGAGTTGCCCCAACCTAAGATGGCGGCGGAGGCGGAGGCGGAGGCGCCGCGGCCGCCTCTGGGCGGTGCCGCGATGACAGGACGTAGCCGAGGGGCGGTGCCAGATCCGGGGCGGTGCCGGCGCGGCCCGGGCCTTCGGCTGTCCGGCCGCTGCTCTCCTTTCTGCAGGTATCGCACACCCGCTTCTCCGAGGCGTCATGAGGTCCCCGGTTCGGGGCCTGGCCTCGAGCGATGGCGAGGAGGGCTCAGATAGGACGCCCCTGCTCCACAGCACCCCGCGGGTGGAAGCCGGTGAGTAGCGAAGCTGTCCGAGGGCGGGGGTGGCCAGGGTACACGCGTCCTTGGCAAATGGGACCAGAGCTGCTTAGGGGTAAGGGGTTTTGAGGAAGGGAAGCTAAGGCGCGAGGGAATTCGAGGAGCGGTATCCATTCCCGGTCCCGATTAGCCCCCGCCTGCCCAGGTGCCCAGAAGCTGCTCTGGGGTCTGGCGGGGACCGTGAGGCCGGGCCGGGCTGAAGGCTCGGGTGGGGCCTCGGCAGGTGCAGCCCCGCGGGGTCTGGGCGGGAGTTGCTGGGCGCCGCAGGCAATTTTCGATAACATCGTGCCGGGGACCCTGTGGAAGAATGTATTGGAGGAGAACCTGCAAATCAATGGGCAGAGGGCCGGGCGGAGGACCGGTGTCAGAGCAAACTGCTGGGAGAGATGCAAGCAGATGGGTGGGCAAAGGGTCGGACGGGCAAAGCTCTCTCTCCCTGTCACCGCCAGGTTTCCGCAGCTGCTGTCTGCCAGCTTGTAATCTAGTAGCTCCTTGGGCGGAGAGGGGAGACCAAAAAAGAAGAGCGAGGTTAATATTTGTGTGTATATGGAGGGAAACTTGCATAACCCAGCGAATATTTTGAACTTGCGCACACATTTTTTTTTTCCGTATGGTAGTCTACGATTACATCGTAGCAGTCTGTGGTTTAAGTTAGAAAACAGTTTAGTTATCCTCAAGATGAGCTATCTATAAAGCTCTAAGATAGTTTGGCAAAGGCCTTGCAACAAATAGAAAAGAAGTACTTCACAACATATCTTCCCTGGATTTGGGGAAATTAAAATATATTACTATTTGTCTATATATTTTTAATAAATTTTTATTAAATTTTAATATATTAAAAATATACTTAATATGTAATATATTTTTAAATTTTTCTAAGTTTTATATATAATGTTTTTATAAATGTAACTTCTTTAAAAGTAATTAAAAATAACAAATCCGTTTGCAGGCATTCTACAGTTTCAAAGATGTGTGCATGAGAAACAGAGTTGAATTAGAAATTTGATTTTTCCTGACCAAGAACAGGGTAGTCCTGTGGTATCTTTTTTATTCGTTTTTAACACTACCAGATGGTGGCAGTAGATGCGAAATGTCAGAGCTCCATGCAGCAGTGGGGAGCTTATTTTAGAGGAGGCCCAGTGTAAATACTGTACCAGTGACGTTTTATCTAGAATTGGACTTAGTTCCATTGCGCTTTTTCTGTGGCATATGCTGTTAGCTTTCTATAATTTTCTTCTGTAAAACAATCTAATGCGGAAATACAGAACAAGTGCCATAATCAAGATATTCCCAAGAGACTACTGTATTCTGTTGCAGTTGAGAAAATATATATATCTGTACCTTATCTATGCCTAAGATATACTTCTGATTTTCAGAAGAGAAAAGCTGATGAAATATCAGTTGTAAAATTTTACAGTAGTAAGAAGACCTTAGAAACTACCATCTGGGGAAGCACCATTGTCTACATAGACATTGGAGGGCCGCAGAAGTTACACGCCCAAAGGTCGCACGTAGCCATGTCTGTGTTATATTTGAGGAATTCGCATTTGAAAAATGCTTAATCATTTTTACTTGATCCATCACAAATTTAAAAGTTCCCTACTCCACCATCAGCAAAAGGACATGGTTTTAAATTATACATAGTGTTTCTTTATTAAAAGAGCTAAAATTAAGATATGTTTCTTTAGTGTTAAGAATTAATACCACTCAGGTTGATGTAATATGATGGAATTTTCAGTAACCCGACTATGGTTTGCCTCTCGAGCATTTGTTTTACTCATTTATTTGTTTCAGAGATGCACACCAAAATGATGGGGGAAGGCTGGCCCGACACTGATAAACAATAGGAAGTCTGTAGATTTTTCTGCTTAATTTAGGTAGGAGGAAGGGAGGGAACTAAGCAAGGTATTTTTACAGATAAAAATTCATTCTGCACACTTTATACCAGTTGAGGGTTTACTTTTGTATGAATGACATGTGTTGTGTATTTGATTAAGTGAATTATTGAAATACTGTTCACCAAAAATGTGTTCACTCATGTTAGGAAAAACCCATTTTAGGGCTTCTAAGACATTTCTTTGTGTTTAAAGACAGAGCATGGATCTCCAGCCAGAGTGTCTAATTGCCAAACCCAGCTCTGCTAACTCGCTGTGTGAGCTTTAGCAATTAACCTAAGCTCTCTATGCATTCCTTATCAATAAATCAGGGAAAATAGTATACCTAACTTATAGGGTTATTGTGAGGGTTAAGTGAGCTAATAGGAAGTGCTTAAAAGACTTTGGCATGTAGTAAATTTTACTATTACTATTATTATTATTATTATTATTATTATATTATTATCATCATTATCAGTGAAGACCATTTGGATTTTGCATTCCTCAGAGCATGTGACACAGCAAAATGAGTTCCCCATTCTTCATGGCCACACTCTGTTGGAACTTGTGATTCCTAACTTGTAATAGTTCATTCTATGCTTTGTTTTCATTGATGGGGAGAGTGGTGTTTCATTTTGTTTTGCCTCTACTGTTCTGTTGCAGGGGTTACATTCAGGGCTCAGTTACACAAGCATTGAGTTTTACAACTATACTTTGTGGGTCAAATATAAGGTATGGAGTGCTGGTAGAGAGCAACCGTATTACAGAACAAAGGCAAATGACCTTGGGTCATTGGGTCATTTGGGTCCTGTTGTGATAATTAATAGTAACTGAATCCATTTTAGTGGAATGTGGTGTTTTCACATAAATGGGTATTAATTTGAGAACTAAGAATACATATGAATTTATTAGGAATTAATTACCATAAGGCAGAGTAAGACTAGTTGAATATTACCCTTTTTAAAGGCAAACATATTATATTCATGTTAAAGAGTTCTTTTATGTTTATTTTTGAGACAAAGAGAGTGTGAGCAGGGGAGGGGCAGAGAGGAAGACAGAAGATCTGAAGTGGGCTCTGCACCTACAGCAGCGAGCCCAATGTAGGGCTTGAACTCACAGACTACAAGATCATGACCTGAGCTGAAGTCAGACACTCAACCAACTGAGCCACCCAGACGCCCCTAAGTTTTTTTGTTAAGTAATCTCTATGCCCAATATGGAACTTGAACTCACAATCCCAAGATCAAGAGCCAGCCAGGCGCCCTAATAGGAATTTTTGTGTGATGTAGTTCCTGGGCCAAGGGGGCTCACTATGTCCAATGCCCACCCTCCTTTAGGGAAAATCATTATCTGCGTGGGTCAGTGCTCCCAACCATGCGTTTTCCACGCAGTCCTCCCTCACTACTCAGCACTTCCTTGCTTCTTCCCACTGCCCAACTCTTCCACAATGGATAAATGCCTGGCATTCTAAGATTTTCACCAGCCTTCTCTCCACCCACACATCCTTGCTTCTACAGAAACCTGGCCTTCTGGGCGTATCATCTTCACTCCTCACTGTTGCCTCAAGGGATTATTAGTTTCTCTTGCCATGTGCTAATTGATGAGATTGACTCTTCCTTACTCCACATGGATGATGCTTCCAGACTATTACCCCTTCCTCTCAATGCCTGGTGACTCCCTACTCATTGATGAAGACTAGTATAAATGTCCTTTGTCCAAGAGGCCGTCCCCGACCTCTACCCCACACAAACACACAGACACAAGCAATTTAATGTGACTCCTTTGCCCCGTGTTACACACATGTATGGTGGCACTCTATCTTATTGGTATAACTTTATCCAGGGTGAACAGGAAAGGAACTCACTTTTACTGAGCGCTTACCATAACTGCCCTAGAGCATTTCATTTAATCCATACACAACCCAGTGAGGTGGATGGTGGTTGCCTGATTTTAAGAGCCAAGAAACCTGAGAATGAAAACTACTAAGTAACCTCCCCCAAAACACACAGCTGGTGAGATTCAGGACTGAGATTCATTCCCAGGTCTGCTTTTCTCTAAATTAGCCTGTGTTCTTTCAAGTACACCCACTCCACATTCCTAAGTTTAAACCATATTTTAGAAGCTAATGTTTGTTTTGATGGGTGCTCTGTTCGTCATGCAAGCCTGATTTTGCTTTGAACTTGATTTCAAGGTGGCAGATGCCCGATGGATGTTCCCTCTCTTCATGATGAAAGCGTTCTTTTGTTGGACCAATTTCAAACACTATCCAAATTCACAGGCACATTTTGTCTAATCACCATACTTTCTTGAAATAAATTTTTTCTGACTGATTTGTGAACAATAACCATTTTTATAAAGTAGCAACCATATATTTTTAATATCTCTTAAAACCTCATAGTCATCTACTTTGTGACATCTGTGTTGATTTTTTATTTTCTGATTATTGACTGTGCCCCCAGAAAGTTAAAATTGCCTGATTCATAGTTTCCATGTTATATTTTCAAGTAATATCAACTTCTAGCCCTACATCTTCGTAGGATAAGGTATATCAAAATCCAAGAACGCCTGGGTGGCTTAGTCGGTTAAGCGTCTGACTTCAGCTCAGGTCATGATCCTCTGGTTCGTGAGTTCGAGCCCCAGGTTGGGCTCTGTGCTGAGAGCTCAGAGCCTGGAGCCTGCTTCAGATTCTATCTCCCTCTCTCTGCCCCTCCCCTGCTTACACTCTGTCTCTCTCTCTCTTTTTCTCTCTATCTCAAAAATAAAAATAAAACATTAAAAATTTTCTTAAAAAAGGTATGTCATAATCCAAATCAAGCATCACATGGGGAGAAACTGATTACAATAAAATGCGGTAATTGCAAATAGGATAGAAAGAAATAATAACATTACAAGTCAGAATAGCATAAAATAAAGTTGTCTGGCCTAATTAGTAAGCTGAATTACTAGTGACTTCACCCCTCCCTTTCACTTACTGCTACATCTAATATGTAGGGGCAAGCCCAGTCAGTTCTGCTTTTAAATTTATCTCAAATCTGCCCATTTCTCTCCATTGCCTCTGCTTTATCCTAGTTAGAGCCACCTTCATCTCTTTCGTGAAAAACTCTAATAGTCCCTTAAGTGATCTTTCTGAGTCTATATCTTCCACCATGATTCACACTTCTCCCCCTTTGTCATTTCCACACAGCAACCAGAGAAGCTCTTGAAACCGTAAATTACCTGTTGTCTCCTCTACTGAAGTAGGTATTTAACTTTGTAAATAGTACCTTGGCAAAGTGCAGAGTACATGTGTGTGGATTTTTCTTACTCCAAATTACACCAAGTAACACAGTTTGGTTGTCCAAATTTGACAAGATTGTGAGGCCCCCAATCAGATTTCTGGGTATTATTGTTACAGAGCGATGATAAAGAAAACATGCCTTGCTCTATCCGAAGCCTCCCTAACTAGACAGCAGCCCATTTGGTTGGAGCAGAGAGCAAACACGTCTCTAGATTCAGGTAACACAGACAGCATGAATGGAGCCTTAGAAATACAGTTCTCACAGGTCTAGGTCTAACAATGGCAGTGGTGCCATAATTCTAATAGCTGTACCCCTCCGAAAGGAGTCAATTAAAAGTTCTGTGATGAGCGATGTAATTCCTGCACAGAGAAAAAATTGATAGCAGTCGTTAAGTGTCTGAAGGCTTATAGAAATGTGAGTGTGATCACTGTATTTTAAGAGTATCCCTAAGTATAGTTGTGCCATGTTCGTTAATGCTTCAGTCTGAATCAGTCAGTCTGAATCGGTACCAAGACCTTTGTGCTCTGAAAAACGTATTCTTGTTTGAGGTTAGGTCAATGCAACACCAGGATTCCTGAGTAGGGGAAAAATGCATAGTATTAATATGTCATTAACCAAATAAAGCATACTTATATTCATATATAGATATTTAACTTTAGATTGTCATTACCAAGTAAAATAGATGTTCATATCTTTCAACAGTTATTTATCACTCAGTGTCTACCAAACTTTCAAGGGGTAAGATCCTGGATTAGCCACTCTCTCTCTGTCACTAAGGGATCAATCAACCTTTACTTCCTAAATTCCTGTCCCCTCTCCAATTCTGCAACTCAGCCAAAGAAGAAAAAGACAGAATAGTGTGCATATGCCTGTGATTAAAGTAAAAAATAGATCAAAGCTCCTCCTGTCACATGATCTTCTTTCATTGGTTCCTCCAACCTATTCCGCCTTCCTTTTTTTTTTTTTTTTTTTTCCATCCTTGTGGTACCTTCACTTACTTCCTTTTTTAATGTGGGCCCTTTAAGCATGATCAACCGAGCAACTGTCACAGATGCTGCAACTGTCATAGATTCTACAAGTTTGCTTCTGGATTCTTAAACACATTTAGTTCAGGAGGGCCTTAAGTATTAATCATGGCTTCTGATTCAAACCCAGCCTCTGAGGATACTTTTCAAGGTAAGAAATTTACCAAAAGGAGTTTCATGCCCTAACCTTGGCAGGAAATTTTTGTGCTGTGCTACAATTGCAGTGAGATGGCCACTAATCCGTAGTCAGTAGTATGCGTGCTGTGCTGTAGTGAGTACTCTAGTATTTATTAGCCACGTTTTAGATAGTTTTTCAGAAACAGTGATGCCATTAAACCCCTTATCTGTTTTTCTCATATCTTTGTCAACCGACAGTTCTGAGTCTATAATGGAGATTTTTCTGAGCAGAGTTGGTAAAGCTATTGCCTTCGTGGTTTAAAAAACTGTCTTATAGTTCAGGCTCTCATGTGTTAAATGTTTATCAAAACTACAGCCGCCGAGAACAAATTCTCTTTGATAAATGTTTTCAGATATGCTTCATCAGATTATTCTCAGAAAAATATTCATGATTTATGAATTTGGGTACTTCTAAAAAGTAACCATTTTAGTAATTTAGACAATATCATCTAAGTTATTTCTTTTAGTGAAAGGTGTCCCCCAATATTTATTTCAGCTCCAGCGTGCTGCTCTGCTCGTTATAACTTAGCAGTGTTGGCTTTTTTTGGTTTCTTCGTTCTGTATGCATTGCGGGTGAATCTGAGCGTGGCATTGGTGGATATGGTAGATTCGAATACGACTTTAGCAGATAATAGAACTTCCAAGGAGTGTGCAGAGCATTCTGCTCCCATAAAAGTTCTTCATAATCAAACGGTAAGTGCTACTTTCTAAACACTTATTCCTAAAATACATCCAAGTAAAAATGCTGAAAGGTCTTTCTTCACCCTACAGAAACCACAGACACTTGATTCATGTAAGCTGAGTCTTTCTCCTTTGTGTTTTTCCAGGAACTAGTTGAACAGTAACATCTCTGCAGCTACTGCTACTTGGTGTAATACACCATGATCTGTTTGAAAAGTAGTTTTTCAATTTCCTCTATAAACATACCAACCATCCTTGAAGAAAATTTGGAAAAACCTGTTTAGCATACCAGAAAATGTGATCGTTTTACATGTTCCTGAACAATTTTTATGGGACTGTTGTTCAATGGCTGTTTTACTTAAAAAGTGGCAGTTGCAGGAAAGCTGGGGTCATCTGCAGTATGAAAACTAAGAACAGGTCAATTTTGGGGGACGTTCTTTTCTAAAACCTAGGTTATGCCTAACCTAAGTTGCTTAAGTCACTTTGCCTGCTTCATGTTATAGTAGAATCGATTCTACTATCATTTGTTCGGAATTGAGTTTTATAGATTTTAAACATTTTTTTATGCTTACCAGACAGAGAGCTAGAAAAGGAGAAAAGGCTGGTGTTCTTTTTTATGAGTATATTTTCACCCATTTCCAGTGCCCACAGAGAAGCCGGATCATACTTGGGTTACTCTCCTCTGCCATTTATATACAAGGGCATTCAAGCACAGAGGTTTTTTTCCCTAAACAAGCACGCATACAAAATAGTGACTTACCAAAACAATTTTTATTTGACTTTAATAATGTTGCTGAATTCATATTTGGGTTCACATCACCTACTTTCCCTACTTCAACCTGTAACTTATAATTGCTGGACAGTTCATGAAGTCCAATAATTCCACAGATAAGCTACAAATTGGTACTTCAAATAAGGATCACTAGAGGGGTGCTTTGTATCTTTCCATTTGGCAAGTGCTTTTGTTGATCTAGCTAATTGTGTTTCATCTGCCTTATATCAGCAGTAAAAAGAAATCCTGCAATTGTTCTTGACACATTGGCTCAGTGATATGACTACATGCATTAAAAATGTCGGATATTCCGATTAGTCACTAAATCTTCACTATTACCTTACTATGTGCTGCTACTAATTAAAAGACATTTCCTACTCACATGAAGTTTATGGCTTGGTTTAAAGCCATCTTGTTCTTTTGTCTTGTTCTTTATGCTTGTTCAAGTGTTTGTTCTGAATCAGGGAGATATTAATGATCTATGTTTATGCATACTAATAACCAACATTAAGTGAACACTTCATGTGTGTCAGGCCTTTTTCATTTAACTTCCCAGATCACAAATCTAGTAAGTAATAGAGCGAGGCTTGAACCCAGGCCTGGCTCCAAAGCCTAGCTCAGCCCATACAGTATTCCGTTTAGTAGAATTTCTGGATTAAACCTGTGCCTGTTTTTTGAGCCTTCTTGGTCATGGTCATTACAAAGCCTCTACAACTGACCCTAGAGTCTAAAAGTTTAGTTTCATAAAATAGCAAGCCTTCTTGCAGTTTATGGCTTTCAATTATTTTCCATTCTCTTCTAGAAATGGCATGTCTGTGTTGTGGCGTATAGAAAGTTTGCAAGTTCTTCACTCGAAAACAGTGATTCAAAATTACATTTCTATGTACTTACATGCCAGTTAGACAAAACAGTTGTGTAGTCAAGCTCTTAAAGGATTGTTTTTTCCCTCCTACTCTATATAGGGTAAAAGGTACCAATGGGATGCAGAAACTCAAGGATGGATTCTCGGCTCCTTTTTTTACGGATACATCATCACCCAGATTCCTGGCGGATATATTGCCAGCAAAGTGGGCGGGAAACTGTTGCTAGGATTTGGGATCCTAGGCACTGCCGTCTTCACCCTGTTCACTCCCATTGCTGCAGATTTTGGAGTTGGAGCCCTCATTGTACTCAGGGCTCTAGAAGGACTAGGAGAGGTAATTTTTTCTCCCTTTGGTTTTTCCTCTTATCCCTTTCTTGTCTCCTTAAAGATATCATTCTTTGGTACGGATATAAACCAAAGATTAACATCAGAAGATAATAAGGACTTATTCTTTAATTAGAAAAATGATTAATGGGGCTCCTGGGTGGCTCAGTTGGTTGAGTGTCCAACCCTTGGTTTCGGCTCAGGTCATGATCCCAGGGTCATGGGATCCAGCCCTGCATCGGGCTCTGCGCTGAGCATGGAGCCTGCTTGAGACTCTCTCTCTCTCTTACTGTGCCCCTCTCCCCCACACACTATCTCTCTCTCTCTCTAAAATTAAAAGGGAAAAAAAAGTGATTACTAGAAAATAACTTGAGTAGATTTCATATCAGTGAGGTAATGGGTTCTCAAGAGGGAACACGTTGAAACTGGAAGCTTTGCTACAAAATCAGCAAAGCTGATCTCTTTTTTCCTCTACTCCTAAGATTTTTATCACTTTTGATGATTTTGATTCCTTATCTTTCTTTTCTGTCCACTTCTCTCTTGCATTTCATCATATTCACCTCTATCTTTAAATAATGATCTCTTTTTGTTTCTAACTTTGCTCTTCTACCTGTGAAATGGAAGCATGTATTTATTTTGCTCCTACCATTTCTTTAACCCAAGCGATAGAGTGTCCTTTGGGTTTAGTGTATAGAATGAAAGTTAGTAGGTAGCAATGTATCATGCTGAGTTGGAAAAACACTGACTAGAGTCATAACAACTCCACTGTATCTAATGGTGAAACCGTAGGTAAGCCCTAATCTCTAGACCTCAGCTCATCATTTTTAAAATTGGGACTAAAATATCTGCCCCATCCTCAGTCACAGCTCAGATGTGATAATGATTGTGAGAGTGCTTTAGAAATTTGCCAAGTACCATTTAAATTTAAGCTTTTATCACTAATAAGCAATCTTATTTTGTCCTTATCAAATAAAGATGTGCTAAATAAATTGTTCTGACTACAAAATAAAAATTACTTCCTTGTGACCAGGTTCCTCTTCTCCTTACCTGGGTAAAATATACTTAGTTGCAGCATATTTTCTCTGACCCAGACAGATATCGAATCTCCTTGCTGAATGTATTCGCATATGTTAGCTTCTTGTCTGTTTATGCCACTGATTTAGCATGATGGTATGTTGGCTATATTACTACTACTATCTCGAGTAACCGTGTTACATCTAAACAGAAGTTAAGTTGTGTTTGTTCTTTTGTCTTTCTCTGTTCCTCCAGTACACATCACATGTACATTGCCTCATCCCCATAAACTGAAGTCAGCATATTTCCTCCCTAGCATCTGATTCACCATAAATACACCTACATTGTCCCTAGGGTTTTATAATGAAGTTTTCTACAACATAATCTTTGTAGATGTTTCCCAACACCTTAATCTTTATTCTGTAATGACTCATCCTGTGGTTGCTCTGTGATACAGATTCTTATCAGCTTGCAATGCTGCCTAAATCATTTGTGCCTTCCATTGGTATTTCTGTCTTCCTTTTTTGTTTTTGAAGGAATCAGCAGAAAGTACAAGGCATTAAAGCATTTATTCTTGCCTCCATTAATAATAGCACTAGCTACCATTTAGCTTCACAACAATCATGCAGTATAGGAAGTATTGTATTTGTTTTCCAGATAAAGAAACTGAAGTTCCAGGAAGTTACCAATCTTTGTGAGGTTACAGTTAGTGGCCAAAGACAGCTGTGAATCTGCTGCTGTGAATCTACCTAAATCTATTCCCTCCCACTCTCCAGCATCTCCTCCTCTCCCAAGTCTCTGTGACTCTCCTGCCTGCCCTGTTCCAGCCTCTGTATGTCAGTAATTGGCATTGACTAGGCTAGTTATCAACAAAGGGGGAAAAAAGACTATAAACGCTCTAATCTAATTTATCGAGTTTTTTTGTAGGACAGTTTTTCTTGTTGATTAAGGTCAATTTGAATTTTCTTCCAGTATCCCAAAGTATTAGCTCAGCATTTTTTAAAGGTATATATTGGTAGTGATATTCTCATTTCATTCAGGCCATTAATAAAGTAAATGAGGGGCGCCTGGGTGGCTCAGTCAGTTAGGCGTCCGACTTCGGCTCAGGTCATGATCTCACGGTCTGTGAGTTCGAGCCCCGCCTCGGGCTCTGTGCTGACAGCTCAGAGCCTGGAGCCTACTTCAGATTCTGTATCTCCCTCTCTCTCTGCCCTTCCCCTGCTCATGCTCTGTCTCTATGTCTCTCAAAAATAAATAAACATTAAAAAAGAATTTAAAAAAAAAAATAATAATAATAAATAAATAAATAAAGTAAATGAATAAAATTGGCCTTGAGAGGGTTTCCTTTATGTCATCATTCAGTGTGTTCTTTTAGATTTATTGTAACCCTTACCCTGGAGTCCTCAAGCCGGTTGACAGAATCACTCTTTGTTGAGACTTTGAAAGTACTTCACTAGAAGATATTTTTACTCAAGACTGTAAAGACATCTCACTTCATGGAACCTGAATCTAGTTTGATTCTTATCCAGAAATTTCTCTTCCAACAAAATACTCAACTGAATTTAAAATATTCACAAATCTACCCTGTATTTCAGCAGAAATATCTTATTCCTCTCCTCAGGGTGTTACATTTCCAGCTATGCATGCCATGTGGTCTTCTTGGGCTCCCCCTCTTGAACGAAGCAAGCTTCTTAGCATTTCATATGCAGGTAAGACAACTTCTTATAAAAATTTTGCTACACGTATATATCAGCCTTGGATTAAAAAAAAAAAAAAATGCCTGCACACCAGAACGATGTCAGATGCCTCCTTTAGGCGAAAATTAAGTTTTAGAGATAATAGTTTTATTAATTTTTGTCTTTGGCTCAACAACATATAGCAATGTGGCTTAGTTAACTAATACCATTTTCTCCATCTGCCGTCATTTCAAAACATGCTGCTCATTCAGATGTGAATGCTATGGGTGTTTTTTTTTAAGGTCCAATAGCTGGAAAGTTGAACACTTGTCCTTAAATTGTGATTTCTAATTTTTTTTTGAAATGTTTATTTATTTTTGAGAGAGAAAAAAAGCATGAGCATGGGAGGGACAGACAGAGAGGGAGACAGAGAATCTCAAGCAGGCTCCACACTGCCAGCATAGAGCCTGATACGGGCCTCAAACTCACAAACCATGAGATCATGACCTGAGCCAAAATCAAGAGTCGGATGGACGCCTAACCGACTGAGCCACCCAGGTGCCCCTTCTGATTTCTCATTTGATTGTCTGATGAGCATATCATGATTCTCAGTCTCTCTTTTCATACATCTTTTTTCTCTGCTTTTATTTGCCAACATTTCGATCTGCGGGTGAGATAGTATAAGCTTTATATATGAATTATAATTTTATCAGATCACACACTGAATGAAAACTTTTGGACCTGACTGCTTTTAAATACAGTAAGTGAGAAAGACCTCTCTCTGGTGACTTTTAAGCTAAAATCTGAAGGATAAGAATGAATCAGTCATGCAAAGAGCAGAAGGAGGAGCATTCCAGCCAACCAGAACAGCATGTACGAGGGCTCTCAGGCAGGAAGTCACATAAGAATTCAAAGAAATGAAAAACCACTGTGGGTGGGTAGCACGGTAGCACTTAATGAATAAAGGGGATAATAGTATAAGATGAGGTTGGAGAAATAGACATGGGCCAGATTATATCAGACCTTACAGGCCACAAGAAGAAATGTAGTTTTGAGGGTTTTTTCCCTCCAAAATACAATGAGGAGACATCAGAGGTTTTGAATCAAGAGAGAGACATGATCCAATTTACATTTTAAGAAAATCGTTCTTCAGCTACGTAGAGATCGACATAAGAAATCTGATGATAAATTCATGAGCAGGTACTACCTGTGGTTCCCCTTTACCTACTGAGTAAAGTCTAAGCCTGAACTGTGGGTCAAGATTCTTTACCACTTCATTCCCGCTAGCCTGGTCCCTGGCATGTAGTGTCCGAAGTGGAGCAGATAGTCAGTTATTATCCAACCTGTTTTTCTAGCCTTCGTCTTCTATTTCTTTCCTTCACCCGGGTGAAGTTCCCAAACTCAGTCTCTGCTTCCCTACATCCACTCCTTTACTCATCCTCTTAACATCTGCCTCCATATCATCTTTCTTACCTTGTTCCTGTGGGACAAAAATCTCACCCATCTTTCAAACTCTATTGCTGCTTTGTATATCTTTTCCTGACCTCTGGAAGTCAGAGGTGATCTGTCCCATATTTGAACTTCCACATTGTCCTGTGACACCCAACACTTTCTAAGATGTAGTAATTATTTGTTTATTTTTATCTCCTATATAAGACTAAAACTTGAGACCACTGTACCTACTAAGATATCTTTTATTTGGTGATTAAAATGAATTTCAGGGCACCTGAGTGGCTTAGTTAGTTAAATGTCCAATTCTTGATTTCATATCAGGTCATGATCCCCAGGTTATGGGATCGAGCCCTGCATTGGGCTCTGCTCTGAGCATGGAGCCTGGTTAAGATTCTCTCTCTCTCTCCCCCTGCCCCTTCTCCCACTCATGCTCTCTCTTTCTCAAAAAAAAGAATTTCATTATTTATTTATCTGAAACAATTGTTTGTAATATGTTTTGGTAAAATTACATTACTATGAGCTTCATTCTTATTTCATCACGTGTGCTGCAGTACATTATGTTTTTCAGCCTTAGAGACCGTCTTTGAACCTTTCCCCAAACACCTGGCTTTCTAACACATTCGCTAGTAACGTGACATTTACTAGCTCATGTTATGATAGGTCCTATATTGATTGGTGCATTCTAATTCATCAATAGCTACATAGCTGTAACTCATGTAATTACATATTCATGTGTATGTTTTATATACTGTGGATTTTCTAGTAAATGATTCCTTGGGAGAATCTGTTACCCATCTCTTTAAGCAATAAATCTGTCACCTGTTCATTTCTCCTCAAAGTTTACAAAATCTTTGTTGTTCTAGGAGCACAGCTTGGGACAGTAATTTCTCTTCCTCTTTCTGGAATAATTTGCTTCTATATGAATTGGACTTATGTCTTCTACCTTTTTGGTAAGCTTATTCAAAATTTAACTTAAATCATAATGTAACAAATCCAAAATGTAATAGCAGTCTAATAATTGGTTAAAAATATATATTCCAACTCGCTGAAGTTACCAACTCCTAAACTACAAAGTTCTAAAATACTGATAATCTGTTTTTCAACTTTATATGATTAAAATGATCTAGTTGAGTTACAACTTGATATTAATTTTTGAATATTTCTCAGTAGAAACTGCTGTTGAATTCAAAACTTAAACGCCTTACTGAAAATCAAAAATTACTCTGTTGGTTATTATAAAAATTTATATTTTGAAAAGATTTTTTTCTCAAGCAAAGTAGAAAGCCCTCACTTGGTAGTTTTAATCTTTTTTCTTTTTATTCAGTCCCAGGACTTTTCATTTCTCATTCTCATTACAGGGTAGATACATGTTTTTAATAAGATTGCCATGTAGACATTTCACACCTGCAATCTAAACAAAAAATAAATCCAGCAAAACCAGATACCCGTGAAAATAATAGGTTGTGGACATTTATTTTTTAAAATGTTTGTCTGGTAGACTTTGAGAGGCAGACTCATGTTCTGTTCCCAATTTATAGAAAATAATACAGATGCCAACTATCCCATTAAGAAATTATGAGTGGAACTTGAAAACAGCTTTGATCTGAAACCAATTTTACACTGAGTTTATGATTATATAATTTTTTCAAGACATGTTAAAATTGCTGTTGGTGCATTCTAATTTTATTTAATTTATTTTTCTATTCTAAGGTATAGTTGGCATCATTTGGTTTATTTTATGGAGCTTGTTAGTTAGTGATAAGCCTGAAAATCACAAGACAATCTCCCGCCATGAAAAGGAATATATTCTTTCATCTTTAAAAAATCAGGTATGGACTTTGGCACATTTTTAAAACAATTTCAGAACTTTTTTCTTCTCCAGAATTGAGGTACCAATTTCTTAAATAGATATTTCTATTGTGCATGCTCTGGGCAAAGTAGAGAGCAGGCAAATGAAATAAATGTATGAAGTAATGGTTTGTTTTGTCTGAAAGATTACAATTCTTTTAAGAGTAAATATATGAAAAGTTACTTTCATAAGTCACTTTAAATTTTATTTTTTTTAAGTAATCTCTACACCCAATGTGGGCTCAAACCCACAACCCCAAGATCAAGAGTCACACACTCTACCAACTGAGCCAGCCAGGTGCCCCTGTAAGTCACTTTAAACCTTCTAAAGTGATAATTATCAGCAAGTCTTAAGTTTGTCTTCTTAATTAAGAGAAAATGTGTTATATATGAAAAACCTTATAACCACATTCTAAATGTTGTTAGAAAACTAGTGTTTTTATCTATATTTATTTGTTTGTTTATTTTTCTCTTTTCTTTTTTCCTCTCCCCCACCCCCTTTTCCATATTTTAAATGAGTGTGATTTAATAAGGAAAACAGCACACTTATTGTAATATATAATATGATTTAGACCTACCTGGTTGCCTCTCTAGAGTAGATCCTTAGGGGAAAAATTATGTTATTAATATGTAATATTAATAATGTACAATAGCATGTCAGAAATAAAAGTCTGTCATAATTTAATACATCTTCAAGTCATGAAAACAAAATATTTGTCTTTTGGGAGAAATAAAAGAATGTGAATAGTCAGGAAAAATTAAAATATAAACAGTTTTTTTTGTAGCACTGTTAATGACTTCATAGTTACTTTATTGGTTTAAGAACATAAAATATTTCATATAAAACTTTCTTGCCCATTAAGTTATTATTATTGATATTTTCAGTTTTTATATGTAGCATAAACAGGCAGCAATTAAACATTCATTCACATTTCTTTTTAAGTTTTTAAATTTAGCTACAACTTTTTCTACAAGCTGTGGAACTTTAAGAAATATGGCATCTCTTGGTCTTAAGGTTGGCAAAAACTCAGAAGAAATCACAATATAATAACAAAAGTTACTTTGAGTCTTCTGCGATGTTAATCAGATAAATCACCCACTTTTTCCCCTAAGGAACAGATAAAAATAATTTAATACATTGTGAACAGACCTTGTCATATAAAACTCGATACGTTTTGTCATATTTTTTAACATTGATGGTCAACAGCTTACTTATTTCTTTTTTTTTTAATTTTTTTAATGTTTATTTACTTTTTTGACAGAGAGACAGAGTGTGAGCAGGGGAGGGGCAGAGAAAGAGGGAGACAGAATCTGAAGCAGGCTCCAGGCCCTGAGCTCTGTGCTGACGCAGGACTCAAACTCACAAACCGTTGAGATCATGACCTGAGTCGAAGTCGGTGCTCAACTGACTGAGCCACCGAGGCGCCCCAACAGCTTACTTATTTCAATACTTCATTTTTGTTATTTTTTTGTGGACTTATGAAAACTTTGATTTTAAAAGCTTTCTTTCTCGGGGCACCCGTGTGGCTCAGTCAGGTAAGCATCTGACTCTTGATCTCAGCTCAGGTCTTAATCTCAGGGTTGTGAGTTCAAGCCCTGTGTTGGGCTCCATGCTGCATGTGATGCCTACCTAAACAAACAAAAAAAAAGTTTGCTTTCTTTTTCTACCTTGATATGTGTCTAAATCTTTCTGTATCCAAATTTAAGGTTAATTTCTTTTTCCATATGCTTCAGAAAATGGAATATTCAGAAGCCAGGGGAATCAGGAGAATTATGTTTCACAGAATTCCAAACTACATTCTTAAACCAGATGATGCTGTGGTTGAAAACATCATAAAATAAGGCTCTTAGCTGGCTCAGTCAGTAAAGCATATGACTTTTAATCTCAGGGTTGTGAGTTTGAGCCCCACATTGGGCAGAGAGTTTACTAAAAAAAAAAAAAGAATGAAAGTAAAGGAAAAGAAAATGTCATAAAATAATGATGTGTTACATGAAGCTCCACCTTTAAATCTTGGATCTAAGAAAGGTTCTTTGTTAGGTACTGAGGACTTAAAAATTAATATGAGAAAGAAAATGAACAAGACATGGTTCCTGTGGTAACTGTGATCTCCAGAGGGAGACAGACATTGACGAACATAATTTCAATGTAATATATGCTGCTGTATAAAAATAAATGCTCCCTTGGGGTGCCCAGATGGCTCAGTCAGTTGAGTATCTGACTTCAGCTCGGGTCATGATCTCACGGCTTGTGGGTTTGAGCCCCACATCAGGCTTTGTACTGACAGCTCAGAGCCTGGAGCCTGCTTCAGATTCTGTGTCTCCATCTCTCTCTGCCCCTCCCCCACTCACCCTCTTTCTCTCTCTATCTCTCTCTCAAAAATAAATAAACATTAAAAAAAATTTTTAACAAAAAATAATAAATGCTCCCTTTCCTTCTTTTCCTCCAAATCTCCAACATCTTTGATACAAAGTGGAAAGCACAAGAGTGTATCTACCAAATGAAATAAAAAGCCCCTAAGAAAAAGCCACAAGAAAGTTAATACTAGCTCTTCCTCTTTTTGAAATAGTGGTGAACCCTGGAGACAGAAACAAAAATTGCTTTAGTAGCTTTTGAGAAACCACAGAGCCTCAGTGTATAGGAAATGTAATGATCTGATGCTCCAGGTTAGCGGATTCCAGGCTTCTTAATCATGCATCAATAAAAAGGTGGGAGTACCAGTCTGAATATAGGTATATTTATTCATGGTTATGTACATGTACTACTGTACTTACATATATCATAAAACATAGATAAAAATGGATTTTTTAAAGAGTAAAGAAAATGAAATAAACAGTATGTGATAAATTTGTAATTTTAATAGGCAAACCTTTTAATCACTTAAAAATTAGTAATAATGTTTAATTGGAGCAGTGTTGAATATGTTGTATTTGATGAGCCTACTATTATTTTGCTTGGTGAGGTAGCTGGCAAAGAACTCCTATGAGGAAAAGTGTCAGGTTCACTATTTTCTTAGTGTTCCTTTGTGCCTACATTATTAGAATTCTCTTCTGTGACTTCTTCTGTAAGAATCTTTTGAAGACACTGTCAATTTTGTAGATTTGTTTTAATTAAAACTGGCTAACAAAATCTATAAACCCACTTAAAAAAGTAAGTAAAAACTGTAATATATTGTGGTACACTGAGGGCAAACCAGAAAGGGAAGATGCCATTAGCCTCTTTGAATTGGGGAGACCATACAATATGTGATTGTTTGATATACTCCAAGGCCATCCTACTTATTAAATATTAATAGAGTTTCTTTTTTTAGAATAAAAGTGAGTATAGATAGAAGTTTTAATATGTTTTTCCACACAGCATTTAATCATCCTGTATCCCCTAAGGTGCTTACACCCTAGTTTGAAGACCATTTCTCCAGAAGCTAAGTAAACAAACTTTCTATTGCACAGTTCTTATAAACCATTATAATTGAGTAAAGATTGGATAGTGAAATATGAATTCTAGTAGGACTTCCAATCTCATTCCTTTGACCTTATGCCAGCCTCTGAATTTGATTATGAAACTATTCTCTATTTTATAGATAGAGAAATTAATACTGCAAGTGAATTCTGACATTCATAAGGGATGGTTAGGGTTGACATTATAGCTATAAGATTACATTTCTATTTTTTCTTTTAATCTAAATCACAGACTCTGTATTGCTATTTAATATTTTGTAATTTTTTTGGTAATGTTTATTTATTTTTGAGAGAGAGTAACAGAGCACGAGTCGGGGAGGGACAGAGAGAGAGGGAGATATAGAATCTGAAGCAGGCTTCAGGGTCTGAGCTGTCAGCACAGAGCCCGATGCGGGGCTGGAACTCACTGACTGAGATCATGACCTGAGCCGAAGTTGGATGCTTTACCGACTGAGTCACCCAGGTGCCCCTATTTAATATTTTGAAAGAGTTGCCTTAAAACTCTTGAATTTACTAATCAAGGCTGGTAATGTGTTCTAGATGGAATTTTGGCTGATAAGGTACAAATATAAACATAGCATATACGAATTGTACCTGTTTGTTGTGGGGTTTTTTTTTCCAGCTTTCTTCACAGAAGTCAGTGCCATGGATACCCATGCTAAAATCACCGCCTCTTTGGGCTATTGTAGTTGCACATTTTTCTTACAACTGGACATTTTATACTTTATTGACGTTATTGCCTACTTATATGAAGGAGATCCTAAGGTTCAATGTTCAAGAGGTAAGAAAAAAGAATCATCTCCTTCTTATATAAAGTGTACATTTTTAAACTACAGACAGAATTTGTTTTTATCTATATAAAATTCAGTTATTTAGTATCTTCCATTTTACTCTCATATACTGAACTGCTCTTCTTGCTTCACAACTGTTCCTTCTTTTTTCAGTGTGTGTTAATTCTTGATTCAAGGTACCTTTGGGCTGGTATCTCCCTTAACCATAAAGGTCTTATTAGTCCCTAGTAAGATGCCAGGATGTCAGACAACAAATTCAAGTGTACCCATATTCACTTCTCAAAGGGACAATGGCAGGACTCCGCTGGCAGCTGAGAGGGGACTCAGGAGACCTGAGGTCGCTCTGCAGCATTATTTGGGCACTGGCAGAGCTATAGTTGAAACGCTGTATAAAAAGAGCCTTCCTGAAACTGCCGGTTCTTTTGAACCCATCAGACTGAGGCAGTTTCTATCAGAATCTCCGTGTTGATGGGTTTCATCTTTAAAGAGCTCGAGGAAAAGCCCGAAGAGAAAGAGTCAGTTTGTAAGGAAAATTGGTGGTGCTTTCGCCTTCAAAATAAAGGACAGATCAAAGACATAAATGTGAGAGCTAAAACAATAAAACTCTTAGAAAGTGTACATCCTTGTACCCTTGGCACACCAAAAGCATAAGTGACCAAAGGAAAAAAATACATAAATTCGATTTCATCAAAATTAAAAACTTTCGTGCCACAAAAGACATTATCAAGAATGACAATCCATACACACAAAAAGAATGAAAATCCACTAAATGGGAGAAAATATTTGCAAATCATATTTCTGGTAAGGATTTAGTATCTAGAATATATAAGGAATATAAATATATACTCCTTATATATTTTGGAAATCATACAACTCAATAATAAAAAGACAAACAACCCAATCTTTTAAATAGGCCAAGCATTTGAATAGACATTTCTCCAAAGAAGGTATACAAATGACCAATAAGTCCATGTAAAAATTCTCCACATCATTAGTCATTAGGAAAATCAAAATCAAAACTATAATGGGATACTACTTCGCACCTATTGGAATCCAAAAAAAACCAGAAAATAACAAGTGCTGGTGAGAATGTGGAGGAAATGGAACCCTCATACGTTGCTGATGGGAATGTAAAATAGTGTAGCCACTGTGGAAGACAGTTTGGCAGTTCCTCAAAAACTTAAAGTTACTATGAGACCCAGAACTCCCCTGGGTATAAACCCAACAGAACTGAAAACATATATTCACACAAAAACACATGCCTTAATGTTCATAACATCATTACTCAAGATAACCAAAAAGTGGAAACAGCCCAATGTCTGTCAGCTGATGAGTGAATAAACGAAAAACGGTGTATTCTACGATGGAACAACTCAGCCACAAAATGAAAGCTGGCCCTGGAAGTAAAAAAGCAGCCCAGATGATGAATGTGAAGGCAGCAGTGCTGACTGCACACTTGCATTGGCTACACAGACAGACATACAGCTTTAAGCATTGTTAAAGCGAATCTCCAGTCACCTGTCTTCCAAAGCATACTGGGAACACTGGCCACGTGGACCAAACCTTAAACTTCATCCAAGCAGCTAAGCCGGGAAGAACTCTGGCTACTGTTGAAAATCAGCTATGCTCAAATATATCCACAAATTGCATTGACAGAAGTTAACCTGAAACGAAGCTTTGGCAATAGCATGGGGTGAGTTTGTCATGAGCAACCTTGTTTTCCTAAGCATTCTGTGAGCAGAGCCTGACTGTAATCTACTACTGTATGATGAATTGCATGGAAGTTTAAAGGTCATTCCACAGATGCTTTTTTTTCTTGAGATTCTCTTGGGAGAATTATGGAAAGAATGAAATATCAATTAGTGTTGTGCACTTATTTGCTTTCATCCATTTTTCATTGGTTTTTTTTTAAGTTCTATGAGAGACTTTAAAACCAGAATCGTTTATCTTGCATTTTTATACCAAAAGCTATTTTCTTTCCAAATTCAAAGAAATGTGAACAAATTTTGAAAATAATTCTCTAGTTGTACGGAAGTCTTTTTTTTTTTTTTTAATGAGTTTTCTTTTTTAGGCCGCCTGGGTGGTTCAGTTGGTTGAGCATCTGACTCTTGATTTTGGAGCAAGTCATGATCCCAGGGTCATGGGATCAACCCCCACATCGGGCTCCTTGCTGAGCATGGAGCCTGCTTGAGATTCTTTCTCTTCCTCTACCCCTTTCCCCCACTCGTGCTCTCTCTAAAATTAACAAATAATAATAAAAAATAAAAAATTTTAAAACTCTTGATCCTTATAAGCTTGCTTTTTCGTAGAAGTTTAGCTTCATTAGTTGTCCTTACTTTTCTTTTTCTTAGTTTTCCCCAATTCTAGTGTCCCTATTTTCTTTCTTTTCTTTTTTCTTTTCTTTTATTTTTTGTCTCCCTATTTCTTTTTTTTTAAGTTTATTTATTTATTTTGAGAGAGAGAGAACATGCACAAATGAGTGCACAAGTGGGGGAGCAGCAGAGAGAGAGAATCCCAAGCAGGCTTCACACTCCCAAGCAGAGCCCAACGCAGGGCTCTATCCCACAACCGTGAGATCATGTATGACCTGAACTGATGTCAAGAGTTGGACACTTAACCAGAGTACAAGAAATCATATCCTTGAACAGAAAGCTTAACAACTGTGGAAGATACCCATGGAATATAGAAATGTTGAAGATTTATGATAGTTTGTAGAAGGTGATAGTTTTAGGTTGTTGGAAGAATTTTTAGCATTTGAACTTTACGTGGAAAAATTCAGTAACTCTGATGAATTATTAGTCTCATCCCACCAGGGAACAAGACCAAGATCAGAAAATCCACTTCTCTATTTACTATAGTTTATTCATATGTAGGATTCTGCCACAAATAATGATAGGTGCAATCCCGCTCTGCAGAAATCTAGATAGAATAAAATTTATAGAGGAAATTACTCAGCTTAATACCAGAAAGAAACAACTCTTAGCTACAGAAATAGAACTGGAAATATACAGCATTTGAAAATAGATGACCACAACCTATGATGAAAAACATTAAATCTTTCTTGAAGTTTTTTTTTTAATGTTTACTTATTTTTGAGAGAGAGAAAGAGAGTGAGTGTACGCGCGTGCGGAAGGAGAGGCAGAGAGAGAGAAAGACGCAGAATCTGAAGCAGTCTTTGGCAGCAGGCTGTGCTGACAGCTCAGAGCCTGACGCAGGGCTCAGCCCCACAAACTTCCCTTTTTCTAAGTATGCATTCATTTTACAGAATTTGTGATTTCCTAGAAACTTGACTGTCAAATCATTTCCTACAAAGCAAATAGCACATTTCCAGGATAAGTTCTGTTTCATATCTTGTGGTGCTTTTATTTTGCTTAGGTGGCAACTTGAAGGAAAAGAAGAGGGAAAAATAGAGGTCTATCAGTTTACTACCTTTGTCCTCTGCTCAAAGCATGTGGTAGTGCACTGGACACCTGATCTAGACGTGTGCATTTTTGAGCAATTCATTAAGCTAAACATTTGATTCACGTGGTTTTCTGTATCTGCATGTTATTTTATAATACAAATATTTTATAAATATAAATATGTATAAGTATATATAATCCATAACAACTTTATATAATTTATAAATATATGTATATTTTCTATCTTTATATAAAGATAAATATATTCATATAAAATAAATTTTATCTTTTTAAAATATAAATATAAAATTTAATTATAAATAAAATATAATTTTTATATATAACTGTGAATATAGTACATTCATACATTGTGATTATTTTATATAATTTAAAATATAAATATATAACACATATGTACCAGTATAAGTATGTATAAATAAGTGAAAATTGACAAAAACTTTTCAATGGGGAGAATCTATAGGCTAATAGAAAGATTTGTCCTCTTTTACTGAAGCTGCACCCCAAGTCCCAAAGTAACATGCAAGATTACTTTGAGCATGGAGCACCTGGATGGCTCAGTTGGTGAAGTCTTCAACTCTTGATTTTGGCTCAAATCATACTGGTTCATCATGGTTCATGTGCTTACAGCACAGAGCCTGCTTGGCATTCTCTCTCTCTCTGCTCCTCCTCTCTCTCTCTCTCTCTGAAAATAAATAAATGAACTTTTAAAAAAATTATAAAAAACAAGATTACCTTGAGCGGACAGGACTGTATAAATATCAACAGTATATTGCCATGAATTTCCTTTGTTTTTGAGTGATGGTGAATGTGTGTATGTGTACATTGTTTTGGTTCTTATTCCCCTCCCCCTCACCAATTAATTCTGTATCTTCTTATTCCTTCCAGAATGGTCTTCTATCTGCACTGCCTTATTTTGGCTGTTGGCTATGTATGATCCTATCTGGCCAAGCTGCTGACAATTTAAGGGCAAAGTGGAATTTTTCAACCATATGTGTCCGAAGAGTGTTTAGCCTTATAGGTAAGTGAAGTGAATCAGTATTTGTTTTGATTTGCAGTCATTTACGGTGTTTATAGTACCAAGCAAAATAAAAATGGTATTAGTCATTTAGTTTGTTCATATATTAAAACACTATGTTTTAATGCATGTAGTGCATTTCTGTACACGATGGTTGAATCTGGGGCACCTGGGTGGCTCAGTCAGTTGAGCATCTGACTCTTGATTTCAGCACAGATAATGATCCCAGGATTGTGGGACTGAGCCTCATGTCATGCTCAGCATGGAGCCTGCTTGAGATTCTATCTCTGTCTCTCTCTGCCTCTTTCCCATGCTCACACTCTCTGTGTCTCTAAAGTAGAAATAAATAGATAGATAGATAGATAGATAGATAGATAGATAGATAGATAGATAGATAATCTTTTTGAACTATGTATTTTGAGAGTTTATCTTTATAATATACTATTATCTCCATCCTAGTGTTAACTATAAAATATGGCTTGTTTTGCTGAATATAATTTCAATAATTTTATAAACCATTTTGTTTTCAGCTCTAAGTTTGCAGTGAAAATAATATTTTTAAGCCTCTATCTCTTTTCTAAGTGAATACATTTTAATTTTCAATCCAAAGACATATACTGACATCATTGTATTAAATGAGGAGCTATAAATCAAAGAACTCAAAGCTACCTTAAATAATCGTGTGTTTCAGACTGCTTTCATAAATGTAAATTTTAAACTTTGACAATTATTTCATTTTTTTAAAGATCTTGAGTAAGTAGGGACCCTGGAAGTCACTGATGGCTACTTCAGAAATTACATCGTAACACTACCCTATTCAGGATAATTCTACAAACACCTTCTGAGCAGCTACGGCTGGAAGGTGCTGTCCTATTCCGTTGCTTGCTTGCTTCAATTCTCAAGAAATTTCTCCACACCTGCAAGTGAAGTAGATCCCTTTAGATTCAACCCAACTCTCTCTTTTTTGGCTTCCTGTTCACCTGCTCCAATATGGTAGCCACTATCCACATATGGCTATTTACATTTAATTGAAATTTAAAAATAAGTTCCTCAGCTCTAGTATACACAAATACAACATTTCCATCATCAAAGATGGTGATTGGATAGCATTGCTATAGAACAGAAAAAATGGCATCCCATTCATTAAGTCCCTTCCTGTTACTTCTATCTTATGCTTAACTGCCTGTAACAAAATGTATATATTGCTATCAATTGCTAAAATGGAGTGTTTTTCTAACTTCATTCAACAGAGTGTATTTAGTTTATCTTCTTTGGTTATATGAATTTTAAATCTCTTTCTGTATCAACTATTGCTTCTCTCAAGAACTATAGTTTTCTGTCATTCTCTTCTTGCTCTTTGTAGAACTTTAGCTGAGTCTAGGTCACATGTAGATTTAATAATATTCCATAATGATATTTTCCTTTACTTTACATTAGTTGCATTATGTCTATGTGTTTTCCAGTAGTTTTTTTTTTTTTTTTTCATGAAAACTATGTAGTTTAAATTGTCTTCTAGGCAGCACAGTGTTTCTACAGTAGGTGGCAGTAATGTCAAACCTCAGATTTGTACTATATTATGATAGCACAAGCAAATATTACTACTGGAGCTTCTTTTTCTGTTTATAACTTTTTGACTTCAGGAATGATTGGACCTGCAGTATTTCTGGTAGCTGCTGGATTTATAGGTTGTGATTATTCTTTGGCTGTTGCGTTCTTAACCATATCAACAACACTGGGAGGCTTTTGCTCTTCTGGATTTAGCATCAACCATCTGGATATTGCACCTTCGTAAGTACTAATATAAAGATTAGCTGTGATTGACTTTAAATTCATTTTTTTAATTGTGGTAAAATATATATAGCACAAAATATACCACTTTCACCATTTTTAAGTGCACAGTTCTGTGGCATTAAGTACATTTACTTTGTTGTGCAACCATCACTAGCATCCATCTCCAACATTTTTTCGTCCTCCCAAGCTGAAACTGTACCCATTAAACACTAGCTCCCCATTCCTAACCTTCCCACAGTCCCTGGCAACCACCGTTCTCCTTTCTTTCTCTATAAATTTGACTACTCTAGGAGTGAGTTTAAATTTTTAAACAAGATTACATGATAATTAACATATGAAATTGTTTTTAAATTTAAACTTTTAACTGCCATCACCTCTGTACACAGTTTCCCATAAAAACATTACACATTCTAACTTGTGTCTGTCCACCCAGCTAGAATAGGAACTCTGAAGGCAGACACTGTCTTACCATCCTAAAACTCCCTATGGTAATTGGCACATAGTAGCCATTTAGTTGGATGGATGAATGCCTAAGACCAGACCAAATTATTTGTCTAATTATCATCTTACCCATGTGCAAATATATTTGTCTAGCTTATAAATCACTCTCACAAACATTACCTCATTTTGTCCTTAAAGCATTCCTATAAGATAGATATTCTTAACCTATTTTATGACTAAGGAGACTCAGACTCAGAGAAATTAAGTGATTTGTCTTGTATTATATAGCTAATAAATGAAAGAGCCAAAATATGAACCTAAAATTCTTACCTCTTTAAGCTCAGAATTCTTTTTACAATTCCCTCTCTGGAAATATTCTTCGGGCCACATACTTCTAGGATTCTTTTGTGCCAGTTATCAAGATAGAGTAGGGGGCTGTGTAAATATTTTAACCCAGAAGATTTGGTACACTTAATTTTTAATGGATATGATTTTATGTTTAGAGAAAAGAAAGGTGGTTCCCTACCATCTTTCCCCTAGCCTAAATTCTTCACACCTAGACTACTGCAGAATTTTCTGATTCCTATTACTCCTCAGTCTTCCATCCCTTCAATAAGTACCTAAAGTAAGGAGTCCAAGAAGGTTCCACAGGATCAGCATGTAAGTGTGTATGCCAGCTTCCTGATGAGACCTGCCTGCCGCTTTGCAGTGCCTTCTAGTAAGGCTCATTCTTGGCCCCGGTAACAGGGCCATTTTCTCCGCATCCCTCTGCATCCTTCCCAGTTCACACTCCAGTTCTTCATTAGGCCTTTCTAGACCCTTAATGTCTCCTTTTTTTTTCCCTCTCCTCATCTCAGTGCATTCATTTATAATTTTATGCTAGATGCATTTATATTAACTGCCTTACCTTGATTTGTAATTGTTTCTGAGTGCAACTCTTCTTTCTTATCTCCCCAATTTGGAGGTATAAACTCCCTCAGACTGAGACATGCTCTATATCCATATCACAACTTCTGCACAAGGAGAGGCATGCCCAGTCCCCCCTTGTTGAGTGGTCGACTTACATGGCCATATCAAGAAAGTAGGAGCTTCCGTGCTACATACACCAACAGTGGGGTACCAAGGAAGAAAACCAGTAACATTTAGGCATTGGACCAAGAAACCATTTGATATAAAAGGTAACCTAAGCTAAAGCTCTGGGACTATAAACTCTGAGAGCACAGGGGCCACGTCTCTTATTTACACCAACCATACCATGGCCTTGCGCTAGCTCATGGTCAGTGGTCAATCAGGTGCATGAATGGAAGAATGAAAATAGCCTTTCACATTTAGTATCATGTTAAAATTCTTTCTAAAAAACTATCTGGGTATTGATCCTATTGTATGTCAATATTTTCCTTTACTATTATATAATAAAATCAATTTTTATATTCTCTATTAACTTGAAATACAGAATTCTCAGCCAACATGCAAAACCCTCCACATTATGGTCCCAATTTATCTTTATAATTTTATTATTCCCTCACCTGCATCACTTTCTTTGTATTCTTTGCCTTAAGCAAACTAAACTACTCTTTATTCTCAAAAAATATTCCCTGACACACACATACACACACACACACACACATGCACACACATGCGTGTTCTTTTCCACCTTCGGTCCTTTGCTCATGATAGCCTAAATACCTGGAATGCCCACACTCGATGTGGATTTGTCTCATGTCTTGTGATTACATTCAGGTAATGTATCCCTGACCAGATTCACTGGCCTTTGACCTCAAGGAATCACATCCAGAGTCCCTAGTGACATTAATTTTGATCACCCAGTCACGGTGTTGTAATTTCTCTAATAACTTACTCTTTTCCCCTCTTCAACTAATAAAGCATCTCTGGAAAGACGCTTTGAGATCATATAAACTCCCTGCTGCTCATCAAACTCCCCTCACCACCACCAACTTAGACTTGATCCCTGCCAAAGCAATTTGTACTATAGTGACTTCAAAATGGTGGTATTTCACCCTATCTTTCCCTCCACATTTATCAGTTGTCATTCTGTTGTAAGGAAGACCTTCTCTCCTGCTCCACTTGTTTCTCTAGCAGCAGTGTGGACTCAGAGATTCCTAATTTATTTAACGAATTACAATCCATTATTGTCTTTATCTATTTTTATGCCCACATCATCTCGGATTTAGCCAACAGGTTCCCCTTCTATCTGGCTCCTAGAGCCTATTGACATTCCCTCCTCCTCCTTGCCACCCCCATCCCACTTCCTTTTGACCACTTCTTTATTAATGAAACAACCAGATATTTCAAATTCACCTTGTATCTTCCCTGCTTTGAAGTACCTTGGAATCAGCCATTTCTTCAAGGAATGCTGGTTCCTTTTAGTGAAGAATGGTATTTAGACACCACGGTCCTGGTAAGGGATCTTATGCTTTCATTACTAAGTTACGTTGCCTCTCCTAAGCAGATCTACTTAGAAATCACTTGGAGCGTTGACTACTGTCAGAGGTTTACTTACAAATAGAAACAAAAGGCTGCAATTTTATCAAATTATATCTTTTACAACTTTTGTATGCTCAATATCACCTACACCTACTAGGCTTTGTTTTAAGCCTTTTTTCACTTTCTTATCTTTGGGATGTTGAAAGGTGATCCTTGAGTCCTTCATAGAATTATAAAGACTTGTCTATATCCTTATATAGATTTATAAATCTTTCTAAGGTGAATTGTAGGAACACCTTTTCCCACAAATTAGCAAAAGATGACAGCTTTCAATATATATTACTTTTATTATGATGTTATTATTTACCAATTCTAGTAAATGAAATTTGTTTAGTTATCTCTTCATGTCTATAATCATAACTGTTAATTAGAGAAACTGATGGGTTGAATAGCTGAGTTCACATATCAGCTACATGTGTATGTATTTAAGTAGCTCTAAAAAGTTATCTGCAGTGGTGCCCGGCTGGCTCAGTTAGAGTGCAACTCTTGATCTCAAGGTCATGAGTTCAAGCCTCATGTTGGGCTATTTTTTTTTTTTTTAAATAAAAAAATAGGAGCACTGCCTGCCTCAGTCGGTAGAGCGAGCAACTCTTGATCTTGGAGTTTTGAGTTCAAGTGCCACAATGGGCATAGAGCTTAAATTAAAAATAAAAAAAGTAAAAGTAAAAAAATAAACAAAAATTAAAAGTATCTGCATAGGGGCGCCTCGGTGGCTCAGTCGGGTAAGCCTCCATCCCATTCTTCGTTTTGTCTCAGGTTATGATCTCATGGTTCATGGGTTCAAGCCCTGCATCAGACTCTGCCGGCAGCATAGAACCTGCTTGAGATTCTCCCTCTATCTCCTTCTCTCTCTGCCCCTCCCCTGCTGTGCTCACACACTTTCTCTCTCAAAATAAATAAATAAATAAATAGACTTTAAAAAATCTGCATAATAGTGAATTCCACAGGGTACTATGTAAATTTCTATTAATAATACTACTGAGATTGAGGTTGAAAATACAGTATTTGCTGAGATTAGGAATGAAAGGGAAGAGTACATCTAAATGAGATTTTTCTCATTAAGATATTTTGTCCTTTCAACTTCTCTACTCTATATCCAAAACAATTTAAATAGACATGCTTTAATATTCAGCCACACTTTATGGATATTATGTTACATATTCATTTTTTATAGATGCATTTACTTTCACATAATTCTTTCATGGAATTAACTACATTAACAATAGATGACTGCGTATTACTTTATCTCACTAATTTATTCCCTGCTAATCTAATCACATATCTGGGATAGGACTCTTTCAAGATTCAGAATTCCAGCAACAGTTAAACTGCATAAACCTACAGAGCTTATCATTTTTCTGTGTAGTTATGAATCTGGCAGTTGCTTATTTAACGATGGCAACTTCTTGCCTTAAACAGTAATATTTTTGTTAGTAATTAGAAATTTGTAGGAATCATGATTGGTTATATATTGGCTAAATAGCCACCATTTCCAGAGAAGGTGGTACCTTCTTGAGTTATCTTCATAGCTTTTTCATATAATTAAAATCAATTTAAACTTTTAGAAGCAGAAATAGGTGTGATTAATTATTAAACCCACTAGTTACAGTTTCGGCAGTGTTTAAATTCTGAAGTTCAAACATCTTTTGTATAATTTCATATGATCTTTATATTTAGAAGTTTACATTAAGCCCTATTAAATATAAAACCTGTTGTGTTTTTAATATGAATATAGTGCTGAGTTACATTTATAAAAGTATAAGTATCTGATAATCAGAATAATAAAAATATTACTCTGTATGTGAGTCTATTGTGATTTAAAAAAAAAAACCTCTGAATATCTCTTATCATATCTAGCAATGTAATCATGTTTTCACAACCCAAAATTGATCATGCGTGAAAGTTTTATTATAGTGCCTGTCTACATAGAGTGTGCTCAGTAAACATTTGCTGAAGGAATAAATCTCTGGTTTTAATCACAAGACTAAATGTCTAATGTTGAAAGTATTTACAACATACCAGAGTCTTTTGTCACAAAACAATTAAGAGGTGCCTGGGTGGCTTAGTCAGTTAAGCATCCGACTCTTGATTTCAGCGCAGGTCATGATCTCACAGTCATGCTACATCGGGCTCTGCTCTGACAGTAATGAGCCTGCTTGGGATTCTCTCTCTACTTCTCTCTCTCCTTCTCTCTCTCTGTCCCTCCCTGCTCACACTCTCCTTCCTCAAAATAAATAAATTAACATGTTTAAAAACAATTAAAATAGAGGGAAAAAATAAATAAATAAAATAGAGGGAAGAATTTTGTGAGCCTTATAAGCTAGGAAATACTTATTGAATATAGTTATTGGTGACTTAAGAAGTAAAGGAGCTTAACATAATGATGAAAGAGGAGTGCCTGGGTGGCTCAGTTGGTTAAGCATCCGACTTTGGCTCAGGTCGTCTTGTGAGTTTGAGCTCCACATTGGACTCTGTGCTGACACCTTCAATCTGTTCTGATTCTGTGTCTTCCCTCTCTCTCTGCCCTTCCCCCGCTCACACTCTGTCCCCCTCTCTCTCAAGAATAAATAAACATTAAAAAAAATTAAAATTAAAAAAAAATTTTTAACGTAATGATGAAAGAAAGAATTTAAAAGCAAATTAACCTCAAGAAAACTTCATTTTAAAACTTCAATTAACATAATGATAATTCGAAAGATCTGATACAAACATAACTGAAATAAAAACCCTTTGAAGCTGAAAGAGTAAAGGCATGAGAAGCTATTTCCATGGGAGAGAAGATAGGAAGAAGCCTAAACAACTTGCTGCACAGTGACCCTCACACGTATATGAGACTTACAAAGTAGGAACAAACCTGATTACCCAAAAAAGGATTCAAGGAAATAGCAAATAATTAAAGAACTGAAATATGCTCCTTTATGCTACTGATTAGAAAAGAAATCTGGAGAGGATTTCATTTGGAGTGAGTTAAACAAAATGATATTGTTCAGTTACGTAGTTTACAGAATCATAAAAAGTGAGAACCAGGATAGATTTAGAGTGACTCATCCCTTATTAGTCAAAGTTTGGTCCATGGACCAGGAGATTCAGTATTATGTGAGACCTTGTGAAAAACACAGAATCTCAGGCGTCACTGAATCTGGACTTACTGAACTGGAATCTGCATGTTAAGATCCTCGGGTGATTCCAGTGTGAGGCCCTGGGCTAGTCGAGTCCGGTCACTCATACAACAAACATTGTCTAGAGGACCTACTATACTTTGAGCTCAATCTACATGATGCTGGTAGAAAATAACACCCAGCTCCTGCTTGCAAGGAGATTAGTCTAGTTCAGGAAATAAGAGTAAAAAAAAAAAACAAAACAAAACGATTTTAATATATTATGATAATTCATTCTTTTGACAAGTACTTATCAAATGCCTGCCAAGTACCAGTCATAACATACACAGCCCTGACCTGTGAAGCTCTTAGTCTAGAGTGGTTGAAACAAAAGGCTCACAAATAAAAAACTTTTTGGGGAAAAAATGAGAGAATATAATAGAGAGATATAATGTGGATCAAGGATTAAGGGAAGGTCTCTCTGAGGAAATGATATTTAAACAAAAGTCTGAGCAACGAGTAAGAAGAAGTTACCCAGGCAAAAAAAGAGTAGTATTCCTGACAGAATTTACAAAAAAGTAGAAAAAGAAATTGGTGTGTGTCTTAGTCTGGTTGGACCACCATAACAAAATACCGTAGACCGGGTGGCTTAAACAACAGACGTTTATTTTCTCACAGTTCAAAGTCCAAGATCAGGATGCCAGCATGCTTAGTTTCTTGTGAGAACTCTCCTTCTGGTTTGCAGATGGGCTGCTTTTTGCTGTGTGCGCACATGGCCTTTCCTTAGTGTGTCTGTGCGTGTGTGCAGACAGAGAAAGAGCTCCAGTGTCTCTCATTCTTCATACAAGGGTGCCAGACCTATCAGATTAAGGCCCCACCCTATGACCTCATTTGACCTTTATCATCTCCTGAAAGCCCTCTCTCCAAATACAGCGTTAGGGCTTCAACATATGAATTTCGGACACACACATTTGATCATAACTGTATATTTCAGGCAGCTGAGAGAAGGTCATCTGTGGCAGAGATGCAGAGAAGAAAGCCCCTGGAGAGTAAGCAGGAGCCTATAGTAAGCATTTTATATTGTATCCGGAACAAGTAGGAAATGACATTGTCTGCTCTGTTTTTTAGATCGCTGTTGTATGGACAAGAGTACAAGTAGAAGAAACCAATTAGGAAGCTATCGAAGCAACCCAAATAAAAAGTGATAGGGTATAATACAAGATATAAAGAAGTAGATGGAGGGGCATCTGGATGGCTCAGTTGGTTGAGCGTCTGACTCTTGATTTCGGCTCAGGTTATGATCTCACAATCATGAGATGCAGTCCTGAGTGGGCCACACACTGGGCGTGGGGCCTCCTTAAGATTCTCTATCTTTCCCCCAGCCCCTCTCTCTCTCTCTCAAAACAAACGAATGAACAAAGGAATAACAAAGAAGTAGATGGAGTTGGGATGATTTGTAAATACAATAGCTGAGACTTGACAATAGATTAGACCTGAAGAGTGAGGAAGAGATCAAGTGTGATGATTTCCAGGTATTTTGTATTGGCAACTGGGTGGATGGATGTGCTACTTACTGGAATTGGGATGCCTGAAGGAAGAACGGTCTTGGGAGAAGATAAAAATTTCAGACATGTTAAATTTTCATATTTGTGAAAACATTTAGAAAATAATAGTTATAGGCAGTGTGATATATGGATCCGGAACTCAGAAAAGCAGTCTGATTTTAAATGAAAATTAAGGAATAATAATCCACATTTTGAAGTACTTAAAGACAAGGGTTGCCTTGAGGGAGAGGGTAGAATGACAAGTGATCCCAAGAGTGGATCGCGGCAAACACTTAGAGAAGAGAAAGAGGGGAAATAACCGAAAAGGGAAACCAAAAAGGAGCAATGAGAGAGATAGAAAATCAAGAACAAGGTGTCAAGGAAGCCATGACCACCCAGTTTTCAATTCAAGAATGGGCTCTGGATAAGAGATAAAAATTTAGGAGTCTTTGGAATTAGATAAAGTTACTCAGGAAACAGTGCTGAAAACCTTGAGAATTCACCAAGAGGTAGAAGAACCTGATGCAAGAGTAAGGAGACGACAGGAGAAGGAGCGACAGGAGAAGGAGAAGGAAAATCAGTAGAGATCAGGATCCCCAAAGGGGTCGACAGAGTCAGACGCCACAGAGAAGTCAAGTAAAACAAGAATGAAAATGTTCCTCCCAGACAAAGATGTTCATTAAACATTTTGGTGAAAATGCTTCCGTGGAACAAGAAGGAAGCTAGGCTGCAGTGACTTAAGGAATAAATGGAAAGATAAGGAAATGAAGACAGTCAGCATAAAGCAGTGATTTCGAAAGTGTGATCCTTAGCCCATCCACATCAAAATCATCAGGACTGCTTATTAAACATAAAGCAGAATAATTGATCGCAGGGCTAGGGAATCTGCATTTTATTGCTCCTCCAGGTTGTCTTTATGGATGTTAAAATTTGAGAACTACTGCCAACAAACAACTATTTCAAAACGATAAACTATGAAGGGAAGGAGGAAACGCAAATGATGGACATATATTGGTGGGCAATTCTTTGAGGGTTTTTTTTTGTTTTGTTTTGTTTTTTTAAGATGAAAGAGACCCAGGCTGATAATATTGCTGAGAAAGAAAGTTCAGTCAACAGTGAAAGGTTAAAGCTGAAACAAAGAAGTAACAATGACTAGTTGGTAGAAGTCAGGAAGGAATGAGATTCAGAGTCCAAGTGGAGGGATTAGCTTTCAAGTGAGAAGAAACAGAAAGTAGCAAAGAGGGTTCCATTCAAGAAGACTTTTGAGGTGAGATGAGAACTTGAGAATTGTAGTGGTTTAAAATATGTCCACAAATTCAACACCTCTCCCTTTAAAAGAAGGAGCCTATTTCCTTCCCCTTGAGTGCAGGCTGGATTTAGTGACTTGTTTCTAATAAATATGGCAAAAAGTAATGGTATCTGACTAGGTCAAAAAAGGCATCACTGCAGCTTCCGTGCTTTCTGTCTCAGATGATTCAACTGTCATGTAGGGAGGACACTTAGGGACCCTGTGGCAAGGCCCACATGGGGTGAACTGAGACCACCACCAGCAGCCACGTAAGTGAGCTTAGAAGACGATCCTCTAGGGGCACCTGGGTGTCTCAATTGGTTAGGCATCCAACTTCAGGTCATGATCTCACCGTTCATGAGTTCAAGACCCGTGCTTGGCTCTTTGCTGACAGGTCAGAGCCTGGAGCCTTCCTCAGATTCTGCATCTCCCGTTCTCTCTCTGCCCCTCCCCCACTCGCACTCTGTCTCTGTCTCTCTCAAAAATAAATAAACATTAAAAAAAAAAGTTTTTTAAGAAGTGGATCCTCCAGCCCCAGTCCAGTTTTCAGATAACTGCATCCCCAGTCAACATGATTGAAACTTCATGAGGGATTCTCAGCCAGCTAAACCACTTCTGCATTCCTGACCCACAGAACCTGTGAGATGATAAATATTTGTTGTCCGAAGCTGCTAAGTTTGAAATAATTTATAGTGTAGCAGTAGATAACTAATTGAAAAATCTTAACCATTCATCTTTGATTTCTCTGTGACATGGGAGTCAGGTTCATTGCTGAGACCAAGAAAGAAGACAGATGGAATAAAAGACTTGAGAATCATAAAAGTTCGAACTAACTACCCAGGAAAATCATGACTAAGAACTCATTGAAGGGATTTTTGCCATTGGTGAGGATCAGCTGCAATCGAAGATCAATTTTGTGCTCTTGCTATTTTACAGAGATATTCCTTCAGCGATGTTCAGCAGCCCAAGTGTAAGACTAAAATTATGCTGTTGGATTGGTCTAAGCTTGAGATTTTAACAAGCTGAGAGCTGATGAACACTGAGATATGAGAATTGAGAGTTCGGGCACAAAAGATGTCTAATTCTAGCTAGCTAAACAGCATGATCTGTTGATTCATTTGAGTGTAAAGTCCAGAGACAATTGCCTCAGGAAAGAGTTGATATCAGCTGTCCAGTGGTATTACCAAAGACCCATTTCTTTTCCACTCTCCAACTTTTATAATAGTTTTAAAAACCTACAAGGCTGGGTATGCTTGTAAAATCACAAGGAAATAATTGCCAGTAACAACCAGAATTACATGCTTCTTTATTTACATCAGTCAAGAAAGAAAAGGATCCGGTCACCTGAGTGGCTCAGTCCGTTAAGCCTCCAACTCTTGATTTTGGCTCAGGTATTGAGCTCACGGTTTGTGGGTTCGAACCTTGCACCTGCAATATCTTAGGATTCTCTCTTTCCTTCTCTGTCTCTCTGTCTCTCTCTGTCTCTCTCTCAAAATAAACATTTAAAGAAGAAGAAAGAAGGAAAAAATCTTTTCTTCTCTCCACCATGAAAGTTAAGTCCTAGGCTTCATTTTGATTAAACCAAACCAAATCACATATCCATCCCCTGAACCACTCCTATGGCCAAGGGAATACCGTTTGACTTTAGGACAATTAGCACCCACTCTAGAGTTAGAGGTGAAAGAGTCAATGTTCCCTATGAGCTATGGCTCATGGGAATAGATGCAGAGAAGGCCATTGGTAACACTCAGCACACACAAAGAACTCATTTCAAAGATGAAGAAACTCAGGTACAGAGGAGTTATGTGGCTTCCAAAGTCACAGCTAGTAAATGGCAGACTTGAATTTAGGTCTCAACAACATGGTCCAGGGATCTTTCTGCTACATCATTGTCTCTCAAAGATCTTAAAAATTGGTTATTGTCTAGTAGTTATTTCGAGAACTCAGGGAAAAGAACTCATAGCCAAGAACAGACATATTCTGGTTGCCTCAGTTTATGTGAGTTTATTATAAAACTAAGTAAATAAATATGAGAAGTAAAAATTGTAAGGAACATAAAATTGACTCACCAGCCAGCTAGCCAGAAAGAAGGCAGTAGCCACCCACTCCATTTCATGGAGCTAAAATGTAGTTCAGGATTCATCAGGTGCCTTCTGTCCATCAGAAGCTCTGGAATCTGGCAAGAGCTTCTGGGAAGGAAAAAAAACAAACAAACATACATGGTACCTACCTTATAAGATTGTTGTGAAGAAAATAGAACACACATACACTGACATATGCATTTAGCTCATAATGTAAGAAGTGTATTTGTGCATAATCCAATAAACTATTATTTTCTGGCAAACTTTGAATCAAGTGCCATGACTAGGGTCACAAATCAATCCAAGTAAAATATTACAGGGATGACTGGTAAGCTCTTAGAAAAGAAAATATTAATTACTTAGGAGACAACATTAAATCACTAACAGTCAAAATAGCAAAATGGTCTAATTTCTCAACATTTCTAACCTCAGACATAAAAAGAATACAGTATATTTGGTATATCAGGATTTCAACTAGATCTCCCATGATAATCCTTTTGGATAGGACAGAAAAAGATGAATTGGTTGTACAATTAGGTAGATGTGTAATTACTAAATTTCAGTGTCATAGCATGCTGATTATGGGTTTTAGTCATTTAACAAACACTGTGCCAGGCCCTGTACCAAATGTTGAAGACACAAACATGAAAGTGACATGGTCCCTGTTTGCATCTGTGTAAGCGTCTGCTGGGTTGGAGGGTGATAAGGTCACATCCTGAAGCATATGCTGGATGCTGTGTATGAAACTAAACAGTTTAGTAACATAAATGATACCAACAAATAGTTGTAGAAGTTGGGAGAATGATAAGTACATGTAAGCCCTGGATTTGTGGTAAAAGAATATAGCTGTACAAATATAAGGTAATCTCATCAAAGCCAAAATTATCCCCCCCCCCCCATATTTTGATTCAACCCTTCAGATGAGCTTTCCAACTAGAATTTCTTGGTTCAAAGGATACGAGCTGTTTCTGGTTTTCCACATCTTGGTTAACTGGGGGGTTACATATTTTATGACCATGATGTTGCTTAGTTGCTTTTTTTTCGGTAACTGCTGAGTGCCCATGCACAGGGTAGCACTCTGATAGTTAGAACAGGAACAATTGAGGACTACAGACTTTTAAGCATTCAGCACTGGTATTTATGAAAAATTAAGCATGAGAAAACTGATATTCCCTACAGATTGAATTCAGTGATGACTATGTTAATAACAAGGCAATGTTTTAGATTTTAACCTTGTAATATTAAGTACTGATTTGGAATCAGACAAATTGGGTAACATTTTACAGTCTTTCTTCATCTGTAGAAAGGAGATATCAATCCCTACCTCATGGAGTAGATTTTACCATTAAAATGGGATATATATAAAATACTTAGAGCCATTCCTTGAGATAAGGTTTTTGAATAAACATGTATATAACATACACACATATTCATGGCATTTTCTAAGCCTTTTCTTCTGTAGAATGAAATAGAGATTTTCTATGGATGATTTTGTTGCCCAGATATAGGGGAATTGGATAGATTCTTAACTGTTAATCCCACAGCATTCTGGTATTCCACCAGCACAGAATCCAGACTGAGTCTGTACAACATGTTTTTTCCCAAACAGCCATCAATCTTTCATGGCCCTTCCTGGCCAAGTGTAATAGAAATACTTGAATGAGTTTCTTGGTGCTGACATTTAGAATTTCACAGCATTCATCTGCGCTTAATATCTGTCACTGAAAAGGCCTGGCAGCAGTTGCAGTCGGTTCCTCCTACTGGCAAGGTGTTAATGGTTTAAAAAAAAAAAAAAGCCAGGTTCTGCCAAGCTTGGTTAATTTAAGATACACTCCTAAAGGGCATAAGCCAAAAAGACCTGTGCCATGTGCTTTCGTTATTGTATCCACTATGAATGAGTTTTGAACATAAATTTTGTGATATTTGTAGATAATTTAATTCAGTTCAGCAGGATGTTTTATTTAGGCAGTGTATTAGTCAACTCGGGCTGCCATTCAGAATGCCGTAGACGGGGTAGCTTAAAAAAGAGAAGTTTATTTGCTCACAGTTCTGGAAGCTGGAAGTCCACGATTGGGGTCCCAGCATGGTCAGTTTTGGTGAGAGCTCTTTTCCTTGCCTTGCAGACAGCCACCTTCTCTCAGTATTCTCACAGAGCCTTTCCTTGGCAAATACTCACAGAGATAGAACGCTTTCTCCTTGTTCCTCTTCTTTTAATGCCACCAATCCTATTGGGTTAGACCCTACACTTATTTAACCTTGATTACCTCCTAAAAACCATTTCTCCAAGAACAGTCACAATGGGGGTTAAGCCTTCAACATATGTATTTTGGGAGGACACAGTTCAATCCACATTAGGCACTTGTCCATATCCAAAATGTGGAAAGGAATTCAGATTCGTCTTCTGCAACCAAGATACTGAGGATCCTACATACTAACATGAATGTTAGCATCCCACAATAAGACTATATGGACTAATAAATATCAAGCTTCTTTAATTTGGACCAGAATTTTATTTTGTAATAACACTATTTCATGAAAAATTTAAAACTCTAATTGGACTTTGTATATACCTAGATGATTCTTATGAAAAATAAATTAATAAATGCCATTTACTCAGTTAACCAATTTTTAACTCCATCTTTAAATTTTCTTGCTAAAAACTCGAGGCTAAATCTAATGTACTGTCTGTGATCTAGAGTCTAGATACTATCTGTGTACAGGAAATACAGGGAACATAAGATTATGCTAAACCATATCTCAGGAATGCAATCTACAAAATATAGAACATAGGACTGTCTGTATGACAAATTCCAGTTTTTTCAATTAAAAAGAGTGAGAGCAATAAGAAATGGATAAACTATTGATACACACAACTTGAGGTAATGTTTAGCATCCCTAGTATGTAATTTAAAAGACTGTCTGCTGTGTGATGAAGTTCGTGATTGGGAATCAACACCCTTTGGAGCCAGCGTCCAAGAGAGGTACTAGTCTCTGTAGGACAGAGCTCCAGCATCCAGTGCAGCCAGTGCCCCAGGGATCCATGGACAGAGCCTGAAACAACTGCAGGTCACATGCCACTTCTCTGGTTGGCATGAATGAGCACATATGTACTGGCTCTGGAAAAAATAAAGGGGAATAAAACATGGGTTTGCAGTGAGACAATGGAATCAGAATTAGCAAACTTGAATTATAGAACAATTACCTCTTAAAACCCATAGCACTAGCTTTAAGGATAATAAAGTTGTGAGAACAGAGCTCAATATGAGCTGAACTAGACAAAGAAAGCTTCGTGGAAGAGGTGCTAAGCAAGTAGTCTGGACAGAAAGAGTGTGGATTTCAGATAGTGAGTACAGTATGAGTAGAGATAATTGACAGGAATGAGCATTGCAGATGTGAGCAGCTGGAATGAGAGCTGTCTGAATCTGAAGTTGTGTATTATGCACTACTAGGTAATAAGCCTGGGTGGATGGATCAGGGCCAGGCCAATGCCAATCAGGCAAAAGATTACAGCCTTCTTAGGGCAAACATTAAACCTTCCTTTTAAGTTTTTGAATAGAGATGACCTGACAAAATTATGATTATTCAAATTAAAGCGTATACACTCTGAGAGGCAGCTCAACCTGACATAAAATGTCCTTTAAAATGTTTATTCCAGTAGGTTCTGTTTCTTAATTGGGTGCTAGTGACATGGTTGTGTTCACTTTGTAAAAATTTATCCAGCTGTACACTTATTACATGTTTCTATGTGTATGTTATACTCAAAAATAATGTTTTAGTGTACCTGGTGGGTTGTAGGGGATCTCATGTAAGACCACCAAATATGTTACAGGTATACATAGATGAACCCATGAATGATAAGGGAAATAATCTATCACTAACTGACCCAAGGTCACATAGATGGTCAGTGGTAGAACTAGGGGTCACAAATCTTTAGGTCTTCTGATTAGCAGTCCAATATGACTTTTTTTTTTTTTAGAGTTTATTTATTTATTATGAGAGAGAGAGAGAGAGAGAGGGCAGTGGAGGGGCCAAGAGAGCAGGAAAGAGAGAATCCCAAGCAGGCTCTGTGCTGTCAGCACAGAGCCCATCATGGGGGGCTCAAACTCATAAACCATGAGATCACAACCTGAGCTGAAGTCAAGAGTCAGATGCTTAACCAACTGAGCCACCCAGGTGCCCCAATATGACTTCTTTATAGAGAATGATAAGCATTTCATTTAGACTTCCTCAATCTACATAGATTCCTTGTGTATTAGAGAAATCAACAGATCATTAGTGTTTCCCAAACACAAGCAGGAATTCTTTCTTTAAAGATTTACACCTAAACATAAGTGAGAGTATCCCACTCCACTAAGCTTTATCCTTAAAATAAATCAACTTTTTCTGAGTTTATTAAAAACCGAGTTTATGCATTTTTGCAGTACCTGGGTGACTGCAGTCGGTTGAGCAACCGACTCTTGATTTTGGCTCATGTCAGGATCTTAGGGTTTGTAAGATCGAGCCCTGCATAAGGTTCCTGCACTGATAGCATGGAACCTGCTTGAGATTCGCTCTCTCTCTCTCTCTCTCTCATAGAGACACCTGACTCCTGCCACCCCTTCAAAATAAATAAACTTTTTTTAAAAAATGCATATTTTTTTTTGTTATATATACACACACAAAATGTATACCAAACTTGTCTAATTCTGGGATAGTGTGTGCAAGGACTTAGCTATAAGCAGATACATTATAAGTAGAACAAGTAAGTCATAGGATTATATGTTCAACATTATCTCATTTCTATAATATTATTAGAAATATATACATATAAACAAAAATAATTAGGATATCTACCAAAGTATTAATATTGATTATCTCTATATAGAAGGACTAAGGGTAATTTCATTTTCTTCTTAATTTGCTTCAAATTTTCAATACTGAAATATATTTTGTAATCAGGAAATAATTTTTTTTTTTACATCAAGCATCAAGCTTCCTACCTAATATAATCATGTACAAAAATCAATCTCAACACTTTTCTAAATCACTATAAAAAGGATCATTTCAGGGGCTCTGTTCCCCTATATAATGTTAGAATGCTAATTAACTATTGAAATGCAAATTTTTCACCAGCTAAATATATTCAGTCCAACTTAGTAAGACATTTCATTTAGTCATAAAATTTCACAAGAATACAGACTATTCTGCAAATAGTTCAGCTATCTATTGAAAGAAGCTACTTAAATGTATAACACAATAATAAACCTCTATGAAAATGTTTCCGCAGGTTTGCTGGTATCCTCCTGGGCATCACAAATACATTTGCCACTATTCCAGGAATGGTTGGGCCCGTCATTGCTAAAAGTCTGACCCCTGATGTAAGTAAATAATTTGCTTATAAACTACAAAGGTCTACACAGTTCATTTGAACCTGCACATCTGTGTCAAAGTTGAGTGTATTTTAATTAAGAGTAAAATTCTGAATGTTTATTCTTTTTTTTTTTACTTTTTTTAATGTTTATTTATTTTTGAGAGAGAGAGAGCGTGAGAGGGGGAGGGGCAGAGAGAGAGGGAGACAGAATCCGAAGCAGGTTCCAGGCTCTGAGCCATCAACACGATGCCCGACGTGGGGCTCGAACCCAAGAACCATGAGACCATGACCTGAGCCAAAGGTAGATGCTCAACTGACTGAGCCACCCAGGCACCCCTGGATGTTTATCCTTATGCAATTCCTTATATCAACAAAAAGTTGAATGCCATTAATGGATTGAAAAGTCTATTTTCAAAGAACAGTCTTTGGATTTTAGAACAATAGAACTAAATTCAGTGAATATGTAGCTGTACCACACATGTACTTAAAAGTGGTGATTTTATACAATATCTTGTGTCTTTGGTTTGATCAAATAAAAACTGGCAATGTGAAATTATTCCAGAAGTGAGTCCACAAAGGTGAGAGAGATGTCAGGAGGTCATGTGGAAATGAAAAAAGAACAGTGAAATGATCAATACTGAGAGGAGCAGAAGACTTGCGAAGACATCATAGGTGTCTTCACATATTGAAAGACTGGCCCACGAAAGATGGTGATTTATTCTCAGCAGTTCCACAAAGACAGATGGAGAGAAGTAATGAGGACACAATAGGAAAATTTCCTTCATAAAGCTGTCTGCTATATGGAATGGCCTGCCTGATGAGTTAGTGAGCCCTGAAATAGGCAAACATGGATTGAACAGGCATTTCTTTTTTTTCTTTAATTTTTTAAAAATGTTTATTCATTTTTTGAGAGAGAAAGACAGAGTGCAAGCGAGGGAGGGGCAGAGAGAGGGGGAGACACAGAATCCAAAGCAGACTCCCGGCTATGAGCTGTCAGCACAGAGCCCGACGTGGGGCTCGAACCCACGAACCGTGAGATCACGACCTGAGCCAAAGTCGGATGTTTAACTGACTGAGCCACCCAGGCACCCCTAACTGGTTATTTTTAAAGATTCTTGCTTAATTTCCACAATATTCAGAAACATTTGGCTTATTAAAACAAACTAGAGTCCATATTTTGAATTTTAAATAATTTGTTACATTTCTTTCACCTGTTAAGATTTTTTTAATGAAATTTGTTTAATGTTTATTTTTGAAAGAGAGAGAGAGACAGCATGGGAGGGGCAGAGAGAGAGGGAGACACAGAATCCGAAGCAGGCTCCAGGCTCCGAGCTGTCAGCACAGAGCCTGACACAGGGCTTGAATCCACGAACCGTGAGATCATAACCTGAGCCGAAGTCGGATGCTTAACCAACTGAGCCACCCAGGTGCCCCTAAATAGGCATTTCTTGAGTGCTTATAAATATGCCAGATACTGAGGATCCAAAGGCAAAATGACAAGTTTCTATGCTTGAGAAACTCATCATTTAGAGATTGTATGTAGTCAAGTACAGTGTGACCAATACTGCAGAAAAACATGAGTGCAGGGGACTGTGGGCACAGGGGAGAGCACACGCACTCTGTGGGGAAGGAGCCCTGGAGGAGTGGGCAGGGGTGTGCGGGAAGGGCGCTGAGACCTAGGGGCCCAGGGCTGGTCGTCCTGGAGCAGGGAGGCAGCATGGCGCCACATCATTAAGCAGAGACTCGGCACTGTAAAAGTTGCCCACGATGTCTGAGAAATAAAAATCAGTGACCTCCGACTCCAGTTTTCTAGATGGTTAAAACCATCTAACACCTGGTGGAATATGTTCTTCAAGAGGCCGACTCTAACCGTCTAAAAGAGACTTAATTCTCTCTTTGTCTCTGTAATCAAATTAACCCCATCGAATCCTTAGAATTTCAGGATATGCTTACAAACTTTATTATTACCAAATATACTGATTTTGGATGTATATGTATTCACCACAGTGTTCCTATTTCCTCTCTGCTCCTACCATTTCTAATTCCCTATGTAAATGAATCGGTGCCTCCTTATTACTGTTTTATCTTATTTAATAGAAGGGATGTTGAGGGGCGCCTGGGTGGCTCAGTCAGTTAAGTGTCTGACTTCAGCTCAGGTCATGATCTTACAGTAAGTAAGTGGTTCAAGCCCGGTGGTGGGCTCTGTGCTGACAGCTCAGAGCCTGGAGCCTGCTTCAGATTGTGTCTCCCTCTCTCTCTGCCCCTCGCATGCTCGTACTCATCTCTCTCTCTCTCTTTCTCTCTGTCTTTCTCTGTCTCTCAAAAAAAATAAATAAACATTAAAAATAATTTTTTTAAATAGGCATGTTGGGAAAGGTTTTTTTTCTTCTAAAATTCTGTGTCTCAATATAGACACATCAAAAACTGTATAATATATATGGACACATCAGAAATGTTTAACCTCATCTTCATGGAGCATTTTGGCCACACAAACTTAAGTCAACATACTACCATGTATTAATTTTACTTATTATGGATAATTGTAGCATTTCAGCTAGAGAAATCTGGATTCTTCAATTGAAGTCTTGAATGTAACTTGGGAACTGAACTGAATTTTGGACATGCTATCGTAGCATTTGTTTAATGTTATTAAAAGGAAAAACACACATTTGTCTTTATAATTGTAATGGCTCACAATTAAAAATTACTGCACTGCCTCAAATCTTTGTGGAATGAGTCAAGTACAAATAAACACCACATTGTTTGCATACTAAATAGTTACTAAAATTTAAGATGGATTTCTAAGATTTTTTTTCCCCAAAATACACGTATCTCAGATAAGTATAAATTAACAGCAGAGTACTTTCTTTCTCCATGATTTTCCTTTTCTCCTAAATGCAAAATGCCTCATACTAGCCTCCTAGTGCCTTTCCTTTTTCTTTTGCGTCACCAGTTCCACTACTTGTGTTTTCTTTTTGAAATGCTGCCGACCAGCACTCTGGTTAGACTGACATTGCAAAATCCAAAAAGTGGTTGTTGAAGTTAGTCACATGACCCAGAAATTAGCTAACAGCCTAATGTTTTTATACCGCCGGATTATACGCTGAACAATTGTGTTTTGTTGATCTCTTAACTGGCAACTCCCACACGTGTCCCGTTTTGTGTGCCATTCAGGAGCTCTGTGTGCCAGGCCTTAAACTTGAACTTCCAAGTGCATCTTAACTCATCCTTACCTGATTGCCTCTTCTACCTCCCACCTGAGAACTCGGGGGATGATGGGCAGACATACTACTTCCCTAGTGACACGTGCTGGAAAGACGTGCCCAACGTTTTATTTTGAGTGAGCTTTTTATTGAAGCATTACAGTATTTTAAAAATACACTAATCCTAAGTATACAGTCGGATGAGTTTTCACAAAGTTAACACACTAGTGTAAGGAGCACCCAGTCAGAAACAGAACGTTACCTTTCTTGCAAGGCCTCCAGGTACTCTTTGCTGCCATTTCCCCATCTCCCGTCCCAAGAGGAACCCCTACTCTGACTTTTAACACTATAGACTACAGTTTTGTGTGATTTTGAGCTTCTATGTAATGGAATTTTATATAAAACAGTCATTCAATACATGCTCTTTTACGTCTGGCTTCTTCTGCTTAACATTTTGTTAGTGAGGTACACCAATGTTGTTGTCGCTCATTCATTTTCATCGTGTATTCATTGAACAAATAGACCACAATTTCACTGTTGATGGACATTTGGGTTGTTTCCAGCCTGGGGCTTTTATGATTACCACTACTGTTGTAACAGTCTTGTGACGCCACCTTTTCAGTAAAGCGGACTGCAAACGAAGTTCTTTTTCATCTGCGTGTTTTTCTTTCTCTCTGTAGAACACTATTAGAGAATGGCAAACCGTTTTCTGTATCGCTGCTGCTATTAATGTGTTTGGTGCCATTTTCTTCACGCTATTCGGCAAAGGGGAAGTGCAAGACTGGGCTCTCGATGATCAACACGGACACAGGAACTGAAGGAACCAAAAATAATTCTGTCTCTCTTAATGTATCTTGGTGATCATGTAACCTAAAAGTGCCTTTGATATTTTAATGTGTATCCATTCTATGTATAAGAAAAAATTGTACTTGTATTAAATTTTAAAGGCTTGTAATCATGAAATGTCACAAGTTGCCAGATTAGTAAAATTAGCCATTTTTAATTATTAATAACATGTATCCTGGGAGTTCCGCTTGAGGGAGGGTCACACCTCTGCCTGTGAATTGGGCAGGATAAAGAAGGGGAGTTCTGTTTATTCTTAGGGGCCGTACGTGAAGGAATGAGCTGAAGTGGACCCCTCTATACCTTTGCTTAATTAAACTAGATGATAATTCTCAGGTCTTGGCAAACACCTATTTTTGACCACTTTCCTCACAAGAATGATTTGTCGGCAGCAATCCCTGACACTTAGGTCTCAAAGCGTAGCCTCTCCACGGAGCTGCCGCCAGCTGTATACCCTGGCCTGGCGGCCAGGCCGCACGCCCAGGCAGCTGCCGGGCCTTCCCTCCCTGGCTTCAGGGACAGTGCCCAGCATTTATCAGAGGCAGCGTCCAAGACCAGGGTCCCGGCCAACTCTTCACATGGCGTTCTTCCCCTGGGGGACCGTTAACATGTAGATAAAGTTCCCACCGCCCTGGGCTGACTCTCCTCACACTTCCCCAGCACACTGGAATATTGCTTGGCATGTAACCTGCAGAAGGACAGCGTGATGCCCAATTAACCACAAATAACATCACCCTTGGTTAGAACTACCTTCTCATGGATCAGAATAGAAATTTCCAAGTGCTGTGTTCTATGGGCTTCCACCCGAATAAGTTAAAAAAAAAATTTTTTTTTCTCACATTTTTTTCCATTTGACTACATGTAAGCTTCTGGCTGCAGTTTAAAGTTACAGCGACGTTTATTTGGCCACATCCCTACAACCAGTGGTGTAGTCATCCTTACTTCCGGCTCCTGAATCATATTTCCCAGTGTTTACCTGAACCATCTTCCAGTGGTTTCTGAGCATGCTTTGAGGGCATTTATGTGATTTCGAACTTGATTTATGTTTCGTTATCTTTATTCAACACTACCTGTAGCATTTTAACTAAAACTGTTTGATGTAATATGATGTGGATATATTTCTGTAAATTTATTTTTAAATTTGTAAATAGCTTTAAGCTGCTATGGTGATATTTCTTTTATAAATCATCGAAATTAAACATTTTCGGATTGATTTTTGGACCTGACAGTTCTATGGTATTTTCTAGCATCTAGAGTGTCTACTTTACATCTCTACTGCCTTCCTCAAGCCACCAATCTACCTCTACGTGCCTCTGTGCCATCACCACGCCAAGGAGACTTAGGCCCTCTAAGTGATAAAGCATGCCTCAACCTGCCCTTCCTAGTTCTGCCAAGGAGTCGCTCTTGTCCCGGAAGCGTGTGCCTACACCACAGAGTGTGTCCTTTCTGCCTCCTCTGAGCCCTTGCTTCAGTAATTCCTCTGTGATTTGCTTCTTCACTCTCTACTACTCTTCTTGTTCTTTTCCTTCTGTCTCAAACACACTCAAGTCTTCTCTAGCCTTTGAAAACAAAAATACAGGGGGCACCTGGGTGGCTCAATCGGTTGAACATCCAGCTTTGACTCAGGTCATGATCTCACGGTTCATGACTTTGCGCCCCGCATCAAGCTCCCTGCTGTCAGTGCAGAGCCCGCTGTGGATCCTCTGTACCCCTCTCTATCTGCCTCTCCCCTGCTCGAGTGCGCGCTCTCTCTTTCTCTCTCTCTCAAAAAATAAACATTAAAAAAAAAATTCTCTGGAGACAAAATACCACAGATACATACAGAATATCTTTATAGTGATATTCAAGAAACTGGAAACAGGTTACCTCTGAAGAGAGAAAAATAGGCAACCGGGGGTAGGAAGGAGAATTAATTTTCACTTTACCAAATGTGGCAGTATAACTGTTCAAAAAAAATCACTTAAAAACAAACAAACAAACACCCGTTGCTCAAGCTGCTGTGTAATCACCAGTAGGTTTTTACCTGCCCACCAGGCATCCCCGCTGGCTGTCTTCTCTACACTCAGGACTTTTGTAAATGCAACCTCTCTTCCTCACCCCCATCCCCAACAAAACCGGCCACTTCCTTATTCTTGCTAGGAGCATTCTTCCTCCTCTGTCCTGTCCCACCCCACCCCCAAACCAGTGTATAATTAACCACCTGCCTCTTCCATTCCAGTTTTTCAAGTCTCTGGAATTTTTTTTTAAATCCCTCTCCAATCTTCTAAATAAGATCTCTGTGACTTTTGTTTCCACCTGGAATAAAAAAGTTAAGTGGCCTTGAATCTGATCTTCTGCCCAGCTTCGCACCCAGGCTGGGTCCCAGCACCTCTCCTCTCCCTGATCAGGATGCTCCCCCGAGCTGAAGCCCCCTATCCTCCCTTCGCCTGCCCAGTAAACTACCCAGCGGCCTGCCCTCCTCATTCCTAGGCCCACCTACTCCACCTTCCTCTCCCACCACACATCCGCCAGCTGCAGCGGCTACGGCTACTTAACCCTTCCCCCACCTGCTCTCCATTGTCCTTCCCCTCCATGCCTTTACCAAGTTCATTCCTTGGACCTGGAAAGTCACTCTTCGTCCCCACCTCCTTCATGACCCTTGACTTCCTCCATTCTCCCTGATCTGGATGTGGTCTCTTCCTCTGATCCACTGAAACATCATATTATTTATTTTTAGTTTTTTATATATTTTAAACTCAAGGACTCAGCCTCAGTTTTGAGGAAGAGATCATTCATTCATTCATTCATTCAACAAACAGGAATATTTACTCTTTGCTAGGCAATAAGGGTACTGATACGCATTTGACACAGTCCTTTCTCTCCCTGCAGGCCTTCGTGGAGCTCAAACTCCCTGGTCCCCTTTCTTCTCCATGGCCTTTTCTTTATAACATGTATAAGCACTGTTTGTGGCTAATCTCCCTATTAGAGTCATCGCAAGCATCTTGAGGGCAGTGTGCAGCACAGTCTCCCTCGTAACAATATATGTTTTGTCTTAATATTTTAGTTGCTTAATGTTTAGTAAATCACCCTTTGGTTAAATGGTGAAACTGAAATTTTCTTTTCAATATATTTTTTCTCCTCAAAAAAAAAAAAAAATAGTTGAATAAGTGTGCCAACACCAACACCTTTTAATGAAGAAATGATATGCTGACCTCAAAATCAGGTATTAGTGGCAGTCATTGGTGAATGGTTTTGAAAGTACGGATTTGAGAATAGCTTAGTTCCAGATAAGCAAAATATTTCTGCCAGTTATGCAACAAATATTTATTGAGCATTCATTACGAGCCACGCTTTGTTCTTTGCACCCGGCGACAACAGTGAGGAAAAGCAAGCCCCTTCTCTCATTGAGCTCCCATTGTGATTTATCAAACACTTCCCTTCATAGATTCCAGCCTTTGAAAACTTCCATGTAAAAACATCGTTATCCACCCACCAATCAAATCCAGTGGAAATGAGTGTGCCAGCTGACCTTGAGAATCAGAGTTATGAAAGAAATGGAGAAACACTGAAGTCAGCAGTTTGTATTAACCATTGTAATGTCCTCGCTTCGGCCTGTTTCATTTTCAAGAAATCGGAAACAGACATGTTTGAATTTAGACCCTGTTGCAAAGTGAATAACCTCCTCTTCTAAGGGCAGTTTACCACTGTTCTAAATAAAACTCCCTCAACAGGAAAATATTGGTAAGAGCATTTAAATTTGAAGGCAGGAAGAGCACCATAGGAAGTGGCCTGGTTCCTCTCTGGAAAAGCACCGGTTACCGCCTCAGAGGCATAGACCTGAGGGTCAATGTCTAATTTCAGTTAAAGAATAAGTTCTCTCTCTCCTAGGAATGTAAAGTAAGATGGATTACAAAGCCTTTTCAGACGCCTCTTAGAGTAACCATAAGTAGAAAAGACAAATATAAAAAGTTTGTGCTCTAAGGGAGTAATAAAGAAAACACTTTCTAGGAACGTCTGGGTGGCCCGTTGGTTGGGCATCTGCCTTTGGCTCAGGTCATGATCTCATGGTCTGTGGGTTTGAGCCCCACGTCTGGCTCTGTGCTGACAGCCTGGAGCCTGTTTCAGATTCTGTGTCTCCTCTCTCTGCCCCTCCCCCACTTGCACTCTGTCTCTCTCGAAAATAAATATTAAAAAAAAATTTTTTTTAGATAAAGAAAACACTTTCTAGAACCTCCCGCTACGGAATGCTGTGAGTAAACCCATTACTGAAAACAAAAAAAATGCAATAAATTTTCTGCCACCCTTTTTCATGTGCTTTGATGAGGAAAAACACTAGTAACTTTCCAATCGCCTGTTTACTTTCACTTTATCTCGATGCTGCAGGAGGAGGAAACTTAGAAGTTCCACGTCACTGCCAGTCCTGTGCCGGTAAAGTGAGAAGCCATCAATGAGTTGAAAAGCATTTAAAGGCCCCATTTCCCCTCACTCACGCCTTCATAATGACAGGCTGCACTCTGGGCAGGGGGAACCTTACCATCCTGAATACCGCATTAAATCTTTTCCTGAAGTGCTCCTTTTGGCCGAAGCTCCTGAAATATGCTAGCATTTCGAACAAGTCATGGCCTGCCAGCATCAAGTGTGCATCCTGACCCTGGCTTCCTGGAGAGCACCACAGACGGCCCCGGTTTGAAGCGTTTTACCGACCTCACACTTGCTCTGAAGAGAGCGTTTTTAAGTTTCATGTCCTAAGTGACAGCCCTGCATTAGTTTAAAGCCAGTTCTCTTTTCTGCTAAACATAGAAGGGTACTGTGTTAGAGATAGTGTGCCCCAGACTTCTGCTTACTGTGAACCTTGTTAAGGGTTATGAATGCTGAGAATTCTGTTTTGACTGCTGTTTGCTGTGAACACTGTGAAACTTTTCTTGGGGTGCTGTGAGGCCTGTTTAGTTTGCTATGTATTAGACTAAGTTGCTGTGTGCTAAATCTTGTTAGGTATTAGATTTAGAGACTTAGGAATGCACTAGACTCCTGACCCCTTTGCTGTGATTGCTGTGAACCCTGTTTGCTGTGTTAGAGAATTGCCATATTGTGAAAGAATAGTGCTATTAGGGCTAAGGCCACTCCATTTTGGTTTAAGTTCCATCTTAGAGTAGTTCTGGGCCCCGAGTTCCAGGAAAACAAGTCACCCTGGACTCGGCCCCGGGTACCAGTAAACAGAGTAGCCAAGAGGCCGGACCCTGATTAGCAGACCCTGCCTCCACCTTGAGTTCCAGGGAAACCACAGGAGGTCAGATTCCTAGAATAGCCCCTAGCAAAACTAATCAGTGTCCAGCCCACGCTCAGTTCCCATTGGGAATCTTTGAATCTGCGTGGGACCCCCAAACTTAGCCAATCCATAGCTAGCCCGCGCCCACCAAATATGAAATACTCAACCAGAAACTAGCCCGTGAAAATGCCAATCAATCAATTCAAAGGATCCCCATTCCCGCCCAAAAAGTGTACTCGAACCCTGATAAAAAGCCTGTGTAAACCTGGCTCAGGGCTCTTGCCACTGCACCGCTGCGTCGGGAGGTGCAAGAGTCCGAGCTCGAGCTTCGAATAAAGACCCTTTGCGTTTGCATCAGTCCCGGCTCCCAGGTGGTCTTCTTGGGATACAGAATTTGGGCACAACAGCTCCACAGTCTGAAACTTGAGCTTGCCGCGGAGTTTGGTTGAGATTGAAGGTGATCTGGCTAGGATCCATAGTCTGGTCTTTTCAGTGCTCAAGAACTGTTCTGTGGGAAGTATCAGGAGGCTGTTACAGGAACTTCAAATGTGTGTATTGGGTAAATTACCTACACACTATCTGCTATAATGCACTTTTTTTTTTAAACACCAAGAAGATACTTGGGATGTCTGCAGTGCTTTGAGCTGCTCTTTGGTCAGAGGCAGGACGTTGCTCCCGGGGATTCTCTTGGTGATCATCACCAGCTCCAGAGACTCACGGAGAGACGAAGGCATTTGTATAGCACTGCCACACACATCACTTCGGTACTCACAATCACCTTGCAAATGCAGGGATGAGACCTACTGAAAGCTGGGATCAGACTCGTGAATGGAGAGGTCATTGGCCCTTGCAGGGACTCAGCCTCCCAATGCCAACTACAACCAAATAAGCCCGCTGGCTTTAACTATTACATCAGGCCAAAGAAAAATGCCTTAATATCTGCCCTTAGCATAGAATCAAATTATTATTTGAAGAACAAAATTGGTGCTTATTAATTTAAAAGATTCCTATAAGAAGCCCTGTGCATAAGGCACACTTAAGATTATTATCTTCTCCTCAGGTGTAAAATTAGCCCTGACTCAAAGCAACTCCAGCTGGGAGTCTGTTATACCATTATCTTTGCTCCATGTGTGGTTTTAGGGAATATTTAATTGTTTCATGTTTGTTCTATAGAACTGCAGATTTTTTTTAATGTTTTCTATAAACTGAAGCATGCCAGCACACAATCAGTTGCTTCTGTGAAAACATCGAACTCATTCTTTCTACTCACGTACTAGTTTGAAATTTTCAATGCTAAGGACACTAGTGTGGGGCGACAGACCAACCCTCCCTCTCTGTGCTGTTACTGAAAAATAGACTCTCTCCAGGAGAGCTGCTGATCTTCTAGTCTTGGTTCCATAAACCTTATTATTTCAAATAATGGGATGAGGGGTGCCTGGGTGGCTCAGTTGGTTGAGTGTCTGACTCTTGACTTCGGCTCAGATCATGATCTCACAGTTCATGAATTCGAGCCCCAAATCAGGCTCTGCACTGACAGCGCAGAGCCTGCTTGACATTCTCTTTCTCTCTCTCTCTTTCTCTCTCTCTCTCCCTCCCTCCCTCTCTCAAAATAAATAAATAAACTTAAAAAAATTATGGGATGGGAAGCAGGAATATGGGGGGACCTCAGTTCCCATTGGGAAGTGAAAGTTCAGAATGTAGAAGAGAAAAATAAGTCCAAAAACCTCACCCTGTCTTCTCCGTACCTCCTCTCCCACACTCTCCTCACTTCTGCGTCTGTGACAGACTCCCCTTCCAGGGAGGGCTCCAACCATCACCCGTTTTCAATCTTTACTGAAAGCAGGAATGGTGGCTGTAGAGCCACTGCCCATGCCCCGGGCTTCTGTTCTTTCTGGCAGGGTCTCTCACACACCAGACCCTCTTTCTGCCCTTGCTTTTTGACCCGCAGAGTAAGATGGAACACAACGAGGCTGATGAGGAGGAATGGTGATTTTCTCTCCCCAGGTTTAGACTGGCCAGCAGAGCAAGCAGGCATGAGGTGCACATTATTAAATCTTCCGAGTCCCCATTCTTCCACTGTAAGTCTGAGGAGATTGGAAAGAAGAATAAAAAGGTGGAATGGATTGAACCAGGACTATCTGAGACTGTCAACTGAATAAAAATTAAATTATTTGGGCTGCCTGGAGGGTTCCGTTGGTTAAGCGTCCGACTTCAGCTCAGGTCGTGATCTTGCAGTTTGTAAGTTCAAGCCCCACATCAGACTCTGTGCTGACGGCTCAGAGTCTGGAGCCTGCTTCAGAGTCTGTGTCTCCCTCTCTCTCTGCCCTCTTCCCCTCGCACTCTCTCTCTCAAAAATAAATAAGCATTAAAAAAAATTTAAAAATTGGAAAAACAAATTAAAAAAATTAAATTACTTGAGGAAATAGTGAAGATGTGTTCAAAATTGAGTATAAAAGTATCTAATATTATAATACTATAAATAATAATGTTTATAAATATCCTAGAGTAGAGAATTGGTGCCTGGGACTGCACTGACTGAATTCTCCCTGTCGTGTAGGTATCAGATCCACTTTCACAGATGAGGAAACTGAGAAAGTCACACAGCTAAGTAGCAGAGATAAGATTCAAATCAGGTTTCTCCGATGTTACTGCAGACTCTCTCTAATCCTATGCTATACTGTCTCCATTAGAAATCGTGTCTGAACACTGTTGATGGGCATAAAAAACATCACAACATTTCTGTGAAGTCATTTGTCAGTAAATCAAAATTAAATCAATATATTCATTGAACTGGCAATCCTCCTTAGGATAATCTAGCCTAAAAAATACTTGAACAAGCACTAAGCATTTTTTTTTTTGGAAGGTTGTCAACTTTCCATCAATAAAGAAATTGTTAAATAAGTATGGTACATTCATAGAAGAGAATGTTATGCAGCCATTAAAAAGTGAGAAAGATCTGGGGCACCTGGGTGGCTCAGTCAGTTAAGCATCAGACTTCGGTTCAGGTCATGATCTTGAGGTCTGTGAGTTCAAGTCCTGCATCAGGCCCTGTGCTGACAGCTCAGAGCCTGGCGCCTCCTTCAGATTCTGTGTCTCCCTCTCTCTCTCTCTCTGCCCCTCCCTTGCTCTCACACTCTCTCTTTCTTCTTCCCTCTCTCAAAAATAAATAAACATTAAAAAAATAAAATAAAATAAATAAAAAGTGAGAAAACTCTAAATCAAAATAAATGAGAAAATCCATATATTTTGTTGAAGGAAGAAAGAGAGTTACCTAATAATATATGTTGTTTTATCCTACTTTTGTTACCAAATTATATATGTATTGATAAATACATAGAAAAAGATCTGTTAATAGTAGCAATGTAAAATTAGAAGCTAAATAGAAAAAAAGATTGGAAAATATATTTAGAGCCTAGAAATGGGAAAATTATACATATTTCACTATATTAAATTAAGTACTTGTATTCAGCAGAAGGTACCAAAGTAAATGGATGACACACTAGAGGAGAGATTGCAACATCCTGTCACTATAACAGATTAATATCTAGAATATTCAAAGAGCTCTGCAGGTCAACAAGAAAAAGTCAGAAAACCCAAGAGAAAAATGAGCCAACAATGAACAGACCACTCACTTAACAGGGGACCAGATATCAAACAAGCACATGACAAATGATCAAAGTCCCTAGTAATTACAGAAACGAGAAGAAATGTAAACTAAAACTGTAATGAGATATTACTTTAGACCCAGCAGATCAGCAAATATTAGAAAGTTTGATGGTACCAAGTATTAGCAAAGGATATGGAGAGTTGAAAATTCTTGTCCCTAAGGAGAGCAGAGAGAATATAAACTGGCATATCTGTTCCAGAAATGTTTATGCTTAAGTTAAATAAGAACATGTCATTTGACCGCATACAATGCCCCACGCCCGGGTATGTGTCGAGGCGTGATTCTCGCTCAAGTACTTAAGAAAGCATATGCACCACCCTGTTTATTGTGACAGACTTGGAGGCAATCTAGGTGTCCATGTTTAGGGAAACATGAGTTAAATGGGTCACATGTTTACTAGGGAATAACATCACTCAGAAACATGCAGAGACCTCAAGAAGTGTTGAGTGAAAAGAAGACTTACAACGCAATATCACTTCCAAAAATTAAAAACCAACACAAAAAATAGGATATTTCCAAGGATACTAGCATAAGTACATGAGAGTGAGTGCCAATGCAGGGAAGGAGCCTGAGAGTAGAGATGGGGAGAGTGTTTTATTTAACAAAACAGTGGGCTTGCTCTGAACCTAAGCATCTATGAAGAGAAGAGTATGAGATAGAAATAATTTTTAAGCAGTACTCTGAAGATGTTGACGTTGGGCAGGAGAAGAAATATTTCACTTTCTGATTGTCACTCTTCTGCATTATTTAATTTTTTTACAGTGAATGTACATCACTGTGGTTATTAAAAATGAAAATGTTAAAAAAAAAATGAAAATGTCAGAGGCACCTGGCTGGCTCAGTCAGAAGAGCATACAACTCTTGATCTCGGGGTTGTGAGTTCAACCCCCCATGTTGGGTGTAGAAATTACTAAAAAATAAAATAAAATAAAAAAAGAAAGAAAGTTCACAACTACATGGTCAACTAATCTTTGACAAAGTAGGAAACAATAGCCAATGGAAAAAAGACAGTCTCTTCAAAAAATGGTGTTGGGAAAACTGATGGTGACATGCAGAAGGAGGAACCTGGACCGCTTTCTTACACCATACACAAAAATAAGTTCAAAATGGGTGAAAGACCTAAATGTGAGACTGGAAACCATCAAAATCCTAGAGGGGGACACAGGCAGTAACCTCTTTGACCTCGGCTAGAGCAACTTTTTACTAGATACATCGCTAAAGGCAAGGGAAACAAAAGCAAACATGTACTATTGGGACTTCATTAAGATAAAAAGCTTCTGCACAACAAAGGAAACAATCAACAGAAGGCAGCCTACAGAATGGGAGAAGATATTTATTTGCAAACCACATATCTGATAAAGGGTTAGTATCCAAAATCTATAAAGAACTTCTCAAACTCAATACCAAAACAAATAAACCAGTTAAGAAATGGACAGAAGACATAAATAGACACTTTTTCAAAGAAGACATCCAGATGGCTAACAGATACATGAAAAGATACTCAACATCACTCATCATCAGGGAAATACAAACCAAAACCATAATGAAATACCACCTCACACCTGTAAGAATGGCTAAAATTAACAACACAAGAAACAACAGGCTTTGGTGAGGATTCAGAGAAAGAGGAACCGTCTTGCACTGTTGGTGGGAATGCAAACTGGTTTAGCCACTCTGGAGAACAGTATGGAGATTCCTCAAGAAACTAAAAATAGAACTAACCTATGATTGAGCAGTTGCACTATTAGGTATTTACCCAAAGGATACAAAAATACAGATTTGAACGGGTACATGCACCCCATTGTTTATAGCAACATTATCAGCAATAGCCAAATTATGGAGAGAGCCCAAGTGTCCATCAACTGGCGAATGGACAAAGACACGGGGGCGCCCGAGTTGTTCAATTGGCTAAGCATCTGGTTCTTGGTTTCTGCTCAGGTCATGATCTCGCGGTTTGTGAGTTCGAGCTCCACTTCAGGCTTTGTGTTGACAGTGCAGAGCCTGCTTGGGATTTTCTCTCTCTCCTCTCTCTCTGCTGCTTCTCCTGCTCATGTTTTCTCTCAAAATAAATAAAAATATTAAAAAAAAGAAGATGTGGCATATATATATATATATATGTATATATATATATACACAACAGAGTATTAGCCATAAGAAAGAATGAAATCTTGCCATTTTTTTTAATGTTTATTTCTTTTTGAGAGACAGAGAGAGGCTGGAGGAGGAGTAGAGTCAGGGAGACAGAGGATCAGAAGCAGGCTTTGCATTGACAGCAGAGAGCCTGACGCGGGGCTCGAACTCACGAACCGTGAGATCATGACCTGAGCCGAAGTCAGGCACTCAACTGACTGAACCACCCAGGAGCCCCTGAAATCTTGCCATTTGCAATGATGTGGAGGGAGCTAGAATGTATTACGCTAAGCAAAATAAGTCAGTCAGAGAAAGACAAATACCATATGATTTCACTCTTATGTGAAATTTAAGAAACAAAACAGATGAACGTAGGAAAAGTGGGGAAAGAAAAGAGAGGGAAGCAAATGACAAGAGACTCTTAATGATAGAGAACAAACCATGGGTTGGTGGAAGGAGGTGGGTGAGGGTGGGCCAGATGGGTGATGGGTATTAGGAGGGCACTTGTTATGATGAACACTGGGTGTTGTCGGTAAGTGATAGATCACTGAATTCTACTCCAGAAACCACAGTTTCACTGTATGTTAACAAAAATTTAAATTCAAATAAAAATAAAAATGCAAAAAAGTCACAGAAGACTTGTTATTGGGGATAGTAGAGAAATATTCATAATATATTACCAAGTAGAATGCGATTACATTTTTGGTTAATTTTTCATGATGCTTAATGAGATATAATTCACACAAAAATCCACCTTTTTTTAAGTGTACAATTCAGTAGTTTTTAGTGTATTCACAGAGCTGTGTAACTGTCCCATGTCTAGTTCCAGACCATTTCATCATCTCACAAAGAAACTCAGTACACATTGGCTGTCACTCCCCATCTCCCCCACCTTCCAGCCCCTGCTAGCCACTAATCTACTTTCTATGTCTGTAAATATGCCTATTCTGTACATTTCATGCAGTGGAATCACATCATATGCGGTCTGTGTGTCTGGCTTCTTCCTTAGTAATAATGTTTTCAAAGTTCATCCATGTTGTAGTGTATATCAACATTTTATTCTCTTTTTTATAAAAAACTTTTTTTAATGTTTATTTATTTATTTTGAGAGGTAGAGAGCAAGCGGGGAAGGGGCAGAGAGAGAGGGAGACACAGAATCTCATGCAGGCTCTACACCAGGAGCACAGAGCCTGAAGCGACACTTGAACTCATGGACCGTGAGCTCATGACCTGAGTCAAAATCAAGAGTCAGACGCTTAACTGACTGAGCCACCCAGACACCCCTAAAACCTTTCTTAAAAATGCTTATTTATTTATTTTGAGAGAGAGGGAGAATCCCAAGCAGGCTCTGCACAGTTTGGGGCTTGGGACTTGATTCCACAAACCATGAGATCATGACCTGAGACAAAATCAAAAGTCATACTACACTCAACTGACTGAGCCACCCAGGCACCCCAAGACTCTATTCTTTATATTCTCAAATAATATTCCAGTAAATGGATATACCATTTCTTGTTTATTCATTCATTAGTTAATGAACATATTTTGGGTTGTTTCCATTTTTTTGGTAGTATGAATATTCACATATAGGTGTTTTTGTGTAGGCATATATTTTCAATTCTCTTGAATATAGTGATTGCACTCTTGTTTAAATAAAATAGGCACAGCAATTTTAAAAAACTGAACACAGACACTACAATGTTAGTAACTTTTCTCTGGTTAGTGGGATAATAAGTCATTTAAATCTCTTTCCTCCTTTGAGCTTTTTTATTTAAATTTTCAAAAATAGAAGCAGAGTTTTATAATCAGGAAAAAAAAAACACCTTGTTAAAAAAAACAAAACACAAAGAACCACTCAGGATGAGCGGGGAATCCACTGTTGCCCTCGCTTTTCAACAGCAAATCCAGGGTCTCTGGCATTGGCTGGAGTGCTCTGCCCCCAGCTTCATCACCCTTCAAACTTCACACCTCGGCCTGGGCATAAAGTGACTTCTGTGGCCTACAAAGTGCCCCTTGTTGATATTCACGGCGGGCCACAGGCCATGCCAAATGACCCATATTTCTTGCCAAAAAACGAGACGCCGTGGTGGATGCCATTTCGTTCTGCTATTTTCTCCACTCCCTTACTCCAGGAGAATGTCTATCGCTTTCATCATAAGGATTTTATATCTCTAAGAAATAGTTTCTGAAGAGCGGATTACTAAAGCGCACATACACACATTCATACGCCTTCTTCAAAAGCTGGGAACGCCCTGCACTTTGCCCACTCACAGCGCGCGGATCGTTTTACCCCGGACGCCAAGGAAATCCTCCAGATTTGAGCCGCTTGGGGGCGAAACATGAACCGTGGGCACTTCCCAGCAGGGTGGAGCGGAGCAGATTATTTATAGCTCTTAGGAAACTCGAGTTTGACTCATGGTTTAGCTGACTCGTGAATCAGAATTATCAAAGACTAGATTTCTTTTGTCTGAGGCAAGAAGATGACAATTAGAGCAACCATCTCTGCGCGCTCGCGGAGAGAAAACACAAAGAGAAGAATTTACAATGACTCAGCCCTGGCCGCGCGGCGGGTGCGGGCCTCATGAACAATGGAAAGTCACAGCGGGGCCTCTCAACCGGTCCCCAGGCGGCGTCTACATCCGTGGGGCCGCCCGCGGTAGCGGGGATGCTAAAAAAAAGTGACTATTTCTTAACCCTCTTTTCTTGCTTTCTAACCTAAAATGCAGAACTAGCTCTTAAGATTACAATATAATGATGATGATTTTGTAAAAGCCACGGGAGCTGTGGGACCGGAAAGCAAAGGCTTACAGGCTTCATTTCCAGGGCGAGGGTCACCGCTGTCGCCAATAGCGGAGTCCAGGAGACCCCTAATCCACTCCGGCCTCGCCGTGCGGGTGGGCAGGAGTCTGCACACGTTTTCTTAACTCGTCGAAAAACTATCCTGAAACCTAAACAAAGGCACTAGGGCCCCAAATAGCAAACCTTTGCTTCCAGGCCAGGGGAGAAGGGTTCGCTAAAGTTTGGGGGAGGCCAGCGTGGATCCTGCAAGACACAAATTTGCCCTCTCAGCGGAGAACAGGGTCTCGAGTATGGAGTTGGTCCGAGGCCTGGTGGTTTGGAGATCATTTCTGGAAAATGCGACCAATTGTCTACCGCAGGATGTGTTGAGTTTGGGATTTCTTGTCCTGGACTCAGTTACTCTCGAGGAATATAGCAGCTGCAGCCAAGATTAGAAAATCAATAGAATGTTTGTAATGTTTTAATGGGGTTTGCGTTGGTTTGTGATGTCGACGTGTTCGCCGGTGGTAGGATGTGAAGCGCCTGGCCCCGGGCTAGCCAGCTTTGAACATTTCCGCGAAGCCCCCCCAGTACCCGGGGCGGGCCAGGGCCGAGCCGCCTAGGCGTTTCCAGGACGCCCCAGCGCAGCCCACGCGGTTTCTCTGGGCTGTGCCCGCTCTGAGTGTGGACTGGAGAAGCACCAGGGCGGGGAGGACGTGCTCTGCTGGAGGAGCGAGCCATCGCCTTGGCGTCCAACCCACGCTGGCCGATGCCCAGACCCCCGATGTCCAGGACGATCCTGCACCTGCCCAGGAGAGCTTCTGACCAGCCTAGAAGCCAGGATGTTATCCAAACTCAAAAGTTACCCCTCTAAACCTTGGTCCCCGCTTCTGAGAACACACTAACCCCATACATTAATACCCTCAATCCCAGATACGCTAATATACGCAATTCCTCTTTTCCTATGGATGAGGATGACTGTGCCTTTTATGCGGTTTACCGTCCAAAGCGAGACTTTTGAGAGGGAAAGAATGATTGCACCCAGACGACAGAAGAAAAACTTCTCCGGGGCAAACCAGCGTACTGGTTCGCATACAGGGTCACCTTGGGAGATATGAGCAATTTGGCAATTTGTCTAAATTTATTTAAGTCAGAAAACATTCTTCACCCCTTACACTCTCCTAGTGAAAGGGAAAGAGGGTGAGAGTGAAGCAGGTGGAGGTGCAATTTTAAAAGAAAATAAAGCCAGGAGCGCCTGGGTGGCTCAGTCGGGTAAGCGCTTGACTTTGCCTCAGGTCATGATCTCATTCATGGTTCGTGCCCTGCATCCAGCTCTGTGCTGACAGCTCAGAGCCTGGAGCCCACTTAGGATTCTGTATCTCCCTCTTTCTCTGCCCCTCCCCCACTCGTACTCTGTCTCTCTCTGTGTGTCAAAAATAAATAAAACGTTAAAAAAATTTTAATAACAAAAGAAAATAAAGCCTGATTCAGCACTGCATTTAAAAAAATTCCCTATCTCATAAAGAACACTCAAACCTCGTTAGTGTATTTTGCACTGCTTTTGTTAAATACTTGAAACTTTATTTGTACACGCTGCAACAATTTCTGTGGACATCAGCAAAGCAGGGTTACCAAATGTTGCAAGGGATGTGGAACTAGCCTCACTGTGGCAGACGGACCTCACAGTGGTATTTCTTCTTCCCGCCCCGGGGATTCTCTGGCGGCGCATTATCTTTATGTACGTATATGTATAGTTTTTATCTTTAAATACATACATAGCATAGTTATTACTTACATATACACAAATTTTGCAAGCAGGTTTGTTTTCTAGCAGTGGCATCCTAGCCGCCTAGCTATGCATGGGCAGCAACAGCCAACCAATGTTTTGAACAAATGTGAAAAGCACATATATGCACATGTACCCTGAGTTCTAAGCACTTCACGTATATTAACACGTTTAATCCTCACCACAAACTTACGAGGTAAGTATATTGTTACCTTTCCCATCTCACAGATAGGGAACCTGAGGCAGAAAGGTTAAGTAGATCGCCCAAAATATCACCTCTAATAAGTTGCACAGATGGGATGGGGACCCGGGATTAAAACCCAGGCCAGGGTCAATGCCCTCGAGCATGAACCGTACTCCTCTGACCTGTGAACACTTCAGAAGGGCAACAGCAGGGCGGTGGCTTGGGTTCATTAGGCTCATGTACCGAATTACTTAAAGACGTGTTTTACTGCTGCCCATATCTCTTTTTTTTTAATGTTTATTTATTTACTTATTTATTGAGAGAGAGCACAAGCAGGGAAGGGGCAGGGAGAGAGAGGGAGAGAAAGAGAATCCCAAGCAGGCTTGGCACTGTCAGCACAGAGCCTGACTTGAGACTCAATCTAATGACCCATGAGATCATGACCTGGCTGAAATCAAGAGTCAGATGCTTAAGTGACTGAGCCACCCAGATGCACCCCCCCCATATATTTAATAAATGTTCCCATCAGGCATCCCAGAATAAAGCTTCTACTAGGATTCGCCCCAGTGGTGTACGACTTTCAGCAGTGTGACTCAGTCTTCTTTTTACCTAATCTTCAGCTTCAGCTGAACCGAAAGACCCTAGTTTATACTTTCCTGCCTCAGCATTTTCCCTGTTCCTAGAATGCCTCCCAAGCCAACTCTCACCACTTGACTTCTCTTATTAACACCCACCTCCCTCTCAAGGCTCAGATCAAACTGGCATTTCATCGTCCCACAAGACAGAAATTCTCTCCCCAAAGCCTGAAATCCTACAGCCTTTATTATCTGCACCACTCACACGCCTACATATCTTATCTCCCCTCCTCAGTCAGCAATTTCTTTCCCCCGCAACACTTAGCACAGCACATTTTCACATAACTAGTTCTCAGTGAATGTATAGCCCCGCAGTGTCTGCCCTTCATTCACCCTCTGTTAAATATCTGCAAAGAAAAATGATGTATCGATTATTTCAAAAAGAAAAGTCTTCCTCCTTATAAAGGAACCATGATTTTATTCGGATATCTGTCCCTCTCTGGTTCTAGAAGTAGACCCTAATTTGCCTGAGCCGGTGCTACCCAGGAGAAATATAAGGCAAGGGGGATGTAGAATCGACAATTTTCTAGTGGCCACATTTAAAAAGTAAAAATAAGCAGGTGGATATAGAATTGTTGAATCACTGTGTTATATACCTGAAACTAATCTAACGCTGTATTTACCTAGACTGGAATTTAAAATTTTAAAGATTTAGTTAATGCAACCTCCCATCTCAATCAATCAATCAATCAATCATAAACAAGTGGGGCAAATTTTAATAAATTTTTAACCACATATACCCAAAATGATATCATTTCAATATGTAATCAATATTAAAAACCAAAGAGATATTTTACTCGTCAGAGAGAGACGGAGACAGAAGCTTTTGGAAACTGATGAGTGTTTTACACTTAAGAGCATATCTTAATTCAGACTAGACATATTTCAAGTGCCCAGGATGCACATGTTTCCAGTAGCTTCCATACTGGACAAGGCAGGTCCGAGCCCATCAACATGGCATTCCCATGGTAACGGTATTGGTTCAGGAGTGGTAGGCCGGAGACCTCAGCTGGGCCCATCAGGTGAGGCAGAAGATTTACGGTCCAGACAACTGGGAAGTGACCAGGGAAGGCTGTAGTTCTGATTGCCTGGCCACCTTAGTGGGACTCATATTGGAACTGTGAGGGGGAAGTGGCAGGACTGGTGTTAGGGTGACACCAACGTTGAGAATGAAAGGAGTGGGCAGACAGAAAAAACCCTGTGTTCTTAAGGACATCACTGAGCCACTGATCACACAGGGACCTGAGCTCATCCTAACTCTGGTTATGAAAAATAACACCCTCGTGTGGCTCAGTCGATTAAGCATCGACTCTTGATTTCGGCTCAGGTCATGATCTCGTGGTTCATGGGTTCAAGCCCCACAGCAGGCACTGTGTTAACAGTGCAGAACCTGCTCAGGATTCTCTCTCCCTCTCTCTCTGCCTCTCTCCCCTGCTCATGCGCTCTTTCTCTCAAAAATAAATAAATAAACATTTTAAAGAAGAAGAAGGGCACCTGGGTGGCTCAGTCATTAAGTATCTGACTTCAGCTCAGGTCATGATCCCATGGTTCGTGAGTTCTAGTCCCACTTCAGGTGAGCTCCAGCTCCACTTTGGGTAAGCCCCGCTCCTCTCTCTCCCTTACTCTCTCTCTCTCTCTCTCTCTCTCTCTCTCTCAAAAAGATTTTTTTTTTTAATCTTTAAAGAGGAAGAAAAGCAAAAAATTTCCCTTTTGCTTAAACTGAGTCAGAGTTTTCTGTGGCATCCAAGAACATCCCAACATCAGAGCCAGCCCTTGAATCCAGGTCTGCAGGCTTCCCTAGGCCCGAGCTTCGCTATCAAGGTGCTCCTCAAAAAAGATTTTTAGCCATTCGTTTGGATGTCTCTTAGATCCTCCAGGCGTGGGGGTGGCAACTGCCAAAGGATTAGAGGTAAAGATCTGGAAAGACAGTGGTGCTTGTGAAGGCTTCCCGCCCCTACCCACCCCCCACCCCCCCACCCCCCCACCCCCGGGTAGATCGGTTCAGCTGCAGCCATCCTCTGGGCCACGGAGGTCCCTTCTCAGGGCAGCTGCGGCCGTATTGCACGCTCAAGCTAGCCGGCGCAGGCTCCGTCTGCCAGGGCAGGCGTTTGTCACAGCCCTTCATCACCTCTCCTGGAACCCACAGACCCTGGGTCTGGCCCAAAGCTGGACAAGCAAGAGCCTTCTGCCAGGAGGCAACTCGGGAAGCCACCCTTTCCACTGTGATATGGCAGCTTTTTCTGGCAGGGTGCTGAAGACAGGATCAGGTGTCCTAGGTCAATTGCTGGTGCGAGAATCTGGAGGAAAGGTCAGAAGGATTGGCAGGAGCATTAACAACTACAAGGCCGTAAACTGAAGAGGGGACAAGGAAGGCGGACTGGAAAATGCCACGCAGAAAATTAAAATGCTCGCTAACTCAGATCATCGTGTGTCGCTTACAAGCAGCGGCAGTGTATGAGTGAACCTGCTCTGAGGCGGACCCCAAAACCCGAAGGGAAGGCAGAGCTACACTTCGCAGAACCTCCCTCCCATCTGCCTTGGAGAATACGCATGTGCACCAGTGGCCGAGAAACTGGCGACGTGGGACAGTGAGGAGAATGCAGCTTCAGGACCAGAGCTCAGCCACTCGGTGCCGCGCGGCAGCCAACAAGCCGCAAAGCCTCCGCGAGGCTCAGTTTCCATGTCTCTGAAATGAACATTCGGTGTCAATCTCACAGCTTTGTAAGGCTCACGTTCTAAACTGCACATGCAAGCCTCGGAGGCCAGTAAGGGCTGTAAATATTCACTGTTATGATTTCCTTTCCCAAAAAAACCCTGATGATTTTTCATACCTTGGAAGGTACCACTCACCTATGAACGCTGCTTCTGAAGAATATACGACAAATATAACGATTTCTAATAAATTATATGTTTTACAGCACTTATTCTTGTCCATTACTTTCTCTCTGTGCCTCTCGTTCCTGATTTACAAAATGAGAGCTCAAATACTTGTCCTGCACCCTGCTGGGGACTGGAGTCACGGCCAAATGAGGTTACAGATCCAAAAGGCTTACCGAGACTTAAAGCTTATACATTAGGAGTATCACCCCCAAAACATTCGTAGCATCTAATTGCAAAAGAGCCTGCCAGGTATAGGGTCCCACTCTTGTTTTATGAAACATTTCAAATATTGCAAAGTACAGGAAATAATGTCCATATTACCATCTGTTAAATCTGGATGCTAGTCATAAGGGTGTCATTATTTTCTGTACTTTTAATGTTTGAAACATCTCATAAAACAACAATTTTTTAAATGATAAGTTTTTTAAAGACCTGAGTCAAGGATCAATATCTCTTGGACACATTCTTTGCCTCTGAACCCTCCTTTCACTCCATCGCCAATATTGAGTTTGATGCTATTTCTCTGTATCTTTGTGACACTCTGAGTGACTTCTGCCAAATTATTGATCACACTTCATTATAACTTCTTGTTACTCTAGGTTTTAACTCTCTGAAAGCAGGACCCAGCCCCTTATCTCGGTCTCCTCAACAAGTCTTATGTCTGGCTTATTGTGGGGCTTAATAAATGTTTCATAAATGTTAACTATTAGGTAAATTAATATGAAAGGAAGAGAAAGACTGGGTTCTCTCTAAGTCTTCGTCAGCAACCAGAACCTCCACTCCTCTCCAGGACTGGTTCTTTTCACTCTTTCTCTTTTATACTAGACATAACTTCCTCTGAATGTTGCAATTCTAGTGTCTAAGGAAAATCTAATAGCAACAGGTCAAAGAAGCACTGCGCTTCAGTACATATTGCTAATACACTGAATGGTGTGTCCCTCTGCAAAATATCTTGAAATCTCATCTCCAGTGTGATGACATTTAGAGTTGGGGCCTTCGGGAAGCTATTAGGCACGAAAGAAGAGCCCATGACAGGTCTCTTTGCCCCTTCTGCCATGAGAGGACATGGCGACATGACATGAACCAGGAAGAGGGCTCTCATCAGACACCAAATCTGCCAGCTTGATCTTGGACTTCCCAGCCTCCAGAACTGTGAGAAATAAATGTTTATAAGCCATCCAGTCTATGGTATTCTATTATAGCAGCTCGAGTGTCTTCGTCTAAGACACATATACTAAAAATGCAAAAGAAAAGGCAATTAGAACATCACTCATTCTCTAGATATTCAAGACTGTAAATGCAAATTTGAGAAATACACGAAGTTTCTAATATTGATAACCCAACAAAGCAGTCCCATGGCATGGTTGCTGCTGAGGAGACAAAAGGTCTATAGACTTGGAGAAGATTTATATTGTTTGGTCCATGAGAACAAACTCCTCCTTTTCCTTATTATAGTTAGAATATTCGAACACTATGACTGAAACAAGATAGTAGAGTCTGTCTACGACCATCCTATGGAGAACTGAACTCTTTTGATCACTGAAACTGCCCTTCCTAATACACATTTAGCTGAATACTTGTTCTCAGTTTCATTTTAAACAAAGGCAGTTTTCTTTAAGGTTAAAATTAATGTAAAAACTCCACAATTAGTTCTCTCACGCTTCCTGAGATTTCCCTACTTTATATTTAAGCAATCTATGCCAAATTATCCGGGACAAAAGCTGGTACATCCAGTTATGGGTGCAAATGTTTTATTTGATGTCCTTGCTCACTTTTCGGGTCCCATCTGCTGCCACTCCCTTGCCACACCCTGCAAGGCAGCCATGCTGAGTAAGTCATTCTCTTTCTCGTCTTGTCTTTACACGTATTGTTTCTTCAGCCTAAATTAAAATGTCTCCACTCATCCGCAGAGACTCAGGACCATTGTCACCTCCGCTGGAGGACTTCTCCGAGCACTCCTTACTCCATCCGTCATAGTACATGCCTCTATTTCAATACTCACGTCTTTGGAATTAGCTGCTTCCATGACTTCTTTCTTCTAGTACCCCAAAAGCCCCTCGGAGTCTGAATCTATAATGTGGTTATCATCACATGATCATATAATCATCTTTGTGGTTCTGATGTCAAGTACGGCACCTGACACTGAATCAATGCTTAGCAAAGGAGTAGCTGAGACTGAACAAATGAATGAATGAATGAATGTATATGACACAACAAAGTTGTACTTTTTTTTAATGTTTATTTTTGAGAGAGAGAGAGAGCGTGAGCAGAGGAGGGGCAGACAGAGAGGAAGACATAGAGGCCGAAGCAGGATCCAGGAGCCAAATTGTCACCACAGAGCCCAACGCAGGGCTCGAACTCACAAACTGTGATAATGACCTGAGCTGAAGTCGGACGCTTAACTGACTGAGCCACCCAGGCTCCCCAACAAAGCTGTATTTTAAGTCACTATTCATATGCCACTATAGCCAAATGATTAACTAAAATGCATAGGTACCCAAAGAAGAAGCACTTAATCAAGTTTTCATTTAAGTTCGACAGGGAGACTGCTGGTTATGTCTGCCCAACAGTGGTGAGCCAACACGCTGGGGTTCTTGGTCCTGCTGAGTCCACGGCACTGTGTGCTTCCAGCATTTGGAGCAAGCTCAATGCGGAGGCAGTAATTTTTACAACGATGAAGGACTTTGTTGGTTGAAAGCCTGATTGCTCATCCTGCCTTGTTTGAATCCCGCTGTTCTAATCCCAAACTGCTCTGTCCCGCAGGTTTTCCAGATACCGTAAGCCAGCGTGTATATTAAATGGAGCAGAGGGGAAAATAGCAACTGCCAAGGTGACGGGAAAAAAATGGTAGGTTACAAAATAAGGAGGCATCAGCGAGATTAGCTATACCTGGAATTCTACTGGAGCTCACAGGGTTCAACCACCTGCTTTCAAACAGTAGTCCAACTAGGAGAATGGTCTAATATGCCACTTTATAAGTATGGAGTCTTTGAAATTATCCTACAGCCTATACAGTGGTATTCTTGGTTTATAAAGACATTATTATATCTAAAAACATACTTATTCAAATGTTGTATTCAACACGTACGTTAACTGGGAGACTTGTAATAATGCAAAATGACTAGAAAATAACCTCAGTGATTTTTTTTAAGTTTATTTCTTTATTTTGGGAGAGAGAGAGCGAGCAGGTGCACGCATTCACACGCACAGGTAGGGGAGGGGCAGTGAGAAAGGAAGAGAGAGAATTCCAAGCAGGTGCGGCACTGTTGGCACTCAGCTGGGGCTCAAACTCATGAACTGTGAGATCATGACTTGAGCCAAAACCAAGAGCCAAACACTTAACCAACTGAGCCACTCAGGCACCCTCAGTGATTTTCTTTAAGCAGGCAGGATTCAGGGCAAGGAGAGGCCTGGGAGTGTGTAGAACTGGCCCTGGAGCATGCTTTGTGACTATTAGCAAGCTGCTCGGTTTCTGGGTCTGATTTCTAAGACAGATGATTTATTAAGAAAGTCATCATTTTCAGGGGTCCCTAGTGGCTCAGTCAGTGGAGCTATGACTCTTGATCTCAGGGTTTTGAGTTCAAGCCCCACACTGAGTGTAGAGACTACTAAAAAAAAAATTTTTTTTAATATTAAAAATAAGAAAAAGAGGGGCATCTGGCTAGCTCGGTTGCAAGAGCATTTGACTCTTGATGTTGGGGTCATGAGTTTGAGCCCCACATTGGATGTAAAGATTATTTAAATAAATAAAACTTAAAAAAAAATAAAGTCATCATATTCAGGCAATGGTTCTCAAAGTGTGGTACCGGGACCAACAGAACCAGCCTCACTTGGAAACTCCTAAAATATGCAAATTATTAAGCCCCAAACAGACCTACAGAATGAGAAATTCTGGGGCCCAGCAAGCTGTATTTTTGACTTGGCCTCCAGGTGACGCGGATGCATCCTAAGGTACGAAAACCTCCATCTAAAGCGCTGGGAGCTTCTGCAGGAGCTCAAGGATGAAGACCCTGAGCCTTTGGAACCAGGCCTCCCCAGCTGGCCTATTGCAAGAACCCACTTTCTACCTCAATGCACACCCCTTGACAGTCTTAATGCGGCTGGTCCCACGCTCCTCCCCCTCTGTTTGGCTTCCTCTCACTCGGTCATCTTCCAACTTAACCCACGTGCCACAGATCTCTAAGCAATTCCCAGATATGTGTAACAGACCAAATGAATGCAAACAGAAGTCTTACATCCGCACTTTGTGCCCTAGTCTCTTATACACACTCAAGTAGCCACAAAGCTGGCTGAGTGCAGGAAACCCAACTCTACCCAGTGAACCAAGAACAGGCCAGGGACACCTCAGGAAGGGGCCCTCCCAGGAATCACTGTACTTATTCTAGTTCCCTCAAGTTAGTAGGAAATCATGTTATACAAAGCAACCCCAGCTTATATTTTTAAATATTTTGTGGAAATATTGCCGTTTGCTACAACTATATAGCACTTTAAACGTATTTTTCGTGCTTCATTTTACCACTTTATCCTGAGGCTAATGCTATGAAGTGGCTTTTTAAAAATCAGAAATGATCATTGTTTTAAAAGTTAAAAAAGAAAAAAAAAGAAAGGAAAAGAAAAAAGTTAAAAAAATAAAAAAGTTTGGGTGAGGTTTATGATTTCTGCAGACTCAGCTGAGAGAGAGCTGCATTAAATCAGGTGGTGGTTGCTGCGGCATGGAAGTTGACATATTATAAACGTGTTTGTTTGAATTCATCTTCCACAAACACCGTTTTATCACGTAACAATCCCCCTTGCCAATTAACTAAACTAACTCAGTGGCTCCAGAATAAGCACAAGACCCTAGCATTGTAAAGCCACCATACTCTGCCTCCATTTTCACGGACGCGTTCTTTCCACAGCCTTTGAGCGCCGCTCTCTGTCGGGCACCATGGGGATTCAAGGTGTACAAGGAGGAAGAAGGTAACCACACTTCTTGCCCTCCCGGAGCTTACATTCTAGCCTTACCTCTTCTTTCAACTTTATTTCCCACAAATGTCTGCAAAATTCTTCCCTCAAGCCTGACTGGTCTTGGACTGTGATTTAGTTTCCTGCCCTCCTGCTGGTGTTCAAACAGCCCTCCACTTGGAAGCTCGCTAGCCTCTTCTCAGGGTAGTGAGCTCCTAAGCATCCTTCGAAATTGAAACATCACTTTCCCTCAAAATGTTATAATGCCCGGCATATGCTTCAAGACCCTTCAGTAGAGAGGGGTAAGTAGGAGTAAAATGAAGAAAAGACTGGCCATCCACCATGAATAGTTGCATCTGATGACGATCTAACACAATACATTATGTTAACTACACTGGAGTTAAAATTTTATATATATATAATTTCTAGTCAGTCATTTGTTGCATTCTCTGTGCTGGTCCAAAATGTTGTTTTGTTATTTATTATTTGACATGTCTCTCTTCCCTTTACACTGCCAACTTCGCGAATTCAAACACTTTTGTTCTGTCTTATTTATCTATTTATCTTGAATATCATATATAGATACATATATATAGATATATGATGAAAAAGTGCATTTTCGCTAATTGAGCAAAGGCAAAATTGTCCTTAAATATATAGTTTGTTAATTTCTAGCAGTTGGGATTATGGTGTCAGAGAACGGAAATATTGTGATATTTAATGGCATGTAATAACAGTGTATAGCTGTAAACTTCAAACTCGAGAGCATTAAACTCTTCTTTGAATTGGACTAATCATCAAAAAGCCCATTAGAAAGTGGTCAAATATACCCTTGCAGAGTATCTTTGAGAGAAGATTGCAGGCTATCCCAACTTCTTCCCTATCCTGGCATTTGCAAAAATACTTTAGAAAAATATTTGAGCTGCTATCTCTTGAAACTTCCCTTCTAGCGGTGCTTCGGGTCAATTTCTAGTGGAGTGGACGTTCCTGCTTATCAGAAAGCCCTTCTCGAGTCTGCGAATCACAAGTAGAGGCTGGAGATGGGAAGTTGGATACCGGCTAATTGAATTATCCTCCTTTTGGTCGGCTTTCTTCAAAATGCCATGGCAATACACACTTCAATTATAAGTGGTGCTGATTTGTACGTTAACTCGCATATGGCTTTCTATTCTCTACACATTTATATGCAGGAATCCCAAAGGCCCGGGACAGGAATGTTAGGCTGCCTGGTACAGTTAAATGGCAAACATTCTTTAAATGTCTGTGGACCCTATCCATTTCCCCTCTGTCTCCTAATCTTAATCGACCCACTGTCCTAGTTGCTGGACTTCCCCTCCTCCAGCCCTTCAGCAGACACTCCTACAACAAGGCTTCTTATACTCGAATGCGCATACAAATACAAATCACTTGAATCTTGCTAAAATGTGCTTTTGGTTTCAGCAGGTTTGGGGTGGAGCCTGAGACTGCCTCTCGGAGACTCCCTTTTAACAAACTCCCAGACAACACTGTTTGCTCCTGGTCTAAAGACGTACTTTGAGCAGCAAAGCTCCATAGGAAGGGTCAGCAGATTTCCCATAAAGGGCAGGAGAGTAAAATTTTAGGCTTTGTGGGTAATAGAGTCTCTGCCCAGCTACTAAATTCTGCCATTGTAGCATGAAATCAGACAACATGTAACTGAATGGGTGTGGCTATGTTCCAATAAAACTTTATTTAGGCCCTGAAATGTGAATTCCATACAATTTTCATATGTTAGGAAATTGTATTCTTCTTTTGAGTTTTGTCCCATACCCTTTAATAACGTAAAAACCATTCTTACCCTGAGGGCTATATAAAAATAGGTAGTGGGTTGGATTTGACTGGTGCACCAGTTTGTCAATCCCTGCTCTAAAGAGCAAATTCAAGGGACACCTGGGTGGCTCAGTCGCTTAAGCATCAGACTTTGGCTCGGGTCCTCAGGTCATGATCTCAAGGTTTGTGAGTTCCAGCCCCACATAGGGCTCTCTGCTGTCAGCAAGAAGCCTACTTTGGATCCGCTGTCCCCCTCTCAGATTCTCTCTACCCATCCCCCACACTCACTCTTGCTCGAAAATAAATAAACATTAAAAAAAAGAAACATAACAGATGAACATAGGGGAAGGGAAGGGAAAATAAGATAACAACAGAAAGGGAGGCAAACCAAAAAAGACTCTTAAATACAGAGAACAAACTGAGGGTTGCTGGCGGGGTGTCGGGTGGGGGGATGGGCTAAATGAGCGATGGGCATTAAGGAGTGCACTTATTGGGATAAGCACTGGGTGTTATATGTAAGTGATGAATCACTGGGTTCTACTCTACTCTAACTGTATGTTAGCTAAGTTGAATTTAAATAAATACATTTTTTTAAATAATAAAAAAAAAATCTTCAAAATACTAAATCAATATTGAAAAATGTGATGGATTCCTCCAAGAGGGAATGGATTTCCTGCTAATGGAGGCACTCCAAAACAAGCTGGACAATCAGTTGGCCAGGATGTTGGAGGTGGGTGAATAGTGTTTTAAAAAAAAAGAAACAACAGATCCAAAATGGAGTCACTGGTGCTAAAAGCCACACTATGAAACTAAGACTCGATACCTAATCTAACTGCAGTTTCAGCCTCTCCCCCAGAGTATGACCTTTAATATGTCAATCTGGAATTACCTAGTTAGCACCAGTGAAGTAATCTACCTGACGAGACCCCTCCCTTTCCCCAAAGGAAAGTGGTCATGTCTGAAACAATCCACTCTTCCCTCGAAACATCCTATTTCTGCCCCCCTTCTTCCGATAAAACTTTCCATTTTGTGCAGCGCCTCTGAGTTCCTTTCTATCTGCTAAGATGGGATGCTGTGCGGTTCCTGGAGCATTAAACAAAGCCAATTAGATCTTCAAATTTACTCAGATGAATTTTGTTTATTAACAACGGTATTGGTTTAACTGAATAAATTGAGGATCCCAACTGAAATTTTCTCATTCTGTTTTCTGATACTTTGCTAGTCATTCTCTGTGGACACATAAAATAAGGAAATATCTGATAATGTTACATAATTATAGAAACTCGATTCCCAAAACTACGATGTGCAAAAGCAGGGATCTAAGTTCTTTCTTGCGTTACAAATCTTTGCCAAAGGAAAAAAAATTCCTAGTGGGAATAAGATTCTGCCCGTCCTGTCTGGGGGAAGAGTCATTAGGCCACAGCAGGAGAACAGGATTGATTCTTTGCGTGCCCGTTCCCTATCCACCTTCTGGTAAGATCACTTAGGTTGCTGCCCCTAGAGTGTCCTTAAGTAGCTCACCCAAAGTGTTTCCTAGTAATACTAGGTATTCATGCACTGTTAAATAGATTCAAACAATCACTCTGGAACTTTCCAGTGGCAGAGGAACAATATTGTGGACATTATTATTTTCTAAGTAGCCATGATAATTTTCCAATTACGAAGGAACATTTGTCAAATGTCTGGGTTCAGTGGTTAAAATGTGAAAAGCTTCCATAATTTAGAAAATTCTAAACTTTAGAGAGAAAACTTGAGCTATTAGCATCAACAGTTAGCTGTTGTTCTCTCTAAAGTGCACTGAGGAAGACTGAGGTAATGGAGTGATGGATTAGGGTGTTTCCTGAGATTTTGATCCTTTGCTATTTGAAATTCATTTTTTGTTTCCTGTAAGCCGTTTTTAATTTTGCACAGACAATTATAGAACTATAATTATCATATATACAATCTGATTCTGCCCTTTCCAATGACAGAAATAGGATTAGAAATTGGGTGGCATGAGGAAGGGCTGCTCAATGATTTGTATCCCAGAACCTGGGCTTGAGAGGGGACTTTGAAGAATGAAGGCGAGATTTTTTTGGGGGGGGGGGATTTTGCTGTGTGTGTGTATATTTAAAGTAGCATCTCTGGTTTCTATTATGGTTATAAGCAGTAATGATTAGCAATTTTTGATGGAGAGAAGTAGAAAATTCTGGAAACAGCTCACTCTCTCATTTCAACTATGGGAGCCTGATTCTCTGCATTTCTTTTTCTTTTTTTTTTTTTTTTTAATGTTTATTCACTTTTGAGAGAGAGAGAGAGCAGAGCATGAGCAGGGGAGGGGCAGAGAGAGAGGGAGACACAGAATCTGAAGCTGGCTCCAGGCTCTGAGCTGTCAGCACAGAGCCTGATGCGGAGCTTGAACTCATGAGCCGGGAGATCGTGACCTGAGCTGAAGTCAGACACTTAACCGACTGAGCCACCCAGGCTCCCCTGATTCTCTGCATTTCTATCTCCTGACAAAGCACACTCTCACCTGAAACAGCCCCTGAGTTTTCTTGTTAAAATCAAATATCTGTCCCTAAGTACTGCATTTGGGTGCTTAGATATAGGGGTTACTCAAAGATGATAAGTATTCTCCCTCTGGAGCACAGAATGGTATGAAAACACACAGCAAAAGAGGGCAGGAGATTGGATAATTCAAAGGTTAAGTAATTTAAAAAGAAAAGGAGGGGCGCCTGGGTGGCTCAGTTCCTTAAGCATCAGATTCTCTCGACTCTTGGTTTCCACTCACATCATGATCTCACAGTTCCTGAGTTCCGGGCTTTGTACTGACAACGCACAGAGCCCACTTGGGATTCTCTCTCTTTCTCTCTCTCTCTCTGCCCCTCCCCCACTCACACTGTGTCTGTCTAGCCCAAACAAATAAACTTTAAAAAATAAAAGAAAAAGAAATGGAAACAGATGAGTTTGTTTGTGTGTCACACACACTGTTTTTTGAAAAACCTAGTGGTGATGGTGGTATGGGAACAGTCCAGGACTAGCAAGCACAGACCTGCATCGACTCTTGGTTCTGCTACTTTCTGTTGTGTAAAACTTAGACAGTCACCTCCTGTCCTTATTTCCCTGGCATTTAAAATGGGGGAACAACAAACAGCACCGACCTCAGGAATTTTTGAGGCCTCTTACCATGCAGCGTTTTTTAAAAATCCTTCAAAGTTTGAATGGGCTTTACCGGGGCTTTTGTGATGATGCCACAGATCCTGTATCAATGGAACATGGGTCTTTGTTCATTTCATTAATGCCAGGAGTCCACACCGAGAAAAATCAGGTTCTAGGTAAAGTAGGGAGCCATATTGGAAAGGATTTAGAAAAGGAAACAGAGAGCATTGATAAGGATGGAAGGTGGAAGACTCGCCTTGCAGTTTTTTGATCAGAGAAAAACAAGACCAAACGCAGCCCTAGACGCTAGCACCTTACAGAGCCAGTCACCTGCTGTGCGCCCCAGTTTAGGACTTAAGGCATTGCACGTTTGTTGTTTTTGTTGAGTGAGAGGGAGTGGAGTGGGGAATGAGGATGGAGGAAGAATAGGACTGTGGCAGCAGGGGCTCCGGGGTGGCTCAGTTGATTAAACATCTGACTTCAGTTCAGGTCATGATCTCATAGTTGGTGAGTTTGAGCCCCGCTTTGGGCTCTGTGCTGATACCGCAGAGCCTGCTTGGGATTCTGTCTCTCTCTCTCCCTGTCCCTCCCCACCTCAAAAATAAATTAAAAAAAATAAAATAAAAAAGAACTGTGGCAGCAGAGGACAAAATTAGTGAAGAAAAAAAAAAAAACAGAACAAATCAGCCTTTGTCCTCTGTGGATTCGAAATGCTCCCCATGGACCCCATGGGCTCTGCCTCCCCAGGGGATTGTAGCTTTTCCTCCAGTACACTGCAGCTGTGCTGGGCAGAGCCAGACCGCTGCTGAGCTCAGTCCTAAACACCCTTGAAGTGCGTGACATCCCTTCCCTGAGGGGCCCAGAAGTCACGTATTTTGAGAAGGGAAAATGTGGCAGGCCTGTTAATACCAAACTGAAATACTTACCGCTTGGTGTCCATACTCATCTCCGCCCAGTGCCCTCCACCCACGTCCACTAGCCCTCCAGAAAGAGAAGGACCTGGTCTTTGTGTCTCTGAATCACTAATGCTAAGGGCACTGCTAGGGCCATACTAGGTGGGTCAACGTGGGTGAATGACATCAGTAGTCATTCCTGGTGTTAAAGAACAAAAAATTCAACAGAGAAGCTGGAAGATCTAATTGGCTTTATTAAACAACTCATCAGGGGTGCCTGGGTGGCTCAGTCGGTTAAGCGGCCAACTTCGGCTCAGGTCATGATCTCATAGTCTGTGAGTTCGAGCCCCGCATCAGGCTCTGTGCTGACAGCTCGGAGCCTGGAGCCTGCTTCAGATTCTGTATCTCCCTCTCTCTCTGCCCTTCCCCTGCTCATGCTCTGTCTCTATGTCTCTCAAAAATAAATAAACGTTAAAAAAAAATTACCTTTAGGGGCACCCGGGTGGCTCAGTCGGTTGGGCAGCCGACTTCGGCTCGGGTCATGATCTCACCATTCCTGAGTTCGAGCCCCGCGTCAGGCTCTGTGCTGACAGCTCAGAGCCTGGAGCCTGTTTCAGATTCTGTGTCTCCCTCTCTGTCTCTGCCCCTCCCCTGCTCGTGCTCTATCTATCTTTCTCTCTCAAAAATAAAAAAAATAAAAAAATAAATTACCTTTAAAAAAAACAACTCATCAACTGGGCAGATCCCATCTAACAAGTTGAGGGGGGCTCTGAGGGATTGTACTAAATGGAAAGCTTTTATAGGAAGGAGGGTGGGACAAGAATGTTATTAGTGAAAGAAAAGAAAGAATTATTCCAGGCAAGGTCACTTTCCCTTGGGCAGGGAGGGGTCTTGTTAGGCAAATTTTCTCTTCTTCCACTGAGGGCTGCAGATTACTTCATTGGCGCTGATCAGAGAATTCCTGACCGACCAGTTAAAACTACATTTCTGGGAGGAGGTTGAAACTGCAGTTAGGTTACATTGGAAGCCCCAGTTTGGTGTCTTGGCTTAAGTGACACCAATTGGGGCCTGTAGTTTTCTTTTTAAGAATTGGAACACCGGGAGTGTTCACCAGGCGTTTTTTCTTTTCTTTTTTTTGAGTTCTTTTAACTGGAAAAACTCAGCATACAAGTTACTATTGATTAGAGATCCTGGTCTCACATAGATGTTTTTTTCTTATGTATAAAAGTAGCAAACAGTGAGGTTTCAAATCTATTTACTTTCGGTTTATAAGTCTACTGGGCAATGCAAGTTAAAATATTCCTATCAACCTCAAACCTGGATTAAAACGTATTTTGTGTGTCTTACTGAAATCTCACCCACTAGCCTGCTTTTAGCCTTTAATGTAAAAGAGTAATTCCAAATCAAAAGAGAGTTGAGGACAAGTCTGGTTTAAGTCTACCCTTATTGGCTTTATAGAGGATTCTTTATAGAAGATGAGCCCTTTATAAATTGATAGCAATCATAAAAGTAAATACAACACTGCAGCCATTTATCATGGTGTGTATCATCTTTCATAGGCATAGAAACTGCCCAAAACTTTTCCCATTTTTCTGGAGAGATAAGGGATTTCTGCTGTTAATACTAGCTTAAAATATTTAAATGAGGTTTTCACACTTCTAAGAAAAACCTAGACTGGAGATAGCTAAAAGAATCCACATATACCTAAAAATGAGCACTGCCTTTAGAGTTCAGATTAATTTCCCTATTAGAGAGAAAGGCACAGCCAAGGCAGCTGCAGTGGTTTTCAATTCTTGGGTGTTAATCTTCTGCTCTCAAGAGCAGCTCAAGGGCAACCGGGAGCCCTCCTGGAAACAGCCGTGGCAACCGGGCGGCTCAGCCGCGCCTTCTCCAGGGGCTGATTTAGCTTCTCCCTCTGCGCTCCGTGGACTATTATAGCCCGGTTTCGAGTACTGACTGAAAAATTAACAGTCTCTTGAGTAATGAGGGAAATTATCAAGGCCACTTGCCCGGGGATTGAGAGCCTGGAGAGGTAGGGCCTGCAGGGGATTTTTCGCCTTTGCCAGATGTAGTAGGCTGTTGACGCTCTGGGGCTATCTTCACCCACGCTTAGAGGACGAAGATGATTCTAAGACCCTTCCCCCAAAATAAATCAATATACACAAGTTTTCCTGCTTTCCTCAAGGCCTTCTCATAACAGGAGGTCTGGCTTCTTTAAGGAGTGTCAGAAAGAAATGATCTAAGACCACTTTCCAAAGGGTCTGAGGATGGTCTGTGTTATATGACCCAGGGGAAGCCAGAGATTTGGAAAACTTGTGACGGCCTCAAAGATGCAAGGACTGGCTTTCTCCTTACCCTGTAGGGATGTTAAAAATAGCAGTGGAATTATAAAGAGGCATCTCAATCCTCCAGGAGAAAGAGGCCGTCCATAAATGCAGTGTGGTGTATACTTACAGAGCGAGGCCAGACAGTAGCTCTTTCATTCCAGCAAAGTGTCATCCAGCTGCTTCCCTAACACAGAATTCACAGTTGCGGAGAGAAGACAGCACCAGCAAGAAAAAGAGCAAAATAGGGCAGAATAAAAGTTTAGTTTCTCTAAACTAAAGAAATTAATTTAATTTTTCTTGGCTATTTTCGAAAAGTACACCTAACGGATGAAGAAACACTAAGATATAAAGTAATTAGTTTTGCCCTGCTCTCCCTCCTTTAAAGTTAGCCAGTGGTCAGGGGGTTCCTTCCATAGATTTTTCCATTCTTATACACATGTATATGACTTAACATTGGCAAGCTTGAAAGTAGAAAGTAGGGAAAAAGGAAAGAAAATTCCCTATCTGCAGCGCTATTAACCAGAGACAACCACTGTCAACATTTTGGGTATCAGTTTCTAGCACTTTTATTAATTTTTTTTTTGCATTTATTTATTTATTTTTGAGAGACAGAGTAAGACACAGTGCGAGTGGAGGAGGAGCAGGGAGAGAAGGAGACACGGAATCTGAACCAGGCTCCAGGCTCTGAGCAAGTGTTCAGCACAGAGCCCGATGTGGGGCTCAAACCCACGCACGAACCGTGAGATCATGACCTGAGCCGAAGTCGGACACTCAACCGACGGAGCCACCCAGGCGCCCCTCAGTTTCTAGCGCTTTTATACTAGAGAGGAAAAAGAGACTCGGAAGAGGACGAAAAATGAAAGCACATGAAAGGGGAAGAAGAGACAGTAAACATTTACATCAAGGATAGCATTATTAAGTGTTGAAAGCTTCTTGCCTATCTAAGAAGGCCAAGTACATTCCTCTCTCCCAAGAGCCTATTGAAACAATGGAAGGTAAAAACTAAGGAATTATGTCTATTTGCATTTGAGAGTGATCTATAATTCCTAACTCCTGGGACTGATACTATTTGCATTTCTTAACTGGAAACTCTTGCTTCCCTAACAACCTGGAGTTCAAGCCTGCCCACAAAGTTCCACTAAAGTGAAGCGATCGATTGTGAGAGTTTGTGGCAACAGATGCAGGAGAGCATGAGTTCAGAAGTATGGGTGGAGGATTGAAAAATGCCAACTGTTTTTTCATGCTTGAATGTCTATAGAATTACTTGGGGGAGCTGGTTAAATGGGCACGTTTCCAAATCCCTCCCCAGAGGTTGTTATCCATTGGATCTTGAGGTGGGGCAAGGCCCCCAAATTTGCATGGTTAGCCTGTATCCTGGGTAATACAAATGCATATCAATCATAGACCTCACTTTGAGACATACTGCAAGGCACTAAAATTTAGCAGTCGCTTAAGTGGGAGGAAGAATTTTTTTTAAGTGAAACAGAGTTCAACAGAATTTTGGCTACAGGACTTTTCAGAGCCTTTACTACTAATGGCCATTGCCAATATCCTAGTGGAGACAGAATGCCGAATTTCTCAAACTTATTTCACCGAGAAGGACTTTTTCTCCCCCAAGGAACATCTTTGCATTAATGTTCTGTGGAACATACTTAGCATTGCCAGTTTATTTGAGAATTACTTCCTTCCTGTTTTCTGTCTTATGTAACCACGAGGGTTTTTTCTTCTTGGATACTGCAGTCAGAGAATGTGCGAAAAATCAAGAACTTTCTCTTTAATTTGTTTTCATAAATCTACCATTCTCTAACCTATCCAAAAACTGCAGCATGATTCCGATATATGGGAATCTCAGTGTAGACACTGCAGGAAGAATATATTTGCGATAAAGAGGAGGGGTGTTACATTTCTTGCTAAACCTTCGGGGTGGTGGCAAGAGGCTTTGGAATCTGTCAGATTGGGGATCAAAACTTGCCGCTAGCTGCAGATCTATAAACGGCTAGTGTCTCCGAATCTTTGCTTCCTCAAAGGCAAACGGGAAATAATAACACCTATGACACCGTCAGGCTCTTTTGTGAAGATTAAATGAGATAGCATTTGTAAAGCACTTGGGCCTTGGGCCTTGGTCAGGAAATGTCCATTTACCCTTAACAAAGGTTTATCTCTTTGTAAATCATTTACTGGAAAGAGTTGGAGGCTACTGGAAAGACTTCACTTCAGTGATTAAACTTTCATTTCTGTTAGGTTTGGATATCAAAAGGAAAGTCAGATGGGAGAATATACTTGGATTTTACATATACAGGTTATTAGAATGTTTCCGATAGAACTGTTTCCCCTTCCCTATTGTAATACCTAAGTCTTTTAAAAATGTAAACAATTTTTAATTTTTAATAGTCTATATTTTATAAGTGAACTAGAAAAAGTTTACTACACTAACAATGTAATAAGATTATAACTAAACATAAATAATCATCAGTATTTGTTCTCACATGGGAATGAAATTTAGTTATAATCTTATTACTTCTTGGAGTAACTTCCCGGTGTTTTTACTTCCAACAGTTAAAGGCTGATAGGATTTCGTGGGGCTTACAAAACCCATTGTTGGGGAAGGGAATTGCTTCCTACCTCCCCACAAAGGAAGTGAGAAATAGTCAAGATGTCATCAAAAGATTTTTTTTAACTGCATTTTGGAATAATTTTAGATTGATAGAAAATTTGCCAAGCTAGTACAGAGAGTTTCCACATACTCTCAGCAGAAGATTTATTTATTTTTTTTAAACGTTTATTTATTTTTGAGAGACATAGAGACAGAGCATGAGCAGAGAAGGGCAGAGAGAGAGGGAGACACAGAATCCGAAGCAGGCTCCAGGCTCTGAGCTGTCAGCACAGAGCCCGACGCGGGGCTCGAACTCACAGATCGTGAGATCATGACCTGAGCTGAAGTCGGCCGCCCAACCGACTCAGCCACCCAGGCGCCCCTGAAGATTTATTTTTAAAAATAATCTAAGTACAGTGGTGCCTGACTGGTTCAGTCAGAAAAGCTTGCAATTCCTGATCTCAGGGTCATAAGTTTGAGCCCCACATTGAGTAGAGATTACTAAAAAATACATAAATAATGGTAAAAGAAAAATAACTGAAGTACTTTGTTCTGGGAGAACATGTGGAGAGGTACATATTCAGGAGGTGGTTATCCTGTGTACCCTTCATTCTAACTCCTAGGAGTGTGGGTATGTAACATAGCACTCAGCAGGCTGGTTGAATACCTTGGTGGCAGCTGGCCTTGACCTATAGGTGACACTATCGACCTGCTTAGTATGCCTCTGCGAAAGGCATCAACACTTCAAACAATTCTAAGTAGGAGACATTCTGGTCTCTTTCCATTCTTCCATAAACAAAACTTAATCACCTTTTGTCCTGTCTACTGGGGACTGACTTAAATGATCTCTGCAAACATGATAGGCATCAAATCACATGTCTGCCTTCCTTGATGGATTCCAGCACTGTAGCTTTATTTTAAAACTTTAAGGGGCACCTGGGTGGCTCAGTCAGTTAAGCGGCCGACTTCACCTCAGGTCACGATCTCATGGTCTGTGAGTTTGAGCCCCGCATCGGGCTCTTTGCTGACAGCTCAGAGCCTGGAGCCTGCTTCGGATTCAGTGTCTCTCTCTCTCTCTGCCCTTCCCCTGCTCGCGTTCTGTTTCTATGTCTCTCAAAAGTAAATAAATGTTAAAAAAAATTTTTTTAACTTTAATTAAATTTAGATTTTAAAAAGTTTTTAAGTTTATTTTTATTTATTTATTTTAGTAATTTCTACATCCAACATAGGGCTCAAACTCACAACCCCAAGATCAAGAGCTCCATGCTCTCTGACTGAGCTCGCCGGGCTCCCCTAGATAAAATGTTTTTAATTTTAATATAAATATGTTTTCTTTACAGCATTTAGCCCCATACAAAACACAGTCTTGTAGGCAAGGTTGTCTGGTATGAACTTCTTACATCGGCATGGCCTTTTTGCCTAAGCACATTACTTTCATTAAACTGAGTCTAGGGGTGCCTGGGTGGCTCAGTCGGCTGAGCGGCTGAGCGTTGGACTTCGCCTCAGGTCATGATCTCGCATTGTGTGAGTTCAAGCCCTGCATTGGGCTCCGTGCTGATGACTCAGAGCCTGGACCCTGCTTTGGATTCTGTGTCTCCCACCCTCTCTGCTCCTCCCCAGTTCATGATCTGTCTCTCTCTGTCAACAGGGAATAAACTAAAAAAAAGAAGTGTTTAAACTGAGTCTAGCAATAGCCATTATTTACAGATCATTGAATTGGGAAATAAATAAGTTATTTTTCCCAGGTTAACTCTGTATTTCCTTAATGTAGGAGACTGGACTAGATCTGAATGGTGGAGAGGGGGAAAGAATTTGCTTTGGAATTAAGCAGTCACTTGTGAGTTGCCACTTTGAGTAATTTTTAAAGTTTGACTCAGTTTCCTCATCTGTGAAAGGGCTACAGTATCTCATTTAATAGTCATCAGTGACAGGGTTCAGAACATACTACTCCAAAATATGGCACCTTAACACATTGAATATTTTATTATTTTTTTAATGTTTATTTATTTATTTTGAGAGAGAGTAAGAGCAGGGGAGGGGTAGAGAGAGAAAGAGGGAGAGAGAATCCCAGGCAGGCTCTTTCTACCCAGGCGCCGCAGCGTTACTGAACATTTTAAACTGAAGGAATTTGAGGGGTGCATAGATGGCTCAGTCAGTTAAGCGTCTGACTCCAGCTCAGGTCATGATCTCAAGGTTTGTGAATTTGAGCCCCGTGTTGGACTCTGTGCTGACAGCTCAGAGCCTGGAGCTTGCTTTGGGTTCTGGGTCTCCCTCTCTCTCTCTGCCCCTCCCCCGCTCATGCTCTGCTTCTCTCTCTCTCAAAAATAAACAAACATTAAAAAATAAAATAATATAAAAAGTAAATAAACTGAAGGACTTCAAGAAGCAGCAAGTACGGAAGGGACTTTCTGACCAACACCTTCTTCCCCAAAGCGGGTCATAAAACCTCCTAGGGAGAGGTGCCCTCCCTATAATTGGAGGAAGGGAATATCATTATCTCCAAAGGCAAAGGAATGCCGAGAGGAATGCTAATGAACAGGCTTGCTTCTTTCCCCTGGTTTACCACCTTTAGCTTGTACTCTCTTGTCCTATCACATTTTCCCACCACTTTCCACTCTTCATCAAACCTCATATAAAAATGCTTAGGCTTGGGGTTCCTGGGTGGCTCAGTCGGTTGAGCGTCCAACTTCGGCTCAGGTCATGATCTCACGGTTCGTGGGTTCGTGGGTTCAAGCCCCGTGTTGGGCTCTGTGCTGAACGTTTGCTCAGAGCTTGGATTCTGCTTCAGATTCTGTCTCCTTCATTCTCTGCCCTTCCTCCACTTGCACTCTGTCTCACTCTGTCTCTCAAAAATAAATAAGCGCAAAAAAACCCACAAAAAACCAAAAATGCTTAGGCTTAATTGTTTCTTCAGGTCTTCATTTCCTTATGAGGGCTCCTGTGTCACAGACAAATTAAGTAATATAAATCAGCATATTTTTCTCCTAATAACCTGCCTTTTGTCAGTCCAATTTACAGGGCTCAAACTTGGTCGGGTGTTAGGAAAGAGAAATTGCGCCCCCACTACATTAGGATCAAATGATTTGATATATAATGCACTGACTTGTAGCAAATGGGAGTTCTCAATGAATTAATAATGAATTCATTATGGTTTCCTGTACATTCATCTTGTCTTCCCCACTGAAGTGTAAGCTCCTCAAAGGTACAGTTCTTTTCTGTCTTCACCGAACCTCGCACAACACTGACCAGGGAGTAAACTCCAGTGGACTGTTTTATTGTATTCTCGTTCTCCAAATTACCAACTGGTTTGAATTTTAATGAAAGCTACTCATGAGGTGATATTGACTCACCAAACTCTCACGATTGCAACATAAGGCATACAAATTGGGTAATGTTTCAGCTTTAAAAAACACCACCAAAAAAACCCTAGCTATTTAATGAGGTTATTTCAAAACTACTTTTCCTGTCCTGGAACACCGACGAAGATAAAGTTCAAAAGTGATTAAGTGGGTCTAAGCGTGAATGAATTTGGAGGATATAGACGATGAGATCATGCCTATTGTGTGACCAGTGGGTGTGAGTAACTTCAAAAAGAGCTATTGGAAAAGAATAATTAGCAAGGCTTTAATTAAAGTACGGTTTGTAGTCTTACCTTAAAGAACAATAACTTGAGTAAGAGCTTGTTCTTTGATCAGTACTTTCACTGTTCAAACATGAGGGACTTGACATCCTAAAGAAATGCTAAGATGTTTCACCAATTGTGAAACTCAATGGGCCTAATAAGCTATAAAGACCTCCGTGCAAACAATATGTTAGTAAAGACCAGAGGTAGGGAAATTACTGGGGCCCGCAGGCCAAATCCAACCTCCTGTTTTGCGGGGCCTAAGAACTAAGAAAGTTTTCACATTTTTAAATAGTCAAAAACAAGTCAAAAGAAGAATAACAGGGGCACCTGGGTGGCTCAGTCGGTTGAGCGTCTGACTTCGGCACAGGTCATGATCTCACAGTTTGTGAGTTCAAGCCCTGCAACGGGCTCTGTGCTGACAGCTCAGAGCCTGGAGCCTGCTTCAGATTCCGTGACTCCCTCTCTCTGCCCCTACCCCGCTTGTGCTCTGTCTCTCTGTTTCTCAAAAATAAATAAAAATGTTAAAAATATATATTAAAAAAAAAAACCACTAGGAGCGCAACTGCATGTCAGAAGCACACATGTAGCTGCAGGTGAACCTTCAAGTCCTCAGCTGTGGGGATGTTCTTCACCACCTTAAATGTGGCATGAAATATATTAGAAGGAAAAATGAAGAATTGGTCAATGAGATGTGAATTGAAGCAAATGATGAAAATTAATATTTATTTGGCATTGATCACCGCACAATAAATTATATAGAAAAAAGGGTTCTCTATAATATGTTGTTTGTTGTTTTCATGCTACTTGACGTCTGAGAACAAACTCCCATTTCCCTTCACTCCCACACTACATTTCCATCACTCTGACTCAGATGTAGAGGTTTTCCCCACACCAGCTGAGGGTTTTAACAATTCGACTCAGTTCCAGTCAGACACCATCTACCTGGCGTTAGCATCGGATCCCACAAATTAAGTGCTCAGTCCTGCATCCTGCCCCCAGCTTCAGATGCCAACCAGCCAGAATGGTTCCCATAACCTCCTCCTTGGGTTTGATAACTCGTTAAAATGGCTCCCAGAACTCAGGGAGTACTTCAATTTACTTTTTTATTATAAAGGATATGATAAAAAAAAAAAAAAGAGATGAACAGCCAGATAAAGAGATGCGTAGAGCAAGGTGTGGAGAAGGGAAGACGAGCTTCTGTACCCTCTCCAGACACTCCACCCTCCCAACACTTCCAAGCATTCAGCAACCCAGAAGCTCTCCAAGCCTCTTACGTTTCAGATTTTATGAAACAATCAATGATCGATCATTAATTCAATCTCTAGTCCCTCTGTCCTTTCTAGAGGATGGGGGTGGGGCCGAAAGTTCCAAGCTTCTAATCATGGTTTGGCCTTTCTGGTGACGAGTCCCTCATCCTGAAGCTATCCAGTAGCCTGCCATGTGTTTCCTCATTAGAACAGAAGATGGTCCTATCACCCAGGAAACCCCAAAGGATTTAGGAGCTGTGTCAAGAGCCAGGATTGAAGACCAAAGGCCAACTGCAACACATATCTCATGTGTAGTCATCTTGCCAGCTCCTAGATCAGAATACAGTGTGTAAAAGGCTTGGTGTCAGATTTCTCTCTAAGGATAAGTTAAATAAAAGTGCTTTCCTGAACAACTTTACAACTTATATTTTACGAATCTAGCATTTAAGGTGTGCCTGGCTGTCTCAGTTGGAAGAGTATGTCACTCTTGATCTTGGTTGTAAGTTCGAACCCCACATTGGGCATAGAGATTGCTAAAATAAACAAACAAACAAACAAACAAACGAATAAACTTAAAAATAAAAGCGGGCGCCTGGGTGGCTCAGTCAGCTGGGTGTCCAACTTTGGCTCAGCTCATGATCTCACAGCTTGTGAGTTGGAGCCCTGCATCTGGCTCTTCGTTGACAGCTCAGAGCCTGGAACCTGCTTTGGATTCTGTATCTCTCTACCCCTCCCCTGCTTATGTTCACTCTCTCTCTTTCTCTTGCTCAAAAATAAATAAACACTAGCCATTTGCAACTATGTGGATGGAACTAGAGCGAAATTAGTCAGTCAGAGAAAGACAAATATCATATGACTTCACTCATATGAGGAATTTATGATACAAAACAGATGAACATAAGGGAAGGGAACCAAAAATAATACGAAAACCGGGAGGGGGGAAACATAAGAGACTCTTAAATACAGAGAACAAACAGAGGGTTGCTGGAGGGGTTGTGGGAGAGGGGATGGGCTAAATGGGTAAGAGGCGTAAAGGAAGACACTTGTAGGGAATGAATCACTGGAATGTACTCCTGAAATCGTTGTTTCATTATATGCTAACTAACTTGGATGTAAATAAAAAAATAAATATAGAATTATAAAAATAAAAAAATAAGATAAAATAAACACTTAAAAAAATAGGATCTAGTACTTAAAATACTCTCCTTTGTAGAAAGAAGAGAGGTTACCAGGGCCTAGGGAGAAGATAAGAGAGGAGAATTGTTGTTTAAGGGGTACAGAGTTTTTGTTGGGGATAACGAAGAACCTTTAGGTATAGATAGTGGATGGTTACCCAACATTGTAGATGTATTCAATGCCACTGAATTGAATACTTATGAATGGTTAAAATGAAAAACTTCATGTTATATGTATTTTACCACAGTAAATTCTACCCTCGGGGCACCTCGGTGGCTCAGTCAGTTGAGCGTCCAGCTCTGATTTTGGTTCAGGTCATGATCCTAGGGTTGGTGATGGAGTCCCTGAGCATGGAGTCTGCTTAAGATTTTCTCCCTCTCCTTCCTCTACCCCTTTCCTCTGCTCATGTGCTTTCTCTCTCAAAAAATAAATAAAATTTCTACTCTCCTCATCCTTAAAAAAAAAAAACCTCTCTCTGGGTTATTTAAAAATTTTGGTTATTTTCTATAAGGAAAGTACCTGACCCAATGCTTTGTGTACAGCACAAAAGGGAGAAAAGATATTTGACCTCTTTAAGCTCCTTCTTTCTAGCTATTTTTATCCTATTTGGGGGTAGTAATCAATTATTCTTCAATTTTCAGACTCAAACTTCATAACTACAAACTATAAAACAAATCAATGCCAGGATAAAAAATCAAAACCAAAAAAGCACACAATTATTAAATCAGGAACTTGGAGAAGCAAAGTAGTGGTGATAGCAACGTGAATGATATCCCCTCTACTTACTGGATTCTAAGAACTTCTTTTTGACTACTGTGTATTAGAAAGAGGTTATTTCAGCTTTAGGAACTCAGAACCGATCATGTGATTTCTAGCACCATAGTCATGATTTAAAATGTCACTAACACACAACTGGATGACGAATGGGTAAATCAAATCAACTGCATATGTGTAGATAACGTATATTTTGTGGACATATTATCAAAGATAAATAAAGCTGGACACTGACATGATAGGGACAGATCTTTTAAATTTTTTGTTTATGTATTTATTTTGATTGCTTCTTGGCCTTTTGGCTAAGATCAAGTGTATTTATTTTGAGAAAAAGAGTGTGTGCACAGGTGAAGGAGAGTCAGAGAGAAGGAGAGACAGAATCCCAAGCAGGGTCTACACCATCAGCACAGAGCCCGGCACAGAGCTCGAACCCATGAACCTTGAGATCTCAGCTGAGATTAAGGGTCAGATGCTCAACTGACCGTGCCACCCAAGCACCCCGAGGTCAGATTTTAATTAGTGATATACTATTGTAATAGGAAAGAGCTCAGTGTGAACTCAACTTGACAGAGGTGGCTGGGCATTTTATATTTATTTTTGTTTATTTATTTATCTTGAGGGAGAGAGGGGCAGGGACAGAGAAAGAGGGAGAGAGAAAATTTCAAGCAGGCTCAGCACTGTGAATGGGAATATTCTCAGAATAAAATAAGAAAATGGGTAAAAAAACCTCTTCATACAAATATTAGTGGCTTAGGTATTGACATTTCTGTGTAGAAACAAATATTTCATTCATTTATTCATCTTTCAAAAAATAGTTGAGGGCCTACTATGCCTCATAGAATAAGAAGCAGGAAGGATGCAGAAACAGCTGAAAATAAGACTATGTGTGTGCAAAATACACACCATCTACACATATGGCTCCTATCTTTGCAGATTTTGTAATCCAACGGGGCACACGATAGTAAACTATTAAGACGTAAGATAACTATTTTTTAATATTGAATTAAGCAGACTTGATAAATAGTCTTCAAAATATGAAATTCGATAAGTTGTACTAGTCAGGTCAGGCTACTGTAATAGTATACCATAAACTGGGCGGCCTATAAAAAAAGAAATCTATTTCTCACAGGTTGGGCGGCTGGCAGTCCAAGATCAAGGTGCCAGGAGAGCCAGTGTCTGGTGAGAGCCCGCTCCCCGGCTCAGGGCTGACTGTCTCTACATTTCATCCGCACACGGCAGAAGGAACGAGGAGTCGACAGTAATTGTCAAACAATTTCAGGCTTTCCTTGCCATCCGTTTATCAATCTACAAGAAGAAATAAGTATGAATCTTATTACTATGTGCTGAAAGTCGTCATTATTTCCACAGACAGCACACCTTACATTTGCCTAACACTTTCAACGCAGACTGTATCACTCCTCTGCTCAAAATCCTTCCCTGGCTCTCTGCCTCATCTGGGATAACAATCAAAGTTCTTACATTAGCCACCAAGCCTATAAGATCTTCTTTTCCTCCCTTACCTTCCCCGCTCCTCACCACCCTGGCGCCATTGCCATTTCTCAAACACTCACTCCAAAGGGCTCCTGCTTTCTGTCGTCTGAAAGGAATGCTCTTGCTCTTCCCCACATGGCTTGTTCTTTTAGATCTCTTTATATGTCACAGTATCGAGGAAGACTTTCCTGGACATCCTATATAATAGGATCTACCTCAGTAGTTCTCAAAGTGTGGTCTCTGGACCGGCAGCATCAGCATCACCTGGGAACTTATTAGAAATACAAATTTTCAAGCCCCTACCTGAGCCCTACTGAATCAGAAACTCTGGGATAGTGTGTAACGGTGTGTTTTGGGCGGGGGTGGGGGGGTTTAAATCAATTTGTATTTTAACAAAAGTCTTACTCCCAGGTAATTCTGGTGCAAGTCACATCTGAGAACCCCTCACCCTCACCCCATTTCCACTCTCCCCTATTGTCCTCCATAGCCCTCATCTCCACCTGCCAAACTCTACCTTAACTCTTTATCGGTCTCCCTATACTAGAATGCGATCTCCAGGAAGGCAGGGACCTGTTTTGGCTCCCTGCTGTGTGCCTGGCACATAGAACAGCACCTCACTCCCCCCATAGTAAGTGCTCAATAAATTCGTCAAATGAATGAGTGAACTAGTTAGTGGGAGAGTCTGGAATCAGTGGGCCTGACTCCCAGGCCCCAGCTCTTTTCACTGGATTAAGATGTTTTATTTATAAAAACATGACTCCTGACCTTAGCAAGAATAAGGATCCTGTTGTAGTCCTAACGTGCGAAGGCTTCAGACCTTGTCGAGGAGGGATGTGGCCGAGAAAGTGGAAGGATGTATGTGAACTGGTAGGTGCAGACTGTGAGGAATGAATGGGAAGTTCTTTATCATTCCAAATTTGTTTTTCTCAATTAATCGGTATCAGCCCTTCCTTTCAGGAAACAAAGACCTGCCGGAAAAGAACAGAAAATAAAAAATTCCTCTAGTGTAGCAGTTCATTTTTGCTCTGTGTTACCCTGCACTTACGGATTTTGCTCCCTGACCTGCATATAACAGATACTAAACGACCCAAACAGATTCTCTCTTCTTGATCAAGAGTGAGTTACTTAAAAGAAGAATCCTGTTTTCTTTGAATGGGAAGAAAAATCTTTTTATTCTTCTGGCCTCTGAAATGGGGAGGGTTCATAAGAGAGAATCTTTCTCTTACGACCTTCCAAAGTCCTACAGTTCTCCGTGCCCGACTTGCTCATTCAGGTTTTCAGTCACATTTTGTATCTGTACTTTGTTTTCCAAGATTAATCCAGTGTCAACCCTTCCTACCCAGGACCACATTGATAATTCAAAAGAAGATAAAACCCACCTCTCAGGACCAGGCTAATAATCCTTCCAGGCTTGTGTTTGTTTAGGATGATAACACCAGGAGAATTTTGTTAGAAACCATGGTATGGATCTCAAAGAGACTGAGTGAAGCATCTGGATCTTCAAATTTCATCTGGTCTAATGCCCTTGTTTTACAGACGAGCGGCAGGGGGCACAGGGAAAGTGGCGGACACGCCTCCAGCCAGTCGATAGACCCCGTAACCTAAATCTTCAGAGGATGTTTTTCCTCTGATTCTTTCTTCAGTGCTCCTGAGAGCCTCCTTTACATTCACAATCACGGTTAAAACACTATCATTAGCCAAAATGGCACCGACATAAATTCTGTTAGCTGCTTGGGTCTATGACCTGCACGAATTTTTCCATTTTAACATAGAAATAACTGTATTTTTATAGTTATATGATAAAAAGCTGGTTACTATTTGGTTATATTAAAAAAATTCTTATTCCTGGAATGACTGGCTGACTCAGCCAGTAGAGCATGTGACTCTTTAAAAAAAAAAAAAAAAAAGCTTTTTAGGGCCGCCTGGGTGGCTCGGTCTGTTAAGCGGCCTACTTCGGCTCAGGTCATGATCTCCCGGTTCATGGGTTTGAGCCCCACGTCAGGCTCTGTGCTGACAGCTTGAAGCCTGGAGCCTGCCTCAGATTCTGTGTCTCCCTCTCTCTCTCTCCGCCCCTCCCCTGCTTGTGCTCTCTCTCTCTCTCTCTCTTTCACTCTCTCTCAAAAATAAACAATACAAAAATTAAGCTTTTTAATTTATTTTTGAGAGAGAAAGCACGTGTGCACGCAGGACAGAGGCAGGGGGTGGGGTGGGGGTTGGGGGTGAAGGATCAGAGAATCTGAAAAGGGCTCTGGGCTGACAGCAGAGAGCCCGATGTGGGGCTCAAACTTAGGAACCAAGAGATCATGACCTGAACCGAAGTCAAATTCTTAACCAACTGAGCCACCCAGGCACCCCAAGCAGGTGACTCTTAATCTCAGGGTTGTGAGTTCAAGCCCCATGTTGGGCATAGAGCCCGCTTTAAAAATGTAAAAATTTTTTAAATAATAGAACTTGAGGGAGTGTCTGGCTGGCTCAGTCAGTGGAGCTTGCAACTCTTGGGATAGTAAGTTTGAGTCTCACATTGAGTGTAGACATTACTTAAAAATAAAGTCTTAAAAAAAAACACTTATTCCTACTAACCACTATTAAAATATGAGTATATCCTTCTAGACATTTTGAAGTACAAAAATTGATGCGCACTATGTCCTCCCAAATTCAAACATTACAAATACATATGAAGCACAAAATGAAAATACCCCTCCTTCACCTCCTCCCCCGAGGAGGGCAAAATACTTAGACGGCCCCAAGATTTCCTGTCTCTGTGGTGTACATACATGTCCTTGGTGGGCAGGGGTACTGAATATGAAGGTTAGTCAGCCTCAACATAGATATCTGAGTTTGACCTAATCACATGAGTCCTTTAAAAGCAAAGTTTTCTCTGGCTGGCGGCGGAAGAGGAAGTGATAAGTTTGAATCCTTCTCATGAAGGATTAGGCAGACCTGAGGATGGAATGGATCATCTGACGAGGAACGCGGACCGCTTCTGGGAGCTGAGAGCGAGCAGCCCTCGCTACTGGCTGCAAGGAGATGGAAATTCAGTTTTACAACTGAAGGAACAGAATTCTGCTAGTAGTGATTCTGGTTGCCAACTCCCATGGGGGAGGGGGTGGGATGTAGCTTCCCCACACCACCAAGCAATTCTCAGACACCAACTGGGGGATCTAAATTCAACTCAAATTTTTTTTTTTTTAAGATTTTCGTGTGTGTGTGTGTGTGTGTATGTGTGTGTGTGTTTCAGTATTCTCTACACCCAATGTTTGGCTCTAACTCACAGCCCCGATATCAAGAGTTGCATGCTCCACAGACTGAGCCAGCCAGGTGCACTGCTCCCCCAGCCCTTGCTTTTTAAAATAAGTTCTATCTATGCCCAACGTGGGGCTTGAACTCACAACCCTGAGATCAAGAGTCACATGCTGTACCAACTGAGCCAGCCAGGCATCCCTCAACTCGATTTTGACACAGTATGCCCTGAAGTAGCATCAGATCCCACAGATTAGGGGCTCATTCTACAAGACTATACGCCCCCTGCCCCCTGCTTAACCCCCAACTTGAGATGCCAGTTCCAAGCCCAAGTTACCACCTCTGCTTCTGACCCACTGGCTATAAATTGGAGGTTCCAACAGCCCCCACCCACTTCTTGGGTTCAACCAATCTAGGGTGGCTCACAAAACCCAGAGAAACATTTTACTTAAACGATTACCATTTTACTTTAAAAGGATATAACTCAGTAACAGTGACAGTACTGTTACTCAGTAATAGTAACTCAGGGAAAGGATGCAGGGCTTCCATACTCTCTCCAGGTGCGCCACTGTCCCCAAATTTACACAACCCGGGAAACTCTGAAACCTGTCCTTCTAGGTCTTTAATAGAGGACTCACTCTACAGGCGTGACTGATAAAATCTTTGGTAGTTGGTGCCTGATTCAGCCTCCAGCCCCTCTCCCTTCCCGGACTGAAAGTAACAACCCTCTAAACACAAGTTTGGTTCTCCCGGCAACCAGCCCCTATCCAGAGGTGGGGTCCAAAAGTCGCCTTGTTAACATAGCAAAAGACGCTCCTTATTGTTCTCACTTAGGAAATTCCAAGGGTATACGATGGAGGGGCGCCTGGGTGGCTCAGTTGGTTAAGCTGCTGACTCGGCTCAGGTCATGATCTCGCGGTCTGTGGGTTCAAGCCCCGCATTGGGCTCTGTGCTGACAGCTCAGAGCCTGGAGCCTGCTTCGGATTCTGTATCATCCCTCTCTCTTTGACCTGCTCAAACTCTGTCTCTATGTCTCTCAAAAATAAATAAACGCTAAAAAGAAAAAAAATTTTTTTAAATAAAAAAAGAAAAAAAAAGAAATACAGTGGAGACCAAATATATACTTCTTGCTATAAATCGTAGCATCACAACCAGCAACCTGAATGAGTTTAGAAGTGAAGTCCACATGAGAACTCCCCCTGGTTGATAAACTTTTTTTTAATGTTTACTAATTTTTTTTTAATTTTTTAACATTTTTATTTTATTTTTGAGAGACATAGAGACAGAGCATGAGCAAGGAAAGGGCAGAGAGAGAGGGAGATACAGAATCTGAAGCAGGCTCCAGGCTCTGAGCCATCAGCACAGAGCTCGATGCGGGGCTTGAACTCACAGACCGTGAGATCATGACCTGAGCCAAAGTCGGCCGCTTAACCAACTGAGCCACCCAGGCGCCCCTACTAATTTTTTGAGAGAGAGAATGAGAGAGAAAGAGAGAGAGGGAGAGAGAATGAGCAGGGAAGGGGCAGAGAGAGAGGGAGACAGAATCTGAAGCAGGCTCCAGGCTCTGTGATGGACATGAGGCTTGTACTCCCACACTGTGAGATATGACCTGCACAGAAGTCGGAGGCATAAACGGCTGAGCCACCCAGGCGCCCCATCCGGCTGATCATTTGATTTCAGCTTTGTGATTCCCTGCACAGAGAACCAAGGCATACTGTGCCTGATTCTAACCGTTTTTTATTTTTTTTTTATTTTTGAGGGAGAGACAGAGAGAGAGCACAAGCAGGGCAGAGGGGAGGAGGAAGAGAGAATTCCAAGCAGGTTGCAAACTCAGTGCAGAGCCTGACTCGTAGCTACATCTCATGACGTTGTGATTATGACCTGAGCCTAAATCAAGAGTTGGACATTTAACCAACTGAACCACCCAGGTGCCCCCGTGACTTTTAACCTATAGAAACCATAAGGTAATCCACTGGGTGTTAGTTTGAGTCTCTGAGTTTGATAATTTGTTACACAGTAAGAGAAAACTAATAAAACCCCAATCCCACTTCTCAGGAGGTAATCACTCAACACACTTTAGAGAGTCCCCTTTCAGATATATCCATTCTTAGACAAGTCGATATTTAAAGGGGATCACTGCTATTATTTGGAAATTATTTTCTTCATTTTACATACTGTCAGCATCTTTCAGTGTAGCACTTGTGTATTTTTTATAGGACAAATCTGTAGAAGCTTTGTCGAAAGTTATGCTACTTAAAATTTTAGAAGTCTTTCAAATTACCTTAAAAAAAAAAGACTGCATTGATTCCCAGTCACCCCAAAAGTATATAAGTCTCTACCTCCCCATATTTTCTTCCTTACCACACATTCTTACTCTTTGAATAACTTTCCTTGTCCATTGGTATCTCTTTTACATGCAACAAAGTTAGAGTCGAGTAACAACCTACCTCTGTAGTCTCCTTTTGCTTATTAAGCATTATCAAAACAGCCTAGGAATGTTACTTAATACTGATATTTGTACTTAAATGCACACAAACTAAGACAAAATTACTGAAATTTGGCTTACTTGTTGATTAAGCAAGTGTTGTTTCCAGACATAAATATCTATTTTGGAAGAGTCTCAAAATTCTCCTGAGTTTTGGCAGAATATCTTTCCATTTGTATTAACTTTTATTTTTTACCTCAGAGACCCAAAATACATATATTTTTAAATCTCCAATATTGCTTACTTGAATTACTTATTTTTTAGTCCAAAAAGCACGGTCAGCCAAAACTTAGCTGAGATGGCAAAATGTCCTTCGGACGGTAAATGGATGAATAAACTGTAGTACATCCAGACAATGAAATATAATTTCCCTAAAAAGGAATGAGCTATCAAGCCATGAAAGAACACGGAAGAGAGGGGCGCCTGGGTGGCTCGGTCGGTAAAGTGTCTGACTTCGGCTCAGGTCATGATCTCACGGGTCTCTGGGTTAGAGCCCCACATGGGGCTCTGTGCTCACAGCTGAGAGCCTGGAGCCTGCTTCGGATTCTGTGTCTCCCTTTCTCTTACTGCCCCACCTCTGCTTGCGTGCACACTCTCTCTCATTCTCTGTCACTAATAAATAAACAGTAAAAAATTTTTTTAGATAGAAAGAACATGGAAGAAACCTAAATTTATATTATTAAGGGAAAGAAGCCAATCTGAAAAGGCTACATATTGTGTGATTCCAACTATAGGACATTCTAGAAAAGGCAAAACTACGGAGATCATTAAAACAAAACAAAACAAAACAGAGGTTGCCAGGGGTTGGGAGGAAGGCGGAATGAATAGGCAAAGCAGAGAGGATTTTTAGGGCAGCGAGACTACTCTATATGACACCATCAGGGCAGATATATGTTATTATACATTCGTCCAAACCCACGGAATGTGCAACACCAAGAACCCTAATTAAACTGTGGACTTTGGGTGATAATGTTGGTTCATCAGTTGTAACAAATGTACCACTCTGGTGGGGGGTGTTCATATTTGGGGAGGCTGTGCATGTGGGGGCAACAGGGGGCACATATGGGAAATCTCCATACCTTTGGCTCAATATTACCGTGAACCCTAAAAAAAAATCTACTTGAAAAAAAATTTTAAAACAAAAAAGCATGGTCACGTCACCAATCAAAGATGACATGTATGTCAAGGTGAACTATGCGGGAACCTTAATATAATCCAGTAGGGGGGCCGATTTGTAAATGCTATATGGTAGGACGTAGTCCTTCCTAGGCCTGTTGGTCAATGCTAGGTAAGAGAGTCCAGGACAGAAAGCATTCATAAAAAAGAAAATCCTTTTGTAACGAGACACCCTGGCTCTAACGGCCATCCGTATAACTAATTATGGTACATCTACAGTAAAAGAAACCCAGGGTCCATGAGGATGGTGTGAGCACTTTTCCATTCCCTGGAGGCCCCACTTCCTTCAGTCTCTGTAGGTGATCACCCTGTGTTGATTTGCTTCTAGCATTAAAGCAGGCTTCTGTAATAAAAGTATTGTTTTGATCTGTACAGGGTCAAGTGCTTTCATTTGCTCTCACTGAAATCTTTAAACAGCACTCAGGGTCACTTACAAATCCCAAAAAGATAACATAGGAATAACCGTAAGCCAGATTAAAGCAACCCCTTTATGTTGAGATCAGATATTCCATGCAGACACCTGCATTTCAGTAATCTGAGATGTACATAGGATATCCTAACCTATGCATGACAAAACCGTGTTCTGATCCTCCACCAATCAGCTTTGCATTCTCTCTGACAGAAAATTTTCCTCTTAACTTCTAGTTGGGCGTTATAGAAGAAGAAATCCTCCGTGGCTTTAAGAGTTTAACCTTGGACTTCAAAAATTTTTTTTAACAAATTAAGGTAAAAATTGCCTTTAGGTGGAAATTAGTAACTATAATTTAGTAGCGTTTTACGGTCTCTCATCCTGTCCACTGGAGCCTCTTAAATGATATGACCACAGTACAACACCATACGTTTGTACCGTGTTTGCAATTTTCAACTCAACTTTGTGTGCCTTTTCTACACTAACATGTGTGTATTTTGGTTACTTTTCAATTTGGCAATTTATCCTTTTACTTCTAAAAGGACCCCCTGGTGCTTACCCTCAAAGGTCCAATTCCATGCTTAATTAGATAACTGCAAAAAATATTAGAAGAGCTAAATGTGCAAGGGCTTGTTTTTTTAATAGACTATTTTTTGGAGTAGTTTTAAGTTCACAGCAAAATAGAGCAGAAGGTACAGAGATTTTCCGTATATCTTTTGTCCCTACCCACGGCCCTCCCCAATAGCAACAACACCCCCCACCAGGGTGGTAGGTTTGTTACAACAGATGAACCTGCACTGATACATCGTTATCACTCAAAGTCTGTAATTTATATCAGGGTTCACTCCTGGTACTGTACGTTGTGTGGGTTTGGACAAATATATAGTGACACATATCCACCATTATGGTGCCATACAGAGTAGTCTCCCTGCCCTAAAAATCCTCTCTTCTCCACCAATCATTCCCCCCCTACCCCCACTTGTGGCATCCCTGATATTTTCATGGCCTCCATAGTTTTGCCTTTTCCAGAATGTCATACAGTTGGAATCAGACAGTAGGTAGCCTTTCCAGATTGGCTTCTCTCACTTAGTAATATGCATTTAAGTTTTCTCCATGTCTTTTCCTGGCCTGCTAGCTCATTTGTTTTCAGCGCTGAATAATATTCCATTGTCTGGATGTGCCACAGTTTATTTATCCATTCACTATCTGAAGAACATCTTGGTTGCTTCTGAATTTCGGCAGTTACAAATAAGCTGCTGTAGGGGCACCTAAGGGACCTAAGTGGCTCAGTCAGTTGAGCGTCTGGCTCTTGATTTCAGCTGAGGTAATGGTCCCAGGGTTGTGAGATTGGCTGGGGCTGAACATGGAGCCTGCTTAAGATTCTCTCCCTCTCTCTCTTTCTCTCTCTGTCTCTCTCCTCCCCTCTACCTCTCTCCTCTGCTCATGCTCTCTCTTTCTCTAAAATAAAAATAATGAGAATAATTTAAAAAAAAACACAAATAAACTGCTGTAAATATCCATACACAGGTTTTTTTGTGCACATAAACTTTCAACTCTCCAAGGACTTTTTGTTTTTATTATCCATTCCTGAAATCTAACTAGATTGCCCTCAGTTATCAAATAGGATCAAGCTGCCAATAAAATGTAACTGAAAGAATTAAGTCTTTTTTTTTTTTTTTAGGTTCTCTTATTTTTAAGTAATCTTTCTACTCAATGTGGGGCTCAAACTCACAACCTGGAGTTCAAGAGTTGCATGCTCCACCAACTGAGTCAGCCAGGCACCCTGAAAGAATTAAGTATTATTTAAACTGCTGAATTAAGTTTCAAACAGGTCCATTGTTCCGTGGAAATAAAAAGTGGTTCTTTTTAGAACAAAGCCTTTTTTTTTTTTTAATGCTTATTTATTTTGGAGAGAGATAGAGACAGAGTGTGAGCAGGGGAGGGACAGAGAGAGGGAGACACAGAATCTGAAGCAGGCTCCAGGCTCTGAGCTATCAGCAGAGAACTCAATGCGGGGCCTAAGCCCACAAACCATGAGATCACGACCTGAGCCAAGGTCCGATGCTTAACCAACTGAGCCACCCAGGCACCCCTAGAACAAGGCCTTTTTAAGGGGACTGAATCTACATCTGCCTAACAAAAGAGGAAAGGTACTTCCTCTTCCATTCTGTATCAAGTAAAATGTCCTTCAACATTTGTCCTGAATTTAACATTTAACTGGTTTTTCACATCTTAAACCCATTGCACAAGTATTTATTGATATGTGTGTCCTCATCAGTGTTGAGGATTAAAAGATGGACTTGGGTCCCTCCATGATAAAGGCACTAAACTGAATATCCAGCTTTGTTTATTCTAGAACAGGATTTCTCAACTTCAGCACTAGTGACATGTGGGACTGGATAATTCTTTGTTGTAAGGGGCCACCCTGAGCACTAGTGATGTTTAGCAGCCGCCTTAGCCTCTACCCCTTGATGCCAGTAGCGTCCCCAAGTCATGACACTAAAAAATGTCTCCGGACATTGCCAGTTGTCCCTTGGGAGAGAGGTGGGCGAAATCACCCCTGGCTGAGAAAACCCCTGGTTTTAAAACCACAGAGGACTACTCTGTTTTCCTGAGATAAGTCATGAATTTACATGTCTCGAATTACTATTTTCTCAGCCTTGAATGACCGTAGAAAACCTTTAATCTTTCTTACTTTCTTTTTTTTTTTAGAGTCTTTTTTTAACGTTTATTTATTTTTGAGAGACATAGAGTGAGCAGGGGAAGAGCAGAGAGAGAGAGGGATATACAGAATCCAAAGCAGGCTCCAGGCTCTGAGCCGGCAGCAGAGAGCCCAACGCGGGGCTCGAACTCACAGACAGTGAGATCATGACCTTAGCTAAAGTCGGCTGCTTAACCGACTGAGCCACCCAGGCACCCCTTAAAATTTTTTAAAAATTATTTACTTATTTACTTAAATAAATAAAGCAAATGTGGGGTTCAAACTCACGTGATCAAGAGTCACATGTTCTTCTGACCAAGCCAGCAGGCACCCCAGAAATCCTTTAATCTTTCAAGACCCACATTCTCTATGAGGATTCCTCCGGCACAGAGACCCCAGTGGTGAACCATATATTCCTGGTCCCTTCTCACTTTCTCAAGGTCTGTGGGCTAAGGGGCTGACGGGGTTTGGGAGGCTTAGTTTGTCCTACAGACTAGGACAAGCTCCCTGAAGGAAGACAATACAGAAACAGCTTGGTTCTATAAAAAATTATGCAAAGGAAACAGTCCTAGATTTGAAGGAGAAGGGAGAAATAGAATGGGTGGAGAGAGGGTCGGGGCAGGTTCTCCCTGGAAGGTGACTGAGGTGAGATCTAAGGAACCCATCAGATTTAACTAGAAGTGAGGGGTTCACCCAGGCCCTGTTGGGAGCAGGGGGAATCCCCAGACACTGTCGCCTTGAAGGAATTTCAGTCTGAAGGAGAGAGGGTCATATCAAAAGTAATTTTTTTGTGAATTTTATTATTGTTTTAATTTAATGTTTAAATGTATGTACAGTGTAGTCCTGACTTCAGGAGTAGAACCCAATGATTCATCTCTTACTATAACACCCAGTGCTCATCCCAAAAAAGTGTCCTTCTTAATGTCCATCACCCATTTAGCCCCCAACCCCCATCAACCCTTAGTTTGTTCTCTGTATTTAAAGAGTCTCTTATGATTTGCCTCCCACTGTGTTTTTATCTTATTTTTCCTTGTCTTCCCCTATGTTCATCTGTTAGGTTTCTCAAATCCTACATATGAGTGAAATCATGGTATCTTTCTCTGACTTATTTCACTTAGCATAATACCCTCCAGTTCCATCTACGTTGTTGCAAATGGCAAGATTTCATTCTTTTTCATCGCTGAGTAGTAAAAAGTACTTTCAAAGTGGCAAATGATATACAAGCATTGCAAAAGGTGATGGAGAAGCACACAGGAGGGGAATTCAGGAATGATCGCTAGACGCTTTGTTATTCTCGCTTCACAGGTGTAAAAACTGATGCTTATGAGGAATAGAGACCTGATCCAATCCCAAGTCTCTCCATCCCCAATGCCATGCTCTTCCCACTCCAGGTTCCTCCCTGCGGCCACAGCACTGACTCATTTCTCCTGTTTAGCACTGACTTCATCCTAACATGTGTTATATGGCAACACTTCTCCTAATTCTGGGACAGTATATGTCGCTTTACTTAAATACTGTTTCATTATGACAATACATGTCAAAAATGATTTAGAAAATTATCATCATTTTTGTAACATTGTCTATGTTACTCTAAAAAGATTATCAGCTCCTTCTCAAAGACCACTGAGCAACAATGCTTAAAAAATGGTCATCAGTAGGGCGCCTGGGTGGTTCAGTTGGTTAAGTGTCCAATTCTTGATTTTGGCTCAGGTCACAATCTCATGTTTCGCGAGATCAACCCTAGAGTTGGACTCTGCACTGATAACAAGAAGCCTGCTTGGGATTCTCTTTCTCTCTCCCTTTCTCTGCCCCTCCCCTGTGCTCTCTCTCTCTCTTTCTCAAAATAAACAAATATTTTAAAAAATGATTATCAGTTTTCTCACTTATAACCTGGGTATAGTAACAGTATAAACCTTTACGGTAACTGTACAGATTAAATTAACATGCATAAAACATTTAGAACAGTTCTGGTACAGGTCAAAGCTTAGTAAATACTATAATTACTGAATGAAGGGATGACTGATGAATGGATTGGGTGGGTAGATGAAGAAATAGGGACATGTCTTCGTTCTCAATGAGCTCCCTCAGCCTTCAGCACCCTCTACTTGTTTCTAAGCCATCTCAGTTATGAGTGTAATCAACTCCTTTTTTTTTAAAGTAACATGGAAATGTCATTCTCTGTGAGGTCTAGAAATGTTCCCTACCCTCACCGGGCCTGAGGTGAACCTGTCACTCCTAGGTAAACCTAAAAAAATCAAACAATACGGGTACATGTCTGACTCAATCAATAGAGCATGTGACTCTTGATCTCAGGGTTGTGAGTTCAAGCTCCATGATAGGTATGGAGACTACTTTAAAAAAAAAAAAATCAAACAAGAAAGCATGGTGCAAGTCCAAACTCAAAAAAGAAAAAGACCAGGGCACGTTAGGAGGGCTACTGGAGAACAAGAATTTTGGAGTGATTTGTAATACCAAAGGGTTTTTCTGGTTGAGTGGGTGATTCTCAAACTGGAGATAGCATACATGTGTCAGGGAAGAAGTTCACTTGAGGAGAAGCAGATTGCCGTCCCAAATTTCTTATTCATTCGTTCATTCATTCATTCATTCATTCATCCATTCATTTAACAAATCTGTATTGACCATTTGCTACGTGCCAGGCACAGATACCAAGGTAAAAAAAAGTAAGAAAAGATTCTTGTTCTCATGAAACTTACATCCTAGTAGAGGAGACAATGCTGAAATAGTAGCCAAATGAATAAGATAATTACATGCTGCAATAAGCTTTAAAAAGGAAACAAAGAAGGGGCAATAACAGGGAACCTTCCAGGATGTGATAGGCTCCCTCTGAGAAGGCAAGCTATGAAATAAACCTGCGAGAGGAGGTGAGCCGACCATGCTTGTGTCCTCTGCTTTGCTCATCTTAGGAATTCTTGTGACCATTGAGCCATAAAAAAGTCCCGTGAGCAAAATATTCCCATACTATTGCTTCATTTTATGGTAATTAACCAAGACAAAATGCATTTTTTCTCCAGTTTCATAGACTCCTGTCTTCTAATTCCAGTTAAGCATTCTGCCGCTGAAGGTTCCCAGGTTCCATTCCACAACCGCATACTTTTTCATGTTCTTCCACACTCCTGTCGCACGATGGGCATGTGCACATCTGAAGATGGCAGAGGGTTTCTGCAGACAACTTGTGCTTCGGGTTAGGAATCTAATAATAGACTCCTTCTGCCAACTGGCTCTCATTTGCTTTGTTTGATTGCTAAAGTTTGGTGTCAGAATAATGTTTTCAATTATAGGAAGACTTTCATAGAAGCCAACTTAATTTAGTAGGAGACATTACTTTTTTTCTTTGTTGAATATTTAGAGACCTAGGGGATCATCATATATGAGATATTTTTTGTTTCTTTTGCATCATTGTGGAGATTTTTGCTTTTTTTTTCATTAAAATATAGTGTTAGTTATAAATCTATTGAAAGTAGCAACAGGAGTAAAAACTTCAAAAAATCTTTTCTCATCTGTTGTGGTTTTTTTAATGTTTATTTATTTCTGAGAAAGAGTAAGTGGGGGAGGGGCAGAGGGAGACAGAGAATCCCAAGCAGGCTCCTCAAGGTTGGCATAGAGCCCAATGTGGGGCTTGAACTCACAAACCTTGAGACCTTAGCTGAAATCAAGAGTTGTATGCTTAACTGACTGAGCCACCCAGGCATCCCTCATCCATTTTTTTATATAATGTTTTTTTTAATAATTTTTAAAAATGTTTATGTATTTATTTATTTTTTGAGAGACAGAGAGAGATAGAGCATGAGCAGGTGAGGAACAGAAAGAGACAGGAGACACAGAATCCAAAGCAAGCTCCAGGCTCTGAGCTGTCAGCACAGAGCCCGATGCAGGGCTCCTACACGTGACCTGAGCTAAAGTCAGACGCTTAACCAACTGAGCCACCCGGGTGCCCCATTTTTATGTAATGTTTTTAAGAAGATATGTGAATTTACTCTTGTCATCACTGATGTTGATGATGATGGTAACCACCATCTTGTAATCCATGAAGTATTATATTGATGAAGGAACTGAAAGATGAAGGATGAAGAAAAAAGCTCAATAAATAAAGTTAAGAAATTTGCCTGGGGACACATAGCCAATGTCAAAGCCAAGAGTAATTCAGGGATATTTGATTCTAAAGCCATGATTTCAATTCTATATAGTAAAAATATAGTATAAAACAGGAGTAAAGAAAATGTTCACATTAAACATTAATGAGCTTGCTCAGAGCAGAGCAATGGAAAGCTATAATAAAGTGAATACATATTACATAATTATTATAAGGAAATGCTAATGCCATCAAACAGTGTGCATTTGCAAAGTGCATTATAACCATTTAATTACTTCGAACCACTACAATCTTGAACAGTATAATTATTTCTCATCTTATTATAGGATACCTTATAAAAATAATAGTGATTGAGATAAGCAAAGATTAAAAGCCACTTCTAGGTATGCCTGGGTGGCTCAGTCAGTTAAGTGTCCAATTCTTGATTTCAGTTCAGCTTGTGAGTTTTTCACGGGTTCGAGCTCTGTGTCGGGCTCTGCTCTGACAGTGTGGAATCTGCTTGGGATTCTGTCCCTCTCCCTGTGCCCCTGTCCCTCTTAAGTAAATAAATAAATAAATAAATAAATAAATAAATATTTGAAATATAGACATAAATTTAAAAATAAAATCAATTTCCAATGTGTCAAAATAAGTAAAATCTAGTCACATAGTCATTTAACAAATTTTTTTATATTTAAAATGGTGTCTCTTATAGACAGCATGCAGTTGGATCTTGGTGGGTTTTTTTTAATCCATTCTGACAAATTCTGCTTATTAATTGGAGTGTTTAGTCCATTAATATTTATTGCAATTGTAGAAATAGTTAGATTTAGGTCTATCATTTTACTATTTGTATTCTTTGTCCTGTCTGCTTTTGTTCCTTTCCTTTTTTGGATTGTTTAAACATCCTTTTAGAATTTCACTTTATCGAATGGCTTTTTAGGTCTGTCTCTTTCCATTATGCTTTTAGTATTTGCTTTATGTGTTACCGGAGACAAACTTAACTTTTTAGTTATTAGAGTTAATATCAGCTTTTTGTACAATGTAGAAGCCTTGCACACCATAAGCCCTTTCACCCCCTAAATCTGTCTTTTATGCTACGTTTCTTACGTGCACTCAATCCACGTGTTATGAACCCTGTAAATGAATGTTAAAAATTGTTTGTTTTAAGTAGTTTTATATCTTTTAAAGAAATTAGGAGAAAAAGTGGTCTTTTATATTAACCTATTTATCATTTCCATTTTATTTCTGCCTGAAGAGTTGAGTAGCCATTCGGTATTATTTCCCTTCAGTCTGAAGAATATCCCATTGCATTTCTTACAGTGAAAATCTGCTGGCAATAAATTCTCTTAGTTTTTATATACATTAAGATATATATATATATCTCCAAAAAACTTACTATTTTGCTTTCATTCTTTTTTGTTTGTTGTTTTTTTCCCCTCTATTTTTCTTAATTTTATTGAGGTATGATTGTTATCCGATAAATTTAGTATATTTAAAGTGTAAAATTTGATTTTTCATATATACCAAAAGCAGATGACAGTAAACTCGTGCAGCTACTGTGGAAAACAGTACAGAGGTTTCTCGAAAAATTAGAAATAGAACTCCCCTATGATTCAGTAATTACACTACTGAATTACTAGTATTAACCTACCCTCAAAACCCAAAAACACTAATTTGAATGGATACATGCACCCCATGTTTATTGCAGCATTATTAACAATAGCCAAACTATTGAAGCAGCCCAAGTGTCTGTAACTGATGCATGGATAAAGATGAGGTATGTGTGTGTGTGTGTGTGTGTGTGTGTGTGTGTGTGTGTGTGTGTAATATTACTCAGCCATAAAAAAGAATGAAATCTTGCCATTTGTAACAACATGGATAGAGCTAGAGAGTAGGATGCTAATGAGATAAGTCAGTCAGGGAAAGATAAATACAGGCATGATTTCACTCGTACATAGAATTTAAGAAAAAAAATGAACAAAGGAAAGAGAGAGAGAGAGGGGGGAACCAAGAAACAGACTCCCAACCATTGAGAACAAACTGATGGGGAGATGAGTGAGGGAATGGGGGAAACAGGAGACAAGGGTTAAAAGGGTACACTTATCATGAAAAAATAAAAAGAAAAGAAAAGAAGATAATAATTTTTTTTACATTTATTTATTTTTGAGAGACAGAGAGAGACAGAGCGCAAGTGGGGGAGGGGCAGAGAGAGGGACACAGAATCTGAAGCAGGCTCCAGGCTCTGGGCTGTCACCACAGAGCCCGACATGGGGCTCGAACCCATGCACCTCAAGATCATGACCTGAGCCGAACTCGGACACTCAACCAACGGAGCAACCCAGGCGCCCCTAAGAATTTTTTTTAAAGCAACAATAACAAAAAGCAGACAGTACTAGAAACAGGTAACAGCAATAATTTAAAAGATACTATACTAATTTTTTAAATATTTATTTAATTTTTAGAGAGAGAGAGTATGGGGGCCGGGGAGCAGAGAGGGAGGGAGACACAGAATCTGAAGCAGAGTCCAGGCTCTGAGCTGTCAGCAGGGCTCGAACTCACAGACTGCAAGATCAAGACCAGAGCTGAAGTCAGCCACTTAACCAACTGAGCCACCCAGGCTCCCGATGCCAGTTTTTTAAAAAGGATGCAGGACATTTAATCTTAGAAAGTACAAGGATGTGACAGGGCTTTAGAATTAGGGGTGATAGTTAATGCTGCCTGTAATTAAAAAAAAAATCCTAGTTTAAGAAAACTTTTCTTTAACATTTCTAATTTCACGATTATTCAAAACATGGCATCTTTAAGAGTCTGAAAAAGGGGCTATGAGACGGGTGTCTGGGTCACTCAGTTGGTTAGTGTCCAACTCCTTTTTTTTTTAAGAGATTAAAAAAAAAATTTAAGTTTATTTACTTTGAGAGAGAATGCAAGCCGGGGAGGGGCAGGGAGAGAGAGAGCGAGAGAGTGAGAACCTCAATGTGGGGCTCAAACCCATGAACCATGAGATCATGCCCTGAGGTGAAATCAGCTGTCAGATGCTTCACTGACTGGGCCACCCAGGTGCCCCAACTGTCTGACTCTTGATTCCAGCTTAGGTCATGATCTCATGGTTGGTGAGTTAGAGTCCCATGGCAGACTCTGAGCTGACAGCATGGAACTTGCTTGGGTTTCTCTCTCCCCCCCACCCATCTGTCCCTCCCCAGCTGCACGCTCTCTCTCTCTCTCTCTCTCTCTCAAAATAAATAAACTTTCTAAAAAATGGGTACTATGAGAGAAATTAGTAATTAACTAAAATGCAGGGATGTTAAACACAGAGCTTAAAGCAAGGTAATTCTGGCATTTCTTTGGAAAAGAAACTTCATTCTGTGACAAGATTCCAGTTAATGAGGATCCTCCGATAAGAAAAAAGAAAATCACAAGCAACAATTCAGATTTATTGAATGCTTCCCAGGTGCCAAGGCACTGGGTTAAGTACTTTACATCGATTGACTTATTTAAGCTTCACCACAATCCCCTGGGGTAGATATTATTTATTATCGCCTGCACTTCTAGATATGAAATCTGAGGTTTAGAGAGGTTAGATCCAAACATCCCCTCCCTAGTGGTGAGAGGCCAAATCCACAGGGATTCGAGTGAAGGCTTTCTGACTTCAGTGATGCCTCACTCTGAAAATGCTATACATTACAGACAACTGGTAAAAAACAAACGAAAGGGAAAAACAAACAACCCCCTGACAATACTGTTCTAACTTGGTGAAAAAAAATTTGTTGCCTAATTTTCATAGCAGTCTTATAGGGTAGGTATTATCATCTTCTTTTTACAGATGAGAGAGCTGAAGCTTAAAAAAAAAACAAATAATTTGCCCCGAGCCACATAGTCAGTAAGTGGCTGGAGGGGTGTTGGGTTGGGGATTCATCACTTACATATAACAAGTGCCCTCCTTAATGCTCATTGCCAATTTAGCCCATCCCCCACCCAACACCCCTCCAGCAACCCTCACTTTGTTCTCTGTATTTAAGAGTCTCATATAGTTTTTCTCCCTCTCTGTTTTTCTTATTTTTCCTTCCCTTCCCCTAAGGTCATCCCAAACAGTTTTATCCTGTTCTCTGCTCCTTCTGCAGAGGAGCAAACTCTTCCTCCCACCTAGTTTTCCAAGGTAGTCACCCAAAACCTACCCCTTCCACGGCTTCCTTCCACTGGCTGACTCTGGCGGTTCCTAACCAACCAAGGGGAGACTCTCCCACTTGCCCTGCTGCTGTCCTCACCACCCCCCCCCATCTGAGTCCCTCTAGAGTGCTCAGAAACACGCTAGGTTTCCTTAACTGTCCACAACTCTGCTACACACACTATCCAACCGTGATTATTTTTTTATCTCCTCCAGTGTCTAGCTAAGTGCCTGGCACACTGTTTACGTTCAGTGAATGTCTTATGGATGCATGACTAAAAAGTGACCTCTGAAGCCCTCTACAATTACCAACATACACTGAATGCCATAATTCAAAAGTCCCTGCCCCTTACAGAACACACCCAGTGTCTCCCATATGTATTGGTGAATCTATATAGTTCTAATACTTAAATGAAATGGACAGATAGTACTCATTAGGATGAATAATGACACGGGTAAATTTCTCTATATTTTGAACAGATTTTTCTTGTTTTTGAAAGCATTAATGACTCTTTTCTAATTATAATGAGCATTAGCATTTGTTAAAATAGTCCACATCTTTAGTTACCTTATCTCATTTAAGCCTTATGATCAGTTCTGTGAAATAGGTATTATTAGATACTGTGGAGTGGCATAATGAGCCTCAAGGGTGATGTCTTCAAGGTCGTACAACTAACTAATCAATAAAATTGATAGGCATAGACTCCAGCTCTTGGTTCGGAGTTCCTTCCACTATGTTGCCTATGACGACATAGAAATACTAGAAGTGAATATTGCCTGTAAAATGCAGATTCACAAAAAATAGTAAGGGAAGATTATCTTCTCTTTCATACTAGTAGGCACCAGTCTTAGAATCATAAGAGCAGTAATAGAAATTTCTTCAGTTAATTTTCCTGGCAAAGTCTCCAAACTTTCTCTAAACTGATTTTAAAAAAGAGAGAGAGAGAGTAATATTTCACTGTATGACATCTGTACAATGTTTTACTATGTACATGTATTAGCTATTTCTAAATTTTTACAAGTAAAAAGATTCGAATGAGTTTATTTTCTTTACTGAGTCAAGTTGGTGTTATGATGTATAGCAACTGAGGGCAGGTGTTCTCCAAAAAGCCTGTGGAAACACCATCTTTACTAGATAAGTGAGTTCCCCCATGTCTTTTCGTGTTGTTGCATGTTAGAATTGTGAGGTAGGTACTAACTATGAAGAAAGAACAGACCCGTGTTACAGATGCACTGAGAAACCGGGAACTGCGGGCTATTACACACCTGTAAGCAGCAGATCAGGGACTGAATCCCTGATTTTCTGACTCCAAGGCCACTGCAATTTGCATTTTCTAGGCTGCCTAGACCTGACGATAAAAATTATAGCTAGCGCTCAGGTCAGATTACCTGGGTTGCAATGTTGCTTTGCTGGGCCCTAAAATACTCTTAAGATCTGCAAGATGTGTTAAGAAGCAATGTGATATATTATATTTTACCACTTTTCTCTTTTTTAAAGAGAATGTATGTCTGTATTTGCTTATTACACATACAGTTGCCTACAGGTTCTCCATCTGTAAAATGTGGGTGCTGGGATTTCATTAAATAATGCAAATATTAAAACAGTACCGGGCATACTGAAGTACCATCTTACTTGGATTCCGAATCCAAATAATTCCTTGCCTTAATCATATTTTAAAACACCCCTTTAAAGATAATTTTCAATTGCATGGGCAAGATGAAAACGTGGCAAGCCACAGCAAAATGTAATTACTTAAAGCTGCTTTAAATTAGGCCCAATAACAGAGTGATTAGCCAATGCTGAAATATGTTTGCTGAACCACAATTATAGATCTTAGAGAACTATTGCTGCTCACCCTCTTGCTAGACTTAACAACCAAAATTCTTGTTTCCCCTAAAGGGGGTCAGGCAGATGTTTACTACAATGTATTTTGACAGTTTGCTACTCTAAATGGTATGAATAACTTTGAGGAAAAAATCTTAAACAAAATATGACCTTAGATTATAACCTGAAAATAGATTAACAAGTTTCAACAATGTTATTGTTGCCATTTTAAATTTATGTTAGTAAAAGGCATACTTTATCTGCTGTAAAGTTATGGGAGGAAACTTCACTAGGATTATGCTCAAAACACAGGGTCTAGGGAGAAAGGCGTAAAAAAATTTTTTTTAATGTTTATTATTGTTGAGCGAGAGAGAGAGAGAGAGAGAGAGAGAGAGAGAGAGAGAGAAAGCACGAGCGAGGGAGGGGCAGAGAGGAGAGGAGACACAGAAACAGAAGCAGGATTCAGGCTCTGAGCTGTCAGCACAGAGCCTGACCTGGGGCTCGAACCCACAAACCGCAAGATTATGACCTGAGCTGAAGTGGGAGGCTTAACGACTGAGCCGAGTGCCTCAAAAGTGCTTTTTAAAAACAATATTTGCTTCAGCCTTTTAGAGGCCAGACAAAGTGACAAAAACAGACTCCAGCCAGAGCCCTATGGTGTTTTCTGTCTCCTCCCGAGCGTTTTCTTGCTTTCTTCCGCAGTCAGAGGACCAAAGAAAGTGACCTCAAGGTGGGGGCGTGTCCAGGGACCGGCCAGGGTGGCCTCGGTGCTTTGGAGACCCGAGTCCGCGGCCGACAGGTGTCTCAGCGAACCCAGTAGCGAGCCCCATGAGCAGCCGCGGGGAAAAGGTAGCCAAATGTCCGCCTTGCCGCCAGGGACCGCCGCGAACTGCCAGCGCCGCCCGAGTCCCCCTTCCTCGCAACCTGGGTGCGCCCAGAGCCGCGCGCAACTTCCTCTGGATTCGTTTTCTCGTCGCGTTCCAGCCCCAACCGAGAGCAGAATGTGACCTCCGCCCTGAGAAAAGGCTGTAGCTAGTGTCTAACTAGCTGGGTCTGGGTCATTACGGCAACAGGTATGAGGGCACCTAGCCAGTGATGCCCAGTAGGTTACTGAGATATAAATCAAGGACTTACGTATAATTTTGCTGTTCCTTAGGTTCTAGTTTTAAAATGGATTTATAAAGTATCTACTGATCTGCAATCATAGGACCTTGGGCAAGACTTGCCTATAATCTGGGATGGCTTTGGACTCATACTTCTTTAATTTTCCTTTCTTTCCTGGGCTTATGCCAAGAAAGTTTCACTGTCTTTCTTTGCTCATGGAGAATATTCTTGGACCATTTTGCTACTTTATTTGGAATGTTGGTTTATTTTTTTCACCCTCCAAAAGAGCTGTAATGTTGAAGTACTAAGAAAAATTAAAAGGTGAGATTTGAATCAGGAGCTGTAGTTTTAGAACCTGTGGAAATGTTTGTGGGCACATACTAAAGAATTCTAGTGTCCACTGTAGTGCTGAATACACATACGTATCTATAAAAGTTACTTTTTGAACTATAGTGGGTCCATATTTTCGGACAGAATAATTCAACTGAAAGTACACATATTTCCAATCATTACAGTTTTAGGATTGTATAAAAGTACTTAAGTCACATTTTAATGAATTGTGCAGACTTCACAGAAGTCACTTTTCTCGCTTTTATTTTACATGGAAATTATCTTTGATACTTTTCCCTCTTACCAACAGCCACTTTTATTTGACTTTTCATAGATTATATGCTAACTGCAATTTTGGACTCCATGTAAACCTTCCAAATACTCAACTTACGGTCTTCTTTAGTCTTTGCATCCTTCCCTCATATCACTAACCATTTCTTTACATTTTCAAAAATTTGTCATTCCTGTTAAAATATTTATATGACCTAGTATTATCTCCACTAATGTCCAAACCTAAACCATTTAAATTTCTCAAGAAGGCATGGAGAATAATAAATCTAGGGTGGCACCCTAATCTTAATCTTACATAACACGGTGTGCAGTTAATATTACTGTGATGTACAATTAGGGCTGATTGTGGGAATCTAGTTCCAAAGAGAATAGTCATTAATTAATATTTCCAAGGAATTAAACAGGAGCAGAGATACTGCATTGTTCTATTGGTAGTGACTGATTTTAATTGGTATTTCTTATATTTTAATATCATTACAAACACTGACTAGCATATCAAGATAATTTTATTCCACATGTCTATGATTGGGTAAGGGCACCAGGAAAATGCAATGTGAAAAAAAAGAATTTATGAAAGGAAAAAAGCTAGAAATATAGACTTAGAAAAAGGCTTTGTTGCTAGAAAAAGATTATATGAACTTCTAGGGAAACCTTACATGGCCTGGTTTCTTTCATGAAAATTGTCTCAGAAAGAGAAGGCTAGAAACCTCCTAATGAAATAAAAAAACAAAAACAAAACCAAAAAAAACCACCTCATTTTGAGAAGTTCATATCTATAAAGAGCGAAAAAATAAGATATAGGAAGGTTATTCCAGAAGATTTCTTTCATTAAAAAAAAAAAAGGTATCTGGGTTGAGAAGTAACTGAAAGCGAGGACTAGAACCATATTCTACAATGAAATAGAAAGTAAGTAAGCCCCATACAAGTTTGCCTTTAACTGTTTCCCAGTTGTTTTATATATTCGTTTTCTTCTTCCAATTTGATTGTGGGCTCCTCTCCGAAAGGAAGTATTTCTTTTGCAGAAGCCATAGAACGTCGTTTAGCACTGGACACATAGTAGGTTTCAAGCATTTAATAGATTGCCTCTAGGAGTTGCGGTGATGTTCCACACATGGAACAGACATACAGATGTAATAACTAGTCATTAAAAATAAAAGTTCGTTCTTGAAAGGAGCAGGTCTCAGAGCTGCCTTAATTGCCAACCTAGGTCATCAGGTTTTGACCTAGATTTATGTTAGCATTTAGTTAAAATCAATAGGACGAAAGAAAATGAATCCATTTATTTAAATAGGATAGGCCACTTGAGAGGCAGTGATTTCACAAGTATCAGGGATAGGAAATTGTGTGGATAGGCTTGCTAATGCTGTAGATCAGTTTCTACATGAGATCAAGTGGAAAGACTGAATCTGAAAAATTCTTTTTAGGTTTCTCATGCTAGCAATCGAATGAGTGTACACTGAAAAAAAAAATGTACCACGAGAGTAGACACACACAGGTCTCTTTATAGCGTAATAGAATTAAAAGGCAAACTGTGGGATTGAAATCTATTCTAAAATGAAAAACTAGACGTCTGGAGTACCATATGGGGTGAACGTGTGATATGGGGCTTCGATAAAAGCAGCTGGCTTTGAATGGAACAAGACAAGAGACCAGCCCAAAAGCATATTCGTTCGGGTCCCGGCCACCGAGTTGAAACTCTCGCGGAATCACCGACTGTGAAGGCGGCCCCTTGGGTCCTCCGCCCCTCGCTGCCCTGGGTGCCTGGGCCTTGTACTCTTCTGCTGCCGGGCGGTGATCAGAAGGCAGGGGCGGGGGAGGAGCCAACCCCGGGCGGACAGGCGACGAGTGTTGAAGCGGCTCAAAGGGCTGTCCCGGACCTTCGAGAGGATTAGGCTAAAGACTGGAGGTATATTGCCGAGGGAAGGCACACTACACCCTCCACGCCACCTTTGCTGTTAAACCAGGAACCGTAGAGAGACTATTCTGTACACCCCGGCCCGGCAGCCTTCTGGCCGCCCCACCCCCAGCTGGAGCCGAAAGTAATTCATACAAAGGAGGACTCGCCTCTGCCTTGGGGAATCCCAGGGACCGTCGTTAAACTCTCGCTAACCTAGAACTGAGGGCTCGCTCGATCCCACCTCCCCACCCACTCGCTCTCGTCATCATCGGGGTCAAAAGGAGCATGCGCGAGGCGAAGTGTGCTCTTCAGTGGGCTGAGCGCACATCGCCCACGGTCCCCGAGAAGTAGGGGGGGAAGGGACGGCGATTGAACGGGTGCCTGGTAGAATTGGCGCGGGGTAAACTGGGAAAGTGGTGTCGTGTGCTGGCTCCGCCCTCTTCCCCGAGGGTGGGGGAGGATCGTATATAAGTGCCGTAGCCGCCTTGAACGTTCTTTTTCGCAACGGGTTTGCCGCCAGAACACAGGTGAGTGCCGGGTGTGGTTTCCGCGGGCCTGGCCTCTTTGAGCTGGCCGCGGCCCTCGCGTGCCTTTTACAACTGCCGCGCCATCCAGGTACTTTACGAGGTTCTTGACCCCGAATTTCGGGTTGTGAGTGGGTGGGAAGGTTCGCGGCCTTGCGCGTTTTTCAGGACACCCTCCCCCCCAACTTCGCCTCGTGCTTGGGTTGAGGCCTTGCTTGGGCGCTGTGGCTGCCGCGTGCGAATTCGCCGCACCTTCTCACCTGCCTTGTTACAGTCTTTTAAGTCTCGAGCAAGTTAACCTGTCAAGAAAAAGCGGCCATGGTTATCCGCGTCGAGATAGTTTAGCGGAGGTTGGTCAGGATCTCAACAGGGTGGGCTTTTTCGCGGTCGTCGGGTGTTGGGGTCGTGGGGCCGCCGCGAGGCGCCGGAGGGCGGCGGCGAGGCCCGCTCGTTCCGGCGCACATGTCCGGCGAGGCGGGGCCCGCGAGCCGTGGCCGCCGAGTCGGACGCGGCAGAGTCTCGTGGAGTGGGCCGGGCGGCTTGGTGGCCAGCCTCGCGCCGCGATGGGCCGTCCCACCCCAGCCGGCCTGCTCGGCCCGCTCGGCACCAGTTGCGTGCGCGGAAAGATGGCCGCTCTCCGGCCCTGCTGCAGGGAGCTCAAAATGGAGGACGCGGCGGCCCGGGAGAGCGGGCGGGTGAGTCACCCACACAAAGGAAAAGGGCCTTTCCCTCTCCGGCCGCCGCTTCCTGTGACCCCACGGTGTACCCGGCGTCGTCCTGGCACCTCGATTTCTTCTCAACGACTTGGAAGCGGGCCTTCCTCGAGGGGGAGGGGATTTCGTGCGGTGGAGTTAACCCCACGCTTGGTGGGTGGAGACGAGAGTTGGGCCAGCCTGGCACTGGTTATAATTCTCCTTGGAATTTGCCCTTTAAGAGTTTGGATCCTGGCTTATTCTCCAGTCTCTGGGGCAGTAGTTTAAGTGTTTTTTTTTTCTTCCAATTTAGGTGTCGTGAAAACCACCGCTAAACCTAAACCAAAATGGGAAAGGAAAAGACTCATATCAACATCGTCGTCATTGGACACGTAGATTCGGGCAAGTCTACTACTACTGGTCATCTGATCTACAAATGTGGTGGGATCGACAAGAGAACTATCGAGAAATTTGAGAAGGAGGCTGCTGAGGTTGGTACAGTAACGTAATGAGAAAGGTTGAAATAAGTCGGTTAGCTAACTTTCACAAAACTAGTCACTAGTGTGGATCTGAATATCCTGCTCAATAAGATGGAATAGACGAGTGTTTGCTGCTACGGTTCTTACTCTATGTAAGTTTGGGAGAAAGTCATCTAACAGTTCAATTGAAACTTCATTTCTACTTAAGTGGGAGTGAGTTTGAACGTGTTGTAGTTACCAAGTAACCATTCTTAATCCTTAACAGATGGGAAAGGGCTCCTTCAAGTATGCCTGGGTCTTGGATAAACTGAAAGCCGAACGTGAACGTGGTATCACCATCGATATCTCCCTGTGGAAATTCGAGACCAGCAAGTACTATGTGACCATCATTGATGCCCCAGGACACAGAGACTTTATCAAAAATATGATCACAGGCACATCTCAGGTTTGTAGCATTACTAACAAATTAATTGTAAGCTTGCCTAGTGCAGTGGGAAAGGGGGAGTTATCCTTTTTGAAGAAGTTGTAACAGGATATGGTCTTGTTTTCTTACAAAGGCTGACTGTGCTGTCCTGATCGTTGCTGCTGGTGTTGGTGAATTTGAAGCAGGTATCTCCAAGAATGGGCAGACCCGTGAGCATGCCCTTCTGGCTTACACGCTGGGTGTAAAACAGCTTATTGTTGGTGTTAACAAAATGGATTCCACTGAGCCACCCTACAGCCAGAAGAGATATGAGGAAATCGTTAAGGAAGTCAGCACCTACATTAAGAAAATTGGCTACAACCCCGACACAGTAGCATTTGTGCCAATTTCTGGTTGGAATGGTGACAACATGCTGGAGCCAAGTGCTAACGTAAGTAACTTTCAAGACTTGGTGATGGAAGGGGACAGATTTTGACATAATTGACAGCCATTTGGGGAATGCTAATTGACAATCTTGTTTTAGATGCCTTGGTTCAAGGGATGGAAAGTCACCCGTAAAGATGGCAATGCCAGCGGAACCACACTGCTTGAAGCTCTGGATTGCATTCTGCCACCAACTCGTCCAACTGACAAGCCCTTACGTCTGCCCCTCCAGGATGTCTACAAAATTGGTGGTAAGTTGAACTTTAGGATCAGAATGAAACTTGCATGGTTCCTGTACTTTTTTCATGTAAGGTATTTGACACCACTCTGTAAATTTTAGGTATTGGTACAGTCCCTGTGGGTCGAGTGGAGACTGGCGTTCTTAAACCTGGCATGGTGGTCACTTTTGCTCCAGTCAACGTTACAACTGAAGTAAAGTCTGTTGAAATGCACCATGAAGCTTTGAGTGAGGCTCTTCCTGGGGACAATGTGGGCTTCAATGTCAAGAACGTGTCTGTCAAAGATGTTCGTCGTGGCAATGTGGCTGGTGATAGCAAAAATGACCCACCAATGGAAGCAGCTGGCTTCACGGCTCAGGTAATGAAAGTGGCAATGCTCTCTTTTAACTGCCAGACCTGGTCTTTTGGGACTCATTAAATGCAACTTTTTTTCTTTCAGGTGATTATCCTGAACCATCCAGGCCAAATCAGTGCCGGCTATGCACCTGTGCTGGACTGTCACACAGCTCACATCGCCTGCAAGTTCGCTGAGCTGAAGGAGAAGATTGACCGTCGTTCTGGAAAGAAGCTGGAAGATGGTCCCAAGTTCTTGAAATCTGGTGATGCTGCCATCGTTGATATGGTTCCTGGCAAGCCCATGTGTGTTGAGAGCTTCTCTGACTATCCTCCCCTGGGTAAGGATGACCTGAGTGTAATTAAGCATACTTAACTGAAGGTAGGCAATACCTGAATAGAGTTTGTAATGACAATCTAAAATTTGTTTTAATAGGCCGCTTTGCTGTTCGTGACATGAGACAGACGGTTGCTGTGGGTGTCATCAAAGCAGTGGACAAGAAGGCTGCTGGAGCCGGCAAGGTCACCAAGTCTGCCCAGAAAGCTCAGAAGGCTAAATGAATATTATCCCCAATACCTGCCACCCCAGTCTTAATCAGTGGTGGAAGAACGGTCTCAGAACTGTTTGTGTCAATTGGCCATTTAAGTTTAATAGTAAAAGACTGGTTAATGATAACAATGCATCGTAAAACCTTCAGAAGGAAAGGAGAATGTTTTGTGGACCATTTTTTTTTTGTGTGTGGCAGTTTTAAGTTATTAGTTTTTAAAATCAGTACTTTTTAATGGAAACAACTTGACCAAAAATCTGTCACAGAATTTTGAGACCCATTAAAACAAAAGTTTAATGAGAAACCTGTGTCTTCTTTTGGTCAACACTGTAACCTTGTGCTATTCAGGTAAAAGATGAAGAGTTGCCCACAACCTATTCCTGGTGTTAACATCTGCTGAAACTGAGATTTGGGTTAACAGGTTTTTTTTTTTCCTGGGCTGGGAAAGGTTTTTCTGCCTTGGGTAAGGGGAAACAAGTACATAGAGCTAAGGGGTAAAAGGGGTTTTGTGCAACCCTTAGTTTAGAACAGAGTAACATCTTAGGTTATAAATTAAATTCTGTAATACCAAAGTCAACGTGTTGCATATAAGATTCGTATACAATCACTACTGAGTAAATGATGTTTTCACAATGGAGTTTCCCAGTAAATGGAATGCTTTGTCAAGATTTCTAAATCTTGTAGTTTAAAGTACTCTAAAAGGTGAGGCATTCATTAACCTTATTGTGTTTAACAGTAGAGTTTATTGTATCCTACTAGGAACACAGTATATACTGGAAGTTTACTGTCACTTAAAGCTAGAAACTCACCTCCAATAGGAATTTTCCTCTAAGCCAAGGTTGAGTGAAGAGGGAACATTGCTGCACTGGAGATTTAAAACCCAAAGTGACAATACTCAACCTAAATGAGAGGACTGGAGTGTAGGGTAAGCTTTGTTTTTAGTTAAAAATATTTTGGAGGTTTTGCTAAGTGTCCTTCCAAAAACATTACCTAATTTGAAGCAATAAAAGTGCCCATTATTCGAAGTTGATTTGGTGGACAGGATGAAGAGAGAAGAGCTCCTTAAACTCTACTGTGGTAATTTTGTAACTTTTTAAAACGTATGCAGTGACTGACAAATTAACTACTTTCCTTTGGTTGAAGACAATCTAAAGTACTTGGCTTTGGATAGAACATTCCATGAATCTTAATTCTGTAAAGTCCTATTTGACCACTAAATTTTAAGTTGCTTTGAAATAGGGCAGTCATAGGACACTTTGTATTTTATAATGCAAGCATTTACTAAGTGGAATGTGTCCTATAACTTGGCCATTAATGAGAACTGCAATTGAAAGTACTTTTCTTCTCAAACTAGGTAAAATGCTTGGTCTTTTGACAGTATTACCAGAGGCATTGTAAATTAAAAGTTAAGAATTTTGTCCCTACAACTCCAAAAGACCATTATTTTTTTCCTTTGTACAAATACGTTGCTTACTGTTTTATGATTAAAGGAGTGGAGATAGGTAAGGTTCTTAAATAGCATGTCAATAAATGGTAGTTGAAATAAGAAATCTTGTACTGGAAGGGATTTATTCACGCCCGCACCCCCAAAGAAATTACTTAGCTATATAAGATGGCTACCACTAAACAGAGGAACGGGAATGGAAATAGTGTCCAGAAAAGCTTCAGTTGGGCCAGTTTGGGAGAACTTAACTCCATAGAACCCCGTGCATTCATTTTTGTGAAGACAGCTGCCTGGTTTGAGCACCACCTACTGGTAGCCCCTACAAATTTACAAGCTAGTTTCAGACATGAATTTGTAAATTGAAGATAGACATTTACTTTAGCTCAGCTGAATTTTATGTGCTAATAGTTTCGATTGATTTAGAGTGGTTTTGTAAAAAACTAGAATGTCTCAATCTAGTGTTTGACCTTCAACCAAGTTTTAAATTGGCCAGCTGTTGAATCAGCCCTGTTTGTAATCTTGAAATTTGTCCTAGGAATTCTGTTGTGATTTCAGAATATGGGGAAAAGCATTCTGATTCAGATTGTTAGGCATATTTGATTTATTTAAAAATTATTCTGTGGCTGTTCTCAGAGACTGCCAAAATAGGCAGTCAAATCTAGTTTTGGCCAAACAGCTCAGTTTTTGCCTCTTAGTCCTTATTGGTAATGCCTCTTGAGAGCATGAGAATTATTTGATTACTGGAGTTTTAGTTCTGCCCAATAAAAGTTATTGGCTGTACCACTGGTGCAGAGCCCTTGATTTTAAGGAATTTTCAGTACGGAGTGTAAGAATCCTGGTGAATATTACTGGGCTTGTATTTGATGTTTCAGTCGATTTACCTTGATAGCACTGAGCTCTTCACCCAAAACAAACTTAGTGGCCTTACGTGTTCACAAATCCTAAAACCCGCAACTCTAGAAAAAGGATAACCCCAACTAATTTCTCGGTGTTCATGTGCTCTACGTAGGCTTTAGATTGGTAGTGGAATATCTGAACACAAAACGCTGCAGGAATATTAAAATTGAGGGTTAAGGTTTTTCTGGTGCCTGGTATTTGGAGTGAAAAAGAGTTCTAGGTCCTGCAAAAGAAGAGTGCATGCTGTTTAGCTGAGAGAAGGAATAAAACCTGTTTTCTCCTTTTTTGATACCTTTCCAAAGTTAAAATACAACTACTTCTCAAGCAAAAGTACTAAACTTGAGCAATTGGAAGTTAGTGTTTTTATGTACACTTAAAAATCACCCTTTTTAAAATAGCATAGTTTTGTAAGTTAAGTCTGTTTCATACCTAATGTTATTTTTTTCATGAGACAGTTTGTCCATTTGGTGGTTTCCAGTTTGGGAAGGTTATGAATTGAATCATTAAAGTGTAGATTTTGTGATGATGTTTTCATCTTGTGAAAATAATTAGCGGTGGGGTCACTGAGTTGTATGCCAAGTGTGTGTATGCCTTTTGTAGGAAACTGCCAAACTAGTAACATGATTTTTAAGCTGCACTATTTTTAGGCACCGGAAATAGATTTGTATTACAAAATAGGTCTTGCCATTCTTGTTTGTAATCTAGTGGGGGGAGATGGATCCTACCTTAAGTAAGTAGATAATTCTGAATTGTGATGGTACTATGAAGAAAAGGATACTATGAAGGAAAAGAGTAAAAGGGACACAATTTGAATTGGCCAGGAGAAGGTACTTGTCAGGCATAGCTTGAGATCTGAAGGACAAGTAGGATTTATTGGAGAAAAACATTAGACATCTAAATGTCTAATCAAAAGCCTCATAACAAGAGAATCAGGAAAATTTAAAGAATCTAAGCCTTTTTTAAAACATCTAACCTAAAATTAACCAAGTAGATTTCATTGAAGTCTTTGCCAGAATACTTCAACAACGTGTTATGTCACTTATTGGAGGACAGAGACCACAACCTTCTTAGGAGGGCAAGTATTCTGCCTTAATTACAGATGAGACTGAGGTAGAGTGATTCCTAAGTCGTCCTATTGCCAGGTGAGTTTTCTTTTTCCTCCCATTCTATATTTGCTTGCTTAGTAACTTAAAATCATTATATCTAGGTTGTTTTGTAGGGTAATTGAACTATTTTATTCTTTGGTGTTAAAAGAACCACTAAAATACTTTGAAGACACCATTTAATACTTTTAAAGAAAAAAAATTTTCAGTGATCTCTATACCCAAAGTGGAGCTTGAACTCATGACCCTCAGATGAAAAGTTGTGTGCTCCTCTGACTAAACCAGCCAGGTGCCCCCCGTTGATACCGTTTAGTCACATCTGAGCTAAAAAACAGTTCTTAAAAGCGGTTTCTGAACCTACGGTCATAGGGATTCTAGATTCTTCCTTTGCCATTCTCCTTTCCAGTGTATAGCTTTAAAGTTTTCACCAAAATTAAATGCACCTGTGGATGCATAAGTGGGTAGTCAATCCATCTCTTAAGATTGTTGTGAAGATGAAATGAGTTGTTGGACTCTGGCACAGTACCTGGCCTATTGTAAACAGCCAATAATAAAAGACAGCTTTTATTACAGTTATTGGAAGATCAGTTGCTTTTTTTTCAAGTCTTTAAAATGTTTATTCTGAGAGCACAGAGAAGCAGAGGGGCAGAGTGAAACTCCCGAGCAGGCTCCATGCTCCGTGTAGAGCCTGACATGGGGCTCCCAACTCGTGAACTCTGCGATCATGACCTGAGCCAAAGTCAAGGGTCAGTTGAACCAACTGAGCCACCCAGGCACCCCAAGGAAGATCAATTGCTTTAAAGCAACTGGGTTGCAATTTATGGATTACGGTCAACAAATGTCACAACAAATTTTTAAATGGAAATTATATTTTGGATCTCCTTTAAACTATTGGCATTGTCAAGTTTGTTTTTTTTTAATAAACGTTTTATTTTTGGAGTAACTAGATTCATAGAAAAGTTGGAAAGATAAGATAAAAGTTCCTGTATACCTGTCACTTAGTTTGTTTCCCCGTTGCCATTTTCTACTCCCGTAGTAGTGCATTTGTCAAAACTTAGAAACGAACATTTGTAAATTACTGTTAATCTTGAGGCTTTATTCAGATTTCAACAAGGAGCCAATCTATGAAACCACTGATTTGGTTACTTTTAAAAACTCATATATTGAGGGCCACCTGGGTGGCTCAGTTGGTTAAGCGGCTGACTTTGGCTCTGGTCATGAACTTGCGGTTCGTGAGTTAAAGCCCCGATATCAGGCTCTGCTGACAGCTCAGAGCCTGGAACCTGCTTCAGATTCTGTGTCTCCCTCTCTGTTCCTTCCCCACTCACTCCTTTCTCTCTTTTTTTCTGTCTCTCTTTCTTTGTCAAAAATAAAGATGAAAAAAACATTGAAGCATTTGGGTGGATCATTTGATTAAGCGTCTGACTTAAGCTCAGATCATGATCTCACCATTCCAGTCCCCATGTGGGGCTCTCTGCTGTAGACACAGCTTACTTCAGGTCCTCCGTCCCTCTCTGTCCCTCCTCCCCCCCTGTGTGCACTTAGTGCTCTCTCAAAAGTATGTAATGAAAAAAAATTCAAAGGGTGGAAGTTTACATTTATTCCTGTTGTATCTCATCTTGTTGAGGCGATCTTGAATCTGGAGCCTGCTATCTAAGCATGTTAAATAAAGATGTGGACTTTGTTATTTATACATATAGTATTTATAATACTTATAATATTTAGATTTCTGTAGTTTTACTTCAATTATTGCTAGGTTCTAAACAAACTAGGTCCAAAAACAGACCCGAGATAACTGCACTAGAGAACTGTCTTTGATTATGATGGTCCAGCCACCTGCAAATTCACCTAATATAATCTAGATCCTGTTTTCACCATTTTGATCACAGGATAATCATAATGAAAATTTTAGCAAGTGTTCAGTAAAACTGAGGTGAAGTAGTTAATAGCTTTAAATTTACTTTCCTTTTTTTGGTCGACAAAAATAATTTGATGTGTCACTTAAGAGCAAGATGGGAGTAAAATCTATACTAGGAATTTAAATTTTCTGTCTTAATCATGATTTGCCTCAAAGAGTTCGAGTTATTTTAGCTTTTTGTCAGAATTTACATCCAGAAGTGATCAAAGCAGCAACATATGCAGTCTGGGTATGCCCTTTAACAGTTTCTTTTTTTTTTTTTTTTTTTTTTTTTTTTTATTATAATAGTTTATTTTCAAATTGGTTTACATATAACACCCAGTGTTCATCCCAACATGTGCCCTTTTTAATGCCCATCACCCCCTCTCCCCCCTCCCTCATCCCCCTCACCCTCAGTTTTTTCTTAGTCTTTGAGAGTCTCTTATGTTTTATCTCCCTCCCTCTCTGTGTCTTTTTTTTCTTTCCCCTCTTCCCCTCCCCCTGGTTTTTGCTTAGTTTCACAAAGTCCACCTATTCGTGGAAACATATGGTATCTGTCTTTTTCTGACTGACTTATTTCACTTAACATAATACCCTCCAGTTCCATCCATGTTGCTACACATGGCCAGATTTCATTTTTTCTCATTGCCACGTAGTAGTCCATTGTATATAAGTACCATAACTTCTTTATCCATTCGTCAGTTGATGGGCACTTGGTCTCTTTCCATGATTTGGCTATTGTCGAAAGTGCTGCTATGAACATTGGGGTACACGTGCTCCTATGCATCAGCATTCCTGTGTCTCTTGGGTAGATTCCTAGCAGGGCTATTGCTGGGTCATAGGGTAGCTCTATTTTCATTTTTTTGAGGAACCTCCACACCGTTTTCCAGAGTGGCTGCACCAGTTTGCATTCCCACCAACAGTGTAGGAGGGTGCCTACTTCTCCACATCCTCGCCAGCATCTATAGTTTCCTGATTTGTTCATTTTAGCCACTCTGACTGGTGTGAGGTGGTATCTCAGTGTAGTTTTGATTTGTATTTCCCTGATGATGAGTGACACTGAGCATTGTTTCATGTGTCTGTTGGCCATCTGAATGTCCCCTTTGGAGAAGTGTCTATTCATATCTTCCGCCCATTTCTTCACTGGGTTGTTTGTTTTTCGGGTTTGGAGTTTGGTAAGTTCTTTATAAATTTTAGATATTAGTCCTTTATCCGATATGTCATTTGCGATGATCTTTTCCCATTCCGTTGGTTGCCTATTCGTTTTGTTGGTTGTTTCTTTTGCCGTGCAGAAGCTTTTTATCTTGATGAGGTCCCAATAGTTCATCTTTGCTTTTAATTCTCTTGCCTTTGGAGACGTGTCGAGTAAGAAATTTGTGCATCTTAGGTCAAAGAGGCTTTTTCCTGTTTTCTCCTCTAGGATTTTGACGGTTTCCTGTCTCACATTCAGATCTTTTATCCATTTAGAATTTATTTTTGTGAGTGGTGTAAGAAAGTGGTCTAGTTTCATTCTTTTGCATGTTGCTGTCCAATTCTCCCAGCACCATTTGTTAAAAAGGCTGTCTTTTTTCCATTGGATACATTTTCCCGCTTTGTCAAAGATTAGTTGGCCATATACTTGCGGGTCCATTTCTGAGTTTTCTATTCTATTCCATTGGTCTATGTGTCTGTTTTTGTGCCAATACCATACAGTCTTGATGACCACCGCTTTGTAGTAGAGGTTAAAGTCTGGGATTGTGATGCCTCCCACCTTGGTTTTATTCTTCAGTATTACTTTGGCTATTCGAGGTCTTTTGTGGTTCCATACAAATTTTAGGATTGTTTGCTCTAGCTTTGAGAAGAATGCTGGTGCAATTTTGATTGGGATTGCATTGAATGTGTAGATTGCTTTGGGTAGTATTGCCATTTTGACAATATTTATTCTTCCAATCCATGAGCATGGGATGTTTTTCCATTTCCTTGTGTCTTCCTCAATTTCCTTCATAAGTTTTTTATAGTTTTCAGTGTAGAGGTCTTTCACATCTTTGGTTAGGTTTATTCCTAAGTATTTTATGGTTTTTGGTGCAATTGTGAAAGGGATTAGCTTCTTTATTTCTCTTTCTGCTGCTTCATTGTTGGTGTATAGAAATGCCACCGATTTCTGTACATTGATTTTGTATCCTGCAACTTTGCTGAAATCATGAATCAGTTCTAGTAGGCTTTTGGTGGATTCTGTCGGGTTTTCCATGTAAAGTATCATGTCATCTGCAAAAAGTGAAAGTTTGACTTCCTCCTTGCCAATCTTGATGCCTTTTATTTTGTTTTGTTGTCTGATTGCTGATGCTAAGACTTCCAGCACTATGTTAAATAGCAGTGGCGAGAGTGGACACCCCTGTCGTGTTCCTGATCTCAGGGGGAAGTCTTTCAGTTTTTCCCCATTGAGGATGATATGAGCTGTGGGCTTTTCATATATGGCTTTTATGATGTTTAAGTATGTTCCTTCTATCCCGACTTTCTCGAGAGTTTTTATTAAGAAAGGATGCTGTATTTTGTCAAATGCTTTTTCTGCATCTATTGACAGGATCATATGGTTCTTATCTTTTCTTTTGTTGATGTGATGTATCACGTTGATTGATTTGCGAATATTGAACCAGCCCTGCAACCCAGGGATGAATCCTACTTGATCATGGTGGATAATTCTCTTTATATGCTGTTGGATTCGATTTGCTAGTATCTTGTTGAGAATTTTTGCATCCATATTCATCAGGGATATTGGCCTGTAATTTTCTTTCTTTGCTGGGTCTCTATCTGGTTTGGGAATCAAAGTGATGCTGGCTTCATAGAATGAGTCCGGGAGTTTTCCTTCCGTTTCAATTTTTTGGAACAGCTTGAGGAGGATAGGAATTAACTCTGTTTTAAATGTCTGGTAAAATTCCGCAGGAAAGCCATCTGGTCCAGGGCTTTTATTTGCTGGGAGGTTTTTAATAACGGATTCTATTTCTTCACTAGTTATGGGTCTGTTCAAATTTTCTATTTCTTCCCGTTTGAGTTTTGGTAGTGTGTGGCTATTTAGGAAGCTGTCCATTTCTTCCAGATTGCCAAGTTTGGTGGCATATAATTTTTCATAGTATTCTCTGATGATTGCTTGTATCTCTGAGGGATTGGTTGTAATTTCTCCCTTTTCATTCACGATTTTATTTATTTGAGTTCTCTCTCTTTTCTTTTTGAGAAGCCTGGCTAGAGGTTTGTCTATTTTGTTTATTTTTTCAAAGAACCAGCTTTTGGTTTCATTGATCTGTTCCACTACCTTTTCTGTCTCCATATGGTTAATTTGAGCTCTGATCTTTGTTATTTCTCTCTTTCTGCTGGGCTTGGGTTGTTTTAGTTGATCTGCTTCTAGTTCCTTTAGGCGTGCTGTTAGAATTTGTGTTATTGATTTTTCTTGTTTCTTGAGATGGGCCTGGATTGCAATATATTTCCCTCTCAGGACTGCCTTTGCTGCATCCCAGAGCGTTTGGATTGTTGTATTTTCATTTTCATTTGTTTCCATATATTTTTTAATTTCTTCTCTGATGGCTTGGTTGACCCAGTCATCTTTTAGTAGGTTATTTCTTAGCCGCCATGTTCTTGAATATTTTCCAGGCTTTCTCCTGTGGTTGATTTCAAGTTTCAAAGCATTGTGGTCTGACACTGTACACGGTATGATCTCAATTCTTTTATATTTATTCAGAGCTTCCCTGTGCCCCAGAATGTGGTCTATCTTGGAAAATGTGCCGTGTGCAGATGAGAAGAACGTAAATTCCTTTGCTTCTGGATGAAGGACCCTAAAGATGTCTGTGAGGCCCATCTGTCCTAATGTGTCATTCAGGGCTATTGTTTCTGCGGAGATTTTCTGTTTTGTTGATCTATCCAATGCTGAGAGTGGAGTGTTGAGATCCCCTACTATTAGGACATTTTTATCGATGAGGTTGCTAATGTTTGTAATTAGTTGTTTTACAAATTTGGGTGCCCCTGAATTCGGTGCGTAGATATTTACAATTGTTAGCTCTTCCTGCTGGATGGTTCCTGAGACTATTATATAATGTCCTTCCTCATCTCTTATTACATCGTTCATTTTAAAGTCTAATTTGTCTGATATAAGTGTGGCTACTCCGGCTTTCTTCTGACTTCCAGTAGCATGGTAGATAGTTCTCCATCCCCTCACTTTCAATCTGAAGGTGTCTTCAGGTTTAAGATGAGTTTCTTGAAGACAGCAAATAGATGGGTCTTGTTTTTTAATCCATTCTGTTATCCTGTGTCTTTTGATTGGTGCATTTAGTCCATTTACATTCAGTGTTAATATTGAAAAATATGGGCTTACAGTCACTGTATTATCTGTAAGTTTCATGTTTGTAAGGCTGTCTCTGGTAGTTTGTGTTCTTTGCCTCCTTATTTTCATAGAATGCCCCTCAGGATCTCTTGCAGTGCTGGCTTATTTGTGATAAATTCTTTCAGTTTTTGTTTGTTGGGAAAAACCTTGATCTCTCCTTCTATTCTGAATGACAGGCTAGCCGGATACAGAATTCTTGGTTGCATGTCCTTCTTGCTCATCACATTGAAGATATCCTGCCATTCCTTTCTGGCTTGCCAAGTTTCCGTAGATAAGTCTGCTACTACCCTTATAGGTCTCCCTTTGTATGTTAGGGTTCTTTTGTCCCTAGCTGCTTTCAGGATTCTCTCCCTATCTTTGTATTTTGCCAGCTTCACTATGATGTGCCGTGCAGAAGGTCTATTCAAGTTACGTCTGAGGGGAGTTCTCTGTGCCTCTTGGATTTCCATGCCCGTTTCCTTTCTCATGTTGAGGAAGTTCTCAGCAATGATTTGTTCCAGAACCCCTTCGACTCCTTTCTCTCTCTCTTCTTCCTCTGGAACTCCTATGATACGGATATTGTTTCTTTTGAGTGCATCGCTCAGCTCTCGAATTCTCCTTTCCTGTTCCTGGATCAGCTTCTCTCTCTTTTTATCTGCTTCCTCTTTTTCAATGATTTTGTCTTCTAAGGCACTAACTCTTTCCTCTACCTCTTCAATCCGTGCTGTGGCTGCTTCCAGTTTCCCCTGTATTTCTTCCAATGTCTTCTTTAATTCTTCTTGACCGTTTTTAAGGTCTTTGAACTTTGCCTCGTGGGACTCCTTGCATTCATCTAAGCTTTTTTCAAGGCCAGCAATTAGTTTTATGATTAACATTCTATATTCAAGTTCTGTTATGTTGCTTATATCTGTTTTCATTAATTCTTGAGCTGTCACTACTTCTTGTAGACTCTTTTGAGGAGAATTCTTCCGTCTCGTCATTTTGGCTGGATGTGTTATGGGTTGTTTCTTGAAGTTGCCCTGGAAAGGAAAACTGACAGACACACAGAACACAGAAATACTCAAACGTACCGACAAATGGTCCAGACAAGCAGTTCACAACAGAAAAAAATAACAAGTGACTCTCTGAGGGCAATGTCCTGAAGTAACCGCTACACGTTAAGGACAGGGTATGTAGTGTGCTGGTGGCAGAGCATATATAGACAGAATAATGACTGGTGCAGGGAGAAGAAGGAAATGGACTTTGCCCAGGTAGAGCGACTAAAGGGTTTAATCCAGACTGATAGAAATCAGAATAAGGACAGGTGCGAGGGAAAAGGAATAAAGATCGATGTCGTCTAGATGAACTTATACGGCCTGGTTATTCCAGAAAAAGGGGGTTTAGTTGGGCCGTGTCTGTTTCCGCCTTAGTTTCTTGACAGCTCTAGCACCTTTTCCCCCCGATTTTTGGAGTTGAGAGAGAGACAGTGGTTTCAGTCGTCCCCCTTTAAATGGCAAGCGAAATACTGGAGCCCCCTACTCCTCCGCCATGTTGCCCCATAACAGTTTCTTTTGAGACATGGTTTAAAATGTAGATTATTGCTTCCATAAAGCAGAATAGGGTTGAAAATAGACGTAAGTCAAAGGTTAGGTAGGTTGGTTTATTCTACTGAGAGTAACTGGCAGCAAAGACAATAGAAGACCGTGTGGTATCATCCTGCAAACATGGTTCCTAGAGGTTAAGTTAACAACTTGCTTAAGTTTTCAGTAAAATCATGATTAGGGGAATATTCATAACCTTAGGGTTATGTCATAAACCTTAGGGTTACCATGTAAGCAATTTGAGTTTGGAGTTCCAGGGCTGTTTGGAGCCACCCAAACGGAGAAAGTGGTTCTCAGCCTTCTGACGAGGGCGTCCGCAAGGCCTCTGAGGCCTGGGTTGTAACCATTGGAGTATAGGAGTGCTGCTGTATCATTGTAACAAAGGAAGGGCCATACCCAGCCTTGACCTGCAACCCCTCTCTTTAGCTATTGTCAAACCTTGATTGACCCTTTGGACCTCCCTGTTGAGCCTGCTACAAGATTCTGTGTAGAGCTACCAACTCAGTAAAAGTCTAACAAGAAATGAGGTGATTTTTATTGTTATGATTGGGTAGAGCGAACATTTTCTTGTAGCTAAGCTTTATATTGAGATTAGGGAATACATCTCTTGAACTCAGTTTTTCCTATTTTATATAACTATTTATTAATGTTTTTCTTCAAAGCTCTGGTATCTCTGAAGTTTGTTAAACTCTCCCCCTCCCCTCCCCTCCCCTCCCTTTAGGTGATTCTGTGTGAAGTTGGAAATACAGAAAATTCAGTAAGTTTCTTTTTCATTGCTTGAAACGTGTGCTGGTCTGGTATGATATACAGGCTAGAATAATGTTTCCTTCTAAATTTAGTCAGTCTATTTTTTATGTATCTTTACATGCTGATTTAAATTTTGATCATCATGTTTTAAATGGTGTAGACCAAGTCTGAAACAATTCAAAGAGCAACCAACATGAATAAAGACTAAATTTGAATTATGAGGCACACTGGCTTTGAAAAATAGTTGTTTAGCCTAGCAAACACTAGAAAAGTACTATTGTCTTGAAGTATATGAAGAATATTTTAAATCTGCAGATAATGCTGTTCAAAGTGAAATTCACATTCTAAATTCTCCCAGTCTCTAAACTCTGGGAGAACACTTAGATTGAGTGCTATAATGGTTCATTAAGCATGGCAACTCCATAAATGTTTAACATGAAATAGGCTACAAAGGGTGGGAGTGAGAATTGAAGGTGAAGCCAAGAGAAAGAGACCTAGATTATTTAGGACAGCTGGAGAAATTTTTCATACAGCGGAGGACTTCCGGTCCTTGGGAGGAAACAAATCATTGAAAGTGGCTGGAAAGATATTGTGAAGTCAGAATACCTGAGATCCATGCTCAACAGCGACTTGCAGTTTACTTTCATCACATCATTTAACCAGGCTACAGCATAGAAGAGATCAATAAGTTGTTTAAGTTTTTTAAAAAAATTACTTTGAGAAACACAGATGTTAAAGAACCCTAATGTATTGGGGTTTTCACACTAGGGAGTAATGTTATTTATTCAAACAGATTAGTCTTTTTCACTTTTTTGACTAGGATCCACAGTAAGAAATACATTTTTTATTGCAACACGTATAAACAGTATTTTATTACATCGAAGATGTTTTCAATTGGAAGTCACAAATGCTGCCAATTGTAAGATACTATTGACTATAGACCATAACAATTTAGAGATGATAAAATGAAAAAAAACAAGTATCTCAAAATTTGTATATGAAGTGGGGAAACAAGTGTCAGAGAACAGTACTTCTATTACCTATGACAAAAATTTTCATGACTTGCTAATGAATTGGAGCCAGCAGTTTGAGAATGTTGATTTAGAAGTCAGTTGACAGTCAAAATGAGGTTCTAAATCAAATGCATCCTTTCTCTAGGGTATAAGAGCCTAGGGTGTCAACCTATATTTGTCCAGACAGGCATTCAAGTATGCCCAAAGCTTACATTTGAAAAAAATGTGGTCTTGCCCCCAAATATAACCCACCACCCATTGGAAGGTGGAACAGCTTTCCTTTAGGCTTGAATTTCTATAATAGAGCATGAGTTTTCTGCACAACCGAACCGCTCTTGCTTGGTACTTCAGTCAACAGTGCAGATTATTTGTATTCTACGCTCCTGAGGCAGCACACTGTAAAATTAATTGCAATCTAGTTTCTGCCAAAAGCAGCTGAGACCATGGGTATTTATGGAGGCAAGTCAGTGGTTCTCTCAGTTGGCTGGGCGTTGGAATAGCCTATGGAGTTTGTTAAACATGGATACCAAGACCTCTCTAGGCCAGCTGAACAAATTGCTTAGGATAAGACCAGGCCACCTACTTTTAGAAGCTCTGTTATGAATCCTGGTGTTCAACCAGGTTTAAGAATCCTTGCTCAAAGGCTTGCCAATCATACATTCCTTAAGAAGTTTTTTGTTTAAAAAATAGTCCTGTTGACACAAGTCATAGACTGTAAAATTTACCCTTTTAAAATGTACAATTCAGTGGTCTTCAGTATCTTCATAGAGTTGTACAGCCGTCGTCACAGTCTAATTTCAGAACATTTTCATCACCTTCTAGAAGAGGTACGTACCCTTTTTAAGGACAAAGAGGCCACCCCAGACGTCTCCTTTTACCATTTGTTGGGTCAGTGTGCACACAAGCCTCAGGCCTAGACCTAACACTGGGGTGGGGGACTGCAATGACTGAGACTGGCTTAAAATAATGAAGATTTAGCTCCTGGGACTGTGAAGGAAGGAGTAAACAAAATCATGTTTTTTTGGAAAGGGCAATGGACAGATGTGACTATTAGGAAGACAGCCCAGTGGTGTTTATCTTAGGCAAATTAGTTATTATCTCCAAGTCTTGTTTCCTTTGTCTCCAGAACAAGGACAACTTTATCATGGGGTTAATTGCAACAGTGCACTCGCTATCTGACACACAGGGAACATTATTAGGTAGTAGCTACTTTTATCTTTCATAAGATCATTAGCAAAGGCATTGTTTTCTCTAAGAGGTCATGCTATAAGTTTCTCTTAGATCTTCTTAATAGGAAAACATTTTCTCTTGGTCCCCTTGATGAGACAAAACCATATCCTTGACAGGAAGCTCAGAGCTGGAATTTTAACATTGAAGTTTGATCTGCCTTTTCCTCAGCTGATCCTTAATTTTCTTCTCTTCAAAATATCTCAAATATATTTTTAGAAATAAGCAGGGTGGGGCGCCTGGGTGGCTCAGTTGGTTGAGCAGCCAACTTTGGCTCAGGTCATGATCAGGTTCCAGAGGTCGAGCCCCGCATCAGGCTCTGTGCTGACACCTCAGAGCCTGGAGCCTGTTTCAGATACTGTGTCTCCCTCTCTCTCTGCCCTCCTCCTGCTCATGCTCTGTCTCTATGTCTCTCAAAAATAAATGTTAAAAATAAATAAATTTAAAAAGAAAGAAAGCAGCAGGGGATAAATTATCAGTAAAATAGATTTTAGAGCTGAGCTACATACATGAATTCATTTAGCTTTTTAAAAAAATTGTGGTAAGATACAACATAAAATTCACCATCTTAACCATTTTTAAGTGTTTGGTGGCATTAGGTACTTTCCCATTGTTGTGCAATCATCCCCACCATCCTCCAGAACTCTTCATCTTGCAAAAACTCTGTACGCAGTAAACAATAGCTCCACATTCCTCCCTCCCCCCAACCACCATTCTGCTTTGTCTCTAGGATAATCTGACTTCTCTAGGTACCACATAGAAGTGGTATCATAGAATATTGTCCTTTTTTGACTGGGTTATTTCACTTAGCATAATGTCCTCTAAGTTCATCCATGTTGTAATGTGTGTCAGAATTTCCTTTCAAGGCTGAAAAGTACTTCACTGTTTTTTATATACACTTTGTTTACCCCATTCATCTGTTGCCGGATGTTTAGGTTATTTCCACCTTTTAGCTGTTGTGAATAATGCTACTATGAACATGCCCCTTGAACAGGGTTTTCAAGACCTTGCTTTCAATTCTTGTGGGTATATATATATGCCCAGGAATGGAATTGCTGTGTCATACAGTAATTCTTTTAATTTTGGCAAGGGAAGCAGCTACACCAATTTACTTTCCCACCAACAGTGCATAAGGATTCAAATTTCTCCACAGGCTTGCCAGCACTTGTTTTCTGTTTACCTGATAATAGCCATCCAGTTAGGTGCGAGATGGCCGCTCATCGTGAATTTGATTTGCATTTTCTTGATGATTAGTAATGCTGTGCATCTTTTCATGTGGTTATTGGCCATTTGTATATCTTTTGGGGAGAAATATTTATTCGAGTCCTTTTGCCCATTTTTTAATTGGGCTATTTGGGAGTTTTTGTTGTTGAGCTGTGGTTGTCTTTTAAATATTCTGTATATTAACCAGTTTTTAGATACAGGATTCTTCTTCCACTCTTCTTCACTCTGTTGTGTCCTTCACCTGACTCTTACATTAGGAAATACTAAAAATCTGCTTCATAAATAAAATGAATATCATAAAAATAAACTTCAATTTCATATTAGGAGCAGGAAAATCACAGATAGTACAGGAAGGGAGGAAATGAAGCTGAAGAGAAGACAGAAGTTATGGAGACAGAGAAGGCAAACAAAAGGATATAATTTTAATATCTATGTCATATTTTTATCCCATTTATTCACTTGAGGTTTTAGCTTTGTCATCTATTGCCTTTAGTAATATTTGTTTATTCATTCATTCAAAAAGCATGTCCTGAGTGTCTACAACTATGGCACTGCAAGCATTCAAGGGGTTTATATTTTAGGTTAGGGTAAGCCACATACTGCAAATTAAGGTGTAATGAAATAAATAAAAGTATTGTGAAGAGGGAGCCTAAGAGGAATGGATTATTTTTTTTTTAATTTTTAAAAAATCTTTATTTTTGAGAGAGAGAGCACAAGCAGGGGAAGAACTGAGAGGGAGACACAGAATCTGAAGCAGGCTCCAGGTTCCAAGCTGTCAGCACAGAGCCAGACGCAGGGCTCAAATCTACGAACCGTGAGATTATGACCTGAGCCAAAGTCATACACTTACTGACTGAGCCACCCAGGCGCCCCTATGGGTTATTTTCACTGTGTGCCCTCCAGCGTAAGCAGCTGCCACCTCAGGATTCTAATCTCTGTTGGTGACTTCCTAGTATTTCATACCACTTGTGGACAGGGCATTCTTCTAGAAGCTGAAATTTCTGAAGTGAAAAAGCTATGGCTATTCCATTGTAGGTTAAAACTAAAAACTGACCAAATATTTTTAAAAACAATTAAAATTCAAACTCCGGCTATAGGAGGTAACTTCACATGTCAAGGTCATAATGGTATAATTTAGCATAGGTTCCTATCTTCATCCTCCCTCCCTCTCTGAACAAATGATTTAACAAATCCTTAGTGTTCCTTAGTTTTTTTTTTTAATGTGTTTGAGAGCAAGCGAGCGTAAGCGAACATGAGTGAGGGAGGGCCAGAGAGAGAGGGAGACAGAATCCCAAGCAAATTCCTGTCTGTCAGTACAGAGCTGGATGTGGGGCTCGAACTCATGAACTGTGAGATCATGGCTTAAGCCAAAATCAAGAGTGTGACACTTAACCAACTGAGCCACCCAGGTGCCCCAGCTGTTTCCTCTTTCTTATTTTAGTGTTCCTGTTGAACTTATGTACAGGCAGTGTGGTCTGTTGTGGGTAGACGAAATCACAAGTGTGACTAACTTCTGCTGGAGGCTATTGTCATTGTTGGGGAAATTTCTATGAACTGGATTCAAAGAGCAAGGCAGATTTTCCCCTAGAGCATCATGGTCTGTAGCATTTCTGGCTAGCAGAACCAGAAGGTAAGCTGTTTCGAAACATTATTTTTAAGTGAGGTAATTTTGCATAATATATATATTTTTTAGTTATTTATTTTTGAGAGAGAGCACGAGCGTGAGCGGGGGGAGGGGCAGAGAGAGAGAGAGGCACAGAATCAGAAGCAGGCTCCAGGCTCTGAGTTGTCAGCACAGAGCCCGACGCGGGGCTCGAACTCGCAAGATCATGACCTAAGCTGAAGTCGGACGCTTAACCCACTGAGCCACCCAGGCGCCTCTATCTTCTTTTTAAAATATAGTATTGTGAACAATGTTGCCTCTGTAGTAAGAATTATGCACAGGAGTAACCATCACTAAAGTAAAAGTTACCACTTTTTGAAATTACTAAATTAAATATCAAAAAGACTTCATCATTGCTAAATGATCTGGTATTACAAATACTTTTTACTTGCTACTGATATTGACTAATGGAAAGACTAAAATTAGATGAAACGAATCCATGAAAACTGAGCTATATTCGAGCAGCCATAAAGGATTATAGCAACAAATATTTGGCTGCCTCACACCCATCATCAGGCCTAACAAATAGATCTGTAGCCCGAGTGACTTCAGGGCCCTTGGTACTGTCTTCAGAATCTTCTTTGGCCTGAAGCGGACATGGGAGCTTCTCTCTTGATTGATACCAGAGATCTGAGTTAGCATTTCCAGGGACAAGCAAGGCTCTCTGGCCCACTTGTCTGTATTCATCCTCTAGTCTATCGAGAAAGGTCGAGGTGTCTGAGCCAGCCAGCCAAAGGGCCCAGGTGGTCATCCCACCCTAAACCCTGTTACAACACAGATTTGAAGTACTGAAGAGGAAGAAGAATGCCAGCACCATTCCGGTTTTTCTGTCAATTCTGACTTAAAAACATGGAGACGCTAGTCCCCAGTTACTATGGATTTGTCTTCAGTGTTAAGAATTCGTGCCCTAACAGTTTCATAAGAAAATACTGTATGATATAAAGTAACTACCTTTATTATCCTTTTAACCAGGTTGCCAAAAAATTTTCCATATTTTGGATCACAGGAAACCATGATAATTTCTGATCTGTTTCACAAGGTTTTCTTTGATGTTCAAAGATAATTACTGGTGAGGATTTCCTGGAGAAGTACAGGAATCTTAGAAATGAACTTTCACCCTACACACTACATTTTTAAATGTTGGAAATCAGCTGGGTAGTTCTAGATGATTTTGTATACTTTCAAATTTGAAGCCCTAAGAATCTGAGGGCTTTGAAATTGCCTCCTTATCCAAGCAAAGACTACTAACGTTCAAAACAGGTTGAAACATAAGGCTTTTACTTTGGTAACATTTAATGGACAAAGTCCTTATGAGTAAGCAAATCTGCAAGCTGAAGGTTTTTTTCTGGTTTAGTTGTGGGTCCACTATGATCTCTCTCTGATGAATACTCCCGTTATGTTAATAGGCTCACTGTATTAGAGCACCTAAGATGAAGAGTAAATGAAGACTTTAGAACTTTTTTCAGATACATAAAGCAGCACAGTATTATCATCTCTGTCCTCTTCATAAATTAATGATACATCCATAATCACCTTAAGGTTATTTTAACAGGTGCTAAACCAAAATACAGTACTTCTTATCTCCTCTCTATACTCGTATTATTTAAAAGTCTTCTATGAATACAGAGTTAGAACTGTCTTTCTTCCAGCTTGTCTGTGTCACATAAGCATTGATCGGTGTTGGGCAATTCACCCGTAGCCACCTGTCTCTGCTGAGTGGTCTTCACAAATCGGAGCAGATTGATGATGGCGGCAGGTGTCACTCCAGGTATACGACCAGCAGCCCCAATCTAAGAATTAAAACCATAAGAGATATAAGTAAGTGATGAATCACTACATTCTACTCCTGAAACTAATACTATACTATATGTTAAATAACTTAAATTTAAATAAAAACTTGGAAGAAAAAAAAAAAAACATGAGAAACATAAGTGAGCTACGTCAAAATCAAATGTTTTGCTCCAATAATAATCTGTATATTATAGCTTATAAAATATTTTAAAACTATTATCTTAATACAACTTCAAAATAACTATAAGGTAGATTGTAATTATTATTAATACCTTCATTTTACAAATTAGGGAAAATGAAGCTCAGAGAAGTTAAAGTAACTTGTTCAAGATCACATAACTAATACATGGTTAGACTACCTACTTTTTCTTTAAATTTTTCATTAAACTAATGTAACCTCCTCAGCAGTGTGTTGGATAGAGCCCTACAATCTCATTAATATTTCTGTGGTATATTTTTATAGTGAAAAGTATGAATATTCACTCAAAGTGGTATAAAGTGTTTGTCTATAACAAACACTCGTCAGAGCTCTTTGTATCCTAGAATTGTGGACAAGGGACGTGAACTCCAATGACCTGTTCTGTCCAACTGAACTTTGTGTGACAATGGAAATTTTCTATCACATTTGCGCTGGAACAATACACTGTCCGAAATGGTAGCCACTAGCCATGTGGCTACTGAGCACCTGAAACATGGCTAATATGACTAATGAGTTGAATTCTGAGTTTTATTTAATTTTAATTAATGTAAAGGGTCACATTTAGCTAGTGGCTATCATATTGGACAGTGCAGCCTATGACTACCCATAAACACCCAAAATGAATAGGATATACATAGTTATAAAATTTAAGGCTTATTTGCTTGGTTTCCATGATGACTATTGCTAAAAATACCATGTTTATAATGATGGAATCACTCTTCCCTTTAAAAATAATTTTTTCAAAATTTTTTACGGGTCGTATTTTTGTTAAATGCCTTTTACTTTATGCATCACCACTAAAAAAAGCCACTGTCTATTAAACCATGATATACCATGCATTTTTAGATACAACCCAGTTTCAGAAATGTTAAATGTGCATCTCAGATTCAATAAATATAGCACTGTCGGTGTAGACCCTGACGCAGGGCTTGAACTCACCAACCGTGAGATCATTACCTGCGCCAATCAAGAGTCAGACACTTAATCAGACTGAGCCACCCAGGCACCCCCTAAATATTTTTTATTAGAAGTCTAATACTATATAATAAAGTTCTTAATTTGTACACAGACATTTACACACACACACACGTAGGCTGAAGCATTGGGTGAGGGACCTCTTTGACTCCCCTCTACCTCCTACTAGCTTCTAAACCAACACTATGGAACTCCTAAGGAGGATTCCAAGTGGTGATTTGAAAACCACTCACATGTATTATATTTTAACCTAACATGGTTTCTTTTATGTCATGAGTTATATTAGTTTGCACTGACGGGTTCACACCTGGTTGAGACTAGAGAATAATTTTAATCAACCCAATTCTTGACTTCCAGTTATTTATTTAGACTGTTTTTTCATCTCTCAAAAACAGACCAACATCTGTCATATAAAGAGATATAAGAGATTAGATTTTTTAATGATGAAAAATAGTGTGTATGAATTATGTGACCACTGTAAGTCCAGGTTTAAAAAATTAAAGCATTAGCTCTTTATCCTATCCACTGCCTGGTTTCTTACCGTCTCTGGGCGACTGAAATGTAGCTTCTCTCGAACTTCATAAGACAAAGACACATCTCTGAGAGTCAAATAATCTAAGTCTTTTGGCAGCTGGAGAGCTTCATCTCGCTGAACTTCCTTTATTTGTTGTTGCTGATGGAACAACACTGATTCATAAATGGCTGGTGAACAGAATTAATTATGTTATGATACTCCTACTAACAACTTACATTTTTAATGTTTATTTACTTTTGAGAGAGAAAGACAGAGCGTGAGCTGGGAAGGGGCAGAGAGAGAGGGAGACCCAGAATGTGAAGCAGGCTCCAGGCTTGGAGCTGTCAGCACAGAGCCCCCGACTTGGGGCTTTAACTCATGAACCGCGAGATCATGAGCTGAGCTGAAGTCGGACGCTTAACTGACTGAGCCACCCAGGTGCCCCAACAACTGTGTTTTTACAGCCTTTTACAATTTACAAGAAACTTCTGTATATAATATCTCATTCAACACTTTTTCCAACACCACAGGGTAAGTGGGGTTAAGTGTTCCCTTTTCCAGATGAGGAAATTGAGGCTAAATCAGAGGTAGTATCTTGCATACCAACTACAACATTCTCTGGTAGTTTATTGCATGTCCTTTCATTTCAGAAATTTGGAAAATTAAGAGGCACCTACCAATCTCAGTCAGTAGAACATGTGACTTTTTTTTTTTTTGAGAGAGGGAGATAAAGAATGAGATTGGGAGAATCTTAAGTAGGCTCCACGCCCAGCACAGAGTCCAACACAGGGCTCAATCTCACAACCCTGAAGTCATGACCTGAGCTGAAATCAAGAGTCAGACACTTAACTGAGCCACCCAGGCATCCTAAGCATGTGATCTTGACCCTAATGGTAGAGTATTCCAGTATATTGTCAAAGCCAAAGACACTATTATTATTCTCATTATGAGAACATCAGATGAGAAAATGTAAAAAGGAAGTTTAAAGGAAACTTGAAAGGTACTCACAAACTACCTAGGGATATTGTTAAAATGCAGATGGGCACCTGGGTGGCTCAGTCAGTTAAGCATCTGACTCTTGGTTTCAGCTCAGGTCATGATCTCATGGTCATGAGTTTGAGCCCTGAGAATCGCTGATTGGGATTCTCTCTCTCCCTCTATCTCTTTGCCCCTCCCCTGCTCGCTCTTTCTCTCTCTCAAAATAAACTAAAAAAAAAATGCAAATGTGTTTACTCAGTTGGGTCTGAGGTAGAGTATGAAATTCTGTATTCCTAACAAGCTCCCGAGTGTTGCAATGCTGCTAGCCTGGGAACCCCACTTTGACTAGCAGAGAGCCTAAGACTATGCTGGTTCTATGGTAACGATGCCTCCTCTTAATGTAGAGCTTTTTCTTAACGGGTCTGCTTTCCATAATTTGCACAAATGGAAAAGAGAACACATAGGCATGTTAAGTAAAAAATTATTTTCTACCTTCTATTTTCAGTCTTTCAGCTAGTTCTCTACATTTAATGAACTTCTTCAAGGGCTCTGGAACAGCTGTGGCTAATAACTTCATGTCAACTTCCTCATACTTCAGAACATCTAGGGCTCTGCAAATACACAAAATTTCATTAAGACAGGAGTCCAAAAGAAAAAAAATTAGGGGTCTATATCATGTAAGCCAGATTATGAACAAGATTCCATGGAAATAATGCCAAATCTCTGAATTAATACTATTATCAAAGATACTCTGAGGCCCCTGGGTGGCTTAGTCGGTAAGTGTCAGATTTGGCAGGTCATGATCTCACAGCTTGTGGGTTCGAGCCCCACATCAGGCTGTGTGCTGATGGCTCAGAATCTGGAGCCTGTTTCAGATTCTGTGTCTCCCTCTCTCTCTGCCCCTCCCCTGCTCACCCTCTGTCTCTGTCTCTCCCTCAAAAATAAACATTAAAAAAATTTAATAATAAAAAAAGATACTCCTAATTCGTTCCAAGTACAGTCATCAAATGCAGTAACATCTGCAACACAGTAGAACCTCAATAAGATCAGCATGTAATTCACCCCAATTCTTTGCTTTTCTTTATCATGAGAAATACGTTGTTGGTAAAGATTGCATTGCTATCATCCATTAGTTCTCCCTTTCTTGTAAGGGCAAAACATCCTCTGATAACAAGGATTTGCATCTAAGCCCCTGTCCTGTGAAGGAATCATCCTCTTGCATGCCCAAAACCAGCTGAAGATCTCTTTCTTGCTTTTGCAGAACTCTCCAAGTCAAAACAAGAGGCTCCTGTGTGTATGTTTTAAGTCTCTGCAAAATAAACTGATGACAAAATGATGATCAAGAGCGTTTCTAATAAGTAAGGGTTCATAAGTATTCTTCCAGTTGGGTATATTCTAATTTAATATAATCTCCACTTCAATTTCTACTGATCAGGAACTTTAGGCAGCTAATTCTCAGTCCTACTTTCTTTTTTTTTTTTTTTCCAATTTTTTTTTTTAATCTTTATTTTTGAGAGAGAGAGAGAGAAACAGAGCATGAGCAGGAGAGGGACAGAGAGGGAGGGAGATACAGAATCCGAAGCAGGCTCCAGGCTCTGAGCTGTCAGCACAGAGCCCGATGCGGGGCTCGAACTCACAGACTGCGAGATCATGACCTGAGCCGAAGTCGGACGCTCAACTGACTGAGCCACCCAGGCGCCCCTCAGTTCTACTTTCACTACCAGCTCTGAATAGGCTAAGTCCTCCTGGGCCAAAGCAAGGGGAGAGGAGAGCAGTATATGCAGCTAATAGAGACGACTGCTAAAATTCCCAGGCATCTTTCATAGCTCACCGAGAGAACATGCCTAAGTACAAATGTTGACAGGTATTTCAGGTGAGATTTGCAATAACTTGATTCATCGACACTTACTAAGATCCAACTAGAGAGAGAAACTTCAGGTATGTTTCATCTCCAGAAGTTCTGGTGTTCCTTAGGCCAGTTTAATCCCTTTTATACTGATCTCAGATTCCTTCTTGGTATCACCCACCCTCACCCTCTTGCCCTCCGTTAAGATGGAGTGAACTAGACTAGTTGTTGCTCTGTTAATTATTACTGAATTCATTTACATATGGCTTTTTGGTTATAATTCATTTAAAAGGTTATTGCCAGGGCAACTAAAAGCGGTACATAATGAATTCCATTGTTGCCGAGACCTTAGTTCTACTTGGTTGACTATGACACTGTCCTAGGCACACTTCATTCCTGTGGTCCCAAGACTGCAAAATATTCTGTAGTTTACTTCTCATTTTGTTTGGTTCTCACAAGACTCACTGATCTGTACAATTTCCCTACATTTACTGCCTTAATTCATTTTGCTTCTATTTACTAATTTCGATCTTTCCCTCCAACAGATTGCATCTTTGGTAAATTCTGTTCATCCCATACCAATTAAATCAATTAATTCTCAAGTCAACAGAAAGTCATATCTGTCCATCCGAGGGCCCCAAGTCTTCCGAGGCCTCGCAACCAACCTGCTTTACTGTTTGTTCTATTACCACAGCCATGCATTATTGCCCTTTGCGGATGCTTGACTCATTTCTTCCTCAGATGGCCTGCTCTAGGAATGTCCGAAATTTTGGGCAGCTCTGCTGTGCTCTGAGAGACAAATTAGGTCAACTAATTACAGAGGCCTCGTCTCATAAGCTACCATAAAACCATATAACCCTAAGCTCCCAAAGGAAAATGGCTGGATTGTCTTTTAAACTACAGAACATACTGGAATACACCTAATGACTAAACAAAAAAAGTGTTATCTTGGAATCTAGCGGGAAGGTGATCTCAAAGAATAGCCCTTGACCGTCCAAGTTAATATTTTACTAAAAAGTAGTTTATTTACAAGCCTTGGAGCGGTTCTCAGGTCCAGCCTTCAAGACCTGCTTTGAATCAAGCCTAAGCCTCAAAGTTCAGAGCTCTGACACAGAAAGGACAAGTTATCACACCTCAACAGAATGTAAGAGACAATTCTGACACATCAGTGTATTTCCCTATAATCCTGGCAGGAAATGCGTGTGCAGTTATTTGTGTATCTCTTCAAAGTCTGGTTCAACTTGTGTTTAGCTCAGAGCCTAGCATGTACACAGTAAAAGCAATAAATGTATTTTGACTCATTTTCTATCTTTCTAGCTTTATATATCTAGGCATTGATAAAGTGAGTTCATTTAGGGAGGCTGAATGCTAGACTGTAAATATTCTGCTGAAATCAAATTTAGGGGGTGGTGCCTGGGTGGCTCAGTCAAGAGTCTGACTTCGGCTCAGGTCATGATCTTGCAGTTTGTGGGTCTGGGCCCCACTTAGGACTCTGTGCTAACAGCTCAGGCCTGGAGCCTGGAGCCTGCTTCAGATTCTGTGTCTCCCCGTCTCTCTGCCCCTTCTCTGCTCATACTCTGTCTCTCTCTATCAAAAATAAATTAATATTAAAGCTTTTTAAAAAAATTTTTTAATGTTTATTTATTTTTGAGAGACATAGACAGTATGAGCAGGGAGAGAGATACAGAATCTGAAGCAGGCTCCAGGCTCCAAGCCGTCAGCACAGAGCCCGATGCGGGGCTCGAACTCACAGACTGTGAGATCATGACCTGAGCCGAAGCCGGCCGCTCAACTAACTGAGCCACCCAGGCGCCCCAAAAATAAATAAATATTAAAAAATAAATAAATAAATAAATGTGGGGACTGAGACCCTCGTTTCACCTGAAGGGAAAGATAACCTGAATTAAAGAGAAAAGCATTTGGCTAAATTACTGTTTTTTTAATCACCTTAATAAAATGGCTACTCTTGGGATTAGTTTGGTGAAAATATAAAACTGATAGCCTTTTCATTCATATTTTTATTCATCAATTAGCATTTTAGACTGTGTTAGAAACACTTACCCTACCTGCAATGTTACCTCAAAACACATTAGTCACATTTAATGCAAATTCTAATTATGTAAATTTGAAAGAGTGCAATATTTGTCAAAACAAAGCATGATGTTATAAATTCTTTGCACAAAGTCTAAAATAATGTGAATCTTCCTAAACTTAAACCAAACACCTGAAATATTGAGTGGATTATAAGCTATGTTTATACTACTGCCATCTCCCAGTGCCACTTAGCTGGTAAATAAATCTATCCACCATCCTTATTTGTCAATCAGGCTGTCGTTCCTGTGACTTAGAGTCCCTAGTTTGGGTGACTACTGTGCAGGTTCTTTAACACTGACAATCACTGTAATTAAAAATCTGCTTAATATCCTCTATTATCCACCAGTGCTCTGGGAAATTGCTGTGAAAATGAAAACTTGGGAACAGATGTTATAAATGATAAGACACGATGATGAGATGAAAGCCAAACAAGGACACGTTATGCTGGGCTGTTAACCAAGGAGAGAGCACTGGAAGACGAACGATAATAAGAAGCAGCATTAAGATAGGTATATCTTTAAGTCCACAAAATCCCTCACAAGGAAAACAGGCTTTAAAAAAAAAGGAAAAGTATATTGGAGACATAGCTGCAAGATAAAGCCACCATATTTCCTTCTAAGCTACAATGATTTTACATTTCTGCCTTCTAGGCACCTCCCCACCTGAGTTAGCATACATTTTTTTTCTTAAAAAAAATTTTTTTAATGTTTATTTATTTGTGAGGAGACAGAGCACGAGCGGGGGAGGGACAGAGAGAGGGGGAGACACAGGATCTGAAGCAGGCTCCAGGCTCTGAGCTGTCAGCACAGAGCCCAAAGTGGGGCTCGAACCCACAGATCACGAGATCATGACCTAAGCCAAAGTCAGAAATCTAACCGACTGGGCCACCCAGGCGCTCCAACATACATTTTTTTAAATGGGAAAAAAATGAGTGGTGAAATATGCAGATTTTGAACTGTGTAAAATCCTTAGGAACATATCTATGAAGCAAAAGCTCTATATTAATGTCCTTTAGATTCAGACTCCATTTAACCAGAATGATGAAAAGACGAAAAAAAATCCCTAAAATGTAGCAAGAGACTGTTCAAGTGAGTCTACACAATTTAAAATCTCTGCTTAATCAGGTTTCTAATTGCTCCATACTTACAAAAGAATGAAGATTAACTACATTTCTTGGTGTACCCTCTAAATCTTAGGAAAGCCAGAACTCAATGGGAGCCACAGAAATATCATATAAAAAATGAAAAAAATAATTTAGAATAATATACATATTTTTAATACTGAATAAAGAGATAACTTACATCCAAACAATTCTGAGAAGCCAAAAGTAAGCTATGTTCATTTAAAATAGGGACTCCACAGGTAATGTTTCTCTGAAACAATCTCGCTTTTCTGTACAACGTGAGAAAAGTCTATATTAAAAGCACATACCTGAGAGGCAGACTTTTAGCAAGACTTATAGGAGCCTCTGGAATTAACTTTTTCCATTTAGAACTTGAAAACTCAATGGATTTTAGCACAGAAATGCCTTCTTCCAAAGACGACTTCATCCAAGAAGCTCTTTCATACCGTTGTTGGGACACACAGCCAACTTCCTTATACCCTAGAAGAGGAGGAAAGTATATAATGAAAGAGGTTTTTAAGAAGATCAAGCATGGTTGGAGGACTCAGTGAAGAGATACCTCGAAACGTGAGCCTGCTGTCAGCGTTATCAGGGCGCAGTGACAAACGGAACTCTGCTCGGCTCGTGAACATGCGGTATGGCTCGTTGGTACCCAGTGTGGTGAGGTCATCAATCAAGACTCCTATGTAGCCTTCTGTTCGGCTAACGACAAAAGGAGGCTTGCGTTTGACCCGAAGACTTGCATTGATTCCAGCTATCACACCCTACAAGAGGACTGAAATGTTTAAAAGGCCATTATGAACTGAACAACGAGCTACCCTATTTAGAATCCTATCTGGAAAAAACAGCATGGGATAGTAGGAAAGCAAGCATGCCCAGAAGCGATAGAATAGAGAAAGAAAAATATGATCCTTATTCAAAAACAGAATACAGGTAATGTGCCACTTTAGAATGCTATATTTCATTGTTTTCAAAAAAAATTTAACATTCCTGATAAGCCTCAGGTGGGCTAATATATTGTTTTAAATTCACCCATAAAACACTTCTAGCCTTTTCCCACTTACAAGTAAAAACAACATAATTTCTCACTTAAAAGGAATTTTCAATGTTATGTTAAAAGAACTAAATTTTGTTTTTAAAAAAATTTCAGGGGCAGCTGCCTGGCTCAGTGAGTACAGTGTGTGACTCTTGATCGCAGGGATGTAACCTCGAGCCCCAAATTGGGTGTAGAGATTACTTAAAAATAAAATCTTTAAAAGCAAAGTCAGAAAAAATCTAATCAAATATGGTATCAGACCCAGGAGCTCAGAAAAGAGAATTAAAACCGAAAGTGTTAGCCACAGCGTAAGGAATACAGTCAGTGAGACTGTAATAGCTATGCAATGGGACAGACAGTAGCTACATTTGCAGTGAACACAGCATAACTATAAACTTGCCAAATCACTCAGTTGTATACTTGAAACTAATGTAACATTTGTGCCAACTGTACTCAAATAAAAAATAAACAAAAACAAAAAACAAAACCCACAGTGTTTTCAAAATAGTAGCCATCCCTGTATACCCTGAAACAGAGTAAGTCTTTCACTACAATGTTTGAGTTCTATAAGATCTATATAGTTATCACAACAGACATTAAAAAGAGAAACACCCAGTTAAATAGTCCTATTCTGTTTATAGTACCATTTGAACGTCTTACTTGAGCTGCAGCTTCCTCATAACCAGTCGTGCCATTTATCTGGCCAGCAAAGAAGAGCCGTTGCACCAAATGAGTCTCAAGAGAAGGAGTGATCTGCCGGGGGTCTAAGTAATCATACTGAACACCGTAGCCTGACCAAAGAATAAATGATTCAACATAAGTAAAAAGAGAGCTGAATTTGCCTCAAAAGTAGAGACGCAAAGATGATCACTAAATGCTCTTGAAAAACAAAGAATATTTTAAATGCATAGATATTGGGCTTTGTCTTCTGAGGCTCTGAGCAACCATGACTACAGCTAAGACCTCCTCACTGTCTACTAATGCAATGCTGAGTTGATATTGAAGGGCAGCCGTGATTCTCTTTACCTGGCTGAATCATTTTAGCTTTCTCCAAGCCTTTGATACATGTGATCATTTTCTCTTGTAATTCGGCTGGTAGTGTCACAGATAACCCTTGGGGGTAGATGAGGTCAGAATCCATTCCTTCAGGTTCCAACCAAACCTGATGTAGACGGTTTGGAAAGCGCAAAACCTTTGATTCAATGGATGGACAGTATCTAGAATGGGACAATGAAATTCAAAATTTAATGAAGCAAACAAAAGAGGGTTGATGTCACTCCTTAAAGTAATGTTCTGTCCTTACCGGGGTCCTCTTGTAGTTTCCTTAATGTGACTATTAAGGTGAAGGTTCTCAAGGACAATCTCATCCACTTTAGGGTTGGTGTGAGTCAAGTAACATGGCAGCTGATCTTCTGGCTAAAATACAGGAACTACTTAAAACACTGTTTTGCTTCTTTACTAGTTTGTATTTTAAATTACATACATGATATGCACTTAATTTTACAGACATTAAACCTATGCATAATGCTGAGCACCACTTAGGGAGTATTCCTGCCAAGAACAACCCAAAAGGTGAACCTAAATTTAAACAAGCCTCCAGATCTACCGGTTTACAGGAAATACAGAAGATGGAAGCACATATTTAAGGTACCAGAAGGATGAAATAAGAGAAATCCAGAATGTGGGAAATTCTAGAGAACAGATGACTCAGTTTCTTCCACATATAAATGTCGAAAAAAAAAAAAAAAGGGTGGGGGAAATTGTTACAAGGCATATCATCCAATCCAATCAATTCAATGTGTTGTCCTTATTTGATAGGTATGATAATGGTATTATGGCTGGTTTTTACAAAGTTATCTGTTAAAGACATTTACCAAAGTATTTATAAGTGATATCTGTGACTAGAGCTTTAAAACCTAACAAGAAGTATCAAAGAAAGATGAAACAAGAATGGCAGAAAATGTTACCTGTTGAAGCTGGGAGATGGACACAAAGATTCATTATACTGTTTTTTCTACTTTTAAAACCTAAAAATTTATAATAAAGTATATATGTATGTATATATACTTATATATATCTAAGTATATGTATGTATATAACATGTATATATGTATATGTATTTATGCATATGTCTATATGTGTATATGTCTATATGTATATACATGTATACATATGTATACATATGTGTGTGTATATACACACACCTAGGTGTATATATATATATATATGTATGTATGTATATTTACGCTAAGAAAGTTGCATCACAATTTGCATTTTACCAAAAGAAAAATATAAGTGACTTGCTCAAGATAATAGAATATTTGGACCCACCTATTAATATAACACTCTCCAGAAACTAGGACCATCAATTATTAGCCCTCAATTCTAATTTTTAATTCCAAAGGTAGGCAAAAAGTATCTTGTACTCTTCAAAAGTACCAGTATCATGAAAGACTGAGGAACTGTTCCAGATAAAGAGAAATGACAATTAAATGTAATAAGTGATCCTGGATTGGAGAAAAAGGTTGCTATAAAGAACAATATTGGGATAATCAGAAATCTGACTAAGAACTTTATAACAAATAACAGCAATCCATCAATTTTAAATTTCCTGAATTTCATTACTACAATGAGGTTATATAAGAGCATGTATCTGTGCTTAGTTGAAATACATACTGAAGTATTTAGAAGTAAAGGGTCATAATCTCTGCAACTTACCCTCAAATGCTATGGAAAAAAAAAAGAATAATAATAAATATGTATAGGGTCCCTGGGTGGCTTAGTCAGTTAAGCATCTGACTCTTGGTTTTGGCTTGGATCCGAATCTCACGGTTTGTGAGTTCGAGCCCTGTGTCGGGCTCTGCACTGAGAACGTAGAGTCTACTTGGGATTTTTCTCTCTCTCTCCATCTCACTGTCCCTCTCTGCACGTGTGCATGTCCACTCTTTCTCAAATAAAATTAAAAAAAAAAAAGAATAGGGGCACCTGGGTGGCTCAGCTGGTTGAGCATCCAACTTTGGCTCAGGTAATGATCTCATGGTTCATGGGTTTGAGCCCTGTATCAGGCTCTGTGCTGACAGCTCAGAGCCTGGAGCCTGCTTTGGCTTCTGTGTCTCTCTCTCTTTCTGCCCCTACCCTGCTCATGCTCTGTCTCTCTTTGTCTCAAAAATAAATAAAAAACATTAAAAAACTTACAAAGAATAAATGTGTACATTACTGTTTTATAGATTAAATATATATATATTTCTGTATATAGAGAGATAAATATGGTAAAATATTAACAGGTAAATATGGTAAAATTTCAATGGTTTATGGGAGTTTGTTTTAATGGTCTTGCAATTTTTACATAGGTCTGAAAGTATTTCAAAAAAGTTTAAATAAGCAAAATTATTGAAGAAATGAAACTTAAGAACTTACGGGGAAACAACCAATTAACCAAATTAGCTAATCCTTTTAAAGATCTTTTTTTGCACCTTAAGTAATAGTGATATAAAGTGAATTGTGAAGAGTAGAAGGAAAGAAGGGAAGGAGAAAGGAGGAGGAAAAGAGGTGAGGGGGGAGGGGAAGGGAGGTGAAGGGAAGGGAAGGGAAGGGGAGGGAGGAGGGAAAGAAGGAAGGAAGGGAAGGAAGGAAGGGCTATATCCTGCTGTGAATGGCCACTGTCAACTGTAAAGTTAGATTTTCTTAAATTATCTTACCTTAATCCATACTGCCTCATTGATAAAACTGAATGGTATGGATGGATTATCTGGTGTCTGCTTGTTTAGAATGCTGAAATTAATGGACTCTTTGGCAATTCGGGGTGGAGTCCCAGTCTTCAATCTTCCCACCACAAACCCCAACTTCTCCAGAGTCTGAGCCAACCCTATGGAAGGCTGATCCCCTAAACGTCCTGCTGGATGCATTTCCAATCCAATTACAATCACGCCTCTCAGGAACGTCCCAGTAGTCAGAACCACACTGTCTGCATGTACTGTGCTTCCATCCGCTAAAGGATAAGAAAGAGTAAAAAGTGTGCCCTGTTATCAAGGATCAAATTGGAATGTGACTATTTTAAATTAGAATTACAGAGAGGGGGCTCCTAGGGAGCTCAGTAGGTCAAGCGTCAGACTCAATTTCCACTCAGGTCATGATCTCATGGCATGGGATCTTGGGGATCGAGACCCTCAAGGGGCTGAATGCTTAATGCGGAGCCCAGAGTCCTTTCTCTCTGCTCCTCTCCCACTCATGCACACACTTATGCCAGCATGCGCATGCTGTTCCTCTCTCAAAATAAACAAACGTTAAAAAAAAAAAAAAGAACTACAGGGGCACCTGGGTGGATCAGTTGGTTGAGCGTCCAACTCTTGGTTTCGGCTCAGGTCACAATCTTGCAGTACGTGGGTTCGAGCCCCACATGGGCTCCATGCTGACAGTGTGGAGCATGTTTGGGGTTCTCTCTCTCCGTCTCTCTGCCCCTCCCCCACTTATGCCGTATGTGTCTCTGTGTGTGTGTCAAAATAAATAAATAAACGAACAAACTGAAAAAAAAGTACAGAGAAACTTTGTCTTTAGAAACTTAAGAAAGTATTTTAAATGAGCAAGAAGGTTATATGTTATCAAGAATCCAAGGAAGCTGGGAGGGAGAACATAATAAAATCTAATATAATAACTGATTCACATGTTCCTAAAATCATGTCAGTACTAAAAAGTTAGTTTCAGTTAATTTTTAAAATTAATTTTAGACTTCTGGTTAAACATGACTGACTACCTCACATGATTTCTTCTCACTCCTAAAACTCCAAGAAAATGAAATAAAGGGGCAAAAAAGGTGTGAAACCATAGGACAAGTAATGGGAAAGAACTTGTCAAAGATGAGAGCTTTCCAGGGCACCTGGGTGGCTCAGTTGGTTAAGTGTCTGACTTCGGCTCAAGTCATGACCTCACATTTTGTAAGTTCAAGCCCCATGTCAGGCTCTGTGCTGACAGTTCAGAGCCTGGAGCCTGATTCAGATTCTGTGTGTGTGTGTCTCTCTCTGCCCTCCCCGACTTGTGCTCTATCTCTCTCTCAAAAATAAATAAACAGTAAAAAAAATTTTTAAAAGATGAGACCTTTCAAACTATTGTCAGAAGATAGAAAGTAGGTGGAAGAGGGGCGCCTGGGTGGCTCAGGCGGTTAAGCGGCCGACTTCGGCTCAGGTCATGATCTCACGGTCTGTGGGTTCGAGCCCCGCGTCGGGCTCTGTGCTGACAGCTCAGAGCCTGGAGCCTGCTTCGTATTCTGTGTCTCCCTCTCTCTCTCCCCTTCCCCTGCTCATGCACTGTCTTTCTGTCTGTCAAAAATAAAAAAACGTTAAAAAATAATAATAATAATAAAAAAAATTAAAAAAAAAAAAAAGAAAGTAGGTGGAGGAACAATAACTGATCTAGCAGAGGGGAGAAGGATATAACTCAAGAATCTGAGGAGAATGTACCAATGAGAATAAAGTAATTCACCCTGCAAAGCTCACAAGCTAGGGAATTGACAATGAAAACTGAGGCACATAGGAACAAAGGTTGGAGCTGAAAATGAAACACTTAACTCTATATATAAAAGTTTTGTGTACAGACAGACTTATAGGAGAATGTAGGTTTATTCTTTGGGTAATGGGGAGTCATTGTTTAGTGGGTACTAACAACTAAACCATTTAGGATGATGAAAAAGTTCTAGAAATGGATCGTGGCAATAGTTGCACAACATTGTGAATGTACTTAATGGTATGGAAGCATATACTTAAAATTGGCCAAAATGGCAAATTTTATGTTATGTACATTTTACCACAATAAAAATTGCATTGTTGTGCCTATAAAATATAGACAAGGTCAAAATATAGCATTTAAAGATATACACTAAGTAACAGACATATAAACAATTATTATTATTATTTTTTAACGTTCATTTGTTTTTGAGAGAGACAAAGAGGAGACACAGAATCCAAAGCAGGCTCCAGGCTCTGAGCTGTCAGCACAGAGTCCGACATAGGGCTTGAGATCAAAAACCACAAGGTCATGACCTGTGCCGAAGTTGGATGCTTAACCGACTGAGCCACCCAGGTGCCCAAGAAGTATAAACAATTTAAAGGTATAAAGGTCTACGCTAATTAAAACAATATAATCAGGGGCGCCTGGGTGGCTCAGTCGGTTGAGCATCCAACTTCGGCTCAGGTCATGATCTCACAGTCTGTGAGTTCGAGCCCCGCGTCGGGCTCTGTGCTGACAACTCAGAGCCTGGAGCCTGCTTCCAATTCTGTGTCTCCCTCTCTCTCTGCCCCTCCCCCACTCATGCTCTATCTCTCTCTGTCTCAAAAATAAAACAAACATTAAAAAAAAAATTAAAACAAACAAACAAACAATATAATCATTAAATCTGGAGAGGAAAGGAGGCAGGGGGGAGAAAAGGAAATGAAAATAAGACTCATTTAGTAACTATTCATAGAGGAAAGTCAATAAACACTGACAGAAGAGAAGGCATATTATATAAAATTATAGTTACTAAGGTAATTGTTAGAACAAAAACACCACTTTAAAAAAGAGAAATAGCTGTCACGAGCAAAGCAAATACAGATTAAGTGGTTAAAAAAAACACAACAGGGGTGCCTGGGTGGCTCAGTACATTAAGCTTCGGACTCTTGATTTCAACTCAGGTCATGATCTCAGTGGTGGGACTGAGCCCTGAGTTGGGCTCCACACCCAGTACTGCATGTGGAGCCTGCTTAAGGTTCTCTCTCTCCTTCTGCCCCTCCCCAGCTTGTGCTCGAGCTCTCTCTCAAAAAACAAAAAACAACAGTACAGAACAGTGTGGATAATATACTATTGCTATATGAAAAACCACACATATATATCTGTATGCATGAAGATACATAGATATACAGATGGAAAGACTCCACAAGAAGCTGGAAATGCTCCTGAGGAAAAAAATTGGTTGGCTGGGGGATAAGATGAGAAAGAGATCACTTTTTCACTGTTTATGAGGTATATGTATTGCCCATTCAAAAATTAATAAACCTATAATAAAAATTAATTTTAAAACAGAAGAATTAACTCAAGATCTGTATTTGAAATTATGAGATTCTCTAGCACAGCCCTCTTAACATTTTGTTAAGAGTGCCAGCAGACAGCCATATTAGTCCCCTTAGCAGAAGACTGATTTTTCTCCTGAATCAGTCACTGACGTTTGGCAGCTCACCAACAAAAAGGCCAGTCCAACCCCTAATTACCAGATTATAGAGTCAGGCAAGAAATAAAATTTAACTGTGCATACACGAATCTCCCAGTGTTTTACTGCCTCATTTAAAAATCTGGACCACTAAAGTTCTCTACATACTTGAGGAAGGTCATGTACATGAAAGCAAGCGGCTAAATAAACAGAATAAAGCATCTGGAGAAAACAATACATAGATCAAAGGAAACTTCAAAAACCGGTAATTAAAATCCTTATATGGATTAAAGAAGATATTAAATTCAGAAACCAAAACAAGATGCTAAGAAAAAAGACACTGTTTATAAATGGAAATATTTTAATTTAATTTAAAAATTGATTACAAGGATTTGGACAAAAAAATTTAAGGAAGTCTCCTAAGAAAGTATGTCAAATGACAAAAAAAGAAAATAGAAGCCCAAAAGACCAATGCAGAAAGAGATAAGAGTTACAGAAAGAAAACATGAAGAAATAATACAAGAAAATATACAGATCAAGGACAGATTTCTAAATTAAAAGGGAATACCTAGTATTTCACCAGAATGAATGAACAAAGACCAGACTAAGGTCCATTATTTTAAAATTTCAGGACACCAGAGACAAATACAAGATCCTAGATGCTTTTAGAAAGGAAAAAAAAAAAAAACTCATACACAAAAATATTTAAATACGCACTGAGCTTTTTTTTTTTTTTTAAGATTTTATTTTTAAGCAATCTCTACACTCAACGTGGAGCTTAAACTCATAACCCCGAGATCAAGATTCACATGCCCTACTGACTGAGCCAGCCAGGCATCCCAAATATGCACTGAAACTTTTAACAGAAAACTGGAAGCTGGAAGATAATGGAACAAGACTAACGAAATCCTCAGAAACAAAAAAATTTAACTGAAATTCTATTTTCAGACAAATTAAGAGTCAAGGCTAAGGGGAGACATTTTTAGATGCGTTTAAACTCAAAAAAATCTACCTTCCTGTCATCTTTTCTTAGGAAGTTACTGGTAGCTTCAGAAAAATTCTTCTCCAGAAAAATGAGGCAATGAGAAACAGACAGACTGAAGTCCCAAGAAACATGGGATGATGTAACACAGCAAAGTAGTAAAAAGAAGGTTCCAAATGACATCTGTGCAGAAGGCCCAGAGAGCAACTGCCCTGATTGTAGCAGATGGGTTGTAGGGCACTGGGGAAGTTGATGTCTCTGAGAGAGAAGTATCAAAGAAAAAACAGAACTGATAGATCACTTGACTATTGGGAAATGATAGTTTTTTTCCTAATGAAAAAGTTGAACAAGTACACAAATAAAATAAGCAAATAAAAAAGGAAATATTAACCCAAAGCAAAGCAAAGCAAAGCAAAGAGGTATATGAAAGGAAACAAACATAATATACTACTTACATCTGCAGTGAACAACACTTTAAAAATCATAATAATATAAATATACTGTCAACCAAAATTTATGGCATAACTACGTTAGAAGGATAGAGGGAAGGAAAATAGGGGATTAGAGAGAACTACTATAAAGAAAGTTAATAGATAACATCTAATACTGATATTTAGGGAGTACAAATATAAGGATACTATTCAGAAATATGTAAGTACATAGCAGAAACGAAACTGACGTGGTTAACCTATAAAGGGAGATAATTATAGAGATAACTGCTTTTCCATACAAACTTTTAAATTCAATTTGATTTTTGTAAAAATTGTATGCATGTATTATTTTGATTAAAAAGTAATTTGTAACTCCTAGGGCACCTGGTGTCTCAGTCAGTTGAGCACCGACTTCGGTTCAGGTCATGATCTCACGGTTGATGGGTTTGAGCCCCATGTTGGGCTTTGTGCTGGCACCTCAGAGCCTGGCACCTGCTTCGGATTCTGTGTCTCCCTCTCTCTTTCTGCCCTTCCCCTGCTCACACTGTGTCTCTCCCTCTCAAAAATAAATATTAAAAAACATTTACATATAATTCTTTTAAATAAAAAACATAACATTGTAAAATACAAATTAAAAAAATTTAAAGTCAGAAGTAGGAAAAATAGAAGCACTTGGCTGGCTCGGTTGATAGAATGTGTGCCTCTTGATCTTGGGGTTGTAAGTTCGAGCTCCACGTTGGATGTAGAGATTACTTAAAAATAAAATCTTTAAAAAGAAAAAAAAAAAGAACTAGGAAAAATAAAATTTACAACAGAAAGACCAGGAGAAAAACACATGTATATAGGCTATAAACTCTTACTAACATGGTATAAATGAGGCCAGAATTTGATTAAGCTTCATGAAGGTCAAGATGGAAGGAGGAATATAATTTTTTATATAGTTCTTCTCATCTATGAAAATATAATAATTTCCTAGGATAAGCAAAACATCTCCATGCTCTGCTCTAAAATTATTTTTTCACATGGAGTTTGGCACTGTTATTATCATCTATAACCAGTACAAACCTAAAACCACACCACTGACACGGCACTTCCCAGCGCGCTCTGGCTCCGGTTCTGTAAGAAGAAGATCTTCTACAGCTCCCTCCTGAACAGTAAGCAGCTGTGTATTTAGGATTTCTTTCTGTCAAAAGAGAAGGCACGTTGAAACATAACAGTTAAATAGTCACTACAGTCTCTCCTGTTTTGATGTCCCATTCTTACCTGCATGTTCTGCTTATAGAGTTTCCTATCAATTTGAGCTCTCAGACCCCAAACGGCTGGTCCCTTACGCCGGTTTAATACTTTGTAATGTACACCAGACTGGTCACAGATTCGAGAACACAGACCGTCCAAGGCATCAACTTCCCTCATTAAGTGCCCTTTGCCAATGCCACCAAAGGAAGGATTACAGGACATCTGACCTAAAGAGAACAGATAAAATAAAGATACGAACATGTGCACATAGTGAGTTTAATAGGGAAATGTCTGTACAAGTGACTAGAATCATCTCATATGACAGATTCAAGACAAAACAAAACAAAACAAAACCAAATAAAAACCCCCTGAAACAAACACTAGAAAGGCACTTAAAAACCCAAATGGGATGCAAGTTATTCAGGGCATCCTGGAAGACAAACCACTGACTGTAGTTTCTTTTAAATCTTTTCCTTGACACATTTGTACTGGTTTGACACATTAGGTTGCCTTTTCCTTTAAAATGTGGTTTTGAAATCCTGACTTCCTGAAGCCTTCCCAAATCAAGCATACTTTTAAGTCCCTTGGCACTCATTCCCTGTTATAATGAATTATGTCTTCCATAAATGCCATCTGCTGTTTCCTTTTTGCTTATTTTGCAAAAATGATTAAAGTATATGAGCTTCCTGAAAGTAGAAACCATACTACCCTCCCCTAAATTCCCCCAGTCTGATTTGGAAGTCTAAACTCATGCGGTTTCCTCAAAGGTTTTTATGGGAGGTGGAGGAGTAGGAAAGCTATGTCAACACCTGTAGGTCTACTACAGCTGCTACCAAGTCCTCTGAGATTTTATAGTCTCCATAAGGCGGCTGAATAGCGCTGTGATGAAGAGTATGGGTCAGGAGTGAGTGAAAGGGATCTGGCTCAGATCCTAGGTCTACCACTTATAAACTTGGTCATTCTGGCAAGTCATCTAATTTTCTCTACCTCAGTTTCCCTCTTATAAGAACAGGGATAAGAGCTACGTTAGGTAATTTTCCCCCTTCCTCTGATTCACAATTTTATTTAGGTAAACGCTCTGCTATGAGGCTTTGTGCTCAGGGAGAGTGACCTAAACTCAGTAGGAGTAAATCTTTAATAATCTAAGTAATCCTGTTTCTACTTGACAGTGTCTGGGTTAGGAGTGGGAAATAAGTCATGAGGGGTGAACTATTGGGAATGGAGTCTCTAGAAATGGAATTTATTTTCCTCTTTAAAGAGATACAGGAATGGGGGGTGGTGCCTGAGTGACTCAGCTGGTTGAGCATCCCACTCTTGATTTTGGCTCAGGTCATGATCCCAGGGACGCGGGATCAAGCCCTTCGTTGGGCTCCACACTGAGTGTCGAGTAGGCTTGAGATTCTCTATTTCTCCCCCTCTGCCCCTCTCCCCAGCTCATGTTCTCTCTCTAAAAAAAAGGGGGGGGGCACCTGGGTGGCTCAGTTGGTTAAGCGTCCTGACTTTGGCTCAGGTCATGATCTCACAGTTCATGAGCTGGAGCCCCACATAGGGCTCGCTGCTGTCAGCAAGAAGCCTGTTTCAGATCCTCTGTCTCCCTCTCTCTTGCTCTCAAAAATAAACAAACACTTTTAAATAAATTAATGAGGGGTGCCTGGTGGCTCAGTCAGTTAAGCGTCCGACTTCGGCTCAGGTCATGATCTCACAGTTCGTGGGTTTGAGCCCCGTGTCAGGCTCTGTGCTGACAGCTCAGAGCCTGGAGCCTGCTTCAGATTCTGTGTCTCCCTCTCTCTCTCTGCCTTTCCCCCACTTGTGCTCTCTCTCTCTCTCTCAAAATTAAATAAACATTAAAGAAATTAAAATAAATAAATGAATATATTTTTAAAATTCATAATGTCTCACAATCTCTTTAATGGTGAACATTCACCATGAAATGTATAGGTGATAAAGACACAGAATAAACGGGCACAAGACTTTTCCCTTCCATTGTGAAACGCAAAAATTGGTTTTCAAAAGTATTATTTTCCAGGTTAGTAGAAAGTAAGACTTTCTGCCTCTAACTTCATTACTGGCAGATGCTATGACTGAATCACAACACGACAATTCTTGTATTCTGCATTCTTACTTCAGTTGAACCTTCTAAGTCAAAGCCGTCTTTCTGAGGCCAAGTAGAAATATTTAAGATGCTCCACTGTATCAAATCACCTTAAAAATCAGATTTTGATTTAAAGACAGATTTGTCATCCAGTAAGCTCATCTATAAGAATTATTATCTCTGAAATGTATTTATTTAAAAAGAAGACAGATTGTATTGTGCTGGTAAAATAATATGAATATGGGTTTGGATAAGAATCCCTTTACCTCTCACAGAACTACATTACTTATATTTACTGGTCGTCTTAGTTCAATAATACTTTTCATTAGAGTTCTGGAAAGGCGGTATCCAGTTTTTATTTTTAAAAAAATGTAAACAACACTGAAATGTGTAATAAGCAAAGTGTAATCTTTTGGGTAATCTTATCAATCTTCTCTAAAAGAATCACTGTTAACAGTTATGTTTCTGTTACACTCTGTTACAAGCTGAATAGTAATTTTTAAAAAGTACTTCAGTATACAAATATGTGATTTATTCACAATTTTTGCAAAACACAGTTAACATTTCAACTACTGTTCACTCTTAAGCAAAATGCAGGAGGAAAAATATAGGCATGCATAATTTACAAAATGATGTTTAGGCTAGCATCTATTATGGTGCTAGAGAGAGGTCTTGCTTTAAATTACAGCTGTCCATCCATAGCCTGTTAAGTGTGAAAAAAAAGCACTGCCAGTTCCTGAACATAGAATTAGAGGACGAACACCTAGCAGAGTTAAAACACGCAAGAAAAATTAGCGTCGTTCTTCGAAAAGGTTTCACAAAATCTCTAGAAGAACACAACAGTCGTTGAATAAGTAATTCCTAATAAATCTTAATTCACTCTTTTTCCAAAGCAACAAGCTAGGAAAGGGTAAATAGCAACAATGAAGTAGGAAGCTATCAGCTTGTATTCTTAAATTTCCCCCTTTCCCAAGGCACGGCCAACTAACTACTAACCACTTATGTCAGCAGCAGCACAATCCGTGGCCCAAGGAATAGCCCAGGGTTCTGGGCCGGGCCCAACTGATCTGTGAAACTCAAATCAGGATAAAACCAGACACCAGGATTCTCGCTACCTTTGAGGGAGGGAAGAGAGGCTGCCTACAACGGGGCTCCGGGAGACGGTGAAGGGGCATCTTGGTAGCTTACGTCCCGGGCCAACCTCCACTCTCCCCGCGCTCCTCACCGATCGTGTCCACGCGGTGGGTGAGTAGCAGAGTCCGGGAGCCGCACCGAGCAGCGGCGGCGGCCGCCTCGGTCCCGGCATGTCCTCCGCCGATGACTATCACGTCGAACTTCGTAGCCAAGGGCGCCGCGCTGTCACCGCTGAACCGGGCCAACGTAAGGCGGTTTTTGGTGAGGGAAGCAGTGACCCAGAGACCACAACTTCGGAGAGAAAACATGGCTGGAGAAAGGCCGAGTCTGACTCTGAACCGTGTCACGAGCTAGGCGCAAGTACGAGAGAAAGTCTTCAGGGGGCAGCCATCTTTGTTCTGATGTCAGAGCGTCGCAGTTCACGCCCAGCGTCTGCGCTGATTGGGGCTTTGGCGGGACTTTAAAGGCGAAAACGAGACCCGGTTAACAGTGCAGGTGGCCCGGCCGGCGTGACCCGCTTTCGTGGTCCGTGCAGGGTTTTGATTACCAACGGCTGTGAATCGGTGGTTCTTACGTGGTCATTTTTGTCGTTTCTGGAGAGTGGCAGCTCTAATCGCCACAGACAATGATTTTGATCAGTTTGCCTTAACAGATCTTTGAATTTTCTGATACACTATCACCTGGACTTCTGTTTGTTATTATAAAGAGTAGTCTCTGAATAGGAGTAGATTATAAAGCAGTCTAAATATATCTGTGGATGAAAGATTGATGATGGCTAATTAGGGGAATGGAATGGCTTAAGGTTAAATGTCCAGCCTTTTGGAAACTGACATTTTTAAAGCCTTCCTTCGAAAGTAAATCTTTAACTGGTTAGCGAAACAACCATGTGGCAGTTTTATTGTTCTGACTCTTTAAACCTATCGAATACATAATTTTGTCTTACTACCTCAACAATAATCGTTCTTTATACACAATTTAAACCTTACAGATATAAAACTTTTGAGAGTTAAAGAACCCAAAACTGCCGTCAATTCTTCTGATCCCCACATCTGTGATCACTGTAAGCATTTTGTTGCTAATGGCTCCTAGCTTTTTAAAAATACAAATACTAATGCTACTATTATTTTGCACACATAATACTATGATTATATTATTTTTCAGTTTGCTTTTTTTTAACAATGTATTTTGGACTCCATGTCATGTATATATAAATCTATCACATTTTAACCATAATTTATTAACTCCAATTACTGGCATTTGGATTGTTTATAATTCTTAAAAATTATTTTTAATGTTTATTTTTGAGAGAGACAGAGGGAGTGTGTGGGGAAAGGGCAGAGAGAGAGAGAGAGACAGAATCCCAAGCAGACTCTGCACTGTCAGGACAGGGCCTGATGTGGGGCTCAGACTCACAAGGTGTGACATCATGGCCTGGCCTGAACCGAAACTAAGAGTTAGAGGCTTAACCAACCGAGCCACCTAGGTGCCCTGGACTGTTTATAATTTTTAATATTATGATCATCCTTGTACATACATCTCTTTAATTTTATGGAACTCTTTCTATAAATGAAGATACTGGGTAAAAGGATTCCTCAATGTTTAAATTATTGATGATGGCTAAATTAGCCTTCTGAAAACTTTGTGTCAGGTGCATTAGCAGTGTAAGACTATTTCATTAATACTGTAGCCAGGACTGGGTTTTAAGTAAGTTTTACGTATAAATAGGCAAGAAGATGGACATTGTATGTGTTCTTTGTAGTCATATCTTGATACACTTTTTTGTCTTCTAAGACATCAAGCCATTCTGTCTTTCCTTCTATTTTTCTACTACTTACCACTTTTCTTTTACTTATTACAGTGTAAGGGAGATCAGGAATGAGGAATGGTACAATACCAAAATACTGTGAGAGTGACAATACTACTGTCTAGTATGCATTTATATGAAGAGCTTGGCTTTAGAAATAGATATCTGGGGGCGCCTGGGTGGCTCAGTCGGTTGAGCGTCCGACTTCGGCTCAGGTCATGATCTCGCCGTCTGTGAGTTCGAGCCCCGCGTCGGGCTCTGTGCTGACAGCTCAGAGCCTGGAGCCTGCCTCACATTCTGTGTCTCCCTCTCTCTCTCTCCCCCCTCCCCCACTCATGCTCTGTCTCTCTCTGTCTCAAAAATAAATAAACATTAAAAAAAAAAGAAATAGATATCCGAAAGACTGTATGGAGAACTCTAGAATCACAATGGGCAAAGCAGCATGGATTATTTAAAATGTGTCATTTTTTAAATTATTTATTTATTTTTGAGAGAGAGAGAGAGCGCGAGAGAGCACGTGCGCAAAGGAGGGGCAAAGACAGAGGGAGAGAATCCCAAGCAGGCTCAGAGCCCACTGCAGGGCTGGATCTCACAAACCCTGAAATCAGGATCTGAGCTGAAATTAAGAGTCAAATATTTAACGGACTGTGCCACCCCAGGTGCCCCTGTAAGTGCCAATTTTTGATGGGCTTTTGAGAACCAATGAATAAAACTCACCGATAAGAACTACACAACTTAAGACTATGTGCTTTTAAAAAGTCAAATAAAGTGAAATACTTATTCCAAATGCAGTTTTCATTTCATTCCCATTTTGTAAAAGTTGAACATTTCCTATTTCTCATTATTAAAAAAGCACCCTTACTTAAATCTGCCAGGGCCCTGGGTGGCTCATGAGGGTCATCATCTCATCGTTTGTGATTCAGTCCCCGCTTCTCTCTGCCCCTCCCTCTGCTGGTTCTCTCTCTCTTTCTCAAAAATAAATTTAAAAAATTATTAACAAAAAAATAATAAAAATAAAAAGTTTCTCTGTCAACTTCGATGTGCAAGAAGGTCTGTAGTTCTCCAAAATTCTTTAAGGCGGTAAGCGAGCAAATCCGTCAAACTTTGTTTCAAAGCTCCGTAAAGCGTTTTCTGCTTCCCTCCGGGTTAGTGTGCTTTCCCGCCCGGTCACGTCGCTTGTCCCGCGGGGTGAGAAAGTTAGCGACTCTCGCAGCACCGTGGGCGGGACGTAGCTCCCCAGGAACTCCCAGTGTTCACCCTGGGTGCGTGCTCCCCGCCCTGTTCCCTAAATTCCCGCCAGATATTTAAGTTTCATTTCTCGCCCTGACTGCCAGCTTCTCCTCCCTCGGTCTTTTCGCGAAACCGAGTCTCCCTGCTTTCGGGGAGCAGAGAGCGCAACCATGGATCCCCGGCGCGGAAAGGCCACACGGACAGCTTCAAAGGCCGGGACCGCTACCCCCAAAGTTTCGGCTCAGGGAGCGAAGGGTCCCCGGGGGAAACCTAGCGAATCTCCGTCCGCCCCTGGGGCTCCCCGGCCCAACGCACGGAAGTGTGGCGCCCTCGGGGCATCGGAATCCCACCGGAAGAAGAACACCCCGGGCTTACCGGAGATACCGCAGGTACGCGCGCGGGCCACCCGCGCCGAAAAGGCGCCTCTGGACGCTGAGGACGCGGTGGAGGGGCAGGCGGTTTCCGCGGCGAAGCCGGCGCCTCCAGCGGCGGGGCCGCCCCTTCCCAGGACTAGATCTCGCCGCGGGGGCAGCGCGCGCGCCGCTGGGGAGCAAAGACCCCCGCCGGAACCCACGGAGGTTCCCGGCCTTGGCCCGCTGGTTTCAGCTTCCTGGAATCCCCGAGCGGTGCTAGAAAAATTGAGGCTGAAGCGCCAGGAAATCTCATTGGCGGCGGACATTGTGAACAAGGTGGTGAACCACCTGCTGCAGGGCTTTAAGAGCTATGATTCCGAGTTCAAAGACGTCGGACTGCTGCGCACCGGAAGCTACTACGAGCATGTGAAGGTGAGCCACCCAGCCCCTGCCCTCGGGTTCCCGAGGCTCGCTGGGCCCCACTTCCTCCTCCCTCTCCCCGGTCTGTCTCTCTCTCCCCAGTCTGTCGGATAGTCCCAACTCCCACCGTCCCTCCCTTGCCTTCCTAAGTAACTCAGACTCTTGTTCTTTTGTGGCCTGTGACATAGTTCTACCTAAAAAGGGGAACAGTTGCTCCTTTCTCTATCTATACGTCCAATGAACATACGGCTTGGTTGCCAGCTATTATGAAGACACTGCTGTTGAGGGAATTCGAATATATAGATTCCTTCATGCAAACAGATTTGTACTGAGTTTCTGTAATAGTGCTATACTTGGTGTTCCCTAGTCAAATTCTGACTTGGATAGTTAGGAATGGTCTGCGAAAAATCCCACAAGATTAGTATATCTAAGGACATTTTTCCTGTGGGGAAAACTGCATAGGAAAAACATCTTCCAGCTGCTCCCCACTGCCGGCTTACTCTCCCCAATTTCTTATACAGGTGTTATGGGGAAGCTCATAGTGAGTGATAGTTTTTAAAACTTAAGGGAAAATCTCCTACAGATACTAAAAAGCATACTCCCTAAATATACATCCAATGTGATTTTAAGTATGTATTCCACAGTTCCATTTGTTTCTGTGTGGCTGTTTCTGTGTGGCTGAGTTATCTTCATTCCAATATGAAGTGAATAGTTAGGAACAGCTTCCTGACTGGAGTTTGTTTCCTGACCAGTGGCAGAGTTCTAGTTGTGTTTTGGCCTAAGCTATCAGGTTCTTCAGGGCTGGGATGTGCACCTCCAAGAGATCTGTATAAGATCTTGAGGGGAGCATGAACGGAAACAGGGGCTGAGAATATTTCCTTATTAAGTAATCATAATTTATTTTAGAGTTACATACTGGGTTTACTCAACTAACTGCTTTCCAGAAGTAGATGATTATTAAACTCTACATTTAGGGTTTTAGGATTCTAAACTCTTAAGACAACAGACCAAATATCATGCATCTTTGTGTCTCTAAGCCTTAACACATAGCAAGCATTCAAGCAAATGAATGAATGATTGTGCTCAAGAAGAGAAGATGGGTGGTCCCTTGCAAGACCTCTGCCTTCTCAGGGTAGCAGATTCGGATTTCATTTCCACTATAAGCACTTAACCTGGTAGCTTTCAGTGAAATTAAACCTTTCATATATTTTTTGTGTCGGCTGCCACCTAGATTGTGAACTCCATTGTTACAGAACGTTTTACATAAATTGTAGCCTAAGCAACTGCTCATTTCATTGGTGTGAACTCTGCGATGTTTTTGCTTATTGTCAAAAAGACAGTGTATGTATCAGCCTTTGAATCTTAAACTCTTTTAGCACTGAAAACTGTATAATTCCATCTAAAAGTTTTTTGAAAGTCATGTGATCTAAACTTTAATTAGATTGTCTTAACTATGATTCTGAGAGAGAGAGAGAGCGAGTAGGAGAGGGACAGAAAGAGGGAGAGTGAGAATCCCAAGAGGGCTCTGCACTGTCAGCCTGGAGCTGGTTTGGTGGCTTGAACTCCAGAACCATGAGATCATCACCTGAGCCAAAATCAAGAGTCAGTTGCTTAACTGACTGAGCCATCCAGCTGCCCGTTAAGTATGATTCTTATTGCATAAGCATCAGTCAGTTCAATTATATGGATGGAATAATAAGACTTTTTAAAAAATGATTATTTTTGAGAGAGCATGGACTCATGGGGGAGGGGCAGAGACAGAGGGAGACAGGATCTGAAGCGGCTCTGCATTGACACCAGAGAGCCTGATGTAGGGCTCGAACCCATGAACCATGAGAACATGACCTGAGCTGCAGTCGGATGTTTAACTGACTGAACCACCCAGACAGAATAACACGTTTAAAGAACAGTTTCCAATCAGAACTAGTCTTTTTTTTTTTTTTTCTTTAAGTAAGCTCTATAACACCATGGGGCTTAAACTCAGGACCCTGAGATCAAAGTCCAACGCCTAACCGACTGAGCCACCCAGGCACCCCAATTTTTTTTTAAGTTTTATTTAAGTAATCCCTACACCCAGCATGGGGCTTGAACTTATAACCTCAGATCAAGAGTTATATGCTCTTATGACTGAGCCAGCCAGGTACCCCTCCTTTTTAAAATCATGAGGTGATGGAAGAAATGGAATGAAATTTGTTTTATCTAAAACATGTATTGATTTTTTTAAATTGATTATAAAAGATATATATATTCATTGCAGAGTTAATTCACCCTGGCTCTAGCAGTGAATCCTCTAGCAGCCTTCCACGGCCATGCCCACCTACATACGACTTTTCTCAGCCTTTTCCATAGGCTTTTCCATGATGATGTCCTTGGGAAATTAGGCAGAGGATTAAAGAAGAGCAATATTATTCCTGTTTATTTTATTCAGTGTTATCATTTCGATGTATTTTCTTCTGTTATGCATACACTTGGATTTCAAAATTGGATTCCAAACTCTTTCTAATTGTTAAAAAGGATAGATGTGAAATACACCTCTCAGTAATTTATTTACTTGGGTCCATATCGACACATTTTTATTCATATATTTTATTATAATATTGTCAAGTTCTAGATGAAAATTTGGAAGATTTCTTGTAGAAATTCTTAAGATTTATGTGGAAATGCAAAGGACCTAGAATTGCTAAGGGAGTTCTAAAGGGGAAAATGTTGGAGGATTTACCCTACCAAGGAGCAAGACTTACTATAAAACTACCCTAAATTAAGCAGTTACTATGGGTGCAATGATAGATAAATAGGCCAGTTGGGTGGAAAGTCCAGAAACAGACCTGCGTGTATAATTCAATTCAGTACAAAATATGTGCAGTAGTGTAATTCAGTGGGAGAAAGGATGATATTTTCAGTAATCAGTATTGGGTCAGTTGTATATACGTGACACCGATCTACTACACGTGATACACAAAGATTAATTCAAGACATATAATAGGGCGCCTGAGTGGCTCAGTCAGTTAAGTGTCCGACTTCGGCTCAGGTCATCATCTTACTGTTTGTGAGTTTGAGCCTTGCATTGGGCTCTGTCCTGACAGCTCAGAGCCTGAAGCCTGCTTCGGATTCTGTGTCTCCTTCTCTCTCTGCCCCTCCCCTGCTCATTCTCTCTCTGTCTCTCTCAAAAATAAACATTAAAAAAGTTTTTTAAAAAGATGTATAATAAACCTAAAGGTGAAAAGCAAAACAACAAAGCTTCTAGAAGAAAGCATAGAAGAGTATCTTCGTAATAATAGGATGTACAAATATATCTTTAACAGAACACTAAAATTGCTAACCATAACAATAGATAAATTTGACTTCTTAGAATTAAGAACATCTGTTCATGAAAAGACACCACTGAGAGAATGAAAATGCAAGCCACAAACTGGGAGAAGATACTCTCAATATGTACATTTGACAAAGGACCAGTACAAATCAATAAGAAAAATATAGACAAACCAATTTAAAATTGGGCAAAAGACTTGAATAGATGCTTTAGTATATAATGCAAATAGCAGTAAACACAAAAGGTTCAACATCATTACTCATCAGGAAAATGTAAAGTAAAACCATGATGTGATTCTACTACACACGTATCACTAGAATGGCTAAAAGTTTGAAAGACTTAGTAATTGCATCTTGGAGAAGATGTGGAGCAACTGAAACTTCCCATACATAAAGGGAAGATATGTTGGTACAACCCTTTTAGAAAGTTGACACTTTTTTCTAGAGTTAAAGACATGCTTCTCCTGTGGTCCAGCAGTTCTGCTCGGCATATACACGATACAAAGGAGTGCTCATGTCCACCAAAAGGCATATATAAGAATGCTCAGAACAGCTTTGTAATAGTTAAAAACTGGACATGACCCAAATACTCAACAACAGAATAATTAAGTGTATTGTGACAAATTGCATTAATTCAATGGAATACTGCATAAGATGACAAAGAACAAACCACCAATACGTATAACAGTATGAGTAAATCTCATAAACGTGTTGAATGAAAGAAGTCAGATGTACTAGAGTACCTTTTATATGATTAAGTTTCTATGGTGGTTCCAAACAGGTGAACCTGATCTATGGTGTTAGAATGGTAGCTACTCTCAGTGGAGGGTTTCTGAGAGGGAACGGGAATGAGAGACCCTCCTGTGCTCTGTGGATGAGACGTGGATGTGCCCACCAAGCTCACGGTTCCTTTTGGGATTCAGCTATTTTTCTTGAGTAAAGCCTCCCTGGACTGTGGCAAGCCTTTGGTTAATTTACAGACCTGAAAAAGTCGAATTGACTATTTCCGTCCATGTTCTTGTTGCTTTTATGGAAGAGTGGATTTTCAGAAGCTTTTAATTCATTCCCACTGATGTCACTCCCAAGTGTTCGACCCTCATAATATACCCTAGTCAGCCTAGGCTGCCATAACAAAAATACTGTCAACTGAGTGGCTTAAACAACACAAATATATTTTCTCAGAGTTCTGGAGGCTGGATCAGAGTGCCAGCATGGTTAGCACTCTGGCTGACAGACAACCACCTTCTCCCTGTATCCTCAGTCTGTTCCTTATGTGTGGGCAGTGAGAAAGGGCTCTCCCTCCTCCCCCTCCTCTTCCTCCTCCTCTGAAGGCCACCAGTTCTATTAGATTAGAACCCTACCCTCATGATCTCATTTAACTTTAATTAACTCCTAAAAGCCCTGTCTCCAAGTACAGCCACATTTGGGGCTAGGGCTTCAATATGTTAATTTTGGGAGGACACAATTCAGTATACAGGACAGTATGTCTCAATTTGTACTAGCCGCATTTCACATGGTCACTAGCCACGTAGGTACCTTCTTGAACAGTACAGTTCAATAGCTGTACTTGAAGCATGCTCCTGACTAATGAAAGATTTGTGGCTTTTAAATTTTATTTATTTATTTTTAAAATGTGCATTTATTGGGGCACCTGGGTGGCTCAGTCGGTTAAGCCTCTGACTTTGGCTCAGGTCATGATCTCAGTTTGTGGGTTTGAGCCCTGTGTCAGGCTCTGCGCTGACAGCTCAGAGCCTGGAGCCTGCTTCAGATTCTGTGTCTCCCTCTCTCTGCCCCTTCCCTGCTCCCACTGTCTCTGTCTCTCAAAAACGAATAAACATTATTAAAAAAAACTTATAAAAAAAGTAATAAAATGTGCATTTATTTTGAGAGAGAGAGAGAGAATACGCACATGTGTGCACATGGGAGGGGCAGAGAGAAAGGGAGAGAGTATCCCAAGCAGGCTCCGAGCTGTTAGCAAAGAGCCCAACATGGGGCTCGATCACAAACCATGAGATCATGACCTGAGACGAAATCAAGAGCCTGACAGTTAAGCAACTGAGCCACCCAGGCTCCCCTGTGGCTTTTTAAAATTTTTATTTTATTTAGTTTAGAGAGAGCACATGAATTAGGGAGAGGGGCTGAGGGAGAAGAGAGAGAATCTTAACATGGGGCTCGATCCCACGACCCTGGGATCATGACCTGAGCTGAAATCAAGAGTCAGATGCTCAACCAATTGAGCCACCCACATGCCCCTTTGTGGCATTTTTAATATAGGAAAAAACAATCATTTATTATAATTGCTGATTCATTTATTATTGTGAGGATGAAAAAGATTCTTTGAAGCTTCTAAAATGCTGTGGTTAAAGACACTAATGTAGTGCGTGACTTGGAACTAACACTCACTTGGGTGACCAGAAGCTATAACAACATAGCCTTTGCTCAACTAGCCAGCACGTGACTACACACGTTTTTTCAGACCATTGTGACAAGAGGGTGGCTGCGGTGTGTATCTTGTCACATAAAAGATAGCACTTAAAGGTTTTTAATTTTATTAAGCTATAAATTCAGAAAAAACCCGGTACAGGTTTTTAAAGCTTGCATGATATCATTTAAAATTGTTTTAAATTATAATAATGCGTATTCTTGGTTTTTAAAAAAAGGGTATAGGGGTGCCTGGGTGGCTCAGTCGGTTAAGCGGCCGACTTCAGCTCAGGTCAGATCTCACGGTCTGTGGGTTCGAGCCCCATGTCAGGCTCTGTGCTGACAGCTCATCAGAGCCTGGAGCCTGCTTCACATTCTGTGTCTCCCTCTCTCTCTGCCCTTCCCCTGCTCACACTCTGTCTCTATGTCTCTCAGAAATAAATAAACGTTAAAAAAATTTAAAAAAAAAAAAGGGTATAGGACCTACCAACCAAAGCAATAATACGCTCCACCAGTCCCACTCCCAGAGAGTAAAAATATTAGGGATCTTGTTTTTCAAAGTGGGGGTTTTAAGTGGAAATTTCAAGAAAAAAAATTGTGTTGCTTGGAAAATATTCACAAGCAAGTATTTTTTTTTAACTATTTCTTAGATCTCTGCTCCTAATGAATTTGATGTTATGTTCAAACTGGAGGTCTCCAGAATTCAGCTGGAAAAGTATCTTGACAGTGGTGCATTCTACTTTGTGAAGTTCAAAAGAAATCCTAAAGGAAATCCTCTGAGTCCATTTTTAGAAGGGGAAATATTATCAGCTTCTAAGATGCTGTTGAAGTTTAGGAAAATCATTAAGAAAGAAATTGAAAACATCAAAGGTAAGATTTTTGACTTTTGATTGTTTTTTGAAAACTGCTTATTTATTTTGAGAGGGGCAGAGAGAGAGAGAGAGAGAGAATGAATGAGAATGAATCACAGGTTCTGAGCTGTCCGCATGGAGCCTGACTTGGAGCTTGATCTCAAGAACTGTGAGATCGTGACCTGAGCTGAAACCAAGAGTTGGACACTCAACTGACTCAGCCACTCGGGTGCCCCTTGGCTTTTGATTCTTAAAGGTCTAATCCTACCTACTAATTGCCAATATACACTCCTTTCCTGATCTCCCCCCTCCCGCCCCCACATCAGACAGGTAAAGTGCCTACTTCAAAACAGGGTTTGAGGGAGGCACATGTCACACAGCAGCTTGAACACCCAATCATCACACTAATGAACTCCAAAAGGATCCTCTCCTGATCTTTCTTGACCTCCCTGCAGCAGACTATTGACCACTCGCTCCTAGAAACAACTCTTTGTTCTTGATTTTAGTTACTGCATTTTCTTCATCTTCTTCCTAAAGGTTGTTTTGTTCTATTTTGGCTTCCATTGGATATTCAGTGACTGGCTGCTTGTGCCACTGGGTACGTGATTGCATGAAATCCGTGGGATCCCCTCTTGAAGCTTGTAAACACAAATTGCATTAAGTGCTCTTAAGGGAATGAACTGGGAGAAGTAGTAGCAACTGGGATAGAGTAAGTCTCTAAGGCAGAAAAGAGTTGGGCAAGCTTAAGGAACAAAAAGAGGCCTATATAGACAAGGGGCAGAGTGACATGAAATGCGTTTGGAGAGGTGGCCATGGGCCAGACTGTGCAAGGACTTGTAGATCCTGGAAATGAATTCAGATTAATACGGTGTTCATTGAGAAGTCAGGTTTTAATTAGGGAGTGATGATTGGCTTCGTATTTTTAAAAGTTTACTCTGGCTTCTTTGGAGAAGAGATTATAAAAAGGCAAGTAAAGACAAGGAAAGAAAATGGGAAACATTGAAGTAATTCAGGTGAAAGAGTGGTGGCTTCGATGGAGGTGGGGATGGAGAGAAGCAGACACATCCAAGCTGTAGCAGTGCTTACTTCTGGAGTAAGCGTAGGGGTTCAAGAAGATTGAATTAGGGGCGCCTGGGTGGCTCAGTTGGTTAAGTGGCCGACTTCAGCTGAGGTCAGATCTCATGGTCTGTGGGTTCGAGCCCCACGTCGGGCTCTGTGCTGACAGCTCAGAGCCTGGAGCCTGTTTCAGATTCTGTGTCTCCCTCTCTCTCTGCCCTTCCCCTGCTCATGCTCTGTCTCTATGTCTCTCAAAAATAAATAAACGTTAAAAAAAAAAAAAAGAAGATTGAATTAAAGAAGGCCTTCAAGTTTCTGATCGAGCACCTGAATGTGCAATTTTTTAGGATGGGAAGGACTGAGGAGAAATGTATTTTCGGGTATGAATTAGGAGTTTTTGGCTTTGGATATTTTAAGTTAGAGGTTCCTGTTATACATTGAAGTGAGTGTATCAAGTATGTAATTGGATATGGGTTTGAAGTTCAGAGGGTATGTTTGGGCTGTATGTAAACATATAAACGACATAGGCAATGGACGAGACCACATAGACAGGGAGCATTGATTGATTTATTCATGAATCAGTATTCATTGATCATCTAATGTGCCAGATGTTCTAGGTGTTTGGGATATAGTGATGAGCAAATAGATGAAGATCCTTACCCTTCTGTACCTTAATTATGTAAAGGCAGACATACAATTCGTAACAAATAGAAAACATAATTATCTTAACTACTAGAAAGTAGTAAGTCCTATGATGAAAACTGTTGGGGATAGGATGAGGGAGGGGGAGTTGCAGTGTTAAGTAGAGTGGTAAGAAGAGGATCCCATTAGAGGTTGGGAAGAAGAGAAGGAGCAAAAGGAGACTAAGTGTTTTGCAGAATGAGTGTTCAGTGTGTAGAGTGCTACTGACATTCGGAAAACCACTGGATTTGCTCTTCAGTTTGTGGGGGTTGTTGGTAACTTGGACTTAGCAGTTTCAGCGGGGTCGTGAGCACGCAATAAAGGGCAGGGATGCAGTAGAAACATCATATGTAGGCATATCTTTACAAAGTTTCAGCTGTAAAGGACATAGAGAGATGGGTAAGTGTGGGAAGAGGCAGCTTGGGGTCAAGGGAGAGGTGTATTTTAGAATGAGAGATACTGGAATCGTTTGTATACAGACAGGAATGAGCCAGTAGAGAGGAGGCAGCCTCTGATGCAGGAGACGGGGAACAGTTGAAGAAACAAGGTGCTTAAGAAGGTAAGCAGGAAGGGAGCCAGACCTCATGTGCAGGAGTGGCCTTTGAAAGGTGGGTGTAGGGGCGCCTGGGTGGCTCAGTTGGTTAAGCGGCCGACTTCGGCTCAGGTCATGATCTCACGGTCTGTGAGTTCGAGCCCCGCATCGGGCTCTGTGCTGACAGCTCAGAGCCTGGAGCCTGCTTCCCATTCTGTGTCTCCCTCTCTCTCTGCCCCTTCCCTGCTCATACTCTGTCTTTATGTCTCTCAAAAATAAATAAACGTTAAAAAAAAAAAAAAAGAAAAGTGGGTGTACACTTCCTCAGTGGTAATAGGAGGGTAGAAAGATATAATGGGTAAGAAGTTTTGCAGATTCAGTGATAGCAAAATGAGGGCATTCTCCAGGATTTTCTCCTTGGTCCTCTGTCTTCTCTCTCACTATGGTTCCTTCCAGAAGCCATACCTGGGAGCAGTCTTTAACTACTGCTTGTGTATCTCCCAATCCCAAAGCCAGTATCTCTCATCTAGGGATACTGAATTTCTGACCACGAAAGCCACTTGCCCAGTGGCCATCTCCTGTTGGGTGTTCTCCAAACACTTAGAGCTCAGTGTGTCTAAACTGAAATGTCTCAGCCCAATATTTCTTCCTTCTGATTATTCTATATTGAAGAATCAAATCAACATTAATAATTTCCCAGGCCAAAATCCTGGTTTGGCATTCCAGACTTCCACCGTCTTTCTTACCTTACTGATTTAGTCTATCTACTAGTTCTGTTGATTTGAGCCTCTTTAATTCCTCTCACTTCTGCCACTTGTATCTTTAAAAAAAAAAAATACAAACTCTATATACCGTTGATTTTGAGCAACAGAGCAGTTAGGGGCACCACCCCACGTAGTCAAAAATCTGTGTATAATACACATAATAATCTATGTTTAACTTAACAAAACTTAACTACCAAGAGCTTACTTTGACTGGAAGCCCTAGTAATAATGTAAACAGTTGATTAACATACATTTTGTATATGTCTTATATACTATGTTCTTAGAGTAAAGTAAGCTAGAGAAAAGAAAATGTTAAGAAAATCAAAAGGGATGACTACATCAAAATAAGAAAGTTTCTCGTGGCTCAGTCGGTTGAGCGGCCGACTTCAACTCAGGTCATGATCTCGCGGTCTGTGAGTTCGAGCCCTGCGTCGGGCTCTGTGCTGATGGCTCGGGGCCTGGAGCCTGCTTCTGATTCTCTGTCTCCCTCTCTCTCTGCCCTTCCCCTGTTCACGCTGTGCCTCTATGTCTCTCAAAAATAAATAAACATTAAAAAAAAATCAAAATAAGAAAGTTTCTGCACAGTGAAGGAAGAAATCAACAGAACTAAAAGGCACCCTACAGAATGGGAGAAGATAGTTGCAAATGACATATCTGATAAAGGATTAGTATCCAAAATATATAAAGTACTTCTAAAACTTAACACCCCAAAAACAAATAATCCAATTAAAAAATTGGCAGAAGACGTGAACAGACATTTCTTCTAAGAAGACACGCAGATGGCCAATAGACACATGAAAAGATGTTCATCATCACTTACCATCAGGGAAATGCAAATCAAAACTACAGTGACATATCACCTCACACCTATCAGAATGGCTAAAATCAAAAACAAAAGAAACGACAGTTGTTGGAGAGAATGTGGAAAAAAAGGAACTCTCATGCACTGTTGGTGGGAATGCAAATTGATGCAGCCACTCTGGAACAGTGTAGAGCTTCCTCAAAAAGTTAAAAATAGAACTACCCTATACTCCAGCATTTGCAATACTGGGTATTTACCCAAAGAATACAAAAACATTAATTCAAAGCGATACATGCGCCTATGTTTATAGCAGTATTATTTACAATAGCCACGAAACGGAAGCAGGCTGAGTGTCCGTTATGTTATATATACATAATGGAATGTTATTCAGCCATAAAAAATGAAATCTTGCCATTTGCAATGACATGCTAGAGCTACAGAGTATTATGCTGAGTGAAATAAGTCAGTCAGAGAAAGACAATACCATATGATTTCACTCATGTGTAATTTAAGAACAAAACAAAGGAGCATAGTGACAGAATGCAGAGTACTAACCACTATACGATCACGGCCAAGGAGAGGCAGACCAAGAAACACTCTCTTTTTTTTTTTTTTCCTTTTTAAAAATATTTATTTATTGAGAGTGCGTGCATGAGGGAGGAGAGAGAGAGAGAGAGAGAGAGAGAGAGAGAGAGAATCCCAAGCAGGCTCCACGCTCAGCATACAGCAGGACACGGGGCTCAGTCCCATGACCATGAGATCATGACCTGAGCCGAAATCAAGAGTTGAATGCCTAACCGACTGAACCACCCAGACACGCCCCCAAGAAACAGACTTTTAACTATAGAGAGCAAATTGATGGTTACCAGAAGAGAGGTGAGTAGGGGGATGGGTTAAATAGGTGATGGGGATTAAGGAATGCACTTGCTGTGATGAGCACTGGGTGTTGTATAGAAGCCTTGAATCACTATATTGCATATCTGAAACTAATATTAGACTATATGTTAACTAACTGGAATTTAGAAACTTAAAAAAAAAATCACAAGGAAGAGAAAATACGTTTGCAGTGCTGTACCGTGTTTACTGAAAAAATCTGCGTGCGTATAAGCGGACCTGCACTGTTCAAACCCATGTTGTTCAAAAGTCAACTGTATTCGAGGTGTGCAACATGATGTTTGAATACACATATACATGGTGGAATGGTTTATCAGTCATGCACATTAACTTATCTTGTCACATAGTTGCCTCTTCTCTGTGTGGTGAGAGTACCTGAAAATCTACTTTCTTAGCTCATTTCTAGTATACAGTGTAGTAGTATTAACAACAGTCATCAGGATGTACGTTAGATCTCTGTACATACCCGCCCTACATAAATGTAACTCTGTACCCTTTGACTAACATCTCCCCATTTGTCCCCACACCCCAACCCCTGATAACCCCCTGGTAGCCACCATCCTACCCTCTGCTTCTATGTATTCTACTTTTTTAGATTCCACATATAAGTGAGGTCGTACAATACTTGCCTTTCTGTGTCTGGCTTATTTCACTTAGTATAATGCCCTCCAGGTTCATCCGTGTTATCACAAATGGCAGGATATTCTTTGTTAAGGCTCAGTGATATTCCATGGTATGTATGTACCACAATTTCTGTGTCCATTCATCCAACCATGGACACCTAAGCTGTTCCATGTCTTGGCTGTTGCGAATAATGCTGTAGTGAACATGGATTGCTCCCTGCGTCTTCATGCCCACTGCGTCTGTGGTGCCATGGGCACACGCCCTCTGTGTTGGGCTGTTGCTGTGGTCTTCTCAGTTGCCTGTCTCCTCCCTGCCATTCATCTGGTCTCTTCTCTAGGATTCCCTCCAAAATGCCATCCGTAAATTTAAGTGAAAAGTTAATCACAGCACTCCCAAAGCCCACAGTCTTCATGGGCTCCTCATCATTTATACCAGAGAGAATCTTGACAGTGCTTCCCCATGGTAGGTATCGATAAATATTGGTGAAATGAGGAAAAGCACTTTGCTTTGTGGAGTCAGTTTCACTTTAGAATTAATTTGCACCTTACACTTAGCACTTTATAGATCTGCAATTACAGATATATTATTTTCCCTGTATTCTCAAAGAAAATTGGATTGATAAATTCTGTCTTGCCTTTTATGTGTTGAAACAGATACAGATGTCATTGTCGAGAAGAAGAAGAGAGGGAGCCCTGCTGTAACACTTCTTATTAGAGAACCTAAAGAAATATCTGTGGACATAATCCTGGCTTTGGAGTTAAACACCAGCTGGCCGGCTAGCACCAGCAAAGGCCTGCCCATCCAGCACTGGCTTGGAACAAAAGTTAGAAGCAGTCTAAGACAGAGGCCATTTTACCTGGTACCCAAGCACGCAAAGGATGGAGCTGGTTTTCAAGGTATCTTGAATGTGAAGGTTAACTTTAAAACATATAAGAGAGTTGTCTGTGTTTTTTTGGTCTTGTTTTTGTTTTTTTAAGTAAGCTCTATGCCCACCATGGGGCTTGAACTTCCTACCCATGATCGAGAGTCACATGCTCTAACGTCTGAGGCAGCCAGGCACCCCAAGGCAGTGTAACCAGTGCCGTTGGCATTTCAAGAGCCACCAGGTGAAATAGACTATAAGATGAGAGTTTGGTGACAAAAAGAATTGAAAAGTGCATAGTTGTAGTCGTAATATCAAATACTTGGCTTCAAAATATCAATTCACCCACATTTGAAGTTTATTTTTTGTTTGTTTCCAATAAAGAAAGGCAGTACTGGCCTTGGAGTCAGACTACCCTTGAGCTGAATCCTGAGGCTTCTCTTACTAGGTGTGTGATCTTGGGCTAGTTAACCAAACCTTTCAAAGCTACTTGAAAGTTTCTTGGAAGAGAAAAAATGAGACAGTTTATGTAAAATCCCTAGTTCATGGGGCGCCTGGGTGACTCAGTTGGTTGAGCATCGGACTTCATCTCAGGTCATGATCTCGAGGTTTGTGAGTTTGAGCCCCGCGTCGGGCTCTGTGCTGACAGCTCAGAGCCTGGAGCCTGCTTCGGATTCTGTGTGTCACACCTCCCCCCTGCCCCTGCTGTCTCTCTCTGCCTGATCCCTGCTTGTGCTGTGTCCCTCTCTGTCACTCAAAAATGAATAAACGTTAAAAAAAATTAAAAAAACAAAAACCTCTGTCCTTGTGCTATACCATACTGTCATATATAATGTAGCTTTATAAGTCTTGATATCTGGTGGAGCAAGTTCTCCCACTTTGTTCTTCAAGGGTATCTTAGATATTCCTGAGCTTTTGTATTTTCATTAAAATTTTGGTATCCTCTTGTCAAATTCCACAAAATCATTTTTTTTTTGGAATTTTGATTGACAGTACATTGAACCTATGGATAAATTGGGGGAGACTTGACATATTTTAATAATGAGTCTTCCAGTCCATGTACAAGGTGCACATCTCCATTTATCTAGATTTCCTCTGATATGTCTCGGTAAGTTTTAGAATTTTCTGTCAAAGTTTTGTGGATAGTTTCTTAGATTTACTCATAAGCAGTTGTAACTTTTTATTATGAAAAGTTTTAAACCAATAGGAAAGTAGACTGAAGAACATATTGAACTTACACAAACCTGTCACCCAGCTTCTTTTGTATGTTCTACATACACAATTATATTACCTGTCAGTAATAATAGCTTTGTTTCTCTCTTTCCAATGCTATGTCCCTGTTTTTCCTTCCCTCACCGTGCATGTTAGGTTAGCCAGTGCATGTTGAACAGAAATGGGGATAACCAACATCCTGTCTTCCTAATTTCAAAGGAAAAGCCTCAACTTTTTACCTTATATTATCATGTTACTCTTGTTTTTTTAAATCTACCTTTGCTGAGAGATGTTTTTTATTTAAACACGAATATTAAATTTCATTAGCTACATTTTCTGCTTCTATTGAGATGATCATATGGTTTTACTTTATTCTGTTAATGAGACAGTATAATAATTTTTAAATTACAAATCAATCATATATTCCTGGTATAAAAACAACTAGATCATAGAACAGTCAGAATGAATGTAAAAGAGGTAGCCATGGTAAAACTCTCGAAGCGGGGGAAAACATTCATTTCTTATGTAAACTCTCCCAAGGAGTAGAAAAAAGGAAATGTCCCCTAGTTCATTTTACATGAATACCAAAACTTGCAAGGATGGTATAAAAAAATAAATAAACTTCAAACCAGTTGATTCAGATTATTATTGAAACAAAATAGTAACAGACCGAAGTTAGCAATATATAAAAGGTAATATGTACATCTTAGCATGCTAACTGTATTATGCTCCCTGCTGCTCTCCTCCATTTTTCCTATTTCAACCCATTATTTGCTTCAGATCACTTGTTTTAATATGTAATTACATTATTTGTCCACTTTTGGTCTGTCTCCCTTTAGAAATCTTCCAGAGTGATATTTTAATGAAGGAAATCACTTCAGTATTGTGTAGTTTATATATGGATGCTTTTGGTAAAGTGCTTTTCTTTCTTTCTTTTTTTGGAAATTAAGAAGAAACATGGCGGCTATCCTTCTCTAACATTGAAAAGGACATTTTGAAATGTCACGGACAATCTAAAACCTGCTGTGAAATTAATGGAGTGAAGTGTTGCAGGTAACTTCCTTATTTTGATAGATGGCGGATTGCTGATGGAATGTTTAATTCTCTGTTGATTTCATAGCTCCAACCTGAAGATACTCATTGTTGAGTCCTGGGGGCGATGCATGGCTGGACTGACCCTGGAGTATTATCTAGAGGGCAAGCATGAAACCAGGGAAGCCAGATCCAAGAGACGAAGGAAATAGTGTCAGAAGCCAAGACCAGGGAGCATAAGCCCTGAACCTGAATCAGATAGTGGCATGAAGTAGGACAGAGTGAGACGATATGAACACTCGCTATGGCTCGCCTCGACAATCGGATGTGTTTAAGTAGTCTGGTTGCTTTAAGGTCATGAGCATTAATGTACATAGTGGGAGGAGACCAAAAGATCACTCTTATTGGATACTGGTGCTTGCTTTGCAATGGTTTGTTTGTGATGAAGGCCAGGGACTGACTAGCTATACTCGAAACAACACTAAGAGATAGGTAATTATTTGTCTTGTTAACATACGCACCGTAAAGAAAATTGAAAAGAAATCATTCAAGTTTCTAAAGTAGTCTAATAAAAGGGTCACAAAAGCTAAAAGGTCAAGACAAGAATGCCCCACATGCAGCCACAGGAGGTTAAGACTTCATATGTAGGCTTTGAAACAGGCATTAAGAAAAATATATTTCCTGGGGTTCCTGGGTGGCTCAGTGGATTAAGCGTCCAACTTCAGCTCACGTCATAATATCACGGTTCATGGGTTCGAGCCCCATGTCTGTCTCTATGCTGACAGCTCAGAGCCTGAAGCCTGCCTTGGATTCTGTGTGTGTGTGTGTCTCTCTCTGTCTCTCCCTCCCTCACACACACACTCTCTCTCTCTCAAAAATAAATAAATAAATAAATAAATAAATAAATTTAAATTTAAATTTAAAAGAGAAAAATACATTTCTTTTTTATGTTTTAAGTTTGAAAAATGTATTTTAAGTTTATTTATTTAGTTTGAGACAGAGAGAGCAGACAAGTGGCACAGAGAGGGGGAGAGAGAATCCCAGGCAGGCTCCACACCATCAGCGTGGAGCCCAGTGTTGGGCTCAAACCCACAAATATGATGACCTGTGCCAAAACCACAAGTTGGGTGCGTAACCAACTGAGCCACCCATCCACCCAGGTGCTCCCTGCCTTTTTAAGTTTTAAGTATTTTCTATACACATGTGGGGCTTGAACTCATGACCCCAAGATTAAGAATTGTACCCTCCTCTGACTAGCCAGCCAAGTACCCCCCAAAAAATATATTTCTAACAAGGCTAAATAGTTTTATAACATTAAATTTTGTCAACTACTAAATAACTGGGTGAATAAGTATTTGCAGCTTAGTAAGACAAAATCATTTTGTAAAAATCATTTATATATTTTATTATTTTTTCTTAAGTAGGCTGTATGCCAAACATGAGGCTTGAACTCATGACCCTGAGATCAAGAGTCACATGCTCTACAGACTGAGCCAGCCATCTACCACCATTTTGTAAAAATTAAAATGAGATTTTTCTAGGTACTGAATGACTGGATGAATAAATATCTGTCAGTTTGATGTAGTTAACTCCATTAGAATAAAATATTTAAGCTAAAAATAGAGAAGAGGGAAAATAAAATGTTTTTGAACCTTCAAAGCATGTTTGAAAACATAATCAGGTTTTAAGAATGGCCCTTTAATTATATTTATATATCTTTATTGCTTTTTGTACTTTTTATATGTCTGTATTGTTTACTGTATCTTTTTTTTTTAATGTTTATGTATCTTTGAGAGAGAGCAAGCAGGGGAGGGGCAGAGAGAGAGGGTGACAGAGGATCTGAAGCAGGCTCTGTGTGACAGCAGAGAGGTTGATGTGGGGCTCGAACTCAAGAACCGTGAGATCATGACTTGAACCAGGGTTGGACACTTAACCAACTGAGCCACCCAGCTGCCCCTGTTTATTGTATCTTTATATTTTTTTCCTTTAACATGCCTAAAGCTTTTTGTGGAATTAAGCAGGTCGTCAATAAACAAAAATAAGTGGTTTTCTTTTTTATTCAACAGGAAAGATTGTCTAAAACTAATGAAATATCTTTTAGAGCAATTGAAAATAAAGTTTGAAAACCGGAAGGAACTGGGTAAGTTCTGCTCTTACCATGTGAAAACTGCCTTCTTTCATGTATGTACCCAGGAGTCACAAGACAGTCGCTGGCACACCAGAGACCTGGAGCTCTGCTTTGATAACTGCGTGACATACTTTCTTCAGTGCCTCAAGACAGAATATCTCGAGCATTATTTTATTCCTGAATTCAATCTATTCTCTCGGGACCAAATTGACAAAATAAGTAAAGAATTTCTATCACAGGAAATTGAATATGAAAGAAATAATGGATTTCCAGTTTTTCATAAATTTTGAAATTACATTTTTAACAAGAATCAAGAATTAGACTTTATAATATTGGAATGTTTGAAATTTGTCACATCAATGATTAACTAAAATGAATGTAAATCATTTAACCCTCTGTCGTCTTAATGAACTCTAATCAGTATAAACAGATTGACTATCCTAGGAAAGAGATTAGTCAAGGAGTAAGAAGCAGAAGGAGTATTAATAATCTAAAAGCTTTACCAGGCTGGAAAGAAGAGGACAAAATACATATCACCTGAATTAAATTCATCAAGCACTTTGTGTGGAAGGTTGCAAGAGACATTAGGAATGATCACCGCCTCCATAAAAATGATAGAGTTCGTTCAATGTTCAAACATATTTAGAAGCAATGTCCTTGTCACATGTGCCAGAATCAGTAAGAAGGAAATGAAAAGATAAGTTCCACATCATCTCTACATGTCTCAAGAAATCCGTGTCATAGTAAAATATAGAATAATGCACGTGAGTAAAAATAAAACATGCAACTAACTTTTATTATTTTTAGTAACACTTTTATATGTATTTCTGAAAAGGCAATACATGCGTATGGTATAACACTCAAAGAAACAGGTACTTCTATACCTGGTATTTCCAAATGTTACCCTTCCTCCTCTGTGTTCAGGCTGCATTCAACTTAGAAGCAGCTGCTGTTTGTTAACTTTTCCCCATTCATATATTTTGCACATTTTCTTACTGGCTATTTTACTGTTCTCAATTTTTGTGCAAGTTCTTTATATATTTTGGATACTTATGCTGTGTTGGTTGTCTGTGTAACAAATAACTTCTCCTCTTGTGTGGAGTGTCTTTACCGTTTTTCATCTTTTAGTAAACAAGGTTTTAAAATTTTAATGTAGCCGAATGTATCAGTCTTCTCCTTTATAGTCTGTTGATTTTATATATCCTGTTTAACAATCTACTATGTTTGAACATACTAAGAGGAAAATTAGACATTTAGAGGAAAGTTTTGGAGTCAGTGAATGCTAAATAAATAGAAAACTAGACAAAAAAATCCAAACTACTTTTTATTCCAGGAAACAAATATATCCAGGATAAAGTCTGATTTGATCATATTGCTCAGCTGCATTTATATGCGAAGTCAAAGTTTTACAACCATTGACTATCAGTGTCACAGAACTAGGATTATTTGAGGAGAATAAAGAACAGGCTGAGTGCTGTTAATAGTTAATACTAATACTAACTATTAGTATTAATAGTTATTGTTAAAGGCAATAGTGAGGTAGAGGGGTTGGATTCTGTAGTTTCCTACTGCTTCATAACAAGTTACCACAAATTTAGTGGCTTAAAACACGTTTATTATTTCAGTGTTTGTGTGTCAGGATTCTGAGCATGGCTCTGCACAGCGTCTCAAGGCCACAATCAAGGCAGCAGCTGGGGCTGCAGTCTCATCTGGGGCCAGATGGAGAAGGATCCACCTTTGTTGGCAGTATTGATGTCCTTGCAGTGTAGAGCTGAGGACTTCGGTTTCTGTCAGCCAGAGGTTGCCCTTAGCTGCTAGGAACTGCCTTCAGTTCACCACGTGGCAGCCCACACAACATGGTAGGGTGCTTCAAAGCTCAAGGGAGAGACTCCAGCAAGAGACTGTGCTACAGTCTTATTTAACTTAATTCTACACATATATTCGTGTACATTCCATCTTCTGCACCATTCCAGTTGGTTGGAAGCAAGTCACAGGTCCCACGCATACTCGAGGGGAGGGGAATCCCTCCAGTGTGTGTCAGTTTGGCCAACAGTCCCCACAAGATGAGCCTTCCCTCTGAGCACGAATTGCAGTTTCAGGAGATTCCCAAAAGCATTCTTAGGTTTGATATTTCACTGGGAAGACTCAGAAAACTCATTGAAGCAGCTACACTCATGGTTACTGGTTGCAATTTATTACAGGGTAAAGACACAGGTTAAAAATAGCCAAGGGACTCCTCAGAGTCCAGGAGGATACCAAACACAGAGCTTCAATTCTCCTTTCCCTGGAGAGTTGTGGATGCATTATTTTCTTGGCATCCAGATAACGCACATGGAATATGGCCAAACAGGGATGCTCACCTGAGCCAGTTTTTATTGAAACTCTGTAGTCACTCCCTTTATGTCTAACCTCAGAGTCCAACCACTCCGGAGGTCAAGCATCATGATCCAAAGGCCCACCATAAGTCACTTTGTTAGACTTCTGGGCTGTTCTAAGGGCTTAGTGATTACCTGCCAGAAGCCAATGAGTTAGGGTCATATCTTTATTAGCTAGATATAAACCCCAGGAGGGTAAGAGTCATGGAGCCACTCTTAGTATAACCATTACAGGCCTGAATTATTCCTCTTACAATGGGAAATCAGCAGATAATATCAAATTTGAAAAACCAAGAAAATGCAATATGAACATGTTTTTTAGAAATGACTAAGATGAGGTGGTTGCATCTTAGTAATGGAAAATAAAGGAGAGAAAGGCTGGGGACTACTTTTTAAAAATAAGTCATGTAGGGTCTCCATCAACCTGCGTTGGCACCAGCGTCAGTGGCAACTGAGATCAAAGCTAATGTCAGAGGCAAACGTTCCAGAGGGGCTGTCCAGCACTCTGGGCCCAGAGCCATGTCTCCTACTCAGTCTCTGAGGAGGTCCCAGCAGAAATCAGGTCATGATCTCCAGAGATCTGGCCCAACGGACCCCATGTGTATCCAATTTGAGAAGCTCCATTGTGGCTTCTAAAGTTTATTTTGACAGAGAATGAGCTGGAAAGGGGCAGAGGACACAGAGGACCTGAAGCAAACTGTGCTGAGAGCCCACCATGGGCCTCTAACTCATTAACGTGACATCCTGAGCTGAGTTAAAGTCAGAAACTTAAACCCCGGGTGCCAGAAACTCATTTCGAAGATCTTGGCCCATACTGTTGGGATCCCATCTGTCCACATTCCTCTAAGGAGCCCAAATATTGCTTTTTTCTTGAAGGAAAAGAAACCTATCAAAGAACCTGCTAGGGAGGGCCTGTTGAAGACATGTAGTATCCCCAGCACCCCCACCACTCCTGTGCTTTACCCCCTGAATGTTGAGTCTCACTCCAATACGATCTGGACACCAGAAACAGAAATGTCTGATAGGTGATCCTCTACCCAGCCGGAGACCCTTGGCTCTGCCTCCGCCTCCACCCCAGGGCTTTGATCTGTATAGCTTTGGCTTTGAGGGGCTGCTGGGGGTCAGGAAACATGGCCAGGACCTCACCCATGACTTGTCCATAGTTAACCAGTGGCCCCAGGGTCCATGTAAAGCCTTGGGACCCAGATACAACTCTCCCCCAAATCTCCCTACCAGCCATGAAAGAAGACTTTGTCTTTCTGCAATGCAATCTGCATTCTGACTTACAGGTTCACTTAGTCTACTACTGAGTCTACTCTGGTAAACTTATTTTTGAATAAGTAAACTAATTTTTATTACGTAAGTGTTCAAATATACACAGAAGTAGAAAGGATAATATTATCATGTATCTATCACCTGGGTTCAACAATATCATTTCACTTTTCTAGTTTCATCTGTGGTCACTGAATTTGAAATTATCATATACATTTTTTCTAGATGTTTTATAGAGTTCTTATTCTCATATGCTGTGGGACTTTTTTATTTTTTTCTGAGAGAACTCAGACGCAGGGTTGAGGGAGAGGGAGAGGGAGACAGAGCCCAGTGCAGGACTCGAACCCACAATCCATGAGATTATGATCTGAGTCAAAGTTGAATGCTTAACCCACTGAGCCACCCAGGCCTCCCTTCAGGAAACTACTTTCCCATGAACGGTAGTAATGTAAGAGGGAAAGCCCTAACTAATTATACAAAATGTTAGCACAAGTAGCCATCATGCACAGAACAGCCTATAGGCTGAAACTTTAGAGCTGATGCATATCTTGGTGTCATGAAATCCTTTTACTCTTTCATTTAGAAGTAGGTGAAGTGTAGTCATTTAAGAAAACCATTCCCAAATAAAATCCTATTGGACAAAATTAAAGAGCCATTCAAAATAACAGATCACCTTATCTTTTATCATAGAAAAAATTTGTCAGCAGCCTTTTTTCACTGCCATGACATCTAAACAGACTTTTAACTCTTTAAACACTGACATTATAGAGCAACATTTCAGGAGATAAAATGTACTTCCATTTTTAAATAAGATAATAAAAAGTGGAAAATTAATGCTATATTCCTTCATAACCATGAAAAATTAAACAAGTTTACATGTTTGATTTTATTAAAGATATAAAATATTTACTTCTATCTTTTTAAACACTATTATTTTAGAATCAGTCATCTCTTCACACAGCCAGCATGTTTGTGATATTTCCACATATCCTAAACAGTATCTCTAAAGTCTTGAAATCTGAAAAATAAGCAGAGAAAAACATGAACTGCTATTCCCAAGCCTTTAAGTTTTGAACTGTGATAAAATTCAGGTAACAAAATCTGCCGGGCTGACCACTTTAAAGACAGTTCTATCTTCAAATGTTCTACAGCCACTCTCCAAATTTTATCTTGCAAAAACTGAAAATCTATATTCATTTCACATCTCCCCATTTTCCCCCTTTAACCTCCTGAAAACCACTTTCCCTAGGAATTGAGTACTCTAGGTACCTATGTTAAGTGGAATTACACAGTATTTGTCCTTGACTGGCTTAGTTCACTGAGCATAATGTCCGAGGTTCACCCATGTTGTGCCATCAGGTTAGAATTTCCCTTTACAGGCCACCCATTAGTTTCTCTGTGCATGCCGGGGGTGCCTACACCTTTTGGCTATTGTGAATAAAGCTGCTGTGAACTTGGGTGGACAAAGCTCTTAGGGACCCTGCTTTTAATTCTTTTGGATATTATACCCAGAAATGGAACTGCTGGGTGATATTGAGCTTTTGAGGAACCACTATATTTTGCACAGTGGATGCACATCTTACATTCTTCATTTCACCCCTCCCCACCAACACCGATAGTAGATACTCTAATAGCCACCTGGATGTGTGTGAGGCTGTCTCCTTGCAGTTTGCTTGCATTTCCCCAATGATTAATGAGGCTTTGTTGTTTCATGTTTATTGTCCATTTTTGTATCTTTGGAGAAATGTATATAAGTCCTTTGCCCATTTTTTAATCAGGTTGTTTTTATTCAGTTTTGAGTTGTCTGTAAGTTCTAATCTCTTCAGATGATTTGCAAAAAAATAGCTAGAGGTATTATGCTAAGCAAAAGTCAGAAAAAGACAAATTTTCCTCATGTGGAATTTAAGAAAAGCAAAGGAAAAAAAGACAGACTCTTAACTTTATCAAATTGCTCAGAGGTACCAATTTATATCTTGGCCAACTCCATTACACTAGAGATTTCTATACTTTAGTTTTATTTTTCAACTCTCGAACACAACTCTTAAGTGTAATCTTTAGATTAACAGCTAAAGAACCCCTAATAATTGTGTTAATGATTCTTAGAGATAGTGCTGATTGCAATAACCGCTAACAGTGTAGTTAAGGAAAACAGGCAGTTGGAAATCCATAATTTCAAAGTGTTAAATTTTACCTCCTCTAGGCTCGTACCACTTTGACAAGGACATTAGTAATAACATTTCTTGTATTTCCCTTGGGGCTTCCCCGACTTTTCCATTTCTTTCCTCAGTTGATTTGCCTTGTATCTCTCGGCCATAGCAGCAAGTTCGTCTGGGACATCCTGAAAAATTAATTTTGTATTACTAGGAATGAGATTTTTGTTCAGAGTACAAGCTTTTTTCTTGGCACTTTCTGAAAAAACTTTTAATGTTTGAGGGTGGGAAAGGGTAGAAAAAAGAGGGAGACACAATTTGATGCAGGCTCCAGGCTCTGAGCAGTCAGCCAGCTCAGGGCTTGAACTCATAGACCATGAGATCATGACCTGAGCTGAAGTCAGATGCTAAACCAACTGAGCCACCCAGGTGCCCTAAAGTAAAAACTGTTGTCACAGTTCATGAGTTTGAGCCCTACATTGGGTTCTCTAGGCTGTCAGCCCAGAACCTGCTTCCAATCCTGTCCCCCTCTATCTGCCCCTCCCCTGCTTATGGTCTCAGAAATAAACATGAAAAACTATTTCAAAAAGAAAAATGAATATAACCAGACTGATCTTTAAAAACTTCCATGACTATGCTACCACTCCCTGCTTGCATAGCCCTTCACAGTTGCTTGCCAGGCCCCCTAACTGCTATGTTTTACCATTGGGCCTGAATGTTCCCCCGCAAGAATGTGTATCCCTTTCTTGTACAGCTCTCCCAAACTCCACCCCATTGGCTTCTTCCTCAGTATGATTTCCATTGATGCTCACTACCTTTAGATCGGGTTCCCCAATTATATACTATAGCTCCTTGTCTTTGTCATGCTATAGCCCTCATAATGTGTTCAATGTTTTTTTTCCTGAAAGGCACTAAGCCCTGGTATTTGGAATAAATGAAATTATTTGAGCATTAGGAAAGTGATACAGGTAAAGTTCTGAGTTGTTTATTCTTACCTGATATGTTCTTTCCAGAATATTAATTAACTCGCCAGCAATTCGCCAGTCATTTCGGGTGATGAGGGTAATAGAAGTTCCCGTCTTCCTATAAAAGGAGGGGGAGTTCAAGTAATTTGTTTTTAATTTGTACTCATGATTCAGTTAGCAAAATAAAAGTAGCAAAATCTCAACTTTTTCACAAGCCCAAATAGGTATTAAGCATTAAAAGTTATCATTTCAACAGCAATTTGGAATCTCAATAATCTGGAGCTGTTCTGCTTTTATTTGAGAGAGAAAAAGGGTGCCTGCAAATAGGGAAGAGGCAGAGGAGGGAAAGAGTCCCAGGCAGGCTTCCTGCTCCATGTGACCCTGGGATCATGACCTGAGCTGAAACCCAGCATCGGATGCTCAGACACCCAGGCACCCGCACCCCTGTTTCAAATGTCTATTTGCAGGGGATTTGCTAATAGTGTTCTCATTGGGGGGGGAAAACATCCTCTTACACAGGGACAGTAGATTGACCACAGTATAGCTCAGTATAACTCTACAGATATAAAGCAAAGAGTATAAAATAAAACTGCAGCTAATCAGAGAGGTATCTGGTAGAATCTGAACAGGCCGACTGGACATGGATAAAGTAGGAAAGCAGGTGGCAAAATTTATAGGCAAGACCACAAAAACCATTTTTCTAGCTAAGACTCATTTGTGAAGGGGGTAATGGCGGTTGGCTTCTTTCCTAGGGAGACTGGGTTTACTTACCCTGCTCTTCCTGTGCGGCCTACTCTATGCACATATTCTTCAATGTTCCGGGGGAAATCATAATTGTAAACATGTGTGATGTCATGGACATCGAGACCTCGAGATCCTAGGTCAGTGGCGATCAGTATTCTTACTTTACCTAAAGAAGAAAACCAAAAGGATATACATTCTAGCATAAACCAACCCAAGACATATCAGAGAAGTATTCTCCCCTAATATCTAATTGGGTGAACAATTATAACTTTTAATATTAAAAGGCTTAAGACAGTGAAAATGGGAAAGGGATATTTATAGTCTCTTTTAAACTGCTGGCAAGTTACAACACTATACACCGTGGTTCAGCAGATAGTCCCTGCACCATCTGTATCATGTCACAAAGATATGCGTCTTTTAGGTAAATTAATGGCAAAACCCCTCGTTGCAAATTATCACCTTGATATCCAGGTTTAAATATTAGTTCTTGGAGTTTGGATAGCTCTGAAAACCTGACTAAAATATATTTTTAATTGGAGAGTGCACAGCCAAGCAGGGGAGAGGGGCAGAGGGAGAGAGAATCTGAATGCATGCTCAGCACAGAGCCTAATGTGAGCTTTGATCCCATTGACAATGGGATCATAACCTGAGCTGAATACTAGAGTCAGATGCTCTGACTGATTCACCCAGGTGGCCCTGAAAATCTGAATATTCAGAGCTCTAGCAGGTAGTTGGGATCTGTCAGCTGAGGGAGACTCATGATGGGTTCCGTGAAAAGGTGCTGTCACTCAGCTATGTGCAGGCATTGCACATTTAATCTGGAATACTTATTGTATAAATGTACCTTTTTTAACATACCTGTTTTAAAGTTTTCTAATGCTCTCTCTCGGTCTTTCTGTTCTCTATTTCCGTGAAGGGACTCCACTGATATATGTTGCAGAATCAGGTCACTTGATAAGTGATCAGCGCTGAAGCAAAAGATGAAGTCAGTGATCTTAAGTGCTTATTCGATCTAATGCGACTGTCAAATCACTAGTTTTACTTACATTAGCAGAGAACTGAAATTATGTACTATGAGACATATATACACTGTTTCAAATTCGCATGCAAATAGAATTAATGCTCAACATCAGTATGATGATTTAATGATACAAAAGAAAAATACTTACACAGCTTTTCTGCTAACAAACACAATGATTTTGTCTTTGGGAGACCTATTTTCTAGAAATTCCTGAATATGAGATCTCTTTTCTTCTTCTGTGGTGACAATGACATTTTGTTTCACGGTACTTACAGCCTAAAGGAGTCAAAGATCAGTACATCAAAACTGATAGGCAAACACTACATAGTAGCCCAAAACACAGCTATTGCTATCACTGGTTAAGTTTTAATACACTAAGGGGACAAGAAGCAGATCCTCTTGAAACATCCTGTTTCTACTCAAAGATTTATAGCTTAGCCTGTTGCTTCTTATTCACCCAAGCTGGAGTTAGAAGCTTGAATACTTGGCAGTTAGTTGCAATCAACTGGTTACCATCGTTGGGAAAGAAATAACCAGAGTGAGGCCAAACTCATGAATTTGGGTACAATTCTTGTAATGGAGGATTAGCTTAGGACAAGAGTTTCCATTAATGAGTATTCTGTCACTTTAATACAAAATCTCAAAATGTCATTTTGAGATTAAATTGTTAATTGTACCAATCTTAAATTGATACAATTTAACCCAGAGATAAAATAGGTTTTAACAGCATTTAATGAATGGCATTCCATATCTAAGTGAAAACTTTTCATGCATTCTATTGAAATGAGTGTAGGCAATGGCCTGTCACTAATACCTGTGATTAAAAGATCAATTTTTCAAGGATTAAGTGAAAGGTCAATTTAGATTAAGTGGAAGGCCAGGGAACTTGATAAAGATATATTAGAGATCTTTATGGATTGTATAATTATTGATCTGAACCCATTGATCCAAAACTTCACCAAAAGAGAACCAGACTTACGTGCACATGTTGACCTTGTTCAGAACCTGATTATAACAGGGAAATAGGAGAAAGGACTGGATTTCAAGACATTAAGGGATTATTAAAATTTTAGATGTGAGACTAGTACTGTAATGTTAATATTAATCTTAGATGTACACTTAAGTTTGTATCAATGAATTATATGTATCTAAGATTTTCTCTATAATCAGGTAGCAGAAAGGAGATATGCCAAAACACAATGTAATTAAAATTCATAATAAATATTTTTGGTAATAGAAATAAAAAAACAAGCTTACAATTAGGTCCAAAGTACCAACATATACAATCATGGGCTCTTTTAAATAAGATTGTGCAAGTCGTCGGACAGCATATGGCCACGTTGCACTGGAAATAAAAAACGTGATACAAACATTAAAATTATGAACCAAAATTACTGTTTACCTAAATACTATGAATCAGATTACCCATGTAAGACAAATTGAATACTTTTAAATCAGGAGGATTTTTACAGAATGTATACTTCAGAGGATTGCTCAACTAGAGTGAAGCTACTAAATGAAACTTCTAAATAAGTTGAATAAACAGGCTTATAAACCAAAGGTGAAGATCTATACCTTAAATTCTAATCTAAAAAATGAATTCAAGGATTAGTTTTCTCTAGGCCTTTATAAAACTAGGATTGTCAACATACATTGTCAACAGTCAAAAAACTAAGTGTTTATGCAAAATAAAAGCATTCCCAAGTGTACTGAAAGGACATGTATATTCAAATGTTTCTTTACCCATACATATTAAGTACTTACCTTTTGTACTTTTATGGTAATAATAGTAACAATTGGAACTATTAGCAACAAATGAAGAAACTTTATACTTCCAGGAATATACTATTTTAATGTTAATGGCACAAAGGTTACATAAGTCACAGAGAAAATAGTCTATAGATCACTTTGCATTTTTTTAATGTTTTTATTTTGATAGAGTGCAAGCAGGAGAGAGGCAGAGAGAAAGGGAGGCACTGAATCTGAAGTAGGCTACAGGCTGAGCTGTCAGGGCAGAGCCTTAAGTGGGGCTGGAACTCAGACAGGGAGATCATGACCTGAACAGAAGTCAGATGCTTAACTGACTGAGCCACCCAGGCTCATTTATGTAACATTATTTCTCAGTTTTATCTTGGGCAAAAAAGGTATTCAGTAATCAAAAGTTTATCTCTAAGGACAGGTGATTGTTTTCAAATGTGAGGCCCCCACTACTGAAACACAATCTCCCCTCCATGAGTTCCTGGTATGTTTTCATACATGTAACTTACCTGTAACTTAGGAAATCCGATAGTCATTATACTACTACATTGAATTGATACACTAAGTGATGACATAATGTCTTTAACCTAAGCATCTAAAGACACTTTCAAGTAATGCTCTAAAATACTGTGGGGAATTGAGAATTGAGTCTAGTCTAGTTCAGTGATTTCTATTTTGGAGACTAGCACTTAGGCATATACCCACCTGGTCATAATGGTCTGCCTGTCTGGGCGCACATCTAATAAAATCTTCATTATCTGGGGTTCAAATCCCATGTCTAGCATCTTGTCAGCTTCATCTAATACCTGCATTAAAAATGATTGTAGCTACATTAGCTATGGGTGGTAATATGTATGCTCTCAGTTAACATAATACCATAATAAGGTAACTTTTTCTTTTTTCCCTTATTATTTAAGCCACTATTACTTTAGAAAAATACCATTTTATTTTCAGAAAGATAGTGGAAAAGTGGGGGAGAGTCCCAACCAGGCTCCCTCACACTGGTGAGGTGAGATCATAGCCAAAATTGAGAGTGGAAGAGTCTGATGCTTAACTGACTGAGCCACCCAGGCACCCTTCAAGAGAGTATTGTAATTTCTTCAGGACAAGTAAGCATGGATCTATAGTTGTAACATAGATCAGATTTTATTTTTAAGCTAAGTTTCTAGATCAATCTAATGGAAAAATAATGTAACTGTCTAAAATATCCACATGGATTTTAATTTTGTTTTGTACTTATCTATAATGGAAAATGTTCCTAGGATTTAAAACCATTACAAGGGCCTCTGGGTGGTTCAGTTGGTTAAGCATAGACCTTTGATTTTGGCTCAGGTCATGATCTCTTGGCCTCAGGCCCTATATTCACCAGTGGAGCCTGCTTGGGATTCTGTCTCTCCCCCACTCTCTGTCTCTCTCAAACTTAAAACCATTACAAAATGGATAGTATTCTAAAAGACTGTTTTAGTAAGAATTCTGTTCTTCCTCCCAGTATCCCAAACCCTCACTCCATGATTACCAGGTAAGTTATGCTTCTGAGGTCAACAAAGTTATTCATTTGTAGATCGTTCAATCTTCCAGGTGTTGCAATAATAATATCTACTCCTTTTTTCATTTCTTGTATTTGACCATTTCTATCTCCTCCACCATATATACAAACACTTAAAAAAAAAGTGGTACATGTTTAGGCAAGGAATGTTCCATTACAATGCAAAATCCCGACCAACCAAAGCATTTTGGGTACAAAACAAAACACAAGGTATATAAATCAGAAAGCATCACCTACCCTCTGTGTTGTATTTGTCCCTTTTTAAGAACTATACATACCCATCAACCCTCAGTGATGTGCCCTAAAGAGCCATATTTGCATCACTGTTACTTGATGTCATTGCCCCGCTACTTTTGATTTAGAGTGGGGTAATGCCTGACCCACGGTGAGCCAATCAGACTGTCTAGATGTGTAAAAAATGGAGACAATGTATAAAGCTATGAATTATTAAAATGATAAAAGAATGGACAATGAAATGATGTACCTTTTAAGGCCTTTATATGAATACTTGGAACACTCTGCTTGTACTTGGAGTGCTAGTTCTCTTGTGGGTGTAAGGACTAACATCCCGGGTCCATTCCTTTTTTCTCTAATTCTTTGGAGAGAAAAAACATTTATTAAAGTACCTGTACATAGAGTATTCCTGGCTTTCAGAATTTGTAGCAATGGATGTTAGAAGTCATACATTCACCCCAAAATATGGAATATAGAAAAATGCCACATGTAAACAGCCAAGGGCCCAGATGCCAGCCTTTTCATTTAACATGGCCAATGCTTTCCTGTGTCAAACATTCTTTCACACAATGATACTGGACATAATTTAAACAATTCATTTCCAGTATTTCACTCTTAAGACACCCTATTGCTTCCTAAAAATCCTTTGTTAAATTATACTCTAACCAGCACAGTACATGTGTGTTTCCCTGAGGCTAGGCATACTTTTTGGCCAATGCAATAGAAGAAACTTTAATTGCATTTTTGATATCCATTATCTATTAAGCCCCTATGAAGAGAACCCAACTTTAGAAATTCTTACACAGGTTGTAAATCTAGATGGATGAATCCAGGCATTAGGTAGGATAATGTCTTCCCCGTTCCAGTTTGGGATACTCCTATAAGATCGATTCCCTGAAGCACTATGGGCCATGCCTGGGACTAAAACAAATATTAGAAGTAAATCTTTTAGTCAAATGCTCCCCCTCTCCTTGTCCCAAACTTCTTTCAACATTTTTTGAGTGCTAGGCCCTGGTGGTACAGAGCATGCTCACAAGGGATAGTACCTCCCTTGTGATTTAACTTCTAATCAGATATTGTTTAGAGTCTGTAAAATATTGGAAATAAAGCATACCTGGATCGGTGTCGGCTTCCTGAAACCTGCCTTTTTAATGTTGTCCATAACTTCCGGGTAATGTTTAAAGGCGTCCTCGAAAGTACATGTAGGATTTGGTATCTGACGCTTCTGGTCATTTTTCAGGTCGTCACACATTATATTATAATTTTCTTTCCTTTAGGGAAAAAGAATATTAGTGGCTTTGGTCACTTTATTCCAAAATTTTTCCCAGCATTAGTTCATCGTATCTAGAAATTCAACTGCCACTGTAAACCTACAGAAAAATCTAAGTAGAAGTGAGCCCATCTTTATCCGAAGAGTTAACAGAGAATAAAAGATACATTGTATGAACGGGCCAATGAAATTTCATGGAAAGGTGAAAATAGAGCCTGAAAATCACATGCTTAGGGATTTAAATCAGACTTGGCAAACATAAGGTTTATAATGTTCCACATACATTTCCTTAATTTATCCCTCAACAATCCTGTTAAGTGGGAATTATTCTCATTTATCTAATGATCAATTTTCCAGTCTGAGCCCTGTCCCAATCCTTAACTCTTCTGCTATCCAATATCTTAGTTTTATAACAGACTGATAGATGTTGCTGATATGACCCTTAATTCTAGAAAATAAACACTGAATAGAGATGCTGATATTCATGTCAAATCAACTTATTGATTTAACAGTTGTAGAAATAATTCTAAAACTGCTATCCAACACAGCAGGCACTAACCACATGAGTCTTCAATTTTAAGTTAAAAACTCAGCCACATCTTAAAAATTCAATAGCTATATATAGTGACTACTCTATTGGACAGACAGTTCTTTTTCCATCTTTACAGAAAGGCTTCTTAGATAGCAATGTTCTCAAATATTTCATGTAGGATGGAACCAAGTTCATGTGAATACCAGAAATGTAGTCTTCAAATGCAAGAATTTCAAATGTTTGCCTAATGAGTTAATTTAATATAATACAAATACTTAAAACGACTCACCTCCAACTCTCTACTTGCTCTTGTGACATTGACTTTGTTGTTTCTGACTCTATGTAAAAATTTTTCTTAATGGCAGGTAAATCTGGAACAAAGATGAAAATTAAAACTTTGATAAATCAGGATTTATATTTCATTGAGATTTATTTACTGGAACAGATATCAAACTAAAATATTAAATTCACCTTACAGTTTTAGGCTGTTCTTTGCCAGTGAGGCTTAGGCTAGTCGCTAAGAGATCTGTTTTAGTTTGTCTTTCAATTACATTTTTCATCTGAGAAAGAGAGTCCTAATTAAGTTTAATAAGAGAAAGTATGCTTTACAAGGCAATCATACCACCTGATGAATCTTCTCAAAGACAGTAGACTGCTTTTATCTTTTCTTTGAATGTCCATCTTATTTCTGTGTAGGTATAGAATATTTCTTATTCCATTTTCTCTGGCTATCTTGTTTCCTTTCTTATATGCCTAGCATACTTCCTCCAAACGTTAATCTTTTCTGGACCCTCTATCCTAGATCTCCCCACCACATACTGTTCAGGGTGGCACTGGTCACTTAACATGCAAATGGACTGATCGCTGAAGTGATCTTTGTTAATATTTGTCACTATTAGGGCATTTGCTTTTTTTAATTTTAATTTACATTTATTTTAGATAGAGCTTGAATGGGAGAGTGGGAGAGAGGGAGAAAGAATCTTAAGCAGGCTCCAGACTCAGTGGAGAGCCCATCGTAGTAAATTTTAAATGAAGTTGTATTGCTGCTTTGGGATAGCCAAAATCAGTACCTGAATTTAGACTGAAATTTGTGGGTATGATGTTAAACATTACACTCCACAAGTTATAATCTCATTTCAAATTAAAGCAAATGAAAAAAGTCCCTTAATATCTTTAGAACTATGCTTTTCTTCCTCATTAAATGCTTTTCCCTTTTTATTTCGCCTGTCGGCCAGGACACTCCAGAATCAATTTTTGCTCAACCATACCCAACCATGTTAACCACTTATGGTCAGCACATTTATTGCCTTCATTTTCCCCTTCAGCCTGATTTTCTTCATTTTATTAAACTCTTGCCATGAGTTAAGACAAAAAAGCTTATTTTTTTAAGTTTAATTTTTCCAGGAGAGAACTCAAATGGAGGAGGGGCAGACAGAATTAGACAAAGAATCTGAAACAGGCTCCAGGCTGAGCTGTCTGTGCAGAGCCAGATGTGGGGCTTGAACCAATGAAGCCGTGAGTTCATGACCTGAGCCAAAGCTAGATGCTTAACAGACCGAGCCACCCCGGCTCCCCATAAGTTTAATATTTTAATTGTCCACTTATAGCACTGATTACAGCATAGAAAACCTAGAAACAAATCTTGCCCCAGGGACTAACTGCAGCATTTAATGTTTTATTTTCATTTTTCATATTGATTCCATTACTAGAAATAAGACATATCTTAGAGGATAAAAACCTCGGAGGTAAAAAAAAAATAGAGAGGTATACCAACACTAAACGTACATGTTAGGATACAGCACTAACCTTCCCACTTTTTCTTTTTCCATTTCAAAGCATCTTCTCGAATCTGATCCCAATCAATCAATGGCTGATTCTCTGTACTATTACCCTCTGTCCTTAAATCTTTTCCAACAGAAGGTTGGAATGCAACAATATCTGTTAAAATATTTTTTACCAAATTAGTTCAAAACAATTCCTAACTGTATAAATTACCCCACTTTACTGTTTTGTGTTTAAAAACCAGACAATAGGGGCACCTGGGTGGCTCAGCTGGCTCAGGTCATGATCTCATGGTTGGTGAATTCAAGCCCCACATCGGGCTCTTGGCTATCAGCTTGGGATTCTATGCCTTTACCTGGGCTCATGCGCACTCTCTCAAAATAAAATAAACTTTTAATACATACACACATACATACGTACATACACATACATACCAGAAAATAACGCTTAAAATATCAAGAGTGGGTTTTAGTGTTATAATACTGACAATTCGTATGGTTTGTCATTTAATAGATTTGTGAAATGGAAAACATTAAAGAAAAGGAAATTACTACGCAAGCCTGGTATTTGCTAATCAATCACTTATTAATCTTTACAAAAATCCTGTGAGGCAGATGTCACCTCAGGTTAAAGAATCTTAAAGGCCTTCCAGAGAGTTTCCTTCCTAAGAAACACTAAGAGGCAATGCTGCCAGCAACTTAAGATGCTGTTTTTCACTTTCATGGTATTTCTGGAAATGGCTCAATAATGGCTTTTTCTCTAGTCCAAGATTTGAAATTTTTTTGAGTAACTATGCCTAATTTGGGGTTTAAACTCATGACCCCAATATCAAAAGTCACATGCTCTACCAACTGAGTCAGCCAGGTGACCTGAGACTTTAAATGTTAAATAATTAGGCAGTTTTCAAAGCTGGTCACATTCTAGGGAAGAGATAGAATCAGAAGGCCAGGATTAATCCTTCCACCATTAATAGTGAATGCATTAAAAAGGTTTTTTCTCACTTATCTGTGGCTAAAAAGTAAAACTGCTAGGCTTACCCATAGAGATTGTTTTAATTTGAGGAAAAGAGTATTCTGGCATTTCAAAGGAAAAAAATCTAATAGACAAGATTTAATGACATCCATCTAAAGCTATGTTATCAGGAAAAGCAACTATGCCTTAACACTGAATGCAATTTTTAAAATTTTAACAAGGCAGTACCAGGCAAAAATTACTTACCTATTCTGGGTTTTGCACTGTAATTTTCTTGTTGTTTAACAATATTATCTATTGCTGTTTTGGCCTTGGCCTTCATTCGTACGGTACCAAATATTCTAACCTGGGCTTCGGGATGGCCTTTTATTATCTAGAAGCAGGAGAAAAATAGGTGAGACTGAAGTCCTTTTACCATGCCCCCCCCCAAAGGAAAAAAAAAAATCACTCAACCTCACAGTATAAAATTTTAAATAAATCTAGTATTGCTATCAGTGTCTTTTAAATTCTAATTGGAGGGGATTCTTTGTCTACAAATCTTTCCTAAGATTTACCTCCTCGTTGGAATAAAAGGAACAGGACAATCTAAATTTAAAAACTACCATGACAGGGGCACCTGTGTGGTTCTGTCAGTTAAGGTGTGACTCTTGATTTCAGCTCAAGCCATGATCTCACAGTAACTACTGAGTTCAAGCCCTGCATTGGACTCTGTGCTGACAGCTCAGAGTCTGGAACCTGCTTTGGATTCTGTCGTTCTTCCCATTCCCCACTCACACTGTCTCTGCCTCTGAAAAACGAATAAAGCTTTAAAAAAAGTCAGATGGTTAAACTACTGAGCACAGGCCCCCTGTGTAAGTTCTTGAAATGAGGCTGAAATGGAGAATGGAAGAAACCTACACAGAATGGGGACACAGGCGGTCTTAGACCACCCTGATGAGCAGGAGTTATATCAGCTAAGATCGTGTCAGGAGCCCAGCTGTAAGTACTCAAGGAGTTTGAGGGAGGGAGTGAAGGCAATGGAGGCTAGGTTAAAGGAGCCAGATCCAGTGGACAATGCTAAGGAGTCTGGACTCCTTAAGAGCCTGAGATTATGAAGTTTTTATGCAGAAAAAGAAAACAAATTATGAACACTATTTTAGAAAGACTGCCCTTGTCACAGTGGAGCCTAGCTAGAGGGGGCTAAGATTAGAAGTGGGATGGACAATTAGGGGAGAATGCCCCAAATGTTGTGATTCCCCTTGAGAAAAATACAGGAACTAGAAACGACAGTGACTGGTTACAGGGTAAGGAGATGGAAGTAATCCGAGATTTCTGGCTTGGGAACTGAGTGAATGATGTTGCTGCTTAGAGGGAATACAGGCCCAGATCAGGGTTTGAGGGATGGGGTCCAGGAAGCGCATGAATATTCTAGACATCTCAAACTGTCAGATTATCTGTAAAGATTTTTACCTCCAGGTGTAACAAAACCTAGACCAGTGTGGGACCATTCCTGGAAAAGAATGGCAGCCTGAAGAGCTTTCACACTTGGTATATTAATAACTAAATAGAAATCATAGTTAGGAACTATGCACTTTGAGGATTTAAGAACACAGACCACTTACCTGTATTTTAGTGTTCGTTGTACTTTGTATGTCTTTTATTATTGACCCACCGCGACCTGTTTTTAATACAAATATTTTTAAGAGATTTAATCAAAGCCACAATTGGGTATCACCTCATACCTATGAGAATGGGTATCAAAAATACAGGAGATGTGTTATGTGTTGGTGAGGATGGAGAAAAGGGAAGCTTGGGCACTGCTGGCGGGAATGTAAATTGATGCAGGTATGGAAGTTCCTCAAAAAAACTAATAGAACTACCCAATGATCCAGCAATTCCACTTATGGATGTATATCCAAAGGAATCAAAACTACTATTTCAGAGATATCTATTCTTCCATGTTCATTACAGCATTATTTGCATTATTCACAATAGTCATGAGGTGGAAGCAACCTACATGACTATCAACAGATTACTGGATGAAGAGAAGTATGGTATAGGTGCACCTGGGTGGCTTGGTTGGTTGAGCATCAGTCCTTATCTCAAGGTTTGTGAGTTGGAGCCCTGCAGACTCTCTGCTGACAGCTTGGAGCCTGGAGCCTGCTTCGGATTCTGTCTCCCTCTCTCTCTGCCCCTCCCCTACTAGGGTTGTCTGTCTCAAAAGTAAACACTAAAAAAATTTTTTTTAACATTTAAAAATTTAAAGAAAAATATGGTAGAAACATACTAAATGAGTTTTTGGTCTTAAAGTAATCCTTTTTTGACATGATTGAACTTTGACATTATGCTAAATGAAATAAGCCAATCACAAAAAGCAAATGGAGCATAACTGAGGTATGTAATGTAATCAGACATAGAAACAAAGATTGTATTTGCCAGGGATGGGATAAGGGGAAAATGATGAGTTTTTCAATGGGTAGTTAACATGAAAGAATTCCAGATGTCACACAACATTGCTTTTATAGTTAACATGATTGTCCTGCACAATTTAGGCTTAAATATGTTTTTTTAACACAAGAAAAAAAGTGGCTCCAGAACCAATATTAAGTAGGTGCTCTCTAGCACAGTGCCTGCACTATCAGGGATGCTCAGTAAGTGTTCAGTGCATGATTTAGTGCAAACCTAGGGGCTTTCATTTATGGAGCACTCTTCAGATCTTTGAGCCTGAGCCTCCTTGAAGGAACAATGAATCTCTACCAGTTCTATCAATCAGCTCTATTTAATAGCAGCCTGCAAAATGCGGTAGCTGTTTTTCAAAACAAGTTTAGAAAGGGGTAAAAAAAATATTAGCTCTCATAACTAATAGGCAAAGTGCTCGAATTTGTCCTCAGCCTTAATGGCCACAAATAGGGCAAATCTCCATACCTATAGTTTCTAAATATTTTTTTAAAAATGAATTTCTAAGACTCAAGGTGTACTAAGAAAAAAGATCCTGTTTTTCAGCAGGTAAATCATACTCAAGTAAAAAACTGAATGCAAGATATAGCTAATGTTCTGAACAACCCTAATATCCTACGCCTTCTTTAATGGCTCTACATGGTGCTCAAAGAAACAGATTGGACTAAGCACTCCCTTGCTGTTCATTTTGGGTCAAGCTGTGAAAAGGCCTGACCTTTCATTCCAAAGATTTCATAAATCTAGCAGTTTGGTCTCTCAAAGTATCATCTCTACAAAATATCTAGAAGTGCATTAAATTACATCACTCTAGCATCTGATGGTATTAGAAATATCACAGGTAAAGACCTTAATCTCATTAGATGGCAGCTGAATGGAGACGAAGAGAGTGGGGTGGGGAGGCCCTAGCCCCGGCCCCGCCCCCGTCCCGCATATCCAATCTTCTTTCACTCACCGATCACAGCGCCGACCCACACGTTCTTCAATCCAAAGGAGAGTGGCGGTTCGCGGGCACCAGCCGCCACAGGCTGCGGGAGACCAGAGGAATTCCTCCAGACCCCGCCGCGGCCGACCTTAGGGGTCCCCTGACCTCGATGATTTGGATCCTCCATCGGCCTCCTTTCCGGAGCCCGGGACACTGCCGAACTTCGTCGGGACGCAACGACCCACGAGGAGGCGTTGGCGTCTGCTTCTTGCCTCGACATGGTAGCCTGAAAAAGATCCGGCGCGTCCGACGTCGCTCCTATCAGGATCTGCACCGCACCACTGTGCCGTCGTAGTCTGCAAGGGTATCCACGCAGCCGCTACTTAAGGAGCCCGCTCAAGGCTCGCCCCGCCCTTTGCCCCGCCCCTCCCCACCCTGGCCACGCACCCATTGGTGAACAAGACGTTGTGGGCGGGGCCCTCACGGTTTGACCAATCCACTTTCTTTATCATACGGGGGCTCCTTGAAAGAGTCAATGCGCAGGCTTCAGGTTCCTCTTCAAGCGTGGGACTTCCAAGGGTTCTCTTTGTGCACTGCGCTACGAAACTCCCAGCCCAACCACCATCTCAGTAGTTCAGAAACGTTTTTTAGCCGTGACTCGTAAACATCAGCTGTTTTTACAACATGACCCAGTACATACATAAAAATTTTGAAACAAAAGGTTAACAAAACGGCCTTTATCATTGTTATAAGAGCAGCACTTTGATATATTTAATCCAATATTCATTTTTAAAACCTTGGTTGTTATGCACAAAATTTAATGACTCGCAGTTTTAAAAAAAAATCTCCGGACTGAAAAATGCTGCCTTAATGCTTCACACAACTCTTGACCTGAATGTTTGCTATGTTAGAGTTAAATTTATTCATTAAATAAATTTAATGAATGCCTGAAGCATTCCTGTCATTGTAGCGTGGCTGTGTGGCTGGATGTATTATTTCAGCGAAGTAAGTCAGCTAGGAGTGCCCCTGCCTTGATTAGGATCTTTGAATTGTCTAAGCAAATCTCAGTTCACTGTCTATCAAACAAAGTAGTTCTTTATTATGCTAGGTTCTGTGGTTGGTGCTCGGGAATGAAAAAAAGAAAAAGAAAAAATGTATCAAAGTGCATCCAGGTTGAATGGGTTAATCCACAGAATTAACTGTAACTTTCTTTCTTTCTTTCTTTCTTTCTTTCTTTCTTTCTTTCTTTCTTTCTTTCTTTCTTTCTTTCTTTCTTTCTTTCTTCTCTCTCTCTCTCTCTCTCTCTCTCTCTCTCTCTCTCTCTCTTTCTAAGTAGGCTCCTCAAGGAAGGTTGGAGCCCAAGGCAGGGCTTGAACTCATCACCCTGAGATCAAGACTTGAGCTAAGATCAAAAGGTTGAGGCTTAACTGACTAAACCACCCAGATCCTCCTAACTGTAACTCTTAAAGTAATCAAGTCTGGTGAGATAGGATTACAGTGCTATTGAAGCACCCAGGAAATATGTAAAAGCATAAATGTGTTCTGTGTTTAATATCCATTCTCTAATTTTTATCTGAAATGGATAGTATTAATGATCTTTAGAGGGGAATTTTGTTGGATTAATCCAATCCAATCTAGTCAAATCTAATAGAATCCTAATATTCTGTTGAGGGTTTTTGCACGTAGGTCTAGGAGAAAAAGGTCTGTAGTTTTCTTGCAAAGTCTTTGCTTTTGGTATTGGGTCAATGCCGGTCTCATAGAATGAGTTAGGAAGTTTTCCTTTATCTTCTATTTTCTGGAAGAGAGTGTAGAAAATTTGTGTAATTTCTCCTTTAAATGTTTTGTAGAAATCACTAATGAACACATCTGGGGCTGGTGGGTGCTTTCGGTTTTGCAGAGTTGTTAAGTGTTGATTTAATTTCTTTAATAGATATAGATACAATAGAAATAGTTTATTTCTTCTTGTGTGAAGTGTGGAGTGTGTCTTTCAAGGAAATCATCAAATTTGTGGACATAGAGTTGTTCATACTACTCCTTTTTAAAGTCCATGGGAGGGATGCCTGGGTGGCTCAGTCAGGTGCGCGTCAGACTCTTGATTTCGCTTAGGTCATGATCACAGGGTCGTGGGATAGAGGCCCGCATAAGGGAACCTGTTTGAGGTTCTCAAAAAAAATTTTTTTTTCTCTTTAATACAGCCCACGGGATATATAGTGGTGTCCCCATTTTTTATTTCCGGTACTAGTAACTTGTGTCTTCTCTTTTTTTTTCTTTGTTGGCCTGGCTAAAAGTTTATGATTTTATTGCTCTTTTCAAAGAACCAACTTTTGGTTTGATCCATTTTCTCTGTTGATTTCCTGTTTTCAATTTCATCGATATCTGCTCTCATTTTTATTATTTCTTTTCTTCTGTTTCCTTGTATTTAATTTGCTCTTCCTTTTTCATTTTCTAAGATGGAAACTTAGATGATTGATTTTCAGATTCTTTTCTCTTTTAAACTTAATTTATTTTGAGAGAAAAATCACAAGCATGTGAGAGAAACAGCATGAGCAGAGGAGGGGCAGAAAGAGAAGGAGAGAGAGAGAATCCCAAGCAGAGAATCCATACTGTCAGCAAGGAACCTGAGGCAGGGCTCCATCTCATGAACCATGAGAGCCTGACCTGAGCCGAAATCATGTGTCGACCTTAACTGACTGAGCCACTCAGTAGCCCCTAGATTTTTCTTTTCTAATATATATGCATTCAAGGCTATAAATTTCCCTCTAAACACTCTGAGTCTGTGGTTTGTCTTTTCTTTCTCTTAACAATGTCTTTCACAGAGCAGAAGTTTTAAATTTTAAGTATTGTTCTATTTTCTTTGTTGGCTTTTTTTTTTTTATTTTTTTGAAAGTAATCTTTATGTGCAAGGTGGGGCTTGAACATACAACCCCCAAATCAAGAGTCACACGCTCTGTGGACTGAGTGAGCCAGGCACCGCTAGTATCATTCTACCATCTGAAAGGCTTCCTTCACTTCATCCTGCCACATAAAGGTGAATTCCATCAAATATAAGTAAGAAATTATACCAGTTCTCCACAATCTCTTCCAGGAGGTAGAAGCGGAGGAAATACTTCCTCATTGCATGAGGTCAAAACTACCCTAACACCAGTAGTGAACCCTAAAGTAAACTATGGATTTTGAGTGATAGTGACTTGTCCATGTGGGATCGTCATAGCAAGGAATGTACTAGTATGGTTACACATGTCGATGGTAAGGAAGGCTGTGGATGGGGGTTGGAGGACAGGAGGTGGGAGGAGTGTATAAGGAAATCTGTGAACTTAGAGCTCAGCTTTGCTATGAACCTAAAACTGCTTTATGAAAATAAAGTCTGTTTTTGAAAAGAGAAATTTTGTGTCAAGGTCTTCATTTTGGTTTTGTTTTTCATTGGATCAGCTAATTTTTGTCCCTTGGGCAGCCGACTAATAAATAACATTCTATCTAATATTCTATTTTCTTACTTGGCAGAGATGCTAAAGAAAGGCATATCTAAAATAGTAATTACAGCTACTTTTATGTATTTTAAATTATTCATAAAATAGAGCAAATGCATCCCCTGTCCCCCAAGATCCATCTGTGATACTGTCTTTCGTGATTAAAAAAACCACAACACCACAAAAACGTGAAATCTTTTTCTATAGATCCCAACTAGACCTTAGAACATTCACTAAGCAAGTAGAAAAGTAGTGTGATTGTGGGCATTCAGGTCTGGTCCACCCTCTACTTTCCCCCCGCCCCCTCCAGACACGGATAAAGATAAAAAGGTGGAATTAGGCGTGATTTTGACCTGAGGGTACCTAGAGCCTGCGCTCTCTTTCTGCGGACTAGGGAGGGTTTCCACTCGCTCACACCTTTACCGCTGGGCGGGGCATGACCGCCAGCTCCGGAGGAGAGAGGGGACTTCTCCCGCCCTGGAAGCAGAGGCCGAATCCGCCCCACTCAGCAGCCGGCTCCCCTCCACCCGCTTAACCTCAGAAGGCGCCCCAGGGCCTTTCTCCGCCGGCAGCGGGAGTGGTGGCGGAAGATTCTCCAAACCCCCTGGGTCAGAAGCGGAGGAGGTGCTCCGCGGCCCACCCTCTCCTTGGCGCCGCTTCCCTCGCACTAGGACGCTCTAGAGGCCTCCGGGTCACTGGGGCCGCTCCTGTAGGGGTGGAATTAGGGGTTCCCTGTATCCTCGGAGGAAAGTATCAAGGTTTCAACACCATCCCACGAAGGGTCAACAAACACCTCCCTTGGCTCTGGAAGCAGTTAGATGAGCAATTTCAACTTGGATTTAGGCACATACTAAGGTGTGGATTCAGTGGGAACCCCTAACTTTGGAAAATGGACTCTGTAGGGTTTGACTTGTCACCTGAATCAGGCAGGGTGACATTATGCAGGACACGTACCATCAGCCAGGCTCATCTTCTCATTGCATTCTTAGAAAACTCCGGTGAGGTGGTTGTGGGTGTGGGTGTTCCCATTTCACGGATGAAGAAACTGAGGTCAGGAAGCCACTGTGCTTGGGAACCCGGAGTGGATGTGATGCCAAAGCCAGGCAATTTCTGCTGCACTGGCCTGCCTCTCAAAGACCAGTGAAGGTACTTCCAGGAGGAAGGGGCTTTCTGCTTTGAACTGCAGTCCCTACCAAGAAAAAGCTGTTTCCCTGCCAGTGAGGAAAGTTAACTTTAGCTTCAAGATGATTATAGAATTAATATGTGTTCACATGATTTTGAAAAATGAAAACATAGAGATAAATTTATTCCTCCCAATTTTTTTCCAGGCAAATATCTGGATCCTTTTTGTTTCGTAGTCTGACTTTTACCCTTAAATTTTATAAAATAGGCATTTTCCCCATGTTAAACATATATTTCTTTATTTTTCACAGTACATTCTTCTCTGTTTATAATCTGTCTTTTCATTTCACATTGGGAGGGCAAGGCTTAGGGGATAGGTTCTTTTTTTTAAACTTTTTAAAAAATGTTTATTTTCAAGAGAGAAAAACAGAGTGCAAGTGGGGGGAGGGACAGAAAGAGACGGAGACACAGAATCCAAAGCAGGCTCCAGGCGCTGAGCTGTCAGCACAGAGCCTGATGTGGGGCTAGGGGCTAGAACCCACGAACAGTGAGATCATGACCTGAGCTGAAGTCGGAAGCTTAACCAACTGAGCCACCCAGGCGCCCCTGGGGGGATAGGTTTTAATTCTAATTTAGCAAAACACTATCATTGTTCTTTTATGGTGACAGGATTTGGATCCATGATCTGGTTCTCTTTACCCTCAAATTCTATAAACATCAATCTATATATTCTAATAGTACTACCTTTTAAAAGATGCAAAATTTGGGGGGGCACCTGTATGGCTCAGTGGGTTAAGCATTGGACTTCAGCTCAGGTCATGATCTCATAGTTCATGAGTTCAAGCCCCACATCAGGCTCTGTGGTGCCAGTGCAGAGCCTGCTTGAGACTCTCTCATCCTCTCTCTCTGTCCCTCCCCTATTTGCACTGTCTCAAAATAAATACACTTAAAAAAAGATGCAGAATTTTTATTGTTTCTGGAAGTTTTTTATGTGTATGTAAAATAGCCATCCAAATTTATTTTCAAAATACCCAGTGCCCCATCATTGTTTTGAAATACTTTTATTATATACCATACTATTTTGTATATATGTTTGTATATACATGTATATGCATATGCATACATATACACATACATACATATGTTTATGTACATATGTATATGTAGTTATGTGTATGTTTTGTTTGTTTCTGGACTTCCTTTTCTGTTCCACAAAGACAAGGAGACTGACACGTACTCAAATTCCAAAGGATCACTCTGGCTGCTATAAGGAGAATAGACATTAAAAGGGAAATATTTTGATATCATGGAAAAGTTGTAACTTAAGCAGTTGTAAGAAAGCTATTACAGAGGCAAAGGGTAGTGATGGCTTGGACTGGACTAGTATCTTAGCAGTGAAGGCCATGAGAAAATATATATAAATAAATTTGAGATATATTTCGAAGGTCGAGCTGACAGGATTTGTTTATAGGTGTGAAAGGTGACACAAAGAGAGGAAATCACCCAGGTGAACGGTGGTGGCCTGTACTGAAAGGGAAGGGCAGGTGTGGGGAGTAGGTTTACAGGAGAGACCTATTATAGTACAAGTGTCAGGTAGGGATTTGGGTATATCAAGTATTTTTCTTCTCTACACTTCTTTGTAGTTTGATACAAAGTTGCAAAAGGAAAAGGCAATCTTTAAAGAGAAGAAAAAGTTCATCATCCTCTTACTAATAATTCTACATCTGAGTGAAGAGAGCGGTTTTAAATTTTATGTCCAAATGGCAGCTCTGCCTTAGTTTGAAGCTAAGTTCTCTTTTTCTGTAAATCAATGGACAGATACCGGGTTAAAGATAGCTGCCCTGGCCTTCTGCCGATTGTGGACCGCTGATAAGAAATACAATTGCTGAGTGTTCTGTTTTGCTTACTGTTTGCTGTAAACATTGTAAAACTTTTTCTGAGTCTAGTCTGACATGTATTAGTTTGAGTATCTGGCATTTCTCACTTCTGTAACCTTGCTTCCCTCACATTCTTCCCCTTCCCTCTTTATGACATGCATTAGTTTGTGTAACTGGCTTTGCTCACATTCTTCCCCTTCACCTTTCGGACATTCATTAGCTTGAGCGGACATTTACTAGCCTGAGAACCTTGCTTCCCTCACATTCTTCCCCTTCCCCCTTTTCTGATATGTATTAGGATAAATAACTAACTTTTTTGCATAACGAACAGAGACTTCCCGCCAAAGAGCAAACAAAGAACCCCCAATCAGAGGGCTGCATATGTTCGTATTTCAAATATTGACCAATCAGTCACCCTATAACCTGAAACCCTCCTGTACTATTTGTCTCTGTCTATAAAAACGCTGTACCAACCATGTTCGAGGCCTTTTTGCATTACTGGCAGCGGTATGCGAAAGGACCGGGATCGATCCTGAAATAAAACGACCCTTGCTGCTTGGCTTTGACTTTCAACTCTGGTGGTCTCTTGTGGGGGGATTCGAGAATTCGGGCACAACACTGAGATTCTTTTTAAATGGAAAGATTTATCACATGAAACAAGTTTTATGTACGCAGATAATAACAGCTGGTATTTGTTTTCTACTTGCTTGGCACAGTTAAGGGCTTTACATGCATTAACTCATTTAAGCATCACAGTTCTAGGATCAAAGTACTACTATTATCATCCCCGTTGTACAGATGGAAAACGAAGGACTGAGGGGTTAGGCACCTCGCCCAACATCACACACAAGCAGTTAGTGGTGGTGGAAGGAGTGTAGAAAGAAGGGGAAATATAGGAGTGAAGCAGAATCCAGAATTCTGAGCAACAGTCATCTTCGACGGCAAAATATCATACGGTCTAAACGTGCCAGCACATCGTGATGTATAAAGTTATATTTACTGAACTAGGAAAATACTAGGAGCCAGAAATTGTCCTGAGCTCTTTGCATGTATTCAATTAATCTCCTGAACAATCCTACTAGTACTACTATTTTTATTGTTCACGTTTTACAGATGAGGAAATCGAGGAACAAAGAAGTTAGATAAACTGCCCAGAGTCACAAATCCAGAAGTGGCAAAGCTGGAGCTGAAATCCATAGTTCTCTATTCCTTTCATAAACATTTTGTGCCAGGCGCAGTACTACCTGCTAAGAATAGCTAGAGAAAGGCAGACCGGCTCCCGGTTCTCTATGAATTCCAACCTATCCGAGCAAGCAAAGGCAGATCGGACCGTTTTTTCTACCGCTTTGCCTTCGGAGGTCCAAAGATTGGGACTGTGAGTCCGGACTGTGTCACGTGACTTTACGTTGGCGGTGCCGTGTTCCTGCGACACCTGTGGGCTGGGGGGAAACGAGGAGTCGGAAAGCCTCCCCTAGCCTTCCAGAGCTCCTTATCCGGCTCCCGTAGGTCGCCGCAGCCAGCGCTGGGGCTCCCGCAGGCCGCCGCTCCGGTTGGGCGCGCGCGGAGCTGCTCCCCAGGAAGCCTTCGGGCACACAGCGACCCGAGGCGGTGGCACGCCTTCAGCAAATCCGGACCACCTGGGCACGCCCGCTTCTCGCCTGCAGCACTGGGCTGCGGGATAGGGCGGGCCCGGGGTACCGCCCTAGCCTACGGCGCCAAAACGCGCCGGTCCGCATCGCGGGCTTCCCGGTATCCAGCGGGCTGTGGCTTACAGCTTCCACCGGGACCCGACGGTGGCCTTGCGCAGGAGGAGAGGGAAGATTTTTCTGCAAGGCTCGGGACGCACCGATCTGCGAATTCTCCAGATTTCAAGAGGAGCACCTGCAACCCCGGAGGTGTTTGATCTACCTGTAGAGGGGGCGTCGAAGAATTTTGGTGAGTGCTGGCATTGGGCCACCCACCACCAGGCCTCCTTAGGCGCACTCCTCTGGCCACTCCTGGTACAATCGCTCGGCCGGCTCGGGCCTATCCTCTCCAGCGCCCCCTCCTCGCCGTGCGCACAACCCAAGCACCAAATTACACATTTCTAGCAATGGACCGAGCTCCTGCTGCAAGTGCAAATTCTGAACCCCAGGGCGGCCAGGATCTCCGTTTTCCCACTGCCGTAGAAGGAAAAAGTTTAGTCCATTATCCTCTGCGGAAGAAGGCAGCTCCTAGTCCGTGAGTCACCTGAGGAGAGCAAGGACCACTGCGGGGCGAGTCAGAACCACGGGCAGGGTGGGGATGAACCCAGGGACTGCCCTGAGTGGGGAGCGCTGTTCGCCTTTCCGCAAGGCCTCGCGACCTTTCGGGAGCCAGAGTCCCGCCCACTCTGTATTTAGGGAAACCGCAATCCTCGCGGGCCCCTGAATATTTAGCCGGGTCAGATGGAAGGGGAGGAATCCCATCCTTCCCTCTCCGCGCCCCCTACCCGCCTAACCTCAATGGGTTCCTACCACCTGCTCAATTTAGTTCCAAGGGAAAAAAGCGGGGGCAGGCTTCCTCTGATTTCTCTTAGGATGGATGAGGGAATTTCGACAAGCAGGGATTGTGGGTGGCCCTGCGAACTACTGAAAGTCTTGTATTTTTTTTCCTTTCGGAGGCAAAGGAGAAGCTAATGGAAGCCATGATGATCGTCTATATTAGCTGTTGGTAAGAAAACTCTAGGATGCCAGGGCCTTTCCTTAGGCTCACCTCAACACAAAATGAGTGGGTGGGCCGTGTGAGTGCACAGGTGTGGGCATCAAGAAGCCCATACATTTGGAGTTCTGCCGCAGAATGTGCCTGCCCTGCTTTCGTGTGTGTGTGTGTGTGTGTGTGTAGGGGGAGGAAAAATTATTTGCCCTCTACTTTTCCGAGTTCTTGGCTGAAACCCCTGTAATCAAAGATTAAACAAGAGAAAGATACAGGAAAAAATAAGCAATACCCCTTAACCTCTTAGGATTAGGCTTAAATACCATTTTAATAGGAAAAGAAGAGGAACGTTAAGGCTCTTAGGGGAGAGTAAGTCATTTTTAGGAAAGATAAATGGGCCCTTAGAAGAATAGATGTGAGGTATGCGGGTTGGTGACAGTTTGCCTGCTGTCATCTTAACCTCGTTGCCGGACAGGAGGGGTTTATGCCAGTTGAGTTCCTTTTGGAGCAAGTCTTTGGGCAGAACAGGGGAGTTCAGAGAAAGCCTGTCCCTGCATTTGCTATTTTTCAAACACCTACGGCTCAAAACAGTGTATCAAAGCAGCTTATTTGGGGGTGGCATATACTGAACTATAGTCATTTGGGGGTGTCATTCTGTTACTCTTCATTTGCTATTAATAGAAACTTGTTTTAAAGATCATAAATGGTTCTGTTCAAGAAATAAAATTTCAGTTCTTTAATACTGAGTGAGATGATGATTCTTGTTTTGCCAACATACTTAGCACATTTTGGACCACAGTTCTGTATGGTGTACAATGTAGTAATTTTAGAAACACTGCAATATGATTTTAGAACATTTCCATCACTCCCCCCCCCCAAAAAAAAAACTTTGTCCATCTGTAATCACGCCAGGCTTTAGCCACAGGTAATCTTTCTGTCTCCATAAAGGTTTATGTAAACAGAATCCTATAATATTTATCTTTTAGTGTTTGGCTTCTTTCATTTATTTAGTATGATGTTTTCATACTACTATGCTATGGCAAGCATCAGTATTTCTTTCCTTTTGTTTCTTTATTTTCATTCATTATTATTTTTAAAATTTATATCCAAGTTAGTTAGCATATAGTGCAATAATGATTTCAGTAGAATCCAGTTATTCATCCCCTACATAGAACACCCAGTGCTCATCCCAACAAGTGTCTTCCTTAATGCCCCTTGCACATTTAGCCCATCCCTCCACCCGCAACCCCTCCTTTTATTTATTTTTTAAAGTTTATTTTGAGAGGGGGAGAGAATCAGGGGGAGGGGCAAAGAGGGTGGGAAGCAGAGGATCTGAAGAGGGCTCTGTGGTGACAGCCGAGGTCCCAATTCAGGGCTTGGACTCACTGTGAAATCAAGACCTGACCAAAGTCAGAGGCTTAATGGTCTGAGCCACCCAGGTGCCCCAACTATTTCCTTCCTTTTAGTTGCCAACTAGTGTTCCATTGTATGGCTATAGTACATTTTGTTTATATGTTAACCAATTAATGGACATTTGGGTTGTTGTCATTTGGATGTCATGAAAAAAAAAATGCTATGAACATTTGCTTAGAAAACTGTTTTTTCCTGGGCAGATATCCAGGAATGGTCATGTAGAAATAGGCAAACTTTCCCAAGGTGGCTTTTGACAATCCCACCAGAAGTGTATGTGGGTTCTAGTTTCTCCACATCCTCAATACTTGTAATTGTCTTTCCGATTATAGACATTTTTGGTGCTGTAGAGCTATATTGATCTTGCACCTGTAACCATTCTGAACTCATTTTTTAAAGTAGTATGTGTGTATGTGTTCCTTAGGATTTCTTACATACAAAATCTTTTTGTTGGTGGGTAAAGACAGTCTTAACTTTTCCAGTATGCATGCCTTTTATTTCTTTTTGTTGCCTGATTGCACTGGCTGGAAACTTACACTACAATGTTAAATAAAAGTCAGACCAAAAAAAATCCCTGTTCTGGATTTTCAGAGGGAAGAATTCAGTGTTTCGCCATGAAGTATGACATATGATGCTAGCTGCGTGGTTTCTGGTAATGACATGAGGTTGAGGCAGTTGCCTTCTATTCCTAGTAGTGTCTTATCATTAATAGATGTTGGATTTTGTCAAATACATTTGATGAAGGGACCACAATGCAAGTGAGGGCCAAGCACCAGCTAGCACAACCCCTCCAGCCCCCCCTGCCCCAGGGTGGGATGTGTGTGACATTCCTCAGGCACTCCTGGCTGCCCAAGAACAAAGGAAATAACAGAAAACAGTGGTTAAACTGATAGAGTCTCCATCAGTTTACAATTATCTCATCAATAACATAATCTCCAGGAACTCCCTACTGTCTTAATAATGCTTTGCTAGAGGGAAAAACAACCTTAGCTTGATAATACGGAGGCCTTCAGTAATCTGTAAATCTTGTTTAGCATAGGAAAATCCCTTTAAGAAACTTTCTCTTGACTTTACCACCCCAACTCCACAGTATAGCACAATCCCAGGGCACCTCTTCCAGCCACAGGTCCTGTCCCCATGATTTAATAAATCACCTTTTTTTTGCACCAAATACGTCTTCAAGAATTCTTTCTTGGCCGTCGGCTCCGAACTCCACCATCACCCCAAAACACTATTAACATTGTCTGCATTTGTTGAGATGATCATATGTTCTTTATTTTATTAACACTTTGTTACATTAATTGACTCTTTTTAAAGTTGGAACTTAATTTAAGTAATATCTATACTCAGCGTGGGGCTCAAAGTCACGACCTAGAGATAAGAGTCCCATGCTTTCTAACGCCTAAGCCAGCCAGGCACTCCAGCAGTTTGTATTTTTCTAGGAAGTTTCCCATTTCATCCAGGTTACTTAATTTGTTGGCATAGGCTTGTTCATAGTATTCCCTTATAATTCTTTTTCTGTAAGGTCAATGATTATATCCCTTCTTTCATTTCTGATATCAGTCAGTAAGTTAAATCTTTTTGTCAATCTAGCTAACGATTTGTCTGATTTTGTCTTTTCAAAGGACCCACTTCTTACTTTGACTTTTCATTTTCTGCTCCACAGATTTTTCACTTTAATCTTATTACTTCCTTCCTTCTGCTTGTGTTGCATTTACTCTTCATACCCTTGTCATTTTCCCTGTTGGCAATCCTTCCCCTCTCCACTAATAAGATCATGTCCTCTTGGCTCATACGGGGATTTTGCAAACTACTTGATCAAGAAAACAGAGGCAGCTGGGTGCGTGGCTGGCTAGGTTGGAGGAGCATGCCACTCTTGATCTTGGGGTTGTAGGTTTGATGCCCACATTGGGTGTAGAGATTACTTAAAAATAAAGTCTTAGAAAAAAGAAAATAGAGGCAGTTGATGCAATTCTCTTAAAATTCCCACCCTTAAAAATCTATCTCCCTCTGTCTCTAACCCTCCCCCTCCCCTACTCATGCTCTGTCTCTCTCAAAAATAAACATTTAAAAATTAAAAAAAAAAATCTTTTGGGCAGGGGTACCTGGGTGTCTGAGTCAATTAAGTGTCTTGATTTTGACTCAGCTCATGATCTCACGGTATCTATTGGGCATATTGTTTAGTATGGATGGTTTCTTTTACTTCATAATTACAGGTGTCCTTCTGGATTTTCTTTAGCACTAATTGAGCCACATATTTCTGACAAATTGCCCAGAGTCTTTCCATTACCTCTTGAGTGGTGGGCCAAAGAAAATCTTTCCCCTAAAAAAGAAAAAAGATTTCCCTGTTCTTAGGGGCTATTTGCCTTATCTCTTTCTTTGAATATCCAGACACTACCTAGAAGACTGCAGTCACCACCTCAAATTCTTCAGCGCATGCTCACCCTTAGCCTCCTGCCAAGTAAATTCAGCTCCTGTTTTTTATAATTTTTTAAAATGTTTATTTATTGTGAGAGAGAGAGAGACAGAGAGCAGGAGCAGGGGAGTGACAGAGGGAGACAATCCAAAGCCGGCCCCAGGCTCTGAGCTGTTGGCACAAAGCCCAACAACGTGGGGCTCGAACTCCCAAACTGCAAGATCATGACCTGAGATGAAGTTGGATGCTTAACCAACTGAGCCAACCCAGGCGCCCCAATTCTGCTCCTGTTTTATTGGACCACTGCGGCTGGTCCAATAAAAATTAAAAGTTCACTTTCTTAACCTTTCCTCCCCTAAGATACATTTTCTTCAATGATTTTCAACGGTGGGATTTGCCAACAAGTAGTTTTGGGCTTCAGCTCTTCCCACTGGCTGTTTTACTCTACATTATATAAAGTGAAGCTCTCCAGTGCCTGAAGGCAGAACTCTGACTCAAAACTCAAAATCTAAACAGATTTCCAAATCCTGTTGTGTGGGTTTTTTTTTTATTTTTTTTAAAGTTTATTTTTGGGAGAGAGAGAGAGAGCAAGCGGGGGAGGAGCAGAGAGAGTGGCAGACACAGAAACTGAAGCAGGCTCCAGGCTCTGAGCTGTCAGCCCAGAGCCCGATGTGGGGCCCAAACTCAGAAACCAGGAGATCACGACCTGAGCCGAAGTCGGGCGCTTAACCAACTGAGCCACCCAGGGCCCCTCCAAATCCTGTTTTTAAACCTGGGTCTACTTTTCTCCTTTCTTGATCACTGCTATCTCTTGTGTTCTGGGCACTTAACTCTGTTCTGTGGCCTCTGTGAAGTAATTTCAAATTTATAGATAAATCAGATTTTATTAAGACTACATGCTAATTGTACTTGATCGGTAGATGTCTAAACTCATTTTTAAAAATAAATTTACCTACTTACATGTACAAATCATAAGGCTGAAGCTCAATGCATCTTCACAGAAGCTGTAAACACAATCCAGATCAGATGAAAGAATATTACCAGGATCCTTTAGACTTTTCCCTTCTCTTGGCATGTTTCTGAACTCGATGTAAATGGAATCATACAGTATTCTTTAGCTTGCTCATGTTGTGGTAGATTTAGGAATAAAGTTGCCGAAGGACAGGATGAAATACGTTCATAAAACAAGCAGGGCATGTGGGTGCTGTGAAGAAACTGCTAATGTGTCAAAGAGCCGGAATCTGTCACCACATCTAGCCTTCTTAGATGAAAGGGGTCACAGACATGCCATCATCATCTGCTTCTGAAGGATTGTTGTTTTTTAAGTTACTTTTTTAATGTTTATTTATTTATTTTGAGTGAGAAACAGTACATAAACCTGAGTGGGGGAGCGGCAGAGAGGGAGGGAAAAAAATCCCAGGCAGGCTCCACACTGTCAGCACAAAGCCCTATCAGCACATCAGCACAAAGAGGCTGATCCCAGGAACCGTGAGGAGAAAACTTGCCTAGAGAAAAAAAGAGACCCAAGGAGGCCCTTTCGTGTTGTATCTGAGGCAGACTAACTGCTGCCATGGTCAACAAGCTGGGGATATATGCGGGACTCCATCGCTGAGGATCCCTGAGAGGTAATAGCATGCTATCTATCCGCACCAGGAAACGGGGAGAAATTATCTAACTTACGTGTCTATGGTTCAGATTGCCATAATCCACATGAAGAATTCATTAGAAGTATATCAATGCTGGGTAAAATTAAATATTCCTTGTCTTGCCTACATCGGGGTGATAAAATGTCTTGATTGGCTTGTGTTAAATGTTTATTGCTTCAGAGACATGCCTAAATCATGGCTTCCTGAAGGTATGTTCTACATAGCTGATGATTCGAGTTTTCTCAAAAACAGCTTTTTGGTTTTGTTTTGTTTTGGGTTTTTTTTTTTTTTTTGGATAAGAGGGGGTGGGCTAAAAGCAGAGAATTGACAGAGCCTCTCTGGAAGCCCTATCCTAAGGGATCTTGAGGACTTTGTGGCAGCCTATCACTATTTTCCTTTTCCGTATCACTTTTCCCCGACCTCATGTTTGATCCTCATGCCCGATATTCATTTTATATTACTTTTCCTCTTGGTGTAATACAAAATTTCAACCATTTAATACTTAATTTACACAAGTTATTTATGCCCTATTTTACTTTGTCCTAGAGTTGGGGGGGCGGAGGGGGGTTGCTCTTTTTCTAAAGGCATGTATTCACTTCATGGTTCATTTATTTCCTCCCATTTTTAAATCTTTTTTTTTTTAATTTTTAATGTTTATTTATTTTTGAGAGACATAGAGGCACAGCGTGAACAGTGGAAGGGCAGAGAGAGAGGGAGACACAGAATCGGAAACAGGCTCCAGGCTCTGAGCCATCAGCACAGAGCCCGATGTGGGGCTCGAACCCACAGACCGTGAGATCATGATCTGAGCTGAAGTCGGCCACCCAACCGACTGAGCCACCCAGGCGCCCCTATTTCCTCCCATTTTTAAAGACTGAAAGCATTTAACATAGAACTCTAGAGTGCATATCTGAACATGTATCTTTAGGCTTCACATATAAAATATAATTTAGATATTATTTAAAATTTAAATTCAATACCCAAACTTTTCATCAAGTATGAGGGAAAATTAAAAACACTAAATATGAAAGACCTCAAAAATTGACAGACTGAAACACAGCATTCATCACACACCCTGCCAAAATCCCTCTAAAATGACAGGAAATAGATTACTGAAAGACATAAATGCATAAGGATAAAGAATGGGCAAGATGAAGAAAGCAAAAAAAAAAAAAAAAAAATACTGGAAGTAGAAAGCAGATGACAGAGTGGTATTTGGTTAAGACCAGAGAAAGCTGGGGCTCCTGTGTGACTCATTCAGGTAAGTGTCCAACTCTTGATTTTGGCTCAGGTACCTAATCTTAAGGTTTGTGAGTTCAAGCCCCACACTGGGCTGTGTGCTGACAGCATGGAGCCTGCTTGGGATTCTCTCTCTTTCTCCCTGAAAAAATAAACAAACAAAAAAAATTATTAAAAAAATATAAGACCAGAGAAAGCTGTACAATCTCAGTCTGCCTCAGAAATGAGGACAAGGTAGAAGAATTAGTTGAAAGTTTATATAAGAGGCAGAGGATTACCCTCCCCACCCCACCCCCATTCTGTTCCCAGCACTGAGAGAAGGGCTCTCTGAAAAAGACTGGTAGATCAAGAAAGGTTCTGGACTCTGGGCCACCAGATGCTATAAGAGCTAAGAGGTGTAACAGCTCCTCTTTCCTTACAGGCTCACATCTTGGGACACAGGTTTACACCTTCTGGGCAGAAAAGTGGCTAATTCCTCTCAGGTGAAACTGATTACCTCAAGAAACACAAACATAAAACCCTGATAGTGAGGAAGAAGGGTTTGCCTACGGAGTTTTCTATGTGAGCAATTCTTAGCAACAACTCCCCATTCTAGAGATAGGGAATGGTGGTGGGTCAGTAATTTTTTTTTTTTTTTAACGTTTATTTATTTTTGAGAGACAGAGAGTGAGCAGGGGAAGGGCAGAGAGAGAGAGAGGCAGACGCAGAATCTGGAGCAGGCTCCAGGCTCCGAGCCATCAGCACAGAGCCCGATGCGGGGCTCGAACCCACAGACCGTGAGATCATGACCTGAGCTGAAGTTGGCCGCTTAACCGACTGAGCCACCCAGGCGCCCCTGAGTCAGTAATGTTTTAACTTGCCCTCCAAACTACTGAGATAGTTTATTTTTACAATGAAGCCCTTGAGTAAACCCCTGATCACAAAGCTGCCAATCAAGTGTTTTTAGAGATCAACTTTAAAACGAGAACAGTCAGGGGCACCTGGGTGGCTCAGTCAGTTAAGTGTCCGACTTCCCCTGAGGTCATGATCTCACAGTTTGTAAGTTGAGCCTTACAATGGGCTCTGTGCTGACAGCTCAGAGCCTGGAGCCTGCTTCAGATTCTGTGTCTCCCATTCGCGCGCTCTCTCTCTCAAAAATAAACACTAAAAATTTTTTTTAAATAAAATGGGAACAGCCATATATATAATGAGCAATGTTCCCAGAAAATCTCTAACATAAAAGAGAAAAAAGAAATTTGAAAACAGGGGCGCCTGGGTGGCTCAGTCGGTTGGGTGGCCGACTTCAGCTCAGGTCATGATCTCGCGGTCTGTGAGTTCGAGCCCCGTGTCGGGCTCTGTGCTGCCGGCCCAGAGACTGGAGCCTGCTTCTGAAGCAGGCTCTGAGTCTGTGTCTCCCTCTCTCTCTCTACCCTTCCCCTGTTCACGCTGTGCCTCTATGTCTCTCAAAAATAAATAAACATTAAAAAAAAAAAATTAAAAAAAAAAAAAGAAATTTGAAAACAATGTAATAAACACAAAAATACTTGAGAGGCAATCATTTCTTCTGAAAGATAAGAGAAGACATTACAGGGGCGCCTGGGAGGCTCCGTGGTTGAGCAGCCGACTTCGGCTCAGGTCATGATCTCACAGTCTGTGAGTTCGAGCCCCACGTCAGGCTCTGTGCTGACGGCTCAGAGCCTGGAGCCTGCTTCTGAAGCAGGCTCTGAGTCTGTGTCTCCCTCTCTCTTTGCCCTTCCCTTGCTCACCCTCTGCCTCTATGTCTCTCAAAAATAAATAAACGTTAAAAAATAAAAATTAAAAAAAAGAAGACATTAAAGTCATGAAATAACAGATTATAAGAATATTCAGAGTAAAAGAGCTTTATCAAATAGGAAGGAAAATAAAAGAAAAATATGAGAAGAGTCTAAAAGATCCAACATAGATTGTAGCAATCAACTAACAGAGATTTCAGAAAATAATACAGAAAATGTTGAGGAGGAAATTGCCAAAGAAATAGTTCAAAAAATGTCCCAGAACTGAAAGAGCCTATGTATTCAGATGAGAAGGCGCACTGACTGGTCGACATAATGGATAAAAGACAATTTCACAGGCACTTCATCAGAACACAAAAGGACAAAGAGAAGGTCCAAGACAGAGACAGAGACATAACAAGAAAATGACGCACAGAAGGAATGGGAACCTGGTCTGTATAATATTGTAATGGTAGATATCATACATCTGTTAGTACGCATAGGCTTACATTTTTTCAAAATTAAAAAGTTAGTGGGAAAGGAATACAATAAAATACCTGTAATATTACAAAAAAGTAAAAGCAAAAACTCCCAGATACGTGTATATACATGTTTCAATGGAAGGAAAATCCAAAAATGAATGATAGTTAACTATATATATTGTGGAGGAGACAGGATAAACAAGAGGGGATTAAAAACTAGATTTTTCTGAATGTACATTTTCTATAATGTTTTAAAAATGTACTTTGTAAATTATTCTTATATTCTTTTCTTTTAAATTTTTTTTAATGTTTATTTATTTTTGACAGAGAGAGACAGACAGACAGAGCACGAGCAGGGGAGAGGCACAGACAGAGAGGCAGACACAGAATCTGAAGCAGGCTCTAGGCTCTGAGCTGTCAGCACAGAGCCCGATGCGGGGCTCGAACCGGGAACGGTGAGATCATGACCTGAACTGAAGTCAGACGCTCAACCGACTGAGCCACCCAGGCGCCCCTATTCTTATATTCTAAATAGCCTATCAGTGATGATTTTCATTTCTTACTTTCAGTATTATTTAGTAGCGTGGAATAATGTCTCCATATTCATCCACCCATCCATCTGTCTAAGAGAACTAGTGTACAATTACTGTGTGTGAATGGTCCTAAACATTAGAAAAATGTCCTATATTCAGAACTATTAGGCCTTTATTATAATCTTTTTCTGCATGATTGCTCCTAGTCTGACTGTGATTTGTTAAATATCCTCTCCTTACTAGTTTTTTTTCCCTCATTTTAACCATTTTTCCTATCTGCGACATAATTTTTGATATTCTTATTTGATGCAAAAAAATCAGTGTTGTTTTCATTAGGCTTTGTACCATTGTTCATTGTCTAGAGATTTCTTAAGAGCTGAAAACTGCAAGAAGTGAAGTTATGAAGAACAAAGCTTCTCGACGAGAATTTACAAAATCAATTCACTCACATACTCTGTTGTCTGAACCCATAGCTCCCCAGACTGGTTCCTCCAGGGCTAAGCCAGGAAAATGAAAGCATGCGATCTGCTGAAGTCCTCTTGGTCGTATTCTATTTTACTTTATGGGGTACAGAGGGCTTAACCTGCATTCAGCCACAGAGCTAGAAAATGTTGGAGCAGTATTCAAATCATGCCCCCTCCCTGCCAAAGTTAAATCAAGAAGGCTTGGAGATAATAGAGTGATTCGTGTTGGCAGATTCTGCTAAATCCCAAAAAATTCTGTTTGAAGCTGGCATAAGGTCAGCAAATAAAACTCGAGGCTTGCTAAACATAGAAACTTAATATGGAGTTTCTGCATAAAGCTAAGATCCCAAATTATACTTCCAAAATAAAACTAAATCAGAAATAAAGTTTGCCATCTAGATGGGATTGGCAAAGGAACGTGACGAGACCTTCCCTTTCTCAAGTATGTCTTGACCTATTAATTATCACAAACCAGTCTTGTGGCTAACTCGCGCTGCATGTAGGAGTCTGAAAATTTTCAAGGAGATCATTTGAAGTGGTCTCAGGTTGGATGCATCCTCAAGACAATGGCTGAAGGAAAAAATTCTCAATTTATGAAAAGATAAACTTATATCTCTTAGGTCCAGGTTTAAAATATTAACCCCAGATGGTTCAAAGATTTACATGGTAAGATAGAAACTTTAGCATTCTTAGTAGAAAGCATATTGAGTATCTTTAGATCTCGGGGCAGGGAAGGATTTTTTTTTTTTTTTAATGTTTATTTATTTTTGAGAGAGAGACAGAGTGTGAGCTGGGGAAGGGTAGAGAGAGAGGGAGACACAGAATCTGAATCAGGCTCCAGGATCTGAGCTGTCAGCACAGAGCCTGATGTGGGGCTTGAACTCACGAACTGCAAGATCATGACCCGAGCCGAAGTCAGAGGTTTAACTGACTGAGCCACCCAGGTGCCCCAGGGAAGGATTTCTTAAGACACGGAATGCACTTACTATAAAGACTTACAAGTCTGACTATATTAAAATTAAAGATTTTACTTATCAAAAGACACCCTAACATGAAAAAAACAATTTAAAATAGAAGAAGACATTCAGAATACACACAATTGAAAAGAGATTAGTAAGAGATTGAGGGAGAACACTTGAAAGGGAGAACTTTCACATATTATTTTATATCCTTGAGAGGTTTTCTTTTACAATGTTCATATATTATGTTGACTTTTTAAGTTAAATAAAGGTAGAGTCAATATCTCCTCTCATAGAGACTATCTGATAACTACTGAAGCCCAGATGATGTGGATGAGGGAATTCAGGACATTAAAACTATCACCCTTTTGTAAATTATCAAAATTTTCCATTAAAAAGATGTTTAAAACAAATACATCATAGCTAATTTTAAGAACAAAATAGTTTGGGGGCGCCTGGGTGGCTCAGTTGGTTGAGCGTCCTGCTTCAGCTCAGGTCATGATCTCACCGTTTGTGGGTTCGAGCTCCACGTTGCGTTGGGCTCTGTGCTGACAGCTCAGAGCCTGGATCCTGCTTTGGAGTCTGTGTCTCCCTCTCTCTCTGTTCCTCCCCTACTCACACTGTCTCGCTGTCTCTCTCTCAAAAAAAATAAAGAAAGAATAAAAAAAAAAAGAACAAAATAGTTTGAACAGCATATGCTATCTATTCTAGAACAACTACCAAACAAGATTTCTAGAAATGCATTAGAAAAAGTATAAGAACATGCCTGAGACATCAGCTTCAGGACAATGATTTCCTGTGGGAAGCAAAAGGAAAGGTGCTTTAAGTGTTATCTATTTTATAACATTTTTTAATGTTTAAAAAAAATTTTAATGTTTAGTTTTGTGAGAGCATGAGCGGGGGAGGGGCAAAGAGAGAGGGAGACACAGACTCTGAAGCAGTTCTGAACTGTCATCACCGAGCCTCATGTGGTGCTCTAACTCACAAACCAAGAGATCATGACCTGAGCTGAAGTCGGACACTTAACCGATTGAGCCACCCAGGTGCCCCTTTATTTTATTTTACGATTATTTATTTTTAGAGAGAGAGAGAAAGTGGGGCGAGGGCAAAGAGAGAAGGGGACAGATGATCCCAAGTGGGCTGTGTTCACAGCAGAGAGCCCCACATGGATCAGGCAACCACAAACCTCAAGATCATGACCTGAGCCACCCAGGCACCCCTAAGTGATATCTCTTTTAAAGAAGAAAGATGAGGCAAATGTGGGAAAGTGTCAATATCTTGTTAAATGGGGCGGTGGTGGGGCTGTTGCATAAGTATTTGTTACACAACTTTTTCAGTGTGTGAAATGTTTCATAATTTAAATTTTTAATTAAAATTAAGAACATTGGGAAGAAATGTGAATCAACATTAGTTGTTTTAGGATGTTGGAATTAAACGGGATTTATCTATAGTTACTATATTTTCTGTAAGCACCATCTCTAACGTTTATATTTTATTTTTTAAAATTTTATTATTTTTTAAAGTTTATTTATTTATTTGGAGAGAGACAGAGACAGCGTGGGCAGGGACGGGGCAGAGAGAGAGAATCCCAAGCAGTTTTCGCACTGTCAGCGCACAGCCAGATATGTGGCTCGAACTCACCAAAACTTGCGATCATGACCTGAGCGGAAACCAAGAGTCTGAGGATTAACCTGAGCCACCCACGCGCCCCTCTACCGTTTATATTTTAAAACACGACACACTTGCTTGAATAATTTTGAAATAGTAACCAACCAGAGAGTCGGGAGACAACAGAGAGCGGAAGAAAGTTAAGTATAGATTCGATGGGCCGGCCCTCGGCCTGATCTACCTGCTTACTCCTGGAAAGAACATAGAAACTTTAACCTAGGCACGGAAGGTGATTTGGGACAACGAGGCTGCCAATTCGAACCGCACTGTTAACCAGCTATGTGCTGGGGCAGGGACCTTAGAGGCTAAGCGATACCTTACTCAGCGGAGACGACCACGGATAGCTTCCGAGAGCAGGCTGAAACTCAAATAAATGCTAATTCAGGAACCAGCCGGAAGTCCGGTGGCTGGCGCCTCAGCGCCACCAGGCAGGGACGCCGGCTGTCAGTGGGGTGGGCTCACCCGGAACCCGCGCGCGGAGTTGCAGGAAGAGGCGGGGTTGGCCGGAAATTTAAAAGGGGGCACCGGCTTTGCGCCTCCCTGGAGTTCGGGTTGCTGGACGTAGCATGGCAGATGACGCAGGTGCTGCTGAGGCCCAGGGGGACCAATGGACGCCCGCCCAGTCCCTGGACAGAATGCCGAGGTTACCACTTCTACCACCGCGGATTCGCACCCGGCCGTGGTGGTTTCCTGTGCAGGAACTGAGAGACCCACTGGTGTTTTACCTCGAGGCGTGGCTGGCTGACTCCATCTTCGGTGAGCCACCCTAGGTGTGCTGGTGCTATAGCCCCCTCCAGTCTGCGAGAGACCCCACAGAGCAACCCTCGACAATCTCTGCTGGATGTGCAGGCCGCATTTGACGCCAAGACACCCACCTTCCTGAGCTTCCGTTTCCTGGCCTTCAACTCTTACTCCCACTGACCTTCGTTCGACCGTATTTCCCCTCAAAGCCTCTCTTTTCCTGTTTAGGCCCAGACCGAGCCATCATTCCAGAAATAGAGTGGATGAGCCAAGTCCTGCTGACGGTGGACATAGTTAACTCTGGGAACTTAGTCGAAATCACCATCTTCGGACAGCCCCGTGTACAGAATCGGGTGAAGAGCGTGCTCCTGAGCCTGGCAAACTGGCACCGGAAACATCGTGCCCGAGGTGAGGGTCTCTGAAAACCTGCACGTGGAGGGAGCCACCGGTGGACCACCTGGCCGTACCTGCCTCTCTTCCAGCCTTCTTACCTTAGCAAACCCTTTTGCAGTTTCCTAACTCCAGTGTTCTACACGCAGCCAGCGTTCTGGGCCTCTCTTAGTGAGAGGAGTGCAAATAGGACGTTGGAGAGGCAAATCTGGCACATTCAGGCCCGTCACTGCCCGCGCAGCCTCAGCTTGCTTTTACCACTGTGTCCAGATCTCAGGTTCAGAGTCTCCACCTGAGAAGTGAGGCTGCTAGCACTTCCCCTCCTCCCCCACCCCCCTCAATGCAGAGTGCTTTGGAACAGTGAGCATTTTTCCTTATCCAGCTGAGAAGATGAAACAACTTGAGGAGTTCTTGAAGGCCCATGCAGCAGGTCCCCAGACTCCTGAACGTCGTGTTGCATAAGTATTTTCAAGAGCATCGTGAGGACAGTCCTGCTTCTGCTGCTAAAGTTCAAGAGAAGCAAGTATGCATAAATCTATGCATTCTTTTTTTCCTGTGTCTTGATGGGTACCGCTTTGATTATTATGATGCAAAAATGAGTTTGTAGCGCCTTTCTAGTAAAGAGCTGAATGTCCTTTTTGTCCAATGCTATAATGATCTTTGCTTACTTAAAATTAAGCAAATATATAAAAGATTGACTCTGTTCATTCATGTCTTGACGGGAGAGGTGGGTAAAAGGCTGATACTAGTGTTTTTATTTTTTTCCTTTGCTTCTACTTTTTTGAATCTACAATAACCCTTTTATGATTTTATGGCCACAGCCCCCTAAGCACAGGCCCATGAATTTGCATTTCTAATTAGCTCACAGGTAATCCCAATGCTTCTCCTCTGAGGCTCTCACTTTGAAGTTGGTGGTTTGGCCCCTGGGTAGCCCCTACCATGCATTTTGTTGGAGGGGAGCCATCCTGCCTGCACATGGGAGGGTGTTCCAACAGGAAACCTGAGGCTATTGGTTCTTTCTTCTGTTGGCATTGCGATTTACCAGAGTACAGCCGGGTCCTTGGCAGCTACTGTTGGAAGGCATCCTGCCACCAAGCCAGCTGTCCCCTTTTCCTCTGAGGCCTGCGCAGGTGTCCTGCGTGGTGAGCTGGGTGGTTTTTCCATTACCCATTACCATGCTAGGACTCATTTGTGCAAAATAGCCCCAACCTCACGCCGCCTCCACTTGCAGAAGCAGGATTCTTGGGGGAGAGGTTGAGGGGAGCTCTGTAGCTTCAGAGTTGCAACTGATTTAATTCCTGCAATTTCTTTACCCCTTAGCAGTAATGGATTCTAGCTGTTTGCAAGGGTTGTAAACACACACATATACAAGTCTTTTAACATGTGCTACTTTGGGGGGCTTCCTAGGTGGCTTAATCGGTTAAGCATCTGACTTCTGCTCGGGTCATGATCTCACAGTTCGTGAGTTCCAGCCCTGCATCCAGGTTTCTGCAGTCAGGGCAGAGCCCACTTGGGATCCTCTGTCTCCCTCTCTCTCTCTCTTTCCCTCCCCAAGTCATACGTGTCCTCATGTGTTATCTCTATCTCAAAAATAAGTAACATCAGGGGCGCCTGCGTGGCTCAGTCGGTTGGGCGGCCGACTTCAGCTGGGGTCATGATCTCGTGGTCTGTGAGTTCGAGCCCCGCGTCGGGCTCTGTGCTGACAGCTCGGAGCCTGGAGCCTGCTTCGGATTCTGTGTCTGCCTCTCTCTCTCTCTGCCCTTCCCCTGCTCATGCTCTGTCTCTCAAAGATAAATAAACGTTAAAAAAAATTAAAAAAAAAATAAGTAAACATCAAAAAATTTAAAATGTGGGGCGCCTGGGTGGCTCAGTCTGTTAAGCGTCCGACTTCGGCTCGGGTCATGATCTCACAGTTTGTGGGTTCAAGCCCCATGTTGGGCTCTGTGCTGACAGCTCGGAGCCTGGAGCTGCTTCAGATTCTGTGTCTCCCTCTCTCTCTGCCCCTCCCCCACTCACACTCTGCCTCTCTCTCTCTCTCAAAAATCAATTTAAAAAAATTTTTAAATGTGCTTTGATTACAAGTGATATTGAACGTTTTTCTACTTCATGTTTTTGTAAAATGCTCTTGCATTTTTTATTCATTCCTATATTCCTTATTTCAACTCTGAAGATAGGAATTTTTATTATCTGTATGAGCTTTTGTAACAAATAATGGCCCATTATAACCAATATTTTCCACCCCTTCTCAAATTTTTTGTACATGAAAAAATTTCACTTTAGGTATTTAAACTAATTGTTTCTTCTCTGATTTCCCCTCCTCCTCATCCCAACCCCTTACTTTTAAGCTTAGGTACTCCTGCATTTATCTTTTTGCAGAAATTTGATAAAGAATCCTACAGGTTATTTCTAGTGGGATATCTACAAAACCATTGAATATTTTTTACTGTTATTTGGAGAAAGAGAATTATGCTTAAAACATTCTAATTGTCTAAAAATCATCCAGAATTACTAAATAATCCTTCTCATTTTCCATCCTTTATATACATTAACACGTTGAAGCCCTAACCCCCAGTACCTCAGAGTGTGACTGTATTTGGAGACAGGGCCTTCAAGGAGCTAATGAAAGTGAAATGAGGGGGGCACCTGGGTGGCTCAGTTGCTTAAGTGTCCAACTTTGGCTCACGTCATGATCTCGTGACTTGTGAGTTTGAGCCCCACGTTGGGCTCTGCTCTTGACAGCTCAGAGCTTGGAGCCTGCTTCGGATTCTGTGCCTCTCTCCCTTTCTCTCTGCCTCTCCCCCACTTGTGTGCTCTCTCTCTCTCTCTCAAAAATAAACATTAAAAAAATTGGGGAAAAAAAAGTGAAATGAGATCCTATGGGTGGGCCTTTGAAACCAGTATGACTGGGGTCTTTATGGGAGAGGAACTATGCACACAGACAGGTGGGTGCTTGGAGACGAGGCCGAGTGACAAGACCACGAAGTGGCGGCCATCTGCCGGCTGAGGAGAGACGCCTCAGAAGAAACCAATCCCGCTAACACATTGCTTTTGGACTTTCAGCCTCCACATCTTTGAGAAAATATTCAAGCCACCCGGTCTGTTATTTTGTTATGGCAGCCCTAGCAAACTAATGCACATTTAGTATGGTTTTTCTGTGTTCCCTTTCACTGTATGCTGATACAGTATTTTCAGTACCTTCATAACTTTTAATAATTAAAAATAATAAAAACGTTCTGTCCTTCTACTTTTCAAAATTTGGGGGCAATGTTAGCTGGTATTAGAGCTTGTATCCTATACCAGGCCCTGTGCCAAGCACCTAAATAGGATGCTCAGAAAATGATTAACTTGCTAAGGTCACAGAGCTAGGACATTGGGATGGATGGGTGAAACATTGATTCTAGGATCCAAACTCTTTATACTTTCCCACTTGCTTTCATTTCTCCTCCACACCTGACTCATTTCTCATAGTTTTTCTTTCTTTTCAGGAGGAATTAGATCACTTCTCGGCCTTTTGGCTAAGATCAAGTGTAGTATCTGTTCTTATCAGTTTAAGAGGAGTTAGAATAAGCCTCTTAACTGTAAAGAATCAGGGACGACAATGTTTTTTTCTTTCTAAGTTTATTTTTTGAGAGAGAATTAGGGAGAGAGAGGATCCCAAGCAGGCTCTGCACTGTCAGCACAGAGCCCAACATGAGGCTCAAACTCATGAACCATGAGATCATGACCTGAGCTGAAACCAAGAGTTGGGTGGGTTAGCCTCCTTTGCCGATTGAGCCACCCAGGTGCCCCATATTGAGTTTTCATATATTTTTTTTTAAGTTTATTTACTTATTTTGAGAGTGTGTGTGAGGGAGAGGGACAGGGAGTTACTCCCAAACAGGGTCCACACTGTCAGCACGAGAGCCTGACACAGGGCTCCATCCATCCCAACAAACTGTGAGATCATACCCGAGCCAAAATCAAGAATTGGATGCTTAACCGACTGAGCCACCCAGGCGCCCCTTGTTTGTCCCACTCTTAGTGATGTTTAAAAAAGGCTTGTCTGGGGACATCTGGGTGGTTCAGTCGGTCGAGTGGCTGACTTCAGCTCAGGTCATGATCTCACGGTTTGTGAATTTGAGCCCCACATTGGGCTCACTGCTGTCGGTGCAGAGCCCACTTCGGATCCTCTGTCTCCTCTCTCTGCCTCTCCCTGATTCATGCTCTCTTTCTCAAAAATAAAAAAAATAAAAGGGCTGTATTTCTATCAAACATGTGAAACAGAGATTCTGATGTGCTAAATAGTGCCAGCCTGGCTTAACTAAAGTGAAGCTGTGGGAAGACCTTGACATAGGCTATCATGTGTGGTCTATAGCTAACCTCAAAAGTTTTCTACAGATTCTATCAACAATGAACTTTTTTCCCTGATGCCTCGAGTCAGCCTGTTCCAAAATTGTCCAGACTGATCTTTTTACTAGCCGTATTTCAATAGTTTTACCTGCAAAAAATGTACAAACATGTCATTTCCAGACTTCTGCAGTTTTGCTTTTGTTCCTTCACAATCTTTTCATTGACTGCCTTGGGTCTCAGTTCCCAGAGTCTTCCCATCTAATTCACCATCTTCTTTTAGTTGGTAAAATACACTCTTTCATGCATATATAATGTACATGTAGTTTAAAGAATGAAATGAGCACTCCAGTACACCTTAACAGAGCAAACCCAATATTTTTGGAAGCCATCTGTATAAACCTTTTCTCTCAACCAGTTTTGTTTTTAAATAACGTTCCTTTATCTGGAAAACAAATGACCAAGACTGCCAATAGAACAGAGAGAGGCTTGTCCTCTCAAATATTAAAACATTCTATAAAGCTTTATAGTTAGAACAGTGGGATAGGTATTGAAAAAGCAAGAAAAGTGACACATGTGGACATAAGTACAAGTGAAACTGTTAAAAGTGATTTCCTTTAAGAGAATAGGCTGAAAAGGGCAGAGAGCTTTGGAGACCTTCAGCTGGGTAAGAACTCAGGAGACACTGCTTCATGCCCTACTTGAAAGGAGTCTAAGAGGTTTTTAAAAAATTTTTCTTTAATGTTTATTTTTGAGAGACACAGAATATGAGCCAGGGAAGAGCAGAGAGAGAGAGAGAGAGAGAGAGAGAGAGAGAGAGAGAATCTGAAGCAGGCTCCAGGATCCGAGCTGTCAGCACAGAGCCTAACGTAGGGCTCGAACTCACGACCCATGAGATCATGACCTGAGCTGAAGTTGGATGTGTAACTGACTGAACCACCCAGGAGCCCCTAATAAGTTTTTTTTAATTGAACATTTGTTCTTTATTTACTGATATCCCCCTTCTGGATTAAATAGATATATCAAGTCTTCATTCTACTCTGATGGGGCCTCAATTGAAACTTTGAGCCTGTGTTGTTTTTGAGTCTTAAATATTTTAAGTTCACTCAATCTAGGCTTTTCTTTGCTTCTTCTAAAAACACTTAATAACCTATTATAAATTCAGCTTTGCGTTTTATTTCCTTTATTAAAATAAGTGCTTATTTAAAATTGGAGTGGTCATCTATTAGTGGTGACCAAAGGGTGTATGATAGATCTACCACTCCCTTGGTCTTTAAAGTTAGGTTTCCTTGAAATTTTTAAATGAAAATTTTCATAACAAAGATTAATGTATGTCGTTTTATTTATCCAAGCACCCAGCTGTTCACAGTTTGCTTCTTTCTGCTAGGTAGATCCTGGCTCCCAGCTGCCAGGAGTATAGCAGGGGAAGCCAAACATGATTGAGGTGCTGATTATCACTACAAAGGCAATCATATTACAATATGCAAATATCTCAAATTAACCTGTACACCTTAAATTTACACAATGTTCAATTAAAAAAAATTGCTTGGGTGGCTCAGTTGGTTGAGCATCAGACTTCCGCTTAGGTCGTGATCTCCAGGTTTGTGGGTTCCAACCCTGTGGGCAATGTGTTGGCAGCTCAGAGCCTGGAGCCTGTTTCAAATTCTCTCTCTCTCTCTCTCTCTCTCTCTCTCTCTCTCTCTCTCTCTCTCACCCTCCCCGTTCATGCTGTCTCTGTCTCAAAAATAACAAAACATTTAAAAAATAAAAAAGTGGGAAAGGCTAGCCATCATTCCGCGCCCGCCCCCTTCCGCTGTTGCGATTACTAAGGGAGGAATCTCCAGTACTGCTAGTGTCTCACTGGCGGTAAAACTCACTGAAGGTCCGGTGACCCCGGCCAAACTTGAGGACCATAGCAGGGCAGTCCTGGCTCTTTCTCCCAATTTTTTCCTCCCTCGCCGTCAGGTGTCCGGGCTGGGAAGTCGCTCGCTGCTTACAGCACCACGATATGCACAGCCAGGAGATCGTATTGGAACCAAGTTTTTTCAACCCACATCACCTGGAGTAGAAACACCACAGGCTTTAAGAAATTTTCCAGGGCGGGAGAAGGCTTTTAAGAGGCAAAACCAGATGTTTGCGGTTAAAGAACGCAATCTCACCTGCCTCTGGGTAGAGAGCAGTGTAGGGCAGATATTGGCTGCGGGAGGAATGGCCTCTCCCTCCCTTTTTACTTGATAATTAACGGACGCTACAGGGGAATTCAATTCTTTATTAGAATTCTTTAGATCAGTGTTTGCAAACATTGAACATGGAGGCAGGGACCAAGAACTACCCACACCATTCTTTCCCCAGCTTCTGCACCAAGAAGCAGGACTTCGATGAACAGAGAGCTCCAGTAAGACCTTACACTTTGTCCTTGCCTGGCTCCTGTTCCCGGGCACGGACTTCTTTCATAACCTGGTAACCGAGCCCTGGGTAGTGTCCGGGGAGCGCTGGGTCGCAGCCTCCCGGACAGCGTCGGGGTCCTGCTGGGTCGCCGCCTCCCGGACAGCGTCGGGGTCCTGCTGGGTCGCCGCCTCCCGGACTGCGCCGGGGGAGCGCTGCGTCGCCGCCTCCCGGACAGCGTTGGGGTCTTGCTGGGTCGCCGCCTCCCGGACAGCGTAGGGGGAACGCTGGGTCGCCGCCTCCCGGACAGCCTCGGGGTCTTGCTGGGTCGCCGCCTCCCGGACTGCGCCGGGGGAACGCTGGGTCGCCGCCTCCCGGACTGCGCCGGGGGAACGCTGGGTCGCCGCCTCCCGGACTGCGCCGGGGGAACGCTGGGTCGCCGCCTCCCGGACTGCGCCGGGGGAACGCTGGGTCGCCGCCTCCCGGACTGCGCCGGGGGAACGCTGGGTCGCCGCCTCCCGGACAGCGTCGGGGGAGCGCTGCGTCGCCGCCTCCCGGACTGCGTCGGGGTCTTGCTGGGTCGCCGCCTCCCGGACTGCGCCGGGGGAGCGCTGCGTCGCCGCCTCCCGGGCAGCTTTCGGAGAACTTTGGGTCGCCGCTTCCCGGACAGCGTCGGGATCCTGCTGGGTCGCTGCCTCCCGGACAGCGTTGGGGTCCTGCTGGGTCGCCGCCTCCCGGACAGCCTTCGGAGAGCTCTGGGTCGCCGCCTCCCGGACAGCGTTGGGATCCTGCTGGGTCGCCGCCTCCCGGACAGCCTTCGGAGAGCTCTGGGTCGCCGCCTCTCGGGCAGCGTGGGGGGACCTCTGGGTCGCCGCCTCCCGGACAGATTTTGGAGAGCTCTGGGTCGCCGTCTCCGGAGCTGCGTCCTGGGACCGCTGGGTAGCCGCCTCCCGGACAGACTTTGGAGAGCTCTGGGTTCCCGCCTCCGGGACAGCGTCGTGGGACCGCAGGGTCGCCGCCTCTCGGACAGACTTTGGAGGGCTCTGGGTCCCCGCCTCCGGGACAGCGTCGGGGGACCGCTGGGTCGCTATATCCCGGGAAGCCTTCTCTGAGCCTGGAAGAACAATGTGGAGACCTTACTTGTCTTTGGCCACAAAAAGATTTATCCAAATGGGCAGGTGGATTAGAGTCCGGAACTTGAGAGTGCAGAGTTAATTTGGCTTTCTAGATTCCTTGCAAGAAGGAAACCCTCTCCTGGACTGAGAGGATGAGACCGCTGCCCGAGCATATCCAGGAAGCATCAGGATCCCTACCAAGGAACCCATGGTCTGCCCAGGGTACCCCTCACTATTCCCGATTTCATACTTTGTGCCCGGAGTTGGCGATGATAGTCAGCCAAATTCATGATCATCGTGGATACATCTTTCTGGTAATAGGGCCGACCAAATATCAAGATCTCAGCCTCGCCCTCGGGGTCCCAATGATTAACGTGAAGCAGGGTCTGCGACACACACTCGACGTGCGGTATGTGCTCTCCTCCTCGACCTGCGGAAGAAGCAAAGAGGCTGTGAGGGGCGGGATTTGGGAGGGTAAGGCAGCGGGAGGAGGTAGCGCTGGTTTGGGGCTAGGGCCACTCGAGAGGCTTGCCCTGGAACGCGGCCAGTTTGGGGGGCGGGGTGGGTAGGAGTTGGTGTGGGAACGACCGCATTGGCCACCGCTCTCAGACCCACTCACCGAAGATCGCCTCCACCAGCCACGCCTCGAGGTGAACTGCCTTCGGACTCTTCAGGTACTCCGAATGGAACCAATAGGGCCGCTTGGTGAGGTTACCCAGCACCTCGAATAGCGTCCCTTCTCGCTGCTCCAGCTGCACGAGCGTCGGAAACCGCTTGGGAGTGGCCATGCTGCAGTAGGTCCTGCTGCTAGTGGCCGTGCAGCTGCGAACCAAGAAGGCCAAGGTCAGTGCCAGCTGCGGCAGTTGCGGCCTGGCCTGGGCCTTATTTCAAGGGCTTTTAGTAAGCCCCTCCCCATCCGCCTCGCAAACTCAGCAGCCTGGGGTTCTTCCCTAGAACGCACGAGTGCGCTGGGTAGGGCACCTGGGCGCTGTAGGAGGGGTCATTGGTCTGGACCCGCCCATTTTCCCCAGGCGCTGGGAGCCAGAGGAGGAGCTGCTTCTGGGGAGCGGGTCTCTGGGAGATGAGGACAGCCCTTTAGAGGCAGGGAAAATACAACATCTGGACAACACCTTTCAGAGGAGCGAACTGATATTTGCGGAGACACAGGTACTTTTCAGACGGTTCTAATGGGATCAGCATTCCTGAGGGCTTGGAATGACTTTTTCTTGGAAAACCTAATGAAATACCCTGAAGAAGTAAAAGCTCAAGGAATAAAAAAGGTGTTCCAGGGCTAAAGTAAGTCCCACTTTCTCCTGAACCCTGACTACTGAGTTCCCTCCTCAGAGACCATCACATTTCCAGCTTCTTCCTTAACCTGTCAGAGACAGCCGAGCACACCCAGCAGCAAATGCTCCTTGTGATTTGGACCCCAGAGGGGAATTCATTGAAACTTTTTTGACGCCTTAATTCTCTAAGCAACATGATATTTCTGTGTCTTGGCTTTGTTTGTTTTGGTTTGGTTTTTTGTTTTGTCCAGTTTAATGCATTACCCATTAACTGCTACTCAGGAAGATAAAGTTAGATAGCTTTGGTAGTTGGGGTGTCATGCCCAGACCCAGTGGTGAGAGAGCGTCGGAACTCAGGTTCATCCTTGCGTCTCCTGTGGAAGTTCTGTAGGCCAAAGAAGTGCATGAGAAATTTGTAGGTGTCTCACAGCATCAAGTCTTGAGACCTAAGCAGAATATGAAGTAAGAGCCAAAGAAGGGCAAAATCCATTCAGAGAATCACAGGATGGAGTTACAAACTTCTGTGGGTAGCAGGACGACTAAGTGAGTTTATAACTGACACCCAAGGATCTGGGCTCCATAATTATCTCCCGTGGAGGTTACGAACTCAATAACATAGCAACTATAAATTGAATTTTAATATCTTGTTAGTATTGCCAAAAAGAATTCAATCCAAGAAGTGTTTCCATGAAAATCTCTAGTCTGAAATCTCTTTCTTACACCAAATGATCTAGGATATTGTATTGTTTCTTAGCTGATGTAAGAGGGTACTTAGAGTTCTATGCACGTTATTGTCATTATGCGTGCATAGAGATCTTTTACTTCGTTGAAGTCCTCAAATTGGGGATGGAAATATTTAAGAGAATTAAAACTAGAGTGCTAATATTTAAAAGTGATCTGTCAGTTATATAAAATCCTCGAATATGTGGGCTAATCTATTGTGGTAGAAAGCACGGAGTAGTTGCCCAGGGAAGGGAATGGAAGGAGGAAAGGATTGGAAAGAGGCATTTGGAAACTCTTGGGGATGATGGAAATGTACATTATCTTGATTACAGTGATGGTTTCACTGGATGTGGTTTATATGTCAAAACTGATCAATTGTACACATTTTAATATAAGCAGTTTATTGTGCTTTATTCTTCAAAGTGGTTTTAAAAGAAAGGAACCATATACATGGTATTTTATGCTCCTGTAATATTTTAGATAATTTATTATATTAGAAAAAACAGTTTTATAACTCCATTTTAAAATATATAAGTAAAATAAAAAATAAAATATATAAGTAATGGATTTAGATATGCGACTTTAAGATGAAATCTTAGTTTATATTCTATAGTGTTGGATCACTGAGGAGAACTTCAGTTTCAATATATTCATAAGTTTTATTTTCTTTACAGGAATTATCTAGTAATTGAGAAGATCTTGTTATTTGAGGCTATTAAAGTATTTTGCAATGCTCTTTGCCGTGTATGAGAATGTTTTTTGGGGTTTTTTGTTTGTTTTGAGATTGTTTACTTAATTAAATTTGTCAGGGAGACCTTGTGTCACTCATAGTCCATTAAATATAACTTTTAAAACTTTCTCGACTTATGAATAGGATAGTGAATTTTGAAAGAAAAACTTGAAAGCTTAAGGAAGGACTAAAGTTTTGATTTTTACAATTCGAAAATCTATATTTGTTAATGTTTATTCCTTTTGAGAAAGAGAGAGTGCATGTGTGAGCAGGGGAGAGAGAGAATCCCAAGCAGTCTCCTGGACTGTCAGCGCAGAGCCCACTCAGGGTAGATCTAACAACTGTGAGGCTATGACCTGAGCAGAAACCAAGACTCATCCACCCAACCAACTGAGCCATCCAGGAACCTCTGGTTTTTACAGTTTTAGGAAATATTAACTTTCAAAGAAATCTCTAAACACTCTTTTGCGTGCACAGAAATCATCCCCAGGTTCCAAAAAAGAAAAAATACACCATCTTTCACCCTCCTCTCCCAGCTTACCTATATATATCAGACCTGGAACCCCTCCCACTGCCCCCAATTCAGTAATATAATTTTTTTGAGCAGTATTCAAGTGGTTACTATTATGACCTTGTAAATAATATTCATAACAGCAATATGATTTCGTGGATAAAGTTTTATTTTTCTTGATGTTATTAATTGCTTTTTTGTTCAAATGCTTCTTTTTCTTTTTAAAATGCTTACTTTTCTGGGCACCTGGGTGACTCAGTCAGTTAAGTGTCCAACTTCAGTTCAGGTCATAGTCTCTTGGTTCGCGTGTTCGGGCTTCCTTCCAGGAAAAAAGCACCATCAGTGCAGAGCCTGCTTGGGGGGGGTCTCTCTCCTTCCCTCTCTCTCTCTCTGCCTTTCCTCCACTTGTACTTTCTCTCTCCCTCTCTCAAAATAAATAAATAAACTTGTAAAAAATGCTTATTTTTCTATGTGCTCCCCCTTTATCTCCAAACTGCCCAACTGTGTAAATTTCTCCTGTCCTTTCAAGCCCAGCAGGCACTTTATCATTTCATCTTGACAGTATTGCTCCTTCAGTCTTAATTTTAGAGAGGGAGAGAGAGAGACAGAGAAAGAGAGAATCTTAAGCAGGCTCCACACTCAGCGTGTATTAGATAATGGTGGTGATGATGCTGATGAAATAATGAATTAGGGAAGCACTTATCACACACTATGTGACCTAATCTGTAGAACAAATTTGATTTTTTAAAAATTTTTTTAATGTTTCTTTATTTTTGAGAGACAGAGAGACAGAGCATGAGCAGGGGAAGGGCAGAGAGAGAGAGGCAGACACAGAATCCGAAGCAGGCTCCAGGCCCTGAGCCATCAGCACAGAGCCCGATGCGGGGCTCGAACTCACAGACTGCAAGATCATGACCTGAGCTGAAGTCGGCCGCTTAACCGACTGAGCCACCCAGGCGCCCCAGAACAATTTTGAGAGTAGTAGTGATTATTATTCCTGAATCTGAGGCTCACAGAAGTAACACAGTGAGTAAAAGTCTGATTTCATATCTTGGTATATTTCATCTTTCCCCCTCCCTGAGGAACAGAGTTTGTATCTTTAGTCCTTTTGGTATTTATTCTGAGACCAAGGATAACCTGGTGATTTGCCTTCAGTCCCCTGAAGGAGCTTTTTCCACAATCCAGGTGATTCTAAGGCACAAGAAAGTTGAGAATCACTTCATGAGATCACTTTGTATTTTCTGATTTCCAGGGCTGATCATGCAGCTTTAATACATCTTTTCTGTTCACAGATACTATCTTGATTCTGCGTTTGTTCCGTGTTAATTTAAGAATGTCTTAAAACCATATGTGATATTTGAGTTATGGACATATAAAAAATATACTTTTGCTTCATAACCTTGACTTTGAAAAAATGATTTTTCTATAACCAAAACAGATGCTTCTACTGTAGAAATAAAATTTCTATACTGCCTAAAATTGCCTATACTACATAAAAAACAACAACAAAAAAGTATTTTTTGTTGCATCTTTTGTTCTGTTTTAGGTCTTTCTACTCCTGCTTTGTATCTCTTCTTATGGTTTAGTTTAAAAAACACCGAAGTCCACTATAAAGAAAGCTTTATCATCATCCACACATCACACTTTAAATAATACAAATTGTGGGGTGTCTGGGTGGCTCAGTCGGTTGAGTGTCCAACTCTTGATTTTAGCTTGGGTCATGATCCCAGAAGTCTTAGTATCAAGGGCCTCTTTGGGCTCCACACTGAGTGTGGAGCCTTCTTAAGATTCTCTCTTTCTACCAACAAAACTAATAGACAACGGAGGGAATGGGAAAGGATAATTGCAAATGACATATTGGATAAAGGACTAGTATCTAAAATCTATAAGAACTTACCGAACTCCACACCCGAAAAGAAAATAATCCAGTGAAGAAATGGGTGGAAGATATGAATAGACACTTCTCCAAAGATGACATCCAGATGGCCAACAGACCCATGAAACGATGCTCAATGTCACTCATCATCAGGGAAATACAAATCAAAACCACACTGAGATACCACCTCACACTGGTCAGAGTGCTGAAAATGAATAAATCAGGAAACTATAGATGCTGGCAGGGATGTGGAGAAGCAGGCACCCTCCTACACTGTTGGTGGGAATGCAAACCGGTGCAGCCGCTCTGGAGAACGGTGTGGAGGTTCCTCAAAAAAATGAAAATAGAACTACCCTATGACCCAGCAATAGCACGCTAGGAATCTACCCAAGAGACAGGAGTGCTGATGCATAGGGGCACGTGTACTCTGATGTTTACAGCAGCACTTTCGACAATAGCCAAATCATGGAAAGAGACCAAGTGTCCATCAACTGACGAACGGATAAAGAAGATGTGGTACATATATATACAATGGACTAGTACGTGGCAGTGAGAAAGAATGAAATCTGGCCGTGTGTGGCAACATGGATGGAACTGGAGGGTATTACGCTGAGTGAAATAAGTCAGTCAGAGAAAGACAGATACTATATGTTTCCATGCATAGGTGGACAAAACATAAGAAACTCTCAAAGACTAAGAACAAACTGAGGGGTGAGGGGAGGTGTGGGAGGGGGGAGAGTGGATGACGGGCACAGAGGAGGGCACTTGTTGGGATGAGCGCTGGGTGTTATATGGAAACCAATTTGACAATAAATTATTTTAAAAAATAAATAAATTAAAATAAATAAAATTAAAATAAAAATTAAAAAAAAGATTCTCTGTCTCCCTCTCTAAAATTAAATAAAAAAATGAAATGAATAAATAAATAAACAAGTAAATAAAAAATTCAAGTTGTAATTATCGACATGGATGCATCTGGCTCCAGTGTCCTTATACTGTGTTATAGGCCTGGAAAGTAAATAATTAAAATTATTTCTTCTAATGGTAAAAGGAGCCACCAGCTACTCTGGAATGCTACTCCCAGGAAAACTCTGACCTCAGGTTTTTGGAAGATATCTGTCACCTCTCCAACAAAAGAAAAGCGAATACATTAGACAGTAAGAAAGAAAGCTGAAATGATAACGTTTAAATAATATGCAGTAGACTTTAATGTGAATGGCATTAAACAAGAAAAGATCTTTATGTAAGAACATATTGTCAATCATTTTGTACTACAATGTTCTCTTTACGTCTCTTAACTCTCCACCTTTCATTACCAACAGAACACAATGGTATATGGCAGCTAGACAGGGGTCCCAAGATTGTGACTGAAATTCAGACAGATATTGAAATTTTTAAATTCTGATTCCATTTTTTAAATTAAACTTTTTATTTTGGGATAATTGTAGATCCACATACAGTTGAAATAAAAAATACAGAGAGCAAAAACAAAAACAAAAAAAAACAAAAACAAAAAAACAATACAGAGAGCTCCCTTGTACCCTAACTCAGTCTCCTCTTATGGTAACATCTTGCGAACCTTTAGTACAATATCACAACAAGGATATCAACATTGGTGTAGTCAAGACACAGAACATTTCCATCACAAGAATCCCCCATCTTGCCCTTTGATAGCCACACACATGTCCTTTCAGTCCCCACCCCCTCATTAATTTCTGGCAACTACTTATATGTAGCTATTCTTCATTTCAATAATTTTGTCATTTCAAGAATGTTATATAAATGGAATTATATAGTATGTAAGCTTTTGGGATCGGCCTTTTTGTCCCCCACTCAGCATTATCCTATGGAGATTCATCCAGGTTGTTTCTTTTTTCTTTTTTTTAATGTTTATTTATTTATTTTGAGAGAGAGAGAGAGGGAGAAAGTAGGGGAGGGGCAGAGAAAAAGGGAGAGAGAGAATCCTAAATAGGCTCCACGTTCAGCATGGAGCTCCACCTGGGGCCGATCATTTTTTTTTTTTTTTCAAAGTTGTTTTAGCTGTTCTGGTTCCTTTGCCTTTTCATATAAATTTTATGATTTTTTAATTTTTTTAATTTAATTTCTTATTTTAGAAAGCAAGAGCGGGCAGGGGAGAGAGGCAGAGTGAAAATCTTAAACAGGCTCCACCTTCTGTGCAGAGCCCAATGTGGGGCTTAATCCCATGACCCTGAGATCATGACCTGAGTGGAAACCAAGAGTCAGATGCTCAACCAACTAAGCCACCCTTTCATACAAATTTTAAACGTTTGTTTATTTATTTTGAGAGAGTGCACGAGTGGGGGAGGGACAGAGAGAGATGGAGAGAGAGAATCCCAAGAAGGCTTTGTGCTGTCAGTGCAGAGCCTATTGTAGGGGCTGCATCTCATGAACGATGAGATCATGACCTGAACTGAAATCAAGAGTTGGGCGCTTAACCAACTTAGCCACTTAAGCACCCCTCATATAAGTTTTAAAATAGTCCAGTATATATCTACAAAAAAATCTTGCTGGAATTTTAATAGGGATTGCATGAAGCCTGTATATCAATTTGAAGAGAATTGATGGAGGAAAAGATGGAAGGAAAGGGGGGTATGTACTTCTGAAGGGAGGGAAGCATCTGAGATGGTGAGAAAGTGGTGAGGGATTAGATTTGAGGCTTCCAAACCCTTTTGGAAACACTATTTCCTGGAGGCTGAGAACATAGGTGGACATAGGAAGGTACAAAACTCTTTGGAGGTTGCTAATTGATTTCCAAAGGCCTGTTGATGCCCCACAGGTACATTTTGGTTTTCTCACACCATTTCTTCCTTCTACCTTTTAAATCGGGTTACATCATAGGGGCGCCTAGGTGGCTGTCAGTTAAGCATCCGACTTTGGCTCAGGTCATGATCTCATGGTCTGGTCCATGGGTTTGAGCCCCGTGTCAGGCTCTTTGCTGACAGCTCAGATCCTGGAGCCTGCTTAGGATTCTGTGTCTCCCTCCCTCTCTGCTCCTCTCCCACTTGCACTGCGTCTTTCTCTCAAAAATAAGTAAACATTAAAAAAAAATTTAAATCTGGTTACATTATAAAAATGAGAGGTTTTACGTAAAAATCAGAATATTTGGCAGATCTGAGGCTCACTTCCCTGCATGGCAATTGACGAATGGTTATTAATAGTCTCCTTTTTATTTAGGGACTGTGAGGAGGGACCTGGTGGGGTCAGGGAATAAGGCAGGCTATTTAGAGGATTCCCTCATGTTGAAAAAGTATAAGCCCAAGATGATAAAACAGCATATATTGTTATAGGGGGTTTGAGAGAGCGCTTATTTAAAAACTTGCTAATTAGGGGCACCTGGGTGGCTCAGTCGGCTAGAAGTCCAATGCTTGATTTCCCCTCAGGTCATGATCTCACAGTTCATGAGTCTGAGCCCCACATCAGGCTCTGAGCCAACGATAATAAAATTGTTGGCATTGGCATCTTTCATATGAACTACATCAAAAGACCCAGGGTATCTCTCTCTATCAGTGATCACACCGGTTCTTCCCAGGTTAACACCTCTGGTGACCATACACAGATTACAAGTGTCAAGCTTGATGAAACCGGTAATCTTTCCAGTCTTCAAGTCAGCTTACATGGTGTCATTCACCTTGATGAGGGGATCAGGAGAACTGATGGTGCTAGCATCACGGGTCACCAGGTGGGAGATTCCTTTTGTCCTCACAAAGCTTTCTCACTTTTCACAACTTATCCTTGACTGCCTCAAGTGTAATCTGATGAATAGCAAAGCCATCCCAGGTGTCACAGGTCAGACAGAAACTCTCCCCAGTCTTGTCAATGCCGATGACACCCATAAAACCAGCAGGGGAGGTTATATCAGTTCAGACCTTGCCGTCAATCTTAATAAAATCCTACATACAGATCTTCTTTACTTCATCTTATGTTAGGACATGCTCACGTTTGTTCTTGGGAGAGAACACCCCAAGACAAGAGACTTCTTGACTGGAGCCAAGAGGCCAGAGCAGACTGAGGGAAGGTTAGTCCTGGTGTGGATGTGTTTCTAACTGTAGGCACAAAGCTCCTGGGGTTGGGCCACGCTTTCCTTGTGCAACCCTTGGAAAAATTCCAAGAGATGGGCTAAAATCTTAACCAAGGGGGCAGAGAGAGGGGAAGATGGACTGGTCAAGCTTACCTGGGCTGCAGTGACTACTCTGGGCTTGGGGGAGTGTTTCCTGGAAACTTTGGTAAAATCCCACGCCCAGGGTCTGGCGCAGTTCCCTGGCCACAGAGATGCCAGCCTTCAACAGCAGCCTTTTCCTGAGAAAGGTAGGGGTGAAACGAGTGTTGTGGGGACTGCCGTTTTGGCCACAGCTTCCCCAGGATTCCCTCAGGTCAGGCCCTTCTTGAGGGTCATCTTGGATAAAGTGGAGGGGTCCTGGGGCTGTGCCTGGATGGTCCAGATAAAAGCCATATGTGTCCTTGGGCTGGAAGGCACGACCGAGTGAGGAATGGCCATCAACATCGGCACTGGTGTCTCCTCTAAGGCCCACAGTGGCATGCTAGTGGTGGGTGGTTGGAAGCCTTTGGATCCTGGTCCATGTGTAGCTGACTAGAATGTGCTGGGAGTTTCCAGAAAGCTCAGGGATCAAGACCTGGGTGCCTCTGGCACCTCTGATTCTCTACACCAGGCACTTACTTGCTTGGCCTCTGAGGCCCATGGTGGAGGACATCGGTGAGCTCTCTGCAGACCTCTTACTTTTCACTCTGCTGCCCAGCAGCCTAACTGCTCAGAGTGGGAGACAGGCTATGGTGGGCATGATTGTGGTGACTATTTCAGGGCCTCTGGATGGGATTCCCACCTGCTTTGAAGCAAAAGCTGCAAACACATAATATTTGGAATTGAGGAGCGAATTTTCTGTGTCTTCATTTCATGTATACTCACAAAACTTGCTCTGGGCCAGACTGGGAAGATAAAGGGAGACATGTAAATAATTGCATCCTGGGAGATAATAAAATTAAGATAGGTATCCCTCAAGCAAGAAGGAGTTGGTAGTGGCACACTTTCTGAGGAGGGCTTGGGGACAGGGATATAACTCCCCTTAGCAAATCACACCACTTGCCAACCAGGCCCCCAAACCAGCAGTTCGTGAATCTGCAATCAAAATAGGTAAATGAGGGGCTGCCTGGGTGGCTCACTCGGTTAAGTGTCCGACTTCACCTCGGGTCATGATCTCACGGGTTCGTGGGTTCAAGCCCCACATTGGGCTCTGTGCTGACAGCTCAGAGCCTGGAGCTTGCTTCTGATTCTGTGTCTCCCTCTCTCTCTGCCTCTCACCTGCTCACGCTATCTCACTATCTCTCTCTCAAAAATAGATAAAACATTAAAAAAAATGAGTAAATGAAAAAGCAATGGGGCCTCCATAGTCACTTATCCTAGGGGCCAGGCAGACAGTGGGGGAAATTTGATAGGAGTGGGGAAACCAGTGCTTATAAGCTGCCGATGTGACACCTGTGCTGATTTAATTGTGCGGGAGCTCTTTGGAAGGACCGTTAGTCATTATTAGTCAATGTTTTTTGATGATCATACTTTCTGAACCAACAGTTTAAGTCCCGGTTGTTTATCCCCTAAGTCTGTACAGTTTTGCAAGTTTGTAATGTTTGTATAGTTCCACAGGCTTGTCTTTAATACCCTCAAGTTGGACATAATTCCTTTGCTTCTCTATCTGCTTCTTTAAATACTATATTGGTGGGGCGACTGGCTAGCTTTAGTCAGTGGAACATGCTACTCTTCATCTTGGGGTTGTGGATTTGAGCCCCATGTTGGGTATGGAGATTGCTTAAAAATAGTAGCTTTTTAAAAAAAAATTTTTTTAGGGGCGCCTGGGTGGCTCAGTCGGTTAAGCGGCCGACTTCGGCTCAGGTCATGATCTTACAGTCTGTGAGTTCGAGCCCCATATCGGGCTCTGTGCGAGCCTGCCTCAGATTCTGTGCCCGCCTCTCTCTCTGCCCTTCCCCTGGCCTCTCTCTCTGCCCTTCCCCTGCTCACGCTGTCTCTCTGTCTCTCAAAAATAAATAAACATTAAAATGCTTAAAAAAATTTTTTTTCAGTTTATTTTTATTTGTTTTGAGAGAGAGGGAGGGAGGGAAAGGGAGAGGACACAAGCAGGGAAGGAGCAGAGAGAAGGAGAGACAGAATCCCAAGCAGGCTCCACACCATCAGTGCAGAACCCAATGTGGGGCTCGAACTCACGAAACTGTGAGATCATGACCTGAGACAAGATCAAGAGTCAGATGCTTAATTGACCACCCGGCACCCCTAAACATAGAAGCTTTTAAATACATACATGCATACATACTATATTGAACTTCCAGTCAAAGAAATGTTGTGGGGGCATGTACGGGAAAGTATTTAAAAAGCATGATAAGAACATTCTCACCGAGGAAATGGGTTACACTTTTTCCCGCCAATAGTGTTACTTTTTATTAGCTACCTAACACACAATTACTTCTCCCTTATATTAAAATACAAAACCACAGTTTTGAACTGAGCCTGGCTGCCTCAGTCAGTAGAGCATGTGACTCTTAATCTCAGAGTCATGAGTTTAAGCCCTAAAATGGACATGCAGCCTACTTAAAAAAAATAAAAAATCAAAACCACAGAAAATTAAAAAGAATTCTGTGTGTCCTCGCTGAGAATTGACTGTTGACATTTGTCACATTGGCTATCTTTCTATATATACATAGAAAATGATAGGGTTTCATTTTTTTTGGCAGGGGGCTGAAATATTTGTAAGTAAATTGTAGATATCAGTACTTCACTTTACATATTTCAGCATGTTTCTCATGAGAAACAGGACGCACCCTTATCTAATAAAAATACTTGGGGCCTGACAAGTGTCAGACTCTTGATTTTGGCTCAGGTCATGATGTCAGGGTTTGTGAGATGCAGCCCTGTGTTGGGCTCTTCATTGACGTGTGGAGCCTGCTTGGTTATTCTCTCTCTCTCTCTCTCTCTCTCTCTCTCCCCCTTTCTATCTGCCCCTCCTCCACTCACATTCTCTCTTCCTCTCTCTCAAAATCAACAAACATTAAAAAAAAATTAAAAAAAATACTTGTCACATTCTAGAAGTTCCATATTATAGAACATATAATCAAATATTACTTTATGATATAGTCCATATTAAAATGTCCCCATTAGGGGCACCTGGCTGGCTCAGTCTGTAGAGCATGTGACTCTTGATCTCAAGGTTGTGAGTCTGAGCCCCATGTTGGGTGTAGACATTACTTAAAAATAAAATCATTTAAAAATTTTTTAATGTTTATTTTTTGAGAAAGAGAGCATAAATGGGAGATGGACAGAGAAAGAGGGAGACACAGAATCTGAAGCAAGCTCCGGGTTTTGAGCTGTCAGCACAGAGCTGGATGCAGGGCTTGAACCCATGAACTGTGAGATCATAATCTGAGGTGAAGTTGGACGCTTAACCGACTGAGCCACCCAGGTGCCCCTAAAAATAAAATCTTAAAAAAAAAAAGTCCCCATTGTTCTAAAATGTTCCGTCTCTGCCTTTGATTCAGGACTGAATCATGCATTGCATTTCATTGTCTCTTTATTATTAAAAGTCTTCATTTTTGTTTTTATGACATTGACAAACCAGTAGTCCATTTGTACTATTGGTGATGCTAATTCTGGTCTTTGGTTGAGGTGGCATCTGTCCTCCAAATCTATTATTGTAGAGGAACATTCTCTCCTTTGTCATTCCTTCCAGAACTTGTGAATATCCAGGTCCTTAACGGTTGAATAGTTGATAGTTTTAGGCATTGATAATTATATAAATTGATTACATTAGTGGCAGCTAAAATCCCAGTTTTTAAAGGTTATTTCTTAATTTTGAGAAGAGGGAGGGCCAGAGAAAGAGGGAGAGAATCTCAAGAAGGCTCTACACTGTCAGCACAGAGCCAGATGTGGGGCTTGAACCCACCCACCATAAGATCACAACATGAGCCAAAACTGAGTGGGACACTCAACCTACTGAGCTACCCAGGTGCCCCAAGAACCCAGTTTTTGAGTTTTTGATTGAATATGAAGTCTGCCCTAATAGTCATAGTAGTCAGCGCATGGGATTGCATCTTACCAGAACATGGTCTTGGGAAAAGTCAGCTTCATCTCCACATCTATGCCACACTGAAATCACACTTTCCTCAGGTGAACCCAGTGCATCGACTATAAACAATGTGCTTTTTAAATGAATAAAACTATTTTTTAAAGTTATTTATTTTGAGAGAGAGAGCGAGCACAAGTGGTGAAAGAGCAGAGAGAGAGAGAGAAAGAGAGAGACAGAATCCAAGCAAGCTCTCCACTCTCAGTGCAGAGCCCAATGTGGGACTCAAACACACCAACCTCACAAACGGGAGACCATGACCTGAGCCAAAGTTGGATGCCTAATTGATTGAGCCACCCAAGCACCCCTAAATAAAACTATTTAGAACCAGAAGTCTGGACCATACAGTTTGGGACAAAATGGCCAGGTGCGGCACTCCTGAGCTCTGAAATCTGGATAGATTTGAAAGGTCCAGACTCACGGGCTTCAAGGAACGTGAACTGTAGCGGCAGTTTAGAGGCCCCATCACATTCCTTGAAGATAAATAATTTCTGAATCTCCTTTTCTCCTTTGTTAAATGGCAGCAATGTTATTCCCAAGTCCCCAGAACTTGTAGTGGTCTCAGTGAAGACTCAGGGTTTGGCCCCAATAGGACCAGGGGAAATGGAACCTTCCTTTGGAACGTGGGAGGCAAGAACTTGATTTAGTAGCTCCCATGTGGTTCTCGCACTCTCAAACCTCAGATTTTCGACTTTCCAGGGTTCAGGCCCAACCACTTGTTCCCAGGGGAAGAATGGCCATCCCTCTCACCCCGACACACTCCCCAGGCCAAGAGATTCTGGTGCGGAAGAAAGGGGTCAACGCAGGTGGAAACCCTTAAAAACTCGGAGGCAGCTGGGCCCACCAGTGCTGCGGAGGGAGTAAGGTGACGGCGACGGTCACGTGAACGACCTAAGCGCAGGCGGGCCTGCGGAGCGTTGTGAGTGGGGGACTAGGCCACCAGGCAGGGGGCGGGGCCTGTCTTGGGCGGGCCCCGCCCAAGTGCTCAACTTCCAGCCCACGCGGTGGCCCTGGCAGACTCTATTAGGCCTAGCTTAGGTTGGAGTGTGGCTGGTTTTGAGACACTGCAGATGGGGTCGCTGCGGAGACAAAAAGATATTCCACCGTGGGTGAAAGTTCCCGACGACTTGAAAGACCCTGAGGTGTTTCAGGTCCAGACACGACTTTTGGAAGCTATGTTTGGTGAGTGAGCCCAGCCCTGACCCAGGCATCTCGGTCTCCGTGATCCTGAGCGCTCATGTCCTTCCCCAAACAGGCGTAGGTGGATCTCGAATCCCGTACATCGAGCGAGTGAGCAAAGTCATGCTCGAGCTAAAGGTCTTGGAATCCTCGGGCCTCACCGACGTCGTGGTTTATGGCTCTTACTTGTACAAGCTTAGGGCTAAGTGGATGCTCCAGTCCATGGCCGAGTGGCACCGCCAGCGACAGGAACGAGGTGAGAGGCCTGGGGAGGCAGGGGTGGCTTTACTCCCTCTCCTGTAGCCCTTCTCTCCTCTCCCTCTCTTCCACCTGCAACCACCGCCCGCATCTCGGGCACCACTGGGGCGGCCCTCAGTAATGCCGACTCTTGGTCCTAGAGACCCTGGATAAGACTACGAAGAGAGGCCGCCTTGGGCTGGCCTCATAGGGAAAGATTATCTGAGGCCTGAACCCCTTTCTTCCCCTCCCTCCAGCACTCCCCCTAGCTTCTTGCGGGATATTGGAATGGGCCCAGCGGCCCCGCCTTGAGGATTCCCGAGAATCCCTGGCGCACACCGCCAGGCTGGGAAATCCCATTAGTGAATCTTGAAAGGCTGAGAATTGCCCAGGCTTTTTACCCTCTCCTCTCACGCACGTCTGTTGCTTTCCGGTGCAGGGATGCTCAAGCTTGAGGATGCCATGAAAGCCCTGCATCTAGGTCCTTGGATGAAGTGAAGCCAGTTTGCAACCAACGCACCCGGAAGCAGGTTTTAGAGAGTAGACTGGCCAGAGCTGGAATGATCTGGCCTGGTTTAGAGTCTGCTCAGCTTGGCAAGGAAAAACCTGCTGATTTTTGGTTTCTGCCTTTGCCTCTGAATCCTAATGAGGCTCTCCATCGCCACCCACCCTCTTCCCTCCCCGCCCCTCCGCGCCCAAATTTGCTAATTAAAGAATAAAATTTTGAATAAATAGCTCCTTGATGTTTGGTTGAAGATATTGGAGATAACATCACAGCCGAGGTGGCCCTCGAGCTTAATCCTTAATTAAAACCTTCAAAGTTAGAAAGGTTCAAAAACACACTTGGTTAGGGTAAATAAAAGGGCCTAGGTGTCAGGTTCTGAGATGCAGCTTTGACCAAAACCCAATCTTAGGGTAAGTGTGATACTGTCTGGAATTGACCTGGATTTTTCTAAAAAATAACTATAATAGGTTAACATGTATAAAGTGAAAAGCAAATATTCTCCAAAACAAATATAGAAGTGCCAGTACCTTCTCAGTGTAGTACCTTTATATACATGTAAACTTAAACTTTTTTTTTAACGTTTTATTTATTTTTGAGAGACAGAGACAGCATGAGCAGGGGAAGGGCAGAGAGAGGCAGACACAGAATCCAAAGCAGGCTCCAGGCTCTGAGTTGTCAGCACAGAGCCCGATGCGGGGCTCGAACTCACCGTAGGATCATGACCTGAACTGAAGTCGGCCGCTCAACCGACTGAGCCACCCAGGTGCCCCAATATATACATGTAAACTTAACAGAGGACCACTAGCAGAGTACTCTGCATTAGTCTGCTGCAGAATGTTATTTAGGTTGGAATGTGAAGAAAATTTAGCCTTACAGATAGGAATATGAAAAAGGAAAACCCTACAGACCTCTTAAAAGGGTCTCTGAGATTCTCACCACACTTACACAAAATTACAGCACCTGGCCCCCAAAGGATAAGTGAAATTGAGGGTGGGGGTAGATGAAAGCATTACCATAAGTGGGACTCAGTCCTAAGGGTGGAGGGACAGTCAGAATAGGGACTACAGTTTTCCCTACTAGAGATTAGCTTGGTAGTTCACAGATCCAGAATGAATTCCACTTAGGGAGCTTTCTGGCCCTATGACCTTAGTCAAGTTATTCAACCCCCTCAGTCTCTACTTCGAAGATAATAGTATCTGACTCCATATGAACTTGTGAGGTTTAGCTGTTTATAGATGTAGGGTACTTATAATAGGTATCACACAGAGTAAGAAGTGTTGACTTTCTTGGGGAGATTGACCAATAATGAGAGAGAAAACTATCAATTAGCTATTTTCTGCAAGAGACAAAGGTGGTATGTGCCTCAGATAACTGCTCCCCCTTCACTCAGTAAATGAATGTCATCTCCATTTTATCCCGGGGGTTCCGGCCCAAAACTAGAAGCCATCGTTGACACCTCACCACCCATATGAAATCCAGGGGCAAGCCCAATCATCTTTACCTTTAAAACAATACCCCAGATTCCAGCCCCTTCTGCACCTGCATTTTGTCCAGGCTTGCTGTCTCCACTCCCTGCCTTGCCAGGACTCCTGGAAGAGACTCAAGAGGTTTCAATAGTTTCTCTTTTAGTTATCTCACAATCTGTTCTTCAGCCAGTCTTAATTTTTATTATTATATTTTAATGTTTATTTTTGAGAGAGGCAGAGCACAAGTGGGGGAGGGGCAGAAAGAGGGAGACACAGAATCCGAAGCAGGTTCCAGGATCTGGACTGTCAACACAGAGCCCAACTCGGGGCTCAAACCCACAAACTTTGAGATCATGACCTGAGCTGAAGTCCTACGCTCAACCACCAAGCCACCCAGGCACCCCCCCACCCCATTTTGTCTTTCAGCCAGTCTTAATTTTTAAAGTGTTAATTATATGGCCCCTCCTTCAAAAGGGGACTCCAGAATTCTCCATAGTTTCCCATCCAAGAACCCTAACTCCTTAGTCTGACCTGTAAGGCCCTGTGTAATCTAGTTTATTATCCTGTTGCTGCCTCTCAAGCAAACCATTTTTGTACCACTTTTATCTTCTCTCTTGTGCCTGGAACACTTCTCGGATTTTCAGATAGTTCTGCTCCCTTCTCTCAGGTGGTCTGTGTTCACCTCTGGAGAGGTCCTCTCCTTCACAGTCTCTACTTAACCTACTTTATTTTTCTTCATGGCATTTATAAACACTTGGCACACTGTTGAAGTTCCTTTGGCGAGTAAAGCAAGAGACCAGGCATGTACCGCGTTGGCATTTTGACACCCTCCTGAGAATTGGACCAATACTCTGGTCAGAAAGCAGCTCCTGCCCAAGCTTTTGGAGGAAAAATCAGTCCCCAAAAATGATTGTTAAAACAATTGTACCTCTGATTTTGAAGAACTAGACACAGATAAATGAATTTCCTCCTGTTTGGAGTGTCAGGAGGGGAAGCTGGTTCAGCTCCATGTGGTAGGAGGGCTTGATTATGTACAAAGGTCGGTCTGCCTTGCACATTTGTTCCTTGCAGGCAAGGAGATCTTACCGTCTGTCATGGGAGAATCGTTGGTTGCCAGGACCAGAGGCAATACCAGGGCCCAAGACTGCATAGACTAGGGAGGGGCTCACTTGGGATGAGGTGGGCTGTGGGGAGGTGGCAGCTCAGTTTCCGGGGAAGAGATGACCAGCGCATCCTGGTCACCTCGTGGTGGTTTTCTATGGCTTTGGGCACATTTTCTAATGGAACAGCATTGGGCAGGATATTTTTGAAAACCTGACAATAGTTGCAATGTAATGAAAACTATGGACTAAGGGGAGAGTCCTGGTTGTTGCTATATTGGAATAAACAGTATTTTCTTTTTTTTTTTAAATTTTTTAAACGTTTATTTATTTTTGAGAGACATAGAGACAGTATGAGCAGAGGAAGGGCAGAGAAAGAGGGAGACACAGAATCCAAAGCAAGCTCCAGGCTCAGAGCTGTCAGCACAGAGCCCGACGCGGGGCTCGAACTCACAGACAGTGAGATCGTGACCTGAGCCGAAGTCGGCCGCTCAACCAACTGAGCCACCCAGGCGCCCCAACAGTATTTTCTTAAGTAATACTAATATTTAACACTTACCTGCCAATTTCTAATAGGTACCACACTCATATGGATCAGAATCGCAAAATCATAGAAAAGTCTCCCTCCTATCATTTATAGGATTATAAAAATTATTCTCCATTTATCTACCTATTTCTACTCTCCCAAGATAAAAAAACTGTCTAGATACTCTCGTAGAGTTTTATGTTTTGTTTTTTTTTTACAATTACAATTATGAATGTAGATTATTTTCCTCCTTTCTTATAGCCGGGCATTATTCCATTTAATTGGTTCTCTATCAAAGGATTTTTGGGTTGTTCCCAATCTTTGGCTTTTACATAGTACATAGATGTGGTGAATACCTGAAGGTCATTGTTTTGCCAGCTTGTAAGTACTCTGTAGGCTAAATCCTAGGGAAAATTGCTGGTCCAGAGAGAAAAAAGTATATATAATTTTGCTAGATATTACCAAATTGCCTTTCACAGGGGTTAAGGTAATTTCACCCCGAGTAGCAATATTGCCTATATCTCCACAAGCTTACCCAGAGATGATTGGCACACTGTTTTTTTTTGCTGCTCTATTACGGTGCATAGTCCTCCTGAGTTCAGTAATTCTTGAATCTCCTTTATAGACCAGCGGTTGTGGTTCCCTCAAATTGCCCTTGGCTCCTGTACCCTTTGAACAATCAGTTTGCAATGAATGTGTGTGGAAATGTAAACTGGAGAGTTGGGAATACGAATTCTGCAATGCAAATGAAACATTGCATTTTTGCCCTTATCGGGGCGTCTGGATGGCTCAGTCAGTTAAGCATTGGACTCTTGATTTCGGCTCCAGGCGTGATCTGGTTCACGAGATCCAGCCCCATGTGGGGCTCTGTACCGACCTCGGATGGGCCTGTTTGGGATTCTCTCCTCTCAAAATAAATAAACATTAAAAACAACAACGACAACAACAAAAACTGTCCTTGCACTTAAAATCTAGAAGTTTTGTCCCGTGGGCAGTGCTTTCAACAGTGGAAAACATCTTTAGGTTAATCTGGTTCAAAGTAGCAAAATCTGGAAATTTAAGAATATACCATAGATTCCATGCACACCCTGGACTGAAGATTTTTCAGCCCTTAAAAAAACAACAACAACACAAAACTTTTAGAACATTCATCAGAAATGTTTTGGAATAAACTGAAGATTAAAAAGAGAATGGTTGTTTCGGAGGTGGCTACCTTTTTTTTCCCCCCTTGAGTGTTAAGCTTTTAACCCGTTTTCCACCAAGGGTAAATTGCAAGATTAAGAAAGGCAAAAGAGCTTTCATTGTAATGGAGATGAGGGGTCTGCCCTAGAAAAGGTCAGACCTTAGCACCGATGAGATTTGGAAAGGAGGTAAATCTAGGGCGTAGTCAAGGAAAGCCTAGATTGCTTACAAAACAGAATTGATGAACAGGAACAAAGTCCAATCTAGTGAAAGCCTTTGGCCCAAAGGTGGTTAACAATAGCCAGCCTGATTAAGGCCTTCACGCCTTCATAACTCCATCAAGCTCTTGCATTTAGTGACTCATTTAATTCTCTCAATATTGTTACCATTTTACAGATTAGAAAAACCGAGGCTCATCAGTCACACCCCCTCCTCACAGACTCATATATTCACATTTAAATATATGTGTAAATTTTGAGGATACAAGAAACAATTTTGTTCTTTGCATGGAGTAGGGAAGGGGGAGATTGCTAGCGGGTGTAGACGCTTCTGTTTGGGACCTGCATGGTGCGCCCAAGCAGATCTCCACTCCCTCTCACTGTGGGCTCCCGGGGAGGTGCAGCCAGGGCTCCCAGGACCCAGGGTGTCACTGGGAGTGGGGTTCCCTGGCCACCAAGTATTTGGAAGAGCTTGAGGGCGCTTGGGACTGGACATGGGCAGGGGAGCTCAGGGAAGCTTCTCTAAGTAAGTCAATAATGGAGGAGAGCCCAGTTAACTGTCAGCAGTGAGCCTGGCTGGTGTAAGGGACCGGAAGAGGTGCGCAGCCCAGTAGGGACCTTGGGAACCGATACTTGGGCCAAGTTGCTGGGATTGAAGTAAGCAGAGTAGGTGGTGTTAGGGCTGGAAAGGGAGGAAGCAGGTGGGCCCAGGGCCTTGCAGACCTTGCTAAGAGCAGGGAAAGTCATCCAGGGGTTTTAAACTGAATGTGAGCTGTCTAGGAAGCTCTGGTTCCTCAGAACCACTCAGAAGGTCAGTTTCTGTCTCCCATCCAGCTAGGATCTTCGTTAATATCCTGATTCCTCTCGAATCCCTCCGCCTTGCTCTCATGAGTTCATTTAATCCAGAAACTTGTTGAGTGTCTGCTTTGCCATCTCCTGGGAACCTTGCTCTAGGGAGAAAACAAGAATAAAGATGTGGCCAGGGAGCATTTTCAGGATTTCAGGGAATATTTTCAGAAAAGAAGCATCTGGAAAGTGATTTACATGAACTAAATCTGAAACATTACATGGTATGGTTAACTAATGAGGAAGTTTTAGCTGTTTGGCACGTAGAACTGGGGAATTAGAGTTTGTCCAGAAGGAGCTGCAGCCACGGTGTAATCTCTGCAGCAGCAGTTTTGAAAACACTAGGTTACCCTAACCTGACTTCAGCCATCAAAAGTTGGACCTAATTTCGTGGGATTTTGTTTTTCTTTCTTTTTTATTAAAAATATTTTAAATGTTTATTTATTCGAGAGAGAGAGAGGAGAGAGTGCACACACAAGCAGGGAAGGGGCAGAGAGAGAAGCTCAAGGAGGCTCTGCACTGTCAGCACAGAGCCTGATGGGGGCTCGAACTCAAGAACTGTGAGATCATAACCTGAGCCAGAAATCAAGAGTTGGATGCTTAAACGACTAAGCCACCTAGGTGCCCCTGTTTTCTTTCTTACTTTAGCAGAAAGCATGGTTATTGTTGTTGCACTGGGGATATCTAAGATTTAATTTTATTAAACTGCCAAATTAAATACCATTCAGCTGTATTACTGAAAAAGGAAAATAAGAAAATAAGAACTCCTAGCTCGAACTTCTGCCACAGGCATGGGACTTTAATGAGGGACAGGTAAGGCAAAGAAACTAGGGTGAAGCGAATCAGGGCTTCGGGTCTAAAGAAAGGAACTAAAAGGCAGAACAGATAGACAATTCTCTTTTTTAAAAATGTGTATTTAGAGGCGCCTGGGTGGCTCAGTCGGTTGGGCGGCCGACTTCGGCTCAAGTCACGATCTCACGGTCTGTGAGTTCGAGCCCCTCGTCAGGCTCTGTGCTGGTGGCTCGGAGCCTGGAGCCTGCTTCGGGTTCTGTGTCTCCCTCTCTCTCTGCCCTTCCCCTGTTCACGCTGTGCCTCTATGTCTCTCAAAAATAAATAAACATTTAAAAAAAAAAATGTGTATCTATTTTGAAGGAGAGAGAGTGAGCAGAGGGCGGGCCAGAGAGAAAGGGAGAATCCCAAGTGGGCTCTGTGCTGTCAGCCCAGAGGCCGGCCCCAGGACTCGACCCATGAATCGTGAGATCATGACCTGAGCCAAAATCAAGAGTCTGACTCTTAACTAAGCCACCCAGGTGCTCCATCTCTCTTTTTGAAGCTTTAGGAAAGTTCGAGGGAAAGGGTCCCAGGCTCATCTGTAGATGATAATCTGTAAAGGATAATCAGGTGCCATCCCCTGTGTTCAGGATGGTGCTTTTGTGGGTGGGGTGGGCCCACGGAGTGGGGGGACATGTGGGTGGTGAGAAGATATGAATTGCTCAGGATGGCCCCTCCCTGTTTTGATATTATTTTTGCTTCCCTTCCCTTATGTTCATCGTTTTGTATCTTAAATTCCACACGAGTGAAGTCATATGATATTTGTCTTTCTCTGACTAATTTCACTTAGCGTAATACCCTCTAGTTCTATTCATGCAGTTGCAAATGGCAAGATTTCATTCTTTTTAATTGCCAAGTGATATTCCATTGTGTATGTTGGGGTCCTCGGATCGTCCCCCAAAGACCACAAGGCACGTATGCAAAGGCAAGAGCGTTTGTTGAGATTCCAGCATGTGGGGGTCAGCCACTCTGTAAAATGGTGACCCTGAGAGAAGCACGCAGGCTCCTTTTAAGCACATTTAGGTGTGAATTCTAAGACGGGAAACAGGTTTCTCTAGCTCATTGGAGGGTTTGTATTTGGGGGGTACAGGTGCTCTATGGATTGGTCCCTACACAAGGAAGGCACAGGGTCCTTCCTTATAGGGATTATACTGGCAAGGCTTTTCTTGATTGGTCAAGCTGCTTGCCTTTACTATATAAGGATTTTTGTGTGGCCCAGGTCCTTAATTGGTCTTGGCTGGTGAGGGGGCAAGACCGGGTCCCTTTCTCTCTATCTCTTCCTGGTCCCCAGATGCAGGCAGTGTTTGGGGCCAGCTCTTAGGCCCGGGACCTCTCAGTGTATACATACCACATCTTTATCCATTCATCTGTCATGGAAATTTGGCTCTTTCCATACTTTGGTTATTGATTCTTTTTTATCTTAATGTTTATTTATTTTTGAGAGAGAGAAAGCATGAGTGGGGGGGAGGGGCAGAGAGAGGAGACAGAGGATCCAAAGCAGGCTTTGAGATGTCAGCACGGAGCCCCAACTGAGCCACCCAGGCGCCCGTTAAACTAAATTCTGACACTCTTGACCTAAAGATAACATCAGATTCCACAAGTTAAGGGCTCAATCCACACAAGACTGCTTCCCATCCCCCATGCCAATTGAAATTCTGGATTACCTGCCCTTCTGACCGACTAGCTATAAATTGGAGGTTCCTACTGCCCTCTCCCCAGGTTCAGTATATTTGCTAGAGCAGCTCAGAAACTCAGGGAAATATTTAGATTACTAGTTTATTATAAAACATTTAACTTAGGAATAGCCAGATGGAACAGAGGCATAGGGCAAGATATGGGGAAATGATAGAGTTTCTTTTTTTTTTTAATCTTTTTTAACGTTTTATTTTTGAGAGAGAGACAGAGTGCAAGCAGGGGAGGAGCAGAGAGAGAGGGGGACACAGAATCTGAAGAAGACTCCAGGTTCTGAGCTGTCAGGACGGCACCTGACTCAGGCAGGCGCCTCGGGACTCAAACCCACAAGGATGAGATCATGACCTGAGCTGAAGTCAGACACTCAACCGACTGAGCTGCCCAGGCGCCCCAGAAATGATAGAGTTTCCATGCCCACTCCCTGAATCTCCACATGTTCACCAACCTGGAAGCTCTGCAGACCCTGTCCCTTTTTTTTTTTTTTTTTATGGAGGCTACATTACATAGACATGATTGATTAAATCCTTGGCCATTGGTAATTAATTCAACCTCCAGCCCCTCTCCTTTCCCCAGAGGTCATTGGGGTGGAACTGAATGCTTCAACCCACTGAATACCCTCTAAACTTAAGTAGTGATGGGATCCAAAAGTCACCTTATTAGCATGACAAAAGGCACCCTCATCACTTTCTTTACTTAGGAAATTTTAAGGGTTTTAGGAGCTCTCTGGATGAAAAAGGGGATGGAGACCAAATGTGTACATTTTATTGTAAATCAAGTTATCGCTTAGATTAAGGAAGCTCTCTTCTCTTCTTAACATGCTGAGAGGTTTTTGTTTTGTTTGTTTTGTTCAAGTCTTGGATGGATGTTGAATTTTATCAAATGGTTTTTCTGCATCAATTGGTATGATCTCGTGGTTTTTCTTCTTTAGTCTGGTAATGTGGTGGATAACACTGATTTTTTTTTTCCCCAGCAAACTCTGTCCCCAACATAGGGCTTGAAGTCATGACCCCAAGATCAAGAGTCACATGTTCTACTGACTGAGCCAGACAGGTGCCTCCCTTTTTTCAGACAGTAAAAAAACCCTTTGTTTTATCTTATTATATGTATTTTATTTTTATGTTTATTATCTTGAGAGAGAGAGAGAGAGTGAGCGCTTGCAGACAAGTGTGTGAGGGGCAGAGAGAGAAAGAGAGAGAAAATTCCCACTAACGGCTCAAAGCCCACAGGGCTCAATCGAACGAAGCATGAGATCATGGCCTGACCCAAAAACAAGAGTTGGACAGTTAACCAACTGAGCCACCCAGGCTCCCCGAAAAACCTTTATTTTAATGGTCTGATTATCTCTTAATTAAAATTTTAAATTTAGAAAAGAGATATTAAAAAAAATTTTTTTTAAATGTTTATTTCTTGAGAGACAGAGACAGAGTGAGACAGATCATGAGCCAGGGAGGGGCAGAGAGAGAGGGAGACAGAATCTGAAGCAGGCTCTGGGCTCTGAGCAGTCAACACAGAACCCGATATGGGGCTTGAACTCAAACCATGAGATCATGACCTGAGCCGAAGTCAGACACTTAACTGACTGAGCCACCCAGGTGCCCCTAGAAAAGAGAGATATTACCATGCTCTGTGAAATTAGGAAAGTGTCAAAAATTACATACATTCTCTCTATCTCACATCCATTCTCTGTAATAGATAAACTTAACTTGGTGACAAATTTTAATACAGTAGAAAACCTTCACGATATATTGTTTGTATTTAAAGTTATCTAGGGGCTTCTGGGTGGCTCAGTCAGTTAAGTGTCTGACTCCTGATTTTGGCTCAGGTCATAATCTCACGGTCTTGAGATTGAGCCCTCTGTTAGGCTCCATGCTGAACATGGAGCCTGCTTGCAATTCTCTCTGCCCCTCTCCTGCTCATGCTCTCTCTCTCAAAATAAATAAAACGTAAAAAAACCAAACCAAAACTAAAACCTTATCTACCTTTTGAAGAGAAGTTCCAGGACTAATGTACACTGAGGTCGTCGACGTGAAAAGTATTGTGTCACAGCTCCTGGCACTAATGCAATAAAGAATTAAAGACCAATGTTCAAAGTGAAAGCAGAGAACAGTTTTATTAAAGCAACGGTACACTCTCTAAGGGATGGCAGGCAGGTTCCTCGAGATACAACTGCCCTTAGGGTTTTATTTGTTGGGTCTTTCTGGGCAGGGAGGAGTCGAGATGTACAGTGGGGTGGTCTCTAATGGAGGCTGCTTTCTATCATTTGTGGGACTCATACTACAGGTGGGTGGGGGGAGTTTTTGACCCTGCAAGGTTTGTACCTGAACCATCATGGCAGGCTTTCTCCATGGGATGGGGAGTGTTTTAACCACAATGCAAATGTATTATAATGAGTGTAGGGGGGCACCTGGGTGACTCCCTCGGTTGAGCGGTTGAGTGGTTGAGCGTCAGACTTCAGCTCAGGTCCTGATCTCGCACTCCATGAGTTTGAGCCCTGCGTCGGGCTCTGTGCTGACAGCTCAGAGCCTGGAGCCTGCTTCAGATTCTGTCTCCCTCTCTCTCTGCTCCTCCCTCACTCATGCTCTGTCTCTCAAAAATTAACTAGACATTAGAAAAAATAATAATGAGTGTAGGGGTTACTCTGGGGCAGAGGTGGAAGAGGGGAGCACAAGCTGTGCACCTCTGACTCTTGGTCTGTTAGTCCCAAGGTCTTGGAAGCTGCAAGGTCAGGATTTTGTTCGTCCGCACTCCTTACCTTCTAATGTGTAACCTATTTATCATCATCCTTTCCTCCTGTTCAAGTCTCTGTCATTCCCCCTTCAAGAACTTGGGACTCTGCCTCCTTCGTTCCTTCCACTGCTCAGGTCTAACTTCTACCTAACAAAGTTAAGAAATTGAAGAAATTAGATAAACAGTTTATTCAAATTGTTTAACCTGGTGGTTATAGCTTAAGTTAAAGTTATATATTGGCTTGAGAGTGATTGGTGGTGATAAAAATTATCCAAAATAATGATTAATGGGATATTTTGGCTTTAAAAGGACACCACACTCCTAAAAATTTCAATTTTTATCTTTTAGTAATTGGTCAAACTTACTTATTTATTTTTAAAATTTATTTAAGTAAATAAATAAACACTACTTAAACCACACTAGCTTAAACTCATAAACACCCAACATGAGGCTTAAAGCCACAACTCCGAGATCAAGAATTAAACACCCTTGGGGCATCTGGGTGGCTCAGTTGGTGAGCGTCTGACTTCAGCTCAGGTGCTGATCTTAAGGTTTTTGGGTTCAAGCCACATGTCGGACTCCATGCTGACAGCTCAGAGCCTGGAGCCTGCTTCAGATTCTGTGTGTGTCTCTCTCTCTGCCCCTCCCCTGCTCATGCTCTTGTCTCTCTCTCAAAAATAAACAAACATTAAAAACAAAAAGGAATTAAACAGTCTTCCCACTAAGCCAGCCAGGCACTCCACTAATTAGAGTTTTTTTAAGTGTTTATTTTTGAGAGAGAGAAAGTGTGTGTGTGTGAGTGGGGGAGCAGCAGAGAGAGGGAGAGAGAGAATCCCAAGCGGGCTATGTGCTGTCAGCGCAGAGCCCCACACTAGCTTAAACTCATAAACTGTGAAATCATGACCTGAACTGAAATCAAGAGCCAGTCACTGAACCGGCTGAGCCACCCAGAAGCCCCTAAATACGTCTTATATTATATATCAGTCTATCTAGTTTTTTTTCAAAAACCATAGTGTTTGAAAACTATCACCAAATGCAGTTCACTGCACAGAAGAACTTATGCGATGACCCGCAGCTGTTAAGACACTTCAGTCACCAGTGCTTGTTCTTACACCTTCTCTCTGTCACCCTATCTGATTGTTACACTCTCCACCCTTAGGGAAATTGTCATTTTCAAAACCAGTTTCCAGGTTATTGGGTCTATCAAAGCTTCAGCACACTTCCTACCCTATCCTTCACTCCCCATCCCCACTGTATGCACGTTTCATTATAAATTGGTACCTACATGAAGCAACCTTAAGGAATTTAAAATCTGTCATTCTAATATCAAGTACCTCTTTAGTAAACATAATGTCACATGGAGCACTTATTTAATAAAGATTTTTATGTCTACTTTCAGAGTAAACATTTTTAAAAAAACCTTTTTTTAAGTTAATTTATTTATTTTGAGAAAGAGAGAGAGAGAGAGCCAGAAGCTCCTCAACATTTGGCAAGGTTCTAGGGTTGGTTTCTTTTCTTTTTTTTTTTTTTAATGTTTATTTATTTTTGAGACAGAGAGAGACAGAGCCTGAGTGGGGGAGGGGCAGAGAGAGGGAGACACAGAACCCGAAGCAGGTTCTGAGCTGTCAGCACAGAGCCCGATGCGGGGCTCGAACCCACAGACAGTGAGATCATGACCTGAGCTGAAGTCGGACGCTCAACCGACTGAGCCACCCAGGCGCCCCTAGGGTTAGTTTCTTTATATTCTTGTCACCCTTTTAAACTGCAGCTTTTTCCCTGCGCCCCAGGGCAGAGAAATCTGCTCACAATACCTCAGTACTATCACTTCCCATGCTGCAGTTCTCAGCACTGGGGGTGGGAATTCCCTTTGTTACCTTCTCTCCTGCCATTCTCTATGTCTTTTGTTGTGCAGAAGCTGTTCAATCAGCCCTAAATTCTTCCTTAGGAGGAATTGCTCTATTTACTGGTGTAGATTGGTTGTATGTGAGGAGGAAGTGAGGTCAGGGTCTTTCTCGTCGCCATCTTGGACCAGAAATCAACGTTGATTCATTTTTGTTTTCTTATTAAAATTTTTTTTTTAAATATCTATTTTTAAGAGAGAGAGACAGAAAGAAAGAGAGACAGAGTTTGAGCTGGGAAGGGACAGAACCTGAAGTGGGTTCCAGGCTCTGAGCTGTCAGCACAGAGCCCAATGCAGGGCTTGAACTCACAAACCATGAGATCACGATCTGAGCAGAAGTCGAACTCTTAACCAACTGAGCCACCCAGGTGGCCCACATTGATTTATTTTTGAATGTTGAACCTGCCTTGCCTTGCTAGGATTATTTTTCTAACTGTGATGTTTTATTCCTTTTACAACCTTCTGGGTTTGATAGGGTAATAGCCTTTTTTTTTTAATTGTTGAGAGAGAGAACATGAGCAAGGGAGGGGCAGAGAGAGATGGGGACAGAGGATCAAAGTAGGCCACACTGACAGTTGCTGACAGCAGCAAGCCTGATATGGGGCTTAAACTCAAAAACCATGAGATCATGACCTGAGCCAAAGTCAGACCCTCAACCAATTGAGCCATCCAGGTGCCCCTTAGGGTAATAGCTTTTTTTGAGAAGTTTTGCCTTTATCTTTATGGCAGATATTGATCTTAGGTACTATCATTTGGTGTTAGTAATAGGGTAATACAGGTCTCTTAAAATGAGTTGGGAGGTGCTCAAAATAGTTATACCAGGGGTGCCTGGGTGGCTCAATTGGCTAAGCACTGACTTCAGCTCAGGTCATGATCTCACAGTTTGTGAGTTTGAGCCCCACATCGGGCTCTGTGCTGACAGCACCGGGCCTGGAGCCTGCTTCAGATTCTGTGTCTCCCTCTCTCTCTGCCCCTTCCTTGCTCATGCTCTGTCTCTCAATAATAAATAGACATTAAAAAAATTTTTTTTTAGATCTTTGAGAGCTGAAAAAAACTAGAAAAAGTGTTTTAGATCTTTCATCCATTTGCAGTTTATTCTTATGTTGTTATTTGAATGGATCTGATCTTCTCTGTTTGTAAATGGGTATCCGCTTGTCCTGATGTATGGATGGGAAGAGTCCATCTTTGTCTCAGCGATCTGATTTGATCACAGTCTAGGTATCTCTATGTGGTCATGCCTATTCTGGACTGTCTGTTCTGTTTTACTGGTCTATTCACACTCTTTTCATTATGAAGTTTCGAAGTACATTTTAATATCTGGTAGGGTGTGTTCCCACTCGTAGTTCTTCCATTTCAGTGTTTTCATAGTCTTTTCTGTTTTCCTAGCTATTCTTACATGTTCATTTTTCCATATGAACTTCAGTTTCTTTTAAATTTTCTTTTTTTACTCTTTTATTTTATTTTATTAACTTTTTTTTAAGGTTATTTATTTATTTATTTATTTTGAGAGACATAGAGACAGAGCGTGAGCAAGGGAAGGGCAGAGAGAGAGGGAGATACAGAATCTGAAGCAGTGTCCAGGCTCTGAGCCACCAGCACAGAGCCTGACGTGGGGCTCGAACTCACAGACGGTGAGATCGTGACCTGAGCTGAAGCTGGCCGCTTAACCCACAGAGCCACCCAGGCGCCCTGAACTTCCGTTTCAACTTTTTTAGTTATAGAAAAAATATTGGTATATGCATATTGGTATATTTTTTTCTATAACTTGAAGTAATTGTTAAGAATTTCCTTTTTTTTCCCTCCAGAGTTATGTTTTCTTGGACTTAGGGAACTCGATGTCTTCCATGCCTTTCCTTCCTTTGTACCTTCTCCCCTTCCTTTCTACCTTCTTCCCTCTTTCCTTGTGTGTTTATATAGTTGTTTTATACTTCCTTGCAAATGTGTAGCTTTGTCAGATATTTAATTTTTTCCCCTAGAACTCAACAGAAAATATTGAGGCCATGATTCTTCTCAGTTGAGGATGCATGCATGGGCACCATAGGTCCATGCAAAGCCCTTCTCCTCTTTCATATATATGAATATCCCCCCCATCTCCTATCTTCACCTTGATTCTTACCCCTCACTCCTTTCATATTTCTGCAGGTTTCTACCCAAATGTGCCCGTCATAAGACTTTGTAAAAATATTATATGCCTTTGTGTATGTATATGATTAAAATTTACACAAATGTTACTATGTATAGATTTAATTCTTGCTTATTTAAAAAATCTAATACCATGTCCTAAAGATCATCTGGGCATATCCGTAGTTAATTGCTTTTGACATCTGCTTTGTGTGTATTTACCACATTTTACTTATGTTTCCCCCTAATGATGGGCATTTAGATTGTTTTCAGTTTCTACTTCCGCAAACAAAGCTACTAACATGTTTAAATACGCCCCCTTGTGGATATGTGGGGAAGTTTCTCAGGCAATTAGCTAGTAGTATGCTTTCTGTGATGCAGGTTATGTTCATACTTCTCACACTTAATTTCACTAAGTACTGCTAAATTGTACACAATGGTCATACCAGTCTGTGTACACAAAAAGTGCATAAAGTTTCCGGTTTCTTCACGTGCTCACAAAAACTTGATATGCCTAGTTTTTTTGCTAGTCTGATATGAGTGAAATAGAATCTTATTGGATTTTCTGAAATATCCTTTCTTCTTTCACCACTCCCCCCCAAAATCGTGTTGTGTTTCATTTTGTTTCCTTTATTTTTTTATTTTATTAAAATTTTTTTTAAGGTTTTATTATCCATATATGAGAGAGAGGGAGACAGAGCGTGAGCAGGGGAGGGACAGAGAGAGAGAGAGGGAGACACAGAATTCGAAGCAGACTCCAAGCTGTCAGCACAGAGCCCGATGCAGGGCTTGAACTCACAAACTGTGAGATCATGACCTGAGCTGAATTCAGATATTTAAACTGACTGAGCCACCCAGGCGTCCCTACTTTTTTATTTTATTTTATTTTTTTTGGTCCTCATTTCCTAAATCTACCCAGTCTTTATTTTTTTTTATTGTATTAATTTTTTTTTGATTTTTATTTAAAATTTTATTTAATTTTTTAAAAATTTTATTTAATTTCTTAATGTTTGTTTATTTTTGAAGGAGAGAGACAGAGCATGAGCAGAGGAGGGGCATAGAGAAAGGGAGACATAGAATCCGAAGTGGGCTCCAGGTTCTAAGTTGTTAGCACAGAGCCCAACACAGAGCTTAACTGACTGAGTCACCCAGACACCCCTAAATCTATCCAGTCTTAAAGCTTAGCCAGGTTTTGCCTCTCTCTCAGATTTTACCTGAATCGCCTCTTCTTTTCTATACTTACTCCCACTCCCTTAGGTCAGTCCCCTAGCACTTTGAGCTTGAAATCGATATTGTGCTCTGACTAGTCTGTCTGGCTCCATGTTTGTCTCCGTCATATCCATCCACATTTCCACCAAATCTGATCCACTTTCGACAGCTTATATCCTTCTATAGCAGTGGCATCAAGTCCCTTCAGTATAAAATCTAACCTTCTCAGCATTATATTATATTGAAATTATTCGAATACTTATTTATCTTTGATTGAATCAAAAGTGCAAAGAAAGAAATCCTGTTTAATCATTTTGGGGGCTGGCACATAACACAATCTCTCTCAAAAGCACTTAATTTAGGTCTTGAACTAGAATTCTTTTTTTTCCCTTAAGTTTATTTATTCTGCAAGAGATAGATAGATAGAGAGAGAGAGAGAGAGAGAGAGAGAGAGAGAGAGAGAGCGTGCTAGCAGTGGAGGGGCAAAAAGAGAAAAGAAAGAGAGAGAATCCCAAGCAGGCTCCATGTGTTCAGCACAGAGCCTGATGCAGGGCTCAATCTCACAAATCGTGAGGTCATGACCTGAGCCAAGATCAGAGTTGGACGCTTACTGACTGAGTCACCAGGTGCCCCTGAACTCTTTGTTATTTTCTTGCCTGTCTTGTGCTTCCACCACATTCACCTGGCTAGTTTGAGTCACTTTGCTGGTGTCTTCAAAACAACTACGGATGCTTCTACCTCAAGGCACCCATAGGAAACAAGTGCTTTTGCTTCTCTTTCTATGGAAGTGCAGCCTGTTTCTCCTGAAGACACTTCTTGCCCATAGGAGTCAGAGGAATAGTCGGCTTCTGGCCTCAAGACTACTTCGGCATTCATTACCAAATTCTAGAGAATACAGGTCAAGTTCTCGGGGTGGTACTTTTGAGGTTCTCTCACTTATTTCTATCAAATCTTCACCAGTGATCAAGCTTCCCCTTTATAACCTCCAGGTGGGCAATGGGCTGAGAGTTGCCACACCTACTATCCTTTAAAAAAATAGTCTTTATTTTTTAAATAAAGTTTTAGGTTCATAGTGAAATTGAGCAGAAACTACAGAGAATTTCCAGAAACATACACACACACACACACACACACACACACACACACACACACACACACACCCTCCCTACTGTTACCATTCCTCACCAGAGAGGTATATTTATTTCAACTGATGAACCTATTCTGACACATTTTTGTTACTGAGAAAGTCCATAGTTTGCATTAGGGTTCACTCTTGCTGATGTTTTGACAGAAGTATAATGACATGTATCCACAATTATAGTATCATACAGAATAGTTTTATAGTCCTAAAAAATCTCTGTGTTCTGCCTATTCAACCCTCCCTCCCCCTTAACTCTTAGCAACTACTTATCTTTCTACTGCCTCATAGTTTTGCCTTTTCTAGAATGGTTGGAATCGTACACTATGTGGCCTTTTCAGATTGCCTTCTCTCATGTAGTAATATGCATTTAAGTTCCTCCATGTCTTTTCATGGCTTGATAGCTCGTTTCTTTAAAAAATTTTTTTAATGTTTATTTTTAAGAGAGAGAGAGAGAGAGAGAGAGAGAGACAGAGCACGAAAGTGGAGGGGCATAGAGAGAGGGAGACACAGAATCTGAAGCAGCTCCAGGCTCCAAGCTGTCAGCACAGAGCCTGATGTGGGGCTCGAACCCAAGAACCATGAGATCATGACCTGAGCCGAGGTCGGATGCTCAACCGACTGAGCCACCCAGGTGCCCCAATAGCTCATTTCTTTTTAGCATAGAGCAATATCCCATTGTCTGGATACACCACAGTTTATTTATCCATTCACCTACTGAAGGACAGCTTGGTTGTTTTCAAGTTTTGGGCAATTGTGAATAAAGCTGCTATAAATATCTGGTGTAGGCTTTTGTGTGGACATAGCTTTTCAACTTCTTTGGGGAGATACAAAGGAGTGCGTTTGTTGGATCATATGGCAAGAATATATTTACTTTTGTAAGAAACTATCAAGCTGTCTTTCAAAGTGACTGTATCACTTTACATTTCCATCAGCAATGAATGAAAGTTTCTGTTACCCCACATCCTTGCTAACATTGTCATTTTTGGTGTTTCTGATTTTGGCCTTTTTTTTTAATATTTGTTTATTTTTGAGACAGAGAGAGACAGAGCATGAGTGGGGGAGGAGTGAGAGAGAGGGAGATACAAAATCTGAAGCAGGCTCCAGGCTGTCAGCACAGAGCCGGATGTGGGGCTCGAACCCACAGACCACAAGATCATGACCTAAGCCAAAGTTGGATGCTCAACCGACTGAGCCACCCAGGCGCCCATGATTTTGGCCTTCTTAATAGGTGTGTAGTGATGCCTCATTGTTGTTTTAATTTTCAATTCCTTAATGAGAATGATGTGAACCATCTTTTCACATACTTATTTGCCATCTGCATATCTTCTTTTTTAATATTTATATATTTATTTATTTTCCTACACCTCTATTTATTTACTTCTCAGTTAGTTTAAATCCATGAGGGGTACAGCATCACACGGATTCTGAGGCCATTGGCTTTAGCAGGAAGGTTGCTTCGGAATTTGGTGAACCATGCCACTGTTTCCAGGAGCATGAGTTACTTTCTCCAGATTACTCTGGTTTTATTCGGTTTGCCACCAGGAGTCACTGTGTTGTTCTTTGCTTTGTACACATAAGCACATCTCTTGCCCAGAGAGAATTCAGTTCATCTTGAACATAAACACCTTCAGTTTTAAGAAGAGCTTTGTGCTCCCTCTGGTTCTGGAGACCCTGCTTACAGCCAGCAAAAATGGCTTCGGACCACAGCCTTCCAGACACATCTGTGGTTTCAGGAGTCCTGTTCCCAGCAGGCGGGAAGGCGCATTCTCCAGATGGTGGGGGACCAGCACCATCAGTCCCACGTCTCCTCAATCCTGTCCTCCTGCTGTTGGACTCCGCAGAAATCACTGGCTGGCCGAGTCTCCGAGCCATACCAGTGCCTTGCCAACGCATATGGTTGAGCTCACCCCGCTTATTTTCCATATCTTCTTTTATATTTTTATTTTTATTTATTTATTTTAACAGAAAGAGAGAGCGAGTGTGAGTGGGGGAGGAGCAGAAAGAGAGGGAGAGAATTCCAAGCACACTCCTTGCTATCAGTGCAAAGCCTGACACGGGGATCAGGGTTCAGTTCATGAGATCATTAGCTGAGCGGAAATCAAGAGAATGATGCTTGAGTGCTTAGATGGCTCAGTTGGTCAAGTGTCCTACTTCGGCTCAGGTCATGGTCTCAGAGATCATGAGGTTGAGCCCCACATCAGGCTCTGTGCTGACAGCTCAGAGCCTGGAGCCTGCTTCGGATTCTGTGTCTCCCTCTCTCTCTGCCCCTCCCCAGCTCATGCTCTGTCTCTGTCTCTGTCTCTCAAAAATAAATAAACATTAAAAAAAATTAAGAAAGAAAAAAAAGAGAGAGAACGATGCTTAACCAACTGAGCCACCCAGGCACCCAGTCCTCTTTATATCTTCTTTGGTGAGGTGTCTTTTCAGATGTTTTGCCCGCTTTGAAATCAGGCTGTTAATTTTCTTATTGTTGAATTTTAAGAGTCTTTATATATTTTGGATACAGCTCTTTATCAGATATGTCTTTTGCAAATGTTTTCTTCTAGCAGATGTTAGATGAAAGATTTCACAGAGCAGAAGTTTTATGGGGCGCCTGGGTGGCTCAGTCGGTTGAGCGTCCGGCTTCAGCTCAGGTCATGATCTCGCGGTCTGTGAGTTCGAGCCCCGCGTCTAACACATTCTGTGTCTCCCTCTCTCTCTGCCCCTCCCCCGCTCATGCTCTGTCTCAATAAATAAACATTAAAAAAAAGAAATTTTTAAATTTTAATGAAGTCCAGCTTATCAACTATTTTTTTCATGGGTTCTACCATTGATAATGCATCTAAAAAGTTACCACCAATATACGCAATGGAATACTATTCAACAATAAAAAAGAATGAAATCTTGCTACTGTGACAACATGGATGGACCTTGCAGGTACTCTGCCAAGTGAAATAAGTCAGAGAAAGATGAATACTGTGTGATTTCACTTGTATGTGGAATCTAAAAAACATATCAAACAGACACCAAACACACATAAATACAGAGAACAGATTGTGGTGGTTCCCAAAGGAAAGGGTGGGAGTGAGTAAAGTGGGTGAAGGTACCCAAAGGTACAAACTTCTAGTTATAAAATAAATAAGCCATGGAGATCTAATATATTGCATCATGACTATAATTAATAATACTGTATTGAATATATGAAACTTAAGGTAAGAAAGTAGATCTTAAAAGTTCTCATCACAAAAAGAAAAGGAAAAAAAAACTTTTTGTTGTTGTGTGTGGTAACAAATGTTAACTAGACTTACTGTGGTGATTATTTTGCAGTGTATACAAATATTGAATCATGCTATATGCCTGAAATTAATATAATGTTATATGTCAATCATACCTCAATGAAAATAAATAAATAAAAAGTCATCACCAACCCAAGGTCATCTAAATTTTCTCCTATGTTATCTTCCAGGAGTTTTATAGTTTTGCATTTTATGTAGCTCTGTGATGCTTTTTTTTTTTCTTTTTTTTTTTTTTTTGGTATGTGGTTGTCCAGTTCTTCCATAACTATTTGATGAAAAACTTTTGTTTTTCATTGCGTTGCTTTTACTTCTTTGTCAAAAATCAGTTGACTATATTTTGTGTGTGTCTATTTCTGGACTCTCTTCTGGACTCTCTTCTATTGATTTATTTGTCCATTTTGTATTGTTTTGTTTTGCCAATGTCGCACTGTCTTGATTCCTGTAGCTTGATAGTAAGTCTTGAAGTCAGGTAGTGTCATTCCTCTGACTTTTCCTCCATCTTATTGTTTTAATATTACACTTATCAACGGGTAGGTAGATCATTTCATATACTTGTGTTTTTTTGTTTTTACTTTTTATTTTTTTAAGTAGGCTCCAGAGTCACGTGCTCTACTGACTGAGGCAGCCAAGTTCCCCATCATCTTGTATACTTGTAAATCATTTATTTTTCATTTCTGTGACTTGCCTAGTCATGTTCCTTTGCCTCTTTTTCAATTGGGATCCCCATCCTGTTTTTATTTGTCATTTTTTTAAGTTTTCAATTATCTTCTTCAAATCTGTCACCAATTTGATAACAGTGTGTTGTCATTTTTTACTTAAGAAATTGAGATGTAATTGACATATAATGACATATAATGTTATAGCTTTAGGTGTACAATATGATTTGATATTTGTTTATATTACAAAATTACCATAATAAGTCCACATGTAGTTATAATTTTTTCCCTTATAATGAAAACTCTTAAGATATACCCTCAGCAACTTCCAAACATTCTATACCATATTGTTAGCTACAGTCGCCATGCTTTCCCATACTGTATTACATCCCCAGTACTTATTTATTTTATAACTGGAGGTGTGTACCTTTTGACAGCCTACCCGTTTCTCCTACCTCCTATCCCCGCCTCCCTTCTACCAAACTCTCATTCATTGAAAAAGACTTCTTAAAAAATTATTTATCTAAAATTCAAGTAAAACTGGGCATCTTGTATTTTATCTGACAATCTTGGCTACAAGGATTTTTTTTTTTTTTTTTGCTATTCCAGACCCTCCTCTTTGCAAGGATTTACTGTGAAGACTATTTCTGTCAATATGCTTCTATGTTGTAAATAGCCAATTCTCTCTTTAAACGTATTTGGGGACCAATTGTACAACAGAGTGATAATCAGTCAATTCTTCTTGGTCATCTTTTTAAATTTTTATTTATTTATTTATTTTTAAAATTTTTTAATAGTTTATTTTCAAATTGGTTTACATGTAACACCCAGTGTTCATCCCAACACGTGCCCTCTTTAATGCCCTTGGTCATCTTTTAAGAGCATAACTGAAACTCACAAGTACTGCCAGACTGAACGTTTGGCCATACTTGTTTTACCTACTTCCCTTTAACTTACCGCATGGACATTCCTCCTTTTCTATTAAGAATGCTCACATCTTTGCAAATTTGTCAAATTTCTAGTTTCAGAGTTAATCCCATTGTTGGCCACTAGGTAGAGCTCGAATATTATTTATGCTGATTATTGTGTACCTTATTTCTGGGTGTCCCATTTAAGAGGTAACTTGACCTTTGTCTTACGATTTTTTTTTTTAATTTAAAATAGTTTATTTTCAAATTGGTTTACATAAAACACCCAGTGTTCATCCCAACATGTTGTCTTACGATTTTTTAAATTATTTTATTTTATTTTTTAAAGTAACCTCTACTCTCAATGTGGGGCTTGAACTCATGACCCTCAGATCAAGAGTCCCATGCTCTACTGACTGAGACAGCCAGCTGCCCTGTCTGAATGATTTTTAAGACATTTTTTCAAAATTCTCCACAGATCTGGGGGCACCTGGGTGGCTCAGATGGTGAAGCCTCTGACCTCGCTTACATCATGATCTCACAGTTTGTGGGTTCAAGCCCTGCGTCGGGCTCTGTACTGACAGCTCAGAGCCTGGAGCCTGCTTCAGATTCTGTGTCTCCCTCTCTCTCTCTGCACCCCCTCCAAAACATGCTCACTCTCTTTCTCAAAAATAAATTGAAAATAAATAAATAAACTTTACAAAATTCCCCACAAATCATCAAGTATATAAAGGATGTGCCCCTGGGTGGCTTAGTCAGTTGAGCCTCCAACTTTAGCTCAGATCATGATTTCATGGTTCATGAGTTCGAGCCCTGCATTGGGCTCGCTGCTGTCAGCTCAGAGCCTGCTTCAGATCCTCTGTCCTCCTCTCAGCCCCTCTCTGCCCCCCTCTCTCAAAATGAATAAACATTAAAAAAAAAGGATAACACAAAGGATAAGGGGATGAATTTGCAAGTTCCATCTACCAATCATGTTTCAGTATAATAACGATCTCTTTTTGAGCATGGGTCTCACAACTGTTCTCAGAGTCAGGGAAGTTCTGTGTTCAGGCAGCCTTCTCCTGCAATCCGTCTAAGATGGTTCAGGTGACTTTGTAGCCAAAAATCAAGAACATTTCCTTTTCTTCACCAGGTCCTAAACTGATTCTTTCTTTTAAAATAGCAGTGAGTATAAGATTGAGAACTTTACAGACAGATAGTATCAAAAAAAAATTTTTTTTTTTTGGTGAAGATCCTTTTATTTGCTACTCAGGAGATTGTTTAGTAATAATCAGGTGTCCCAACCTGGTGAATCAGGCTAGTCAAGGGCTTCATGATACAACAGGCCGCTTAGAACCTGGCTCTGCAGAAGGGGAGCAGTTACCACAGCATCTGCTCTAATGCCAGACAAAAGCAAATCAGAAAGAACAACATCAACTCCCAACAGCAAAAAGCATCCCTAACTCCTGGCACTTTAATTTTCTTGGGCGGCTTTATTCTTTGTAAATGTACCTTTATTGGGCTTTCTAAGTTATTGAAACGTCTTCCTAAATTTCATCACAACCTTCATGGATCCCAATTTATGAAGCAGTAAGCTAGGCTGGCAGATAGGAAGATTTATTTTCCCATTGTATCAAAAAATGATGTATTTTATTTAAAACAAAACTTTTTCTGAAACAAGATGTGATTGGATTGTTTAAATTCAGTGAGTCTGTATTACATACTGTTCCAGGAGTGTACGAGGTAAACCAGATAGACTGCTAAAACAGAAAGCAGGATTTGTAGGGTTTATAGTCTGCTCATTACAAGGAAGCCTGTTATTCTGTGTAAGAGATTTAAAAAGACACCTTAAGACTGGAGAATCAGGTAAAAATGGAATTGTCATTTAAATGGATTTTCCTTCTTCTGTGGGAAGTGTGCCAAATTATCCAATTGACATATTTTTAACACACGTGTACAAACATAAATGGTACAGAAGGATATAAAATGGCAAGTAAATTCCTTTTCCTAACCCCTCTTCTTTATAACTTTCTAACTACTCTCAGACTTTTTTTCTTTCCCATATCTGGGCATATAGATTTCAGTCATTCTTTTTTCTTAAACTTTCTATTATGAAATATTTAAACATAAACAGATGTAGGGGGAACAGTGTAATGGGCCCAGTGTATTATTCAGCTTCAAGAATTATCAATAATTTTGTTTTATCATATTCCCTATATCTAGATTTCGAGGCAAGTTCTAGACATATTTGTAAATATTTCCTCTTTAATTTTTATTAATATATTTACTATTAATTTTTTAAATGTTTATCCATTTTTGAGAGACAGAAACAGAGCACAAGCAGGGGAGTAGCAGAGAGAGAGGGAGACACAGAATCCAAAATAGACTCCAGGCTCTGAGCTGCCAGCACAGAGCCTGACGAGGGGCTCGAACTCATGAACTGTGAGATCATGACCTAAGCTAAAGTCCAATGCTCAACTGACTGAGCCACCCAGGCGCCCCTGTATTTATATTTTATAACAGTTTTAGAAGTTGTAGAAAACTCGAGCAGATAGCAGAGTTCCATACTATATCCCCTCCTGCAGTTTCTACTTATTATCAAATCCCACTACTAGTAAGTGTATCATATACATTAGCAAATTATACTTGTTACAATTAATGAACCAATAGTGATAATTATTAAATGAAGTCGATACTTTATTCAGATAAATTTTTTTTTTTTACCTATTATACATTTTTTGCTCCAGATTCTATCCAGGATATGTTATATTTAATTTTTATTGTCAACTTAGGTGCCTCTTGACTGTGACATTTTCATAGACTTTTATTGGTTTTGATGCCCTTGACAGTTTTGAGGAATACTAGTCAGATGTGGTGTATCTGCCCCTATACTGGAATTTGTGTGATGTTTTTCTCATGATCAGATTGGAGTTATAGATGTTTGGAGGAAGATCACAGAGGTCAAGTCCCCTTTCCATCACATCATGATAGGCATATACTATCAGCACGATTTATGACGGTTGATGTTGACCTTGCTCACCTGGCTAAAGTAGTATTTGTCAGGATTCTCTACTGCAGAGATATTCTTCCCTGCCACACACTCGCCCCACCTCCTTCCATGCTGTACCAAGTACAAGGAAGTACCAAGTGGCAAGGAAGGAAGTGACCAAGCACAGCCCATACAGAGAGTGAGGAGTTGTGTTTAGGGTGGAGTCTCTACATAACTTACTTGAAATTCTTCTGTATAGATTTGTCTCTTCAGCATTTATTATTTTATACAATCGTTTATATCTATGTAGACTCGTGGGTATTTATTTTATACTTTGGGTTATAATCCAATATTTATTTACTTATTTTGTAAATTATTCTAGGTTCAACTATTGGGAACTCTTTCACTTGGCTCCTGTGTTCCTTCAATGTATATCTATCTATCTATCTCCTACCTACCTATCTACCTATTTAAAACTTCCTATTTTCTGGCACTTCAAGATACTCCAGGCTTGGGATGCTTGCCTGGCTCAGTCCATGGAGCATGCCGCTCTTGATCTTGCGGTTGTGAGTTCAAGTTCCATGTTGGGTGTAGAGGTTACTTAAAAATAAAATTAAAAAGAGAGACTTTTTTATTTATTTTGAAAGAGAGAGCGAGCGCGCAGGGTAAGGGGCGGAGAGAGAGGAGAGAGAGAATCTCAAGCAGGTTCCGTATGATCAGTGAGGAGCCTGAGCCCGGGCTTGAACTCACAAACTGTGAGATCATGCCCTTAGCCAAAATCAAGAGTCAGAGACTTAATTGACTGAGCACTCAAGCACCCTCAAAATTAAATCTTAAAAGGGGGTGCCTGGGGTGACTCAGTCGGTTAAGCATCCTACTTCAGTTCAGGTCATAATCTCATGGCTTGTGAGTTTGAGCCCTGCATCAGGCTCTGTGCTAACAGCTCAGAGCCTGCTTTGGATTCAGTGTATCCCTCTCTCTCTGCTTCTCCTCTGCTCACGCTCTATCTCTCTCTCCTTCAAAAATAAGTGAACATTAAAAAAAATTAAATCTTAAAAAAAATACTCCAGAGTTTTTTGTATATTACCTGCCCATTTCTAAAATCAGCCAATTTTCCAAGGAGCCCTTTTAATGCAAAATGGTATTAGAAACCAAAGTTTGGGTGCTAAGTGTGCTTTTTGCTACTGACATGTTGTGTCTTTTAGGCCATCTCAGCTGATAGAGCAAAGAAATATACGAGTGTTTATTAACTTGCATATGTATCTACAAATATATATATACATATGTATATATATATATATATATATATATTTATGTTGGTTTATTTATTTTGAGAGAGTGTGTGCATAAGTAAGGAAGGGGTAGAGGGAGAGGGAGAGAGAGAGAATCCCAAGCAGGGTCCACACTGTCAGCACAGAGCCCCAGATGGGACTCAACTTCACGAACAGTGAGATCATGACCTGAGGCAAAACCAAGAGTTGGACGCTTAACCAACTAAGCCACCCAGGTGTTCCTATCTACAAATATTTCTATATTAATCATCTGTATCTATTAAATTAAACATGAGTTCCTACTGAGGTCTCCAGCCTAATCCATTACTGTGTAGATCATTCTATGTGTTATAAATCATTACTTATTTGTAAATTCCCACTCCAACAATGAGAAACCTGGTTCCCACCATCCACCATTCACTTACTTAATTGTTCCATTCTGGTATGTATGCATAGCAGTATCAGAACTGTTAATCTGTGTCTCAGTGGGCAACAACTTTATCAACTACAGTACGCTGCTTATGTGTGGCCTCTTTTGCTTTCAGTTTTGACAGATTTCATTCATTTTCAAAGTTACTTGTATCGGCACCTTTCCCTTCCTTCCCCCTTCAGTGAGTTTTTCATACATTTGCAATACTAGATTCTCTTGTCACAGTTTGATTTCTTTTCTGAGATTCCCCCAATCTCCTAAATGATTTATTTTTAATTCGCGTAAAGTCCATTCTTTGTGTTGTAATGTTCTATGGCTTGACAAATGAATAACGTCATGTATTCACCGTTATCACATCATACAGAATAGTTTCGCTACCCTAATAATACACTGTACTTCACCAATCATCCCTTCCCTAAATCTCTTGCAACCACTGATCTTTATACAGTCTCATAGATTTGCCTTTTCCAGAATGTTATATAGTTAGAATCATACGGTGTGTTGCATTTTCAGACTGGTTTCTTTTATGATAGCTCATTTATTTTCATTGCTGAATAATTGCCCGTTGTATGGAGGTACCACAGATTTTGTTGCTTTCTAATACAATGTATATCTCTAGTCATTCATTTTCTATGATGGAAATGGAGGCTGCTTTCTTTTTCTTTATTTCTTCCTTGGTGCCCCTTCCTGAGGGAGGAGCATCTATACTTCCCACTCTTTTCATGTCACGTGGCAAAGCTTGACACCTTTTGGCCAGTGAAACGTGAAGATGTTTCAAGAGCTATTACAGGTATTTGTCTTTGCATCGTCCGTATGACTGCATGTCTTACATGGAGGCTGCCCTTTTAGCTGGGTCCAAGACTGAAGACAACTTATAGATAAATAAGAGAAAGAAACTTTTGCGAATATAAGCAACTGAAATTTAGTGGTTCTTTGTTACATATATAACAAAAGCAAAAGCTGACAAACATCCCCAACTTTGCTTTTCTACACCCACGTCCTCTCCCCTCATCTTAGATTTTGTTATTCCTTTGGAAAGCTGTGTCTGCGATTCATTCAGCAGAGGAGAACACTGAAAAGATTTGCTTCAACTTAATATTTTGTTATTTAATTTTAGATTATTACATGTTTATGACAAAATTTCCTGAATTCTAAATCTATGCTTATTAATTTTGAGGGAGATGGTGGGCAATAGATTGCTTAAAGTTGCACAAATACAGTAGGTACTAGTCACATGTGGCAGTTACAATTAAGTTACATAAAATTAAAAACTCAGTTCCTCATGCCAATAGCCATATTTCAAGTGCTCGATAGCCATATGTGTCTAGTGGCTACCATATTGCACAATACAAATAAATATTTCCATCGATGCATAAAGGAAAGGTCTATTAGACAGTGCTGTTCTAGAGAATTTGTTGAGAGCTATATATGCAAATTTGAGGCCTGCACAGATTCTATGACCCTAGTATGGATCTCAGTAAATCCCTTCCTGTAGTTAGTATGCCCTACCTTATTTTGGGGTCAGTGTCTGACCTTGAAATAACTGACAAAATTACAAGTCTACAAAATTCTGTGACTGCCTGGATCTCGACTGTGGGTCCTAGACCCACTAATCCATGTAATGTCAAGCAGCCATGACAGGAGAAAAGCTAGTTTTTAAAAATATGCTTTAGTGTTTTTGGCCCAGGAATGCTGTATCTTAAAAGTAGCCATTGTAAATGCAAGGCATGAAGGCAGGTACATTTAAAGGAGAGGCTGCTTCTATCTTTTCTTGTTCACCACTAGAGGAATGGATTGTGTGGAAGGGGTGGGTAGGAAGGCAGGGGGAGGCATCTTTGCATGAAAATTGACAGGTCAAAATAATACCAGCAGTAGTTTATGCCTAGTAGTCCTCAAATACTTGAAATCTTTCCCCTCTCCTAATTCTTGCAAGGAAAAGATGATGATTTTCCTTTTTAGGCTGGCAAACCCAATCTCCTATAAATAAATTCCCCAAGTCCAAACAAGCCGTAAATGACCAAATCGGAACTTTAAGTTTGGCCTAATACTATCCCTTATGCTACCTTGCAGATTTGTTCTTACTTCCCTGCATGTTGGTAGATGTGTGGTGAACTGTGAAGGCTGTTTGGGCACCTCTGATAGTCCTGCGCGTGTGCCAGGAGCCGTCCAGGTCCAGACTGGGAGGTCTCCAGTGCCTACCAATAGCAGTAGCTCAGGCTCTTGGACCACAACACACAACATACATAGATTTGAAAATTATAGCGCAGCTGCAGATATGAGAAAAGGTAAGGTGATGGCTCAAAGAAAGGAGAGAAAAAGTGTGTCGGTGATTAAAGGAGAGGTAGTTTGTCTAAGGTGAGGCCTTTTGCCTTGCAGAGGGGGAACCCAGAAATATATATATATATTAATGTAATAGGAAAAAGAAATAATCTGTGCTAAGGAGAGTATAAGATTAGGTTTGAGGGAAGCCTGAGTGACTCCATGGGTTAGGCAGCAGACTCTTGATTTTGGCTCAGGTCATGATCTCTAGGTTCTGAGGGATCAAGCCCCACCTGGGGCTCCATGCTGATAGTGTGTGGAATTGCTTCTGATTCTCTCTCCCTCTCTCATGCTTGCTCTCTCTCAAAATAAATAAATTAAAAAAATTTTTTAATTAAAAAAATATAAAAAGAAGACGAGGTTTGATAAAGGCCAGGTCCAGGAAATCATTACAGACTGCAAAAAAAACTTCCAACACTCAACCCCACGCACTGAAATAGCATCACTTACGTGTGAATTGCAGCAATTACCAAACCACAACACAAACACCGCGTATATGTTTCACAAAGTTGATCCGCGGTTTAAAGGCAGATGAGAAATTTTACCCAAATCGGAGAGGCTGGTGAACCTGGCGGGGGACCTAAAGCTGAGGTGGTTCCAAAGAGCCAGGGATCGAGGCTCGCTTTCGACCGGGCACGGACCCCATCCTGCTCAGAGTCCCCCTTGATCTGACGGTATGGAAGATTGCCAAGGGTCAGAGAAGCGAGGGAGGCCGAGACTTGCTGGGCACTGTAATGTTGGGAGCTGCCCAGGTGCAGAGCACACACAGGCAGGGCACCTGGGGGACTGGATGAGGAAAGCGGTGCCCAGGGCGGAGCTCACCTGCCCCGAAGGTTCCAGGGGACCTGCTTCGTCTCGGAATCTGAAGTTAGAGTAAGACCAAATGCCCAGGTAGGGAAATCAGGTATCTCAGGGACAGCTTGGACCTTCGAGTCACAGGGCCTTGGATCCTAGTGCACGTTCCCCTCTTTCCAAACTAGTTGTTTCAGTCTCCAGAGCATCGGTTTTCTCTTAGGTGCTCACGATTTCAGCCGACAGCCCGCAGAGGGCACTCAGCCAACGCGGCTCTAAATCCCGCCGCCGCGATCTGAGCGCGGTCACAGTTTCTCCCCCAGAGGGTTGGTGTGGTTCCTGCGGCTGTGGCAGAACGCAGACCAGGACAGAAGGGTCTTCTCGAAGGCGTGGGGACTTCGAAGGTGGTGGAATTCTCAGGAGGGCTTCCCTTCTCTCCCCCTATCCCATTTTCCACATTCTGCTTGACACCCTAACTGGCTGGTCCCTCGGTGCCCAGGGCGCCCCCTAGCCCCCGGTTTCCAGTCCCAGCCGTGCCAGCCGCACGTGGCTGCGCAGCCGGCCAGACACTCGCAAACTCGAGCCTGGCGGCCCTGAGGACTTTCCAGGGTTCCTGGACGTCAGGGTAGACGACCGAATGACTGAGAGCGGGAAATGCTCGTTCGGAGGCTAGAGAAAACGGCGGGCGGCCGAGTCGGCGGCGGGGGTAGCACCGCAGGCGCGGGCGGGAGGAGCGGCCGCGGAAGGGGCGGGCCCGGCGCGCGGCAGAGCTCGGCGCCGCACTCGGGTCCTGGAGGCTGGGGTACGGGATGTGGCTCTTCGCTCCCTGCCGGCGCCGGGAGGCAGTTAGAGGACGGTCAGAACCCAGAGATCGTTATGTGTCGAGTTGTGGATGTTACCAGCGTCGTTTGGTGAGTGCGCGCGAAGCTCCTGCCCTTCGAAGTCCAGCCAACAGCGTCTCGTCGGGTGCCTGCTTAGGTTACTCCCTTCGCGGGGTGGGGGCCTTAATCTACTGGCCATCGAGATTTCCTGGAACTCTAAACTATACATCAGTACAGCTTTTTTTCGGCGGTGACGACCTCCCCACGAGAACCTGCCCAGCGCCTGGTGCAGAGCCCCAGCTCCTACTTCGTGGAAGTGAAGCGCCCGGGGTCCTACGAAATCACCACCGCGTTCAGCCACGTGCAGACAGTGTGCGTGGGCCGCTCCACCGTCCCGTGCCAGCCGACCGGAGGAAAAGCAAGGCTCACGGAAGGAAGCTCCTTCGGACAGAAACAGCACTAAAAGCACCCTGAATCAACATGAGTGGGAAATTATCCCAATAAACAGATTTTGGATCAAAAAAACAAAACAAAACAAAATAAAACAAAACTATACGTTGTTGCAGCCTGGGTGGACTCTGACCCTGAGTGCTCCTTTCCTTCGTAACCTAAACCTCGTAACTGGTCCTTCCTGCCGCTGGCCTTGCGGTACCCGGGCTGTCCCTGGCGGTGGTTTAGCGTCCCCTTCCCTTCACAGGCCAGGATGGCGAAATACTGACCGGTATTCGGGAGGTGCCGATGTCTTAATCGTGGTAAAGGGCGTCCAGGGATGCGGAGTACTGAGCTTCATTACCGATGACCCTTTTACTCGTACCTTGCGATGCTCTTGATTACAGTGGCTTCTCAGCTTCGGATCCGCGGAAATCCGAGGTGAGTAGCTTTAAGGGGCCCTGGTGCGAAAAGCTCCTTTTGCCCAGGGATCTGGGAAAGTGGGTTTCGCCTTCCATATCTTTCTAGCGCACTCCAGTTCTTTAGTGTGAGGGTCTGGGACAGCTCTGAAAACAGTCACTAAATCCAAATATCCCTGGGCATGGGTCCTGGCTCCTGAGTAGGAAGGATGAGACGCGGCCGAGAAGAGTCTGTGGCTAGACTGAAATGTGGGAAACCTAGGCTATCTGTGCACGCCAGGGTTAGAAGTCCCCAGTGAGTTCTCCGGGCAGCTCCTTCAGGGGGCCGGCTGCCTGCCACATCTCTTTGTGGGTATACCAGATACACTGGGCCAGCGGATGTCCATCTTCTGTCCTGCAGAGTTCGCGTCACCTGGAACTGGTAAAAAGTGCAAATTCTGGCGCCCTTCCCATACCCACAGATTCAGAAATTTTGGAGGCGGGGCTCAGTAGCTTGTGTTGTAGCAAGCCTCCAGGTGATTCTGATGTATCCCAGAGTTTGAGAACCGCGGCTCTGGGGTCATTGCCACAAAACCCGCGCGTGACCAGCTGCTTTCTTTTCAGCCAGAGCTCGGACCAGATGGCTGCTAATTCTGCGGGGACCTCGGGTGCTCAGTTTAAGGCTGGGGCCTGTCTGGAATCCCTGATCCAGACGACGTGCTTGTGGCTGACCTCAGGACAGGAATGACATTGCTTCCAGAAGTGCTTGCTGGCCAGGCGATAGGAGGCCCAGGCTCCATCCAGTTTTGTTTTGTGCCATGAAAGACAGGGATGAGGACGGGTGTGGGGGCATCTGTTCTTAATTGTGTCACGGTCAAGGTTTTGCAAACTCAAACTTTTAAGAGCCATTTCAATGGTTTTATAATAAATAATTTTCATTGGCTTTGCGTTGATCGGTGTTGTTTCCATATTATGGCTGGGGAAAGACAAAAATTCTCAAAATACGGTTTCAGTTTCTCAGTTTTGGGGGCCATGTGAAATTTTTTTTGGAGCAGGTCCCCAATGCCCCGCTCTAGAATCAAGCTCTCCTTTCTTGCCTGGGTCTCTACCAGGAAGAGTAGAGAGCTTAAAGGAGGGAGTTGTCTATTGGGAATACTGCCCAACAGTCTAGTCAGATGAGGGCAAAGAACTGCTCCTTGCTCTGTGTGCACAGGGCTTTCTGCTAGCTTTTGTAGCAGTTGCTGCTCTGAGGTTCTTAGAAACCAGGTTGGAATGAGTCGAAGGACTTACACGGAGATGCACATGAAGTGTGTCTAGGAGACTCTTGGTAAGTGGAACTGATGAAGCTCCTGGATAGGAAAGCCCGGATAGTTTTTGTTGAGGTGGGGAACGAAGAAATAGTTGGCAATGGAGAAGGAGCTTGTCATTTGCTGTAGAAAAGGGCAGAATGTTGGGTCGGGGTAGGGATGACGAGGTGGGAGGGAGAGGCTAACAATCTAGAGGCAGAAGGGGACAATTGAGACCTTCAAGCTCTTGTGAAAGCAAGAGGGATATTGTCCAGAGCCGTGGTGGAGGGACCAGGTCCTGTGACGTGGAGGAGTATATGGAACAGGAGGCTGGAAAGGTGAGGATTCAGGGAGCTTTGTGGAGAGCTTCATTCTGCCTAAAGAGAAAGGATACTCTTGGGACACCTGAGTGGCTCAGTCGGTTAAACGTTTGACTTTGGCTCAGGCTATGATCTCAGTTTGTGAGTTCAAGCCTCACATTGGGTTCTGTGCTGACAGCTCAGAGTCTGGAGCCTGCTTCAGATTCTGTGTCTCTCTCTCTCTCTCTGTTCCTCTCCCGCTACCATTCAGTCTCTCTCTCTCAAAAATAAATAAAGATTAAAAAAAAATTTTTTTTTTAAAAAGAGAAAGAATACTCTTACATATACCTGTTTGATATCTGATTACTTACTCTATGACTATTAACATTTCTCTAATAAAACTAAACACTCATATACTACTTCATAACTAATAGCCCGAAATGTATATATTTGCAAATGTAATTTGCTTAAGTTCTAAAATGATTAGATATTTTGAATGTAACTTCTAAAATGTAATTAAGTCACAAATCTAATATTTTAGATTCTCTTAAATGCTAAAAACTTTAAAAAGGAGCTAAAGGTTTTCAAAATACATTGGCTAACATTGGAGAGTTTAAGTGCTAGATAGGTTCTGTTTTAGATGTGTGACCTTATTCAGTATTCAAAACAGCCCATTCCCTTGGAACTTAGACACAGAGAAACTAAGCAACCTGGCCATGGTCACACAGCCAGTGAGTGGCAGAGTTAGAATTGGAATCTAGGTTCTTATAGTGTCTCGCCCTTCTATTACAGTGAGTGCAAAATACATTATAACAGTTTCATTAAAACCAGTTAGAGAAATACTAGTATCAAGAGTTTAGTTTCTTCATTATCTCTATAGTTATTTTAATACCTGAGTGGAGCCCAAGTTTTATATATATATATATGTGTATATATATATATATATATATACACATATATGATATATCATATATGATATGTATGATATATTCCCAGAGTTGCAATAATATTACCAGGAAATAAGTTCATGTTTTCTTTGGGTTTCAGTAAATTAAAACAAATTTTTTAATGTTTATTTATTTATTATTTATTTTTATTAAAAATTTTTTTTAACATTTATTCATTTTCGAGGGACAGAGACAGAGCGTGAGTGGATGAGGGGCAGAGAGAGAGAGAGAGAGGGAGACAGACAGAATCTGAAGCAGGCTCCAGGCTCTGAGCTGTCAGCACACAGCCTGATGCGGGGCTTGAACTCACGAACTGTGAGATCATGACCTGAGCCGAAGTCTGAGGCTCAACCAACTGAGCCACCCAGGTGCCCCCAATGTTTATTTATTTTTGAGAGAGATTGAGAAAGACAGAGCCTGAGTAGTGGAGAGGCAGAGAGAGGAAGACACAGAATTCAAAGCAGGCTCCAGGCTCTGAGCTGTCGGCACAGAGCCTGCCATGGGGCTTGAACTCCTGGACAGAGAGATCATGACCTGAGCCGAAGTCGGACACTTAACCAACTGAGCCACCCAGGCGCCCCTCAGTAAAATTTTAAGATCACGAAAGGAAAATAAAACCCTCTCAGATCAGACATATTGGTAGCTGATGGATTCTGGAAGGAAATGGGACCTTGTTTCATAGGGTAGTTCTGTGAAACCTGAACCCATCATTAGGCTGAGTGCCTTTTTTTTTTTTTTTTTTTTAAAGAAAGCTCTATACCCAGCATGGAGCCCAATGCTAGGCTTGAACTCATTGTCCCAAGACGATCTCAGCTGAGCTGAGATCAAGAGTCTTATGCTCAACTGACTGAGCCACCCAGGTGCCTCTAGGCTAAGTGTTATTTTATAGTCAAGTGTAGCAACCGCTCGTTAAATTTCATTTCACTTAAACTTTTAGTTCCAAGGAGTGCCTGGCTGGCTCAGTTGGTAGAGCATGTTACTCTTAACCTTAGGGTGGTGAGTCTGAGTCCTGTGTTAGGTGTAGAGTTTACTTAAAAACAATTTAGTTTCAAAAATACGTAACTCATGTGCATGTAGGAAATTTGGAAGATACAAAAGGGTATGTAGAGAGAGATAAGCTTCCCATTTAATGTTCCTCAATCATCCAGTCTCTACTCAAGAGATTTGTCTGTCTACATATGCATATTTTATATGTACATATATAGATGTATTTTAACGTGTGGCAGGATGTTTCATACATTGCTCTATACCTTTAAGTTTTTAGCTAATTTCAGACTTACAAAAGAATTGCAAAAATAGTACAGAATTCCAGTATATCCTTTAATGAACTTCCAATTAAGTAAACATTTTATATAATAGAACATTTTTCAAAACTAAGAAATCATTTGGATTGCAACAGTTGTTTCACTGATGTAGATCTTTTTCTTAAAGATTTAAAAATATTTTAAAGATTTTAAAAAATGTTTATTTATTTTCGAGAGAGAGAGAGAGAGCATGAGCAGAGAAGGGGCAGGGAGAGAGGGGGACAGAGGAGCCAAAGCTGGCTCCACACACACGGCAGTGAGCCCGACTCGGACTCAAACCCATGAACTGCGAGATCATGACAAGCACCAAAGTTGGTTGCTCAACCAACTGTCTGAGCCACCCAGGTACCCGAAAGATTTTTAATTTTTAAGTAATGTCTACACCTAGCGTGGGGCTTGAACTTACATCCCCAAGATCAAATATTGCACGCTCTGCTGACTGAGCCACTAAGGTGCCCCCCCCCCCCCCCACTAATGTAGGTTTTCTGTTTGAGGATCCAGTTTAGGATCCTGCATCATATTTGATCATATTTGATCCTGCATCTCCTTTGTTTCTTCTCATCTTTGACAATTCTCCAGTCTTCCTTGTCTTTCATGACCTTGACACTTTGGAAGAACACCAGTCAATTGTTTTGTAAAGTGTCCCTTGGTTTGGATTTGTATGATGTTTTTTCATGATTAGCTGGTTGGGCATTATTGGGAAGGATGCCACAGAGATGATGTGACCATGTTTCCTTCTCATTACGTCATCTGCTCACACTTTGTCTCTCTATCAAAAGTAAATAAACTTAAAAAAATAAAATAAGATGACTTACTTTGCTGGTCTCAGTTGATGGGCATTTAGCCAACTTTTAGCCTCTGCTATGATACACCATCATATATGAGAGATCATTTGTAGCATGAATGTTAGAAAAATGTTTTTTTTTTGATATTTTGTCATTCCCAGAAATATTTAAGTTTTTTATTATGAAATACAGTAAAACCTTAGTTTGCAAGCATAATTCGTTCCAGAAACATGCTTATAATCCAAAGCACTTGTGTATCCAAGAGAATTTCAGGAGCCATTGGCTCAGTTGTGATCATGTGACATTTGGCATCAGGTACTACTCGTCTTGCGAGACATTGCTTGTTTACCAAGTTAAAATTTGTTAGAAATGTTTGCTCCTCTTGTGGAACACTTGCAGAACAAGTTACTTTCAATCCAAGGTTTTACTGTATATATGTAGGAAAGTGTGCAAAACAGAAATAAATGTGCAGGTCAAAGAATTATCACGATGCAACCACCCATGTGCTAATCATATAAGTTAAAAAAAAAATAGACCATTGTCAACAAGCACCTTAGAAGTCCCCCTTGTGCTTTTCCCAGTCCCTTCCCTTCTTCACAAAAGCTCTTATATGGTAATCATTTCCTTGTCTTTGTGATTATATCACCTAAGCATTCATTCCTAAACATTATACTTAAGTTTTCCTTTTTTGATGGATGTTAGAGTAAAAGAATACACATGTTTGCTTTTATGACTAGCTTTATTTATTCAACATAAAATTTCTCCATTTTGTTGTATAATATTCCACTGTATAAATATACCACAATTCATTTGTCCATTCAAACGTCGATGGGCTTGAGGGGTTGTTTTCAGTTTGGGGCTATTACAATGAGTGTGACAATAAACATTCTTGTCTGTTTCTATATTTGCCAGCTAAGGCTGCCAGAACAAAATACCAGACCGAGTGTTCAAGAACACAAATTCATTTTCTCACAGTTTTGGAGACTAGAAGCCTAAGATCTAAGGGTTGGTTTCTGGTGAGGTCTTAGCTTGCAGATGGCTGCTTGCTCATTGTATCCCACATGGTCTTTCCTCTGAGTGTGCAGAGAGAGAGAGAGCAAGAGTGAGTGCATGAGCTGGAGCTTTGGTGTCTTTCTTTTCTTATGAGGATATCAGTGCTCTCAGATCTCACGACCTCCTGTAACCTTAATTAGATCCTACTCTAGATAATCACAATGGAGTAAGGCCTTACCATATGTAACAGTCTGTAACCGTCTCCCAGTGTACGCACACATGCAAATCTCTAGGGGTAGAGTTATATAGCTAGCTAGGGCCTTATCCCAGTTGGGTATAGCTAGGAGTAGAATTGCCGAGTTGTAGCATGTTTGTTTTTTGAAACTTAATAGATGATGCCAAAGTATTTTCTAAACTTGTCATTTTTTAAAAAAGTTTATTTATTTATTTTGAGAGAGACAGAGACAGCATGAGTTGAGGAGGGGCAGAGAGAGAGAGAGAGAGAGAGAGAGAGAGAGAATCTCAAGAAGGCTCCACACGGTCAGTGCAGAGCTTGATGAAGGGCTCGAACTCACGAAACTGTGAGATCATGACCTGAGCTGAAACCGAGAGTCGGACAGTTAACTGACCGCACCACCCAGGCGCCCCTCTAAACTTGCGATTTACAGTTTTCCTAACACAGTGTATGAGAGTTCGTATTGTACAGCATCTTTGCCAATACTTGATATTTTCAGTCTTAAATGTAACTATTCCTATGGGAAATTAATGGGGTCTCACAGTTATTTTATCTCATAGTTTCCTGAATAAAATCGAACACCTTTCATAACTTTAGTCTGTTGTGAAGTGCCTGTTTGTCTCTTCTCCACTTTTTGATTAGGTTGTCTGTACTTTTCTTACTGATTTGTTGGAGCTCTGTATATATCCTGGATATGACCCCTTTCTTCATTATATATGTTGTAAATATCTCCTCTGTTCTGTGGTTTGCCTTTTCACTTTCATTTGAAGATATTTTTAAATTTTAATGCCCTTCAATTTATCAATTTTTTTCCCTTGTGGTTGGTACTTTTTTGTCCTGTTTAATAAATTTTTCCTGTCCTTGAGGTCATAGGCCCTACTTGTCTTCTAGAAAACTTTTGTTGTTTTATCTTTTGCATTTAATCTATAATTTATCTGTAATTTGTTTTATAATTGAAAAATTTATTGAGATGATTGTAGATTCACATGCAGTTGCAAGAAGTAATACAGAAACATTCTTTGTACACTTTACCAATTTCCCATAATGGTAATATTTTGAAAAACTATAGTAAAATATCACAACCAGGATATCGATGCAGGCCTATTCCCCGGTTTTATTGGTACTTGTTTGTGTGTGTGTGTATATGTGTGTGTGAATTCAGGTCTACACAGTTTTTTTGACCTATAGGTTCATGTACTATAGGTGCACCACTATAGTGCAGGTACCGAAGAGCTCCAACACCAGAAGGGTCCCTTGTGTTGTGCTTTTTACAATCACAACCACCTCTCTTCCCCCTCCCTGCAGTTGTTTTTTGTGTATAGTTTGAGCTAGGATCACACTTTTTCTTTTTGTTTCCTTTTTACTTATTTATTTTTTAAAGTTTTATTTATTGAAGTAATTTCTTTTTTTAAAAAACATGTATTTATTATTGAGAGACATAGAGACAGAGTATGAGCATGGGAGGGGCAGAGAGAGGGGGAGACACAGAGTCCAAAGGAGGCTCCAGGCTCTGAGCTGTCAGCACAGAGCCCGGCGAAGGGCTCGAACTCAAACTGTGAGATCATGACCTGAGCTGAAGTCGGACGCTTAACCGACTGAGCCGCCCAGGTGCCCCTATTGAAGTAATTTCTATGTCCCTCATGGGGCTCAAACTCACAACCCTGAGATCAAGAGTCATGTGCTCTTCCGACTGAGCCAGTCAGGTACCCCTTTTCATTTCCTTTTTAAACGATATGTATTCAGTTGTCCTACCACAATTTATGTAAAAGACTGTCCTTTCCCCACTTCTCCAAAGTGCCTTTTCTGCTATACATCAAGTCTCCATATATTCATGGTTCCATTTTAGGGTTCTTTGCTTTTTTCACTGGTGTATTGGTTGGTCTATTCTCACACCAAAACCACACTGTCTTAATTGTTGCAGTTTTTTAAATGTCTAATAGGAAAAAAATATCTGAAAAGGTCTAAATATGCAGTAGAAAAGCTCTATCTTGGGGTGCCTGAGTGGCTCAGCTGGTTGAGAGCCCAACTCTTGATTTCGGCTCAGGTTGTGATGTCCTGGTTGCTGGGATGGAGCTGCCTGGGGCGCTGCACTGGCGTTGCCGAGTCTGCTTGGGAGTCTCTCTCTGCCCCGCTCCTCTCCCGCTCTGCACTCGCTCTCTCTCTCTCAAAATAGATAAACTTAAAAAAAAAAAAGCTCTACCTTCTTATTTTTCTTCTACAGGAGCATCTTGCTCTTCTTAATCCTTTGTATTTCTAAATACTTACAGAATTTGCTTGTCATTTTCCACAGATGGATCCTACTCGGGTTTTGAGTGATATTGCATGATCATCTATCTCAAATGGCACTCCCAGTTGCCTGGGATTTATCTGGCGCTCTCTATTCTCTTCAGAATAGTTTTCACCTTTTTTTTTTTTTTTTTATGCTTGGCCAATGTCCTTGCCCAATCCTCCACAGGATAGAAGTCATCAATCCTCATTTCTCTTATCCCCTTTCTACCAACGCTTTTGTCAGTGAGGTAAGTCTTAAGATTAATGATACCTCATTCTATTAGAAATATAGTGAAAAAAATGCAGTGGAAAAAAAGAGAAATATGGTGAATTCACACCTAAATTATTTTTTCTAGTTCTATTACAAAACATGGCTCAAGAGCAGCAGCTGCATTTGTTCTTAGGATCAGCGTTCTTAGAATCATCTACCTTCCAGTGTTTGGTCTCTAATACTCTTCTAGAAGGAGCCAGGACACAAGGAGAGTGGCTGCTTGTAAAACTTTGACTCTGTTACATCCTGCGTAAAGTGAGGAGTGAAAAAGCCTAGCAGACAATGTCAAGTTTTGACTCACGCATTTTTGACTGGAATTGTGTGACACAGACTTGGTAACTTGGCAGATATGAAGCTGTGAGTGGCTGTCAGTGAGAGTGAACCCCGGGCGGTCTTGCCTTACCCTGTGTTGCAGTTTGGGTTCCTGGGAAGCAGGTTTTTGAAGCCTATCCATGTGCACAGTGCTCACCGGGGCTTGAACCCACAAAGCATGAGATCATGACTTGAACCAAAATCAAGAGTTATATGCTCAACTGACTGAGCCACCCGGGTTCCTCACCACTTGTGATGTAATTAACACAAGTTAACTTTCCCAAGAAGCAGGTTTTGAGATGGTAGCATTGTGTAGGATGTTCATTAGGGAGCATTGTTGGGATTGGCACCCGTGGAGGGGAGCAGAAGGGAGCAGGACTGGGCAGAGAGAGAGAAGTAGGGCTCATGCAGGCCAAATGATGGCATCAGCCAGCTACCCAGGCCTCTGCAGAACAAGGAGGACTCTTTGTAGTTATAGTGAATTGTGGCGAGAATGACCAGCCTTATACCTCCACCCGGACCAGGTATTGGATGTGGGATGTCTTGGGAAGACATTTCTTGGTGAGGCAGCTCTCTTCAGTGGAGGCCAGGCCCAAATTTCTGACAACCGAGGGCTTTCTGCCTCAAGCTCTTTAGTTTGGGTTCTTTCTTTAAAAATATATATTTTTAAGTTTATTTATTGTGTGTGTGTGTAAGAGAGAGAGAGAAAGAGAGAGAGGGCACAGAAGTTCATCAAGAAAACGGTGAAGACACACATCTGCCAAGAGGAAGAGAGGGGAGCTGAGCACCGTACCGGCTACCATGAGGAAAACAGCTGCTAAGGACTCAGTCCTCTCCCACCTCTGTGCATAATAAAACCTTTCCAGGAGAAAAACGATTAGATGAGGCAGAAATATTTTTTCTTTTTTTATAAGTTTATTGATTTTGAGAGTGAGGGAGAGCGAGAGGGTGGGGGTGGGGTCCTTGGGGCAGAGAGAGGGAGAGAGAGAATCCCAAGCAGGCTCTGCACTGTTAGTGCAGAGTCCCATGTGGGGCTGGAACCCATGAAACTCAAGATCACATGATTTGAGCTGAAACCAAGAGTCCGAGGCTTAATGGATTGAGGCACCCAGGCAACCCTAGACCAGGCAGAAATCTTAATTAGGGATGGCAGCCAGACTCTGTAACAACTTTAAAGGGCTTAGAGAGAATAATAGTCAACTGAAGATTGTTAATCTAGCAAAACTCTCCTTTTAGAATACGAGTGGAATGAAGGTATTTTCTGGGGGGAAAAATAAGATTTACCCTCATGAATGGAATATTTATTTACTTGCAACCACCATATTTATTTTTATTAAGCAATAAGCAAGCAAATACACAAGATAAGTGAGGAGGACCTAAACCGGCTTTTTTTCTGAACTATTTTTAGAAACCAACTAACTGGTATCCTTTTAAGCTGCAGCTGCCCCTGGAGAGGGATTTAATTTTCATGACATGCAAAACTGATTAGGTAGCCACCATCCACTCTTCTCCCCCTTCCCCAGAACACATTTAATAAACTTCAATGGTGGCCAGTTTCTTCTAATAACCCTGAAAGCCATTTCTTATTTCATAATTTACCAAAATCATAGGCACAACTGCAAGAGGAAATCAACAGAAACCCTCGGCATAAATAAACCACAGTGGATGGTTAATCTTGGAGCGTCAATGGAGTATTAAGGCTAACTGATGTTTTAAACATTTTACGGAGGACAGCTGTTAGGCTTTCTCTGGAAAAGGCTTCGTAAACTGGAAGGCCTACCTCCTTGACGGGCGGAGCACTGATGAGGCTGCGCGGGAACGGCACATCTCTTCAAGTGCACGATGCAGGGACGCAGAGCGTCTTCACTTCCTGCCAGTCCGCACACACGTCACAATATCTGGCGAAAGGTGGTTTCTGTTTTCCTCGGTGACGATGAACACCCGAATGTCGTGCCTGTTTCTCAGCTCCTCCACGAGGGTCAGCGGCTTTCCCTTACGTCCGGGATTGTGCCCAGGACTACAGTCCCTGGGGTGGACAACGTCTGATGGACGAAAGCCTGACTGAGCGGCTCCAGTTTCCCAGTCCCCTCCATGACATACACTCTCTGCCCTGGGCCGCTGCTGGGACCCGTGTTCCTCAGGACCGGAAGTGCTGACTGCTCCGAGGTTGTCAAACCCAGCACGTACTGCCCAGCTCTGCACTTCGCGTTTTCCGGGCAGAGGCTCTGACTCAATTCTAGACCAAACTCGGATGTGAAAACGTTGAATCCTATTCTCTCCGTGTCTGACTTCTGCGTAAAATCCATCGACAGGCACACCAGAGGATTTTAAAAGCTCACCGGCTTTCTGAATCAACGTTGTTTTCCTAACTCCTGGGTCACCCACCCCTCCCCCCCCCCTCCCGTGAGGAACACATGCTGGGCCATACCTAGGTGGACCCGGGTCAGGGTCACGGTCAGGGTCCCTGAATGCAACTTTTAAAGGACATACTTTAGGAAAAAGAAAAATGTCACCGAGCTGGAGGTTCCAGGGAAAATAGCAGATAGAACAGACGTATCTAATTTTACATTTAAAGCCACATTAGAGTCTCTAAAGAGATTAAAAAAAAAAAAAGACATTAAACCTGAGAAATAGGGAGCCACACGATCGAAGAAAATGGAAGTGTCTTGAAGGTGGAAGATACATGTAGTAGTTTATTATAAATAAATTTGACACTGAGATAAGGTTACAGGTAAAATTAGAATATACCAGTTTTATGGATTGTAGAGGAAGTGTGAAAAAACAGCAAGGAAACATTAAAATTAACATAAAATAGATTGACAGAGGTACTGGTGAATTATCACATTCATAATTAGGCTAAATACCCCTGTTAAAAAGATTCAAATTGAGTCAAAAATCAGTCTCTGAACCTGGATGTTCACACAATGGATAAAGGAGTTTAAGATAATGAAAGCCATAAGTCATAGAAATTGAAGGGAGCAGCATTTTTATCAGAATTTAAGCTATAAGAAAGTATAAAACACAGTGTAGGATGTAATATTTAAGCTTTATGTGGTACATAACATAGCATTTGTATGTAAAATGTTAAGTATCTTGATGTGAGTGGTAGTTTTACTGATGTATACATAGTTTTTTTAGTTGTAGACTTAAAATTGTTGAATTTTATGTACTTAATAAAGTAATTCTTAACATACAAATGGAAGAAAAAAAGGTGGAAGATAGACTGACTTAGGATTTGGCTTTCTCAAATAGCTAAGCCGGGGCACCTGGGTGGCTCGGTTGTTAAGCGGCCGACTTCGGCTCAGGTCATGATCTCACGGTCTGTGAGTTCGAGCCCTGCGTCTGGCTCTGTGCTGACGGCTCAGAGCCTGGAGCCTGCTTCAGACTCTGTGTCTCCCTCTCTCTGTGTCCTTCCCCTGCTCATACTCTGTCTCTATGTCTCTCAAAAATGAATAAACATTAAAAAAAAATTCAAACAGCTAAGCCAATCCAATTTGTGTTGGAGAGTTGCTCAGGACCTAGAGGTTACTGGTGGCTGGGATAGTGGCATCTAGAATTGAGTGAAAGATGTTTGAGGGTTCATATCTTTGGATCCCTGCTCCTTCTCCACTACACTGGGCAGCTGTGCATCTTTCACTCTGGCAGAAAACTACCTTTATTCTCTGGGGAGAGTAAAATAAAGGGAGGATTAGGGTGTGGGAGACTATACCTTAAACAAAAGGATTAAGCAACCAACTGCTTATGATCGTTGAAAGTTGAGATACCTGGCCTTCTTCTGTTAATTGGCTCCCAGCACTTTGGAGCCAAGTCTTTACTATCCAGGTGGGATTCTTCTCCCGGGCATCTGACCAGCTCACAATACTGACATCAGGGTTCCTCAACCAAGGGGCCACTTTACAGTGGAGATCAAAGTCGTCAAGCTCTACCCATGGGCTACAAGCTTCCAATCGGTTTTTTAGTCTTGAGGAGGAGAATACCCCACTGCAAAATATGCCACTTCGGCATGTAGATTATTTCAGGCTGAAGACAATTGAGGCCCAGCAGACTCAGGAAGGTTTTCACTGCTCCTTAACTGCCTAAAAGAATTTCGGTAAGGTGCCCACACCAAGAAAGGAGCTATTACCAGGGATAAGTTTTTAAAAAAATGTTCATTTTGTTTATTTTGAGAAAGAGAGTGTGTGTGCAAGCCGGAGAGGGACTGAAAGAGAATCCCAAGCAGGCTCTGAGCTGAGTCGAGAGCCCAACGTGGGGCTCCAAACTCACCAAGTGTGAGATCATGACCTGAGCCAGTATCAAGAGTCTGATGCTTAACCTACCGAGCCTCCCAACCTCAGAGATAACTTTTTATATCAGAAAGACTTCCCTGCAGGACAAAGTAAACATTTATTTACCAAATATTTGCTCTTCTCATTTTCTTGTGAATTATCTTCCTCCCCTTTGAATTTTTTAAATATTTATTAATTTTTGAGAGAGAAAGAGACTGAGCGTGAGCAGGGGAGGGGCGGACACAGAGGGAGACACAGAATCCTAAGCAGGTTCCAGGCTCCGAGCTGTCAGCGCAGAGCCCAACATGGGACTCGAATCCACAAACCGTGAGATCATGACCGGAGCTGAAGTCAGTTGCTCACCTGACTGAGCTACTTAGGCACCCTGCCCCGTCTTCTTCCTGTTTGAAGCCTAAGACCGCTACCATTTTCTCCTTAGCTCAGGATGGCATATAAGCTTCCACTGTCTGTCTTTGGGTCTCATGTCTTTCGGGATTTTGTACATATGAAATTCATTCTTCTCCTATTAATCTGTCTTATGTCAATTTAGTGACTAGAAAGAAACTAGAAGGTAAGGGAAAAGTTTTTGGTCCTTACATTCCCTCACTGTTAGTCATGACCTAAGTGATAAGTTAATGTACAAATTTAAAGATAATTGCAATTCACAAATAAACAAATTTATATGGTTAATCTGTATTTTTGTAGGAGGGTAAATATCTGTATGTTATTTCTTCTATTAAGTATAATGACTATCAAATATCAATATGCACATTTTCTCTATATAGAGAAGGGTGGATTTAGTAAACTGTGAAAAGGCCAAAGGTGTGGAAAAAGTTGTCAGTATACTAAGAATAGGAGGATGAGCAACAATGATGATCACACACAAAAGAACAAAATGGACAGTCTAATGGTGCTTCAGGATAATAATGGATTAGTCAAATGTCCTAAGAAAACAGCTACCATGCAAATATGATAAAGTTTTTAACTATTAATAGAACAGGTCAGGGCACAGTGGCTCAGTCGGTTGAGCATCTGACTCTTCGTTTCTGCTCAGGTCATGATCTCATGGTTCATGGGTTCAAGCCCTGAACTGGGCTCTGCCATGCCAGTGCAGACTCTGCTTGGGATTCTCTTTCTCCCTCTCTCTACCTCTCCCCCGCTTTCACTCGCTCTCTCTCTCCAAATAAATAAATAAAACTTAAAAAAAATAGGCCAGGTCAATATATAAATGACAAAGACAACAGAAGGACTCAAACACTTACCAAGCAAAGCCTGTATCATTTAAGGAGTGAAACAAGAAACCTGAAGGCTATAGCAGGTGAATATGGACTATAAAAAGAGGCCCAGGCAGCTCCAGCAGGAAGCTGATTTCTCTGCCATCTCTCAGGTACTCCCAGGAGTAAGGCAGAGGAGGGGGAGAGTCAGGGGAGGTGGGTCTGAGAGAGAGGGTGGGCTTGCACCTGTAGATGGAGCACTGCCACTCCTAGAGTCAGTAGGGGCAGATCCCTGAGGTCACTGACAAAGACCACATGGCGGAGCAGAAAGAACACCCCGTGGGAGACCCCCTGTGGTCTCAGAGACCCCAGGCTCCAGCTGTCTGAGGTTCCAAAGCACCTGAATGCTGCCCAAGACTTAGTCTACCTCAAATTCGAATTCCTAAGAGTGTATCTGATCATGACCAAGCTGAAAGATGTGGGAGTTTCTAAAGAAACTCCACATTTCTGCCTGGGAAGGTCTTCAAGGCCTTACCCTTGCAAATTGTAGCCCATTGCTGAGGCCTGTGGTAAAGCCATGCCTCTCTCTCCTAGGGGTCGTGTGACATTGACCTCGAACCAGAGGAGCTTTCTTGGAACCTCCAATTTACTCACCCTGTGCCTTTGGGCTCGTGGCTGACCCTGGCTACTTCCTACAGGGCTTCCTGGGTGGGCCCCAAGCACCTACTGCCAGAGGTATTTTTAAACCTAGCCAGTAGCTTCCTCAATTCTTCAGGATGAATCTGGAGTACCATGTTATCGCTAACGGAAATGGGGAAAAATAGTAATTTTTCCTGATTATATTATTTTTTATTTTTTTTTCAGATTCATGTTTTATTTTTTTGTTTATTTTCAAATTGGTTTACGTATAATACCCAGTGTTCATCCCAACACGTGCCCTCTTTAATGCCCGTCACCCCCTCTCCCCCCTCCCCCACCCCCCTCACCCTCAGTTTGTTCTTAGTCTTTGAGAGTCTCTTATGTTTAATCTCCCTCCTTCTCTGTGTCTTTTTTCCTTTCCCCTCTTCCCCTCCCCCTGGTTTTTGCTTAGTCTCACAAAGCCCACCTATGCGTGGAAACATATGGTATGTCTTTTTCTGACTTATTTCACTTAACATAATACCCTCCAGTTCCATCCATGTTGCTACACATGGCCGGATTTCATTTTTTCTCATTGCCACGTAGTAGTCCATTGTATATGTGCCACATCTTCTTTATCCATTCGTCAGTTGATGGGCACTTGGTCTCTTTCCATGATTTGGCTATTGTCGAAAGTGCTGCTATGAACACTGGGGTACACGTGCCCCTATGCATCAGCATTCCTGTGTCTCTTGGGTAGATTCCTAGCAGTGCTATTGCTGGGTCATAGGGTAGCTCTATTTTCATTTTTTTGAGGAAACTCCACACCGTTTTCCAGAGTGGCTGCACCAGTTTGCATTCCCACCAACAGTGTAGGAGGGTGCCTGCTTCTCCACATCCCCGCCAGCATCTATAGTTTCCTGATTTATTCATTTTAGCCACTCGAACTGGTGTAAGGTGGTATCTCAGTGTGGTTTTGATTTGTGTTTCCCTGATGATTTTCCTGATTATATTATTATGAAATGCAAGGACTTCTGACATTGTATAGCATATACAGGGATTCATACATGTTCAAATGGCCACATGGTACACATGGTTTTTATTCATTAACACCATTATTTGCATTAACTAGGGCTGACTGGTTAGTAAATGAAGACAGTCACTGTAACTCAGTTAATAATCCAGTGTTTAACAATTTGCCTGGGCCCAGGCGGGGGGTAAAAGAAAATGGAACCATCCCTAATGCCATAAGGAGTTTATAGTGTAGTGTGAAAATGTATCAGCACGAAGAAAACTAATAAAGAGGCAGGACAACCCATTATTTGATGTCCTCATCCTGCCCTTTCCACATCTGTAAAATGGGTATAATCATATCTATTTTCATACAATTATCATGAAGATCCAGTCAAGTAATGTGTGTAGAGCACTCAACAGAACCTGGCCTACGCCAAATGCCCCATAAATGGTATTCTTGGGGTAATTGGTCAGTGAACCCAGGATATGCAAACCCAGGCTAAGATGGAATCCTTCTTCTTTTATTTATGGTAATACTGAGAAAGTAAAGTAACTAATAAAATGATTTAATCCAGGAAAGGTATCCTATTTGGAATTATAGGAATAATGAAGAAACACTTACAGATGCGTTTGTTCTAGTCATAATAAATTTGTGCTAATGTGTTTTGGCTTTTAAGCTATTTAAGACGTGACAAAGAAAAATAGACTTCTTTTTAACTAAAAGCCAAGGAGAATGGAATCACTTTGTCATCAATGTTTCAACACTTAAGAATTGATTTATAAAGCTTGTTTAATATCAATGAAACATTTTATTTTTTAAATTAGCATTAATGAAAGCATAAACAGTAATGTTCTTCTGAATCTACAAAAGCTCCCTGGAACATTAAAGATTCTAGCCACACTCACCTAATACAAAACACTATGAAAAGTTAGAATCAGCCATTTGTAATTCTTACTTTTCCCATCTTGGAGCAAGCAAACCAAGGTTGCCTTCCTTGACAATACTGATCTATATCTAAGTATGTATCTATAAATGTTTTTTAAAATTTTTTTCTTTTTTTTTTTTTTTTATAACTCATGTTTAAATCTTTAAACAAGCATCTACACAGGAGAATGGGGCGTAGAGCACTGACGCTAGTGTCCCCTTAGTCACAGGGGCAAAGGCACAGTTAGACTGCACCTGAGGGTAAGTCTCCTGACTCAGACCACCCTCCCCTGCACTAAAGGTCTAGTCACAAAGATCACACTGTTTTGGTAACAGGTTCCTGGGCAGTCTCCCGACCTATTTCCAGTGACTGCATGGCTTCATCCAGGCTGGTCATCACTGCAGTGGAGAGGGAAGCATCAGAATGAACGCTCTCTCTCTTAACTGACTTCTTAATGCTGAGCATCATTATGCCTGTAGGAAAAGCATGGAATTGAGCAAGTATACTGTCCAGGAGAGCACGCAGGAAACAGGAACAGCGACTCCGCAGAAACCACTTACTGGTCACCTTAGAGCAGGCCGCCTAGTTAGAATCACTCAGAACACCCAATAAAATAACGATGGCTCATATTAAGTTTTTTCCTACGTATTTCTAAGTGCTTTGTTGTATTCACTCATCTAATCTTTGGGAAAAACCTGTATGTAGGCTACAAGGACTAGACCCATTTAATAGGTAAGGAGACTGAGGAACTAAGAGGTTTTGGTTTGCCAATATGCCGAACTCCTAGGTGGGTTTGGGAGAAGTCGTGGTGAGCAATCTACATTTTTACAGTGCTCTTGGGTTCATGTGAAGTCTGAGAATCCCTCAGTACGGGACTTCCCAAACTCGAGTTTTATCTCAGAAAGTGGGGTCCAGATGGATTCCTTCCCAAATTCTTAAAAGACAGGTTGGAAGGGGCTAGGGTAGGGGTTCCTCATGGTTCTTCCTTCCTTGGGTTTGCCAGCGGTCTCCCACAGTACCGTATTCCAGGGTTTCTGGGATTCCCCTGGGAAGCTAGGAGTCCCAGCCTCGTGGGAGGGGAGGGGTAGAAATGAAAGATCCCGTGGCACGACCTAGGTCCGCAGCGCTCCGTGCCTCGGCCCAGACCTCTCCTCACCTCTGCACAGTTTCCTCCCTGGCTTCGCGGCCAAAATGCGAATCAGGCTTTTGGCACGCTTCCGGTAGCGGCGCTTCCCCACGATATAGATTTCAACTTTGCCCTGGGAGTCGGGCTCTCCCATCCGGAGCAGGACTTTGAATTCCTGTTCGAACCTCGGGAGGTGGGCTCTGCTTGGACCTGTAAAGAATGGAGGGTTCTACTTGGACCTGTGGAGAATGGAGGGTTCCCGAGGGAGTGGGGGAGGAGTTGGGGGGTGGGGGCAGACGAAGGAGGTCACTGGGATACCGGCTTGCAGGACGCTAGCCACTGCCTTAGGTCTGTGGCGGGTGGCTCAGTGTGGTCACCGGACGCCAAGGTGGGGCCTGTGGTAAAGATTTCAGCGTACTCACCGAAAATCTTTTCCAGCCGACGCGCCTCCACGTGGAGCACCGATGGCTTCAGAAAGTGCTTAAACCTGCACCAGTCCCGTCGAGTGTGCAAAAGGAGCCAGTTCGCATAACGGGAATACTTCCTGCTGGCTCCTTGGTTGTGCGATCTGTACTGGGTCGTCATCTGGTACGGCGCCATTGCTCGTGCCTGGGCCGCTATTCGCAGGAAGAGAAAATCCCACGTGGCCGGGAGGCGGGACGAGAAAATCCCACGTGGCCGGGAGGCGGGACGAGACTGCTGGTCGTCTGCCTGAAAGCCCGGTTGGTCCCTTCGCAGGCCCCACCCACCCCAGGAACGCTTGTCCATTGGCTCCCTCAAATCCGGGCAGGTCAGCCGAGTCCCAACAGTGCCTAGCGCCAACCTGTGGCCAGGAGGTTTGATACCATTATGGTAGGATGGAGGAAGCAGTATTGCAACAAAGGGCGTCTTTGAGTTCCATTGTTTGCCTGATAATAAATGTTACAAAACTGTGGGACTATGAAAAGCACATTGCTCACCAACATTAGGTATAGTTCAGAGAGATTCATGTTTCCCAGCCTTGGATGCACCTGTGTGAGGATCACCTCTGTATTATCAGCCAGCTAATATGATTTAAATTGTAGTGTTTTTAGGTAATTTATAACGACCCCGTGAGGAAGATACAGTTATTATTTCCATTTTTACAGATTAGGAAGTGGAAGTGGTGAAACTAGGACAGAAGTGCATATAGCATATAGTGACCATAGATTCTCAAACACAGGATTTAGGATTCTTTATTTTTCATCAGGTTGCCAGTCCTTGAGGAAAGGGCAACTTAAAATCATGGTTCTGAATGAACAGGGCCCATCTCCCTCCCAGGTACTTTAAGAGAATTCTGTCTTATTCAGAAGCTGAATTGGATTGTTTTTTAAGTTTATTTATTTCTTTTGAGAGAGAGATTGAGCAGGGGAGGGGCAGAGAGAGAGGGAGAGAGAGAGAATCCCAAGCAGGCTCCACACCACCAGCATAGAGCCTGACATGAGGCTTGAATCCTTGAACTGTGAGATCATGACCTGAGCTGAAACCAAGAGTCAGGCCTCTAACCAACTTAGCCACCCAAGAACCCCTTGTTTTTTTTTGTTTTTGTTTTCGTTTTCCCCTTAAACAGTACAAATATTGAATTATGTTAGATACCTCAAACTAATATGTTAATTATATCTCAATAAAAAAATGACATTTCCAGACCTTGCTTTTCAAGGTTATCTGCTAGAGTATAAGGTCTTTCAGTTGCAGGAACCATCTGTGGGTTCCAGTGTTCTGCAAAGTGCCCTTCTAGGATGGAATCAATAAATATATATTGAATAGCAAACAAAATCAAATTGGACAGATAAATATATGCAACTTTTGTTTGTTGATCATACCTCAAAAAATCTGGGGAAAAGCCCCATGATAAATAAATTCCAATAGGAGAGGAGATATTGTCAATAACAGTAAGTCCAAGCAAGGCTCAGATCCGGTTTCTGTGTATTCCTCTCCTCCCACTTCATGTTGTGTCGTCTTCATTTTCAGGCTGGTAGCAAGATGCTTGTAGCTGTTTCCCAAATCATATCCAGTCTGAACCTCTAGAAGAACAGGAGGGACAAAATCATTTTTGTGTCTCTTTTCGGAAGTGAGAAAACCTATTCTGGAAACCTCTTAGGCTTTATCTCATTTCAAAATTGAGACACATGCCATTTCCTAATTGATCACCAGCAAGGGAAATGAGATTATCATGATTAATATAATCATCTGATATTGAATTGATATTAGGAGCTACTCATATCATCACTACAGGATTCTTCTTCTATATTTTCAAGTCATCTGGGAGTTGAAAATGTTTCTATAGTCAGCCAGAGATTGGCAGAGTGATAGAGATACTGAATAATAAACAGACTTCCGTAAGAGCCCCTGGGTAGCTCAGTCAGTTGGGAGTCAGATTCTTGATTTAGGCTCAGGTCATGATCTCACAGTTTATGAGAGAGAGCCCCAGCTGCACTGACAGTGTGGAATCTGCTTGGGATTTTTCTCTCTCCCTCTGTCTCTGCCCCTCCCCTACTTGCATGTTCATTCTCTCTCTCAAAAACTAATAACATAAACATTATGTAAAATAACATTTTACATAAAACATAAAATTTTTATGTAATTTATAAAACTAAAATTTTATTTTACATAAAATAATAACATAAAATTAATAACATAAACTTTCTCAAAAACATAAACATTAAAAAAAATCACATTCAATGTAGAAAAATTGTTTTTGAAAAAACACATCAAGTTTTTCATGTCAAATTGCAAATATTATCTGTTGACAGTTCAGAGCCCCAGGTGAACCTCCATCTTACAAACAGTGAGATCTTGACCTGAGTGGAAATCAAGGGTTGGACGTCCAACTGACTGAGCCACCCACGTGCCCTGAAACTGATTTTTAAAAATTGCTATCACAAAAGTGAAACAGTTGCTTTATTTCACCAAAGGGTTGGTATTTGAGAAGGTGAATATCAACGAGTGTACAAAGCTAACTAGAAGGTTAACTTTGTTGGAGTAGAAAATGAAGCCTCCTGATAATACTGGCATCACTTACGAATGTTTTGAAAATTTTTTTTGCCCTTCCCCAAGACAAAGGCCATACCAGGGAACCACAGGAAAGCAATCATCAATTTTTAAAAATTTCTTTAAAAAAATTTTTTTTAACATTTATTTATTTTTGAGAGACATAGAGACAGAGCATGAGCAGGGGAAGGGCAGAGAGAGAGGGAGATACAGATTCTGAAGCAGGCTCCAGGCTCTAATGCGCCATCAGCACAGAGCCTGATGTGGGGCTTGAGCCCACAGACCGTGAGATCATGACCTGAGCTGAAGTCGGCCGCTTAACCAACTGAGCCACCCAGGCGCCCCAGCAATCATCTATTTTTAAAAAAATGTTTATTTATTTTGAAAGAGAGCAACGGAGGGAGGCAGAGAGAGAGAGAGAGAGACAGACAGACAGAATCCCAAATAGGGTCTGTGCTGACAGCTTGATTCTGGGCAGTTTTTTTTGAAGCTACGTGCTTAAAATCATGAAGTCAGAAAATCTTGCTGGTTCTCTCTTCAAAACACACCTTAAATCCATCTTTCCTACTATTTCAACCACTAGCACTCTTGTTGAAGTAACTTCTTTTTCTTAAAATTTGCCCCCAAATCCAAAATAATCAAACTTCTAAGTTACCTTTTCTTTTCTTTTTGCTCTTTTAGTTTATAAAGGAAAGAATCAGAATATTCGGGTTTGCTTCACATTCTCACATTTTGAGTAATCAAACATCATGAAAATTTTTTTTGGTTGCCAAATTAGAATACAAAAAACTGACAAATCAAAACAAAGTTGAGTTTTTCTGGGCTCATAATAATAAAATGATTATGTACTTCTAAAGTGAAAACAAAAATCCCAAACAAACCCTTGTTCATTATACAGATCGACAATAACCGTCAGCACATTGATTTTAAAAAAGAAAATTCTGCAGATTGGAGACTCTTTTAGAGTTCCTGGACCCAATTCCAATGTGTGTGTGTTGGGGGGTAGGTTCCCCCACATACAACACAATTCTTGGACACCAGCAGGTGCAGTGAACTCAATGCTGACATCATCTACTGAGAGACAGCCTCAGATCCCACAGGTTAAGGATTCAGTACTGCAAGACTGGTCCGCATCCCTAGTCCCTTCAGATGCAAGTAGCGAGCCTCGGGCTATTGCCTGTGCTTCTGACAGACCAGCTACAGATTGGAGGTTCCTAAGACATCCTCATTAGGTTTGATTAATTTGTTAGAGTTGCTCACAGAACTCAGGGAAACACTTAAATTTAGCAGTTTATTAAAGGGTAGGTTAAGGAATACAAATCAACAGCAAGATGAAGAGATACAGAGGGCAAGATCCTTAACCAAGGGGTTCTGTTCTCACGGAAACTGAGGCCTGGTTCGGCGGCATGTGGGAGCTTTCCAGTTCCCCAGGCATGGAAGCTTTCAGGGAAAAAAAAAAAAAAGACGAAAAAGCTGTCCACTTGGGTTTTAACAAAGGCTTCATTATATAGTCATAATTGGCTAAGTCTCTGACCGTTGGCGATTCAACCTCTAGCCCCTCTTCCCTCCCCCAGAGGTTGGGGGCAGAGAGGGTAGGACTGAAAGTCCCAACCCTTCAATCACATGGTTGGTCTTCCTGGGAACCAGCGCCTGCCCTTGGATGGGGTCCAACAGTCACCCTCATTAATAACAAGACATGCATTTCACCTTTATGGTTCGGAAGTATTTTCTGGAACTGTGGATGAAGACCAAATATATCTGACATATATATATTTGGTCATCTGTATATTTGGCCATTTGAAGGAAGCTACTTTAAAGTATAATGACCCAGAATTCCAAGGAAATAACCTTAGCTTACCACTATACCAAACAAGCAATGACCAAAGCAATTGCCCCCAGTGATGGTGTATGTGCTGGCTCTTGTTTACTTACAGGATAGATGGAGGATATTCCTGATGGATAGCCAAGGTTCTGATGGTAAATTGCTTAATTGTTATTCTGGGCCTAAGGGAATCTAACTGATTTCTTTGGTGATGTGGGGTACACATTTCACTGTTGTTACGAAAGAGCAGCTCCAAAATGTCCTTTATGAAAACGCTATATCAGGGAATTTCAGGAAAGTAATAATCCAATAATTTGTAACTGTAAACATACAATTCTTTTTTTTAATTTTTTAACGTTTTTATTTATTATTGAGAGACAGAGCGAGACAGAGCATGAGCATGGGAGGGGCAGAGAGAAGGGGAGACACAGAATCTGAAGGAGGCTCCAGGCTCTGAGTGGTCAGCACAGAGCCCAACGCAGGGCTCAAACTCACAAACTGTATGATCATGAACTGAGCCGAAGACGGATGCTTAACCAACTGAGGCACCCCATGTAAACATACAATTCTAAGGATTATAAAGGATCCATTTTTGTGTGCCTAAATTTATCATCAATAAGTATAATCAATCTTCCCCAAATATCCCACCTAAATAGCCTCTGCATGCTTGAAACTTGGAGATTTAGTTTTTTTGAAAGAGACTAAACTTCTAAAAAAATTGGGGGAAAAATGATCTCTGGCCTCAGTTGAAAGGATTTCATTGAAAAACTTTAAAGGATTCTTACATATCCTCCAGGAATAACTGATCTTTGGAAGAAGACTACCAAACCAAGAACTTCAGATCAAGCCAGTGATGATGTGAGGTAGAGAGCTTCAACCCAAGGCAATAAAACAAGATAAATTTTTTGATATCTTTGCCCTCCCTTTTTAAATTTTGCTCTACTTATCATTGTACGTTGGTGCCCCCTAGAGGTGAACTGAAATTTTTCATAACTCTTTCTCATAGTTATGTTTTTAATTTTAATCCTTTGTAATATTTCTCTTCCACTTGAGGAGAGGCAAAACTCCGTGTGTGTGTGTTTGTGTGCCCAGGTTGAAGATATTGTTCTAAATCTAATTAATAGATTTGTCATCCTTCACCAGATTTGACTAACCAAAATTTAATAGCTGTTCCTTTCAACACTTCAAAAAATAGATATTCTTCCGTGAGTCCCTTTTGAAATTTGAATCTTCCTGACAGTATTAATCCTAATCTCCAGTTCTATCAATATTCAACATTGAACCCAAGTAACAAAATACTTATGCTGACTCATGAAGCAAGATTACAGAAATAAACACAAACATTGAGGCCCTCCTTGCAGTCTGTTATCTTCAGTGACACCCCACCTCCACTCGAGGAATCTTTACATATTAAGGGACTAATGATTGTCCTGCTTTCATTGGGATCAATGATACTTGTACTCCCTACTCAGCTTGTGCAACAGTAAGGTACTGCTTTTTATGTGGACATCAGGCGTTCACCTGCTTATTACACAGACCGATCTTGTGTAATAATACGGAGTAACTTTTAGAGAATTTGCAATATTTGAAACATCTACTCCTACAGGAACTGTTTCTCTGAGAAAGATACTGAGAGACCTGAAACAAGGGAAGCATGGACTCTTCAGAAGAACTCCCAGGAGACGTGATCGACTCCTACTTCATCTACACTCTGGGTGCTGCAATTTTAATAGTAGGAACAATACAATAAGAAAAGCTGGTACAAAATTGTCTTTGAACCTAGCAGAAGTCATAAATGACACTACTTCTCTGGAGGTCCAACAACCTAGATTAAAGTTTCATGGTGGTTATGGATGATTAAATGGTCTTTGGTTTCATCTTGGCTAGCTAAGGCCTTTGCTTTATAGAAAACACTGCTTGTAGCACCTACCTGAAACACTATTGCTTAGGTAGAACAGTTAGTAGTTAAGTTAGAAGAAAGACTATCTGGCTCTCTAGAACACGTTCAGGAGGATTTCGGGATCTGATTTCATGGCCCGGTTTTGAAATCTAGGCTCTTTCTTTTGCAACCTATTAATAGGACTAATAATCACTTTGTTTCCAGTAATTATCTGTATTCTAGTTGTCCAGTCTTTTTTCTTTTTTTTTTAGCTTATTTATTTTGAGAGAGAGAGAGAGGGAGGGCATGTGCATGCATATGTGGGAATGGGGAAGGAGCAGAGAGGGAGAAACCCAAGCAGGCTCCGCACTGTTAGTGGACTCGAACCCATGAACTCACGTGAGTTCATGATCTAAGCCAAAATCAAGATGCTTAACCAACAGAACCACCCAGGTGTCCCTATCCTGTCCAGTCTTAAATGCTACTGTATAGTCATTATGTTTTTAAATAATGCAGCATCTCATCTTGTAATAAAAGACTCATGCGAAACTAACTGCAGTGCAAATGCAGACAGGGTTCTCCAAATAGCCTTGTGATCAATGGATTCTGGTGATAGCGTGGACCATGCAGATGAATGTCCCGAGGGCTGGCCAATGTCCTTTGGTCAGAAGGGGAGATGGAAAAGTAAAACAAAAAACAACAACAACAACAACAACAAAATCGGACCTAGGAACTTGCAGCTGGAAGGTAAACGCCAATGTTTCCTACTAAACATAAACAACTCTTGCAGAATACTTGAACCAGTCAAGACCACTCAGCGATTGTGATGCAACAAGATGTAGAAAGGCCATTTACTCTGTTAACCACGTTTACAACCAGAGACAATGACATTCTTCAATCAAGACCACATTAATTTCCCTGCCTCCTACATAAAAATTATCAAGATAATCACCAGATTGCCCTATTTTTACAAAACTGGCCTCTGCTTCTCTAAACAGCCCTTAGAATCACCCAGCCAAATCCTATAATAGGCTCCCCAAAACTCTTGCATATAAAGAGGCTCTGTGTTTCTGGATTGTTGCTTCTCTCTCGATGCAGCACACCAAATAAGCTCAGGTTTGACCACACGTGTGTAATCATTGGTTGGTTGGGGTAGTAACTGCTATGGTCTGAATGCTTGCATGTCCCCCCTACCCCCAGACTGACATATTGAATTCCTAACCCCCAAGGCTACGGTATTAGGAGGTAAGGTCTTTGGGAAGGTTCCTCCATAAAAGAGGCTCCATCCAGAAAGTTTGAGTGCCCCTTTGGACATACAGCCATGTAAGGACACAGTGAAAAGAAGGCCGTCTATGAACCAGGAAGATCTCACCAGATACCGAATCTGCCAGTGCCATGATCTTGGCCTTCCCACCCTCCAGAACTGTGAGAAATAAGTACTTGTCACTTATAAACCACCTCAGTCTATAATATTTTGTAGTGTGAGCAAACTAAAACAGTGCCTGTCCAGATCTAGGGAGGCCATTTTGGAACCTTCCTGTTCCAGTGCTTTCCATCCCTCAATCCCTGCCCTGCCTCATGCCCAGTAGATAGGTTCCCAAATTTTTTGAAATTAGAATGAAGATAATTTTGGATTCTTGGGCATCGGAGAGGCAAGCACTGAGGAGATGATTCAATCTGGCATGAAAGGATTAAACTCAGATTAGATAATTACTTGGGCTGTATTTTATTGAAAGGAGTTGTAGGCATGGGGTACCATTCCCCTAAGGCAGTCCAAGATGTGGGGTTGTTCAGGTGCCAATATTTAGCACAGGTCCTGGGCCTATCCCGACTTCTTCCAAGTTCTTTTTTGACAGGTCATCTGAGCTTGCCCCTATTCTGAATCAGGTACGAGCAACTCAGGGCAAGGAAATGACAGCTTGCAGCAAGTAGCCATGATGGGCAGTATCTTCTGAGAACTTTTACCTCCCATTGGTATTTGACATGGAAGAAGACCAGGAGGAGTGCATCTTTGGTGGGTGGCCCTTGGCCATTCATTCAAAAAGAATGAAATCTTGCCATTTGCAGCAACACGGATGGAACTAAAGTGTATTATGCTGAGTGAAATAAGCCAGTCAGAGAAAGACAAATATCATATGATGTCACTCATATGTGGAATTTAAGAAACAAAACAGGTGAACATAGGGGAAGGGAAGCAAAAATAAGATTATAAAAAGAGAAGGAGGCAAACCATAAGGCTCTCAAATACAGAGAACAAACAGGGTTGCTGGAGGGGCAGTGGGTGGGGGGATGGGCTAAATGGGTGATGGGCATTAAGGAGGGCACTTGTTGGGATGAGTACCAGGTGTTATATGTAAGTGATGAATCACTAAATTTTACTCTTGAAACTAATACTACACTATATGTTAACTACCTTGAATTTAAATTAAAAAACAAAGCAAAACAAAAAAAAAGGGGAATGAACATGTGACCTATGTTAGGCTGATCAAGTGTCAGGAAAGGATTTATACCTCTTGGTTGAGTGGCGGGCTCCCCACCTCCTCCCCTCTCCTGTTAGCTTGGTTAGGGAGGTGTGTGGCAGCAGCTGCCCCTGGCAGTCATCTTGTGGACAAGAGAGGAACCACTAACACTATCCTGCTGACAAGGAAGACAGTAAAGATAAAAACATTGAATCTGGAATCTTGACAATGTAATCGGGCAAACTGTACTCTGCCATCCTACCTCTGGACTTCAATTGTGTTAGATAATAAAATGTTCATATATATATATATATATATACATATATATATATATATATTAAAGTTAAAACAAAGTTTTTATTTATTTCTGAGAGAGAGAGAGTGCACAAGTAGGGGAGGGGCAGAGAGAGAGGGGGACAGAGGATCTGAAGCAGGCTCTGCATGCACAGCAGAGAGCCTGATGTGGGGCTCGAACCTATGAACTGTGAGATCATGACTTGAGTTGAAGGCAGACGCTCAATTGGCTGAGCCACCTAGGTGCCCCTAAAACGTTCTTATATTTAAGGTTGTTTCATCCGGAGTGTTCCTGGATATACTACCTGTGGTAATGTGGTAAGGATTACATGGTAAATTACCTGGGAATCATTTATTAACACAATGCTGCGCGATCACTAAGCAGGAGTTGTTATTCTAAAGGCTGGGATCCAAAAAATCTGTAGGCTAGCTCTGGTTCTGGGCCTGACCTTGGGAGGATATAGTGTAAGGAGAAGTGGGGAGCCAGAAATGTGGTGTTATAGCACTCAGGGACAGCGAAAGAGAGACTAGACCTCCTGTTTTCTTTGGAGGCTAAGGTAGTGTTTGGGAGAAGTCAGTCTTCCTGGTGAATGGGCAGAGTCTAGGCATGGGTGTCAACTATGGGATTTGAGCCAATTATGTTTGAGGGATGGAGGGGGGATAGGACAAGAATGCTGAGGCCTGGGGTGGGGGGACAAGAGAGAGGCTGCTCCTTCCAGTTCTATAGAAATACAGATTACTCATTATTTGGCATTAATTTCTTCCTAGGCTCCTTTGGAAAAGTACAGAGACCTTTGGGAGAAGTAACAGATTGAACCTGTTTAATTCACTGTGTGAACGAAGCTTGATGATCACTCTCTTCTTGATTTGAAAGACCTCTGACGTTAGGGGTTAGAAGTTGCTGAAAGCAGAATGAAAGGTGAGAGACCAAGACACTTTCAATCATTCAACATTATTGAGTGCCTGCTGCATGGCATGGTGTGAGAAGCCTGAGGTATAATGAGCGTGAGATGTCCCTGCTCTCAAGTAGTTTCAGTCTGGGGCATCTGAGGTGACTTTGGGCCTGTTGAAGACATTTAGAGTGATGGTCAGGAGGGAAATCTGGGCTGGAGATGCGTGACCAGACGGGATCATCCTGCAATAGTAGTTGAGGTCACAGATGAGACGACATGGGGCAGAGTGCGAAGGGAGAGGAGAAAAGGGAAGAAACCGATGATAGAATTTGTGGGAACACCAACAGTGAAGGGAACTTGGAAAAGTGAATAATGATTGATTCAGAGAGGCAGGAGAGAAACTAAGAAACAGTTTTAAGAGAAAGAGTGGTTGCAGTGTCAGCTACCTCAGAAAAGCCGAGAGGGATGTTGATCGAATATATTCATTGAATCAGCTTTCTAGAAGGTCATGGGCGAACTCATAGAGTGGTTTCTCTGTGGTGTTGAATTGGCTTGGTTCTGATTGTCATGTACTGACTGGCAGATGGATGCTGTGGAAATGCAAATACCTTATTTATTTTGTAAGTGGTTTGGTTCTAAAGGGAAGGTGTCATGTTGGGTAAAATAATGGAAGCTTACTCATGTTTATGAGGAGAAAGAGTGAGAGCAAGATGTGTCAGATATGGGGAAAGAGGGGTATGGGGATGACCCCACGCAATCGTGGGGACAATCAGGGGCTTGGGGACCCAGAGAAGAATTAGTCTTCTCCTCATGGAGTGGCAGAGCCTCTCCACCACTAAGTCCTGTGGTAGGATCTCTGGTAACACAGAGTGGTATTGGATTATTGTCTAGAAGCTTGGGTAATTTTTTTTTTAATGTTTATTTACTTTTTTGACAGAGAGACAGAGTATGAGCAGGGAAGGGGCAGAGAGAGAGGGAGACACAGAATCCGAAGCAGGCTCCAGGCTCTGAGCTGTCGGCACAGAGCCCGATGCAGGGCTTGAACTCACAGACTGCGAGATCATGGCCTGAGCCCAAATCGGTGCTCAACCGACTGAGCCACCTAGGCGCCCCTGTAAGGGGTTTTAGAGATACGCAAAAGCATTTATGACCGGGGATGTGTGTGGTGTGATGCCTTTTTTTTTTTTTTAACATTAAAAAATGTTTATTTTGAGAGAGAGAAAGACAGAGAGAGAATCCCAAGCAGGCTTCACGCTGTCAGCACAGTGCCCAACATAGGGCTTGAACCCACAAATGTGATATCATGACTTAAGCTGAAATCAAGAGTCAGAGCTTAATTGACTGAGCCACCCAGGCAGGCTCTGGTGTGACATCTTCGTGGATCACATGAGAGTGAGTGGCAGCAAGGGGACGAATGAATACTTCATTACTTGGGGTCACAGGGATGGCCAAGGATTGGCGATCCAGGAAGGAAGTCACACTAACGTAGGCAAAGGAAAAGGGAAGGAAGAAGAAGCAAGTGATGGAGAGATGAGCATCACTAAAAATAAGAAAAAAGCCATGTAGCTGAAAAAGTAGGTTAGGTTAAGTTATGGCAGGATATGAGAATGCTAGGACCTTGATGTCTCTCCTAGAGCATACTGGACTTAAAATTATGATAGACATGAAGTGAATCATGGGCAAAGAGAAGTAAGTCATACCAGTGTACTTCTGGATTTTCTATTTATTTGAACAAAAATATTTTGCCATTTACCAGTTTTGTGGTGCTGTAATTTCCAGGGCAGTCTGTAAATCTATAGTTTACACACAATACATCTGATATATTTCTGTTTTGAAATGTATAGTTTGCAATTAGGCAGGCTGAAGATGAAGTCTTGTTGTAATTAAAATTAAATTGTTTTTAAAAACAATTTTTACTTGCACCACATTTTTGCACCACATTTTTGAAGCAGTGAAAAGCAGGCTAATAAAAGTTTCCACTTCAAGATATGGGAACCTATTTTTTAAAAATGTTTATTTATTTATTTTGAGATAGAGATAGAGAGGGAGACAGAAAGGGAGAGAGCAGAAGAAGGGCAGAGAGAGAGTGGGAGAGAGAGAGAGAATCCCAAGCAGGTTTGGCACTGCCAGCACAGAGCCCCATGTGGGGCTCAGATTCACAAACCGTGATATCATGACCTGAGCGGAAATCAAGAGTTGCGTCCTTAATCGACTGAGTCACGCAGGTGTCCTTGGGAATCTATTTTGATCTATATCTGATCTATCTACAATATTTGTCATAAGTATATTTTGCTTTTAAATGGTGGGGGCGAGAGGTAGTGTTAAACAAGTTCCAAGTGTTTGGAAGTGATTTGCCCTTCTAAGTTGGTCAAGCAGACATGTTCCATACGCAGTTTTATTTTCACTCATCTCTAGAAGGTAGTAGAATAGGCATATACATGTTAGGTCTCCTTAGAGTCGTGGTGGGAAGTCCCTCACCTCATCCTCCAGGATAACACTCCCTCTTCTTTCTGCCTCCCGTCTCAAATGCTTCTGTGAGGGCCTTGTGACCTTGTATTCCAGAGTCCTAACATTCAGAACCTCCTTTAAAACAATTCTGCTGGAATTAATCATGGATACTTAGCGCAAAATTCCTACGAGAGTAGAAGGAATGGGCTATTTTAAGGAAGAAGGAAAAAATCCCCTTGGAGAAGTCCTCCTCCGGAAAGGCAGAGCTGGCCTGGTGCTAAAAATGGTAATTCTGAGTATCCAGGGGCTGCAGCTCTGGGCACCTGCCTGGTCCCCCAGTGAGTTCCTATCACTTGTTTAGCAAACTCTTTTATTAGAGTTAATACAAAGCACACGTGACATGTGTACAGTTAATACACATGCACTGCTTTTCTGAGTTTTGATCAATATCAAGTTTTCTTATTTTTTATTTTTATTTTTTAAGTAGGCTTCACACCCAGTGCCGAGCCCAGTGTAGGGCTTGAACTCATGATCCTGAGGTCAAGAAGCTGAACTGAGCTAAGAGTCTGATGCTTACTGTCTGAGCCACCCAGGCGCTCCTGATTTTCTTATGATACACCCTCAAAAACATTTGCAAATCTCCCCCTCCCCAAATTACCCATGGTTTCTTCACTAACACTGCAGAAAGGGAACTTTTATATTTCAGTCCAAAATTTGTACACATGCCATTTGGCTATCTGGGCCCAGGGAGTTCAGAACCAACCGGATAGTTCCAGATAAAAACAGTCACACTGTTTATAGACATATTTTTAATGTTTTACTTTAAAACAAATGATCCCAGTAAAAGAGAGCAAAGGAAATTACATTTCAATGATAGCTTGAGATGGGTATGATATTCCTGATTTGTTTGTTTTCAGGAACAGACAACTGTATTGTCATACTTGACTTTTAGAACTGCTCACTTAAAATGCACGTAATTATATTAAGTTTCTCTTACAAAAACACAACCATGTCATTTAAGGCAAAAAATATCAGCTTCTGGGGAAATACGTTAATGTTTATGACATTTTCTCAGTCTGGTCGAATGAAGTGATCCGTTAATTTAGTTGCTCAGATTTCATCCTTTCTTGTAGTTTTGCTTTGCAAATGGGCATGAGAATTCGTCACTTTGTGCCTGATTTCCTCCTCTCTATGAGACTTGTTTCACCTGCAAAGTATGAACTTTCAGAACCACTGAGTCAATGGGAGGTGAGAAAGGCACCTTTGAACAGGAGATAAAGACTTAAAAACTCAATAAAGTGTCTTACTTAAAACAAAACTTGCAACCTACAGATATTAATTTAGTTGAACAAAATGCAAACATTTAGACCAGACACACCGATATTTTTAGTCAACCTCATAGAAGGGATGTTTGCTAGTACGTGTTAGCTTGATCAACCCTACGTATTGAAGAAGGCGGACAAACTTCTGAGCATGCGGCTGCTCAGTGCTCAGCTAAATTGTGCTTCAAGACACCATTTGGCATGGACCAATGGGACTTCGCTAAGTGTGAATGGGAGACCCCTCTCAACTCCGTCGAGAGTAACACAACAGACAAAACCCTACAGTTTGCATACAACACAGCTATCTTTGAACATCCAAGAGTTTTTGTGCTAGAGTAAGATAGACACAAAATGGTCATGGCTTCAATATACAAAAGTTTTTCACATCATGGTTTATCACATTTTGCTACAATTAAGACCTCAGTGATGCATTTAGGGTTTGTTGCTAAATCTTCAGTCTTCAGCAATGCTGGATGAACTGTCCTACGTTTGAGGCCTAAAGAGGCCTAAGGAGGGGTCCCCAATACATTCAGAATTCCTGCTGCCAGTGGGGTTCGACCCAGGACAGTGTATGTCCAGGAATCAGTGCTACTTGAAAGCTGCTGCCTCCCTCCTCTTCCTTGACTGATATTTGGAGAGAGCCTGCAGAGTGCATGGCAGGTGTCTGGCTTTAGGTCAGTGGAATGGTGTCTGTGTGTGTGTGTGTGTGTGTGTGTGTGTGTGTGTGTGTGTACAACCTCCCTGGGAGAGTATCCCAACTTCAGGCTGAGTAGAGACATAGTAGGTGAGAAACTGCAGTTAATAATTTACTAAAATTCTGTGCTTCAAAAATGAAAATAATTGCTTTAAAAGCTTGATAAAAATCTTTTATCAAGTGTAAAATTGAGACCCTACCTTCTGTGTGTCTCCAGCAGCCAAGAAGATTCTGAATGATACACTCCAGGGGAGTACGCCAGAATCCAGGTGGGTTGAGAAGAGGAAGCTTTTAAAATTTCAGTGCTTATCAAAAGGGACAAGGGTTTTAAAAGGTTGAGAAGCCTATTTGAGGAAGAGTGGAGAAGTCGCTCACTGGGGGATGGAGACTGGGCAAGGCCTGGCGAAGTTCAGGAGCAAAGAGTGGCAGGGAATTGATAAGTTATTGGAAAGGAAAAGTAGGAGAGTCAAGGGTGGAGAAAGCCAGTTGGGGGAGACAGTTGGGAAGGACTGGTGGATTTCAGAGCATCCTCCTGCCTTTGGACAGCCAGTTGCTATCCCTGCTTTGTCTTCCTGGCTGCTGAAGGTTTTTTGGAGGAGCGCTATCTGCCAAGGAAAAAACTCTTCCTTTCATAAGCCCTTCTGTGGCCGGAGTTTGACTGAACTGAAGTGCTCTCTGGCTTCTCCTTGCTTGTTTGAATGCCATTACCTTGGCTGAAGTTCTGAGACAGCTAGAGAGGTTTCCAACAAGCAGTCAGCGTGGCTTACCTTCTGGTAAGTGCATCTTTCACTTTGTTTCCCTTGAGTCCTTGCTGCTGCGGCTACATGATGAAGTGTTTTGATTTGCTGACCCAGCCAGGGGTACCCGGCTTCTAACTGTAAATGTGTATACCAGGAAACAGAAGCGATAATTATAGATTGGGGGCAACATTCTTGGGGGAAAATAGAAAATGTTTGCTACAGTATAAAAAGTAAAGGAAGTTTAGTTACAGCCTTCCATATGCAAAATGTATTACATAATAGCAAAAAACATTCAGGGCATATTAAAAAATAAATACCTTGCAAAATTCTGTTTATATATAAGACGAAGGGATGTTTAGGTAGTTGAATTCCCTAGTAATAGTCATTTTCTAAAAAGGCCAAGTTCTTCTATTTTGGTTTATTTTTCTCCCTCTCTTTGCCTTCTGAGGGCGAGGCTATTTTCATTAACTTCACCTACTTCCTGGTGTTGTGTCTGGATTCTTTCCAAACGTTTCCCATTTCAGTCTCACTCAAATGTCTAATTCCCAGGATCCTGCCTGTCAGTCAATTTAGTGGGAATGGTTTCTGACACTACCAGCAAGCCAGGGGTAGCGCCACGGCAGAGAGATCAGCCCAGCCGCACTGGCCCTTCTACTCAACCGTATTGTATTCGCTTGTGTAGAAGTCGACCACTTACAAAGTTGATTTAGCCATCAGGGACTACATTCCCATGAACTCACGTGTATCAAATAGTCTATTTGCCCCACTGGCCCTGAATTTCATTATTTGCACACTTTCTAACTGAAGAACATTCTCATCCTAAGGAACAACATGAAAACGATGTGCAAAATTGCTTGCCACAGCGTTAAATCACCAAAAGCACACAGATTGACATTCAAATTACATTAATAATAAAATGACTGAATAGGAATGGGTTGGCAAATATATCTTGAAATAAGCAGCCATTTCTATTATTCCCGAGTTCTGCTTTACTTGATACCTTGTTAGCAGCGGTTGATGGTAGCCATTGTGTTTACATATACATTATGGCCTAATTTTGAAAATGTATTTTGTATTTAATCACAAAGCAGAAACACCTGAAATTTGAAGTTGTTTACTCCCGTAATTTCAAAACACAGAGTCAAATCTTCTAAATGACCTAATCTTGACATTTTCACACACCCCAAAGCGTTAGCAGTGTTTGGTTTCTCAGGATTTTTAATTCAAGGTACACTACTAAATGAGTGGGTTAATGTTGATGTACCTTGGAATTTCAGCCATCCCTAACATGCATTTTCATGCAATTAAAAGATAACGGGCTTATAAACTTTCTTTCATGTTCTTCCTGATTCTTGCAATTTCAACTTTTTAGAAGGGCTTTCAGAATAGTTCATGCAATGATATGTCTGGCTAAAGGAACTGCTATGCTAGAAGGAAAACGAAGAACTTATTTCAGTTTGACATGAGGCAAGCTGAGGGCTTCTGTACTTTCTCCTGCCTTACAAATGCTCTGAGATGATCGTGACCTTCCAGTCCTTAGAGAGTCTGACGCAAAAGCAGTTTCCCTGGCAGGCTGCGGCGCGGCGTCAAACGTGTCTGTCTCAGTCTCTTCGGGACCCGCCTCTTCATCAGTTATAAACAATTTGGATTCCCTCCATTTGGGGTAAAAATCTTGGCTGCCTCTGGAGCCACTTGACTCACTTCCAGAAAGCTGTATATTCAGTTCCTCCGTCGACCTGATCAGGTTTTGCACTGACAGGGATTTGCCCAAGTCCTTGGGCACCGCGGGGTGGACAGATAACAGAGTTTCTCCTCCCATATCAAAGCTTTTCCTTAGAGAACGGTCCTTGGTCAGATTTGACTGTGCAATCTGAACATTTTCCTTGGAGGCGACAAGGCAGGTGGTGACGTCAGAAATGCTCTCCTGTATGCCTGCGGGGTTCGGGTGCAGGGTTTCTGGCCTGGGTAGGTGCTTGATGGCTGGGAGGGGAGGCGGGATCTGTAAAGTTGTTGGGGCTGCTGGCTTGGGCGCCACATTTATTTGGTTTGCAATGTTGTTGGCGGCTGCCACTGCGGAGCCATCACTTTGACTCATTGGCACCTGTGTTGCTTGACTGTGCATAGTGGGGCTGAGCGCATAGAAAGTCTGAGCGCTGAACTCATTTGGCGTCAGAATGAACTGCAGGCCTCGAGAGATGTTGGCACTGGCTGATCTGGATAAGCAGCCGCTGTTCTGTGCGGAACTGGACAGGTCTTTGCTATCTACAGGGCTCTGATAGTCAGATGTCTGTTCACATTCAAAAGGCGGGATCTGGAATGAGGCCAGAGTGAGGGCTGAGGCAGAGCCTTTCCGAAGGACCTGTTGATATATATCTAGTAGGCAGTCCAGCTTGGACTCGATGGACTGCACCTAAAAATGGGGAAAATGGTTACGGATGAGTATAACCTGTCATAAGAATGGGCTTCATTTCTAGAATTAAAGAGTGCAGTCAGGGTGCATCAATACAGTCAAATATTGAGTATAATGTATGTCTAGCAGTGGTGGGGGCAGGGGATGATTTAGGAGGAGAGGTATGCTTTGGCTTCTACATAATCTCTACCAAGACCCGCCCCCTTAACTCTTTAAAATGGACAACTGATGTTCTCAAAAAACACATAAGCATGATATGAAAGCAACTTCAAGACTCCCAGTCAAATCAAATTGCTTTGCTAAGCTTCCTCCAAGAAATCATTCCGGACTCTACTGCAGTCTGGTCAGGAACTTCTATAATGAAAGCAAGACCTTAAATATCAGCACAGGCGGTTCCGAATTTAAAACTAAAGGTATAAAATGCTTCAGAATTAATACTTGAAATATTTTTCTTTAGATTGGGGGAGCAGTTTGATTTCTGGACAGTTATCTTTTTTTTTTTTTAAAGTTTTAAATTTTAATTCCAGTATAGTTAAGATACAGTGTTATATTAGTTTTAAGTGAACGATGTAGTGATTCAGCAATTCCATACATTGCTCAGTGCTCGTCTAAGTGTACTCTTTAATCCCCATCATTTATTTCTATTTCACCCATCTCCCTCCCTCCCAATGCCGGTCCCTAAACCCCCCGCCCCCATCTATTTGCTGTCTATAGTTAAGAGTCTGTTTCTTGGTTTGGACAATTATCTTTGTATGACAAGATACAGCTTCAGGAGTAACAACTTTCGATGTACCATGATAGTTATAATGAGGTTTTGTTCTGTTTTTTTAAAGAGTGAAAAAGATCATCACCCAAACACAAATGAAAAATAGATCTTTGTTATTTTACGCTTGAAAATCTATAGCTGCCTCCAGTTCAAGTATTAATTGATGAGATGAAATTTTTTATTCCTTATGTGGAAATCCAAATGTTTTAGAGAACACTGTCTATGCCCAAAAAATGTAATTTCATTCACTCTTTCTTGATTTTATGCCTTTAAAATATATTAATCACTAAAATACATCCAGTTGCCTACATTTTTGATTGAAAATATTCTGACTAAAAAGTCAACCCCTGTAGTTGAATTGTACCTGTTTTTCAACCTTCACCACCCGGCCGAGCATACTGAGGTCATCAGTGGTCTCATGTTCTGCCGTTATTTTCTCTCGGCTCTTTTTATCCGATGTGATTTGCCCTTTTCCAAGAATTTGGTCAACACTATCAGGGAAAGAGGAGATCCGATTATAAATGCTGAAGCTAGAGATTGCTCTAGGCGAGAAGAAAGTGTTTTGAAAAGAAAAATTAAAGACAATTATCTTTAATTTATATAAGATGAAACAAAAATGATCTTGTTCAGGTTGATGTGCTTATTTTCTTAACATGAGAATTACACACGCATGAGATTAATTTTCTCATTATTCTGGTTGGTGATGAAGTCACTTATGGGCTATCTTCTGGAGGCAAAATTGTCCTAAACTATAAAGTCATCTGTCTGTTTCCATCTCTGACCAGGCATTTCCTGAATTTAACTGCCGAAAAAATGACAAAATCATAATTATGATTATTTCATGTTACTAGAACAGATTATTTGGTATATCTGATAGGCGGGAGATGGGCAGATAAGAAAGAGATCTTCTCCATCTTTTGGAATTCTAGTTGGAGAATATACACTGCATGAGCTGGAAATGTAAAGATTAGTTCTACAAATTCTGGAGCAGTTCGACTTTATAAAAACGTTTGGAGCCACAGATAGTGCTATTAAAGGACTTGGAAAAGCATGGCCACACAGGCAGAGATTGTAACATGACCACAGAATGAGTTAAAACAATTTCCAAGGAGACTTGATCAACTGAAATGGGGACTACTTTCTTCTTCTGTGTGTGTGTTAGAACTGAATTATCAGGAGTACTGACTCAACATTCCCATTTGCTTTGTCTGCCTAGAAATACAGGCAATGCCTACCTTCTGTCATGACATCTAATCAGTTATATTGCAAGCGTCACAAGGATTTTATTAATCTCTGAATGTCCATAGTGGGGCACACATTCAGGACTCAATAATTATCTGCTGGATGAATGAATGAATGAATGAATGAACAAATTATGATTCCTATAATTGATCAACAGGTGTTTTACTAAGGGCATATTATATGCCTCCCACTGGGCTAAGTGTGCTGTGGGATATAAACAAATGTTTAAGACTCTCTCCTTGTGTTTTAAGAACTCTTCAAACACAAACACCAGTAATTTGTGCCTGAGAGTGAAGCAAGACTCTTAAAAATGGAGTTGACTGAACATTCTGGCTTCAAGATAACACAATCAAATGTAGTTGGAGGAACATATTGAACTCATTTCTTTTAATCACTCAGTAAGAGGCTCACCAGAGAGATACTGTGCATGCAGCACTGTACAGGACACTAAGGAAGAGAAAGGCCCATCTTAGTCATGAGAGGAATAAACTTGCATCCAGGAAACAACATGAGAACCAACCCCTTGTTTTTCAGTCCCAATTCTCTGGCACCGTATACCAAGATTATGAGTGTTTCTATGCTCTGTAGTAGTTCTAAATGCTGTAGGAGGGCAGAGAAGGGAAAGGTCTGTTTTTGTGGGTCAGATAGTTGGGTCAAGTGTAATGATGGAGAAAGACTACTTATTCTTGAAGGCTGGTTAAGATTTAGAGAATAACAAAACAACGATAGCAGCAATTATTCGAATGACATCAGCAACAACCATTAACATTTACTGAGCGTTTAGTTAAACTTTTTTTTCTTAGGGTTTTTATTTTATTTTGAGAGACATAGAGACAGAGCATGAGCAAGGGAAGGGCAGAGAGAGAGGGAGATACAGAATCTGAAGCAGGCTCCAGGCTCTGAGCTGTCAGCGCAGAGCCCGATGCGGGGCTCAAATTCACAGACCATGAGATCATGACCTGAGCTGAAGTCGGCCGCTTAACCGACTGAGCCACCCAGGTGCCCCTACTGAGCATTTAGTTAATGTATATTAATTCATTCAATCCTCATGACAACCCTATGAAGCAAGCACTAACATGAGGAAATGGAGATACTGTATACTATAGTTGGAGGCTTTTAATGCCTGATTTACAGCCTTTGAAAAAAAATCCATGTTAAAAGAAAAAGTGCAGTTATCCCTGAAAAATGAAGTAGAAATTCGAGATTCAAGAGTCTTCTCTACCAAGAGAAGTTGCTCTCAGATAGTTTTTATGCCTGTTCCTTCACAACAAATCACATTTCTATTGCTTACCGCGTTTGGAGACTTTTAATTCTACACAACATGTCTAGATGACCAGCAGAATATTGTTCAATGACATCTTTCACATCGTATGGGCGCAATGTTTCCTTAAACTTCCGTTTTGCAACATGAAATTTCATAATCCTGAAAAAGCAACAGATTCCATATTAATCTCCATAACTTTGCTAAAAGAAGTTACCCAAATAGCTTGCTAGTAAACATGAGACATTCTGCAGAAAAAAAAGTCATGCATCAAATTATTTTAGGCTTCTCCAGAAATGCAACTTAAAAGCCCAGGATTATAGTAGGCAATTTAAGACTATCTCATGGGATGCACACATCGAGAGGAGAAAAACACACAAAAAGAGACTTAAAACTAAGTGTTATACCTTTTTGGTGTTCACTGAAACCCTGCATTAAAATCAAAGTTAAAATGCAATTCTTCCTTTCCTATGTGACCCTCAGAAATCTAAGAAAGAACATCCAGTGACTGCGTCCCTTTGAAATGGTGAAAGTTGTTAAAATGGTCTTTTGTGTACGTATATTCAATTTCAGACGCAGATGTGTCTGCAAAACGCTCTTATTCTCTCCAGAGAAATGTACCTTTGTTTAGAAATTTTTGAAAATTCCGTTTCATAAATTGCTTTTGCAGAATGCTGCTTCATTTGGTAGCCGAGGTCCTTTGGTTTCAGACATAACACTCATCCACTGAGCTTGGAGATCTAAGATTTTGGAACCAGAGATCTCTTTTATTATAATGCTTCCACCAACATGGACCTCGTGTTTTAAGACAATGTTTCATCAATAAATCCCATGATGCCATAATAGCTAAGTTTCCTAAGATAACCAGTTGCTGAGATAACCTGATATTATTCCCAAAGAAAGCAAAGGAGCGTAACATTTTAATGAGTCCTTGCAGCCTTACTGCAGGTAAATGTTAAGCCTGCCAGTGTTTTTTTCAACGATTAAATGGCTCATAGATTCCCGTTATGGATCCCAGGCTGGGAATCAGTCAATTAGGCTCTGCAAACCAAAATTTGTTGTCCCTAGGTGGAAAGTGGGAAGATTGGGAATACATGTAGGTTTTAAACAGAAAATACTCGTTACCTATCCTGATAGCTGATTGCAAGGAATCCAAAATGTTTTACTGGCTAAAAAGCCCCAAACTCTTTCTCATAATTGTATTATTAACTTCAAATTAACTGTATCCTAATTATTCTGGAATCATTTATCCATAATATTCTTTCTCCTTCTCTACCACGTTTTCTCTACCAAGCACTTTTTTTTGGAGGGGGGGTAAGTTTTTGGTCTGTTTTTTTTTTGTTTGTTTGTTTGTTTGTTTTTGTTTGAAAAAATATTTAAGCAAAGTTTGCAGAGGAAAGTAAAGGAAAGCTGTTTTAATTTAACCTCTTAGTAGTTAGCTTTAATTCCATTTTTTTTTTTTTTTTTTTTTTTTACCAAATATGGTTGGGGTTCAGTCTCTTATATCAAAAAACTGAGAAAACTAGTGAAATATATACTCTGAAAGTTTTGGCCTTGAGTAATTATTTTTTAAATATGTTTTCCCATGCTAGATTGTCAGCTACGTGAAAGTGGGGCTGGGCCTCTTTTACACAACAGTCAGGGCTCAGAAAGTGTTAGCTATCATTGCTACCACTACTTCTACTATGAGTGTTACTACTACCATTCTTCTTAAACATTGTGCACTCAGAGCTTTGCACAGTTCCTGATACACAGTAGAAAGAAACATTTGTTGAAGAAGAGAAGGAAGGAAAGAAAGAGAAAAAGAAAAGATCCGTGAGTCTGGCTAATGTTAAGGATTAATATTAAAGATAAAACCTAAAAAATGTTAAGCCAACAGCCCAGACTCTTCTTTACTTACTGTCAGAGCAACTAATGGAGCCTGGGTGAGTGGGAAGAAGGGAAAAATCACCTTTACACATCCCTAGGTGGTTTTTAGGTATTGTTGTTGTTTGTGTTTTCAGTAACATTACCACTTGTTATGTAAAGTACTTTAGATGTCTTATCTTCACCAGCACTTAAGATATTCTTATTTCCCGGAGCACTTGGGTGGCTCAGTTGGTTAAGCTTCTGCCTATTGATTTTGGTTTGGTCATGATCTCACAGATTCGTGGGTTCCAGCCCTGTATCAGGTTCTGTGCTGACATCATTGAGCCTGCTTGAGATTCTCTCTCTCTCTCTCTCTCTCTCTCTCTCTCCCCACTCCTCCCCTGCTCACTCTCTCTCTGTATGTCTCTCAGAAATAAATAAACATTAAAAAAAATACAAAGAAAATATATTCTTATTTCTCTTTTGTATTTAGGGAAATTGAGATGCAAAGACTTGTCCCGACACAAGCAACCATCATGAGGCAAAGCCAGGATCCCACCCAGATCTGTCTCTTCTCACCCTCACATCACCCCCGGTTTCCCATGGCATAAATTCTGGAGATGTTGAAAAGGTTGGCTGGGATCTTTGGAAAGTTTTCTTGGCTACGGTGGTAGAAACCACCCTACATGCAGAGGGACAAGCTTTGGCATGAGTTAGTGTGTTGCCACGGGCTGTAGCTCAGGCATTCGTGGCCTGTGGCATGGTTGCCCCGCGGTGGATCCACATACCTCCAAACTGAATGACCTGTTTTGTCCTAATGGGGCCTGCCCTTGTTTCTTGTAGGGAGTTGTGTGAATTCTCTATAGTAATTGTCTTGGAGTTGAATGTTGCTTTTCTCTTTACCGTTCACAGACACTTTAACAGAAGAACAATTTGAAAGCATTCAATAGACAGTATTACATTCTAGCCCTTACTCAGTCATATTTTAAGCGGGTCACAGATCATTTTATTTACATAATTTACCATTTGTAAGCTAGCCAAATTAAAAGAAAATTCATATTTTATAATTTTGATCAATACTTATAATTTTGATTTGTACTATTTGTCCATTTTCATGGTATAAATTCTCCTATCATACTTCATTTCAAACTATCAATGTGACATGATTTGAACAAGAAATTGGAAAGAGATGTACAATATGATATCATGAGATAGTATTTACACCATAGAGACACAATAGATGTGTATAGCTCAGGAACATAGAGAGTAACATGTAGTAAAATGATCAGGAAGTAGTGAGTGTTTAGTAAGTATTACTTTTGTCTTTAATATAATTTTTTTATTGTGAGCTTATACAATTTGCTTTTTAATAATGGATGCATTTAACAACCAGCAAAATTCCTAAAAATATAACAATCAACTCCTGAAAGTCTATACAGGCTGGCTCCAGCCCATCCCTCCTTTCCAAATAATTGAAATAACATTATTAATCCAATTTTTAATTCCTACACGTGAAAGTAGGAAAATCTGTAAGTCAAGCATTGGAGGGGAAGCAATTCCCCCAAGGAATGATACAATGTGTAGGAATTAATGGTAAGTCTATTAAGAACTTTAATATTGACTCAGCTTTGCATAAACATCATGTGGCCCTACTGAAACACTATAGAAGCCAATCAGTCTCCTGTCCAGGGCTGCTAAGCATTTACTAGGGCATCATGAGTGTGAAAAAACCATTTTACCTATTAAGGATTAGGTTTTCGAATATAGAAACAAATAGATTTTCTTTTTTCCTTTAACAATTTTATCTATCTATCTATCTATCTATCAATTATTTTAGAGAGAGAGGCCACATGGGAAAGGGAGAGGGACAGAAGGGGAGAGAGAGAATCCCAAGCAGGCTCCACTCTCAGCATGGAGCCTGACATGGGGCTCCATGTGGGGCTCCATGTGGGGGTTGATCCCAAGACCCTGGGACCATGACCTGAGCCAAGATCAAGAGTTGGATGCTCAACCAACTGAGTCACATAGGTGCCCCTAGTTTATTTTATTTTTTAAAAATAAAACGTGGTGCTCAAACCCACAACCCTGAGATCATGAGTCACATGCTCCACTGATTGTGCCAGCCAGGCACCCCTGGACAACGAATAGATTTTCTACTGTCTTTGTCGTAGTTGAAAATGAAAACATCGAAGAGGTCTAAGGTGAGATATGAAAATTCTAAATTGGGCAATATGTTCTATAGACGTGGAGGGAATGTTTAATAACATACGTATTTTTGAAACCAATAATTTATATGAAGGATGATGACAGTCATTTTGCCTTCTCTAAGGACAGACCGAGTATGTACTAATAGCTCCCAAAGCTGTCCCGTCCTTTTGATTTGCAATACTGTCACCTTGAAAGAATAAATCTTTCAAAGCGAAAGTAAGATCACCTTTCCCCTTTCCTAAGAGCCTTCATTGGTTTTCATGGTCCGTCAAGTAAACATCGAATTCCTTAGTGTATCATAATAAGACTGTTTATGGACTGGCCTCTCTCAACCTCTCTCGCCCCATCCCCTTCCATTCTGTCTTTGGAACTTGAGATTCCAGGAACAAAATAAATATTTGCAGGTCCACATAAACACCATTTGAGCAATGGTGCATATTCTATTTCCTCTTCCTGAAATCCTATGATACCTTTAAAAAATATTTATTTATTTTCAAAAGAGTGTGAGTAAGAGAGGGGCAGAAAGAGAGGGGGACAGAGGATTTGAAGTGGGTTCCATGCTGACAGCAGTGAGCCTGATGCGGGGCTTGAACTCGCGAGTCATGAGATCATGACCTGAACTGAAGTCAGACGCTCAACTGACTGAGCCAACCAGGCACCCCATATGATATCTTTAAGATTCAGCTCTAAAGTCAATTCTTTAATGGAAATTTCTGTGTTTCTTCCGAAGTAGTTAGTCACTTGCATATCAACCTCTATTTTAGTACTTAGCACAGTGCACTGTAATTATTTGCTTATATATTTGCCTCCTTCACCAGACTGTATAAGGTCCTTGAATGAAGGGTTACGTCCTCTCGCATTGATAATCTAACATTTGGTGCAGGGTTTAATGAGCACGAGAGGTTTGTTTGTCTCGAAGCTCTACGAAGGAGACTGGGTGGGCAACCCAAGAGGGAAGAAAGTAATGGATGGGGACCTCCCACCTTCTCTCTCCACGTGCTTATCTCTATTCATTCCTCTTCAAGCAGCCTGCACTCCAGTCCTGGAGTTTTTGTCACCAAAGTGCTCATTTCTCAGGATTCTGCCTTTGCACTCTATATAAAATACTAACTGTTCTGGACTCAGCCCGAGCATTGACTTCTCTAGGAAGTCTCTCCTGATCACCTCTATGGGGATAGATGGTCTTGTTTTGTGCCTTCAAATGCACTGTCCTGTAATTAAATCTGAGGCATAGTATCCCACCCACTGGACTTTATCAATGTCAGGGCTATGGATTTTGCCCTGGCATCTCACACAATCCCTGGCAAAGATTAGAGGTTCAATAAATGCTTGCTGAAGAAATGAATGGGGGTCAGCTACTCTCTAGTTGCTCAAAGCTGTTTATGTTGTTTTGTGGCAAGGCAGGCTCTTGTAGAGGTCTTTGTGGAAGAAGGCCTTAGAATAGATCCTCCAGAGTTCTTCAGGTGCATTTCAGGGAGTACAAATCCAGAACGACTCAACGTGTAGACAAGGTGCAGACATTTTTTTCTGTAAAGGGCCAGATAGTAAATATTTTGATTTCTATCAAAACCATTCAACTCTGCATTGTGGCACAAGAGCAACCACAGACAGTATAGAAACAAGTAAGTGTAGATGTGTTCTAATAAAACTTTATTTACAAAAAACAAACATTGGGTTGGATTTTGGCTCCCCACTATAGTTTGCTGCCCCATGGTCTGGACGAGGAAATGGCTTCAGGCCAGGACTGAACAAAACCTCGTGAACTGGCCTGGGGAAACGAGGCAGAAGAGCTCGGTGGTAGCCTGCATGCTTATAAAGAAGTTTAAAATGTTCTATATATTGCTAGGTAGAAAGGAATGTTGAAGCAGGTCACTCTAGACTAAAATTAGGACTGTTAAGAAACATTTCACAATTATGATAATAATGCCAAGCAGTAGTTTATAGTATAACCCTATGAGAAGGGTATTATTGTCATCTTTACTTGTAGATGCAACTGAGGCGTAGGGAGGTTAAATAACTCGCCTGAGGTTAGAGAGCTAGTAAGTGTGGAATTGGGATTTGAACCAGTTTGGTTCCAGTGCTGAGCTGTTAATCACAATGTTGTACTATTGTCTTAATATTAAGATTTTATGTTTTAACCCAAAATAACAACAACAACACGGATCCTTTAATATGATACAGCTCTTTTCACTCACATGTGCCTGGCACGTAGGTTCTTGATAAAACTGCTAAGTGAATGGCCTGTTCTTACCGGAAGGTCTTTTGGAGGATCAAAAAAAAAAAAAAAAGGCTGAGGAGTAAGTTACACTCTCACTGGCTTCTCTTTTCATGAGGGCAAATTGCACCACTGGAGCTAATGCAGCCGGGAAGAGCGAAAGCCCTTGAAGTTGGTTGCCTTTGATGCTGTCGGGGAACCAGGAAGCTGGCTAGGAGTCTGAGAGAAGGAAACCTCTTGCACGAAGCTGACATGCCCCGCAGCACCACTAGAGGGGGAAAAAGATTCATCACAAACTTCATCAACTGGCACCTCCTGCTGAAACTGAGGAAGTCTGCTCACAGAATTTTCTGAGCACGAAGAAATAACTAAAGCAAAGTTAAACTCTGGGTAGAATATATCTATATATACACACAAACACATGTGCACTTATAAGGAAATGTAGGTGCATTTGTTGTGCTGCCATGAGTTATAAAATCTTGCAGAAGTCTTGTTCCAGTCCTCTAAATCAGGGTAACAACGGTGCGTATGAATATGCAGAGATAAGAACGATTAGAAAGACGAGCTGCAGTGACTGCGGCCGCCACCGAACAGATGGAAGGGCCCGGCCGGCAGCCAAAGCGCGGGCAGGGCGGAGAGGGCTCAGCCGACTGTGAACCGAAGAGGCAGTTGATTGACTGCGAGGACAGCCGCGTTTCCCAAGCTTGGCTGCTCACTGGAATCGGCCGCAAACAGCCTATGCCTGGGTCCCAACTCCGTTTTAATCGATCCGGGGTGTGGGCCAGGAATTTTATAAAACTCTTCAGGGGATTCTAACGTGCAGCGCAGGGCGAGAGCCTCTGAAATCGAGGTGGGAAGGAGGAGACGGCAAAATGATCTCCATGCTCCCTGCCCCCAGCAAAGAAGCGGTGGTGGGTTTTGCAAGGTCTTCTTTGTCACACTCGTCATACCCGTAAGGCAGAGGGTCAGTGTGCTTTGGTATGGGGCCTCCAATCAGGACCTGAATGTTTCCGGACCCCCTCCCTGCGTGAGGCCTGAAGTCTCAGACAAGGAATAGTTCAGAAGTTCCATTTGTTTTTCGGAAGGGAAAGGGAGTGCCGGGTGACGACCCATACATTTTCTTTCAGCAAGTGTTGCTGGAGCGCCTACCACTGCGTGCCGGGGTCTGCGCTGGGCTCCGGAGGAGGAGCACTGCCCCCACTGCAAAGGAGCTGGCAGAGGCGCCGGAGCCTCTAGTGACTATTTGTCTCCAGTCTCCTCTCTCCAGTCCCGGAGGAGGGCAGCAGTCGCTGTGGCCGGGAGCTCTGACAGGATCCAAGAGCCTCATCTGTCCAGAGCCCGGAGCTCTTTACATGCCCAGTGTGGCCGCTTCCCTAAGCGACGCCACAGGCGTGTCGGCCGCGTGGGACTCGAGAATTCACTCATGGATTCTATCACCTATCAGACGTTTATTGAGTGCCCACCACGTGCCAGGCTCTGTGCTGGATCCAGGCGCACAGCGATGAAGAAAATAAATCCTGTTGCTTGAGCGCTTCCCGTCTGGTAGGGCAGACTGTGTGTGAGAGCAAGGTGCTGGGAAGCCCCCGCCAGCGGGAGTGCAGGGGACAGGGTTTACCTCAGATTGGTGTTAGTGACAGGAAGCAATTTCAGGGGGTGACTGTCTTTCACTCTCTGTACCTCCACCGCTGCAGATTATATTACCAAATTTTTCTTTTCTTTGAAAAAATATTTTTTAATGTTTACTTATTTTCGAGAAAGGGAGAGAGGGAGAGAGAGAGCAAACAGAGAAGGAGCAGAGAGAGAGGGAGACCTAGAATCCAAAACAGGCTCCAGGCTCCTAGCTCTGAGCTGTCAGCACAGAGCCGTATGCAGGGCTGGCTCGAACCCATGAATGGTGAAATCATGACCTGAGCTGAAGTCAGAAGCTTACCCGACTGAGTCACCCAGGTGCCCCATGTTACCTATATTATATTGTCCAGGCTGTACAAATGGCCCGTTATGTTTCAGATCTTATATTTTTGGTGTAGATGTGTGTTTCTCCTGCTGACCCCTTTTCTTACCTTATGTTGGCCAGCTGGACTGACTTACTGTCCTGACATGCATTCCATATCTCCCTCTTTCCCAGTTCGGATGATTCCTTCCCCCTGACTTCTGACTCTTTGCAAGAAATACAGCGTCTATCTGCCTTAAAAGTAAGGGTCCTTGGACTCATTCTTGAAGTGATCCAGGGCCTTCTGATACTGAAACTTCCCCATGGCAACCTTCTTTTGCCTTTCAGAGGTTGGTCAGGGAATGGTGTTGATCATGGAGCAAGTTTGTCATGATGACTAGGTTTGTGGAACCTGAAATTTGGGTCGCTGTATTAAAGGCATATGTGTTACCTGTTTGGATGATGTATTAATGTTTCTTCCCTGTTAATACATAAATATAATTCAATAATGCAGATTTGCATTTGTGTACACAGTAGCCTCTGAAAACCCTTCAACGCTAGTTATAGAATTTTATATCCCAAACTCACACCCGGAAAACAAATAATCCAGTGAAGAAATGGACAGAAGATATGAATAGACACTTCTCCAAAGATGACATCCAGATGGCCAACAGACACATGAAACGATGCTCAACGTTACTCATCATCAGGGAAATACAAATCAAAACCACACTGAGATACCACCTCACACCGGTTAGAATGGCTAAAATGAATAGATCAGGAAACTATAGATGCTGGCGGGGATGTGGAGAAGCAGGCACTCTCCTGCACTGTTGATGGGAATGCAAACTGGTGCAGCTGCTCTGGAGAACGGTGTGGAGGTTCCTCAAAAATTGCAAATAGAACTATCCTATGACCCAGCAATAGTACTGCTAGGAATTTACCCAAGAGACACAGGAGTGCTGATGCATAGGGGCACGTGTACCCCGATGTTCATAGCAACACTTTCGACAATAGCCAAATCATGGAAAGAGACTAAGTGTCCATCAACTGATGAATGGATAAAGAAGATGTGGTATATACATACAATGGAATACTATGTAGCAATGAGGAAGAATGAAATCTGGTCATGTGTAGCAACATGGATGAACCTGGAGGGTATTATGCTAAGTGAAATAAATCAGTCACAGAAAGACAGATACTATATGTTTCCACGCATGGGTGGATTTTGAGAGACTTAGCAGAAAACCATGGGGGAGGGGAAGAGGGGAAAAGGAAAAAGATACAGAGAGGGAGGGAGACAAAACATAAGAGACTCTCAAAGACTAAGAACAAACTGAGGGTGAGGGGGGTGTGGGAGGCGGGAGAGTGGGTGACGGGCACAGAGGAGGGCACTTGTTGGGATGAGCACTGGGTGTTGTATGGAAACCGAATTGACAATAAATTATTTAAAAAAAAGAATTATATATCCCAAACTCCTTTATCATTCTTTCATCTTAGATCGGGCTACTAGCCAGGGCGGGAGCCTCAGGAGTTCCCGTATGCACTGACCAGCACTTCTACACCGTCTCTCAGATGTCCTCACTGCAGGGGCAGTGAGGTACCCCACGTGGCTGAGTTAGGGATCAGTCATGGCACCAGTTCTGTGGCCACACTGCTGCCACACTGGATGTAGAGTTGTTCTTCTAATGCTTATTATTATTATGCTTTATATTCAGGATTTGATCAGCTCTCCAATACAATTTTTTTTAAGGGGATAAGAATAGTAGAACTCAAGCAAGAACTTCTGAATTCAAGGAAGTCTGAAAATGGTTAATGCTCCTCTTAGGATTTTGTGAGCACTGATCCAGTAACTAAATTTGGGGATTTCATTTTCCTAGGAGTATGAAATTATGCATAAACTTTAAAATATGAAGTGAATAAGTAAATAAATAAAGTGCCCATACACGCTGATTGCTCTTGAATATTTTTAGTCATAGCAATGAATAGGAGTTTCAGTTTAAATTATACCCAAAAAAAGGTCAGAAATTGGACGCTTCAAAGTAAGTGTGTCTTCAGTGAAAACACTAGTTTAATGTGGCCTCAGAGTGCAATGTGGCCACAAGCAATTATCTTCAAAACAGAAACAAGCAAAAAGAATATTCCAGGGAATATATTAGCTGATTTTAAAAATATGTGCTAAATGATCCCTAAAATGTTCTTCCAACAGCGTCCTTTACTGTAACATGCCAGAGACTTGGCTGTCAAGAATGTCTTAACAGTGACTTGCAAACAAAGACTCATCACCTCTGCTAAAATAGCAGAGATGCTATCAGCAAAATTAAGAACTGGTGATGATTAAACAGCTTGTAGATTTAACAAAAACCCACAATGGCAAACATGTGCCTCTTCTTCTCTATTTGTGGAGTGTTCTTGTCTGAAGGATGGAGTGAGATTTAAGAAGGATTCAGAGATGAGAATGCATTTTAGGGGACGGTCAAGAGAATGATGCTGTAGTTGCCTTTCAGAATAGGAAGAGCCCAAGAGCAAGAAAACTGGAAAACCTTATCACCCAACCCAGGGTTATAGGGAGGCCTGATTTGCATACCCACCTGAGAGACTCTGACAAGTCATCATGGGTCTTCTCTTTGCTGATCAGATCTGAGCAATTTTAGAAGAGTTGATGAGTCTTTGCTAGTTGCAGAGAAATTCTTGACATTTTATCTAGGTTCTTATTAGAGTAAACGATTCTGATAGATAATTTAAAAAAACTGTTCTGTTTATAATCCGGCTTTGAACCCTTTTGCCTCTATTGAATTTTTCTCCCAAAGTCACTGCTGACCTCCTGGTTGCCACTCCCGAATGACCTTCTCACACTTTATCTTCCTGACCTCTTAGCAGCACTGAACACAGGGGACCTGGGCCTCCTGCTCTACGTCCTGTCTCCTGGCCCCTCCTTCGCCATGCTTCCCTGGTTTCCTTCAGTCTGGCTGCTTCTTTAGTCTCCACCTGAGCCTTCTTCCTTTTGCAGCTCCCTACAGGTTTGTGAGCCTAAATTCTGTGGTGACCATCTTCTTTCTTTACTCCCATACTCTCCTTGGGATGACACTTCTGCAAAACATCTATGTCTGTGCTGATGACTGCCAAGTTTGTTCCCTTTCCAGATTTTTCTCCGGGGCTTTCGATCCAGGGCCCCACCTGCCTGTGGGGCCCTACGGTGACCCCACAAACTCAACAGTTGCAACAACGCACCATCTTCCCACAAGCCAGCCTCTGTGCGACCAGCCCCCCAAGATGTACCATCCTGATCCCTCCTGCTCTTTCACTCTGTCTTCTCCAACCAGTAAATATCCAACCCTATCATTTTCTTCTGTCCAATGAGCTCTGAAGTCCATCCTTCATGACTGGCTGGCTCAGGCTCCCAGCAGGTCCAAGTATTGTAACAACAATGGTCCCCTCTTTCCAATCTGTTCCTTGCACTGAGGTTAGCCATTGTTCTAAGTATTAGAATAGAGCACCAGTCTGACAAATATATGTCTGTACTTAGCCTCTCTGCCTTTCTGCTAGTTATAATGGTTCCCGTTCCTCCCTTGAGTCTGACCGCTCCTCCCCATGTTCTCTACCCGATACCAGCACACGTACTTTCTAATGCCATCTTCAGATCTGGTTCTTGTCAACTGCAGTTCCCTCTGCTAAACTCGCACCTTTTCAATAGCCTGGCTAGTCCCTACAAAGTCACCAGATCCCTGCTAGGATACCCCTTCTTCCAGAAAGCCTTCCTGAAGGCCATCTCCCACATAAGTGGCAACATTCCGTCTGCCCAAATAACCTGGACTTCCATTATTGTAGCTTTGCATCATAATTGACTCTGTACTTTTCTGGCAGCCCTTCAAGACTTGAAGCAGGAATCCATTTTTCTTGTTAATGTCTATCCCGGTGTCTGGTGCAAAGTAAGCTCTACCTTTTTATTATTATTATTATTTTTTGGAGTGCAGGATCCTTTGGGAGGAACTAAAGAGTTCAGGCCTCTGTGTGGGCAGGGGAGGGAGAGGAGAGGTAATTTCTCCCTTTCACGGTCCTTTTCTCGGGAGGGTGCCTGGGAAGGTGGCAAGCTCATCCAGAGAAGGAAGGGGGAGAAATCTACCTGGAACATCACCTCCCGATTAGATGGAAAAATTGCCCTTTCAGCCCTGAGTGGCGTTACTCTGAGGGATTCCTCAGCATAGGTGGTGAGGACATAACTTCAAGGGGTAACAGCAAGTGCTTTCCTGGGGAAGGAGGTGCAGGCAGGCAAGGCTACAAACATTTGGAAGTTGGGAGCACCCCTCAGAAGAGAGAAAGAAGTGCTCCTCTCTTGTAATATACTATGGGAGTCGGTAGAGCTCACAAAGGAGCCGATCTGACCTGAGTGGAGGATGGGCAGAGCGAGCAACATGCTGGGAAGGCAGTAAGGAGCCCAGACGCCTGGAGGCTATAACAGCTACCATTGATGTAGTGCTTCCATGTGCCCAGCACGGCTCTGAGTGCTCTGCAAATGTCAGTTCAGTTAATCCTCATCACAACCCTACAAGGGCGATACTGTTACCATCCTCACTTCACCAACAAGTAAACGAGGCACAGAGAGGTGACATGAGTTACCCAAGGTCGCACAAAGGCTATCATTTCTTGGATCGCTTCTCCCAAGCAGCTCTCAGGAGGGTGGAGGCGGGGGGTAGAATTAGCTAACGGTGCCAGGGTAAAGTTGGCTACAACTTCAACTAAAGAATTCTTTTTCTTCCCAGACTTTATTTATTCATTTTTTTTCTAGAAGGCTGGTTTGGCCCGGGAAACAAAAGTTTGCATACAGGTGAAACATAGCAGGCATGGTGATTATTGCACAGGTGTGTTAAGAGAAATTAAGAACAGGATATAATCAACAGCTTCTTGGTCATTTCTGTTAAGAATACTGAATAATCTCCACTGGGTTGTTTAGCTTATCTTTACAAGAAGAATAGGTTTTCAGAAGAGGAATTCTGATTCATTTGTTGACAACTGACCGAACTAATTGTATAAAACAAGCTGACAAGAGAACAGTTGTTGTTGAAGATGTCATTGAGAATGGCTTTGATCTTATAGTAATTCTATGAAAAGAATGCAGGTAAGAAGCAAGTGACTTTGCATTGCAGCATTTTAACAGAGAGAGCTCATTCTCAGATTGCCTAACATATCCTTTACACAGCACTTCTATGTTGCCTTGTATGCATATTTAAGAATTTATCTAGCCAGTTCAGTATAGGAAGACAAATACAAATGTTTCTTTCGTATTTTTAAGAATTATTATTCTGAGAGCTAAAATAATAAAAAGACAAGAAATAATAAGTGTTGGTGAGGATGCGGACAAAAAAGAAACCTCTTGCACTATTGGTGGGAATGCAAATCGGTGCACCCACAGTGGAAGACGGTGTGGATGTCCTCAAAAAATTAAAAATAGAATTACCATTTGGTCCAGTCATTTTACTACTGGGTATTTACCCAAAGAAAACAAAACACTAATTTGAAGAGACATATGCACCCCTATGTTTATTGTAGCATTATTCACAATAGCCAAGTTATGGAAATGACCCAAGTGTCCATCCATAGATGAATGGATAAAGCAGATGTGCCATATATACTATGGAATATTATGCAGCCATCAAAAGGATGAGATCTTGTAATTTGTGACAATATAAATGAACCTAGGTGGTAGAGTGCTAAGTGAAATAAGTCAGACTGAGAAAGACAAGTACTTTATGATTTCACTCCTATATGGAATCTAAAAAGCAAAACAAATGAATAAACAAACAAAAAGCAGAACCAGACCTACGAATACAGAGAATAAATTGATGATTGCCAGAGGCAAGTGGGGTGGGAGGTTGGGCAAAAAGAGTGAAAGGGAGTGGGAGATACAAGTTTCCAGTTATGGAATGAATAAGTCACATGAAGAAAGGGGACAGCATAGGGAATATAGTCAAGAATACTGTATAACGTTGGATGGTGACAGGTGGCAGCTACAGTTGGGGTGAGCACAGCATAACATATAGAGAAGCTGAATTGCTATAGTGTACCCTGAAAATAATGTAGCATTGTGTGTCAACTATACTCAAATTAAAAAATTATTATAAAAGTTATTATTCTGGAACCCTTTTATAAATACAGACTTGTGTTGGATGTAACTTTTAAAATTTATTATTATTATGTATTACTTATATTTATTACTTTGAATTAGTGGGCATATATTAATTTTTGTGCAAAATATTACACAAGATTCTCACTTATACAGTGTTTACACGATGCCAAGTACAGCTTGAAAGAGAACAGTCTACCTCTTCAGATATTCCCAAATATCCAGATGTTTGATACTGTGAGGGAACATATTTAGGTAATTTATGGGTTTACTTTTAATCTAAAATTTTTGATATTGTGCCTGAGAAAATATTTTTTTAAGGAGTGATAGGAAAACTGGTATCTTGCCATGTGTTACAGCTGAACTGTGTACCCCCAGATTTCATATGTTAAAGCCCTAGCCTCTAGTACCTGTATTATTGTAACCGTATTGGAAGACAGGGCTTTAAAAGAAGTGATTAGGTTGAAATGAGATGATGAGGGTAGGGCCTAATCTAACTGACTGGTGCCAGCATAAGAGGAGGAGACTTGGACTCAGGTATGTGGGAGCACAGAGGAAAGAGCACGTGAGGACGCGGCGAGAAGGTGCTGTCTGCACACCAGAGAGGCTTCAGGGGAAACAACCCTGCTGACATCTTGATCTTGCAATTCTAGCCTCCAGAACTGTGAGAAAAGAAATTTCTGCTCTTTAAGCCACCCAGTCTGTGGTATCTGGCAGCCCCAGTAGATGGATGTACCATGATATAATGAAAAGCGAGTAGTAGAATGTTCAAGAGTTTATCAGTTTGCCTGTCAATCTGCTTATTTCTCTGCCAATGTCATCTTTCTATTTAAAATTTTTTTTTAACATTTATTTGTTTTTGAGAGACAGAGACAGAGCACAAGCCGGGGAGGGGCAGAGAGAGAGGGAGACACAGAATCCGAAGCAGGCTCCAGGCTCTGAGCTGTCAGCACAGAGCCCGATACGGGGCTTGAACTCACGAACTGTAAGATCATGACCTGAGCCGAAGTGGGCCGCCCAACCGACTGAGCCATCCAGGGGCCCCTCATCTTTCTATTTAGAGACGAATTTCTAAGAGTGAATGAAAAGAGACTTAACACTGTTTGAATTAAATCATTAACAAGATAAAAAAAATCATTAACAAGATATAGAACTTCTGTTAAAAGTAAGTATAATCTTCACTCCCAGAGATGGGTTTAAAACCCATTTCTGGCAACTTTGTGCACTCCCGTTAAATAATATTTGAGAATAATCTGTGATAATCCTGGAGGAATTACACAAAACTAAGTATTGTTCTGACTTTTAAGACATATTTTGGAAACGTCTAAAAATAGCCATTGTTTATTACTGTAAAAGTGATGTCATTCCTTGGAAAAAAGTCTTAAAATGCATTTGGGTAATGTAATCCAGACAAGTTAAGACAGTGGCTCTAGTCGTGTCAGAGAATCTTCACTCTCAAAAATAACTACAAGTTAGAAAATGGCAGATGCTTAATAAATATTAACAACCAAAACAAGAACTCTTATTTTGTGGGTGCAATAGCATTGTTTTTGTCCTTTCGTCTGTTTCACATCTTAATTTTACTTTGGCTCTTAGGAAAAACTATTATTGTAAGAGCAACTGGAGGACACAAGGTATATTCGACTACTCAAATGAAATAACCAAACAACCAATAAATAGCAAGGAAAATGCCAAAATAAAGTTGCTGTTTTAGAGATGAATAACAGATGGTTCACACTTGCAATCAGCAACATACATATAAAATAGTACTTTAGGTGAGCTGTAAGAGATGGGTACGTTCCGGCAAAAGACATTCCAGTCAACGGCTATTCAGTTTATTTATATAGCTGAATTCAAGAAAAGGACACTTTTGCATAAGATTGAGGGATTTACATCAGCAAACTCCTTTTCAGAACTGCTGATTATATGGATTGGTCTTTTAATCATGTATTTTTAGAAAGTAAGTATTATCATAAGTCAAAGATTTCCAATTAAGTTATTAACTCTTGGATGTAGCTATTACGTTTTTAGAGAATCCGTGAATTTTAAGGGGAACTGGGAAATGATTTTTTAAAAACCCACTAAGCAGAATCAGGATACGGGGGAGAAAAACATCCCCCCTGAGTGTCACAAAGTAGCAAGCAGAAAGCTTCAGAAATTCACAAAAAGGAGATTCATGTAAATAATAAAATCCTGTTAAAAATAAGAACCAAGAAAGAATTCTAAAAAGCAAGGGAATTCTGCAAAGGACTTTACAAAAATCAGGCAAGTTTCAAGAGGATGGTATAAAAGTAAGTCTTAAGCTGCCACTAAAGTGCTTAGCTAGCAGAATAAGCTTATTTCATTTTCTTTCATTCAGCTCACAATTCTTTTTATAGGGTGTGAGGCAAAAGCAGAAAGCTGCGGAAGGCCTTGGGAAATGAACAAATTGGGGTAAGTGTGACTTTTAGGAAACCTAATCTGTCCCATTAGATAAGATTTTATGGTCCTTGTTGCAAATCACACTAATCTGTGGATGGACGGCTCCACCTTCACATTAGGGTCTTTGAGGGATATAATGAATGAAAGTAGAGAATTTCAAGGTGACTTCTTGGCCAGCAATGTCTCGTAGAACTTTCTGCAATGATGATGGACTATATCTTCTGTGCCCAGTACAGTAGCCACTTGTGGCTCTTGGGCACTCGAAAAGGGGATAGTGCCACTGAGGAACTGAATTTTAAATTTTATTTAAGTTTAATTCAAATTTAACTAGCTACTAGCCACCGTATTGGATAATGCTGTTCAGGTCCTTTCTATCCCTTTAACTGAAGGCTTCAGGCATCATTTTACTACATATCCTTGGGTTTTCTGGGTTTAAATATTATCTAAGTCTTCTAGGTACCCTGGGAGTAGTGTGACCATATAATTGTCCAAACTGGGATACTTTGAGAAAGACGGAGAGTGTTAACAAGGAACAATTATGATGACACAAGAGGCATAATCTGGGATGGTCTAGGGCACATAAAAGTTTTGTCCCCCACTTATAGAGTTTGTTGTTTGAGGGTTCTGTTGAGAAATAACCAGGTTTTACTTCACTTTTTTGGGGGGGAGGATGCTGTTACAGGTAAGATTTAAGTATCTTCTGGGGGTACACATTTTCATCAACCATGATTTTCTTTGCCTTCACAAACATGTACCAAAATCTTTTATAACTCATTTCTGTTTTCCCAGTAATTCCCAAACATCAAGTAAAGCAATGTCTAACGATACTAAATGACCAACTAAAAATAGCAGGTAATTAATCAGTCATGCTGATCTCTGAAATTAGACTATCTGAATAGCTAAGTTGGACTGGATATTTTAAGTTTTCTTTTGGCTTTTTGGTAGAGGCAGAGAGAGCCAAAAAGACCAGAGGTATTTCTTTGCAAGAGAGTCACCTCGACAGATTAACATTCTCCCGAAGGGATTAAAGTAGGCAAGCTGAGCGTGCAGTAGTTTATTTAGTCCAGACGCTGAATTTTGGAGGGAGTGGATCCTGGAAATATAAATGCAAGTGACTTTGGGTGCTCGTTTAGCCTTTGCCATTGGGAGAGAAAGCATAGTAAGATCAGTGTTTAAACTTAATATCTATTTAAAGAGCATTTAGAGCCCCACATCCCTTCTTTGCCTCAGCTCGGTGGATGGCTCATGCGTATTCTCACCACAGAAGTATGGTGTTTTATTCTCTGGAGAGGTCTCTGAACTGCAGGCTACCAGGCACATACTCTAACCTTAAACCTAACTCTAACCTAACCCCTAACCCTAACTTTATGGAGACGTCTTAAAACTGCAGGATAACCAAATCCCTAAAAACTAATGCTAATCCTAACCCTAACCCTAACCCTAACTCTAACTTGAACCTTAATCCTACTTACTCCTGACTCCTAACCCTAACCTTACGGAGACGTCTCAATACTGCAGGATACCAGACAATATCCTCATATGGCCTTGACTCTAAACCTAATCCAGATCTGATGTGGTATATAAATGCAATGAAATATTATTCGGCCGTAAAAAGAATGAAATCTTGCCATTTGCAATGATATGGATGAAGCAGGAGAATAAGATGAGAAGCAAAATACTATGTCAGTCAGAAAAAGACAAATACCATATGATTTCACTCATTTGTGGAATTTAAGAGACAAAACAAATGAGCAAAGGAAAAACAAAGTCAGCAAACCAAGAAACAGACTCTTAACTATTGAGAACAAACTGATGGTTACCACTGGGGCGAGGGGTGGGTGGATTGGCTAAATAGGCGATGGGGATTTAGGAGTGCACTTGGCTGTGATGAGCACCGGGGGTTGAACGGAAATGTTGAATCACTATACTGTACACCTGAGACTAATATTACACTGTATGTTGACTAACTGGAATTTAAATAAAAACTTAAAAAACAAAAGATCAGTGTTTAACATTATATTTCAGCAGGATAGGAGGAAGTCACTGCCGAGTACTTTAGGTTTCCTCTTTTTTAGAACTCAACCTGTTTTGAAATAACCTAGTGGGATTTTTCTTTGACACAAGATACAGAATATGGATTGGAGCATCAAGTCGGAAAAATAATTTTAAAAATCCAACTGGATCTATACACGAAATGTCCTGAAAGCCACAAATTCTCATGGCAAGCCAATTCTCATGGAATCTCTCTGGCATGGCCTGGCATTTCAAATCCTGCCGACGTTTTGTAGCACACTTTGTGTTGAGCACAGTAGAATTTTGTATTAAGAAAATATACTTCAGAATTTAATAGGCATGTGAATGAATAGGAACAGAGAAACGAATTACTTCTGGAGGTTTACCTGTAGGAAAAAGCACTCAGCAATTTAGTCATTCAAATAATCAGAGGGAGGTCTCTGACTCATTTGTCAAAGGTTTTCCACCAACCTGATAGCTCGAATGACGGTTTTAAGCGGTGGGGTGAGGTCTTCTACTGATACATCACACTGGCATCCCTTTTCATCATATACATCATCAGTGCCAAGCGCTGTGTCAGCTGCAAGAGAAGATTACCAGTTAAATAAGACCACCGCCGGCAATTTACAACACGTTTGTGAATTTTTCTCACATAGGGATAGTGGGAAACTCACAGACTAAGCTTACAAATCGAGATATGTATAAGGTCAGCCAATTGTTTTCTCCAATATTATTCCTCCTCCTTTTTCTACAACCTCATTAATTTTGTGTGATTTGACATGAATACCTTTCTGAGCTGTTTTCCATGGGAAAGACGAAGCTGTCGACACACTGTCTTTCCAGTAGTGGTGATGGATTTGTGTTGATCCACCCATGCTCTTTTGCCCAGTTCTTTTGAAACTAACTGCCAGCATTCAAATAACAGCTGTTTGGAGTTAGGGAAACAGTCTTTGGATACTTAGCTAACTGGCCTGTAAATATAGAGCTTGAAGCCCGTGTCATTGACCCCATTAGCCCCATGCCCTGAACAAGTGTGTAAGCAGCCACTCCAAGAATACTGACTACTTATAGGTTACTGGAAACAGGCAGCTTGGAAGAGAGTTTGCTTAAGATAGTACAGCCAAAGCTGAGAGATTTTCAGATTGGACAATAAAATCAGTTCCTAACAAACCAGGCAAATTAACTTTTAGGTGAATTGCAAAATTTGGAAAAGGGGGAGGGGTTATAATAAATACCAAATTTATAAAATTAATAAGGAATAAACTCGTACCATTGAAGCTTTGTTTTCGGCAACAAGATATTGATTACAAGTTAATATTTCTGGAATGGGGGGTGGGTTAAATAAATATTAGTATGTTTATGTAATGGAATATTAGGAACTGTGAAAATGATGTTGAAGACTAGGGACTTGGATAATATCACGATTTATTATTTAAAAAAATCTATATATCTTAAAAAATTGTTTTTTAATGTTTATTTTTGAGAGAGAGAGAGAGAGAGAAAGAGAGAGCTAGCAGGAGAGGGGCAGAGAGAGAGGGAGACACAGAATCCGAAGCAGGCTGCAGGCTCCAAACAGTCAGCACAGAGCCCGACGCGGGGCTCGAACCCATGAACTTCGAGATCATGACCTGAGCCAAAGTCAGACACTTAACCGACTAAGCCACCCAGGCACCCCTAAAAAAATCTATGTATCTATTTGGGATTAAGAATGATTTTATTCTTTTTGCTTGGCTATATATATACATATATATATATATATATATATATATATATATATATATATATATTTTAATGTTTATTTTGAGAGAGACAGAGTGCATGAGTGTGAGTGGGGGAGAGGCAGAGAGAGAAAGAGAGAGAATCCCAAACAGGCTCTGCACTGTCAGATGGAGCCCAACGTGGGGCTCGAACTAGCAAACCATGAGACCATGACCTGAGTTGAAATCAAGAGTCGGACGCTTAACAGACTGAACCACCCAGGTGCCCTACTTCGCTGTATTTTCTAAAATTTCTGAACATGTATTACCTTGGTAGTAAAGTAAATAAAGTAATAAAAATACACTCATGAGAGATGAGTTATGTAGCCTCCAAATACTATTTAAGAGTAGGCCTCTTTAAATGTTAGGATACACTAAAGGACTAACACTGCTTTCCGTTGCCTTTGCTCTGCCCAGTATTCATTTGTTAAGTCATGAAAAGAAGAGAATTTTCTGTGAGTTGTCTTGGTTGGGTTCAAAATCCTAAAAGCTATTGGAAGTCCATTCACTGAAGCAGTGCTTATATTTGGACTGCAGCTGGTGCATCATCTAAACTATTTACTGTGTGGTTACTCAGTTTATTGTGTGCTGAGAGCAGAAGTAGTGGTATGGAAAGAGATGTAAGTGGGTCTTCATAACTCTTCTTCATGGCCCTTCTTACCCGAGTAAGAGGGTCAGACAGAGCTACTACTTCGCAATAATGAAAATAATAGCAACCACTCCATTGACATTTATGCCAGGCACTTAGGTGAAGCTTTTCTGCAACTACTAGTTTTCTTACTTACACAACTCTCCCAGTTGGTGGTGGTAGTATGCTTGGTTTTTAGAAGCCAAAATTGAGGCTCAGAGAAGGTAAGTATCTCACCTGAGGCCACAAAGGTGGTCAGTGGAGAGAGTAAGTTGCAGGGCATGTCATTAAAATCCTGTCACGGAGTCTGTGAAAGCCCTTACGCTTCACTTTGCAGTACCCAGGGTCGAAATGGGTTCAGGGTTCCATAGTGGCTTCAGGAGTGGCGAGCAACATGCCGGGAGAGAGCAGGGCAGAGAGATGATCGCAAGCCTCATTTGTGCAGCATAGCCCTGGTGGGGTAGGTTCTCAACTTCTCTCCAGGAGAGTTTACCACAGTTTATTTTAAAAATATTTTTAAAACATGTTTTATTTATTTTTGAGAGACAGAGGGAGAGCATGAGTGGGGGAGAGGCAAAGAGAGGGGACCAGAGGATCCAAAGTGGACTCTGAATTGATAGCTGCAAGCCTAATTCGAGGCTTAAACTCACGAACAGTGAGAGTATGACCTGACCCGAAGTCAGAGACACTCAACTGACTGAGCCACCCAGGCGCCCCAGTTCATGATGGTTTAAATGAGACTACTGACTCAGTTTGACACTCGGTTCTGACTCAGTGATGAGCTTGAGGGTAGCTTGAGGGTCCATTTTGCTTGACTGACCACCTACGCAACACGGCCCTTTCAGTGCACAACATGCCCAAGTTTAGATGACATTCTTGCAGGAACTGTTTGCAATTTCTTCCTCCCATTTGATCCTAACCTGCTTTTAGTTGGTGTAGTAGGCTGAATAGTATCGCCCTAAAATTCGTATGCGCTTGGAACATTAGAGTATGGCCTTATTTGGAATAACGGTCTTTGCAGATGTAATTAAGGTAAGGTTCAAGATGAGGTCATACTGGGTTAGGGTGGGCCCTAAATTCAATGAAAGTGTCCTAATAAGATAGAAAAGGAGAAGATACAGGAACAAAGAAAAGATGGAAGTGGAGACCGGATTAGTGCATCGAGAAGTCAAGAACACCAAGAATTCTGGGCAGCCATGAAACTGAGAGAGGCATGGGAAGGTTTCTCCCTCTTTCCAGAAGGAACCAATCCTAGTGATGCCCTGATTTCTTGAACTGTGAGAGAAGAAATTTCTGTTGTTTCAAGCTACCCAGTGTGTGGTAATTTGTTATGGTGTCCTTAGGAAACTAACACAGTGGGGAAGACTTTTCTTCATTGTTTCCAAATCTTCACTCAAGGACAGTAAACTATTTTACAGTTTATGAAAGCGAGGCACAGAAAGCTGGGAAGCTTGCCCATGGACAAATGAAGAGTAAGTGACAGAACCAGAATTTAAACTAGGCAGTTGGGTTTTGGAGCTGCACTGTTAATTAAATACTTCCTAACCCTGAGTCTCATTTCTGACTCCTTCCAGATTTGTCTTTCTTGTCTCTTGTTGTCATCTGGACTCCCTTCTCTTGCATTACATTTTCATCCATGTGGCTGTATGCAGCTGGCTCTTATGGTCTCAGATGAAGTGATCCCATAACACCAAGAGGGAATCAAATTCAGAGGAGTGTGATTTCCATGGCCAGGTGCCCAGCCAGTGCACACCCCAAAGGAGACCTAGAAATAGGTCACATCTAGGCTGGATGGTAACCGGGTGCCATTTCGGAACGCTTTGAGATGCCCGGATGTTAGCTCCCTTAAAGAAATATCAAATAAGCACTTAATCAGGGTCCTCGGGACAGAATTCACAAAAGTATTTTAAGCTGCCCTTCAAAAAAAGAAATGTGTGACTGCTTTCCTTCATCTGAACTCTAGTGAAAGGCAGTTCTAACATGGTCCCATTTTATATCTCAGAAAGTTGGGGAACACTGGAGAGCCTACTCGGAAGGCAGATCCTGCAATGCCTGTACCAATGGCTTATCTGCTTGAAAATACCATCTAACCAACCAGAACACAATGATGCGCGTCCAAAACAATTAGATAGCATAAAATACCAGGTCCTTTAATTATGAGGTTAGTGGAAAACTTTATCAACAGGCGTACTGTTACAACAGGCACAAATGTAAAGATAAGAAAACTGCAGTGTTCACATTGACATCCCAAGTGATTATGAGACAGTTTCCTTCCAGCCTGACGCTGCTCCGCCTCGCCCCTGTCCTGCACCCCAATAAGAGCTTTAGTTTATCCGTTCTGTTTAGGAACAGGTGGGGCAAAAGATGGGAGTCAGGCACCAACTGCATCGTATCCAAATGCACCTTACTGTGGAATATTATTATACCGCTAATAACTTGATTGTTGGCATAAATTAAATTCTCAGGTTTTAAAGAAATATTTTTTTGTAGGTTTGGTCAGAGCAAATGAACAGGAAATATATCTTTGCTGGCACGTATTAAAGCAAGGGTTGAGTTAGGAATTTTTTCCCCATATTTCAAAGCCACAAAAAATGGGGAGAATGCTGTCTTTCGCCTTCCTAACTATCTTGAGACGTCCATTTTCTTTCTAGTGAGGTTAACGGACATTAAATGTCTTTGACATGATTCCTAGAGGCTTAAATGTTTCGTGAATTTTAAGGCTCCTAGGTGGGGCCACATTTTCAGCCAAGGCCGGCTCTCTGCTCTCCAGTCACACATCTGGCTCTCCTCCCTTGCATTCTGGGAGACGTGGGTTATGGGTACATAAACTCATGTGAGCATCAGTCTGCACAAAACCTAATCATAGAAGGCAAGATGCCAATAGAGTGAGATGCTCCCCGGAAGTCCCACTCCCTGTGGGCAATCCTCCCAGGTGTGGTGAGCCTGACCCAGGGCAAGATCTGTGCCTAGGGATAAAAGAAGTTTAATATATAACCCTTTGTGTCTCCCCACCCTCTCCTGTTTCCTATTAATCAGCAGTATTCAAAATTTGCTTTCGAATACTTTGTTCCCCTAGATTTTGGGAAATCTATTTCACAGTGTTTGGAAAAGACCGTGTGAATCTTAGATGATGAAGAGAGAGGAGGTAAAGGACATTCTGGAAACTACTGCCATATCCCAAGACTGTTTTTCTGTTTCCACTATGAAATTCTGCTATCAAGATGCAGGTAGTTATGAAAAAAGAAGTAGTTTCTAGTTCTTTGTCTTGATCATCTCCTCTTGCAGATTAGATTTCTTTCTACATTAATTAATGGAATAATTACAATGGTTTTCTACTTTGCCTGTATGTTAGAATCAGCTGGGGAATGTTAAAACAAAAACAAAAACAAAAACACCTTAATACCCAGAACATCCTTAGGACCAATAACATGAGGAAACTGAGGGCTGGGACCCAGGCTAAAAAATGACATTCCATGGTTTCTCTCAGCCAGAGCTGAGGAGTGTGTTTGACTCGTCTGCCCTAGGATTTGGATGAATTCTCCATGTTTTCCCCAACACCACTAGTATATTTTGCATGGGAACAATTTGAGACAATTTTAAAAACATCCCTTGACAAATTGGTGATATAGGAGCAAGGTTTCACCTGTTTTTACACAGCTTAAAGTCCTCAGTTTTCAGAATCCCAGTGCTTGCTTCTATCACTCAGGCATCTGAAACCCCACTCTTTCTAGGCCTTGCCTTGGCATTGCTCTCTCTGAAAGGAGTCACCACTGTTTTTACACACGAGGGGCTTACATGTTCATAATCAAAATAAAATCAAATTGTCAAAACGTAGCAGAAAACATTTGTTTTGTCTGTAGAGGAATGATAATGTCCTGATGTTTGGGTCACTAAAAGAAGTTATAAAGGACACAGCTGACAGCTTTGATCATGAAGACAGAAAATGTTACTACCTGAAATAACTAAATTACAATGTAAAGAAAAACGCTTGATTAGGAAAACAATGGAGAGACATAAAAAGGCTTAATATTTGTAATGCATAAAGAGCTTATTTGAATGGATCAAAATTCAAAATATAAATGTATAAATAAGTCTGTCAAGAGAGACCACTAGTATCAAAAAATGACAGAAAACTTTTCAACCTAACTAGAAATAAAATAAATATAAATTAAAGGTATGTGAAGTGTATGGACTTATATTAACTTAATTAGCAAAAAGATAATGACTAATACTAACAATATTGAGGTGAATCTGGTATGCTCTGACATTGCTAGTGACCATGTAAATTGGAACAAAATTTTATAATCATCAATCTTATAATTTTACACCAGAGAAATTTTCTTTGGAAAATAATATCAAAAAGAAAATAAAGATAGCTTAATGCAATAATGTTTACAGTGTTATTATCCATTGCAGAGAAATAGTTATAGAAATTTCAATGTCCCAAAGTAGGAAATTGTAAATTATGGTAAATTACAGTATTTGATCATGATGATGTACTACACAGCTATAAAAAAGATAATTATGAGTAGTATATTATAATATGAAAGTATGTATTTTTAAATGTTCAGTAAAATTAAAATATGAAACTACATATTCATGTTGATTATAACTATGTACAATGGTACATAAAAATAAAACCAATAGGAACAGAATATATAAAAATAAAATTAGCTGTATTGGGCATGAAATTATAAATGATTTATATTACTTTTAGAATTCTGTAAGGAGGGGCGCCTGGGTGGCTCAGTCAGTTAAGCGTCCAGTTTCGGCTCAAGTCATGATCTCATGGTTCGTGAGTTTGAGCCCCATGTTGGGCTCTATGCTGATAGTTCAGAGCCTGGAGCCTGCTTCAGATTCTGTGTCTCCCTCTCTCTCTGCCCTGCCCCTGCTTGTGTTCTGTCTCTGTCTCTCAAAAAGTAAGTAAACATTAAAAAAAATTCCATAAGGAATTTAAAGATGTTTTTCTATCAGAAAATATTATATTCTTTGAAATGGAGTATTGAAAAATAGAAAAACAATGAGAGTGAAAAAAAAATCTTCCCAAATTCCAGAGCTTGAAGGAAACCATTATTACAATGTAATTATTACACTAAAAGTGCGGCGGCTAGAAATTCACAATATATTTTTATTTTGGGAATTTAAATGAAGCATATTATAACTCTATTCCATTATGCTATGAGGAACACACATTAAAATGGCCACTGTTAATGGCGGTGATAACTAATTTATTACATTCTGCTATGAATTATAATTTATTTTCCAAGCATTCCTTCCTTCTGTGGCTGTTGTGTTTCAATTACCTTTCCCCACGATCATTTTCCAACACATTAAATATCATCCTAAAATTAGAGATTCCATTTTCGTCATGTGCTAGTCCAAAGGCAATTCCTTTAATCCAGTTAGAGTTTAGAATAGCTGCTTGGGCCCTGCTAGAGTAGCGTGATTTCATTTCACTATGTCCTCGGCCAGGGCCTTTTTCCTGTTCTGAATTAGATTCTGCTAAGTCATCAACAAGATGAACTAGGTTCTCAAGGTACTAATAAGGAACCTAGAAAAATACTCCAGATAATAGATATTTTGTTTTTCTTTTCAAATACTTTTTTATATTTATTTATTTATTTATTTATTTATTTATTTATTTATTTATTTATTTTTGAGAGACACAGAGACAGAGCATGAGCAGGAGAAGGGCAGAGAGAGAGGGAGACACAGAATCCGAAGCAGGCTCCAGGCTCTGAGCTGTCAGCACAGAGCCCGATGCGGGGCTCGAACTCACAGACCGCGAGATCATGACCTGAGCCGAAGTCGGCCGCTTAACCGACTGAGCCACCCAGGTGGCTCAAATACTTTTTTAAACTTGTTCTTCTCTCATTATAATAGTAATACGTGCTTGCTGTAGAAACTTTGAATTTTATTTTATTTTTTTTTGAAAAATTTTAATGTTTATTTATTTATTTTTGAGAGAGAGAGAGAGAGAGACAGAGTGCGAGCGAGTGGGGAAGGGGCAGAGAGAAAGGAGGGAGACGTGGAATTCGAAGGAGGATTCAGGCTCTGAGCTGTTGGCACAGAGCCTGATGCGGAGCTTGAACTCATGGACTGTGAGATCATGACCTGAGCCAAAGTTGGATGCTTAACCGACTGAGCCACCCAGGTGCCCCTAAAACTTTGAATTTTAAATTAAATCATAAAGAATGAGAATAGTTTGTTTATAGTTTTAACACTCTGAGGCAGATCCTATTAAATTTTGGCCTATTCCCTTCCACTCTCTTTTCCTCTGCGTTATCTGCTATTTAATGTCAAAGTCAATTTTTCAACACAGATTGCAAGTTGGATATCTGTGGGTGCCATGCGAGGGAACTTTATTTGGATAGCTCAGCCTCATTCAACCTCACCTCATTATAGCTGTTCCATCCCATCTTCCAGCTGCACCGGACTACCAACAGTTTCTCCAGGTGCTGTTTAGGGATCATTACCTTTGGAAACTCTCTCCAAGGGTAGTGTCTACACACTCCCATCCACTCTCCTCTCCTCTCCTGTCCTCTCCTGTCCTCTCCTGTCCTCTCCTGTCCTCTCCTCTCCTCCCCTCCCCTCCCCTCCCCTCCCCTCTCCTCTCCTCTCTTCTCTCCCCCTTTTATTTTGGCTGGCAATTTCTCGGTGCTGAATTTGCAGTCAATAGATTATATTATTTGTAGGGCACCACAAAAGCAAGGCACCCTTCTCCCCGTGGGGACGCCGTCAGAATATTCAGAAAAAAAATTTACATTTTAGTATGCATAAAAGTTTTGCACCATTTTGAAAACTAGAATTTTATTTTGATGCATAGCAATGACTGATATTTTGAGTTATCCAAAACAGAGAGAGTGAGCTATAGAGGGAAGCATGACAAAGTTTAGAGCCTCAGATCCAGCTTTGCAATTATAAGCTCAAGAGTTTACCACCTCCGTGAAATGCAGCCTGATCCCCGACACTGACTCAGCCCTGTCTTCCTCCACTGTGAGCACATAGCTCTATGACAGTTGTTACATAGTATTATGCTTGATTGTTTGCAAGCCCCTTTCCTTGCTAGACCCTGACTTCTGTGAGGACAGGGACCATGTCTTTTCATTCATGTGTCTATCTACCATGTATCTTCTCATTCATGTGCCTTCTGCCCCTAAAACACTGCATGGTTGAGAGAAGACACTCAATGAAGGTTTGGCTCATGAGTGATGAAGCATTTTCCCCAGGCTCTGTGACAGTAGTCCCTGTTCAATAATGTCTGGATTTAGGATTTTAAAATTTGGTGGTTGGGTAGACGGCGGTTACTGTGTTCTTGTTTGTTGGGTGGATTCCCTCCCCAAGTTGAGAGACAAGTGTCTTCACTGAAGAAGCTGTCAGCTGAGCAGTCATGATGGCCCCAGTCTCTCAACTTTGTGTTCAGAGACAGATGAATTCAGGACCTTTGCTTTGAGCACTTTGTGGCCTGGAGGGCCCTTTATTTTAGTAATGATGGCTGTAATTTGTTTACTCGTCATATGGGAGGTGGTTTACAGTACAAACTGTGATTTAAAATATAATACTGCCAGTTTGGAAATGTTATGCTCATTTTCAGATGAAGAAACAGTAGCTCAGCAAGGTTAAATAACTGCCTAAGATACAGGGTTATTAAGGGCAGAGCAATCCTTCTAAAATTGAGATCATGTCTGTCTGTGTGCAAGTCTCCAATGGCTCCCCATTTTTTCCGAAGTAAAAGGCCATTTTCTCTAGGGCTTACAAGGCCCCGTGTGTCTGTCCCTCCTTCATTTCCTGTCTGACCTCATTTCCCATCATTTTCCCCCTGGCTCTTTTCCCTCCAGGCTTCTCTTCTCTGTTCACAGGCCTCAGGCCTTGTAGTTGCTCCTTAAAGGAGCCTGCACCTCTCCTTAGGGCTATCTTTGAGGAACTGTCTCCAGAAAACTCAGAGGCTCTTTTAGCTGCTTTGGGTCTCTGCTCAGTATCAGTTCATTAGGAGAACTACTCGGACCACCCTCTGTAATGCTACATGCCTCCCGACTCCACCAATCTGTGTCTCCTTACCTTTTGCTCCTTTTTGACTTTTCTACAGCACCCATCCTCTTATTAATATACAATTTACTTGTTGGTGTTTATTATTTGTTTTTGCTACTAGAATGTAAAATCTACAAAGGCCAGGATCTTGTTCTCTGATGTATCTCAAGGACCTAGAGGAGCAATGTGCTAGAATTTAATAAGAAAACCAACAGGGTATAGGAGGTCCCTTCTACTCTAGGATCTATCTTACTGGTTACAAAGTATAACTTACTAACTTCTGGATTTTGGCCTCTTTGCTGTTTTTTTCTTGTACTATAGTGTGTGTGTGTGTGTGTGTGTGTGTGTGTGTGTGTGTGTGTGTGTGTGTGTGGTTTTTCATGACTAGGTATACTTTGAGATCCTATTGTAAAAACATGTAATTTCTCCTCATAATGTTTACTTTTTACAGGATTTTAAAATAGGATTTTCTAGGCCTTATATGAAAAACTCACAACTAACATATTCAATGGTGAAAAACAGTTTTTCTTTAAGATCAGGAATAGGACAAGGGTATCCACTCATATTGTTTTTATTTTATTTATGTACTGAAAGTCCTATCCACAGCATTCAGACAAGAAAAGAAAGTTGCACCAAAAATAATAAAATATCCCTAGGAGTAAACATAACCAAGGAAGTGAAAGACCTGTACTCTGAAGACTATAAAACTGATAAAAGAAAGTGATGAGGACACAAACAAATGGAAAGATATTCCATGCTCATGGATTGGAAGAACAAATATTGTTAAAATGTCCATACTACCCAAAGCAATCTACAGATTTAATGCAATCCCTAACAGGAATCACTATGTTGTACATCTGAAACTAACGTAACATTGTATGCCAAGTATACTGTAATTAAAAAAATAAAATAAAATAAGATTTTCCCTCAACGGTCCATGAAAATATTTAAGAAGCAAAGTAAGTTTCAAGTAAAAGAATAAATAACTTCTATAGCAGAACTCAGGGGATATTTGTTGCGTGATTAGCACACACTACACTTTTGTTTTTAGGTGAAATGAAAACTTGTAGGTCCACTTTAAAATTTGGGTCTATTACTTTATAATTAGTAAATAATAGAAAAAATTTAACATCAGTACAATAAGCAGGAGGGATTTCTCTCTTGCTATCTATATCATCCATGCTAATATAATAAAGAAGGCAACCCAGATTTATTATTCTCTGCAGGAACAAGGTAACATTAATGGAAATATATATTAGGGTGAGATAAAGCATAACTTCATATGGTCATTTTTGGATATTCACTCATTTGTGCTTTTCCAAATGTGAGCTTTATCCCAGTATCTTATATTGCTAATACTGTAGGGGCAAATTGTGAAATTTCAGTCATGTGACCACGGTTCACTCAGCTCTGAATTCTAGGAGATTTGGAGTAAGTAACTTAAAAATGAGTTCTCATTAAGAATTTGGATATCATCTCACTGAATTCCCATAGAAATAAAAAACACTGTTATAAAGGAATTTTTCTTGCATCTGTGAACATATTCCCACTTATTTTTTTTCTAGGCTGTAGAATTAAAATGCTCTATCGTATTTGAAAAAAATTCTGAAAAACCAAAAATTTATTTTTACTGAAAAAAATTCCAAGTATACATATCTGCAACATACACTCATTTCAAAATAAAATATTTCCTTGAATTTTTAAGGCAATGTTCTAGTTAAAGATCTAACTTTAATATTTTGAAGAAGTAATTGCATTTTCCTGTGTGTTTTTTTTTAACCAAAGTAGATGAAATTTATATAGCAAATCTTGCTAGCACAAATGAAGATTACATAATTTAGCTCTGCCTGCTGTGTATTTTACTTTATTTTCTTTTGGTGTTATGACATTGTTGACATGAAACAGAAAATTTGGGACCCAGAATAGTTCTAGTACCCACAACAGAAATGAAGAGGTACGTTCAAACCCACTATTGGAGGAAGTGCAGTTTACTTTCCCCCTATTAACGACAGTTATATCTAGAGTATTTTGGGTGAGTATCACATTCTGAAAACATGGCCCTATATGTCTTTAAAACTCCCTCAGCTCCATGGAAGACTTCATAAAAAAAGAAAATATAGTTAACCTTTGACTGGATTTGATTTCTTTGTTACTGACATGGACTAGCAGTGATTTCTAAATTTTTCTGATTTCCAGTCACAATAAGAAGTACATATACTAGTGTGATCCAGCCCATGAGTGCACACGCATGTGCACACGTACACACACATGCACACACAAAATTAAGACAGAAATTCCCTTCAGGGTTAAGATGGTAGATTGAACATACGTATTTAATCTTGGTCCTTCAAAAATCCACTAAAACTATAGTGATGAGATTATTTTTAAAAAGACATAAGCCCATAAAAGGAACAGAAGAGGAGGCAGCAACGACATAATTTTGGAAGTGGGAAAGCAGATGGACAAGTTAGGTAACTGACTAACTGATACCAGAGAGAAAACCCTATGCCAACATTGGGAAAAGCTGAGAAATAACAAAATTTACACTTCAGAAAACTCAAAAGGCTCAGGAATTGGCATCACTAGGTATCTGTGGGGATAACTAAGATAAGGAAGGCTGTGTGCAATCTGCCCCACGCCCTCAGGCGTATGCTCCCCTCCTTTTCCAGCAGAAGACTGAGTGGAAACCTTTGAACAAGGGGTCATCAGGCACAGTTGAAGGAGGGGTATTATACCCCAAACAAGGCTATCAAGGGACCATAAGCAGCCTGAACATTGAAAACCCACTGGTACCCTGTCAGCATCATAACGATGGCAGCTGCGCCTTTATTCTCCAGGTAGCTGCTTGGGTACTCTCTGCAGAATGTGATCAGCCCAAGAAAAAAGAGTTAAAGGTACCGACAATGGTAATTCCTCAAGAAATGGCAACCCCAGTTTAACCCATGTTGAAGATCAAAGGTGATCAGTCCCAACCATACGCTCAGAAATTCCAGTCACCTTCGTCATCTTTCACCCTTCGTTATGAGAAGACATGCAAAGTTTATTAAATATCTGAGGAAAATCTCCCAAACAAAGATAAAGGCCAAAATCAACTAGAAAGAGACTAAGAAAAAGAAAATTTCAAAACACTGTCATTAATATCTTTACAGAGATAAGAGATTATATCTATGAAGCAAACATGGAAGGTAAAATAAAGGGACACAGTAAACCACAATATCAACAAAGAACATTAGCAATGATAGCAGAAATAAAAATCTCAGTAAGATGCTGGACCATAAACTCCTAAAATTGGCCAAAACTTCTAGAAAGTAGAGCAAAATGATAAAGAGGTGGAAAAAGTGAGAGGAAAGAAGAAAATCAGATGGCCAATCCACAGGCACATCTTATGGATTGCCATAAGACACAACAGAGAAAATGAAGAGAGATCATTAAAAACAAACAACAAACACACAACCATTCTAGAATATAAGATTATGAATTATCAGTTTGAAATGACTCCTTGAGAACCCACTACAATGGATAAAAATGTACACCTACCAAAAAAAATCATAATGAAAATTTAGAACATGGGGGGCAACACGGGGGACAAAAAGTGGATTCTACAAGCTACTGAAGATAAAAACAAAACACCGCTGGTTACATACAACAATCAGAATGGCTTTGGGCTTAACAATACTGAAAAGAGGTACACTGGGGTGCAGCGTTTTTGAAATTCTGAAGGGAAATCATTTCTAGCTTAAAATTTGATACCAAGTGAAGTATCAAGTAGAATGGGGATGGAAAAAAGCCATTTTCAGACATGCAAAGTCAAATTTTTTTTTAATTTCCTTGCATTCTTTCTCAAGAATGTACTGTTTGATGTACCTCACCAAAATAGGAAAGTAAGCCAAGATACAGGAGGACTCAGGCACAAGAGGCACAGCAGGAATCACAGGATGATGGTGAAGGAAACTCCTGTGTGATCAGTGTACCAGGTGAAGATGGTAATTGGTCTAGGCGGGACAAGGGATAGGCACATTGATTACTGTCAGTGTTTTGCCTTCTGTCATTATATCGTCTTTTTACCTAAAAAATATTGGAGTTTTACTATCAACAAAGACATGAGCATGAGACCCCATAAACTGGGAATTCAATCTAGAAAAAAGTCAAAAGACATTCGAAAGATAATGGCTGTGGAGCAGGCTTAGAGAACAGTCAGCTTAGCTAAAAGGAGGATGGAAGATTCCAGAATGAATTCTCCAAGAAAAGTCACAATGGAATTGATCAGTTACCTGATGAAACTGATCCTGTGGGAAATCTTATTGACAGATTTCTAGAAGATGTGGGAAGAATCATAAAAGCAACAACAATAAATAGGGCATTTATTTACTACAGAGAAAGCAAAAAGTAAGAAACAACTGTAGTACAATATAATGCATACACATAATGTAGACACTGGATTCTGACTTATCAAAAAATTACAAAACTAAAAAAAAATAAAAATGAAAACAAAAAATTAGAAGCAAGTTTGTTCAAAATTGATTAATCAGAAGTTAGTTACACACACCTGCTATCAAAAATACAGAAATTTATAAATCTCAGAAGAAACAGCCAAAAAAAAAAATAGAAAGAGTTGCTTCTGGAATGGAGGCCTGGGGTAGAGTGGAAGAGCTGAGCAGGGAACCACCATATTCTTCATAAAGGGCTTATATTATTTGACTGGAGTTATTATTTTAAGGCTTCAATTTTATAAATGGTAATCATAAATTTAAATTTGTAATCATAGATTCACATGCAGTTGTAGGAAATAATGCAGAGATCCTGTGTACCCTTTATTCAGATTTCCCCAACAATATCTTGCAAAGCTATAGCACGATATCACAACTGGGATATTAACATTGATACAGACCAGATACACAACATTTCCGTCTCCACAAAGAGTCCTCACATTGTCCTTTTACACCACACCCTCTTCCTTCCTATTCCATAGCCATGACCCCTGGCAATCACTTATCTGATCTCCATTAAATTTGCCATTTTAAGAATGTTATGTAAATCATATAGTATGTGGACCTTTGGCTTTTTGTTTGTTTGTTTCACTCAGCACAATTCCTTCTTCATCCAAGTTCTTGTGCATATTAATATCAATTCGCCTTCATTTATGAATAGTATTCTACGGTTTGTTGAAGGTCTAGGTTGTTTTCAGTTTTGGGTTATAATGGACAAAGCTGCTATGAACATTCATGTGCAGGTTTCATATGAACATAAGTTTTCATTCCTGGGGCGGCTGGGTGGCTCAGTTGGTTAAGCGTCCAACGCTTGATTTCAGCTCAGGTCATGATCTCACGGTTTGTGGGATTGAAACCTGTGTTGGGCTCTGTGCTGACAGCACGGAGCCTGGTTTGGATTCTCTTTTTCTCCCTCTCTCTGTCCCTCCCCAAATCTCTCTCTCTCTCTCTCAAAATAATAAATAAACTTAAAAATTTTTTGAAAAAATTTCTTGGGGATAATGCCCAGGAATACAGTTGCTTGGTCATATGGTAGCCACATGTTCAGTTTCATAGGAGACAATGAAATTATTTTCCAGAGTGACCATATGTTCTACTTTCCCATCAACGTGGATGGGAAATGTATGATTAACCCAGCATCTTGAATGTTCCTTAGCAATTTGCATTGTTACTGTTTTTTTATTTTTATTTTAATCATTCTGATAGGTGTGTAATGATGTCTCCTACAGTTTTAGTGGACATTTCTCTAATGGTTAATGATGTTAAATATCTCCTAATGAGTTTATTTGCCATCTGTATATACCCTCTTCGGTGAAATGTCTGTTCAGGTCTTTCACCAACTTTCTATTTCATTTTCTAATATATATATATATATATATTTTTTTTTTTCTTAAATGTTTATTTATTTTTGAGACAGAGAGAGACAGAGCACGAGTGGGGGAGGGGCAGAGAGAGAGGGAGACACAGAATCCGAAGCAGGCTCCAGGCTCTGAGCTGTCAGCACAGAGCCTGACGTGGGGCATAAACTCACAGACCGCGAAATCATGACCTGAGCCGAAGTCAGACATTCAACCGACTGAGCCACCCAGGCGCCCCTCATTTTATAATATAATTATTTTCTTTAACTATTGAATTTTGGGATTTTGTTATATATTCTAGATACTGGTTCTTATGTAGATGTATGTTTTGCAAATATTTCCTCTCATTCTGCAGCTTATCTTTCATCCTCCTAACGAGGTAGTTCTTGGAGTAAAAGTTTTTAATTCAGATGAAGTTCACTTTAACAATTTTTCCTTTCATGAAAAATGCTTTTGGTGTCAAATATAAGAATTTTTTGCTTAGTTCTTTATAAAAATTTTCTATTTTTATTAAAATTTTTTTAACGTTTATTTTTGAGAGGAGAGAGAGACAGAGTGCAAAGTTGGCAGGGAGGGGGAGGGGCAGATAGAAAGGGAGATACAGAATCTGAAGCAGGCTCCAGGCTCCGCGCTGTCAGCAAAGAGCCCTACACAGGACTCAGACTCACAGACCACGAGATCATGACCTGAGCCCAAATCGGACACTTAAACAACTGAGCCACCCCGGTGCCCATGCTTAGTTCTAAATCCTAAAATGAATGGATAAAGATGTGGTATGTATGTGTACAGACACACACACACACACACACACACACACACACACACACACTGGACTATTACTCAGCCATCAAAAAGAATGAAATCTTGCCATCTGCAACAGCGTAGATGGCGCTAGAGTGTATTATGCTAAATGAAATAAGAAAGACAAATACCATAGGATTTCACTCATATGTGGAATTTAAGAAACAAAATGATGAACATAGGGGAAGGGAAGGAAAAATAAAGCAAGATTAAAAACAGGGAGGCAAATCATAAGAGACTCTTAACTATAGAGAACAAACTAAGGGTTGCTGGAAGGGAGGTGGGCAGGAGATGGGTTAGATGGGTGATGGGTATTTAAGGAGGTCACTTGTGACAAGCACTGGGTGTCATTTGTAAGTGTTGAATCACTAAATTCTACACCTGAAACTATTATTACACTGTATGTTAACTGACTAGAATTTAAATACAAACTTGAAAAAAAAAATCCTAAAGATCTTATGTTTTTAACAAAAGTTTTATAGTTTTATGTTTTATATTAAGTCTGTGATTCATTTTTGTTAATCCTTATTACTTGACTGTTAAACTTAGCATACATATTACTATGGCAACACAGAAATTCTTTGAAAGAAACTTGAAAAAACAGGAAACAATACTGACTCTTGTTCCTTGTGACACATTCTAATTCCTATTCTATCCCACCCTATCCCACCTAACCCCAGACCTTCCCATCTCACCTGTTTCATTTCATTACAAAAATGCTAATGAAATTAGCTTGATTTCATGGCACTCTATCACAGATTGAAAAGGACAATAGACACAGTCTTTCCTGCTTGGTGCACATCCCCCATTGTTCAGTATTTCTTTTTTTAACTTCTCCATCAACTCTATTTCAGATGTTTAAAAAAAAAACACCCCCTGTGTTTTAATAGGAAGATAAAAAACTCTTTATGGTTTTTTACCTGCGTCCTTTTCACGTGCTTCCTTATAAAGTGGCACACAGTCACACGCTTGCCATGAGTTCTAAAGTCTAAGGGAGAGCACTGCAAGTTAGTGCCAGCTAAGATACTGGGAAGATGAGAGGTACTCCTGCTACTTTCCCTTTAAAGTTCTGTACCTTTCTACAACCACCTCCAAAATAGAACACTATCTCCTTATTCTTCACAAAATTACATTTTCGGTAACTTCCTAAAATATTATTTGTCTCAACTTCCGGTACAATCTCTCAGCAATAGTTGATTCCTCCCAGGCAGGTAAAACGTGCTGTGCCCAGTGCCTGCCAACTATGGGAACCTCGATTGCGGGAGGCTTCAATCCAAACACTCATCTAAACATGCTTACCAACTGCGCTAACCAGCACTCTTGCGATTTGGTGAATTTGACTTTTATTGTGTTTGTTTGGAGGTTCGTTAATTAGCAACATCCAGAAATACTAATTCACACTAATGAGGGATCTATTATGTAAGATACTACTGCACAAGGGCATTTTCTCTTTAAGATCAAAGATCCCACTTACACTGATTGAGTAGATAATTCATGCATTATCAGCATCTTAAATTATGTTAATTATGATATGAATTTCTCTAAGATTCTCTATTAAGGACTGTCAATTAACCTTACCGGCTAACAGAAATGCTAGCGAAATTTCGTGCAATAGTTCCTGACACTTAATTAAAAGGAATCTTTCTGTTCTGAGTGATGATATGAAGCACCAGAGAGTTTTCAAAAACAATTAAATGGTCTCTTCTGCTAAAATTGCTGATGACACCATGATAGCAGCTTAGTAATTGCCCACAAGGCAAAATGGAAAAATATAAAAACAGTTTTCTTCTTTTTAATTGCATAGGTTACTATATTGACTGTCTCTATTCAAAATGGGAACACTGGGATATATGTTCTTTTAAAATTACTATAACTATAAAGCGATACAAGAATTTCATTATCTTCTTAAAAATCACTCAATACCCACTTTTTTGAATAGTGATTCAGCAGTAAACACTTTGAATAGTATCATCACACTTTAGGCTTCAGTGATGCACCTCACTTGTGTGGTGGGTTTTTACAATCCCAAAGCAATTTTTATCAATGAGGTTTAATGAGTTGACTCCTGAATAACTAAATATTAAGTCATTTGTTTGCTCATTATCTGTTCACTATCAGTCAGTGACAATAAATATTTTCTAAGCAACCCTTATGTTGCCACACACCGTACTGGCCTATAGTAAACCAATGCCTCTCTTCCTGAGCGAATGAACTATTTCTGTCACCTTTAATAAAGGCAATGACACCTGGATAAATGTAATAGCATGAGGTATAATAAATAAAGATAACCTCATCTTTCGGTGATTATATAAATTATTCAACAGGAGGACTCCTAAAATTCAGTCTGAGGGATAAAGGAAGAAAAGTTTGTATGAATATATAACTTTAAAACTTCTGTTTACCATTGATAGGAATTGCCATCAAGTACTGGAAGAAGAGAAGATGAAAACATGCAAATTAATCAACTAATTAAAATTAATGCAGAAAGTGGTATCAATGAAATAATAAATATTAACAGTCCATTCAATTTATTGAGTGCCTATTCTGTGGTGGGTGTTGTGCAAGGATTTTACACACACTATATCCCATCATTACACAAACACCCCATTAGGTAGGTACTTGACAGACACAGAGAGAGAGAGAGGAGGAGAGGAAGAAGGAGGGAGAGGGAGAGAGACAATAAACTAAAGTGCTGTGAGGTTAAGTCACTTGCCTCATCTCATCTAATCTAGTGAGGAAACTCGGATTTGAAACGTTTCATTTTATTCCCAAACTGGTTTTTATATCAAAAGTGGTTTTTCTAACCACTGTTGGGTTAATTCAATTTTCATAAAAGATTCCTCGAGAACTCACTATCCTCAAAGCACTGTGAGTTTTCTCGGCTGAAAACAAGGACATACGACTCCTGGCTTTGTGAAAATATGTATTGTTTAAAAAAATTCATATACACAAATCTACTTCTGTAGACTTTCGTAGTTCCACTAGTAAATCACCTAAGTATTTGTAATCAAAACAGGGTAAATCATAGTCTAGCAGGAATCCCTTTATTAGAACAAATGTCAGGTAATCCTAGCGAAGTCAAGTGATTATAGCAAAGCAAAGGCCAACCACGTGCAGCTAACCAGGAGAGTCAGTGATCTGTGCCTGAGAGCATCGTCTCAGACAGCCTCCTCACCTAGGAAAATAATTGAACTAGGTCAAATTACAAGAGTTTGAGACTAAGACAGACAGTACTTCACTGTAGGGAGAAACATTCTGAATCAATGACAAAGTGGTTTACAAGAACTTATTTAATCCTATCTCCAAAAGGATGAGATGTGTCTTCTTTGAATCAAATTCAGAGACATCTGACCTCAATCAAGGCAGTCATGGTTTACAATGGCCTGACAGCCTGCAGAGCTACAAATCTGCATTATTCATTAATAAAATCTATTGGGGAATTCAAAATGGATCTGGTAAAATTTTTTCTTCGCTTTCAATTTTTTTTAGGCTAGCAGTGATACTGTCAGGAAATGCCAAAGTGGAAACCTTTTAGATACCACTTGGGCTAGGTTGTCCAGAGATAGCAATGTCTAAGTGTTGCTTTCAAAAAACAAATGTGGGGGTGGGGCATCTGGGTGGCTCAGTCAGTTAAGCGTCTGACTCTTGATTTCGGCTCAGGTCATGATCTCAAGGTTTGTGAGATCGAGACCCGCATCTGGCTCTGCCCCGGCAATGCGGAGCCCGCTTGGGATTCCGTCTCCTCTGTCTTTGCCCCTTCTCTCCTCTTGCTCGCTCTCTCTCAAAATAAATAAATAAACTTAAAAACACACAACCTCCCACCCCAACAAATCAACAACAACAAAAAAACGAATCGGAATTACCAGTGCATAACCTTATTTGACACTTGAAGGGATGGGGGAGAGAACTTGTAGTAGGACATACAGTGAAAAAGGGGCATGGCTTGAGATTTTCCATATTAATTGAAACAGAGGACAATAAACCATTCGACTAACACTAAACTTACATGGACTTATACTACATTTTATTCATTCATTTATTAGTGATATGATCTATGTGAAAGAACACATGCTAAACAGCATGGTAGAACATATAAGAGCTCTGAAATGATATCTAAATGCAGTTTCAAATCCCAATGCTGGCATTTAGACTGAACTACATGGGCAAGTTATTTATATTTTCTAGATCTCGATTTTCTTATCTGCAAAATGGCTGCGTGGCTACTGAATGAACCAACAGAAAATGCCTAGTCAATGCCTGGCATATATTAAGTACAAACAATGCTATTTTCCTTCCCTTTCCTTCTTAGGCTTTAGAAGTGAAGGAAACTATAGGGAATAATACAAAACAAATCAGACACCAACGAATGGGTTCACAGAACCAATAGCATAGTGCCAAGAATAAAAGTGAGTATGCTACCAGCGACGAAGGCAGCAGTTTGCCATATGTCAACAATGCTTAGGGCTCCTCGCCTTGAAGGTGGAGACTCTTTGCCCCTTGCATTTGGGGTGTCCTCGTGATTTGCTTTGGCCAGGATGCAGTGGGATTTACTTTGGGATTTTTTTAAAACTTTATTTATTTGAGAGACACAGAGAGAGAGACTGAGCAGCTGTGAGAGGTGTGAAGAGAGAGGATCTGAAGCAGGCTTTACGCTTACCGCAGAGGGCCCGATGGAGGCTTGAACTCGTGAACCGTGAGATCATGACCTGAGCTAAAAGTCAGATGCTTAACCTTAACCAACTGAGCCACCCAGGCCCCCCTACTCTGGGAGCTTAAGCCTAAGCCTTAATAGGCCTTGCGGGTTCGTCTCCTACTGCTCTTAAGAGCTCACCTCCACTACAGGGAACCAGCCCAAACTGCTGGCGGCTGAGAGACCACATGGAGCAGAGATGAGTCAGCCCAGCTGAGGCCTCCTTAGGCCAGGCAGCCCCTAGGCAACCCCGCAGCTGATCACAGATGTACCAGTGAGCCCAGCCAAGAACAGAAGTACTGCCCAACAGAACCGCAGGCTAAATAAACGGTTGCCGTTTTGAGCCACTGAATCTGGGGGGAAGGGAAGAGTTTTGCTGTAACAGATAACTGATACAAATGTAAAAAGACACGGGGTCGTGACATTTTTCAACGGAAACACAAAATCATGGGAACACAGGTTCAAAACAATTTGGGAAAGATTAGTCACTGACTCCAACAGAATGATGTGGTACACCAGTTGCTACTGCATTAGATAAATGAAAAATGCAAATTTCTCACCAGTGGGGAATTAGGGGTTTCATGTGCAAATGAATCTCTGTAACTGGAGGTACAGAGATTAATTTTCCCCAGGCAATATTCTTGTGAGTTTTCTATATTTTCGGAGTCCAGGAACTGTTGTTATGCATTGTACATGGCAATAGAGGAAAAAGATGGCAAGAGAAGAAAAGCCGGGAAAAATTAGACATTGAAAATAAAATAAAAGGAATTTGGGACAATGTAGTGAGTTTGACACTGCAGAGAGCAGAAAGGAAGCCTGGCTAGCTTGTCTCGTTCCTGTGTCAGCCGTCCATTGCAAAGAAAGGACTCCGGCCTTCCTCTAGCCTTTTATTTTCTTCTTTACCAAGTAGAGCACCCCATGAAAGCGATTAAATATAATTTTAAAATTGTGTCATATTGGTTTCTTTTTGTGAAGCACACAGCTAAGTGTGCCTTTGAAGGAAATAATTTGCGATCTATGGATGAAAAATCACCATGCACCTGTAAAGTTCTTCTCTTAAATATGGACTAAATCCTGTGATTTGTGTAATGGCTAACTTCGTGCTGATTTTGTGTGAATTTCAGAGGTCACCCACAGGCTATTTCTGAAAAGTACGGAGTCCGAAAAGTGAAGAAGATGCCTTTTGTTCCCCCTGGGTGCCAGTCGATACTGTAAGGGGTGGGAGTGGGCAGTAGAATGTCCAGGCCAGTGGCAAGTTCTTCGAGGTGGCACTCATCATCATGTCTACTTACTTCGCCCAGGAAAATGCTAGCCCTGAGCAGTGGCCCCCAAATACCTGTTGACTTGAATTGAAATGTGCCAGGGAAGGCATCCAAATCCTGTGAATGCTCCACTCCGGAGAACACACAGACATCTTGCAAGGATAGGTGGGGTACGCTTGACCCACTTCTCAGGGCTGCGGCTGACAGTGAGAAGGGGAATCAAGAAGGGGGACTGATGAGAGGGAAGAACCAGGGGGGAGCACTCCTCATCACAGAGAGATGAGACCAGGGTCAGGACAGAAAACGAGTTCCTGGAGTCCCTTAGCTGATCCCCACCTGCCCACTTGCCCCACCCGATTGTCCACTTTTCAGTTTGGAATTGCCAGGAAGTTAAAAGGTAACGGTTAAGGAAGAACCAGAACAGCAGCTATAGAAACCCAGGTTTGGGAGAAAATTTCTTTGGGGTTGTCTGGCTCCATCCTCTGAAGAGCCTCGAAATCTCTGAATGTTGACCTTCCAAGTTTCGTTTGAAAGCTTTCAATGATGGGCTCCGGGCATCGGTGTGAGGTCTCTAATTGTTAGCCTGTCATGATATTGAAGTAAAAATTGATGTTGCACACTTGGTTCTGGCTCTGCCCTTTGAAGGGACCGAGAACATTTCTTCAGGCTCTTGAAGCCGCTGACTATGGGCCCCACATTCTAAAAAAATTTTTTAATGCTTATTTATTTTTGAGAGAGAGACTGAGAGACAGAGCATGAGCAGGGGAGGGGCAGAGAGAGGGGGAGACACAGAATCTGAAACAGGTTCCAGGTTCTGAGCTGTCAGCACAGAGTTGGATGCAGGGCTCGAATTCAGGGACTCAGATTATGACCGGAGCTGATGTCGGCCGCTCAATTGACTGAGCCACCCAGGCGCCCTAGGGCCCCACATTCTAAAGAAAGTGCACTAGAATAGATGTTAGAACACTGGTTTTCCTACTGACTGGCTGGTTTCCTGCTTCCTCATTTTATTTTTTCGTCACATTAATTGAATGCTCAGTATTTTGTTAATATTACTTTTTGAAAGGCTGCACTAAGAATGGAATATAATAGTCTAGTTATAATGTGATCAAGGTTGAGGGTCAGGATGTGATTGGTTGTTTTTGTTTTTCTTCTTCTTTTTTTAATATACTACATACGATACTGGACATGAAGCATTTAGACTAGAGGTCACAAACCCATATGCCTTTAGAGGCAGGCAGATAATGGAAATATTTGAAAGAGATGGGGAGCTGGTGGTTGGAGTTCTGAGACAGACAACAGAGAGCGGTGGGTTCTGTGATTGAAAGACACACCCAATTTACAGACATTTGTGGTGGCTACCCACTAAGATAGTCGTCAATGACAACTACCTACTGGTACTCACCCCTTTGAATACTTCCCTTCCTCATTGTACCAGGGTTAGTGTGTATGACCACTAGCATAGGAGAGAAGTGTCACTTCTGAGGTGAGGTTATAAAAGACTGCAGCTTCTGTCTTGGGTACTCTCTTCCTCTCTTGAGCATGCACTCTCTGTTGAATGACTAGCTTTAGGGGAAGCCAGATGCACGTCATGAGGGCACTCAGGCAGGTCAGGGGGTGGCCGATGTATGCGAGGAAACGAAGCCTGCCGGCAAATGCTCGATTGAACCTGGAAACAGAGTCTCTCCCATTTGAGCCTTAAGATGGCTTTTGTGGCCAGGGAATGCTTGGGGCAACCCTATGAAAGACTGAGTCGGAATCACCCATCTACGCTGCTGCTGAATTCCTGATCACAGAAACTGTGAGACTATGTGTCCCTTGTTTTTAACTGTTAAGTTTGGGGCAAATTGTTATGTATCAATAGATAACTAATACAGCACTCTGATTCACATTAGAGGACCAATGGGCACATGAGCACACTTTGATGTCCTGGTGAAACAAAATTCAGAGCTCCGGTTTACAACCAGTTTTTCAGTAAGACCTGGATCTGTGGAAGTAAAAAAAAAAAAAGTTTAAAGTTGCACTCCCAGGTCATTTGACAGCTTAGTTTCTGCTGGAAGGAAGGAGGTGGGATTCATTTATAGGCTTATATCTTAAGCAGGAAGCTATTTTCCTCACCCATCTGAACCAAATATAATTTCCCTATCACTATATGGTGGTAACAAACATTGGGGCAGAACCTAGAGAAATCTGGAGAGAAACTCTGTTACAAAGAGTACTTGGATTAGAATAGAAAGCTAGGGGGAACTCCAGTCCAATCAAAATAGAAACACATTTCTTCAGTAATTAAAAACCAAGAACAGGCGTTTCACAGAAAGTATTGGAACAAGCAACTCTTACCAGAAATACGATAAATATAGGCATACTTGTTTTGTGGCGCTTCACAGATATTGCATTTTTTTTTGGAAGGTTCAAGGCTTCAGTGCAGGAAGTAAGTGCAGATGTGGTGGAAAAAGCAAGAGAACTAGAATTAGAAGCGGAGCCTGAAGACGTAACTGAAATGCTGCAATCTCATGATTGATCTTGATTAGATGAAGAGTTGGCTTCTTATGGATGAGCACAGAGAGTGGTTTCTTGAGATGGAAACTACTCCTGGTGAAGATGCTGTGAAGATTGTTGAAATGACATCGAAGTGTTTAGAAAATGGCATAAACGTAGTTGAGAAAGTAGCAGCAGGGTTTGAGAGGATCGACTGCAATTTTGAAAAAAGTTCTGCTGGGGTAAAACGCTATCAAGCAGCATTGGATGCTACAGAAAAATCATTTGTGAAAGGAGGAGTCAATTGATGCGGCAAACTTCATTATAGTCTTATTTAGGTATTTGCCACAGCCACCCCCACCTTCAACAACCACCACCCTGATGGGTCAGCAGACATCAACACTGAGCAAGATCCTCCACCAGCAAGAAGATTATAATTCACTGAAAGCTCAGATGATGGTTCACATTGTTTAGGCATAAAGTATTTATAAATTAAGTATGCATACTTTTTAAAAATGTTTATTTATTCTGAGAGAGAGAGAGAGAGAGAGAAGGAATGTGCATTTCTGCACACATGTGAGAGTGGGAGAGGGCCAGAGAGTGAAGGAGAGAGAGAATCCCAAGCAGATTCCAGCTGTCAGCATGGAGTCCAGTGCAGGGCTCAATCACATGAACCATGAGATTGACCTGAACTGAAGTCAAGAGTTGGATGCTTAATCGACTGAGCCACCCAGGTGTCTCTCGTACTGTGTTTTTTTTTTTTAGACATAATGCTTTTGAACACTTAATATAATGTGGTATATGGTAGTGTAAACATAGCTTTTATAAGCACTGGGAAACCAAACATTTCCTTTGACTCTCTTTATTGTGATATCTGCTTTATTGCGGTGGTCTGGAATCCAACTTGCAATGTCTCTGAGGTATGCCTGGATCTAATCACTTACAGTCTGCAACTAGTCATTGAGAGTTCTTCCCCTGCCATCCACTCCCCATCCCCACCATAAAAATAGGAATATTGGAATAAAGAAGCTGTTCTTAGGGGGACAAGAACAGCATAGGACGCAGAGGAGAGAACTAGGATATGTCACCAAATGAAGAATAATGGACTGGATGGATAAAGAACCTGCACAACTAAAGGAAAAAGAAACCCACGGACCATAATTGAGAAAATTTCTTCAGGTAATGGTTTTTGCCAACTCTTAATGAAGAAGGACTGAAAGTGTGTTTCAGAACCCTAATGAGTACCCTTGATAACCTTTTGTGTAGAAGGATGCTAACGAGTGGGCATAGAGTGAACTATGTTCTATCGTGAAAGAAAACCCTCAGGTTTTGTAATAGATGGAGCTCACAGGAGTGGGCATGCTTCTCTGTCAGGGACACCCTGCCAGGATGCGTACAAACAGGGTAAGAGGAAGCTCTAATAGAATACCACTTTGACAAGAATTGTTTTTGTCAACACAATGCAGAGTCATTATCAGGTAATTTCAGAATGTGCCAGGAAGCATCATATTTTGTGGAAAATTATAATCAAAGTCCAGGCTGAAGCTGGGCCATCAATATAGAAAATCAGGAAAAATGTTAAGTGCAATGCAATGCTTGGCATTTTGTGGAAACACCAAAAATGTCAACTGGGGAGACTGAGAAAAACATGAGGGAAGAAGATGCCATTGGAAAATAAGTGTAAAAGAGGGTTAGTAGAAGATGAAAGACCCATGTGCATAAATTAGCCAAATATGAAATGTTGATAGTTTGTGATTTATACTGCTTGGAAAAAATATCCCATTGTTGGTACAGAAGTCTGTTAATTCAGGATATTGTCAAAACCATTGCACTAAAATGCTTCCTTTTTGTCAGTATCCTTGTCGATCTTATACTGATAATCTCAAGCATGAGTTTTAGGAGACTGGTGGGTCTGGGACTTGGAAGACAGAGGTTAGAGGAGAGAGGAAGGGGATGGATGGATTTAGCATCTTTAAGAGGAGTTGAGGCTCTCTCACCTCATGCTGTGCATTTCTACTCTTTTGCTATTTTTAGGTGAGGCTCCATTAATTATTATGAGCCTGAAAGTGAAGAAGGAGTCTCTAAGGAAGCTCCTTGAGGAGGTGGTGAGGAAGGCAAGAGACCCCCTTCTCCCATGCCTATTTGCCTTGGTTGAGGTAATGATAGGAAATGTACTGGCTGATTGTGTGTGGGGAGAGATTACATTATCCAAATAGGAATTCATTTATTTTCCCCTAGATTTTCCTTTACTCATTTTGTCCTTCTTTTGAAATTTAAGGAGTTAGGCCAGTCTGTGCTCACTGCCTCATGGAAATTATGTGATAAAAGAAAGGAGAAAAAAAAAAGATTTCTAAATCTGGCTTGTACGTTTCAAAAGCATAGACACTTGGAAGAACAGAAATGACATATAGACAGAATGTTTGTGAGAAAACATGCTTAAGGGCATTCTTCCTCCTCACCTTCACAAAGCAGAAAAGATTTCTCGGCTGCATCAGACACCACTAGAGGTTGCCTTCCCAACAGCTGCCCAGCCGATTCCTGAACATAAATCCTCAAATCTATCCAGTCACCATCTCCTTTTCCCCTGCTTGATCCAAGGGCTTCTGGGGAGTCTGGCCCCAGATCCAGGTACTGGATCCTGACTGAGACTGCAAAATGTCCATTCATTTCAAGCATGAGACCCAATTCCACAAAATGACATGAATGGACAGTTTTCCTCCCTTTAACAAGAGATACCATCATAAGACGGTACCTTTTCTGCCTCTCCAAGTGTTGTGTCTGGATAAGATGCTTGGAGCTGCTGCAGCCAACTCGCTCCCAGCCTGAGGAGGAGGCGGGCACACAGTTGGGTGGAGTCCAAAAGACCCAAGAGAAGTATAGAGAAGTGAAGTCAGGGTCTCAATGATTGTTGCCAGGAGTTTTCCTACCTCTAAATTTCTTTTTAGGTGGTAATGTACACTTCATTATTATTTAAGGTATTCGAATCTTTTGTATTCTGCAGCCAAATGGATTCTAACTGGTGTACTGGCTAAGGGGAGAAAGGAACATGGAAGAGAAGTGAAGAGAGAAGACATACTAACAGTGCCTGCAACAAGAGGATTGGCCACAAGGGATCCCCACTATTGGAAAGTATTCCACATCTTTAGCCCACTCAGCCTCTGCTCAGGTGAACCCCACACATCTCCTGCACCCAGGCCATGCCAGTCTTTCTTATAAACATCTGATGAGGATGTGCCTTTCAAAGTAGCCAGCATGGGTCCTGAGGAGTGTCCAGCAGAATCCCTACATTTCCCTAAAGCGGGAAGTGTAGTGTTAAACATGTTAAGACATGCAGTTTATACATGTAGGTGGGATGGATTTTTTTTTTAAAACACTACAGAGCAGAGCTACATCAAGTTACCTCCTTACTCTTCTCTGTCAAGATTATTGTATCTTTGAGTGCACTTCTGAAAGGCATTCCCGAGTACAGCAGGGTCCAGAAATCTGGACTTTCCCTGTCTCTAGTTTCATTCTTGTGGATTTTGGCTGCTCGGTACTCCTCTTATTTGCAGTCTGCCACTTTCCATTTGCCTATCTGTTGTTAATAGCTGTCCATCTCCTGACAGTACCTTTTGCATCTTGAAACCGGCCTTAGATGACCTCACCATTTGACTCCCTCCCTGGGTAAACAGACACAGATCAGCACAGCTATTATCCTGAGGCTCTTCCCAGATACTAGATCAAAACAGAGAGGGTCATCTAAAGGCCATTTCCTCCATTTGCCTAATCTTCCACCTCTGGCAGTCTTTGAAGATGGTTTCAGAGGTTTGGCAGTAGGGGTTGGGAGAAAGATAAGACAGGATGGATGGGATAGTGGTAAGGTCAAATTATTTATATGGGAAGGGAATCTGACCAACCGAAGAGGGAAGAGTGAAAGTGAGTCGGTGGGGGGGGGGTGTGGTGGTAGGGAAAAAAGAAGAAATGAAAGAGGCTTAAAGGGGAATTGATACGACATTTGGGAGCACATCTCCAAATGTGACCTCAGAGAAGACTGTGAAATTAGGCTGCCTGGATGTGTGCTGTGGCTCCCTTACTTATACGTGTTAGTCTTTGGGCAAGTTATTCAACTTCAAGTCTCAGTTTCCTCATTCATAAATGGGGATAATTAGGTACCTGCTTCATAGGGGTATTGGAAAAATTGAATGAAATAATTGAATGAAAGCACTGACAACATTGTCTGCCACAGAGAAAGATGCAATAAATGTTACTTTTGTCATCATTATTTTATATGTTGAGAAAAATATGATTTCTACCTTATCTAATTTTTAAAAATTTTATTTCAAAAACAAAATTGCATATATTTAAAGTAGATAACATGATGATTTGATATACATATACACAATGAAGTGAAATCGTGGTATAATTATAAGATAGGATATTATTCATCCTTAAAAAAGTATATCCTGCCATTTTCAACGAAATAGGTGAACCTGGAGGACATTAAGTGAAATAAGACAGACACAGAAAGAAAAAAAACTGCATGATTGTACTTCTATGTGGTATCTAAAAAAGTCATATTCTACTTACTTTTAAAAATTATATGAAGAAGCTTAAATACTATTGATTGACCAATGGAAAATTTCTACTTCTTATTATTGGATTTATAAACTACTATTCATATCATATTGGTCAAAGTAAACTTGCTCTGGCAATACCACACCAGTCCCTTATAGTTTACTTTCTTCCTTCTGCCATATGTAAATTTCTGGCGTCAACAGCTGCCTATCACTTTCCACTTTTCTGGTATGCATGAATGGAGAATACTGGAAGACAATTATGTCTTTTTTAAGTGAAAAATGTAAATTTCATAAAAATTACAGCAAAAAAGACTAACATGGGACATTTAATAACTTTCATAGAGTCGTTAAATTATAAAAATAGAACCATCTGTAGTAAAGGGTATCAGAGTCAGCAAGAATTATTAAAATTACATATTAACCCTAAATTTCCTTTGTTTTTCTATGATAGTATCTTTTAGTTACAGGCCCATTATTTCCCAAATGTAACTGAGTTACTAACTTAAAGGCCAATTGAAATTTTCATTATTCTTTCTGCTATTCATCCACTCTCCCTGAATTGTTCATGGGCAATGAAATGCCTAAAATATGTACAGGAAGAAGAGAAGTAGAAGAAAAGAGCCTCATAAGTGAATGAGCAAATAGATCCGGAATAATTAGGAGTTGGCTGTGGTGTTATATATTATTTTCTATGTGTATTAAGTAGTGTTTAGACATACTTAAAACTGGGAGAAACACTATAAATAAAAATCTATAACTGAAGTCTACATTTTATTTGATAGTCACTTTAGTTTTTTTTTTTTTCTATAAAAAGAATCTTCCATTTTTCCAAGCCCTAACATTGAGTTAAATCAGACATAAAGATTCTGCACTACTGGAGAAAAACAGGAGTCAGGAGTCATGATCTTCTGCAGGTGGGCAGCCAACAAAGCTGCTTCCACAGAACAGCAATCAGGCCTCCTGTCACTTGAGGAACTCAGAACCAATTGAGATGGGCATCAACCAGGGAAAAACAATTCCTTTCTAACCAAACAGAACTGTACTTGTATGAAATGATGCAGAAAACGGATGGCAGGAGGCCTTTCCAATTTGTTATCTGTTAGAGAATAGGACTTCTGTTTCTATCTGTCTGACCTCTGAGACATCTTTGCAGTAACTGAAATACTGTGATGGATAGTGCCAACTCTAGGAGGATTTGAAAAATGTTTTCCCTCTGGCCAAACATACAAGTAGAATTCATTTTCCATATTCAGAATCCAGATCCTAATGATTTTATATTCAGATGTGCTCAGCCAACCATCAAGACCTCACAGCACAAAGAATATTTTTGAGGCCCCCCCATTGGAAGAGTGTGGACCCGCCATTTCTAGCACAGTGTGAATCCCGTGTTAGGTTTGAAGATATGGGCACACCCCAGCTTGTCCAGGGATACTATGATGCAGGTGAGCAGGAGCTCTGTGATGGGTTGAATTGTGTCCCTCCAAAATTCATATGTTGAAGTCCTAACCTCCAGTACCTCAGAATGTGACTATTTGGATATGGGGGTCTTTAATGTTACAATTAAGTTAAAATGAGCTCAGTAGGGTGTGCTGTAATCCAATCTCTTTGGAGTCTTTATAAGGAGAAGAAATCTGGCCACAAACATGCATGGAGGGAAGAGGAAGTGAAGACCCAGGGAGAAGGAGACCATCTACAAGCCAAGGACATTCTCAGACTTCTGGCCTCCAGAACTGTGAGAAAATTAATGTCTGTTGTGTAAGCCACCTCAGCTGTGCTATTTTGTTATGGCAACCCTAGAGCCTAATACAGCCCTACTTGCAGTATGTTAAACTTCATTAGACAATCCATGTCTACACTCAACAAAGGTTGGTCCCCAGCACTAAGACAAAGTGCTCTTTCTACCTCTTGGAAGTTGGGGAGAGGGGATCAGCCTAAAGAGAGGGATTTGGTGACCAACAGCTAGACCAAGGGCCCCTAGAGTTGGGGAAGGGGAGAGGGCATTATGTGAAAAGAAGGCTCAACTTTTTTAATAGAAAATCATCCTTTGTTTTCTTTTACAAAAGCTTTACATGTTCACTGTAGGAATAATGGGAAATACAGACAAAAAAAATGAACAAACAAAATGCAACTATGGTCTCACCACTTGGAGGTAACTGTTCATACATTGTTGTAAATCTTTTCAGACCTTTTCCTATAAATACGTGAATTTACACACACACACACACACACACACACACACACACACAGCAAAATGGAATAATTTGCTTTTTATGACCATCTTTCCATGTCAATAATTTTTGATGTATAATATCATTTCAAATGTCTGATATTATTTCATTATATTGATTATATCCTAGAAATGGAATTGGTGGGTGGGATGTGTCCAAGCCTAGCCATATGTATAAGCTTTTGATATATGTTGCCAAATTGCCTTCCAGAAATGATACATCCATTTATATTCAGAAAGTCTATTTTGAGTGCAACATAAAGCCCTGTAACGGGTAACTCTTGACTCAGCTGTTCATGGGCTTTCAGCCAAATTCCTAGGGAGGAGAATGTGGAAACCAGAGGACACTTAAAATCTGTGTCGCCAGTGACTCAGGACACTCAGAGGCTTGATGGGGGAATGTCCAGTGCTGGTTGAGGGGGGCATTTCCTACTTTGGCAGAGTGACAGGCAGAGTGGAGGCTGGCAGGATCAGGATGTCCTGCAGCCAAGATGGGAGCTGCAAGTTCCAGAGGGAGAGGCCGCGTTGGGTCAGCAGCTAGGTGTCTACTAGGAGAGCATGGCATCCATGGAGTTGTGGAGAAGGAAGAGGTGTGAAGAGGGGACTCGTGGTGCCCCCTTGAGAGTGGGGGTCATATCCCTGGGGAACCCTGAATGGGCTGGGAGGGACCCTTGGGCTGAGGTTCCAGGGATTTTACCGCAGGGAGCCTGAGATCATTGAGATCATGACCCCTGGTTGTTAATTTTATCCCTCAGGCTTTCAGGGCCTGGGAAAATACAGGTTATACCAGGGAATGAGCACGGAAGGCCCGATAGACTTTGCAGTTTTTATGCATTAATGGAAGATGCAGTTTGACTTTGGTTCTTTGCCCGGTATAAGAGATCCCAGGGGGGCATACTTAAAAGGAAAACCAAGCTAATCTTAAATGAAAAAGGAACTATTTTATAAACACGAAAATTATACGGCGCTCAATAAAATGTGTTGGCAAGTAAACTTCTGACACACCGTATGATAAATAAAGTAGGCTGGTTCCTCTTGGGGGAAGAACTTGAATTCTACTTATTAGATTAAGAACTTTCAACAGGAATCTTTCTTGGGAAGATAAGCAGTGGTCTCTGATTTACCGGTGGATAGAGCATAGTAGAAAAGGGAATAGCACCTTCATTGTTGTCCAGAAAGGTGTTGTTAACCCTTCCTACTGCATTTCAAGACATTCACCGAGCACCTGGTCATCTTTGGGCCAAGGACCTTTTCTGGTCAGACACAACCTATACATGAGAAGGCCAGTCACGTTGATCTTGATATGGACTTTGAGAAAGAATAATGTGTTGTAGATAAGAGTGAAGAATTACAGCATTTTGTTTGACTTCTTTGAAATGTAGATTTAGCTGCTAAAGTTGCTCCCAAAAGTAAACTTATGTTCTGTACATTTGCCCAAGGCAACGAATAAATTTCCAATAAAACAAACAAACAATTCTTTCCTTGGGGTTGTTTTCTTCTATCTTCGAGTGGTACCATGGAGAATTAATTACTTCATAATCTTGCTCACGATAGCTTATCCAATTAAACATAGTTATGGAAAAACAGGGCTTACCGTCTATCACTGGCTTAGGCTGAGAACTTTTGAGGCGCAGCGAGGGCCGGAAGCGGGTTCGGTCGTTGAAGCTCCAGCTTTTCTGCACTTTGGTGGGGCTGCCCTCGGCTGTGATGTCGGTGCTCGGGGACCTCCTGTCACCTACTGAGGCTTGTCTGCTCTTAATACTCTGGCCCCTTGGGCTAGCCATGCGTACTCGCTCCTTAAAACTTAGCTTCTGACTGTGGACAACAGAGGCATGATTATTCCATTTCAAGCAATCTCTTCCACCCACTTGGGTCAATACTTTGATGAAACTGTATATTGTATTTCAACAGTGTTTTCAGCCAGTAGGAGCATAGCAATATATTCTTCCCTTATTGAAAATCTGAGCTTAATCTCTGTGTTTGCATTCATTTGAACTCAATCTCGCTAGACAGGTATGCGCACCCTTCCTGGATTCCTCATAGAAAGGACTGAGATCAGGCATGGGAGTTTGTACACAATTACACTGGAAACAACCAAGAACTGATTTGGTGTTTGCTTTAGAAACAGATTTCAGCTTAAACCTCAACTTTTGAGATTGAAAAAAAAGTTATTTTTTATTTGGGAGAATATCTGTAGTTTCTAAGCATTTCTACAGGGATGACAGTTACATATACGTATATATCTACATTCTGCATGCATTTCATATTCCAGGCAAGATTACGATATCCATAAATTCATGCAATCTCATAGCAGTTGGTAGTACTGCATACATAACATTAAACATACAACACTTAACACCCATTTCTTTTATGCTTGCATTCATTCTTGTGAGACAAAAACCACACAATGTCGAACAGCCCCAACATATAATGAATGTGATGACTGATTAACGGGATGAGATGTTATGTTCACTAACACAATTTCCTGCTATTAAACAGGTTATTGATTTGCTGTGGCAGCTACTGGTAAATTATATTTGTTGAGACATTCAGTTCTCAGATGCCAGCGAGGACCGAAATGTGTGTTGATCAAGGAAGCATCAACAACAGCAACAAAATCCAAAGTGCATCTCCCTGATTTCTTAATCAAAAGATGTAGTGTGATGTGGCGGGAAGGGCAGGTTGGAACCCAAGAGACCTGAGGTTTGGAGTCCTCGGCTCTAACATGAAGATGAAAACAGCAACGTTGCTAAGGGATTTTTGTGGGAATCAAATGAACTGTAGGAAGTGTTGTGTATTTGTGTTCTCGTGTCACTTCTAAACCACTGTTACTCACTAGAAAGTGACACTGTTATCCAGTGAGAGGGCGGGGACTCTTCGGGCTCTGAAGAAACGAAGGGTGAAGGGTCTAAGGGCAGGAACTTGGAGTAGCCACTCTGAGATGCAGAGATTGCAGTCATGCTGCAGCCTTTGTGGGGCATGAAGGAGGCAGTGTTCTCATGGACACGGATTATCTGAGACGAAGTGGAGCCCTTGTTTTTTCCACTTACCGCAATGTCCACTGTCCCCAGCTGCAGCATGCCAACAGCAAATGTGTTTAGTGGATATGTGTTTTGTAGCTAACAAGAAACAGTAACATTTATTTTTCCATGCCTAGTTGCTTAACAAATGATATTCTAAAAAGACACCACATTTTATGTGTTTACATGAAAACAAATCAAATAATGAACCGCGGTGATCAGAGAGTCCTGGTAACAATAAACGAGTGGACCATGCAGCTGACAGCCCCTGTCTGAAATGCAGACATAGCTAAGTCCAGCGTGACTAGCTGAAGGCACATGCAGAGAACAGGCCGGGCAGTTTTGTGATGGGGTAGGTGGGTTTCAAGAGTTCTTTAAAACAATCCCATCAGTCAAAGGCTTTCTCTGTACTTGACAAATGCATGATTAAATGGCAGATCACATTAAACAACAGCAACAATAACATATAAAACTGCATCTTTCTATGCTCGGGTTAGGTTCTTCACGTCATCCCAAACCTTCAGATTAATTATACAAATCCTCAAAGGGATAGGGCCCAAAATGTCTACTTTTCTCAAGCTTTTTCTTTCTTTCTTTCTTTTTAATGGCAAAAATTTTGTATCTCTTCAGTTTCAGCACATCTGTTCCATCATTTAAATTTATGATGATTGGGTTCAGGGACATACGCTCAACTCTGCACCTTTATTTCAATTAATGAACGGCTCAAGTTTACATAGCTATCATTACAAGTGTTCTCACTATACTTCATCTAATCCATTATCTTTTCTGGAATTAATAGATGCTAATTACTACAGAAGGCTGGGTTTAGTTAATATCGAATCATTTTCTCAAACTTTAAAGATTTATCTCTTTCTCATACCAACTAAATGAAGAGGAAACTGATAAAAACGTCTTAAAACCGTTTAATATGAAATTTAGTTTTTCCTTTTTAAAAATTTCAATTACTGAAAAAGTAAAAAAAATCTAAAATAAGCATCAGTGTCACACCTGACATGGCTTAATTACTGTAACAAAATATTTAAAAACAATTGCTTCTATGAAAATATTTTTAAAAAGTTGCCCCTATGATACATTTAGATATCATCTCTAATAATTAATGGAAAGTGAAAATAATATCAGTCTCTGAATCTCAGTACTATTTAAAGCACTTAAAGTTGATATAAATGAGTTTTAGTTACCATTTCTCTTTTTGTCCTTCTCAACTGCATGAATATTTATTTGCCAAAGTCTATGTTCAAAAATATCAAAATGATTTTAAAGTGAATTCAACATATTACAGATGAAATTAGAAAAAAAAAAGATTTAACATTTTCACTCTCTCTTTTGACATAATTGTAGGAAAGTTAAGAATAAGATCTTAACCCAGAACTTTTAACCAGGCAAAAGTTTTGTTCTCCAAAGCAAAGACCTGTTCTTACAGAAAGCCCACTTTTGTTTGTTTTTCAATTCTTTTCCCCTTTGGAAATCAGCAGAGCATCTTGATTAGATGACTATTAACCTGATTAGATGAATGTTATTGAAAATGCACACTGATTAAAAATATAAACTCTTTGTTGGTCCATTGAAGTTTGCATTATTTTCCTGCCTTTTTGTCACATCTATAAACACAATTTTTTGAGGAAGATTTATGAAACAGTATTTTTAGGAAGACTGTCAAAGATTATTCCCAGGAGACCAACAAGGCGGTACTTTCTGCGGAGAAAGTAACCAAAAGGACATCGTGGTCATGGATTGCGGCATCTTTGAGTATGCAAGCCCACCTTCCCGGCTGAGGACTATACTAGGGGGAGCCTGCACAACTACCGGGAATTCAGCAAGGGAATTATTCCCTCTCTAGGAACCAGATATGCAAGTTACTCAAATGGCCCAACATGCAGGCTACTACCGATGTTCCCTGCCAGGGAACTATGTGGCATTACTGTAACCCCACAATAATCCTCTTGGACCTAGAATGCTATAGTTCTTGTTATCCTTAATTAGGGTTTTAGCCCTTCCTAGGATAAGCATTCTACAAATTCTCGCCTCAGGCACAATATGGCAACTGAGCCAAAACCATCCAGTGCGTGCGGCAGCTCAGCAGTTGTCCTACCACAAGGGGGCGCCAAGGGGCTGACTGCTAGTGCTGTGCGGGACCCTGCCTATTTGTCCCTGGGGTAGAGTATCAAAGCAGGCAACAGGCAACAAGGAAAATTACAAGCGGGTTGAAAACCTCATTCAAAAAGTCCTTAGGAAGAGTGAGTCTCTGAGCAGGGCTCAGGTAGGATGGCGGTGTAACCTGGTCATGCACCTGAGGTTAGTTGGCATTCTCAAATTTCATGTCAGTAGCCGGGATGCTGGGTACCTCTGCTTCCGTGAGGTGTACATTCTGAAGAGCTTCTGCTTATTACTACAGAACTTACTAGGAGTGAGGGAAATAGAGCAGCACATTACTAAGCATTTCACCACCATGAAAGTGCTCAGGGATTTCTTTTTCTTTTTAGAACAACGAAGCCGTTTGGCTTTATTGTTTTTCAGATATAAGTATACAGATTATTTAGGCAGTAAGTACTAGCTATGTAGTTTAATTGTGCTGCTGGAAATATGACCAGTGTTCTTAGTGGTTAGGTTGAAATAACTGGATGTGAAACAGGGCATTACAATGGCGGTCATCTCTGTATTAGCATCTGATCCATACGAAAATTAAGAATATAAATATTTTAGAATATAGCAACCCTTGTAATAAATATCAATGCAACAGAGTAGAAATGGGGAACAAGATATTTCAGAACTTAACAAAATAAATATTTATAGAAATCAATGAAGTTGATACCATTAATTGCTTTGAAATATTAAAAAAAAAGTTCTTGATTTGTATAAGACATCTGCAGTCATAGTTAATATCGGTAAATAATTGTCAGAATACATGCTCAAAAAAGTCAGAAGAAAAGATTCTAGGTCACTAGCTTGTTAAAAAACTTTCTTACTGTAAGTCATCTGATGTGTTTTTAAAAGACTAAATCTTTTCCCTCTATCAATAAATGAGAACAGAAGGAGAGACCATGTTCAAAAGATTATTTTTGAAACAATCTAACATTTTGCCCATAAGGACACAAGTTGATTATGCTGAAAAAAGAAGTCTAGTCTTACTTAGTTTAACAACACATGCAGATCATTCATTGCACACAGAAGAAAGAGAATGTAAATAATGGAAAATAAATGCAGAAGAAATACAAGAACACACAGTCTTTTCTGTCAGCATTCTAGAGTTCTTTCCTAAGAACCATACATATCAGAACCTTATGAAGCCAACCACATTGGAGCTATTTGAACAGAGCACTCAGTGGATCACAGCACAAGACGATAACATAATAAAAGAATATCATTTATGCTTTAACTTTTAAGACATGCATCCTCATAACAGTCTCACAAGAACCTGTTAAAGCAACTTTAGATAGTCTACTAAGAAGTCTGGCAGGGTTCTATTTAAAGTCTATAAAGTGTGATCCAGGCAGCTTAACTGTGAGCAGGCACATAGCCAACAACTGTTGATTAAGGAGACAGGGTAAGCAGAGGCAGCGAGATTTACAGATCATCCCTAAACCTCCATTGGCATGATCTATTCTTGTAGCAATAAAAACCTAGTAGGCAGGAAGAAGTAAGAGCCTTTTTGTTGCAGTGTGCACTCGATGGCTAACCGACTTCTTTGTCAAGGAGGAAAGTAGGACATAAAAACCTCAAGGTGAGAATATTGGTTTCATCTGGTTAGATGGGTTTATAGGTAAATTCTATTTTCTGACAGTGACAATTTGCACCAAAACCCCGTTTAAAAAAATGAGTTGGAAAAATTACTTAATGGGATGATTAACTGCAATAAAATCAATAAACATATCCACCACGTATGAGATTAGAACTGTTTTAGTGGGAAGACAGAGGAAAACAAATGAATAATTAAATGATGCTAAAACAACTTTCATTTATTGTCTAAGTAAAGGAAGAACAGAGCGGGCTCCACTGACATTAACAGTGATTTGTACCTGACCCTGTACCAAAGAGTAAAAGGGACATTATTTTAACTGTTGTTCAGCTGAGCTCTTCTTGAGAGTGATGGTTTGTGTTTTAAAGAAAAATTTTGGACCTGTCGCAAACAATGCTAAAGCATCATGGAACCGGATGTCTTTCCTTAGCCCAAAGCATCGTAGATAATTTTTGTTTAAACATACCCTAACTTCAGTGCAGAAAGACAAAAATCTCTCTAACAAGACTGTTCCAAAGAAGGGAACCTCGTTAACTCTGGGGGTAAATGAATGTGTGTGATGCCTCACTACATTCTGCAAAGAGAAAAGCCTCTCTGGGTATGGCCTGGTCATTCAGACGTAACAAATGCCAGGCACCTGGAAAGAGTTACCGGCTACTGGATAAACGCATCTACACTTGAATTACTCCCAGTTCTTAACACAATGAAAAACCATAAGGAAAGACTTAGTTAGGAGACCTTAGGCTCTGAGACATCTGGAAGAAAACAGAGTTGGCTGAAGTTTCTCTCTTCTGCTTCTCTGAATCACCATCAATAACCCTGTGGCCCCAAACACAGTGAGGGGCTTGGCGCGTGGGTGGTGTCGATCAATCCATTTGAAACTGGGACAAGGATTATCAACATTATTAGTCTAAACCCAGATCTACTGTCTGCCAAGAAACAATCCTCGTACTAAGTGCATTTCTTTCATTTGCATTTTGCTTGAGTGAGGGCAAATTTGTTTTTCTTAAGATGGCACTGTTGCTGTTGTTAATACAATAGTCTTTTTGCATTCATTATGCAGTATTGTAAATTCTATTGCCTATGGGACACGATAAGGTGTAAAGCTGCAAAAACAACAACAAAGCTAAAGTAATGTTAAGCTGGGAGTTTCAGCTTGTTTCCTTCAGATTGAAGTTTTTTAGTTTTTTCGTTTTCTCTCTTTTCATGTATTTCCTCTTTCTCATTTTTGTTGGTGTTTTTCTTTACAAACTACTTGAGGTCAGGAACATTTTATTACTCCATCCAAGAATTATATCCGTTCTCTGTCATAGCTTTACACAGGGTGATAGGATACATAATGGGGGGATAGAAGACCTAAGGGTATGGAGTGCGAAGCATCAAGTAAGGCACGCATGCTACACAGTAATGTAGGACATGTTTCACTGTGCTTTTCCAAATGTTCAAGACCAGGGAGAAGCGAGAAATCTCTGTGTAACATAGCTCAGTGTTTCTGTTTATGTGCCAAACTAAAGATGAGTTCTTTTTGACACCTTCAGTCACCATTATGTAGAATAAATTTTAACGTATATGTGAACATATTTTAGGTATATGCGAACACCATGAAATGTAAAAAAATTTGGTTTGTTGTCTTTTTGAGTCATGATGGCAGACTAGAGCTTCCCTTTTGGAGTGAGGAGCAGAAGCTCAACAGTTACACTTTAATTTTGTCTTTACCTTCTGCCTCGGTAACATTGGGAAGACGAGCAGATCATGTGTCGGCCCACAGGGACCCCTCCCTCAGGACTGCCATAAAGGGTCACACTTTTGCAAGCATCTCCACATAACTCACAAATTTCCCTTTTAGGCGTCAATGGCTGTTTTTTGGAGGATGAAACCAAGACGGGTGACCTTACTCTTAGGCAGCTATGGAGTTCGTGCCAAAGATTTGGAGTTTCTGCCTTTAGGATTTGGAGACGAATTACCCTTTGTAAATGGATAGCTCCGAAAACAAGGAAAGCTTTTCAAATATCAGCAGATATTCTAAAAGAGAATAATGGCCATGACTCATGTTGTGTAAGTCTTTTCAAGTAAATTCTTCACAACAGAAGGATGGTGGGGTTCGCATGGAGTCTGGACAAAAGAGGACTAAAGGTTCGGAATTGGTCAGCCTGACTCTTCTAGTCTTAGTCTATACAATGAGTCAAATGACCAGAACCTCTCTTTGGGCAAATATATCTCTTAAGTGGAGAAGACCGAATCTTTGGGCTACTAAAACTTTCTGGAAATATCACCCAGGAATATTCAATGACCTTTGATCTAACTCCTTGTCTACCAAGGAAGAGAAGGGTCTTTAATGCGACCCTGCTATAGGCTTCCCTACCCCAAAGGAGAGTTGTGCATCCTACCACGTCTGTCTCCCACAATGGGTGCATTTGTGTTTTGCCTTGTGAATCTTTTTAGGTGTTAATTAATGTAATGCAGGGTCTCATCACCCCAAGTGAACTTTTGAAGCTAGTTTCAGTACTGTATACATGTATTATAATTAATGTCATTTAGTAGAACAGTACAAAACTAAAGGAATGATCCCTGGACTCTCGTTGGTCCCCACCGAGGGGCCAGTTCTGCCCAGGAGGGATGCTGTGTTCCCTCAAAACTGAAACAAACAGTGGTGATAGGAAAGGGTTTTTCTTTCTTCCCTTCCAGGCACCTGGATTTCTCCTGCTGGTTCTGCCTCTGCTACTCCTCACACCACCAGTACTGAGATCCACCTAGCTCTGTCCTTTGAGGCTATGCTCCCAAATTCAGACCCTTTCTGGCACTTACTAACAAAGAATAAAATGTTCTCTTTCACCTCCTATTCCCCCTACGTCTAACTCTCTGCTCTTTAATCTGATAAAGCATTTCCTTGAAAGGATGAAAGAATGACCATAAATTACTTGGTGAAGTTTCTGGGAGGATTATCTTCTTCTTAAAGGATGGTGGGCGAAGGTGGGGGGAGCTCTTTTCCTGAAGCATGCCATCTGAGTAAACCTCAGTGTTTAATGAGCTGGAGATGTCACAGAAAGATTGTTCCTACCTCCTATACACGGTGTTCCTTTTGCCAAAAAAAAAAAAAAAAAAAAAGCAAGCCCAATTTCTTATTCTAAAAGAAGGACCCTGATGAAGGGGAATATATCTTATACTGCTTCCTGGAATTTGAATACTTGGGTAAGACTTCTCTCTGAGAAAATGGTAGCATGAAACAACCAAAAGCCGTAGTTATTATTTTTCCCCAAGAATGTTCCATGCGCTGCTGATTGTAAAGAGCAGTGAGTGACTTAGGGAGACACTTCTGCTTCCAAGGGAAAAAAAGAATCAGCGAAACAGCAACCTTTGCAGGCAATATTGTGAAAGGTTGCTTTTAATCATTTCATATTTGTTGATCAATTTTACTCACATGAGACACATTTAAAACATCTGTTAGGCATCAGATTTATAAACAAACATGTAGCAGAAGAGAAATCACAAACCTGCTTGATGTTTCCCCTTGTTCTTTCCTTCAGGTGCGTGCAGGCAGAAGAGAAATGATGATAAACCGGTGAATACATTTATAGCACTTGATAATGGCCAAATTGGAGATTGGGGAATAAAGTAACCTTAAATATTTCTTTTCAAGCAAGATCCATAGAAGACAATAGTCTCTGTAATAAGTGTACCCAACTTTTAAACATCTATTTTTTGTGCCACAGACCTGAGCTGCCACATTTACTTAGCAAGACCAATAGTGCCCACATGTAACCCAAAACTACAGACTCTTCATTAGCTAAAGTTACCCGTCCATGGTTAAGAAAAAGTGGTTCTGACCTAACTGGCATTAGCATAGACTCTTAGAATGGTGCTGGTAACACTGTAGCTGTAGTCCTGTGCTTTAGGCAAACTTTTGAGTTCCTAAATCTGGATTCATTAATGTGTGACTGTGACCTTGAACTTCAATCACTTCTTGAGGAAGATTTTGTTTTCATATCGTATATTGAAGGAATTCTCTTGGGAGTAAATTAGGCACATGGAAAGTTGATCATAACTCTCCTAGCCTAGGATTGGACGGCGTTTTTAATAACCCATCTTAGCAAATTCGGTTCTGTGCAACATGGGGTAGAGTCCCTACTCTTTGCGAATGAGCTGCATGTCCTTGGGCAAGCATTTTACTTTCTTGTAGGTCTTGATTTTCTTATGAGTAAACGAAGGCATTAGATTAGATGATGTCTAAGTTCTGACTTCTTAAGATATCACATGGCATCCTTGGAGCTTGATAGTTCCCCATAGCTTCATAAAATATCAGACTCAGTCCCTAAAAGAGCACATTTACCTGTGTTATACACTTTACTTAGCCTTCATTTTCTTTGAGAAGAAAATCAAGAAAAAATATGGTCCCGCTGTAAATCCTTCTGTTATTAAAACAGAACTTTGAAACAGCAACGGCTAAGACCTTGAAAATGTATGTGAGACCAGCCAGATGAGAAATGAGAGAGTCGGAAACTGCTGGGTGTAGCCCTGGCAGGTTTGAATGGGTATGACATGCCCCTATGCCCCACACACTTGTCACAACCCTCTTCTGTCCTACTCCCTGGAATGAGGCAGAGAGGTCAAAGCATCTCATTTTGTCTTTAAAACTGCTGGGAAGAAGAGCATGAGTTCGTGTTTTTTAATGATAACAATATCATTGATGATGATGCTATTGATAATATGATCTCTCTTCCCTGACCACTTGTTTAAAATTGCAGTCCCGAATGTCCCCTAAATTCTTTCCCTACTTTACTTTTCTGCTTAGCACTACTGCCATCTAATCTATTATGTATTTTATTTATTTATTTATTTGTTTGTTTTCTCTTCCCAATGTCCCTTGAATATATATTCCCTGCAGCTTAAGATTCTAATCTATTTGTTTTTTTTTTCTTTCACTGCTACATTTCTAGAGCCTGGAACAGTGCCTTGCAAAATAATAGATGCTCAATGAATAGTTATTTAATGAATGCATAAATGAATGAATGAATCATTTCTTCCTTCAGAAGTTCTTAAACTCTGCATGTTATAGGAAATTTACTATGTAAAAAAAAGTTTCAGTATGTTTTTTACTACATCACTCTGAACTCAGTAAGCCAGTCAATTATAAATGTCAAAATATCCCTCTAAATTATCATAAATTACTCTCTTCACAGATTTACAAACTTGAATAAAGCAGGTTTGCTTTCTAAAGCGAAGGTTCTGAACTTGGCTTCAGGGAGTCTATGAATACATGAAAATGGTAGGCAAAGTTTTTATTTTTTGTGCACTGAATATTTTTTTGTGGGAAAGAGTCCATAATTATGATCATGTTCTCAATGGTTTAACAACAACAACAATGATAAAGCTTAAGAACAACACAATTTGGAGCAATAATGTGTCGCTACTGGGAGAGATGTTAGGACATGAACATGAGGTCCCCGTGAACTTCACCAGTGACTGTTGTGTTATTCTGGACAAGTACCTGTTATTCAGTAAATGGGCTGAGATTCAGAGGTTAATGGGGGGTGTGGGGAGAGGACAACGAGGGAGATGGCTGATAGCCAGAGTGGAACGGGATGAACACAGGGGTTTGCATACATTCTCCTCTACACCCCCCTCCCACATTTAAAATGGAAGGTATCAGAGGAAAAAGAGAAATTATGTGAGTAAAATAATAGTTTATGCACTGGGAGAGTTTGACTCATTATTAATTTTTTTCTAGGCTTCAGAATGACCTTAATTCAAAAACTTCAGGAAGTAGAAAGCCAAATTATCACATGATAAGCAACCACTCTCTTCTGTTACTTGAGAACCTTTTGTTTTTTTCTACTAGCCTACCTCTTACACATTCACCTAGGAACCTTCATGAATACAAGAAATGCAATTTCTATACAATTCCCATTTCTGATTCATACCCCCAAGGAATAAATGGCATGAGTTATGTCCCATTTTGTTTTTAATACTACAACTTTGAGTCTCATACTCCGTAAAAGAAATTCAACTAAATTTTAAGATCTACATGAAAAGACAATTGTCATCCATGCATTCATTCAAAGTATCCCTGCTTCTATCCTTGCTAAGGCTCCATCCCTTCTGAAGCCTGGGGCTCTATGAATATCTGTCACAGGTGCTGACAAAGTTTCGACTCCAACTTCTAGGAGACAAGTCCTAATGGAGCTTAAGGTTTATCTTGCTCACCTTTAGTCCTTCAGTTGGTGGATGGGAAAACTGAAGCCCAAGGAAGATTAGGGAAGCAATGTAACGAATTCTGACAGTGACAGGTCTACGGCTGGTCAACAGTGTGACCTCTGAAGCATCACAAACCTCCTTTGAGACTGAAATTCCAGGCAACAAGTCATGGAGGTTTTTCAGCTGGTTCCTCTTCCACATCAAGTTAGAAAGAGGTTTTTCTGACTGAATCACAGGAGTTAGATGCAACCCTTTTAAGCGGCTAGGATCAAAGTTTTGTTGGACTATGAAGGGAAACAGCAAGTGCTCTAAAATACTAAGTCAGATAAGCACTTTGATAACTTTTGAACAATGTGAGGAACAGACTGTTGTAATCAAGCTGGGTCACACACAGAAAGCCTTCCCCTTGACTTAGTGGCTTTACTTGTTTCACTGATTTCTTTACTTAGATGGTGATTATGATTTAGTATGTTCTGCTAGTTGAACTGGAGTCTAGGATTTCAGGATTAGATTTTTTTTTTTTAATTAAAGATCATTGTGGTAGCCCTTAAGGCTGTTCATAATTTTTCTGGTTCTCCTCTCTTTTTCAGGCACGTGGTAGGATAGGACTTTCCCATCCCCTTTGAGTTGAGGCAAGGCAAGGCGATTTGTTTTGACCAATGGATTTTGAATGGAAGCCATATTACTTTCAAATTTTGAATGCTCATTTCAAACTTTAGTCTGATTGGTCCCATGGTCTCACTGTACATTATGTTCCTATTAGGACTCCAGCTCTTCTTTTGCTACTGATACTAGCAAGTGAAAAGCTCAGGGACCATCCTGGTGGGGAATCCAGATAAGAGAGGACTCTGAAGGACTTTGTGCAAAGATACATTGCTCTGAAAGTGCTCCCTGCTTGGGGTCAGGTATCGGATGGGGTTTAAACAGTCATTGTTTTTCCGGAAACATGGTGCTTACCTTCAGAATTTTGGTGGCTTTTATGAAATGATTTATTAGAAAATAAGCATGTAATAGTAGAAATAAATCTCTATAAAAGTTTAGATTCCTTTCATCTTTAAGCTCGGCCTGTGAGTGGTGAGGAATGATCCATTTAGTTTTGTGCCCAAGTTGCTACTGAACAGGGTCGAATCTCTCAAAGAGCAACAGAGAATAAGACAAGCCCAAAGTCAACGTGTGTGTGTGCGCGCGCATGCACGTGCATGTGTGTGCATGTGTATGATTTATTTGGCGAACTTGAGGAGGCTTGATGACAGCGCCAGCTGTCACACTGATACCTACTTGGTGGGGCTGCAGGTGTGCAAGGCCTTCAAGTGTGGCTTCCAGGTTGCAATGGAAACAGACTTCTCATCAGCTGCATAACTACGCCAAACGCACTGCATGTGGCATATGTGAGGCATAAAAAACAAAAACAAAAGAGAGGAGAAAACAAATAAAATGAAAAGGGAGATTATTAAGTTAATATATCTTAAGAATCTTTTCCTTGTCATACTTAGTCCTGATAAATGCCCAAAGGGTGAAAAAGACTACGTTGGCATATTCTGCCACATTAGTAGAATCGTTTGTCCAAACAACTCACACCAAAAAATAAAAGTACCTAGGGATGCCTGAGTGGCTCAGTTGACTCTCGATCTCAGCTCAGATCATGACCTTGTGGTTCATGGGATCAAGCTCAGAGTCAGGCTCTGTGCTGACAGCGTGGAGCCTGCTTGGGATTCTCTGTCTCCCTCTCTCTCTGCCCATCCCCTGCTTGTGTGCATGCACGTGCACGTGCGTGCTCTCTCTTCCTCTCTCTCAAAAAAAAGAATAACTAAACATTAAAAAAAAAAAAGAAAAAGAATAAAAGTACCAAAAAGTAAAACATGAAGTGATTTTTGAAATGGCCAGGAAAAGATATGACTTATTTGATGCAAATTATCTGAGCACGAACATGCCTTCTGGGAACCAACTGTACATCTTTAATCACTATTTGATAAGATAGTGCAAAAGACTACTGAAAACCCACAAGGCAACTAGTAAACTAACTAGTAAATTAATGACCACCAGGGTCATTAATGTAAATGAATTAGTGTAATTCCATGATGAACTGTGTAATATTCCTAATGCTAAAAATGAAGACAGTGGTAACAAAAAGCAAGGCTAAAACAAGATGGAGAAATGTATTCTCTAGGAATATAATCAGAAAGTTAAAAATTAATTTAATGGTTGGGGTGCCTGGATGGTTCAGTCGGTTAAGCGTCTGACTTTGGCTCAGGTCATGATCTCAAGATTTGTGAGTTTGAGCCCCATGATGGGCTCTATGCTGACAGCTCAGAGCCTGGAGCCTGCTTTGGAGTCTGTGTCTCCCTCTCTTTCTCTGCCCCTCCCCCACTGGCACTCTGTCTCTCTCCCTCTCTCTCTCGAGAATAAACATTAAAAAAAATAAAATAAAATTAATGGCATGGTCTAAGAATATGTTTATGGTTTTCTGATGCAAAACATAATCTCTCTCTATTTTATATATAATTAAATCTGATATATATAATACAATGTATTTTCATGTAGTCATCACACTCAGAGTGTGGATTAAGACTCTTATTTTGTAGAAGAGAAAATCAAGACTCAGATAAATTAAGAGGTTGGTAGAGTTGAGACATTATCTCAGATAGCCTGGCTCTTGGTCTTAGAATCCCTCTATTGTTCTTTGCTTTACTACTTGATGACTATTGCTGGAAAAGGTTCTCTCTACACTGTCCATTTGAGAGACTGTCTGAACTTACTTTCTGTATAAATTTTAGTGAATTTTTTCCTTTGTAATAAGTCTGCAAACATTTATTTTTAAAAAAATTTTTTTTAAGTTTATTTATTTTGAGAGAGAGAGAGAGTACAAGCAGGGGAAGGGCAGAGAGAAAGAGAGGGAGAGAGAGAATCTCAATCAGGCTCTGCACTGAGTGTGCAGAGCCTGATGCAGGGCTCAAACTCACGAACCATGAGATCATGACATGAGCCGAAACCAGGAGTTGGATGCTTAACTGACCGAGCCACCCAGATGCCCCAATCTGCAAACATTTCTATTGACCAAGTGTTTACTCCAATATCCCAAGAGAAATTTTTTTAAATTACAACTCATAAATCAAAGCATTCTACTTTATGTGGCAGATTCATTTAAATGGGTCATATTCCTGCCATATAACTATCATTAATGATTTTGAAACTGATAAGGAAGAGAACAGTGATCAATGATCACTGATCATTAGATCAATGGTCAAAACTTACATGAAGAGAATATCATTAAATAAATGTGCACTGAACAAAAAAAGTTAAAAATTGACCCAAAAACTTTGGGAAACTGTTTGGCGGTTTCTATTAAAGCTGAATGTATATATATATATATATATATATTGTATGATGCAGCTACATACTCCTACATACATACCCAGTAGGTGTGTTTACATATGTTCATCAAAAGATATGCACTATAGTGTTCAAAACTTCACTGCTCTCTTAATAAATGAAAGTTGGAAATGCTCAAACTCCTACCAACAGTAAATTAAGAGATAAGTTTTGGTACATTAACATAACGGAATAGCACACTATTATAACAGTAATAGCACACTGGAACTATGCTCAATGATGGATGAACTTCATATGAATAATGTTGAGTGAGAGAAACAAGACTCAGAATACTACATGCTGTGTAATTCCATTTCCATAAAGTACAAGCAGCAGGAAAAACTAAGCTATGCTGTCAGAAGACCAGCACAGTGATTATCCTGGAGGGACAGTGTTGAGAAAATGTATACAGGAGGTACTATTCTTTATCTGGGTACTATTTTTTATCTGGGTACTATTTACACAGGAGTGCTCAGTTCTTTAAGATATGTGCTCTATTCTGTATACACATTATACTTCAATAAAATGTTCAAGAAGTGATATAAAAAACTAGAAAAATATATAGTAAGGCCTGAGGGTATTTTTTTTTCTTCATATTATTAAGGAAGGTTTAAATAATTGAAGCAGGGTTCCTTGCCTGGAGCCTTGCTTACATGGCTCATGTTGATTTATCCTACAAATCTGTGAAAACTTCTGCTGAGTATCTTGGTATCTTAAAGAGAGTAAAACAATTATCGTTTCATCTTGAAATGGTAGTTTTTGCAAATATTGTACAAAGATAATTTACAGAGTGACCTAGAGTAGTCAATGAAAACACATGGATTTATTATTGCAGCTGCTGCTGCTGCTGCTTCTTTTTTCTTCCTCTTCTTCTTCTTCTTCTTCTTCTTCTTCTTCTTCTTCTTCTTCTTTGTTTATTTATTTTGAGAGAGAGAGAGAGGAAGAGAGAAAGAGAGAGGGTGCATGTGTGCATGTGTGCCCATGAGCGGGGGAAAGGCAGACAGAGAGGGAGAGGGAGAGAATCCCAAGCAGGCTCCACACTGTCAGCACAGAGCCCTATGAGGGCCTTGATCTGACGACTGTGAGATCATGACTATGAGGTCATGACCTGAGCCGAAATCAAGATTCAGACACTTATCTGACTGAGCCACTCAGGCACCCTTATTATTGCAGCTTCTCATATAGTGAGGCCCAGAGAACTTCCAATGCTTTGATAGCATAGATGACTGGTTTAATTTAACAGTTTTCATAGAAGGCATCATATATATGTGAATTCAGATGCTTTGAAAGCATAACCTATGTATAACCAGAAGCACACAGCAAGTCTGTGCATTATTAGATACCAGTGAAAAAAAATTCCAAACAATACAACAAAGACCAGGACATTACCTGCCAATGTTATAAAGAACTGGGGGCAAGAGAAGCCTCTTTTAGAAAATTGAAAATTTTCTTCAAAATAAGACCTGGTTTCTTACTCTTTTTCTATCAAATTGATCTCAATAGCTAATCTCTATTCCTTTCATTACTCTTCTCTAGAAATGTCTTGTAAATGGGAGGTACAGAAGGAGCAAGTAGCATCTATATCGGGACTGATATTAGTTAACAGTCAAGATGGAAGTGGAAAGTGTAACTCCTTTAGTCTTACACTCTTTTTTATTTATTTATTTATTTATTTATTTATTTATTTATTTATTTATTTATTTATTTATTTTTAATGTTTATTTATTTTTGAGAGACATAGAGACAGAGCATGAGCAGGGGAAGGGCAGAGAGAGAGGGAAACACAGAATCCGAAGCAGGCTCCAGGCTCTGAGCCATCAGCACAAAGCCCGACGTGGGGCTCGAAATCACAGATCGTGAGATCATGACCTGAGCCGAAGTCGGTACTTAACCGACTGAGCCACCCAGGCGCTCCTAGTCTTACACTCTTAATAACTTTGTCCTGTCCGTAGCGCGCGCTCTCTCTCTTTCTCAGCTCATTGCTTCAAGTACCTGAACCTCAAGGCCACAACCATATGATCAAGTAGCTAATGTTTCTATATTTAAAGCCAAAATCACATAGTGATTAGCCTGAGAAAAATAATGTCCCAGAGGGATATAATGTACATGGCATATAATCCAAAGGATAAGCCAACAAAAAAACAAAAAGAAAGTCAAATTTACCATTTATCAGGTGACTCTGGTGCTTTAGGCAGCCCCCAAAATTCAAACTTTGGTCTATAATGGTAAGTACAATATTGGTATAATTAGGTTTTTAGGGAGTATTTAGTTTGTATTGTCTGGAGTATTACAGCTATGGCACAATCGGCCCTTTCCAGAAATTTTAGTTTCAGGTCACCTTCTAAAGGTGTAATTAACATGGAACTGATTATTTCTGAGGTACAGAATTCAAGAAGTCAGATAACTAGAAGATTAAGGATGAAAACATGCAATCCCTTTCTCTACCTTGCTTCTTCATTAATTTTTAAAAATGTTTATTTATTTATTTTGAGAGAGAGAGAGAGAGGGAGAGGGCACAAGCAGGGGAGGGGCAGAGAGAGAGAGAGAGGGAGAGAGAGAATCTCGAGCAGCCTCCATGCTGTCAGCACAGACCCCAATGTGGAGCTCGATCTCAGGAACCATGAGATCAAATAATGACCTGAGCTGAAATCAAGAGTGAGATGCTTGAGTCACCCAGGTGCCTAACTTCTTGAGTAAGGGTAAACAGTAGATAAAGTTTTGAGATCTTTCATGTCTAAAAATGTCTTGCACTCCATGAATAGTTTGGCTGAGTGTAGAATTTTAGGTCGGAAATAATTTTCCTCCATAATTGTGAAAGTACTGTTACATGGTCTTTTTTTTTTTTTTTAATTTTTAAAATGTTTATTTATTTTTGAGAGAGAGACAGAGTGCGAGCAGGAGAGGGAGACACAGAATTCAAAGCAAGGTCCAGGCTCTGAGCTGTCAGCACAGAGCCCAACGCAAGGCTCGAACTCATGAGCGGCAAGATCATAACCTGAGCCGAAGTTGGTTGCTTAATCAACTGAGCCACCCAGGCGCTCCTGTTATGTGGCCCTTTAATTTTAAGGTTACTAATGAGAAAGCCAATGCAATTTTAACTCTTGACCCTCTGGATACATCCCGCCTAGAAGGCATTTAAGGATCCCCTTTTTTGCAAGTATTCTTTTGTTTGCAGTGCTGGGCACTTGGTGGCCCTTCTACTGTGACCACGCAGTTCTGGAGAATCATAATGTAAAATTACTTTGACAAAATCCTCCCTTTAGTTTCCCTGTACTCCTTCTGAGGCCCTCCTGTTGATTGGATATTTGATCTCCTGGTAAGGTCATCCACCTTTCCTATTTTTTGGTCTTATTTTCTCTCTCTGTCTTTTCCTTCTAATTTCTGGGAAGTTTTCACAACGTTAGCGCTCTTCTGCTTTCTTTTTTTCCCTGCTGTCATGTTTTTCACTTCTAGGAAATTTTTTTTCAGGCTGTTCTTTTTTACGACTAAAGCACTAAAAAAAGATTATATAATCTCTGTGTAAGGCTTGAGTGTATTAACTGGTGGCCTTGCTTTAAGGTAATGGGGTGAAGACTCAGCTGTTTCACTGGGGAAAGCCAGAGTTTTGAAATATATATACATGTATATATATATATATATATATATATATATATATATATAATTTTTTTTCTTTTCTTTTTAGCGGGGAGGCCAGGTTGCTTCCCCAAAGCACTATCTTCTAGTCTCTTCTCTTCAGGAAAATAAGCCTGTCTCTCAGCATCCACTTCACAAACTTTCACTTAATTCTCCTGTTTCTGTTTCCAGTAAGCATCCTGGCTCCACCTTGAGCTGGATCTCTCTTGATGTGAACCCTCTAACATGGCACTTTTGAAGTATCTTTCAATGCTAGCCCCAAGCCTTCAGGAATACATAAATGAGGATGCAACTGCTGCTATTTGATTATGATTCAGACCCCAGGGACTGAGTTCTAGCTCTTCCTAGGCTTGGCCTGGAGATCAAGTGACGTCATGTATTAGAAACACTCTGCAAACTGAAAAACACTTCCCTAGTCTTGGGCATTATTAATAAAAGTTGTGACATTTGGGCAAGTATTCAAGCTGCTTTCTTTTCCCAGACCGCTCCACTTGAAATGAAAAGTTAATTTAAATGAATCATGCAAAGATATTGACACAGCTAAATTTGCTGAAAGCTGCTGGGCTTTTAAACTTTTCTCTAAAACCCAGAAAGGCTGGTTAATTTAATTGTCTCACCAACCAAATGACAAAGCAATTTGGGCATCTCAGTGCCCTTTTATTAAAAAAAAATTTTTTTTATTGAGGCATAACTGACGTATAACATTAGTTTCAGGTGTACAGCATAATGATTTCATATTTGCATGTATCACACATACGATCATCACAATAAGTTTAGTCTCCTTCAACACCCTTTTCGACAGATTGTGGCTCTGGCTTAAAATAAATGACATGACTCTTGGTCTCGATGCTTTGTGTGTTCAGCAAACCAAGGCAGGTTTATTGGGCAAGAAAATAAATGGATCAGCAAATGAGGATTGCTTTTCAATCTAGCACATTCTTAAAAATAAATTTCTGCAATATGTTATCAAAGCTTAAAGCCCTGAATTCTGGTGAAGGGTCACAGCAAGGAAGAACAGTGAATACCTTTAATAATTATATTATTATTCCTACGTCCAATAAAAAAATCAATTGCATTTGGATGGGGGAACAATTACCTTTTAAATTTGTAGATTCGGGACACCTGGGTGGCTCAGTCGGTTGACTTTCTGACTCTTGATTTCAGCTCAGGTCATGATTTCACATTTGGTGAGATTAAGGCAGCATTGGGCTCTGAGCTGACAGTGTGGGGCCCGCTTGGGATTCTCTCTCCCTTGCTCTCTGCCCCTCCCCCACTCATGTTTGCTCTCTCTTTCTCTCTCTCTCAAAATAAATAAATAAACTTTAAAAAATCTGTAGATTCTACTTTGATTAATGAAACTATGATTAGATTTTAAAGGTATTCTTGAACATTTTAAATCTTTCATTTTATACTATTTTTTGTTCAGCATAACATGAATTACATTACAGTTCATTAATTTCAGTTACATTAATTTCAGGTGTACAACATAGTGATGAACCACTCTATACATTATGCTGTGCTCACCACAAGTGTAGCTGCCATCTGTCGCCATACAACACTATTAGATTACCACCGGCTATATTCCCTATGCTCTATCTTTCATCCTGTGACTTATTTTCCCATAACTGGAAGGATGTACCTCCCACTTCCCTTCACCCATTTTGCCCAATCTTTTACCCCATTCTCCTCTGCCAACCATTAGTTTGTTTTCTGTATTTATGGGTCTGTTTCTGTTTGTTTGTGTGTTCACTTGTTTTGATTTTTAGATTCTACATAAAGGTGAAATCATATGGTATTTGTCTTTGTCTCCCCTATTTCACTTAGCATAATACCCTCAAGGTCCATCCATGCTGACACAAATAGCAAGATTTCTCTCTCTCTTTTTTTTAAAGGCTGAGTAATATTCCATTGTATAAATACACCACAACTTTTTTATCCATTCATCTACTGATGGACACTTGGGTTGCTTCCATATCTTGGCTGTTGTGAATAATGCTACAATAGCATAGGGGTGCATACATCCTTTCGAATTAGTGTTTTTGTTTTCTTTTGGTAAATACAAATACTGGAGCATAGGTTATTTCTATTTTTAATTTTTTGAGGAACCTCCATACTGTCTTCCCCAGTGGCTGCACCAATTTACATCTCTACCAACAATGCACAAAGGTTCCTTTTTCTCCACATTCTTGCCAACACTTGTTATTTCTTGTCTTTTTGATTTTAGCCATTCTGACAGGTGTGAGGGGACATCTCATTGTGGTTTTGGCATGCATTTCTATGATGATTAGTGATGTTGACCATCTTTGCATGTGTCTGTTGGCTATCTGGATGTCTTTAGAAAAATGTTTATTCAGGGTCTCTGCTGATTTTTTATTAGGATTGTTTGGGTTTTTTGGTGTTAAGTTGTATAAGTCTTTTAATATATTTGGGATATTCCCTCCTTATTAGATACATCATTTGTAAACATCTTCTCCCACTTTAAGTAGGCTACTTTTTCATTTTGTTGATGGCTTCCTTTGCTGTGCAAAAGCTAATTATTTGTACATGTTTAATTGTTGATCACAATATATGTTACATAACCCAGTTCCATAAAATGAAATTCTAGATCTCTAAGCAAAACTGTTCAATCAGCCTTTTTACCTTTCATAGGTTACCTGAAAGGAAGGCCTTATCTTGCTTTATCTGTGGACATATAAATACCTCGGTCCAAAGATTTGCTGCAAGAGTAGTAATCCGTTTTCAAGTTCAATTGCAAATTGTTTTTCACAATTTAGTAGTTGATAAGATAGATCAGGGAACTTTCTCCAATATTCTCTATACTTGTCTTATACAGTATGGTAGCCAGTAGCCATCATATTGCTACTGACCCCTTGAGATATGGCTAGTGCCATTGAGGAATTGAATTTATAAATTTAAATAGCTACATGTAGCTACTGGCAACTGTATCGGGCATCATAGTTCTATATCATCACAAGGGATTCATGCATGAGAAATGCCTCAAAGAACTCACTTTTTTTTTAATTAAGAAAATTAAAATTTTTTTTTAGTGTTTATTTATTTTTGAGAGACAGAGAGAGCCAAAGTGTGAGCAGGGGAGAAGCAGAGAAAGAGGGAGACACAGATTCCAAAGCAGGCTCCAGGCTCTGAGCTGTCACACAGAGCCCAACACGAGGCTTGAACTCATGAACCATGAGTTCATGACCTGAGTCGAAGTCAGACGCTCAACCGACTGAGCCACCCAAGTGCCCCTTAAAATTTTTAAAAAAAGTTTATTTATTTATTTATTTTGAGAGAGAGTCAAAGAAAGAGAAAGAGAGAGATAGAGAGAGAATGCACAAGCGAGGGAGGGACAGAAAGAGAGAGGGAGATACAGAATCTGAAGCAGGCTCCAGGCCCTGAACAGTCAGGGCAGAGACTGATGCAGGGCTTGAACCCACGAACCATAAGATCATGACCTGAGCCGAAGTTGGACGCTAAACCGACTGAACCACCCAGGTGTCCCACAGGTTTCTAACAGAACACCTGATATTTTAATATGTTTTTTTGTATAGAGTTCCCCTTTAATATCCAGAAGTATCAAGAATATCTGCCTAGAAGTGATTGTATTTTGAGTATGTGTTGATTGAGAAAATATACAATAAAAAAGCTAATAAATACTTTCGCAAGGTTTAAATAAATTTAAACTTTATTAGTGACAACATACAGTATCTACATTCTCCTGGGAGCATGTAGTCTAGATATGGGAAAGAATAATGACTGGTTCCATAGGTAGACATATATGATTGGTGCCTGGATAGATGGAAGGAACCTGTAGAATAACGTCTGCATTCACAAGTTGGAAAACACTGTTCTAGAATTAAAAGATGAGAAGTAAATTAAAGATAATTAAAAGATAAAAATAGAAGAAAAATTCATCGGAAGTATGTTAATCCCTCATAACCAGTTAAGAAGCACCAAAGGCTGAAAGGCTACTTGGGCCCCAGGTATTTAGTGTGCATACTAGAATGCGTGACGTTTGTTTTCATTATGGTGATTATCTACTTGGCTTCAGATCTTAAAATTCTACTACTTAGGGATCTTTTTCATTATGAAAACAACATTTATCTTTAATGCTCTTTTAAAATCTAAAAATTAAAAAAACAGAGACCCTCAGTGGTTGCATTAGAAGTCATGTCCAATGGCTGTCAATAATTGTAGAGTAGTTCGATTTAAAAATTAATACTTATTGGGGCACCTGCATGGCTCAGTTGGTTAAGCTTCCAACTTCGGCCCAGGTCATGATCTCACGGTTCATGAGTTTGAGCCCTGCATCAGGTTCTCTGCAGTCAGCACAGAGCCTGCTTTGGATCCTCTATCCTCCACCCCGCCCCTTCCCCACTTCATGCTCTGTCTTTCTCTCTCAAAATAAATAAACATTTAAAAATTAATATTTATTTAGTCATTAGATACAAAAAGTTGTCCTTTGCGATATAACCGAACTGCCCTTCCCGGCTTCTTTCCCTTGCTCCATTTCTGTTAGAGGTATTGCATATCATAGCCATGGGCAAAGGCTAAAGGTAGGGTAGTGCAGTAGATATCTGATGGCAACCCAGCTGCTTAAACCTACAGTCTAAATGAAAACAGTGTGCTTGTCAGTATTAGGAATTTATCCAAAGGATACAGGAGTGCTGATGCATAGGGACATGTGTACCCCAATGTTTAAAATAGCCAAATTATGGAAAGAGCCCAAATGTCCATCAACTGATGAATGGATAAAGATGTGGTTTATGGATACAATGGAATACTACTTGGCAATGAGAAAGAATGAAATCCTGCCATTTGCAGCAATGTGCATGGAACTAGAGGGCATTATGCTAAGTGAAATAAGTCAGTCAGAGAAAGACAGATATCATATGTTCTCACTCATATGTGGAATTTGAGAAACTTAACAGAAGACCATGGAGGAAAGGAAGGGGAAAAAGAACGTTACAAACAGAGAGGGAGGGAGACAAAACATAAGAGACTCTTAAATACAGAGAACAAACTGAGGGTGGATGGGGGTGGATAGGGGAGAGAGGAAAATGGGTGATGGGCATTGAGGGAGGCACTTGTTGGGATGAGCACCGGGTGTTGTATGTAAGCAATGAATTATGGGAATCTACTCCCAAAACCAAGAGCACACTGTATACACTGTATGTTAGCCAACTTGACAATAAATTATATTCAACAACAACAACAACAGTGTGCTTGTTACTACAACATGAAGATAAATCCCCTAACATCTCAGATCACTGCCCCAAACCCCTCCAGTTTAGAGTCTGCATCTCTCATTGCTTGTCACGAAGGGAAAAAAATTTCAAATTGTATAATCGTTTTCTGCATAATTAAATACCAACTTCATGGTATGGATTTAGAGAGGAATATATTTTGTGATTCTTAGGCAACCTGGTTTTAGGATGGTTCTATTCTGAAAAGATATAGATGGCAATGGGAAAAGCATTCCTTTTTAGTGCTGAAGCAAACCCTGAGTTATGGAAAAGAAAATGAAATGTTAAGCAACCTCATATTATGAGTTAGTTTCAAATAATATGCTTATTAGTTCATATTCTCAAACACTGACATATTCTATAATCCCACCAGCTCTTAAGATAGGATTAACTATTTCAAGTTATTGCTCTAGATGGCATTAAAAGCAATCTCATGGGCAGTAAACCTTAACATCCCGAACAAATACGCTGTTCTTTAGGACAGTAGCACACATCTGCCTGGAGAAAGTAATCGCAAGGCAGGGAACAATGCCATGTTCTGCTCTATCACTTAATGATCAATTATGTTTCATCAAGTAATTCGTAAGATGTATTAGGTCATTCCAGGAGCAGCACAACAGCTAACCTCTCCATGGCCTTGCTGGCATGGTTAATAAATCTGAGCGGTACACGGGCCATTTGCTGAAAAGATATACACTTGGGAGGGGGGGCCATTTGGCCAAATCCAAGACTGTACATTAAGTTCCAATTTCATTTTTACAAACAAAACAAATCAGTAGCGCTACTAAGCACTGAAGCACAAAGACTGGAAATGACCCGGCAAGCACTTACAGTGACAGATGTTGCCATCAACCTATTACATTGACATTCACCTGAATGAGGTTGGCAGCTGGGTTCCTTCTTTTCTCAAAGTGTTTCTGGCGGTGCTGTTCTTGTACTTTTAGTGCAAAACCTGAGCCAAGAATGCCCTGGAACAAAATATGAAAAAAGTACTTAAAATTTTTTCAAAAGGACTGTTAAGCAATATAAATATTAAAAAAAAAACCCTCCCAAATGAGTCTAAAGAAAGACAAACACTATGCAACCTGCTCGTAAACATATTACTTATTAAAACAAACACTATTTCCCTCTTCAATGACACCACTGGCAATGGCAAGTTGTGGGGCAAGACTGCCAAGGAGTGTAACAACTTTTGTTCTTTAGTAAATCAACCAGGCAATGCCGGTAAGAGGCATTGCAATTACAAATAAAAATCACAATTTTTAAAAATGTTTTTTCGAGTGGCCTTCTCTGTGACACTTCTTTATATGTTTAAGTTAGAGGAAATGGTTGTATCCATTTGGAATTAGGGGATGAATAGAATTCAGAGGCTAGGAATTCTGGTTTTGGGCGGAAGTGAATTTATAACTTTGATGATACTACATAATTTTATATTTTCCTTTCTTGAAATGGTGGGGTACATTTAAAATCTGTTCCAGCTTAATTCTCCACGATGCTATAATTCTACACCTACCCGAGTAGAGTGAAAGGGGTGGGGGGAGATAGTTATCCAGACACTCAGTTTTGAAGGCAAAGTTTTCATTTTACCTATTTATACAATAAAGACAAGAGTCTGGGTTATTCCGAAGAACAGTCCTACTTCCCCAAGTTTTAATCTCACATTTTAGCATTCCTTACCTTTTTGGTTTTAGCTCACCTTTTCAGATTTTGGAGTTAGTGAGACTAGTATGTGTCTCCTATGTTTATATTAGTACTTTTGGCTGGTTTGCTTCCTTCTGCTTATCATTTTGATCTGCCAGAATCCTGGCTCTTTGAAATGCCTCCCTCTTTCCAGTTTGTTCTGGTCTAACATTCGTGGAATCAAGATGCTTTGTTTCAGCCTTGGGCTGGCTTTTGGAGCTTGCTAAATTCCATCTCTGGGCTTCGTCCATAAGTCTCCACTTTATTGGCATGGGACGTGGATCTCCACTGCTTTCAAGTCTGTGGATTTCACTTGCTAGCTATAAATTATTATCTTTTTATTAAACTTCAAGGAGTCTAACTCTTAGGCTAGCAATGGATGTCTTGTAAGCACTGAGTTGTTTTTCTTCTCTCTCTCTCTCTCTCTCCACACACACACACACACACACACACACACACACACACGTTTATTTATTCATTTTGCAAGAGGGGGGGAGGGGTACAGAGAGAGGGAGAGAAAATCCCAAGCAGGTTCCATGCTATCAGTGAGATCATGAACCCATGAACTGTGAGATCATGACCTGAGTCAAAATCGAATGCTCAACCAGCTGAGTCACCCAGGCACCCTATCTTTTCTTTATATTTTTAAAGTAGCTCAAAGATGGTATAGGCTACCTGGGCAGGAGGTGGGTTTCTCATCTTTAGGTGGTGTTAAGTCTCGCCTGGATGACAACTTGACCAAGATACTTTTGGGCTCTAGATCACCTTAAACTCCCCCTTCTTATCTTACATGTTACAATTCTGAGCACATCTGTGACAACAGCCAGATAATCAGTAATGCAATTATGTTTAAAATACAGTTACACTATAATACTGTTTGCTATTAATGAGGAATAATCTACTCCATTATTAATTAGGATGAATGACTGTACTGCGAAATTAGAAATTACATTATAGGTTCTGTTTTCCATCTGTCTTTGTCTGTGATTGTCTCATGCTGTCTAAAATCTTCGTTAGGCTGAGGCTGCACAAACCAAACTTTGTGCAAACATAAAAACCTGGCCTGTATGGTCTTGTTTGTCAATTTAAACATTTCCCTCCGTGTAGAGGTTATACAAATGGTCTTCCAACTTTAGGCATTCACGACTCCTAAATTTTTTCCTGCTCTTTGAAGTCACTTAGGAAAGATTGATTTATTTTCCATTTAATGTTATTCTTCATTGAGTATACACATGTGAGACAACAGAAAGCATCAGAGAGTATTACATATTTGTTGTATGTATTGTGCGTACACACATTACAGGCTTGGGACACATAATCCACTCATGGAGCACACTGCAGATTTTGTAGACATTAAATTAACAGCAATAGCTACCATTTTTGGGCAATCATTATGTGAAAATGAGGTTTAAAGGTAAATCCCTTTTGGAAAATGAAGACAGGCCCAGAACAAACTCAGCGTTTGCCAAACAAACTAAAATGTGCTAAAAATCACACTGGCATTGCTTAGAAACACGTATTAGTAGTTGGCAAATGTTTGCTACATATCTTATGCGCCAGACTGTACATCACAACAGTTATTAAACCAGGTCTGCTCATTGTCTCATTATGGCTCCATTCCAGTTTTCTTCCACCTCTAAGTATATGGCTCAGTGAACCTCAGTAGAAGTCTGTCAAAATAAAGTTCATGATGTGTTATATATATTATATATAATATATATATAACTCATGGGATATATATGTTATATATGTATATAATCCATGTGCCATGCCTTCAAATAGCAACATCAAAAAAAAGAAACTTCTTAGAAATTGACTTTTGTTGGGGCGCCTGGGTGGTTCGGTCGGTTGAGCATCCAACTTTGGCTCAGGTCATGATCTCACGGTTCATGAGTTCGAGCCCCGCGTCGGGCTCTGTGCTGACAGCTCAGAGCCTGGAGTCTGCTTTGGACCCTGTGTCTCCCTCTCCCTCTCTGCCCCTCCCCCATCCATTCTCTTTCTCTCTCTCTCTCTCTCTCTCTCTCTCTCTCTCTCAAATAAATATACATTAAAAAAAGAAACTGACTTGTTTTCATTCATTGCCTAAGATCACATGACTAAATTTTCAGGTTTTATGTTTTAGTGCTATGTTGAGAAGTGCTACATAAACATCAAGTACAAATAAACTATGTTTTGGTCAACATTTTAAATATCTATCCCTTTTTAATCTTCCAGATTAAAGGAGCTTAATGTAGCATAGGAGAACAGGCTAGACTGAACGATACTGTTCGCAGGAGGGAAGGGAGTATCCTAAAGAAGAGAAAGGCCTGTGCCTTAGGGCGAGCTGGGGAGCCGACTGCCTCTGTCTGCTCATTAGGTTAGGGATGCTGTGGGCCTCAAGGGAAGTGACCTCCGAGTGGAGTTTGGAAGGGTGGCTTATTTGGCTCTGTGATGTGCAGGAGAGTCCTTCTGCTTGGAAGAAAGATGTGGAAAGCTCTTCTCCTTCTTGGTCCTTGAGTTTCCTGGGTGGGAGGAAACCCAACCAGGGATGGCTCACATCTCACCTCTAAGTTTCCTAGCAAAATGTGCTCTCCTCAATCTCAATCATACGACACTGTTGCCGGCAGGCACGGAACACATAATGGCATTTCCAGCCACCTTTTTTAAAGGCATATATGGACCATTTAGTCTTTCATTCAGTATATGAGAATTCAGTACTTAATACGAGGTTGCAATAAAAGATACATGGTAAAGCCAACGTTTCTTGGCATTGTTAGGGATTGTTCTGTGCAAGCAAGCTTCTCAGATTTCCAACACATATTAATTTAATTTGCATATATGAAAGTTGTAATCACTTTATTGGGAAACATTTCCAAGCATGACGACTTAGTGTCTGACCTCTAACCTAACAATTTAACCTTCCTGTGATAGTCCAGAGTTTCATTGTGGGGACTGGTATTTTGCAGTGCTGGCTACAGCCAGCTTCCAGAGATGGGTTGACCCTAACACTAATTGGCCCCAGGTCTTTAACATTTTGAACACTTGTGTCTGCCTGTTTCGTACAAACATTTTCCCCTTCCTTTGTTGGAGTTTTCCACCATCTCTTCCCATCACAATGTTTGATCAATCAGCTGACCTCTGCCTTTGCTGTTTATAATCTTCAGAGAATTGTGAGACTATGTAGCTCAGCTGATCAGAATTTTCTCTAAATTAAGAACAGGTTATGATTTAGGTCTCAAGAGGCTCTCCTACGAGGACAGCATATACACTGTTGTCGATTTTAATAGCCCAGAAGTTGCCTACTTCTCTGTTTATAGTTTTCACTGGATCACACAGGTTGTTTTATATGTGGTCTCAGGATAAGTATAGACACAAAAGCAGCAGTATGCTTTGGGTAAAAAAGCCCAAGAATGTATTTCTGTTTCTAAAGGTATTTTCATGTAGGGAATTTGATTACTGAATGAGTCCCTGCTCTGTTATGGATTGTTGAGCTTGCCAGATAAGTTGATTCTGGATAAGTTAGATTTTTTTGGACTCTCCTTCATTTTGTCACTTCACAACAGGAAACAATACATCGAGATTCATACATAAAATGGAAGAAAAATTTCATGAACGTTTTCTTCATGGCAAGCATTTGACTTATATCACCATATTGCTCTTGACAAAATTTCTATGGGTGCAATAATTCTTCTTCTATTATATAGATGAAGAAACATACCCAATGTTACTATTATTGGTTGAACTGTATCCCTCTGAAATTCCTATGCTGGAATCCTAATTCCCAGTGCTTTAGAATGTGACCTTACTTGGAGATAAGGTCTTTACAGAAGCAATCGAGTTTCAGTGAGGCCATTAGGATGGGCCCTAATATGATATGACTGGTGTCTTTAGGAGAGGAAGTTTGGACATAGACATGTACAGAAGGAAGACAATGTGAGGACGCAGGAAGAAGACTGTTACTCGTGAACCAAGGAAAGAGGTCTGGAACAGATCCTTCTCTCATGTTCCTCGGAAAGAACCAACCCTGCTTGCCCCTTGATTTTGGACTTCAGAACTGTGAGACAATAAATTTCTGCTATTTAAGCCACTCAACTTGTAATACCTTTAAGCAGCCCTGGCGAACTAATACAGTCGCATAAGTGGTACATGACAAAATCAGGTAGTATGTGGCTTTAAATTCAAGCTAAGATCTAATGCTCAAGTATATGCATGGTCTTTTCAGTGTCTTCTCTGTGGTCTTGTATGGTCTGGGGCAGAACAAGCCAGTCAATCCAGAGTTGGGCTCTGGCCACAAGAGTGTCCTCTACACTCATTCACAGGCAGAGGAGGAGCTCTGTGAGCCAAAGGCTGGGATGCTGAAAATCCCTAATCCTTTGGCGTCATTTGGAGGGGTGCTCTGGGGTCTCTGCTCAGCAGAGACTGTGACGCCACTCAGCTTCTGTCTGGAGCAAAAGTCAGGTTATTGTTCCTTAAACATGCCTGCTGCCACTACTGCAACACTCCTTTCCGTTGGCTCTCTTCCCATACAAGAGGTGGAGGGAGCAAAAGTGAGAATTTGGGGATGGAGGCAAATTGTAATATTTTGACCAACTGCCTTTAAAAAAAACAAGAGGATAAAATGATCAGAAAGTAAGCGTCATCCATTAAGGAGAAAATAATCAGAGGCTTGGGAGAAGATAAATGTGTTCTTCATTCTGATAAGATGCAGAAGCTGTTCATTAAGAAAAATCAGTGATGGTGACAGAAAGAATAAATCATCTGCCACACTGAAGCCCTTTAAGGTCATATGCTTTTCACTCAAATGGATCTGAAGAGGTAAATATTCCACCCAGCTCTTAAGTAGCACATGTTATAAGCCAAATCGGAGATATCAGTTTAAAAAGAAGATATCTTTAAATCTGTATACATATTTTAAATGTATTAGTAGCCCATCGAATGAGAGGCAATGCCATCTGAATTACTATTTGGTCATAAATACATAGAGGGCATAAAACTCTTAGGTTAAGTATCTCCAAGGGAAGGCCATATTTCATAAATTTTCCAACTAGATGTATGTAGAAAAGTCAACATTATATCAATAAAATTATATTTGTAGTGATATAGATACGTTCCCGGGCACGCCAACTTGTGAAAGCTCATGCTAATAAACCTCTAAGATCTAATTTAAACTGTATTTATTTCTGCAAAGATACTCACGGCAGGAAGTGCAAAGAAAGAAATGCCAAGGAGTGCAAAGCCTGCAGAAAGCAATCTTCCCAGCCAAGTTAGGGGAGTTTTGTCTCCATAGCCAATCGTTGTCAATGTAATCTAAAAACAAAATAAATAGAACGTGCAGCTTAAGTACTTGAGAGGAAAGTTAGGACCTATGAACAGGAGGCACAGCTACATTTCCGCTAAATCATTATTCAACAAGCCTTGTTGGCGCATTTTATGACTGTGCTTTAATTTTCCGTGACGCATAACACAGCTTCTCTTTGTTTAAGGAAGGGAATAACCTACATACTTGTTCCTCCCTTATAACACAAGTTTCCATCTTTTCTAAGTGTATCCAAAGAAAGGTTATTTAAATAAGCGGATAACCATCAGAGATACAGAAATGATAGCACCATGGATTTAGGACTGGACCAGTACACAAAACAATAATTTATGTTAATTAAGGCCGTCTATTTATTACCTTGGCAGGCATTTCCTGGAGGTCTGGTGTGTGCAAGGTACGTGTTATGATTTGTAGTGGAACAAAAATGAGAGGTACATAGTTCTTGTCCTAAGATATTTATGGCATAAGAGGGGAGACACGTCACACACAAATCATTAAAACACAAAATAGGGCAAGACAAGCACTGTGATGGATGCACAAATAATCTGCTAAAGGGATTCAAAGAGCAGATAATTTCCAGCTTGGAGGCGGGGGGTGGGCCATCAAAGAGGCTTTGAAAGAGAAGCAATATTTTGAGAGGCGAAAATGATAAAGAGGGTGATCTAGGGTAGGAAAATAGGTGACCAGCTGCACAGCAGTGAGAACAAATATGGTAGGTTCTAGAAAGTATAAGTTGTTTAGTTGACTGGAGCAAGGCGGGTCTTAAGAGGATGAATGGAAGAGGAGATTAACTAGATATTCTATTGCTAGATCAGAGAGTGTCTTTGAAAAACGATATTTGGATCATGTCTCTCCCATGATCAGACTGCTCCAGGATCTTCCCCTGCCTCTTAAAACAAAGTCCCAGCTCTTCTCCAGGGTCCATGAGGTTCTGCATGATCTGGAAGAATGATGGGGCAAGTGAACTGGAACAGTCGCAATGAGGCTGTATGGGAGTGCAAAGTAAAGAGGCATGCTTATGAAGTTCAATAGAAATGCATTTGTTAATTGTCTGGGATGAAGGGGAAGAATAAGTCAACAAGCACTTAAAAATTTTAAGGAGAAGATAGTTCCACCACAAATAGAAATATGATGAGAAAAAGAAGATTTTGGGGCAAAGATAGAGAGTTTGGTTTTGCAAATAAGTGCTTTTTAAAACATTTTTTAAATGTTTATTTATTTTTGAGACACACACACACACACACACACACACACACACACACACACACACAGCGTGAGCATGGGAGGGGCAGAGAGAGGGAGACAGAATCTGAAGTAGAATCCAGGCTCTGAGCTGTCAGCACAGACACTTCAGACATTTAAGGGATGAAAGGGAAAGGAAAGTTAGAGAAGAATAAATATTTTAAAAAGTAATGGAACTAGAAATGGGTCATATAAATGGAAACTCAACGAAGAAGAGAGAGTTTCATAAAGGACCAAGTGATCCCTGATATCACAATCTCATAGAAAACAAGGAGAATGAGGACTGAGAAAAAAGATACTGGACATGGAGATAGATGGTCACTGATTTCTAAGAAAGTGGTTGCGTTGGTCTTATCACCCTACCTGGGTTTTGGAGGAGGGGCTACATTTGAGAGGGAGAAATGACAGGAGGTGGTGCTCCATGAGGCCAGACCTTTCAGAAACGTTCAACTCAGCTGATGAGCCTTCCTAGCAATCTTCTCTCCTCACTTCCACGAAGTATCTTTGGTGGCTCCTCTCATGTGGGACCTCCTATGCTAATCAAACTTCGACTATTGGATTCTCAAGGTTTAATTCTGGGTCTTTCTCTCTTTTAAAAAATTCTCCTCTCACTTTCCTTTCTCTTCTACCCCATTTTTTTCTCTCTTTTCCCAGGTGATCTTAAGTGTTCTCATAGGTTTAAGTTTTTGTGGTGAACACACAAAATTTATACCTCCAGGCCAGATTCTTCTGAGCTCTGGACTCACATATGTGCAGTTTATATTTCTATTCGGATGACACACAGTCATTTAAACTTCACATGTTTAAAACAGTGCACATGGCACAAAAACAGACACATAGACAAATGGAATAGAATAGAAAATTCAGAAATGGACCCACAAGCATATGGCCAACTCATCTTTGACAAAGTAGGAAAGAGTATCCAATGAAACAAAGACAGCTTCTTTAACAAATGGTGCTGGGAGAACTGGACAGCAACATGCAAAAGAATGAAACTAGACCACTTCCTTACACCACTCACAAAAATAAACTCAAAATGGATGAAGGATCTGAATGTGAGACAGGAAACCATAAAAGTCCTAGAGGAGAAAGCAGGAAAAGACTTTTATGACCGCAGCAATTTCCTACGCAACACATCTCCAAAGGTGAGGGAATTAAAAAGCAAAAATGAACTACTGGGACCTCATCAAGATAAAGAGCTTCTGCACGACAAAGGAAACAACCAACAAAACTAATAGACAACTGATGGAATGGGAAAGGATAATTGCAAATGACATCGGGTAAAGGACTAGTATATAAATCTATAAAGAACTTATCAAACTCCACACCCGAAAAACAAATAATTCAGTGAAGAAATGGGCGGAAGATATGAACAGACACTTCTCCAAAGATGACATCCAGATGGCCAACAGACTCATGAAACGATGCTCAATGTCACTCATCATCAGGGAAATACAAATCAAAACCACACGGAGATACCACTTCACACCAAGTCAGAGTGGTGAAAATGAATAAATCAGGAAACTATAGATGCTGGCGAGGATGTGGAGAAGCAGGCACCCTCCTACACTGTTGGTGGGAATGCAAACTGGTGCAGCCACTCTGGAAAACAGTGTGGAGGTTCTTCAAAAAAAATGAAAATAGAGCTACCCTATGACCCAGCAATAGCACTGCCAGGAATCTACCCAAGAGACACAGGAGTGCTGATTTATAGGGGCATGTGTACCCCAATGTTCATAGCAGCACTTTTGACAATAGTCAAATCATGGAAAGAGACCAAGTGTCCAACAACTGACGAATGGATAAAGAAGAAGTGGTATATATATATATGATGGAATACTACACAGCAATGAGAAAGAATGAAATCTGGCCACGTGTGGCAACATGGATGGACCTGGAGGGTATTATGCTAAGTGAAATAAGTCACTCAGAGAAAGATGTCACTCAGATACCATGTTTCCACCCATAGGTGGATTTTGAGACTTAGCAGAAAACCATGGGGGAGGGGAAGAGAGGAAAAGAAAAAAGACAAAGAGAGGGAGGGAGACAAAACATAAGAGACTCTCAAAGACTAAGAACAAACTGAGGGTGAGGGGGGTGTGGGAGGGGGGAGAGTGAGTGACAGGGACAGAGGAGGGCACTTGTTGGGATGAACACTGAGTGTTGTATGGAAACCAAGTTGATAATAAATTATTAAAAAAAAAAAAAGCAGTGCATGTATTCCCCCCAAAGCTATAACTCCCCCAAATGTATCCCTTCCCATCCTCATCAAAGGCACCACCATCCACCCAGTTGCTCATGTCGGAAGCCTCAGTTGTCCTCATTGCTTGTTTCCCTCACTCCTCTCCCTGAATCTATCAAGTCCCACAGATTCTATTACCCTAAGGTACTGCAAATTTGTCCCCTGGTCACTGTCCTCCCTGCCACAGTAGGCTAGGCTGCTGCAGCAATGTCTTAATTGCTGTCTCTGCTTTTGCTTTTGCTTCCCTCCAGTTCCTTCTGTCACACCTGCGAGGGAAGTTATTTTGTGACTTCCTTTTAAAAATCCTTCAACAGCAATTCATTGGATTCAGCTTGAGCTTCTAACTACGGGCCTGCCTGATCTGGTCTCCACCTACCTCTCCAAGATCATCCTGATTTCACCCTTGCTCACTGTACTTTATTCACAATGTCCTTTCAACTCCTCGAACAGGCCAGGCTATTTCTGCCACAGGCCTTTGCATATCCTGTTTCCTCAGCCAGAATTGCTTTTCTCCCCATTCTTACTCTTCAAGTCTTATCAAAAATACTCCATCATCAGAGAGGTCTCCCCTACCCACTCTGTCTACAATGGGGCCCCCTGTCACCTTCTACTGCAGTCCTTTGTTTCTTAATAGCACTTACCATAAGTGGGAGATTTCTGTATGCTTTGTTGGGGGAGAGGGTTCCTATTTCTTTTACCAGAAGGGAAACTGTGTCTTTACTCTGTCATTTCTCTAACATCTAGCATGCTGCTTACCACAAAGTAGGAGGAACTCAATAAATATTTAGTAAATAAATGAAGAATCCTTTCAGGAATGCTGGCAACAAACGGAGTGAGAAAAATAGGGCAAGAGCTCCCAGAAACCTTTGACTTGAAGGCAGGCTTTCTGGGATGTATTTGTGTGTGTCTGAAGAGAGAAGGAGACTGATGGGGGCGGGGAAGACTGGTAGCTTTATATAGGGCAAGGCAACCACGGAGGAAGGAAGATAGGATCGAGGGTGCTGTTGGGAGGGTTAGCCTTGGTGGTATGGAAGGACACCTCTTCCACCGTGCAGAAACGATGGGGACACTGTGTGAATGAAGAGCGGCACTGGTTCTCTTCAATTCCAGTTAAGGAGAGGGTGGGATCAGCTGTGGGGAGCAAAAGGCTTACAGCAAGGAAAGGGCTTGGGGTTGTGGCAATGTGAGAGGGGGTCAGGGGAAATCAATATGAGGTCTACAGAGTGGGGGAAGCTTATCCAAAATTGGAGAGAGGGAGTTTGTAGTAGAACCGAGCAGCCAAGTTAATCACACACCACTGGCAGTATCAGTGGTTAGGGCTCTCAGAAGAATTCCTTGAGATTGCAGAAAAAATATTCCTGGCTCAATTTTAACATTTTTTAAAAGTTTATTTATTTATTTTGAGAGAGACAGAGACAGCGCCAGTGGGGAAGGGGCAGAAAGAGAGGGAGACAGAGAATCCCAAGCAGGGTCTGTGCTGCCAGCACAGAGCCAGATACGGGGCTCCAACTCGCGAAACCCCGAGATCATGACCTGAACTGAAAGCAAGAGTCGGTAGCTTAACTGACTGAGCCACCCAGGTGCCCCCTGGCTCAATGTTCTTATAGGTTCTTAATCTTAAAATATATGGGAAAGATTTTAATCTATAATTTTTCTGCAAAGTAGCTTAATTCTTTTACAGCATTTTAATAATAACAAACTGAAGGAGGTATTTCATTTGTCACAGCAACAATAGTAAACTTTACATTCTAATAATGCAGTAGTCCCAACTTATTCATGAGGGATACATTCCAAAACTGCCAATGGATGCTTGAAGCCACAGATAGTACTGAGCCGTATATATACTATGTTTATTCTTAGATACATATATCTATGATAAAGTTTAATATATAAATTAGGTACAGTAAGGGATTAACAACAATAATAAGGACAATTATAACAACATACTGTAATAAAAGTTATGTGAATGGTCTCTCTTGAAATATTATACTCGCCCTTCCTGTGATGATGCGAGATGATAAAACGCCTAGTGATGAGCTGAAGTGAGGGACTGAGGTAGGCACTGTGAAGTAGTAATAGGCTACTATCAACCTTCTGACCAAACCGCAGAAGGAGGGCCATCTGCTTTCCAAGCACAAATGGATTGTAGGTAACTAAAACAGCGGAAAGAGAAACCACGGATAAGGGGGAACTACCCTGCATTGGAGTTATTCTCCTTGACTCATCCCTCAGAGAGGGGTGTTTTTTTTGTTTGTTTGTTTGCTTTGGTTTTTAACCACTGCCTCTAACTCTGAAGAATGAGGCACGGCAGTGTCGATGGCTCAGGATTTCATGGTGAGCAGAGAAGAATGCCTGTTCTATCTCATTCTGTAGTTAGAGTTGCTCTCCCTCTGACACGCGTCCTTTCTCTGGAAGAAAAGAATGCCTGAACTCCGGGAGCCCCCAGGGGGACGGCAGACACTCCGCCCACCTTCTCTCTGCCCTCCCTGGGTGCGGGATTCCGATGACCACAGTTCGCTGCCGGCAGGGGCCTGGAATGACTGGCAGCCAAGCTCAGGTGCAACAACTTCCTCCACTCCAATTTCAAAGTCTCTCAGGATGTTGCCTGGTTGAAAGCATAGAGGCCTTTTGTTGCCAAGTCGGGCCTGAGAAGGATCTGGCAGGCGGGTGGCAGTTTTGTCTCAGTCCATGCTGGGGAGCGAGCTGGCGGGAGTTGCCTTTGTTTGTGCCTGGTGGGAGCATGTCACTTTTTATGGCTGCAAAGGGGCAACTGGGCTCCCTGATGTGAACAGGCAGGTAGCATCGGGGATGAAACTGTGACATTTCTAAGATGCACATACAATAAAAATACGTGAACTTCTTTACGAATTCACACTGACCCATCCGCTTGACCTGGCTGCTGGCTTTCTAAGCAATGACAGGTTGGATGCGATGAAACCGTCCTCCGGTGAGCCTGCATAGATGTTCATTGATTTTCTGGACTTTTAGGTCAAGCTGTCCTTGAAGTACCCGTGTGTCCCCTTGGAACAGTACAACGACATTATGTTTTCTTTTCTTGTCCTAGCATCTGGAACACCCTGCTAGTGATTATCAGCTGGTCCTTTGTGCACGAACTGAGTAGCAGAAGCCCTTTTGGTGTTTATTTTCCCACATTCGTGCCAATCGATAACCCCATTTCTGTCTTCTAGAAATCTGGTCAATCTTTCAGTGGCTGAACGAGTAATGCTGAGTTTCATTTGGATCCAAATGTAGAGAAGGGTGGGCTCACACAGAAGCCCAAAGACACCAGCTCTTTGCGGGAGCAGGTTGTTTCAGAGAAACTTGAGAGGGTGCACACCTCATCTTTACGGGATTGGAAGAAATCCGCCATACTGGACATCATTTCATTTTTACCTGCTTTCTGAGCTTACAAGACACATGCCTGTCACCATGTGCTCAATAGATTAAAAGTTTAAAATGTACTTACATATCGATTTTTGATTCCTACTCACTGACTTTTGTCTATGGTGTTTACAGTTTCATTGGAAAGTTTGTGAAGTTTTGAATTTACTCATAGCAATGAAAAGATAAATTTTTAAAATTTCAAATATCTCTTCCAGTGCCGTTTTAGGGAGACTACTACTTTCTGTAAGCGAAAAGATGCCATTTATTGCCATATATTGTGACCCCAGGTGGACACTGCCAGATGCATTCTTAGGCTGTAGCCCGACAAGACACATTAGGATCTGAGAGGGAGTGGCTGACTTCAGCCTGTCACTCCACCTCAGCTGAGCCTCAGGAATGCTGGTAGTTTGTGCCATGTCTCCAGTTGTATCATCTAGTGGAAGGTGACTTGGCAGCTGGGAACAGTCCAGATACATTTTTGCCCTCGTCTTCCATATACTCAGTTTTAGCCACGCAGGTGAAAAAAGATATTTTCTGAAAAATATGTGGGTTGCAAATGTTGGTATGAATGTGTAATTGGATTGGGGCTCCTTAGTGTGTTTAGTAACCCATAGTGCTTCTTCAGGAATAATACTACAAAACAAATGCAAATCCTGGCCCAAGCTTTCCTTTTTTTTTCTTTTCAATTTTTAAAATTTAAATTCTAATTAGTTAACATACAGTGCAATATTGGTTTCAGGAATAGAATTCAATGATTCGTCACTTACATACAACCCCCAGTGCTCATCATAACAAGTGCCCTCCTTAATACCCATCATGCGTCTAGCCTATCCTCCACCCACTTCCCTCCATCAATCTTCAAATTGTTCTCTATCTGTAAGAGTCTCTTATGGTTTGTTTCCCTCTCTGTTTTCTTTCCCCTACCCCTTCCAATAGGCTCATTTGTTGTGTTTCTTAAATTCCACATATGAGTGAAATTATATGGTATTTTTCTTTCTCTGATTGACTTATTTCACTTAGCATAATATATTCTAGCTCATCCATGTCATTGCAAATGACAAGATTTCATTCTTTTTTATGGCTGAGTAATATTCCATTATATATATATATGCATATATATATATATATACACACACACACACACATATGTATACACACAATACTATATATATACACACACATACACACACTCGCACGCACACCCCCCCCCCCCACATCTTCTTTATCCATTCATCAGTCAATGGACATTTGTGGCCCAAGCTTTCTTGATTTTTCTTCTCTTCTCTTCTCTTTTCTTTTCTTGTGGGATAGCAGATGTTATGGCCAGATTACAATTTGGAAACTGGTTAGGCTGTAGTTTTTTTTCCTTTCAATAACAGAATTAATTACAAACCAGTAGATATAAACCCATCCTTCTTCTCTTCAAGTAATAAATCAATAAACATTTATTGGTTTAACTTTGAGGGTACAGTTATGAATACTAGTTTATAGCTAGTGCATTCATGTAAACAAGCTAAGAACATACTATTTGTAGATTTCCAAAGTACAGAGTCATGTCCATATAAGGCGGTCTTTTACATGAGGATGATTCACATTGGCAGTTTGTGAACTAGTAGATGAGAAAGGTTTTCCATCTGCAAACACCAGAATCTCTTGCGGTGGTGGTATCATATCATTTGGGTTCTGCTGTGGCAGGCGGCTCAGGGCAACAGCATTCCATTTTGTTCTTCCAGGTTTTTGTCAAATATGTAATTCCGGTAGTGACTAACATTTGTCGAGTGCCTGAGAAAGCATATCTTCATGTTCTAATCTCATTTAATATACATAACGACTTTATATTTGGGTAGTTTATTATTTTCTCAATTTTATAGAGATAGTAAATGTTTGCTGAATACTGTGCTAAATCATAACAATAGGGGTGGAAGCCAAGTTTCATGACTTTAATTCTTCTGCTCTTTTCCATTAAGTATGTGCTCAATGTTTACGGAATAGATCTAAGCAAAAAGTATTCAGAACCATGTGTGAGATGACATTACTAAATGAACAGACTTCTTAGGAAAGGCCTCCCCAAAGAGGCTTCTGACCAATATACTTCAAACATCTGTGCCATCTGGGTAGACACAGGGCTTGTAGATGCTCATGGCAGCTAGGGTGTTTTGGTGGGCAGTAGCTTGGGTGTGTGTGTTTCAGTGTTTGCTTGGTACTTGATAATGTTCTTGAATAGTTAGGGGTTGGTGTGTTGATTATCTTGTGGCTAAGTAAAGCTTTGATACTATCAGACAGTGCATTGGTAATGAGAAACAACTGTTAACTTTTATTTAATGAACCAGTACTGAGTCAGAAAACAACAGTTTAAAAAAGTGGCAGAAAAAATTTTGTACTGGTGAACCCCGTATAAAGAGGGTTGATTCTTGGTATTATCAAAGATAAGAATATTTTTATTAATTCCACAAATTTACACTATTTCTTATTCTTTTAAAAAAATTTTAATGTTTATTTTTGAGAGAGAGAGAGAGAGAGACAGTATGCAAGTGGGAGGGGGCAGAGAGAGAGGGAGACACAGAATCCGAAACAGGCTCCAGGCTCTGAGGTCGAACTCATGGACCACGAGATCATGACCTGAGCTGAAGTTGGACACTTAACTGAGTCATCCAGGTACCCCACACCATTTCTTATTGTTAGGTTTTGCAGGGGGATGAAGCTTATGGCATATATTTGGGCTGTACAACCTTCTGAGTGCACTATACATAGAACCTTCTATATTATTTGCTTTGAGAAAGACTATAAGATTTTCAGCATAAATTCTAGGACTAACTGGCTAAAATAAAATACTTCTACATGCCTGAAGTCATCATTTCAAGCACACAGTCCCAGGTGGGGGCTGTGCTCAGATTGTTACTCAAGAATAGATTTATACTACCTGCAGCTGTAGGCTTCTTAAAAAAAAAAAAGGCTACCCCATAACACTGTCTTCATCACAGAAATAGCAGTAAATAGAGAACAGACTGGCCTTAGAGAACAGGTCACATCAGGCAATATTACTTCAGAAAGACCGGATTTTAAGTTATTTCAGAATAAATCTAACGCAAATCAAAAGGAGAAAAATAATAACAGGAAAGGAGATAATAATAGGAAATAACTCCAGGAAGACTTGTTCTTAAATTGTTTCAGAATAAATCTAAAGCGACCAGAAAGGAAGAAAATAATAATAGGAAATAACAGTAAATGGAGCTATGCCTAACGATCAGAAGATCCTCTTTCCTTGTAGCTGCCAGTGCCCTCAGTCACCAGAATTAAGTTCCCTTGCACCTTTTTTCACTTCCTCTGTCACAGATGTGCCTTTAGTTGCTACTTCAAAACCCAGAATATCTTTGCATTGTAACCCCCAATTCCCAAGCACCTCCTGAGCTTAAGCTGTGAGTCTGCCATGAAGTCTAGCTCTTTGTTCTCTTTGTTCTAAAGGTGCTTCCATCTAACATCCACAATGAGATGTCTATACCAACAGTAGCTACCATCTTGGGGCACCGGCTGTGGTCTTAGTCTTATTCCACTTAATGAGCTAGGTATATTCAATAGTATATTGAATAGTATATCAATATACTATTGGTATTCAATAGTATGGACTGTTTTCAGGGATCAGAGTTCTTTGAATAGCTATTGGCTTTGAGTAGCATTGATCGCACCATGAATCCCTCCAAAAGTTGGTCTTGGAGATGGCCCTCACTGTTTTCTTAATGAAAGGAGTTTAATATTTAATATTCGGAATTCACTGGGATTTTGTATCCACAGACCACAAATTGCATTTTGATTAATGTTGATAATTTGGGCTTTTTTAATGAAGAGAATTTCTTTTTTTTTTAATGTTTATTTATTTATTTTGAAAGAGGGAGAGAGAGAGAGCGAGCTCTGAAGGGGTAGAGAGAGAGGGAGAGATCAAGCAGGCTTCACACCATTGGCAAAGAGCCTGCGGAGCTCAAACTCACAAACTGTGAGATCATGACCTGAGCTGAAATCAAGAGTTGGTTGCTTAACCAACTGAGTCATTCAGGCTCACCCTGAGGATTCCCTTTTTTAAATTGAAACCTAACACTTAGAAATACTCCAATTCAGGGTGCTTTTATTTCTCTGTTTATTCTGGATAGTTCCATAGTTAGCAAGGTGTCTATTATGTGCAAAATGGACAATTTCAACTAAAAAGTATTCAGCCATATATTTCATTAAGGTCTTGATCAATATATAATAAAAGGCATAGTGTTCTAAAATTATTTTATTTCACACTGGAGATCTAGTATACGTTCTTCTTATAAAGAATAGAAATAATACATACTCTTGTTTGCTTTTTTGTATATTTTTAGGCTTCAGACAATTTCATCAATGACTCAGTTGATATCAACAAACTCACTGTGGACCAACAAAGCCTTTTCCTAGAGGCTTGGCATCGTAGAAGATTTTTACTTTTGCATTCAAGCCTAGATTTTTTTTTTTAATAGAGACATAATTAGGTCATTCAAAGAAGCTGTTAAGTACAGGTTAAAGTTCAGTCCAAATTACACAACTGAAATGGAAATCAATGAAAATATGTTGCTTCCCTTCTGAAAGTCAAAGATATGACCTTTGAAAACCTGCTACGTGGGTTATTCTGGCAAAAGAAATAAGCTGATGACTAAGTGAGAAGTATATTAAGACTTTCCCACACACTGTTTAACACACAATACAGCAATTCTTATTGGTAAGAAGGAGAAAAGGAAGGCTCTTGGGAAGAAAGATAAAGAGCTGCCAGACTGAACTCATCAACAACTACATCTCAATGGGACAGGTACACCTGAATGTCTCAATAATTTAAGTATGTTAGAATTATCAGAGAGAAACAAAAACTAAACTTAAAATTCAAATTGTTTTTGAAGCTTGGGATAATAAACTGTCTTCCCCTTGCTGGCTAGAAAAGCCTCCTATTTTCTAGTCTACACAGTTTATCCCACAATGAGTCATAGATTTTCATTTGCTCTCCACATATAAAAGGTATTTTAAGAATGTCACATGACTGCTCTCTTTCAGGTTTTCTACTTTCCTCCTTTCAAAGTGTCCATTATTCCTGGTGGGGTGGGTGGAGGCGTTGGGAACCAGATTATTAAACCACCGGATTGCTTTGTTATCAATGGCGCAATCTTGTAGACATTTACTCTGATAATTTAAGAAAAAAAATCCTAACCTTCAGGTGAATATATTTCTGATTCTTGTTCATTTTACTGCTGCTGTGCAGCCAACAAACATAGAGTTCTGCTTAATACAAGGCCTGACAAACTGTCCCTGTCCTTGACAAGGGTTCTAATTCTCCCTGATAAGCTTCTGATGAGTAACAGAACAACAGCAACAATTGGTAACTTAAATCTGTGCTCCACAAAACTAACAACCAACTTATAAATATTTAAACATTTTTTAAATGTCTATTTTTGAGAGAGAGAGAGAGAGACAGACAGACAGACAGACAGAGCCCGAGCAGAGGAGGAGCAGAGAGAGGGGGAGACACAGAATCCAAAGCACGCTCCAGGCTCTGAGTTGTCAGCACAGAGCCTGACTCGGGGCTCGAACAGATGAACTGCGAGATCATGACCTGAGCTGAAGTAGGATGCTTAATCGACTGAGCCACCCAGGTTCCCCCTGACTTATAAATATTTTAATCACAGTTTAAGGAAATGGTGTATTTTAATTTTGGTGAGAGTCTAGCACTCAAGAAATATTTGATGATTTATGAGAACTTAACTTTGTTGGACCAAAGAAATGGGAAGCTGTTCAGACAGTTAGAAATGCTATATATTTTCACAAAACACACTTGTGGAGGGTCTTAAGGGATAATATAAAAAGATATATAGTTTATATATTGTTGAAAGCACACCCCTATCCTGTGACATTCTTAATAGGGCACACGTTTCAATGACTGTTTTATAGATTCTTTACAATGCAGATAAGATTTTTGGTTTAATGGAAAACTACACCTTGTTTAGAGCATACTCTTCCAGGTTATCAACCTCTGATTTTATGGGGCTCTGCATCTTTCATGGCCTTTAAGCTACTTTACAGCTCTGTAAGTTGTAGATAACTGGTAGCAGTGGAAAGTAATTCTTGTCTATAGATGCCGGGGTCCTTGTTCCGGCGAATCTAGGGGTCCACGAAGGGCGGACGGTCAGGCGAAATGAAGTGAGAGAGCCACGAGTGAGATGGAATCTGATGACCAAGCAGGCAGCCCTGGCAATTCTGGCATCTCTGCCATTCTGGCGTCTCTATTCTGGCATCTCTGCCCTGCTGGTCTCGGTGTCTTTATTTTTAAAGGTAGCGAGTTACATTACAACAATGAGTGACATTCCATTGTTTGATCTCTTTAACAATAATCCGTTTTTACCAGCAAGGCGGCAATTTCCTCAATCCTGTATGTTGGTTTCAGGATAATTAACATATAAATTTGGAGGGGGGGGGAGAGAACAGGGTGTTTCCTTTAAGGCCTTAATGTTAATTATCTGTGAACAGGAGAAATCAGGGCGTTGTTGAGGACTATACTTCCAACTACAATGGGGGAGGTACAACCCATCCCCAGGATGCAACTTTAAGGTTACTTCTCAACCTGTGAGCCTAAAACGGCTCTCAACATTTAGACACATAAATAAATTCTATCTAGTGGAGGTTTAATTGACTTCCCTCTCACACTGTGGAAGAGGCCAGATTCATTTCAATGTTCCTGATCTTTACCTGGTAATGTTCTTGGATGGTCCTTTGAACTGGATGTAACATCTTACTGGTTCCCTCATTAATAATGACAAATTAAAAAAAAAGCGTTAACATCTTTAGCATGTGTCTGTATGAGAGTTATGATTTTTTTATTTGTTTGGTAAACTATCCTTTAATAACTGTTTATTTTTAAATATCTTTTTTCTTTTGTAAAATTTTTTTTAAAGTTTATTTATTTATTTTGAAAGAGACAGAGACAGCACGAGTGCAGGAGGGGCAGAGAGCAAGGGAGACAGAGAATCCCAAGCAGGCTCTGTGCTGCCAGTGTGGGGAGCCCCATGTGGGGCTCAAACTCACAAAACCGAAAGGTCGTGACCTCAGCTGAAACGAAAGGATGCTTAACTGACTCAGGCACTCAGGAGCCCCCTTCAATAACAAATTAAATGAAAAGTAGGTTTTTGTATGGATAGTTAAAAAAATTTTTTTTAATGTTTATTTTTGAGAGAAGGAGAGAGAGAGACAGAGAGAGCAGGGGAAGTGCAGAGAGAAGGAGACACAGAATCCAAAGCAGACTCCAGGCTCTAGGCTGTCAGCGCAGTGCCCGACACCAGGCTTAAACTCACAGACCTCAATATCATGACTTGAGCCAAAGTCAGATGCCCAACCAACTGAGCCACCCAGGTGCCACGTATGGAAAGGTTTCATATGAGGTATCTATAATCTCTGATCTCACAGATGGTTATCAGTTCTCTCTTTTTCACTCGTGTCATACTTTAACTTTCATTCAGCTATTATTCCTTTTTTTAAACCTCAGAGAAACTGTTTGATGAGTGGTAAGCCAATGCAACAATTGGTAATTTAAATTTGTGCTCTGCAAAGTTAAGACAAACAAACTAGCCTACCAAGATTTTGATCACAGTTAAAAAAAAATAATGTATTCTTATTCTGGCAACAGTCTAGCTCTCAAGAAATACTTCTGATGATTTATGAGAGAACTTAGTATTGTTGGGCCATAGAGATGGGAACACTCTCTAGATAACTTTAGTGCTGTATATTTTCACATAACTCTCTTTTGGAAGTTAATGTTTTTGAGACCTTTCATAAATGATTCCTAGCAATCATTACGCTGTATTCAAAAGAAACAATTCACAACATCAAAAAAACAAAACCAGACTTTTATACTCACTGTGCCCCACCAGAGAGCATCTGCATACGTAGAAAACTCCTTATTGGCATCCTTTTCCACAAGATAGACAAGGAAAGATGAAAAAATAAGAACCAAAAATCCTATGTACCAAGCCGTGATTAATTCCTAGATATAAAAGGAATGAAAGGTTGTTAGAAGTAAAAAAAAATCTGTGTAAAAGGAAAAAAAATCTATGCATTTACTGCTATTCATTTTTGGATATTTATGATAATATTTATTTATTTATAGAATTTGCTCCTTTTTTAATGTTTATTTTTTTTTGAGAGAGGGCAAGCTGGGGAATGGTAGAAAGACGGGAACAGAGGACCTGAAGCAGGCTCTGTGCTGATAGCAGAGAGTCTGATGTGGGGCTGGAAATCACTAACTGCGAGATCATGACCTGAGCCAAGGTTGGATGCTCAACTGACTGGGCCACCCAGGTGCCCCGAATTTGCTTTTCTTATTCAGAGAATGTCCCAGTGAACAGAACAACTTCCTCGGCCTTTTTTTTTTTTTTTCTTATTTTATGGTTGTACGGTATTCTAAGCGCATGGGTTTACTATAATTTACTTGAGGCATAAGGACTTGGGAAGCATTATTTTTTATTTGAGTACAGTTGACACACGATCTTACATTAGTTTCAGGTGTACAGCGTCGTGATTCCACATCTCTGTATGTTATGCTGTGCTCATCACAAGTGTAGCTACCATCTGTCACCATATATATTGTTACGGCATCACTGCCTGTATTCCCTGTGCTGTCCCTTTTATTCCTGTGACTTAGTCATTCCCTAACTGCAAGCCTGTATCTCCCTCTCCCTTTCACCTGCTTTGCCTCTTCTCTCAATCCCCTTTCCTCTGGCAACTATCTGATGACTTTTAAACAATCCATTACACATTGTGCTTTTACCAATTTCTGAAATGACTGAGTGTGCTTGATGGGTTCTACTATCCCACAGCAATCAATGAGAAACTTTCAGAAGTCTTGTTCTGTAATTCAGAAAGCAAACCTTACCTTGCTGTGAGCATAAACCACTGAACCTAGTAGTTTCCAAGTGCCTCCCCTTCGGTCCATGCGTACCATACGGAGGATCTGTAGGAAACGGAGACTTCTGAGTGCGGATGTGGCGAAAATATTACCCTGAGTTTTTGCAGAAACGACTGCGATTGAAGCAATAAGAACAATGGTATCTGAAAGAAACAGGTTGAAACAGTCACTAAGTGGCAGGACTAGGAATTTTGATTTCTCAAAATAGTGTTTCAGAAAGTTTCACTTTGACCTATTTGAGGCACAAAGAAACAGATCCAACCTGGAATAGTGCTACTTGGGCTTTGTGACAACTGAGGAGTGAAAAGGGAAAGGACAAAACCTACTTAATTGCCTTAGTTCTGACTCTTGGCCATTCTATGCTTTACCTATGCAATTCTGAACCATTTGCTATGTAACCTTTGATGAATTGGATGGACAGTGGCCTTCAGAAAGTTCAGTGTACCAGGGAGCAGTGAGGCTGTGTGGTTCTGGTTTCATGAGCATTCCTGCCTGGCAGAAAAGAATTTCTGCCTCAGCCCCACCACGGTGGCTTCCCGGTGATGCCACAGAGGCCCCACAGTCTGCACGGCTCTGAACGTGCTGCTTGGTACATCCTAGCTCTTGTTTTCTTGCCAAAGAAGCTTGTAGCTCTTTTTTGCAAAAAAATTCCCTTATGCTGTGGAGTCTGCCACTTCATGGACTTGTTGAAAAGGCCTCAACTGAGGTTCATCCTCCAGACTCCGCACAGAGTACTCTTTATACCTGGCCAGTCAATTATGCGTAAGTTTGGGATACAAATGAAAGAATAGTACATTTGTTACAACAGAGTATGTAATTATATACACTGTGTATTGCATGGGAATGGATATTTGATGTTTGACATTGACGTTCGGTTTAAAATACATCTGCCCTTTTGTAAGCTAAAAAAGAGAAAAAGAGCAGCTATTGAAAGCATAGAAAAAAGAGGACTTAATTGCTCCAAGGGCAAATACCTGAGTGATGGGAAGTAGGTTCTGAAGTGGGAAAAGTGAAATGGGGATGAATGGCCTCCTATGGCAATTTTAAAATAAGTTAACTTGACCTTAACGTTCTCGAATGAAATTTCTTTCCCACTCCAAGTGGGCTGTGCATGACTGGGCATCCACACTCCAGACAGGAGTTCCACTTCAAGGTCATTGGATTCATAATGTCTCTGTGACCCTCAGGATTAACTGCTGTATGAATGTGTTCATCATCCAGCTGAGTCCTTCTCCCCGTACTGAGCAAACTCTGGTCTCCTGGTGTGGACTGAGCAGATCTTTTGAATGACTCTCCTGGTCCCCTTGTTGGGTCAGGACTTGGAGTGGCTGGCGGTACAAGGGTCAGCTGAAGGGCTTTTTCCAATCAGATCTAAACACTAACAGACTTTGTGAGTAGGTACATGGGAAGCCACAGCGCTTCCTTGAGTTACAGCTCTCTGATGCTGTGGGAAATGAGAAAAAACTAAATGTGTTGACAGAAACACCAACGACATATTTTAAGTGAGTAAGAAGACAGTTGCAAAGCTGTATATACAATGTGATCTTACTTTAACATAAAATACACGACTAGGAAAATCATGTGAGAATATACACAGATTATTACCATTAATTCTCCCTCGGGGAGAGAGGGGGGTGACTATGTGGTTACGTAAAGGGGCTTTTTACTTTGAGTTATTAATTTCTGTAATATTGAATTTTAAACAATGAAAATGACTTTTGAAACTTTATTTTTTAAATGTTTATTTATTTATTTTGTGAGAGAGAGAGAGAGAGAGAGAGAGAGAGAGAGAGAGAACATGCAGGGGAGGGGCAGAGAGAGAGAGGGGGAGATAGAATCCCAAGCAGGCTCCACACTGTCATCGCTGAGCCTGACATGAGGCTTGAACCCACGAACTGTAAGATCACGACCTGAGCTGAAATCGAGAGTCCAATGCTGAACCAGGCGCCCCAGAAAAAAACTTTAGAAAAGAGTTAAGTGTAAAAACATCTCTTGGTCTGTATCATTTGGAGGGATTTCCTCTTGAAAAAGGTGATTTACAAAGACATTTCTTATATGGCCTTGTTAGGTATATATTTGCTATATATCTCATTGTAATCCTGCTTCCTACCAAGTGTATGAAGGAAAGAAAAAGGAACAATACTCCATTTACTATGTTAAAATATTCGAGATAGGAGAAATAAGTAAATGACTGGTAGGGATGCAGAAAATACACCACTTAAAATTTACTGTGTGCCTGGCACTTTCTTTAGTTCTGTTTTTTTTTTTTAATGAATGTTAATTATTTCATCCTTTTAACAACTATGTTCTTAGACCTATATTAGGTCTTCTATAGATCCCATTTTACAGATGGGAAGAGTGAGGCACAAAAAGCACATACTGTATTAGTTTAAAAGAATGATTATTGAGCTGTTAGACTACAGCACAAAAAGTCTGAAGCTATGAAGTTACGTTAATTCATTAGAGAAAACCTAGACAAAGTAAAAACAACACTGCCGGGTTGAGACAGTTTAAAAAATTATGCACATGGTGAATCATGATCTAAGTGTTTGAAGTCACACAATATGCAAAGGCAACTACAGATGTCATTTAACACCCTCATTGTAATTCCGATCAGACAAGAAAGTCAGAGTTCAAAAAAATGAAATCACAGATGAGCAACCAAATGGCAAACGACGAATGCAGTCATAACATTGTCTGTGGTTGGATTACAGTCCCCCACTGAATTTTGCTGTCAGTACCACCTAGAAATATTTCCCAGGCCAATATTGTAGAAGTTATGACTACTCTTTATTTTTATTTTTACATATGTATTTATTATTTCTGTAGTCCATTACTTCATAGATTGGAGGTTTCACAATGTTGGATACTTGTATCCCAAGTACCTAGAATACTGCCTGAAACATAGTAAGCACTCAATAAATATTTACAGAATGAAGTTCAGTTAATAAATACTTAAAAGTAGCTTGATTTTTGTTCTCTTACCATATCAGTGTCTTAATAACTAGAATCATCATCTAAAATATTCTTTAAACATTTTTTTAATGTTTATTTATTTTTGAGAGATAGACAAAGCACAAGCAGGGGAGGGGCAGAGAGAGACAGAGGGAGACATGGAATTTGAAGCAGGTTCCAGGCTCTGAGCTGTCAGCACAGAGTCCAACGCAGGGCTTGAACTCACAAACTATGAGATCATGACCTGTGCCGGTCAGACACTTAACCGACTGAGCCACCCAGGTGCCCCCAAAATACTTTTAAATTAATGAAGGGATCATTTCAGTGTTCCATCTTGAAGTCTACTGCAACATACTGATTCATAGCTATCCTCCATTAAAGGTTATAACTTTCACTAAGACTAGGTTTTTTTAAAGTTTATTTATTTTGAGAGAGAAAGCACATGTACATGCACAAGTGGGGGAGGGGCAGACAGAGACTCCAAGCAGGCCTTGTTGTGTGTGCTACCACTGTGAGCCAGACATGGGGCTCAAACCCATGAACCGTGAGATCACAACCTAAACCAAAACCAGGAGTCAGACACTCAACTGACTGAGACACCCAGGCGCCCCAACATTTCCTTTTTATAAAATTAGATACAAGCAGGTTTTTTTTAAGTTATGTTATTTTTTTTAATTAAACATTTTTTTTTATATTTGAGAGAGAAAGCATGAGTGGGCGAGAGGGACAGAGGGAGAGAGAGAATCTTAAACAGTCTCCATGCTCAGTGCAAAGAGTTAGGGGCAGTTTTTAAAGACAGTGACATAGGAGGCTCCCGAACTCCCTTCCTCCCATAGACACACTGAATAAACAGTTGCACGTGGAGTAATTCCCTCTGAAAGAAATCCAGAAAGTAGCTGAGGGAGTCCCACACATTTGGCAAATAAGAAAATACTCACATCGAAATGGGTAGGAAAGGCTGACGAGACACAATCTTGCCATAAACATTACTCCAGTACAGTGCCAAATGGGAGGTAACTCCCAACTCCCAGCTTCTCCCTGAGAGGCTAGGGGTTTGGATTACAAATTTATATTTCAAACTGATAATGTTGTCAATAAATGGTGTTGGGAAAACTGGACAGCCACATACAAAAGAATGAAGCTGGACCACTATCTTCTTTTTTTTTAATTAAAAAAAATTTTAAATGCTTATTTATATTTGAGAGAGAGACAGAGTGCAAGTGGGGGAGGGGCAGAGAGAGAGGGAGACACAGAATCAGAAGCAGGCTCCAGGCTCAGAGCTATCAGCACAGAGCTGGATATGGGACTCGAACTCACAAGCTATGAGATCACGACCTGAACCGAAGTCAGATGCCCAGCCGACTGAACCACCCAGGCGCCCCTGGATCATTATCTTATGCCAGACACAAAAATCAACTAAAAATGTGTTAACGATTTAAGTGTAATAATACCTGACACTATAGAAGTCCTAGAAGAAAATATAGAGAATAAGCTGACACTGATCTTGACAATGATTTTTTAGATTTGACACGAAGAATGCAGACAACAAAAGCAAATAAGTAAGTGGGACCACATCAAAGCAAAAAGCTTCTGTGCAGAAAAGGAAACCAGCAACAAAATGAAAAGGCAATGTATGGGAGAAAATACTTGCAAATCACATATCTGATAAGGAGTTAATATTTAAATAAATTTTTAACATTTGTTTATTTTTTGAGAGATAGAGACAGAGCATAAGCAGGAGAGGGACAGAGAGAGAGGGAGTCACAGACTCCAAAGAAGGCTCCAGGCTCCTGGATCCTTAGCTCAGAGCCTGAAACGGGGCTCGAACTCATGAACTGCGAGATCATGACCTGAGCCGAAGTCAGATGCTTAACTGACTGAGCCACCCAGACACCCTGAGTTAATATTTAAAATATATAAATAACTCATACAATTCAACAGTAAAATAAAAAATAATTCAATTAAAAAATGGGCAAGGCAATGAATAGACGTTATTCCAAACAACATACATACGACATCATGTTGGCCAAATGGCCAACGGATACATGAAAAGGTGCTCAACATCACTAATCATGAGATAATGCAAACCAAAACCATAGTGAGATGTCACTTCGTCCCTGTTAGAATGACTATTATAAAAAAGACAGAAGATAACAAATACTGGTGAGAATGTGAAGGAGAGGGAACCCTTGGGCACTGTTGGTGGGAATATAAATTGGCATATTCATTCAGGAAAACAGTATGGAGGCTCTTCAAAAAATTAAAAACAGTGGAACAGATTGTGGAATATTTTTCAGCTGTGAGAAAGAAGAGAAGCCTAATGTTTGCAACAACATGGATAGACCTTAAGGGTGTTAGGCTAACTGGAATTAGCCAGACAGAGAAAGACAAGTACTATACATCACTTACGTGTGGAATCTAAAAAAAATTGAACTCATATAAACAGAGACCCGAATTGTGATTACCAGGAGAGGAGGTGGGAGAAATGGAGAGATGCTGGTCAAAGATTGTAAACTTCCAGTTATAAGATGAATAAGTTCTGGGGATCTACTGTACAGCATGGTGATTATAGTTAATGACAGTGTATTATATACTTGAAAGTTGCTAAGAGAGAATGTCTTAAATGTTTCACCACAAAAAAGAAATGATAATTATGTGATGTGATGGAGGTGTTAGCCAACAATCAGTTTGCAATATATAAGTGTATCGAATCAATAGGTTGTGCATCTTAAGCTTACACATTGTTATACGTCCATTACATCTCAATAGCACTGGAGAAAAAAAATTGGGCAGAGTAGCTTAAGTTGTGGAATTAGTTAATTATCTAAAGTGGTTTTTGAAATAGAGGAACCTTGTCTTTTTTTAAAAATAATTTATTGTCAAATTGGTTTCCATACAACACCCAGTGCTCATCCCAACAAGTGCCCTATTCTGTACCCATCATCCACTCTCCCCCCTCCCCACCCTTGTCACCCCTCAGTATGTTCTTGGTCTTTAATAAGGAGCCTTGTATTAACTGAAGATACCACATTTTAGTATAAGGTAGAAACTATAGACAATCTTCAAAGCTCATTGGCTTCATATTCATTTGTTTATTCATGTATTAAGCAGTTAATTTAATGTCAAATATTGTGATAGGGACTTGTATTAGAATGAATATTTATCCACCTATCTGGTCCTAAATGCTTATTAAATACATCAGTGTTGTCAATGGCGATGATTTTGCCTCCTGGGGGACATCTAGCAATGTCTGGAGACATATTTGATTGTCATAATTGGGAAGGGGATTGCTACTGGCATTTAGCGGGATAGATCAGAGTTTCTGCAGAACATCCTACAATGTGCAAATAGTCACCAGAAAAAAAGAATTACCTAGTCCCAAATGCCAATAGTGCCCAGGTAGGGAAACCCTGATGTACATACTGTATTTAGTCCTCCTATGAGGTAGATAATATTATTACCAACTCCTTCTTATAAATGAAGGACTAAGACTTGCAGTGGTCACCTAGCCAAGGCCCAATATCCTAAGTGGCTGAACTGGCCCTTCCTTGACACCAAAAGTTGTGCCCTTAAAAGTTATGGCACGCCATTCCTTGGATTAAGAAAATGCTGGGTGAATGGGTGGGGTGGGATGGGGAGAAGGGGGTGGGCTGGGAAAGCAGGTGGATACTAAAGGGAGAATAAATTGTTATCGCATGAAGCATTCAGGGGAGAGCAGAATGCAGAAATAAAATGATACTAAAAACAGATGGTACTTTTATAGATACATCAAGAGAAAATGGGACTAGAGGAAGAAATAGAACTGCTAATAAACAAGGGGGAGCTCCAAATTGCATGAAAAAACAAAAGCATATAATCCTGAGCTCTTAAAATCTACCTCTCCCAAAGGAAACAGATGCGAACAAGTTGGGAAGTAGGGAAGGAATAGTTATTGATTACAAGCAGCCTATTAGAAATGCGAAATACAGGCTCATAAGGTGCTAAGAAGTAGGTTCACATCCTTTCTGAATCACTTAGAATGATTTATGGTTGAATCCTTGAGAGTTGAGGAGACTGTGAAGATTTGAGCGAAGTAAACACTGCAATGGTATTTAAGACACAAAGGGACTGTAAAACAGCGCATTATTAAACCCCGCTGGAACTTTGCTCCGATACTTTTTTTCGCCAGCAAAATCAATATAAATTGATCACCCTGGACTTTGTGTAAAAGGGATTAGTCACTGAAATGCTGAAAATCCCTCATTATAAGTTGGATTCGTATCTAGGGCTACCTTAACAGGGACCCAAAGATTGGGTTAAAGCAAGATCAACTGCATGGATGGATCTAGAGAGTATAAAGCTAAGCGAAATAATTCAGTCAGAGAAAGATAAATACCATGATTTCACTCATATATAGAATTTAAGAAACGAAACAAACAAGCAAAGGGGGAAAAAGAGAGAAAGAGACAAACTACGAAACACACTCTTAACTATAGAGAACAAATCGATGCTTACCAGAGGGGAGAGAGGAGGGGGATGGGTGAACTAGGTGACAGGGATTAAGAAGAGCACTCGCTGTGATGAGCACCGGGTGATGTATGGAAGTGTTGAACCACTATATTGTACACTTGAAACTAATATAACACTGTACTAACTGGAGTTAAAATAAAAACTTTAAAAAAAGCAAAGTCAACTGTACACCTGAATTTGATTGGATGTATTTTGTTGCTACAATTATACGACATGATGCGTCTATTAGAAACTATATTTTACCACACCTGGTTTATATTAAAATCATTATTGGAACAACAAAAACTTATGGATTGAACAAAACATGTTGAACACTTTTAAATTAGTAATTGTAAGGACATATAGATTCTGTAGAGGTAAACTGTAAAGGGGGTACCTCTTGACTCCTAAAAACTGCCTGGAGACTTTAGGCTTTTAAAATTTTTGCAAATAGGTCAGCGTCTCAGGAGGTTGCCCCTGATGTCAAACATAAATTTCCCTCTTGCACTTTGAACTCATTTCATCTGTTAGCTCTGGGAAAAACAGAAGTGCAACAAATACAATATTCTTCTCCCATCACCTTTGTTGTTCTAAATCCTTGCACTCTTGTTAGTGGCCTTGCTATAAGCTAAACTTTGGATGATTTAAGTAAAATCTTTCTCTATGTTTTAAAATTATAAAAGTAGTAGTGGGTATAAAATATCAAAACCCTAGACATATGTAGTATAAGGTAGGAAAGAAATTTATTTAATCAGCCAATTATTAGTAATGAATTAAAGGTTAATTTAATTTTTGCTCTTAAAATGATGCTGAAATATACAGTTCCTTACACATATTTTTGTAGGTTAAGGATAAATTCCTAGAGACTGGATTGCTGGGTTGAATGTTGGCACATTTTGAGGTTTGATATCAAGATGCCCTCCAAAGGATGGTACCAGTTGTTACTAACAATGTATGAAGGTAATTATTTTTCTGTCTCTTTGCTAATACGAACTAATGGTAATAAAAATAACAAAAGTACAGGGTGCTTGGGTGGCTGAGCCGGTTAAGTGTCTGACTCCTGGTTTCGGCTCAGGTCATGATCTCTCTCTCTCTGGCCCCCACTCGAGTGCACTTGCTCACTCTTTCTCTCTGTCTCTCTCACTCAAAATAGATAAATAAACTTAAAAAATATAAAATAACAATAGTAACAGTAACGGCTAACAGTAACAGTTTTACTGTCTGATAGATCTCGTTCTAAGCATTTTTAGGTATTACATGGAATATTATAAATTTGTAATCTTTGCCAACATGATAGGCAAAAACATCACTTCTTTTTCGTTACTGATTCTGGATTTCATGTTATTTAGAAGTCAAAGAAGTCAGGTCGTCTAGAACGACTTTGCCCAAGATTATAAAAGTATTTTCCTAGGTTTTGTTTTGGCGTATTTAGATGCTCACTTAGTTAACATATTGACTTTTACTATTCAGGATGGTCCTTGCGGCAAAGTTACATAGCTGTCCGCCTCAGACTCATGGTTCTCTTCTGAGGGTAGAACTATCCGTGGGAAGAGGCAGCCCATCCAGGGACACCATTTTCCAGGTTGCTCGCCTCTGGCTGGGGTGACAACACTAAGTCTAAATAACGGAAGGTGGGTGGAAGTAATGTCTCTTCCAGGCTCAGGGGAAGCACTAGCCTTATGCCCTCTCTCTTCTCCTTTCTGCCAGTGGTGTGTTGGTCCTAAGCATGTCTTTAGGAGCCACATGCTGAAGAAGGCAGGGCCTCTGTCAGCCTGGGTTCCTGAGTGACTGAATGGAACAGAGCCTTTACCCCACACCCCACAGCCAACAAGGAGTCTGTTCATTGGACAATTACACAAGGAAGAAGTAAATTTTTACTTTGAGAAGTTACTGAAATTTGAGGATTTGTATAACCACTAGCATTACTCTAACTTATATAATCTTTAATTTCCATGGATGTGTCTGTCTCTGTGTCTATCTCTCTGGTGAAGCAGAGAACTAATCTTACTTTTTATCCCATATGATAGTCTATTTTTCCAATATTACCTAAATAAAATGTTTCCAAATGTTTCCAAATGTTTCCATATACTCAGAGAGAGGTCTGTTTCTGGATTCTAGCCTCTCTCTTTTTTTCTTTTTTAGAGCACGAGAGAGAGAGAGAGAGAGAGAGAGAGTGTGAATGAGGGAGAGAGAGAGAAAATCCTAAGCAGGCTCCCCACTCGGGTGCGGAGCTAGTCTCGGGGTCGGATGCGAGGCTTGATCTCACAACTGTAAGTTTATGACCTGAGCTGAAATCAAGAGTCGGACACTTAATGGACTGAGCCACCCGGGCGCCCCTCTGTCCTCTTTTATTGCCTATTCCTGCATCAGTGTGACACTAGACATTAGCGTAAGATCCCTTCAATATTATCCTTTCTTAAAAAAAATTATCAGTTATTCTAAACCTACTTATTTCCCAGGTAAGTTTTAGAATAAATTTATGAATTGAAAAAACATCCAAATGGCAAATAGACACATGAAACGATGCTCAATGTCACTTATCATCAGGGAAATACAAATCAAAACCACACTGAGATACCACCTCACACCAGTCAGAGTGGCTAAAATGAACAAAGCAGGAAACTACAGATGCTGGTGAGGATGTGGAGAAACAGGCACCCTCTTGTACTGTTGGCGGGAATGCAAACTGGTGCAGCCACTCTGGAGAACAGTGTGGAAGTTCATTAAATAAATGAAAATAGAATTACCCTATGACCCAGCAATAGCACTGTTAGGAATCTACCCAAGAGACACAGGACTGCTGATGCACAGGGGCACGTGTACCCCGATGTTCATAGCAGCACTTTCGACAATAGCCAAATCATGGGAAGAGACTAAGTGTCCAACAACTGATGAATGGATAAAGAAGATGTGGTATATATATACAATGGAATACTATGCAGCAATGAGAAAGAATGAAATCTGGCCATGTGTGGCAACATGGATGGAAATGGAGGGTATTATGCTGAGTGAAATAAGTCAGTCAGAGAAAGACAGATACCATATGCATAGGTGGGCTTTGTGAGACATAACAGAAAACCAGAGGGGAGGGGAAGAGGGGAAGAGGGGAAGAAGGGAAGGAAAAAAAAGCCACAGAGAGGGAGGAAGACATAAAATAAGAGACTCTCAAAGACTAAGAACAAACTGAGGGGATAGGGGGGCGTGGGAGGGAGGAGAGGGGGTGATGGGCACAGAGGAGGGCACTTGTTGGGATGAGCACTGGGTGTTGTATGGAAACCAATTTGACAATAAATTATTTTTTAAAAAAAGAAAAAAACCCTCAGAATTCTGACACAGATTGCACGTTAAATTTATAGATTACCATCTTCTTCTTTCTTGCCTCCCTTATCTCCTATCTACTGCATTGTTTAGCTCTGTCGATTCTGCCTCCAGAATAAGTCTCACCTCTATTTTCTTCTTTCCATTTATCCTGTCCCCGCTTAGTGCAGGCCCCTATGCTACCTCTTTCCTGGCCATCCCTACAATCTCTGACTTGGTCTCTACTTTGTTATCTTTCCTTTCTTTAAACTATTTTGTATTCTAAAGCAAGATTAAAGTGTAAAAGTGATTACATTACTTCTCTGATCAAAACAATTTTTTTCAATACCTGGGACAAAGGTCAAATTCTGATGCCCGTCATCAATGCTTTCCAAAACGCTGCTGCTCTACCTAGAAAGCCCCTCCCTGATGCCTGCTTTCACACTACTAGTGCCCAGGGCCCTGACATCTGCTTCTATCAGAGTGTTGACTACATTAGAGCAGTGGTCTATTTATCTGCTTGTCTTTTCCAGTAACTATAAGAAACTGAAGGCATGCAAAAGCAGTTATATGTCCTTGTAACCTCAGCACCTAGTTTGGTACCTACCATAATGGAGGTGTTTAGTACTTACTTGATGAATGACCATTTGATGGGTTATTTGCTTATAGTAAGCAAAGAAATAGAATAGCATTTTATTATTTCAAGAGCCTTAGAAACAATACAGTTAAATAGTCCATATTTTGCAGGTGAGAAGCTGAGGTACAAATATATGAAAGTTAAAAATTCCATATGTTTAAAAAAATCCCACATAGATTGAAATGCAAAAAACAAACCTGGAAAAAAAAATATTTGCAGCATACCTGACAATGCACAAAGAGTTAATACCTTTAAAATATAAACTCATAAGGAAACATGCTTGTAGAAAATTGAACAGAAGGTGCAGATACAAATTTACCTTAGGAAGAAGTAAAACTGGCCAAAAATATATGGAAAGAAGTTCTTAATAATTTATTAAGAAATTAAGAAATTATTAATGTTATTAATAAGGGTGTCAGGTACCATTTTAATCTATCAAACTGACAGTGTTTAAAAAATGAATAATCAGGGGCGCCTGGGTGGCTCAGTTGGTTAAGTGTCTGACTTTGGCTCAGGTCATGATCTCGCGATTCCCGAGTTCGAGCCCCGCCTCGGGTTCTGTGCTGACAGCTCAGAGCCTGGAGCCTGTCTCAGATTCTGTGTCTCCCTCTCTGTCTGTGCCTCTCCCCTGCTCATGCTCTGTCTGTCTCTGTCTCTCAAAAATAAATAAACATTAAAAAAATTAAAAAAAAAAAGTTAAAAAAAATGAATAATCGATATTGGCTAAGAGGAAGAGCAAAGTGTTTTCATAAAAATTTTGTGCAAGAATATGATGGTATAACTCTTTGGAGAGAGAATTTTGGCACTATTTGCCTCAAGTATTAACTACCCTAAACCTGTTATTTTGGTAATTTTACTTCTAGAAATGTAACCTAATGAAAAAATTGTGGTTGTCAACAAAGATTTGCACAAGAATGCTTATTTTACTATTACTAATAATGTAAAAATTAGAGGCGCCTGGGTGGCTTAGTCGGCTAAGCATTCAACTTTGGCTCAGGTCATGATCTCATGGTTTGTGGGTTCGAGCCTGTGTTGGGTTCTGTGCTGACAGCTCAGATCCTGGAGCCTGCTTGAGATTCTCTCTCTCTGCCCCTCCTTGGCTTGTGCTCTGTCTCTCTCTCTCTCTCTCTCTCTCTCTCAAAAATAAATAAACATTAAAAAAATTGTTTAAAAAATAAGAAGCTATGGCCCAGGAAGGTTAGCACATTGGCCAGGTGACTTACCTAGTCAGGGCAGGAAAGAGAAGGGAGAAGGGCAACATTTACTGACTGTCTTTGATGTATGGGGCTATGTGCTTTGCATAGTACACAGACTCTATTTCAATCCTTCTCCATAATGGCCCTCCGAGGAGGCACAGAGGTTATAAGCGTGGACTTCGTGTGAGAGATTCTAGGTATTCCTACTTCTGTCCTTTCCTAGCTGTTTAAACCAAGGCCTATTAATTGTGCTGAATCTTAGAATCCTCATTTGTAAATAAGGACTAGAACCACTTTCCTCACAGAGCTATTATGGGGATTAAATGAGATAATATACATAAAATTCTTAGTCTGCCTTAATATGCCTGACTACACGTTATTTTAAGAAACTTATTTTATATACACATACACACTTTTATAGATTGTAATTGATACTAAGAAGGTTCAAGAATCTTATCCAAGATCACTTAGCAAGTAAATGGAGCCAGGAATCAAATCCATATCTGTCTTATTATAAACTGCTTATATTTTATTCCATGCTTCTCTTTTGATACCTTTTCTCTAGTAAGAAACCAGTAAACAGAGATGTAGGCACTCGACCAAGGCTTAAATGTGAGACTCCAAGAAGTAAAGTGTTATTAAGAACAGGGTATATAATGACTTGCAAACCATTGGCATTCAGATAAATTTAACCCAAACTTATAATGAACAGATTTTTATATTTTAGCTTGCCCCAACCAGATAGCAGAATATAACAGAGTGGTCAGCCTGTCCTGTCTCTGTGGGACCATTTCTGCATGAATTTGTCATTTTTTAGTGTCCCGCGTATATCATGTGCCACATGCTTTATTGTCAATAGAGCAGCGAGACAAGGAAGAATTAAAAATTTGTAGTTCCATCGCATTTGCCTGTGTACACAGCCTGCTAACCTCTGAAAAGGAAAAGAGATATGTGGAGCAAAGTGTGAAAGCATGAAGAACACTGAACTATACCTGGTTTAATGATCGGTTCTGCCATTCACTAGCTTTGTCACCACTTATTTCTTGGGTCTGGTTTCCATATCTTCAAAATGAGATGCACTGAAGTGGAAAGTAGCAAGGATACTTTCAGACTCCGAGTTTCTACAATCAAAGGAGCACATTCTTTGTTGGGACATTAAATGGTTGGATGACGATGCATCAGTAGCACTATTTTGGAAATGATTTTTTTCTCAGAGTGAATGTTAAGGCAATTCATTCATCCAAGCACTCGTTTATTCCACAAAGAATTTTTATTGCATGTCTGCTATGAGCCATGCTCTGGGGATAGAGCAGTGAATAAAATAGAAAACTTTGTTGCCCTCGAGGCACTTATGTTCTATTGGGGTAGGCTGACATTAAACCAATAAATAAGAACAGAATACAATGCCAGGTAGTGACGAAGGCTCTTGAGAAATAATAAACAGGGCAAGGGGCGGAGTCACAGGGGAGCAGGGAGTGCTAGCTCAGATGGGATGGTTAGAGAAGACTTCTCTGAGGAGATGGCAGTTGAACTTGGATCTAGAGATCTAGAGAAGCGAAGGGCTGACAATGACTGTATTTTGGAGAAAGTATTCCAGGCAGAAAACATAAAGACCTTGAGGCAGAATCATAGTCCATGTGCCCAAGGGGAGGTAAGAAGGTCAACTTAGTTTGAGTGGAGTGAGGAAGGGGAGGGTGAGCCCTGGTCAGATCATGGTGCCTTTGGTAAGAGCTTTAGATATCCTTAGCGGTGTGATGGGTTTGGGCAGAAGAGTGCAGGATCAGATTTGTACTTAAGGAGACTACTTTGGTTGCCTTTGGGAAACAGATCAAGATGGGGCTGGATGGCACGAGTGAAAGTCAGGCCAGTTAATAAGCCACTTGACGGACTGGACAAAAGAGAGGGCAGCTTGAGAGGAGCAAGGTTAAAGTGAGGAGGAGCTGAGAAGGGTTGGATGTGGGACAGTTGTGAAGGCTGGGATGTCAAGACTTGCTGAAGTATTGATTGTGATGCAAAGAAGGGAAGCTGGAAGCTGAGGGTGACTTCTGGGTTTTTGGCCTGAGCCACTGGGTGAATGACATGCTATTTACTGAGATGGGGGACTATTGCAGTTGGGTAGATGGGGAGGCAGAAAGGAGGGCCCTTTGAGGGGCAGAACGAACAGTTCAGTTTTGGCCTTGTTAATTTTGAGACGCCCTCTAGACATCTGGCAGACAGTGGGTGAGTCTGGAATTGAGGGAGAGATCAGGGCTGCAGAGTCAGGCAGTAGACGGTGTGTGTGCGTGCGCGCGCGTGCATGTATGTGCACGCACATGTGTTTTATGCTACAGGACTGATCTCCAATAATAGTAATATACTGAAACTATTGCTCCAGAGAGCGATCACAAACATTTAATTTCAGATGTGGGGTACACATTGGGGGATATAAGGAAGCTGTGTTTCTGTATTTATAAAACAGGAAAGAAGCATTTGTCCTCGGAGAATCACTGTAACGAGTAGGAGGCAAACACATCCTATTTAAGGCACGCCATAGTATCTTGAGTAAATTACCTTGGTGTAATCCCATCAGTCCTCAGTACATCAAAAGATGAAAAGTCACGTGTATTTTGTATTCAGAACATGTTTTAGGGCAATGACATGATGGCTTTATATTATGTTTCTTGACACAGAGAGTACAAGAAAGGCTTTTAGAAGCCGCAGTTTCCCACGCTGACATCCTCAGATGTTTAAAACGTTCTTCGAGCACCTATTTTCATATATACCAAATGGTTCTGCAGTCAGTTTCAGTGCAACAGAGCCCCATACCAGTATTTGACTACAGGTCTAAAAAAAGATTTGGATTCCCACCAGCGAATGATCAAACTTGAAACTTTTACTGGAAATTCCCTAACATCTTATGATGAAATCCAATGCTTAGATATCTCACTCAGTGTCATAACCTGAATGTTTATCCATCAGTCAAACACTGCCATTACAGGTTTAAATTTACGGAGTAAAAACGAAATTCCTAACTTTCAATGCTTTCCACTTACTCTAAGCAGTTGAATGATACTGGCTCTTTGAAATCTTGGCAGCCGGTTATAGTTAGTATTGGGATATGTAATCTTTCCTTGAGAAACTTGATACCTATTCTCAGACGACATGCAGGTTATGATTAATCATCGCCTACTACTAAAGTTTTTGAAAGGGTGTCTTCAGGAAGTTCTTTGAATAGACTATGCTGTTTGGATTTTGCAGATGGAGATGCCATTTCAGCTAAACTGTCACTAAGCAAAGGACACCTATGGATGGCAATTCATTCTAAGTATTATCTGGGGAAATTGAGAATTACCTGGTACACCTGGCTTTCTTAATCTTTTTCAATACACAATCTCTTATTTTTAGAAATAAGAAATGGATAAAGTTTAGGCTTCTGGATAATCCTTAGGGATAAACACTGGGGTGTGAAAATGGACTTTTCCTTCTGTGAATAATGAATAGATAGTGGTTTAAAGGAGTGAATTTGAGTAAATACATGCCACAAATAGATACTTGGCACTCATTATACTTGGTGCCATGTGCAGATCTATTATATCCATCTATCTGTATTTTTAGGGGGTCATTAACCAAATAGATCTTGTTTAATTACACATCTAAGTTCCATCTTTAGTTATAAAATCCTTGCCAAATTTGCCCTCATTGGCAGTATATAAAGGGCAGTTTGAAGAACTTTAAAATTTCGCATTTTCTTTTATGTGTTACTGTTTGTGAACCTCACATGGTATATCGCAGTTTTGTAGGAAAGACATAGTGTCCCAGAGAGGCTTGTGTAAGATAATACAATGTTACTTCCAGAGACAGGATTAGAGTTTGCGGCAACCGACTCTGGAAGCTGTAGCTTAGACTGCGAAACATATCGCCTCATAACAAATCCTAACACTATGAGGAAAAGTCCTCCTTTGGACTCACTTTCTTTTCATTATCAATTTCTTTCCTACCATCATGAGTTTTTTGAATAAGACATTCTCTGTTTAAAGGAGAACAACAAAACAAGATTTATTGAAAACATATGGGATACAACCTAGGAATCCTTTATAAAGAGGCCGGAGAAGACCTGACAGAGTTCAGTATCAGTCAGGGGCCGGACATTTTCCCACAAACTAAACATGGGGAAGTATCAAGAAAAGGTAAGTAAAAAATAGTTTCAGATGTGCACATTTGAACACTGTGATCGGTAAATACTCCAGAAAACCACAGAAACCTGATAAGATTGGATTCTGAAGTCACACGATGGCAAATGTCCTGAGGATTAGCAACAGTGCTTTGATCTCCAAATTCCAAACGCAGATTTGGAGTCTGTGGTAGAGGCTAAAATCAAATATTGAAAATATTTTTGCAAAAGGCAGGAGTAAGGATACTGAGAAAAAGGCAGCATGGGAAAGAAGAGCTTTCTGTAAAGGAGCCTACAATTATAAGCAGGCAAAATAAGCACTTTATTTAAAAATGTCATCAAATTCATGTGACCAAGTTAAAGTAGGGAACTGAAGCAATTAAACAAAAAAAGTACAGGTAAAGCTTATTCTTCTGAAAACTCTTGATAACTGAGGCAAATGTGCTATTTTCTATCTTTCATTGTTTAGATAATTGCCAGACACTTTTTCTTTATTCTTCATATTGTTGTTTTTTTTTTTTACACCATCTATGTGAATACAATGGGGTTTGAGGTTCTGCATGTGAATATCTACTAGCTGGCAAGTTTTTGAATTTTTTATTCACTCAACACACATTTATTGTGGCCAGAAACTGCTGGAATCTGGGTATATAATAATAAAGGGCATGGATGGGGCATGGATGGAGGTGGTCAAGATAGACACCTTTTGCCCGTACAGGAGTGAAAGGATACTTGACATAGAAGAAACTGAATGGAGAGACCACAGTCTCGGGTGATGCATGTTATGATAGGAGGAATATAAGGAGCCTCGTCAAGTGGCCAGAAAGCCCTCCTGGGGGCGACATAGGTTAAACCGTAATTAATAACCAGTCAAAAACAAAGCTATAAACCCCATCTTATTAACCCAACATTCTTTAGGCACAGTAATACAACTACTTCCGCACATCTGTAGAGCTCTAGACTCAAAAAGTTCCTGGTGTGGTTCCTTCCCCTCCTCTGTTAAATAAAATTTATTCTTCTTTAAGATATATAGACACTCAACCCCTAAAATCTAGTATTGAGAAAAATAATTTGAGAAAAAACAATCAACAAAAACATACAAAAAGGTCTTACCAAGTTGATATTTTTTCTCATTATATTTATCAATTCTAGGACTGATGAGAATAAAATGAATCCATTACTATTATGATTAAGTTTACTATCCCTAACAGTTGACTATTTATTACATGCCAGGCATTTAGCCAAGTACTTTGCGTGCATTACCTCATTTAACCTTCTTGGGCAATCTTTTTGAGAAGATACAACTGAAATTCCAAGTTTAAGATTAAAGAATTATATAGAGTGCAAATTAAAGCAAATTGCAGATCACCTTTTAGAATAGGGCTTTGTTAAGAGATTTAAAAATGCTATGCTGTGTATTTCAGTCTAGGATTGTAGGCACTCATGTGAAAACCCTATGGAAAGTTATCTTTGGCTTGTCCTTCTTTGCAATGATAAAAATGTTTGGAGCAAGTGTGAAATTTTGCACAACAGTACATTATATGAACCAACTGACCCCCATATTGCTTTGCAATGATAACAATAAACATTTATACTGTGCTTACTACATGTAAGCAACAGTTCTTTTCATTTAGTTTTGAATAGTTAATACATTTATATAGCTTAAGTATCGAAACGATACAAAGAAGTAAAAAAGAGAAGAAAGCTAAGAAACAAAATTTTATCTATTGAGAACAAACTGATGGCCACCAGAGGGGAAGCGGGCAGGCGATGGGTGAAATTGGGGCTGGGGATTAAGGATAGACTTGTTGTGAGGAGCACTGGGTGTTTTGTGGAAGTGTGAAAGGACATATCGTACACCTGAGAACATATTATGCCGTATGTTAATTAACTGGAATTTAAATAAAAACTTAAAAAATAAAAAAGAGGTAAATGACGACAAATGTAATTCCCCCACCCCAGCCCCATTCACTTTGTTCCTATTCATTCTTCCAATGTTGCTTTATACAGATAAAAGTAATATGAATATAGACTCTTTGTTTTTTTACACAAAAAGTTACATACTTTATAGAATATATTACAATGTTTTTTTTTTTACTTAATGTATCTTGGCTCCTTCTATAGCAATACAGAAAGATCTTCCTTATTGCATTCTTAGCTTATCCAGCTATACTGAACACTTCCTATACATTGATGGAACTGTTAAAAAGTAGAATTCCTAGGTCAGAGAGTAAATGTTATGTAATTTTAGTAGATACTGACACCCTTCCATAACAGCGATACCACTCTGCACTCCTGTGGAGTATTAGGGCCTGTTTACTTATAGTCTAACTAAAAAATATTGTGGTCAGATTTTGGATTTTTTCCAACCTGACAGGTTAGGAGTAAGATTGAATATGTTTAGGAGTTATAAATGTATTTATTTTTCTGTGAACTATCTGTTCATGTTCATTTCCTTTCTTTTATTTTCTACTAAGTTGTTGAGCTTTTCTTCTGGATTTCAGTAGCTCCTTTACAGTTTAGGATGATTAACTGTCTCTGACAGAAGTTAAAATATTTTCCCACATTGTCTTTGGATTTTGCTTGTTGTTTGTTTCCTTTTGTTTTACCATGCAGTATTCTTTGATCTTATGTGGCCTAATTGTATCAATTAGTAATTTTTATGTAGTTTAAATTTATCAATATTTTCTTCTATGGCTTCTTTATTTTTAAAAAAATTTAAAAATATTTATTTTTGGGAGAGAGAGAGAGAGAGAGAGAGAGATAGCATGAGTGGGAGAAGGAGCAGAGAGAGGGAGACACAGAATCTGAAGCAGGCCACAGGCTCTGAGCTGTCAGTACAGAGCCCGACGCGGGGCCCCACTCAAGAACCATGAGATCATGACCTGAGCTGAAGTCAGGCGCTTAATCAACTGAGCCACCCAGGTGCCCCTATGGCTTCTTTATTTTCAGTTATAGTTAGAAAAGCCTTCTTGGTTCTGAGGTCACAAGAGAATTTACCCATTTCTGCATCCAGTAGTTTTGGGTCTTATTAAATTTAAACCATTGGTTTATTTGTAGGTTATCTTGATATATGATGAGATAAATATAGATCCAACCTGAACTTTTTTTTCCTAATGAGTAATTAGTTGTTCTGTTGCTTCTGACCAGAGTGAGGATGAAGTTGAAGTTCATGAATTTGACCACATGGGGTTGTTACTAACTTTTGACTTTCCTATTCGTTATGATAGAAGATCCACTTGGGAGACATTAAGCAGGGTTTTAAAGGAAAAGCAGAGTCTTAGATAATAGTTTTAAGAACAGGGGGATTTTTGAACGGTTTGGGCTTAGGGAGGACAAGTTATCCCTTTTTATATCACCTTAGGACCATGAATAAGGGCTCAAACTTACTATAAAGTGCCATTGGGTCTTGGTGGCAATTTTAAACATTTTATTCTGTGGGAATCATCCTTCGAGGCTGTCACGGGATTATATGCATCCTTTAGCAGGCAAACATAATTATTATTGGCCTCCGATATGGACTTTCTGCAGCCTACAGTTAGATTTAAATAATGGTGCTTCAGGAATTTGTACAGCATTGGCTTTTTACATTAATTGCTCTCTCAATACTTCATCTATGTAAACATCAAATTTATATTCATTTGCCAGAGCATGAAGAACTCCTCCTTAATAGGCTGTATTTTCACTTGTTTCTTGATCCAAGTGGTTAAATATGAATTTCAGAAACTTCTGCTTGTTAAAATAATTTTTATAGAAAAACAGAGAAAGCCAAAACATACATTTTCTATGAAAATAAAAAACGTCATTTAAGTCAGCATAGATGTAATTTACTGCCATGAAATAGCCTAGGCATTTCTGTATTTTAAAAGGAATGGAAAACATCCTATGGAAAACAGTTTGGATGTTTTTGATAAAGTTAAACATACACTTACCATATGACCCTGTAATCCTACTCCTGGGTATTTACCCTAGAGAAATAAAAACTTATGTTCATACAAAAACTTCTACATGAACATTCATAGCAGCTTTATTTATAATAACCAAAATCTACAAACAATCCAAATGACCTTTAACAGGAAAATGGACAAAATGTACATCCATTTCATGGAATACCATTCAACAAGAAAAAGAAATGAACTGTTGATACACACAATGATTTGGATAGAGCTCAAGAGCATTACTGGTAAATAAGCACAGGCCTGCAGTTTAGTTCATAAAATATATCAACGTCGACTTTCTGGTTTTGATAATTGCACTATACCTATATAAGATGTTATCACTGGGGGAAGTTGGGTAGAGGGTACATGGATTCATGGGAACTCTCTGTGCTATTTTTGCAATTTCTAAGTAAGTCTAAAGTTATTTCAAAATAAAAAGTTGAAAAAAGGCCAGATATTAGGAAGATGACTGTTGAGAGAAGGAACTGCACCTTTTTATGATACTAACATCTCTTTTCTTTTAGACTTCGTATTAGCAAATGTCTCCTGGGGGGTGCGGGGAGATTTGGGGGTAGGAATCAGACCTCAACACATAGTTTATTTATTTGTTTCTGTGCCACATGTAGGTTGTGTGGGGAGATAATGTGGTGTCGTACAACGAATTCAGAACTTGATATGAGTAAATCCCTTCCTTCCTTCCTTTTTAAAAATTCTCTTGCTTATATGCTGTGTGACCCTTGATAAGGCTCTTATTCTAAGTTTCAGGTTTTTTTGTATACAAAAATTATATGAAATAGGGATCATACTCTCTTCCAACTTCAATAAAATCATTATGAATTACATGAGATAGTCTATGAGCATGATTACAACTTAAACCATGAAATTCTGTTCCTGTTCATGTAACACCAGGTACCCCAACTTCTGATTTCCTGTTATTTTTCCCTTTGAAGGGATATTTCTTATCTAAATACAGCTCTAAAACTATTGTCTCTTTTCCAATGTGCATGTAGGAAGTAGAAAATGGATGGACTAGCATGGACACAGACACAGTGAATTAGTGGAAAATAAACAAAAGTAAAAAATGAAGCAAAATCTCACTCATCCTTTGTTTCAAGGAAGGCTGTAAGTTGTGCCTTTAACTCAATATGGTCCTTTCTTTTAACCCAGAAGGAGTGCAGAGGGGAATTATGCACGCTTTCTCTCTTATTCAACAACAGTCCTTATGTTTTATTTCTGACAAAAAAGATGGTTCCGCAGAATTTTCAAGTGGAACCCTTACTTATGTTTCAAAGTAAGAAAAAGCAATTATTCCTTTGTTAATTGTGGCCGGTAGAATGAAGATCATCATCTGTCACAGCCTCAGACACCAATCAGAACAGGCTGAAAATTTGGATCCCGAAAAGAAAGTTGCTAATCTATATAACATGGTCTCTCACCAACCTGTTAATGAATTCATTTTTCCTGCTCCTTCATTATTCTTCCATGTGTAGATTAAATGGATTATACTGTAATTAAATTTGACTCTTGCAAGAGGCAGTGCTTTAGAGCAGTGAGCTATGGGGAGGCTGGCATTCTATTCCTAGCTTCGCTGCTAACTTAAGGGCTGAGCACAAAGCACCCCCACTTGCCAGAGCCTCAATTTTTTCTGTCTATGGAGGGAGATAAACAATGTCTCAGAGGAACATGGTGCTGCTTTATGAGCTCTATATTCTAATTGAGCTCCAAATTCCTTTATAGAAAGGTACTCTTAGAAGAATTAAAGATGCATTTATATTGTTGTTGTGACTCTTAATAGGAATAAAGCTTTAAAATCTAATTTTAAAAGCCTCCTACTGCACAGTACATTATCCACGTTCTTAAATACTGCAATCGGCTGTGCACTGAGCCGCTCTGTGGTATCTATTTAAAAAAAAAAAGGCGCGCCACAAAGATATACTGTAGAACATTTTTAAAGCCATGTGCAGTGGTTTTAACTGCAGGACTTCCTCTGAAGTTAATGGGACTCATACTGGCAAATTTCAAGCACCACTTTGAAAATTTACCCCATAGAGATAGTTTAATGCTTCTTATTGATCATAAGTCTTTAGATAACATCTCAAAGCAAAAAGGGACAATGTCTCAAAGGAAATAAATAATCTGTAATGAAATAAATCTGCATTGCAATCTTCATAACTAAGAGTATGCAGTGGAGTCCTTCGGGAAGCAGGCCCTTGGGAACCACTTATTGGTGAGAGTTACCAGTGGGGCCATAAAAGACTTTCCATCACATTCTTCTAATTCCAGTTGCTCATAGAAGAGAACATATTTTCTTTTAATTTTGAAATTTTATGTTTCTAAGGATAGATATGTATAGATACATGGAAAAGTCAGAGGGAATAGATTTATATTCTTCTTATTAAGTAATACTTTGTATAGTGCTGATAACAAATTCAAACAGTTATAGGTGACTATGAAACCCTGAGCCTTATATAGTCATACTTTTCAGTGCCTGATCAAATTTCTTTTCTTTTTTTGTTTTTCAAACCCAAATATTCACCATTAGGCCTGTCAGCAAACTACTGGATGCTTGCTAGGGGCCCATCTCAGGAAGCTGTCCTGTATCGGGCAACTATTATATGACCTCCAATGGCCTACATGGTCCTCAGGGTGTGACTGTCTCTCCTTCATTTCCTACTACTCACCCACTACTCACTGAACTCCAGACACAATGAATTTGTGTCTCTTCCTTATAAAAGTTGTTGGGTCACAAGAATATTGCAGTTATTATTCCCTGGCCTGGGAAAATCTGTGCTTAAATCTCATGAATGACTCCTTTTTAGTATTCAGGTTAACTTGAGTGTCCATTCCTTAGACACCTACTTAGAAAGACTCTCTTGGGCCACCTACTCCAAAGAAGCCCCTAATCTCTCTGTTTTATTTTTTCATTACAATTATCTCTAGTTGACACTACCGTGTTTTTAAAAAAATATTTTTGCATGTTATTTTTCTCCATCCACTAGAGTATTGCTCTACAAGGAGGCCTTTGGTCATTTGGTACTACATAGCCCACCCCCCAGCATACAGAACGATGCTTGGACATGGTAGGCATTGTATAAATGTTGAATGACTAAGCTCAAAACCTTGGGTATCTTTTGCTTTTCTGTCTCATATATTAAATCATGATATTTTATATCCTTCTTACCCTGACAATTTCTACCTCCATCACCTTTGCTCTCTATCAGCATAATTAGTCTCCTTCCTACCCTTTTCTAAGGACAAAGGAGACCATACTTTCACAGGTAGGGACTATGTTTTATTCATCTTTGTGTCTTTTGCACCAGAGATCATGTTTGGCACATAATAAGTACTCTGTGAATGAATTTTCTTACATAGCATTTGATAGTACATAATTTTAGTACAATCTATCATAGTGTTCTAGTGAAATTTATACAAGTTTTGGGAAATAATATTTAAATTTATTTTTTATTTAAATTCTAGTTAACATAAAGTGCAATATTGGTTTCTTGAGTAGAACTCAATGATTCATCACTTAAATAAAACACTCAGTGCTCATCATAACTAGTGTCTTCCTTAATACCCATCACCCATCTAGCCCATCCCCTATCTCCCTCCATCAACCCTCATGTGTTCTCTTTCATTAAGAGTCTCTTATGGTTTGTTTCCTTCTCTTTTTACCTCCCCCTTCCCATATGTTTATCTGTTTTGTGTCTTAAATTCCACATATGAGTGAAATCATTATGGTATTTGTCTTTCTCTGACTCACTTATTTTGCTTAGTGTAATATACTCTAGCTCCATCCACATTGTTGTCAATGGCAAGATTTCAGTCTTTTCTGAGTAATATTCCATTTTACACACACACACACACACACACACACACACACACACACCAATCTTCTTTATCCATTCATCAGTTGATGGACATTTGGGCTCTTTCCATAGTTTGGCTATTGTTGATAATGCTGCTCCAAACATTGGAGTGCAGATACCCCTTTGAATCTGTATTTTTGTATCCTTTGAGTAAATACCTAGTAATGCAATTGCTGGATCATAGGGTACTTCTAGTTTTATATTTTTGAGGGACCTTCATAGTGTTCTCCAAAGTGGCCGCAACAGGTTGCATTCCCACCAATAGTGCAAGAGGATTCCCCTTTCTCCCCATCCTCGCCAACACCTGTTGTTTCTTGTGTTGTTAATTTTAGCCATTCTGACAGGTATGAGATGGTATCTCATCGTGGTTTTCATCAGGGCATTTCCCTGATGATGTACAATGCTGAGCATCTTTTCATATGTCTGTTAGCCATCTGGATGCCTTTGGAAAAGTATCTAGTTATGTCTTCTGCCCATTTCTTAATTGAATTATTTAATTTTGGGTGTTGAGTTTGGTAAATTCTTTATATATGTTGGATACTAACCCTTTATCAGATGTCACTTGCAGATATCTTCTCCCATTCCACGGGCTGCCTTTTAGTTTTTCTTTTTTTTTTTTGATTGTTTCTTTCACTGTGAAGAAATTTTTTATCTTGATGAAGTCCCAATAGTTCATGTTTGCTTATGTTTCCTTTGCCTTTGTTGACATGTTTAGTAAGAAGTTGCTGTAGCCAAGGTCAAAGAGATTTCTGCCTGTGTTCCCCTCTAGAATTTTGATGGTTTCCCGTCTCACATTTAAGTCCTTCATATATTTTGAGTTTACTTTTCTCAAAGTGTGAGAAAGTGGTCTAGTTTCATTCTTCTGCATGTTGCTTCCAGTTTTCCCAACACCATTTGTTGAAGAGACTGTCTTTTTTCCATTGGATATTCTTTCCTGGTTTGTCAAACATTAGTTGGCCATATATTTGTGGGTCCATTTCTGGGTTCTCTCTTCTGTTCCATTGATTTATGTGACTGTTCTTGTGCCAGCACCATGCTGTTTTGATCAGTACAGCTTTGTAATACAGCTTGAAATACAGAATCGTGATGCCTCCAGCTTTGCCTTCTTTTTCATGATTGCTTTGGCTATTTGGGGTCTTGTGGTTCCATACAAATTTTAGGATTCTTTATTCTAAATCTGTGAAAAATGTTGGTGATATTTTGATAGGGATTGCATTGAATGTGTAGATTGATTTGGGTAGCATAGACATTTTAACAATGTTTGTTCTTCTGATCCATGAGCATGGAATGTTTTGCCGTTTCTTTGTGTCCTCTTTGGTTTCTTTCATAGTGTTCTACTTTTCAGCATACAGATCTTTTACCTCTTTGGTTAGGTTTATACCTAGTTATCTTATTGTTTTTGGTGCAATTACAAGTGGGTTTGATTCCTTGATTTCTTTTTCTGCTGCTTCATTTTTGGTGTATAGAAATGCAACAAATTCCTGCACTTTGATTTTACACCCTACAACTTTGCTGAACTCATGTATTAGTTCTAGCAATTTTTTGGTGGAGTCTTTGGGGTTTCTACATAGAGTATCATGTTGTCTGCAAATAGTAAAAGTTTGACTTCATCCTTGCTGATTAGGATGCTTTTTATTTCTTTTTTGTTGTCTGATTGGTGAGGCTAAGACTTCCAGTATTATGTTAAATAATCATGGTGAGAGTGGATGTCCCTGTGTTGTTCCTGACTGTAGAGGAAAAGCTCCCAGTTGGGAAATAATCTTTAGCTATTCATTTCCAACTAAGGGCATTCTCTATACGGTTAAGTCATATCAGCTAATCGAGCTACTTTATAAGTTCAAATTTGTATACTAAGTCAACAACTATCTGTTTAGACAAGTCTCTCAATAGTCTACTAACATTAACAGACATTAGAAGGCATTTCTGGGAATAATATCACTTACTCTGGAGATATCCCCAATTAGGAAATACCCAGAGAACTTTATGATAACATTGCTTAAGAAAATATGCAATTTTATACAAGGCAAGTAAGTCTATTTTAGAACTCCATTTCCCTTTTAGGTTAGAAAGCTGCAATAGATAACCTTATTTAGTTGATATAATTAGGCTGATATATAAGGCTAATACTGCAATTAATGTTGTTTCATAGAGCCAGGCTTCTCATTCAAAGATCTTGGATTACTAATGATGAACATAAAAGTATCAGATTCTTTGTCTGTAAGTTGATGACAGTGGATAAGTTTCAATTAAATTTAATTTTAGGGGCACCTGGGTGACTCAGTTGGTTAAGCATCTGATTCTTGATTTTAGCTCAGGCCATGATCTCATAGTTTGTGGGTTCGAGCCCCATGTTGGGCTCTGCACTGACAGCACGGAGCCTGCATGGGATTCTCTCTCTCCCTTTCTCTCTGGGCCCCCCTCAAAATAAATAAACTTAAAAAATTTAATGTAAAAATCCTTATAAACTTAAATAATTTTTTTACAGTTGGGTAGTGTGGTTCAACGAGAAATAGATACTCTTTGTCTTCGGTCCCTGGCACACAACTCCTAAAACCCTTGAAATCTCTGGAACGATGTGTCTTTTTATGCTAATTAGATGACTGATACCTGGGGGTCCCTAGATAAATTCAAGACGAAGCCTGGTTACCAGAAAGACCAAGGCATGATTAGAGAGTTGGAACTTTTAGCCGTATACTCCAGGCATCTGGGAAGGGAACAGGGCCTAGAGATTGAATTCAATGACTAATAGCCAATGATTTAATTAATTATGGCTTTGTAATGAAATCTCCATGAAAATCTCTAAACCATGGGGTTCAGAGTGCTTCCAGGTTGGCGAGCACACTGAGGTGTTGGGAGGGTGGCATGCCTGGAGAGGTCATGGAAGCTCCATGTTAGCCATTCCCTTGCCCCAAGTACCTCACCCTATGCATCTATGAACACTTGGCTGTTCCTGAATGTATCTTTTATAACAAAACTGACAATAGTAAGCAAAGCATTTTCCTGAATTCTGGGAGTCATTCTAGTGAATTATTCAACCTGAGGGGGGGGGAGGGTTATAGGAACCCCCAAATGTGTAGTCAGCCTGGCAAAAGTGTGTGTATAGCCTGGTACCTGAAGTTGGGGGGCAGGGAACTGTCTTATGAGATTAGTCCTTCACCTTTGGGGTGTATGCTAACTCCAGGTAGTGTTGGAATTCAATTGAACGATTGAACATGAAGTTGGATGAATCTTGGTTCTTTCACCTACCATCTTTCTAACATTGGACAAGTTTCTTAAGCCTGGTCTTACTTCTTCATTTATGAAATAGAATATTATAATACCTATGTAGGATTAAATAAGACAATATTTACAGAGTAGTTAGAGCAGTACCTAGCATATAGCAAGTCTCAGTAAATATCATTTATCAACTAGAAGGATTGAAATGATTTTAGCATTCTGTGATCAATTAATCCAACAGGGTTTAATTGTCCTCAGATGGTCCAACCAATCATATGGAAAGAGTCTATATGCACGAAAGGAGTTTGAATGCTTAGAAGTAAAGAGTAATAGCAGAAGAGTAAATGACTGACAGAAAATAACCTGAGAGAACAGAATTTCTCCTAAATGAGAGGAAAGATTGGAAGATAAAGAAAATGATGCAATTCAAGAGCATGTCTTTTAGAACAAAAGATGAGGAAGGCAGAGAAATAGAAAAATGATGTTTCAAATCTTCAGTTTAGAAGCCAGTGGCAGTTATATCAGTCTCTGATATAACTTTTGAACATGTTAGCAGCTTACTTTGCTTTTTAATAAGATGGACGTGCAGATACATTAGAGTGGCCTTGGCTGTGTGGTTGATTTTAATAAGGGCTTCAATTTGGTTTTAGCCAAATAAGAAACTGGTTATTTTTTTCTCATTAAAAAAAATGCACTTGTTGACATTTTCCTGAGTGACTGTTATTTCATGTCAAAAACATATATGCTCAATTCATGGGGGAAACATCTGTGCTGTGGTTTGCTTCTTTTGTCCTCCTGTGGAAGTATTACGCTGAAGGAAAACTGTTAAAATATCAAGAAGAAATCAACTTATATTTAACGTCAAATACAGATCTGAGATTAATAACAGGCTGGTATTTTCTGCTTCCCTGAGACACACTGCAATACCAAGAAATATGGCTCTGTTATATCTGTCTTTAGAAAGAGTCACCAGGGAATCCAAAAAAGCCACTGTTAGAAGTAATTTGTTGGCTTCCTGACACACCAGGCTCATTACTGTGATCTAAGTACCAGCCTTTGGTACTATTTGCAATTTTCAGGGAGGTCATTAATGAAAGTGAAATAAAAGAATGACTACGAAATCAGTCTTTGAGGTTTTCACATATTCTCAATACTGAGGCCACTGATTGGTGTTTGAATGCAGAGAAATCATAAAGCAACCAGTCCAGATGAGTGAAGGGCAGCCTGGGGCAGTTATCCCAAAATATACTCGACTCTCCAAACTGGTAATACACTGATTATTGCCTACAGCTGTAGACATGTTATTTCAAAAGAGTCTTAGAGGAGAGATGTAAATTGAACACATAGGTATAAGGAAGAATTCTGTAATTCAAGATAAAATTTTCCCAGTTTTCAAAGCAAACTCCTCAAATCAAGCAGAGATAAATCAATATAGTAATGAAAGAAAGCACCTAAGTTTTAAAAAATTGAATAAGCTTTTTCTTCCCTTTGGTTATAGTTGTTTAAACTATGTTGTCCAAACGCAAGTATATGATGACTTTGTAACTTAAAATGCTCTTCGTTCTGCCTAGAATGCAGGGCTGGAGAGGGCAGGCAGTTCAGGAGGGGGAAGTTCCGGTCTTGGGAATTAGCCCACGGGGCCTCTAGCAACTCGTGTCCAAATACTATCAGTCGATCTCTTGGACTCAATACTAAATGAGGCCCGCCAGCTGACCATTGTGGTAGCTTCAGTCTGTTTCCAACTGGAAAGAACATCGATATGCCTTACAGAAAGGGTTTCCCATGTTGAAGGCACAGTTAGGCTACCACGGTTTTTTCTATATCCTTTTCTGGAATGTTCAAGATTGCTGAAAACATTTGGGCATGTATTTAATGTGCAGAGTAATCAAATCTTTACAAATACGTGGAGCCTTGAGAGATACTAGCTACATTTGCAAACTTGGAACAGTTTTCAAAGATGAGAGACACCATTTCTTTTTTTCTTTCCTTTCTTTTTTTTTTTCCACTTTGCCACGGTAAATCAGGCTGAACAAGGGAATTTCAGGGTTTGCTTTACATTGCACTTTATCATTTTATCAGTGGTATCAGTCATTTTTATGCACCTATTAAATAGGCCTAGAATGGGTTTCGACAGTCACCTGCCACAGCCTGCTGCTTTCAGGCAGATGACATTTGGTCCTCTGTGTAGATTAAACTTTACTGACATCATGTGAAGACCCACATTTGAACATCAAATGTTCATCAACTCAGCTGGGCCACGATAGGTCCAAAGGTGACTAAGATTACAGATATCCTAACATCATTTTTAGAACCACATATTCCTTTTTTTTTTTTTTTGGTATTCTATCAAGACCATAAGGATCTGAGGCAGGAAGAGACAGATTAAGGACTAAGATGTACTGAGGTATCCAAAGCTGAAAACAGCTATCAAAAGGCAGCAGACATCTGGGAAAGAACTTTCTTTTTAGCTTGGAGGCCAGAAATACACTGGCATTGCCTCTGGAATTGGAACAAAGCCAATTTTTAATTGGTTTTAAAATCTGGAATGGAACATTCCTTCAGTCATCCATGAACCGACCTCATCCCGTAGAAGCTGAGTGAATCTTGGCCAACCATCTGCCTTGTGAATTGTTTTGTTTGGGCCCCTTATAGGACAGAAAGTACTTGTGCAATAGTTTCACATCAAGTTAAAGTCCTTTGTGATGTTTCTGGAGCAGAGAATTGAAAAAGAGAAAAGTTTCTGGAGAGAAAAATCAAATGCCTTCACTGATACACCTTGGGGCTGGGTAGTTTCTACCTACTTTCCTCCATGTCTCAGCATAATGGCTCCCCAAACGAGTAAAGCTGAACCTCGCAGAAGACAGGCAGCTGGACAAATAGAGTGCATTAGTGAAAGCCAAACTAGGTATTTTATGATAGGTTCCATTTAACATTTCACTGGATTCACTACTGTGATTCCAGTGATTCATTTCTGTGATTCATTTGCACAGAAATGAATTTCCATAAATTCTGGTTAAATGAACGGTGACAGCATGTGGGCAGCCCACCTTTTCTCCCATCCCCAGGACAGTGCTCCATCTACACAGCAAGGCTGGAAGAAAGGATTCTTCTTAACAGCGATGAGCAAGGATGAGCGGACACTTTCTCTAAGACCTCTAAGTCTATTCTGCCATTACTGCAGGGAACAGGGGGAAAGGAGGAGGCTAAGAAGATTAATCGACAGTTCCTGAAACCTCAAATAAAATGGAAAGCTGGCTGCTGATGAAGAAGATAGTTTAAACAAGCCTGTAAATAAAAACCTACGGCTTCAGATGGGAAGTAGTTGAAGTAAGTAAGCCTCACCAAGAACTTTCAGCATTTGAATTTGAATGGCTGCCAAAGAAGTGGGAAGGAAAAAAGAGCAAGAAAACCAAATGTAGCTTTTATACAACAACAACAACAACAACAACAACAACAACAACAACAACAGGTTTTATATCCAGGGTTTTTTTGCCCCAAAGGAAGAACATTCTATTTTTAAAAAATAAGCTATATTCTTCAAAAATGCCAACGTCCTACAAGACAAAGAACGACTGGGGAGCTATTCTAGATGAAAGGACACTAGAGAGACAAGACAGCTAAGTGCAGGATGTCATCATAGACTGGACCCGGCACCGGAGAGGAAAGCATGCGATAAAGGACATAATTAGGTCAATTGAAAAACTAGAATACAACCAGCAGATTAGGTAAAGTATTGTATTAATGTTTAATTTATGGAAGGTTATGTAAAACACTATCCTTATTCTTAGGAAATCCACACCAAAATATTTAGGAATATTAAAATTTGAAAATTGGGATGATTGAGTAAGTTTTCAATTTTATGGCATACTTTTAAATATATTACTGTTGCCAGATCTTAAGTCAGACTTCTGTATAGCATCTTCATTAAAATGTATAATTTTAGGCTGTTACCCAGGTGATGGAATCCCTCTGAAACCACAGGAGCTAGAGAGCTGCAAAGAAGTGGTATTTGTTCCGGGACTGCACTGTCAGGGACTCAACTTTAAGAGGGTAAAATACTCTCTCAGGTCTGAAGTTACCCATCTATAATGTAAGTCTTGTAATCATCCATGAGGGATGCTAACTGAGATGCTTTATCAGGACTAATACACTGCTATCCACTCCAGTTGACCAAGAGCATAAAAGGGGTATTGCTTGTATTATAAAGCAAAAAGGGGGTTTTATGCATATGGAAATCAACGCTTCCCTAATTCAAGACAACACTGGAGAACCATACATTTCACTATAACTTTATTTGATTTTAGTCAATATTCTAAAGCCAGACCATTTGGCTCAAACTCCCAACTTCACCACTTTCTTTCTACATGTATGACTTCTAGAAACTTCCTTCACCTCTCTTTGTCTCAGTTTCTTCACTTGTAAAATGAGGATAATAAAAATACTTACCTCATGGTGTTATGGTGAGGATTAAATGAGTCAACACTTTTAAAACAAAGTGCCTAGCCCATGGGAAATGTTCCATGAGTGTTATCCTTCAATATTGATTAAATGTTGCAGTAAAGAAAACAGAAAGATGCAGTGTTGTAAATCCATATCTAGGACTTTGATATTCACCTATAACACAGAAGGGCTTGCGGGCAAATCTCAGTCTTCCTTGCCATCCTCTATACCGACAACAGCAACCCGCAGACCAGATTCGAATGATGAACTCCAAACCAAAGACGACAATCATCACGAACTCCTAAGATATGAAACAAGACATGTTAGACAGAGGCATTATGGAGCAAACCAGAGCAAGAAGCTCCATGGGCATTTCTAGACACTTAGACGTTTGCTATAAAACACGTAGTTGTTAATGCCAAAAGGGAACATCTCCTCTAAACCCAGAGCACATCTGAACCTCACAGAGTCTGTATTTCCTATCATGGAATGCTATTCCTATGCAAGTCCCAAACACTGCAAATTTAGAAGTCGGTTTTAATACTGAATGTGCAGGCTGAATTATAGATCTGCCCTTTGTGGAATATACAGGGTAATTGACTTAGTTACCTGGTAACATGTGAAATATTTGAAATGAAAGAGGGGATGCTGAAAACACAGCTTTATACTTGTGCAAAAAACAGACCTTCATTTTGCTGCAAGAAGTGATATAATCCCTGAGCCTTTATGAATTGTTTTTAGAGAAAAGGAAGTAAACATTTAGAAGTATACTGAGTTCTTTTGTTACAATGTCAAAATCTTCTTATAAGACAGAAAGTTCCAAAAACATTACCCTGTGTGTGACACATATATTCTTTGCCTGAAATGAGACCCTGAATCCTCAAGATCTGAAGCTTGTTAATTTTTCTGTTGCCTTTTGGTGAGAAAGGCCCAGAAAATAACACCTGCTCCAGCAAAAGGACTGACATTATTTAGGAATAGTTGTGAGTGAGCCCTGGGGAAAGGCCAACTGAAGTGGCTCATTAAGTAGTGGGTCATAGAATGAGGAACCAAATAGAATTTGTAAGAATAAAGCATCTCTGAAGCAAGCTTGTCATAGTCACCTTGTTGTCCCTTTAGAAGACAATAGTTCCCTCTCTTGTTTTTAAACAAGGGCTGACTTAGCATTTAGAATGCAGAACAATGTTTATTAACTGATTTTTATTATAATTAATTATAAAAGTGATAAGTGGTCTTTATTAAAACATTCAAATATTACAGACATATAGAGCATAGAAAGTAAAGGTCCTAATCTCCCACCCCATGTCCCAAGATAAAAACTGTTATCAAATTTAGAAGAATGGCATTTTTGTTGCAAGTTTCAGGCAAATGTCTCTCTTTAGTTAGCACATGTGAAAATATGTTGCACTTTTGAAAAGCCTAGTAGAGATATATCATTCTATCCTTCTGTTATTTTGTAGTAAGTGACCCACTAATATTTCTCATGATGAAAAATAAATCTTCAATGTCACCACTGCTTACATACGGTGACTTAAAACTACCTGTGGAACCAATCTCCAAAGATGACATTATGCACAGATAACCAAAACTATGGTCCATATACACTCATTAATGATAGGAGGGTTTCGTTTTATTTTGACTTTGCTTTGGTTTTGAGTGTATATCTAAGCAGTTGAGTCTATTTCATCACTAAGGTGGACAAAGTGCCAGATCACCTGTATTTAATCCAGTACATCTTTCCACATAAAGAAGATGTGCCGAGAGACCGAAGATGCCTATGAAGTCCAATCTAGTTTTCATGGCAGGTCGACTTTTTTATCCTTACCTCTAGCTCCTACTTGTGCCGAGAGGTCTAACATGACACTGGGGAGAGGCCATATTATAAGGGATACCCAAGTGAGTCCTGAATGTAGCTAGAGTAACTAGGATCATGTAATGAATTTCTTTCTTAAAAATTTTTTTTATTGTTTATTTATTTTTGAGAGAATTAGAGACAGAGCGCAAACAGGGGAGGGACAGAGAGAGAGAGAAGGAGACGCAGAATCCGAAGCAGGCTCCAGGCTCTGAGCTGTCAGCACAGAGCCCGACACGGGGCTCAAACTCATGAACCATGAGATCGTGACCTGAGCCGAAGTCGGACACTTAACCGATGGAGTTACCCAAGTGCCCCACGAATTTTCCTTTTCATAGGAACAGAAGAAACCAATAGATACATGTTCATTATTCTAAAGTGAAGTAGGCCATCACCTGTACCATTTATATGTTGCACTGAGACAGGATAAACTATATATACAAGTTTTTTACTCAGGGCCCTCGTTCAGGAATATTGCTTGCTGCCTTTTTAAATTTATTTTATTATTATTATTTTTTAGAGGTTAGGGGGAAAAATCCTTCATTTCCAAATAAGCAAGACAAAGTTGTAATTGGCCTTTACCACGGGGTCACAACTTCTGCTTCGAGGGAAGTAACACTAGGGCCAGAATTCTCCTCTCCTTACTAGACAATTACTTAGTGTTCTCTATAGCGGATAAAATTTCTAATCCTTGAGCAAGCAGCAGCGGGAGAGGAGAGCTCGGCTGATGACTATGGGGCATTTCTTTCAGGTCCAGAGCTGCAGGCTGTGGGGGTGTTCTCTCCCAAGGATCCGGGGCCTATGAATGAACAAATGTAGGGAACAAATGCATGAAAGCCACTTTGACCATCTATTGGTTCTTGAAATATCCACCTTATTTCAATTATAAGGAGCAAAATGCTATTAAGTCAGAGAAGAGAGGGCATCCCAAATCAGCCAGGCAGGGCATAGATCTGCCGCCACGCTGTGTACTAATATTCATCTTGCACAACTGAAACTTAGTACCCTCTGACCAACATCTCCCCTTCCCCCCTACCTCCTCAGTCTTTGGTGATCACTATCCCACTCTCTGCTTGTATGAGTCTGACATTTTTTAGATTCCACATATAAGTGAGGTGATGCAGTATTAGTCTTTCTGTGCCTGATTTACTTCACTTAGCACAATGTTCTCCAACTTCATCCATGTTATTGCAAGTGGTAGGATTTTTTTCTTAAAGACTGAATAATATCCCAGTGTGTGTTTGTGTGCGTGTGTGTGTGTATCTATCTATCTATCTATCTATCTATCTATCTATCCATATATATCACATTTTCTTTATTCATTTGTCCACTAGTGGTCCACTTAGGTTGTTTCTATATCGTGGCTATTGTGAATGATATTGCGATGAAAATGGGAGTGCAGGTGTCTCTTCAAGATCCTGACTTCATTCCCTCTGAATATATGTCCGGAAGTGGGATTCATGGATCATATGGCAGTTCTATTTTTAATTAAAAAAACTTTTTTTAAATGTTTATTTATTTTTGAGAGAGTGAGAACAGGGGAGGGGCAGAGAAGGAGAGAGAGAGAGAGATGCAGAATCTGAAGCAGGCTCCAGGCTCTGAGCTTTCAGCACAGAGCTCGACGCAGGGCTCAAACCCACCAACCGGGAGATCATGACTTGAGCCGAAGTCAGACGCTTAACCCACTGAGCCACCCAGGCGCCTCTATTTTTAATTTTTGAGGAACCTCCATACTGTTTCTATAGTGGCGGCACCAAATTACGTTCCCACCACAGGGTTCCCTTTACCCCACATCTTTGACAACACTTGTTACCTTTGTTTATTTGATAACAGCCATTCTAACAGGGTTAAGTAATATAGCTCATTACTTAAGCTGGTTTTAATCAGCATTTCCCAGATGATTAGTGATTTTGAATGCCTTTTTCGTATACCTATTGGTCATTTTTATGTTCTCTTTTGAGAAATGTCTATTCAGGTCCTTTTTGCATTTTTTTAGATCAGGTTTTTTGTTTGTTTGTTTTTTTGTTTTTTGTTTTTTGCTATTCAGTTATGGAAATTCCTTATACATTTGGATATTAATTCCTTATCAGATGGTTGGTGTGTAAATGTTTTCTTTCATTCAGGAGGTTGTCTCTTCACTCTGTTGATGGTTTCCTGTACTTTACAGAAACTTTTTAGTTTAATGCAATTCTACACCAAGTAGAAAAATCTCTATTTTTGATTTTGTTGCCTGGAATTTGGGGTACCATCTAAAAATATCATTGCACAGGCCAATGTCAAGAAGCTCTTTATGTTTTCTTCTAGAAGTTTTATAGTTTCAAGCCTTGCATTTAAACCTTTCATTCATTTTGAGTTGATTTTTGTATATGGTGTGAAAAGGATCCAATGTCATTCTTCTGCATGTGGATATACAGTTTTCCCATTCATGGTAAAAACTCTTAGCATGTTAGGAATAGAGGTTTACTATCTTATTTGATAAGTAGCATCTACATAAACCTACATTGACGTCATACTAATGGTGGAATACGGAATGCTCTCCCCTAAAATCAAGAAACAAGGCAAGATATTAGTTTTATCACTCTTACTCAACAGAGTTGAGTAATACAGTCACTGTAGTAAGGTAAGTTAAAGAAATAAAAGGCATACACACTGGAAAGATAGACATAAAATTGTCTCTATTTGATGATGACATGATTGTTTTCAGGGAAAATTGCAGGGAATCTTCAAAAAAAAATGCTTAGGACTAGTAAGTGAGTCCTGTGAGGTTGCAAGATTTAAGATCAACGTACAAACATCAATCACATTTCTGTAGACTAACAATGAGGATGTGGAAACCGAAATTAAAAGCATAATATTATTTATAACCATTACAAAGAAAATAAAATGTTTAGCTATGCACTTAACAAAACATGTGGACGATATGCATGCTGAAAATTATAAAATTTTGATAAGAGAAATCAGAAAAGACCTAAATAAATGATATACTACACTCATGAATTCGAAGGCTCAACATAATAAAAATGTCAACTTTTCATAAGTTGATCTGTAGATTAATGTAACTTATATCAAAATATCAGCAAGCTTTTTTGCAGACACAAGCTTATTCTATAATTTATATGGATAGTCACAAAATCCCGAAAAAGGAGAATAAAGTGGGAGGAGTTACTTTATCTGAAATTAAAGCCTACTATATAGCTTAAGTAATCAAGAGTATGTGGTATTGGTAGAGGGTAAGACACACAGAGAAAAATGGAACAGAATAGAGAACTTAGAAATATACTCTGACAAATATGGATTTGGATAAAGGTACAAAAATACGGATTAAAAAATGTTTATTTATTTTGAGAGAGAGAGAGAGAGAGGGAGAGAGAGAAGGAGCAGGGGAGGGGCAGAGAGAGAGGGAGAGACAGCATTCCAAGCAGGCTCCATACTGTCAGTGCAGAGCAAGATGTTGGGCCCAAACTCACCAATTGTGAGATCATGACCTTAGCCAAAACCAAGAGTTGGACTCTTAACTGACTCACACCTTATACAAAAGTCAATTCAAAATAGGTCATAGCCTTAAAAGTTAAAACTATAAAATTTTTAGTAACAAACATAGAAAAAATTTTTTGGTATTTAGTGTTAAGCAAAGACTTCACACCAAAAGTGTAAGAAATAAAAGGAAAAATTGATAAACTGGACTTCATCAAAAGAAGAGGATGAAAAGACAAACTTTAGACTGGGAGAAAATATTTGCAAACCATGTATCTGACAAAGTTTTATTATCTAGAATATATAAAAATTCTCGAAACTTAACAGTGAAAAACCAAACAGTTCAATTAGAAAATGGGCAAAAGACATGAACAGACATTTCACTAAAGAGGATACAGAGATGGCATGTGAAAAGATATTCAACATAATTAGCCGTATGAGAAATGCAGATTAAAACCACATGAGATAACATCACATACCTAGCAGAATGGCAAAAATAAAAAATTATGTCCACAAAAAATGCTGGGGAGAAAGCAGAGAAACTGGATCATTCATGCACCGTTGATGGCCATGTAAAATGGCACAGCCCTCTAGAAAACAATTTGATCATTTCTTATAAAACTTAACACGTAGTCCCTCAAAGGCTCAGCAATTTCCTCATGGGCACTCATGCCAGAAAAATGAAAACTTTTTTATATAAACACCTGTACATGAATGTTCACAGTGGATTTACTCATAATGACCAAAACCTGAAAACAGTTCAGATGTCCTCGCCATGTGAATGCTTTAACAGGCTGTGATACATCCACACCATGGAAAACTACTCCACAATGGAGATCAATGAACTACTGATACACACAACAATTTGGATGAATCTCTAGGGAATTATGCTGAGTTAAAAAAAGCAATCTCAAAAGGTTACATACCATGTTATCCCATTTATATAATATTTTTGAAATGAAAACATTTTAGAAATGCAGAGCAGATTAGTGGTTGTGAGAAGTCAAGGATGGGGGTAGAGGTATGCCAGAGGGAAGGAGATGTGACTGTAAGTATGAAAGGGGAAGCTGGCAGATCCTTGTGGTGATGGAGCTGTTTGATGTCTTGACATGACCTTCCAAATGTGATAACATTGTATAGAGCTGAATACTCATATACAAATACATACATACCCACATACAATACCTCAAGTGCTTTTCATTAAATATGAATAAGATCTGTGGATTGTATCAATATTATTAGCCTGGTTGTGATATTGTGATATTATAGCTTTCCAAAATTGTATCATTTGGGGAAACTGGTATAGAGTATGTCGAATATCTCTGTATTATTTCTTACAACTGAATGTGAATCAACAATTATTTAAAAAATTCAATGAAAAACAAAAGCCATCCCCAACTTCGTTCCTCTTCAGACTGGGATACTAGATCTGTTCTCACTGTGTTTTGGTTTAATGATGCTCTCTAAATGACCCTTTGGATGGAGTCTCCTTGTTTTATTTTGAAATGACTTAAAAATACAAACATCTGCTACGCTCAGTTGAAATGATTTAGATTAGGGGTGGTTCTTCTGATCTTGTTTGGACCAGTCACGTGACAGGTTCTGGTGCCATTGCTCCTGTACCTCAGGATAAATCAGTTCATTTTCTCTTGCCTGTTTTTAACTGAAATAAAATGTCCATTATTTATTCAAATGGTTGCTAAAGAGATTAGTGAATGATTATTGGAGTACTTGACCTGTTTGGAGGAAAGCTATAATGTAACATTGGTGTTATTAACAATGGTTCTGTCCTTTATTGAAGCTTCTAAAAGCTTGGCTTTGACAGCTCTCTATAGAACAAAAGGGAATGTTTATTATTTTTATCACCTGTCTTGAAGAAGTTATAGTGTTTCCTCATTTGTTCTCACAGAATTTTGATAAAACACAGAATGCCTTTCCTATTCTTATAGACTAAGAAAATGCATAAATAGAAATTAAGAAACCTAATGGGCAGTGGTAGAGCTAGTCCTAGGGTCTATCTAGAATATTTATTGAGAATACTAACCTAGCACTAACTTTCTTTTCTAGATATCAAGGAGGAATCATTATGTCTCACACCAGAAAACTGTGATGCTATTTCATTAATATTGATGACTTTGCTGTGTAATTCAAGATTTAAATTCTGTTCTTGCAGCTACTTTATTTTTGAGTTATTCAAAGTGGTTTTAGGTCCAGATTGATTTTTTTGTACAAATTCACAATGCCTAACAGCTCATGTTCTAATTGTTTTCTCATTAATTAACAGCACTGTTCATTAAAACACAGTGACCTTTGTCTAATCTACAAGCTGTCTAATGTGACCATTAGTTTTTTCTGGTTTTATGCCATCAAATGGCATTTTTGTGAAGATGAAATGCCAACATTATAAACCCCATGACATTTCCACCAATTCTTGAAGAGCTGTGGCTAATTAGACATACAAAATTGGAACTACTGTCTTTATTCAGAATATCAACATAATCAATTTCTAGCTATTTTTGCTCCATTGTGTGTGTGTGTGTGTGTGTGTGTGTGTGTGTGTGTGTGTGTGTGGGTGTGTGTATGTGTGTACTTAAAGCAACACAGGGCTAGCAGGCCAGCATGCCTCTTCACATAATCCCTGGAGGGAAAGGATCTGTGACGTCAACTGAGTCACGAATTTCAAAGAAGGCATCAGTCAGAAGGGTTGTGGATATAATTCTCTGTAATTTGGAAAATTCTACTAGTATAACACATATTAGGGAAATGAAAGTAAGATCTAGAGATCGCTCCACATTTAAATCAGAATGTGGAAATAAATACACAAAAACAAGTCATTTTTTGTTTCTTCCTAGAACAGAAAAAGACCCTAACCACAAGCTTACTAACCATTGCTGAGAGGCCATTGCATGCATCCATCAGTAATCTAGCTTCCTTTCACATTTCTCCTTACTTTTTAGGGTGGTACATTAACTATAAGTGTATTGGAAGAGGATTTGAGAGAATGAATGTTTCTACCAATGGGACTGATTTGACCTGGAGTTGAAGACACATCAATATCTTCAGGATTATGCTTGCATCCAGGGAGGGGAGTGGTGAGAATATGACACAACTTAGTACTAAGTTGCTTAGTGGACACTGAGAGGGGGTGTGCAGAGAAAGGAGACATGGCACTAGGAGTAGGGGAGGGATGGGAAGACCAGAACAAGGTGTGAAGGGGCATCGATGCTGCCTGTCTTCAGAAACAGTGATTGAGATGGTTTTGAAAGCCAGAACCTGGGGTTGGCCTTTATGGCTGGGAGGCTTAGGAAGATACCGGCAGACGAATCCATTTCAGGAGAACCAGGAAAATCCAGTGCCTGCTAAGGTCTTCCTTTTTGGGTTGTTTGATTCCTGAAACTTGTCTAGAAATACTTTATCCTTTCAAGATTTTCATACCTATTAAAATGCAAATCTCTCTCTGAAAAGTAATTCATCAACCATATTTATATGCGACATTCATTTATCCCAGAGGATTTTCGGTGGGGCATAGGGAAGGGAGTAGTTTATTAATGTCCCATCCCAAATGACTGATTTAAACTTTATTACCAAAGAAGGACCAAGGGCAGGTTTTTTTTTTTTTTTAATCAGTTGTTGGGGCCACAGGTTGAGAGCATATTGGCAAGGGGTAGGAGGCAGTTCCTCCTTATTGGGAGGGAGAAGAGCATAGGAACAGAGGACAAGAGTGAGGAACAGAGGACATTCCTTACTCCCCCCCTCCAACCCTGTTCAGTCTAGCAATGGTCCTATGCACCTTAGTTGCTAGATGAGATGCCATGATGATATCTGCTCTCTTGTAGTGACTTTAGACACTTAGGGATAGGTTGGTTGCTGTTGAGTGCTGTAATGCCTGCCTGGTATGAAGCAGCCATCCAAGTGACTTCTGTGTTCATGTTTTGTGTTCTTTTTTTTTTTTTTTAATGTTTATTTATTTTTGAGACATAGAGACAGAGCGTGAGCAGGAGGAGGGCAGAGAGAGAGGGAGACACAGAATCCGAAGGCAGGCTCCAGGCTCTGAGCTGTCAGCACAGAGCCCGACGCGGGGCTCGAACTCACAGACCATGAGATCATGACCTGAGCCGAAGTCGGCCGCTTAACCAACTGAGCCACCCAGGCGCCCCATGTTTTGTGTTCTTAAATCACATCTACATCGGGGAAAAGGGTGACTTTGGCATTCTACTCCACCTGCCACATTGTGAGTTGGGGAATTCTGTCCTTGGTACAGAGCCACAATGGTGCTGTCTGCTGAGGTGCCCAGCAGTTGGTGGTAGGGCTTTCTGAGCATTTTCCCTTTCCCCACCTTGGGAACTGAAAGCAGTCTCACTGAGTTCTTTTTTGGTTCCCCACTCCAAACCAAATTAAATTTTAATGGGTTTGAGATTTATATATGGGTGTGTCTACATGCAGCCACATGTGTATGTAGCAGCGACTAGAACTAAACTTCTGAATCATAAACTCAAAGCTGAAATTGAAAACAGTTTGGTTCATCTTGAACTGAACCCAGGTATTCATTCTGCTATGGTTCTGCCAAAAAAAAAAATCACAAATGAACCTGTTAAAGTTGGAACAATCTAAAAGCTCTGAATCAGATCAAAACGGGAACACCAAGAGAGTCTCCAAAATGAATGAAATCAAACAAAGTTTTCACTTGATTTGAATTGCTAATTTGTCAATTTCTCATTATCTTATAGGCTTTTCTTTCTCTTGGGAACTGTATGAGCTTGCCCCCAAACAATACAAGTAACAATTTAAAATTAACATTGCTACTAGAAATAAAATTAGCCCATTCTATTGGTTTTATAATATGAAAATATGCAAAGGCAATGAGTTTTCTTACTCATAAAAATTTTAAATACTTACAAAAATTTAAATAAAATTCCTTAAAATAACAAGTAATATATTTCAATAAAAGACATCTTTGGACTTATGAAATTGGTACATGTCAGCCAACTTGATTATAAAGCAAATCTTATTGTTTCCTGTTGGTGAAATTTCTCTTGCATGTTGTGGTGAACACCTGTGACAAGACAAGAATTAGATAGTTGCATTGGAGTGAATGCAGACTTTGAAGCCTCAGCCCCCAGTGTGATGGTATTTGGAAGTGGGCCTTTGGAGGTAGTTTGGTTTAGAGTCAGCCATGAAGGTGGGGCTCCATGATGTGATTAGTGTCCTTAAAAGAAAAGGAAGAGGGACAGAGCTGCTCATAGGTTCTCCCACTTCCCTCCTCCCCCCACCACATGGGGACACAGAGAAAAGGCAGTTGTCTGCAAGCCAGGAAGAGGACCCTCATCGGGGAATAAAATCAGTCATCCCTTTTATCTTGGACTTCTACCTTCCAGAACTGTGAGATATAAACATTTGTTGCTTAAGCCACCCAGTCTCCATATTTTGTTACAACAGCCCAAGCAAACTCAGACATACGGCTTTTGTGCTACCAAGAGGCTGAAAGTCAGGTCAGAACTGAGCATGTTCTTAGAAAACTTTCAGAACTTTTTACTTTTCTTGGGAGTTATGTCTCTGTCCTTATAGCTACATTTGCTTGGGCCAAAGAAATTACTCTGATATTGAGAGGACCCTTGATTTGCAGAAAATTGGCCCCTTCCCTCATCTTCTAGGATGTTTGCATAGTTTAGTATAACTAACTGTTCTGCTCTGCAAGATTCATGGGTGTCCTGCTTTTCATGAATTCCTTTTACAAATGTATACTGAATACCACAACCAGGCAGGATAGAGAGAGGGCAATGTGGCTATCACCCTGGAGTTCGTAATCTATTTCGGGACGGTAAGATATGCATGCTAGAACACTCATAAAATGATGTGCAGTAAGTGCTATCCGAGCGGTGGTCTCTTGAGAAACTCCTCACTCATTGTGGCACATGCTGTAACCAGGCAGACCCTCACTAAATGTTTGTTGAAGTTTCCTTCAGTTCAAAACTTCAGGTTCAGCAAAAACTAATTAGCCTCCTGATTTATCAATCCATTAAGATCAAAATTCTGAGAAGGGGCTGGTTAGAAGTAGAAAAATAAGAATAAGTTAATTGGCCTATGATTTTGTTCTAACATGCCTATTCAGCACTAATTTCAATTGGAGAGCGAATGGGTTCTCACCACAAGACATCTCGGAGTCAGGGTGTGCTTATTTTGATTAATTGAAGGTACAGAATAGTAACAGTAATTACCTAATTTCACTCTTATGATTTATAGCACTGAACAATTTTGTTTTCATTTGGGGTCATCTGATGATATCTCATTTCTTTCTACTATCTTACTAGAATGATGAAATTTTTCGTTAAGAAAGTTTTTTTTTTTTTAAGTATTTTTTTTTATCATCAGAAACAAAATGAACCAGAAGTAACCATATGGACCCCAAGAGCTTTTGGGCAGGTTTTGTTTGTAGAATGTCAATATTACTCTACACAACAGATATTCTAACTAAGATAAGGACTACAAGGGCCATTATGAACTCAAACTCCATCTGAGCCACTTGGTCCAGCCAAGCACTATAGGATTTTATTAAATTCTTGACAAAGGCTAACATTGATCCTATTAAGACAGGATTGCATCATGAATTTCCAGTGACTTAAAGTTTAAACACAGGTAAGGGGCGCCTGGGTGGCTCAGTCAGTTAAGCGGCCGACTTCAGCTCAGGTCATGATCTCACAGTCTGTGAGTTCGAGCCCCACATTGGGCTCTGTGCTGATGGCTCATCAGAGCCTGGAGCCTGCTTCAGATTCTGTATCTCCCTTTCTCTCTGCCCTTCCCCTGCTCACGCTCTGTCTCTATGTCTCTCAAAAATAAATAAATGTGAAAAAAATCTTTTAAACATAGGTAAGAAAATAGCTGCTATTAGAGCTCAGATTCCTGATAAGAGCACGAACAGGTATGTTAGGAAGGAACGCACAATGCATCTCCAGGACAATGACTTCAAGTAAGGTATTTGTACTCCAACTTTCTCAAACTCCTTCAGACAGTTTTTGAAACCAACTCTAACTACCCTGTGCCTGGTAAATTGAAGTTGACCACACTATCTCTGGTCAATAAAGATAAGAAAAATTCTTAAGACAGGCTGGAAAAAGAGAAAGAAAGTGAGGGACAGTTTTTTCCTTTTATCTGAGTTTAGTTTGGGTGGAATCCTCAATGTTTTGGTGTTTGGAGGAAGTGGAACTTCAGAGAAGAGACAAAGTGGCTCCTGAAGCAGCCAGTGTTTTATTAACTCAGTAATGAGGAAGGCAGAGGCTGTGCTGATGGAGGGACGGAACTCTGAAAACCTCAACTGTTGAGCTGTCCCGGGGAAAAACACTGCCTGTTGGTAGACCATGAAAACTGTGGGCATAATATGGAAGAAATAGAAACCTTTGGGACCATGGCTTTCTGAGGAGGAAAAGCTCTGGGGCAGAGTGGTGATGAAGTCCAGCACAAATCAGTTACTTTCTTGTTTTCTTTCCATGTCCATAAGCTGCAGACTGCAGTGCAGACCTCCATATGCTACTGGGAGAAATCCCCGCACTTTCTTGGGTCACCTAACCCACCTTTCTTCTGGGCCTCCTGATAGAACAGGAGCTATTTTGATTTGAAACAGTCTTGGTTTCCTCCTCTCCTACCCATAATAATTGTTTTCTCTGATAAGCATCAAAATGCATTTTTTCACCTAACATTGTACATTCCCCTCCCCCCACATTACCATAGTACGTGTTATTGGTGTTAGTATACTCTGTGGTAACAAGAACAGTATCCTTCAGTGAGCAGGGAGAGGTAGGAAAACACACACGTAATGCTGGACATATTGCATACGTGCTAGCACACATACCTGTATGTGCGCTTGCACAAAAGCTTTCAGAACTGATATTGGGATTCAGTCAGCCAGGCTCATGTTCAAGAAGAGGAGAGACAAAAATCTAACAACAAAAATCTATGAGAGACGCTGGTCACAAAACATACCATGCAAATAGAAAATGCATATCTGTTCTCAGGGCGATCTCTCATAAATAGGAAATGTTAACTGTCCCCAAAGTATGTGAATCAGGGGCACTGTCACAATATTCCATTAATAACACATTCTAAATTTGAGGAAAATTTAAGGTTTTCTGACCTTTTGAACATTCATATCATAGAGAAAAATCAAATATATGCAAGATCACTTATTTTCATAGTTTCGGTTTTATTAACCATGTGAATCTTCATGTGCATCTTTCATCTTTTATGAAATCTGTTATGATCCTGGGATATTTATTTATGTGTCTAATTGTTTCTCATGATCCATCAAGATCATTCAAGACTAGTCATGCTATAAATCAAGAGTACCCTTAAATTGGGTAAGATGAAGGGCCTATTCATTGATAAACTTGAACAATTTTAATGAGCTCCTCTGCCTGTTATTCATTTGCACCATTAAACAACAGATTAAGAATGAATATGTCTTTGGGATGCCTGTGTGGCTCAGTTGGTTAAGTGTCTGACTCTTGATTTTGGCTCCGTCATGATCTCATGGTTCCTGAGATTGAGCCCTGGGTCAGGCTCTGCGCTGACAGCACAGGAGCCTACTTGGGATTCTCTCTGTCTCTGTCTCTCTCCTGCTCTCTCTCTCTCTCTCTCAAAATAAATAGATCAACTTAAAAAAAAAGAAATATTATGTCTCCTATATCTACTAGCTTAAGAAAAAATTGAGATGAGGATAAAATGAGAAAGCTATTTGGGAAATTTCCGAGTGTTTTAGAATACCAATTTTCATGATCCCTAAGCATAATACATAGCAGATGGCAAGTATTTATCAATTTGATATACTAGTAACTTATCCTGGCAGCAGAATACAAGGAATATTGGGGATATCCCTTGTTTCTAATTATAATCTATTTCTGTGTTGTGTTATTCACCAAGCCATGTTCTGATTCTAATTTGTTTTTCTGAAGTTTCTCTGCTGGAGAGAAAAATGACTTCACTTGCTACATCTAGCCTTTATCTCAGACAGAAATGGCTCCGATTGTACATAAGCCAATACTCTTATTTGCCCATAATAGTATGTGGAATGCTATTTCTGCCAAATGTCTCTGCTCACATCATCAACGTTATCTTAATTAATACATCACCGACTTCTTGTCACCCATTATGCACACCTGCCAAACAACCTCTGATTGGCGATGGCCTCCTTCTGCAGGATGGATTGCCATCGCTTGGACTGATTTGGAAAATTACTTAGTGTAGGAGGGAACTGATCTGTCACAGTAATTTGAAACTCTGCTCTGCTCTCCTGCTCTTTTATTTGGTTGTAGACTTATTCCTACCTGGTAACACGACACTTGATTTGGAGACCACAGTAGTAGTATAACGATATATGAGAGGACCGATTCACAATTTTAACTAAGAAACCATCCTGTACACAGTTCGTGACCAAAGTTGTGGAAATACAGACCCACATATTGACTTTATGGGACATTAACAAAAAGGGGGCTCTGAGCAAAAGTAACCATCTATTCAGAAGTAAGGCTCTGCCCCAGAAAATAATGCATTGGAGAAAGTGCACTCCTTACCATTTCCGAAGCAGCATGGAATGCCTGAATTGATGTAAAGTGATATAGCAGTGTCAAGTTGACCTTTTGTAGAATCTAGACAAAAGAAGTCCTGGAGCAAGGTGTGTTGAAAGTAAATTTGCTCAGAGTGAGGGGGGCGGGGTGGGGAGGTGTTGGGCTGAAGGGAAAAGGAACAAGGAGCCGACAGAGGTGGATTCTCCTGTTGAAGCAAGGAGGGCCCTGGGAAATTTTCTCCACTGAAAGGAAACTGACTCTCTCTTCTCTCTTGTCTGTGTTCCCCTTTATCATGCTCGTTTGCCTTCCAGGCGATTCCAAGAAGTCTTCAAGGAAGAAACGCTGTCAGGCCCACCTCATGGTAGCTTGATTAGGCAGCTGGTGTATCAAGCCTCTAGTCATGGTCAAAGCCCCAACAGTCTCTCTGCAGGTGTGGTTGTAGGGGAGACTTTCTTGTTGTTCCCCTACCTCGCAGCCCCATATCTTGACAGGCAGGGAATAGAATTGTACTAAAGTAAGGATTTCACACCCAACCCCCCTCGCAGCCAATTAAGAGTGTCTAAAAGTTACTGAAGGTAACTCCTTCAAAAGTCTCCTTTTCAAAGACTAGTTTTATATATCTAAAATGAATTATCTTATTGGAGAGTAGAAATTATTTATATTCCTCAAAACTTCCCATTTTTACAACTTCTTCCATTATTTTACTCTGAATGTTTACATAGTAAATGCAGGCTCAGTAGAATCTTATCTTTTTAAAGAACACAAATACAATTCATTACTTCCATTCAGCCTTCCCTAATTCAGAATTTGTGATAATTCCACTAGAGTCTGGGTAACACTTGCTTTTGTGCCATTTATTAAAAGAGGATTTACTAGGCAAATTAAGAACAGAAATGAGAGGACAAGGAGGAAGGTTTAACATATTTAAGAGGAAACGGTTTTCAAGATCCTTAATAGTACTTATTTGCATTTAAACAATTAATGGAATAATTGCAACCAAGCCATCTCATTAATTAAAGAAAACCCAGCAGGATCTTTATTTGGCAACAGTTAGCAAAGATTCCCTAAGTATCAACTCAATGGAAAACTGGTAAGAAATATGCCTCCTCCCCAATCCTAATTACCCCCTTTCAATCATCTTAAATGTTTCCCAAACACTGAGGTAAAGATTCCAATAAGCTATAGCTAGCTTCATAAATTAGTAGGATCTTGCGATCTCTGAAAGCAGCCTCCTGACCAGCAGAAGCATGACAAGGTGGAGCAGGAGGAAGCTTCTGTAGCTGATCCAATGGGCTCGTGTTCTGTTCTGATCCTTTTTGTATCTCTCTCAAGACCTGGCCTGGTAGATAGGCCTACTTGCCTCTCCCTCCCAGATACAAGCCCCTGGAGACCTAATAAAGTACAAATTCCCCTTCCAAAGAAGCAGAGAGCCAGCACAATGACTTGATTAGGTAATTCTCAAACACTGGGATCATTACTTTGGTCCTAGTAGGGCACTTAGGACAAAGTGCAGAAAATGGAGATTCCACCATGTTGCATTAATTCACTTAGCAGAGAGCAGGGGTTTGGAGCACAGAGTGTCTCTGCCACTTACTAGCTGTGTGACTTTGAGCAATTTAACTTAACCACTCTGTGCCTCGGTTTTCTTTTCTACAGAATGGGAATATAAATTCCCTCTTTATAGGGTTGTTACCAGGATTGAAATGACCTAATATTTGTACAGTGCTCACAACTGTGCCTGACAAGTAGAAATCACTTTCTAAGTGCTAAATAAAATGAATTCATTCATCTAATATTCATTAAGTGCTTACTACATGCCAGGTCCATTTCTAGATGCTGAAGAAGAAGAAGCGAACAGAGTCAAAACCTTCTGTGCTCTTGGTGCTTCTAGTGAGGGAGGCAGATAATAACATAATAAATAAGCACATGTTGTAGACATCAGAAGTTAAGTGCTACCGAGAGTGACAAAGGAGGGGAAATGTGCTGAGGAAGGCTGGCAGATGTCCAGCCTCAAACAGGAGAGTCAGGGTAGGCCTTTCTGAGAGGACTAGAGGTTGTAGTTACAAGCCTGATGCAAATGCCCTGAAGTGTAGATGAGGAATGAGAAGACAGTGTGGCCAAAGTAGATCGAGTAAGGGGAGAAGAGTAGGAGGTGAGGACAGATGGGAAAGGACAGCCAGTCTTTAAGGGTTATTGTAAGTAGGTCTTTTAGGTCACTGTAAGAACTTTGGCTTTTTTTTTTTTAATGTTTATTTATTTTGAGAGAGAAAGATAGAGAGCCAGCAGGGGAGAGACAGAGAGAGAGGGAGACAGAGGATACCAAGCAGGCTTCATGCTCAGCAAGGACCCCAACTCGGGGTGCAAACTCATGAAATGTGAGATAATGACCCTGAGCCAAAGTTGGATGCTCAACTGACTGAGCCACCCAGCACCCCAGAACTTTAGCTTTTACTGAGAGAAATGGCGAGTGTTCTCCAGGGTAAAGGTCTCAGAAAGAACCAGCTTGCTTTCTGTCTCCTCGCCATAGCTGCTCTGTTCACTCTCCAGGTTTTGGTAAAGATGGAAAATTTCTCTGAGAGGAACTGGGCACCCACCAACAATGGAAGAAGCAGGGTGTGGAAACTCAGACAGGACCCATATGTCTGTCTATTCTAGGTAAGAGGATAGGAATGAGGCTCTACACTGAGAATAGGCTTTCCCTGACATATGCTAAAGTAGAAGCTTGAAGCTATAAATATATTATATAGTATGTTCATTAGATGATTTCCATAATTATCATAACCTTCAAGTAGACACTATTCTGCTCACTGCCAAGTGCCAACCCACAGGTCTTCACTCCTAGTCTTCAGCGTGGCCCTGAACTGACGAGCTTCCAAGAGCTTCCACTCTGAGATGAGAAACAATGTTAGCTTTGATATGATTGATTAGTAGTAAAGGAAAGAAGAGAAGCATATACAGAAGGAAATTATTTTATGTTTAATTTTTATGTGTCTACCAAGATAAATTTAAATGGAAATTTAGAACACTTGTAATGTTTTTGTTTATAAGTTTGTAGGATATAAAACCCTACAATGATTACTCTGTTCTGCTTAAATTCTTCTCTCTTTGGGAGTCTCAAGCATCAATAATATTGCAACAGTTTTGGTATAATTGCCACATTTTCTTCAAATTTGATAAATGTCTGACTCAAATTCTCTGAGATAAGATGAAGATAGTGAGAATAAGATCACTCTTTACTTTTCTGACAGTTAAGCTAAATCTGGGGAGAAGAGACTTCAAATTTCCCTTATTTTTTGACCTTAGGGCTCCATGTAAAGGAGTGACCATAAAGTGAAAATAATATTAAAGAAGCTATGGACAAAATAATAATCTTCCCCCATCTCTCAACCAAATATTCGATGTTCAAGATGTTAAGAAAAATATATGACTCGTAATTGATACTATTACATAAATGTTGAAATCTTCGAGTGCTGAGGGGACTGTTTGTAAAAAATCTTTTTTTAAAGTTTATTTATTTTTGAGAGAGAGAGAGAGAGTAAGAGTGGAGGAGGGGCAGAAAGAGAGGGAGACACAGAATCCAAAGCGGGCTCCAGGCTTCGAGCTGTAAGCACAGAGCCCAATGCAGGGCTTGAACTCACGAACCATGAGATCATGACCTGAGCCACCCAGGTGCCTCAACTGAGGGGACTATTTTAAGCAGTGCTGAGCTGTGGGTGACTACTGGGCATGCAGAGTGCTCTTGAGCATCTCGGCATCCTCAGGCTGGGTCATACTTCACAGAAGTTGAGCATGCTTATTTGCTTTGTGATTATTTTGTTTGTTTGTTTATTGGAAAGAGAATCTACCTGACTAATGTTTTTGTTCATCTGAAATGTGAGTCTTATAAAAAGTGACTTGTCACCATAGTGGTTAGAAATTTCCATCTTATAATTAAAAACAAAAAGTTGTTGGCTGTCAACAGAAGCATAAAGATGAATTCTGGCTCTGCCTAGGGTCAAATTATGTTGAAGCTTTATTTCATCCTCTCTATTTCTGAATGTTACTGAGTCAAGAGAAAGAGTAATCCCTCATTTCAGATGGATTTTTCTTGGAGATTTCCCCAAACAATTAATTCCCCTTCTCTCTGGCTTTCCTGCTTTCATCTTCTAAAAATCTCAAACTTTGAGTTTTTAAATCTCCAGCTATCATTTGATGATACATCAAGCGAAGTGTACATATGTAGGCAACCTAAAGTTTTTTTTTTTAATGGTTTTCCTTTGAAATCATTCTGTCCTAATGGTGCAAATGCTTGTGCCAGTGACTGAACTCTTCTACTAATAATTTGTTGCTCAGGTATTTGACCAGTATTATTTATGTCAGAGGCTTAAGTCTAAGGGCTGACTTTTTACAATTCATAATAGCTTAGGTGAGTGGTTCTCAAGAGGGCATGACATTACCTATGAAGTGCTAGGAGGCAACTTTGATTCATCCAATGATTGTTGGAAAGACAACTGATATTGGGTAAGATGGTAGATTCTTGCAAAGCACAGATCCGACACACAACCTTGGACATTGATGTAGAGGAAAGGAGCTAAGCTTTCCAAGATGCTTCATTTCTAGCAGAACTCCATCCCTCTCTCACATGAGACAATGAACAGCATCAGGTGACTACAATCACCCTTAAGCTTCATGGCTTTTCACTCTTACATTTAGGTTTAAGAATGGTTCTTAGTGAGCCCTTTAAAGTTTTTTTTTTTTTTTAACAAATTAATTAATTTCCTGGGTCTTCAGTGCAATATCGATCCATATGTCCTTTAAAGGCTCTCTCCACAAGTTTGCTTCCATCACTCAGGACCACTAAGACATTGGATGAAGACTGTTATAAGCTAATACTCTAACTAGTTAAACACTAGCATTGAAGATGGTACAGGTGGTAAGCCATGTCTTGGGAAAGCACCTAATAAAATGCCTCAAGTCTAAATTTAAACAGAAGGAGTGCTTGGCATTAAGATTTCTAGGGAACATAGCATGAAGAAGAGTGGTGATATTGGGTCTGATCTCAGAATAGTTCTCAGAATGGTTCATCAGAATGGTGGCTACTGTTTCCTTGTACAATTTTCTCACTCCCCACCTCTCAGGATTCCTTCATTTCCCCTAGATTTGATCTACAAATCTAGACTGCCGTATCTCCTGGACTATAGATAAATATTTCTAATATATCTAAAGGTAGCCTATCTTTCTTCTGAACCTGTCGAATGCTCTGTGTTCTCAGTCTTGCGTAATGGCATCACTATCCAACCACAACCCTGAAGTCGGAAATTGCAGGCATCCTCACCTCCGGTCTCTCACCTCAAATAACTAACCCTTGTTGGCTTGGCCTCAGAAATGTCCCCTGGGGGTGCCCTGGTGGCTCAGTCCATTAAGTTTCTGACTTTGGCTCAGGGCATGATGTAACAGTTCTTGAGTTTGAGCCCACTTTGGATCCTCTGCCCCCCTCTCTCTGTCTCTCCCCCTGCTCATGCTCTTTCTCTTTCAAAAATAAATAAACATTTTTAAAAAGAAACATCCCCTGAATTCAGCCTTTCCTTTATATTCTTTCTGCATCTGTTTTAGTCCAGAGTTTCATTATATGGCTCAGGGCAATTTAGCAGCCTCCATTCTCCCCTGTCCTCCACTGCTCCTTCTCTATTTCAGTTATCCTCTGCAGTGTAGTCAGAATTATCTTTCTCAAACCCAGTTTGATCAAGCCATTGTGCTACTCATCAGAAGAAAGAATTTTTTTGATTCCCATCACTTACAGCATAAAATCTAAATGGCTTTAGAAAACTAGGCTCTTTTCAGCTTCAACCTTCCTCTGAGCATCTCTGTTCATGTACCTTAAATCTGGCCAGACTGCCCCAGACTTTTGTGATTCCAGACCCAGCTCAAATGTCTCCACCTCTGGATGCTTTCCCCAACTGGCAGTGGAGGATCAGTTACTTCCTCTGCTGAACGTAATTGTTCTTCTTACACATTTCTTTCTTTCTTTCCTTTTTTTAACAATATTTTAAAATTTAAGTTTATTTATTTTGAGAGAGAGAGAGAGAAAGAGAGTGAGTGAGCACGACCAGGGAGGGACAGAGAGAGAGAGAGAGAGAGAGAGAGAGAGAGAAAATCCCAAGCAAGCTCTACACTGACAGCAAAGAGCCCAGCATGGGGTCTCACAAACTGTGAGATCATGACCTGAGCGAAAATCAAGAGTTGGATGCTTAACCTACTGAGCCACCCAGGCGCCTCTTCTTACACATTTCTATTACTCCATCGTATTTACAGATTGCCTAATCTCTAATTCTACTTACTTTTGGTTCTTTCTCTCAAGGTAAGCAATTGAATCTTTAATCCAGAAAATGGTTTGGAATTTCACTCTCTGTTCAAAACTCTAGACAGAATAATTTAAATGAGGTTAGGGAGGAGGCTAGGGCATAACACCTAGAACATAATAGATACTAAAATGCTTGACTAATGCTTGGTTTAAAGCAAAATACGGGTCAAAAGTGAAATATGAGCAACGTTATTACGTGCGGTCTGAGGCGGGAGTGATAACTACGTCTTAGTTTGATTAGGCTCAGTTAATCTAAAATGCCATGATAGGAAGCTGTTTGGAGACTTTAGTCCCTGTTCCTTTTGCCTCCAGAGATCATTAGTGAATGACTTAGTCATTAGTAAATGACTTTTTAATTAAAATATGTTAGTGTTGAATAACTGACTAGGTCATTGCAATAACTCTCTCTTGTTATATGATCTTATTCATTTTTAATGTTGGCTACAGAATCATTTAATACTATTATTCTTTAATGTTAATGATCAGCCTGCTTTGATATAAGGTAAGAGTACTTGCTTTAATAACATAAATACTTGATTACCTTAGATTCAAAAGGGTATTGAAACTCAGCAGAAAATGAGAATGAGTGAAAAAAAAGAGGTGAAAGTTAGCAAATAATCTTTGTATTTTAGATTTCGAAAATTGTATTCTACACTACTTAATTATACTTGCCTTTATAGATCTTCCAAAGGAGTGAAAAATTGTTCTTGGAATTTCATGCTGCTAAAATTAAAAGATTAATTGAAACCAGAGTATTTTAATGCCTCCATGGAGGCACTGAACTTACATAGTAATTATGAAAAAGCCTGGTACGAGTAGAGGACAGTCAGATCTGGATCTAGTCATTCACTTTGCACAGTTAATATTTTGCACCTCTTTTCTTCCAGATATCAAGTACCTCTTTTGTCTCAGACACTGGGGAGAAAGTGATGAACAAAAACAAGGGCCACTCTTAATGGTGCTTGTATTGTGTTGATAGAAACCAATAATGAATAACAGTGACAAATAAGCAAGAAAATATCAATAATGGTAGATGCTATAGAGACATCAAAACAGGGATACATGTGGAGAATTACTAGCAGTTTCTTTAGATTGGATGGCCAGGACATTTGGTTTTCACACATTTATTGGACATCTCCTACATACTAGGCACTGTCATGCATACTAGGAAATACGAAGACTATTAACAGATAGTCCCTATTCTAATGTAGTTTTCAGTCTTGCAGAAATAAAATAGAACTTTGGAAATCGGAGATCACAGTGCAGCACAATGAATGCTGTTAAAGACCATCGCTGCTAGAAACCATTCTCTCTGAACTATGCTGGGCCCCAGAACACGGAAGAGGGGAAGGAAACAACTCCTGCTGAGCTGGGGAAAACACAGAGAGAGGCAGAAAGAGGGAATCCCAAACACGTTTCACGCTGCCGACGCAGAGTCCAACCCAGGGCTTGAACTCACGAACCGGGAGATCATGACCTGAGCCAAAATCAAGAATCAGTCACTCAACTGATCGACTCACCCAAGTGCCCTGAAACCTATGGAACTTTAAAAAAGAAATCTAGCAAAAACGATAATCCTAAAAAGGCATTAGTGCATTTAAAAAAAATTATCGCATTCTAACAAGGAAATGCTGCAATAATTCCAGACTTCAACCACACCAATGTAAAAAGGGCTTGCTGGAAGGGGATGTCTGGAAGGACACAGGCTGCTGGGATATGGAGACAAGGGCCCCACATCACATGTCATAGGTAGAGAGAAAGGCATAGGCTTCGCACAAAATGTGGTGATACTAAAGATGGCTTATTTCCTTTCTTTTTATTTATTTGTTTGTTTGTTTTTTATTTAAAAATTTTTGTTTTGGCATTTATTTATTTTTGAGAGAGAGAGAGAGAGAGAATGAGAGAGAGCAGGCATGAGCAGGGGAAGGGCAGAGAGAGAGGGAGACACAGAATCCAAAGCAGGCTCCAGGCTCTGAGCTGTCAGCACAGAGTCTGAAGCGGGGCCCGAACCCATGAGCGAGATCATGACCTGAGCCGAAGTCAGATGCTCAACCGACTGAGCCACCCAGGTGCTCCAAAAGATGGATTATTTCCTTTCTAACCTTACATTTGTGTCTTTTGTATAAGAGTAGGGAAAATTGACTTATAAATGCTTCCAAGGCAGAGCAAGTGTCCAAAATTAGAAGGAGGATATGGGCACCATTGCTTTTATTTTTATTTTTTTTAATTTTTTTATTCTCAAGTTAGTTAACACACAGTGTAGGCTTGGCTTCAGGAGTTGAACCCAGTGATTCATCTCTTGCATATGACACCCAGTGCTCATCCTGAAGAGTGGAATATGGGCAGTGTTGTACTTCTTCAGCTTTGCAGCCTTTATCGAGGCTGGTATGCTTTATGCTCAGCTGCTATTTGGGAAAAATCATCTTTAGCTTCCATGTTACGTTGACATCGTTACCCTATTTACAATTGCATATGAGGTGATTTGCATTATGGAAAAAGAATAGACTGCATATGTATAATAGTCAAAATTCTCCACCTGACTTAACTAGAAAAATAATCTTAAAGAACCATTGCAGACAAGGATGGGGTCTGTATGAGTATCTCGGTGTACAGCTGGTGTTGATGTGTGCAGGGCTTCTGGCTCACAGCATACCTGGTAGGTGTTTGGTGAATATTTGATGAGTGAATAAATGAATGAATGAATCAGCAAGCAGCACAAGATAAAACAAAGAAAAAAAAATATTCTTCTGTCAGCGAGGTGACTCAAGGAAATGTTTGTCCTTACAACCTCTGACCTCAGACCTAGCTGGATGCTTCTCATCTCTGACCCCCAGCTTAGAGCTCTCCAACTCTATGAACAGACAAGCTTCCCAACCTGGTTACACAGTCCACTTGCCTCAGCAGGTCCCTGCCTGGCTACAGTGACACTGAATATGCAATTCTCTACTGCTGTGGACCACAGGACAGAACCTGAATGAGACTCAGGAAGGAGTCTCCTGGAGAGAAGATGGGTCAGCCAAGTGGGACAGAAAACTGCCCAGATTTACACTGACGGTCCTCTAGTCATTATTAGCATGAAGTCAAAGAGGCAGGGAGGCTCCCTACACCTTCAGTTCTGCATAACATCCTCCAATTATACTGGGATTTCTTTCTTTTATTACTTTAATTTTTAAAAACATTTTTATTTTGTTTGTTTATTTAAAGAGAGAGAGTGTGAGTATGGGAGAGGGGCAGAGAGAGAGAGAGAGAATCCCAAGCAGGCTCCATACTGTCAGCACAGAGCCCGACACGGGGCTTGATCCTACAACCCTGGGATCATGACCTGAGCTGAAATCAAGAGTTGCATGCTTCACCAACTGAGCCACCCAAGCACCCCTCTTTCTTTTAAGATTGCATTTGATGTCGAGTTGTCCTTGATTTCACCTGATTTAAAAAATAACGTTTAGGGGTTGCCTGGGTAACTCAGTCGGTTGAACTACCAACTTTGGCTCAAGTCATGATCTCACAGCTTGTGAGTTCAAGCCCCACGTTGGGCTCTGTGCTGACAGCTCAGAGCCTGGAGCCTGCTTCCCTATTTCTCTGCCCCTCCCTTGCTTGTGCTCTGTCTTTCTGTCTCTCAAAAACAAATAAACATTAAAAAATTAAAAAAAACATTCAGGAGAGTGAGTGGTGGCGAGTAAGAGAGAGAATGGATCTTCTCTGGCACCTGTACTCCCAGGGAAGGGGGTGTTTCCTCACTTTCTCCACTCCTGGCCTCTCCCAAAGGTGATCTGGGTCTGGGGTTTGCATTTCTTTGTGACTCTACCCTGCTGTGTTCTTCCAGGAGGAGGGCTTTCCAGGTGTTCCCATGGTGCTGTGATCTTGCAGCACTGAATCTCCCTCAACTAGTCTGCAGGCGAGCTAAGGCTGGAGGGCTTGTCACCCTCGCAGTCTCTTTCCTGTTCTCCATTTTCCAGTAATGTTCTGTGGATTCATTGTGATTTATAGCCCCGGAGGAAGCCAGGTCTGCAGCATTTTCATTGAATCCAGCCTGTAATGGTGTTTGTCAAGCTGCCATTTACAGCTTGGAAAATTTTTCTCTAATCTACTTTGCAGAAGTGTGATGTGTCTTCTCACCTTAACTGTGACCCCCGGTGTTTGCCTGTGTGGGAAAGGGGACCCACTCCATCACTTTCAGCTTTTGGCTTTGTACGGCAGCAACCCAGTATTTAATACAGGAATGCGATTTGTAGTAACCTATATTGAAAATAGTTTTTGATGATCTTATTTGTGACTATTATGAGAAACAGATGAGAGAGGTCTATTCTCTCATGTGCATATACCTCAAAGTGGGAATTAAAAAATGACAAATTAACCAATTTTTATTTCATCTCCTAATTTTGTCATTTATTCTTTATAAACCCATGACTTCCAGGCTTTTAATTTGCTCTAGACTCAGTCAGAGGTTGTAGCAGAGAATATAGGATATGCTTCCAGGGTGGGACAATGTCTTATTCATATTTGAGACTCCAGTCCCTGGCACAGAGACTGGAGTGTAGGAAACATTTCATATATATTTGAGTTAAAACAGCAGTGAATTAATTAGTCAGGATCCAGGGAAATATCTGGAAATCTAAGAGAGGAGATAGTATCTGAAATGAGGCAGGAGACCAACAATTTGGAGCTTTGTAGTATGAGAAGGGCAGAATATCTCACTTCTGAGAAGAGCCCTTCCCAGGGAAGGCATTGGTGTGAGGCACTGACCAATTATTTGAGACTTACAGTTTAAAAAAATTTTTTTTAATGTTTATTTATTTTTGAGAGAGAGAGAGAGAGACAGAGCATGAGAGGGGGAGGGACACAGACAGAGAGGGAGACACAGAATCTGAAACAGGCTCCAGGCTCTGAGCTGTCAGCACAGAGTCCAATGCGGGGCTCAAACTCGGGAACGGCGAGATCATGACCTGAGCCGAAGTCGGACGCTTAACCGACTGAGCCATCCAGGCACCATTGAGATTTACAGTTTTGATTTAACCTCTAAACCATCTATACTGCTCTAGTTCATCTCCTCTCCTCGGTTCACACTGCCTCTGTTTTGTTAGGGCTCCATCACGTTTCATATGAATGACTTCAGTTGGTTCCTAAATGGCTTCAAACCTATGACTCCCCTATTCCCGTACTTTCTAAGGTCAAGTATTGCATCTTGTTTTAATTTTGGTGCTATATTCATGATACTGTGAAACCTCAATATTGATGTTGTGCGGTTAAACAACTGGCCCTCTTCTTTCATTGAATACTTATTGATAATTTGTACCAGGTACCACCATGTTAAGTGCTGTTGCTAAATTGGCTTTGGAGCCTCTTTTCAAGAAATTTATAGTCCGACCGGTGCCTCATTTTTCCCTACTCACCTCCAGCTTAGTCTCTTCCTTGCTTCAGTAGGTATGCTCCTGCCCAAGGCTCTTATCCTTGAAGCTCCATCTGCCTGGAATGTTCTTTCCTCTATCTCTGCATGGCTTTTTGCTTCACCTGCATTTAAGTCTCTGCTATAATGCAACCCTTTCCAGTAGACTTCTCTAAACATACTATCTATTCCTCTGTCTTGCTTTACTTTTATTAATAACACTTAATATATCAATTTGCCAATTTGTTTACTGTAGCTCTTCTCCATAAAAATGTGCATTCCACGAGGACAGAGATTTGCCTGTTTTATTCATGGTCATGTCCTTGGCACCCAACAGAATGCCTCACTTGTATGGGTGCTGAATAATTATTGTTAAATAAATGAATAAGGGACAAGATACCATGCCAAGTAGCCTATGGTGAAGGAAATTAGAGGGAAGGAACAGTTTATTCCAGGAAGAGCAAATAAATAAACTTAACCCAGGTTTCAAATGGTGGACATAACTGAAGCCTGGAAGGGTAGTCAGGGAAGAGTGTTTTTCCTGCTATTGCCAACCATCTTGGACTCTTGTTATTTTCTAGGAGCCCTCTGGCGTTCATCATATCACCTGGTTCCTCTCTTTCTCTCTCAGTAGAATATACTTCTGTGGAGTTAGAAAGACACAGGAGATCAGCCTCCGCGTGAACCTAATGGAGCATGGTTCATTCACAGCTCTAAGGATGTCTGCTGCGCTGCTTCTCATGTCTGGAAATAGAGTTTTGCAGAGCGGCTCTGTGATAGATGGGCCACTCGGTCAGGCACCGAGACTCACATCAGAAACATGTCAAGTTCTCGCCTTCCTGACTACAGATAGAGACGTGGTCTTTTTCAGGCACAATTTCATTATCTTTAACTTGAACAAACCAGAGGTATCTGAAATACTTTTCACAGGATAACTTACTATATTATTATCCCTCAGTTAAGATTCAGCGTAGGTGTTAACTACTCCTGCTCTTTCTTTTCAGTCATCGGCAGATTGATGAGGATTGTTAGTCTCCATGAATCATTTGAAAGTTTATTTGCATTCTCCTTGATGAAAGACAAGCAAAGGAAAATAATTGCAGTTTTCAATGTTCACTGGGGTATTCGGAGAGCTTTCTGCAGTAAATTACAGGGATGTGATAAACATAAAGAAGGATCAGTCATTCCTCATATCTGACTGCTTCATATCTCATACTCTGTCACTTCCATTGCAAACATGAGATTTAATATCCTCAAATGGATTCTTTTCCTTATCCTCTGTTATCTTCTCTTACAATGTTTAATGCCAGAACTTTAAATGTAAAGACTTAATGTAATCTTCTACATCAAACCCATATAAGTTTATGCACAAACGTTTCTACTTTGCAAGGACTGGTAGATGTGTTTGTGACTGATTTTCCCCACGCTCCTAATACTGATAGAAGGGAAGTGGCCACACCTCTAATTCTTCAATACCATGTTAGATAATGGATGCTCATATAGCAATTAAAAAAACCCCACGTGCACCCATATTAGAAAAAGAAAACAAACATGCAACGCAGATTAATTATGTAGTTATTAGCTTTTCAAGGGGACTGTTCACTTTACAAAAGGATTCACTACAGATTTTCTTTAAATAGTAAGCTCCACTAGTGCATTTAGGATATAATTAGATCTGTCGAAATTGGATTCGTACACATTTCAGGAACTGATTCATGGTGCAAAGAAACAGCAAACCCAATGTTTGCTTCGCTACATGAGGCAAAACCAGCAAAACTAGCAAATCTGCATATGGTCTGTTTAGAAGGTGCCAAACACCCAGATGTTTGGGAAAACCTGAATATTTGACCATGTGTTTGAGTACTCGACCAGATGCTTAGCACAATCCATTTGTGGTTTGGAGTCTTTCTAACACAGCAGGAGGGTAGAGAAGCAAATATACTAAGACATTCGCTAGCCTTGATTAAAATGATAATGGCATTCTTTTGATTGCTTGTGGGTGGGCAGTTTTAGAAATGACCACCTTTGGAGAAAATTCTGCATATAATATACATCACTTTCATTAAGTGGAGAGATCATCTATTTTCAATGGGTTGAACAATCTGCATTTAAAGCCCAGAAATGACTACTTTAAAACTAATCTGGGGGCGCCTGGGTGGCTCAGTTGGTTGAGCAGCCCGACTTTGGCTCAGGTCCTGATCTTGCGGTCTGTGAGTTCAAGCCCCGCGTTGGGCTCTGTGCTGATGGCTCAGAGCCTGGAGCCTGTTTCAGATTTTGTGTCTGCCTCGCTCTCTGCCCTTCCCCTGCACATGCTCTGTCTCTCTGTCTCTCAAAAATAAATAAATGTTAAAAAAAAAAAAACCTAATCTGGAAGGCCAGAAGTTATCCAATGGAGAGGAACTGCGCTCTAAACAGCATTGTTCTTAAGAAGGTGGGATATGAAATGTTAAAACATAGGGCCTCAGGCTAAGGAAATCAAAACAAACCGAAACAAAACCTCCCACAACAGTTGAACCTGAAATAGAAGAGCTTCCTTTAACAGCACCGCGCTCACCTGAGCCTTGCGAGCTGGGACTAGAAGATACAACTTTAGGATTGGCTATTGACTCCACAGATCAGGCTTTTGCTTCTTTACGAAACAGTATTTAGAATTCTTGATATAAAGAACTTATAGTGGTCCAAACTGATAGACCCATTTATGGGTAAGTACTTAGTAAGTACACTTAATAAGTACACTTTCTATGGAAAAAAAACAAAACAAAACTAACTTATTCTAAATAAAAGGATTGTAGGCATCACTTGGCATATATATATATGGAGCCCCAAAGAAGTCTCAGACCTTTGTGATTGCTTCACTGAGCAACGGCAAATGCACTTTGGTGGTTCCCGTCAGTCTCGACTAAGAGGCAGGAGAATATGAGGTGCTGGATGCCGTGAAGACAGCCCAGACTTTTCGTCAGCCAGGCCTAGCACGGCATCTTGGCTCTTTCTCAGACCCGGTGCATGATCTTGAACAACTTAATTAGCCATTTGGTAAATGACAGGACTACAATTTAAATTGAACATTTTTATGGTTTGTTTTTGTTTTAATAAGAAATCGATGAGTCAGATAAATGAAAGGTATTTAAAAAACGTTAGCTCTCCTTCAGTTTTGAAGAAGTTTCAAAACATAGGAAATTAACACCAGCTTTGAACTGCCTTCGGTATGTGGGTTCACAGCGTGGTATTATACTCTGGAGGTCAAACGTGTATCCCGAGTGAGGGTAGAGCAAGCCATTCTGGCAGATCTAGATCCCTGCCTACTGTTGCATCCAGCGGATGCAGACACTGAAGGAAGAACTTAGGAAGCCATGAGCATTTTCATCAGATGCATTCACCAAAGAACCACAACAATAAAAATCTGTTTCATTAGTCGCCAAAAGTAAGTGTTCATTATGAACACATGCCTCGTGGTGAATGTGTGCCATCGAGTCACTTTTAGTTAGAGGGACATGTTTGTATAGAAAGCTGCCATAAAAAAAACCTGCTATAATTAGCAGTGTTTGTGGTGAGAAAATTCTAGCAAAGATACTTGTTTTCTATTAGGAAAGTGTGATCTTTTCTCAAATGTAGCAATTTTCAAATATTCCACTGTTCACTGTCCTTATTAGGCTTCATTATATATGGAAGAACCAGTGATTACAATATTTGCCAACTTTCTCTGTGCTGAGCCCTGTTCTCGGCACTTGAATTTAACTCATCCTCACAAAAACTTTATGAAGTAGGCTGTATTATTATCCACTTTTAACAGACGAGAAAACAAAGATACAGAGAAGTGGTTTCCCAAAGGCACATATATAAAAAGGGGTAGGAGCAGATTTTGAACTCGTACCCAGCTCCAGAATCGACACCACGTTGTTAGGACTGTGCACCACGTTTCTGCAGAGAGCAATAAGGGAACCTGGTGCATAGTATGAAACCTCAGTCCACGCAACTGGGAAGAATAAAAGAGCAAATTCACACAGAATTTGTGTGTATCTGTTTGGCTGGTGACTAAGGCCAGTAAGTCACAAGTTTATAAGCAGCGTTGGGAGTGCAGCTGTAGATGGGAATGAGGCCTCTTCCCTTTGAATGGGGGATGGAGAGCCAAAGGCTCTGTGGGACTTTGGGCGGTAAGCAAGACCAAGTCCAAAGTCCTGATATACTAGTCTCCTCAAACACAGGTGGAAAGCGTGAATGTCACAGAGGGACTTGGCAAGTTTGTCCAGGAGCCAGCTGGCCTTTCGTGTGCTCCCTGTCAGAAGTGTGGGTGCTTATTACTTGCACAGAAATGGAATTACAGTTAGAATATAGGAACATCTTTTAAAGTGTTAAAAAAAAACCCACATGGGACAGAGCTATGAAAAAATACACAATCATGATGTATGATTTATATAGAGTTCTTCTAAACTTATTTCTCTGGTGTTTTATTTGTGGCTGAAAGTGTACAAAAGTGACTTTATTATAAATTTTTGCAAACATTTTAAAAGCCATTCATATGACTATTTGGATGGCAATTCTTTAGATATGTTTTATCTTGGGAATTAAAAACATTGCTAGTCAGAGTTGTGTTCTATGAATTCTGTTTGATTTGATGTTCAGAGGATAGACAGACTTTGAAATCAGATTAACTGTCTCAAACATACACATTAAAAGGATAAATAAGATTCCCTAAACCATTAAGAAGGTATCTCTTGGCTTTTTCCACTATTCTATAACCAAGTTAACTTTTATGATATATTAGATTAACTAATTGTGAAAAAGAATTAAAATATGCATGCTTTTTCATTTATTAATTACTAAATAAGAAAATAAAAACAAAGCTTATACTTGAATTCTTTTTGTCTACATGAAGCACATATATATATATATTTTTAGGATTTGCCCAGCTAACTCGGTCAGGAGAGCATGAGACTTTTAAATAAAACATATGTTTTGGAGAAACATAGATGCAGAAGAAAGACATCAGGGAAAGCTTAGACCTGCAACACAGTCTGTGTATTTCTAGGTAGGTTTTAAGAGTGCGCTTTGGTTTAAAACATGCACCCTGACCATTTATCCCTATAGCGCTACAATTGGAGATAAACAAGCACTCTCCCTAGGGAAGAAGAGCAACCTTTCTGAGAACGTGTATCTGCAGCAATTACTGCACTGCTCAAAACAAAGGCTTCACTTGCATCACAGGACTGGTTCCTGCTCTGCTAAATCCAAAGGCATTCAAGACTGAGGGAGGAAAGTAGATATACAAATGGCCAGCAAGTACATGAAAAGGTGCTCAATATCAATAATCATCAGTGAAATGCAAATCGAAACCACAGTGAGACATCACCTCGTGCCTGCTGGAATGGCTATTATAAAAAAGACAAGAATAACGAGTGTTGGTGAGGATGTGGAGAATAGGGAGGGAACGCTTGTACACTGTTGGAGGGAATGCAAATTGGTGCAGCCACTATGAAAACAGTATGGAGGGTCTTCAAAAAATTAAAAATAGAATTGCCATATGATCCAGCAGTCTCACTTCTGGGTATATATCTGAAGGAAAAATACACACACACACACACACACACACACACACACACACACAATGGAATATTATTCAGCCTTGAAAAGAAGGAAATCTCACCATTTGTGACAACACAAATGGACCTTGAGGGCCTCGTGCTAAGTGACATAAGTCAGACAATGAAGTATAAATACTGCATGGTCTCACTTACATGTAAAATCTAAAAAACAAAAAACCTCTGAACTCACAGAAACAGAGTAGACTGGTAGCTGAGGCAGGAAGGTGACGGTGGTCCAAGGGCACAGACTTCCAGTTAAAAGAGAAGTAAGTTCTGAGGCTCTAAGGTACAGCATGGTGACTATAGTTAACATTAGTGTAGGGTACAATTGAAACCTGCTGAGAGTAGATCTAGAAGTTCCCATCAGAGGCACAAACAAAATGGTAGCGATGTGAGGTGGTGCAGGGATCATTAGCTTTATTGTGGCAATCACTTTGCAATATATATATACATAAAATCATCAAGTGGCACACTTTAAATGTACACATTATATATCAATTGTATCTCAATAAGGGTGGCACAGAGAAAACAACTGAGGGATATGTGACAATAACTACATTCTTATCTACTCAAATGCATTCTGGTAACTAAACTCTAATGAATTGTTCACTGCCAAAAGGTTTTAAAAATCAAGGTAAAAATCAGCTTTGGGATTTTTAGTAATATGTTTCTTTGGACTATTTAGAAACGTTAGCGAAGGCTGAATTTATAATTTGGAGATTTGAAGGATGTAAACCTAACATTTTGAATCCTTGACTTGATTACAAAAAATTCCTTTTTATGGAATTCTTAATGCCTGATTCATTCATAATCATCGGTCATGTAATAGCTCCAGTTTTTCATGTTTCTGAGTCTAAAAATCAGATTCACTTTTTCAATCTAAAATTCCTACTTGTGAGTCTGTATATGAACCTAAAAGCCAGCTGTGCCTGAGACCTTGGGCTCAGATCATTTGTTGTTATCAAAGGGGTGGATGAGGCTAAAAGCCCACTTGCTACCCAAATGGAAACCTTATAAATGAAACAAATCCCCAGTGTGCTTTTTGGTCTGTTTTCTATGTTTGGTTTTGAAATAGTATCCTTAACATTAACAATATACTGCTGAGCACAGTTTGTATGGAAACAGGTTGGGATAGATTGGTTCCAGGCTCGACAATGTTTCTCCCTGAGGTAGGACGGAGACTTGATGAAGTCTGGGTAACATTAAGCACAAACTCGCCATCTAAAGCACAGGTAGGAAGAACAGCTGCCCTCCACTCAGGTTGTATGAGTTGAGATCTTTCAGTCTTCACCTTAAAGGTAAGGATAATTTCCTTATATTAAGTGTTTATTGCTGTACATAACCCATATCTGTTTATTAGGGCACATAAGGCAGCTTACCTGTACCCTCTTTCCTCTTTCCTCCTATGTAGTCCGCAACATTTTATACAAGTGAGTTGTTCCAATTTATAGTTCATTCAGACAGTTCTGAGACTGTCAAGTCGGATATTTTTGGACTGAGTGGATCGAAATGGATGTAAATGAACCAAACTTTCAATCAGATGCGATTTGAGTATACAGTGATATAGTTTAGATGTAATAGAAAGTAAAAGAGCTTAAAAGGCCCAGAATAATTCAGACTAAAATATCTTGGGGTCTTTTTCCATTCTAAAATGAATCGAGCAATTCTGTGTGGTTGAGGATTGACAGCATAATGGAAACAGTGCTAACTGCAGAATTTCTTACCAGGTGACTGCATTAGCAGCAAAACTCAGAATGTAGTCTGTTGGTTGAAAAGAGCATGAAGGAGCCTTCTGTTTTCTTATGAGGTGCTATATTCTCATAGTTCTTGGCTGATTGCACTTACCTCCTGCCACATTGCGGTTACTAGAAAATGCTCTCTATCTGGTAATTTTTAGCAATGTAATGAGAGACCTCGTGGATATTGATTCTTCTTATCATTTGCTTATCGTAATAAGTAAACAGAGGTAAAACTGCTTCCAAGTCCCGCCTTCTGGTTTTGATGTAACTATAACATAAGATATTTCTGTGTAATAGGGACGCTGAATACCTGTGTATATTCCAGAGGACTGACTGAAAGTTAAAATGGTGGCCCAATATTTTGGTGATCTTTGAAAGTTTTATACTTCACAGTAAGTCTCTTTTTTTTTTTTCTAGATGGAACTTTTTGTGGGATAAAATGCACAGCATAAATATTATAGACAGTTCTTATATAAACTTTAGGTACATTTTTGCTCATATGTATCACTTACCAGAATCAAGAGGCAACTTGAGGCCAATTTTGTGTGCTCAGGGATGGTGGAAAACACTGACAAAATCAAGCAACCAAAGACAAGGAGAAAACTGTAAAACAACAAAAAAGAGAGAAATCTGATAAGAAACTTGCCTTATCATGACAGACTTCATTTCTCGTTTCTATAGTTTAAAGCACCAGACCCATTTGAACTGGCCCTAATTAAATCATGAAAGCCTTGGAAGGGACTAGCCATTTTGAATATCAAAATATAATATGATGCAAGGTGCACAAAGAGCTTTACGACTTTGTTGACGAAGAGAATTCTGCGTGTGTGTGTGTGTTGCATGCTGTATTTAAATGTCTGCATCTAAGAATGTGTGAATTTCCCATAAATCCTTTCCCAAGTGGGGATCCTAAGAAAGTCCCCTAGTGTGTTCTTGCTATCCTATCCCAGGAGTACATGCCACAGCTGTTCTCCTTTCTAAGAAGCAGAATCCACCTCACATGTGTCAGCATTGGTGACCCATCAACTGTTCTATGTGGCTGTTATGAAGCCACTGGCTCATTTTCATAGTCTAATTTTGTTTATGGATATTCATTTGTCATTCCTTTATAATATTAATAAGAACGGTAAGGGATGGGAATGATTACTTCTGCTACCCATGTACTTTCCACTTCCTTACAAACTGCTAAAGAAATGACCTCTCAGCTCTGTCTATTCACACTGCAGTCACAGGGTGCAGAGGGTGAGAAGCAGCATTTCCTACCAGTCAATCTACAGGCATTTTCATTCCTAAACTTATGGTACTCTCAGGATCCACAGGGGGAGCTGGGTTCCCAAGGAAAATGTCTAATAAAAAGAGAAGGCTCTGTTTTTTTTTTTTTTTAAGTGTGTTTATTTATTTATTTTGAGAGAGACAGAGACAGCATGAGTAGGGGAGGGGCAGAGAGAGAGAGGAGACAGAGAATCCCAAGCAGGCTCTGTGCTGGGTTCAAACCCCCGATGAACCATGAGATCATGACCTGAGCTGAAACCAAAAGTTAGACGCTTCATCGACTGAGCCACCCAGGCGCCCCTGAGAAGACTCTGTTCTTAAGCTGAAGTTACTTATCCTGAAATGCAAGATTTAAAACAATAACAACAACAAAACACCAATGCCTGAGCTACTTGCTCTAGGACATACTTTTTATTTTTACCCATCTCTGGAAGCTCATACAGTAATCTCCCCTAAAATACCAGTTTCCACATTCTTTTTTTTTTTTTTAATATTTATTTATTTTGAGATACGGACAGAGACTGCATGAGTGGGGGAGGGGCAGAGAGAGAGGAAGAGGGAATCCCAAGCAAGCTCCTCACTGACAGCATGGAGACCGATGTGGGGCTCAATCCCATGAATCATGAGAACACGACCTGCGCTGAAATCAAGAGCTTAACCAACTGAGCCATCCAGGTGCCCCAGTTTCCACATTCTTTGGTATGGCAATAGAGTTAGTTTCTTCCTCCTTTTGGCTTGCCCTGATTAGTTGTCCAAGTCTTTCTACAGCACTTGACTGGGAACTCCCAAGGACCTATAGCCAGGGATTGGTAAATTATGGCCTACGGAACAAATCTGGCTCTTGAAGTCTGTTTTTGTAAATAAAGTCTTATTGTCACATAGTTACACTCATTTGCTTATGTATTGTCTATGGTGGCTTTCACGATACAGCTACAGAGCTAAGTAGTTGTGTCAGAGACAGTATGGAACACAAGACTAAAATATGTACTCTTTGACCCTTTAGAGGAAAAGTTTGTGGACCTTTCACTGATACCATGTATTCCTGTTTCTTTACACGTATCCCAACACAGAACCAAGTGGAAGTTCATAATTGCTTATGTTCTGTATGCTGATAATAATAACTAACATTCACAGAGGGTTTCCTATAAGCTGGACATGGTGCTAAGCCACTTTCACATGCATTATCCACGTTATCCTCACAAATAGAAATAACCTTATTCCTATTTTACAGATACGAAAACTGAGAATTAATAACATTTTTTAACTCATCCAAGGTTGTGTAGCAGAAAGAAGGTTCAAGCACTGTTTGTCCTTGAGCTGGCCCCCAGTGCTGCTGAATGAGTGTGGATAGATAAGAATGGCAGTAACATTTTTGGTTCTGCAAGACTTTTGGGGATACCTCTCTATCTCTTCAAACTGAGAGGGAAGTAGTTGTTATTTCAAACAGAAGTCTCCAAGGAAGAGTCTACTAGTGAAAAAAACCTAGTATACTTCATTAATAACTACCCGCCATACTTTTGACTCCTGTATCTAACAATTCAGGATACTTTGCACTATACTTTAAATTGGCCTTAATAGAATGGAAATTGTAAGCCAGAAATGAAATTCCAGTGCACCTACAAACCTCTAAGCTACTAATGAGAAAATGAGATTCAGGAATCACTAAGATGGTTGGGAGGATGATAAGTCATCAAATAAAGACAGCAACAGGTGTTTCCCCTCTTGTGAGTGGCTGTTATCTAGGTATGCTCTCTGAGTCCAGGCTGACCAGAAACCATTAGAAAAATCAATCAGGCCATTATTTAATCACTAAGACATCTTTTTCCTCCAAGAGCATCCCAATGGTAGTTTCATGATCTCTACGTTTGTGTTCAAAACAGATCTATATCATGAGTCCTTTTGCTAGTTCCTTCTTTGTTAATATTTGGGGGCAGCTTAAACTTTTTCCTTCATGTCACTGCTTTGCCCCTTTTCTTTCTTGAGCTAATCTTTTTTTAATTTTTTTAGGTTTATTTATTTACTTTGAAAGAGAGAGTGTGTGGGTGTGAGCAGGGGTGGGGTAGAGAGACAATGGGCATGCAGGGGAGAGGTAGAGAGGTGGAGAGAGAGAGAGAGAGGAAGAGAGAGAGAATCCCAAGTTCCATGACACTAGTGTAGAGCCGGATATGGGACTTGAACTCACAAACCATGATATCATGACCTGAGCCAAAACTAGGAGTCAAATGCTTAACTAACTGAGCCACCCAGGTGCCCCTTTCTTGAGCCAATCTTATGCTCTTTTCTAAAAAGCATAGTTTCTAGACTAGAATTTTGCTATTTCTATAGGATCCATCTGAAGACAGCAAGCCAAAGACCTTCACTGCTCAGGCTGCCCAAAGGGCTATAGATAAATACATTCATTAATTCATTAATTCCTCCTTCCCTCAACCATTCATCCATTTAGTCAATCAGCAAATATTAAGTATATAATACTAGGCTGAGTCATGAGGATAGAGTAATAAACAAGATTCTTTTTGCCTTGGTAGAGTTTAGGGTCTGTTGAGGTATAAAGAGTAATAAACAGAAAATTAAATAAGCATGAAATTTATTAAATTATTTTAATTTAAATTAATTCAAATTAAATTAAATAATGTTAAATAAATAAACATTCAGCAGATATAAACAGAAATTAAAATTCTGAGTGATGACTTCAAAGACTGGGAAAATGCAGAGGATGACAGGAATATGCAGGAGAGGAGGGGTTAGTAGGACTGGTTACTCCACTGGTGGAGTTGAGTCAAAGTAAAAACGTGGGCCCTTTGTTAAAAAACTGTTTCAAGATGTTAGAAAAAAATTTCAAGATGCTGAAAGCAAAGTAAGGCACCAACTGTGGCAGCCTTCCAAGTGTTGGGCTCTGTGGGAACGCACAGGTTACATGCACATGAAGCCAGACTCGGGGTTAGGAAGACTTCCTGGCAAAAGTGCTGGCCAAACTGAGCCCTGCAGGTCCAGCAGGAGTTAGCACAATGATTGGAATGGCTGGGGAGAAGGAGCACTCTAGTGCATGAGACTGTGCGGGTGAAGGCTGGGTGCAAGCACAGCATCGCTAAAATTTACCAATTAATCAATAAATCAGGGTGAGTGAACACCTGCTAGCTAGCTTATCCTTAAGCGGTACATGAAAAGTGTAAGGTGGGTCATCCCGGCAATTCATTTTTTGCACAGAGATCATTTCGGTTCAATTGAAAACATATACTAAGTACCCATTGTGAAAAACAATGTTAGTGCCTAACACTACTGAGGTACAAGGGATAAATTAAAGCAGTCTATTTTTAAGGGATTAAAAATCTAATGTGGCTGGAATTTAAATAGAAACTTAAAAAAAATCGAATTTGGTTAGTAAGATGAACATATAGTAGTCCACCCTTATCTGTGTTTTTTGCTTTTCGCTGTTTCAGTTACCTGTGGTCAACCATAGTACAGAAGCAGATGATCCTGTATATTAAAATTTTTTTAAATGTTTATTTATTGTTGAGAGAGAGAGAGACAGAGACAGAGCATGAATGGGTAAGGGGCATAGAGACAGAGGGAGACACAGAATCCAAAGGAGGCTCTGAGCTATCAGCACAGCCTGACATGGGGCTCAAACCCACAAACCATGAGATCATGACCTAAGCTGAAGTCGGAAGCTTAACTGAGAGCCAGCCAGGCGCCCCTAGATGATCCTACTTCTGACAGGTGAATAGTTATCCTAAGACCACATCACAATGCTGGGGTCATTCACCTCACTTTACCTATCACATCGGCATTTTATCATCTGACATCATCACAATAAGGAGAAGGTTGAGTACAGTATTTTGAGAGAGAGGGAGAGACCAAATTTATATAACTTTTATTACAGAATATTATTATAATTGTTCTATTTTATTATTTATTATTGTTTATCTCTTACTGTGACTAATTTATAACTTAAACTTTATCATGAGTGTGTTTGTGTAGGAAAAACATAGGATATATAAGGCTTGGTACCGTCCGTGGTTTTGGGCATCCACTGTGGGTCTTAGAACATGTCCTCTGCAGTTAAGAGAAGGCTACTGTATTGGATCATAATGAAGGGTAGAGGCTGATAAATGCTAAGAAAAATGCCATAGAGGCTAAAAGTGGGGAAGGGTTCTGTTATTCAGTTGGGAATGGTGGAAGCACACCAAGAAAGTCTTCATATGTGAGTCATGCTTGCGTTTGTCTTTGAAGGAACGGTAAGGTTTCAGCAAGAGGACATTCTAGAGGAACACTTTTCAGAAGGAGAGTACATGAGAAAGGTAATAAGGGAAAAAAATAAATGAGGTAAAATATCTGTTCCCTGTTTCATGAACAAAGAGTTATCAAGTTAGTAGCACAGGGTAAGATAGTTACTGAATTGTGAGTCTAGGGTCATGGAGAGGCTTTTATGGCAGGGGCTGCCTTTAGTTTGGTAGATAACGGGGAGCCATAGAAGATTTTTGAACAGGGAACTATCATCAGAGTTGCACTCTTGGAAAATCAAGTTGGTAGCAGTGTGTGTTAGGACCTATCTGAGTAGTTGAGAAGCAGGGGCAAGAGTAATGGTGATCCAAGTTAGGTTGTAAACTAACTGGTAGAAATGGGAAGGGAATAGAGAGAGACACTGGAGGGAAGCTGTAAACATAGGAGCTCCCTGACTTGGATAGTTATTAAATTGGGCAGTAGAATTTGGGAAGGGGGTGGGGTGGTGAAAAGTCTGAGGTTTCCACGTGTAGTTAACTGTGATGCTCCTAAGAAGTCAGGAGAAGAAAAGTCAGGAACATTAGGAAAAAAACATTGATTTTTAGAAAAGGATAAATCCAGTTTTAGACACCCACATGGAATTATGGGTCTAAATCACGGGGACAAAGTCAGTTTAAAGGGATGGACGTACTTTTTTCCTAGAGGAAATGAATGTATAGAACACGCTCTCCTAGGGAAAGTGCAGACCAAGCAAATAAGGTGTAGGTAAACAAAAGCATAAAGGATATTTGGGGAACATTTCCTGATCTTGGAGAATGACATCATGAGGAATAATGAATACATTCTGCTATGAAATGGCTTTTGGTAGTATTGCCAGAGAGACTCCCTGGTCAGAGAAAGCACTGAACTGACACAGAATAACCTCTCTGAGGTGACAGGGTTCAGATGCTGGGCTCATTGGCAGTGATATGGTAGACCACTGGGGTGTGAGTGTGGCTCTGCTGACACCATTGCTTTTGAGGGTCTCACACAGATCTATGCTGACAACTGATCACTGCCCCACTCGATCTCCTACAGACTGAATAAAATTAGGAGTAGTGGCAAGAGCCATTGGATGCAGAGTGTCTTAATCTAGGGTCCATGAACTTCCAAAGGGTCTGTGGACAGAATTTAGGGGGGCTGAGCATGGATGGGAAAAAAATTACCTCTGTTACTAACCATGGAAACAAACCATGATGGTACTAGCAGTGCTTGGGACTTTGTTACTCATAGAAGGCACAGATATTGTCATATCCCATTTTATAGTTGTAGAGGAAACCATAAGTATTTCATCTTGCATACATATTTTGCTCATCGTTATTTCAAGATATTTATGGTAGTTATTAGACCCACTGCTAGGTTTATAAAAAATGTATTAATAAAAAAGCATAGGTATTACTATATCAGAAACTTGTTCAAAATTTTAATAACAGTATTTCAATATAATTTTCTTCTTTTGCAATCACATGCATTTTATACATGGTTCTTAGGAATGGTTCATAAGCTTCACCAGACTGCTGAAGGATCAAGGACACACACATGAAAATTAGGCACCTAGAGGGAAGGATTAGGAAGACAGTAGCTGGGAGCTGGCAAACGGTCCATTTTGGCATGAGTCACCAACTTACTCAGGTAAGTTTTAAGATCAGTTTGAAAAAATTATGGACATTTTTCTTTTATATATTAATCCTGAAATATTGTAAGATCCATATTCCTTCAAATTATCCTGTAACAGCCATTGGCTTTGGTTTTGCCTAAAGCGATCATTTATATTTTATTTCTGAGAAAATTATCTTTAATGCAGACCTTTGTCTAAAACTTTAGATGGCAAAGATTATATAGAAGGATATTTATGATGCAAAAATATTACCAGTTCAAAGGCCTCTATGTTCCCTCAAGAAAACTACCATCAACTTTCTGTGAGTTAATTAAGAATCAATTTGTCAGATTTAATTTGGCAACAAAACAAAACAAAACAAAACAGCTTTACTTGGAAATATCATGGCTGCTTGAGGAACAGATGATGTCCAGCTTCCAGAACTTGGGCTTTAAGCATGGGTTCATTTAGCAAGAATTAAAATGATGTGAAAATAAGGCATTCAGAAAAGCTCTGTTGATGCTTTGCCAAATGAACCATAGCAAGTTACACAATGTCATTCACACAAACACACAACCCCCAGCCACTCACTCGCTAGCAATTATGAATAATGCAATGAAGACAGGAGAAATGGAGCTGATGTTTACAGTAGACATTTCAATGAACTTAGCTCAACGAGGAGGCAAATTAACACCATGGGCTTTGCAGACTGAAACTACCACACATTTCCACCTAGAGAGTGTTTTCTGAAGTATTTTGGTGGCCGATAAGCTTTCCATCATATAACTGTCCATGCGAGTCAACTACGGAGAAAGCATTAAGGGAGGGGAGATCTTAAATGTCTTAAATGGAATGGAATCATGGGCTTAAAATAAAGAACGCTAACAGGAAGCAGACAGCTTTTTAAGAAAACAATTCTTCGGAAATAACTTCAGAAGGAAATTCGGCCCTGCCTCTGATTTTTTCATACATTTTTAAGTATTGCGTTGATAAAGTATGTATTTCAGCACATTTGAGGGAGGGTCTCACAAGTGCATCGTGAATTAGGATGACTGGAATACACGTGCTGACATTAGTGACCATACACAACCCACTGCCTGACATGGCACTTACCTGAAGGACGTGCCACCTACTGAAATCAAAGTCTCGTTATCAGAGGAATGGCTGGAGCCTACTTTTCTCTTCCATCCTCCTAAATTTACCCCTTCTTTCTAAATTGGCTTTTTGCAAAATGTCCTTTCTGCATAATTTTTCCATAAGGGAAGGGCATTTTGCACATGAAATCTATCCACAGCACACTCAGCTTCCATTGCAAAGCAATAAAAATTAAATATGACATTTTTGGTCTTTAAAGGTGATTTGGAATATTTGATTAAAAGCACTGCATGCAAAAACTTGAAACAAAACACAAAAATACCATAACATACTGCATGATCCTCCTTTTTAAGTGCAATGAGCTCTAAATATTAATAAAGACCCTAATCAATAAATACTATCACTGTAATCTCTGTGAAATTGCAAAAATAGGATCGTCAGCTAATAGTTTTGAAAAGCGAAATGTTGCATTTTACATGTGCGGTGTCAAGAGGAAATTAGAGAGTATGGGAACGAGCTATTTCTGCTTGCATAGTACGTTTCTGTAGAGGACTATGGGTAATGAAGATGAACTAAAACAAGGCAACAGAAACCACCAGCCCTTCAGGAGCCTCCCCTCAAAGCAGCCCCCAGAACTGACCAACCACAGACAGAGGGCATGCTCAGCCTGATTCTCACGCCAGCATCAGTGAATCCTTATGGTTTGAAGGATTTCTGACAGAGCTCCCTCTCTAGACAAGGATTAGTTTTAAGACATTATGGATAGATGATTGTGTAGCTCGTCTTTGAACCTTTCCAGCATCCAGAACTCTCCCAACACTAAGGCAGCACAGGTCTGGTATAGCCCACACTACTGTGGGAAGACTACTTTCCCCTCTGAGTCAAGTCTCCTTATTTGCGCCCTTTACTTACGGGTCCTGGGTCAGGCTCTGGACCACAAGGACATGTGCTCCGTCCTCCACGTGTTAGTTTTTCAGATATTTGTGGCTGGTTTTATCCTTATGACTTTCCTGTCAGTCTTCAGATTATATTCAGCTCAGTTCTTGGTCTACTTAGCATATGAAACCTAATGTCCACATCTGTCACTCTCCCTGTCACTGTTCTTTATTATTATTATTATTATTGGTATCATTTGTTGTCAAGTTAGCTAATATACAGTGTGTACAGTGTGTTCTTGGTTTTGGGGAGAAGATTCCCATGATTCATTGCTTACATACAACACCCAGTACTCATCCCAACACATGCCCTCCGCAATGCTCCGTCACTGTTTTTTAAACATACCCAGTTTGGTCCTACATCTCTCCAAGTTTCATGCAGCCCCACTATTATTTTCCCATCTAAGCAAAAGATTTAAGATTTAGCTGTCAACATTAAGTATCTGCACTGTCGCTTCTTGCCAGGGAATCCAAATTCAAATTCTTCATTGCCCAGTTACTAGCAAAAGTTTGGTTTCAGAAAGGACTGTTTTGGAAATCTGCATTCCCTTATTTTTCTGTATCTTTTCTACCACGGCACAGGGTCTGGAGCAAGTGTGACCACTGATCACCTGTGTATTTTAACCGAATTACCTTGCTCATCCATGGAATAACTTTCACTAAACTGTGTTTGATTTTTTGCTATTTTCTTTCTTAAAATTATTTTTTTAAGTTTATTTATTTATTTATTTAGAGAGAGAGCATGAGTTGGGGAAGGGCAGAGAGAGAGGGAGAGAGGTAATCTCAAGCAGGCTCCATACTGCCAGCCCAGAGCCTGACGTGGGGTTCGAACTCACAAAACCATGAGATCATGGCTGAAGCTGAAATCAAGAGTTGGAAGCTTAATCAACTGAGCCACTCAGGCAGCCCAATTTTTTGCTATTTTCTTGAAGAACAAAAATCATTCAACCAATTTGCTATTTATAAGAGTTTCTCTGCACTTCCCACTGTATTTGCTCAATGAGGTATTATGTGAAAATTTTGAAAATTTTTCTCCAGGAGATTTTTACTGCAATATGGTGAATAAATTTGGCTACTTTTATGAGTTTCTGTTGCTGGGTCTGGATTTATTATGTTAGGAGCCATCAAAGGATTTGTGGATGAAATTGAAGAACTTTTATTAATAAACTTGAATAAATCTTGAAAAATGCAATGGAGTCAAATGACCTGAGAAACGAAAATATTCTCAGTGTCAAAAAAAAAAAAAAGAGCAAAGTAGGGACCCTGGATTTTGTTGTATGTTGATAGTTCAATTATAACTCCTAGAAAGACTCCAGATAGAATATTAAGCAAACAATTTCTAATAAATTCAGATGAATGACTGTGGTTCCTAAAGAGAAACACAAGTTCACCAAGATCAGAAACACTAAACTATGCTCATTTCCTATTTTGATAGGTTTGCCAACTTGCTCTATTAGGGGAGTAGAGTAGATGAAATGTCTGGATTTCAGCAAAGCCCTGGTGTTTTATAATATCCTTAAGGAAATGAAGGAGAAATTCAGGCGGGGTGATAGGACTCTTATGAGCATCTGTATCTTGTGTCAGAAGTCTCCAGAGATAAGCCAGTTTTTTGTAAGAAAACTCTGAAGACAAGAGTGGGACACTTGGAGATTTCCTTGGTAGCTCATGCTGAGAAAAAGTGAACGAATATTAACATAAAAATGTAAAAATAACAAATGTAAAAAACGTTTTAGTAATCCAAGTGAGAGAAATCTCATAAGTTTGGTTTACGTGAAGTTAAATTTGAGCCAATGTTGTCATTTACTTCTTTAAAAATACCGTAACTTTATTTTTTTTAATTTATTTATTTTGAGACAGAGAGAGAGAAAGCACAAGTCAGTGAGGGTCAGAGAGAGTAGGAGAGAAAGAGAATCCCAAGCAGGCTCTTCACCGTAAGCGTAGAGCTCAACACAGGGCTGGAACACACGAACTGTGGAATCATGACCTGAGCTGAAGTCAGGCACTTAAAAGACTGAGCCACCCAGGTGCCCCCTAAAGTACTATAACTTTAGGCTCCATTAATACTCCCATTTCAAGGAAAAATAGTGATAGACAAACCCACATCTTTATCACTTTTGTAGTTAGTCGAGTATACCCCCAAACCCTATCATTTAGAAAGGGCTTGAGACTGCTAACAAAATACGTATGGTATAAGCAGATAAGAGTAAGGGAAGGTCTGTCGGCCCACTAAACTGAAAACCTTGTTAGGCACAGACCATCCGTAGTTTCCAGTGCCTATAAATATCTGTGACTGAAATAATACAATGAAGGTAAATTAATGATAGGATAATACAAAGAGGTCAGGAATGAAGTTAATCATGTATACCAGATATGTATACCAGAAAAATCTGTGTCATTATTAACGTAGATCACAAATTCACCTCTGATCTTCCTAGCAGCCAAGGCAAGGAGAAAATATATACAAAGATTACTGTCTCTATAAAGGAAAATCTATTAATTTTTTCAAGAAGCAACGGACGATGCATTGGCTTAATGGATTATGGGATTTCACTCTTCTTCAGAGTTTAAGATTCCTTTTAGCCTAAAAATCATTTTTTTAATGTCAAAGAAGGAGTAAGTTAGGATTCGAATAGCTCAGTTTTCTCTGGTATAGTAACAATATTGGCCCTCAACAATAGGACTGTATCTTTTCCTATTCCTGTTTTTTTGTTTTGTTTTCAAGAAAAATAAGACTTTTTTGGGGGGAGTGGGTAGCATGTTCTGGTTTATCTGGCTTTTAGCCCTTCCAAAGTTACTCTTTAAGACTGTGATTCTGTACACGAATGTGTGGTTCTTAGTTACATGCCTTCCAGTTTTCTCTATCTTTAAAAATATAAATACCTGAATTCTTTGAAGAATTTCTGGGTAGAAAGATAGGTTTCTTTCAATGTTCCTTCTTTTAGTTCCTCTTCTACGTCTGTGTCCAGGGTTTAAATCTCTTATTTTTACTGTCGTTAAGTACTATTTTTCTAACTTCTAACCATGTTTTCTCATCCATATTCTGTCTGTTTCAGTCTCTTCCTTAAAAGGATCATAACCTTTTTGAGAAGTGGCCTCAAGAGGGGAAGGTTCATTTTTCTAAACTTTTTAAAAATGTTTATTTATTTTTGTGAGAGAGAGCAAGAGAGAGAGAGGTAGAGAGAGGGAGACACAGATCCAAGCAGGCTCCATGCTGACAGTGCAGAGAGCCCTACGTGGGGCTCGAACTCACGAACCATGAGATGATGCCCTGAGTTGAAGTTGGACACTTAACCTACAGCCACCCAGGCGCCCTGAGATGGGAAAGTTCAGAGTTTTCTCCATTGCTGCCCCATCTCCAGGTACCCGTCACCAGTCTGAGTTCTGGAATCGCACTCACGCCGTCTGGAAGGAATTGAATGGGTCGCGGTTTATCAAAATTAAATAGAAAACCTCTATTTTTTCAATAGCAGTAAGACACATTTTCCATACTAGTAGACATGTAGGCAGCTGACGAATGAATGGAACGACTGGGAACGGTTATGCTGAAGAGAAAGAACAAGGCAACAGAACTCTATTTCTTAAAGGACCTGAGGTCTACAATTCAGAAACCCGTCAGTCAATGTCTTGCCTCTGCAAACTCTGTCTCTGTGACTGTTGCCAGGAAACAGCTGAGACTGGAAACCACTGGAGAGTGTTCAAAGACCGTGAATTTAAAGTAAAAAACAAAACTGTCTTTCCAACTGTCACGAACTCAGTGCATGCAATAGGGGAACATTCTGTTTGACATTGTGTATTCTTGTTACATTGTTATATTTTCCTTTGAGCACAGTACCATCTGGAATTCTTAGTTGTTTATTTTGGTCTCCTCTTCTAGAATAAAAGCTCCATGGGGGCAGGGCCCTTGTCTCTCTTATTTGCTCCCTAATTGCCAGTAACCAGAATCAGGCCTGGTACAGGTACAGGTTTCCTGCTATGAAAAAGTAAGGTTATACTATGAAAACTTTTCATAAGCCAAAGTGGCTTAAAGTAGAGTTTCCACCTGCAGCCCCCTCCCCTCCACGCTCTGAAAGGTCGAATTACACGACTTTGCTATTAAGAAAAACCTACTTCAGTGCGGTAACAGCTTTTTTTTTTTTCTTTTTGTAAAAGTGAAAATCCTCTTCAGATTTCTTTCGGTTAGCAAAAACAGGCTCTAATGCAGGCCTTTGGTAAAAGCGAAGTGGTGGAACGCGACCTTTCGAAATCAGAGATACCCATACTAATAAATTCACTTATTCATGCAGCACGTATTCCTCAGGGCCTGCCATGCATACGGCAGTGATCTAGGTGGTGAAGGCACAGTAGTGGATAAAACGGACAAAAATCCCTGCTCTTGCAGAACTTACATTCTATTCAGAGAGCTGGGTCATGCACAATGTAAATAAATAACATACATACGGCGTCAGAAAGTGAAAACAGCTAAAGAGGAGAAAACTTTGTATACAGCAGGTGCTGGGGGATTTGCACGTTTGGACAGAGTGCCAAGGCAGGTCTTACTAAAAAGGTGACATTTATTGAATTTCCACAGTACATCCCGTGAGCTGTCAAGCCAAAGCAACAGTGCATTTGGAATGCAGCCTGCCTCGGCCTCGGCGTTCCAGACCCTGCTCCCTACAGGACTGCTTTTATCACACCCATTCCTTATTTTAAAACTTATGGTTCTTCTCTCTCGCTGTCATATCCAAACTCTTTTGTCTGGACTTTAAGATCTCCATCAGAAGGTGAATTTCCCCATTCTTCCAGAGAGACCCTGTGGGCAGGCCTGCCTCCTTCTTATTTTCTACACTACGTCGTGCTGTAATAGAATCCTGTGCTGGAATAGGGAACTTCTGTGTGCCGCTTCCCCTGCCCACAGCCGCAGTCCGGACTGCCAGTCACAGGCCAGCCGGGCCCCGCGCTCAGGCCTCCGTCCTATTCAGCCCCCTTTCCAGATACCTCATTGCCTTTCTCCTGGAGCGGCTTTAAGGATTAAGTGAGATAGCGTTGAACTCAGAATTTGTGTTTTAACAGAAAAAAAATATATCTATATATATATTCACATGCATATCTATATAAATACCAAATTGAGTTAAAAATGCCAGTTGAGCATCACATTGACGTGTAATTGCTGCATACTTTGTACAAGGTTTTATTAACACGATGAACAACTGCGACAAAGAACGTCAGTGAGTTATCATCTAAAATCTCTGCTTCTAAAGCAAGACATTTGAAAATGGAATACGTGAAACTGTGCAGCAAGGTCTGAGGCACTCAAGCAATTTGTGTGTCCGAGCAAATCCGTGTGAACAATGATGCAGTAGTTGGGTTCGAACCTGTGTGACTATGTTCTCAAGGATGACTAGTCGTGGTATTTTCTTGACATAAGCAGTTTTGTTGAGTTGGACCTCTGTGTTCTGTTCCTCACTACTCGGTTTCTGGGAAAACACATGAGGCTGCTCTAAATAAATGGGTAGTAGCACTGCGAAGCCGTGGGGCTGCAGTCATACACGGAAGGAGCCTCGGCTGAACTGACCACGTAGAGATTAATCATAAAGATCATCGCTAGTTGGGGCGCCTGGGCACTTCAGTCTGACTTCGGCTCAGGTCATGATCTCATGGTTGGTGAGTTCGAGCCCCACATCGGGCTCTGTGCTGACAGCTCAGGGCCTGGAGCCTGCTTCGGATTCTGTGTCTCCCTCTCTTTCTCCACCCCTTCCCTGCTTGCGCTCTGTCTCCCTCTCTCAAAAATAAATAAATAAATAAATAAATAGGCATTAAAAGTAAAGATCACTAGCGGCTGCTAAAGAACAGGCAATCTGTGTGTGTGGACTGAAAGAAGGGCTGCATGAGAAGATGCTAATTACAGCCATGAATGAAATAAAGGTTATTCCTAAAGGGTGAGGAAGAGGCAACGTTTGCAAAATCTGTGTGAATGTTTTAAAGTCATATTTGCAAGAGTTAATTTTGGTGCTGACACCATGGAAAATAATCCAGTCTCCTAGTTTTGATAATATGAGCCCATGCGGATTAAATTTTCCATGCTTTGTTTCAAAAGGTCTGTTTATGCGAGAAGCTATGGCAAAGGTTGAAAACATATGTTAAAAGACGTTTGACAATAGTTGTCTGACCTGAATCATTTTTTTCCACAAAATGGTTGTAGATTTATAGGCAAATAATGACTTAATCACTATAATTTTATATAAATTTATGATAAACACTATTACATTATCTGAAAATGAAAAATAGAAATTCTTGAGTACATTTATTTAAATGGTACTATTGAGAGCAATAAAAAGGGAATAAAAATAGGCTTAAAGTTAATTTTCCCTGCAAACACAAGCTATTCACAGTACTATATCTGATAATAGAAACATCAATTATGAATTTTGTTCCTTTCAACTGATGAGACCCATGTGATCCACTTGCTCTAAAACCAAATTTTCCCTGAAAGGTTTTCTGGGAGCCTTCACACTTCATGGGAAATCTCAGTGCAACTCTGTTGCACATACACACACGGGGGCCCATCACTTCTCATGAAATGAGAGATTTAAAGCTCTCACAAAGTAAAAACCTGCAACCAAATGCAGCCAGGTTAAGCTATGGGGCTATCGAGTGGAGAATTGCTACTGATTTTCTCTACTCCATTAGGCCTGCAGAAATAAACAAGTAAAGTGACTAAAACAACAGAAAACAAAATCTTCCTGAGTAGTTAAAGGACTCTTGGCAGTAGACTTTATGATGTGGTACAACATCAGGAAAAAATAAACCCAGCAGACAGATGTCTCCAGAGAGTAATAACCATAAACTGAAACTACATGTAAGTACCTGCCCAAGGGATATGGAAGATACATGTTTCTCTTGGGACCGGCCTACAATGGCACTTGTTGCTGTTGGTGACTTGAGTAGAAAGGAAGCTGAAAGCCAGCACCGCACTGTGTGGAGTCACTGAAGTATTTTATGGACCAGCAAAGTTGGCAAGCAGTGAACAGACACTAGACAGCACGTACTTCCTGCCTCCAAAAATATATTTGCAGTCAGCTTTAAAAACCGTAGACACTCCTCCGGGGTCTGGTAAGTAAGTAAAAGGGTCTGCATTCTCTCACTGCTGCTGTGTAGACAGACATCAAAGTTTTGTTTGTTTGTTTGCTGGTTTTGTGACCAAAACATTGAAGTTGATAATTCCACATGGAATTAACACATGTATTAACACAACTGGAAAAAAAAGGAGGCAAAAAGGTGCCTGTAGCTAATGTAATAGTATTCCCTCCACTGGAAATTCTGGAGATATTTAACTTAAATTTTGTTATTGTTTCAGGTGCAGAGTTGAAACTAAAACAAATTAAGTGATGATGGAAGATGTAAAAGGCAGTTTTCATGGGCACCCACCCTTTTACCTTAAACTGGAAGCATAGCTCAGTTTTCTCATCAGTGAGGTGGCAGGAAGGCACTAAATGAACCCTAACATCACCATCAGTTAAAATTGTAGTTTTGGAGGCACCTGGGTGGCTCCGTTGAGCGTCCGACTTCAGCTCAGGTCATTATCTCATGGTTTGTGAGTTCAAGCCCCGCATTGGTCTCTCTGCTGCGGCGCAGAGCCCACTTCGGATCCTCTGTCCCCCATGCTCTCTGTTCCACCCCCCACTCTTTCTCTCTCTCAAAAATAAAAATAAAACATTTAAAAATTTGTAGTTTTGGATACCCTGATGTTCTGCTCTTGTTCAGAGGACAGTGGCAGGAAGGCCATACTATTGAAGAGCCAGAAGTGACTTCTGATTGCTGGGCCCTTCGAAATGCACGAGGCTGTCAGGGACCCAGAAATATCACCTGCACGATCCACAAAAAAAAAAATGCATTATGTTCTGCTTCTTGCCATAAGAGATTTTAGGTTATGTTTTTTCCCACTAGTTATTACTGTATGCAGGAGATGAAGGGAAAGGAGAAAGATTTACAACAGGGTTTGGCAAACTTATTCTGTAAAGGATCAGATAGTAAATATTTTAGACTTTGTGAGCCATATGGTCTCTCTTGTAGCTACCCAGCTCTCCAAGTTGCAGTGCCAAAGCAACCACAGACAATACAGAAATGAACGAGGGTGGCTGTGTTCTAATAAAACTTTATTTAGATAAACAGGCAGTGGGCCAGATCTGCTCTCAATTCAGAGTTGAGGAGCAACAATGACTTCCAATTTCAGCTGGCAAGACTACTGTAGTTCTGCACTGTAGTTCATCCCCCCAAAGGTTTCCAGCAAGTCTTTTCCTACTCAAGTCCCTGTGATAAAGGGCTCATCATGAGTGTACTTTTACTCCAGAATTTGTTTCAGATTTAAAGGTTATCATTCAAGATAAATTTAAAATCTAGGAAAAATTTTATGAACGTGTTTTAATTACAGAAATAACCAAAGGACCAGTAGATGTATACAAAGCAACGTCACATATTTTGAAATTTTGGGGAGCAGAACTAAATTCAGTACTATTTTGCAATGGACAGAACCAGGAGAAAAGGAGTTTCCTTTCTTTATTATTCCTGTTTTGTCATTTGTATCAGATCAAATGTGTATCAGCCTATCAGAAGAGTATTTGGTCTTTATCTCCTCCGTTTAATGTTGCTTGGTGGAAAACCAGAATTGAGAGAAAAGCAATGGTAGAGGAACCAGGTACTATTATCTGTAATGGATGTCAGGCAACCTTTCCATCACTATAAAATTTTAAGAGCTTGAAAAGTTTTCCAGAGCATCTCTCTTTGCCATGAAGCTTTGGGAAACAGAAAGTGATTCAATGTTCTCAAATTTCAAAATGATTTTCCATATAATCAGTCTTTCAAAGGATTTCTACAAAACGCTTACCTTCCAATAAAAAAAGCAGGTGCTTTATGTGCATACGTACATATATTAAAAATGCATCTGAGAATACTTTTCCAACATTAAATGTTTGGAAAAAATCTATGGCATCTTTAAAAAGTACTGTGGACCCCAAGGTTTTAACATTTTCTTTCCACTGAGTAAAATAATTTTTTTAAGACATGGATTTTCTTTTTACTCACTAAAAAATGTACAATCCTATCAATATGATATGACTAAGCAAACATCTATATGACAGTAAACTATTAACTGAAGGCCACATGTTGAAATTATGACACTGCTTTTTCTACTCATTTGGGGCATCAGTGAAGGAATGACAGGATATTGTTTTCTTCCGTTTGCTAGGATGCTTCCTTTTCAGTTTGATTTAGTAAGCCTTAGGGAGGTTTAAATGAACTAGTGTTAGATAAGGCATTAGAAGGGCTTGCTTTTAGTTTGGCTTCATTAAACTAACTTGGGACCTGTGATGGTTAATTTTATGTGTCAACCTGACTGGACATTAGGTGACCAGATTGAACCTTATATCTGAGTGTGTCTGTGCGGTGGTGTCCGGCTGAGATTGGCATTAGAATTCGTGGACTCAGCGAAGAGGATTGTCCTCCCCACTGTGGGGGAGGGGGCATCATCCAGTCTATTGGAGGGTCTGAAAAGACTGAAAAGTGGAAAAGGAGGAATTCATCCCTTTCTTCCTGCCTTCCTGCTTGAGGCAGGACATCCGATTTCACCTTCTCCTGTCTCTGGACTGGGATTTACAGCATCAGCTCCCCTGGTTCTCAGACCTTCCAGCTTTCCTGGTCTCTAGTTTGCAGAGATGGCAGATCGTGGGACTTTTTATCTTTCATAATTGCATGAGCCAATTCTTCACAATAAATATCCTTTGTATTTATCTTTCCTATTGATTCTGGTTCTCTGGAGAATACTGACTAATACAGAACTCTTGGCCAAATCTCTTATATTTTTTGAGTTTTGATTTCCTCTTCTGTAAAATGAGAAGTCTAATACCTGTGTAGGTATGAGTCGACTACTTATGTGATGAAATGAAAGCATTTTACAGACACGTGTTACTCCAGTGAGAAGATTATGAAGTCCTGGAAAGCAGGCCTTTGTCTTACTTCTTTGACTTTAAGAAAAATTTTTTGAACACCTACTAAGCACCAATATTATCCACTAGGGCCTTACATAAAGAAGTAGCTCAAAAATTACTCATTGACTTGTACTAGTTAAGTGTTATATGTAATGGCAAACAGATATTCATTTATTCACTGGCAAATAGAAAATACAGGTCCTTTTAAATCTGTTTCTACACTAGATTTCTGAAAGGAATAATCTGAAAACCAGCTTTTTGGCATGGTAGCCTGCATTCATTCTGATAGTAGTTTTCAGAGGCAGAGGCTGAGACAAATGCTGTTATGGTTACAGAGTTTCTTTACCAATAGCTAAGAAGGTAGCACAGCCTTTAACATCATGCAAAACCAATTACAAACAATTGTGTTTGTTTCTACTAAAAAACGTCCGTCACAAAACTCAGATCATTTCTCGTACCTCCTATAAAGTCTAATTCTCCTCAGCTGGGTAATTTGATTTGGTATTACTACAACAGCATGTGGAGAAAACCCACCATAATTTTCTATTTTCAGATGATTGTGTTGACATTATATGCATGTGCGTACATAACATATACATGGTGGCAATCAAACTATTGACCAGTCACATCAAAATTGAGCTACTTAATCCATGGGAGGTGATAGTTATTTTGATCTGTAATCAAAGAGGGGGAGATGAAGAATGAAATGTAGGGGACAAAGTAGAAAGAAGCACACTTGAATTTGGGGGGAATATTTTCTCTACAGCATTTGTCCCAAAGCCAGTCTTCTATAGAGGCCTTTGGAGCTCCTGCTAACCAATTCAGAAGTGATGTCAGACAATCAAGGGTTAACATCTAGACAGAGTCCTCTCAGGCACTTGAATTTCTGGGATCTTCTAGATGCTCTTAGAGAGTAATAAAAATAGAGACAGACATAGAGAAAGAGCAACAATACTTTTTGAAAAAAAATAATTTATTGTCAAATTGGTTTCCATATAACACCCAGTGAAGAGCAACAATACTTGACAGATTTTGTGTCCATGATACTGAGCTTGACATAAGGACTTCCTTTGACCTTTGAGATCTGAGGTCTGAGAATCTGCCAACCAAGAAATGGATTCACATATAAGGACTGCTGTAAGTAATCAGGCTGTCTGGTAACGTTTAGGAGACAATGAGAGACAGTAAAATGGCACAGGACAGGAGGAGGCAAGAAGAGAGGAATTCTGGCTCAAATTGGAGTCAAAATTCCATCCCAACACAAGTGGTAAACTGTCCACTCAGGTGAGGAGAGACCATTTAATGAGTGAGTGACTGCCATTCCTAGACGTCAGAAACAATCAAATCAGCAATTTTACATGGTCCAACCTTGTATGTCATACTTTGCTGCACATATATGTGTATTCATTTATTTATACACTCAACACAAAAATTCATATGTGTCTTTTTCCTAGATTCACAAAATTTCCCTACTAATATGTTAGGGAGATAAAGAAAAAAATAGTTTTTCAAGCTGACATAAATATTTATACAATATTTCCTTTGTCTAGAGGGTTTTGTCAGTTTAGTTACCTTCAAAGTTGGTTACACTTTCAGATCAAAAACATATCTTCTGTCTTAGGCATAAGTAGCTCATTAGATATCGAGTAATAACTGAATTTGTCATTTTAAAAATAAAATATACTTTTAAAAAATGAATACACTAACATTGAAGACCACCAAAAAGTTCTCACAGGAGTTAAACTATAGTTAGGAAATACAAGTTGGCTATTTTCAGCTTAGTCTCCAACTTATGAGTTTCAGGTATAAATTCATCACATAGTGGTTGGATGACTAACCAAAAGGGAGATTTAGTAAGAGACCACGTTGTTCATTCTTATCCCGGAAGTCAGCCACACTTGAGAAATAAATAAACAACAGGTGCTGACCACATTTGCAACACAGGTTGACCTGGGCGTTTCAACTTGTTTTGGCCAAGATATTATATTTGCACATCGGTTTGTAAATGCTGTGTGTGTGTGTGTGTGTGTGTGTGTGTGTGTGTGTACACACACGTGCACACAAATTATGAGGAATGATCTACGCATATTTTTAGTTAATCTGATAGGTAAACCTTAGTCAGTTTTAGGGAAATATCATCTGATTATAAGAACAAGCCATTATAGTATACAATAAGCATTGTAAAAACAAGCACTTAGAAATACAGAAATACGTAACTTAGAAAGTCAAAATTGCCTGCACCTTTGTCCACTCTCCACTAACCCCAAGGTAATCAATCTTACCATTTTGGGAGTTATGACATGAGTTTCCCTTCTCTCACCTCAGTGTTTTGCTTTTTTTCAATAACACTTTTATTTTTTTTAAAGTCCAACATCTTCTGAGATTCTTTTCTTCACTAAGCTATATCATGATGATCTATATCTTCTCCACACTTTCAGGGCCCTGAGTCTGCACTCAAACATTAATAAAATGTCTTATGATGCTTTTTAATCCAAATTTCCTGAACTGTTTCCATTGGGATTTTCGTAGGTCTGACTAAAAAAAAAGTTTCTCTGCGATTATAGTAACCAGGTTTCCTTATCATAGGGCTTGTGAAACATCCTTTTTTTTTTGACTAATTTTTTTAAACATTTATTCATTTTCAAGAGGGGGGGAGGGGAAGAGAGAGAGGGAGGCACAGAATCTGAAGCAGGCTCTAGTCTCTGAGCTGTCAGCACAGAGCCCGACACAGGGCTGGAACTCATGAACCATGAGATCATGACCTGAGTGGAAGTCGGAAGCTTAACTGACCGAGCCAACTTGGTGCTCTGGCCTGTGAAACATCTTTAACATCTAACGTGAATGGTGAAGTTCTAGGGGAAGTTTTTAGGGTACTATGTTTCTGAAGCTTGGATCAAGGAACACCATTTTACCAATTCTCTTACTGATAATAATATATTTTTACCCACAAACTGAAATCAAGAACCTCAGCTGAAATCAAGAGTCAGATGCTTAACTGACTAAACCACCCAGGTGTCCCTCTTATTGCTATCTTAAGTGACATTTATATTTCTTACAACCTGGTATGGTAAACATTACATTCGTGAAAGCGGGAAACATGTTCTTTATTCATGTCAGATTTTGCAGTGCATATCATGGTTCTGAAAACATCAAAGTATTAATAATTATTTGTTGATTGCTTTATATGGTTGAAGAAAAATGAGAAGTAAGTAATGAAAAATATAGTGGAGGATGTGCCAAAGGCACCATACATTTTTAAAAATTACCTTTGGAAAAAAAGACACAGAGAGGGAGGGAGATAAAACATAAGAGACTCTCAAAGACTAAGAACAAACTGAGGGTGAGGGGGGTGAGGGGGGGGGAGAGGGGGTGACGGGCATTAAAGAGGGCATGTGTTGGGATGAACACTGGGTGTTATATGTAAACCAATTTGAAAATAAACTATTATAAATAGAAAAAAAATTACCTTTAATTAAATAAACTCAGACACATGGAAAAATGCTCAATGTTACTAATTATCAGGGAAGCGCAAATAAAACCACACTGAAATATCACCTTACGTTTGTCAGAAAGGCTACAATCAAAGACAAGGGATAACAAGTGTTGGCGTGGATGTGGAGAAAAAGTAACTCTCATGTACTGTTTGTTGGTGGGAATGCAAACTGGTGCCGTCACTGTGGAAAATAGTATGGAGGTTCCTCAAAAAAATTAAAAATAGAATTACCATATGGTAATTCCACTATTGGGTAGTTACACAAACAAAACAAAAACACTTAATTTGAAAAGATATATGTACTCCTACGCTTATTGCAGCATTACTTATAATAGCTAAGATATGGAAGCAACTCAAGTGTCCATCCATAGACAGATAGATAAAGAAGACGTGGTATGTATGTATATATGAATATATATAATAGACTATTACTCAGTCATATGAAAGAATGAGATCTTGCCATTTGCTACAACATGGGTGGATCTAGAGAGTGTAATTCTAAGCAAAATAAGCCAGTCAGAGAAAGACAAATACCATATGATTTTATTCATATGGGGCATTTAAGAGATAAAACAAATGAACAAAGGGAAAAAAGAGACAAACCAAATACAGACTTTAAAGTATAGAGAACAAATTGATGGTTGCCAGAGAGGAGGCGGGAGGGGGGGACGGGCGAAATAGATGAAAGGGAGTAAGGGCACACTTATCTTGATGAGCACTGGGTAATGCACAGAATTGTTGGATCATGCTACTGTACACCTGAAACTAATATAACACTGTGTATTAACTATACTTCAAAAAATAAAAAATAAAATAATTATGACATTAAATAAATGAAGAGATGCATTTTGGGACACACGGTGGCTCAGTCCATTAAGCATCTGACTTCGGCTCAGCTGCCTGGTGTCTGCTTCAGATTCTATGTCTCCCTTTCTCTCTACTCCTCCCCCACTCATGTTCCGTCTGTCTCTCAAAAATAAATAAACATTTTTTTAAAAAGAGGTGCCTTTTGTTTTCGATATATGTTAAAATTATGTCATGTCATTATCTTTCACTGTGCTGACCAAAAGTCATTGGAAAGAAGGGTTAAGGCACTGGTTATTAAATCACTGAGAGAACTTGAAAAACTTACTGACTAAAATTCTTACAGGGCAAGGAATGTGTTTCCATCCTAAAGAGAGTTATAAAAAGGAGGAAATAAAACCCTACAATTAATATCATTAAATTTATGGCATTTCATCTCCTATGTGTGAAAACTTTATAACTCTGGACCTTCTCCTTCGTCACTGCTGAAGGGAGCCACTGCTGAAGTTCTGCTCCGTGTAATAAAAGGCACAGAAGAGGAAAAACATAGTACCTTAAATATATCACTGTACTTGTATATCTTCTTCTGGCCGCTATAAGATAAAAAAAACAAAACAGGTCTTGTTCCTTAATTTCTTCAACTCCTTCCAAAACCTACAAATCTTCAAGGCATAATTAAGAGGGTTCTATTGAACTCAGCCATCAGTAGAAGCTGCCAACCACCTGTGCCAGTTACTGAGTCACGGAGGAAGTGCTGGACTCTCCACAACGGTCTGTATAGAGTATATTCTTCTCGAAGCATTTCCTCTGTAATGTTCCCCTGTCCACAGCGCCTCCCGCCTTGACCTGCTCAAGATCCAGTCGTGAATTTCAACTTAACACAGTTAAGTTTCTCTTTTCCTCATAAAAGTCTGGCTTTCATAGAAATATTTAAGTGTCATCACAAATTAAGAGAAGAGTGCCTTTCAAAAGACTGCTTTCCTTTTTAAAATGAAAAGATAAAATAAAAATTCAGATTCTCAGTTGTTTGGGAATATTTGACTTCTCTTCGTAAATATGCTTACACTAAAGGTATTTATGAGAAAACAACAAGAAATTCCTGTTTGGCATGGGATGACAACTCACACTAGCAAAAACCATTCTGTCCTCTTTAGTTAGCTTTAAGGGCTTCCCAGGAAGGGTGGTGTGACAGAGGGAGGCACTCCCAGGACTGGAAGAGTCTCCCCAGCTCTGCCCCAGTATGTGGCCTTGGCAGGCACCTTAACCTCTCTAGGCCTGGCATTTCCCTTCTGCAAAACCAAGAGCTTGATCTGCATAAGTTCAACCATAATTTCCAGCTAAACTGAAATCGACAACACTGTTTAGTATTCCCTGTAAAATCATGTTCTCGACCTTCTCACACACAGATACCACAAGTGACTTTCTTCACACGAGGCACTCTGTTCGGTGCTGCTAGCTCTAAAGTGATAGGATTCCACTGTACTCATTCCAGTTGTGAGCCTTTCCTAAAAATTGAAATGATAGTGTCTAAACTTATTAAGTCAGGGGCACCTGGGTGTCTCTGTTGGTTAAGCGGTCGACTTCGGCTCAGGTCATGACCTCACGGTTTGTGGGTTTGAGCCCCGCGTCAGGCTCTATGCTGACAGCTCAGAGCCTGCAGTCTGCTTTGGATTCTGTGTCTCCCTCTCTCCCTGCCCCTACCCTGCTCCTGCTCTGTCTCTCTCTCAAAAATAAATATACATTAAAAAAAAATTTAAACTTACTGAGTCAAACTTTAAGAGCAGCCTGCTTGTTGAAGTTTGGATTTAAAAACATATGAGCATCCAATGGTTAACAATTCTGGAGACTACTGAGCCACTTTCCTCTGGCAAATTGTTTGATGCCGTGGGTCAGTGGATAGTGCGATAAAAGTGGGCATAAAGTCACCTGCTCAGATGACACATTTCACATTCACACCAGGCCATAATGGTTCATGATGAAATACTGGGAAAATGGCTTTCTAGGAAAGAAAAAACCAGAAGATCTAGTTGATTCATGTTATTTCTGGTCGTTATATGTTCTGTAAAGTTGCTTTGAACACTAAATTATCCAATACTGAACCACTGCTCCTAGGGAAAATACAGAAGTAGGTGACTGTGAGCATCTGGTCACAATAGTTTTTTCGACCATTCCATACATAACCTTATTTTATGTATATTTCAGTTTAATTCTCATTTAATATATATTGTTGGTTCACCAGCATTCAACTCTTGACCAGTAGTGCTATAACAGATGCCTGAAAGAAGCTTATCTAACACATGTATTTTCTATCTAAGGCACATCACAGGGTTTTGTTTTGTTTTGTTTGTTTGTTTTTAAGGAGTACCAGACAGCACACTAGCACTACACTTATGGACCATTTAAAAATAGTGAAATCATCAATAAAGAGCAAAACTATTGAAAAATGTGGCAATAAGTAGACTGTGAAAAGGACACTTGTTTACAGCATGGGGGCTAAAACAAGAAGGCAGGGATAATCTTGTCCAGCCCCAGCTTGAAACATGCACGTTGGAAGAATGAAATTTTTCACCGATGTACCAATGACCATGAAAGTGGCCTGAGTACTGATCTTCATGTCACAAAGAAATTTCAGTGAGTTAGCAAATTTGTAAATATGGAATCTGTAAATAATGAGGATTGGCTGTATGTATAAACTGCATATAAATTCAAAATATGTAAACACCTAAATATAACTTTATTTAACAAGAATGCTTATTACTAATATTAACTCATGGAAAATGTGAGCTTCAAAGAAAACTTTTTTTATAAATATGGAGTATATCAATAAAATATTTACAGTTCACATAAAAATAAAATCTTTCTGTACCGTAATGCATATTTTCACCGTGGTTTTAGAACAACAAATAGACAGGAGTTACAACATGAAAAAAACCACGGTGCCTTCAAATACTCTCAGGAACTTGAGAGTCTTGAGGCTTACTCCCTCTATGGATTAGCACAGATCATTTGGTCTTGTCCTGACAATAATCCACATATAATTTTAAGAGTCATAGAGAAAGTAAAGTGAGCAACTTAGTGCTATCATTCTTAATGTTTCACGGCTTACACTTAAAAGTCTATCAGGGCACAGTTACAATTACTGAGTCCATTGAGTAAATAAGTACAAAGCTGCCGAGGCCCTCACTCTTGTAAAAGTGGCCAAGACAACATCATTGTAATCTGTTTAAGTAGATATCCATTATTTTTCATTTTCTCAAACAATGGATAATTGTGTGAATTCAAACAAGGCACTGAGACTCATTATGACCGACTTGACAAGAAATATAAGCTTGCCATCTTAGCAATTAAGAGCTGTGATTAACAACCTTAGCAATCTAATTGAAGATTTCAAACTCAGTCTTTAACATGAGTGTTTTCCGCTCTCATGTAAGTAATGTATATTTGCTAAACAATATTTTATATTTTAGGTGTTTTATGTTAGAAATGCAGGTGTCAGCTCTTTTTCTATTGCATTTAGTAGAAAGAATAGTCACATACATTTTGTTTGTTTGTTTGTTCGTTTGTTTTTTTAAGTAGGCTTCACACCTGGTGTGGAACCCAATGCAGGGCCTGAACTCACGACCCTGAGATCAAGACCTGAGCCGAGATCAAGAGTCGGATGCTTAACCGAATGAACCACCCAGGCACTCCAAGAATAGTCCTATATTAAAATGAATAATTCCAGTAAGACGAAGGTTTGTTCTGTGAAACACGTTAGTTAAATCACATTTTCAGTCAAGTTTTAAGGAGATTATCCACAAATATGAATTCCATGAATTCAATCCATGTATTGCACTGTGGTTAAGCAAAGAGGTCCCCCCACCCCCCGTCTCCATCAGATAACCTTCTGTTTTTTCATAAAAAATGTAAGCTCATCTGAAATATTTTAGTTTAAATCTGCAGTTTAAACAATCACACTGTTTCCAAAAGAAACTGACTCCAAAATGTCTGAAAATAACTCCTGTCACTTAAACTCCACTAGCTATCCGAAGTTTTTTCTTTTGTAAATATGTAAGTTAACCTTTTTTTTTTTTTGAGTAATAGATCTAATGTTTTAGCTTGTACTTATTAAAATTTGGATGAAACTCTTGTTTCCTCGGAAACATGTAAGATATAAATCTCATAAATATAGAGGGAAAAAAGAATTAATGATATCTAAAATGAATCTAAATCCTCAGGTAAAAACATTTGTAAATGCAAGATAGTTGGTGACTGCAGTTGGGCATGAAGGAATGACAAGCTTAAAGGCCTTCGCAGAAGGACTTGTGTGGCCCTCGGAGGCAATAAGTTCGGCTCTGTCCAGTCTAGGCTCCGAAAGCCTCACAACTAGATGCCACCATTAGCTTCTTATTAGTCTGGCCGGCTTCACTGAATATGAATACTCAGCTGCCATATAGTCTACAAACTGCTCCTAAATCCTCCTTTTATCAGTTAGCTTTCCGCTTCCAACAACCTTCAACAGCTCCCAATGGCCTCTTGAACTGAACAAGGTTCTGCCTGCCATCCAAGGGCATCATGACCAGATCTGGCCTTTCTGTTCTCTGTCAACCAGTGTTCTCCACCTGCACAAATCTCTGGGTAGGTCTCTTCATTTTCATGCTCATTTGGCATCTTGCCTGAAGTTTCATACCTGAAATGCTTTAAGTCTTATCATCTCGGGCCATCCAAAATTCCACCGACCCCACCTTGTCCAGGGCACTGCCCTCTACTTTCTCTTGATACCATCTCCTAGAATGCCTATCATCTTGCACAGCTTGACATATGATTATATACTGCCGTGTGCTGTTATCTAACTATTCACTGATTTTGTTCTTGTCCACAAGCAGATGATGAGGGTCAGGGTCATATTTTACCCTTTTTCACTTTACTAAATTGCATCAGTGTTAGAAGTGAATTAATTAAACCATTATTTTAATTAAGCTAATTAATTAAAATAATGGTTTAATTAAACTAATCAATTAATTTAATCAATGTTTTAATTAATTAACCAGGATAGTTACTTTTATATTTCAAATGATAATCTTCCTGTATAAAAATAACACATCTGGGGGGCACTGAAACAGAATATTGAGGGAAAATATTAAATATTTATTAAAAAGGTAAGGAAACAAAAGAATAAAGAAATCTTTTTAATAAATATTTTTATCAATTGATGCTGCATAGTTTAAAGTTTGTCTTAATGGGCTACTGTTAGGTCTTGGTTATATTTGCCAGTGATACTTTGGCTGAAAGTCTGTAGGTCCATTTAGGTACTCCATCCCACCCCTCCCCCAGTTCGGAGTCTTAGGTTGGTAATTTGAATTATGTGACAGCTCAGATGTCACAATGCCTGCAGAAGGACTGTGTTGTCAAGCTTCTTTCATTGCGATCCCGGTCTATTGCAGATGAAAACTCAGCACACACAAAATAACATGCATCAAAGCATTCCTTTTCACTCTGGCCCATGGCTGGCAGATTTTCAAAAATTCTTAGCAGTGCAAAATCACTCTATATTATGTTTATTTGTTTTAGAGTGTTAGATGAAAAGAGCTATTGCTCAAAGTTTAGTTAAAGAATTAAACACACTCAAGACACTTCCCATACTTCTGTGTTCTGGGATGTCATTCCTGTAATTAGATTTGAATTGTATTGTGATTCTCCTAGATCCTCAAGTTTATAAATAAACTTCTATTCAGCAGCAATTTTAGTCTGCGTTTTCCCCAAAGCAATTTCTTAAAAAATGATGAAACTATCATTTTGAATTATAAACTCTGAAATGAGAAAGTGTGATTTATTTATTTCCCCCATTTTGGGGGGGGAAGTTCTTTTTTTCCTTAACATTTCTGAATCTCAGGGTTGCCCAACACATTATATAACCAAAATAATACTGCTTGCTACCCTTTAGATTCAAATATACTGTACTAAACCACATCTCCTAAAAATGTTATGGCATCCTTAATTGATAGCACAATTCTAGAATTAAGGATGTGTTTTGAATGTCTTTGTGGATAATCCATTTATATACATATTTTCTAAAAATACAGAAACCTGAACCTTGTTTGGAAGCTATGTTCCTTGGAGAGTTTCTGGGAGTTCCTGAACTCCAGCTACTTGTAAGCATCTTTCTTTTCCTGCCCAAATATGAAAGTTAGTGTTAATTTGATGCATATAAATGAAATAGCAAATATGAAACAGCAAAAATGACAGCCAAAAGGGCTCTGGGCAAGATTCCCAGGCAGAGAGCATCTAGAATTCCAGCCCCAATTTGCAGGATCATTATTGGCCAAGCCTATCCTGAAAGCTAACCGTGTTTTCTTTTCCCTGCACTCAGAGATTACTAAATTCATTTTCTCCTGCAAAAAATCTGATTTACAGTTAACATTTTCAAAAAAGGAAAACAAAGAGTACTGGCTGGCTAGTAACATCCTAAGTATTAAAATATAACTCAGAGATATGAAGGAAAAGAGAAGGATAAACACTTTCAAAACTTTCCTGTTCACTTTTACTGCAGTAAATAGAGAGCACATAAACAGGCCTCCACGGAGTTTTGTATTTGTTGCTGTTATTAGTAAAATGGGTCCTAGCTGTGATATAGGAGCATTAATAGCTACCTACTGTGGTGCTAATAGATGGCCACCACATGTTTTCCTGTTTTTAGATAATGTATTGTACTTTGAAAACGTTAAGACACCATGTTCCTGTAGTGCCAATTAGACCGATTCTTCCATTAACGTCCAAGGAATTGTTACCTGATACTTGACCTTAGTGTAAGGTCTGTTCAACATCAACGGAACATATATTTATTGTGTATCTCATGTGTGAGGCCTCATATGGTTTTCACATTTTGTTGTACCTTAATAAATCAGCATAAAATACCTAAATTCCTCTACCATACTGTTCAATATGGAGGCAATGTTTGACTTTAATAGCCTACAGACAGACACTTAATTTAAAGTGAGAACCTAGAAAGTGAGCATGCTTTTGATGGAGGAGAATGAAAAAGGAGAATGCTTTGTTTGTGCCTGTGGGTATGTTGGGAGGGGGTGTAGAATGGATTTCTGGGGCTAGACTGGCAGAATATTATACCTTACATAAAAAACAATTGTGAAGCAATGTTCATAAACTGAACACGACAACAGTTTTGTGCTTCTACTAACTATACTATGAATAGGTTATTTGAGACAACCTCTATCCTTAATACTATAATTCCATCAAATCAACTACTGGTAAACTTGAGATAGGGATGAGGAGGCTATAATACTGAATGCCACACTGCCCATTTGTTTAACAGTATGATCAAATTGTTAGTAGTTAGGTAGTTAGAGGTTCGTGAGGGAACCATATCCATATGACACTATTCATCTTTCAAGATTCCATTGGCTAAATTGGATGCTCTTCATTTGTTAAGAAAACAAAAATGGAGCACCTATTACGTACCAGGTTATTTAGTGTATTAGGTACTGGGAACACATCGGTTTCATAAAGCACATAGGCCCTGAGGAATCTAGTAAAATAATGTAGTCATCCTCAAAGAGAGTGCAGAATTTTTCTTTTTCACAATTTGTGAGATTTAGCATTCAAGAATAATTGATCAAAAACTTGGACATGACTTGGAAAAGGAAGATGACAGCAAGAATAAAATCCTCTTCCTGGGGAACCCCGTAAGCTCTTAGCCTTCTCAGGTTTTCTGTGGAAAGGGCCAATTGTGTGATTAAATCCAGCCCATGAGTAATATGGACACCGGAGAGAAATGTATAAAAATGAACTTAAGCTCCTGAAGCGATGCAGCAGCACGGCCGAGATATTTAAGAATGTCCTCATTAGCATTTCAATGACAGCAATCCGTTTAGAAGGACACCTGGAGATCACCCAGGCCAGTGGCTCTCCATTCCAGCTGCACAGTAGACTCATCTAAGGAGCACTTAAAAAACATTCATGCTCAGGCTTCCTCCAAAGATGTAAGCAAATGGGATTCCTTGGGGGTGGCACCTAGGTATTGGAAATTTTAAAAAGCTTCCTGCTATGTAGAGCCAGGTTGAGATTTAGTGTTGTAGGTCAACCCTTACTCATTTCAAAGTTTAAAAGACCCTGATCCCCAAGGCTAAGTTATGCACTCAGGATCACACTGTAAAGTCGGAGCGGAGCTGAGACTGCATGCTAGTTTCTGGACACTGGAACGAAATAGGTCTGAAGCCAACCGCTCCCAACATCTGGTTTTATCTATGTTGACTTTTGAGGAAACTCTGGATCATCTACCGACAGTAACTCTATTAAACAGTTAGAATGTCTGACATCACTTAAAACTTTGAGATGTCAAAACTCATTTCGGTGAGAGACCAGGAAAGCCAGAATTTCAGTTTAGCTTGCCCTGCCCCTCTCCTCCTGTAATCAGAGTATCTCCGTTTTTGTCTGTTTAATATGTAAGTTTCCCCTTAAGATTTCATGTCAAGAACAAAGCTAAAAAGAAGCTTAAAATGCGCCAATTAAACTCTTATCCCCTCTGCCCTCAAGGAAAATAATGACTTGAGTTCTTATTTAGATATCGTTTAAATTATATCTCCTATCTTTGAAAGAGTATTTATGCATGGAGGACGTGTAGACATTAAAGGCAAGATATTTGTGACACTTCTAAACGATCTGGTCGCTGATAATTGACTTGCTGTGTGTGGCTTTGAACAACCTCTCTGAGTCTCAGTGCTTTTCATATATAAAATAAAGGTATTGCCACTGGGTTATTGCCAAGTATTTAATGAAACAATGAGTCCAGTAAACGATTTAGCACACACAAAAAGGAAATATAAAGTGCTGAGTGTGGCATCCATCATGGAAGTGTGTGTTCTAAGTTTATTAGTTTCACTCCCTCTCTTCTCTTTTAGGTGACAGCAAAGGAAAAGCTTCTATTAAACGGTGGCAGGATTACAGGCTAAAGAATTTAGCACTTAAAATATGTTATGGTTGGCCTTACTTGAGAACTATTGTTTTTGGACAGTACCTTTAGAAGATATAACCTGAGAAGACCCATTTCTATGGTATTTCGGTGCATCACAGTGTTCCAATTACAAAATGCAAAATAATTCAGTTTCATGATCATTAATATCTGAGACATGACTCAAGAACCAGGTCCTCATTCCTTCTATATCAACCTGCATCACTCCCCAAGTAACCAAAACAATATGTGGTAGATTAAATCACCACAATACAATATACATCTTTTTCTTTTTATTAGAGGCGCAAATTTCCTACTCGTAGTTATAACAGATGAGCATTAGCATGCATTTTGGCAACACTCAAAGCAATTAAAAATGATTTAAAAGGAAAGAGGACAAAATTACCAGAGATGAAATACATCAAAGTAATCCAGTTGTTCAATTTTTTATTTAATCAAAGGCCTCAATTTGACTTTCTGCATTAACTTTAAAGAACTGTAAACTGAACAAATCAGAAGGCCTTTGGATGATTTATTCATGTTTTGCCATAATGTTTATGTATCCGATTTAAATTTAAATTTTACGATTACTCAGACTATTTAATGATAAGAATGGACAAGTGGGTTCACTTTGGGAATGATGGTTATGATAACTGCTATAATAAAGAAATGAAAATCGTGGAACAATTGTCTGTGAAAATAACCTAAACTAATGTTTAGATCTGTCCTAGTCCTCAACTCAATGCCAAATTTCCATGATGCTACTGACTTAACTGCCTTTGAAGAACTCTGCCAAGAGACTTCTCCTATCTGGAAGAAGAAAACAAAGGGGACCTTTTCCATTAGCTAAGAGCAAATCTCAAGTTAACAGGATCCAGATAAAAAGGTAGTAACAGCTGACAAGACTGGGAGAGTATGTGAGCTTATGAGCTCATTCTCTCTCTTTCTCTCTTACACACACACTCACACACACACCCACACACACAATGCTGTGGTTCCTAAACTCTCTCGTGTTCAATACCGAGGTCTGATCCTCTTTTCAAGCATCATGTACTCATTAAACAGACATCAAACATACTTTCACCATACATATGAAACTGACCATGTAAACCAACTTACTGTGTGCTAAGTCTGTCTGGGTAAGGACTGATATCCAGAAAAGCGTATTTTGTCACCATATCACCATTTCAACTTAAATTCCTGTCACCCTTTACTATTAGTGACATTTTCTATACCTATGAGATAGATTAACAACATAAGCACTTTTCATAAACTTATTCTAAGTTTATTGGAAGAGTTTTAAAGAATCTTGAAAATTCATCTTTTGAGAATATAATTATACTCTTAAGTTAATTCCTTCTCCATACAAGTATAATTACATTAATAACCCTTCCTTAAGTAAATATACTGAAATGCTATCTTAGTTATCTCAAATTGTTTTTCTGCAGCATTATTTTGTGCTTATTTTTTACTCATTCTTTATCATCTCCATCCCCACCAACCTCCTTTCTCTCCTCCCCTCCTTCACTTTACTCTTTAACACAGCAGTGAAGCCAGGCAGTTCTGGACATGACACACTTGATTTTTCAGGTGAGTCTCTCTAATAGAGGCCCATAGTTGGAACCAGAAGCTTGGCATACTCTTTGTGAATCTTGTACTATGTCACAGATAAGAAAGCTGGATGAAGTACCTGGAGATGAACCCAGAGACATTCTTACTTGGTAGTGCCAAGGTCTGCCAATGAAAAACTTTGAAAGATTGCCAAGGAATTTGAACTTCAGTAGCTAAGGTCTTTTGTTGACTGTTTTGCTACTGTTCTTTGTTGGTGGATGGTCATTATGATGGAAGTCTCGTAAACCACCTCAGGGACTCCTCTGATTTACAGGGTAATTATTATGGATAAAATATTGGCTGTGTTGCCTTCTCCAGCCATTTGGTTTTTCTCACCATGCTGCCTCTATTTTCCTAACATTTTTTTTCTTTTAAGTTTTTGTTTGCTTTTGTTTTGAACAGATAATACATTCTCATGTTTTATTTATTCAGTTTTTAATTTTTTAAAATATAATTTATTGTCAAATTGGCTAACATTCAGTGTGTAAAGTGTGCTCCTGGTTTTTGGGGTAGATATTTTGTAATTTTTTAAAAAGTTTATTTACTTATTTTCAGAGGGACAGAGACAGCGTGAGCAAGGGCAGGACTGAGAGAGAGGAAGAGAGAGAGAGAGAGAGAGAGAGAGAGAGATAGTCCTAAACAGTCTCTGTGATGTCAGCACTGAGGCCAATGAGGGGCTTGAACTCACGAACCGTGAGATCATGACCTGAGCCGAAATCAAGAGTTGGTTGCTTAACCAACTGAGCTACCCAGGTGCCCCTACCTTCTCATATTTTAAAAGTCAAAGCTCTGTAACACCTGCAAATTGAGAGTCTCATACTGTTCCTGACTCTGTCTATCCAGGTCCCACCTCCACAGATAACTACAAAAATGAGAATCTTCTTTTGAAGCAGGTACAAACAGACCAAGATTTCTTACTGACAGAGAAGGGATAGACATAGAAGGATCTTAAGGGGGTAGAAGAAACAAAACAGAGACCTCAAAATATGCACTTTGGCATAAGGATTATTTTGAGCTGATTATTTTGAGTAGCAACAGACACAGAAGCTCAGAAAATAGAGTAGCAGTTGCCCTTCTGTGAGGAAATCTCCATTTGCAAGGATGTCTCCCTCTCTGTACCAGGAAAATAAGGATGATTCTAAATCACAAGAGACTCTTATCAGTGGAGAAGGCATCCACTTAAATCTGTAAGATAAGCTTTACTCTTTTTAATAGTACTTTTCCTGGTCACCTTCCCATAACTTGCCTCCCCACACCTGTCTTTCTTTGCTATAGTTATAGTATTTAAGCCCCAATTCTAAGCCACATATAGTTTACTCGTTTCTGAGTTTCTCCCATGTATATGTGAATATACATATTACTAAACTGTTTTTCTCTTGTTAATCTGTCTTCTGTTACAGGGGCCACAGATGAGAACTTAGACGGTATAAGGAAAGGATTTTTTCCTCACCTAGAAGGAGCGGCAGGGATAGAGCAGGGGAGGGGAGCTGTCCTAAGAGGACTCTTGCTTGGTGGGGAAGAAGAGGAGACAGAGATGATAGGTTAGTGTGATTCATCGGACTTGAATGTGGATTTAAGTGTAATGGTTGTTTTAGTGGTATTAGATATTTGTTGATGTCATTTCCTACAATGTGAGAAAGATAGTCTGCAACCAAAAACAGACATGGGTCCAATACCAATGGCCTTGGTGATGTTGAGTTAATAATCTCCCCTATTGGAACCAAAGAATGAATTACCAGCTCTTATTCTGAGGGCTGGAAGGGTCTTGTGATTCACAATTTGCCAATGGAAATTGTTACAGAAGAAAATCTTGGTTTATAGCTAGTTGGCTGCAAATCGACCTGAAGTGCACTTGGGAAAATGTTAATCAAACTTGTTACACAAATATACGTGGCTGAATAAGATGTGTGTCAGCAGAAGTGCTCATTTTGTGTGCTTCATCACTGGACTGTAAGATCTGTGAGAGCAGAGACCAAGTCTGTTTCACTCACCTGGTGTGTCTAGAGCCTAGTACTCTTCCTGGCACACAATAGGTACTCAAAAAATAATCACTGAATGAACGAGTCACAGAATAATATGGAAACTAGCCTACTGGAAAGTTGTTACTAAATATTTTTTACATTCAGGAGCACATTACTGGGCCCTCAGAAGAAAAGAAAAAGCAGGAAAGAGAACAGATGCCTGTTTCTGGAATTTGCAATCTCGATGTAGCATACAAGTTCATGATCTTTGACTTAAGAGAACAAAATTGGGCTATTAAAAGAAAAAACCCTTCAGCTAAGGAATGATTTTGGCAAGATGATAAAAGAGGGAATAAATAGTAGAGAAGATTCCTGATGAAGGTCTTCAAGAGCTTTATAATTAGAAAATTACTGAGGAAGAAAGGGGTTACTATCAAAGTAGAAAAGACAATTTCAAAGAAGGTGGAATCTGATATTTTCGCTTTGAGTTTCACAATGCCTAAACTCAGTTCAAGCTAGAAAATAATTTATAAAATAGTCTTCGGTTTAAAATTCAGCATCAGTGTAGGAGGCTGAAGGGAGCAAAATCGTCACCCCAAAATATGTCTCTTTGGCATAAAGTTTATTTTAGGCTGATTATTTTTAAGAAACAGCAGACATAGGAAAAGTTCCAAAACTGAGCGGAAGTCACTCTTTGGCAAAGGAAATGTTCATTTATAAGGGGAATTTCTAGTTGAAGGGTGATGCCCTCTCTGTACCAGGAAGAAAAGGATGCCTCTAAATTTCTAGAAACTGTTGTCAATGGAGAAGTCATTAAATCTGCATAACGATCGAACCCTTGTTTACTGTGCTTGTCCTGGTGACCTCCCATAAGTGGCCTACTCCTCTCCTATAACATTTTCTGATGTATTTAGCTGGAAATGGTATTTTAAAAAAATGGTTTTTTTTATTTACTTTTGACAGAGAGACAGAGTGTGAGCAGGGGAGGGGTAGAGAAAGAGGGAGACACAGAATCTGAAGCAGGCTCCAGGCCCTGAGCTGTCAGCACAGAGCCCGACGTGGGGCTTGAACTCACAAACTGTGAGATCATGACCTGAGCCAAAGTCAGTGCTCAACCGACTGAGCCACCCAGGTGCCCCTGGAAATGGAATTTAAGTGGTGGTTTGAGCTTTTCAGGGAGTTACTCAGTTTTCCTGGGTATCTCCTATGCATATGGGAGATATACATGTTATTAAACATCTGTTTGTTTTTCTCCTGTTAATCTATCTGGGTTTTTGTTGTTGTTGTTGTTGTTGTTTTTATTACCACTGGGGGTGTCTCAGCCAAGAAGCAAGACGAGTAGAGGAAAAATTATTTTTCCTCCTTTACAAAGCTAAAATATTTTTGTCAACTTTCCAATTTTATTTAGGAATCACTATAAAACTATTTTCTTTCTAAAATTCTGTAGTGCTTCTTGAAATATTTTGAAGACACAGATTCTGGAATACTGTGGTCTACAAGGAGAAGTTCTGAGCTATGCATGTTTCTAGAGTATTTATTTTAAGTTTGTTTGTTTATTTTGGAAGAGAGAATGAGTGGGATAGGGGCAGAGAGAGAGGGAGAGAGAGAAAATCCCAAGCAGGCTCTGCATTGTCAGCACAGAACCCTATTCAGGGCTTGACCCTACAAACCATGAGATCATGACCTGAGCCAAAATAAAAAATTGGATGTTTAACCAACTGAGCCACCCAGGTGTCCTTGAGCTATGTATGTTAAAGCACTGTTCAATGCAAGGTCCTAAACTGAAACTAGCATCAATAAAATTTCTTTTCAACTGTGCAAATAATGAGGCATCTCAGTAAAAAAAGAAAATCCTAGGCCAAATGAATAGTAAAGGTGCTGACAACAGTGGAAGAAAGTACTAAGTGTTTGTGTTTGCTTTCTGCAAAGTTTTCTTTGAGGTTGACTTCTGGAGTTGACTCCTTAATGTGATACAACAGTGTCCTCATTCAAAAACATTTTATTTTTTTTAAATGTTTATTTATTTTCGATAGAAAGAGAGAGAGAGAATGGGGGGAGGGGCAGAGGTAGAGGAAGACACAGAATCCAAAGCATGCTCATGTTCCGGGCTGTCACCACAGAGCCTGACATGGCACTCGAACCCACAAACTGCGAGATCATGACCTGAGCTGAAAGTCTGATACTCAGCTAACTGAGCCACCCAGACGCCCCTCAAAAATACTTTAATAATGTCACTGGATCTTTCCTCTTTGCTTCTATTTTGCTACCTACTCTTCTAACCTACCTCTATTTGGCAAACTTACAATGGCCACTTTTTTCCCCACATGGACAAATTGTTCTTAAGTAATGACTTCATTTGTCAGGCAAAAACATTACCCTTTCATATCTAACCATGGTTATAAGCCAAACTATTTAATTTCTGAGACATGACCCCCATTTTATTTGGTAAAATGTTACCTACTTTTCCACCCAGTTCCTTCGATCTCTCTTTTAATTTAATGCATTTGGATAGAATATGAAGTTCTAAAAGTACATTTCTATATACTTGTCAAGAATAAGATCAGCTTTGCCATGTAGTAAGAACTAAACTTTGCCCTCTGTTGAGGGGCATAATCCTCTTCCTAAAAGGTATTTGTTCCCTGGGATGTCCTATGGGAAATGGCTGTGAATTAGGAAAAAATAAAAACACCATCATCAAATAAATAGTGAACACAGATATATATTTTCATGGTCACTGACAAGTTACATATCTTAGAGAGGGATATACATTTCTATCCTAGAAGGCTAAGGAGTAAAACTAAGGAAGAATAATTTTTGGGAAAAGAGGATCTGAGAAGAAGAAGAGAGTTGAAAATTCAGATCATGAGAGAACATCTCCACTCTTGCTCCATGTTCAAATGCTTCTTTTGCATGTAAAGATATTCAAATTCTCAACATTGGGTTTTCAGGATTTGGGGAGCAGCAGATGGTACTGGAAATCAGGCTCGAAGTTTTCAGAAAAACAATCTACATTCTCAGATCCAAAAAGCAGCAGCAGAAAAGGCTAGAGAAGATTGTTTTAGGGTCTTGGGATCGGACATTCAATCTAATCATTAATAGAAACCTGATTTCACACCATCTTTTGTAGAGCACAGAAACTTACACTTGGATCATTAATCCCTGTGACATCATCATACACAGAGAGTCAATATTTGGGTTTCTCCCTTTCAAGATATGAACTTCCTCCAAATTATGAAAACACATCTTCAGAATTCAAGATGGACCATGGCACACTGGGACTGTTCTGCTGTCCCAACCATTGGAATTTATGCCTTTGCCAGTTCCCTCTAACCCATGAATGGCTGTGAACCAGCTGCCCTCATTGGTGTGGTCATTGCTTGCAGCAGCCATGAGTGTCTTAATCGTCACTGTCACCAGCTGAAGACATGGCACAAGGAACGAGACAGCTGAGAGAGGTTCCTGTGACCACAAACGCAGAGCATGCATACCATTAGTTTTACTAACCACTTGGGCTTTTCTTTCATGCATCGCGCGAGTTGGCAATAATCAGTGAGGATTTTCTGCCCGATTTTTGGACAACAATTTTAGTTTTCCTTTCTGTGAAGCAATAGCCTCATCAACTCCATTCAGGGACACTAGACTGTATCCTGACTCCAAACAAGTGAATCAGTGTAGCGGATGATGAAATTCTGGGTGGCAGATAATCTTCTAATCAGTTTGTTTACCAAAACTGGCTGCTAGGGGCTGTCATAAAAAAGTGATATTGGATACTCTACTAGTTTTTTTCTTTTTAATACAAATGGCTACCAAAACAGACCTATAAAAAAAGCAGTAAGAAATCAAATTTTTAATGGTCCTTGAGAGCACAATTTTGGTCTTCTTAGCTATTCTTGAGTTTTAGTGATCTGACTTACCAGGATTATTTAAGAGAAATTTCTGATATTCTTATACTACTTCTGTTCCTGAAAGAACAAAAGCAGATTTCTTGCTTCTCCTTTGGGAATATTAAAAAGGGAGAAAGTTTTTTGAATAAAAAGATTATGCAAGACAGTTTTTTCTAATGCAAGACAGTTTTTGAATAAAAATTAATTTGAGAAGGTAGAGCATTTTGAAAAAAAAAACACATCTTGTTCTTCCTTCATGATTAAATAGAGCATTAGGTTGATAACCATTTTTCTAAATAAACTTAGTTTACTGGGAGAGGGGAAAGGGTAAGGCAAACATTACTCTTGCTTCCCAGTTTAAAACAGGTGAGACACACAGCTAGAATTATTCCTATTATGATTTATGAAAAACGATGGCAAGAATTATTTATTAATCACTGCATAAAAGACCAGTCATATTCCATTGAGCAAGTGATAAAATCCAATGTGGTAAAATATTTACTTGAAGTATACGTAAAAATTAGGGCAATAAGGATGCTTCTAAAACTGTTTCAATGTAGTTAAAATTTTTTTGGTATAGTTTGTAATGTTGACATTATAATAAGCAGATAGCCTCACACTGACTAATGTTGGTGTTTCATAATCAGTTTTAAAGAAATGGGCGAGAGATGAAAACACAAGGGTATTTACAGCTGTCCTGGCCAGTCATTACACCAGAAGGCTCTGTTCCAACATGGTGGGTCCAAGTGTCCTGCTCCACTTTACACGGTTGGAAATGCTATTTGCCACATGTAATTCTGTTCTGTGCCCTTGGACTCCAGACATGAAAAACAAGTGCCACAATAACTCAAAGAGGGGAAACAATACTTCCACAATTCATATTTCCTGTGAGATAGCACAGGCAGATGATTTGTATAATGTTGGAGAGAATTAACATTTAAGTGCAACCTGGGGCTCAACTTTCCAACCTGGAGTGCCCATTTGAGAGGGCCAAGATCTTGTGTCACTGTTTTACTTTAATTTTAATGAATTGAAAATTAAATCATTTGTTTATTCCTGAAACGATATAAGTAAATATGAACACTGCCAATTAAAGAGCAATTTTGATACAATAATATTAACCAGACGACAGTGAAAAAAATAGTAAAAAAAAGTAGTGAGGACACTAGAGATTCTAGCAAGATTGTAGAGTTACACTTGTTTGCAGTTTAAAATTTCCATTGGTCCACATACCTGCTATCATTCTCTCCTATGGAATTTCAAAAAGATAATGTTGTTAACATTGGTTATTAAGTAATCACATAAGATCTTCATCTTCTCCTGATAAAACTCAAGCTCTTTCAAGCCTTCCTTTCTGAATCTATTTAAGGAAAACTAAAATGAACTATTGGCATGTGTTAATCTATTAGTATGACAAATAACCTAAAAACTGAAATATAGACAATAACTTAAGTATTTTTTATAAACATAAAAACATACATTACCTAGGAGTAGGCTCAACCTCAAGATAACTGGCAACTTGAGTAACTGACAAGGATATAAAAATAGCATAAATCAATATCCGCTATCTCTTTTCTCCTAATACATACTTTGAGAGAAAAAATTGGTAGTAACTACAAACCAATAAGAAAGAATTACCCATTCCATGTGAGAAAGGAAGCCAAGCCTAATAAAACATCGTTTATATCTTAATCATAGAAGATGCTCAATGCTCACTCTGCATGGGGGAGTTAGCCAGAAGATTCAGAACAAGCTGTTCTAATGATTCTTAACTGTGAAGTATGGTAAGGACAGGTCAGTTGAATTTGTAAGCCAGCTGGTTTTAGAAAGGTCTCGCATGTTTGTGAAGTCAATCCATTTTTTAAAAATAATTTCATTCGAATGTCCTCAGGGAGCCTTAACATATTTCCTTCAAGTTTGCAGTATTGTTAATCAAAGTTCAGTCAAGCCATTACTTTAAATTAACTATCTGACCAGCATGCAATTTGACCCTGAGATGATGGGGAAGGCTGATAATTTCTTTTTAAACTGATGTGGTGACATTAATTGATTTTTGTTTTCTTTTGGTGTTCAGGAAAAATCCCAGCATTCGGCACCTCCTCATAACATCGTATATTTGGACCCCTAGGAGTTATATGAAGCTTTTTGAAATAGTTATATGTAGTTTTACTGTATCTAAATTGTACAGATGCCAAAGTCCTAGTGAAAGTATTATATTGTAAAACAAAATTAACTATAAACAATCTCTACATAACTCATCTGTATAAGTGTGGCTGCAATAATAAATCTCATTTTTAATATTTGACAGAATAAATGTGGTCATTATAGTTAGACTGATGGATAGTGACAAATATCATGGGGGTTCTTTATAAGATAAATCACGTTTTGCTTTTTGAAGTACAGAACAGATAACGTTTCTAGGTGTGGCACAATTATATCTCCTAAGATTTTATATTAAACTGAGAAATCTTTAACACTTCCAATGGTGTTTTGTTAGAGATACTCCACTGACCTTTCGATATCCCAAATCAGTATAATGGGCTTGTATGAAATATGCAAGAAGTCTTATATGTCAGTTATGTTTAATAGTCCAAACCTTGCCCTTCTTTTGTGTAATAAATATTATGTGATGATGATGATGATTTAAAAAAATTTTTTTTAATGTTTATTCATTTTTGAGAGAGAGAGAGACAAAGCAGAGCATTAACAGGGAAGGGCAGAGAGAGAGGGAGACACAGAATCTGAAGCAGCTCCAGGCTCTGAGCCGTCAGAACAGAACCCGACGCAGGGCTCGAACTCACAGACTATGAGATCACGACCTGAGCGGAAGTCGGACGCCCAACAGACTGAGCCACCCAGGCGCCCCTTTTTTTTTTTTTAATTTTTTTTAATGTTTATTCATTTTTGAGAGAGAGAGAGAGAGACAAAGAAGAGCATTAACAGGGAAGGGCAGAGAGAGAGGGAGGATGATGATGATTTTAGATGGTCCAAACTTTCTCTCCTGCCTTAGTGTCAAAAGAGTAAATTAAAAATTGCCTGACAGATTTGTAGTGTGAAACAATGCCTATTTCACGTTCAAAGCTCAGGAGAAACAACACATCAAGTGGAGTGTATTTATTAGTTTCAACGTTTGAACAAAATTTTACCTTTGTTTCTTTGAAACTTGTTATTATTAATTATGACTCATGACAGCCTACGTACAGGTCCTTGTAGCTTACTAATACAGTCAAAATTAACATCAGGTTTAAAGGCTATCGTGGGGGTTAATCATCTAGGGATGTAGTTAAAATAATCACTGGTGGAAGACTAGGTCGCATAACCTAGGGATAGGGAGAGCTGTGAATCGCTGACCGCCTGGAAGGCCATCAGGCTCCCAGTCCAGGGGCTGGGCGCCACAACACACGTCACAGTGGAAACCGCATCACCTCCCCCTGCTTCATTTTCGGTAGAGAAAATAAGAGAAAGGAATTTTCCTCTCTGTATGTTGCATGCGAGATAAATATTTTACAGTCTATTTGTTCATTTAAGAGAGAGAGGGAGAGTGAGTGGGGAAGGCCCAGAGAGAGAGAGAGAGAGAGAGAGAGAGAGAGAGAGAATCCCAAGCAAGCTCTGCACTGCCAGCACAGAGCCCTACTCTGGGCTGGACCTCACTAAGAGCAAGATCATGACCTGAGCCAAATTCAAGGGTTGGATGCCTAGCCGACTGAGCCCCTCAGGCGCCCGCAGATAAATATTTTAAATATTTTAAAATTTCCATATGCAAGTCGTTCTATAGTCAAATTATGATTAAGAGCAACATCAGGCACTTTACCGAAGTCCATATTTATGCATTTTCTCTTTGCTTTCCCAATTAGATTTAATAGATGTTTAGGTAAGGGAGAAACAAATGTGTTTGGTTTCCCAGAAGGAACAGTTTAATTCAAAGGCATAACAAAATACATGTAAGGCTTTTTATTTTTTCCACTTTTTCTACAAATGGATATAAAAATACTTCAAATCAGTACATAACATTTCTATTGCAATTAAAATGGCTCATGAACTGTTAAATATGCAATAAATCTTGCTTCGCCTATATCTTAGTTATACTTTCCAGTCCGAACTTTTCACTTCTAGGAATTAGTGTGTAATATTATTTGATGATAATGATGAGTTTAAAGGTATATCATAAAATGAACGGGAAAGGTGCTAATTTCATCCATACCAATTACATTATTTTTATTCTTTTCAATGGATCACCAGGTATAATTTGTTAAAAGTGTAGCACGTCATCTGTGAAGTATAATTGATTTATAATTGTTGTAGATGGCTATTAATTCAATGGTTTTTTGATAAGTTACATGAAACCATTTAGAGATGGTTCTTCATGCTAATGATAATGCGATACATGTATAACAATAATGTCTATAAAAAACTGCTCAAGACTTCTTTCTCTTGAACAGCAGTGATCTTATATTCATCTGCATGATCTCTGTTCAGGTGAAACACTGGTTTCAATGTAAAGAACATGTCCATGAACTTTGGACACAACTGGTCTAGTCCTGGCCCTGCTACCTTGGGGAACTTGGGCCAGATACACGACTTTCCAGAATCACTATATTCATGTGGTTAAATGATGGTTAAGTGTACTTGTTTCCAGAGCTGTAGGAATTAAGTGAGATGATGTATACTAAATTTGTGAGTGGCCAATATATGTAAGTTTCCTTTCCCTCCCTTCATCTCTTTGGATCATAAGAATTGCAGAATAAAGAAACAAATGTTCTCTTCCCTTAAATTTTTAGGGGATAAAATTTTCTATAAACTCAAGAATATCTTCTCAAATAATAAAATACTGAAAAAAGTATCTTGAATAATATTGTTATAATAACTTGTCTTTCTTTGTATAGTCAAAGGATATAATCTGATATGAAAAGTATTCACTAATTTAATAAATTATTTCACATGCTATTGATAGTGGCAGAGTATGAGAAAAATTTTAAAAAGGAGTAAATGCAGGAGAAAACAACGGAAGAAAAGAAGATAAATGGTCAGATTCTCTTCTCAGGAGTCTAAAATCCTCAGCTTCTATTTTGGAACTCCGATGGCTTTTCCCCATGCAGTTATAAGGAGAATGGGTTAAATTTCAAGACATCCACTCATGTGCCAGTGGAGAAAACATGGCCGGTGCATTCTTTCCCAATGGGCTTCCTTTATGGATGCAGTTCTTAGAGATCCTGCAATGCCTTCTCTAAAGTACGTGGGGGAAAACCAGTGACATAGAGGGCCGTGGCCTGTGTAATGCATCATCCTACTAATGTCCCAAGTGTTTAATGTTGGAAGATTTCAATTTTAGTTGTGCCACTGTTTCCCAGGATTAAAGGCTCAAGTTGGAATTGAGTCAATGACAAAATGATTTACTAGGAGGTAAGCTCTGTTACAGCCAGGACTTTGTCTGTCTTGTTCTTTGCTGAATGCCCTAGAATAGGTTCTGGAATAATGCCAGGAATGTAGTAGGTGCCTTATTCTGCAAAAAAGTATTTATAGAAAAAAAGAATGAATGATTTTTCAAAATTTGCCTTTGATTTTTGCATACTCTGGTGTATGAAATTCTACAAATCAAAAATGCATGATGTGTTTTGGCATATGTTGACCCTCAAAGTAACTTTACCAAATCCTATAAAACATAGGTAAAGATGGTGCAAAAAAGAGACAATTTTAGTGGAATGTTAAATATTTAATGAATAAAGAGACAACATATAGTAAAATATGATTTATAATTTTTATAAACAAACAATAGTAATTAAAGCTAGTGCATACTTACTAGAAATGCTCAGTGGTCTACATGGTTTATTATGTAATCTAACTGATGTGTGCATTATGCATTGTAGGGCTGTGGTCGAAGATAGGCTTGGGGGCTAGACAGCCTCGTTCTCAATTCAGACTCTGGCACTTAGCTGCCTCTGGGAAAACCATTTTACTTCTTGGTTTCTCAGATTCCTATCTGTGAGAAGGGGAAAATAATAGTGCCTACCCCATATGGTTGTTGTAAAGATGAAATGTGACCATCGATCCTAGAATTGTACCAGGCATGGAATAGCTATTATCCCTCTGTATCTCTCTGCCTGTTTCTGTCTCGCTTGTTTGTTTCCTCACTTGCTTAGAACAGTGTCCAGTGAAAAGTAGGAGCAATGTACATGTTGGCAACCATTGTGTATTATTATTATCACTCCCATTTTGCAGATGAGGAAACTGAGGCACACAGAAGTAACTTGCTCAGGATCACACAGCTAAACTAAGGTTCCCACAACCAAGGTAGTTTAACTCTTAACCTACCTTGTGCTCTTACCCTCTATGCTACCCAAATGAATATACTGAAAATGTAGTTAGTTCACGCGGTAATAAACTGCTCCTAGAATTTATTCGATAATTTTCAAATGATAAGTTGACACTCTTTGACTAGCATATCATTTTGAAGACATCGGATGAATAAATACAGGTGTTTCTGTACTTCTGTTATTAATAAAAATATGCTATTATTAACCTGGTTGCCTGATTAATTTAAGAGCCAATGCACAAGAGAATGATTGCTATTTTCTGTAATTTAGTCTTCAAAAACTGTTAGTAACTAAAAATAAACCTCATCTCAGTGAGACCAACTTTGCATTATTTGACACTAACAAATTCCTAATGTTCAATTCTCATCCGAAGCGATGGATCCTTGACAAAGCTGTAGCTTAGGATGCATACATGCAGACTCTACCCGACACAAGGAAGGGCAAGACTACCTCTTAGTGACTGTGTAAGAGGTTGGTGCATTTGAAGAAGAGTTGAGCCACACATTTAATTAAAAAAAAATATGGACCAATAACATGTATTGCTAATAGTGCAGGCTATATTTAAATAGTAAATGTGAAGAAATTAGATTTTTTTGAATTTTGAATTGACTCTTTAGTTGCTTCACTGGTAGGATCACGGAAGGATAAAAAACAAATTAATTACCTAACTTCCAAATCTCTCCTCAAATTATTTTATTTATTTATTATTTTTCAATTATTTTAACTTTAATAGTTTAAACGGCCTATGAAACTTGGCCAAGTATGTCAAAGACACTATTTATAAAGTGAAAGACTGAAACTTCAAAAAGGTTATTTTCCATTAAAAATTACAACCATTTTCTTTCCTGAAATCAGTCAAGTAGGTTTGTAAACATAGATCCTGGCCAAGGCTGAAGTGATTAACTTTTTGGCTAATTTAATTTGTCATTTTAGCTCTAGACAGTGTCTCTATTGTGGCCATTTCGTGTCACCTTAGGGTCTCTACGGCACTACAGTGAACATTTGGAAAAAAAAATAATTTAAAGAAACCTATATCTCTACTTTGGAAAACTCGGTCGCACTTCTAGAGCTTCAATTTTCCCCAAATAATATTCAACTTTCCCCAAATAATCTGAGAAGTTAGAAGGCAATTAGTGTACTGAAAGTAGAATGTCTCTGCAACTGAGGTTATGATTTCTTTAACTCTTTTATCTGTCAATCTCTTTAATTTTTTATCTGTAAAATATATTTTTGAGCCTATTCTCGATGCCTACCTGACAGCTACAGAGCTGAGGTGTCAGAAATGACTCCACTTTTTGATTTTTATAGGGTACTCATAAAACTCTTGATGAATATTTGGCTACATATGGCAGTAATTATTGATAATTATGTTAACACAAATTTATGTAGAACAAGAGAAATAGGTTTAATTTTAATACTCCAGGTCAATTGATGAATAACTCTATATTTTTAAAATGCATGATTCCGTAAATGTAAAAGAAACTCTTAGTTAGGAATCAATCACAAGCTACTGTTTGATTTTCTGTAGGGCAGAGCAACTTTTTGCTAGATATTGCCCTACTTCCCTCCAATCTCTTCAGCTGATCTCTCTTCTGCCTGGGCACCACTGTTGCCTCTCTCCTGGAGTTCTGTCTTTTTCTAAAAATGGGCGTCCTGGTCACAGGTCTCTGTATGAGCTATTACTTCCACAGGGAATGCCATCCCCTTCTGTAAACCTGGTAACATCTCTCATAGCATTCATTATTTTTTTTTAATTAAAAAATTTTTTAAAATTTATAGTTAAGTTGGCTAGCATACAGTATATACAGTGTGCTCTTAGTTTTGGGAGTAGATTCCCATGATTCATCGCTTACATGTGCTCATCCTAACAAGTGCCCTCCTCAATGCCCACCCATTGCCCTCTCTCCTGCAGGCCCCCCCCACCCCATTAACACTCAGTTTGTTTTCTGCATTTAAAAGTCTCTCATGGTTTGCCTCCCTCTCTGTTTGAAACTATTTTTTCCCCTTCTCTTCCTCTATGGTCCTCTGTTAAGTTTCTCAAGTTCCACATATGAGTGAAAACATATGATATCTTGTCTGTCTTTTCAGATTGCATAAATCTTTTGCCTCTCATAGCCTTTAGATCTAGGTAACGCTCCCATCATTCTCTTATAGGTCAAGTGCTTCTGACATATGCCCTTACAAAACAGTGTTTTGTTGGTTCAGGACACTTATCTAAAGTTTGAAATTAGTCCTTCATTAGTGAGGTAATCTGAGGAAAACTTTTCTCCCCCATTAGACTACAAGAGAGTCAGAACCATGTTGGCTCATTCTCCAATTTCGTCCCCAAAGTCCCAGCATGCCTGGCATGGAGGAGGAAATGAGTGATCATTAGTTGAAAGAGAAATAAAGAAAGGAAGAGAGGGCAGGGAAGAAGAAGGAAGAGGAAGTGGAGGGGGAGGAGGAAGAAGAGGAAAAGGAGAAGGAGAGGAGGAGGGAGAGGAGGAGGAGGAAGGGAGAGGAGAAAAAAAGAAAGAAAGAAGAAGTAGAGGAAGAGAGATAAAGAAAGAAAAATAAATACAGAAAAGCAAATAGAAGAAATAAAATTAAAAATATTGGGCAGGGGAGAGACCACAGGTGAGACCCACACCTTACTCTAGGTACTTTATAAACATCTCATTTTGGCCTCATGACAATCTCAGAGAACAGAGATTTTTGAATCCATGTTCCATAAAACTGTCCCCCCCAATGCCGGTGCCCTTCATGTTATACCTCATTTACTTTGCCCATCTAAAAGTTCTTTTCTTTGCGACTTAATTTTATTTTTTTTCCACGTGGAGGTGTAATGTACTGATAACAAACACAGAGTATTTATCATGTGCCAAATACTTTTCTAAATACTTTCAATATACTAACTTACATAATCCTTAAAATAACTCTATTGTTATTATTCCCATTTTACCAATAGGAAACACCAAGGCTATGGGTCACCAAGCAGGCACGTGTCAAAGTTACAATTCAAACCCAACTTTTCCAGATTCAGAGCCCATGTGCTTGATCACTCTCTGGTACTGCCTTTTTGTGTAGAACAGCTTGTGGAACACACAAGTGATTTGTCCGAGTAGCTTCTATCTTTCTGGCCTGAATGGTTTACCGGGACATAGGAACTAACGCCATCTCCACCCCTGTCTGGGAATGTTGACTGAGAGCGGGTAGCATCACAGAGTCCTGGTCACACCCTGCCTGTCTTCCCACTGGCCCAAGGACACCACCGGTGGTTGGACATGAACACCGCAGTCCTCCAGTGTGAGGAGGGATGAGGACATACTCTCTGGTCAGATTAAGTCAGATTAGGTGATAACCCGTCCTATTCATGGGAAGAAACACAGCTGGACCAAAAGATTTTTCCTGCTGAGGCCAACCATTTCACCAATAATGTGTAAATAATTCAGCTTGATAAAATGTTTCCCCTGGTAGACACACTCAAGTTATTAAGCCTTATTTTGGGAAATAGTCTCATTTGGTTATTTGTAAACCTGCACTTCTTGCTGCGAAGCTATGGACTGAATTTGGGGTATCATATACTGTTTTAGCTTAAAGAGGCCTTGGGGGTCATGAATGAAACTCCCTTATTTTATAATAGAAAAAAATTAAGACCAGAGAGATAGTTTATGAGGAATGAATATTTCTTTCAAACCTTAAAATGACCCAGAGACAAAGACACCATAGAGAATAAACATTTTTCATATGCTGCCCTTACTTCCAAAACTGAGAAAACTAGTAAAGAATGATTGTTGCTATTCATCTTTGTACTCATTTTCACATTTTATTCATCTTCCATAGAGGTGACTATAAAGCAATGGCTGACCTCTCTCTGCTAAGAGATTACATGCCTAAGTAGTCAGGGGCCAAATACAAGGTCTCTGTTAGGAAATTTCCATGTAGGTTAATGTGGCTTGGTATCAGAGACATGACCTGATTTTATAGACTTGGATGACTTTTAAATAGATAACAAGGCCTGAGAAATATTTGTTGAGTGAACGAAAGAATACATGAATTAATCAGTGAGCATATGTGGGACTTCTCTCATCTGAGGCGTATAGATCAAGCTGGAAGAAAATAATATCCAGAACCCATTCAGGAAGGCACTTTGTGAAGAGGTGTCTCTCCAAGGAGGACTTGTCTACTTGGAAAGGAGTTTGGAGTATAGGATTTATATTAGGACAATTGTTGGAAATACAAGAAAACTTGGAAGAGTTGGGAGAAACTCTTCAAAGCAGAGAAAGGGAGTCCTTTATATTTTCCTAAAGCAGTAAAATGTCTCTGGAAATAGAAAGCATGGACTGGAATCACAGACTTATTCCTTCCAAATGGAAGCAGAGCTCCCAGCTGTGGAGGGTCTGAGGTCGCCGTTCTGCCTGCCCCCTTCCATTCTGCCTGTGCAGTGATGATCTGGGAGCTTTGCCAGGCAGCATCCCGGCGGGGCTGGGTTCAAGCAAATGAGTGTGCCAGGGCTCGGCTGTTCCTCCTCAGCCTGGCTTCCACCAGCTCTCCAAACCACACTAAGGGTTCTGTTATGTTCAATGAATGTCAAATTGACAACATTGGCAACATTTCCAGGCATGTCAAGGCCTTATTTCTTAAACTAAAACCTCATGCATGCCAAGTTCAGTACAAGGGTTAATGAGTTTTTCCAAATTTTAGATATTGTATGTCTCTCAATAAAGCATGAAAGCTGTTCTGGTTTTGAACCAGTATTGCTAAGCTCAGAGTATGTTAAAACTTATTTTTAAACACTAAATCATTTGAAGTTTCAATTATATACAACGGTAGGCCAATAGCATCCTTGTTTGTCCAGCATATTGCAGTACTTTTTTGTTTATACGTGAGGTTTTCTCATTATAGACTACAAGCTCCTTGAGAATAGGAACTATACCTTATCTATTTTTTTCTCATTAGACTACAACAACCTCCTTGACAGTAGGGACTATGTCTTATCTATTTTTTTAAAAAAAGCTTTCTCAAGGTATAACATACATACCATAAAATTCACCTGTTTATATGTATAATTCTATGGTGATTGGTAAATTTACAGAATTGTGCAACTACATCTAATTGTGCGTCACATCTCATTTTAGATCTTTATCACCCCAAATAGAAATCTCATGCTCATTTGCCTTCATTCGTCCCCTACCATTGTTCTAGGCAACCGTTAGTCTACTTTCTGCTCCATTCATTTTTGAAGCCCTAGTGCCTTGGGACACGCTGGGCACCTAGTAGTCACTCAGTAAAAGTTTGTTCTTAATGTCTTAATTCATTAGTTAATTTGGTACTAGATACATAGCACTTTCTGCTAACAAAATCCAACCTTTTGTTTGTATAACAAGTACTTTAATGTGAAATCACTGTTCATTGAAACAAATTGTGAGGCAGTCAGGGCAAGATGATGCTTTCTGAAAACAATGAAACAGATCTGGAGAGGATATGTGGTGCCTGGGTGGCTCAGTTGGTTAAGCATCTGCCTCTTGATTTTGGCTCAGGTCATGATCTCACAGTTGTGGGATTGAGTCCGGGTCAGGCTCTGTGCTGAGTGCAGAGTCTGCTTGGCATTCTCTCTCTCCCTCTCTCTCTGCCCATCCCCTGCTCGTGCTCTCCTCTTTCTCTCAAAACAAAAATGAAAACCCAAAACCAAAAAGAAAAAAAAAGATTTAGAGAGGATAAATGATATACTCAAGTCACCCAACTGCAAGGGGATAAAACTATGCCTTTTGACTACATTCTGACTACATAGTCAGTTCTCCACTGTGGTCAATTAGAGGTGACAGAAAATGGAGAAAACTTGTGGTCTACATAAATATCTATGGAACTTCACATAGAACCTAAAATAAAAACTCCCACTATCTTTAACTCTGAATTTATTTGAGTCATAAAACAAAAAGCATATAATTTTACAAATATTTTACAAATGCAAAATAAATAAGAACTGAAGAAATTATTTACGGTTTCTAAAAATACACATTAATTCTATTATTTGGCTAATTCGAATGCATGCAGCATTTGAGGATCCCTTTGTGTGGCTGGTTGTTCAATCTTGCTCTTAGTTTTGGCTGAAGAAAGTATGATTTACCTACTTTAATATAACCAAAGTGATAGAGGAGAGAGTTATTTAAAAAATGTACAAAAGAAAAGGAAATTACCTTTTTTAATTAAAATATATTTCAACTTGATCATAATTATCTTTTTGATTAAATTATCTTAATTTTCCTTGTATTATATTTTACAGATTCATGATTCTATGGTGGAAAGAAGGATAAATTTTCTTTAAAAGTGGTAATGGCTGACTCATGCCAGAGGAAATTTGTTATCACATCCCTTTGGGCAGATTCTTGCTGGTTCAAGCAAAGGATGACACTGGTCCTTGCCTGAAGTGACCTGGGCTTCAGCTGGCAGCTGAATTAGTCCTGGGCTTACAGAATATCACACAGGACCTTTAAGTCCTGTTGTCCTTGAACATGCAAACAGTGAGGGAATATGAGCTTCTCTGGGCATCTAAATCTATAAATACTTTCTATAGGGCACTATTGTAAATTACTACAATAAAATTTTCATTTACTTCTTTACAATCCCAGTTTATCAATATGAATCATTTTTATGAGTTAGTTTGTTTTGTTTATACTCCCAACTCCCTGGGAACTCTTACAGCCTCAATTACTGTTATAACTATGGTTCTATACTAATTATGTAAAATGCACAACTGAAATTTTGAGGCAGTTACAGAGACAAGCAAATGCATGAACACAGTTGTAGGATGTAATATTAAGATGGGATCGGAGAATTTGAAAACTGGAAATCACCAAGTCTAAGGATGTGTGGGAATTTAAGTTGAGGAAGAGAAAGGTTTTGACAAATGCCAAGAATTTGCTATGGAGTTTATATTTTAATAAGTTAAGTAAATGTATTAATTTATAAAAACAGATTAACTTAACATACATATAAATTTTGAACCGAACTATAAAAAAGTACTTTATATTATGTTTTATTAAAATATAATAAAAATATTTACCATGGATGAAGTTTCAGTTGTAAAAGTTTGGTAAAATGTAAATTTTATCAGTTCAGAGCTTTGCAAATGACTCATTTTAAGACAATATCTAATTTTTTGCTGCTTTCCCTCATTTTAGGAAAATTCTTCATGTAGATTGAGTTAAATTTAAGGTTAAAGTCGAAGTGTTTAATCATTCATTCATTCATTCATTTTACACTAAGAATCTACTGAATGTCTGCTGTGAACCAGGTATTGTTTGTGCTCTTGGGCTAAAGCCAGAATAAGTCAGATGAGTTCCCTGCCCTCATGGAACTGGTGTTCTAGAAGGAAGGCATATTATGCACAAGAAAGTCAATAAATTTGAGATTAAGAATCTCTTTCTTTCTTTCTTTTTTTCTTTCCTGGCCGTTTAAGTTCTATTCTTCTAGTAATTTTCAGTCATACATTACAGTTCCATCAACTACAGTCACATTATGCATTAGATGCTCTGACCTTATTCCTCTTATGAATGTTTCTGAGAGTGACGTGTACAATGAAAAAATAAAAGAGGTCAATGGGATAGTGAGAGACTGGAGAGGCTATTTTAGATCATGGTCAGGGAAATATTTCTATGGAGGAGACATGTGAGTTGAGGCCTGGATGGAGAAGACTATTCTAAGAAAAGCAAGGCATGGGAATAAACAAGTGAAGGGGGTCAAAAGGTACAAATTTCCAGTTTAAAATAAATAAGTCTGAGAGATACACAGCATGGCAACTATAGTTAAAAGTACAATAACTTAATATTTTTATTTTTATTTATTTATTTATTTTTATTTGAGAGAGAAAGAGTGCAGGTGGGGGAAAGGGACCGAGGGAGAGAGAGAGAATCTCAACCAGGCTCCATGCTCAGTGTGGAGCACCATGCAGGGCTTGATCCCACGACCCTGGGGTCATGACCTGAACCCAAATCAAGAGTCAGACACTCAACCAACTGAGCCACCCAGGTGCCGCAATTATACCTTAATGTTAACAAAAAATGTTATATAAGTGAGAAAAAAAGTCCAAGGTGTGAAAGGTCTTCCAAGTGAAATGATCCTCAAGTACAAAGACCCTGGGGGCAGAAACAAGTTTAATGTGTTGGAGGAGTGAAAGGATCTGGAAATGAGTGAGAGAGGAGAGAGTGTAGAAGCACATGAAGAAACAGGGACCAGATCACGCATTTTCTCGCAGGAGTTGGTATTTTATTTCAAGGGTAAAAGAAAGTTAAGAAGATTTCAAGTAAAACAGAGTCATAATCTGATTTACACACGTTATTTTGGCTGCTGTTTGGATTATAGGGGGCAACAGTGGGAGTGTGGGAGGAGTTAGTTTGCTATTACAATAACCCAGGCAAAAAAGATGGGAGCTCATAATGGCAGCAGGGGGAGGGGACAGGTGAAAGAATTAGAGACATGGACAGATTCAAAAAGTTTTAGGAAGAATTGACAGGATTTTCTGTACAGCATGGAAAAGGGAAAAATCAAGAATATTTGTAGTAACAACCAAGTGGAAGGTGCCAGTTACTGAGATATGGATCACTAGATGAGGAATAATATTTTGTGTGTGTGTGACATTAAGAGTTCTTTTTTTGGCTGTGCTAAGTTTAAGATGACTCTCAAACAAATAAATGGAAATGTCAAGGAGACTTCTAGTTGTGTGAGCCTGGAGTTCAGAAAAGAGATTAGGACAGCAAAGAAAAGAGAGGCATTATCAGCATAGAGATGAGATTTGAAGACACAGCATCAAAGAGAGATTTGAAAATAAACAAGGCCCAGTGCTGAGCCCTGAAACAATCCCAAGTGTAGAGGTAGGTTAGAGAAAAGAAGAGACTGAGAAGGCTTCTTCTGGGAAAGAGGAGAAAACAAGAAGACTGTAGAGTCTTAGAATGCAAGAGAGAAAAGTTTCTAGAAGGAGGCTGGTCAACTGCTTGAGGTAAAGTGAGAGCAAAGGGGTGATACCATTGAATTTGGCATCGTGATGATTTTGTATCTGGCAAAAGCAAAGATGGAGGCACAATGGGAATGATTGAGAGTGGTCGGGAAGCTAAGGAAATGGCCATGAAGAGGAATAGAGTAGACAAAAGCTTGGTGGGAATCTGAGTTCTGAGACATTTGTTTTGCTTTTTCTTTTTAAAAATTTTTTTTGTAACGTTTTTATTCATTTTTGAGAGACAAAGAGAGACAGAGTATGAGTGCGGAGGGGCAGAGAGAGAGGGAGACACAGAATCTGAGGCAGGCTCCAGGCGCTGAGCAGTCAGCACAGAGCCCAATGTGGGGCTGGAACCCACGTATCATGAGATCGTGACCTAAGCCAAAGTCTGACACTTAACTAACTGAGCCACCCAGGCACCCCAAGTTTTTCTTTTTTTAAACAAGAGATAGTAAATTGTGTTTAATGGCTGCTAAGAATGATGAAACAGGAAGGAAAAATTTAATCATGTAGAGGACAGAAGGTTTGATGCAGCTGTCCCTGAGTTTTGAGAAGTACACTTAGCAGGGGCATGAGGACCCATTTGAGACAGCTGGTCATGAATTTGAGGGAGACCAGCCAGCATGGTGTATAATTTTCTCAAGTGCAGTTTAGTTTCTCAGGCACAAGATAGGAGGAGGTCAATACTTGGGTTCAGTCAAGGTTGGGGTTTTGTTGAGACAGGGGATTGCAAGGGTGTGTCATGGTGAAGATACAGGGGATCTACACTAGTGAAAAGAAGGAAATGAGCTCATAAGGGTGGCAATGGGTAGTTAAAGTGTTAGGGTCACTAGACTGGAGGTTCCCCCTGGCTTAAGATTTAGTGGCAGTGATAAGAGTGAAGTTAAGTGTTGTAAGGGTAGGAAGTGAGATGCTTGAAATCAAATTTTCAAAGTTGGTGACTGTGTTAATGGGTTGGATAAAATAACAAAGCTGAGCTATGCAGGTCACAAGAATCCAGACAAAAGGAGAAGGTCAGTTTGTTATCAAGCTGGAGTCCAGCATCGTTCCACATGGGATAAACTCCTGTAATTTGGGAAGTGTTTAAGGAATTTTGGAATTAGGGGATTCCTGTGAAGATAAGCCTATTCTCTGAGGGGACCTCTGATGTAAGAGTCAAAAGGTTGACTTTCAGGTTGCCTTTTAAATCTCACTGTTACTAAATATTTTGGTTTGGGGACTGTATCATTTACTATGCTGTTGACCATGAGCATTGTATTTAATTTTTTTAATGTTTATTTATTTTTGAGAGAGAGATGAAGCAGGAGAGGGGCAGAGAGAGAGAGAGAGAGAGAGAGAGAGAGGGAGAATCCCAAGCAGGTTCTGCACTATCAACATAAGCCTGATGTGGGGCTTGAACCCATGAACTGAGAGATCATGACCTGAGCCAAAACCAAGAGTCAGACACTTAACTGACAGAGCCACCTAGTTGCCCCTGTATTTAGTTTTTGGGCTTCATTTGTAAAAGAAGTGAACTGCCACCATCACCATTGTCATCACCATCACTATCATCCTTAACCTCATCCTCACCATAATCATAACCATCATCACTACATCATCATCATCATCATCTCATCATCATCACCATTATCACCACCATCACCACCACCACCATCACCATCACCACCACCACCACCATCACCACCACCACTGCAATATATAGATGGCTATACTTTATTTAGGGTCTTTCTACTGGCTCTGCATGGAACATTCTGTCTCCAGATCTTTGGTCAGCATGTTGTTCAGTCATCAGTTCAAATGCTACCTCCTACCTGAATAAATAATTTTCCAAAGAAGACATACAAATGGCCAACAGACATATGACAAATATGTTCAACATAATCAATCGTCAGGGAAATACAAATCAAAACCACAGTGAAATATCACCTTATGCCTGTCAGAATGGCTAGAATCAAAAAGACAAGAAATAATAAGTGTTGGCAAGGATGTAGAGAAAAGGAAACCCTCATGAACTGTTGGTTGGAATGTAAATTGGTGCAGCCACTGTGGAAAACAGTGTGGAGGTTCCTTAAAAAATTAAAAATAGAAATATCATATGATTCAGTAATTCCGCTACTGGGAATTTACCCAAAGAACATGAAAACACTAATTTGAAAAGATATATGCACCCTTATGCTTATTGTAACATTATTTATAATAGCCAAGATATGGAAGCAGCTCAAGTGTCCGCTGATGGATGAATGGATAAAAAAGAGGTGGTATACCTCACACCTATCAGAATGGCTAACATTAACAACTTAGAAAACAACAGATGCTGGTGAAGATCAGCAAAAAGAGATCTCTTTTGCACTGGTAGGAATGCAAACTGGTGCAGCCTCTCTGGAAAACAGTAATGGGGGGTCCTCAAAAAGTTAAAAATAGAACTACTCTACGACTCAGCAATTGTGCTAGTAGGTATTTATCCAAGGGATACAGGTGTGCTGTTTTGAAGGGGCACATGCACCCCAATGTTTATAGCAGCACTATCAACAATAGCCAAAGTATGGAAAGAGCCCAAATGTCCATCGATGGATGGATGGATAAAGAAGATGTGGTATCTATTCACAATGGAGTATTACTTGGCAATCAAAAAGAACGAAATCTTGCCATTTGCAACTACGTGGATGGAACTAGAGGGTATTATGCTAAGAGAGATAAGTCAGTCAGAGAAAGACAAATATCATATGACTTCTCTCATATGAGGACTTTAAGACACAGAACAGATGAACATAAGGGAAGGGAAGCAAAAATAATAAAAAACCGAGATGGGGACAAAACATAAGAGATTCTTAAATATGGAGAGCAAAGAGAGGGTTACTGGAGGGGTTGTGGGAGAGGTGATAGGCTAAATGGGTAAGGGGCTTTAAGGAATCTCTCCTGAAATCATTGTTGCACTATATGCTAACTAACTTGGATGTAAATTAAAAAAAAAGAAGAGGTGATATACATCTATGATGGAATATTAGTCATAAAAAAAGAATGAGATCTTGCCATTTGCATCAACATGGATGGACCTAGAGGGTATAATGCTAAGTGAAATATGTCAGAGAGAGAAAGACAAATACCATATGCTTTCACTTACATGTGGAACCTAAAAAACAAAACAAATGAACAATGTTTTGGTAAACAACCAAAAAAGCACAGAAATAGAATCATAAATATGGAGAAAAAAGTGGTGGTTGCCAGAGGGGAGAGCATTGGGGGATGGGCAAAACAGGTGAAAGAGTTTAAGAGGTATCAACTTCCAATTATAAAATAAATAAGTCACAAGGATTAAAAATACTACATAGGAAATATAGTTAATACTATTATAATAACACTATATGGTGACAGGTAACTATTAATAATGAGGTATATTATATATAATGTAATACAATATCTGAATAATATATGAGATGTCAAGTTTACCTCAATAAAAAGTAAAAATAAAACAAACAATTGTCACCTCCTCAGGGAAGCCTAATCACTCAAACTAAAGGAGGATGCCCTGCCTTCTGACATTCTCCAGTCCTAAAATACCCAGTTTTATTTCTTACTGCACTTAAGACTGTCTAGAATTATCTTTTTTAATGGGAGAGGTTATACATTTATTTACCTGTTTAATTATATTTATTTGCTTACTTTATTGTTTGCATTGCCTCTTTCAAGAAAAAATTCTATGAAATCAGGGATCTTATCTAAAGACTAGAACAAGGACTAGCTTACGGTGATGATGAATGAAAAGGTAAACTGTAAAATTTTTTATATACAGGGACTGTTATTATTAGGAGGAGATTTGTGACCTCAGTACAATCAGTTTAAATAAATAAAGTAGCAGTTTGTAACTTGAAGAGAATATACTTAATTTATATGTTGTATTTTTTATTTTTGTTTTTAAATATTTATTTCTGAGAGAGAGACAGAGGGCGAGCGAGGAAGGACAGAGAGAGAGGGAGACACAGAATCTAAGGGAGGCTCCAGGTCCTGAGCTGTCAGCACAGAGCCCGACTTGGGGCCGAACTCAGGAACCTTGAGAACACAACCTGAGCCGAAGTCAGACGTCCAACTGACTGAGCCACCCAGGCACCACTGTATATTGTATTTTTGCAGCATGACGGTTAATTTATTTTTAAAAACTCTCTAGACAGGCTTATGGAGTGGAAGACACGTACTGGTCAACTCACTAAAGTAAAAGTGACATAACCAGGTAGAATTAATTACCTGTGACAGATGACAGAAGATGGTTAGTTGGTACTCGCAGCAGAGACTGAGCAAATATAACGTGGTCAGAGGCAAGGTGCAACCCCCCAGAAGGACACAGGGATAAATAAGTGTGCTGCCTGCAGCCTCACACCCACCTTCCAACACACACAGACGGGTGGGATCCTCATCCTGGAAGAATTACGATTGGGATCTGACCAGAAGCAAAGGCACCATCCTTCCACAAGTGACAGAAACTAGCCTGAGGTGGGAAGGTGAAACATGTGGCCAGGAGAGAACAATTTCGTAGCCCTCTTTGACGCTCTGGTTTTCATAATCCTTCTTCGGGTGAGTCTTAATCTAATGAAGGCTTTTAACTTCAATTTAAAAAATTCTTAACATAATGCCTGCTGTTCAAAATTCTTTCAATTCTCCAAAATATATTGGTCTTTAAAAATTAAGATATTTCTCCCTTCTTGCTGCTTTATTGAGAATAAATGACACTCGGGAATGACACTGCTTTTGTTTTTTTCATGCTTAAATCTGTTTTAGAGCAATATAATTAACTTGTGTTTCATATAAATTGTAGTGAATTGACAGACATATTCTTAGTTACAAAATGTGTTGCAGTCATGAGAATTTTCAAAAAACATTTTCCAGACATTTTAAGAGCAGTTTTAGTGTAAAATAAAGCACAGAGAGAGTGATAATGCTAACAAATAGATCATAAAGGAAATGGATTTCTTAAAGCAAGAATATTATCAAAGCAAAATTTCTTTTTTCTTTTTTTAAATTTTTAAATGTTTATTTATTTTTGAGGTGGGGAGGAAGGGGCAGACAGAGAGGGAGACAGAGGATCCAAAACAGGCTCCGCTCGCTGTCAGCACAGAGCCAGATGTGGGGCTCAAACTCATGAACTGTGAGATCATGACCTAAGCCAAGGTCAGAGGCTTAACCCATTGAGACAGCCAGGCACCCCAATCCTCTTAAATTTTATACATTTAATATTTATATTTAATGCAGGATATAGATGTATTTTAAGCTATTTGATATGATATAGGATGAGGCATCCAAACATCATAATTCCTAAGGCTATGTAGGTCTTAAGATGACAGATAATCATGAGGTATAGATGAAAATAAGTTATAAAAGACCAACTGGGAAATTGGTAAAGAAAAAATAGCAGCTTTCTCTTACTCTCTTTAAAGTTTGTTTTTAAATGAGAAGAACTATGTAAGCATCTATTATAGTTTTAAATTTAGTTTTTATTTTTACCAAAGTGATATGTGCATATAATTGAGAGTCACATAGTTTCTTCCTCCCAAGCCAAATGCTTTCGGATCTAACTGATTTAAAAAAAAATCTAGGGGTGCCTGGGTGGCTCCATTGGTTAACATCTGACTTTGGCTCGGGTCATGACCTTGCAGTTCGTGTGTTCAAGCCCCCAGTCGGGCTCTGTGCTAATAGGTTGGAGCCTGGAGCCTGCTTTGCATTCTGTGTCTCTCTCTCTCTCTGCCCCTCCCCCGCTCATGCTCACTCTGTCTCTCTTTCAGACATAAATAAACATTAAAAAAAAATCTAAAGATATCTATCTGTTGCTTCTTGGTTATTCAGGTATTATCTATTGACTCCTCTTAGAAAGATAAAGATGTGGCTTTCTTTCTCCTCATTTCCATGCCACCCTCACCACACACACACACACACACACACACACACACACACACACACACATACACACACACTTTTTTCTGTGTCCAAGCTCTCACTCTCCCAAGAGAGTTGGTACATATTTTTGGTAGGATCCATGTTCAGTGTTTCTATTATTAAGACCATACAATCCCTGTCCTCAGCTGATCTCTCTCAGTGAGAAGCATAAAAACCAAGGGTTCTGTTGAGCTTCAGCATTGGGTGATCTGGTTGGGCTTTTCCATGAGGAACTGTCCCCCTGTCTGTCTCCCTCATTCCTAAGGAGTCAGGTCTTTGTTCTTAGCCTACAGAAATTCCTGAGAATCATGCTTCCAGTGCCTGGGGGCGGGTGTAATCCTCCTTTCAATGTTTTGGGTGTCAAGTAGGAGTGAGCTACCCATAATGTATTAGCTTTCATTTTACCTGCCTGCCTCCCTCAACCGTGCCTGGGGACCACAGTCTGGAAGCTCTCTGGGGCAATCTCTTTAAAGAATGCACCTCCCATTTCTGCCAGAATTTGGGAGGGTCAACTCCCTGGTTGTGTGGAGTTGGGGAGGGCCTCTGGGATCTAACTGCCTCTTTGATACACTTACAAGAAGTCCTTGTTTTAGCACCCATTTCACTTCCACTTCCGGGGTGCCTAGTGTTGAGAGTCTTGAGCCTTTTGTTTGTAATTTAAGTCAGGTGGCTTCTTGGCTTTCCCAGCAGCTGACTTAGAATTTAACTCTCTGGGTTCTGCTAAGTCAGTTATCAGTTGTCCATATGCTTTCCAGGGTTGTTTGCGTTCTTGATTTTATTTCCTGTGTCCTAATGAGGTAAGATCTTTTTTTTAAAAAAAAAAACACAGCATTTTATAGTCATTTTATTGGGATTTCAGAAAGGAATCTATGGCTAATCCATCAGGTCAATTCACCATCTTTATCCAGAGATTCTGAAATATGACTCAACAAAAGTAATTTAAACAGTATTTAAGAGGGGCGCCTAAGTGGCTCAGCTGGTTGAGCGTCCAACTTTGGCTCAGGTCATGATCTTGTGGTCCGTGAGTTCAAGCCCTGTGTTGGGCTCTGTGCTGACAGCTCAGAGCCTGGAGCCTGCTTCAGATTCTGCCTCCCTCTCTCTGTGCCCTGTCTCTTTCTGCTCCTCCCCCACTCATGCTATCTCTCTTTCTCAAAAATAAATAAATGTTAAAAAAATAAACATATTTAAGAAAAATACTGGTTTTTAAATGAGATACTCTAGGGGCGCCTGGGTGGCTCAGTCGGTTAAGCACTGACTTCGGCTCAGGTCATGTTCTCACAGTTTGTGAGTTCGAGCCCTGCATCGGGCCCTATGCTGACAGCTCGGGACCTGGAGCCTGCTTCAGATTCTGTGTCTCCCTCTTTCTCTTGCCCTCTCCTGCTCACACTCTGTCTCTCTGTCAAAAGTTAATAAACATTAAAAAAAAATTAAAAAAACAAACCTTAAATGAGATAGTCTAGTGGTGGTGCATTATCCCACCATATTTGCCAACATGATATAGATTCAGGGAAACAAACTTATGAAATTAAAAAAGTAAACTTTTGTCTTAATGAAAGATGACTTATATTATTTAAAAAGCATTACTTGTCTACAAGAATCATCTCTCTAAATACAAACATTAGTATACAATTAAAAATGGCCATAAAAGGGGCACCTGGGTGGCTCAGTCAGTTGAGCGTCTGACTTTGGCTCAGGTCATGATCTCGCTCATGGGTTCGGGCCCCGCATCACGCTCTGTGCTGACAACTCAGAGCCTGGAGCCTGCTTCAGATTCTGTGTCTCCTCTCTCTCTGCCCCTTTTCCTGCTCATGCTCTCTCTCTCTCTCTCTCTCAAAATAAATAAATGCAAAAAAAAAATTTAAAAATGGCCATAAAGGATGTCAAGCATGAAATAATCTGTGTTTCTAGATAAGGATCAGGTATATGTCTGATTGTATGAAAGTACAGATTCTGTCACAAAAGAAGTCACACACAGTCAATAATGACCCAATTTACTCCAGACAGCAGAAGATGGAAACAAACGCAAAGGTTCACAACTCTATTACTTAACTAAGGATGACTAAACAGTGATTAAAATTGGAATTACATGATCATCACGTCCCAAAGTGTCTTTTCTAATGTATTAAGACACAGGGAAGCTTGAGATAGCAAATTTAATTTAAACAAGTAAACCAATGGTTTATTCTTTTATAGCCTTCAATCACTTCCACAGCTGGTGTGAACATTTGCTAAGTTTCAAATGAACAGAAGCCAAAGTGTGTTGCAGTAATTAACTTATAAAAGCAATTAATGTAAGCAACATATGTATGAACATTATTATGTGGTAGTGCATATGGTCAATTAAAGTCTAACATAAATTAGATCTATTTAACCTTATTTCGAGGATCACTAGCACAGGTTTTTTGCAAAATGCCCATATGTCTTAACCAAGGTGATTAACTGCATTATATTAATGACCTCAAAAAATTAACTGAAGTCTTGTGATTTATTACTTAGTTGACAGCACACATGGCTCAAGTGCTCTGTTTGTTTTCAAAATGATATAGAAAGCCATGATTGACTAACATACACTAAAGCCAAATCAAATATCAGTCTTTCTGGAAATAAGTGATATATTCCATATTAAAAAAAACCAAACTTCCCTTGAATTTTAAAGTTATAAAACATACCATAGTTGCTCCTCTCAGATGAACTTGAATTGCTTTGAATAAATTGATGTCTTTTTCTCTTAATTTATTTCACTTATGTGAGACTCAATAAAATTATACTCAATGCGGCAAATGTGTGCTCAGCTGCTACTTTGCATAAGGAGTTCTATTCAACTCTATGATACCAAGGGAAATATTTTTTTCTTATTATATATCACCTTTTAAGATAGCTTATCAAAATAGTTATTCATCTAAGGAGATGAACACAGAATAAGAAAATCAAATGTAAGGTCAGGAGGAGAGCCCAAGTAGTTACCAATTACTATAAATGTGCATCAAATCTATGCCAAATTTTCTAATATTCATGGGGGAAAAAACCAAAACAAATTAAATTTCACAGGTTTCATCTACATAAAAATGAATAAAATATAGTCTCTGCTCTTGGTATTTCCTGTCACAAGGCTGCGTCTAATATTAACATCTATCAAATAATTTTATTGATATTCTGTATTAATTTTATTAACCTTTGTATTTAACAAATTGTACAGACTTTTCCTGGATAAAATGAACATTTTTAATGTATTGGATTTTGTGTATTCTTATCCTGGTCCATTTTCTTCTATCCTATTAAATATCTGTTCCATTCTTTTTTTTTTCAATTTGTTGTATTCTATACATTCTATTCAGTACAACCAAACATTTCGTTTGTAAATGGGCAACTTTGCAGTTTAAAATCTTATGAAACACATGGAGGTGATTTTGTAATTCCAAAAGATAAGATTCTTAAATGATATATTTCAGAATTCAATAAGCAAGAGACTCTGCCACACATCTCCTTGCATCTCGATAAGTAAAGGTGCATTTTCGGGCACCCTCTGGCCTGTGGGAGGCTTAGGAGGAGTGGGTAGTTCACACTGCCCATTTGGTCTTGCTTCACTAAACTTCACTGCTTTCTCTTTCCTTTGGTTACCTGACACAAGCTTCTAGCTCTCCGCTCCTCATCCACATCAATGAGGGCTTTGATTAATGATCCCTTTCATCTCAGTTTTATAAATACAGGAGAAATCTTACTTTCATCACTGCATTTTACAATTCGAGTTCATCAAGTCTTTGGGAGGTTAAAGGATTCGTTTGTGGCTTTACAACTAGTTAATTCACTTCAGTTATGAGTCAGCGTTTATGAGGCTAGGATTTTAAAATATCACTTGCATAACTGATTAATTATATAATCATAATGATCCTCCTAAACTCATATATATGTGATCCTCCTACACTCCCATATACATGATTCAGGATTGGGAGACAGCCTTAGGATATTTTGTGAGTCTTGGAACGCAATGACCAAGTCTTATTTATCTTTGTTTGCAACACTTAGCAAAGTGTCGGGCACAGAATGTTTCATACATGACGGTTGATTGAGTGAAGAAATTAATGAATGAAAATCTAAAGCTTATTGACATCTGTGGAGGAGAGAACTGTGTTGGGGGAATTAGCAGTTTATTTTAATGTCTAATTTCCATAGCAGTTAGACCAAGAATTATTTTTCTTCATAGATAACACATGTAGACATAAGTTAGAGAATACTCTATACCCGCAATTACATCTATATTATCCACCTAGGAATTTCTTTTTTTTTAATTTATTTATTTTGAGAGACTGAGAGTACAAGTGGGGGAGGGGCAGAGAGAGAGGAAGTATCTCAAGCCCAATGTGGGGCTTGAACTCATGAAACTATGAGATCATGACCTGAGCCAATTCAAGAGTCCGCTGTGTAACTAACTGACTGAGCAACCCAGGCGCTCCAGGAATTTCTCTTTTCTAAATTAAGGCTTACTTGAAAATAAAATTAAGATTTTTCATGTCATCACAGATCTGAAAAATATGGGGCCTTTTGTTTACTTTCTCTCTTTAAGTGAAAATTGTTCATAAATTTATGAAATGAAGTGGTTAAAAGCTAATAGAAAATTATTTAATGCTAAGACCCTTCCTATGTAGGAAAGATATTAATATAAGCGTAGCTCACAGAGCACTTACGAAGCACACTTTGTGGAATCTCCAAGATTTCTCAGAGTTTTTTGGAATGGGTCCTTTCTGTTGCATTTAGTTCTCACACCATTAGGTGTTCAGGCATATTTTGAAACATCCTCTTTCTTAAATTCTATGAGGCATCCAGTAAAATATGTGCCCAGTATCACAGTCTAAAAAAGTAAAGATGTATTTCTTATTTAGCCAGTTAAATGAGAATATCACAAACCAAGAGATTTGCAATCTGTGGTATACTTAAAGGACTTGGCACATGTATAAGACAGTAACATGAAGGATTTGGTTTCTTCCCAAGCATTTTTACCTGTCTGTATTCAATAGAAACAAAAATTTTTCTGCTTACAGAGTTCTAAATGGCACACATTTTTTTTTAACATGTAATTTTTCTATCCTTCCTTCTATTCATATACTTACTCCCTGGACTACAGTTTTCAAAGGTCATGTTTTTTCTTCCTGCAGTGCTTGAGGGTTTCGGGTACAGGAATGGGAACAAATGTTTGTTGAATGCCTGTTGTGGCCAGGAACAGTCTCTAGAGATTTCTTTTGTTTTAAATGTTTGTTTGTTTGTTTACTTTGAAAGAGAGAGAGAGGCAGAGAGAGAAGGAGAGAGAGAATCCCAAGCAGGTTCCACACTGTGAGTGCAGAGCCCAAAGCTCAGTCTCATGAACTGTGAGATCATGACCTGAGCCTAAATCAAGAGTCAGATGAGTCACTCAGGTGCCCCTTTAGATATTAGATATTTCTAATTCCAGAATTACCATTTGGAAAAATAAGTAGAAAAAAACCACTTGCATTGGTCACCTATAAATGACCAAATAAATGTCGATATATTTAATTAAAACAATAAAAACTGATAAATGCAATCTTAGATAGAAAATTCCGTTAGTGGTAGCAATAAAGTATGCAACGTTAAAGAAAAGTACAGAATATGACTGGTTGGCATTCATTCTATTTACATCGTGATCTTTAAATATTTTCTTTCCTGATAGGAAGAGATTAGCCAGATACTCTTCCCCCCTCCCTCCCCATTTTCCCATTTCTGAATACTGAAATGATTATATGTTTTGAGACACTGATTTTACTTGAAATTCTTCTTGTGTTAGTTTCATCGTCACCCACACTGGGCTTACAGCCATTGTAGAAATCGCTAGGATCTCCAGAATCATAGGAAACATATAAAAAAATAAGTTATCCTAAAATATGAGATGACTTGCTTCTGATTTGTACTATAAACAAATTAAACAATTTTCCGAAGTGAGATATGAACAAGTCATACTTTCTGAAAAGAACTAAGCTTATCATAGTTGAAATATTTGAGAAGCTCAATGGGACTTAGGCCAGGGATTTGCCACATATTAAAACTACAGAATTCTAGATTGTAAAAGTTTTAGCATTTCCACAAGGCTAATAAAGAACCGCTAAGTAGTACTGAAACTACTATAGAATTTCCTGCGGTGAGACCAAAGTTAGCCAGGTTCGTAGAATTTAATTTCTTGTGTCAATGTTTTGTGAGGCTTCAATTTTTATTTTTTAAATGAAGCCTCTGAATCTGGACTCTGTCTAAACATTTACCAAGTAGTAAAAATGATTTGTTGAACTTAAAAGATAAGAAGTTGCTATGGTAATGAGAAACTTGTTGGAGCATATCATTTGTCCCTACATGTTTTTAATAAAAATACAAGCCTTATATTTCCCTTAAAAATGTTATATGACGAGGAGTTTGAATTTTCACAAAGACATTCCTCCCCACTGCCCAAAGAATTGAATTGAAAATTCTAAGGAACATTAGGGTTGTTGGCACCTCTTAGATAATGCTTATTGTCTTTTAATATAATTTGAGGCTTAGGGAGTCATTAGGTACCATTGCTTATATAACTAACTATGTGATCAGAAGTAATAATTATAGTTAAACATATATGGACTTTCAGAAACCAGAATACCATGCCAGAGAGAAAAGAGGCAAGTGGAAAGAAATGATGCCTCAGCAGACACTATGAACAGATGTTTCCCATAAACAAAGGAAGCATGTTAGTTTTTTTTAACACAGTGTAGCTTTTCATGAGCTGATAATTTCTTGCAGCAGTAATATTAATTGATATTTTTCTATCCACTTCTGTGTCCCAAACCAATAAAATTCTGTGAGGCAGAGCTGTTTATCATCTTCCATGGCAGTGAATAAAGGTGGATCCCTGAAGGCAAAAGAGCAAGGAAGCAAACATCCAATCTCTGCTTTCAGTCTCCACCTACTGCTGCAGAGAACCATTCCTAGGTCCGTCATGCGGCCGAGATGCGGCCTCTTTGGGATCCCTGCTATTTCTCTTGCCTTTCCATGTCTGTTTTCACCATGGTTGATGGAGTAATCTTGTTACATCGGTTGAACCACACCACTAAGCCTAAAACTCTTAGATGGCATCTTATTACATTTCATATAAAGTGCAAAGCCTTTGTCTTAGCTTACAAGGTTCCAGGCAATCAGTGACTCTCCTCAGCATTATCTCCTCTTTGGCTGCAAGGTTCCGGTTGAAGTGTCTCTCTCAGGTTCCCCGAATTACTAAGCGAGCTTCTGCCTCACACAATCTGTTCTCTCTCCAGAATTCTTCTTCACCCCTACCTAGATGGCGGCACCCTTCAGATTTCAAAAAGGTCACCTTGTTTTTTCTCCCTTCTGTTGTACCCATTTATTTTTCCTCCAAAGCCCATATCATGTGTTTTAATTATTTATCTATTGGATTTTTTTTTTTTTGGTTCTATACCCCCAATGTATTATAAACTCCATGAGGCTGAATACTGAGACTTGGCTCCAACATGCCTAGAAGGGCAGCTGGCACATAGTAGGTGCTCAATTTGAAAGTGGTTAAATGAATAAATGAATGATTATTTGCAGATCCATTCTGATGATATTGGTCTCTTAGGTATATAATTACAAGACACACACACACAAAAGCTAGCTGTGTTATAAAGCATTTAATTGACTTAGATGCTAGACAGCTGTTTTGATGGATTTTTATAAACATCTTTACTGAATTGACAGATTTGGAGTTAAGATCTCCATTTGGGAACTTCTCTAGATTTTTCGAGGCTCCACATACATTGATATTGTGCCACTTGCCCATTCTGCCTCATTCACAGATAGCTACATCCTTATCCAGAATGTTGGCATACTTATTTATACACCTTTCTGAAAGAAAACCATCAAAAGTATTCTTCTCTTTATTAAGAGTTGTTAACAGGGGCGCCTGGGTAGCTCAGTCGGTTAAGCGTCCGACTTCGGCTCAGGTCATGATCTCATGGGTCGTGGGTTCGAGCCTCGCGTCGGGCTCTGTGCTGACAGCTCAGAGCCTGGAGCCTGCTTCGGATTCTGTGTCTCCCACTCTCTCTACCCCTCCCCAGCTTGCACTCCGTCTCTCTCTCTCTCTCTCTCTCTTTCAAAATAAATAAATATTGAAAAAATTTCAAAAAAAAAAAAGAGTTGTTAACATTTTACTGAAAGATAATTTTCAATGTCAGGTCCTGCCACATATGACCAAATAAAAACAAACATTTCATGGTTTATACAATGAATTCAGAGGATCAGCTCTTAAAATGATAAATTATGAGAAGGAATAATTGAACAATAAAGCACTCTGTCTTCATTTTTCAAAGACTTTAGGGAACAAAAATAATTAAAGCTTGGCTCAGATCATGAGCACATGTTTGTGTGATTTGAAAGCAAGAAAAAAAACATAAAGAAGAATGGTGAGGGACTGCCAGGTACCTTTCCTTACCTCTTCTCTCATCACTCTTCACCTGTGGTGCCAGCTGTCCTGGTTTTAGAGCTGAAAATTCCACAATCCCAAGACATTCTTTAGTTGTGGGCAAACTGGGACAGGAGTTGCTCACCCTGTGAGAGAGTTCAGGGGGTGAAGGGATGTGTCCTGGGGTGGAGAAGGGAGGGTGAGAGAAGAGAATCCTGTACAGCTCTGGGATGGGAAGGGAGGAATCTGCTACTTGAGGGAAAGCTTTGAGCTTAAGAGGCAGATTTCAAAATAACACACTGAGCTCAGCGCAGAGCTGGTACGATGCTGTGGAGGACAATCAGACTGCGGGGTCTGGAAGGACAAGATGGCATTCATAACCAAAGTGGGAATGGGGATTGATGGGATTCAGGACACGGTACCTCAAAATATGGCACCTTGGCATACTGAATATTTTAAGCTGAAGACGTCTGAGAAAAAACGAAGAAGCAGGAAGGTCAGTCAGACCTTCCTACCCCTTCTTCACTGATATATGTCATAAAACATTCATCATGTAAGAGGTGCCTTTCTTATACCTGGAAGAAAGGAGTATCCTTATCTCCAAAGATAAAGGGACCTGGAACAATCCTAACAACAGGCCTTGCTAACTTTCCCTCAGTTTACTACAATTACCCATAAAAATATACAGGTCTAACTGTTTCTTTGGGTCTTCATTTCTTCATAAAGGATGCCGTGTTACATAAAACTGACGTTAAATAAACTTGTATGTTTTTCTCCTGTTTATCTGTCTTTGTCAGTTTACTATTCAGACACAGCCATGGACTGTAAAAGTGTCAATGAGAACTTTTTCCTTCCCAAGACCTACCCAAAAAGGCAATTTTATCTCACACTGAAGACCTCTAAGTGGGATTTTAGTGACCCTACTTTTGGCTTTTATATACGATGGTAATTCTTTAACTCGATAGTTCCAATATTAATTTCTGTTCAGAAAAGAATTGTTATTTCTGCTGTATAGTTTTAAAAAATGTCATAAGCTCACTTCTCAGCTACACTGGAAGTTATTTTGAAAATAGTAAATTGCAGATAAACATGTTTTGGCATGTAATGATTAGAAAAGATGAACTACGAGAAAACTTTTCACATTAAAAATTCTTTGGAAGAAGGAATTAAAACGGAAAATGGAAAATAGCATAACTATCTCCCAAGTCGAATGTTAATTGATGTTACCTGTGAAATATGAGGAAATGTTCTAGTTTAGTAAACTGGAACTGAATTATTTTAATACTTTCTTCCAAACTCATCTTGACTGGAAAAGGAAACCATCGTGTTCAAAATCATACTCAAAGACAAAAACTGAGTTTATAGTTCTCTTTTATTTAGAGATCATGTAAAGAATAGAGTAATTAAAGCATGGGTAGAAAAATGATACACTTTTCTACTATATAATCCACTACTATGGACTGAGGATTTGCTATATGTTTAGATTTGCTTGGAGGTTGATACATAAAATATGGTCACAAACGTGAGGTGAGTTTAATACAGGTCTGAGGCTGGTACCTCTGAGATCTTTTGAGTGAATTGCTACTTACGTACCATTGTCATTGTTCAGTAAGTTGTAAGTAGATGGATTTTTCTGGCATTGTTTGCTGCCAAACCTCCCTTCTCCACCAAAGGGTGGAGTAACACCCTTTGACAGTATCAAGAATTTCAGGCTGAGGGAGCCATATGTCTAAATTTTCCTTACATCATTAACTGACAAAGTTACTATCTTAGGGTCACAAAGCAAAATTAGTTTTGGGTTCATTGATTCAATGAATTATGAATTGGAATATTTACTGTCAAAACGTTTAATTCAAGTCTCTCTAGGATAAAAGGTTAGCTAACAAGTTTTGAGTCTTATTATGATTGGTTATTATAAGAATTTGTTGAGTACTTATTACAAATTTAACATGATTGGGGCACCGGGATGGCTCAGTTCGTTAAGCATTCCACTTCAGCTCAGGTCATGATCTCCCAGTTCGTGAGTTGGAGCCCTGTGTGGGGCTCTGTGCTGAGAGCTCAGAGCTTGGATCCGGCTTCAGATTCTGTGTCTCCCTCTCTCTCTGCCCTTTCTCTGCTTGTGTTCTCTGTCCCTCAAAAATAAATAAACATTAAAAAAATTAAAAAAGAATTTAAGATGATTTAGATCATGTAATTCTTACTATAACCTAGTGAAATAGATCCTCTTATTTTCCTCATTTACAGAGAAAGAAATTGAAGCTCAAAGAGATTCTTATGTACAAGTGAGGTCATACAGCTAATAAGCGACAGAGCCAGGACTCAAACTCTGATATTCCTGGTTCCGCTATCTTGTTCTTTGCCACTCACTACAGACTCAGGATTTCCAGAAGTATCCCTGGTCAATTCTTTTTGGCTCATCTCCCACTCTTCCTCTACACTTAAAGTGCTATTGAGCCCGATAAACCCTCACACCACTCTAAACTTGCCGTGTATGCTCCTATTTCCATGTCTTTGCTCACATATTTGACCATTTGTCAGAGATGATTGATCTATCCAAATCTTAGTGTGTAGGAAAACCACTATATTTTTTAAAAATCAGACTAAATATTGGGGCACCTGGGTGGCTCAGTCAGTTAAGGGTTTGACTTCAGCTCAGGTCATGATCTCGTGGGTCGTGAGTTCAAACCTCGCATCGAGTTCTGTGCTGACAGCTCAGAGCCTGGAGACTGCTTTGGATTCTGTGTCTCCGTTTCTGTCTGTCCCTCCTCCATTCGCACTTTCTCTCTCTCTCTCAAAAATAAACAAACATTAAAAAAATTAAAAATCAGACTAAATATAAACATACAAAGGATTGGCTAGATTTAGTGAAGCAAATATTTCTAAAAGACAGGCTGGAATTGGGCAAAGGACTGGAACTATTGACATTATCCTGAGTGAAAATGTAGAACACAGAAAAAGAAAAGAGCAATGAGCTTTTTCTTCACTGAAATTAATGTCAGGAAAATGTCAAAGGTTAGATTTTCCTGATTCTGAAATAACATCTGAGTGGCAGAAGTCTTCAGGAAGTGGCTCTAATGGCTTCCCTATTAATAATGGAAATTAAGGGGAGTATAAGTGATCTGCATAAGGTCACAGATATTAGTTGTGGATTCCCACACCCTACTTCAGATGGTCCATTATATTTAAAGGGATCACACTATTATTCTTTTTTTGGGGGGATCACACTTCATCAACCAATGAAGAAGGAAGACAGATCATGACCCAGGCAGACAGGCAGACTGGAAGGGGAGGAGGGAGGCAGCATCCTCTCTCAGGAAGGTGGAAGTAGAGGCGGCGTTGCTGTAAGACAGCTTCAGTGAGCAGCTGGGACTCAGCTGGGATTGTGGCGAACCGTCCCTGGGCTGTAGGCTTTTGGGCTCCAAGTAATAGGCACACTCTAAGCTCTGGAAATTCCTAGTGAGCTCACATAGAACACATCCATCTTGGGCATGGAAATTCTGACACAAACTACATGATTGATCTATAACCACAGGCAGGTTTCCTTTAATATTGGCTGATGCTTTTTCTGAAACATCTGCCCTCCCAGGACAGTTTGCTGAAATTCAGGCATCCCATTGCCTAAAGTCATATTTTTTCTTTCTGAGTTATTTTTTGGAAGAGGGGGTTCAGCAGAGTAACTAAGAGCATAGATTGCATTAGATGCCTAGGTTGAATCTATGTCCCATTATTTATCAGCTGCCAGACTTGGGGAACTTAACTTCTCTGGGTCTGTAGTTCCTCACCTATAAAATGGGAAAAACAGTTGTATCTACCTCAATAGATGTTATGAGAAAATATGAGTAAATCACCAAAAACATTTAGAAAAGCACCTAACATACATATAATTAGCACTTAACTGCTCAATAAATGCTATTTGTTATTGTTATTATTTCTGTCAGCACACTGTTGTAACAGTTGTGTTTGGGGGGTTTTGTTTCATCCTTAATCACTTTCTTTAAGAGCTGCTAAATGGGCAGGTCTAGGTGACCCTAGAAATAATTTGTGCCTGTCCCCACCTCCTTTGGCTGCAGATTACTAGATCAGGGGCCAACACCTGATCCAGGGCTAACTAGTCCATTGGATGGCCATGGACACTCAAGTCATTTTGTGAAAACCAGGTCCAAAGTCAGCCCCAGGACAGTGTAAAGTCATGTGCCATGTGAAGCTGTGAGGATTGGGACAGAGCAAAAGCAGAAGCCTGTCCAAATACAGGAGGATGGAATAGCCATTCTGAGATCAGGAGAGAAGGAAAGCTCTGAAGAGGGAGAGTGAAAGCAAGCATGAGAAAGAGAAAAAGAGAAAGAGAATGGAAGGCCAGGCAAAGCAAACGGAACAAACTGGACGGGAAAGAGCAATGTGGCCCTTGAAGTTTTCCCAGTTCCCGGCTGTAGTCTCCATGAATCCTTTCTGGACTTCATGCAACTTTTCTTTTCAATTTGCTGTTTACTTGAGCCACTAGTTCACTTGCCATTTGTTCACTTGAGAATATTTACATGAATTTTTGTTCTTTTCACCATAATATATGACAATATCATAGAAGTATGTCATTTTCACTGGGTAGCTATTTAGGCCAGGTACTGTTGCTTATCTTCCTCTCACTGTGTTAATTAGTTTGGTTTTTGTCTGATATTCTGGAGGGGAAAGGGATGTAAGCCAGCCAGCAAGCAATTTACTATTAGGACCTTTGCTGTCAGCTCCATCTTTGTCTCTCTTCTGTTGCTCACACTCTTCCCCAAATTTTCAAGATTCTGAAAAAGCAAAATTTGTGTCTCCTCATAATAAGATCTCTTTCTCATGACCTTGAAATATGTTCACAAGCATGGCTATGTCATGTTCACAGATTTTTGATCACATGAAGACTTAACATAATAAATTATTTACAACATGAGTCTCTATCGCTCAATGCCCATCCAAAGTGTATTTCAAGGACAAAGAGCTTTGCAAAATACTGATGGATGTTAGTGGAAAACAGAGGTATCATGCTTAAATATATTTGGCATTGGTTTAAACAAAGTTAGGCTGGACTTCTGAGAGATTTTAAAATGCTAACAGGCAGGAGGAATCTTTAAGAAGAGGAGATAGCATGTACCAGTTCTCAAGATGCCACTTTCTCACAGAGCATAGTGAAATAGAGAACCCAGTTAGGTATGTTTAATCTAGATCGATCGTTCTCAGTCAGAGATGGTTTTGTCCATATGCCTCCCCCAACATTCCCTGGGAACACTTGGCAATGTCAGGTGCCATTTCTAGTTGTCGCAACTCGGGAAAATGGCAAGTTGCTACTGCATCTAGTGGGCAGAGGCCAAGTGTGCTGTTCAACATCTATAGTGCATGGGAGAGCCGCTTACGCAGACCATCATGTGGCTCCGAACGTCCACAGTGCTAAGGTTGAGAAATCCCGATCTATAGTTCATAGTAACCTGATCCAGTAATATTAATGGTAACTCGAGGCACAGGGTGAGGAGGGGTGGGCAGCAGGCTTCCTGGGCACAGACTTCCTTCTAGGGCAAAACGCCTTGTGAAAAGCTCTTAAATCTCCCAGAATCTGTACCAGAGTAAGTTCTCTGCAGGTCCCTGATGTTCCTAGTTCAACAAAAGGCTTTTTCACATTTCTCAGTCCTATTATATTCATTCTTTTAAGAATATTGCAAATTTACAACATAAAAGGGAAGGTAAGGGTGGAATAAGTATTGGTAGTTTTTTTCTAGCCTCATGCTTTCTCAAGATTTACTCAGTTTAATTTATTTCTCCCACGTGCTGTGGGAGATAAGCAGTAGCCGAGGTGTCTGCGGTTACAATGGCATGGAGATTGTGAAGACTACTGCCTCCCTACCTTCTTTCTTCATCGGCTTTTCCTTCAGTGCCCTGAGCTCCTCTGAGGTTGCCCTAACTCTCTTCCCCGATGGAGAACTCACTCCTGTGAGTGTACAAGCATGAAGGAAAAGATAGGATAAAATGGGCAGAGAGGGAAAGATTAGGGCCTAAGGTCCCTGGGTGGAGAAAAACATATTTTGGAACAATGCTGGAGCGTTTGACCACAGCAACCCCCTTGGGTGTAAGGTCCTCTTAAAGAATGTAACAGACACCACCTACTTCCCATCAGGTTCCCCTCAGCAATTTAACAGTCAAAATACTCAACTAAAAAGAGAAAACCAAAAAACTTATATTATACGAGGGACGGTATGATCATAGGCTGAATCCTCACACAATGGAGTCGAGCCAATCAGGAATGGACAACCCAGCACCTAGAGTTATTCAGTCAATAAGGGCAGGACCTGAGAAGGAATAAGGTGGGGGGAGGGGAAGGAAGGGAAGGCTGACTGGCACTTTATAAAACAAGGACCCTTCCCTATAGTGGCAGGTATTCACCTTTGAATGTCCCCTCTCTGTAAAGAGAGTTTTCCTACTTTTCTTCCTTTCTGACCCTGTACTCTTACAAAGATTTGCCTGTTGCTCATTTTGTGTCCACCTCTTCATTCTGTGAAGTGGTGAGACAATGAACCCTGGGGTATTGTGGGAAAAAATCCTGCAACACAAGGACATTAACACCTTATTCCTCCATGTTCATGGTGCAGGAAGAGAACAAGCAAATGAAAACTCACCAGAAAGTATTAGGCATCTGTACTTCAGTGTACACTCTGTCTCACCCCCCTCAAAACCGTCCTGTAGGCAACTGTGGAAGTTGAAACTTCTGACTGAGGATGCATCTCAGAGGCATTATTCATCGTTAGGAAACATCAACACCAAAGGTAGAAACGGCCCAGAGAGCGTAAGGATGTGGATTCTTTCCTTGTCCCCAGTAAGGACCCTCCTTCTTGCCCCTTCTTATAGATCACTTGTCTTCCCAACCCCTGAAGAGGTTTCCCAGTTTGTCATGGCATGGTAACACTCCAGGGAAAGGCACCCTCACTGGGGGTAGGGAGGGGGCAGTGGGTGGTCCTTGCCCAATGTAACCGTGCTGCCTGTTTCTTCCAGTCAACTGGACCACTACAACTGGCCAACTGTATATAGAAAAGCTGTGTTCCCACAGACGAGACAGCTACTGAAAAGTGCTGAGAAGTTCGATATATCAAGTATTGAAAGATTTCTTTCTCCCATTTTTTCAAGCTTAAATGAAATAAAGCTAGAATATTCTTTTAATCTGCTCCTTAACATGTAACTGTCAATAAATTAAGATTAATCACTTTGTTTTTGTTTGTAAATAAAAGCAAAATTATTTAAGCAAATATTGCAGAAGATAGTTATGTAGGAAAACTGTAGATTTACTTAAGAGTTAGGTCCGAAAGGGAAGAATTCACTTCTACCTCAGTGCAACTGCCAACAAGGAAAATGTTTTCCCTTTCAGATTTGAGAAGGTTTACTGCTAAGGCCTACAGCTGGAATCATCCAGCTGAACAAAACATGCTATTGTCCCCCACTGCTCAGGAAGCGGTGGTCTCTGCACAACCTGAGGAGGCACCTTGACTGTATATGCTGGCTCTCATTACAGTAATCCTCTTCCTCCTTGTCATCAGTACACTCCCTATTTTTTATTCCCCTTTGGCTCATGTAGATTTTCTCCTGATCTGTTTCCCCTAAAATGCCTAAGAGAGGATGCTATTATCAGTTTCATATTAAATTTCCAGGGAGGCACAATATCTGGAAATTGTGGGGTTATGGCCATGTAATGCCATCATTACATTTGCCATGCCAAATCAGGGTGAAACATGATTGTTTTTGCTTTATATTAGGAATTAATACCCATTACTAATCCTCTGTAATAATAAAGTAGCTGGGAAGAAGACATAAAATGAGACATTGCTGCCATAGAAACTGCCAATGATTCTGCTCTGTCACTGTAGGTTTTTTTGGAGTTGTGTAAGAGAGCTCAATTTTAATAATTTAATATTAAAAATAAATTACTTTTCTTCAAAAGGCTGATTCTATAGCTATGTCTCAATTCCCCAAGATTATCTATCAGGGATGAAACCAAAGCCACTTAATATCCACAGTCTAGGGAAGGAGTCAATAAGCAACCTGGTGTGTGAGGCTCTGTTTGCACTTGAATTGCTGTGCAAATTCTGGCTTAGGCGAGAATCTTGCTAGTTATGATTTTCAATAGCGTCGCTGCATTTCATAGATCTTCCATTTCAAACCTGATTCATTTTCGTGTGTTAATATTCAAGCAGGATCTTATGTAAATAATGACACAAGGTTAGATATGTAAACAGATGTACGACGAATAAACTTGTCATTTTTCTAATGGTTGAGGCTTTTTGATAGCACTTAAAATTTAGTCGCTGTGCCTGTGTGTGATTGGGAGCATATGTGTGTACACACAAGGGGTAGCTCATCACACAGGAAAAGGCCTGTCATCTTACAAATTTTCGAGCCCTTGATATAGACACATACATGTCTTATTTTAAAGAGATCATTTTTTTCCAAAAATTTAAATACTTAAGATAGGGTCTTCTATTTTCGGGGAGATTTAAGGAATATTTATTTGGGGTGAATTAAAAAAATTACTCAGGGGGCATCTGGCTGGCTCAGTTGGTTAAGCGTCCAACTTCGACTCAGGTCACTATCTCATAGTTTGTGAGTTCGAGCCCCGCAACGGGCTCTGTACTGACAGCTCAGAGCCTGGAGCCTGCTTTAGATTCTGTGTCTCCCTCTCTCTCTGCCCCTCCCCTGCTCATACTCTGTCTCTTTCTCTCTCAAAATAAATAAACATTAAAAAAAATTACTCAGGATAGAAGCCATTTGATTAATTTTTTTCTGAGTCTCTAGGGTCATGTTTTCAGACAAACAAAAGTAAAAAATGTGGACCTTTTTATTTGAGAGCAAAGAATCAATAGTTATTTAATCTTTTAAAAATAAGAGGCAAAATACCTTTGAAGCCAGACTACATCACAAGTAGCAAAACTATTCTCTCCTTTTAATTAGAATAGACATCCCTTATAACCTAGAATTCCTTCCTCATGTCTAGCCTAAGTATGCCCTGCCACCACCTCTGGCTACTTATTTTGCCTCAGTGGTTAAGAAAAATAAAAAAGATTTACATTTTCACTGCGACATATTTGTTTTTGCTAAAAGCCATTATTAAGTCTTTCTTTTGGTATCTCTTCTCTTGACTAAATAGCCCCAACTCCTTGACCTTTTTTATAATTCATAGGTTCTGTTTTCTGGTTCTTGTATTATTCTTTCTAATTTCTATAATCTTACCACAGGGCAAGCTTGAGAGTTTCCCAAGCTTGTTCAAGATCAGCAGTACCACTGATCTAACTTTTCTCCCCACATCTTTTTTGAAAATGCAGAGCCACAGAAAGAAGCAACGTTCTCTGTTGAGCAGGAAGAGCGAGCCAGAGATTTATTTGGTCTGGGTTTTGCATGTTTCTTTTGACCAGGAGACATGCTGAGCTTGCATTCTTCCAAAGGCTCTCCGCCACCACCCTCCAAGCCAGGTATATAAATCCACAGCTGCTCAAGTCCCTGGCATGAGGCCTGAGTGCAGGGGTTCAGCCAATGGCTCTCCTAGGACCACCACTTGCTGCAAAGCTGCCCATCTCCCCCCTCCCCCCGACAGCTTCTTGTCCTCATAGAATGTTCTTCTTGGTAAAGAAACCAAAGTTTATTCCCTCAGCTCTTTAGAATCTCAGTGCTTCTTTTATCATAGCAACATAAGTCTTCTTGCTTTATTTTACTTTTTTTTAAACCTGCTTTTACTGGGCTTTTATTTATATTTTCACACTTAAAACGGGAGAAGAGAGAGCCCTGTGGCATGGCAGATGTGTCAGTGGGAAGTTGGGCCTCAAAATGTGTGACCAGCTCCCTCCCCCTCTTATCAGCACTAAAGAGGCTGAGCTCACAAGGGCAACCTGGTCCTGAAAGACAGCCTCTCTGTTGAGTTGATAACTCCACTCCTGAAGCACCTCCGTCTGGTAAGAAAACAAAATACATTTACAGCCTAAAAATTATTTTGCTTTCCTTTCCACCATCAATAAAACAAACCCATGTATTCTTCCTAGCTCTTCTCTATTACCTTTATTATTTATTAAGTTCCTCATGACATTATTCCCCGGCATGGACTGTTAGTAACTTCTCCAAATGTTGTCTGGCATGCCATAATTTCTCTCTGCCAAGTTGCTATACTCCAAGACTTTGACCTTCAAGCACAGGGAGCTCTGTTTAAAATATCCACAGGTTCCACACGGGAGCAGTTATATTTTATGCAACTACTGGTTAAGAAAGCACATAATGAAACACTACTCAAACTCGGTGATGTTTTCAAATGAATTTTTCTTTTTTTTCTTAAAAAGTTTATTTATTTATTTTGAAAGAGAGAAAGAGAGGAAGAGAGAGAGAGAGGTGGGGAGGGACAGAGAAAAGGAGAGACAGAATCCCAAGCGGGCTCCACACTGTCAGCACAGAGCCCTTTGCGGGGTTCAAACTCACAAAACTGTGAGATCAGGACCTGAGCTGAAACGAAGAGTCACGTACTCAACTGAGACACCCAGGTGCCCCCTGAATGAATTTCTTCAATCCCAATAGCATCTGTACACTTTTGAAAAGCAGCCGTACACCTACATGAGATACGTAATACTGTAGACGATGCTTAGCAAACCCACGGTCTCACACACTCCTTGCCACAACGCAGTCTCCTAGGCGTCCTCAGGATACACAACAGGAACCACTGCTCCAGAGAACATAGACTGACACAGTGCCACTTATCACTCTAAACTCTCCTCATGATCTGGTGGCCTCGAAGATCAGATTTATTCTGAATTTCTATCATCTCACCACAGGTGAGCTTGTTCAGCATCAACAATACCACTGATTAAAATCTAACTGATATCTACTGTGGTGAGAAAAGAGAACACGGACAACGCGACTGATTACAGCTAATACTCCAAACACTTCAAGTTAATATTTTACCTAAATTAAATTAAGCTTAATGTGTATGTTATGAAAGAAGAGTGCAGAAGTACATTCTGTTTTTAAAGAATCTAATGAAATTCTGAGTAGAAATATAGAATTCAAATAACACTAGTCTGTTTACCTTTGAGGTTCTATCTTTAGCCCATCTAATGTTTTAAATATGATAAAGATATCTTTGGAAACTTTATTTGACAGAATGGTCATAAAGGCATTTTATATAACTTTTGTTAACCTCCTTTTAATATGTCTGGCGTTGTGGTATGCTTTTAAAAACAATCTAATTAAACTTCTCAAGCATGTATTTGAGATTGTGATTATTACTTATAAGGTGGGAGAAAGACTCAGAAAAGTTCAACAATATACACAATTGCCAAGCTGAAGTGTCCCAAGACCTAAATCAATATGATGGCAAAGCCTGAGAATTAAAATTTTTTTTAAGTTTATTTATTTTGAGAGAGAGAATGAGAGCAAGTAGGACAGGGACAGAGAGAGAGAGAGAGAGAGAGAGAGAGAGAGAGAGAGAGAATCCCAAGCAGGCTCTGCACTGTCAGAGCAGACCCCAATGTGGGGCTCGAACTCACGAACTATGAGATCATGACCTGAGCGGAAATCAAGACTCCGACGCTTAACCGGCTGAGACATCCAGGCACCTCGAAGCCTGAGCATTTTGCATTATATGAGGCTACAAACTGATTAATTCAGCAAAAAGGAAAACGGTTGTTGCCAGTTCTGGGGAAACACAAACAGCTCTGAAACTAAGCAAGAAGGACCCTGGGTTAACAAGGAGGTGGAAAGCTTTATTGTCTAGTGAAAATATCCATAAATTTAGTAAACAGATCTAATCCATTACATCCCTTCAGAAAAAGTTACAGATTAGTAAACCCAGTAAGTCTTTTTCATTTGCCTTTTACGTGCATAGCCCTCTGTCGCCAGCAGCATGTAATCCGCATCAAGTAATTAACTATTTTCAGTGACAGTATTTTGAATCCTACCCAAGACTGATCTGTCAACATTCGGAATGATAATGCCATCAATTAATAGAGATTCTCTACAATAACTCAGTAGGTGTGTATCTGCTTACTCTGGAACGTTTGTTCTCCAATCTCTTCCTCCTCTAGATGTTAACAATTAGAAAGCTTATGTGTTTGAACCTTGTTGTGAAGAATGAGAGAAGAAATGTGTACTGTCAAAAGAGAAAGAAGAAAATGTATGGGCAAGCCCTCCAAAGCACGGAAGCCATCAGCAAAACTGTCAGCTCAGAAGTAACGCGACTTAGTGGTAACACACAACATCTTTAAGGAAAGGAAACTGCTATCAGGGAAATGCTATCTTGTCAAACAACATGGAGAACTTTTTCTCCGGCACACAACATAAATACATAAGATGTTCTTAGCTTTGCAGACTTGTATCGGACACTTAATCCTAATGCACATTTGATGACAAGCTACCATGCTGGCCCAGTAAACCTTTCTCCTGCCCAGGTCTCTGAAACAGCATCATACTCAGTCTCTCTGCTGTCACGGACACTCGACTATCGTTTATCAATCCCTTTTATTTGCCAGGCACCATTCTAGGTATCTGTCTTTCTCACCATTTATCCCTCTGACCACTCTTTCTCCACTGTTCACATTAAAACCAGAGGAAGTTTTCTAAAACAAATCTGATCATGTTATCTTCCTGCTATAAACTGTGGGCTTTCCATTGCTCTTGGGAGAAAGTTGAAGCTCCTTAGTACAGCTAATGAAGGTGTTCACAACCCAACACTGGCTCAAGCTGGAGTCATGGGCACAGGCCTTGTTACGTGAGTTTTCTGAGGTCCCTCTCAAACATCCTCCCTTGCAAATGTCTAAGACAATGTGTGTCTTCCATCTATGGATGCGTGAGGTGATCACCTGATGTAAAGTGGATGAATCTCTATACCTGCTTCAGTGCTGTTCATACAGTGAGTACTAAGTCACATTCATGTTTGCCACTTTATATATATTATTACTCATATTTTCATTTTATTTTTAATTTAATAAAATGTTTATTTATTTATTTCTGAGTGAGAGACAGCATGAGCGGGGAAGGGGCAGAGAGAGAGAGAGGGAGAGATAGAGAATCCCAAGCAGGCTCTGCACTGTCAAAGCCCAATGGAGGGCTCGAACTCATAAGCTGTGAGATCATGACTCGAGCTGAAACCAAGAGTCAGATGCTTAACTGACTGAGCCACCTCAGTGTGGTGCCCCTCATGTTCATTTTTTAAAATAAGAAGTTGAAATTTATTTAAATAATCCTGGAAGACATAAATTTGGGGCTGGACTGTCCTTTTTTTATTTTTAAATTTTTAAAATTAAAGTATGGTTGGCACACAATGTTGTGTTAGTTTCAGGTGTACAACATAGTGATTTGACAACTGTATACATTATGCTGTGCTCACAAGTGTAGTTACATTCTGTCACCATACACTATTACGATAAATTCATGTTCATTTTTATCTTCTTCCAGCTTCTCATTTAGAAAGTAGTCCAGACACTGAGAGCGACCAGATTTAGAGTCCAAGGGTATTTGAGTAAGAAGAGTAGGAGATCCTGGCAATGGGTGAAGAAGTATATGCAGGAGAAGGATACACAGGGAACGATAATTATCAACCTCAAACGCACAGAAAGTCCTTTCCATTCTATAAGCATGATTATAAATAAAAAGACTTAAATTTATGAGTGTACAAATTAATCAGCTAATCAGGTAAAGAATGATAGCTAAGAAATGCTTCACAGGTGATAGTGATTAAAATGCTATTCTTATGCTATTCTATACAAGCATTTATATGCACTGGTAGGTGGTTCCTTTCTATCTCTGTCACTAATTGTGTAACAACAAAGAGATTTTATCTTTATGGTTTTAAAAGAAATGAACTTTAAGGTCATGTCCACCTCTAGGTTCAATAACTTTACTGGCATTTTCCTAGAAATGTGTAAGCAACAAAACCATAATGCATTCCACAGCTTAATGTCATAAATAATGATCACTTTAGCAATATGGTTAAAATACTATGCTTGCAATTTAGGTGTATCACCATCAGGCGGTAGTAATGTGCCTGTATCCTGCGATTCAAGTTAAAAACTGAGTTGTATTTGATAAAAGATTTCATATATTTTCTTACATTTCATTATGGAACATAACTCTGCATTAAAGAAATTCAGTAATATTTAACACTAAGGAAAATCCTGGGATCGTTTTCACTGACGGTCACCTTTTACTTTATCCACTGAATATGAGTTTGATGTCTGAAATCCTGATGTGATGTCCTAAATCTTAGATCTTACATAATGGAGAATTGTCCATAATTATCAGTTTGGAACTTTTTCTTTCTTTTGTATTGGCCATGCCAGTCTATTGAGAGATTCCTAGATATTTTTTTTTAGGTATCTTTGCTTGAAATTGCCTATATTCTATATTGAGGAAGCTAAGAAAACTCCAAAAAGACGTATGGTGATCTCAAATAGGAGCACTGGCTCTCATCATGGCCCGTACTTTCATTCTTAAGTACTTGAGCTCTGGACTCAAGCCACGATGTATGCTGGTTGTTTTCCCATTTAAGGTGCCACAATTAGCTTTCCTTAGCTCCTATCCATAACAATCTGATGTTAGTCAAAGGTCATCATTCTAACTTTGGGAAAATTTATTCTTGGTGTTTTAATGTTCTGTTGGATTGACCAAGGACAAAATTTGGGGATCCCTTATATACTATACTCTGATTTAATCTTCTCTTTGATTCTTGTTCTTTCTATATTACTGTTTCTGTTTTCTTTATTTCTAATACCTCACTGTGTTTCACACCTCATTTCTCTTCTGTCTTCCCCAAAGCTATTTTCTCTAGAGAACACTATCAGTTTTTGTCTGATATTTCTCACAAGTATTAAATCTTATTACCTGTAACTTTTTTTCCTTACACTTACATTTATCTTTCAAATGATTTAAGATCTGACTGCCTCTATGTTTAAAAACTTTCCCATTGAAATGTTATTTTTCTAATTTTAAATATCTAACAATTTAAAATATTACAGGGATGCTCATATAGAAAGGTCTGTTGAGGATTTTTCTTTTATATATTTTTAATTTCATAAGAATATTACCATATATATATATTTTTAATTGTAGAGAATAAGGAATGTTTGTGAAATTAAATGCATTTTTCTCAATTTATTTATATAAAGAAACTGTTGAACACTGGTATAAAACAGAGGTGGTATATTCAAATTAGCAGATATCTTTAATTTAAAAAAAGAAGATAAATTTATAAAAATTTCTTCAATTCATTTTCATTCCACCAGACTCAATAATCCTGAACATCATTACATGTTAAGTTAAAGAGTTTTGGTTCCATAGCACAAAATAGTATCCCCTATTCTTTGTCTCCTGTTTTTGAATAATTCACTACAGCTTGTTGCATCCAACACTATTCAAAAGTCTCTTAAAGTTCCAAAGAGGTTTTCTTAATTTTAGAAAGTCCATATGCTTAGCTTCTGTTGATAAATGCTCTCAAGAGCCATAGTTAAATGGATATGGAAAATCTGCCTGTGCATGAAGTATATTATTTCACATATCTTTAAATGTCTAGGGGAAAATAAAGATAAAAAAAATCTGAATCTTGATGATAGAAAGGCTGAACAAATGTACATGGTAGGTTAAGGTACTTGAGGAAGGAAATGTCTTTGCTTGTCAACACAGTTCTATTAATATTACTGGTTTAGACTGGGCCTTGTTGTATGTTTGTTTTCTTATACAAGAATCCAGGATGAGGAAGAACTATTACAAATCTGTCTCAATGAGTCAACAAAACAATAGTGTGGGAAGATATGAAAGTCACGAGGGCAAGGTTGAAAGAGTAATAAAATGGTGTTAAGGAGGTGTGGACTCAAGCCCTGGCTTAGCCACTATAGGCTGTGTACATGTCAGCCCACCTCTCACTAGGATTCTTCTCTCTGAAGATGGAAGTGGGGAAGCAGAAGACCTCATCCTACAGCAGGTTAAGATAAAATAAATGCTGGCACCCAGGCAGGTTTAGAACTAATTTGAAGGATTTTCAGACTATGTTTTTTTAAAAGATTAAGTAGAAAACAATTTAGGAGATCTGTCTAAAAATAACACCGTGGCAATGTTCCTATATATTAAAATTTCAAGGGTCATAATAATTACTTGTCATGGTTCATTATGTGTACTAATCAATTAGGAAAAGAAAAAGTCTACATATCCTTTGGTGTCATAGTGTGAGAGGTGGTTAGAAGTAATTAACAGAAAAAGGCACTACTAATCCTTTATTCTCTTAATGATGTGGGTTTGGAACATTCCATCTTTTAAGTGATCTGCTCTTGAAAAAAAAGTACTTAAAACTCACTTTTTATGAAAAGTCTTTACTTGATTACTTAGAATCCTGCACTAAACTATTTTAGTTAGTTATTGAAGGTTGAAGCTCAGAATTTCTACTCCAAATAAAGTAAAATTGTCCTGACTTGCTATAAACAGTTTTGATAGTTTATTTTGTATCAAAAAAGATTTATGATGGTACGCTATGTCATAAGACTAGACATATCAAAGAAGTAAAAGAGATAGCCTAGAATGAAATACACATAAGGTTTATTTTACTTATAATGAAAGAAATGTCATAGTGGAAAAGTAAAGGATGAGTAAATTGTTGTAAGACAAGTGTCTGGTTATTTATGAAAAAGTCTTTCACATCATTTACCAACAAAAAGAGATACCACATATATTGGGGATAGCTATAAATAATAAATCCCCAAATAAGCTTGTTCTAAATAAAAGTATAAATGCTTAATTATAGAAAATCAATATAAGGGTGTATCTTAAAAGCATGTATAAACTAACACAGTAAAAGTAATAAAAATTTTAAACGCCTATGTGATCAAAAAGAATACACTGAAATTTTTGTAAGGTAGAGCACAATCTAGTTAGAAAAAATATGTATGGTCAACAATGTGATGACAGTCATAGACCATAAAATTCCTCAAAATCTTTAAGAAAAATGTTATGATCACAATTAGTAAATAAGCAATAAATAATACAAGTAGAAAACTTACTTACAAAGGAAACTTTTCCTTACAAAGGAAAATTTATGGATAAGTTTGACTCAATTAGTAATCAAAGTAATGGAAATTAAGAGACATAAATAGAATTTATTATCAAAATGATAAAACTTGATAAATAATTTAACATACTGCAGAATATATATAAAAGAGTACAATTATATTTTCAAAGTAATTTGGAAATACATATCGTATTTCTTAAAAATACTCATACTACTTGACCCAGTAATTTTACTGTTATGAATGTATCCCCAGCAAATAATAGGAGATAAGGGAAAACATTATGCATAGCAGGATTCATTTAAGTATTATATGTACAAGAAAAAGAATCTTAAAAAAATTATTTTTTAAGTTTATTTATTTTGGGAGAGAGTGAGGAAGAGAATGAGAGCATGAGTGGGGGAGGGACAGAGAGAGAGAGGTAGAGAAAATCCCAAGCAGGCTCCACAACGTTAGCACAGAACCAGATGTGGGGCTCAATCCCATGAATCGTGAGATCATGTTCTGAGCCAAAATCAAGAGGCAGACGCTTAACCAACTGAACCACCCAGTCGACCCCAAGAAAAAGAATCTTTTTTTTTTTTATTTGGAAGATAACTTTATTACTTATTTATTTTTGTTTAATATTATTTGTTGTCAAATTGGCTAACATACAGTGTATACAGTGTGCTCCTGCTTTTGGGGGTAGATTCCCATGGTTCATTGGTTACATACAACACCCAGTGCTCATCTCAACAAGTGAACTTGAGAAACTTAACAAGAAAAAGAATCTTAAGTGTACCAAGGAATGATGCTGAGAACGCACCATCACCCAAATATGCTCTACTTTCTCCATATTTATGTTTGGTCTTTTATTCTTGTTTTCCATTCTGCTTAGAATGACTGTAATGCCAGAACGTGAAGTCAAAAATTTACTAGAAAAAAAAGAAATTTTAGTACATGTCCAAGTTGGAATAGTATTTGACTATTAAAACTGACTTTACAGAATAACATCTAATATCAAGAGAAAATACTTTTGTTAAAATGTAAGTGGACATGAACTTATTTGCTCTATAATATATACATAAGTAGACTAACATTTTCCCTCATATGTCCTTCATTATTCAATAATAAACAAAAAATACTTTGCACATATATTAAGCTAAATAGCAAATTGTTACTACTTTTACATTTATCATTGAAGATAAACAAAATATTCAAGGAAAATATTCCTTGCTCTATACGGGCAGTATGGTCAGGAGAGAGGTTTTTGGTAGCGTAGACAGAAAACACAGAGCCTCATTTTTTATAAAGGCATTGTCAATTTTTGGGTAAAAATATTTCCTAGGAAGTTCATTTAATCTTAAAACTAGTCTTAGAAAAGTTTCCACTCCATTCCCCTCCATCCCATCAACAAAGCTATGAATTTTAGTCTGTGGTTCTCTACTTCCTCACACTTCCAGGATGTCCTGATGTAGCCCTCGCTTGCTCTCAACCGTTTTGTACTTCCTTTCTTCCTCTTTGTTTCTTTTCTTGCTCTGTCTGTTCTCTTGTTTCTACCTTGTTGAACCCCTGATAACCCTGATAATGGTTCACAGCCTTTATTGTTTACCAAGTATTTTCATATGTACTCTCTCGGTTAACCAAGAAAAAGGAAACAGTTTCAGCTGATCGGCCCTCATTTTCTTATGAAAATATCTTCAATAATTCTCACCGTGGTAAAGTGAAATTCCCCATTATTTTGAGCCCCAAAGTGGGCCAAAATAATTGCACAGTTGCACCCTCTTCCACTCCTGGAGTATTCTGTTCTTCTCACCATCACCCAAATATGCTCTGCTTTCTACATACTTATGTTTAGTCTTTTATTCTTGTTTTCCATTTTGCCTAGAATGACTATAATACCAGAATGTAGCAGTCAAAGATTTACTAGGAAAAAAAAAAAAGAATTCTAAGGATTTCCAAGCAAGAGAATACCAAAGGAGACTTCCTTTGGAGTAGTTTCTACAGTACTTGAGTTTTCCGTGAATTTTTGAGAGATGGCTTAGTGACCATCACACAGCTGAAGGTACCACTGACTACGGGGGCAGGGGGGGATGTCTAAGAATTCTAGGAGCATTACTTTTTAACACTTGGGAGACTTCTGGAAACATCTGACACTCTAAATTTCAGCTGACCATAATTTATCATTCAAATGACTACACTGAGAATAGAAGTGGGCATTATTAAAAATTATACCAGGACAATAACAAGTGAAAAGCAACACAGTTATGGACAAACTTTTACAGTCTCTTACTTTGTATTTGTTAAAAACATAAGAGACTCTTAAATACTAAGAACAAACCGAGGGTTGAGAGGGGTATGGAAGGGGGGAGAGTGGGTGATGGGCACTGAGCAGGGCACGGGTTGGGATGAGCACTGAGTGTTGTATGGAAACCAATTTGACAATAAAAACATTAATATATAACATTCTAGATTTCTGGCCTTCTGAATATGAATTTCTACAATTTGAGCCTAAATCTGTATTTTAAACAGGCTCCTTAGTTGCTTATTAACTGATGTTTGAGAACTACTACTCAAAAATGTATTTTAAACATGTAGGCATTTGTGATTTTTCTTCCATAATTTCCTCTAACATAATGGAGATCACCATCAATACATTTTATTGAGTAAACAATTATAGAGGGTGCCTTTAGGGCACAGTACACATACAAAGTTAAAATTTGCTTTCTTTATGACATTTCCAATGATGCATTTATACCCACTATAGCAATCAATTTAAAGACTTGATTTAAATACTGTAATTATAGAACTATTATTTTCTACTATTTTTCAGAGCAATTATATAACATTTCAATTACAATGTGACCTCCTTTACAAACTCTTATTGGGCATTTTATTGTAACTTACAAATAATCTCATTATATTTTAATAGACTTGCTAAGAAATGAACTTTTGGAACTCAAGTCATATTTATATTGATACTATTAAGTTTTGTGACTCAAGCACATTGTTTTAAAATAAAAGAAAAATTTCTGCAATGTCCAACTTCTGGAGTTTAGAATTTGTCCAGTTCACCTAGTAAGGATCTCACCAAATTTTCTAGTAAATAATCATATTGTCTGGAGTGGACGTGAACACTTTCTAAGTTGCAACCCTTTATAAATCCTTTGAAAATTAATATAGAATATTTTGAATGTAAGAAAAAAAGCCTCTATAGTCCTTTTTCCCTTCTTTAAATAGAAATTAAATACATGTTCTAGTCCTCTTACAGGTAGATTATAAATATATCATCAGTGGTTGAATAACAGGTAAATTGGCTACATTATACTGTACATGGTAATGAATAATTAAAAGTATCGGTTAATGTTCCTCCTAATCCTGTTTCTCTTTGGTGCTGTATTCTCTTAAAGAATCCTTTACAACTGCATGTTTTTTTTTTCTCTTCCAAAGGTCCTGCCCCACCCCACAGCCCCCGTGCTCTGAAAAACAAAAAATCACGCTCAGTGGCATGCTTCTGAATTGTTCATCCTATAGTATACTTGGGCAGCAATCTTGTCATTTCACACCTCAGCTGAAATTAAAGTAGCACAGTGTGGTGGTTCTCAACCAGGGATGAGCATCTGCATCACTGTGGAGCCTTTTAAAAATATAAACTCCAGACTCGGCCTTGAACCTGTATCAGAATGTATGGATCTGAGGGCTATGTGTGTGTGTTCTCATGGGCTTCCTCAGGTGCCAACCGCTGCATGTCCTTCATTAAGAAGGAAAACCATGGATAGCTAAGAGTGTGTGTCTAATTACTTCAGAGTTTGGGCTTTAGTTTCCAGGGGAGGATCTAATTAAAATCCTTGTCTGACTACATGATAGTTGTATGACCATGTTATTTACTCTCTCTGAGATTAATTGCTCCTCTGAAGTTATCATATCAAATTAAAAATGCTATTTTTACAGAGAGGGAGGGAGGCAAACCATAAGAGACTCTTAAAGACAGAGACAAACTCAGGGTGTTGGAGTGGGTAGGGGAGAGGGGAAAATGGGCGATAGGTATTAAGGCACTTGTTGGGATGAGTACTGGGTGTGTATGTGAGCGATGAATCATGGGAATCTACCCCCAAAACCAAGAGCACACTGTATACAATGTATTTTAGCCAACTTAACAATAAATTATGTTAAAAAATAAATAAAAATAAAAACGTTATTTTTGATAATCAAAATAAGACAATGTTAAGTGCCTGAGTTTCCCTCTATGTAAGACAAATTTTCTTCTTTAGCCTCAAAAATAAATGATTTTATATGAATAATATTCTTTATACAATCTCCTTATGCTAGTTTTCACTTCGTCAAACAGCGCTGACAGTCTCCATGAGGAATCAACCTTATTCCAAAGAATAGTCGACCAAGACAAAGCTGGAAGGAAATTCATTTTCACCATCTCTTAATATTTGATTTACAAAGAAATATATTTTTATAGCCCTTCTTGGTTTCAGAATATAAACTTGAGGCATAATCTTCTGGAACAACTTGTATATCGTTTCTAACAAAGATGATATACCATCTATCAAAGCTCAACACCACTCAGGTTGCTTGAAAGCCAAATTACTACTCAGAGGTAACACTGAGAGCTGTTGGGTTGAATGTCAGAAAAGAAAAGGAAAAACTTCAAGGCACTGGGTAATTTTGTGTATTCTATGGCTGTTTTCTAAATCGCTTCCTCTTTAAATGTAATATTCTGATACCATGGGAGAGGTAGGGATGTGTGTAAGGTATGCTTCCTAGGAATCATCAAAGGTAAAACTTCAAGCATCAGAATAATTGCTTTAACTCATTTGAGCCAATAGATACGACAAATTTTAAAGGGACCCTGCTTCTGCCTGGAATACTGTCCCTTCAGATGTTTCCACAGCTTACTTCCTCACCACTTTCAAGTCTTAGTTCAGCTATTTCCTTCTTAGCAAGGTCTCCCTGTAACCACTTATAATTGTAAACCCTTGTTTGCTTAAGTAACTATCTCCCTATTCTCTTCACTTTTTCCATAATACTTGCCACTTTCTAATACCCTTTATAATTTATATTATGTGTATTCTATCTTCCCACATGTACACACAGAGAATCAGAATATGGGCTCTATGAAGACAGAGATTTTTTCCTTTTGCCTGCTGCTGTATCCTCAATACCTACGAAAGGGTACTTTGCAGTAGTAATTTGCTCAATAAATATTGAATGAATAAGTGAATAAATATATGGGTGAATGAAGGACTATTCAGGAGCGCAACATGCCAAGAAAGCAGGACGTCCCTACATAGGGTCAAGTGATGGATATTCATCAAGGCCAGGTGAAGCAGGAAACTCATCGCCTGGGCACTCCGGAGAGAAATGTGGACTGACACATTTGGTTTTGAAGTTGCTGTCACTGCTGCATCATCCCCTGATCCTGAGACCAGATACATGGCTCCTCACATGGTCTGTACCCCATCTAAGCCACTATGCTCAACACCACCAGAATTACTGATCTCAAGTCAAAAGTTCATCATGACTCTTATCTGCTTAAGTCTTCACTGCCTCTCCCCTTCTTCAAGATAAAGTCTAAAAAAATGTATAAAACTCCTACTTGTAGTTCATTTTTCCTCATTATTGCTTGCCCTCTGTGCACCGAGTCATAGCAAAATACTTGCAGTTTTCCAGAAGCGCTGTGTTCTCGATGTCTGTGCCTCTTGTTTTCCTTTAGCAGTTCTAGCCTATTCATCTGGCCAACACCCGTGATCCTTTGAATCTCAGCACAAGTATCATCTTCCTTCTCCGAAGCCTACCCTGAATTGCCTAGGATGCAATGTTACCCTCTACTACTTAGCACACCGAACTGTACATTCCTTCTTGTAGTTCCACCAATTTCCATGTTTTACGTAGTAGCCGTCTTTATCTCTCATGTTTTTTGTTTTAAAATTTATTTTTCTGTTTTTAATGCAGTTAAACCGACTTCCTCCTCCTTAGTTTTCTTGGTATGTATTTTCTCAAGATTTTACTTTTAATATTATTGTGTTGTTATTTTTAAGTGGGCTTCTTATAATCATAATATAGTCCAAAAATCTGTCAAGCTTGGTCCTTTAATTAGAGTAGTTTATTTTCATTTATTAGGTTAGCAGTATATTTATGCTTTTTCTAATTTTTTTCCTTTTAGCTTTTTGAATTAATCGAATTATGTTTCTTAGGCTTGTTTACTAGTTTTGGAATTATACTCTTGAACTCTAGTATTTTAGTCTTTACACTCGTTTACAATATGCATAGTTAACTTAAAGTTTAAATTTAATCAGTATATTTACTCTTCTTTTGAATAATACAAGGGCTTTGAACACTTTAACCCTCATTACTACCACCGCCACCAACTAGTATGCTGTTACCTAGGTTTTTAATTGTTTTGTTTATTGTGCAAATTAAATATTATCTTTAATTACTTACTGTCAGTGTTTGTTTAGATTTATCTATGTGTTTACTCTTTCTTTGCCCACATTCTTTCTTGTATCTCAGATTTTCCTTTAAGGAAAATTTTCCTTTTTTCTTAGAATACTTTTATTCTGATAATCTCCTTAAAATTTCTTTGCTATTGTTTCTCAGTAGTTTTTTTTTAACACTATGACAATTAGTGTTTTAAATTTATTTGCTTATATTTACATAATGATGTTCACCATTCTTTCTTATCATTCAGACAAGATATGCTTTCGTGGAGAATTTGATTTTTTTAAAAAATGTTTAATGTTTATTTTTGAGAGAGTGTGAGCCAGGGGAGGGGTAGAGAGAGAGGGAGAAAAATCCAAAGCAGGTTCCAAGCTCTGAGCTATCAGCACAGAGCCCAACATAGGGTTTAAACTCACAAACTGCGAGATCATGACCTGTGCTGAAGTTGGACACTTAACTGAATGAGCCACTCAAGAGCTCCTGGGAGAATTTGATTTTTTGTTTAAATATGTATTTTAGGGAAATACATATGTGAGGGTTTCTTGGTAATAAATTCTTTAGTTTTAGGTTTTTACATTTATTTTTTTAATGACTAAAAATAAGTGTTTTGTCTTTGTTCTTGAAAGACATACTATTATACTTGCCAGTAATTTATTTGTCTCTTGGAACTTTAAATCATTCCACTACCTACTTTATCACATTACTGCTGTTCAGAAATCAGTTGCAATCTAATTGCCATTCCTTCTTAGGTTATTTACTTTTCTTTCTGACTTCTTGTAAGAATCTTCTATGTTCTACAGTTTGTATGTGATGTGCATGAACTTCTTTGCATTAATCCACTTAAGATAAATTTGGCTGCTTGAATCTGATAATTGCATCTTTCTTCAATTCTACAAATTTCCCAACAATCATGTTCTGGAATATTGTCTCTTCCCCATAATATTCATTCTTTCCAGATTTTTTTTTAAGTTTTAAAAAACGTTTATTTATTTTTGAGAGAGAGAGATGGAGCATGAGTTAGGGAGAGGCAGAGAGAGCTGGAGACATAGAATTCAAAATAGGCTTCAGCTTCGAGCCATCAGCACAGAGCCCAACCCGGGGCTCAAACCACCAGACTGTGAGATCATGAACTGAGCTGAAGTTGGACACTCAACTGACCTGAGCCACCCAGGTGCCCCTATTCATTCTGGATTCTGATTACATGTACCTCTTTCAAAAATTTTCATATTTTTCTTCTTTATATTGCATTCTGGGTAATTTCTTCACATTTATATTCTACTTCACTAATGCTTTCTTAAGCTGTGTCTCTAATGCTAACTAACATTTATAACACACACACACACACACACACACACCATATATGTTTAGAACTTTTATTCATTCTTTTTTCAGCTATGGTGCCTGGCTATCTCTAATGTTCCTTTGTTCCTTAGCCATATTTGAGTGATCCTCTTTATTTCTTTAAACAGATTTAACATGTCTATTTTATATTCTGAAATGACAAAAATACAGTATGTGCAATCTTCGAGGGTCTGATCCTGGCATTTATTTCTTTTGCTGACCCTCACTCATGTTAGCTCCTAGGTATATAATGTGAGAATTCTTGAAGTTCTGGATTAAGGTGTATTCTTCTAGAGAGGATTTTCTTTTACTTATCGTCAGGTGTAAACTTAGATTTTGGGAGAACACACAAGTACACACTTCATGTAAGAGCTGGGTTGTGGTTCTCAGTGGAGACTTTTTTCCTCCCTCCGGCAAGAGCTAATGTTGAGACAAATTAATTTCATTAGTCTCTTGCTTTTAAGAGTGGTTTTCCTACCCTATTTTACTATTTCCCTTTGGTAGTTACTGTTAAACAGTTTTTGCTTTATTTGAGACACTTTTATAGTCCCCCTAGGCTTTTCCTCCTGTCTCCTGTATATGTGTGATCTCAGCCCTAGGCCACCAGGCAAGGGCAGAAGCACAAGATAGATGCTAACTGCCTTCTATTTGGATTTATGATTTGGGCCTTTGAAGAAATCCTTTACTTTCCTGCCAGTTCGGCTATGCATTCTTTGGTGATGTTTTAAGAGGAATTTTCAGGGTATCTGTCCCATCATATAATTAGAAATGTAAGTCCTTTAGGTGCCTCGGTGGCTCAGTCGGTTGGGCATCTGACTCCTGATTTCGGTTTGGGTCATGGTCTCAACAGTTCATGGGATTGAACCTCGTGTTGGGCTCTGCACTGGCAGCTCCGAGCCTCCTTGGGATTCTCTCCCTCATTCTCTCTCTGCCTGTCCCCCACTCTGGCTTCTTCTCTCTCTCTCTCTGTCTCAGAATAAATAAACTTAAGAAAAAAAGGTAAGTCCTTTCAGTATTCTGAATTACCCATTTGATAACACACATTCTTTTGTAATTGTCAATTAAATTTTCTATTTGTCCCAGTTGATTGTGTTTATCCTGGGGGCAGGAACTGTTTCTTAATATACACTAATTTAAGAAATATTCAAAAATATTTATTCAAGAAATACTCGGTTTCTATTACATACCATGCCCTGGTATGCTGAATTTGTTGTATATACAAAGGTAGTCTAAATTGAAATGGTCTCTGAACTTAACATGCTGACAATTAGAAAAAATAAAAACTTACATTTGTTGAATCATTTCTAGTTATTGAATGGCCAGCTGTTCTGATAAATGCTTTACATTTATTGCATTTATATTATTTATTTATATTTATTAATATTGTAAAATATTAATTTTCACAATTACTCTATGAGTTTGCCATTATTATTATTTCACTTTAAAAATGAGGAGACTGAGGCTGAGAGAAGTGACTTGTAGGTGGCAAGAGAAGAGTGTGATAATTATTATGATAAACTAGCCATTACTTAATTTTTAAAATTGTAAATAATCTCTTTCTGGTGAATTCTCTTAATGTTGCCCATTGCAATAGACTGAACATTATACACAGTGTCAGAGATTCACTTAAACATATGTAAAGGAAAGTGGGGAAATATCTCTAAGAATGAACCCAGTCAGAGGCTGTAAGTTATATTCAGTATCAAAGTATATCTTCAGTCAGAAACATGAAACCTTTCTAAATAATCATAGTATGAAACCTTTTTCTGAAAGTATTCAAACCTTGGTTATTTTACACATATCAGAATTTTTAACTGAGTCCAGTCTTTGAGCACCTACTTAATGTGGCAGAGATTTATCTCATCATATAAGTTCTAGGAAAATGAAGGAGACATATTGTATATGCCTTTATAGTTATAAATTCTTAAAGTGTATCAAGTATGACAATAGTAATTGCTATGTAACATATAGTTGACTTTTAGTTTATTAGTGACATCTTCTGCAGTAACTTGTATTTTATTCAGCCTCACTTGCTTGACATTTGAAGTACCCCCCCCACCTCCCATTCATTTTAATCTGCCTTATTATAGGTTCCAGCCTCTTATATTCTTTGTTTTCTACACTTCCTTATCTCCTGTGGCAGCCCAGGCAGCTGCCCAATCTCCTCTTATTCTCACTCCTCACCTACTATATGATGAGTTGCGGTATGAGATTTTCCTGCAGGTAGCAATGGGAACTTTTCTGTTCAGTTGTCTTGTACCCCTGGCCTCTATGCATACACAATGCTCACTTTCTGATGTTATCTCTCCCCCTTACTTGCAAATGCTCTATTCTGATGACTCATTTCTTGTGAGTCAGCCCCATCCTAAGTGTGTTTGTTTCATATTGTATTCTTCCTTCTTTTTTCTTCTTCTTTCTTTTCCTAAATGCTTTAAAAGGTTTTGGCTCTGAATTTTCAAGAGGAGTCTATAAAATCCAACAATGGGTGCTTCAGGGAATTTTTTTAATGTTTATGTATTTATTTTGAGAGAGGGAAAACACAAGCAGGGGAGGGACAGACAGAGAGGGAGAGAGAGAATCTCAAGCAGGCTCTGTGCTGTCAGCACAGAGCTCGACATGGGGCTCCATCTCATAAACCCATGAGATCATGACCTGAGCCAAAACCAAGAGTCAGACGCTTAGCTGACTGAGCCAATCAGGCACCCCTCCTTCAGGGATTTTTAATAGAGCATGATGTCGGCAAGAAGTCTTATCAGGATTTTTCACATTATAATTTTGCACTTTGTTTTGTGACGACGGTACACCCAGAAAAAACACATTGTTCATTTGAGTACGGGAAGTATCAACTGTTCTAGAAGGAATGGTGGTGTAGGTAAATAGAGGAAAACATCGTCAGAGAAAAAAATCATCTTGTTTAACATTTCAGAAAGTGCTGACAGTATAGATGCTTTTCTTATTTTCAGCAGCTCTAATCAGACAATGATTACCTGGTACACCTTAAGGGTAAAGAAGGAAGATTGGTGAATCTAAGACTCAAGTGCTGGAAATCTCACAGAAGAGTGGGCTTTTGATGGATCTTAGGACTGTGATTAATTACAGGCCAACAACTGCATGAGTCATAACTTGTTAGTCACATTAAAACTGTATCTAAATCAAGTTGAAAATAAAATATAGATCTATTTTTCCTCCATGAAAAATAAAAGTGGCTCCCAACATCAAAGACCATAACATTCCTATAATTATACACACTCTGTTGTCAAACTCCCCTCAGTTCTTCAGAAAAATATCTCACAATCAACACAAACCCAACAGAATTCAGAGAAATTAGTCAAACCATCCGTAGAATGTTTGTGAAGTATACTGATAAGGAGAGAAGAAATGAATAATAGTAATTACTTCAAAATTCCCAATAGTAAATTAAAAAGTAACAATTTTTAGAAAAATGAATATCTGAAAGTTAAAGACAAGGCGAGTAAAAGTATCTACATTTATGAGCATTTAAATCTTGGTTTCTTAACAACTGTATACAATGTCAGTGCCTTGTGCTTTTCCTAAAGACATTACTGATGGATTTGCTCATTTAACGACACACATTTGGTTGCATTTTTCTTTATTTTTATGACATCTTATGTATTTAGAAGAAGTTTATCAAGATTTGCTTGTGCAAATTCAGGCTTTTTAAAAAAGAGTATTTCTCAGTTGATGCCTGTACCTTGTTCTGCATTACTAACAATTATGCAAATGAATCTTAGAACCACCCACATCCACTTGTAACATCAAGCTCCCTCTGTACAGTAGGACTAAAATTCAGAGATTAAATATATCTATAATAGTGCTGAACTTTTAAAATTTAAATTGGAATATTTTTGCTTTTGAAGTGGCAATCATATATTTTATAACATTATTACCTAGTGGGATGGTATGCTGTTTTTTTCTCCATTCTGTTCATTAAAATACTCGTGTGCATAGGCAAGCCTCCATAGAAATTTACCTATCTCTATCCTTTTATTTCTTTTACTGGTGAGGGCACAGTCAAAAAGCTGAAAAGTAAAGGCTGACTTGCAGAATGATCAGCTGGAAAGAGTCTCAAAAAGTAATCTAATCTATTCCTTGGCTTTTATCCCAAGTAGCATTTTGCTTATATTTTTACTTACAACATTTCTTTTATTCTGCCTGAAGTTATAGTTGGTCATATCCTCTTTTCGTCTCCTTTAGTACACTGAAATCTCTTTAAAGATATTTTAGCTATCTCTCAGTGTCTCATCACGCTTGTCACAATGTTCAATAATTGTTTAAGTGGAACCTAAGAAACACAAATTTTTATCTTGTTTTTAAAAACCTCCAGAGAAAATAATCATGGATACATTTGAGAAAGAAGTGAACATGAGTTTAAAATGATTTACCCTAGAGTTAAAGTTCATGACTTCTATTTCTGTCCTTCACAGAGCTAAAGAAATTAGCTAATGTCTAATGTTGAGGGTTCTAAGGGAGATAGGCTGGATTTGTGTACTGTATTCATCAATCCTTAGTTGTATGGCCATGAGCCAGTCACTAAACTCCTCTAGGACTCATTTTCTCATTACTAAGATAGTGATAATAGCAGTTAACTTCCTCAGACGGTTTTCCTAAGAATTAGATATGATACAAACATAAAATGCTTAGTGCAATTTCTGATATGTAGTAATGCCCACTCATTAAATGTTGGCTATCATCATTACCATTATCACCATCATCCAGCTGGATTTCCACAGTCAATAGTTTCAAATCTAGTCTTTAATTCCTTAATTACTTTCTGTCCCATGAACATTGAAAAAATCCAACTGTCCATTTTTTTTTTTTTTTGCTCTTGTCATTTGCTCTTCGAATGGTCAGTCCTACTATTTAATATTGTGTCCAAGGTGCTACCAAAGCAATGAGAAAAGAAACTGAGTTGGGAAGGTCTAGAGAACAGCTGACATAATTGGTGGACATGATAATCTACATACAAAATCTGAGATAATAAAGAGCTACTGATTAAAATTAATTAGACAATTCATCAAGGTAGAAACATGTAAGACCAACCAGTAGTCCTTCTATACAACAGCAACAGCAAAGCAGAAAATGAAATAGAAAAAAAGATACTATTCATAATGGTGACAATACCTTTAAGGTTCCTAGGCATAAATATAACAAAGACATGCATGTCTCTGTGATATTTATTGTTAGTTAGAACCCAGCATGAATTTCAAGCTAGAACAAATGAATACATAGGAAGACATAGTATTATTTTGCTATTACTTCTTTCAAAATTTTCTATAAATTCTGTCAATTTCCAAGCAAACCCTAGGAAAATGTTTCTTTTCGGGGGAGGACAAACTAAAAACGTGATTTTATTATCATATGGAAGTGTAAAGGTTCAGAATTGGACAAGACAACTAGAAAAAAAGACAATAGGAGGGAAAAATGCCCTACCAGATGATAAATATATAATAATTAAGAATATTGATGGGCACAGGGATAGACAAACAGTAGATTTGTACAAAAAAATTTGAGAATCCATAGCCTATTTAAGTATACATGGATCAGGAGGCATTATAAATAATGGACTAATGGTGATAATGGGATAATTGCCTTTGGAATTGAAAACAAAATGAAATTAGGTTTAAATTTTTATACCATACATAAAAATAAACTCCAAAAGATTAAAGACCTAAATGTGAAAAAAGAACTTAAAAATCCTGAAAATGTAGAAGAGTATCCTTATTACATCTGGGCAAGAAAGAATTTATTATATAACATACAAGATGATAAAAAAAATAAACAAATTCAATACATCAAAATACAAAACTTTTCTACCATGAAAGACACCACAATGCTAAAAAAGTAAAGTGCCTGAAAGATATATATGCTAACATATAAAACAAATAGTAAATATTTAGAATATATAATATCATTCAGAAAAAGACATTAGAGAAATGGACAAAGAAGAGTCTAGGAAATTCATTAAACCAGAATCTCAAATGGCAGATAAATTTATGAGAAGATGCCCAATATCTTTTGTAATCACGGCAGAGAAAAAAGTAAAACAATGAAGAGGAGCCATTTCACATTATTAGAAGTAGCAAAAATTAAAATGTCTGACAATGTCAAGTATTGGTAAGAATTAGGAGAAACTGGAAGTCTTATATGCTCTTGGTGTAAGTGAAAATAGAGAACCCAGTTTGAAGTATAATTTATCAATAATTAGTAAGGTTAAAAATGAACAGAACCTATAACCTAATAATTACACTTCTAGATATACACCCCAAAGACACTTTTATCTCTTGTGACAGAGGTATATTTAAGGATATTTGTTTATAGCATTATTTTTAATAGTCAGGAAGTTAGAAACACTCTAAATCTCATGGATCATTAATGGTATAGTCATATGAGGGGCTACTGTATACATATAAACATGCAAAGATTTTGAAAATGTAATATTTATCTAAAAAATAAATATAAAATGATTTACATGATGAAGAGAATATTCAGTTGTATCTGAAGTGAATGTAGGATCTAAGCAATTACATCTAATTACATAAGGGTTGGACATTTGTATAATTTAATCATATAAGTTGATATGATAACTTATTACATGGCATATTTAGACTGGTGAAAAGATGATAGTCTGAAAGGAAAAAGAATGAGATCAAAACATTTATTTCAGAACAAGATTATTTAGCAAAACTTAATACAATTGAATTTAAAGATATAATAAACTTCATGAAGTTCACATAAATTTCAAAAAAAAAAATGTCTCTCCTAGCTCTGTTATTAAGTGTCTGGAAAAATGCCACCATGCCTATCTTCAATTCTCAAGACTCACAATCTGACATCCACCCCTGGTAGCTAGGTTTTTGGTCCTTTGTTGTGTGAAGGAAGTCAGGATTCCCTAAAAGTAGTTGATTCCTTCTTACAGAGTAGGGAAAATAAAGTTGTACTTGAAATGAGTAGTGAGAAATGCTTTCAAAGTATTGAAAATGAGAATGCTTTCAAAGACGTCTGAGGGCAGTTTCTATCGGGAAAACTATGCCTCCAGGGGTTGTGCCAATCAGAGCACTAAAAGAAAATAACAATCCTGTCAAGGCCCAGGAGTTCACATATTACTTAAAATAGGTCAATCATATGGATATAGAGAAGCAACAGCATCTATCAATTTCCAGTAATGCATATAGAAAATACATATATCAACTGAACTACTTAAGTATATTGTATTTTATTTTCATCAATCCCATTAGGAAAAATTCAGATGGTAAAAATTTAAGGAGGAAGCTATGTTAAAAAGTTGTGTATGAGGTGCTAAAAGGAAAATTGGTAAGGGTGACAATTAAGGGATGCCCATAAGACAGGATGTGAGAAACCATTTCTCAGCAACAGAGCAATTGACATCTGGAAGCAGGTGTATTACAACAAGAATACAATCCTAATAATCACTGGCTCTGTGAGACCTCATAAGAAAGCACACCCAGGTCCTGTGTTTAGGTCTCACAACTCTGGCTAATAATCTAAATGTATAAACGTATCAAAGTACTAATTCTATGATATGTAAATTTAATCTCTAATTAAACAGCCATCTTGAGGTGGTTGTTTCCTTGGCAATTTTGCACAGGATGGTATGACAAATGATGAAACTGATAGAGAAAGACACCACATTCTTAGTATTAATACTTTTGTGTTAAGTGCAAGTATAGTAATGATTTGTAATTACTTTGCTAATTTGTATTTGTGCTCTCTGCTTTTTAAAGAGAATGTTTAAAGAAAACTGACGTAAAGGACTTGAGATTCTCATTGAAATACTTAGAAAGATTTAACTTAACTTTGTGGTCAATGTTTAGATGCTCAAGGCAATCTGATTTCTAGAACCATCCATTTAGATTTATTGAATGTATTAGTACTGTTTGAGTGCTTAGTAAGATTTTTTTGTTTTTCTTGTAAGTATTTCAAAGTATACCTTCCTGGATGTTTGAAGTACTTGAAAGAATCAGACAATATCAAATTTGTCATTTTATTTAAAAATGTTTAAGACACTTTTTAAAAAATATTTTTAAGTTTTTAGAGGACTTTAATGTACCAAATGCATGAATAAATTTAATATTAATCCAAGCACCAATACAGGCTGATATTTTATTTTATTTTGTTTTTAAAGTTTATTTATTTGGAGAAAGAGAGTGAGAGCAGCAGAGGGGCAGAGAGTGAGAGGGAGAGAGAATCCCAAGCAGGCTCCTCAATGTCAGTGCACAGCCTGATGCAGGGCTTGAACTTAAAACCACGAGGTCATGACCTGAGCCAAAATCAAGAGTGGGATGCTTAACCAACTGAGCCACTCAGGTGCTCCACAAGTTAGTATTTTAATGTATTCACAGAATCGTTGTTTTAAACAGTAAGATTCATAAGTTTACTTTGAAATCTTACAAAAGCTGAGCTTTAAAGTTAAATCTATCAAAAACAACACCAGCAACTCCATCCATTGCAGATGGACTATCATATAGACAGCAATAAACATATAACAATGTGACCTGAGGAGGGGAAGATGGCAGACATAAAATTTTATCTTAAATACTTAATTTGTCAATAAATCTGAAATAATCATAACAAAGTGTTTGTTTACTGGTGGCAGGTACATTGGTGATAATTATATTATCCATTGTTTTTTTGATGTTTCTCAATTAAGAATCTGTTGTGAAGATTCAAATAATAATACAGGAAGAACTCAAGAGACCAATAAAAGTGGTGAACTGGACACAGTCTTGGGCTATTTAAATAGATTAGCTATGAGGATAATGGCTGAGTAATTAAAATTATATAACAAAACGCTTTCATTTAAAGTAAAACAACTTAAGAATGAAAGAAGTAAAATTAGAAGAAAAAAAAAGAATGAAAGAAGATGTCAATATGTCTCATACCTTATGACTGATGAACTAACACAGTGACGAGCTGAGATTCACTCTCTTTCATGTAAAGTGGATGAAATAATGTGTATTTGAGTAAAATAGTAACTGGTGATGAAATATATTCTTTCTAACAAAACCTGGAAATAAATCATAAAAGTCTGCAGTGGAAACTCCAACATGGAGCAAAGTTTATGTGCTAACATCTAAGAGAAATAAAGGATGATTTATTTCTATGTTGTCATGACATTATTCCCAGAAAATTCATATTATTGGGTAAAATACTCAAATTTATTGTGATAAAGTCAGGATGTATTCGAGAGACTCCACATAAAACAAAACTGAGGGATTGAAAAGCCATGGCTGACTTCACTAGGATGATATCGAAATGGACTTGTAGGAGAGTTTTTGAGCAGATAGCCTATTAACTGCCTTAATCACCCACCTTACGCATAATACAGGGTTCTAAATGCTTCCAGGGTGCTTCTAAAAAGAAAATCATCTCCAACGGGCAAACATTTTCCATTGGTGAAGACAGTCAAAGGGAAGGTGCTGTAGGGTTTGCAGTTAATTCCTGCAAACTGTCACGCTTTTTTGAGGAATTCGTTGATTTCGTACAAATTGATCTGATGGGGTTTTTTGGGGTGAACTTTTATTTTTTTTAAACTTTTAAAATGTTTATTTATTTTTGAGAGACAGAGAAAGACAGAGTGTGAGCAGGGTAGAGGGAGAGAGGCAGAAACACACAGAATCTGAAGCAGGATCCAGGCTCTGAGCTATCAGCACAGAGCCTGATGCAGGGCTTGAACTCATGAGCTGAGACCATGACCTGAAGTCTGCCACCCAACCGACTGAGCCACCCAGGCGCCCCTGGGTGAACTTTTAAAAACAAGTATTTCAGGAGAGTATATAACTTAATGAAGTACATGGGCTATGGATTCAGCTAGGGATTGAATTCATGTCTTGCCTGTAAGTAGTATATGAGACTCAAGTTTCTTTATCTCCAAAATGGGGTTGAGAGGGCTTACGTGGGCTGGGAGACAGGACATGATGTGAAGTATCCAGCACAGTGCTCCTGGCAGATACTCAATAACAGGTAGCTATCGTGATTGTGATTGTTATTTTTTATGATATTGTTATTCATTTGGCAAAAGGCATGTGAACTTTTTTTCTACTCATTTAATTATTCCCATTAAACTTGAAAAATAATAAGGATTTCTGTTTTGATTTTAGTTATTTCAGTGATTGAAGTGAAAATAAATTTCCATGAAAAATCTCGTTGTATAATTGTTAAATCATCTGCAATAAATGATTACACTGACAGCCCAGTTAGGTTTCAGAGCTATATTGTCTACCCCTTCTGTAACTTTTCTGCCTTACTTTCTCTAAGGTATTCAGAAGGACGATTATATTTATCTCTTCCAGGTGAATGAATGAGTTCACTTTAAAAACTTTTTGCAAAAAACAACAATCACTAAGCCTGTATTGAGCTTATCTAACTAATTTGATTAAATTATTGATAGGGTGTTTTCCAGAAAACTAAAACTATGATATTCCTTAATTTTCCACTTTGAATATAGTAAAGGTGAATTATGTTTTACATTATCAAAATGTTTGTCCTTCTAGGTTAGGAGAAGCTTTCTTATTTGGGTTAAATTTTAGTTCTTAAATGATATTACAAAGAAGATATTAAATATGATATCAGCTATATTTAGGTTTACTCACATGTATAATGAGAAGCTTTAATCCAAAGATGTATTTTCAGTGTTTATGTATCACTGAGTGTCATGGTTTATATAGTCTTTTCTCAACTCACACAATCAATATACTTGTTGATTATCATTAAAATTTTGTAAAGGATATATACATAGGTGTACTGGGAAAGTACTTCAAAATACATGCATACGCTTATTAAGCTGACTGCCTTAGAATGTTTCAGGTTGGTGGACCTGAGCTCATCTTGGTCTAGGAAGTAGAACTGGAGTTTTTCTGGATTATTTTTAATGTACTACATACTACTTCTATTGAGATGCTTTGGAAATATAATTAAGTGCGAATATGGCTACTAATATAATTAAGGAGAAAGTACAGTTAGGCTTTTCTAAGCCAGTCGAAGCCATTGTGCCAGCTGCCTCATTCAGTAATAAATCGTATCTGATGTCTGGAATCAGAAATACCATGTAAGCATGTTTTATTTTCTTTTCCTCTCCATAAAAGTTTGGGGGATTGTTTAGAATATGATTTCTGATAGAGTCAAATGAAGTCTCAATCAGACTGTTAAGTATCTGCTGAACTGCTTTTTTTTCGTGGGGTTTGAGGTTGTTTTGCAAAATCGATGGTGTGCTTCAGAAAGAGCATATCATGTGTGGAGCGGATATAATACAAAACCGTAAACTACAATGGATGTAAGAGAATATCTTACAAATTCCAAGAAGTATCACAAAAAAGCCATGAATATGAGTATTACCTTACATTCTATTTTAGCCTTAGTAATATTAATGCCAGAGAGAAAAGATGGATAGGAAAATTATTTAATTATAAACAATCTATAGAGAATGAAAATCTAGTCTCACTGACTAGAATTTCACTGAATTTCAGTCAGTGAGACTAGATTTTCATTCTCTATAGATTGTTAATTCTATAGAATTAACTTCTAGAGGAGTTTAGGTTAGCAAACAAAGCCAATGGTGCTAGATAGCCTGGGTTCAAATCCTGAATCTATCATTTACTAATTGTGTGACCTTGGTTTAGTGACTTAACCACACTCAGCTGGAAAATGGGGACAACGACAACTGCCTAAAAGCATTCTGGTGAGTATTAAGTGAAATGGCACATGTGAAGCTCTTGGAAAAATGGCTGGCACATAGAAATTAGTCAATGAATATCAGCTATTATTGCTATTTCAGAGCTATAGTCCCTAGTGTTCTGTTTTTGCTGAGACTCATGGACAGATAACGTCCAACAGGCCAATATACCCTGTTGGTCCATCTTCCATAACTTTTTTTTAACTTTTATTTATTTTTGACAGACAGGGAGACAGAGCATGAATGGGGGAGGAGCAGAGAGGGAAACATGGAATCCAAGATAGGCTCCAAGTTCCGAGCTGTCAGCACAGAGCCTGACGCGGGGCTTGAATGCACGAACTGTGAGATCATGACCTAAGCCGAAGTCAAGCTTAATTGATGAGCCACCTAGTTGCCTGGTCCATCTTCTATAGAGCACCCTTCTATACTGTTTCACAAAAAATATGTTGGAATGCAAATTATCAAGAGTGACATTATTATTATAAAGATAACTCTGAATCTGTTCTTACTTAAAATAAGAAATAATTAAAAACTTCAGTACTCAATTTTAGTAGCAGGTTAATAACAACACATGTCACAGTATATTATGACACACTTGTCTGAGAACAGTTCTTTTAGGAAGTAAAGGGAAGGGAGAGAGCTACGTGATGAAACAGAAGCTACAGTTTTGGATAGCCTATTAAATGAAAACCAGTTCCTTTTCCATTCATCGTCCACTCATCCCTCTGCCCACCAGGCCATCCACCTATGTATCCAACCATCCTTCTATCTATCAAATATTTATAGAAAGTCTATATGGGGTTGGCAATACTGAAGTATTACTCTGGAGTCCTCGGTGTGTTTGTTTTGCTGTTGTTCATTGTCTATTTTCGGTTTTGGTTTTTACTCTTTGGGGGAACATCACATCCTGGCAAAAGGGGGGGAGAATAAACTTTCTCCTAACACTCTCAGAAATGAACATTCATTTCTTCAATGCTGTTTGAGCAAAAAATCTGAGGTTACAGATGAATGCCTGCCCAATCCTAGATTCTAGATGGAAAGAATCCTTGGACCAATATTCAGAGAAGTGGGAGAGAGAGGAAGACATATATTTATGCACAGAATCAGAGTATATCTCATGGAACCTGGGCAGTTCCTTTGATTTTTCTCTAGATTTTATTATTCTGTGGTTAGTGACCCAAGAAGGTGGCTTTTAGATTAAATTTTGGTTAAATATTGTTCTTTATGGGGTTAATAAAGAGTTAATATGGCAAGTATAATTTAGAATATTTTTGTTTAATTTTGCTTGTTCCTGATACAGGGGGGTTATTATACTCTAAAATAAATCTTTAACTTTAGTGGATAGCTACTTTTTTAATGATTCCAGCACATGTTTATTTATTTAGCAGATTAACTGATGAGCTATCATAGTATTTACTATATAAGTATGTAAATCTAAACAAAGAGTGAGGTATAACAGAAAAGGGAAAAGCTAGCACTCTATTTCTATTTCTTTCCCAGAATTTCCTGATAGGTTTTACATAATCAGTAACTGTACATTACATGGTCAAATAAAAAATTAGAATTTAGACGATAGAAGTAATGTATATTTAAATTACTTCTTTTTCCAAATTAAAAAATAACTCAATTAATAATTCCTTTTCTTGATCTTCTTCTAAATGAGGTTGCTAGGTTTTTTTTTTTTTCTCAAAAATGTCTAGTGATAATTAAGGATACAGTTAGTAGAGTAATTAGAACTCTGCACTTAGTACAGGGGATGTTCACCAATGGTGACTGCTACTGTATGTAAACATTAGTTAGACTAACCCCAGGCCAATGTGTGTGACTCCTCAGGGCATCTACTTGGAAGCTAGAAAACTTGTTGTTTTCAAGAGTATTGCTCTCAAATTGCTAACACATAAAAATAAAAATTAACATAAGAGAAGACTGAAGCAGGAGAGAAATAGAGACCATCCTTTTCTGTTGAATATTTGACTTTATAATATTTTACATATTATACAAGGAATAAATTATAGTCATTATGAAGATATACACAACAAACTGCTTTTTCCTTTGGGTAAGAAACATTCCACCTGGTTACATGTTACATACCTTTAATATGAATTACATGAGTGATGGCTTTAAATATTTGGTGCATTATAGCAAAGATGAGGAGTTTATTGTATTTTTTGCTAAGCTTATAGGGTACATCAGTATGAAATATTAAGAGTCATAAAATATTTCACTGGAGTAGCATAGGTATCCTGACGTCACTGTAATCACAACAAAAATCCAGTTATCTGATTATGTAATGTAATAATTATACCATGATTCTAAATTTTAATATTTAAAAGCAGTCAAATAATATAATCAAAATGCCAGCAACTCAGAAATAGTTCTATTTCACAGTATGAGTACGAGCAGGTGAAATTCTGATATGGCCATTTTGATGCTGTGGACTCTTCAGTGAAGAAATTTTGGCAAAGGAACATTTTGATATGACCTACAGAGCAACCATTAAATTCTGAACTTCTTAAAATGCCGTGTTATTTGCACAAAGCCATCCACATCCTCTCCTGGACACTCACCACACACTAGCACATGAACTGTCCTGAAGTCGTGCTGGAACCCATGTCTGGCCTCACTTTATGGAGACTATCATGAAAGATGGCACAGAATGGGGCACACCGCTTAAGCTCGTTACTTGAAACACCATTCCCATCAATATATTTAAAAACTTCTTTTACAACTTGAAGTGACTGAATTTCGAAAAGGCTGTGTCAAAATGTTCTGTTCTTTACCAGTACTATGCTTGTAAAGATGAGCAAGGAAACCTACGGAAGAAAAAGCACTCCTGCATTTACTTCAAGTACATGTGAAAATGGAATAAGTAAGCACAAAAGACTCAAGATATTATTACAGTACCAGAGTATTTGAGGACTGGAAAATACCTCAAAGAGCCTGTGGTTTAAGCACTGACCAGATACTCAAATGTCCTGCACATTGCCTGGTGCCTCGGTCTCACAAGGCTGCTCTCCGGGCAAGTCACTTGACCCTCCCCTGTGATGTCAGTTGACCCCAAACTGAGCTTGGCAGATGGTGAGGATAACAGGAATCCTGGTTCGACACTCTGGAAGACTTGATCTCATCACAAATCCTGCTCTGTACGTGAGCGCTGCTTTGAACTGGGTATTTTCCTTCTAACTGAGACTAAGTCTTGACCAGATCTTGGCTCTTAAAACTGTTTCTTGTGCATGCATCTCTATTTTCATTATCCTTCTTAGGAAATGGGGGCTACCTCACTTTCCTCAGGTCCCTCAGAATGCCATCTATTTCATAAAAGTAGTTTTATTTATTTCATTTTATTTATTTTTGTATGTAGAGCCATAATTTTATTTACCCATATATTCTTATTAGCTTAACTTCCCAGATTGAGGAATAAGCCAGCAGTGGCAACTGAGTATGTCTATGAATGCTTCTCTTAGGGCCTTGTAGATTATGGTAGAGGGTTAAAAAATTATTATTTTATTTTATTTCTAAAGTTTATTTATTTGAGAGAGAGAGGGAGAGAGAGAGCACGTGCATGAGTAGTGGAGGGGCAGAGACAGAAGAGTGAGAGAATCCCAAGCAGGCTCTGCGCTGTCAGCCAGCAAAGAACCCAACATGGGGCTCAAACTCACCAACTGGGAGATCATGACCTGAGCCAAAACCAAGAGTCGGATGCTTAAGGGACTGAACCACCCAGGCGTCCCCAAAGTAGTTTTATTTTAAATTGATTTATATATTTTATTCATTAGCTAACACATCCTTTGCCTAACATAATTACCATTTTGTTGTTGTTAAAGAGATTTACTCTCTCAGCAATTTCCAAGTATACAATATGGCATTATTAATTATAGTTACAATGTTATATATTAAATCCCAGAACTAATTTCTCTCATAATTGGAAGTGTGCATTATTACCAACATTGCCCCAATTCTCCCAAACCCTAGCCCCTGGTAACCACTGTTCAATTCTGCTTCCATGAATTCAGCTTCTTGAGATTCCCCATATAAAAGATATTATACTGTGTTTTTCTTTCTGTGTCTGACTTATTTCACTTGGTATAATGCCTTCAAGTTTCATCCATGTTATTGCAAATGGCAGGATTTCCTTTTTTATGGCTTGGATAATATTCCATTGTACGTATGTACTATACCTTCCTTATCCATTCATCCGTCAATGGACACTTAGTTTGTTTCTATGTCTTGGCTATTGTGAATAATGCTGCAATGAACATGGGAGTTTAGATATTGCATCAAGATCCTGATTTCATTTCCTTTGGATATATGCCCAGAAGTGGGATTGCTGGATCATATGGTAGTTCTATTTTTAATTTCTTGAGGAAAGTCTATTACATTACCGCCAATAGTACACAAGGGTTCCCTTTACTCCACATCTTTGTCAACATTAGAATACCCCCTTTTAATGGGAGCTCTGCTACCTCCAGACATTATCCTTCTGATGTACACTGCTATCCATTTGGCTATACCTCTAGGCTTTCCTGGTTCTGGTCTTTCTCATGACCACGCTCCAGCTGTCTATTACGTTTTGCTGATCCTTCTTGATACTAGCTGCAACTGCTGCTTGTCACAATACTCACTGAATGCAACATGACACCTGCCTGAATCAATTTTCTCCAATTCCAGCTAGGCCTACTCTCTCAACAACCTCTGCCAGTACTGGAATAGAGGCTCAGGTCCTGTCCTTCCTAGACTACCTTTGGTCAATATGCCTCTCTCTATCATGATTAGGATGCAATTTCTATTAAGTGGTCATCCAATTGCTTGAGGCTTAGAAGTCCAAGGACCCATTAGTTTTTGAGGAAGTTCATTTTATTAATTAAAACTAATGACTAATAGAAATATTTTTATTATACAAACTTGACATCAGAACCTACATAACACACAGTGTTTGCTTTTGTGCCTGGTTCTGCCCTGTTGAGTCTCAAAAAACAGGTCAAAATGGCTCTTTCACAAAAGAATTCTCCAATTATTTGGTAACAGCTACTCTCTTCCCTCTGCAATTTTTTTTCTTTTGGGATAAACATCCAAGTTTCTTCAGTTATTCCTCTTCACAAATGTTTTCAAATCCCTTCACTCCTTGTTGGCTCTTTTTGGAACATGCTTCCATTTGCCTATATTTTTCTTTCAGGGCACTCTAAGCTAAACTCAGTAATACTCTAAGTGGTTTTACTAAGGTAGAGTTGAGTGGAATTCCAATTCTTCTTGTTCTCCAACATTCTGTGCTTCTTCTAAATTAATCTAAGATTGCAGATAATTGGAACAGGCTGGCAAGAGAGACTCTGAGTTTTAATAATGAGTATTCTAAGTTAAATAACTATCAAACAGAACAAAACGAAAGCTATATTTTCTTAAGATCATTTTTTTTTTAAAAAAAGGAGTATACAGAAAGTTACTCTGAGAAGGCAAAAGCTGAGTTGATTTTGTGTAATAAATCTAATTAGATTAAGGTTCAGTAAGTTATTTTCCTCCATAAAGCAGATGCTGATTTACATACATATTTTCAAACTATCTTCCTTCAAGTGTATGTGCACACATATATTTATCATTCAATTATTAAAATAATATGCAATCTGTGCCTCATATCAGTTGTAGCAGTATCAGAGCTTAATGGGATAGAATAATTTCATAAAGGCTAGACAGAAAAACATTCAAATATATACTGGGAGCAGATAATTTGAGCTCATGCAGACAAAAGGGAGATGGTAAAAATGAAGAGGTTTATGTAGTTTTCTATATTAAGGAAGAATCTTCTAATTATGCTTTGAGTGGTGTTGAAAATGTCTATGATAGAGGTCATGAAGTTCAAGGTCCTTCAGCAGGGTGATTAGATCATGGCGCAGACTGAAATCTGAAAACTGTTTCTGTGCTTTTAAATTAATCAACTTCTTGAGGATTCGGATGCACCACAAGTACTGAATTAGATTAAAGGGTCTGACTAAAATGTGGTTTGGAGGCAAACCTATGCGTGTAACTATTAGCACATATCTGTATCTTCTTTTTTGGCCTTTTTTTGGTAGATCAGACTAAGATCTTCACAGAGGAGAACCAGAAGGGAAATGGCTGAAATTAAGAAGGTAGAGGAAATGAGAATCAACCTGATGATTTGAGGTGGCATAGTAAAGAGGTATTCAAGGAGATTCCAGAGTCAGACAGACATGGTGTCAATCTTAACTCTGTCGTTTTATAGTATGTGACATCTGGCTAAATTATCCAATTTATCTGGCCGTTAGTATTCTTGCATGTGAAATGGGGTTGATAATAGTTATTTCGAGGCACTGTTGGAAAAAGTAAGATTATATTATGTAAAGCCCTCTGGATAGATGTATGTTCAATAAAAAGTTTGTTAGTATCAGTCTATCAGGAGAATTGGCACAGGCAATATGGAACCAAGAGTGACTAAAGGAGTCGACAGCTGGGTTTAGATCTTTAATTTGTAATTTTTGTTTGGTCTCAATGCTGCTTAGAAACACCAGCTTGCATTCTTTCATTTTAAATGGATGCTCTTTGCAGTTTCCACTGACACAGAGTAATTGTGGATACCAGCCTTCCTCTGAAGAAAAACAATATTTCTCTTCCCATTGTCCCATATTAAAGATTCTGGGGACTTGAAAACTCCCCATAGTCAGAAAGTTAAATGGCTGCTACACATTGATATGAAACTTGAAATCCTCCTGGATGAGGGTACACATGCATAGAAGACATTATTAATAATCTCCAGTTGTCAGTTGTAAAGTATGTAGCCAGGAACTAAGTAAATGATATGGCCTAATTTCAACACACTATTGGCTTTGGAATTGGGACCAAGTTTTCCTGACATGTCTCCAGCTGGCATCCCAGTAGTGCTGGTTTCTGGATGGCAAAACATCCTGTTCAGGATCCCTTATGATCAAAAGAACTCAGTATGGGATTATCCTGTCAAAGAGTTAATGCACTGACTCTTAAAGAGAGTAGGATTGTGACACGACCCTGAGTCAGGTTCAAGATCCTGTGGTGAATCCACTAATTCCACTTAGTTCCTTTAATTATGGCAGATGAGGGAGATTCTATTTATGAGATAGTTTGCCTATTAATTTTTGTATTTTGACCAAGACTGTCTTTCTGTATATATTTGCATAATGACTTTTTGACACGTCCGCACTTGAAGTATAACAGCATCTGTTTGAAAAACATCAGAAAGTAGAATGGCAGAATGACAATATAATGTCATGAAAAGAACTTGAGATTCGGATACAGAGGATTTGGGATTCAGGTCTCGGTTTTCACATATAACATTTAAGTATCACAGTAAAGTCACTCCACTACCTTAGACTTCAGATCCTCACCTACAAAGTAAGGATTATGATATCTACTTCCAAAGATGCTGTAATGATTAAGTGAAGGAATATAAGTAATGTAATGTAGATTCTAAAGGTAGAAGGTTCTCAACAGGTGTTTCCTGGATCCAAGAAAGCAATATTGCTCATGGGGTGGTTCTCCAAAAAGCAGAAACTTTAATAGCTGCTAATTAAAACCACGTTAAAATACAGACTACTGACTCAGATGTGAAAAGCTCTGCGTAATTCTGAGGACTCTAGCTTTTCCGCTTTCATGAAGTACAAGGCCAGCAAGTGTGCTGCACTTCCAACGGGTGTAGAGTACAGAAAAGGGCACGGTAATAAGGTAAGTGTAAGTGAAAAGTAAAGCATATCAGAGAATGATACGTTGAGATACAAAAATTTATGACATAGACAGCAGGGCCGAGACATAACTTTGATATTTTGGGGGTACTGAGCTACTTATGGGGGGGCTGTAATCTCTCTGCAATGCTGGTTCTAGGTAGTTTTGCCATAAGGATCTTTGCTCCAGCATTTTTGCCGCCAATATTTTTGCCCCAGAACCAATTGGTAGTAAGACAATTTTGCCATAAAAGGTAAAATCACAAAAAATTTAAAAAGGGACATTCACTTAGAGGGACATAATGAAATAATGAAACATGAATAAAAAAATTAAAGACTTATTGAAAAATACAAAATATTTGAATGTTTTTAAAATGTGTGTAGATTCATGGCAATACTTCACAAATAACTGATTCTATTTTGTGGATTGTACCTAAGTGCTTCTCTTCAGAATCTTTTGTTCTTAGTATTACACATTTTTAAAAAATCTTTCTGCTTGTTAATTCATCAAATTAGCATCACAATTTTTCTTTTTTTGCTAAAATGTCTTCCTTATTTAGAGAGGTATCAGTTTTCAAATACTAGGATGCATATTTGTAATTGAGCTTTGTGTTGTGTTATGAAAGCCTTCTATCCTGTTGTGTGTTCTTGGCGAATTGTCACATTGGAATGTTGATAGATGTCCCAAAGTTCTATGGGAAATGTAGGTTCAAAACTCTGAGCCGCTGTATAGACCATTATGAGGGCTAAGATTTATGTAACACAAAAATGGGAGTACTGAATCAAACCAAAATGTCAATCATTTGGTGAAACTAACTTCCAAACCACACTGTCAACCATTTATTTTTTAATCTTTCACAGCAAAATTGCCTTACAGCCAATTAGTTATATGGTGTGAATGTTTGCATGAGAATGCTTGTGGAAAAGATGTCTATGGCAAAGATGCTTACGGTAAAAATACTGGACACCTGCAAGGCCACAAGAAGGAGATGAATATGGGCTGAAACACTAACTGCTACTACCAGGCAGCTGTCGTTCATTCCCCTGGTGGGGGAAAGGCTTGTCAAAAGAAAGTTCATACTTTTATTGTTTACAATTTACTTACAACACACAACACTTATAATTATTTGTGCAATATAAATTGAAATATTTTGTATTTTCAGCTGTAATTTTTGATGTTACCCATTTTCAACTGTAGTTTGAAAGAAATTTATTTTTTCAAATAAAAAAAACACTTAAAAAATTAAAAACGATACTCCAAAGTAGTATTTGTGACAGAAGTACCTATGCCTGGAAGAAACTAATGACCTACTTTGTTGTCCAAGTAGAAATTTCCCAGGCTTCTCTGGGTCTACCTATTCCATCTTATCCACCACTAAGCTATTAAAAAATAGTTTTTAATATTTCTCAGAATGGTTGTCTAGCTGGTGCTCTGAGCAGCTAAATTTGACTTTCCTTAAGCCTTCTAGACTGTTTTCAATAAAATACACTGGAGTTAACTGAGAAAAATTTTGTGCAATCATATGCAAAACAGGAATTTAAAAATGTAATTTTTAGGAACGCATTAAAAAAGAGTTGGATCAAAGAAATACTTATTTCTAAAGTGGGTACCATCTATGGTATTAGGACGACACATCTTGCCTACTGAGAGCAGACTCATTTGACCCTGTTTGTGTTGAGCTATCTGGTAGCTTGCTCATAAGAATTAACATATAAAGGAGGGTCTGGAAAAATTGTAGTCTCTTTATGGCTATACAATATGGGCATACAAACAAGATCAGAAAAAGGGTGATCCTAGGGCCTGGGATCAGCTTTTCCTGTATTCCCATCTAACCCGTTTAAGATACATTTTCATGCTACGAAATATATTCTCTGCACATCATAGAGTATGTTTACACACACAAAATCAACTGAATGAATTAATCTACCATAAACCACTTTCAGGTTTTTAGCCTCTGTTATTATCCAGAAGATAATAACACCATGTCTCTTTTTTGACTCTGTTCCTGTGAATAACAGTGCAAAGGTATTTACCTTAAAGAAAAACAAACAAGTATTACTATCTATCTTTAGATATAAAAAAAGACATTAGTTAGGTTTGTTTTCCCCTAGCCTAAAAGAGTCACTAGACAGTTGCCAGAACACTAGAAGAAGCTCATGAGGTATTCTGGAAATTAGTAAAAATCTTTTTTGAAAGCTATTTGCTTAGAGATTTGAAAGTCATAGAAAAATATGAAAAGAAAGACTACAGGAAAGGAGGTTTCCAAGCACTATGTGAATCACAGTGAGAAAGCAAGCCATTTGTTATCGCCCTTCCTTGTTCAGTTATTAGTATATCTTAAGGAGATTAAAAACACTGAGTCAACTTCCTTTTTAAATACAGTAGACATGACATTCATGCCAACCCACTCACTCCTCCTTAGAGAATTTGACTTCCTACTCCCCCCCTGCAAAACAGTTCTCCTAGCCCATGACAGGACCTTCCACAACGAGCCCGGTCACTGGGTTGATTGGATGGAGGTGACAAGTGACCCGAGCTAGACAGTGGGAGCTCTCTCTGAGGAATTTAGAATTGGAATGTAAGGACAGGAGTCAGTTGCTTGCCTGTAGGGGTTTGGTTTGAAAGTTCATGTAGGGTCGGAGCCAAACTTAGCACCACTGCCAGCGAGAACTACACCCAAGCCCAGAGACCCAGGAGGGCTGGGAAGTCATGAGCAGGCAGCAAAACTGTTTTGCAGAAGGGAGGAATGTGAAGTAGACAGAATGAGAGGAGCAGAAACAAGATAGAAAGACTCCAGGAAAGAGGAGCTCCTTGAGTTGATTTAAATGAGTTTTTATACTTGACAAGTGGGGGTGGATCCACATTTCGTGGGGCCTGAAACATATGCCATTTTGGGAGTCTTCTTTCAGAAGATTTCACAATGACAGTTGAGAATTCGGTACAGGGGCCCACGAAGCTGAAGTGAGAGGCCCTGAAGTTCAAGCTCAATCCCTTGGCCTTCATCTCTCCTCACAATCAGGTCATTTCTGAGGGAGGTGTCCAAAACCACACTGAGGGGGGATTTTCTGCAGAACGTCAGAGGGAATCGGGACTGATTTATAAGGGAATCTTTCTAGAGACCCCTAATTAGGGACATTCTGGTGAATCCTTTCTTCCCGCCATTCCATCTTAGGAAGTGTACATGCTCCGGGCAGTCTGAGGGCAACACCCACTATTTCGTTCTCTAACTCCCCACACATTTCACTGGTCCTCCTGCTATTTCAATTTTGTGGCTGGCCCTCTGGGAATTTACTTGTGTTTTAAATTATCCTTTAAAGGGATCTCTGATGCTTATTTTCTGTATTTGGAATTTTGCTCGTTGGTTTGCATAGTTGAAACCATCTGCTTTCTTCTTGAGTCATTATTAATAAAAAGAAAATTCATGAGGCACATGCTGTTTCCCTGTCTGGCTGGACTTCATTCTAGTCACATCCTAGAAGGGTTTCAAATGGATTCACGGCCACTCTTGTAATCCTACGAGCCTGACAATGCTTTTAGGAGACTGGGTAGTAACACTCATGTCGCTATATGAAAATGTGAGCTCTCAACCCCAATGTATGTAAGACACATCAGCAAAACTTCTAACACTGTGTATGTCAGTGCTAGCATCCACGAAATGGACAAAAAATACAATCGAAGAGAAACTACTCAGAGTAGAGGGTGACCTCTTTTCCTTACCTTTATCTCCCAACACACACACACACACACACACACACACACGCACGCACGCACGCACACACACACATACACACAAGCACAGAGATAGAGAGAGAGAGAGAGAATAGATTAGAGAGCCATAAAGAGCAGCAGTGTACCAGGAACACATTAACACTAAGACCAAAACAAAAGAAAAAAAAAGAATCACACGAATGAAATTCAAATCCCAATGTATGAAATACAGTAATGGGGGCGCCTGGGTGGCTCAGTCGGTTAAGTGGCCGACTTCAGCTCAGGTCATGATCTCACAGTCTGTGAGTTCCAGCCCCGCGTTGGGCTCTGTGCTGACGGCTTGGAGCCTGGAGCCTGCTTCAGAGTCTGTGTCTCCCTCTCTCTCTGCCCTTCCCCTGCTCACGCTCTGTCTCTATGTCTCTCAAAAATAAAATAAACGTTAAAAAACAATTAAAAAAAAAAGAAATACAATAATGTTTTTGAAAGGAGAATTATACCTAGAATAAATGGATTTTTTTTCCAGGGAAAATGGATATTGCTTGATTAACAGTCTGACAGTAGAAAATGAATAAACTGATTCTCTAAATTTCATTGATCCTGAAAATTTTTAAAAGGCAAAAAATAATATCTATATGTCTATATCTATATTATAAATAGGGATATGCTAATTTTTTGGTACTATGCTAAGTGCTTTCCACAAATTGTTCCAAAAATCTTCAGAACAGGTCTGTATTAGTGTCCCCATTATTTGACACATGAGGAAACTGAAGCTTAGAAAAGATTAAGTAAGTAAGCCAAACTCACACACTGGGTAGAGGTGAAACCACGGCTTCTATTCCTATACATCAGGGCTTTTTAAAAAACACTTTCCCCCAAGGAAGACTGCACACTTTGAAGGGTCCTGCTGAAGTGATCAGATTGGACTGCAGTTTGAACAGGGTTGGGCTGCAGGTATTTGCATGTTTTGCTATCTTGTAGGTGAACTTCAGAGGAAGACATTTTGGACAGAGTAAAGACGGGGGTAGAGCTGGGGAAGTGTCACCGCAAGTGTGACACTTACCATTATGAACCTCATGTCATTTGTATTTGAGTACTTGTTTTCTTATCTCTCCACTAGGCCTTCGCTTTTCAGAAAAGGGCACTGTTTTCCCTTTGGTGTCCCATCCAGTATCTTACACACAGAAGATCAGTGTTTACTTATTGAGTGCAGAGATAACAAAAGGAAAATGAGATTATTTTTGATGAATAACATTACAAAATTATAAAGAAATAACAGAAGAGAAAGACAAATGAGTATTTAAAAATCAGGATTAAGTGAGGGAGGCAGGCACAAAGATTAAAAAAAAGAAAGGTACAGAGGCTCCTGGGTCAGTCTGCTAAGTGTCTGACTTTCGGTTTTGGCTCAGGTGTTGATCTCACAGTTCCTGATACAAGCCCCACCTGGGACTCGTGCTGAACAGCACAGAGCCTGCTTGGGATTCTCTTTCTCCTCTCTCTCTGCCCCTTCCCCAACCAAGTACATACTCTCTGTCTCTCAAAATAAATAAACTTAAAAAAAAACCCAATATAGACCTTAAATATTTTAAAAGAAGTACTTCCTTATTGAAGGAAGTTATATATAATGCAATTAGTTTGAAAGAAATACTGATAAAATGTGGGGAGAACAATTAGAAGTTATTTGTCAGCCATTTCTATACATTGGAGTAGAGTTAATTAAGTAAATTTTGTTACCTATGCTTAAAAAAAAGTATTTTTGATGAGATTTTTTTTCTTACAGAACTATGTAATAGGTGGGCATATGTAGTTAAAGGGAAAACTTTATTATTATTACAGACTCTATTATAATAAAACTTTATTATCATAGGAGAGAGCCTTGGTATTTTTTAATGAGAGAATTTATACACTCTTTGAGTATATAAACCTTTTAAATTTATGTGACATATACGTGCACAATTTGAAGAAACATGGGAATGAGAGAACACCTTAAAATTTTTTTTGAAATAAGTATAGACTTACAGAAGTTACAAAAACAGTATTGAGAAGTCCTATGTACCCTTCACCAAGCTTCTCCCAATGTTTTTTTAAATCACTGTAACACTTCATAAAAACCAAGAAACTGGTGTTGGCACAATACAATTAACTAAATTACATACCTTACTCAGCATTTTATGCTTGTTTGAATGTGTATGTATAATTTTACGGAATTTTATTGCATGTATAGATCTGTGCTTCCACCAACACAATCAAGACACAGAATTGGATACAGAACCTTTTAAAATGAGGAATCAGATAATAGAGAGATGCCATATATAAGAAAGCTATTTTAAGAAAGACAAATAAATGTGGTATAAGGTCAGAATATCTAAAAGAAAAAATGAGGGAAATTAACTATAAAGGAAAGAAATACAATAAGCTGAAAATATAAAGGTTAAGGAGCAATAATGTAAAAATCACATTTTGAAGGTTAGTTACCACCTTAAGACGACTTGGGAAATATAAATATATATGTGACATGTTGTACTATGAGAGAATGGTCCAACCCAATAAAAATTTACATGTGTCAGGAAAATGGCCGTTCTTCTTGAAAAGGGGGTATGAAGTGATAGAAACATAGGAACGTCCGATCTCACTGCAAACATGCCAAAAAGCTTTTGAAGTAAATTTCTTTTTTAAATAATTTATTGTCAAATTGGTTTCCATACAACACCCAGTGCTCATCCCAACAAGTGCCCTCCTCTGTGCCCGTCACCCACTCTCTGAAATAAATTTCTATGAACATAGAGATACAGGCATAAGAAAAGAAATGTTATAAATAAATAAGAGCTTTACTCGAATCAAAGCAAATGGATGATATAGACTGTAGGTATAATACGGATTTTAGAAAGCCCCATGGAATTATATATTTTCATAGGAGAAAATGTTTATGCCAACGCTGCAAACAGGATCCATTTTTCCACGCTTCTTTCTTTCCAATAGAGCCCACCTCCTGCCACAGAAGTTGAACTTGCTTTCGCAACCTCCTTTGCAGAGGGAACACGGATATATAATTCACCAGTGGCTAATGGAAGTTGGAGAAAAGCATGCTAGAAAGCATTCCAGGAAGGAATTTCTTCATAGATTAAAAAAGGAGAGTGAAAAAGAGAAAGAGAAAGAAGAGATATGAAGCCCCTGTCTCCTTTCTGCTATCGACCTTCTGTGAAGACAAGCTGCTTGGATTTGCCGCAGCCATCTTGCAGCCATGAGGTGAGGACAAGAGTCACAGAGAAGCTGAACCACAGTTCTGTCCACTGAACTACTTTTGGATATACTTTGTGCCTAGACTTCTCCTTATGTGATCAAATAAAACCGTATTGTTTTAGTTAAGTATGTTCAGACTCTGTTACCTGAGGCCAAAGCACCCTGACTGATTCAGTCAGCTAAGAATCATGCAATAGAGCAGCAGTCACTCACTAAATACCTACCAGGTGCCAAGCATGACACTAGGCCTTTACTTGTCTCTTCCAGTGAATGATATATGAATATATGAAATAGAAATGACCAAAAGCCAAGAATGGGCCAAAGAATGACAGTTTTATCTTGGAGATGGAAAAGAATCCATAAGGAACGTTTGTTTCTTTTTTCTTTTACACCAAGGAATTTCTCATTTTCGGGTGTTGGTGTTGAAAGCAGGTATGAAAAGGGAACAGGAGTAATAAAGAAGAAAAATGTAAATGTGCATTTTAGGACTGCTCCTTTGTAAATATATGCAATGGCTAAATATATTTTGCATCTTCAGAACCTGGAAATCTTAGAGATTAGCTTTCTTGGCAAGAAAAAGGCCATTTTCTGGCTTTATGATTATGAATGATTCAGTCCGTATGCTACATATACAGCTGTATATACATACATATTATGTGGGTCTGTAATGTTTTCTCTCCCCTGAGAGGAGAAAAAGAGGACATGAAATTCTGTAAATACAAGAAAACCACTAAGTTTGGATGAACCATGTTTGTTCTCTCCAGGAATACTATTCTCCCAGTTTTCCCGAAAGTTTGCACTTGTCTGGAGAAAGAAGTTGATTGCTCATACTGCCACAGAATGGTTTAAGGCCATTAACTCTAGATTTTGCCCTTTGAAGGGGAAGAACTTAATGAATAGAAATTACTTTGCTCAATGGCTGTCATACATTTAATAAGGAGAAAGAACTTCATGATGGTTGCTTTCCTTGCAATGCTGCCAGGTGTAGAGTTTAGTAGAGATATAGAAATAATTTTAACGCATAGATTGGTATCTGAAAACTTTTTCTCTATATTTATATATACATTTTTAAAAGCAAAAGAGAAATTTAAATCTAAATGCCATGAGAAAATTTTTGAGTAGTTTTATTCTAATGTATACTCCGTATATAGTTCTACTAGTTATGATTCAGCCAAAATTGTACTTTTTCCAACGTCTTATCCCTTACTATTTGTTCTCCTTTTTGATCCACATAATTTTTCACTAAACCGCTTTATGACTTATGGCTGTGGAATAAGAATGCAGTTCTCTGGGGCAGAGTTCTTTGTGCATTTTGTCCTCTTCTGTCTTCCAAGAGATTGCTTGATGCCTGGCACACGGTAGCCATTCTAATGTTTATTGAAAATTTAATAAATATATTTTTATTCCTTAATTAAATTGCAAACTCTTTGAGAGTAGATTCTATGCTATGTAATTTGTATCTATCCTATATGCATAGAGGGCTATTAGTAAATAATAGTTGATAAACAGTTTGGATAGTGTAATGCATACTAAGAAAATTCCCATTGTTTCAGGTCATATGTCAGTGTCTTGGGCCCACCGTTGTTTCTCTCCCTTGACTTGTAAATATGCAATAAACACAAATTATTTCACTGGGCAAATGCTCATTTATACTCTAAAGTCATTTAGAGCAGAGTTGCACAGTGGGAGTGTTTTGGCCCATAAAGTCATTTAGTTTTATGCTTAATCCAAAAGGCAGAATATCAAGGTCAGTATGCAGACAACGGCAAAGGGTTCATCTTGCAAACTTGCTTGGTACTGAAAACTGTTCTTCCTGTAGAATAGGCCAACATTAGAAGCATACAGGCAGTCTTTGTTTTGCAAAGTCGTGTGGGACTGTGAAAATGACCGCAAACTGAAACCATGCAAAGTGATCCAAATAACCAATGGAAAATTAAAATTGATCTTTAAAACTTTTTGTCAAAACATTAGAGTCTCTCATTGTCAGTTATAAAGGTATAGGAAAATGAAAAAAGGTTAAAATACTTCTTTTGTTAGCATACTATAAGTTAAAACCTTAGAAACAGTGCAGATTAAAGTGTTTTACTTCTTTGTAAAAAAACAATAATTCAAATCACACTTTCTTCCTTCTTGTCATGCCACTTACAGCTGGGAAGGGCGGACATGCACAGCTTCTCCCCCCATGCATGGTCTCACGAGTGGCCTTGGTAATGAACACGTCCATCACCTCACATAGTTAACATGAGTATCTTTTCATGCATGTACGTGGTGAGAATGCTTAAGATCTACTCAATAAAGTTAAAAAGTCATTAAAAAGTGTGGTCTTGGGCCCCACACTGTTTTTTTTTTTTTTTTTTTAATGGGGATGTAAAGAGTCCTCAAGCTTGTACGGAGCTTATCATCTTTGGAGGGAGTATCTTTCTGTTTTGGGCCTGATGTAGATTCTTTTGTTCTTTTTTAAGCACGTGCATCAGTGGCCCTCAAGCACACCCCCAGCTTTCTGTATTTCAGACCCTGTGGGAAAGGGTCAGAGCCCTTCTACTCCAGAGCAAAGTGTGCAGCTACACTACCCGAGTCGGCTGTGGAGTGGATCTGCTGTCTGTGGACCTGATGTGTTTATAAAGGGCTGGATTTGGGGCACTTTCTCTCTTCTCTTGCTGCAAGTAAACACTGTACTACTTTTGCCTGGTGTGTGTGTTGTTTGTTCTCGGGTGACCTTGACTCATGCATCGGTCTTTTTGCTGGGTGGCATTTATCTGCCTTTTAACCTTGGCTGCACAGCCTGGCTACCTACTGAATTGTGCAACACTTAGGATATGGGAAAAGCATCTTTTCTATGGCTTGGAAAATTGTCATAGTCCTTTCTAGGTTTGGATTAGCTTCCAATATTTTGTCCTCCACACTTTCAGGGCACGATATCTCTCTGAGAATTCCCTTCATGGGCTGAAAAAAAATTTTTTTTTTATTTTCCTGGCACCACTTTCTCTGGGACATCTTCAACCTTTTCATCACCACCACTTTCCTCATGTATATCAATCAATAGGTTTGCTTTCCCAAAGCTCCTCTGGCAGCGCATTTAGAGTCTATTGAATGGAGTGCCAGCATTCCCAGTCAGCTATTATTTCCAGAACGCCATTTACATTTGATTTGAATTTCATTGCCAGTGTTATTACTTTTTGTTTCTTTGCTGCATTTTCATTTTGTCAGCATTTTATTTTCATTGTTCGTTTTTGTGTGTACATGTTTTACATGCAAACACACATACATTATATATGTTGCTATCAAGAATTTTAAAAATTACAGTTCGCCTACTTCTATTGTTAAATTCTTCTTAAGTCATACATTTTCCAACTATGTAAAAACCCTTATCCGAGAGACTAAAATTCTCAGCAGGAATCTTAGAACTTTTAAGAGAAGAAGCTGTCCCCCAATGATGTATCAACCACAAGCATTATTATAAGAGAAAAATTCAGCAAGTAAATACATGTCAGGCAGGCTCTGATCTAAACCAAAGTTTCATGTGCATTGACTTCTCAGAAGACCTCTTTTTAAAATGCTTGAAGAAGTTGAGGAAAACAGTCAATGACAGGAATGACACAACTTCTAGCAGAACAAAGCAAAAATAGAAAACCATTTGTATGTAGCTGTGTCTAATAAACATATTTTGAAATGTTCATTCAAAATTTAAACAGGAAGAGTGTATACTTTCCTCAATTCATAAGGAATAAAATCCTCATTTTAGTGTATTTTTTAGAAAGTCATGAATATGCGTTACAATTGTTTTATACAGGATCCCATATTCAACTTCTTGGTTAATTAAATTTCAAGGTAAACTCAGATATACTGACAAATTCAAATCAACATTTTTAGTTTAAAATTATCAGAAGATAGGCCTTTAACTATATTTACTTTAAAATCTCATCTATACCAGAGGGTGAAATTTGCAAGGTGAATTTTATACCTCAGTTGGTAGCTTTCATTAATTCTAGAGTTTAATATGCTCCTGACTCATAAGCCACTTACTTCCAAGCCCTTGGTTTCCATAAAAGTGCTTCCAACCTCCCCAGTATAACAGCCCAAATTTCACCAGAGTGTCTTTCCGAACTGCATTAGGCCTATGAGTATCATTGATTGGTGTCTTATCAGAATAACTGAAAATACTTAACGAAACTGAAAAAAATATTTGTATTCTAGCCTGTCAATATAATGGCCCATGGTATACTAAACTAAGACCTTTTGCTTATATTATGTTGTGTGTGTGTGTGTGTGTGTGTGTGTGTGCATCCTCACATAATAAAAAACAAAGTTTGCCTTTCTTGGCAATTTGAATTGTTATTTGTTTTAATAATTGCTTTTTAAACACCTAGCATTTTAGTAAAATAATGCATTTAATGTAACTAAGACTTGAGGAACATTTTTTCAATTTCCAGTTAATTTTTATTAGCATGCTCATGTTCCTTAAAAATAAACTTTTAGGGGCACCTGGGTGGCTCAGTTGGTTAGGCGGCCGACTTTAGCTCAGGTCATGATCTCATAGTCTGTGAGTTCGAGCCCCCCGTCAGGCTCTGTACTGAAAGCTCAGAGCCTGGAGCCTGCTTCAGATTCTGTGTTTCCCTCTCTCTCTGCCCTTCCCCTGCTCACGCTCTGTCTCTGTGTCTCTCAAAAATAAATAAACGTTAAAAAAAATAAACTTTTAAATTTCAAATAGTTTTACTTTATCCTATTTTAAATGCTAGAACTGGTAAAAAAATATTTTGGTCTACCATGGTATACTTTCTTATCTTCCTATCAAAAACATGAACTTAATTTGAATGTTTAATATTGGTGAGGCTTAGTGAGAACATAATAATTTGCACTGGGTGAGGCTTGGTGCTGTGTCTTTTCTAATGTGTGATAATTGATGATAAAACAATGGCCATTGATGAGTGAGTGCTTATATAGCACTTCTTGTTCCTCTGAATGAAGGAAGAGTATCATTATCCATGGTACAAAATGTCAATATCAAGAGCCGTTTGCTCAATGAGGCCAGGGACACTGAAAATGATAATTATGTCTTTTCTTCCACAAGGCCACGTAATTACAATAGGAAAATTGTGAATCCATAAATGACACTTCTCATTTGGCATGATAAAATTAATCTACTTGCTCTGATCATCCAAGTAACACGGTTTTGTGTGTGTATGTATATACACATATATACACACATACACATTTTTTTCTGTTACTTACTTTCTAGCAAGCCATTTACATATGATTTATTCATGCTTTGACATTAAAAATAGCATGGGCTCCTGGGTGGCTCAGTTGGTTAAACGTCCAACTCCTGATTTTCGGCTCAGTTCATGATCTCACAGTTTGTGAGTTTGAGCTCTGCTTTGGGCTCTCCACTGACAGTGAGGAGCCTGCGTGAGATTCTCTCTCTATACCCCTCTCCTGCTCTCGTTCTCTCTTAAGAATAAATAAATAAACTTAAAAACAAACAAACAAAAAGAAAAGACAACCACTCAAAGGACTAGAATATGACAAAATAATCCTTTAACTCTTTCTCTCTTTTAAGAATTATTCTCTCTTAAGAATTAATGATAGTCATTGGAAACTTTTTTTGGATTACTTAAAACTATGACAAAATTCAGTAACACTGAATGTTTTTTAAATATATATATATATATATATATATATATATACACACACACACACACAGACATATATATAGCAAAAAACATTTCCATTAATTAAAGCTACATAATTTCTTAACAATTTTGCCTCCATGGATAATATTCTGATCATCCCTTACTTAGCATTGTCTCAGTAAAATGTGCTTATAAGTATTGTATATGTAACATTAGTTAATTAATTTGAAATTTAAATACAGCCAGATTGTAAAGAGATAATTTATTGACATTTTCCCTCTTTTTCTAACTTTACTAGTTGGGACAAACATGTTTTTCCACTAAATTATAAAGATCTGTGTTATATTTTAGGGGGAGGGCTCATTTAGGAATCACATTTAAACCTGAATGTAATGCTGCATGCAGATTTTAAAAAAAGTATTCTCATTGTATTGCCATTTATTAGGTCATTGTAACCTCCCTGCACAGACGCTTCACTACAAAATAGGCACTGGCATGATCTGATTTGTTGTGGCCCGTTAGAAATGGATTACATAAAACAATAAACTGACTCTGTCTAGAAACTGTCCAGTGATAAAATTTTAATTTAAGATTCGGTGTATGTATTAATATTGTAATTACACATTTCTCTAAACATGTAAAAGAAATATGATAATATATTATAAAATAAAAATAAATGAAAACTGAATTGTCAGTGCTTGGGGCATTGTTGAAAAGGGTGCTACTGATGAATTACTTTTGTGAGATATATTTAGACTGAGAAATCTTACCCTTTTCCCAAGGTCACTCTTTTCAGTGAATGTTGGCTGAGCTTTATTCCTGCTACTGGACATAAGGGGCAAGCTACACAACTTGGCTGTGCATCAGTTAGGGCTGCCCTACAGACAGGTGCAAAAATTATTTGCCAGTCCACACTTGAAGTGAATTTTCCAATGCTGTTTAAGCTTACGCCTGATTTTTAAGTTTAGAAAGAGGGCTTAGAATCATAAAATCTCAAAGCACTTTTTACAGATTGGAATACACAATATTATCCTTTCCTCATTTTCACTAAAATTTATCAGAAGAAGGATCAGTTGATACAAAGAATAAACAGATTTAGATATTTATGCAAAAATTTAGTTAGGTCAGTAGTATGCCAGTAAACGTTTTAACAACCAACTCTCTAGTGAAAAAAAAAAACCCTCTCAACTATAGGATTTGCTGATTTCTGAGGTGCAAATACTCCCAACATGGCCAATATCAAGCTACCAATGCTGTCACTGAATGTGAAGTTGGGAAGAAGTGTCCAGTAGCTTATTATTATACAATATTTCTTCGTATAAATATAGTAAATAACTTCAAGAGCATAGACTTAAAAATTGGAGATTTATGAGTTTTGAGTATTTGTTAATTTTGCTTTAAGGGTATTTTATTTATTTATAAATTTATATAATCAGACATTTAATAATGCATATTTAACAACTGGCTCACAAAATGCCTGAAATTTTAACATTCTGCTCTCACAGCTGGTATGAGCCACTTCCAGTACACTGCTGGTCTAGGTAGACTAATATTTCTATAGATACAGTGAAGTATGTTCTACTTAATGCTTAAATTACTCTTTGCGTTTTCTTTAATATTGTTAAAGAGTTCATTTTAAATTTTTGTTTATTTATTTTGAAAGAGTGAGCAATTGCAAGTGGGGAAGGGGCAGAGAGAGAGGGAGAGCGAAAGAATCCTAAGTAGTCTCTGAGCTGTCAGCGCAGAGCTCGATGAGGGGCTTGAACTCACAAACTATGAGATCATGACTTGAGCCAAAACCAAGAGTCAGACGCTTAACCGACTGAGCCACCCAGACAACCCCCAAAGTTCATTTTAAATATTATTAGAAACATCACAGAATAACTTGCTTTTTAATAGTTAATTTTTTCTGGAGAAAAATGAGAAATGAAAGAGATAGTTTATTATACACTATGTACATTTGTATTTATATATGTAGTGAAATGCCCCCATCTTTCTATAACTATAGTCCATCATCTATCTACTGTCTAGGTATATAGATTAATATGATAAAATCTATCTATATTGATCTACATATGATATAAACTATGTTTTGGAAAAAGCATCTCAATTACTTCCCAAGAAAAGTAACTCTACAAAATATAATTCCACAAAAGTAATCATAACTATTCTTAACTTTATTAACTTGTATAGATCATTTTTTAAAGTATTAATTTTCCCTTATGGTGTTTACAGAATAACTTAGATTTTATGCAAACAACTATAGTGGTCAGAGAGACGTTAGTGAGACTCAAATTGATTGACCATGTTTAAAAATCTAAATAACCTGTAATCCACCTAACATAAGATTTTGTATCTTGTCATGTATGTGCCAGTTTCTTCACAAAGTGACCTTTTAAGTAAATCGCGATCAGTGATGGTAATGGTGCAGGGTAATAAAAAAACAAATGGGAATAAAGCTTTCCCTAAAAAGTATGGCATATTAGGAACTGAAGGACCTGTAGCCAGACTTGTTTAGATCATAGGAGTCTTTGTTGAGTTGGTCCCAGATTAACAGCTGGAAATGAGCTCAGTTCCTAACTGCTGAGTGCTAATTAATGCCACTAACTGTCGACACACATTACAAGAGGCACAAAATTGTATTTTTCAAAAAGTGTCATTGAACTAATAATTTCAGATGTATGTTGACAACTTTATGTAGTAGAGGTTTTCAGCAACTTACAAAATAAATTTGCAAGATGTTCAGCAAGTCTATTAAAAAACCTGCATATGAATTGCTTTCTACTTTTTGAACTACTTGAAAAGGTGATAACAATATGACCCTCAATCTTATAATACATCATTTAAATGTGATAACTTCTTAAATTGCTTTGGAATTCAATAGAACTTTAAAAATATTCACTTTGAGGAGGCATGAATATTCAATGGGGAAAAGACAGTGTCTTCAACAAATGGTGCTGTGAAAAGTGGACAGCTATATGCAAAGGAATGAAACTGGACCACTTACACCATACAGAAAATAAACTCAAAATGAGTCAAAGACCTGATTATGAGACTTGAAACCATAAAAATCATAGAAAAAAATTAGGCAGTAATTTCTTTGACATCGCTGTAGAAACATTTTTCTAGATATGTCTCCTCAGGCAAAGGCAACAAAAGCAAAATTAAACCATTGGGACTACCTCAAAATAAAAAGCTTTTGCACAGCAAAGGAACATGTCAACAAATTAACAAAGGCAACCTTCTCAATGGGAGAAAATATTTGCAAATTATGTATCTAATAAGAGGTTAATATCCAAAATACATAAAGGACTTAAATAACTCAACACCAAAAACCCCTGAATAATCCAATTAAAAATGGGCAGAAGACTTGAATAGATATTTTCCCAAAGAAGACATATAGAAGGCCAACAGACCCATGAAAAGATGCTCATCACTCATCATCATGGAAAAGCAGATCAAAACACAATGAGATATCGCTTCACACAAGTCAGAATGGCTAGATAAAAAGGACAAGAAATAACACTTGTTGGTGAGGATGTGGAAAAAAAGGGAACCCTTGTGCACTTGTTTGATGGGAATGCAAACTGGTGGAGTTACTGTGGAAAACAGTATGGCGGCTTCTTAAAGAATTAAAAATAGAAATACTATATGATCCAATGATTCTATTACTGGGCATTAAGCCAAAGAAAACAAAACACTAATTTGAAAAAACATATACACATTACAACATTGTTTATAATAGCCAAATTATGGAAGCAACCCAAGGGTCCTTCAATAAACGAATCATAAGTGAATGGATAAAGATTGTGTGTGTGTGTGTGTGTGTGTGTGTGTGTGTGTGTGTGTGTGTGTAATGGAGTATTACTCAGCCAGAAAAAATGAGATCTTGCCATCTGCAACAACATGAATGAACCTAGAGGGTATACTGCTAAGTGAAATAAGCTTGACAGAGAAAGAAAAATGCTATCTAATTTCACTCACATGTGGAATTTAAGAAACAAATAAATGAACAGAGACAAACAAAAAACAGACTCCTAAATACAGAGAATTAAACTGATGGTTGTCAGAGGGGAGGTGAGTGGGGAGATGAGTGAATTAGATAAAGGGATTAAGAGGTGCAAACTTTCAGTTACAAAAATAAATAAGTCACAATAATGAAAAGTACGCATAGGTAATACAGTCAATAAAGATGATAGTAATGTTTGGTGACAGATGGTGATCACTTATTTTGGTGAGCACTGAATAATGTATAGAATTATTGAATCATTATATTATACACCTGAAATTAATGGTATATTGTATGATAGTTATATTTCAATTAAAAAAAAGAATCCACCTACTATCTCAAAGAACAAAAAAAAATCACTTTGATTATATATGAACCAACTTCTCAGCCATTGATTACTTTTGGGTTTTGAACATCTTTGCAAGAATCTTCCTGAACACAAGGAATATTCGTTAGTTAAAAAGCAAGATTTTGTTCTTTTTCTCTTTTTTTCCTTTCTTTTTCTCTTTTTTAATGTATAATGAACCATGAAGATTTGAAAAAATCTGTTCAAAAGAAACAAAAGATATTAGGAGACATTCAGTCCATGTAAAATGTAATTTGATCTTTATATCCTTATCCTGTACTGGGCCACGACTCATGGACACATATTAATATAAGGCACATCGGTTACCTCAGAATAACACAGCCCCAGGCAAGTAGAATCCAGCCAGGCAAACCTGGTTTGTTAAAGAAGCTCTAGATGCAGGCTGTGGCCTGGGAAGGCAGCATTCTTCCATGTTTATATAACACGTTAATCTGAGGATTTCACGTACTTCACAAACATTCACTTGTCAAGTTTCACAGTATCTCCAGGAACCAAATAGTGTGAAAGATTATTATTCTCACAGGGGAGTTGGGGTAAGAGTCATACAGGAGATGTGTTTTCCAGGAGTCACAATGAAATGGGTAGAGTGCTTCTGCTCGCTTGTAGTAGGCTCTCAAAAAATGCCATTTAGTGGAGCTGAATAAGAGCCTGAGTTAATAAGCAGTCACAGATCTGTTTCTCCATCCTTCCTTTCTCTGTTTTTTCCTCGCTGGTTTCCTTCCTTCTTATTTACATACCACCATAGCTAATTTTATCTGTTCGAGGGCTCATATTGAAAGAATTAAACCAGGAGTGGGCTTTGATTCTGTGAGCTCAGACTCACATATTTAGAAAGATAAAAGTACTGTGATATGTATACATTAATGAAAACTGAAGGTTCACAGTTAACCACATTGTTTTTCTTAAACGTCCACAGCCTAGAACTCAGAAGTCACAAATCATTAATTCCCTCTGGGTGTCCCACAGGGCAATGACACTTTTCTTGAGGTAAACAACCTTATCATCCTTTAGCTTTCTTGTTGATAACTCCTCTACATGGAAAGTAGACCTGAGCAATTCTGAAATAAATATCATTGTAGATCATGTCAATCGTGCTGATCATCTCAGATAAGTAAACTTTTAGATCCAAAGTGGAGGCCAGACACTGAATCTTCTTCCACTGGACTGGACACTGATTCTGTTCTCTCTGTGAATGGCTGATACAAGACTGAGCCAGCTTTTTATCTCTTACCTGGTAATAAACTTCACTAGAAATCACAACTAATTCTAAATAAATATTTTCTTCCTTGAGGAAACAAAAGCCTGATGTTACAAAATTTCTTGTCTTTAAAAATATCACAAAGGAAAACCAGCAAAAATATGTATCTTCAAGAAACACCCTCAGTAGACCAATATATTTAGATAAGGAATATGTTTGATGAAGAAAAAGGTTTTTTAAACACTTGAGTGTTTATTTCTGAGTGCTTATTCTAAATTCTAGGGCTGTCTGTGGGTTACTGGAAATAAATCTACCATGGAGTGGGGGTGGGGAGCATTCATGAGTGAAGTGAAGTGGGAGTGAAGACAGGATAGGATCAATGGTTCATGGAACCGCCCATTGTTGATGCAATGCTCTTGAAAAAGACTCCTCTCTCTATACTCATGAAGGGCTAAGTAAAAAGAAGTATGGCCACACTGTTTTTGTTTTAAATTGCTGGAATCTTTTAGTCCTCTCTCCTTGCCCTCTTTTCTCAGAATCTGTTTGGTGGGCATTCAGCCTCACCATTGACTTTTCACATGACAATATGGAGCCTCAGAGTAGTAGCTTATGACTCACCTGTAACTCTCACAGATCAACTTAAAACCAGTGCCTCTGGAGGAATTCAGAAGTCTCTGTTTCACCTTCATATGCATTTTGACAGCACTCATCTTGGTTCATTGCTTTGGTCCTCCTCCATTTCCTTGAATATTTAATGATTGCTTGGGAACACTTACATTTAATAATTCAAATTTCAAATTCTGTTGGATATCTGGCTAAATTGCCTTCTTTTTTCTTTCAGCCGAAACACAGTTGGCTGTCTTTACAGTGAGGCAAATTTAGATAAATATGTTAAATATGTTTAACCTCATCTACCTATTATCTGAAGGCTGGAATGATGTTTTCGTAAGCTGCTTGCTAGCCACTTTCCTTTTGGGTTAGACAGACTGTTGGTGATGGGTTATTTGAATTACAAAGCCAGGTCAGAATACCTCTTCCTTTTTTCCAAATCACCCAAGAAAACTTTAATTTTAATCTTGTTAACTAAGTACATTTGTTATTAGTGAGTCAATCTTGGCCAATGTGAATATCTTGTGATATTAATATTATAATCTTGTGAATGGTAAATCTTATCAATACTAAAGGGCTACCCTGAGAGTTTTCATAAAGGTATCGCATGAGGAGGCCACTGCTGACCCTTCAAGTGCCCAGCAAACATCACATTCCTGCTCTCTTTGCCTCCTCTGGGACATGGGCTAGACTAGCTTTGAGTATTTCCTTTGGAAACTGGATGGCTTTCATTGAGAGTTGTCTTTCCTACCTTTCTGGATAGAAGTACGATGCCAGAAATTTAAGGTTCTCTTCAGGTATTCATCATTTATAATTTATAATTATATATGATATATGATACATATATTATATATGATTTATAATTCTGCTTATATAAACTACTTAATTCAAATTTCTAAGCTATTTGGCTTTTTCTCTTTACAGAAGGGTCTGAGGTTCATAGATGGCTTGCAAGTCTCCACTGGTTTACTCTCTGGTAAAGAGAAATGGGTGCAGAGGATACAGGCATCCCCCTGTGGTTGAGTTAGACTGCTTTTTCTTTCTCTCAAAGTTTCCTTCTTTAAAAGTTCCTTCTAAAACTAGTCTTGGCATAATGGAAATATTAGTGGTTGGTCTCATAGCAAACTGCCATCAGTTGGTACCTTCCTGATATCCAGCATAGAACAAGAATTGAGATACTGGGTGGAGGAAGAGAGGATTGGGAGGTGTGGTCTCATTGGGAGACAAAATATAGGCTGGGAGAAGGGTGCTAATAGGGGTTCAAAAACCAAAGTCTCTACTTCTAAGCTTTGCCTAAGACGAATTCTCAATTGTTACTAAAAATCCTTTACTCTTCTACTTTTAGTAAATCCTTGTTCATGATCATCACCATCTATTATCACCTTCACAATTAAAAGACTTAGTTCCATGGCAAGGAGTTTTTCCCAGGGACCTCAATCTTATAACATTCTGGGGGAAAAGTCAGTAGATAATCCTCCCTATTCTTTCTACTCATCCCTTATTTTCTATTACAGAACTTAGAGCAAGGCTGAGGTTTTCGCCCTTGGATTTTAGAAGAACTGGGCTAGTTTTGGGTCTTTTGAATAATTTATTTAATCCAAATGAATAGGATCCCCACCAAAGCTTCCAACTTAGTGGACTATACTTTTATGACAATGGCTTTATTACTCAAAACAATTTTAGAAGTGATTAAAATAAACTGTGACAGATCCCTTTGAATACTTTGACATTTGGCACATTTTCACCCTTTGAGGGTGGATTTGATTCTTTTAACAGCCAAGTGTCATTCAGAGCCAACTCTGGTGAGGAATGTGCATAATCATGCAGGATAATCCTCTTTGGTTAAAAAAATGGTGAGACTACAAAGACATTAGGCTAAGTTGTGTACATTTGTGTATTATAAATTGGCTTTAAAGTAAATTCTCAAGGATAGCTCTAGAAGTATTTTGAGAAATGGTGGTGCCATTAGCATAATAAGGTAAGAGTGTCCCAAGAGGCACATGCTGAAACTCCATACATATGAAACCAATGTGATGTATTTGTTTGAAAACAATCCTTTTTATTTTACCATCATATTCTACTGTAGTTTGATGTCTTCCTTTAAGCTGGAGTATCATTCATTTATTCATGCGCTCAATTTAATAAGGATTTGCCCATCGACATGTTAAGAGAAGGATCCTGAGCCAGACTAACTGGGTTCAAATCCAACTATGACCTTTTGTACTGTGTCACCTTGGACATGGTTACCTGACTTCTTTTTCAGTCTCCTCATCTGAGTAAATGGGTATGATATTAGTGTTTTGGGGGGATTCAGCAAGTAAATGCATGAACTGCTTCATGCTCACAGTAAATTCTTCACAAATGTCAGCTGTCACTGAAGTTCTACTGACAGTTCATTTTGTGCCACTCACTATCCTGCCAAAATTCTTGGTTTGAGATTAAAATGAATCATCATAACAATTAATAACTTAAATGAATTCAATAAAATAGTAATTAAATAACATCACTTTCATATGATTATTTATTTAAAAATGCAAAGACACAAAATCTTCTAAAAATATCCACAGATTTATCTACATAATTACACGTGACCAAAACATGAACTGTGACAATAGAAGCTAGATGACAGTTATTTTAAACTAATATATGTTAATGGCCCTGAAAAAGCCTCACTGAAAGCAACTGATATTTTAATCTGAAAGCTCTTAGCATTTAAACTATAAAAAGCACCTTACCTTCATGTAACAATATTTGAAATTGAGCTGTATAGAAATATTTTGCATAAAACTCCATTACTATCCTTTTGTAAATGCTGCACCTTTGCAAAGATTAAATCATTTTTGGATCAAATTATAAGTGGGATGATGTTCTAATAAGGCCTCTTCTGGCGATTCTGATGGCTGAACTCCCACAGTTGACCCATGGGCATGTGATGCTCTGCTTTAGAGTTCAGTGGGACAAGATTTAGGAAGCTTTCTCTTCTAGTCATAAAGGACTGATGGTTTACAGTCTTTTTTTTCACTTGTATGTGCTTACACACATACAGCTTTGTATGTATTGTAGATGCATGTATTGTATGCACGTATCGTCGGTGTATAATCTACATCTAAAGAATGCACCTGAACTTCTCATAAAGTGGGCAGCATTAGAAGTAAGACAATGTTGAAGAATAATACAGCCTTTCCCTAAGGTTTTCCAAACAATAGTTTTAGTTTAAGATTGATCCCACCAAAGGTATGATTTCCCAGTTATTTTGGCAGTTGCAATTATAGTTTCTTGGGCTTAAATGCTTAATTAGGATCCTTTGGAAAGTTTCATGTCAAGCTAAAAATATTTCTAATGTACACTCTCCGCTTACTCAAAGCCGCGTGGAGCTGTAATTTACAAAAGAAACTTGTTTCCTTAATTGTTGTGTCAGTCAGTAAAAGCACAGGGAGCAAGCACAGAATAATCTGTTTATATTTAGCTGTGCCAGTGGCCATGAAATGTCACAACCTTCATGTAATTTAGGGAAAGGTTAAGGATGTTATTGCTATAGAACCGACTGCTTTACAATGTGTTTTATTTTTTTAAGTTGTGTACTTTGCAGGATTTTTATGTAGGACTTTTACTTCTATCATTAAATTTTTGCTTTTATACAATACTTTAAAGTGAAGGCTTGAGTAAGGTTTCCCAGTTGATTCCTATGTTTTTGTATTACAGTTAGTTGTTACGAAAAATTAGATGAATAGAAAATATAGGCTAACATGTAGAGTTTGAGTTTAAGAGTTTATTTTATTTGAATTCTATTATTTTTACACTGTCTTCAGTTTTGGAAGAGTATGTTTCATCATGGAATAGATTTAGAGATGAATAAACTGAAGAGAAGCATGCATTTAGGATGACTCATCTATTTACCAAGTGCGATGAGAGAAAAGGGTAAAAACAAAGAAAAATGAGCAAACAAGAAGGAACAATGCTTTGCATCTCTATGACATTTTTTGGCTTTCACAGCATTTTCACACCTATGATTGCAACCGTTCCAGAGAGCGCTTACAAGGTGTATTCTTATTAGCTCATTCCCTGCGTTATGTAGTAGTTACAAGTTCAGGCTTCAGAGTTAGATAGATGGGGGTTATAATCCCATTTCTGCTGTTTCCATCAGTGTGACCTTGGATAAATTACATCATGTCTTTGAGTGTCAGGTTCCTTCTTTGAAAAATGGGCATTATGGTAACTGCTTTACAGATTGTCCACACAGACGGGTGTATGCAGAAGGTACTCATTCAATGAATCGCAGCTGTTAATTCTTCTTGTTATCACTGCTACTGCTATCTAGCCCTACAGGCAGTAGGCTCGCAAAAGAGAACAAATGCTGTCCAGTTATTGCTTAAAAACAGAACCAAAGTAGAATGGATATTGGAGGCTTGACAGTGGACTTAATAAGAGAGAAAGGTGTTTCATCTCTTTCTGGAAATCATTTCAACAAATGTCAACTTATTGGCATGCTTATTTCCACATCCCATTATCTTCCAAAAGTTATTTCTTAGAGTTGACCCTCCCCCACTAGAAAACGTTTTGCCCAATCTCTACTGCTTTACGCTCTGTGAGAATCTCTAGGTAATGGGATCCTATGGTAAGCACTTATTTATTCTGTTCTTTAGCTAGATTTGATTGAAATTATTTTGGTACATTATGTGCATTAATTGAAAGTCAATAGCAGTATAGCAATTAGGAGTTCCTTGAGATCCAAAACCAACTTTCTTTTTTTTTTTTAATTTTTTTAAACATTTATTTATTTTTGAGAGATAGAGATGGAGCATGAGCAGGAGAAGGGCAGAGAGAGAGGGAGACACAGAATCCAAAGCAGGCTCCAGGCTCTGAGCTGTCAGCACAGAGCCCAACGCGGGGCTCGAACTCACAGACTGTGAGATAATGACCTGAGCCAAAGTCAGCCACTCAACCGACTGAGCCACCCAGGCGCTCCCAAAACCAACTTTCTAATAGTTACTTCATTTTATCATTTTTTGGTACATTTGTTTGATATTATATTTAATTTGAATATCAATATTCCTTAAGTGTTTCATAATAATTGCAGTAATTTATAGAATTAATCTGTTACTGATACAAATAGACATATGAGTTCTACATCTTTTAAGAAATAAGTCCTGGGATTCAACGTTTAATAAGCATTATGTATCTAAATGAAAGAAGGAGCATATGGTTCTTAAGGAATAATCAGGTGTAATATTGGCAGAGAAAGAACTAGGGGTTTATGGTGAATAAAAACAGCATGTAAAAAATATGGCACTACAGTCTTTAACAATTATAGTTCTGGGAGGAATAAAAACAAGAAATAATGTAGAAGTCTAGAAGTATTTCTTCAGTATCCTAAGCATTTTGTAACAAAGGTCTGGATGAGGAGGGACTTGGTGGATCTATGACAGAATACGGATGGGGGCACATTCATAACAAGGAAAGAAAGTTGAAAGAATAGATAAAATCAGTTTAAGAAGGTCTTTTCAAGCGAGATAGGAATTTTTACTCAATTCAAGTAATAAGAACGGGGCTTTTCTTCACCATCAGAAATTTCCAATGAAAATAGCATTTTTACAAAACTAATTGGAATTATGATGCTTTTATCAAAAATAACCAGTAAGCAATATGCAGTGTGACTGGAAAGAGAGAATGTGAAGAGGTGTGGAATCTAGCTTGCAAGTCATGGCACTGACAGAGGCAGTAGGCTAGACTGAAGTTAGATTTTCTTGGCAATCCTATATTAAGTATTGCAATAGATTACTCGGAAAACGATGGAAAAATTCTCTCTGTAGTTACCTGAGAGCAGGATTGAGCCTCAACAGTCTGGGTCTTTTGGTGAATGTTTCCATGAATGTGAGAACATGGGACAAAAGTAAAACGCGGCCTTAGATTCTGTGTAGAACAGTCACCCACGGGTTTAATGACGACTGTATCAAAATAGCTGTGTGCTTGCAACACAATATGCATAATATACACACACCATCAGCGCTGCATACACACAGAGAGTTGTAAACTGCCTAACCCTCCAGGGAGCCATTTAAATCACAGACGTCATAAATTTGTATGTGTTGCAATGTGGTTTTGGCAAATGACTGTAATATGTTTTGTTGTATAAAATCAATATAGGAGTTTCCATTTCTGGTGTGGAAGCACAAGCTTCTAACTGAGCCTCTTGTAAATTACTACAAATTTTGGTGAAAATTCGAGAAGAACTCTGGAGAATGAACGAAAGTAGGAAAACTTTGAAGGGGAGTAAAAATTTGCAGGAAGTAACTAGCTCAAGCTGAGTTTCAGATTTTTGCAGTTTTATCCTGAATTTAGCTAGGGCAACTAAAGGAAGGAGCCACCAGGAAGTGAGGGGGAAATTTCAGAAAGGAGAGGGTCTGAGAAAGGGAGCTCCTTGGTGTGTCTATAAATTCTACCCACGTCTCTTACTAACCCTTGACATACTCTCGTGTGCAGGACACATTTGAAGCGATCTGAACAGGGATCTAAAGTGCCACCAGGTAAGTGAGAGGGTTGGCAGGTTGAGTCTAACCAAGGCAACTGCCTGCTAAAACAAACACATCAGTGCTCTTTAGAGTAATATAACAGAATCTAGAGTCTCTACAAAGTGACATTCACAATGTCCAGGATATACTTCAATATTATTTGACAGAAAATAAGGAAAACATGACCCATTTTCAAGGCAAAAACGATCAACGGATGCCAATCCCAAGGTGACCCAGATGTTGGAATTGTAAGACAAGGATTTTAAAGCAGCTAGTATATAATAAGCTCAAACTGACAAAACAAAATGTACTTGTAAAGAAGAAAGTGATATAGAATCTCAGTAAAGAAAATTTAAAAACAAACCAGTACAGGGCACCTGGGTGGCTCAGCTGGTTAAGCATCCGACTTCGGATTGGCTCAGATCATGACCTCACAATTCATGAGTTCAAGCCCCGCGATGGGTTCTGTGCTGACAGCTCGGAGCCTAGAGAATGCTTCGGATTCTGTCTCCCTCTCTCTTTGCCCCTTCCCCACTCATACTCTGTCTCTTTCTCTCTCAAAAATAAATAAACATTAAAAAAATTAAAAAAATAAACAAACCAGTATATTACAATTTCTAGACAAATGGAAAAAGTATATGGAGAAAAGGGTGTCGTTTCCTGATTTGCAGGAAAGGACTGTATGCACCATAAGTCAAATATATAACCCTGGAAAATACCTAAAGCCTATTGGACTTGGAAGGCCATAAAATAGTTAAAGTTAACCTAGAAAAGATTACTTTTAAATACTTGGAATCAGTCCCATATAAAAAGCGAGCTAAAATATAATTTAGCAATGCTATGTGAGAACTAAAATATGCAAATTTCCACTAAATTCCATATTCTACCAGACTTCCAGGAAACACAATATATAATAACATTTATAAAGAGAATGCCAGCCAAATGTGTGTGTGTGTGTATGTGTGTGTGTGTGTGTGTGTGTGTGTGTGTGTATGTAAAGTTAAGTCCTCACAAATTTTCGCTCTGTGATTATTCATTTCTAAATGCTGATATTTCTTTTAGGTATGATATGAAATATATAAAAAGCATAATTCATGAAAAATGAGAGTGATATAATTTGTGAGCAATGTTATTATAAGTTAAGTTATGGTTTGTATTGTGAAGCATAGCAAAGATGGTAGAGAATATTTGTGAGTGATTACTGAATTTCATTTACTGATTTCCCATTCCAAAGTAGTATGTTGTTTATTTCTTCGAGGAATATAGAGGTCCATTTTGTAAACTTCTTTGATGAGAATTTTCTAGGATACCACATAAGAAGCATAAAAAACAAAGGAATTATTCGATCAATTAGTGTCGTGCAGAGGAAGAGAGTTACTGAGGTGTTCTTAGATAGTGACACCCATTTGGAGAGTGTCCAGTGTTGTCAGCAGTGTGCTGGTCCACGCTTAACAACCGTCTCTCAAACAAAACCCCTATTTGTAGCATTTGCCAATTGCTGTAGTGTAAATTCTCCAATTGTGGCTGATTTCAAGCTACCTGTGTGATGACTAATTGTAGAGCTGAGAAGGAAGACAAGTGCACTGATATACTATTTTATAGTCTTCCCACCCTAAAGACACAATAGATGCAAACAACCTTAACAATAGTAAATAATAGTAAAGTGTAGTAAGTAATTAGGAAATGATGAACTTTAAATATTTATTACCTTTGTTTCTAATGTACTTTAAAGTTTATATAATTAAAATTTTAATACTGGCCATGTTTAACAACCAGCTTGTAAAATTCCTAAAAATTCAACAGCTGACTGTTGTGAGCCAGGAGGAGCAAGCTCTAGCACACTAAGTGTGGTGTAACGGTTAAAGGGCGTGGCACAGGATTTGAGCCTGGATGCAGCCACTTTCAGTGAGTATTGGTTGAATGATCTACTTTCTCTATACCTTGGTGCTCTCATCTGTATAATTACAGTACCTACCTCCTAGAGTTGTTGCAAAGATAAAACGAAGAAATGTTTGTATGACACTTATCCCAGTGTCTGAAACATAATAATAACTTACTCGACGGATTATTATAAATTGTTACCACCATAATACACTTTGATAAAATTACTCTCTGTTCCTGCCGGGGGCAGGGGGGAATAAGTGAAATTTTATTGATGCAAAAGTGTTTGTTTTGTGAGAAAGTCAATTTTGCTACCTACACAGCAGATGATAATCTACTACCAGGGACTAAGAGGGGAAAGACGGTCTCAACCAATATGATCAAAGCAATGTTTTATTAGCGGGATTGTGGCAGAAAGCAGTTCCATACATTCTGGGTTACATCTGCAGTAAGAGGTTTCGCCTCAGGTAATAATTGTGATTAACTGAGCATCAGACTGATTGAATGCTAAGAAGGATTCTGAGGCTGCTTCTAGGTTTGGCAGGAAAGAGCGTTTTATTTAATATGTAAGCAATAGTCACTATGGCTAGTAATGGGGAGGAAGGAAACCATGATACGCATTTCATATCCTCGATCTAGGTCTATGCCTACAATGTTTGTAGATACTTTATGTTGTAGACTGCTTGCAAAGAAGAGAAAACAAAATATTACTTGAACACATTCCCGAGTTTGGGGAGTATTGCACATTTGAAATGGAGGTGGACTAAAATATTATGGTGACCTTATAAAAAATTTATACAATTTATGGTCAAAGTTAGAGCAACAAAACAAAAGTGGCTCTGTTCAGCAGTGTTTTGGGGGTGGGGAGGGACAGCTGGAAAATGATATAAAGCAAATGGGACTTGGAATCGAAAGAAAAATCAACATTCCTGGTTATTTTTCGATTTCCATCTGAAAGCCATACAACAAAAGTAGCGAGGCCAGAATATTCTTTGAGATACCTGTTAATGGAAGTCACACATGCATTTTTAAGAAAAGATTACAGGCCTTGTTATAGCTCTCCAGGCTGTGTAACAATGCCATTTCCACAGAAAAGAAGAGAGGTCAGCAGGGTCTTGCAGCAGAAGGCCAATCTAAAGTTTCCTTAAGTGAATAGGGTTGAATTTAATTGTCTTGCCCTTTTTATCAAGAGGCAGCTTGGGTTCTGCGGGACGATTTTGTGTAAAACCCTTGACAAGTATTATGCTATCTGGTAACAGGTTTCTCAAATTATAAAAATCAATTCCTATATTCTTCAAGCCTCTCTCAGGGTATTCTCCTCAGAATCTTTACTCAAAAAACTAAATCTTTATCCTATTTAAGTACATACTTCAGAGTCAGATGAATACCATAATATTCAATACTGAACCCCTCGCAGGAATGGAAATAGATGTTACTTCTTTTGAGCAGTGTAGGTCTTGGCAAATTATCCTAATTTAGGGGCAGTTATTTTGTAGTCTAGTTCTTTTTTTCTATACTCAAGCCCCATTTAATGAAATGCTCTTTTCTTTCTTTTATAAAGCTTAAAAAATACAGCAAAGTAGAGAGAAAAACACACCAAACACCCATGTATCTAACCCCTCAATTAAAAAAAAATGTTCATATTTTGTCATTTTGCTTCTTGTATATTCACTTGGTTTTATTTACATAAATAAAACTACAAAACTTTTCATCAAGTTGAGGTCCCTTTTTTCTTCCTAGTCTGTTCCCCTTCTTCCCTCACCAGATACAATTAGTATAGCAAATTAGTATGTATCTTTCTAGTCTATATTTTTATGCCTTTACTGTATCCAGTAATCTATAGTCCATTTACAGGTTTCCCTGGCTATCCAACGATAGAGCCTTCCTATGAAACTTTTCATAAGATGAAATGGCACAAAGCGAAGAAGCAGTTACATGGAAAAATCATATGGAAAAATTTTTGAGCATTCCCAGGCCCCTAAAATAACTTCTCTTGGGCTTTTCTGTTACCTTGGGACACACCTTGCTAATGGATGCACAAAATAAATTGAGACAAAGCACAGATGCTCACAGACATAGTTCAAAGCTATGGCTATTGATGTTGAGATGTTGAGAGTAGTTCCCGGGGAAGGAGCTTGGCGGTGCCACTCCGTGTTCTGTGTGTGTGGCCTCTATAAGGGCTCAGGGCAAAATGAACACTGAACCCTATTTTTGCTTTTCAACTTTTTTTGTAAAAGTGAAAATCCTCTTTTGTTTATTTTTTTAATTTTTAAAAAATGTTTTATTGAATTTTGAGAGAGAGAGAGAGAGAGAGAACGAGTAGGGGAGGGGCAGAGAGAAACACACACACACAGAAGCAGGCTCTAGGCTCTAAGCTGTCAACAAAGCTGACATGACCTGAGCTAAAGTCAGACGCTTAACCAACTGAGCCACCCAGGTGCCCAGTGAAAATCCTCTTCAGATTTCTATTGGTTAGCAAACACAGCTACCAATGTAGATTCATAAAAGTGAAGTGGCCTAACGTGAACTTTCAAAAACCAAGGGATACATGTATAGCATTGTTATATTTATTGTTTCTTATCAAATTTACACAAATAATGTAATTTTACATACTACTTTGTAATTTGCTTCTTTCATTCATTCGACTTTATGTTTTTGAGATCTATTGATGTTGATAAATAAGGAAGTGGATCATTCTTTTTAACTGCTATACAGTTATTCCATCATATAAGTAGTCCATGATTCAGTTTATATTTTCCTATGGATAGATGGACTTTTAGGTTTTTCTAAAAGCAATCATGAAAAAGAAAAACATGTAATTTGTTGTCTTTAAACCGTTTGTTTTCCGATTTTTAATTTAAAATTTAATTTCAATGCAAACCATGTGGAAACCAACCAAGGGAGAACCAAAGAAAATCCACCCCCGGCCATAATCTAGAAGTTAGATGAATATATACTCTGTTAATATTCTTAGTATGAGGATCTCCAAAGATATACACACACTTATTAAAAAAATGATATCCTAGTATACAGGCTACCTGTCACGTAGTTCATGAATATCTTGACTCTTTCACGTTTGCTTTTTGTTCTAGTTTTATCACAATGAATTAAGTAGGCATCTATGAGGAAAATCACAAAAATAAAATCTTACTGCCAAGTGCAAAAACACTAGGAACCTGGGCGATGCGGTATAGGCACAGCACAGCCCTCGTGTGTCGCTGCTGCTGTCGGTAGGCAGGCGAGAAGGCTCCACAGCAGACTGGGGCTGCTCAAGGACACGGACACGTTCTTTACTTGCCATGTGCATCTGCGAACACCCTGGACAAGTATGACTAAGTGTGAACTAAGTGTTCCTGGTTTTCCTCCCAGCGGTTTTGCCATATATATGTTAAGTTGGAATTACTTAAAAAAGAGGCGTGTTGGCTTGCTTTTGTGTAAATAATTTGGTCCAGGGGCTCCTGGGAGGCTCAGTCAGTTAAGCGTCCAACTTTGGCTCAGGTCATGATCTCACGGTTTGTGGGTTCAAGCCTCGTGCTGGGTTCTGTGCTGACAGCTCAGAAGCCTGGAGCCTGCTTCAGATCCTGCAGATTCTGTGTCTCCCTCTCTCTCTGTCCCTCCCCTGCTTGCTCGCTCCCCCAAAAATAAACAAACATTAAAAAATTAAAAAAATAATTTGGCCCAAAGCTGGCATTCTTATATTGAGTATTTAAGTTTTCTTTTATGGGGGAAACGTGGTGAAGAGTTGGAGAGCCTGATTGAAAAGCTTATGTGCTTCTGAAAGGATTCCTATAAATTCTTGTAGGAGATGAAAGCATTTGGGAGACAATGTTTGTCTGACTAAACAAGATGTTGAAGGGATTTTCTTTTGGCAAACACAGAGCAGGGTTTCTTAACCTCTGCACTACTGACATTTTGGACCAGGTAGCTCTTCGTTGTGGGCCTGTGTAGGCTGCTTACCAGCTTCCCTCATGTCTACCCTTGGGATGCCAGTGCATCACGTCTTCCCCCTCCTGCACTTTTAACAAAATCCACCCCCAGTTGAAAAGTGCTAGTGTAGTCACCTACAACAGGGAGAACAGTGAAAGCTAGGGCTGATCGTTAAAATTCTCTTTGCTCTCATTCTTTCAAACATCCCATCCATTGCCGATCTTATCAGTTCTAGTCGCTATGGGAGTGACTCGCAAATATGCACCTTTAGGGCAGACTGTCTGTGAAATCCTGACTCTGTCTTTCTGCTGTCTGCTGGGTATTTCTCTATGGATGACCTCTAATCCCTGTAGGAAATTGAGAATACCCTCATCTTGATTTTCCAATACAGGCCCCACTGGGGTCCACACCTAGGCTACCTTAGAATTCGGCCTCTCTGATACCCGACATTCCTCCCTCGCAATCACACAGGCTTTGCCTGCCCTGAAAGTCTCCCTGAAATCACGTCCGCATCACCTTCACAATAGACCCACCCCAATCCTCTCTGTACACCAGTTTAAGCCTGCTAAAGGAGCTCTTTAATCATGCCGCATCCTCTACATGGCTCTCCTTGTCGGTCAACATACCAATCTGAAGTCCCTTGGCCCACACTTGGGATTATCCACAATCTGCCCACTGCAAATCTTTCTAGTCCTACTCTCCCACTACTGTCTTAGAGAAACCTGATTTACGTAAACTTGAAAACTTGCCTTGTCTCAATTCTCCCCCTTACATGCTTTTTATCATATCTTCCCTTACCCTAGAACCCCTCGGTCTTCTCTTCCACTTTCACTTTTACTTACATTTAATGATGTTACTGCTTATTCATTACCTTTGGGCCAGAGCATTCTTATTCCTGGAGCCCTTATCACATCTTCAGAATTCTCTAAACTATTCACCTGGGAAATTCATACTGAATATATATATATCCTCCAAACATATATATAATGTGTCTCAAGAGTCTAAAGTCTTCTCACAGTTCCTAGCACTGTCTCTTATACATAGAATCTATTCAGCAAGTATGTATTGAACGAATGAAGGGAAGAGGTGAGAGAGGGAGAGAGAGGCCTTTGATACTATTGTAGTCACTGGCAAGCAGATCCAAGAAGGCCTCTTTCTGTGATGTGTGCTACAAAAGTACTTTGGGCCAAAATATCTCTCATGTATATAAACTGCTGTGTGAAATCCTACTTCAAAAAATAAATTTCTTTGTCATCCTGAGGGTCCTGAGATTTTTAAGAATGTACTAAAATTAGCAGGAGCTAGTTAATAAGGGCCTACATAAGAGGTCCTGTGGCAGAATGGGACACATATTGGGTCCTGGCAGGGGAATATAAGAGAGCATCTCTGGAGAGCCAGGGTACACTGGGAAAGAAACGAACAAGCAATAAGCAGATGCGGGCCACACCAGAGTCAAACTGATTTACCATGAATATATCATACAAATACATACACAGACACATATACGTGTGTGTGTGTATAAATTTATTTTATGGGTTGTATTTAAAACAGAAGTACTTTAAAAAATTTCAAGATCACAGCAGGAACATGTGGGAGATAATATTAAACATAAATATGCTTACATTTAAGCAAATAGACATGCAAGACTGAGGAAATAGCCTTTTTTTTTCAATTAGAAGCACATCATACCTCTTTTTACTCATTATTTCCTATAATGTTTTTGTAGCTTCTAGAGTGAAAAGACTCATAGAGAGACACTAACTTTCACTATTTCTAATACACAAAAAAATTACTGTTATTTCTAAATTTAGCTTGTTACAGTTACCTGACTTTTCCCCAGTCATTGACAAGGCTAATCAGGGGGTCGAATGACTAATTTCAGAGGAAGAAGGACTAGTTGACTGAAGTATTCCTAATGTCACATATGAGTGTATGTATCTTTTGGTGGTTAGAGCAGATTAAGCTGGTGTCTTTATCTTGCAAGCTTGTAGTTTTGCATTTATACCCTGAACTAGTATGTATAAATTAGAGCATGCAGAGCTGAAGCTCTTTGCCATGGATCTATGAAGGGAAGTGGTGGAAAAAGTCCCCAGAATCAGAGTGGCTATCAACCAGGGAAGTGCCATTGCTTGCTGGCACAATACCTGAGGTTGACTCCGTGAACAGATGTAATTGGAGAACTGAGTTGGCCTTCCAGACCCCAAATATCTCTCCTTTCTTTGTTGACTTTTGTTAAGTTGAAGTTTTCTTTCTACAATTAAGAATGAAGCATTCCATAACACTGATTTACTTTAATATAAAATGACTGGTTTCAGTTATTATTCATTCATTCATTATTCATTGGACAAATGCTTCCTATATTGCTAATGTGGGTAGACAAACAGAAAACCGTAACGACTACTTTCGGGTTGCCTGGCAATGAGGTACCTGGATTGAGGGATTGACTCATCTCCCCTAAGCAGGAAGACCTATTTCCAAACTCAGCATATCATGGGCCGGCCCTTCAGGTTTCACATATTAGACAATGGAGATCCCATAAACTTCTGTAAAAGACTAATACCTAAGGCCAGATTGTTCGTGACTCTAATTTAAGCTGTATTAGTCTTGCTTATAGGACCATTCTCACCCTTGTCCCCGAAAAGGAGAGAACTCTCCCAGTGGAGCACCAGCTCAACATTCTGGTCCTTGGGTCCAGTCACCCAATGACTCATGTGGGCATTTGATCATAACCTTTGCCAGCATCATTTCAGTTGCTGGAGACATATGTACAAAACAGACCAACGTCCTTACTTACCCTCAAGAATCTTCCATTCCAGTGGGGAGCCAGACGGTAAATACAATGAGTAAACAAGTGATGTATATAGTACATCCAAAAGTAGTAACTGTGATGGGAAATAGAGGAAGTAGGAAAGGGGAACAGAGGACATTAGGATTGTTGCAGGTGTCATATTCTGTCTGCAGAGTAGACTTGGAGGTGTGATAAGGAAAAAGATAGCCTAACAGCATGGAATAATTGAAGGTGGGGGCGAACATTATACTAGAGGGAATAGGGAAAAGGTGTCAGGGAACACCAGAGATGCATCAAGCCAATATATTTTGTTTGTTTGTTTGTTTGTTTTTTACTCCCAGGACTGCTCTTACAGCGAAGTCCACCTGGCAGTCATGGATGACAACAATGCCCGGGGGTCCTCAGAGATGCTGAAGCTTGAAGAGCTCACTACATGTGTCAAAATGGGAACAACACTGTCTCTTTCCCACCTCTCAGGGTTGTTGTGAGGATCAAAGGAGAGAATGGCTATCAGGTGCCTTGAAAACAATGAAAGCTCTTCATACCGGCAAGGCATTATTATTGCAGGATTGTGTCAGAAATAAGTGGAGTGAACACTCTTGTATACAAATATTATTAAATATAGCATAAAGATGAGAAAGAGAGAGAGGGAAGGAGACAGAGAGAGAGAGGGCGAGAGAGGAAAAGATTTAATATGGGCCTGGCTTCTAAACATATATATCAAGCTGTTAGCTGATCATTTCATTCCAGGTGAAGTGATACCCTTCCTACCCCACCTGCAAGTCACTGCTGTTGGCTGGCACAGCCAGCCTGTTCTGCCACACCACTGAGGTTGCTCTCCTTACTGTTCGATTGCAAAGCACATGCTAAATTCTGGGATAAAAATATCGGCTTTACCCTAATAAGTAAATGTGTAAGTTGAAAGGCAGGCTGATATTGCGGGCTCTTAAATTACTCAGGCAATAGAAAATAACAATAATTGCCAAGCAGAAAAGGAGGGACAATGATGAGAGAAGTATGTCATTTAAGAACACACAACAGATGTCAAGGTTAAAGAATATCTTGATATAAGAAATAAATTTAACAAATTCTTAACTTACTTATCACTTTTGTTCTGTTTTAAAAAACTCAAATTTTTTCTTCTTCCTACTTAGGGAAGGTCTTATCCTTCCCTAAATTTACTGGTGATCAAGAATTAAAGACCTTTGAAGACCATTTCTATTGCTTAATTACTTCTAAAATAGGAGGTAGGGAGCTTGTAATTAGTTTATGATTCATAATCTTCAAATATTAGTAATTATTTAAAAAGAAAACTAATTCTCCAAAACATGATGGGAGCCAAACTGGTCATGTTTAATCTTTGTCTCACTGGAATACAGTGGTTCTGTATTAAACAAAAACTAGAGGAAAGAACATTGAAATGGTACTTATTCACAGAAATGATTTGGGAAAATTAAAAAGAATCTAACAAAAGCACATGAAAGTGTCCTACCTGGTGTGTACTAGGAAGGAAAAGTAATCATAGACAGATGTGCCAGAGGACGCAGATCACGCTAATGATTTGAAGTTGGCTGAACTTTCACCATGTGAAACGTACCTGAATGTGCTGTCTTCACAATCTACAATCTACCCATGTATGTTTTACAAAGTTAATTAGATTGCTTCCTCACTTCCATGTTCGTTTCTGAATCCGTGAGCTAGCATACGGTTTGGCCCGCAAAGACAACCTTCCTGGTGTGGCAGAAGCAGGGCGTGAGGGAGCTGGGAAGCATCTGGCAGGCTTAGCACAAGCTGGGGTCAGGGACCGAAGGGAGCCCTGCACCTGCCAACAACATGCAGGGCTTCCTTCTGCAGCTGCCATTGGCTCATAGGTTGTTATGGGGGAAAGTGTGTGTGTCCAAAACAAATGCTGAAATATAAAAACCTCAGGCAGGGTAGGAAAAAGTGTCAGTGGGAGAATTTTTCAGAAATTTGAAATGTTCTTACATTTGAAAATTCTAGAAGAGTCCTATAGGTACTTGTATTGAACGGAGTCTGGCATTTTTTAGGTCTTGCTCATTTTCTTTTTTACTAAAAAAATTTTTAATGTTTGTTTTTGGAGACAGAGACAGAGCGTGAGTGCGGGAGGTGCAGAGAGAGAGAGAGAGAGAGAGAGAGAGAGGGAGGGAGACACAGAATCTGAAGCAGGCTCCAGCCTCTGAGCTGTCAGCACAGAGTCCAATGAGGGGCTTGAACTCACAGACTGTGAGATCATGACCTGAGCTGAAGCTGGCCGCCCAACCTACTGAGCCACCCAGGTGCCCCTGGTCTTGTTCATTTTCAATGCTACATACTATGAATATGCATGTATTGTATAAATGTTATCAACGATACTTTGATATATAACCATGGTGTATGAAGAATATGTGATGAATATTCTTCCATTAAAAAAGCACAATATAATGATCTATCAATCATTAAGCACCTGCTTGCTATGATCTTAAAAAATAACTTTGCTTTCTTTATTGAATATTAATATGTTTATTCTCAATTCAGTATGTGAAAAGTATTATACGCCAAGTTCACACTGACAACTAAATAGAGTGGGGGAGACATAATGATGCCCCCTCAAAGATGTCCATATGCTAATCTCTAGAATCTGTGAATATGTTACCTTTCGTGGCAAAGGGACTTTGGAGATGTGATCGAGTTAAGGATCTAGAGATGGAAAGATTATCCTAAATTATCAGAGCGAGTCCAATGTGATCATGAGGGTCCTTACAAGAGGGAGGCAGGAGGGTCAGAGTTAGAGAAGTGGCAACAGAAGTGGAGGTCTGAGTGAGAGGGGGTCCTGAGCCAAGGATGCAAGTGGCCCCGGAATCTGGAAAAGGGAGGGGAATGGACTCTTTCCTAAAGCCTGTAGAAGGAATGGAGCTCTGCCAACATCTTGCTATTAGCCCTGACCCATTTTGGACTTCTGACCTCCAGAATCGTAAGGTAATACATTTGTGGTGTTTCAAGCCACTAAATTCAGATTTATTTATTGCAGAAACAAAAGGAAATTAATAAGTTTATAAATTGATTTGTCCTCCCCTTCTCCAATAGATGCTAGGGGCTCAGCATTATTTGTAATAAACACTTACTCATCTCTGAGTGTTTATTACAAACATGGTTTGTGGCTAGTGGAGAGTTTGCAAATTCAAACACATAAGCAGAAACTGACTGGATGTTATGGACTGAATGCTTGTGTCCCCTCAAATTCATATGCTGAAGCCCTAACTTCAAATGGGATGTTATTTGGAGGATGGTAATTGGGCGGCTGTGGAGGGTAATTGGGTTTAGATGAGATGATGAGGGTGAGACTGCCCCACCCTGATGTGATTAGTGTCCTCATGAGAAGAAACCAGAGCTCTCTGTCTGCGCCTTCCCCCCACCCTCTGTCAAGTGAAGATTGTGAAAAGGCAGCAGTCTGCAAGCCAGGAATAAAGTTCTCATCAGGAACTGAATCTGCTGGCACCCTAATCTTGGATTTCCCAGCAACCAGAATTATGAAAAATAAAAGGCTGTCATTTAAGCCACCCAGTTCATGGTGTTTTGTTACAGAAGTCTAAGCTAAGACACTGGTTAATAATAATGTTTCCTATGAGGACAGTTCAAATTGATGTTGTTGAGCAAGGAGGCTGTATTCTTAGTCATTTCAGGAATTTGAGAGTCTCTGGAAGTTGGTCAGGAAAGGGTGCATGCAAGAAATAAATTTTCCAAGATTCCTTGAGGGAAAAAGAGGGTGGTGTGGAACATGCTATGAGCCTAGGTCCTTGGGGATAAGACTGATAAGGAAACTTCTCTGAGAGGCGCAGACAGGAGGCATAAGGGCTGCAATGGGGCAGTTCCGGGGGGTGTGATGACAGCCTGAATGTGGAGACTGAATTACTCGATTCTGGTTAATGAGGAAATAAGAAGCATTGCAAGAGGTCTGGAGAGAAAAACTACAGGTCTTTAAACAGAGTTCTGTGAGGGAAGTTTTGGCAGTAACGCTAAGGCACTTCAGAGAGGGCACTAGGTTCCTGGACCCCAAGAAAAACAATAAAAGAGAAGTATAATAGTCTAGATAGGAAATAACTGTTTTTTAATAAAAGTAGAAGCAAAGGAGATGGAGAGATGATTTAAGAGAAGAGTAATGTCAGAAATTACCAGCTGACTAGAGATGTGGAGAAAACTGTAATATATTTTTAAAAAAATCCCTTGAAACTTCACAAGTGGCCACTCTGCAACAAACACTATTTGGAAGGAGAGATAAATGACTGTGGCATTTCAGTTGTGATAGAATATTTAGCTCCAAATGTCTTCCACATTGACAGGATATAATATATGAAACTCAATGAAAGGCAATTTGGGAGGAAGACAAGTAAATTTGTCTCTCATTTATATGCCTGCTACAGTGGAGCTCAAGGAAAAGGGTATGTCTTTACGTGTCCAAATGTTAGAAAGAAGAGAATTAGAATCCAGGACTAATCTTTGGTATTCCTTCCTTGGAGTGGTTCTTTCCTTTCTTTCTTTTCTTTTCTTTTCTTTTCTTTCCTTCCTTCCTTCCTTCCCTCCCTCCCTCCCTCTTTCCTCTCCTCTCCTCTCCTCTCCTTTCCTCTTTCTTTCTTTCTTTTCTTTTCTTTTCTTTCTTTTTCTTTCAGTGGTTCTTTATTGGGGATGGGGTGGCTGGGAGGGTGTGTGGAACAAGAATTTTAGTAGAGACCACCTTTTGTGAATATATTTTGAATTACTTGGGACGCTAATGTTAGGTAACTGTGTGGAATATTCCACCACTATTCACAGGATACACTTGCACTCCCTGCCACATCCGTAACATCGCTCCCACACAGTTACTAGAGGCTTTGCCTTTCTCTTTCTCTCAACATCCCCACGTTATTATCTTCACCGTTTCATCAGTCTTCAAAGCCACACAGTCACTGTGTGTGGGACCTGTCACTTTTCTTTGTCTTTCCATTGCTGTCACAACATGCATATTCACTACTGATGAATCAGCTCCCCTTCCCCAGAAGTCCAGCTGAAAGTCCAGTGGGATCATTTAATGCATCTCCTCTGTAGTCATAAAACAGTCTGGCGATCACAAGATGAATGCAGGCAGCATTCATATGTGCATAGCTCTAGGGTTCTGTTGGTGCCGAGGCGGATCCTCACAGCAGAGGAAAATGACACATCTCATTGATGTCTCCAGGGCTGCCTATGTGTTTTTCTAAGTCTGTCTTTGACTTGACACCAGAGAGAGCAAAAAACTGCCATTTTTTCTGAAGTTTTCCCCCAGGCCTACTTTCTTGTTCTGTTTTTAATGTATTTTGTTTTCTCTACTACAGGAAAATGAGATATTTTAAATACATTTCTTATGAAAGAACACCCTACTTCTTGGAATTTATACATAAATTTGCTACCTTTTAAACCTACTTACAAAAAAAGGAAAATAAGGGCTTGCTAGCTAGTGACTGGTAGTGGGTTAGATCCATTAGGAGTCTCCTTGTGTCCTGCACTCATATGGTCACGGTAAGTGTTTAAGAACACACACTCGGGCATTCCAACTCTCTACGTTGGAATCCCAGCTGTAATTCTCACCACCTGGGTGCCCTGTTCAAGTGACTTAACCTCACTATGCATCAGTTCTCCCGTCTACTCAGTTTGCAATAATAGTATTTTAAGCCTCGAATGGGGATGATGAGGTCTCTACTTGGTCAACCTGAACTTGTACAGACTATGACAAGAGGAGCTGATCAGTGTCCTCAAAGAAAAATACAGATTGAAGCATGATGACTGTGGCAGAAAGTGGAAATATCTGAGCCTGATGGGTCCACATCAGTATAAGGGAGATAGGCCTAAAGGCCCTAGATGGGGAGAGTGAGGGAAGTGGAGACATAATCCAATGCCTGGCTGCAGGCGCCTCTGTTAAGGTGATCTGCAAAGCACCGGGCACAGGAAGGAAGCGAGCAGAGATCAGAAAGGAAACGGAGAAAGGTTCCAAGAGAGAAAACCAAGTGTGGGGCTATCCTCTCAAGTCAACGTGCTGCCCAGGAAGTGGAAATCAGATGCTATTCCAGCAAGCAAACAAACAGGAAGCTTAGATCACCTTCAGAGAAGCTCAAGGGGCACCAGGCCGAAGCTGAGCTGGCAGAACGTGATAGGTGAGAAGTGACTCCACTGAGTAAGACATGCCAACTGGCAAATGGCTTATCCAAGCTGAGTAACCACAGAGTTCCCGGGGCGCTGGACAAAGGGAGGGCAATGAGGAGAGCTGTCTTTCCTAGAACAAAACGACCCACCTACAAGGCCCCGGAATTTTTACTGAGTACTCATCCTAGATACTCCTCACTTGGGTTGCTTTTGGAATATCAGATAATTCTTATTTTTGAATACTTTTAGAAGAAGCACTGAACAGTTTTCATTTTTGTAGTGATTTTGTAAAGATGAGTTTCAAATTATGAAGAAATATGGATCAAGTTATGTGATGCCATCATTTCATTTTCAATTCTTGGTATTCTTATTCACAGATTTGCCCTTTTTTAAAAGTAGCTTCATTGCTGGATGAATATTGATTCCATGTATCTATTATATATGTTACTAAATTGTCAAGTTTTCAAATCACGAAATAAAGGACATCAATAGTAGTAAGAGCTTTGTATTCAATAATGAATAAATGAACAGACATTAACTCTTTTTTGAGAGTATGTATCATGTCTAGCAAACCATGCACATGTATCTGAAATATTACTGTGAAACAAGAAATCATGCAAATCAACTAATTCTGTTCTTAAACATTATGAAATATCTCTAAAATAACTCTTTACACGTAAGGGTCGAGAGGCTCTCATACATGATGTCATATTTAAACTTCTGTAACATACACGTCAAATACGACACACTCATTTTAAGTAATGCACAGATTTTAGTTAAATACTAATGGCAATGTTTTTATAAATTTCAAATTAGCTGACCTTAGCTTTCATAAAATCAGCAATTAAAATTGTCACACATGACTATGAATATAACTAAAACGTATAGCACTCAGAAAAATACCCTTCCTAGCTGTTTTCTCCTGCAATATGCTTACTTTGTGTCATAAACAAATAGATTCTTAAAATTATAAAAATCTCTTAACAGCATCTACCACATGGAAGTCTGTATTAATTAGTGTCCATAAAATTATTGAATTCAGAGATTTATGGTTTAATAAACAGAGAAAGCAGGTTACTTTGTAAAAACCATGCTGAAAGTAACATATGAATTCTCAATGGAATTTGTTATTAATCAGCATTTTTTCGCACTCAGTACAAGTTTAAATAAGTATGTGTGAATGCTTACTCACGGAATTTTCCAATTCATGATATAAAAGGACTAATTCTTGTAAGTTTAGTTTCATTCAACTGAGCTTAGATATTTAAAAAAATTAACTGACGAATATACAAATATACAATCTGTCATAGTTTAACGTGTGCTACTGATTTACTGCAGGGATTTTGCTGGATTTATCTGAGTATTTATTTAATGAGGTTCTTGGACACCCTGGGCTTCAGTTTCCTCAATCCTAAAAGCAGGAGTCTGTCAGAGGAACCTCCGAGGTCCTGCACAGCTTTAATTCTGGTTTGATCATCGCACTGAGTGGTGCTTTCTTAACCTTCCATGCAATCTTAATGCATTGTTTCCTGAAATATTATCCCTACTTTTATACTGTATTAGTAATGGCCTTTGCACTTGTGCTATAGCAACACATTTGTTTCATATTAGGAATATAATTTTGAGTAATGTATACTGAAATAAATATTTTAATTTGGGGCTTTTGGATACTTACAATGAACATGCTATGATCATTTTTCTCATATAATTAAATCATTGCTAAACCAGGATAAATCGCACCTTATTCTCACCATTTCTCAATTAGATATCTAGTAGCAAGGTATAGTCTATTTCTATTAGTGCTGATAACAATATTAATAATAAGAGTCATGCTAATTGTAGCATTTTGATTTATTTTTAAGATGGATTCTTTTATATATCCCTTCTTGGTTGGGGAAGCAGGAAAATCTTCATTATGTCTTCTCCAATATTTTGTTGAGAAGCCATTCCTACTCAGCATTCACAACAAGTACATCCTAGCAGCTCCTGGACAATACCCCAAATATCTTTCCATATTTCTTTGGCCAGTAAAATACTCCTACTGATCCTGTCTTTCATATGTAAGGACATATTTTAAGAGTACTCTTTCTCCTTCCTCCTCCTGAATGCACTGTTGTTGGTTTCCTTTTCTATCTTGAGATGCTGTCTTATGAAGAGATGACTCAGTCTATTTCTCAGATATTACTATGGTGTATGACAATGGTAATGGAGGGGCAATGGTTTGTTTCTCTTCTGTGAGAAGACAGGCCACATCCATAGCAGCTACATGGCTGGATCATAAAATGGCTCACCCACCACTAGGATTCTCCTCATGGCCAGCTCTGAGCTGTTTGAGACAGCACATTAATTGTTACACTATCTTATATGCATAAATAATGGATTTCATAAAATTGAAACATATTAGCTATGTTTTTGGTTCTATATGTTACCACTTTCTTGGAGATTTTGCACACCCACTATTAGCTTTTAAATTGACTCCCTTATGGTGTCCTGAGGCCTTTGTTCAGTTTATAGGCCTGTTAGAGTTTCCCTGTTCTTACAAAGTTACCTTAACTTCACTATCTCATTAAATTACTGAGTGAAGTTGGTGACTTTTAAGAGAGTAGTAGAATTAAGATAATTATAAGATCTCTTTCCTTTTACTGCCAAACATCCTGAAAAAGATCTTCTCTGCCCATCACTGCTACTTTTTCACTACACGTTCCATCCTTAATCCTTTACAGCATGGCCCTCACTACTCTTGCTCTCATGAAAGGTCATGAGTTTCCTCTTAGTCACCAAATCCAGCATCTCTTCTCAGGTTCCATATTTATTTGCAACACTAAAACTCTTGTCTATCCTTCCTTTCTGACACTTTCTCCCTCTGTGGTTTCTTGGATACTCCATGATGTTCTTTTCTCTTTTTTTTTTTTTTTTTTTTGCCATTCCGTCTTGATGTGTTCCTACTCTGTAAATGGGAGTGTTCCCTGAGGATCTGTCCTTAGTGTTCTGTCCTCAGGTCTTTCTCACTTTGTAATTAATTCCAAGACTTCAATTATTTTCTGTATGTGAATGATCTCTCCCCTGAAAATCTCTCTCATGAGTTCTGGTGTTGAATGTCCTGCCAGCAGCTTCAACTTAATTTGTCCCTAGTTAAACTCATCATCTCCCCTGTCAAGCCAGCTCTTCCTTTTGGGCTGCCTAGCTCTGCTAATGACACTATCATCTGTCACTAGGAGGCTCAAAATGAGTCATAGCAGTTTCAACTTCTAAGTGCCTCTTGCACTGCTCTCACCCTTTCTATGCTCATTACCAGATGGTTCAATACTCATTCCCATTGTATTCATCACTGGAAATTTACTGATCCATTGAAATAATTCTCCTCCTAAAGCTCGACTCTGATCATGCGACTATCCTGCTCTAGAGTCTTCCATGGGTCTTCATGGTCTATAGAACCAAGTCCAAATTCCGAGCCCACTGGAACTGGACTGGAGCCAATGTACTTTTCAACTTCTTCTCTTTGGTTAAACTAAACCACTCACGGCCACTCCCACTTCTCCTGAATCTTCTATCCTTACTGCCTTTGCTCATGACCTCTCTGCCCACAAAGCCACATAGCCTGAACATCAGTAGTAGACCCGGCTCAAGGGCTTACCCTTCACATCTTTCCCTCATCTCTCCATCAAATTTGTCTCTCTCTTAGTGTACTTATAAAAACCTGTTTTTTAACCTTTTACTATATTTTCTCAGTTTGGTATATTCTGAGGATAAAAAGTGAGGAATCCATAGTTCTATGTACCAGGTATGTGTTAGGATCTAAAGTTCCCACGTACATGTAAGTCACCTGTCTGACTCCATAAGCTCCTTGAGAATGAAAAGTGTGTCTGATTTTTTTTGCATCTTCTAAAACATCAAGCATGGAACTCCACACATACATACATAATTTAAATGGATGATATGCATCTTATGCTTCCTGACTATGGTCCACTCCTCCACCCCCTTCCCATGCTCTCCTCTGCTTGATATTTGCTCTCTGCTGTTTGAATTCAGCTGAAAAGATTCTATGTGAAAATACGCACGGAATTATGAATATTATACCAAATTGTTTCCTACTTAACACTCTAAAGGAGGGTTCTTTTCTGTTAAATTGTTTCCTACATAAAACTCTAAACAAAAGACTCTATTCTGCTATAAAAGAAATGCATAAAAAACAGCCAAGGAAAAGGTACTCTTCTTACTGTCACTCTGGCCTGGATTGATAGCACTCCCAGTACCTTTGTCAATTAACAAGACGAAAAAGGAAATACTGAAACTATACCTCCATGCGTAGGTGTTCCACACGAGTAAACCTCAATATGGATTTAATGTGAAAATCAACGTACTGCAAAGGATTTGATAAGGCAACAAAGACTCTTGTAAGTAGTCTTGGTGGAAGAAAGCCATACAGAAATTAAAGAGTTCAAAAGCATGCTGGTGGATTGCAACATACCATACAATGCAAAAATACTTAATTTCTTGTATTGCTCTTTATAGGAATGAGCCATAGTATTCTATATTACCTAAACAATCTTCCCAGGAATCTATAAGGTTGGTAATGACTTTATAATCTCTATTTTATGGATGAAGAAACAGGGAGAAGGAGAGCTTGAGTCATCTCCCTAAGGTGGCACAATTAGTAAGTAGCAAAGTGAGAATTTGAAGCGAGGTAGCTGAATGCAGGCTGAAGAGTGAACTGCTACGTCACACTGCAGCAGAGGGGTATGACGGAAGGTAGCTAATTCATCCTATAGTCAGAGGGCCCACAGCACTGTTCTTTCTAAGGACATGATGGCTCTGCCACTCTCCACTGGGAACCTGGCCCTTTTTGCTCCTTTTGCTATACCATTCTTTGACTCTGTTCCCTGAAATTTCCTTCCATTCTGTTCTTCACTCCTAAGTGTTGTGCATCAATGACCTTGGGGCTAACATTGTGTTGGGTCACGCTCTTGTTTTGGTAGCAACACTGCCTACCCTCTTTCTTGCTCTTATCCTGCTTGGTCCCATAAGCTCTGGTTGATGGTGGCATAAACCAGGGCTCAGCACAGTCAGCAAACCCAGGATTACCCATTGATAGCCCAGCAAATGATGCTAAATATCTGGCCTTAAGGAATACAATAAGAGAATTTACAGCCTCCACTTGAAAAGGTGGTATATGAAGTGGGTGTGAGATAAAGTAATATTGATTGTGGGAAGTAGAGGAAGAGGCTCCTTTGGGTAAGAAAGTATTTCTCTATTCTCAGAGAATGTGTTGCATGCTAATAAACCACCAAAAAACCTTGTAGACTCATATCACTGTTACCCAGCAATAAGCAATACCTAAATAGGTTTATTTAAAAAAATAACTGTTTCCCCAGCTGACCTAACATATTCTTAGGGTGAGACGTTCATGTTGGGAGAATCCTGGAAATAAGCTTTTGAAAAGAAGGCTATTTTTAAAGTTTTGTTAGGTTTAAATATATATATTTCTCAGGCTGTTCACATTAGTAATAGGTAGCTGATAAAAACAAACACAGTGAACTGCAAAAATCAAGTCGACGAAACACCATGGTTCTTTACAGGTGAATAAATAGCATCTCTGGAGAAGGAATAAAAAAGAAAAAAAAAAGAATGCTTGATTTCACCAGGAAAGCAATCACATTTAGAATATTTCCTGGGTAGTGTATGCTATCCTATAATACTATCTTATAAATAAATCCTCAACAGATTGTAAATCGCCCAGGGAAATTTGTATTTTGGTCCATTAAAAAAATGTTTCCAATTAAAAATGCCCTTCCTTGATTCAGTATTCTCATGACAGTAGGTACTAGGGCAAACCCTAGCTTGCTGCTTAGTTTTATCTTTTTTTCCTGATGTTTATTAATTTATTTTTGAGAGCGAGAAAGCATGAGCGGGGAAGGGACAGAGAGAGAGAGACAGAGAGAGACCGAAAGAGAAAGAGAGAGAGAGACAGAGAGACAGAGAGACTTCCAAGATGCAGGGCTCAATCTCAGGAACGGTGAGATAATGACCTGAGCTGAAATTAAGAGTCGACCACACAACCGACTGAGCTACCCAGGCGCCCAGCTTGCTGCTTATTTTTACATTTGTTCTCACTTGCTCCTAAAACCTTTGCAATGTTCTTTACAGTTAGAAATGAAGCTTGGGTGCACTTTGCGTGCTGCTCACTGACTGTGGCTTCTCAGTAGACCTCACCTTTGAAGCCAGTCCAATCATCTTAGCTCCATCCTAGGAAGAGTTAATGAGCCTCCCTGTCTCCATTCTGTCCAGGATTATTCCTTATACAAAGTGGCTCTTTCCCCCTGATTTTTGTCATGACAATTCCAAGTGGCCCTGTACACACAACTTTAGCACTGAATCTATGGCAGAAGAGGACACAGAGATTTTGCCATTCAATGAATTCTGACACCAAATGCTTTTTAGCATTTTGTAAGTGGCATTCCCTGTGGGCTCCATATTCAGTATGATTTCATTCAATGAACCAGATTTCAGCACCTACTATGGATAAAGTCCTGGCCTATGCATTGTATGAGGAGTGGGCCTTGGATCTTAGCACTCACAGGCTCACAGTCCAGTGAGGTAGAAATAACCCTAATGCATGCCAGCCAGAAGATGTGCTGCTACCATTGCAGCAGTGAGGGAGTACAGAAGATTAATTCGGAGACGAACGAGTCTTAAGAAAAGTGCTGGTGGAATACAGTGTTCTTTTTTAGTAGAAAAGAGATGCTTACTTATATCACTTATCCTCTATTTATCCACAAATATAGGAAAAACAAATTCTGATACTTTACTAAGAGAGGCTGCTTAAAAGTCGACTAGCTGAAGGTATTCAAATTAGCCTTCATGACCTTCTGTAGAATTAAAAATTTATTAGACTTTCTTGGATTCAGGAAGTATAAGTAAAAGATTCTTCTGGGAAGAGGAGTAAAAGAAAAAAAATCTCCTCCTACAAGCCTTCCTTTCTACCCAAAGTATGCTTTTCAGAACTGACCGTCAACAGAATTTTCCTCTGCTTCAAACTCAGCGCAGGGAATTTTTGAGGTAGTTCAATGCCAACAGTGGCAGCCTACTTTGCACACAGGCTCTGACCCGGGCGACTCCCTGCTCCTGGATTTGGAAGCCACCTGGCGAGGTCTATGCTTGAGCAATGCCACGTGCAGTGATGCCATGCCTAAGGTTTAGGCAAGAAGACATTTTCTTGCCCTTGTGTAAACACATGGAAATGAACATCACCATTTAAAAAAGTGAATACTCTGTATCAAAGAGAACCAGACACAGAGTATTCTCAGCACCACCAGGTTAGCCAGCATAAAAATATTGCCATGTTGTTTTAGAAAATGCATTAAAAGATACTAACCCTTCCTAGTTGTAGCTGTGGAAAATGATGTTAACTCTATATGTCAGAATGAAAAACACATGTTTGTGTCAGATTTTTTTTCCTTGCCTTCATTCTTAACCCCAAAGTAATGACTAAGGATGCCCAAAGAGGCACTTTATTTTTATAGCCATACTTACAGAAAGCCAAAATGGCACCTGAATGACTTTTCCCCTCTAATTGCTTACAGTCATAATTTCTAGCACTCACATTATAGTATTTAGGACCGTTTTCAATAGCAAGCACTTCCTTTTTCATTTTCAAACACACCAAAAGAAACAGGTTTCCTGCAGAGCTGGAGGGTGAGAAAGTTAGATACTCTCACTCCTTCTATGATGGGAAAGAAAAATAGATTTCTACTCTGGGCAGACCAGAAATCCTGGTTCTCTAATCCCCAGAGGAAAGCTACCCCCAGCATATGAAAATATCATAGTACATGCATTTTGTGCAGTAAAATGTCATATCAAATCTAGTGTTTAGATCTATGTATTGTGGGTTTTTTTGTTTTTTTCACTCCTAGTTCTTCTTTCAAAAGAATTCCTTTACTCGACAGGTCAGAGAATATTATTGGAAACAGGGATAGTGAGTGGCAAAGTTAGCCAAAGAATTCAGAAGGCTAAAATATCTTCCTGAGGAAGTATGCATAAATGATATGACATCATTGTTAAGAACCATTTAGCTGTAAGAACCCAAAAGGCATGGTTTGCTATTTCAGACACAGGGAAATGACAAACATGTTCAAGGGAGTAATAGCTATGCACTGGGGGAGCTGATTTAATAGGAACGCGGTTTAATGACATGTTAGTTTGAGCTCAAAGTGTAGTAAACATTTACTGCCCATGGTATATAATGAAACAGTGGGGTAATGCCTTTTATCAGAGGCTGTTTCTTAATCATTCAGGGCCCATTAACAGTCACAACAGAGGCAAACAGAAACTGTGACATGTGCCTCTAAAAATACTGCTTATTGGCAACTGCACTCTGGAAGAGGTATTTTGTGTTCATTGGAACCATTAGTGTGTGAGTGAAATTTTCCAGCAGTTCACAAAAATACTCAGACCACATCAAGAGCACATCTGTGAACTTCAGAAAAAAGTGAAAGTAGAAAGCAGCATATCTCTGTTATCAGAGCAGACTGCTGTCACTAAACACTCCTTTGGCTTGACATTATTAGGATCGAATTGGAGGGAAGTGCTCTATGTGCAAATTTCCACCAAATGCGCTTAGCATCTAGCCCACATGGATTATTACTTTTACATGTGTTCTTCTGTGTGCAAGGTTTTGCCTTGTTAACATGGATGGGACTCAAAAAATGTGGTGGCATTTCCTCATTGTCATTCACCACCTGGCTTGGGAAAGGCTCCCCTGCCAAGTGAAAGGCACAAGACATAAAAATAACAAAGAAAATAGGCATCTCCCCCACCCCCGCTTTTTTTTTTTTTTAGCTTTAAAACAATTTATTTTAAATAGATATAGTGGATCATCAGGATGGCTAACACAAGGAGTAGAAGTAAACTTATGGCATATCTAAAAGTAACATGACTGTGGTAAAGTTACAACTCACCCAGAGAAATGGAGGCTTAACTAAATATTCCAAATATTGGAATATTGGAATATTTGGAATATTTAGCCGCTGCTTCTTTATGCTATATCCCATCACTTTCCCACCTCCATGGGGCATGCTTTTCTGTTTCCTGTCTAAACCATGTATTCAGTCATTTAAAGCTAAAAATTCAAATTCTACACCTTCTTCCTTAGGTATTCCTAAGCACTGCTCGAATCAGCCCACTTCACTCCATTTCCTTTGCCACTACCTTGTATAAGGCCCATCATTGACTCTTTCCTCTGATTTCTGTCCCGAATCAACTCTCCACACTGCTGCCAGAAGAAGGATTTTTTATAAAGCAAGCATTCGATCACACCTGTCTCTTGCTAACTCTTTTGTGGCACTTATGACCCTTAGGATAAAGTCCAAATTATTAACACTACTTCCTTCCTACTTCCCCTTCTACACAACAGCCTTACTGAACTTTTTCCAGTTACCCTCAAAGAACATGTTCTCCTATTCTGTGGACCTTTGCACTTTCAGCTCCCTGCCTGGAACACCTTCCTGCATTCTGTCCCAGCTTCCTGCATAGAATAAATCCTTCCTATTCTTCAAATGCTACCTCAAATGTCACTTCTTCTAGGAGGCTGGTTTTTCTGGGGGCCGAAGAAGAGGGATGTTGGATGCATACATCACTAACCCCTGTAGGAGCGTTAAAAAACAATTATTTATCTCAGTGGTCTGTAAGCTCTAGTGAGCCTTGCAATTGCCTAATTGGGTGCATCCTTATCATCTATTTGTAAAGATCCCCTAAAACTTTGAGAACCAGTGATTCAGCTTATAATCAATCAGGATAATCGACTGATGAATGGACAAAGAAGATGTGGTGCACCATGGAATATTACTCAGTGATCAAAAAGAATGAAAGTTTGCCATTTGCAACAATGTGGATGGAACTAGAATGTATTACACTAAGTGAAATAAGTCAGAGAAAGACAAATATCATATGATTTCACTCATTTGTGGAACTTAAGAAACAAAACAGACGGACATAAAGAAAGAAAACGAAAAATTAAAAACAGAGAGGGAGATGAGCCATAAGAGACTCTTAAATACAGAGAACAAACTGAGGGTTGCTTGAGGGGTACTGGGTGAGGGGATGGGTTAAATGGGTGACAGGCATTAAGGAAGACACATGTTGGGATAAGCACTGGGTATTACTTCTAAGTGATGAATCACTAAATTCTACTCATGAAACCATTATTATACTATATGTTAACTAAATTGGATTTAAATAAAGTTAAAAAAAAGTAATCGGGATAGAAGTAGAGAAATAATTTCCAAATACAAAAGATGTTGATCTTAAGTGATAATTTATAATTTAATAGGTTTCCTCTCCCAGTGAGAGAAAAGATGACTATTTTATCAATTAGTTATGCCTTTGAAATATCTATTCTATTGCTACACACATAATATATACTAAATACACATGATGAGGTAAAAATTAAAATTTTTGGCTACTTACTATTAACCTAGTCCTATGGTATGAATATTGTATACATTACAAGAGGTGGCTTGTACTCGAACTTAGATATTCTGATATCAAAAGCTGCACTGTTTTAATACTACTCTGTTCTCTGATTTAAATAACCCAACGATAGGATTTTCTGACATCAAAAATAAATAAATACATACATAGACAAATAATTTGAATAAAGCACTTAACGACACAGATTGAAGAATTCTCATTAATAAACCTCCATGAGAAATGAGACATAATTACAATAAATGAGAGACAAAGGCTATAGTACTGAATGTTCATTATGTATCGGAAAGAGATTTTCAAATTGTAAAGCCATCTACATATTTTATTCCAATACAATGAAAAAGACTGAAAATTAACAAATAAAATTAAAAGGAAGAAAATGATTAATCCTCAAAAATATAAGGTAAGGCATTAGAGCCAGTTCAGTTAAAGCCCTAAGGACCAACACTGGAAAGGAAAAAAAAATAGCAACAGATAAAGTAAGGAGGTAAGAATAGACTAATAATGCTTTTGTGACCTTATGAGGTCATTTAAGATAGACTGTATAAGGAATAGAACTTTGTCTGAAACTTCCAAGACTCTAAGATGTTTGGCCAGTGTAGCCATAACTAGGGAATTAAATGTCCGGCGAGTTGGCCTGTACTTCCTCAAGCCAGTCCCACTTCTGCTCCTGCATGATACACCACTGCACTGGAGCTCACAAAGTCTTCCCCCTGTTCCACCTGAGGCATTTAAGAGGAAAGAGCAGCATGTGGAGAATGATGAATAGTGTGGATGAACATAAAAGGAGAAAAAAGACACATACTCTGATTCTGTTCTTTAAGACTCTTAGAAAGCTTTAGAACCATAAAGAGGAACAAATGACAACCAACAGGATAAAAGAGGACTATTTCTCAGTAGTTTGTACTAACCTCCTTTACATTCTGAGTGCTTATATCCATGAATATGATGATGTAATGCATAATGAGAATCAGTGGTGGCTGGCAATTAAGTGCTTCTATTAATATTAACATTTCCATATATACCATTATGTCACTCTGGAATGGCACATGAGGTAAGCTTCACATTACCAAAGAGCTCTTATGTAAAATTCTCTCATTTTACATAACCTGCCTACCCCTACCTTGATGCACAGATAGGTTTTGTAATAAAGACTTCCATAAAAAAGGTGGTGAAAGTGTAAACTTTAAGTTGTTACAACCCTTTGACAAATCAATTTTATATGCGTGCAGATAGCCTTGTGCAGATAGAAGATTCCACTTCTCAAAATCTATCCCACAGAGATAATCTGACACACGTTCACACACACACACAGATTTAGTACAAAGCCATTCCCTATTTGTAGTAGTGAAAAATTGGAAATAAATAAAATGTAAAGCATTTGGGACATTCCACATGATGGATTATTACCAAGCTATTACAGTAAGTTTTGTGACAAATTCTCAAGAACCAAGATAAATGATGATGCTACAAAGTCAAGTAAACATAACTAGAATATATTATTATGATAAGAATGGTCAAAACACATATATTCTAAAAAGATCAGAAGGAAATACAGCAACATATTAAAAGTACTGGTACTCAAAATTGTGGGATTATTAGCAAACCTTGTTCTTTCCATTTTTTTTTAGTTTTCTAACTTTACCCAATAAATATATATTACTTTTAAAACAAGTAACGATCAGGAGACAAAAATATTTTTAAGTGCGTTGCTTAGATGGTGACTAACCCTTTCCTCATGGTGTGCGGGTTTTGTCATCTTTTGCATTTTTTGCCTGTCTTATTTCTTGCGCCAGTGGGCTCCACTACTGGGAGATGGTAGATGTGGAGAATGATGCCTCCATTCCGTCTTATGGTTATAAACATACTTAGGAAATTGGCATTACTTGGCAAGGATCTCAATCAATGTCAAGTGAAAAAGAAAACCACTCCTGCAAGCTGTAGTTTGCGTCTAGGTCCATGGAACTTGTTTAGCATCATGAAAGTTAATAAAAGACAACAATGGCAGACCATCAAAGAAAGACATGTCCAAGTCCAAGACATTTCTGGACTCCACTTTCACCCTGCCTCTTTCTGAAGGTCTCTATCACCTCCTGCCTCTCAGTAGATTTTAGCCACCAGGATAAAGTAATGATATGAAGCACCTCTTAAAAATCCAGATCAGTAAAATGTAAGGTTGTTATAAATGTGAATTGTAAATGCTTCTGCTTATATTCAAGACTTTAAGTTTTATAATCTGATATGCTTTATTCCTCTCCTAAAATGCACCTATTTGTGGCCACTAAAGGGAAGACGACTGGGTTTATATTATTCACAAACAAAACTATCATTTCTAAGAACAAAGAAGATTCTTTCTTAAGGGATCTCTGAAAAAAGACTTCATGGAAATAAAAAGGGTGAGAAAGACTTTGGAATTAAGCATTCAAAGAATCAATTAAGTAAAAAATATCTGACAGCAAGTAGGACCCATACTTCTCAGTGACTACAGTGTGCGGACACACTAGGAATATCTTTTCTTTTTTTAGCAAGGATATAAAACATCTAAAGCATTGGCACAATGCAGCCACAGCTCTAGAATTTTGGGGGGAAATCTAACATGTGACTAATTTATAGGACAGATCTAATGCTCGTAGGGATATTCTGGTGTAGACAGATTGGGCAGACTTACTGGTATAGATAGCAAACTCTACTTTTGGAAACTGAAACCGTTAAGCATAAACTCTTGGAAAAGCCTAGGAGAGTTAAGATCCTTGGAGAAATGTATAAGCTTGGCAACTCTGACACCAGACTCAGACGGGCATGGCTTTTAGGACTCAGCAAGGAGGCAGTGTGGTGACTTTTTCTACATTAAGTGTCTGTTCCTGGTCCAGATTTTATCTTGAGTCCTTACATAGATTTGAATATGTAAAAATTAAAATGTTGAAAATGAACCAATGCACAATGATATTCCACACCCCTTCCACTCCTAAAATTAAGTTCCTTTTGAAAGATGGGGATCCTTGGGAATATAACGGTAGGAATAAAGATTATGTCCAAGAGAAATACTAACTGTGGTTGGCCTGAGATGGACCCTGTGGTTGCCTTGAGAATAAAGTCATGTACTGGTCTTAGAAACCAGAACAATTGTCCTGGCTCAGTGTCTTAAAACAGTTCTCTAATTATCTCTGGAAACAACACTGGTGCAGCCTGAGGATTGATATGGCCGTGGAAGAATCATAAAAAAATGGGATTACTCACTATAATACAGTGACCATATTATAATTACTTAAGTTCAACACAGAATGCATGTTTACATGAGGAGAGAGTTTACAAGGAGAAAGCAGTTTTATGAGCCTGAGCTCTAATAAGACCAGAATGCAGTGTAACTGACTGGGTGGCAGTTGGGGTAGGGGGTGAAGGTTCTGGCCTCTGCTCTATTTTTAACCGGCTATAGGACAAAAACTCTTGGACCTTAAAAGGATTACTCTATATGGACTCTGAGGCTCGTTCTAAACCAAATGCTTTGATTCAGAAATATATAAAAAAAGCCCATCTTTAAAAATGTCTTATATTGATCTTTGTTACTGAAATAAGACTATAGCCAACACAAATAGAATTCTTTGTAATTAAAACAATGATATGGGGTTGAATTTTGCTTTGTTTCCATGAGTGAACACTGAACTGAGTCAGTAGTTAATTTTATTAGCAGAATGTAAAAAAAAAAAAAAAAGATTTTTTAATCTTATGGTAGAAAATGTTTGAGTAATCTAAAGTTGCCACCACTGTTTTGGTGCATAAGGTATGAGGGGTTAAATAACACCTAAAAAGTGGATAGCTTTACTCCTTGAAACTCAAACTGTAACTTGGGGAGTGTGGCATGGCAGTGGGAATGAAGGTAGGCATTCTTATACATATGTGTCTCTTGCTTTTTGAATGTTCATGTGTCGCCACTTTGCTTTTACGAAAGACCTACATTAGTACCTGCTTTTACTACCCAAAATAAATATGGAAAGAATTTTCCTTTTTTTTTTTTTTTTTTTAAAGAGCAACAAGTGGAAATAGGGTTTGGCTTTTGTTTTCCTGAGAGCCTTTATAAAGGCAACACGCACCCTGAGCAGAGAGCATGACACCACCAAGCTCCTTCCCTGGGAACTACACTCAGCATCTCAGTGCACCACAGCTTGGGACAGTGTGTGTGAACATCTGTGCTTTATCTTGATTTGTTTTGTTGCATCCGTTAGCAAGATGTGACCTAAGCTATCAGAAAAGCCTAAGAGAGGTTATTTTTTGAATTGGGCAAGGCTCAAAAATTTTCCATGTAAATTAATGATAATTGTTTCTTTGCTTTATGCCATCTAGGCTTATAAAAGATTTCATAGGAACACTCCACTTTCAGATAACAGGGGAAACCTGTAATTATTTATTAGTCTGGTTATTAAGATTATGTGATTTAAAGCACTTAATTGTAATGGTTAATACTCAAAGTAAACTGTTTTTCCCATCGCTGCTTTAACCTGAATTATTCTGAACGGTCTTAAAATGCAGTTATTAGGACATTTTGATGCAACGAGGATAATTGAATAAAATTAGAAATACATAGTTTTGAAGTGGACTTGATACTTATTCAGCACCGCCTGGAGGGACACAAATCAAGTCTGTGTTACATTGTTTGGAAGAGTTTTAGGAGGTTGCTTGATTAAGGGCATGAAAATCTCTCCGCCCAGGGTCTGGCACCTAGGATGTGCTCAATGAAGGCTAGCCTAGTTATTATTCTCATTCAAGAAGAGGACACTGGGCCAGTCTCAGAGTTAAGAGCTATTATGCCAGTAACCAGTTTCAGTGCCTTCTTTATATCCATTTCACATTCTATTCTAAAGGCTGCATGTTTGATCTCAAGGAAAATGTTACTAGACTGGGCTGTGAGAATACAGACTCTGCCTTCTTCATTAGTTGAAATGGGGTGTACGGTTCAGTTAAATCTACAAGTATGTTCCCTTGCTGAAGTTATGCATATGATTTTAGGTTAATGAGGTTACTCGATGGGAGTGGGGAAGATGTTCTGAAGCAGAATAGGACACCAGAAGCCGTGTGTGAGAGCTTGTTTCATGTGTGTCAACTTGGTTAATCAATACTACTCAGTTACCAATCAAACACAAACCTAGGTGTTTCTGTGAAGGTATTAACATATGATATGTTTATTATCACATGTTTTTAATATATAATAATATCACATGATAGTATTATTATCATATGTTTATTAACATATGATATGCTTTAACATCTACCTTGATAATGTGGGTGGGCCTCATCTAATCATTTGAAAGGTCTAAAGAGTAAACAAGTTTCCTTGAGAGAGAAGAAATTCTGCCTCAAATCAAGACTGCAGCATCAGCTCTTGCCTAAGAGTCTTTAGCTTGCCAGCCCGCCCCTAGGATTTTAGACTTGCCAGTCCCGATAACTGCACAAACCGATTCACTAAAACTAATCTCTCTCTCTTAATATCCTATTGGTTCTGTTTCTTTGTACAATCCGGACTAGTACACATGTTCTATTTTTGTAAATAACTATTTGTAAATTTAAATACATATCCCACACATTTATCTGTGTTGCGTGTGGATATATCTATATATATCTAAATCTATACCTATAACATCTATCTACATCTATATCTATGTCTATATATCTATATAATCTATATATCTATAGAGAGAAAGATCTTACATTAAATATACTTGAAGAGGTACCTATGTGGGAAATGGGACTGAAAACATGTCTTATGAAATCTCATGCTTAAAACTAAAGTATCAGCTTAAAAATATTTTCAAAAGTGTAGACTGACTTCAGTTAAGGAGATATTTGGATAAAACGTATCTGGGCGTACTTGTGAGCTGCCTATCACATTCCACCGATACGAATTACAGGCATCTCTCAAGATCTGGTTCAATTCCCATAATAGTTTTGCTCTGTTTTTGAATTATTTGAGCATTTACTCTCTAAATTGCTTACTAGGTATTACAGAATGCTTTATATTGTTAACTGTTGTTTTATGTCTTACATCTCATGTAGACTGTAAATTCCTTAAGAAGACCAGTATTTTTTGTATCTATTTATTTCCTCATAGGGACTGGCTTAATGTCTCATCTATGGTGACATTCTTATTTTAGGCACTCAATAATTGGTTAACAGTAACTAATAATGAAGAGAGAAGGTATCATTCCGATGAAGAATTAATGAGTTTTAAAATTGTGAATAGAATCCTTATAATTTGATATTTATTTTCCTGCCAAAAACACTAGCCAAATTTGATTTTTACTTTGTTATCATTTATTCACACCATAAATCTATGTTGTAGCTAATGAAATAAGTCACTATACCATAAAAACCTAATAAAATTTCTTAATATATAATGTATCCTATTCACACAATGAAATCCCAATTAGACTAAATAATATCACTATAGTAACCTATTAAATATATCATTAACTTACTTGGCTGAACTCTTATAGCATATTGGGGTACTTGCCAATGTAACTGTGATAAACAGTATTTGTGCTTAAAATTTTCATAAATAAAAAACTGAATAGTTCAGAGTCATTATGAATAAAAATTCATTGGATACGCTATTCTAACAAGAATGGTTAATGCATCGTTAATGCAGGTAAATTTAGGATTAAATACAAGCTTAGTTACTTCCATGAAGCTTTGCTGAGATAGTTTGATAAATGTTTCTGTTTTCCAAAACGAAATCAGGATTCAGGTCTATTAACAAAGCACAAAAGTGTGGTAAGTTTATATAAGTTGCACTCTTACATGTCCTGCTCTGCATAGCTCATCCTCTTGTTTAAGCTAAGGAGTCATCTGCCTGGGAATAATCTTATTATGCTCAATGAACAGATTCACCAATAGCTCTTCTTGTCTTTTAATCCTATTACAGTATCTATTTGTATTTCAATTTTGACCTTTGGAAATTAAAAAATCAGTATTTCCTACAAAATTTAATATCACTATCTCTAATATGACAAAGGCATCTAATTATGTTGAAACTTTAAAGTTTCACGGGCCAGCAAAAATCAATTTAATACTTTCTCTATCATTTTATAATTCCCCTATCTGACATAAATGCCTCAGAAGAGTCTGACTACTAACACAGGGCAACGTGCTATACAGATGTGGTTATAGGGTAGGGAATGTTCCACATTACTTTCTCCATATCTTCAAGTCTTATTCCCTCTAATGATAATGACAGTTCTCTGGTCTGTGGCCTTGGATCCAGGGTACCTTCAGGCACTCCCAGAGATCAGATCCCTGACCTTGGCCTCCTTATCAGCAGCTCTAATGAACTGAGGTAACCAGATGCAGACACAAATGAGTTCCTTTGGCTCCCTGTGGTCCTGACTTGCTTTGAAATATGACACCTGCTTCACATCACTGTCAGGGCTCCAGAATTTGTCCATTTGGAGTTCTTATTGCATTCCTTTTAAAGTGTATATTTTCTGAAATGAACTCATATGCATTTATGGAATTATTATTTTCTGCTAGCAAATGATAGAAGTTGTGCTTACCTACACTAATTAGGAGAAACAGCGATCAAAGGAATACAAAATATAAGGAATTAAAAAAATCAGAATTTCTTTTCAATAAACATCTTAAATGAGTAACAAGTTACTGTAATGATAAAAACTTTAGAAATGAAAACATAGCTGGGAAGGGAAAAAACATAGGATTTTTAAAAATTTCATGGAGGCTTTTGTTTATCTACACCTTGAAAGTAAACCTAAGAAAAGGGGTTTATAAAGACTGATTCTAATCATCTTCAATACCCTCTGTAAGTCCACTTTGAGAGCCATTCCAAAATATCTTTGGGATATACAATGAATGCTTTAATAAAATTTTAATTCATATTTTATAATACCCTTCTCAAGTATTTTGCACTGTTGTAAGATAACCAGCTCTTGCAATTAGAAAACTCAATTTAAAGATGAGTGAATTCTTGAAGATTACTTAAACTGATGGTTTGCAACTACAAAATTGACAAAGTCTCTTTCAGTTCTAAAATGCTGTCATTCCCTAACTATGCATTCTTACATCTCAAGAGGAAGATGAAAATTAGGATTTATGTGACTGTAATGTAAGTAAAGTAGATTCTGTAATACCTGGCTATACCCTCTGGGTTGGGCCACCAGCAGTTGGAAGATATATCATCTCATCTCCTCCAATCTCAGTGCATTTGGTTCAGGGTCTGGTGAAGCTGACATGCCTTCCCCTATGAAGGCACATGACCATAGCTTAACCAATCAACATCATCCATCCATTCCCCAACCCACAGTAATTCCTTCATAGGCATGTGACCCAAATTGGTTCAATAAAACACATTCCAGTGAAGACATAAAAATGGACAACAGATGCGTGAAAAGATGCTCAACATCACTAATCATCATGGAAATGCAAATCAAAATTACAATGAGATATTGCCTCATACCTGCCAGAATGGCTAAAATAAAAACACAAGAAACAGTAAGTGTTGGTGAGGATGTGGAGATAAAGGAACCCTCATGTACTATTGGTAGGAATGCAAGCTGGTGCGGCCACTATGGAAAACAGCATGGAGGTTCCACAAAAAATTAAAAATAGAAATAGCAGAAGATCCAGTAATTCCACTACTGAGTATTGACCCAAAGAAATGAAAACACTAATTTGAAAAGATATATGCACCCCTGTGTTTATTACAGCATTATTTATAACAGTCAAATGATGGAAGCAACCCAAGTGTCTATTGATAGATGAATAGATTAAAAAATAGTGTGGTATATGTGTACAATGGAATACTACTCAGCCATAAAAAGAATGCATTTTTGGCATTTGTAACAACATGGATGAATCTAGAGGGTATAATGCTAAGTGAAATAAGTCACTCAGAGAAAGACAAATACCATATGATTTTACTTATATGAGGAATTTAAGAAACAAAACAAATGAACAAACTAAAAAAGACGAATGAGAAAACAGACTCTTAAATATAGGGAACAACTGGAGGGGAGGTGGGTGGGAGGATGGGTGAAACAGGTGAGAGGGATTAAGAGCACACTCATTGTGATGAGCGCTGAGTAATGTATAGAATTGTTGAATCACTATATTGTACCCTGAAATTAATATAACACTGTATATTAATTTTACTGGAATTAAAAAAAGACACAACATAGGATCTTACGTGTGGGGTTTTTGTTTTTTGCTTTTTGTTTTAGTTTTTCGGAAAAAGAAGTTTCACTCTGCTTGAATAAGAATAATTTAGTCATGGTGATTCTGAGAAAGACTCTAAGTGAAGTCAATCCAGAGGAAGCACAGCATAGTCAAGAAATGGAAAACAAGTAAGGCAGACACCCATTTAATAACATCACTTGAGTCCTGGTATCTACGCATGCCTGAAGCAAGTCCTACCCTTGAACTTTCCAGTTGATTGAGCTAGCACATTCTCTTTTTTGCTTAAACCAGTTTTATTACCAGTTTTATTTATCTACAACTTGAAAGTAAACCTAAGAAAAGGGGTTTATAAAGACTGATTCTAATCATCTTCAATTTTATGACAGTGGTGGCAAGACTCCACCTTTTCAGCATGGGTACCCTTTCCCCTGAAGTCGGCCCCTCCAACATTGTTTTATTCTTTTGTAAGGCAGTACTCTGGTCAGTGAGAGATGAGATGCACAAATATGTGCTCCTCATTAAACACTAACCTCTAGCTTTATCTGGGCATTTTTAAAAGAAAACAATCTGTCGCTTACTCAGAGTTATAACATGTTTCAATCAACAACTCTTTACACAGTAAAATTATCTTCGATGCTTTAAATAGCCTTGGCAATATCTATGTATCAGAAAGGTCTTCTTTTGTCACTCTTTAAAAAAACTATCGTCAACCAACAATGAACGATTAGTATTGAATTCTGATAAGATTTAATTTTCATATATGGCGTCTTTTACAAATAATTTTGGGTCAGATTTATGACTGCCTTATCTCTCAGTCTCTGTTTTTCCTTGTTTTTGCTTTTTGGTTCATTTAAAAAAATTTAAAATTTTTTGTACTTTCTAAATGCCTGGGATTTGGCTCGGCAGAGATAACCACTTTTGAAACAACTCCATAGCTAAAAGTGGATATAAACATATGTGTAGCATTTCAATGTTCATTTATCACTTGCGGATGTGTCCTGAAAGCTATAAATAGGAAGCACGAGCACAGCAATGTGCAGTGACATTCATATGCATAAGAATTCGTGTGTGTTTCTACTATGATTTTTTTCAACCTTCATGATAATACCTCTTTGTGAAAATTTCATAAGCTACCATAAATCAGGCTCTGAGACTGCCATGTATTTAATAGAACTTTTAAATAATTTTCACATTCCAGCGACGTCAAGAATATTCACCTACTCATTTCCTCTTACTCTCTATTCTCCAAATGTCAAGCAGACAGCTCTGAATGTGGCACTCCGGGGCCAGGAGATTCAACACACACATGGCATTTCTCAGCACCATGCACAAAAAATTAGATCATGCATTTGAAAGGCTGGGCACAGGGCCTGACACAGTAGGAGCTGAAATCAAGGCCAATTCTCTCATCCCCCTTTGTGTCTTTTCTTTCTTTGCACTAAAGCGCACACGTGTGCACACACACAGCATCCCCCTTTCTCCTCTCAGGAGAGACACATTTTAGAAGAATAATTCTTAAGCTTGTCTCACCTCACTCTCCTTTAAAAACAAAATTATTTTATAACGTCCCTCTGATACCCCAAAATGAAATTCACAAATAAAACGAAGTCTGTAATATAAAGGAAACATATAAAGAGAGTAATTCATAATAAAAATATATTTCAACAGGCAAATATTTGGGCATGATATGGTTGACAAGAAGATATAATTAAATTGTTGGAGGGTATCATCTAAACACAGAATCCCCAGGACTGTAACTGCTACGTACATCTAATACGGGCATGGTCTACTGGCAACTCAAGTACCACAAGCTGTGCTGCTCTCAGTGGCGTAATTTTTTTTTTTTTGAAACGATAACCAAGACTTTGTAAAGTTCCAAATAAAACTAGCTACAGTCATCTATTGATTTACATAGTAGTTGCATTCTTGCAAAATTCAGTGAGGATTAAATTGTGCCAAATTACCTTGTGTTTATTTCCAAACTGGAGGCAGGTTTAAGTTCAGACGACTATCATGGGCTTTTTATGTACGTAAATGCCCAGCAAGATTCAAAGTGCAACTGCCCCATGCCTTGTAGACATTTAGCACTTCTGACCTCTGCACAGATATTGTGACAACCTGAAAACATGTCACCTATTTAAAAAACTCTCCCTAAGGGAGTGATTCTTTTCCCACTGAGAGTTTTTAGAGTGACACGTTTTATTTCAAACCACGTGCTTAGTTACAATAAAATACAATAAAATATATGATAAAGTATTCCATATTCTTCCTCAAATTCCTCTGGCGTTGCTGTTCTCTGCAATGAAGACGTCACCGGTGTTTTCTATGCATCCCTAACTATGTATGGATAGTCTTTGGGTTTTGAATTTGCTGAAATGGCCTTGAAATAGAGACATTAATTACATGCTTAGTTGGAGACAATGTAATAAGGTTCCTCTGCCAGAGTAATTGGAACCCTGCAGTTATTCTCTCCCAGTTATTATACAGTAGCAACAAGTTTTAAGGCACATAAAACACCAGCGGCAGGTTGAATTGTAACAGCATTTCAAAGTCAATTGAAAAAATTCTAAATTACGATTTAAAAAAAGTCATGACCTGTCATTGAAATGCTCTGTTTCTTGATTTCCAGAATGTAGCCATCTTAAGAGCCATATTTCACTTAAAGATCTACTTCATCCAAGAGCTGATTTATTTGTAAGACACCTAGAAAAACTCTGATTCCAAAATAGTGGTACAAGAGGATGTCTCTAATGTTTGTTTTATAGGGCTTCAAAAGAACAACATGGCAAGATTTCTTACACCAAAGTAGAAACAGCAGCAAAAAGAAACTTCTACTTAAAATGAGATTTTGCAAAAGTTCGTGAACAGTAATTTTGAGAAATAAATGGATGTGGTATAGGAAAAACATTGCAAGATGAGATATTAAAAAGAGGGCAAAGAAACAAATATTTAAAGATTTTTAGAATACAATATACTAGCTTTCTCCATAGAATTACTACCATGAATAAGAAATGAAGGTCAGGGGCGCCTGGGTGGCTCAGTCGGTTCAGCGTTCGACTTCGGCTCAGGTCATGATCTCACCGTTCCCGAGTTCGAGCCCCGTGTCTGGCTCTGTGCTGACAGCTCAGATTCTGTGCCTGTTTCAGATTCTGTGTCTGCCTCTCTGTCTGTGCCCCTCCCCTGCTCATGCTCTGTCTGTCTGTCTCTCTCTCTCGAAAATAAATAAACATTAAAAAAAAAAAAAAGAAATGAAGGTCAAAACAAGGTTTTATACTCATCGCTTCCAAAGAAGTTATTCTCTGGGAGTCTCAATTTAGATAGTGTGTTATATTAGTTTCTTTCCATGAAAATATAGGAGCTTTTCTTTTGCTGCACGGTAGTGTTTGGAAACTAATACTTTCCTAATAGTTGAATTTACAAAAACCACCCACCAATGAAGCCCAGGCAGAGTCATTTGCAGTGATATTCTGAACTAGAGATAAAGAGGCACATTTCCGGAAGTTAATATTTTAAATCTTTTCCTGTACATGTATGTGTTTGAGATCGGGGAAAGGAATGGGGGTAGCAATGAAGGGAGTAAGAACACCACAAAATATGACATCAAGGGAATTTTTCCATTCTGATTTCTGAATACTAGTTTACCTGATGTTGCACTTTGTTACCATTCTGTGTGTGTGTGTGTGTGTGTGTGTGTGTGCGCGCGTGTGCAGGGGCGTTTGTGCGAGAGTGCATGCATGCATGCATGCACACACACAGACACAGACACAGACACAAACACATATATCTGTACGCACTCTGGCCTTTTAATCCCTGTCGTATGCAAAGCAGCTATCTTGAACGTTTGCATAAACCACTCCTTTCTCTAACAAGCGCTTCCTCTGACTTGTCCTGTGAGTGACGCTTTCTTAGTCTTTGGATCTCACCTCAAAAGCGATCTCTTCAGACAAGCCCTTCCTGACTCAGTGGAAGGTGCCACTCCTCCCTGACTCTGTGGAAGGTGCTGTTCTCACTCACCAGTCACTCTCCAAGCACACACTCTGTTCATTTCCTCTAGAGCATTTAAAAAGCTTAAATGATCTTGTTTGTTGACTTACTGTTTACTGATGATTTCCCTCCACTAAAATGCAAGCTGTTAGAGGGCAAGGTCCTTGTCTGTCTTGTTTACTATTCTCACTTCCACACCCAGAACAATTCCTGGCCCATAGGAGATACTAAAAAACAACTTTGTTGAATAAGCAGATATGGAATATAATCCTTTAGACCTAAGAATTCTGTTCTTTAGCTACCTATTTCATATTTTTTGCTTTATTTTTTAAATTTCCTTAACTTTCAAAACTACATTAGTATTCCCAACTAGATTTTAACCCCTCCAGAAAGAAATAATTATGCAAATTCTTTTTCTGTATTTAAAATTGATGTTAAATTGCATTAGCCACTAAATTTTCCAGTTTGTGCAATACTTACTGTGGCATCCCTAGCTTCCCTAGCTCTTTTATTTACACAGAGAGCTTTATTTTGGGAGTCTTTTCTTGTGATTACTCTCAACCTATAGAGAGTAAAAGACCCAGACTTCAAGGAAAAAAAAACTTGGTAGTATAGATTTTTAAGCACTCTAAGGTATTACTTTAAGAAACTGCTAATGTTTAAAGCAACATTTTAATAAATTCTGTAGAGACAAGTTATGTCGACCATTCATCTTGACAAGTTGAGTCTAGTTCTGAGTCTATTTGGACACTGTAGGATCCCCTCATCTCAATACTATTCTTCTGTTCTTTTGAACTGGGACCCATCCAAGTTCATTATAAAATGGCCCTTTGTGAAAAATAAGTACATTCTGCTCATCACTCCTATCCAATGGGTCTTTTCCACCTAGCGTAAAAAATAAAACCAAACAAAATGATACCCCCCACACTAAATTGATGAGAACGAGCCCTGTAAAATCTTACTGAGATGTCTTAGATGATTTTTATGATCAGGTACAACCTGTAAAACTTACAAGTTTACCTTTTCATGCATCTTTCTCTGGTTTTCTAAATAAAGAGAATCTTGCCAGGGTTAATTAAATTATTGGCTAAACCAGTTGAGATAACAATGTCTGCAGGGAAAAAAAATCACAGGAGATGAAGAACTGTATAAATGTAAGATTCTATTTTTAGAACAGAAGAGAAAGTGAAGACTGTGTTCTATGACTTGGGTTCATCTCACGACTTTGCCACTCCCTCGCTGTGTACCTGAACGCAAGGCTACTGACCTCTCTGTGTGTCAGTTCCTCATTTTAAAAACGGAACAGTAATATTTACCCCACAAAACAGACCTGATGATGAAAGTCCCCATACCTAATACATAAAATGTGCTTAACTGAATTTTAAAGAATGAATTAAACACATACACTTTTTTTTTTTTTTTAAAGTAGGCTTCACACCCAGCACAGAGCCAAATGTAGGGCTTGAATTCATGACTCTAAGATCAAGACCTGAGTTGAGATGAAGAGTCGGACCCTTCACTGACTGAGCCATCCAGGTATCCCCAAACATCCATACTTAAATTTTTCTACCATTGATATTCTCTTTATGTCCACTCATTTAAATTAAGCAATAGTCTATACAGTGGAGTTTTTGTATACATCAAGAAAATTGTGCATGCTACCATTCCAGGTTTAGGATTAGCTTGGAATATTAGTCTGGAGGTAGAAAAACTGGGTTTCAGTTCCAATTCAGCTGGAGGGGTGTCAATCATTTGATCTCTGGGCTTCATTTCCTCCCATATGTTAAACAGAAGGTGGGATAGATTAGTGACTTCCAATCTTGGCTATACATTGGTATCATTTGGAAGACTGGAAACAGATTACACCCTGGCTCCACCCTCAGAGATTCTGGTCTTGAGTGGAACTTGGCATTAGAATTTTAAACCTATCTCCTCAGGTGATTATTACATGAAGCCAGGGTCAAGAACTTTTGATTCTTTATTATCATAGGACTATTTGGAACCAACAAACAGGAAAGGATAATATTTTAAAGAACAGACCATGTTTTCCCTAAGTATATAAAATATGAGATCACACGAAGTAATTTTCCATCTCAAAAGTTAAGAAGCCTTTGGAAAAAATATAAAATTTAATGTTATATAAAAAGACACGGGGCCTACAAAATTATTAGGTTTATGTGAGGCTTATATTATGGAAAAAATCTATTACTGGAGCCATGGTATTGAACTAGAAGGTCAATTATAGAATTTTGTTATCTAGAATTATTTGAAAATTTGTATTACACAATATACGTTCAAATAATAAAATCACTTTTTACTAAGTCATCTTCAACAACAGTGTTATCAGCTGCATAATTTAATAAATAAGACTGTAAATTACTCAGGATCTTTCCATGCAAAAGCATGCTTTAGCCAAGCAGAAGCAAGGACAAGGAAACTTAGCAACTACTGTATTTGATAAGTCATCCTCATACAACTCTGTGAAGCTGGTTTAACTCTCCCATCTTACAATATCCAAAGTCTTGTTCTCAGACATATGAAGTGATCTTCCCATGGGGATCTCCAGGGAAAGTAGCAGAACCAGGATTTGAATGCGGACGCTTTGATTTTAAACTCACTAAACCCACAACACACAGTTTGCAAAATTCCTGTGTATTTTTTCTAACCTTTATTCCATTACAACTTTTCATTCATTCTTTCATTCATTCATCTGACTACCAATGAACCGATCCATTAAACACTTCAGTGACATATCAGGCTGGAGTTTCAAAGATACCCAAAAATAGCAACAACTGGAATGTAAGTTGCCAGAGGCAAAGGCATTGAGGCAACCAAGAAATAATTTGGAAAAAAAAAGAAGGAAAATAAGATGGGTCCTCAGAAAGTCAGAAAAGCAGCACACACTTAGTGAATCAGAACAGACATAAACAAAATCATGTTACAGAGACAGAATGGCCCCAGGCTGATAAGGCCGGATTAACTGGTGAATGCACAGGAAGAGTGTGTCAATCAGCAGGAGCTGGTTAAGTGTGGAAGTGGAGGAACATCATGGTCACAGAAGAGAATACTGGCAGGTCTGGATGATCACTGCGTTGCAGGAATGTGCCTCGGCATGCTGACTCAAGTGGCCTGTATGCTGACGGGTCTGGATTGACTGAAACTGGATACTCAAGTTGCTTTCCTGACTTAGTCCATGTTCTCCACACAACTTCCTGGTTATTTTGGCCTCCTATATAGACTGGCTACAGTATTAGAATAAAACATTTAATACCAATGCTTAGTTCTTACCAGAGACTAATTAAATCAGAATACTTGGGGTGGGTGCTAGATATTTGTACTTTGTTAAAGCCTCTCAAGGAGTTCACATATACGACATGGGGTGAGAGCTACTGGTCTACGGCAGAGGTTGGCAAACATTTTCTGTAATAAGGCAGATAGTAAATATTTTAGTCTTTGTGGGCCATATGGTTTCTGTTGCAACTACAAAACTCTGCTGTTGTAGCATGAAAGCAGTCATAGATAATACTTAAACGAATGTGTGGTTGTGTTCCAATAAAATATTTACAGACACTGATAACTGAATTTCAGGCAGTTTTCATGTATCACAAAATTCTATTCACGGGGCGCCTGGGTGGCTCAGTTGATTAAGCATCCGACTTCAGCTCAGGTCACGATCTCACAGTTTGTGAGTTCGAGCCCCGCGTCGGGCTCTGTGCTGACAGCTCAGAGCCTGGAGCCTGCTTCAGATTCTGTATCTCTCCCTCTCTTCTACTTACCCTCTGTCTCTGTCTCACTCTCTCTCAAAAGTAAATAAGAATTTTAAAAAAATTCTATTCTTTTGATTTCCTATCAACTTTAAAAGCATAAAACCAAATTTTAGCTAATGGCTGTACAAAAACAGGTGGGGGGCTGGACTTGGCACCTGCCAGGGGAGCCAAACCCTGGTCCCTGGAGATGACACAAATGCATATACACCTCCTGACACATTTCACTGCAAATAATCTTGGATTCTCATTTTTAATCACTAGTCTCAGAATCTTGTCACTTCGAAGCCAGGATTCTAAAGTAAATCAACTTTAGGGCTTCAAATAAATCAAGGTTTTCTAAATCCATGAAGTTGAGTTCTAGACTCTGGCAATGGTAAAGTCACTAAGATAAATGCCTACTTTTGGGGAGTTGACAAAAAGGGCAGCTGGCTTTCTTCACACGAGACTGCTTCCCTTATTACCACATGCCATGAACCCTGCATATTAGATATTTATAAGACATAATTAACAAGATTTATAATAAATCATTATTTAAGGTCTCTAAGCTGTGGAATAGTGCTAATGTGGTAGCCACTTGCCATGTGTGGCTACTAACCACTTGAAATATGGTTAGTCAGAATTGAGATATGCTCTAGCAAATGTACACTGGACTTTGAAGATTTAATATAAAAAGTAAAATACCACATATAGTGAAAATACTTCACAATTGTTTTGCATGTAATAATAACAATCCTATCAAATAATATTATTTTGGTATTATTTTGATATAAGGTTGATACTATAATATTTAATATTATTTAAACCAATATTTGGATATATTAATTTAAATAAAGTTTATTATCAAAATTATTGTCACCTGTATCTTTTTACCTTTTTTAATACAGATAATAGAAAACTTAACAAATAACTATGTGGCTTGCATTATATTTGAGGCCATCCTGCTCTAAACCCATACATCGCTTTTGGCAGAGCATGGAACATGGTGGGTTCTACGTAGTTGTTTGCTGAGGGAAAGAATGTTACTCTGATAAAGGCACACGCCGGCTGTGATGTGTGCACACAGGACAAGACACTCTGTTAAAGCACTGGAGAGGGCATGAGATGAAAGCCAACTCCAAGGAAGGGGTGAGTTAACCTTGGACTTCAAGGTTAAATTAATTAGGAGTCAAAGAGGAAGAGGGATGACAAAAATATAAAAATTCTGCCCTGCTCCTGTTTCTTTACTAACTCTCTACCCTGTCGCGTTTTCTAATCACTCTCTCAACTTCATGTGTCTCTAACTTTTGCTGCTGCAGTCTTTGACCCAGACCAAAAGAGCAGCTGGTACAGGGAGATTCCGAGGGGCTTGTGCCTCCCCTAACTCCTGGGAGAGAAAACTGCCTACGTAAGTTATATAAAATATTGTTTTCTTTTTTTTTTCTTCAGTGGAGAACAAATAGGAGAATAGAAACATTTTACAAGAAATGGGGCACCTGGGTGGCTCAGTTGGTTAAGCGTCTGACTTCAGTTCAGGTCATGAGCTCATGATTTGTGAGTCTGAGCCCACATCAGGCTCTGTGCTGACAGCTCAGAGCCTGGAGTCAGCTTCAGATTCTGTATCTCCCTCTATCTCTTCCCTCCCACCTTGCACTCTCTCTCTCTCTCTCTCAGAAATAAATATACTTTAAAAAATTAAAAAAAAAACATGTTACAAGATAGAAAAAATAAAAAAAATCTAAAGCACTTTGGTATCGGTCGATGATCTTTGTCATCTTTACTGGCTGGTGTGTGGCTCTACCTGCAAGACCTTTGGCCATGATAATTCCTGCTTAGCTTTGCAAGTGCTTTGGACACTCACATATACAATTTTCCTTAGATGTTTTGAGAATCTGGCCTTAATATACTGTGGTTCATTCAAAATTCATAACCATCACTTTCTCTCTCAGTGCTGTCCTCAACCACAGAGGCTGGAAAAGTAACCACCCAAGCTCTCAGTCTCTTACAGATAAGGGTTCTCATGGGACTCATTTCTGGCCAAAGGGACATGGGCAGAAATCCCTGGAAAAGTATCTTTTCTCGTGAGAAGACAAAACTTTGCCAGGACCTTCTTGGTCCGTTTGCCTCTTGACTGGAATGCAACAGTGAGGTTGGAGGTGGAGCAGCCATCTTGAGACCATGACAGAACAAACACAACAAAGACAAATTGAGGAGGGCAGAGCAGATAGAGCTCAATGACTGTGGAGGCTGGACTTCCTTCTGATTTCTTGTTGTGTGACAAAAATGAATCCTGAACACGTTAAGCTACTGTTTTCTATTACTTGAGGTGAATATAATCTTAATAATATAGTAACTATTACTTAGAACAATACCATAATAGAGTTTTTTTTTTTTTTCCTTCCTGGATATCTTTCAATGACCATTGCCTCTCTTACACCTTCCATCCAGTCGTCTTGCCCCTTGCTCTCTCCCTTCTCTCCTCCCTGACAGGTCTTGCCTCAGCAGATTCAGAATTCCCAGGAAAGGTTACATAAGGGAGAAGCACAGTGCCTGAACAGCAATGGTGATTTAGAGCCACGATCAGTAACACATGCAGCTCCAATGCCCTTGGCCTCAGCCCTCCCCTTGACATCTTGGATTTGTTCTCCCCAGGCAAACAGGTATCCTTCAGAACACACTGCTGAATGTATGCCCAGAGGCCACACAGGCCCGGGATCAGAGGGTGGGTAAAACTGCCACCAGACGTACAGAGGCAGGCGAGGTGGTAGTATCAACTCTCCATGTTGGTGTGTTCATCTTATTTCCCCATTTGGTGAACTCTTGGGCACTGAAGGACATATTTTAGTTCTTTACGGGTGACACAGGCTTCACACAAGCCTTGCTGTCCCAGCAAAGTCATCAGGCGCTAGTTAGAAAAGCATTCCTCCCCACAGATAAGAAAAAGGAGCCTCCAATCCAAAAACAGCCAAGTCAACAAAGGAAAACTGAAAAGACGCCCAGACAACAGCACAGAGACATATTAACTCAGGAAAAGAAAATGTCTTTTTCCCCTTGAGCTGTTTATTCAGAACTTCTTAATGTAACTAGGTGACATTGGGTAGTGTTGATATAGCTATAGTTCTCCCTTTTCTTTCAACACAGTGATATCTTCTGCCTTCTTTCTATAATTTCTTCATCTGGTAATACATACCTAGGATATTTTGGGTGGAATTAGCCTCTCTTGTTTCTTATACAAAGCTATGAGAGATCAGATGTAGAGAGAGCAGGCAAAGGCACATCCTAGGTAACCTTACCTGAATATTTGCTTGAGTGCAGTTTGCATATTTGAACTCAGTTATTTCATTTCAAAGCCTAAATTGTTTTTTTCCAGCATGTTATTTCACTGCATACCACTGCTATACTATAATGCCATCACCCATGGAGTATACACATAAACACAGGATTGCAAAATGTGTATTTCTTTGTAAAGCCCCTGGAAATGGTCCTTGGGAATTCACCAATTTCCTTTTTCGAGAGTCTGATTCACTTGCCACATTTTATACGCAAGCTTTAGAGATGTTAAGCCTACATATCCCCCATCACCTCTCTCTACACCTCTACAAAGAACGTAACCTTAGGAATTAGTTGCCTTTTTGATCCTGACCTATAGGTTCTTTGTGCTCATCCTTGGGCTGCCTCCCTCCTTCATCTCTGCAGATTGCATTGTGAGCTTGATCCTTTTCCAACATTTCCCAGGATTTTGCCTCAGGTTTCTACTAGAGTCCATGCTTCTACTCTGGTAAAGAACTTCTGTCTTCAAGGACCTATAACTTCTATGATGGCTTCTTTTTCTCAAACCTCACTTTTTATGGTTCCTGGGATATGAACTCTGCATGCATTGCTTTATTCATTGAATAAACATTTAATTAGCAATAGGCTAATTCTAGGCTCTGTAGAGAACACAGTGAGTAAGGCAGATAAGTGTCTGCTAGTCTGGACAGACAGAAAATAGATCAACCAATAAATTAATGAATAAGAAAACTCAGGTAGGTGTTATGATTAAAGAAGCTGGAGATCTCTGTGGAGGAGATATTTCAGCTGAAACCTAAATGTCAGGAGTCTCCTCAGACTCCTAAGACCTGCATCCTGTCTCCTAATATTATTAACTCATCAAAAGAACAACCATAAAAACCTCGCAGGAGTGAGTTTTAAAAGGAAAGTGGTAGCTGCTTTGTTACGGTGTAGTTGTGTTTCTGGAGAACAGGGTAGCATTTACTTGTGCACATACACAAGCATTTACTTGTGAAATGATTTGCATCATCTGGGATAAGAGTATCAGGTATGGAGAAAACACCCTGAACAGAACCGCTCAAGTCACCAATTCTCCCTTTTTCCATCAGGTAGCACCTCAAGCTCTTGCGGGAAAGTGTGTTTGTGTGTGTGTGTGTAGGTGTGTGTGTGTGCACAGGTGTGTGTGTGTGTATGTAGATGTCTCTGTGACTGATGAGTCTTAGCAGGCAGCCCCAGGAAACCTCAAATACATTTGTGTCCAGCTTTTCTCTGAAAAATGAATGGTAAATGGAGTATTTATGAAACAGGTAATAAATATAAGTGATGTGTCAACAAGAAAATGGTTTGCAGAGAAAGGAATAAATGATGTAGGGTTAAAGTTAAGTCAATGCCACTGTATTGGTAGAAATTAAAATGTTTTTAATTCCTTTTTTGTTACATAGGAGTTACATGTCAATTCTATCTGAATAGCTCTAAAATCCTACACTTCTATCTTGTGGGAACTCAGAGTTTCCAGTAAGATGTGAAAAGACTCCCTTTGTATTTGATTGCTTATGTTGCTTATCATAGGCTTTGCAAAGTGCTCTTGATACTTCCTGTCTTAAATGAGAGCAGAGTCTGTCAACTCCTGGGTCAGTGAAAAGACAAGCCTAAAGCAGGCTTATATACTTTTATAACCGTTTTCAAACATAGAGGTTGGTGTTTTGGTTATAAAATAAGTCTTAGATACATGGGACTTCCAGGGTAGGGTACAAAAAGAATTATGTTTTTGCAACCCAATATATTTAAACTGTGGGTAATAATATGAAGGTGAAAGCAAGACTAACCTCAGGGAATCCAAATGAGGTTAGTCTATTGGGCAAATGGCAGTGAAATGCAACAAAGATGGCAAGCTCATGAGATCATCAACTGTGAATGATTTTTCCTTCAAAAACCATCACTTATTCATATGCAATTTTAAATATATGAGAATATAACCTTATGTGGAAACTTAAGGAAAGAAGGGTGCTGTATTAGTGTCCTAGGGCTTCTATAATAAAATAGCATTAACTTTTTGGCTTGAAACAACAGAAATTTAGTCTCTCACAGTCTGGAGGCTAGAAGTCTGAAATCAAGGTGTCAACACTGAAGCTTCTAGAAATGGATTCTTCCTTTCTTCTTCCTAGCTTATGATGGGTCCTAGCAATCCTTGGCCTTCCCTGGTTTACAGCTGCATCATTCCAAACTGTCTCTGTCTTCACATTCTTTTCTGTGTGTTCTCTCCTTTTCTTATAAGAATACAGTCATTGGATTTAGGGCCCATTCTAATACAGTATGACTGCAAAGGCCCTGTTTCCAAATAAGATCACACTCTGAGGTTCTAGACAAATGTGAATATTTTTTTGGTGGTGGTGGTGGGGACACCAAACCCACTACAAGTGTCATCACATATATGTTAGCTATAAACAAAAACTACAAAAAATAAGAAAACAATGGCAAGAACACTGGCCTCAGATCTAGGATCGTGGAGCTGGTTCTTCCTTCTTTAGATCCACTGCTATTGCCTCAGGCCTTGTCCTCAATATCTTTTACCCAAGGCCACTGCAATAGGCTCCCAACCAATATCCTTGTCTTAGCCAGCCTGCCTGTGTTCAAATTCTGCCTCTGCCACTTTTTAGCGTTGAGATCCTGGGTGAGTAATTTAGCCAATCAGTGAAACGGAAATGACTATACTTTCCTCACAGGGTTTCTACGATGATTAAAACACCAAATCTGTGTAAACTGCTTACATAGTGTTTGATCCAGTGTACATAAAAGCTCATAGTTTTTATAATTATTAGTCTGTTTCGTATAATCCATCTTGCCTGTCACTGGCAGGGTCATGTTTCTAAAAATAAAATCTGATGTCATTCAATTCTAGATATTTGGAAATGACATATCCTATGAGGGGTTAATACCCCAAGTATATAAAGAACTTACACAACTCAACACCAAAAAAACCAAACAATCCTATTAAAAAATCAGCAGAGGATCTGAATAGACATTTTTCCAAAGAAGACATAGAGGTGGCCAGCAGACATGTGAAAAGATGCTCAACATCACTCATCATAAGGAAAACGCAAATCAAAACCACAATATAATACCACCTCACACCTGTCAGAATGACTAGTATCAAAAACACAGGAAATAACAAGTCTGGACAGGATGTGGAGAAAAGAGAACCCTTGTGCACTGTTGATGGGAATGTAAATTGGTGCAAACACTGTGGAACACAGTGTGAAGTTTCCTCAAATAATTAAAAATAATTAAAAATAGGGGTGCCTGGGTGGCTCAGTAGGTTAAGTGTCCGACTTTGGCTCAGGTCATGATCTCAGTCTGTGGGTTCGAGCCCACATTGAGCTCTGGGCTGTCAGTACAGAGCCTGGAGCCTGCTTCGGATTCTGTGTCTCCCTTTCTCTCTCTGCTCCTCCCCTGCTCGTACTCTGTCTCTCTCTCAAAAATAAAATAAAAACATTAAAAAAATAAAAAAATAATTAAAAATAGAAATAGCATATGATCTAGTAATTACACTATTGGGTATTTACCCTCCAAAAATGAAAACACTAACTTGAAGAGACATATGTGTCCCTATGTTCATTGTTGCATTTTTTACAATCACCAAGATATGGAAGTAACCCAAGTGTCAACTGACAGATGAATGGATAAATAAGATGTTATAGATATATATATGTATATATGGCATAAAAAAATGAAATCTTGCCAACAGCAATGACATGGATGACATGGATCAACCTAGAGGGTATACTGCTAAGTGAAGTAAGTCGGATGGAGAAAAATAAATATTATATGATTTCACTCATATACATGTGGAATATAAAGAAACAAGACAAAACACAAAAAAACAAACAGATTCCTAAATACAGAGAACAGAGTAGTGGTTGCCAGAGAGGAGGTGGATAGGGGGATGGGCAAAATAGATGAAGGGGGTTAAGAGGTACAAACTTCCAGTTACAAAATAAATAAGTCGCAGACATAAGTACAGCATAGAGAATACAGCCAATGCTATTGTGATAACATTATACGATGACAGAGCATAACTACACTTACTGTAGTTAACACTGACTAACACACAGAACTGTCAAATCAATTGTACATCTGAAACTACTATAAGACTGAATGAAGGTCAATTATATTTCAGTAATTAACAAAATCTGATGTCATTCTCTTCTTTCAAACCATCCATGTCAGCCAGCTATTACCAAAGTAAGGTATGTTGCCCTTAATGTTTGGTCTCATATCTCTCCCATCCCTCACCCAACAGTCACTCTATGACTCAGCTGCTTTGCGCAAAAATGTGATGGCTTCTCATACCTCCTTACTTTTGCACACACAGTCCTGAGTTTGGAATGCCCCTGACTCCTCATTCGTCTGGTGAATACTGACTCAGATCTATTCAGTGCTCAGTTGTCTGCTCCCTGATAAGGCTTCCTTAAAGCTCAGAGTGATGGACACCTCTTCTCTACTGTCTGAGCATATCAAACCCTGATATTGCTCATGATTATTTACTGACATATCTTCTTTTGTGTATTAGGAGTTCCCTGAGCTAGGCAAAATGTTGTATCAATTCTTAAGGCTCTAATTCCTTGGGAGAAAACACAGCATATTGGCTTGTTAGCCACTTATAATTTGGATTTGGATAGACCTCTGTTCTGCCTTTTTACAGTTACTTAATTTACTTAATCTATAAATTGGGAAGTTACTTAATCTATAAATTGGGGCAATAAACATACTCACCTACTGGGGTTGAGGTAATGTTAGCAATGCATAATGCCAAGAATATATTAAGCAATATTTAATAAATGCTTTTAAAACAATTCTGTCAGTTGAGCATAACTGAAAAAAATCATACGAGTTGCAGATTGTTGCTGTCAAACATTAAGAGTCTCTCACTCTTAGCCTCAGTTTAATCTTTTTTATTTTTATCCTTAGTAATTCCCTTGCCTACACTCCTTAAAACTCATCCAAACCCTCACTGTTCTCCTAGGACTCAACTTCTTCATTCATTTAGTAAGAATAAATAAGTAAATATCAGTCAAAGTCTTTAAGCATGATCTTCATCTCCATACTGCCTCACTACCCTCTCTGACACACACACACACACACACACACTCCTACAAACTTGACTCTATGTTCATTTATGTTGGCTTCCTTCCTTCCAGAAAAGGAAATACTCCTTCAACTGTTGGATGGCATCTCCTCCCTCTGTATTTCTTTTACCCCAATCTCCTCTGTCTTCTCTAGGAACCTGTCTCACTAGATCTTCTCTCATCAACACCTGCCTTGCTAGGAGGCACTTCCTGGTGGCTTACAAATATACTAAACATCTCGTCCCAAACAAAACAACAAAAGAGTCTCCATTGGCTCTGCCTCTAGATTGTTTTCTTGCCTTTCTCTTTTACTCTCATCCAAACCTCCAAAGAATAGTCTAGAAAAGCAATCTCCACTTTTCATCACTCACTATTAACCCACCTCACTGTAACTTAAGAGCGATCACTCCACTGAAAGAACTCTCACTGAAGTCACCTATGTCCTCTGCATTGCCAAATTTAACAGATTTTTTATGTACGAGTTTTAGTGGCTCTTCTATATTCGATATCATTGATTACTCCTGAAAACTATCAAGCTTCTATGCTGTTGGGCTACAACACTCTTTAGTTTTCCTGGTAGAGTTTTGACTATTTTGCTGAAGACTTCACTTCTATTCCAAATGTTGGTGACCTGCATCTTTGGCCTGCTATTCTTGCCACTGTTCTTCTTATCCTTGAGAAATGGCACCTACTTTCGTGATTTTTTTTTCGTACCATCACCTTTGCTCTCAAATTGTTATGTCTTCCCTAGGTTTCCCCAGAGTTGATTATGCCGTTTTAATTTCTCTAATTGAATATTCTACAGGCATTTTAAATTTAGCTTCTTTAAAGCCGAACTCGTTATCTTTAGTCCTGACTGTCTTCCCATAATCTCTTTTTACAGGCAGCTCAATTTTCCACAGTCACCAAAGCCTAACAGGGGATGCATGAAGGCAGGAATCCAATGTGTGCTCCTTTTGGAGATATACTTAAAATTTAGGGTGAACTCTCTGTAGCCTAGGGGTGAAGACAGAAACCTTGGAACCAAATCCTCTTGGTTCTGCAAAGAATCACCTCAGTAGTTTCTGTTGATTATGTGAATACAGGGTAGAAGGTACCTTTCGTCCTCATATGAGTTTTATGGTTGTTGGCTTTCTTTTGAATATTTATCAAAAACTACTTCACTTGTGAGTATTTAAGCTATTTCCTAGGGTGGAGGACAAAAGGATAAATCCAGCCCAGGTCTTATATATACTCCTTGAAATCTGAAATTCCAAAGACCTGTGGTATAGACTAGGGATGATCAGCAACTTCATCCACCCATTCCGCTGACCTCAACCCATCCAATTAATCATCAATCATTTTTTTCTTAAATATTTCTTGAATATACCTCCTTTCCATATTACCCACTACCTTCCTAAACCAGTCCTTTACCATCAGTCATCTCTCAACTAGTGCAGTAACCTCTTTGACTGAGTTCCCAGTAAGTAGTCTTTTCTTCAGATCTGTCTTCCACAAACCACCTGAGTGATCTAACTAAAATTCAGAATCTTTCAGTAGCTTTCCATTTCTTACAAGATAAAGACTTAGCTCATTACATGGCATAAAACCTTCTCTATAATTTAGCATTTTTAGTTTAACTATCACTGCTCCTTGGTTGCACTATTCTGCAGTAAGAGCAGATAGCAGGGTTTCCTATGCAACATATTATTTCACCTTTTCTGCCTTTGGCTCAGGTGATAAGCTTTGCTTGGAATATCAATTTTCAGCCTCCTCATCTGTATAAACCCTGCCTATATTCCAAAGGCTTAAATGACACCTAGCTGTGTCAGGTGATCTGCTCCTTCATTTTCATGGCACTCTGTACTATGTCTACTAGCTCACTACCACATTGTATGGTATTCATCCATTCATTTCCTTATCTCTCTCCACCACTGTTCTTCCTCTGGAAGGATAAAGTCTTACTCATTTTTATATTTCCGGCACCTGTCACAGTGCTTGAAATACAAAAAATAGTCGGTAAATGCTTGTTCAACTGAATAAGTGAATTCCAGCTCTCCCACCAATTTATTAAGACCCTGGGCAAATCCCAAACTCTTGGGCACTCAGTTATTTCATATAAAGCTAAGGAGCTGAACTAATCTCTTAAATGTCCCTTTCAGTTCCAACATTCTATGATGCTTCTATTATATTTGTTGAAAGGGTGTAATGGAGTGAAAATTTATTTTTAATAGTCTGTAATTACTAACAAAAACATTCTCTATTTCATCACTCAGTTACTCTGCTTGAAGTTTAATATAAAGAGTTTAACTTAAAATACCCGAATAAGTTATAGTACATAAAGCTCCCACCTTAATGTGTTGAAGTAAACAAAGTAATTCATGTTCATATAGTTTAATCACTAGAAATACATTCAAACTTGTGGAGAAGGCACAGAATAATTACTGCATTATAACTGGCTATTGGATTATGAAACTGGTCATTGTTTCCTATTCTTGTATTTTCTTGCTGCCAATAACTTGATTCCGTAGTTTAAATTTAACTCGATGTTTATTATGTAGGTTATTTTTTCTTTAGATAAAACTTTTACCTTAAAGTAATTTTAGATTTACAGAAAAGTTGCAAAGACAATACACAGAATTCCAGTACACCTGGACCACGTTTCCCCTATTGTTAACATCTTATATTAGTAGAGTAAATTTGTCATAATTAATGAACCAATTGGATATATTATTATTAAAATTCATACTATATTCAGATTTCCTTAATTTTTACCTAATATCCTTTTTTCTCTTCCATGATCCCATCCAGGACATGACATTACATTTAGATGTTGTATCTACTTAGGCTCTTCTTGGTTCTGACTGTTCACAGATCTCCTTGTTTTTGATGGCCTTGACAGTTTTGAGGAGTACTCTCAGGTATTTTGTGGAAAGTGTCTCAGTTTGAGCTTATCTGATTTTTTTTTTATGATTAGAGCAAGGTTATAGGTTTTTAGAGAAAAACCATAGAGGTAAAGTATCATTCTTATGACATCATATTAAGGGTTCATACTGTCAATATGACCTATTGGTGATGATGCTGACCTGATCAACTGGCTAAGACAGTGTCTGCCAGATTTCTATACTGTAAAGTTACTCTTTCCTTCCTTTCCATACTGTATTTCTTGGAAGGAAGCCACTATGCCTATGCCTAGCGTAACCCTTAAGGGGCAGGCAGTATGGTCCACCTTCCCGATGGTCAAATATCTATATAAATTATTTGAATTCTTCTGGATGGGAGATTTGTCTTCTGTCTCCCATTTATTAATTTACTCAATCACTTATTTTTGCCATAATGGACTTAGGAAATATGGGTTTTTTGTACAACATCAAATCTATATTAGGTATAAGTTAAAGGAGAACAAAATAAACATGAAGCAGAGAAGGGAACAGGAAGACAAGAAGCATCATGTTTATTTATTCTGATGCAAATCTATTTAAGCCCCTTACAGTAAACTATAGAAGAGTAAAATGTACATAGAACAGTGCCCTTAAATGTACATCTCAATTAACTTTCACAAACTGAACAAATCTATGAAACACGTACCTAGTTCAAGAATCAATACTGGCCCTCTAGGAACCTCCCCTTTCAGTGACTGTGTCCTCCCAACCCTGTGTAACCATGATCTTCTATTCTAACAGAGAAGTTTTGCCCATTTTTGAATTTCATACAAATGGAATCATATGTGTATTCTGTTTGTGTCTGACTTCTTTCACTTAATATTTTTTTGAAGAGTGGAGTTGGGGAGACATCTAGTCATGTTGCATGCAGTTGTAGATGATTCTTGTTGTTATATAGTGTGAAAATATATTGTGTGAATATACAGTATATTTCCCATGTGTAATTGTAGATATTTCTTAACGCTGTATTCACAGTGTGACTATATCACGTGTATTTACGTTTTTCTGTTGATGTGGATTGGGTAGTTTCCAGTTTGTGACAATTATGGACAATGCCACTAAGGACATCCAGGTACATGTCTTTTAGTGAATATATGGGCACATTTACTTTGATTTTATACCAAAGAATGTAATTGTTGGATCATAGGATATACTTAAGATTACCTCAAGTAGACAATTTCATTTTCTAAAGGTGTTATACTCATTTACACTCTCACTACCAGGATATGAAAGTTCTACTTTTTCTATATCCTTGATAACACTTAGAACTGTTGATTTTTTTCATTTGTGTATACATATTATGATGTAATTGAAAGCTTTTTTTAAAATTATTTTCCTGATAACTAATGAGGTTAAGAACTGTTCATATGTTTATTGGCTATTTGGATTTTATCTTCTGTGGAATTTCTTTTGTAAAACTTTCAATCAAGAATTTCTTGCCCTTTTTTCTATTGGGTTGACTTTTTTTTAAAAATGGGCTTGTAGGGTGTGTGTGTGTGTGTGTGTGTGTGTGTGTGTGTATGTGTTTACGAATTTTGGATATAAACCCTTTGTTGAATATATGTTTTTTGAATTTTTTCTTCTACTCTGTGGTTCACCTTTCGAAATCTTAACAGTATCTTTTGATGAATAGATTTAACATTTTTAATGTCTAATTAATCAAGTTTTTATTTTTTATTAACAACCTTTGTGTTCAGTTTAAGATATCTTTGCATACTGCAAGGGCAGAGAGATGGTCTAGAACAGAGGTTGGGAAACTATGGCCTACGAGCTAAATCAGACTGCCATCTGTTTTTGCAAATAAAGTTTTATTGGAACACAGACAGGGTCATTCACTTACATGTTGTCTATGACTACACTACAACTACACTATAATGGCAGAGTTGAGTAGTTGCAAAAGAGACTATGCAATTTGCAAGGCCTAAAATATTTACTATCTTTTCCTTTAAGAAAAGTTTGCCAAACCTTATTCTAGAAGCTTTAAAAAAAAAAGAAAACGTTATTTACACTTAGAGTTGAAATTCACCTAGAATTGATTTTTGTGTATATTGTGATAAGGAGGTCAAGATTTGTTTTTTTCCATAAGTCTGCCCAAATGACCTTGCAGATCTCATCAGGAAAAAAAATCCTTTTCCTGCTGCACCACAGTGTCATCTTTGTTGCAAATTAGGGGACCTGTATATGTGGGTCTGTTTCTGGAAACCATTCTGTTCCATTGATTTATTGCTATCCATCCACACACCAATACTGTACTATGTTACTATGTTAAATGTTGTAATATGTCTTAGAATTTTGTAATGCAAACCCACCAGATGATCTTAGCTATTCTTCATCCTTTGCAACCTTACATATCATGCTGTTTTAGAAAGTCTGATGTTGATGAAGCCAAATATTTTGATTGTTAGGGAAGTAGAAAAAGGCTTTCCCTTTTATATCTATCTATCTATCTGTCTATCTATCTATCATTTACCTATCTATCTACCTATCTAGCCTATATCTATATTTATATCTGAAGGTCTCAGATATAAAAGAAAGCTTCAAACAAATTATTAACTTTAAATTTAAAAATATTGAAACTAGTTAATAGTTTTTATATACTATTACTTTTGTTTATTGGTATATATATGATATTGTGTGTTTTATAAAGTGCAACACTGATATGCTAAAATCTGGATTATCCGTGATACTAAATAAAAGATACATTTGGCAATTTAGTTTGATTTTAATATTTCGTTTGATACCTGTAAAGTAACCAATCACAATTCAGATCTGTGCAGATGCTATATTTTCAGTAAAGACAACTTTTTGGGTAGCTTCAGAGTTTTTAGGAAAAAGCTCTACCTAAATATTTCTCAGTGGAGTTTCTCTGCGGAGTGGGCCAGGGAGCACAGTTGCTGTTTTTTTTTTTTCTGAATGTTGCAGTTCAGTGAGTCTAATTTAAAAGTAATACTCTCTTCTCATCCCATAAGTAACAATTAATACATTAGGAAATTTCGCTTCTACAAAGTCCATTTATTTTACTAAGATAAATAAAAAGGTTTTCTGCTTAATATGTAGAATCACTTACAAATTTACAATGAACTATGCACAAATGTTATAAACTAGGTCTACTTACTAAAATTTATAAATTATTATCTTTTTCAACAATTAACCTAAAGACTGTCTTCAACTCACTTTGTAATAAAGTAGAGTATTTTAATGGTCGATTATAAACTCAGGCCTACATTGTAATTTTGTATATAATCTTTTCAACAATGTATTTTTTTCTAAAATATATACACCATTTAAAAAATATAAGTGTTTTTCAGAGATAAACCATCTCAAGGTATATAATTCACTAATTTAGGGCCAAATTTCATAGAGTAATATTTTTCATAAACTCATAATAATAAGAATACTGAATTGACAAAAATCCTGTATCATAAGATATATAAAATCCTATTTTAAATAAAAAGATCTACCTCTTTGGAACGATGAATCATTTTAGAATTTGTTGAAAACTATAGAGTACTTCCCCAGAAAAAGTACACACACACACACACACACACACCACGTTGTGCATACAATAGTTCAGGAATTCTCGAGGTCCTCATTCTATATCCATAACCTCCCTGTCCATAGGTCCCATTCTCTACCCCCTGTATATGTCTCCCCAGCTTCTCAGATCACAGGAACTATTAAACAAATCTGTTATCGAGGAGGAGCCAAGATGGCGGAACAGCATGGAAGCTTCTTTTCTGTCTTGCATACATGAAATACAGCCAGATCAACACTAAACCATCCTGCACACCTAGAAAAGGGATTTGAGGAATAACACAACAATTTGCACAACCTGAACCACAGAACTCAGCAGGTACGCGGTGCAGAAAGGCAAACTGGGGGAGAGAGGAGCGGCGGAGGGCAGGGAGGTGAATTGCCTTGTGGAGAGAGGACAGAGACAGGGGGCAGAGCACAGAAAAAGCACACCCCACAAAATCAGCTGGAGAGAAAGTGGCAAAGTAGAAACAGCCACGGGGACTGAATTGAGAAAGGAGAAAGGAGAAGGTTTAAATTCCATTAAAACTCTATAAAAAGGGGGAGTGCACAGTCTGAAACTGCAGTTCAAAATACCTGGCGGTACTCTGGTGGAAAAGGAGAATTCTCGGGAGAAGCGTGGGTCTGGGAGGTCCTTGGGCCATGAGTGATATTCCATAATCCTGGAAACGCTGGTGCTACAGGATAGCATGAACTTTGTCTGGCGTGGGGTTTCACCCAGCCGCAAGTCTCTGGACACCAGCAATAGCAAGGTCCAAAGAGCATTTCTGGGTGTGGATGGCAATTGGCCATTGCTCAAGGAGACCCTTACCCAGAGGATCTGAGTGGGACAAAGCCAGAATCCTCAGAAGTGAGGGGCCGGGAAGCACAGCCGCATCTCAGATAAAACTCGGGAGGGAGGTGCCACCAGGCAACCTGACGGCGAGGTCAAAGACAGAGGTGAAAGCGGGAAGTGATGGAAACCAGAGACAAAAGACTGGTGCGCAATTCCTGGTCGGGGAGGACACAGAATTCCCACGTAGAGCTGATGACTGGGTGACGCCGTTTTCACCCCGCCCACACATGCGCACACACACCTATAGGTGCCACAATGATCCACTGCAGTAAGCCAAGCAGCGCCATCTAGTGGAAAATTGAGCCATTAACTAAGCGCCGCCCAACTGGGCCAACTCGGATTTCAGGAACACCACAAATCTCTCCTCCTGCTTAGTTCACTTATAGAGTGCTTCATAGTTGACCTCTAAGGGAAAAAGATGTAATATCAATCCTATTTCAGACTGTTTGCTGGTCTAGCTATTCAATTTTCTTTTTCCTATTTTTTCCTTTCTTCTTTCTTTTTTTTTTTCCTTTTACTTGAATACGGAAAGGGAAAATAATTCTTTTTATTTTCAATTTTTATTAAAAATATTTTTCTTTATTTTTTCTACTACATTTTTCACTTTTTTTGGTATTTCAAATTCTATTATACTTTCAACATTTCCTTTAATATTTTTTCTACTAAATTTTTCACTTTTTTGTACATTTTTCAAATTCCATTATGCTTCCATCATTTATTTAATTTTGTTTGTGTGTGTGTTGTTTTTAATTTTTTAATTGTAATTTTTTCCCTTTTTTCCTCTAATCAGTCAAGCTCCTCTTCATTAATCTATGTCATCAAATTCATTTACTCAAACTTTCAAACTTATTTTGTTTCTTTTTCATTTTTTTCCTTTTTTTTCCTCTAAATAATCAAGGTCCTTTGAGCAACCAGACCAAAACATATCTAAGATCTAACATCATTGATTTGATTTTGTATGTGTGTGTATGTGTGTGTGTGTGTTGTTTTTAACTTTTGAGTTTTAATTTTTTCTCCTTTTTTCTCCAACCAATCAACTCCTGTCAATAAACCAGGCCAAAACACACCTAGGATCTAGCACCATTTATTTGATTTTGTGTATGTGTGTGTGTGTGTGTGTGTGTGTGTGTTTTCAACTTTTTCATTTTAAATTCTTTTCTTTTTTTCACCTTATTAATTCCTTGTCTTCCTTCAAAATGACAAAACGAAGGAATTCACTCCAAAAGAACAAGCAGGAAGAAATGACAGCCAGTGACTTAACCAACACAGATACAAGCAAGATGTCTGAACCAGAATGTACAATCATGATGATAAGAATACTAGCTGGGGTCGAAAATAGATTAGAATTCTTTTCTGTGGAGATAAAAGAAAAAATAGATTAGAATCCCTCTTTACGGAGATAAAAGAAGTAAATCTGGTCAGGGTGAAATAAAAAAAAAATGCCATAACTGAGCTGCAATCTTGAATGTCTGCCACGTCGGCAAGGACGGATGAGGCAGAACAGAGAATCAGTGATATAGAGGACATACTTATGGAGAATAATGAAGCAGAAAAAAGAGGGAGAGTAAAGCAAAAGAGTACGATTTAAGAATAAGAGAAATCAGTGACTCATTAAAAAGGAACAACATCAGAATCATAGGGGTCCCAGAAGATGAAGAGAGAGAAAAAGGGGTAGAAGGGTTATGTGAGCAAATCATAGTAGAAAACTTTCCTAAACTGGAGAAAGACACGGACATCAAAATCCAGGAAGCACAGAGGACTCCCACAAGATTCAACAAAAACCAACCATCAACAAGGCATATCATAGTCAAATTCACAAAATACTCAGGCAAAGAAAGAATCATGAAAGCAGCAAGGGAAAAAAAAAAAGTACTAATCTACAAAGGAAGACATATTAGGTTTGCAGCAGACCTATCCACAGAAACTTGGTAGGCCAAAAAGGAGTGGCAGGACATATCAATGTGCTGAATCAGAAAAATATGCAGCCAAGAATTCTGTATCCAGCAAGGCTGTCATTCAAAATAGAAAGAGAGATAAAAAATTTCCCAAATAAAAATTGAAGGAGTTTGTGACCACTAAACCAGCCCTGCAAGAATTTTAAGGGGGACTCTCTAAGGGGAGAAAAGATGAGGAAAGAAAAAAAAGAGAGAGAGAGAGACCAAAAGCAACAAAGACTAGAAAGGACCAGAGAACACCACCAGAAACTCCAACTCTACAAGAAACATAATGGTGATAAACTTATACCTTTCAGTATTCACTCTAAACATCAATGGACTCAATGCTCCAATCAAAAGACATAGAATAACTGAATGGATAAGAAAACGAGATCCACCTATATGCTGTTTACAAGAGACCCACTTTAGATCTAAAGACACCTTCAGATTGAAAGTAAGGGGATGGAGAACCATCTTTCATGCTAATGGTCACCAAAAGAAAGCTGAAGTAGCCATACTTACATCAGACAATCTAGACTGTAAAATAAAAACTGTAACAAGAGATGAAGAAGGGTATTATATCATAATTAAGAGGTCTATCCACCAAGAATACATAACAATTGTAAACATTTATGCTTCAAATGTGGAAGCACCCAAATATATCAACCAATTAATTACTCACAAAATTAAACTCACTGATAATAATACCATAATAGTAGGGGACTTCAACATTCCACTTACAGCAATGGACAGGTCATCTAAACAGAAAATCAACAAGGAAATAATGACTTAGAATGACACACTGGACCAGATGGACTTAACAGATATATTTAGAACATTTCATCCTAAATCAGCAGAATATACATTCTTCTCCAGTGCACATGGAACGTTCTCCAGAATAGATCACATACTGGGACACAAATCAGCCCTCAACAAGTACAAAAAGATCAAGATCATACCATACATATTTTCAGACCACAATGCTATGAAACTTGAAATGAACTACAAGAAAAAAATTGGAAAGATAACAAATACTTGGAGACTAAAGAACGTCCTACTATAGAATGAATGGGCTAACCAAGAAGTTAAGGAGGAAATTAAAAAATACATGGAAGCCAATGAAAATGATAACACCACAGCCCAAAACCTCTGGGATGCAGCAACGGCAGTTATAAGAGGGAAGTATATAGCAATCCAGGCCTACCTAAAGAAGGAAGAAAGGTCTCAGATACACAACCTAACTTTACACCTCAAAGAGCTGGAAAAAGAACAGCAAATAAAACCTAAAACAAGCAGAAGACAGGAAATAATAAAGAGTAGAGCAGAAATCAATGCTATAGAAACCAAAAAACAGTAGAACAGATCAATGAAATCAGAAGCTGGTTCTTTGAAAGCATTAATAAAATTGATAAGCCATTAGACACTTTGATCAAAAAGAAAAAGGAAAGGACCCAAATAAATAAAATCAAGAATGAAAGAGGAGAGATCACAACCAACACAGCAGAAATAAAAACAATAATAAGAGAATATTATGAGCACTTATATGCCCATAAAATGGGCAATCTGGAAGAAACGGACAAATTCCTAGAAACATATAAACTACCAAAACTGAAAGAGGAAGAAATAGAAAATTTGAACAGACCCATAACCAGTAAAGAAATCGAATTAGTCATCAAAAATCTCCCAAAAAACAAGAGTCGGCCAGATGGCTTCCCAGGGGGAATTCTACCAAACATTTAATTAAGGAAGAGTTAACACCTATTCTCTTGAAGCTCTTCCAAAAAATAGAAATGGAAGGAAAACTTCCAAACTCTTTCTATGAAGCCAGCATTACCTTGATTCCAAAACCAGACAAAGACCCCACTAGGAAAGAGAACTATAGACCAATCTCCCTGATGAACATTGATGCAAAAATCCTCAACAAGATATTAGCCAAACGGATCCAACAATACATCAAAAAAATTATTCACCACGACCAAGTGGGATTTATACCTGAGGTGCAGGGCTGGTTCAATATCTGCAAAAAAATCAATGTGATTCATCACATCAATAAAAGAAAGGACAAGAACCAATGATCCTCTAAATAGATGAGAGAAAGCATTTGACAAAATACAGCATCGTTTCTTGGTAAAAACCCTTAAGAAAGTAGGCAAAGAAGGACCATACCTCGAGATCATCAAAGCCATATATGAAAGACCCAACGCTAAGATCATCCTCAACAGGGAAAAACTGAGAGATTTTCCACTAAGTCAGGGACACGACAGGGCTGTCCACTCTTGCCACTGTTATTCAACATAGTGTTGGAAGTCTTAGCCTCAGCAATCAGACAACACAAAGAAATAAAAGGCATCCAAATTGGCCAGGAGGAGGTCAAACTTTCACTCTTCGCAGATGACACAATACTCTATATGGAAAATCCAAAAGATTCCGCCAAAAAACTGCTAGAACTGATCCATGAATTCGGCAAAGTGGCAGGATATAAAAATCAATGCACAGAAATCGGTTGCATTCCTATACACCAATAATGAAGCAACAGAAAGAGAAATTAAGGAATCGATCCCATTTACAATTGCACCTAACACCATAAGATACCTAGGAATAAATTTAACCAAAGAGGTGAAAAATCTATACACTGAAAACAATAGAAAGCTCATAAAAGAAATTGAAGAAGATTCAAAAAAATGGAAAAATATTCCATGCTCCTGGATAGGAAGAACAAATATTGTTAAAATGTCAATACTACGCAAAGCAATCTACATATTCAATGCAATACCTATCAAAATAACACCAGCATTCTTCACAGAGCTAGAACAAACAGTCTTAAAGTTTGTATGGAATCAGAAAAGACCCCGAATAGCCAAAGAAATCCTGAAAAAGAAAACCAAAGCAGGAGGCATCACAATCCTAGACTTCAAGGTGTGTTAAAAACCTATACTCATCAAGACAGTATGGTACTGGCACAAAAACGGATACTCAGATTAGTGGAACAGAATAGAGAACCCAGAAATAGACCCCCAAACATATGGCCAACTTGTCTTTGACAAAGCAGGAAAGAATATTCGACAGAATAAAGACAGTCTCTTCAGCAAGTGGTGCTAGGAAAACTGGACAGTGAAATGCAGAAAAATGAACCTGGACTACTTTCTTACACCATATACAAAAATAAATTCAAAATGGATGAAAGACCTAAATGTAAGACAGGAAGCCAAAGTTTCCTCAAGGAAAAAGCAGGCAAGAACCTCTCTGACCTCAGACGCAGCAACTTCTTACTCAATACATTTCCAGAGGTAAAGGATACAAAAGCAAAAATGAACTATTGGGACCTCATAAAAAAAAAAATCTTCTGCATAGCGAAGGAAACAATCAACAAAACTAAAAGGCAACCAACAGAACGGGAGAAGATATTTGCAAACGACATATCAGATAAAGGGTTAGTATCCAAAATCTATAAAGAACTTATCACACTCAACACTCAAAAAACAAATAATCCAGTGAAGAAATGGGCCAAAGACGTGAACAGACACTTCTCCAAAGAAGACATTCAGATGGCCAAGAGATATATGAAACGATGCTCAACGTCACTCATCATCAGGGAAATACAAATCAAAACCACAATGATATGGTGGCTCACACCAGTCAGAATGGCTAACATTAATAACTCAGGCAACAACAGATGCTGGCAAGGATGTAGAGAAAGAGGATCTCACTGGCACTGCTGGTGGGAATGCAAACCGGTGTAGCCACTCTGGAAAACAGTATGGAGATTCCTTAAAAAATTAAAAATAGAACTACCCTACGACCCAGAAATTGCACTATTAGGTATTTATCTAAGGGATACAGGTGTGTTGATGTTAAGGGACACATGTACCCCAATGTTTACGGCAGCACTATCAACAATAGCCAAAGTATGGAAAGAGCCCAAATGTCCATCGATGGATGAATGGATAAAGAAGATGTGATATATATATATGTATATATATATATATATGTATATATATATATGTATATATATATATGTATATATATATGTATATATATATATATATACACACATATATATGTATATGTATACACACACACACACACACACACACACACAATGGAGTATTACTCAGGAATCAAAAAAACGAAATCTTGCCATTTGCAACTACGTGGATGGAACTAGAGGACATCATGCTAAGTGAAATTAGTCAGTCAGAGAAAGACAAATATCATATGAGGACTTTAAAATACAAAGTGGATGAACATAAGGGAAGGGAAGCAAAAATAATATAAAAACAAGGAGAGGAACAAAAACATAACGGACTCTTAAATACTGAGAAGAAACAGAGGGTTATGGGAGGGGTTGTGGGAGGGAGGATGAGTTAAATGGGTAAGGGGAATTAAGGAATCTACTCTTGCAGTCATTGTTGCACATATGCTAACTAATTTGGATGTAATTTTTTAAAAAAAATTAATAAAAAAATCTGTTAACAAATCATAAAACCCTGTTTTAATGAAGTCTAACAAAAAAAAATCCTTCTATATAAATCATATTGCTATCAGCAGCCTTTTCCTCCCCAAAGTTTACTTTATTTATTTTGAGAGGGAGGGCTAGGTGGAGACAGTGGGAGAGAGAGAATCCCAAGCAGGCTCTGCACTGTCAGCATGGAGGCTAATATAGGGCTTGAACTCATGAACACGAGATCATGATCTGAGCCAAAATCAAGAGTCGTGTGCCTAACCAACTGAGCCACCCAGGAGCCCACATCAGCAGCCCTTTTTAAGACTAAAAACTATTTAGGTTTCCTAGGGGCTCCTGGGTGGCTTATTCGATTGAGTGTGGGACTTTGCCTTAGGTCATGATCTCACGGTTGGTGGACTCGAGCCTTGCATCAGGCTCTGTGCTGACAGCTCGGAGCCTGGAGCCTGCTTTGAATTTTGTCTCCCTGTCTCTCTGTTGCTCCCTGCTCATGCTGTGACTCTCTCTCAAAAATAAGCAAACATTAAAAAAAAAAAAAAATTACTTAGTGTTCCTAATGCACTAAACATCCAATTTTTCAACACCTTTATTAAAAAATGGTAACTTTAAGGGCCCCTGAGTGGCTCAGTGGTTACGTGTCCAACTTTAGCTCAGGTCACCATCTCGGGGTTTGTGAGTTCGAGCCCCGTGTCGGGCTCTGTGCTGACACCTCAGAGCCTGAAACCTGCTTCAGATTCTGTGTCTCCCTCTCTCTGCCCCTCCCTTGCTCATGTTCTGCCTCTCTTTCTCTCTAAAAAATAAAAACAAACATTAAAAAAAGTAAGTTTAATTCAAGTGAAAGTATATTAATTGTTATTTTTTTGAGTTAGAATATATGAATACATGTCCATCTCATCTGACCCTTGAATGCTACTCACCTGCTCCTATCATGGTCTCCCCAGTAATCCCTCCTTCCTAGCCACACATAAACTTGCATTCACACAGTAAAGCTTTTTTTTCACTCTTTCATTCCCCACTCACCTTTCCAGAAAGGTTGCCCGCTCCTTTATCTGCCCCTTTTCTAGATGTGCAAGAACTTCTTTCAGTCCATCTGATTTCTTGCCTGTCTTTGATATAACCTCCCTCCCACATCTCACCTATAGACTTAGGATCCTTTGAAAGTTAAGTGGATTTCATATTTATTTACATATCTGAATGTCTGACACAATGTTTGGCACATTAGTAAACAATAAAAGCTTGTAAGTGAATAAAGGAATAAAGGGATCTTTTCTGTAGTTGCACATTTAAATTTTTTTAATGTTTATTTATTTTTGAGACAGAGAGAGACAGATAATGAGTGGGGGAGGGGCAGATAGAGAGGGAGACACAGAATGTGAAGCAGGCTCCAGGCTCTGAGCTGTCAGCACAGAGCCCAAAGCAGGGCTCGAACTCACAGACCACGAGATCATGACCTGAGCCGAAGTCGGACGCTCAACCGACTGAGCCACCCGGTCGCCCCTGCACATTTATTTAAAAAATATTTTTTAGTGGGGTGCCTGGGTGGCTCAGTTGGTTAGGCATTGGACTCTTGATTTTGGCCCAGGTCATGATTTCACAGTTCATGAGATTGAGCCCTGCATTAGGCTCCTCACTGACAGCATGGAGTCTGCTTTGGATCCTTTCTTTCCCTGTCTCTCTGCTCCTCCCTTGCTCATTCGCTCTCTCTCAAAATAAATAAATAAACTTAAAAAAAATTTTAGTGTAGTCAGAACACTTAACATGAGATCTACTCTCCCAACAAATTTTTATACCACAATACAGTATTGTTAACTACAAGTGCAAAACTCTTTTAGGGGCTAGTATTACTCATTTATGATTGCATATACAAAGTGGTTCTGAGGTACTTTCAGTTTATTCTATGATACTCACATGGAAGTACTAAATGAATTGCAGTAACAGACAAGGAGTAGTAATATCTAAGTTCACCTTAGAGGCCCCTAGAAGTATGAGAAAATGGACTGACCCACATCGATGAATGATGGTTCCTCTCTACTTGAAGTAATTATTTACTTTATACTAAACATTCTTCATTTTAAAAAAATGGGTCATTTTAGTTTTTAAAACAAAACTGATTGTTCTGCAGATTATATTTAGTATTATATTTCATTCCTTTCAAAGATTATATTACTCAGTTTCATTATGTTTAATTCCTTTCAAACCTTTGAAGTACATCTACTTGTCATTCTTCCTTAGACATCATAGGAACTTATCACAATCATCTACTGATGCTTTACTCTCTTTAATACAAAAGCAGAAGAAAAGGTGAGAAGTCTCTGGATGTCTTCTGTAGCAATACCATCTAGTCATCTAGAGAATAGAACTCATCCTTCTACTTCTTCCTTTCTTCCCATTGCTTCTATTTTTGGGCCTGATATAGAATGATTTCACCCAGTTTAACTACCAACATTTCCTAGAATTTATTTCTCATGAAAAGAAAATTTCAGTCAAATGGCCATTAAAATCCATTTTCAAACCATATCTCCCATTTAACCTTTCTCAACTTATTCCTTGAGATGGTACTGAGAGAGCTTCCATGCTGTTGGCTCTGTTTATAGATTACAGGATTCTGTTTCTTTTATTGAGCATGGTTTTAAAACTCCTGTCTACTCTAGGCAAGCTCTCTATAGGAGGGTGCGATAGAAGGTATCACCTATCAGCACAGTGTCTAAAAATAGTTCTTAAATACTCCCGCTGAATTCCCACTTCAGTCGAATTAACAGCTGTTGAGTCCTTTGCATCCCTTAAGTCTATTGAACTTTTTATTCTATATCCCCATCTTGAGACAAATCAAGAAAAAGCCATCATTTTAGCTTCTTGACCTTTGTACAATCTGTTTTCAGACAAAGCTGTGAAGTAAAAAGTATATTTTGTGATTGCATGTATAATTTTGCATTTGATCATGCTTTGATTTATGATGATGCTTTTATAATTCTATGAAACAACTTACACTGTTACCCTCAAGGCTGTATTTTTATGTACATAGCATTCCCATCTTATTTTCAAAACTCCAAACTCATTTTTGAAATTACGAACTGAATTAAGAATATATGCATTTGTTCTCTACCCATGAGTTGGCATACTATAGTATCTCTGTTTGACTTTAAAATTCTTCTACTCTCTTCTGCTCTTCAATTAGTAGTTGATCCTTTTCTGATCACTGCATAAGTAGAAATAGGAAAAGAAAAGCAATTATGGAAAGAGGAGTATTTGGGGAGTTCCTGGCTGGGGCCTAAGAATGGAAGATTGGCTATTTGGGGAGTGATTCTTTTCATCACCCATTCCATGATGAAATGCTTTCCTCTCTCTCCTCCACTGCAAGGATTGTTGGCTGAAGCCCAACGCATTGCTTCAGCAGTGAAATGGACAGTGAAATATTTATAAATGTAAATCATGCAGGATGGTCTCATATTGGGACATGACGAAAAGGAACCAAAAGTTGGCTTTTATAACTGAAAGAAATTACACACATATACACTCACAATTTTTAAAAATAAGGTAGCTTAGAGAGTCCACAAATTTCATGAACTAGACTGTAATATAATGACTGGGGCCACTCATTTGTACCCACTCTATATTGTCTTCCTTCCACCAATTAATTTAGATGAAGAGTCCCAGCTCATTTCCAAGGCTCATCCCTTTTTCAGCCAGGCGACAGATCCCATCTTCTCTCAGAGACTTTGCTCTAGTAATTATCCTCTTTTGCACATCAATTTCTCCTTCTGTACTAGAACAATCACATCAGAAAACAAAACTGCTCAAAAACAAAACAAAACAAGAAACAAATAAAAACAACAAAAATCACACTACCTTAGCAAAATTTCTTGAAGGAGCTATTAGCAGTTATCTTCCCTTCCTCATCCCTTTTCTCTCTTCCATCCACCTCAGTTGGCCTTGCTTACTCAACTCCACCAAGAAGTCTCTTTCCCAACTGCTGTTATATTGCCAACTCAATAGTTAATTCTCTGGTCTCTTTGTAGTCAACCTCTTTGCAACATTCAACCCAGATGACCCTTCCAACTTCCCCAGAACACACGCTTCTCAGCTCTGCATGGCAATGTATTGCCCTAGTTTTCCTTCCAGCTCACTGCCCACTGCTTTGCTGCTATGCCTATTTTCCCTTTCTTTTTCTTTCTTTCTTTCTTTCTTTTTGGGTAACAGTTTTATTGAGATATAATTCACACACCATGTATATACTCAATCCAAGTGTATAACCCAATGATTTTTAGTATATTCAGAGTTGTGTAGGTATCACTACAATTTTAGAACATTTCATCACCTCGAAAAGTTCTATACTTTTTAGCAGTCATTCTCATTTCCTTTTAACTGTCCCCTTTCCACTTGCCTTAGCCAAGCACTAATTTACTTTCATGAATGGGTATTGGATTTTGTGAAATGCTATTTCAGCATCTATTGATATGATCATATGATTTTTTTCTTTACCTTATTGATGTGATAAATTACATTAAATTGATTTTTGAATGCTGAAGCAACCTTGTATACCTGGGGTAAGTCCCACTTGTGGTGGGTAATTCTCTTTGCACATTGTAGGATTTGATTTGCTAATATTTTGCTGAGGGAGTTTGCATCTATGTTCTTGAGAGATATTGGTCTGTAGTTCTTTTTCCTTTAATATCTTTCGCTTTCGTATTTGAGTAATGCTGGCCTCATAAAATAATTTCGGAAGTATTCCTTCTGCTTTTAATGTCTCAAAAAGACTGTAGATAATTACTGTTTTTTTAAAGTAAATATCCAGTGAATATAGACGATAATACTGTAATGTTGTTTGATGACAGATGTGACTATACTTATCATGGTGAGCACTGAGTAATGCATAGAACTGCTGAATCAATATATTATACACCTGAAACTAATATAACATTGTACATAAATTAAAAAACTTTTTAATAGCCCATGCCATGAGGAAAAAAGAAAAAAAAGTAGAGAGTCTTCCTCAAATTAAAAGATACTAAACAATATAACAACTAATTGCAAATTAAAAAAAGATTGCATATTATTGGTACAGTTTCTTTCTGAAGTGTTCCGAATTCGCTTGAACCCATATGTGCCTGGTGCTTTCTGTTTTGGAAAGAAATTACTTATTAATTCAATTACTTAATAGTTATGAGCCTGTTAAGATGGTCTTCTTGTGTGAGATTTGGCAAATTGTGTCTTTCAAGGAATTGATCCTTTTGCCCTAGATTATAATATTTGGGCATAGAGTTGTTCATAACATTTCTTTATTGTCTTGTAATGTCCATGGGCTCTGTAGTGAAGTCTCACTTTCATTTCTGATATTAGTAATTGTGTCCTCTCACTTATTTCTTAATCTGGCTAGAGGCTTACCAATTTTATTGATTGTTTTAAATAGTCGCTTTTGGTTTCATTGATTTTTCTCTATTGATTTCCTATTTTCAATTTCATTGATTTCTGCTCCAATTCTTATTATTTCTTTTCTTCTTTAATCTACATTTGGTCTTTATAGATGTGCCTATTCTGGATATTTATGTAAATGGAATCACACATTATGTGGTCTTTTGTGACATCATATTGTTTTCAAGGTTCATCCATTTTGAGAATGTAATAGTACTTCATTCCTTTTTACTGTTGAGTTATACCACATTTTATTTATACATTCATTAGTTAATGGACATTTGAGTTACTTTCACTTTGGGGCTATTATGAATAATGCTGATAATCATTTATATTCAAATTTTTGTGTAGACATATATTTTAATTTCTCTTGGGTATATATCTAGAAGTGGAATTGCTGGATTATATGGTAACTTTATATTTAACCCTCTAAGGAACTGCCAAATTGTTTTCCAAAGTTGCTACACCATCTTATATTCTCACCAACAGTGTATGACAGTTCTAATTTCTCCATATCCTCCTCAACACATTATTCTTAGCCTTTGTTGTTATAGCTGTCCTAGTCAGAGTGAAGTGGTATCTCGTTGTTTGGCTTCCATGGTTATCAAACATCTTTTCAAGTACTTGTTGATCATTTTTACGTCTTCTTTGGAGAAATGTCTATTCGCACTCTTTATCCATTTTAATAATTGGATTATTTGTCCTTTTGTTAATTAATTGTAAAATTTCTTTATATATCCTGGGTACTACATACTTATTAGATATATAATTTTCAAAATTTTTTCCCCTTGAGTGAGTTGTCTTTTTACTTTCTTGATGGTGTCTTTTGAAGCACAACCATTTTGGGGCACATGGGTGGCTCAGTCGGTTAAGCATCCAAGTTTGGCTCAGATCATGATCTCGAGGCTTATGAGTTCGAGCCTTGTGATGGGCTCTGTGCTGACAGCTCAGTGCCCAGAGCCTGTTTCAGATTTTGTATCTCCCTCTCTCTCTGCCCCTCCCCTGCTCACACTCTGTCTCTCTCACTCTCTCCCTCCCCCTCTCAAAAACAAATAAACATTAAAAAAAAAAACTTGAAGCAATGGCGTGCCTGGGTGGCTCGGTCAGTTAAGCATCGGACTTTGGCTCAGGTCATGATCTCACAATTCATGGGCTCAAGCCCCGCATCGGGCTCAGTGCTTACAGCTCAGAGCCTGGAGCCTGGTTCCGATCCCATCTCTCCCTCTCTCTCTGCCCCTCCCCTGCTTGCAGTCTGCCTCTCTCTTCCTCCCTCCTCCCCGCCCAAAATAAATAAATATTAAATTTTTTTTAAATTTGAAGCACAGACGTTTTTACTTTTCATGAAATCCAATTTACCTATTTTTTCTTCTATTCTTCATACTTTTGGTTTCATATATAAGAACCTTTTGCCAAATCCATGATGATTCACTTCTAAGTTTTTTTGAAGAACTTTATAGTTTTAGCTTTTACACTTAGGTCTTGATTCATTTTGAGTTATTTTTTGTATATGGTGTGGGGTAAGGGTTCAACTTCAATCTTTTGCATGTGGATATCAAGATGTCTTGGCACCATTGGCTGATGTCACCCCTTCCTGGTTTTATTTTATTTACTTTTATTTTTTTTAACATTCATTCATTTTTTGAAAGACAGAGAGAGACAGTGTGAGTGGGGGAAGGACAGAGAGAGAGAGGGAGACAGAGAATCCAAAGCAGGCTCCAGGCCCTGAGCTGTCTGCACAGAGCCTGACAATGGGGCTGAATTCACGAACCTAACCATGAGATCATGACTTGAGCCGAAGTCTATGCTTAACTGACTGAGCCACCCAGGTGCCCCACCCCTTCCTGGTTTTAAATTTCTACCACATATTAAAAAGTTGCTCTGCATGTTAACAGGCATCCCAAATTTAATATGCCAGAAGAGAACTCTTGATTCTTTCCCTACAAACTTACTGTTGCTCCTTTTCCAGTTCAATAATTTACCCTTGTTTTCTTTCCCTGATTCTTCAGTAAGTTCTCTTATTTCTATCTTCAAAACACATATTAAGTATATTCTCTGTTCTTTTCTCCCTATCTTCACTTTTTAGGTGATTTCACCTGGTTCCATGGTTTAACTACCATCTAGATGCTATGATAACAGAAATTTATATCTTTAGTTTCACTTTCTATTCTTTTTTTTTCTTTTTTGAGAGAGAGAGATGGAGAGACAATGAGTGAGCATGAGTGGGAGCGGGGTAGAAGGAGAGGGAAAGAAAAATCTTAAGCAGGCTCCACACCTAGCATGGAGCCACAGGCGGGGTTTGATGTCATGATCTCACCACCGTGAGATCTCATGACCTGAGCTGAAATCAACAGTGAGACACTTAAACTGACTGAGCCACCCAGGTACCCCTCATCTCCTATTCTTTACTTTTGTTTTATTAAATTATTAGACAATTCCACTTGGATTATTTATTTAATAGGCATCTTGAACTTAACATGTCCAAAAGCAAACACTTGGTCCTCAACCCTCCGTTCCACTCCCTACATTCTATACCTTCTTAGCTCCATCTCTGGCAAATGGTACCACCATTCACCTAATTATTCAGGATACAAGCCTTGGAATTTTCTTGGCTTCCTGATCTCACACCGAATATCCAACGGTTTAGCAAATTCTGTAGGTTCTACCCTCGAACTATATCCAGAATATTACCAGTTCGTATCATATACACTGATACCTACGCCAAGCCACTATCACCTCTTGCTGGTTCACTCCAAGTATCTCCAAATAGATCTTCCTGCTTCCTTTCTATCACCCCACATTCACTGTCCCTTTTCATGCAGCAGCCAGAGTGAAACTTTTAAAATATAGAATCTCTTTACAAAAACCTTTCAATGATTTTCTTAAAATTTAGAACAAAATCCAAAGTCTTTTCCAAGGTCTATCCAACTCAGCATAATCTCACCCTAGCCAGCCTCCAGACCCCAACTCTTGCCGCGTGGCTCCTTCCCAACTGTGCTTCAGTCATACTGCTGTTGTTGCAATTCTCCAAGCATATTCGCATTCTAGGGTCTTTTTGCTACCCTCTGCCTGAGTCCTCCTTTCTCCACCAACAGCACTGTTTGCTCCTTCAGTTCATTTATGTCTGATCAGAATTCTTCCTTTACCAAACTATCTAAAACAGGCTCATCACCCATCATTCCCCTTGTCTATATTCATCACTGAATATAAACTATATGAGGGAGGACGAATTCTATAGTTTCTTACTAACAATTCGATGATCTCCTAATGGGTCTTCTGGCCTCTATTTTTTCTTTTATAGTCTACTATACTATCCATAGAGCAAATGTTTTTTAGATGCTAATCATATTAAGTCATTCTCTTGCTTAAAACTCTCCAGTGGCAACTCATCATATAATATAATCCAAATACAACACAATGCGTAGGGTACAATTACATATAACCCGAATCCTTACAAGTGGTATATGAAGGTAGGAGACAGCTCATACCTACCTGTGCATTCCACCTACACTGACCCTCAAGCACATGCAGCTCACTACAATCTTTGGACTGTTTTTAATACTAACTGGTCCTTCTTCACTGAACACTCATACTCAAGTTTTCACAGGGCTGGCTTATTTTAGGTCATTGAGATGTCTGCTTAAATATCACCTCATCAGAAGGGACTTTCCTGACCATCTAGTGGAAAGCAGACACCAGTCACTCTCACTCATCGTTCTGTTTTTAGTTCTCTCCATTGCCCTTATCTTGACTTGATATTCTTCTTACTTATTGAAGATAAGATTGTGTGCCTCTCCATCCCAACCCCCCAACTAGAATATAAACTCCAAGAGATGAGAAATTGTACTTGCCTTGCTCAACACAGTATCCTTAGAAACTAGTAAGGTATTTGGCACATACTAGATGATTAATATGTATATATTGCATCAAATGGTTTATATTTTTTTCATCTTATCCGATACCAAACACCAACTTCTAGTTAAAGGAATATATCCTGATAAAGCCTCATACAGTTTTTGTTTGTTTTTATTTTTGTTTTTATCATTCCAAGTGAGTGCAATTTTTAATTCATACAAATTTTTTAGTTAAACGAGTAAGATGTTTCCTCATGATTAGATGTCACATATTCACGACATTTGCTTAGTGCACCTTGGCAAATACAGACTTTCCAGTGACTCAGTTTACTTAGATCTTTTGTTCTTAGCTACCATCAAAATAATGATGTTAGACCATATATTTGTATGGTAACTTAGAGTTTACAGAGTTATCTTACAAAAACAAGCTTTCAATCTGCCGCCAAGCTCTATATTCATTAGTGTTGTATGTTGAGATGGAGATGAAAGTGCCAAGAGATAAATGACTCTCCCAAGGACACAGGACAAGAAAATGGTGGAGCCAGAACTCAGTTTTCTTTTTTCTCCTCCAAATGTCTTGTTCTTTCAATAATAGCACATGAGTACCCCTCAAGGGACTACTTAGCAACATGGAACATTAAAAATATTCCTCCATGAAGTTCCCTCCTCTTTAGGCTTTCTCCCTCTTCACTTGCCAAACCTTAACCATGGGATTCAGAGAAAGCACTCGCTGGACCCTTCCTTTTGGAACAGAAATTATAACAGAGGTCTCAGACCTGAAACGAACACCTTTCCTCTGATAACATAAGTTGTTCCGTACTAAAGCATTGGAAATGCAAGAATTTATATGGTAAACATTCAAATATGAAGAATTTTCACACCAGACAATAAAGGCCACCAAGCATGACTTATAACTGACATTTTATGCATTATTTAAAGGAAGAGTTTATTAAGAAACACTGGAGATTTGCAAACTTTTAGGAAAGAATATGACAGGAGATGAGTATATGTGTGGGAGAAAGATGAAAAATAGGTTCTTGAACCTGTAATTTTAACTCCCACGCTGTTTCTTTCAAATGTCTACACGGATGGTGTTTATGATAACTCATCCCTTTAAGGCCAACACAACCCGTCTGTGGGGCTATTATGTCTGTTTAAAAAATAATTAATGTAAGGTTTGCTAACATTGTTAAATGTGTTGTGAGTGACACACCTAGGGCACTTTTTCAGAAAAAGAAATAAGAATATATACCTTTATATGAAAGAGAACATTTATGTTTTTATAATAAATAAGTGATATATTATTTACAGTTCATAAGTACAGTCTACCATTTATTATTGTTATATAAAACTGAATATGATTCTAGATAATAGCTTCATATAATTGTGTAGGGATTTTTTGTGTATTTACTACAAGCACTACTAAAATGGTTTACATCTTGGGAAGATGAGATTAAATGTTCAAATCAGATTCAAATTACAATGATAGGCCAATTTAACAGAAAGCTTAAAAGGAAAATTTAACTGAAATGGATGACTGTAATACATTTACTTAAGTAATTCTTGAGACATAGCAGTAAATGTAACTTGCTCAAATAGTAGCAAACAATGTGTAGCATTACTTACTCACTGAATCACAGCACAGTGCCATCCTTTTATTATTCAGGCAGGAGGTTGTGTTTATTCTAGTACCTAGGAAAAACTGTCCAACTTTGGATATTAATCTAAATTAACTTTCTTATAGATTCCAATAGTATCACGTCTTTGGCCATACTACGCTGCCTTTTGTTCCTAGTGTGTTCGAAATCCTTCAGTATCAAGGGCTATTCGACCATTGTGAAAGATAATATCTGATTAAAATGATAAAAGATCTGATATTACGCCATTAAATGTGCCTCTTTTCAGTCAGAAGATGTGGAGGGTCCAAATTTAAAACATATAAAAAAAGAACATTAAGATTACCCAGCGAGGTAACGGCAAAGCTGTGTTTCAAACACAGGCTTATGGTTTTCACATTGTGCTTTCCTCTTCACCTCCTAATGCAGTCTTACAAAATTAAAATCATGCACTAATATTTTTAAATCTGTAAAGTATACACATACACACACTCACAGACACGCGCGCGCGCACACACACACACACACACACGCCACCAGCATTCCTTCCTTATATCCTATTCTTTATATCTCCCCCCAAAGTTTAAGGTGATTTCACAGATTCTTCATATATAGAATATAAGCAGATATTGTTGATTGGGCTCCTCTAATGGAGTTCTCTCTGGCTCATAGTGAATATCTCCTACAGGTGGGACTAGGAATAATGAAAATATTTTCTGGATATCCCCCAAACGCAGCTCTCGTGCTGAAAAGGGGTATGTGTGGAACCCACAAATTCCTCTACCCAGGCATCCTGGCCACTGCGATCAGGAAGGAAACCAGGCCTTTTCAGCACCTGGCCTTGGGCCCTTCCAGATACTAGCTAGAAATCTTGGTGACCACTGCTTACCAAAGGTTTGTTTCCCACTGCCACTACTGTTACTGGGGCTAAGAATATCCTAAAATGAAATTCCACCAAATATTTAGGGATAATGAGCTGTAATATTTTAGATTAGTGCATACTCTCCCTGATCCTTATTTAAAGATAGAAATACTAAGCAAGAAAATATGTGTATTGCAGTTACTGAAGAGATGTCTTTTAAAACTATAAGTCAAATTAACCACATAAAGAAATGAAATGATATATGACGAATATGTATATTATTTAATAATTCTGGAAGAAATGTGACTACAGAAATTATGACTTTACAACCTTTTATGTTTATATTTGTGATGAGTAAATATGATTTATATGGATATATTTTGGATATTAAGAAACACATACACACATTAATTATTTTTTGTAATATGGCTTAGAAAATATATCCTATTAGGCTAAAGAGAGAAAGACAGAAGAATAAAGCTGTAGAATTTTTTTTAGATGACTGTCAATCAGTCATCAAATTAGTCCTAATTTTTATTTATTAAACCTTATGTAGAAAATACCTTTATAATTTTACTGTTCTCTTGCTTTTTGTAATCCTTAGAAATACTTAAATTCTTTTGATCTTAATATCTGCAAAATGATTATGAGTACAGCTGATTATTGTGTTAAATTTCTTTTCCCAAAGATGCTATAATTATCCTAAGAGAAAAGAGATAAATAAATTGATCATTCCTGGCTCTTAATATTTTCTTAAATTTTTACCTTCTATCTGAAAGTGAAGAAAATAAGACTGCTCAAGGGCTAACTTCAGGCTTACTTTATATTCTTTCATTCTTAGTTTCTCAGAATTGACAAATATATCCAGGAACAGGACTCCCCAAAGTAAGAAAAGGTAAAGAAGAGTGGTCATTATGGGACAAATAATATAATAAAATGTGGCCATGACCATGGACTCAAACTTGGAATTAGAAGCCACGTTACAGGGGCATCTGGGCGGCATAGTTGGTTAAGTGTCCAACTTCAGTTCAGGTCATGATCTCACAGTTTGTGAGTCTGAGCCCCGCGATGGGCTCTGTGCTGACAGCTCAGAGCCTGGAGCCTCCTTCAGATGTCTCCCCTTCTCTCTGCCCCTCCCATGCTCATGCTCGGTTTCTCTCGTCTCTCAATAATAAATAAAAATGTTAAATAAATAAATAAAAAAGAAACCAGTTATGAACACTAAAAGCATAAGCACAGAATGTGAACAAGGTGGCATGTGGTTTTTTTTTTTTTAATTTGTTTTTTCTGTTTAACAGCTTTCTTTGCGACAATTTTCTATCAAGTACAGTCACGGCTGTACCATTTTTTTTTTCTTGCTAAATAAGTAGACCAGAAAAAGTAGGTGCCTTTAGGGTTTGGTTCATCAGTTTTGACAATAGATACAATCCTAGTTATGAGGAAGAGTGATGTGCTAATGGGCAGATGTATTCAACCAATGAGAAAATAATACCCGCCCCTTCTAGCCCAGAGGGTTTCCATGGGAATCCTGTCTATATTAGCTTTGGCACAGACATGTGGCTATTTTTAGAGGTTTTGAAAGCAAATAAGAATGCCTTTCACTTTTATTCCAAAGCTGATCTGGTATCTATGATTATGAACCCTCTCACCCCATTCACATACTCACCCCCCCACACACTCACTCCTGAAAAAACAATTGTATTCAGCTTTAACTTGGGTGCAGCTCAAAATCAAAAGCCAAATCACTGGTTCTTTTTCCACACTGTTCAGGTGCTGACAAGCCTGTCTTTTTAATTAGCCCTAATTGCTCTTAAAACTTTACCCAAGAGACCTTGCTACATTGTGTATTAGACCCAAATCTGGAGGCTAATGTTGCTCTTCCAAGAGCCTTTCTTGGTACAGCATAAATTACTGGACATGGTTTATTAATAAAAATTACCAAGTATAGACAAGGTCCAACAGGAGCACACCCTCATTGTGAAGAGAAAGTCTGTCATCTGGAAAAAGGCTCCTTTGCGTTTCTCATGAAATTATTTGCTGAGAGGAGTTCCGCATCATTCTGGGACAGGAATGCTAAGGGTTTCAGTCTGCTCGGTTCAGTAACAGCTATGCTTTGCTTTGCCCCTTCACCCTCTTTGTAATGTTTGTCTCATCTGCACGTCTTATCTACTTCCTTCCCTTTTTGTCTTACTAGATTTTTAAGTCCCGTAGGCACTTCAATTTGAAAACAGACTGGAGTGTATGTGTGCGAAGCTCTTCCCCTTTACTAATAGTGTGCTTCTTTTGCATTAGGTCTGTTAATGCAATTTAAAATTGTATAAAGTTTAGTTTTCAGCAGTATTTAATACCCTCTGTGGGTATATTTGGCTAGTAGTTTCCCTTCTAGGGAGGAGCTATCTCTCAAGGAGTGGCTCATTAGCAGGGTGACCTGTGGTTTTCATCGAAACCATATTTTGAGAATGAAAGGGGTATAGGACTGTACCAGGTAAACTGGGAGGCATAAGGAAGCCGTCTCCATGTATGTATAGGTAAAAGCTGGGCAACGCTTCCACTAGAAATAATTATTTCGGAATCCTCAGCTGCATAATCATCATTCTATTGAGGAGCTAAATAAAAATGGAAGGAGGCAGACTATTATTATATGTGGTTGAACTTAGGTATCTCCTCCTTTAAACTTAGCCACAGTCGGCCTGAACTGATCATTCTGTCTCCTGCCATAATTATGTTTTGGTTATAACTGGAGTGGAAAGACTGACAGCCTTGGAGCAAAGGAAATTTGTTTGCTTAAGATTTATGTCTTTTGGCCTCAGATTTACAGCTTCGAAATTTATGGATCAGTTTTTGGGTTTAAACCCTATCTTCACAATCCCAGACAGCGATCTTAATGAAGAGATCATTTATCACCAAAGGATTTTATGCAGTTCTGATTGCTGTTAGTAGTGGTCGTGTGCTGGACAGGCAGGCTTATCTGAAATGAGAAGCATCATGTAGCACCTTTGACTTTTTAGAAAGTTCTTGAAAGCCAAAGATACTCCTTCCCTACTTACTAAATCCCTAGTTTCAATGGATTCTCTCTTGTAATTATTCATGTTGAAATTTCTGGCCATTCTGGGTGATTTATTATTTTTAAACAATTTTATTTGAGTGTAATTGACACACAATGTTATATTGGTGTCAGGTGTACAACACAGCGATTCAATTTCTGTATACATTATGCTATCCTCACCACAAGTGTAGCTAACATGTGTCCCCATACAATGCTATTACAATTGGGTGATGTGCTTTATTAACCTCTTCTTCCTAACATATTAAATAATTCCTTGGGTTGCATTTTTTAGATCAACCAAGTTAGTAAGAACTCTGGACAGGGCCTAATTCTGACACACCTCTCTCTTATAGATCCATAATTTACTATTTTTGTATAATGGTAAACTAATGGAAATAATAAAATATAAATAAATATGAAATACAGAGTGCACAATCTAAATGAGTGAGTATACTCAAAGACAACTAGAGGCACTAACTAAATATGTTACAATTGCCCTGAGTCATATTTTTATTCCCTTGCTTGTTCGTCTTCTCACACTTTCCCTCAGTGGCAGCTGGTAATGTCGAAGGCTTCTTGCTATATCCTGGCTCTCAGCTCAGGCTTCAGCTCTCTACTCAGCTTGAATTCTGGTTTGACCTAAGCTCTTTGTAGTTAGGTAACTGTTGAAGACATAAGGGGAAAGTTTGCACCTGTTGCCTTGACCCCTCCCCTGGGCTATCTGTGGGCTACAAATTTGATAAAGTTATGATTTTTCACAAAACTACTAAAATCTTCTAACAAAAATTTCTTAAAATCCTGAAAAACAAATACATAGAAAAATAAAATAATAATAGTTCTAAAGTATCATAGTTTTAAGGTATATTCATATGAGTAACAAAATAGAAAGGTACCCAGATGTAAGTGAGTCACACACAGAATTCCACATTCTTAAAGAAAATAGGAAAAGATCAATTTTGAGGCCATAGTCTAGTGAATGGTCTCATGGGCCTGAGAAGAGGGGATTCCTTTATGTCTTTTCTTCCTGCAATGATCTCCATCCTCCTGCTCTCCTTCCTCTGGCTTCCTGGTAGACCTCTGGATGTTCTGAAGTCTTGTGTGTGCCTCATGCAGCTCTTATACTAGGTAGCTCTGTTTTCTTGCATTTGTGCTCAGTTTCCATCACCCCCTTACCAGACTGAAAGTCACTTGAGAGCAGAGAGACTATGCTATTGCAGCCATGAAGTACCTGTCATGTGCCTAGCAAATAAGTATTTCTTGAATTACTCGGACTCAAATGCTAAACTCCTCAAACTCCAAAAATATTGATATGGCTTGTAAATTCATAATTAACTTTGTTTATTTTCTTCTATTCTTAGACATGGATTTAAATTGGGGCGCCTGGGTGGCTCAGTCGGTTAAGCATCCGACTTCAGCTCGGGTCATGATCTTGAAGTTTACGAGTTCGAGCCCCACATCAGGCTCTGTGCTGATAGCTCGGAGCCTGGAGACTGCTCTGGATTCTGTGTCTCCCTCTCTGCCCCCTTGTCTCTGTCTCTGTCTCTCTCTCTAAAATAAATAAACATTAAAAAATTTTTTAAAAAGAAATGGATTCAAGTCAAATGTTAATTTCCTAATTGTATCAATTTTCCATGGTGGAAAATCCTAAAAAGTAAACTAATAAAGAGTTGTCTATAAAGGGTATATATATATCCCTTAAAAGAAGGCTTAAGTACACACCGATTAGGTAGTGCCCTGTGAATACCATTTTCCTGGGATGCCTTATTTGGTAAACTACACTTCATCACTCACGATTGCTATGATTCAATCTGATTCACATTTTGTTAAGGGTTAACATATGAGTGCACTACATGAAAAACTCAGTTTGAATGCTCTATTACAGCCCAGTGTCTTTTTATCTTAAGCCATATACAATATTAAATTTCCTCACAACCTTTCATCCCAGCATAAATGAAGATGACATTATTTTGTGGATATTAACATTATTCTTTATATTTGAATTGCAATATTACATTCCATACATCTGGAAGGCAGCTTTCATTATACAGAAGCTGACTGTAACTCTGATATAATAATATATAGGTATTTTAAAAGAATTCTGAAATTTTGCCTTTTGTATGTAGTCTAGGTTCAAAGGAATTAAAAATAACTATTGTTTTTTGTAAGTGGATTTAATTTATTTGTATCAAGTATGTGTATTTAAATTATTTGTGTACATATGAACAGGGAATGATAAATTTGTTTCACAGGTCAGTTGGCTATTAATCTGATGTACAAAGTGTATACAAATTAAAAATATATATATATATATATTAATACTTAGTACTATATTAAAGTACAATGTAATGGATAGGAATTTAGGCAAATCACAAGGTTAATCTCATTCCCTGTCGTCTCCTCCAAACACCTCCTAATCTTGAGCCATGGAATTTATAGCACTTTCACAATACTGCTTTTGGGGAAGTGATTCTAGAAATAAAATCTTATACAGAAATAAACCCTTGGAGATCATGCTAAATAATCTCTAAAATAAAAGATTCCAAGGAACTAATAGTGACGCATTTCCTTCTGAATAATAAACAACTAATATAAGATACTACAGAGCAATATAGGCTCTACCCTAAAATACAGAGTTCCAAAATGGTTTGAGCTATTTTGAATCCAAAATTAGTTACCACTTTTATTTATTTAAGACATTTAAAGTGAAAGTCTATTTCAACAGAGGAGGTAGATGATGTAGAAAACCATGAGAGTGTTGCTCTCCTCTATCAGTAAACAAATGCCAGATGATATATAAAACCAAAACTTTCCTTAATGCAAGACACTCTAGCAAAATGAATTGCAAAGAGTGACAAGTTTCTTTAAAAGGGATATACAAGTATTTTATCTTTGGCAAAGCATAGAAGAAAGAAGGGGCATTGGTATAAAAGAGTAAGAAGAAATTAGCTAAAATTCTAATGAATTTTTGAAGGACAAGCATGGACTAACAGAACTCCAGACACAGGGGATTCCACATTTGCTCATAAACTTTTGTTCATGGGCCTCCATCAGGTGGTCATGAGAAATATTGGGAGCAGGAACCAGAGAAAGGTCCCTGCTGTGGCAGAAGCATGCAGGAGGTGACCAGATGCCAAGGGATAGCCATGAAGCCAACAAATCTATGCATAAGAAAAGTGAAAAGAGTTTCTTTAGATAGAATGCATAAGATACCATATGGAATTTGTAGCTATACAAATAAATAAACAGCGCTGGAAATAGAAAAAATAAAAAAAAAATAAAGGTACATATAAGAGATTTTTTTTCTCACCTTTAATCACTTATACAGATTATATGGCTCCCTAAAGCAAGAATAGTAACAATGTATTGCGAGGTTATCTACAGAAGTAAAATGGGTGATAACAATACCACAAAGGATGGGAAGGAGTATATATAATATGTGTTGTAAGGTTCTTACACTATAGGTGAAATGGTGTAAAAATGCTTGAAGGTAGACTGATAAGTAAACTGTAAACTCCAGAACAACTACTAAAAAAAATTAAAAGAGGAACAAAAACAAAAGGCCAATAATAGAGATAAAATAGAATCATAAAAAAAAAAACTTTAATTAATCCAAAGCCAAGAAAAGAAGGAAAAGAAATAAAGAACACATGGAATCAATAGAAAACAACCAGTGATATAATATATTTAAACCTATCGTGAAAACAATCACATTAAGTATAAATGCTCTAAATGCATTAAGGGACTGAAATTAACATGATTTAAAGAAAGTCCCAACTATATGATGTGTACAAAAGCACACTTTATTTTATTTTATTTTATTTTATTTTTTGCTTATTTGTTTATTCTGGGAGAGACAGAGACAGCATGAGTGAGGGAGGGGCAAAGAGAGGGAGAAGAGAGAATGTTGAGCAGTTTCCTCACTGCCAGAGCAGACCCGGATGCAAGGCTTAAGCTCACGAAACCATGAGATCATGACCTGAGCCGAAACCGAAAGTTGTATGCTGAATGCACTGGGCCACTCCAAAGCACACTTTAAATACAGGGACACAGATAGCCTAAAAATTAAAGGATGAAAAAATACACCACATAAATGCCAATCAACCAAAATCTGGAGTATCTGTACTAATTAAAAAAAAAAAAAGTAGACTTAGAGCAAGAAGTATTACAAGGAATAAGAGCGATCTCATGTATGATGAAGAGGTTCATTTTTCAAGAATTTATAAAAACCTGAATGCACTTAACTATGTAGCTTCAGAATGCATGAAGCAAAAACTGATAGAACTGAAAGAAGTGAAACTTCACAGTTACAGTTGGAGATGGCCACACTCTCCTCTCAACAAATAGATGAAAATCAATAGGGATACAGAAGATTGGAACAACATTATCAACCAAAGTTACCTAATTGACATGTATATAATAATCCCTTAATTAAGAGAGTTAACTTTTTTTTTCATGTGTACATTGAACATTCACCAGTAGTCATATTCTAGGCCATAAAACAAAAGTTAGCAAGTTTAAAAGATTTTAAATCCTATAAAGCAGAATTTCTCAAACTTGCCACTATTGACATTTGGAGCCAAATCATTTCTTTTGTTGTGGGGGCCATTTCCTGTGCGGTTTAGCAGCATCCCTAGCCTCTACACACTAGATGCCAGTAGCAAGTCCTCCCTGTTCTAAAAGAAACAACGAACATGTCTCTAGATATTACTAAATGTCTCTTGGGGAACAAAACTGTCCCAGTTAGAATCACTGATATAAAATATGTTCTATATTTCAGCAAATCAAATTTGGTGGTATGAAAAAAGAATAATACCTTAGGCCAAAGTGAGTCTATCCTAGAAATGCAAGATCGATTCAATCGATTCAATATTCAGCCAACCAAAAACATTACCAAATAAAAATATAATCATTTCAATAGATAAGGAAACAAAGTTTGACAAAATTCAGGATCCATTCCTCATAACCCACAGTAAACTAGGAACAGGAAGAAACTTCTTCAACTTGATAAAGGACACTCACAACAAACCGACAATTAACATTACACTTAAAGAAAAAAATGTTTTCACCTAAGGCCATGACGACAAGACTGTTCTCACCATTATAATGCCAATAGGAGGAGTGAAAATACAGGTCTAATAAAAAATTCGCTCATTCTGAATTTTTAAAGAACAAATATAGTCAATAATAAAAACGAAGAGCCTATTTTTTAATGGGCAAATAACGGGAGGTAAATAACATATGCAAAAATGTTTACCATCATTAGGTTAATTCATCATTAGAGAAACACAAGTTAAAAATATAAGATATTATTATATAACAGTTAGAAGGGTTAAAAATTTTAAAGCTGTTGCTACCGTGTGCTGGTTTAGATTTTGAGCAATGAAACTCTGTTCACTGCTAATTGGAATACAAAGTGATATACCCACTTTGGATAAATAGTTGACAGTTTCTTATAAAGCAAAACACACACTTAAAACCCAAAATTCCCTCTCCTACATATTTACCCAAGTAAAATACCCACACAAAGACCTATACAAGGATGCTTGGTATGGTTTTGTCATATTACCAACACCTATTAATACATTCATATCTGACATGGTGTTTTGTAGAACATTCAGAGGGAAAACACCCTTAAATGTAGCTAACTGCATATAGAGATGCTAAAATATGAACTCTGCTCTATTCATGAATTCAGTATCAGAAAAAAAGAGAGATTGAAAAGTAACCAAAAATTAGGTTTCTATCACTATTTCTACCTCCAAATCTCAAAGTTTCCTCCTATTATCCTACATATTTTAAATTAATGTTTGACATCCTTTGTCTGTTATAACAAAAAATTAGACCTTTTCTTAGATGAAAGCGATTTTTCTTTTTAAGAAGAAGTTGCACTAAATTCTATTTATTAATTTATAAATAACATTCAAACATTCACAATGGGTACATACTTTTCCTGTCTCTTCAGAAAGCATTCTTCTAGAATCTAGAAGAATCTAGATGAATTGATTCTTCTTCATTTCCTGTCTTTGGTCATTGCATGTGTTTGCTATGCTGTGTTTCCATGAAAGCCACATTTTAAATGAGAGCAGTATAGAAAACTAGAAACATAATGTTAAAGATCGGGACAGAAACAGCTTTGGAATAGCCTAGGCCAGTTCCCTATTTTATATACATTGGCTGTCCGATATATGTTTATTGGTTTAAACCATGTGCAACTTAGGATGTATCAATGCAGGAGTGTGTGGAGATCCTATACATGTAATAGACTGTAGTAGTGAACACGCAAGATATAACCTGGAGACTCAGAAATAATTGGTGTTGATTTTGAAGATGAGTGCTTATATCAATGGGTGGGGGAGAGCCAGAGTGAAACTAAGATGTTCTTTAACACCCTGGTTTTTATTTCCAAGCTCATTTGCCTTGAGATATAGCTAATAAAAAAAAGAAGAAAAATAGAGAAAGCTGTTTTCTTTGCCTAAAATCCTTTTGGCTCTTTTACCTGTTAGCTCTTTCTCACCTTTAGGTCTAAGCTTAAATGCCTGAATCCATTACTCCTGCCCCAGGATCAAGTTCTTCCTTTTACCCACTTCCTACTTACCCAGTACTGTCTTATAGCGGGAAGCTTGATTTTAGTGAAGCAATTAGTTTGTAATTAGTGTTTTTTTTTTTTTTTTTAAATCCATCTCCCAACTCAAATATAAGCGAAAATAAAAATCTGAACAAGGGGTGCCTGGGTGGCTCAGTCGGTTAAGCGGCCGACTTCCGCTCAGGTCATGATCTCACGGTCTGTGAGTTCCAGCCCCGCGTCGGGCTCTGTGCTGACGGCTCAGAGCCTGGAGCCTGCTTCGGATTCTGTATCTCCCTCTCTCTCTGCCCTTCCCCTGCCATGCTCTGTCTCTATGTCTCTCAAAAATAAATAAACATTAAAAAAAAACCTGAACAAACTAAATACGAAAGATATGCCTTTGAATTCCAACACTATCATTTACTTGGTAATGATTTGGGGAAATTTATATAAATATTCTGGCCGCAATTCACCCTTAAAATTAGTCTAGTAGCAATTCCTGACTTAGAGGTATGTAAGGTGCGTCACAACGTGCTTAGGTGGTCAAAAAAATTGTAAAATCAATCCATTGCTTTTTACACTAAATCATAGTGATGCTTCTCTCAATCTTAATTATGGTACATTTAAGAGTTTCTTTGCATAAGACAAGACAAGGATGAATTTATGACATTGATGACATTTGACTGTTATTGGTTTTCAAAAACAGTAATTTTAAGTGATTCCAAGTATTTGATGGGCAAATAATGGGATATTTTCTTACATTTCTCTTTTTCATAACCAATGTGAATGTGACTGATGACAGAAAAACTCGCCAAACTCACCAAAAATTCTTTCTTGGTCCTTCATTGCCTGTAAGAATAGTCTTAACTCTATAGCATGTCATTCAAGCCTTCTCATCTGGCTTTGACCAACATTTTCATTTATATATTAATCCCTTTTTCCACACTGAGCCCAAATCATATCAGATGATTCATTAACTAAATGCACCCTGTACTTTCATGAGTCCATGCCTTGGCTCACACTGCACCCCATCCTTTGGAATTGCCTTCCAACATTCTTTATTAAAAGCATTATCTAACCCTTATGACCCAGTTCAGTTTTTCTTACTTTCCCTCTATGCCTTTCCCTTCCCACTATGGCTCTGGATAACCCTCTTGTATTAAAGCTAATTTGGGGCAGGATTTTCTATTGAGCTAGTTAGTTGTATACTTCCTAATGGTAAAAGCCATATGTTAGCCTTTTTTTGTTTTGTTTTGTTTTTTTTTTTTTGTATCTCACTACTAGCTCCATCCAAGCAAACATCTAAAATAATACCTTGGTCAATTGGAATAATTTGAAGATCTATATTTTTGAGTAACATAAATTGATAAAACTCACTAAATTATATGTTGAAGAGTTAGAAGTGGAAGAACTGGTTCTTTTTTTAGGATGCTATAATCAGGTAAAACGATTTATTCTGGGCAAGTTACAACCTTTTAGCATCATTGTAGCTTTGCTTATAAGATACAAAATCAGTAGAAGTGTGACCAAATGGATCAGGCATTTTTATTATATATCTATTTAATTCAAAGCATTTTAACTTCAAAATCAGTGATTTTAATGTATCAAATAGAAGGATATTTCATCATACAGCATAACTTTGCATTCTGAAATGTTAGTGTTGTGGTTTTAAAATTTATTTATTTATTTAACTTAAATTTTAGTTAGTTAACATATAGTACAATATTGGTTTCAGGAGTAGAATTCAGTGACTCATCACTTACATACAACACCTAGTGCTCATCACAACAAGTGCCCTCCTTAGTACCCATCACCCATCTATCCCATCTCCCACCCACCTCCCTCTGTCAACGCATAGTTTGTTCACTATCATTAAGAGTCACTTTGGTTTGTTTCCTTCTTTTCTCTCCTTACTCTCTCCTTCCCATATGTTCATCTGTTTTGTTTCTTAAATACCACATATGAATGAAGTCATATGGTATTGGTTTTTCTCTGATTGACTTATTTCACTTAGTATAACACATTCTAGCTCCATCCATGCTGCGGCAAATGGCAAGATTTAATTCTTTTTGATGACTGAGAAATATTCCATTTTATATATATCTACATCCCTATCTATCTATCTATCTATCTATACCACATTAGTGTTGTGGTTTTTTTTTAATTAAATGGACTTAAAATGTATCATACTGTGGCAACATGAAAATCACTTCAACTTCAATAAAAGTTCATCATTTTTCTATAGCTCAGTCTGATCAAAATCTACCATTACCTGATTTTATTGCTCATAAAATTAATAAATCCCCAAATACATTGATAATTCACTGAGAGCTATCATTGGTAATTCACTGAGTAAACTTTTTAGTAGTACTATGTTTCCAAACCTGTAATATTTAAATAGGACATTTTCTGAAAACTCAAAATGATATTGAAATTGATTTCTGGTAAATCTTTATTGCTAAAAAATTAATACCTAATCATATCAGACTTCATAGATTATTTATTTCCAGAGCACTCTTTCACACCAGATAGAGGTAGTGCATTTGAATTCACAAAACACACTTACGGAATGCATTTGAAAGTCCTTTTCAAAGTTTGTGAATGACTCACATCATATTCAGGTTATTTGCTTTTTTGTCACTTGTGTGTCTCCATTTGTAAGAGTACATAAACTTTGCCATTTGCTATTTTGGACAGCATTTTGATACCAAGATATACAGAGCAAGGTTTTATGGAATTTAAATCCATGTTCTTTGCATTTCAGTTGTAAAATGATAAACAATGAGGTAAATATAGATTTCAAAAAAACAGTTTTGCTTTTTTTGGAAGTGTTGTCAACTATAATTATAATTTGACCACAAATGATGTGGGTACTTCCTTGACAGGCTACGTTAATTTGTATGTTTGCTTTTAATTAGATAATGCTTTCTGAAGAAATAAATAAATAAATATTCTGTGAAAAGAAAAACCAAATGCTTCAATGGTTGTGTCAAAAACAACCCTAAATTGATTATATAAGTGGAAATAAAAATATAAAAAAAAAATATTGTCAGTGACTGTTGAAGTATCAGTGACTGTTCCCTGTGTGGACTTTTTTGTATCTTGTATTTTTCCATTCACGTACCTATGTTTGGACCATTTCCCTGCCCATTTTCTGTGGAATGGAAAGTAGAGCATGGCAGGAGAAATAAAATGTAATGAAGTTCAAATCCTTCCTTTTGGCTACTTGTGAGCAATTGGAGGAAGTAGTGTAGAGTAAGGTACACCACTTTTAATAGCAGGTACTAAAGTTTACAGAATATTAATGATATTAATTTGTCCACATTATTCCGTGAATAGTGGTAGCTGAGGATTAAGTGACTGACCAATGACATCATAAGTGTATTTTTAAATGAGAATAATTTCTACCCCCAACTAATAAACAAGCAGTAAGTAAAAACAACTCATAACCAGGTGGCTTTAAATTATAAACAAAAACCACTCTTTCTAATTGGCTGGATAAGTCAGTATTCTGTTTGAACTTTTAACAGAACCTCAATCTAAATATCAGAATGAGGACTTGCCTTTAAATGAAAATGCTTTAGAGTTGAGAATTCTTTTTGTAGTTTATTCTAACTTCTCTGAATTGTGAGGTTCTGTCATGGCAATGAGCAGTGAGGAGAAATATGAGGAGGAAGAAAATAAATATGTAATTTAGAATTTGTTTAAGATCCAAGAGTTAACTCCCTTTATTCAAGAAAGTTGAGTCATGGGGAAACCACAGGTGGTCAGGGAGTGGGTGAACCATGACACATCTGTTTCTCATAAAACCAGACTGTGCCATTCTAGAGCCTTCACTTTTTCTGAATGAAACACATTCATGTGTGAACATGTCAGGCCTGGTGCGGGAAAAATATTAATTTTCCCTGGCACACCATGTACTTACGATTTGCCTAACTGCAAACCAGGGGCCTTCTTGCTCCCTCTAAACATTCACCACTTGTATTCATTCAGCTCTCCAGGCAAGTCTGTGGTCTCGACAGGGGCTGGTTTTTCTAATACACTGTGCTCTCCATGATGAAAATCTGTTTACAAGCTCTTCAGGAACATTTGCCTGATTTAATGAGATTTCAACCCAAAGTAATTATTAAATGCATTTTTATTAGTATGGGCCTCATATCTCCTGATGAAGGTACAAACAACAGCTAAAAACTCAAACCATGAGAGTAAGGTGTAGGAATTTAATAATGTCTTAGTTATTATAGTTGAACTTAATTGGTGCTTCTCAAAATTCAATGTACAGTCAAATCACTCAAGGATCTCATTACAATGCAAATTCTGAGTCAGTAGGTCTGGGGTAGGGCTCAAGATTCTCATTCGTAATAGGCTGCCAAGTAATGCCCTAACAAGCTCTTGGTCTATAAAAGAATAAAGAGGACACTAGGGCCAGTTCCCTTACAGGAAGGTTACAATCAATTGGATGGTATGGAAGCCAGGCTGGGTTTATCTCAGCTCGACTCTATCTCTTTTCCTAGTTTTTATGAGTATTTATACTTAAGAAAATATTGAGATAAAAACAATTGCACATCAACTGTATCAAAGTTCATGGACAGCAACTAGTTTCTCAACACAACATCATACCCCTTCTTTGTCTTTGCTCTCTCTGAGGTCCTCAAGTCTATTTTATTCTAATAAGCTATCTTATATCTTTAAAAAGTGTGTAGGCTAGACACTGAAAAGACTAAGGATTTTCTAACGTAGAATTTTATTTTGTAATGTAGTGATTGAAGTGATGGTCCTACTGCACTACAATGTGGAAGAGTTGACCCTTTTCTTACCCTCTCTCTCTCTGCTTAAGGGAAAGTCACTTCTTTCCTTATAAACTGGCATGATCTTACTCTACCAATTTAACAACCCTGTCGATGGTGTCCAATACGTTTTTATTAGGTAGGAAAGCATTTGGAAAACATTTTAAAAAGCCTTGTATAAATATAAGTTATTATTGGGGGACCTGGGTGGCTCAGTCAGTTCAGCGTCCAACTTTGGCTCAGGTCATGATCTCACTCACAGTTTGTGGGTCTGAGCCCTGTAATAGGCTCTGTGCCGACAGCTCAGAGCCTGAAGCCTGCTTCAGATTCTGTGTCTCTCTCCATCCCTCCCCCACTTGTGCTTGCTCTTTCTCTCTCTCTCTCAAAAAGAAATCAACATTTAAAAAACTTTTAAATATGTTATTATTTTAAGATACACAAACAATAGGAATTCATGTGCTATGCAACTAACTGAAGTGTAATATCATTGAGAACAGGAATTATGTTATAGTTGCATTTTATAACCTTGTATCTTATTTTATGTAGTCTAAAGTTAGGTATCATAATATTCTAAGAAATATTCAGATGATGAATAAATTGATTTACTGAAAATAAAATGAAGTTGTAGTATTTAATGCTGATATTTAAGCCTGTTGTTTAACCTGCCATTGTGAAACAGAACGTACTAATACTAGCCCAGAGGTTCTGTTTTTGTGTCATGGGCCATTCTGGCAGTCTATGAAGTCTGTAGAACCATTTTTTTTAATGCACAAAATAAAGACATTACAATGAAAAACAATTATTATAAAAATAGTTAACAAAATATTAAAATAATTCTTTGTTAATGCACTAAGTAACAAGGTCTAGCATTATGTGTGGTAGCTAACTAACATAATTTTGAAATTATGGGTACAAATGATATATTTTAAATAACTGTGATGTGATTTAAAAATAATCTATGATTTCTATTGGTGGCCAATAATACAATAGTTTGTTGCTTATTCATAATTAAGAAGATATCAAATATCACAGTTCATGAAAATTAAAATGTATCTTTTTCTATTGAAGTCCTGGACCTTAGGTTATGAACCCTTAAGCTAGGGACAAGTAAATATTAGAATTATGAAATAACATAATCCTTAAGAGATCTCAAAATCCATATCCTTGTCTCCTTCTAGGCAAGGTTTACAATACAACATATCATCTTTTGTTACTATAAATAAAATCATTTACAGTTCTACCAGGAAGAATCAAGTCATTTTATGACTTTGGGCAATTACTACAGGTATATGTAACACATGGTATGTATTAGTTTGAAACAGTATAATACAAAAGGATGCTGCATTGGATCTCAATTTATTATCCCAAATGGAAATTTCTAACTTTTTCCTTATTCTTATACTCAAAATTATATTAACATTATTTTGAAAGAAAAGATGGTGCTCCAAGATTCTGCTTAGATTTCTAAAAAGCACTTAGCTAAATCTGCCCAGTGCTGTTGTTGAAGAGCAAGCAGGAAAAACAATTCTAAGTATCTCTATTAAAAGCATTGCAAACTTTGTTTTCTTTTACCATTGCTTCAGATTTAGTTCAGTGACAGCTACCATTAGTATCTGTCAGCAGATCCCTGACAGAGGGGGGAAACGGTGACTCACCCTTGATCATTGGCATGTCTACTCTGGTTCGTCTGAACTGCCTCCCAATGCTTTTAGAAACAAGGTAAAAGTTTGACAAGTCCCACTGAGAGAATCAAGAGAAAGAGAAGAGTTGTTATCAAGGAGCCAGGTCTTAGGGCAAGTAAACAATAATGCAGAATTTTAAATAAACTGGCAATCAGAAACAAAGGGAATGTTCTTGGTGAAATTAGTATATGTCATGTATTTTAGAGCTGGGAGCAGAGGTATTCCACAGAATTTTCCCACAAAATGACAGAGAAGTTTCAATAATGTCATTGTTCTGAGTTAAATTGTACCACCACCACCATCCCCAAAGATATGTTGAAATCCTAACCTAATGTACCTATGAATATGACCTTATTGGAAATAGTCTTTGCAGATGTAATATATAGTTAAGATGAGGTCATACTGGATTACAGTTGGGCTCTAAATCCAATGACTGGTGTCTTTATAAGCAGAGAAAAAGTTGGAGAGAGAGACCTAGAGTTACGCAGCGGAGACGGGGGATAACAGCCATGTGCTGACAGAGGCAGATTGTAGTGTTTGCAGCTATAAGTCAAGGAATGCCAAAGATTGCTGGGAACCACAGGAAGCTAGGTAGAGGCAAGGAAGAATTCTTCCTTGGAGCCTTGAGAGGAAATATGACCTTCTGACATTTTAATATCAGACTTCTGGCCTCCAGAACTGTGAAAGAATAAATTTCTGTTGTTTTAAGCCACCCAGTTTGTGGTAATTTGTTATGGCAACCCTTGAAAATGAATAAAACCACTTCCTTTAAAAAGAGTTGGAAATTCACTATGATTGGCATCAAGGTGACACCTAATTTCTGTCTCAAAAAGTTGCTTTATTTCCAAAGAAATATAAACTCCATTTAAAGACGGCATGAGTGGAATATTCTCATTAAATATAAGGCTAAATTTTAGGAAAGTTATAAGTACCCTACCTGATCTTAGCCTTGACTGCTGCCATGACTGAATGACAATGCTGAACACTGGCGGTGGCTCCTAGAAATTGCAATGAGTGTGCAAGTTACATACATTTATTTGATTTAAACATATAATCACTTATTGATCTGATACTACAATGAATTGCTAAGTTTGGAGAGCACAATGCAAGCAATTAAGTGACTACAGTTGATGAAAAAAAGTATGGAGTACCCAATGATTCCCTAACTGATATTTACAGTTTTAAGGAGTGATTATACACATTGAAATGTGCATAGTCCCTGAAATTTCTGTCATTGCTAGACTTTTAAACTGTAAAGCAATAACACAAAGTGCAAGAGAAAAACAGAAAAGCTGAGTCATTAGATTAAAAGGTCCTGATATTTTCACAAGAACAATATAAATGTACTCATTAAAAAGAGCCCCCAGATCAGAATTTCTGGAATGAATTTTTCTTCTCTGTATTTCAGTTCATCACTTCCTTTCCATAAATCCATGTCCCTTCTACTTTTCAATATCCTGTTCTTAACTCATGTGTCCCAAAAAACTTCTCTAGTCTAGCTGTAGGATTCCTCACCATGGGTGGTGTCCTTCTACCTTTCTTCCTACTTTTTATTATACAGATATAGATATATAGATATTTGCACTTTCTCTCTTGTCTCATGGGGAAGTTCGTTGTGGCCATGTGACTTCCTCTGGCCAATGAAGTGTGAGAATTGGCATGTCATTTCCAGGAGGAAGCTTTAAGTGCCAATGCATGATCTGCCTGCAGCTTTCCCTCACCTAGTGATTGTGGAAGCACATATTAGCATGGAGCATTCCTTAGCCTGAGTCACATAAGATTATAATGAGCTCAACTTCTGTTGAGCGTGAGAGGGAAATAGGCTTCCACGTTTCATGCCATTGAGATTTGGGCTTTGTCTTTCTTTGTTATTGCAGCAAAACCTAGCCTATCAGGAGAGATACAATAACAAAAATTCACACTGAATCCAATACTTTATTTCCATCTCAGTTAATACTTCTCCATAAGATAGGCAAGGTTTAGATTAGAATTACCAGTTCACCATACAGAAAGCTAAGGCTTAGTGTTATAAATCTGGTAAGAATACAAACCAGAGAGTTGAATCCAGTCCAGCAGTCTTTCCTTTATAAAACGCTTATAACAGATACAATGTGAAAATAAGCATGGTCCTAATAGTAAGTGCAGGATCTGGATTTTAAAAGGGCATAATGTTTATTGAAGCATTATATTGGTATGGTTACTACTAGAGATGTTAATAAATTGAATTTGTGAAATTGTTATTATGTTCTATTTTCACCCGTTGTATTATTTAATAAAAAATAAAAATAAAATAGTTTTGTGTTTCCTACAAATTTATTTAAAAATTCTAATTATGAAGCTGCATGGTAATGTTAGATTAAGTTCCATTAAAACTTTTAGCATAATTAAATTACATTTTAATGACTAAAATAATAAAAAAATGCTTTATCAAATGCATTATTTATATTATTAATATTTTAATCATTAGATTTAATAATATTTGAACTTATTACCAGTAGAGAAAAACTATAGCTTACTTTGTACTGCTTTTATGTATACAGTTACACTTCTTTCCATACCTTGGTCTTTAAATCTTCTAATGACTGCTGCTACATTACCTAAAGTCAAGAGTGCATTTCAGATCAAAATACAATTACAGTGGTTAAAATGATCGAATGTTTTTGAAGAATTTTGTGCATAAGAGACAGAATAGGCTTTAACCTGAAAAATTTCAAGATAAAAACATTATTGGTTGATTTCATCCTAAAAAGAGTTTTATATTCCAGCTTTTGTTGACTGATATTTTTCTCAAAGAAGCAAGAGTATTTCAGGTTTCTTTTAGTTACAGTGTAAGGGGCAGGGAAATAAGCAGCCACCTACACTCCTTGGGTCTGAAAGATAACCGCAGACTGGGGGCCAATCAGACAGCTGCACTCTACTGAGCAAGCTATGTTCATCTCTGCATTTGGATTTCATTTGAAGTTTCTCATGAAAATTCCAACTCAAGGGCATGGCCTCAAAAGACCACCACTGCTACTTGTTTCTAAATGTCCCTGTAAGGTCCAAACTCAGCCTACCTGCTCATTAGGAAGAGTAGTTTTTTAATAAAATCATTGAGTTCAGGTATAAAACACTTAGTGTATTTTATCTGAGAAGTATTAATTTATATTAGTAACAAAAGCATATCGCCACCAAATCATAAATATAAATGACCAGATATCAGTCCATGAACTACCTGGAAATCTTGAGCAGATCATAGAGAACAGTGGTTATTTATATCAGATACTGCGAAGAAAGCTGATCTGTAGGACAGCTGATATAAATAGCAGTAGGAAGGGGAGCAGGGGAAGTCACATTTGTATATGTGACCAGATCAAGTAGAACTTTTGCAGCCCTTCTGAACTTTGAAAACTGTTTCCAAGATTGCATTACAACAGCATCTATTATACAAGGGAAGTTTTACTGCACTAAGTTTTAAGAGAAATACAAATTCTCTGGTGATCCTTGAATTGCATTGCATTAAATATTCAAATAACCTATTACAATGAAGGATACTGAAGCTATCTTCTAATCAGCCTTGCACCATTACTCCACCCCAGGGAGATTTCATTACTCACCCCCCACCCCCACCCAGATCACTCTAGATTATTTGACAACCAAGTCTAAAATTCATCCACAGGCCGAGAACCTTCAGTTCTTCCTTACTGTATAGAAGTAGTTGAGAGCCAGTGGCAGCTATGGGCTGACTGGCAGGGCATGAGGGGGTGGGATGGAAGAAGAATGAGGTGTGAGGGTGGAACACAGTTCATTAACCAGACGGTATTAAGTTGCCCCTAAAACTAAAGCAGAAGATCATATCCTTCAGAGTTGGAGGATAACAGAGTTAGGTTTGTCTGCTTCTCTGGCAACTGCCACATTTCCCATTCTTTCCTGATGAGCCCTTTAAAGATTTGCTTCAGCAGATGTATCTGTTCAGGTTTTGTTTTTTCTGTGCATCTATAAGTATTCCTGAAGAATTCTTTAATTCCTACTTCACCTGCATGGGATAAACCAAATTTCCTTTTATTTTGCAGCTTAATAATATATGAAGACCATAATGATATCTTCTAAGGTATGTTTTCCCTATTCTAGTTTTGCTTCTTAAAGAGAGGTCTGTGGATCAGAGGCATAGGTATCACTTGGGAACTTGTTAGAAATGCATCTTCTCATCAGCTCCAGCCTGCTATCCTACTACATCAGAACCTGCATTTTAATAAGATTCCCAGGTGATTCATACGATCATATATGTTTGAGAAACAATGCCCTAGGAGACATTTGGACTCTTGCTTCTGCAGCTGAGAGACTTCATGTCATGTGTCCTTGGGACTCTCTTTCTTACAAGTTGCCTCTTGAGGGAGGTAAAAAGTTCTTTCCATTAAATCAGTCTTCCTGGTTATCTGTTACTATTCAAAAGGCCCCAGGAAAGGAGACATTGTATGATATCATATGACTTTTAAGACCTTAACCATGGAGCTCCCTTTGAGAACTCATTTATTGGACTATCTTACAGCCAAGTTTAAGCCAGGTAAGGTTCAACTCAATGCCATCTCAACCTTCCTGAACATCTGGACTCCTGTCTCGCACCCTCAGGGAAAAGACAAACACACCAGTGACTCCACCCAAACTCCCATCAGAGACTCTCTTTCCTAACTTATAGGTGACCAATGTCATCCTCATATGTTTAAGCCCTTCTAAAGAGAAAGTCCTTTAGTGTTACTTTAGGTACAAGTTTCATTATACTGCAAGCCCTGGAATGTGACCTCCATCATCATCAAAAATCCTGGAACAATTCATAGGTCTCCTTCCTGAAATATACTCAATTCCAGCATCGATTACTTCGCAATTAGAGGAAAGGGGAAAAGGATGGACAAGGACACAAGAACTAAACAGCTAAAGAGTTAGCAGCTAAACTCTCTGGCATTCTACCTAGAGTTCAAGATATAAGATGGCACCAGTAGCTTGTTGAAGCTTTCAGCATACAATTCTACCTCCTAGAATCTTTCCTTCCTTTGCATAACTGTGTTTAAAAGAGTCTTCATCTGCTCTTTGATCCTTTCTCAGAATTTCATCTCCCTTATGGGCTGGGGGAATGTGGCTGTATCTTCCCAAGTACCAACACTGTCATAAAACTGCTGCTTATACTTGGTCTTTCATTGAGAATATCACTTTTAGCCTTTAAGGCTTGTAACAGTCCTCATCAACTCAGATGACCTCTGCAGACTGATTCATAGACTCTACTTCATAGACTACAACAGCTGCCCATGACAAATTTATCATTTGCAGAGAATTTCCAGTTACTCACAAGTTGTAAGATCAAGACAATTGATCTTGGCGGTTACTCTGAGTTTCTTTCCTCTTCTTTTTTTTTTTTTAACGTTTATTTATTTTTGAGAGACATAGAGACAGAACGTGAGCAGGGGAAGGGCAGAGAGAGAGGGAGACGCAGAATCCCAAGCAGGCTCCGGGGTCTGAGCTGTCAGCACAGAGCCCGACGCAGGGCTCGAACCCACAGACTGTGAGATCATGACCTGAGCCGAAGTCGGCCGCTTAACTGACTGAGCCACCCAGGTGCCCCTCTTTCCTCTTCTTTAAATGATTCAGGGCTGATCTCCCTTACACCCTTCCCCAATCTGCTTCACTACTAGGTCATTCATTTCCTAGGATAAGGTCCTCTTATTCAAGGTATTTCTAATGCCTTAAACTGGGAGATAAGAGGTACTCAATAAACATTTCTGAACTGACAATAACTGGAATGAAAAATCGAGGGCGGCTCTCCACAGAAGCTACTGTATCCAGGGAAGACATCAAAACTTATTGAGAAGGACTACTGTAATAAAAATTTGGAAAAATTATTTCTCTGATAAGTACTTAAGTATTTTGGTGGCCCACATCTTGATTTCAACGAGGTGAGACCCAGAGCAGAGAATCCAGATAAGCTGTGCCTAACACCTCACCCAAAGAAACTGTCAAAATAATAAATTTATGTTGTTTTGAGCCGCTATATTTGTGTTAATTTGTTACATTGCAATAGATTATTAATATGATAGCTTAGGCTTATAGCGCTGTAAATACTCTTAAAACACAAGAGCTAATTTTATTTTTCTCATTTTATAGATTTATAGTGTATGAAGCAGACTCTGAATGACATCAATTCCAGGAACCATAAAATCATTAGTAGAAGAGCTGCTGTGAGAATTAATAGCTTCTCAGCCCTAAGTTCTCGGCTCACTGAACATACCATCTGTAGCTCTGTTGCCTTCTCTGACAGAGAAACAAATTATTTAGGGGTGCTATGATTTTTTAAAAAAATTTTTTAATGTTTATTTTTGAGAGAGAGAGACAGAGCGTGAGTGGGAGAGCGGCAGAGAGAGAGGGAGACACAGAATTGGAAGCAGAGCCCAACATGGGGCTTGAACTCACAAACGCTAAGATCATGACCTGAGACAAATTTGGACGCTTAATCGACTGAGCCACCCAGGTGCCCCTACTCTGATTTTCTTTAAATGTTGTGTTTTTAAAAGAGATGTCTATGTTACCATTCCTAAGAGAGAATAAGTTTAAAAATGCAATTTAGTAAAGCTGCAAAGGCTCAGAGTTTCTGTTAGGAAATGAAAGTTCAGAAGCAACAGGCCCTCAGCAGAGTAAAACCAAAATGAGCAGTGGCACGGCCACCGATAGAACAGGATGTGGTAAAGTGCACATTTTTTTTTTCTCTTGTGTCTGATTTATCAGTCCCATAGAACACATCACAAGTGGTGGCTTCAATCCTTCAGGCGGAGCACTGGCGTCTGGCTTTTTCAGCAGTTATTCCATGGAATTACCCAATGATTTCTAGAATTCCCTACAATTATGCTCTTTTGCAGTTCTTATATTAATCCCTAATTTCTTTTTTAAATGTTTCAAATAGACTTTATTTTTTAGAACGGTTTTAGGCCTACAGGAAAATTGAGCAGAAAGTAGAGATTTTCCATATAGGCTTTGCTCCACACACGTACGGTCCCCCCACACTATTAACATCCCCCACCGCAGTGGTGCATTTGTAACAATAGATGGAACTGACACATCGTTATCACCAGAAGCCCACAGTTTACATTAAAGTTCACTTTTGCTGTTGTACATTCAATAGGTTTTGACAAATGCATAATGTCATGTATCCATCATTACAGTAACATAGAGAAGTTTCACTGCCCTAAAAATCCTTTGCTCTATTTGTCCTTCCCTCCCTGCAACTCCTAGTAACCTCCAATATTTTTGGTGTCTCCACAGTTTTGCTTTTTCCAAAATATCATATAATCGGAATCACACTGTATGTAGTCTTTTCAGATTGGCTTTTTTTCACTTAGTAATAGGCACTTAACTTTCCTCCATGTCTTTGTTTGGCTTGATAGCTCATTTCTTTTTAACAGTGAATAATATTTCAGTGCCTACATGCACTACACTTATCTACTCACCTACTGCAAGACATCTTGGTTGCCCTAATTCCTTTTAAAAATATTTTTTTCCATGCCACCATTCAAGTTCTTGTAGTTTACCATGGAAAGTAATATCACAAATATGGTATAACAGCAAAAAGAAAAAAAGGGAAGAAAAAAGAAAAGGAAGATATTCTAAGGAATAAGTGAACTGAAAATCTTACCACTTTATTTGCATACTGTTTTGAATATACTGAAAAATTTTAAAAGGCTACCGCTGAGAACCTAAAATTTAATGTAATATTTTGGTGTATTTATAGTCATTTAAGGAATAAAATTATATTACACGTGAGAATATCTGAATTCTATAACAGAATGAAGCCTCTGAGAATTGAAAGCAACCCCAGAACTCCTCATCAAGGTGAGTGAAGCTTCAGGTGCCAGAGTTGTTTTGAATCTGAAGGCCTCAGAGGGTCAGTGCCCTCACCTCTCTTGCATCGACAGATTCCTTTTGCCCTTTAAGGTAATATTTCAAACTTTTGCACCCAGATTGTAAATAATACATTCTATGTTCTCCATCTTCCTCCTTCCCTGCCCCCCATCTGTCTCTCTCTTTCATAGCTCTACTACAAGACTCACAGAATAAAAAAACACCGTCTAACACCTACCCAAGCTTTCCCTCAGGCCCCCTCATGAAGCTGTTTCTAACTCCAATCAGTCTGGTGGCTTCCAAAAAGAAAAAAACATCATCCATATTTTATGGAAGCCCTTTGAATCCAAAGGCAGAGCCCATGTCTTAATCATCTTTGTGAGCCCTGTACAAACTGTGCCCTTTGGGGATTATATTTTAACTCCTTACTGAGGTTCCTTAAATCTAAAGAAGAAAAAGAGAATATGTGACTCAATTCCTCTTGAAAACATTTTAAAGTTAAAAGCTAAAAGACCAAGAAAACAAAACAAAAAACCAAAACAACCCAACCAAACAAAGAGAGCAATAGAGAAAAGAGGCAAACTGTAAAACAGACTCTTAACTATAGAGAACAAACTGAGGGTTGCTGGAGGGGAGGTGGGGGAATGGGCTAAATGATGATGGGTTTTAAGGAGGGCACTTGTGATGAGTACTGGGTGTTGCATATAAGTAATGAATCACTATATTGTACTCCTGAAACTGTTACACTGAACATTAACTAACTGGAATTTAAATAAACAAAAACAAAATCAAAAAAAGAAGAAGAAAAACTAAAAAACCAAAGCAGTGATTTCCAGCTCAGATTTTGCTGAACACTAGATAAATGATTCCAAAATGTAAAAAATAATCAAACTGCACTCACTTTATTCGCTTTCCTATTTTCTTGTTGGTATTTTCCTTCTCCTTTCTCACTGCACTTTGAAGAGAAAATGAAAAGATGTTCTTTGTGGCAGGGATTGAAGGTTGCTTCCTGAAATCGATTTTTCCTTTCTTTCTTAGTAGCAGAATCACTACATTCTTGGGAGCATTCCCTTGCACAGATAAGGAGGGGGAGGTGAAAAAAGTGAGGCTGTAGAAGAGGGTTGGTTTACTTGGTGGTGCACACTTTTTGCCCTGCTCCTCATTTGTTATCCTCATGCCTGAAATGTCAGCATTGGTGAGAACTTCATCAGCTGCCTTGAACCAGGAGGCAACCCTGAAGATGGAGACCACCCATCAAAGATAGCAGAGGAAAAAGAAACAAGAAGCCTGGATCCCTGATTTTTATGAAATTACTACACCAAGGCTGGAGTGTCAACACCCAGAACTCACGTATAGGATAGAAAAATCACCCTCTGTCTAGTTTAACGTCATTGTTATTTGGGATAGCTATTATATGCAGCCAAGTTTAATTGATAAAAATTTTAGATCCACTTCTAAATGACAACTGCTCTGCCTTCTGCGGCCTTTCTAAATACAATTTACTTTTCCCACGTTGTGGTGCCAGACAAATCTGGTGGCTTTCATTGGTTAGGATGACAAAAGCTAGCTAGCACCAAGTATGCTACACCTCCCACCTGTCCCCTTATTTGCCCTTAAAAGTTTCATCTGCCTTCTTACTAGTTTATCTGTCTCTTCTAATCCAGCAGGAATCTAGATGTAGAGTTAGGATTAAAACAGCTAGCAAGCCCTTCCTTCTTGGCATCACATATGCTAAGCCATACATAGAATCAGAAGGAAAAGTACTTAATCAGAAATATATGGAAAGCACATGAAGGATTTAAAAATTCTTCTAAAGGACATAAAAGACAACTTGAACAGACAGAAACACACATGTCCTTGGATAGGAAACTCACCATAAAGACATTCTTCTTCTCAAAGCTAATCTGTAAATGAAATGGCACCCGAAAGAAGTATTTTTTTTTTAATCAAATACAGTTATTCTAAGGTTTATATAGAAAAATATATAAACAAGAACATCCAGGGAAATTCTAGAAACAAGAATGAGGAATGAGGAATTCTACTACATAAAACACCATAAAGTCTCAGTAATGAAACCAGTATGGAAGTATTACATGAATAGAGTTGTAAGCTTCAGGAAAAAAATAAGGTTCAGAAATAGACTTCAAAAACCAGAATCTTGGTATATGATAAAGGTGACATTTCATACTCATGGAGAAAAGATGGACGGCACAGTAAGTGGTATTGAGACAACTGGGTGGCCAGATAGATAAAAAGTTGGATTTCTATCCTACATGTACACCAGAAAATATTTTAGAGGATCAGACTAAATGTAATAAAATAAAATAGTAAAAGTACAAGAAGAAAAAGTACACGAGAATTCTTTTTATAACCTTAGAGAAAGGCTTTTCTGTTATACATAAATCTAGAAGACATAAAAGAAAATTGATAAATTAGGCCATACCCTAAAGAAAAACAAATTTCTAAATAGTATTTTTAAACTATAAAGTCAACAAATGTGAAAAATATTTACAATTCAAATAGCCTAAAAAGGGCTAATTTCTTTGGCATACGTTCAGCTCCTACAAAATATTCATTTATCCAAGATCTATTTTAAGGCAATAAGACAAAATCCAACAACCCAATGACACTTAGTCCCAATCTAAGAACAGTTAATATAAACTAAAAAAAATACAAATATCTCCTAAATATATGAAATCTGTTCCTCCCCATTCATAGTAAAAGAAATGCAACTTCATTTTTCACTTAGGAACTGGCCAAATTCCAAGAATTTGTTAACATACTGTTTATAGGGCTACAGATAAAGAGGCCCTCTCTGTATTGTTGTGGGAATAATATTGTTAGAAATTCCATCAAAGGCAATTTGGTAGTTTCTTTCAAAATTACATATTCATAAACTCTTTGACTCAACATTTCCACTTTTGGGTTTTTTTCCTACAAATATACTAACCAATGTTCATAAAGACAGTCATACAAGATTATGTATTGCAACATTATCTGTAATAGCAAAATATTTGGAACACCATAACTGTCCTTTGGTGGAGGACTAATGAAAAACTATGGTAGAGGCACCTGGGCGGCTCAGTCAGTTAAGTGTCTGACTTCAGCTCAGGTCGTGATCTCACAGTTTGTGGGCTCAAGCCCTGTATCGGGCTCTGTACTGACAGCTCAGAGCTTGGAGCCTGCTTCAGATTCAGTGCTTCCCTCTCTCTCTGCCCCTCCCACATTCATGTTCTATCTCTCTCTGTCTCTCAAAAATAAATAAATGCTTTAAAATTTTTTTCTGCTAAAAAAACTATGGTATATCTGTTAAATAAAATAATACACGGCTCTAAAAAAAATGAGAGAGCTCTTTCTGTACTGATACAGAAAAATCTGTGAGATATGTTAGGTGAAAAAAAGAATATTGTATAGTACTTTTAGTATACTACAGTTCTGTGTGAAAGAAAGAGATGAAAATGTTCACTTTATATGTATCTTTGTATACTTTTTGATATTGGGAGATTCACTCTATATCTTTTATAGTTTTTGATATTTGGGCCATTAAAATATATTACCTAGTCAGAAAAATTAATCAAATATTTTTTTCATAAAGTAAAGGAAAGAATATGTATACATAACATGGAGACCTTTACAAATCTAGAGACCTGTGTGATTACATCCCAGAAGATGCCATATTAAAGTAGCAATAAAAAATGTTAAAAATAAATTTAAAATGAGTTTTTTTCTTTTCTTGTCTCAAAAATCTTGATGCTTCTGAATATATTCAACAAGGCAAAAGTTGATACAACCTCCTTTCCTACTTAGCTAATTCCCAGGGAGCAGAGTCAGTACCTAATCAAGAGATATTCCCTTCATCCCTCCCAGGATAGGGAGACCCAGCAACATTTGTCCAGTGGGATTTCAGAAGTACTATGGACCAGTGACCACAGTGTGCCTCTCGTTGTCACCTTTTTTGAATGAACTGTTCATTGTGGCTGTCCTGTCCCCATTGCACAATTACGCGTTGGGAGAATGTTTATTATGCTCAGAATTAGACAATTTATCTTTTAAATTCACAAGTCTTCAGGTCAGGAAAAGTTGCATCTAGAACTGATATAAATCATAAAAACCTGAACTTTGAACCTGATTTCATAAAGTGATGATAATTCTGGGATGTTTGGGGAAAGGAGATCATTAGAATGTAGGTATTTTGTGTGTGGAAGGCATATGAGTAATTGTGATCTAGAAGGTAAAGCAAGGCAAACTGCATCATTATTACCAATTCCCAACTTTTCCCCACAGCCATGCCGTATGCCTTGTGACTGTGCAGAACTCCAGCATATTTTCTTTCCTCTTTGATGTTAGGCTTGGTAACATGATTTTCTTTGACCAGAGGAATGCTGGTGGAGGGTTAATATGTTCTTGGCTGGTTGGGCTTTGGTACATTTGTGCTGCCTTTTACCATAAGAAGACAATGCCTCACAGAGCTTCTGATCCAAGGAAGATGAAAGAAAGATACAGTCGTCCTAAATCAAACATGCGACTGAAAGCCACGCCTAGTTAAGGGCAGTTTATTTTATTTATTTATTTTTTTAATGTTTATTTATTTTTGAGAGAAAGAGAGAGAGAGAGCATGCATGAGTGAGGGAGGAGCAGAGATAGAGGGAGACACAGAATCTGAAGCAGGCTCCAGGCCCTGAGCTGTCAGCACAGAGCTCGACATGGGGCTTGAACTCACAAGTGGGAAGATCATGACGCTTAGCTGACTGAGCCACCCAGGCTCCCCAGTTAAGGGCGGTTTAGATCAGCGAAATTTCAACACTCCAACGCTTCAACGGATGCGTGAGAAAGAAATGAATGTTTCCTGAATGCTCTTGGGGATTAGATAATCTATTATCCAGTATTACTGTGGTAACAGCTAACATCTAATTAATACCAATCTAGGGATCTGAAGAATTACTGAGGGAATAAAAGTTGCTAGAAACTGATTCCAACTTATTTCAGGGGCAATTTTTGGAAAGTCATTGCTATTTGGTACATGTCTACAAAAGCCCAAAAAGGTCCAGAAAAATTGTGAAATCAAGTGGCTGCTTCACAGAAAATAATAGGGAGTCTCTGACAGGGAGGGGGGCCCTGAGTACATAAATGCTATCATTGAATTTACATGTAAAAATATTTTTATTTAATATTTAAAACAAAGTTTGGGTAGTATAAAATGAAAATTTTAAATAAAAACTGGAAATCATTACCTCAGAGACGGGCTTGACATTTCCTCCACTTATTATTTCCCCATAAATCTTGATCAAAATGGAAAGTAGAAATTTCCAGCCCATGAGCTAAAAGTGATTCTCTGTGAGATTCTCAGAACAGTTAATGGCTCATCCCTCCTGCCCCCATGGCAGGTTATACTAAGACCCTGCTGTGTTCCATACAGCATACGATCAATCACAGTTAAACAATGATAGTTATATCAGCCCCATTTCAAGAAAGCTTTTCCACGTGAAAGGACTGAATTGTTCTAGTAGCTAGGCAGCTGATTAATATTTTGAAAAGAAATTACTTTTCCTGCATGCCATGAGTAAGTGTGACCGGAACAGCTTACCTTTAATCAACATGCCACAGAACTTAAAGCCTTCATTCTGTCTTTACTCTCTCTTTCTCTACCTTAGCTAGGGCTGCTACTACAAACTATCATAAACTGGGTTGCTTACATGTCAGATATTTGTGTTTCACAGTTTTGGAGGCTGTAAGTCTAAGATGAAGGCACTAGAACATACAGAGGGCCTGCTTCCTGGTTCATAGATGGCCATCTTCTCACTAGACCCTCCTATGATAGATGGCAGAGAGCCAGAGCAAACTCTTATATCTGTTCTTATAAGTGCACTGATTCCATTCAAGAGTGCTCCACCTATATTTCTTGATTACCTCCCAAAAGCCTCACCTCCTAATATCATCACATTGGTGGTAAGAATTTTAACATTGGGGTAAGGATTTTCAACACAGACTATCACATTCTCTTAATTTTATTCCTTGCTGGTTTTTCTTTCCTTTAACCACAAGATAGAATTGAAAAGGGCATATTACATATATAAATATATATTTGTATTTATTTAATATATATTTTATAGCTAATAAAATATATTAGAATATTAATATATATTTGTATTTAATAACATTTCATAATCTATTCTTCATTACTTTCTAATCACCTTATTAACTCCCCTTATTTGCAACTCCTGCATTGACCAATCACCTTTGACGAGAATTTTAAAAAGTGCCCTGTTTATTATTGACAATGAAATTTATGAAAAGAAGTCATTTGTTGTGAGAAAGTGACATTATTAAAACACAGGTTTTATCTACAGTTTGTAAATATTTTTTCTCTGATAATTTTAAGGTGGGGCACCTGGGTGGCTCAGTTGGTAACTTTAGCTCAGGTCATTATCTTGTGATTCATGAGTTCAAGCCCCACATCAGGCTCTGTGCTCACAGTTCAGAGCCTGAAGCCTACTTTGGATTCTGTGTTTCCCTCTGTCTCTGTCCCTCCTCCACTCATGCTCTATCTGTCTGTCTGACTGTCTGTCTCTCTCTCTCAAAAAATAAATAAACATTAAAAAAATTAAACAAAACAGGTTTTATCTACAGTTTGTAAATACTTTTTCTCTGATAAATTTAAGGGATTATGTTATTAAGTTAAAAATTGTGTTTACCAAATTTAATATTTTTTTTAGATTATGTGAGATGAGAACTTTTATATACAATGGATCCATGCATTCCCTTTACAGATTACTTTGGAAATAGGGCATTTTTGGAAACTACGTAGAAAGAGATGACAGTGACATATTCATTTTTCTTACATAATAAACTATCCAATAAATTATATCTTATTATACAAATTATTTTCACTATAAAATTTAAATATTCTAATCTAAAATGGGATTCTTCTTAAGAATAAAAATAACCAGTTCATACTATCTTTGGTAATTAAAAATTATTCTTATAGAAATTATTTTTTCTGACTACACCTATTAAAGTCAAGCCCACCATATATACTAGTTTTACTACTTAAATTAGTCAGTGACATCTCCACCACCCCTATCCAGAAATCAATATGATCAGTTCGGTTTTTGGGAAACAGGAAAAATGGTTGCTGCTTGAACTTCATTAAATATACTGAGTTTAAACATTTTTGGAATATATATTTAAATATTAAGAGTTGATTATAATTCAGTGTTATTTTGTCACCAACTAGGTTACAATATAACTTGATATTGCATTAAAAAGACTATTTGAGAAGATACCGTGGTTACTCTACTAGCTGATTCTTTTTCTTTTTCCTTTTTTTTTTTTTGGTGCCATGATTCAGATTCTATAAGCTGAATTTTAAAAACAAATTATGTTTAGCGGAAAAGCAGGGAAAATTTTTTAAGTAAAAATTCATCCTGATTTTAGTATTTAAGAAATCAATTTTAACATTCTTTAAGATAAGTTGTTAACTTCATAATGGATGAATGAATACATTAGGATTATACTGAGTTAAGATGCCATATGTTTCCACATATAGGTAGGCTTTGGGAGACCTAGCAGAAGACCAGGGGGGAGGGGAAGAGGGGAAGGAAAAAAAGGAAGAGTGGGTGATGGGCACAGAGGAGGGCACTTGTTGGGATGAGCACTGGGTATTTATGGAAACCAATTTGACAATAAATTATTAGAAAATTAAAAAAACCAAAAAAACAAAAAACAAACCAAAAAAAAGTCATTGTTTTCCTCAAAAAAAAAAAAAAAAGGATCATACTGAGTTGTTTAAATCTGTTTAATGTAACCATGTTATAAGGTAAAACATAACTCGTATTTCTGCTCTGAAATCTATGGTAAATTAAACAATATATTTTCTATTTGGCTTCAAATACCTCTTTTTAATGGGACAGACCCATAATGAGAGGGCACAGATGGACATTTTGCACAAGCATGAGCTGTTGCTTATTCATGAGTAAAATCACTCTCACCAAGTCTATAAAATAGTATGGTTTTCATTCAGCACCACCTCTTACTTCTCAGCCATGGCATTCATGCACTGGGGCCAAAGAGAACATGGGGCTATAAATCTCTCAATGGGGCAAACATTTTCTATTTTGTCAGATGAAGTCTCCATTTCTCATTTTAAATTCACTTAGTGTGTGTGTGTGTGTGTGTGTGTGTGTGTGTGTGTGTGTGTGTGTGTGTAAGTCTAGAGTCAGGGTATCTCCTTAAGGCAAAATGAACAATTTTCCAAGGCACTGGGTCATTAAGAAAGGTTTCCAGGGAGGGCCTGTAACCACTGTGATTGCCATTTTATATTCTAGAAGAATACACAAGGAAGAGACTATTCCAAGGGTCACGAGGGAAATTCCCAGCTGCCTTTTAAATTTGATCCCTTAAATTACAAAATTAAGTCTTTGAATAAAAGTGGCCAAAGGAATAAGAAGAGGAGGTAATATTTAAAATAACAAATGTTATTAAAAATAATAAATGATAAAGGGTGAATTCTGAGGCTACTTAGTACATTTCAATACACTTTTTCTTTATAGGAATTAGTTTCATTTTCCCTTCTTGCTTTTAATGGCAAGTAAATGGCAAAAGCATTTACTACCAAAATTTCCTAGCATTCTTGTATCATATTTCCTTAGTGATACGAAGCTTTTTTATATGGCCTAAATAAAAGTGAGTAGTTCCAAGTCTCTCTAAAATAATTAGAGGACAACCAGGGAGAAAATATTTATATGAAATATATAAACATGTATACATAAAAGACTTGCAAATAAGCCTGGATTTCTAAATAAGAAATCATGTCAAAAGAAACCCAATTACTTAAAAATCATATTATAACATTAGCAGACAAAGGAAGTGCAGAAGATGTAATAGATCTTAATTTTAGCATAGTCGCTCATGAACTCTCATTTGAAAAATGAATTCAAATTAGCTGGGATGAGGAGAGCTCTCGTCTGTACTAAAATAGCATGAAAGGTTGTAAAGGGAAGGTAATGATGAATGGCAATGTATTGGATCACACTTTTCTCTCTCTCTTTTTTTTTTTTTCAAAAATGGTTCCAAAATCTAATATATTCAAAGTACTTAAAATATCAAACTATTCATACAATCACCTGAGATGAAAAAGAGGAAGGAAGAAAGAGAGAGGCAAGGAGGGAGGGAGGGAAGAAAGTAGCCAAGTTTTGTGTTTCTTGTACACTTTTGTATTTTGAGTATTGTACCAACAGCAAGCCCTAAAAGCTTGTGGGACTCATAGTCTATTACACATCTGATCGCAAAGCACAATATATTAGACACATACCCAATTTTCTTCCTCCCATTTATCATATTATTGCCATATATCGAGTACCAGGAATATCAAGATTAATAATAGAATAAAGACAAGTAAAAAGAAAATTGAATACTGATTACCATTAACAATGGTTAACATGTACTCAACTCTCACCATGTTCTAGGTGCTAAGATTTAAATTGATCATTTCACTTAATCCTGAAATCAATTTTAAGAGGTAAACACCATTATTATTCCCATTTTACAGAAGAAGAAACTCAACTTCTTTTTTTTGTGAAGAAACTCAATTTCTTTTAAGACAGCCAGTAAATCGTGAAGTTCCAAAATCATGTTCCTTTCATTATTTCACTTCACTATTAATGTTATTTTAATTATTATCATGCTTACTTCCATTGAGTTAACAGATACAGAAACAAAAACACAAACACATTAAAATTTAAACAGTGTGGTTGGACAGCTCTTCAAGATAATAATCAGAGATATGCTGAACAATACTTCATGTTATCGCCGACACATTTAAAAGTTATTACTCTGATTTAGCTACTAGGCCAACTCACTGTTATGTAAAGCGTCTCTAGAGTTCATGATCCTATGAGGTTGATAGAAATGAAGACACTGAGACTTAGAGGGCTTAAGAAACTTCTCTAAGGTAGTTGTGGTAGAATCAGGGTTTAAATCTAGGAGTTCTGATTTGAGAGATTTTGTGCTTACCCATTCCTGGATGGAGGCTTTCGTTATCGGATGCATAATAAATTGCATAGGTCCTGATTGCCTTAGAACTTCAGAGAAGGGAAAATCGCTCCTGGCTGGGAGGGTCAAGGAAGGTTTTTATGGAAATAGGAGAAAGGATCTTTGAAAAAGTAGTCGAATAACAGACAGAAGGAGAACAACGATGACAAAAAGAACATGCCAGGTAGGTGGAAAGTGAGCACAGCTCAGAGATGAGAAAGCATATGACTATGTTCAGGGAGAGTGCAAGGACCAGTGAGAGAGGAGCCAAAGACTAGAAGAGATGAGTACTTGGAGAAAAGAAAGGTATTCATTTTCTATTGCTGCTGCAAGAAATTAACACAAGTAGATTGGATTTAAAAAAAAAAAACAAAACAGCACATATCTAGTATCTTATGGTCCTGAGATTGGAAGTCCAAAATCACTCTCCCTGGGCTAAAGTCAAGGTGTCAGCAGGGCTGGTTCCTTCTGGAGGCTGTGAATTTGTTTCATTTCCTTTCTCAGCTACTAGAACCTGCATGCTTTCCTTGGCTCAGTACCCCTTCCTGCCACCAGTTTAATCTCTTGCTTCTATTGTCACATATTAACTGATCCTCCTGCCTCTCTTATAAAGACCATTGTGATTACAGGGGCTCATCTCAATAGCCAGGATAATGTCCACTGCACAATCCGTAATTTAAGCACATCTGCAAAGTCCCTTTGCCATTTTCTAAGGTACCCTACTTCTAGATTCTAGATATTAGGACATGGACATCTTTTGGGAGACATTTTTCAGCCTATCGCAAGACTAAATAGGCAAGTTCACACAACCTGATAGTGGATCGCCTTCCTTGTTAAACTGGAGAGTAGCAAGAATTACTAAAGATTACTTAAACAAGGAAATTAAAAGTAATATTTTAGGTTGAGTAATCTAGCATTTAGGATGATTCATCTATATAGCAGTGGTTCTCAACAGTTAGACTGGATAAAAATCATACTTAGCTTGTCATAAAACAGAGATTCCTGGGTTCCTTCACCTTTAGACATTCTCATTCATTGGGTCTGTTGTGGAGTCCAGGAATCTTCCTTTTTTTTAACGAACACCCAAGTGATTCTTATGCAGGTATTCTAAGATCGTGCTTTGAGAAATGCTGGTCTATGACACTTAAATATCCTTTGTAAATATACACTCACTTCTTTGCCACTCCATGCAGAGAATCAGATCTGGATTAAGATAAAACAAACCAGGAAAATAAAATGCATACCTTAAACCTATTTACAAACTTATTTGTTTGTAAGACTTACCAAAAATCTAAAATTATCGTAATAAAACAAAAAGTCACTATTTTAAGCAGAAAGGGAAAAGAAGCTCCCTGTTATATATAAAGGAGAAGAAGGTATCTGATAATTGTGCATGTCTCTTATTGGACACAGTACTATAGGCCAGGCATTGTTCTCGGCACTATTTAATTCAATTCATTTAACTCTCACTCCATGGTTGTTATTATAATCTCCATTTTATGGATGAGAAAACTGAAACTTAGAGGAATTAAATGACTTGTCCAATATTATAGCCAGAACACGACAGACCTGGTATTCAGTCATTGTCTATCCGGCTTCTAAATTTATACACTTCCCACACGCATTCTCCTCTGCAGGATGCTAACCCAAAGGATAGTAAATATTATATTCATAAACTTAAATATGAAATATATAATCATTTAATAGGTATACTTAATTCTTTCTGAGAAGGAGAAGAAATAAGAGTGGAAAGAGAAGCAACAACCTAAGAAGCAGAGGCTGGGGTTTTAACCTGGCTCTTGGACCCCTATGTCTCGGACCTTGAACATAGCCCTTCATCTTCATGGTCTACATTTTCCTGTCTTGAAAATAAAAGGACCAGACAAAATAATCTCTAAGATCCTCCCTGTTTTATACTTCCAGGAGTTCATGATTATAGCAATTATGAATCACATCAAACATCACATATCACTCCACACTGATTTGATCATGGTTTCCTTGAAAAGGGACTTGCACGTATTAGCAGAAACCTCTTTTGCTGAAAAATGGCTAAATAAGAAAGATATTGAAGAAAATTGCATGCTCAAAACTTGCCTAGAATCTGTGGGAACAAAGGGAAAAGAAAATACCCTTTACCACTTATTCCGAGGATACAGCAACACGAATGATGATATAGTTGAGAGTAAAGAAGAGAGCAAAAAAAATTCTCGGAACAGGCAACAATTAATTTGGTAGATTCAAAAACAAGTGAATGCAGAGGAGTCCTGTCCTAGGAGTCTTGTCATCTCTCATTTTAGATAAAATATGAAAAAGCATCCATTCCATAACAGATTAAAAGCAGCAACCTAGCAGAAGGTTAAGTAAGCTGTGCACTCACTTTTATAGAAGTAAAAAGCAATGGATAAAACAGCAAAATTATAAAAAGCTGAGACAATGACTCAAAAGCACAGGTTTTGAAGCTCCTTGGTCTGAGGCAAAGGACACTCCAGAGACCAAATGGCAGAACGAGCACTGCCTTGGGTGCCAGACTAATAGATGGCTTTGGATCAAATCTCTGACATTGACTCAACATTTACTGAGTCACCACCAGATTTTACTTATATATCAGGCATAGGAAGGATGGGAATTAAGAGGGATAGGAGATTCTTGCCACATCGTTCAGTACTCTGGGACGATGGTGAAAGATCCTGTTGTATGCCATAAAGCCAGCAGGGCCCAAGTCGAGAGTGTCAGTCCCTGAGGAAGTGCCTTGGGAGAGGCCTGGAGAACTGCTTCCAGTCCAAGAGGGTTCTGGAGATGACGCTGAGAGAGTAACATCGTGTTGTCCAAACCCTGAAGAATTGTTCAAGGAAGCAAGGGAGTAACCAGAGAGATAAGAGAGGAACCTATAAGAGCTACCCATAAAGGGCCCACTGGGTCACCACTGCCAGGAAAAGATGCTACTTTCACAGGAAGGACATCAAAGCAAGATGCCACAAAGTTATAATTTTAAAAGTGTGTACGGCTTTGGAGTCACATGGACTTGGCTTTAAATCCTGACTTGGCTTGGTGGTTCAGGACTCAGACTTTTCACCAGTAAATTAAATGCCTCATCTCAATGGTGTGAGAATTGAATGACATATTGCTGGTATATAGCTGGACTTCAGTTAGTTAACATTTTTTATTCTCTTGGTTTTTCATTGGTTAAGAAGTTTGGGATGTACTCAGAGGAACCTACGAGAGGAGAGGCTTCCTGGCAGAGTTATTTTTGGAAGTAGCTGGTAGAATGGAACGGCAAGGGATGCCTAATGTCTTGGAGAGATCTCTGCCTCTGTCTTCCATCTCAATGTCCTTCATCTTTGGGGAAGGGAGACTGTAGTAGTCTTTCAAAATACTTCTCCAGGGGAAGAATTATACTTTTCCATCTGAAAACCTAGCATAGCATAGGGGTCTAAAATTCCGAGTGGAGTTCAGATACCCACTGGCACAGGGCAGGATTCCAATTTATCCACTTAGGTTGCATGTTTTAAGGGAATACAATTATGTTTTGTTCATCTTTGTATGCCCCACAGATCCAAACAGTAGATAATAGTTTTGAATGAATGAATGAATGAATGAATGAATGAATATCTTTTCCTCTGATCCCAACAGTATCTCTTTTTTCACTGATTCCATTTTACATCCATGTTTGAACCATTTGTTAGAAGTTGTTTTTAGAAAACAAAACTAGAATATTTTTGCATTTCAAATTTTTTTAATGTGTATTTATTTTTGAGAGAGAGACAGAGCGTGAGTGGGGGAGGGACAGAGAGAGAGGGAAACACAGAATCCAAAGCAGGTTCCAGGCTCCCAGCTGACAGCACAGAGCCTGACATGGGGCTCAAACTCATGAACTGCGAGATCCGAGCCAAAATTGGACACTTATCCGACTGAGCCACCCAGGTGCCCTGAATATTTTTACATTTTCATACAAAAAGAGCAACTGACGAAATACTAGTAATTGCAAAAGCAGGTCTAAAATGGGACTTATGTTGGGGAGTAGGGAGAAACTCATTTTTTTGTCCTTCCTTGTCTGGGCACCCCCCAAGTATGTGAAAAGATTTCAAATAAGACCGTAAGAAGAAGCAGAAGGGAACAATCTCAAGACCTGGCTTCGCTCCCAAATCTTCAAGTGAAAAGCAAGATAAAGATAAGGCAGCTGCTGCTGAATGCCACCAACTGCTGATGGAAAAGTGGCAAGCAGAGTAGGCAGACCAGCAAAGGATGAGGCCCACGTTTGTGACATAACTGTTCAAACTCTCTTAGAGATCAGCTCAGAGGAACTCTTTTATAAGATTCTGGTTATCAAAAGGAATTTAGAAAAAAAAAAGTAAGTGCTTGCTGCCAGGGCAACCTCAGTTTCTCAAGAAAGCTACTCAAGGGAAATTTTAGCAATGTAAAGCAAGGAAGAAGAGAGGGTTCTTTATAGCTCTTAACCAAAACCAATTTGTAAAAACATACAGTACTCCATGCATGAGGCACTGTGTATGTTTTGGGGTGGCTGTAGGGGTTGGAAGGTGTACACATACACAATACAGACTTTGCTCTCTAGAGATTTACAGCTAATGATTGGCAGTGTGATGTTTGGGAGAAAGAGAGTCACGCGAGGTCATGCTAGGAAAGACTCAAAGGCAGGATTCTAGCTACTGTTTTTACTACTGGACTGCAACAGCTGAGTGAATATCTACTAAACAAATGGACTTTAAAAAATAATTTTTCAAACATCTCCTTAGTACGAGGAGTATTTTTCATGTTTTTAGAGAATCTCATTCATGAATGCATAAACAGAAGTATTCACCCAGTTTTTATTTCTGTGGTTTAAATGCACACTAAAATATCTAGAGGCAGCCTCACGGAGATGGATTAGTAGGGACTTAGCTGATGCTGTGTCCATTCCTCTTTAAATATGTGGCAAATGTTAAGATTAAACACCCCTAAAGCCTGTAGATTTTATTAGAGATTGTACCAAAAATAAGTGTTCCTATACTAACACTTCTCGTGTATTATTTTCTAAAAGCATATGTCATCCAAGAATGATCTCCCAATGAAGACCTTGTTTGGTAACTCCTGAGAAATTCAAAGTGGTCAACCATTCCTTGTAAGTAAACCATTACAACACTGGTGAAAGAACATTAGGTGTTACACATCCAGATTGTCTAGATTTGCTCAAACCGGGTAGAAAGCACTCTCTTTTGTGATGCAGTTTATGAAGCTCACCAAATATGCAATGAGACCCCACTGCATGGGGATCACTGCTCACATTTTGTCAATAAAAAAAAACCAGTGCTCACAAATACATTACAATATCTTCAAGAATCATCATTTGCCCCCACTAAAATGCAAACTCCATGGGAGCTCTATTTTGTTTATAGCTATTTTCCCAGTCTCTAGAACATTCTTTGGCTTATAGCAGGTGTGTACTACTATAACATTGTATAGATAAAATGCATAAATGAATTTAAATTGCTGCTTTTTAGCCACTGAGGAAAGAGTGGCTAAAGAAGAAGAGGTTTCTATGTTTTATGAATAAGTATCCCTGCAATCTCTTCTCTAAAAATTGCTTTGTTAAAATATAATTTTATCTCATCTCACCAAAGTTGAATACATCTCTCAAATAACATTTTTAGGAAACCTAAAAATGACAAGGTGTGTGTCTGACATCTGACATTCACTCAAGAGACAGTAATTGAATACCTACTATATACTGAATATCATGACAGCCCTATAACAGTGAACCAAATAGATGTGGTCTTGTTTATGTCGTAAAAACATGAATGTAAATTTAATCTCATGGCCTTTATAAAACGTGGTGCCCAGAATTAATTCCCACAAAGTGAAGCTTCTGTTTAGATGAACAATTAAAGACCATGGAGAAGTCTCTAAAGCAGGTTTTCACCCACTGCGTTTGGTTTGCAAAAAAAGGTAAATGAATATTCTACTAAGCAAAAAACCTTAAAACATAAAAAGAAACATTTTAAATGCCTCCTTGATGTTAAGAAGAACTATTATGATAGTTCATTCATAAGTAAATAAATGAATAAAAACATATGACTGCACATACCATATCTTATACAGCCAAATAATTGATTTCCTTTATAAAACAGTTACCTTGTAAGGTTATACATTCATTTGTTCTCATGAATAGCCTTTTAAGTATTTCCAAATTACTTTTTAATTTCCCTTGGAACTGCATCCCATTCTTTTAAGTTTACTCAAATAATGAATTTTATTGTGAGAGGCTATAAAAGGATATTTGGAGTCCCTTAAGATAAACAATATAAATAATTAAGGTGGGCAATGGAATTTGGGTTAAGGACAAGATGCAGCTGTAACATAATGGAAATTTTTTTATGTGGTTCATAATTTGGTTATAAAGGCAAAACCAAAAGAATTTTGAACAATAGCAATATCATTTGAGTAAATTGAAAATTAATTATGGTAACTATTAAGTACAACTCACATTGTCTTATTGAAATGTATTTTTGAATCTCAGTATCATATCCTTTAAAGACACACTTAAGACCTTATTATTTTTTTTCCTAAAGAAATCATACATAGGACATTGCTGCAAATCTTTCAAAATGAAATCTTTCATATTTCGGAGTGAAACATAATTTTAATAACAGAGCTAAAATAAATCCATGAGCCAATAAAATGTATTCAAATTTTAAATATAATGGGAATATTTAAAATATTCCCTCTCCTATGTCCCTGAGAGGGTCTATAGGAAAAGAAGAATTGACCTGTGTTCGATCTGATCTAGTTCTTTAAATTAAACTTAGATACCCTCCCACCAATTCTTTACTTCTTTTAATTTTTAGGTAGACATATGTGGTTTGTTATCTATTTGTTTGTGTAAGACCCCAGATATTAAGGCTACCTAATACTTTTTTTTTTTTAAGTAGGCTCCATAGAGCCTAGTATAGGGCTTGAATTCATGAACCTGAGATCAAGACCTGAGCTAAGACCAAGAGTCAGATGCTTAACCAAATGAGCCACCCAAGTGCCTCAAGGGTTCTTGATGTTTTAATATCATTAACAAGTTTCATTTACTAGATGAAATTCATAAAATTATCATCATAAGTTATTATAAATATGCTATTGTACTTTCTTTATATATGTGTACATATTTTATAAAAGTATTTGCATTAAATAAAAGATCAGGAAAGATATAGAAAGTTTAAGACAGCAAGAGATTTAAATTTGAACACTACTGTGTGAGAAAATTAAAATGAGCTTACCAGTTATAAATCATATGACATACTTTCTATGTGAAAATTATCTATTTTTCAAAACTTAAAAAAACCCATAAAATCCACTGCGTTATTTTTTCTATGATACACATGGACGCTTGTGTTACAAGTCAAATGTTCTCTCACTGTATTTCATCCTTAACGAACTGTACGAGAGTTTTTATTGCCTTGAAATAGGTGCTTAATTACAACCTCAAACATATTTTCATGAGTAACAATATAAAACTAATTATACCACAAACATCAATCTTGAACTTCTGAATTTTGATATAAGCTATGGAGGAAAATTATTTTTAGATACAAGATTTCTCAAGACTTGAAAAACAGATAATATTAGGATATTCAGATACTGTGAAATAATTATTCTTTTTAAGAACTCAATACAAGATATCATTAGAATTTCATAGTAATAGATTATCTAATTATCATTAAAATACAATAGCAAAACAAAATATTATTTTTAAGATGTTTTATGAATGTTATCTTATAAACTGATTTCCCTTTTTTAATTTAGATGTGTCTATATTTGAAAGTAAGCAGTTCTGCAGATGAATTAAGTTCTAGAGATCTAACATTTAGTATGGGGCCTGTAATTAGCAACACAGCACTGTATACTGGAAATTTGTTGAGAGTAAATCTTAGGTGCTCTCATCACACACACACAGGAAAGGTAACTATGTGAGGAGATGGATAATTCACTATGTATACACATACATCAAAATACAATGTTACACATCTTAAATATATGTATTTTTTAATCTAGAAACAGAATCATTTAGCAATATTATATTTTATGTGGATTACTTGAGAGGAATAAGTTAGACACTTTACTCTCAAATTGTTTGGTTCAACTTTACAAAATGTGGAAGGGAACTCTTGAACACCTATTGTTTGTGAATCTCTTTTTTTAAATTGCACTGTAGTTGACATATAATGTAATATTAATTTCAGGTATACAACATAGTGATTCAACGTTTAGGTCTGTTACAAAATGATCACCGAGATAAATCTAGCTACCATCTGTCACCATAATCATTAGATATTATTAGCTATATTTCCTATAAAAGTATGGAATGCTTCACAAATTTACAGGTCAACCTTGTGCAGGAGCCATGCTACTTTTCTATATCATTCTAATTTTAGTACATATACCGCCAAAGTGAGCACAAGTATATACAATTTTTATTTAAAAAAAGCAAACCAACAAAGTAAATTACATGCGCCATTAAGCAAGTACATGTTCTCGGCCAAGTAAAGGGTCCATCCTCCTCACATTTTAGTGAGATACCAAGGAGGCTCACTACCATGTGAAGGCACGAATTGGTCTCAGCAAAACTTACGTTTGGCTTTTTCTGCTCATTACCCATTTCATCCTCTGCTTCAGGATCTTGTCTAAACCTCTGTAGCAAGAAAGCCTTTGTAATAATCAAAGCACAAGCATTTTCTGAAAGTCTGCAGTGTACAAGATTGTAACTGTGATTAATAGCCAAAATCTGCAAGGTGAAAGCCAGAGCCTCAAGGGATTTGGCCTGATGATTTGGGACAGGTTGGGAGAACCTGGTTGTACTGTGAACACAACCAGATACTGTCCAGTTTGTGCGCTACCAACACCGCATGTATCCTCTAATGATCTCACTGGTAGGTACAGAGATGGGAGTTAATCTTCATACCCACCCTGCAATGACCTGCCTGAAATTGGCCACTTTAGGGATGAATCACACTCTCACTTACCTCAGTCCAATTAAAGAAATATTCACTAGTAAATAACTTGGCAACCATTTCTTTGTCATAAAACGTATTTAAACATCAATTTTGGCCCCAATAGAAAGACAATTATTTGATGATAGGAACAAATACTATGTTATTTAGCTAAATTGTGTAATTTTAAAACTCTTGCCTAGATTTAAAAAGTTCCATCTAATTTACAAAAACAATTAATTTGCTCACAGAGACTGTATTTTTTCCTCTTTGTAACATTTATTTTTCTTTGCCCATTTCCTTTATTATCTCCTGTTAGAAAACTGTTTCTACCATAAATTTGTTTATTCTAAATATGATGGCAAAAATCCATCAGATTTATTGCCCAGACTCTCTGGTGCCCAAGAATATGATTCTGAGGATATTAAGGGGAAATCAAGTTTTTGCTGTTTTTGAACTCCCTTGACATTAGCAGTTACCATTTAGAAACTTATGGAAATTAGCCAGTATATGGAGTTCTGACATATATCAGTTGACAATTAAGCTCTGAATCTGATGGTCATTAGTGAAATCACCCTAGCTACCAAATAATACCTGAGGTTACCACTGTCTCTATTTATGACAAAAAGAGATTTTTATATGTCCTTTTGTAACCATATAATTATTAGGCATAAAGTACACAAACAACTGCTCCTGAGCTGCATTAGCCAAAGAAGGGAAAGCAAAGTCATATTGCACAGGCCGTTCTATGAGGATCTGTTCAGCACAGTGGAGGATCCGTCTCCATCATGAACTCTGAAGATGGCATGAGCCTTCCTACCAGATGGGCTATAAAAATCTCATTGCTACAGCTCAAGGATGGGGAACTTTAGAGAAACAGAGCACAGCGGTTATTGTAGCATCGCACAATCATGGCTAGCACTTTATAGAACATATCAGAGAGAATCTACGAATACCTTAGAAAGACATTATTTGATATGAACTTGAAATCTCAAGTATGTAGAGAAATTAAGTCTTAGTAATAAGAGGCCTTAAACAAAAAATGAACTCACCAGGCGCATACGTCTCTAAGGTGCTCAGAACCTACTCCACAGCAGATAGAAGTGCTCTTACAGAGGAATAAATGAAGGCTGCGAGCAAACAGAAAAGATGTAATTCTTCCCGTGATGGTGGACAAGGGCTCACAGGTGAGCAGACATTTGAGTTAGGCATCTGAGAATGAATGGGATTTTACCATGTGTGTAAGGGGAAAGAGGATCCATTCCAGTTAGAGGGAGGAGATGAAGAAAGTCGCAACACAGGATGAAGTGTATACCCTTTCTGGAAACAACACAGGAGTTATGTAGAGTGTTTGTGTTTAGGGTCATAGGAAGGATCTGATGTAAAACTAGAAAGGCAAAAGAGTTTGGGAATATCATTTTAAGGGATTAAGTTTTACTCAATGTAAATGGGGAAATGCCTTTGAACATGTTTGAGAAGGACAGTGACATGAGGGTATCTCATCTCAATGCCCTCACGTAAGACAAAGGGCCCCATTTGGCCTTAGACTGTTCCTTGAACCTAGAATGCACATACAAAAAACTTAACGTTTTTTATTGATTAATTAATATTCACAACACTAAGTGTGGAATATATGGAATATAGACTGGAAAGAAAGGGAGACTAGAGGCACCAGAAGTCCTTAGAAGGCCTTGCAACTCTCAGGAAAAGGGAGTTATCCAATGAACCATGACAGGCGCCACATGGTTGAGAGGTTGGGTATTGGAAGGAGATGCATTTTATAACTCAAAAGAGCAGGTAGAAGGTGGCAAGAAGGGAGGCGGAGGTGTGAGGGTTGTGGGGGTTGGAGGCAGAAGACAAAAAAGAAGGGTGTTTGGGTGGGATCCTTGAATTCAAAGCACCTTTTGGATCTTCATGTGGAAACATCTGATGTGAGGCTGGAGCTTAGGAGAAGTTAGCTAAAGATGTTAAATCCAAAGCCAAAATATTTGCCTGCATTTCAAATGTGTGACTTGATACCAAGAATTGCATTTCATACTAAATAGTAAACTCAATCGGCATTTTATATCTACTGCCCACCATCAGGCTTTAAGCATCTATTTATTTATTTATCTTGTAAATATTACTGAGCTCCTACAATGTCAGGCATAGTTTTGAGTGTGAGGATGCAGCAAACGTGAGAGAGAATAATCTTGTTTTGTTCTTATTTTCCCTTGGAAGATAATCCAAGACCAAATAAACTAATAAACATATTATAAAATTTCAAGTAGGGTAAGTGTATTGAAGAAAAAAATATTTGTTTGTTCCTTAAACAAATATTTATAGTCTATAGTTCAGATCAAAATCAAGGACTACCTAATGACTTTTCTCCTTATTCTTTCCATTGTAGATAATGACATATAAGTCAAGTGGATTATCTACCTCAAGGAAGAGGCCATTCAGATGAAATGGAGAGGCAGGATTTTCTGCTGAATATTCTTGATCTCTAAATTGAAGTCTGTGACCCCAATTTAGCTATAAGAAAACTATGCTCATGAGAATGAGAAATGTCCCCAGAGGGTTCCATATAGCTCTTCCACAAGGTGGAGAATCTATATGAGAATAACTAGGATTACACAAATTATACTCACAACTTTAGAAATTAATTAATTAAGTAATCAGCCTATATTTTTTGTGGATGGTATACAGGTGGTGAAATAAAATTATTTTTTTACCATTTATTCAAGCATTAATTATGATTCATCATGTGGTTACTCACAAAGCTAATAAAGTCTTTGTTATGCAGAGTGTAGGGAAGAACAGAGTGAAATAAAAAGAGGGAGGGAAGGAGGTAGTAAGGCAAAAAGTGGTTGAATATTCATCCAGAGAGAAGACTTCAAGTGCACGTGTCGAGAAAAGCTACTGGTGTTCTATTACTCGAATACGTTATTTGCAACTGTCGTTATGATCATAATTAATGCAAAGAATGATGATGAAATTATATACACACCCATTCTGGGAATGTGTCAGAGATGTGGTTCCAAGAGACTGTTGTTATCTGAGGTAAATCTTGCACATAAGAAAACAAATCTTCGATTCAAAGATTGACAACAGTGATAAATAAATCCAAGTATTTTAAAGCTGTTAGGATTCAGAAGTGTTCATTCATGGGCTAGGCTTTGCTGCATCACTCACTGCAGAGGATGAACTCCCCTTTCTTCCTGAAATACTCTCTTCTCTGGCTACATGTACCTCAGAGTTTACTGATTTTTTTGACTGTTCCTTTGTTGTGTCTCCGTAAGTTCTACCCAGCTTATGAATGTTGCTGTTCTTCCAGGCTTCATTCTAGACCTGTTTCTCTTTTCATATGAAATGCTCTCTGTAGGTAATCTATTCATTAATTCATTCAACACATATGTATTGAGTGCCTCCCATATGTCAGCACTGTTCCATGCACCTGGGATACATTTGTGAACAAAACAAATAAAATCCCTGTCTCTAGAGAAATGAAACTACAGCAAGTTTCGATTACTATATATATGCTGGTGAACCCCAAGCTTATATCTCCAGATTCCATCTGTTCTCTGCGCGCCAGATTTATCCACTTACTCATTCTCCACTAGGATATTTTAGAAGCATCTCAAATTCAACATGTTCAAAATGGAACTGATTAGGTTTGGAGATAAAATTATGAATTCAGTGTTCCCCATATCAAGAGTGGTATCAACTTCCTTCCATCTGCAAGACCCAAAGATGTAGGAGTAATCCTTGTCCTGTCAACTTCATCCGCAAGTATCTACTTCTCTCCATCTTTATTGCTTCCTTTCCAGTCCAGTCTACTTCATCTCTCTGGGACTTTAGAGTGGGTCTCTCCACACTCATTCTTTCCCTACTCCAATTTTCCATAGTCAGATTATGTTTAAACATGCCAAATCTTTTTGATCATATCAGCCCTTTAAGATAAAAGCCAAAATCCTTCAGAGAGCCTACCAGACCTTGTATGATTTGCCTTCCCTCAACCTCTTCCATCTCTCCATGTGTGGTTCTTATCTTTGCTCTCAGAGCTGCAGCCAACAGGCTTTTGGAATCTCAAACACACTATGCGCTTTTCAAACATAGGGCCCTTGCACATACTGTTACCTTCTGCTACTTCAAATGGTTAACTCCTATATATCCTTCAGTTTTTGACCCAGAGGTCATCTTCTTACAGAAGTTTTATCAGTCTGCTATTGCTTTCATAAGAAAACAATACAGGCTGGGTGGCTTAAATAATATAAATCTATTTTCTCATAGTTCTGGAGACTAGACGTCCAAATCAAAGGGTTGGCAGGTTTTATTTTTCCTGAGGCACCTCTCCTTGACTTGTAAATGGCCATCCACCTTCTCACTGAATCCTAACATGGCCTTTTGTCTGTGCACACGGGTCCCTGGTATCTCTTTGTATTGTAATAAAGGTATCAGTCTTATTGGATTAGGATCTCACCCTTCCACTTCATTTACCTAATTACCTCTTTCAAGGCCTTATCTTCAAATATGATCACACTGGGGAATTAAGGCTTCAACATATGAATTTGGGAGGACACAATTTAATCCCCTACAGAAGCCTTCTGTAATTCCCCAGGTTAGCTTAGGCTCTCAGTTATCTGTTCTTTTAACACTTGTATTTGTTATAAAGCACTTTGCACAGTTTGTAATAACCAAAGCTGTTTGCCACATGAAAGATCTGGCCCCTTCCTATCTCTCTGATCTCATCTTCTACCACTCTCCCTCATTCACCCCATTTCCCTTGTGGATTCCCTAATATGTCAGTCACTTCCTGCCTGGAATTCTCTTCTCATGACTCATTCTCTTTCTTCATTCAGGTCTGTGTTCAAATATTTCCTGACCACTGTGTCTTGAAATATATTACCTCAACCCCCCAAATCTTCTATGTCCTTATATAACTTAATTTTTTGGTAATACCACCTGTCACGATATCTATCTATTTTTATTTGCTTACTGTCTTTTTGCCTGCCAGAAGGTCAGCTTCTTAGGTTTTGGCACTGTGTCCTCCAAGTCTAGAACAGGTTTGGAACACAGGAGGCACTCAATGCATGCTTTTTGAATGAATAAAAGAAGTGTTTATTTATATAATTATTTGATCTTTATCTGCTTACCCTATCAGACTGTAATCTGTCAAACGGGAAGAATGTGTGCTATGCTTACCAGTGATTGGGCACTTAAGACTTGTGGCTGGTACATGGTATGTTCTTAGTAAATATTTGCTGAATGAATGAGTAAAAAGAGTAAAAGCAAAAGTAGTGCAAGTTTATAGAAAACAGCTTGAAACAATTTGCAGAACATGAAGAGAAGTTGTGGCATTTCTAGCTCTTTCACAATTCATTTTGATTTAGCAGGGGTGCACCCTCAGTTTAAACATGCTTTTCTGGGCCAAATCTCTGTTAGTGGCCATAAAACTGCCATCAGAGTGCTATGAAAATTACAGGAAAAAGAGAATAACAGTATTTTTATTTCTAGAAATATTTCCTTTCCAAGGACCAATAATCCCAGATTATTATTTATTTGGATGGTCTTTTAGTTTGCCAATGAATGGGATTCCAGGACTAAATTATTTGGATGTTTTGTATGGATTGAAATAAAGGTCTTAAAAACAAGGCAATAAAAGCACACATTTAGAGTGACTCCTACTCCAAACCAAGTAATTTTTTCTATGCTTGTTTCATTTTTAGAGAATTTTGAAAAGGAGGAAAACTGATCAGTTTTATATCTGGGTAATATATTATTTTTGAATGTGTCAAGAATAGGTGCAACAATAAAACCTTCATATGTAATATTTGTAATTCCTTAGAAAATCACGTTCTTTCTCTCCAAAAGTATCCTGATAGGAATGCAACTACCTATTGAAAAGTACATGAGCCAAAAGAGGAACCATAATTTTGCTGTTTTGATTTGTCATTCCATTTAGAAGAAAGTTTGAAAAAAAAAGTATTTGTTTAGAAAGTTCAAATATATTTTTTTCTCTCTTTGCAATAAGGTAAAGTTGTGAATAATTTTATGTCTTTAAGAACATCTGAAAGAATTTTCCTTTTTACAGTTCAAATGTTTTCTAAATTTTTTCTACCCTCACTCCCTTTAATTTCATATCTTAATACATATGAAATATATGTTAATATGTGCTAAAAGTCAAATTTATGAATGCTTTGCCACTCAGTTGAAATTACAGTTTACATATCAAAACATATGTTGACAAAAAGAGAAGGTAATATGAATAAGAATGGGTAAAAACTGCTAAGGAGCACAGATCAGAGTAAATTTAGGAAGAAGAAAGTTGTAATACGGTGGTCCCTACTATGTTTTGATAAATGTGGTGTAGACTCAGTTTATGTTCAATCTTACTGTGTGGTAGCTTTCTGAATATTTAAAGAAATGTTTTTAAATCACATCTGGGTATCTTTGGAGCATTTATTTGATCTTCCATTAACAGCGGTAAGAAAGAGAAGAAATGCCATATAATGGCATTCATGGCTGAATCCCTAAAAGTTCTTCCTTTTGAGGAAATATATAAGATCCTAGATTATTTACTGTGAAATATAACACCTAGTTTGGCAGGATTTCTTAACTCCAGCACTACTGACATTTGGGGGGTTGGGCTAACTCTTTGTTGTGTTTCCGTGCACTGTTAGAACATTCGGCAGCTCATTAGATATCAGTAAGACCTCCATCCCAAGCGAGACAAGTAAAAATGTCTTCAGACATTGCTAAATGTCCCAAATTGCCCCTGACTGAAAACTACTGCTTTAAAGTTTCATAATGATCCTTGTAATCTATACTCAATAAAAGACTATTTCTTGAGGACCCGAGATGTCTTTTTGTGGTCTAATGAAGATTAAGAGAAGAATATGACATGGCTCCTTCTCTTAAAAAGCTGAGTCCATGTTACACAGACAATATCACTGGAGTACAATAGAAAATATTTATCACTAGTTCTAGATGTCATGTATTGCTAATAAGTACTTGAGTGATTTAAGTGAGTACCCAGAGGGGAACCCATGGGGGAGATTTCTGGAAGGCACAACTGGGCATGGGCTCTGAAGACTGGATGAGATTTGGAAAGACAATGTTAAGAGGAAAGTACATTCCGTGTGTCATGGAGAACATATTCACAAAGGTCCAAAGCAAAATCTGGGTAAAAAGAGTATGAGAGAAACTAAGGAAATAAATAAAAGGTGAGGAGAATTCTTTAGGAGCTCACAGAAGAAGGCAGTTACTTTGGAAATATGACAGGATGTCAATGGAGGGAACAGAAGGTGTGGCTAAGCAGGAGGTGGATTTCTTAAAAACTGTTGATCGAATTTGAAGAGATGATATGATTTTCCCAAAAGCAGTCTAAAGTTCTGGATGAGTGGTTTAACAGCAGGTGATTGAGACTCATCTACGGTAGGGACGTTGGCTTTAGGATTGATAAGAGAAATAGAGGGGAAGGTCTGACTCTGAAACCAAGAAGAGCTATAGTTTTGGAATTGATTTTGGGTAATAGATCAGAGTCAGACTGTTGACTGTACTAGCTGATTGAGTAAATGCCATGTCAGCTATAGACCCTGAACACTTGTCCACTTGCTTTGGGGTGCTTGTGGGAAAAGAATCTTTTTGATTCAGACTTTTTAATGAAGCTTTATAGCTGCTGAACAATTAAACATATAATATTAAATAAAACTTTTAATTGGTATCTCATCTCTATTCTGTCCTTGATTAACTATTTTCCGGTTAATGTATACTTTAAATTCCAGGAGACTGAAGAAACATAGAATGAACTGAAAATGCCTAAGCATTTTATCTTTGTTATAATTTACTTAAGGGATATTTTTGGATATTTTTCAATAATATTCATTTCGATTGATAAATATAAACCTTATTTCATTATTTCATTTCATTTCCTACTATATCCAGATATACCATGTAATGATGTCATTTTTAAAAAGTCCTGAAATAAACACACACACAATCAAAAACTGGATAATGCCTGCCAGTGAAGAATGATCACATACAGAACACTTCTATTATTGATACAAATTAATACTGATTTATATTAAATTGAACTAGACTTTCTGTCCTGATATTTAAAAAAAAAAATGTCAACAATAGTGGTTCTCCAGGGGAATAGGCAACATCTGTGAGGTTTAAAATTTCACATTTAGTAATGTAAATGGTAATACTTTAAAAAGAATCAGGTAGTTTTGTGAATATACATACAAAAACCATTTATGAAGTTGAATTTCCATTCCCAATTGGAAACGCCAGGTGGTACACATGTCAAAATGGGTATATACAAAAGCACACACACTCACAATTTATATGACCACATTACCTAAGACATCTCTTTTCCTGATATGGACACCAGGAAACAAGTTAAATGTTTTCCCTCAGATAGCTTAAGTATAATACAGGCAGGATGATTATGGTGGTGTGGGTATCTTCATGTTTATGAATGTTAATGAGCATAGAAAATTATTACATGTGATTGTAAGTATTATTTTTTTGATAAGAAAGGAACAGATAAAGATGATACTTTATAATCACTAATGGTATAGATTACTATGGAAAAACTGTTTCACATTTTTCCTTTTATGAACATTTGCAGTAGTCACATTCTCCTTTTTGGTTAAATTATATCTTGGTTTTAATATCTTTTAGGAAGGAACCTTGATACTTTCAAGCCCATCATGACACCAGTTTAGTGTGCCACGTTAGGAATTTACTAAAATAAACAATTTATTGTTTAATGGAGTTGATGTGATTTCTTATTTGCTTAATATAATATCAAAACATGATTTGGGCATGAGAAAAATATGAAACAAACCATTATGGACTGATACTCATAACTGATTAAAAATATGAATATGCACATACATATACATTAACATTTGTTCTCAGATTTTTGCAATTGTAAAGATATGCATTGATATAAATATACCATATATAATAGATACTCTAGAACCCATCACGAAGCCATGGGCAAGTATGGTTACTATCTTCATACTTCTACTATATCCCATGGACACATTTACATACATTTATTATATCTGTTGTATTCATTTGTTATAGATTTATTTATACTGTTTGTATTGCAAATCTCTGAGGAATTACAGTTATAATTCATCTCTCCATCTTGAGTGTCTGCCACAGTGTCTGGCAAAGAGAAAGCACCAGTATATGTCTAATGGATGAGTGAATATATCTCTTTTGATTCTTTCAACAGACATCTTTTAAATTTCAATCATCACAAGATATTTTATATAATATTAAATTTATCAGAATCTCTTGAACTTAAACAGAAAATATCTTTCCATTTCATTTTTTATACTCAGAGTATCTTAATGCTCCTACTTTAATAAAAAAAAAAGATAACAACAGTCACATTTAATAAGGTGCTTCTTTTTCGAGCCATCAAAAATTCATTCTAAAAAGTGAAAATACAACTACACGATTAGTGGCATTTTAGCCAGATTTAATTTTATGATGTTGAATATTTCTGATATCTGCTGCCTTATTTCACTAAAATTTCAAAGTAACCAAGCGCTTTATGCAGTAAACATTTATCAAATATTTTTCAAAATAATTTATGCAAATGTAATACCTCACTGTAATAGTTTGCTTTTCTTTCTCTTGTTTAAATTTTCACACACAAAAATCTTCTTCTTTTGAGTAAGACAACAGTATTCAAAAGAATAACATTTTTAATTTTATACTAGACTTCTTCCTTTGATCATTTATTTCAGGGAATTTGAGCCTGTCAACATTGTAACAATATTATAACAATAATATAACAAATTAGCTCTTAAATTGAAGTAATTAAAGTAAAAAAAATCTAACAGCTCTTTTTGTGTCAAAAATTAGGGCTGATAATTGCTTTGAAAATCTCCTGCTGCCCAACCTCACTTTTTAAAGGGACACAAACTCCAACAGGAGGAGTAATTAAGTTTTACAAATTTTCATTTATCTTACTGGCCATGTTTTATTTTAAAAATACTCTGACAGTAAGCATGCTAGGCACATTTTTATTTATTTATTCATTTAATTTAAATCCAACTTGGTTAACATATAGTGTAATAATGACGTCAGGAATAGGATTTAGTGATTTATCACTTACATATAACACCCAGGACTCATCCCAAGGAGTGTCCTCCTTAATGCCCATCAACGATTTAGCCCATCCTCCCACCCAACACCCCTCCAGCAACCCTTAAGAGTCTCTTATGGTTTGCTTCCCTCTCTGTTTTTATCTTCTTTTTCCTTTCATTCCCTATGTTCACCTGTTTTGTTTCTTAAATTCCACATATGAGTGAAATCATACGGTATTTGTCTTTCTCTGACTGATTTATTTTGTTTAGCATAAACACCCTAGTTCCATCCACGTTGTTGCAAATGGCAAGACTTCATTCTTTTTGACTGCTCAGTAATATTCCTCTCTCTCTCTCTCTCTCTCTCTCTCTCTCTCTCTCTCCACACACACACACACACACACACACACACACACACACACACACACACATCTTCTCTATCCATTCATCAGTCCATGGACATTTGGGCTCTTTCCATAATTTGGCTATTGTCGATAGTGCTGCTATAAACATCAAGGTACATTTGCCCCTTCAAATCAGCGGTTTTGTATCCTTTGGATAAATACCTAGTAGTGCAATTGCTGGGTTGTAGAGTAGTTCTATTTTTAATTTTTGAGGAACCTCCATGCTGTTTTCCAGAGTGGCTGCACCAGTTTGCCTTCCCACCAGCAGTAACACTGGGCATATTTTTAAGAATACTTGCACGATTAAATGCACTTCTACCTGCTCCTACTTATATGTTCTTACTCATAAATATTCGTAGTTATCAAACACTGACAAAAGTAGTAAATGGATTCAATATAAAGGTATATTCTAGCCTTAGCTTCTGCTATTTAGCTTTACAAGTGATTGATAGGCATGCAGTGAATTCTACTGATCCAAGATGTCTGTCCTCACAACTTAGTCATCTAAATCTAAGTGAATAAGTAGTTATTTTAAAGGACACCCAGGATGTAAGTATTGAGAAAGTCACCATGTATGTGGTAAAAGAAACTGGTGTGAATGAGATTGGGCTCAGAAACAGGGGAAAGCACATCAGGTGAAGAAACTGATTGAGCAAAGGCAGAGAGGCAGAAAAGAATAGAGGTTATTGGAGAAACACCAACTAATTCAGTTTTTTGGAGCAAAGACACCAAGAAAGAGTCAAGGCAGAAATAACTTGAAAGCTGGGCTAGGCTAATGGGTAGGCACTGGAGTGTCTCTCTTTGTTTCTGAACTGAGGGGACATAATAAAATCTTCAACTGTAACATCTTCTCTGTAAATAATGTTTATATTTTAATGCAACGTGACAGTAATCATCTTTTAAATGCAGTGAACTTAATGGAGTAGAGGAATAAAAAGAAAAAAAATAGTATGTTTTATGCAGTATCACTAAATCAAGAGACAATGTAATCGAACGGAGTTGGAAGTCAGAAATACATAAAGATGAAATAATAGCAATCCACATTAAAAAAAACACCTCCTACTTACAAAAATGGTAATTCTAAGCAAAGAGGAAACTTTACATTTTACATGAATGGAAGGAAATTTTTCACCACATACAATAATTATTTTCCAGAAAAACCATGACTACCTTTTTTAAAAAGCAAGAACAAGACATGTGAAAAATGTAAACTCATATTTATGTTCCCTTTTTATTAGGAAAGAGTCCCTCAGAGAGATGAGTGTGGGAGGGGGGAGAATGGGTGATGGGCACAGAGGAGGGTACTCGGATTGAGCACTGGGTGTTGTATAGAAACCAATTTGACAACAAATTATTAAAAAAAAAAAAGGAAAGAGTCCCTCAAATCGTAAAGTTGACATTGGCATATGTCATTCTATACACGATTTTTATGTTTTGGAAAAATACTAATTATGTTGTACTTAGCAAAGAAAGTCATTACTGCCATTGCTTAAAAGAATTTATTAAGCACCTCTTGCAGACACCACTACAGGGTTTTCACTGGGTAATCTCTGACAAATGAGAAACAGGGCAATTTACAAAGACATAAAAAGAACATGGATGTTGTTAATGTATTATTTAAAAACTTAAATCATGACTTGCAAATATTTCAGTTTGGTCCTTATGGGTATTAAAAAACATTTTTTTTGATAAATTTAACATGATTTCACTATCATTCTATAAATGTAAGAAGAAATATTTTTTCTAAAGATTTGTGTTGCATACATTAAAAAAAAAGGAAGAAAATAGGAAATGATCTTCCCTAAAACCTAATTATGATAATGAAAACATATCTAAAAATGTGAAGCTCAAGGCTAGAATAGAAGCTATTAATAAAATTTAAAAACACAACACCTTATGTGCAGTTATCAGTATTCAGAAGGAAGTAGGTAAATTCAGTTTTATTTTTATAGAAAAGTATGGCTTGGCCATATATTTTAAGGCACACGAAAATGGAGTACAAAATTTTGGTGTTTAAAAGCAGCCACAAGTAAATGATTTATTGAATTTGCCCTATTTTAAAACCTTATTTTAAGAGAAAATCTTTTCAAATAAGTAGTTTTATAAGTTTCACAGGAATGGCAAATATATCAAATGTCCTCATCCTGGGTAATTACTTCCTTTGCAGGGCCATGTACATTCTCGCAATCTAACTGAAAATTAGAACACATATTCCAAACAGAACTGGATAAATAGAAAAATGCTTTAAAAAATCAGACCAAATGGAGGAATATTTAAAAAGGCTGACATATATCTAAACCGCCTGTAGTTTATAGACTGAACTGGCTTCTTTGCAAATGCTTCTTTGTAAGAATTTAAGTCTGCGTGCCTTGGTTCTGGCCAAATAAAATATTTTTAAGAAATGGCTTAACTAGACCTTTTCAGCCCTTTCTGGTTTTGTTGGATGCTTATGACATTGTTTTTATCCCCCTCCCCTAATTAATTTACTGGGGGAGGCAGACACTTAACAAATCATTACAAAGCAACATGGAAGTGCAGTAAAGAAGACTGGCCCAGCCCGTGGGCTCACAAACAAGGGCCACCTGACCCACATCTGGAGGAAGTGACTTAGGAGTGGAGTCTAAGAGAGAAATTGGAGTAAAGGAAAGAGGATGGGCAGTAAAGGGCAGGATGGGCAAAGGCAGAGGATGCAAAGGGCAGGACACTGCAAGTCATTTAGGAATGCTGGAATAGAGGCCGAGTTTTAGGGGAGAGTAGACGGAGAGAAGGCTGTTCCTGCACAGAGAGGGAGGGCTCCTGCCCTCATTAGTGCCTGTCCTCTGTCTGCTAAACTGTAAGTCGTAGCAGGGCTCTAGCAAAGGGGGGGATGGCAACAGATCTGCATCCTAACAGACCACCTTGTGGCTATGTCGAGGAAGGTGTGGAGGAGAATAATCCGGTTAGGAGGTTGTTTAAATGGGAGAGCGAATAGGCTTGAGGCAGGTCAGGGATAACAGGGATGGAGAAGAGGAGAAAGACAGGTATTTTTAAAAGGAATCAAGACTGATTCTCTGGAGATAATAAAGCTGAACACCTGGAACAATAATAAATACAAATAGTATTTTTTCACTTGGATCTTCCAAAAGTATAGCTTTATGAAATGAAATCTCATTGTAAAGTCACCATTTTTTTTTCAATTGCAATGAAGTCTAGGGTAATGAATACTCCTTGACAATGAGAATCTGTTTGTCAATGTTCTGCGTGAATGAGTCACGTGCTGAGGACATGGGAGAACAACAGTCAAACTTATCTGATTGTTGCACACAGACCTGGGGCTGAGTCCTAAAGTATTTCCACAGAGAGTGAAATAAAACAAAGGGAGTTTTTGTTCCTTGAAATTCAAAAACATATCTTTCTCTACGTGAACCTTAGCTATTTATTGCACCATTCCAAGAACTTAATACTTTTTTTTATCACTTGAAAAAAACTGTTTCCTAAACCTTTTTATATACTCATTAAAAAAAAAAGAAATTTGTATTTCCTTCAGCCTGACCAATAATTGAGGAATGCCCACCTTTATTTCCCTTGAGCTGCATGAACTGGCCACTGCATTTGGTTCCTACATTTTATCTGAGAAGCATTTCACAATGTTACACAGATTTTAGTATTTTATACTTGTTCAGCCTTACTTTCACCCTTAAAATGCACCTTCATTGAAAAGACAATAGTTTGTGAATACTGGCATTCCTGTGAAGGAATAATCCAGGACAATATGTACAATTTAAAAACTTCGGCCAAGAAAATAATACTGTATTTGTTATGACTTGTTCTTTAATTTTAATGTTTTAGATTATTCTATAATTTCTAATGTGGAAAGAATTTAACAACTTAGTAGAACATTCTTCTGATAGTGATGTATAGTGATGTAATATGGAGTTTACTGAATATATCAAAAAACGGTCCACAATACTCTTTTTTTCCACCATATGCATAAAACACAAAATAATTCTTAGCTATAGAATTCATAATACTGCCTACTTATAAAACTATGAGATTTGTTACTAATTCTTAGATAGCATTTTATTTGAAAAACTGGGATCACAGTATTTGGTACTTGCTTATCAAAGTAAAAATAGTTAAACCAAGTGGAATTTGTTTCAGAGGGTCTAAGGTTGGGATAAAAAGTCTTAAATATTATGTGTGTTTTGGCTAGCCTTTGTACAAAAAGATAAAAATTTTAGTTGATACTTCTGGATTGTTGGTTATATTTTCATGAACATAAAGCTCTCACTAAACATCCTTTTACCTTGAGCCTTCTACAAAGTGCACCAAAATACAATTTATCAGTCTTCTCAGAGAGTCATTAATGCAACTACTAAAATTTCCCCCCATATTTTTGATATTAAAGTCCCACCTGGAACTTTATATTGGTGTTGATATTGTACTTCTAAAATGAGTTGACACCGTAAGTGAACTTGGTAAGCAGCAATGTAGTCGGATGAAAGAAGAATTAAAATGCCATTTGATCCCAAACTTACAGGCTATCTGATGAATCTGATGATTCACCTGGTCAGTTAAGTCAGGAAGAGAACCTCCATGGAAGTTCAGCTGAGGGGGGCGGGGGGAGGTCTGCTCAGCCAATTCTTCATCTTTCAACCCAACAATTGTAATGGATGACATGGAAAGCCCTCTTGTAGGCGTGAGCAGATTATAGGTCTGCAGTTTATGTAAAGATTTACAGAAGACTGTTTTCACTCTCAAGAAAGAACATAAATTTGTAATGGCGTGAAGGGGATGTTGTTTTAAGGATAATCTTGTATATTCTATAATTTATGCTTAAGGACTCATTTGTAAACATTAGTTCTTTATTGTACTGTTTGACTGTTTTGAATTAAATTACCTGTGACACACCTAACAACTGGCACTGTGGTTGCGAACCTCAGAATGGATATTGTGTTCTAAAAAGAGAAACTCTATCTAAGCCTGATATATATCTTTAAAGCAAACAAACAAAAAAAACAAGCAAAACAACTGAATGGCAGAGAGCTGATGGCCTGAATGAAGACAAGAAAGTGATGATAGGGATGCAGATGTTTATGTCAGGGTTTGTTTGAAGAATCTGGAATATTTTGAAGTAAAAAAATTAATTCTATTTAGCTCTTTGAATGAAGGGACTGGACTCTAAAACCAAACATAACTGGGATTTTTTGAATCTCAGTGTTGCCAGTTCCTAGCTATGTGCACTACCTGTTTATTGAAAATTGTAATAATTATAATGTTTTTCTCTCATGATTGTTTTGATTATCATAATAGCTGATTTTAATATCTTACATTTATTGAGTGTTCACTTTCTACTGTTCAAAGTGCTTTATAAATAATCTTATTTAATTCTCAAGCAAACATTTGAGAAGGGTCTAGTTATTATCTTCAGTTTACATATGAAGAATAAAAAATAAGGGTGGCTCAGTAGGTTAAGGGTCCAACTTCGGCTCAGGTCATGATCTCATGCTTCATGAGTTTAAGCCCCATGTCGGGCTCTGTGTAGACAGCTCAGAGCCTGGAGTCTGCTTTGGATTCTGTGTCTCCCTGTCTCTCTGCCCCTTCTTGACTCATGCTCTGTCTCTGTCTCTCAAAAATAAATAAATGTTAAAAAAATTTGGACACAAAAAATAAGGAATAATGGAATAATGTATAAAAAGTGAGGCATGACATATGGAAAGTATGATGCCTCAAACGTAGTTAACACTTAATAAAATGTTAACTATTTTGCTTACAGAAGTTTAACTTAACAGTGTAAATAACAAGGAGCACTCCAATATGAGAATATTTAGGCTTAATCTATATCATGTTAAACTTTAGTCATTTTTCTCAACATAAACCAAATTAAGTGGCTAAAAATGAAAATCATCTGAATAAAAGGATTCTGAGTTTTACTTCAACTCCTCAACTTATAAATTATTGAGAGTAGCAGAGACATTGTTCGTTCTTCAATAGTAATATTTATATAGCTCACAATGAAATGGGAAGTTTGGCATTCTTCTAATGAACTTGATAATAAAATCAGTCAAGTAGGATAGTTTAACTCTTATAGTTAAAGTAAAAATTGACCTAAGTCATTAATTTTAGAGGTCAAGAGAAGAGCTAAGCAAGGTCTTCAGCAGCTGACATGAATAAAGGAATTGTTTAAATCCCTTTGTGGCCAGTGGAGCACTTTGTGAATCTCTAAATGGCAGTTTGTCAGCATTTAGCCACTGATCTCATCTCCAGTCATTGTGAGTTTGAACCTGACACAGTCATCTGATAAATAATATTTCATACCAGAAAGAAGACTAGAGCAAAACTTCCTCGTTTCCTCATTTCTTCTAAATTTTCCAATTCTGAAATTCATCTTGGATTATAGTTTGTTTTGCTGCCCTCACCTGCTTTCTTTTCATATAGTTAAGGGAAAAATGTTCTTCCAGGAATAAACCTAGAATTTGTAATCCAAGTTTCAGCAGAATAAGATGCTGAAAAAACACAGCTGTGACCCATAATGAGTTACTTGATTCTATAACTCTTCTACATGGCCCTTCCTTCCACTCCTGCACCCCACTTGCTCTTTCCTCATTTCAAATGGTGCCCAGAAAGACATAATTGGCAAGTTTTAGGGGATATGTGAATAGTCTGAATGGCTGGTAAAAACAACCATCCTATAAGAGCTGCAGAATCAATACTCTCTGAAATACTGTTTCACAGTGAAAAGGTCACTTGATGATTCTTGAGTAGAATGAAATCACAAAACTAAATCTTGCTTGACTTTAATGATCACCTGATTTATAGCATATTAGTTTCATAGAATGAGTTAGAAGAATATCCCATCAGCATCACAGTGATGAACATGGCAAGACACGAAAATAAAGAATGATATTACGATTGACTGCAACTATAAGACTTTAGAAGGGTGAAAGCAATAATCTGGTTAATTTCATCTTTAATAGAGTTTATCGCTACAGTCACTAATATGTGATACTGAAGTGTCAATCATGTTAAGTGCTAAAATAACTATCTTTCAAATTATGGATGTACCTTTACTCCTTATGTAATAGATGTATTCCTGAAGCACTGAAAAAAATAAATATGGTATTTCGAGTCATATTTAAGATATTGTGAGTGTCTTCCAGAAGTATTTGTATCCTTCCATTTTAGGAAATCCCCAATTTATTATCTATGTTCGAGCCCCGTGTTTAAAGATGCCAGATCTTCTTAAAGCAGAGAACCCCTAAATAACACTAATTTAAAGGACTTCTTAGATTATAATTTACTAAAAGATAGTATAAGGAGTTGCCATCCAGCGCTGCATAAAAGCACTGAAGTAAAATTGCAAAGTAGATCTTGCCTATTTACTAACCTCCATCTCTTTTGGAGATGTCTTATTCTTCTCTTGTAGTAATCTCATGCAATCCCAATATACTACTTTAGAACAAAAATAGATTATATAAAAATTATAGTGAGTAAAGTATAAGAGAATATACTTTGCTTTATAAGGTGTCCAAATTAAAAAAATTTTCACACATAGATTTTCTCAAGTATTATTTTTATACTTACATGTTTTTAATAGTTTGATCATTTTTCTAATATTATCATATACTGCTTTACTGAAATGCTATTTTAGCAATTATATAGTATTCTACTATTTGTACATTTCTCTAATTGGTTAGATTAGTTCCATGTTTTCATTATTAAAATCACTTCTATGAAAAACCTTATTCACATTTTTTTGCATATGTGTGAGTTTCTAAAGATTTTATATAAGTTTCCCGGATCAGGATATATATTCTCTGAAATTTACTCAGTATTTCCGAATTGTTCTACTATATATTTGTTCCAGACTTACCCTTCTGCCAGTAATATAAGAACTCATGTTCTCTTTTCAAGTTAAAATGAACAGAACTATATGTGTAACATGGATGAATCTCCCAAAAATTATTTTTGAATGAAATAATCTATGTACAAGTTTAAATCCTCCAAAACAACAGTCTATGTGTATGCGTGCATATATTATATGTACACACACGTAAATTATATAATTATATACATGTACATATACTTTATAGAAAAATCAATATGTAGTAAAAGGACAAAAACATGCATGCATGGGACTGATAGATGCCCACTTAAAGATAATAGCAACTTTCAGAAAAAGAAAGAAACTAGGATGGGAAGGTGGGGCTTCAGTGGTATCTGTAAACTTCATTTGTTTGCAAGAAAATCTGAAGGAAATGATGCAAAATGGTAATACTATGCTATCTATGAGGAAGGTACAAGAACATCTACATTTCCGGTACTTTACTATTAGCTTAAAAAATTCATAATTAAAAACGGAAATTGAAAATATTATGGAGGTTAGGTTGAAATTAATGTCCTTTTAAATGGAACTGAGTCATGAAATACAGACACATGGTGCTTTCTTTGTTTTACAACAATGATCATTTATGTGTACAAATATCTCCATACTACTTGTCCTGTAACAGAGAACGGTGTTGTTCTAATATATTGACAACGGCACACTTCTTCAGGTCTTTTGTCCAGGTGTTTGCTCTCTGGATCCTCATAACCACTCTGTGCAGTCGTCAGGGTACATTATTGCCTTTGTTTTAGGGATGAGGAAATTCAGACTCAGCGTGCTTCACTGACTTGCCCACAATCAGTCGCAGAGTCAATATAGGCCTAAGTCAGAAATAAAGCCCAGGACTCCACGTTTCTGGGCCAGTGCATTTTATCCTCACTCTGCCACATGTCCCTTCTGCATCTCTCAATCCATGAAAACGAAGGACAGACACAAAGAAAGGATGCATCTGTTACCATGTTAAGCATTCAGAGGAAGATAACAGAAACCCTCAGTCATCCAGCTAGTTTATCTGCAAACCAAGTCCTCCTCCCCGCACACCCATGCAAGGCCTCTCTGAGGGCCACAGATGTTGCATATTTCCTGTGGACTATTTCTCGTGAAAATAATATCTTGTGAAATATTGAAGAGGGCAATTACCAGAAAAAAATTTTTTTTCTCACTACCCTCCATAAGCTTGCTGCTTACAACAGGGAGGTGGATAGAATGGGACTGTCATAGTTTTTGCTGGGCGGAAGGTAGCTGGCATTCACATGTTAGAGCCCAAAGGAAGAAATTAAATCTGAAAATTTAAGTTAATTGATGTTCTCTAAAAACCAGCAAAAAGAATAAAGAGAATGGAGTTCTGATACTTTCAGGAAGTAAAATATTTGAAGCTATATTTTTTATTATAGAAGTTCTACTTTCAAAATTGAGAACCAATTGTGAAATAACCATGGTTTTGAGAGAGGTTGAAAGAAAAGTCTTAGAAACAGCTAATATAAATGTCTCTCTCCAAATTAAATCAGTGGGGTGCTAGTTTTAATATGTCTGCTTATTAGCTCAAAATTTGGATACAATATAAGGAATTAAAATATTCACCTCTCTGAAACAGTTTAGGTGAAGTCTTGGCCTACAGTGGCACAATTTAAACAACCAGTAATAGTCCTGTAATTCTATGATTAGGGCTTCCTTTAGTGCCATAAGATTATTTTCATTTTCCTGTAACCATTTTTTCTCTACAGAGAAAAACTTTTACTCCATTAGAGTCCCTCTCTTGCCCCTAGAAAAATTCTTACACCAGTTCCAGCGGATTTTTTCCTTGACAAAGTGAACCCAAATAGCACAAAAGTTTAAATGACCTTCTGATTGCACGTCCACTAGTACTTTTTCAATGTTCACCCTCCTAGACTCCCAGGGAGCATCTGGCACCCCTTCCTTACCAACTTCTCTATCTTAAAATGCTCTCCTCGACTGGATCCTAAACACACTTTCCCAATTCTCTTCTTTTTTTTTTTTTAATTTTTTTTTTAATGTTTGTTTATTTTTGAGAGACATAGAGACAGAGAGTGAGCAGGGGAAGGGCAGAGAGAGAGGGAGACACAGAATCTGAAGCAGGCTCCAGGCTCTGAGCCGTCAGCACAGAGCCAGACCGCGAGATCATGACCTGAGCCGAAGTCGGCCGCTCAACCAACTGAGCCACCCAGGCGCCCCTCCCAGTTCTCTTCTTTCCAATCACTCCTTCATAGTCTTGCTTGCTTGTTCCTCCATTTCCAATCACATATACTGCCAACGATTCCTTCCTTCTTTCCTACTTATCCTCTTATTTTATCTGCTTTCCCTAGCTCATCCCATCCAAGGCTTTAATTATTATCTATAAGTTAACAACTCATACTTCCAAGTTCAATCTCTTTTCTGAAACCTTAAACCCAATATACTCTCCATCTTGGTACTAGGGTTATTATCTTCTTAAAAAATGATCACCAGGTGCCTGGGTGTTTCAGTTGCTTAAGCATCCTGATGCTTGCTTTCGGCTCAGGTCATGATCTTGCAGTTTTGTGAGTTAGAGCCCCATGTCAGGCTCTGTGTTGGCAGTATAGAGCCTGCTTGGGATTCTCTCTCTCCCTTTTTCCCTGTTCCTCCCCGCCCCCAACACACACACAGTGTCTGTCTTTCTCAAAATAAATAAATAAGCTTAAAAAAATTTTTTTAATGATCACAATTCTCTTATTGGAAAATTTGATGGCTCGTCTGCCTGGAGCACGAAGTCCGAACTTCTTAGTATTGGATACAAAACGTTCTATAGTATGTCTTTACATGTGTATATATTAATCTTTCTTTTATTGTTTATTTTTTATTTTTGAGAGAGAGAGCATGAGCGGGGAAGTGCAGAGAGAGGGGAAGGTGCAGAGAGAGAGAGGGAACAGAGGATCTAAAGTGGGCTCCACGCTGACAGCAGGGAACCCGATGTGGGGCTCAAACTCATGAACTGTGAGATCATGACCTGAACCAAAGTAAGATGCTCGACGGACTGAGCCACCCAGGTGCCCCCTTAGCTTCTAATCTAAATCCTTAGTGCTCCTTATCATAAACCTTGTACAACAGCACAGCATGCCTCACAGGTCCTCCTTCATTCCTGTGTATTTTTGCTACATTGACCATATTTCCAAAATCAAGTACATCAAGACATAAAGTCTGATAGATAGGATCTTAACAAGGGTAGGAGGACTCATTTGAAGTTTGGACTGTCTTGGAAAACAAGGGGAAACAGAGGCTGTTCCAAGTTGTGCCTACAGAGTTCTTTTTCCTCTTTGTCCAGCATCTTACAAAATATCAAAAACAGTCATGCTCACATAAGATAGATTTGCAGGATCTTGGGTAGAGAAACACATATTCCAGACTCTGTACTCTGGGAGGCAGATTCTTTGCTACCTAAGTTATCTTTTTTAATCAACAAGTTAATTTCAGAAGTTGAGAGGAAGGAAAGAGACATGCAAAGAAACAAACAGACCAGTTGGATGAACCTTGATAATCAAGGAAATGACCCTGCAGGCAGATGTTTCTCACATACATCCATCCACAGCTAAATCTGAGTTAGGGAACATAGTTCTTCCTCTGTGTTCCTATAACATCTAGTTTATGGGCTTGATTATAGTTCACAGTGTATTAATCTGAATTACTTGATTTTATGTCCATTTTCCCAATCAGTCTGTGACTCTTGGCACAGAGCAGATGCCAATGAAAGAGTAATGAACTCACTCCTCAAGAACAGCAATGCCTAGGATACAACGAAGAGCTTTCGTTAAGATTTTTTACAATCATAGCAAAGGCTAAATTAAAATAGCACAATTTGGTCAAACCAATTATGAATTCTGCTATAAACACTTTCTATTGACAGGAAAACCCACATGCTAAAAAAACAACAATCTATTACTCAACTGCAGTTAGAGGTAACTGACCCTATCTGCTACAAATTTTCCAAACAGCTTAAAACAATTGTGATGCCAAAAGCTATCTCTGCTTTGAAGAATACAAGACGAAAAGGTGACAAATACCTTAGTATGCAATTCCATCAGAACTTCATTTGCATTTTTTCAAAATCCACTAAGAACTAATGAAATATCTGCGCTACAAAAGAAAGTCTTGTGCCAGCAAATGTCTCTAGTTTTCTAGCTATGATGCTTGGAAATGCAGAGTACTCAGGAGACTAGGATATCTATCCAAAATATCAAGCAGTTGCCAAAAAACTGCTGATAATAATTCTCTTCTTGATTTTCACATCCCTAATATTCCCGTTTCTATTCCTCTCTTGATATTTCACATTTATACGATTTCTTTCTATGCAATTTAGCTCTTTATTTAGCTCACAAAGTAGGCATTATACTACGGAGGTAGAGTATTCATCTTTTGGCGTCAGTGGCAGTTACCCTTAGCAACCACCACTTGAAGGGAAACCTTATTTTCATCTGGTAACTCAAAATAGGACTAAAGGGTCAACTGCAGAGCAATTGTAAAAGGCAGGTCTCAAACTGGCAAATTGCTCAACACAAGACTCTCTTTCATCTGGAGCATTCCAAAGACATTGGGAGTTTTGTTCACAAATATTTCATAAATCACAGGGTTTATAAATTGGTTTCTAAACAATATGTGTAAAAATAGAACTATACATTCCAACTTGAGATTTCTTTATTATTGAGGCTGGAGAGAGGAACCATATAATTGACACAAGTCTAATGCAAACAGAGAGGTAAAAGGAATAAATACTCATTTCAAATATATTATATCCCGTATGCTGAGACCTTTTGAATTTACTGATCTTTAACTTGAGTTCAAGCTCCTAAGAACCTATATTAAGAAGAAAAGCCAATTTAAGCTAATAAATTCTATGATTAAACAGTGATGATTCTGGATACTTCTGAATCATTATCTGATACACAATAATTGCTATCTATTATTAAAGAAAAAATAAGGGATGCATGTAATTTTCATTCTTTTTATGCTCTCTGAACCCTACATATATATAACTCATGCACAGTACTTGTGATATTTAATATATACTATACACTAGCATCCTTCCCATGAGCTAAAGAATGGAAGGAACTGGAAAAAAAAACACACTTCCACCATTGTGGCTTAAGAAATCTGTCTATAGTGTGCTACTAGGCTTTTCTGGACACAGATTCTAGAAGTCACTTGTTGCCCCATATTGGCATTCTAAGTGTGCTTAGGGGAACAGAAATGACATCAGCACCGACAGCAGCAGCACTGACTACACAGGTTTTGCCCCTTCCATGGTAAGTCTTGCAGAAAGACACCTAGTCATTGTTAACATCAATGTTTTACATTAAGTCCATTCAGTTCAACAACATGTGACAAGAAATTTTGCTGGTGCTTTCTGCCCACAACCCTAAATAGGATACAAGCCTTACTTTCATGAGGGAGATATGCAAAGAGGAGTGGGAAATGAAGGCATAGATTATTGGAAGCAGGTCAAATATTTAGGAAGAGTAACTTGAAAATATGATGATGATGACCATGAAATTATTAATAAGCATGGGAGTGTGACCATGTACGATTGCACGGCAAAAAGATTCTGTAGAAACAGCATGTTTTCATGCTTTTGCAAGCTATTCCAGCTAAGTTTTGAAATTCACATGTTACAAATGTAATCTTGTACTCTTCAACTCTTAAATAACTCTTGAAATAGAAAATAAATCAATTACTGAATCAGATACTGTCAACTTCTGATGGGATTTTGTTTTATTTTTCATTTTTCCTTCAGCATTGACGTTGCATCAAAAATTGTTTTAAAAAAGCTCTAAGTAAAAACTACTTTAAAGCTATATGCAATGTCATCAAATTGTACTTCCTTTCATATGTGTGAATTTTACCTCAACAATAGTAACAAAAATAGAGTGAACATAGATAAACGCCAGTTTGCTTAATACTTTACAAGCATGAGTATATTATGGTCTTTGAATCTTTATTTGAACACAATGTCTCAAGTACTACAAAGTTGGCCACTTCTGAAATTTCTCTTTCCAGGGGGACTGAAATGTTCTGGGGCCCATCTACCACAACAGTGTTTTACTCTGTGCATAAGGATGTTGCTCCAGACCCTTCCCCCACCTGACACTCTTAGTGTTTTGAAGCCCTGCTCAGGCTCTCTTGTAACACATAGTGTCTGTCCCTTGTAACACATGGGACACTATGCTTGGGAGTGGCCCAGATGAGCATGGAGATGCTCACGTATCCAGGCTGCAGAACATCTCTTTGTGCTAGAGATTTTGTTTTGCTTTTCCTGTGTGGAAGCTAACTCTGTCCATGGGGGAATTAGACTCATGACTTTCTGTCCACTAGTCCCTGCCTCTCTGTCATGGCCCTCACTCATCCCGTTCTGACTGCTGACAGGAGCGATCCCCACACACTGGAGAAGAGCTACACTCTATTTGTATTCTAACCAGAGGGCTCCAGAGGGCTGTCGCATGAAGTTTATTTTAAACTTCAAAGTTAATTGTAGTGGACCATCAGTAAATTAAGTTCCCAGATGTAAGAACTCTGGAGTGAACAAAAAATGTTTAAGAACTTAATGTGACATTTTTAATAGTCAAAACTCTTCAATTATTTTTATAACTTAATGCTCCTCTCACTCTGAAGAATTGTTTTTACTTTACATGTGCTTAATTTTGACATGAAATATTTCCGAAGTTGATAGGTACTTACCAAGCTTATATTTTCTAGTAACTCAGATACAATGAGAAAACAACACACTAAAAGACTGAAATTTTCAGGGCACCTGGGTGACTCAGTTGGTTAAGTGTCTGACTTCGGCTCAGGTCATGATCTCATGGCTCTCATGGCTCATGAGTTCGAGCCCTGAATCAGGCTCAGTGCTGACAGCTCAGAGCCTGGAGCCTGCTTTGGATTCTCTGTCTCCCTTTCTCTCTGCCCCTACCCTGCTCATGCTCTTTCCCTCAAAAATAAAATAAACATTAAAAAAATTTTTTTAAAGACTGAAAGTTTCAAAAACTCACTTTTTTTTGCAATTATAGAGATTTTACATTATTATGCACCATTAAAACAAATGGAAAAATATAATAAAAATATTTTCCACAGGTAAATATGGCACAATTTTAACAAAGGTATCAAGAATGACATCAAATGTTTTCTGGAAAACTTTTATACCTTATTTTTTATGTATGATCAAATCTTACCTATCCTCAGATAACCCCTCAACTGTATTGAGCCTTGCCGAAAAATTAACAACAATTTTTAAATATCTGAAGACAGAATGATTGCACAAGCTCTGGAACTATTAGGTACATATGTTTATTTATAGTAGCAACCTCACACTAGAAGAAGGACCCTAATATTTTTTTAGGTATAATTCTGACCAAGTTCTTCATCTGGTTTCCTAAACCACACATGATAAGCAGCAGCAAATGAAAAGACTTAGAAATATAGAAATGCTCAAAGAAAACATTTGGATCCTAGTCTAGATTTAGACAATGAAGGAGGGAAAAACAAACAAACAAACCAACACACCAAAACAAAAACAAAAACAAAAAACAAAAAAAACCTCTGTGGGTGACAGGCACAGAGGAGGGCACTTGTTGGGATGAGCACTGGGTGTTATATGGAAATCAGTTTGACAATAAATTATTAAAAAAAAAAGAGAGAGAGAGAGAGTGAACTCTTAAGAACCTTTTCACCCAGAGGTCCTGAAACGTGCTGTGCTGTATAAAGGACGTACTTGATGGTATCTCTGAAACCCTTTTTTATTGCTCTTTTTTTCTTTTCTCATTCTATGTGTTTATTTGTATGTATTTGTTTTTGGCTTGATGTATAAACAAACAGAATAGAGGAGGCACAATGCTGTATGCCAAGAATGCAGCCTATAAGGAAATGTTTTTAAAGCAACAGTGGAGGAAGAATAGAGCAATGCCTGGGGCCTGATAATATTGCCTGGTGGCAGGGGCAGGTCTGCCTAACAGGACAGTGATACAAGCTTTTTATTTTTTCTTAAATTTTATTGCCTGTCAGAGTGGATAGAGTTTTCCAGGCAAAATAGCTGAGTAATAACTTGGGACTAAACTCAAATACTTTGTCAGTGCAGCTCTCACCCACTATGTGGATGGATGTGCCCTAAAATGGACAAGCAGCTAGGGTCTTGTCTGTCAGTGACTTCAGGTGTCAGAGGATGTAGTCTCCACTCTTGGAAAACAAGAGCACCTGGATCTGAATGAGGAATGACCTTGAATGAGTGGAGTGGGATTACCCTCAACCAGAATGGTAAGGGGGAGGCTGGGATTACTACGGGGAGGGAGGGGAGCTATTCAATGTATTTATTTAGTTTTTGCTTTGTAGAAGCCACGTAATCATACCATGTGCATAATAGGTGATGAGACCATACATATCGGAGAAGGGTTTACTGACAGGAGTTGAAATCATAAGACCTGTGTGTTGATACTAATTGTGCAGGTCAGTATAAACTCTCCAAGTCTCAGTCTCATTACTGGTAAAATGAAGGTACTAAAAGCTATCTCACAGGTAAGATTTTCTGTGAGGATGAGCAATGATGATTTATGTGAACATGCAAAAGGAAAGCTAGTTGTTGACAATTATAAAACTAAGCTCCAGGCAATGTAAATCTGAATGTTTTGACATAATCACTCTGCTCATCATAATTAGGTTAAGTTAATTGGTAAGCAGTTACACAAACAGCTGAGTTGGAAACAGTTAAGAGACAGCTACACCAAGTACAGCTAAGATTATCTGTGCAAGAGAAAAGGTATGTGTCCCTCACAACACCTGCTTCGAGGTTCCTCTGAAGACCTGAGCCCAGGAGTGGGTGGGAATATGTGTGTGGATTTCTCCCTTCTCTGACCACAGGTATCTGGAGGTAGGGTATTCTGAGAACCCAAGAAAGTCTGGAGGCAAAGCCTTGGCTTTGGGATTCAGGCACACTTTAGTTTGAGGACCTGTTTTAGTGTTTACTACCTATGTGACCTTGCATTAATTATCCTTAATTCCTCCACTTATGAAGCTGTGATAAAGACACCCTGCCGAACTGGTTGTAGAATTAAAATCAAAGCAAATCAATCATGTGAATCAATCATGGCATCTTCCATCCACTGCACGTGGGCTAAGGTAAACACTGAGGTCCCAGGTCAGACTACTCTCAGAACAGTCTTCGCAGGGTGCATACTAAAGGGAGGAAGGAAGAGGGATGTCTAGATGTAGGGTAGTAACCAGTCCTCCTATCAACATAGAAATGAGAAGAGTCTCCTGAAAGCTGGGGGCCACAGCCTCTTCTTTCTCTCCATTCTTTGGGCAGTGTTAAAAATAAGAAGAATCCTTCTCCTTCCACAGTCCCTTCACCCTTACCATGCTGGCAATTCACCAACTAAATCACTGGAGTTCCTAAGCACTTCCTCGTTCCACCCCACCCCCTTCCTAACAGTAAAGTTAGATACTCCACACCATTCATTCTCGGCATGAATCCGTTTAAACGGCTTATTTTCATGGTTCCTTATAGTGATAGACAACTGAGCAAAAAGAATAAAGCAGGGGTATATTAGCAGTACTTTGGGCATCAGGACATTGAAGGGGACGGGGAATACAAGTGAGGCACTGCAGCCAAGAGTGGGTGGAAGAACTGAAGGTCTGGGCATGAAAGGGAGCAAAAGTAGGGCGGAGAAAACTAAGGAGGGTCTGAGTATGAGGCAAAGGAAGTCCTGAGTCTGGGGCAAGTCCTGTTTTATACACTGGAAATAATTACAGAATCAGAGAACAGTAGAGTTAGAAATTTAGAGGATTATCTCTTCTGGGGGCTTCAGAAACAAATAGATTCAAGGGTCAGGCAGAGAATATTAATTAGGGAAGCAGGAAGGATATAACAGATAGCAAAGGGAACCGTGAAGAACTTAAGCAAGTGTGTCTTTCCCAAAGACAACATGATTGTGCTGTGCTGGCCAAAAGAACTTGACTGTGGGAGGAATTTCTCCAGTCCTTTCAATGTTATAAATGGGATTCCTAAGCATTAAAATACATAACAGAATATTTTATGATGTGACCTTATACAGAAATAGCTCAGGCAGGCTCTTTTCTCCAAGGACTTGAAAGTTGGGTCAGATTTGAAGATCTCACAAGAAATGGGTTAGCTCCTGATACTCCAAGAGATCCTCAAATCCTAAAGACTATAGGAGGTTCCCAGTTCCCTCTCAGGTAAGAAGAACTTTTATCCTCCAAGGCAACCCAGGAGTGAGTCCAGGCTACATCTAGAGACTCCTCAAAGAAAGATTTAAATATTCTAGTGTGACTGAAATTCTATAAGTCAGAAATGAGTACTGAAGGTATCGAAAAGGGTGGTTCACTCATTGTTTCCACTAAAACTCCATTATACCTTCTGAGTAAATTAAGATCACAGCATGAGGGATGAGGGCAGGTCACAGGAACAAGCTTGAAGAGGCAGCTATGAAGTCACAAGGTCCAGAACAAAGGCAGGTGAAACACGTTTGCTTGGGGCAAGCAAGCCACATCTCCTCTTTTAGGCCCTAATAAACCATACTATCATCAATATTTTGGGTGTGTGACATGTATAGTTTTGATGTCAAACATTAATTGCCCATCTTTGACTAATTCAAAGAGAGGGACTATGGATTTGTTCCAGTCTGTGTTTGAATTCCAGCTCCATTATTTCTTAGCTACGCCACACAGGGGGAATCACTTCACTCTTCAGTGCCATATTTTCTCATCTGTGAAACAGTGACAGTACGACTTGTCTTGAAAGGTGGTGAAGTTAAAAGGTAAAATACAGATGCAATGTGCTCTGCAGATTTAGGAAGTATTTGATGAATAACAGCCACTGCTATTATCTCTTGTAATCTTTGCTATTGTTGTCATCATAGTAGGAACAGACAAGTGCCATTACACACAGCAAGCCCTGCCCTCATGCCTGTTTCTCAACCCCTCCTGGGATTTCCCAAACATGCAGGGCCCATGTGTCCCCCAGGAGACCTACCATGACTGCATAGGTCATTCAGTGTGCATTCTGGTTTACAGAAGCAAGGAACAGGATGAACAAAACTCCATGGACCGTCCATGCCTTTTTACTCAAGCTCTTTGGGACACAATTAGTAAGCGATATTTCTAGCAGCTTGTGATTTGCAGTAAGTAATTGCAGACTAGTGCTCTTTCTTCTATTGCTACTTGCTAAACACCCACATAAAGGATCAGATCACAAAATTCACTATAAATTGAAATATATGTTTCTCTTTGGGAAGCATTATCTGGGAATAATTCAACAAGAATGAGGAGGAAAACACAACCCTAATTTCTAGTCTTCATTTCATAGCACCACCTTGATTATTTTCAGCCTTAATTTGGTGTACAATAATGAAAAGAGATATTTCTTCTTACATTTTTGTTAATGTAGATTTTTTTTGGGGGGAGTGGTCCAGCCAATGAATTTATACTAAGTGTCAGGCAAAGTAAGGAAAAGCAAAATGAACTTGTTGAGGCATGTAAGTGAGAAAACACATTCTCATGGTTCTCTAATCACCTGAATAATGGAAGTCAGGGTTTTCTTCCTAATGTTATCTTCTTTTCATAGACTGATGTTGTTAATATGAGAGAGCAGGCAAGAGTGTTAATTATTGTTCTCCGATTAGAAACTAGCATGGGTTGGGGCGCCTGGGTGGCTCAGTCAGTTAAGTGTCTGACTTCAACTCAGGTCATGATCTTACAGTGTGTGAGTTTAAGCCCCACGTCGGGCTCTGTGCTGACGGCCCGGATCCTGGGACCTGCTTCAAATTCTGTGTATCCCTCTCTCTCTGCTCCTCCCCTGCTCATGTTCCATCTGTCTCTCTCTCACAAAAATGAATAAACCTTTAGAAAAATGTTTAAAAAAAAAACTACAATGGGCTGTATTCAAGCTCCTACTCTTCAAATTTTAGTATAAACTAAAAATATGACCCCAAATCCATCAACTGATTAATAAATAAAATGCAGCCTATACCACAGTGGAATATTATTTAGCAACATAAAGGAATGAAGACTGAAGCATGCTATACTGTGAATGAAACTTGAAAGCATTGTGTCAAGTAAAAGAAGCCAGGCAGAAGACTCCGTAATGTATAATTCCACTTGTATTAAATGTCCAAAACAGGCAAATCCATAGGGGTAGAAAGTGGATTGGAGGCTGCCTGGGGCTGAGGTGGTGGTGCTGGGGGTGTGGAGTGACTGCTAAGATGTATGAGGTTTCTTTCTGGAATGATAAAAATGTTTTGGAATTACATAGTGATAATGGTGTACAACTCTGTGAATATACTAGAAACCACTGAATTTTATACTTAAAAAGGGTGAATTGTATGGCATGTGAATTGTATCTCAATATTCGACGTTGGAAATTCTTGCTTGTCATCATCATATTCCAAAAAAAAACATTCACTGCAAGCTTACCTTGTGAGATTCGGTGAATTCTTGAGTGACACTGCATTAGCAAAACAAGTTTTGAAATCCTTGTATGTAAATCTCCACTTGGTTTCCATAGTTTTATAAACAAAATTTCCTGCCAATTTTAAATTTAAAAAAATTGCCTTGGGTGATTCTTTCCTTTTATTGAATTTTCTCATAGGATAAAATAAGTGTTCACATTTCTTTTTTGTTTGCTTTTGTTTTGGTAATGAAGTGGAGTCAAAATGGAATTAAGTAAAAATTATATTGTATGGCTTCTTGAAAGCAGCAGAAGATTAAATAAGGAACATACCCAAAGTGGGAAAAAATAAGTTCCTTAATCGAGCACATTAATAAAAAAGATCTCTCAAATAAAATGTTGTTTCACAGACATCTTAAACACTTAACTGAAGCATCATACACACATGTTGAAAAAATGCCAAGTTTTACATCTTGGTCTTCTAGCAACCTAATACGATATAAATTTCCAGAAAAATGAAAAGATTAATGCAATTTTTATAAAAAATGTACACATATATATCACCGGTGTTACTTTTTTCTTTATTTTTTTTAATGTTTAATTATTTTTGAGACAGACAGAGACAGAGCATGAGTGGGGAGGGGCAGAGAGAGAGGGAGACACAGAATCCAAAGCAGGCTCCAGGCTCTGAGCTGTGAGCACAGAGCCCCATGCGAGGCTTGAACCTACGAACTATGAGATCATGACCTGAGTAGAAGTTGGATGCTTAACCAACTGAGCCACCCAGGTGCTCCTCTTTATTTTTTAGTATAATGCATTAAGAGTTATCATTAATGCAAGGTTCATTTTAACAATGTGTAACAATGTGGTATTAAGAGCTCTGGAGGCCGACTGATAGGAATCTTGATTCTCTTACTAATGCCCTGGAGAAGTTTCTTAATCTCTCTAGGCCTCAATTTCAACATCTATGAAATGATAATAACACAGGATTGAGAGAATTCAATGATGCCACATTTAAAGTGTTTACTAGGATGCTGGGCATGCTGGTCAGCTGATACTAGTGTATCATCATCACCTTCTTTGTAGCATTGCTTAATGCCCTTTTATAGGATCATGTCTTATTTCAGTGATCCTTCTGATAAAGTCCACAGATTTCAATTAGAGAAGGAATGACGCAAACCGCTTCAGTCCTACTACAGTGAGACACTTTCCTCTGTTTATCTCAAGTTCATATTATAATTCCAAGAAACCACACATCCTTTTTGCTAACAGGCCTCTAACCACAATTTCATAAAATGTCCTTTTTTCCATCAAGAAAGCCAAACATAATATCTTGTTCATCTTATTATAAGCAGAAGAGCTGCTGTATGAGCACTGCGGTATCACAGACAATAATGGCTGTAATTACTATCCACCTGACAAAAAAATCACCTAAGACAGACATGTGGTTCCATCAACTGAATGAAAAATGAAAACAAGGGAACAATGCTCACTCAACCTTATGTATTGATATTTGATTTACAGTTCAGCAGCATTATATGTAGCCTATAAGTAATTTCTCATTCAACTGTATTCCCCAGTAATATGCTAGGTGACACGGATATACTCTAAACTTAAAACATGCTCTCTTACCTTAACTTTAAAACCTTGTTCTGGTAATTAAGATTATCTTAAGACTTTGAAATTCTGTGATCCTGTTAGGAAATATTAGGAAGTTTTTGTTCAAGATTTAGGTTTTTATTTTTGAAAAGTTAAAAAAAAACCTTATTCTGAAACATGCTGTATTCAAAACAAAAAATAAGCAAGTTTGTCAGTTACAAGATGAGGCTCAGTAAAGCAAGACAAGCGTCAGTAAAATGTTTGTGCCTGACACATTTATCCTCTGTGACATTAGACACAGATCGCCATTTCATGACAAATTTTAAGTAGTTTAGAAAAGTTCATGGTACGGTAAACAGTGACAGTAATCTTTACAAGATTCCTCCCTTCCAAAAAAATATTTTGTCATCTTAGTATAAACATTCCCATTCCGGAGGTTCCCAAATTGTCTGGGAACTATCCCGTAGGCACCATTCCTGGAGACAATCTCATCAGGTGAAAGGTAAAGGCTGGTAGTGCTGTTTCCAGACGGCTGCACCTGAAAGGTGTTCAGCATTTACTGTGGGTCTGATGTGAGTCACCCTCGGCTGGCTTGTTACATGTCACAGCTAGGGAGCAGGGCTTTAGAGACTAGTGTGGCATATTATACATTCAATCTTATGAACCAGGTTTTAGCTGACCAGTTGTTGGGGAGATAAAATGAATTGAGACTACAATTACTGAACTAATTTGATTCGTTAGCTCAAGGAGGGAAGCCTTAAACATTTCAAAGTTTGTTACAGAAACACAGATATATAGACACATACTCATACGCACACACACATACACACGCCAAGTCAAAATAAACAAACAAAAACAACAAAACAACCCCCCAGCCAAACAAAAGAAACAGAAGAGAGAAATACTAACCAAAAAAGCAACTGTACCCAAGACCTAACCACTCCCTGCTATCCAAAAAACAATGCTTTGGATTTAGGCCAGCAAAGACTCCTAACATTTGGTCCTATGTTATTCTACATCAGGCTTTTGAAGAAAAACAAAATGAAAGATCTAGACACATTGATTTCATCTCCACATAAAAAGGTTTTAAAGATCAGCATTTTAAGAAATAAGTCAGAGAAAGACAATTATCATATGATTTCACTCATTTGTGGAATTTAAGAAACGAAATAGATGAACATAGGGGAAGGGAAGCAGAAATAAGAAAAAAAACAGAGAGGGAGGCAAACTATGAGACTCTTAAATACACAGAACAAACTGAGGGTTGCTGAAGGGGTGTTGGGTGGGGGATGGGCTAAATGGGCAATGGGCATTAAGGACACTTGGTGGGATAAGCACGGGGTGTTATATGTAAGTGATGAATCACAATTCTGTTCCTGAAATCATTATTATGCTATATGTTAACTAACTTGGATTTAAAATAAAAAAAGAAGAAAACTTGAGTATTTTAGTATTTTACTATCATTAAAAAAATGATCAGCATTTTATAAGGGATCAGGATAAAACTACTACAATAAAGATTTCACCCAGTTAAAAAATTTTTTTTAATGTTTATTCATTTTTGAGAGATGGAGAGAGACAGAGCATGAGTTGGGGGGAGGGGCAGAGAAACAGACACAGAATCCAAAGCAGGCTCCAGGCTCCAAGATGTCAGCACAGAGCCCGACACAGGGCTCAAACCCAAGGACCACGAGATCATGACCTGAGCCAAAGTTGGACGCTCAACCAATTGAGCCACCCAAGCGCCCCTCACCCAGTTTTTTTAAATGTCAAATTTACAGGAAGAAACAAAAATAAGATACTAACAAAAAGATAAGTGATAGATAGCATTTAAAAAATTGCTAGCATGTTGATCAATTAATGTGACAGTGGCAGTATAAAGAAATAAACATTAATTTTTTTCTAATTACCTAAGTTTTGTTTTCTGTTATTTCTACACAGAAATCTTTATTTATTTTTTTAATCTAAGGAAGTTTGAGATGTTTATTCCAGGAATTCACTTTGAAAACTAGTGGCATGGATACCAGCCTGCTTCTTCTTAGACTTGCCATACAACAGAAGCTATGTCATCCCTGAGTATACTCTGACTCAGTATAAATGAGTTTATAATAAAATGAAATACTTTATAATGGGACTTTTATTCTATTACTTTATAAGAGAGAAAAACAATATTTAAACAATCCAGGGAAAAAAGAGAGAAAACTTCCATTCTTTTGGATGTATTGCATTCCTACACTTCTCTCCTGTTTGTAGCTCACATGCTAGGAGGTGTGTTTGGGTTCAAGAGAAGAGTAGGGAATAACTAGTCTTTTTCATGGAATGCTCAACAGGATGTATAGTAGTTCAAGGCAGATTAGTCAGCTCCTGTTAGTAACCTCAAAAATCAGAACGTCTAAGAGTTAATGAAATTAGATCCTAGTATAGCAGCTCCAAAGATTCAATGCTCTGAATTTATTTAAACAGTTACATCAGGAGTAGAACACAGCATTAAAATCAGTAAGAGGCTCAGATTGGATATATTTTTAAAACAAAGGAAAGATTGTCTTAGTAAACTAGGTTAACACGTCCAACGATTTACTCCCTCAATTCTAAAACGGATCAATTCTTCTAAGCCATTGCTCCCATCTCATAAAGCCACCACTCTGCAAATGAATAGTGTAAGGCTACAGGAATGTAAAACCCTAAGGCTTAGTTTAAAAGAATCTATAGTGAAATAAAGGAGATGAATTCCAAAAAGGCAGAGTTTCACTAGGGTCATTCTGGAAAACTGTGACACATACCTTCAAGAAGCATGCCAGGAAAGTTCACAGCAATTATCTCACTGGCAGTTCTCACTATTGTCCAGTCATTTTATCTTAACCACTGATAGTTAATCTTAGATGGCTGTTGTTTGTCTGTGCAAGAAGCAAGACTTTAAGACAAAGTAGGAGGAGACACCAGAGCCAGATTTGAAAATTGAAATCAGTGGCACGTAGACAAAGATTGGTTTCCCACAAGAGAATTAAAACACACAATGTTTATAACTTAAACATTACTGCAATTCCAAGGTAAATCAATACAATTTAGATCTCTCTCTAATTCTCCCTTTTAAACTTTTATTTGCAACAGATGACAATTTTACAATTTCTTGGAAAGCCATTGAATAGAACATAAAATTAACTTACTAGTTTAACAAATAAGTTCATGATCAAGCCTAATGTGTCCTTAATACAGAGGTTTGTTAGTTTTTGTTTTGTTTTTGCTCAGAAAGATCTGAGCAAAGCAAAAGAAAAAATACAACTGCATTTTCAAAGCTCTGAAATATAGTGCCTTATATAATGAACAACGCTAAGTGCAACTTAGCAAAAAACTTTCTACAAAACAAACTTTATGTAATAATTATATTACTTAAAGTAAGAGATCTAGTAGCATCCATGCAGTTATCCTCACACGCGAGTTTACTAACTGAACAATAAAACATATAGAGTTATTCTATGAAGCAGAGGATCAAAATTAGTTGATAGTAAAGCCTTACTTAGATTGTAGAAAGACAATTTGCCACACCTACTCCCAACCTATTTAAGGACCTCCTATTAGCATCTATTGAGTCTATCTTCCAACTCATGAAGTTAAGAAATTTAACTTTAATTATTACCAAGGAATTAGGAGGTGAAAAATAATTTCTCCTAAAAAAACACTGGAGATGATAGCTAGCTAATTAGATAGACAGACAGGGATAGAAATATTTTCCTTCCTCTATTTCCAAAAAAAAATCTGGAGTAACACTTATAATTCATTGCATAATTTCTATCTTCAAATCTTCAAAGTTAGTTTATGAGATAATGTTTCATTAGAACAAAATAAATAATTTGTTAACTTTTGGAATGTAGCATATTGTATTGAGACTGGTTGAAATTCTAGAAATAAAAAGCTGATTCATGTTAAGCTTGTCATATAGCTGAAGTGGAGAACTTCTGTTTGTGAACATTCGATGTGCTTTCACCCAAATGAAACTGCTTTGTCACTGCTACTGCAGTCTAGAAAACAGTTTCCACTGTCCACTCTGGTGGCCCCCTCAAGTTACTGCATCAAGCTAAAGAAATCAGAGGGTTGAAAATCTGGACGAGGTAGTTAAGCAGTTAACCAACTTTCAAAGGCAGAAGATAAATGATAACAATGCTGATTTCCACAGTCTAAATGAACAGTAGAGTGTGCCCTTTACTGAATCTAACTATCTTCATCACACATCCTCCTGCTTCTACCCTCCACCAGTCTTCATTGTACAACCCTTACTGTCTGTCTGAATCCCTCCCGTCCCATGGTCTTTCCTTCCCCTCCCCTGCCCCTGCTCCTCCCCCTCTTTCTTGTTTTCACCCCCAACTCAGTCACTTTAAGGAATACAACTTTGGAAAAAAGAATGCTTAGTATTTACTAGTTAAAGAAATTTCTTCGCAATATTTAAATAAAAATTAAACATTTTATTTTTCAAGGAGGGAAATACATATGTATTGATGTGCTATATAGTCGGCGTGTGACTTTCTGTTGTTAATTTTTCTGTAGATAAGCAATCATTACCAGGAAAATAAGAGGTTCCCTTATTCTCACAGCACCCTAGATTCATATGGAAGAATAGAGCACAAAGCTCAGATTGGAGAAGTCCTGGTCTCTGAAGTATAAGTCCCTGACCCCAAGGAAAGGATGAAGGTCAATCGTTCCCAGTAAATGGGCAGCTGCCATGAAATAGGTTTCTACAACCTCTCCAGAAGTCAATTCTGCTTTCAGTTACTCTCACTATTGCTAAGTTATTTTGCTTAATTAACCTAAATAACTAGGCTGAACTTTCCCATTCTGCTCATCATTAACTCGCCGGAATAGTTTTCACGTGCTTCAGGACAATTATTGGATTATGTATTGGCCTTCTCTTCCTCATGTATAATCTCTACAAATCATTTAACCTTTTCAAAAGTGTTTTTTCTTATTTCTAACACTTTTTTTTACTGATACTATTTTCTCCAGAGTTTCACTATCACCTTTAATTATGAAATGTGAAAGTGATAAATATTGGAAAATAATCGCTATTATAATAATGAAATAATGAGTAAAAGAAATGTAGTATACTTTACAAAGTCCTTTCTTGGGCATGATGTCTTCTGATTCTGACAAATCTGTAAGGTACGTATGGCAAGGAATATAGGTCCCATCATCCTCAGATGAGGAAATTGAAGACCCCAAAGGCTGCCATTCTGAAGAATGTACAGCCATGTAGTGCCAATGACTAAACTAGAACTTGGGATTTCTCACACCAAAACTTTTATACTTTGTATTTCTAAAATGTTAGGCTGCCTACTCATACCAAAGCATATGATATACTCTTAGTGAATTGTTCTGTCTTTCAGAACAAAAATAATTTAAAAATTCCAAAACATATATATTAACAATTTTTATAATATACATACCTATATATCTATATTTGCATGTCACCACAAACAAATATTTCTTGCTAAGAATTTGAATGCTCATGTGGTCTGCTATCACGGATTGGGTTTAAGAAAGCATGTTGTTGTGGTTACTTTGACAATCTTAATATACTTTGTTATGTATAAATGTGAAATTACAATGCTATTTCTTCAACAAATAATATTAGAAAGTTTAAACCCTAAAGGTAGAACTATTTTATTATTATTATTATCATTATTATTATTATTATTTTAGAGAGAGAGAGAATACAAGCAGACGAGAGGGACAGAGGGAGAGAGAGAAGCAGGCTCCACACTCAGCACAGAGCCCAGTGTGGCACTCGATCCCACAATCCTGGGATTATGCCTCTAGTCAAAATCAAGAGTCTGATGCTCAACTGACTGAGCCACCCAGGTGCCCTAAGGCAGAACAATTTTAAAGTGATGAATAAAATGTATTTACTGTCATTACCTTATTGCTCTAGAAAGCAAAACCTAAGAACACAAAAGTAGGTGGTTTGGAGATAAGGTTCAAGACAATCTCAGTAATCCTAATTTACTGAGACTTAATCTAAATGCTGGTGACAAAACTACGAGAAAACCTTCTGGCAATTCTGATAGTAACCAAATCTAAACCTTCAACACAGCCCTGCAAGCCCTCACTCTAGACTCTCTTTGAAACTCAACAATATTCCTACTCCTTTCTCTCTCAGAAAGTAATTCACTTGGCTTTCTCGAAGTCAAGATTGTCCACTGTTATGGAATGAACATTGTGTCCCCCCAAAATTCATATGTTGAAGCCTTATCTCCCAGTGTGACTTTGTTTAGAGAAAGTGTCTATGAGGAAGGAATTAAGGTTTAAGATGGATTTGGGGCCCTAGAAGTGAGGTGCATGCTAGAGTCGAGACCGAGTCAACTCAATATTACCATGAATGGACTGTTGGTATAAGTATGCTTATTAAAAGCAATTCTGGTAAAAACTCAGAAAGAAGACCTGGAAAAAAGGCTTCTATCATTGGAGAATACATAAGTAATCATGAACAGAATGTTGGGAGAAACATGGATGTTAAAGGCCATTCTGTGAGGTCTCAGGCAGAAATGAGGAACATGTTATTGGAAACTGAAGAAAAGGCAATCTTTGTTATAAAGTGGCAAATAACATGGCTGAATGATGGTCTACAGTTGTGGTAGACAGAACTTATGATCAATGAAACCAGATATTTAGCAGAAGAGATTTCTAAGCGAAGTACTGAAGGTGTGACTTGGGTCTTCCTTACTGTGTACAGCAAAATGTGAGAGAAGAGAGATGAGCTGAAGGAGGAATTGTTAAGGAAAAAGGAACCACATTGGAGATTTGGAAGACTGTCAGCCTATTCCTATTGGAAAAAAAAAAAAAAAGAACAACAAAAAAAGTAACAACAACAACAAAAAGAATGCTTGTTCTAAAGAGAACACTAAAAGTGTGGCTGAACAATCATTTGATAAAAAATCATGGGTTAGACTAATGGATTTAGTCCATCTCAGCCATCTTGGCAGGTGCCAGGAATAGAGGTGGGATTATACCAGCAGAGACACTGTCAGTTTGAACCAAAGGGGACAGAGAAAGTAGGACAGTATAAAGGAAAACTGTCAGACTTTGTAGATTCCACAGGACCAGACAAAGGAGCTACTGGGTTATTCCTAGAGGAAAAGGAGGAATGACTCCTCAGGCAACTCAGAGATCACTAGGGCTGCCATTACAAGCCCAAGAGCAAGGCTGCTTCCTTACAGGTTTCAGAGGGCTGAGCACCTGCACAGAGCCAGGGGGACAAGGTCACTACCACCAGCTGAAGGGGAGGGCCCACTCTACCTAGTCACAGGGCTAAGATTAGTGGGCATGGTGGGTGGGTCATCCAGCCAGAGAAGGATTATTCTGAAGCCTTAAAATTCTAAGGAATTTGCCTTGCTGGGTTTTGGACATGCTTAGCATCTGTCATCTCTTCCTTCTTTCCATTTCTCCTTTTGGAAAGAGAATATCCTATGCCTGTTCCACCATCATATTTCAGAAGCACATAACTTGTCTAGATTCACAGGTTCATGGTTGGAGAGGCATTTTGCCACAGGTTTATCCTGAATCTTACCCACATGTGATTTAGACGATACACTGATGAGACTTTGGACTTCTTTAGAGTAGGTACTGGACTTAGTTAAGATTTTTGAGGCTGTTGGGATGGAACAAATGTATTCTGTATAAAAGAAAGGCATGAATTTTGTGGGACCAGGAAAAGAATATTATGGACTGATATGTTCAAGTTCCAACCCCAAGTATGACTGTATTTGAAGGTGAAGCCTTTATAGAGGTAAAGTTAAATTAGGTCATAAGGGTAGGGCCCTGCTCTGATAGGATTAATGTTCTTATAAGACAAGACATGAAAAAGCTACTGCTTTTTCTCTGCAAATATGAAGTCACAGTGATAAAGCAGCCATCTTTAAACCAGGAAGAGAGGTCTCACCTGGAATCAAATTGGCCAGCACCTTGTTCTGGGATTTTTAGCCCCTCAAACCATAAGAAAATACATTTCTATTGTTTAGATCACTCAGTCTATGGTATTTTGTTATGATAGCCTGAGTTAAGACATCATTAATCACTTGAAGTAACACACAAGTAACAGTCTATGTTTTGGCAACCTAGGCCACCAATTAGTTCCAAATACCCTTACTTTTTTGCCTTTTCTTATGCTGATCTCCGCCTGAAATTCTTCTTTTCTGTCTTCTGTCAAAATTTAATCTTCAAGTTATATTATGTCATACTCACAAGAAGTTTTTCTAAACCTACTATACCCAAAAGACACACACACACACACACAGCCCCAGCAGGTCATCCCTGTCCCATTTGTATCAGCTCTCATGTCACTGACTTACTTTATTTTATTGTTCTCTTGAATGCCGAATTCTTTGAGGGAGGAAAGAAACTGTGTTTACTCATCATAGTACACTCTGCAGTGTTTAGCAAGTAGTGGGTACTCAGCAATTATGTTTGGTCAATACAGTTGAATTACATTTATCTGAACTGTCAAGTTTCCTTTTTCAAAAATAACTTTTTAGATTTTGAATTAATTCTAGACTTATAGAAAAAGAGGCGAAAATAGTACAAAATTTATGCACATTCTTTGCCCAGTCTCCCCAATGGCAGCACCTTATACATTTATTAAAACCCAGAAATTAACATAATATTACATTAGCTTTGTATTACATAATTTTACAAACTAAACTGCAGGAGTTCTTTTCTTTAGTTTCACCAGTTTTCCACTAATGTCTTTATTTTTTTGCAGGATCCAGACCAAGATCCCACAATGCATTTACTTGTTGTATCTGCTTAGTCTCCTCCAATCTATAACATTTTTTCCTTTCCTTTCAATGACCTGGAAACTTTTGGAGATTACTAGTCAATTATTTTGTAGAATATTCCTTGAGTTGGTTTTAATGATAATTTCTTGTTATTAGATTGAGGTTATGCATTATTAACATAAATACCAGCTTATAGGGATATGTATTTTAGTATGTCCTACTATCATCATATTGTGACATATCACATAGATATATCTTATTACTGGTGATGTTAACCTTGATCATTTGGTTAAAATTTTGTCTTCAAGATTGCTCCACTATAAAGTGATTAGATGTTCCCTTGTAATTAATATCTTGGGGTGGGGGTATCTTGAGATTATGCAAATATCCTATTTTTCACAGCTTTCATCTATTCATTCAAGCATCCCTTGGCAGAGCTTGGTAGAAAGAATCATTTCTGTGGTGTTTACCTAATGGTGATTACAAACGTTCCTTATTCTTTTGAAGTGCCAATTTTCAAAACAAACTGATCCACTGCAGTTTTCTGTGGAGAAATAAAAGGCAAAGGCCTGGAATTCCCTGTATATTGAGGTAAGGGGTGAAGTCCGAATAAGAGTCTAAAGGATCAACAAGTGTAATAGAAGACTCAGGGGCATCCATATCCAGACGAGGGACACGTTTCAGGCATAGGGAGCTCTGGTGCCTGCTTTCATTTGATGTATGTGGCCCATCACAATCTTTTGCTCCTCCTCCTCAGGTTTTTAGCACAGTTAGTCTGAAGGCTTGTTGTAAAGACAATTGAAAATGTTTGTGTGGTAGTGGGGTGGGGGTGTGGTGCCTGGGTGGCCCCAGTTGAACAGCCTGACTCTTGATTTTTGGCTCAGGTCATGATTCCTGGATTCTGGTAATCAAGCCCTGCATCAGGCTCCCCTCTGAGTGCGAAGTCTGTTTAAGATTTTTCTCTCTCTCTCCCTCTGCCCCTTTCCTACACTCACGCCTGTGTGTGTGCTCACTTTCTCTCTCTCTCTCTTGTGAAAAAAAAAAAAAGGGAAATAGATGTAGGGGGAGGAAGAGGAGAGGGAGAGCAATAGAACTTAGACGTATTTCTTATCAAAAGCTATTTCTCATATCTTCTTTGAAAAAAATTTTATAATGAATATTTGCTAATGTTATAGTAGTGTAGTCGTACCCTTTAAAACTATTATTAATTCATTTATTTGGTGATTGATCTTAGCCAATATTTTCAGAATGTTTATTCCAATATGTCTATAAACAATGGAACATATAATTGTGGAAGATAGAAACAATAACCTACTAATTGTACATTTAGCTGGAACCCTAGCACTTAGTTACTCGTTATATTATAGCTAAACCTAATAATTTTCTTATTGTACTTTCTGCTACATTTCAACATGATTTTACAAAAATGCACTTTAAAAGTTTTAAGTATAAATGTTCATAAAAAGCTATTACAGATAATTATTAAAATATTTCTCATGCCAATACCATACAGTCTTGATGACCACCACTTTGTAGTAGAGGTTAAAGTCTGGGATTGTGATGCCTCCCGCCTTGGTTTTATTCTTCAGTATTATTTTGGCTATTCGAGGTCTTTTGTGGTTCCATACAAATTTTAGGATTGTTTGCTCTAGCTTTGAGAAGAATGCTGGTGCAATTTTGATTGGGATTGCATTGAATGTGTAGATTGCTTTGGGTAGTATTGCCATTTTGACGATATTTATTCGTCCAATCCATGAGCATGGGATGTTTTTCCATTTCCTTGTGTCTTCCTCAATTTCCTTCATAAGTTTTTTATAGTTTTCAGTGTAGAGGTCTTTCACATCTTTGGTTAGGTTTATTCCTAAGTATTTTATGGTTTTTGGTGCAATTGTGAGGGTAAGGGGGATGAGGGAGGGGGGAGAGGGGGTGATGGGCATTAAAGAGGGCACATGTTGGGATGAACACTGGGTGTTATATGTAAACCAATTTGAAAATAAACTATTATATAAAAAAAAAATAAATGTGAATTTCTCTAAAAAAAAAAATATTTCTCATGTTTTCATGTTAACAGTTAATACATCTATATTTCAAATCACCTTCTAGTATATTTTGTGTTTTCAATCTTTTCATATACACATGTATAATTTCAATACTTCAAGTTATTCAAAAACAAATTAAAGACTTTTTTAAAAAGGTTTAAGTAAGATTCAAACTTATAGATCTAAATTGATTCAAAATAGGAGTAAATTACTTATCAGTACATTAAATTTGGTACAAAATATTAATCTTCCTTCATTTTCAAATGATTCTGTTTTATGACATTGATACCAGTGATTTGATAATATCAAGAAGTTGAGATAAGGCTTGGCTTTCTCACAAATCAATATGTAAATTTATTTCATTATTATGTCATATGTTATATATTTATAGGTTGTTAAAATGAATACAAGTTTATAGTTGGAATTTTTTATAATGACATTAAAGGTCTATATAAGATCATGACACATGGCTCTATTTCTTTTCTCTTTACTGTTATTAACTTCTGGAAAATAAATAACATTTCATTTTAGTTTTTAAAGTGTGGAAATAACCTCATCAAATCCTTAAATATACAGGTCTTTGACTTTCATGGAGAAGGTGCAATCAAATGTAGGAGCTGTAAAATTTTTCCTGTTGTACTCAATAGCTGAATTCATTTATGAAACTACTAGTTTGGAATTGTTTCCTTTTATTTTGATTATGGAAACAAAGATGGAGTCATTAGAAGCCAAAAGCAGTAAGGAAGGTGGGTGACAAGTTTGGGGTTTTATTCACAATAAGTGTAAGATCTTATGTGGCTCATTAAGTGATTAAAGACAATTCTGACCAGACTGAGAAACAGATCCCGTTGTAATATATACCAGTGGTATGACCTTTTGGGAATATTACCTCAGGGACAACAGGGTGTGGGCTACATAACCTCTGGCATACTGTAACCACCTTCACACAGGCAGCTTTTGATGATTTGTACCAATGAGAGTAAACAAGTGGAAATTTAAAAAGGTGGACTACCCATGAAAAAATATAGTTACATGGAAAGGAAGTAGATTGATTGCTTTGGGCAGAGTTACCATGCTTCTAATGGCCTCATACAAGTGCTGATTCTGAAAGTGGTTTCTTACATAATGGCCAATCTACAATGTGAATAATCCACACTGAGCTAATTATAATTAGAGCTTTATAAGGATCCTACTGATTTTCTTGCCAGAAATTCATGGCAATTCTTGGGTAGATCTAAATGATGACAATAAGCTTTACTCTGGAAATTTTTAAACATCAAATTACGTGAATGGATTTTTTCCCCCAAATTACAGTCTTAGAATCGGAATTTTTAGTTGTTGTAACAGGTAATGCATGAATACTATCTTGTAAAATGTAGAAGAACACTGCTATTTATAAGCAAGTCCTAGTTGTATATTTAAAAAGGCTTTGTTCTAGTCTCAAAAACAAAGCTTTTAGCCTAAAATATATCTGCACATAGTAAACCCCAGTCTGTCTCCCTAGCTGATAAAGTATCTGTCACTAACACTTCATGTTTTTAGCAATTCAAGGAAGATTAATGACAAACATATTTAATAGTAATAGTGACAATAACAAGCCTTAATCAGGCTTCTGAATAACAAGCTTTCTTTTTTATTTATGTAATTCACATTATTATAATAAAGTTATTCTAACTCATGGGCCTTATATCAAGCATTTGATGAGATGATTTTCTCAACCTGTCCTTTCATGAGTTCAGTTTATTCTCCTTGCCTCTCATATAGCTTTCCAGATATTTACTAAAAATTGTATTTCATTAATATGAGTTATATTTTTATAGGATACATTTTTGTACTTCACTCCATAAAGTTTGAAAAAGATGCACCTTTGAAAGAAAATCCTATTTTAGAACTGAAGAATGCATTTTATTTTATTTTTTTAAGTTTATTTATTTATTTTTAGAGAGACAGAGAGAGCACACGTGGAGGTAAGGGCAGAGAGTGGGAAAATTTCAAACAGGCTTCAAGTGATCAGCACAGAGCCCAATGCCAGATTTGAAATCCGGAACCACGAGCTCATGACCTGAGTCGAAATCAAGAGTCTGACAATTAACTAACTGAGCTACCCAGGTACTCCCTGAAGTATGCATTTTAAAAGCAGACTCTTTAGTGAGAAAGTCCTAGACTTAGATTACTTCTCAAAATCTTAATTTCTTCATTTGGGAATTTATATTTATCTTTTTGACATGCTATGCCAATTTCAGATTTATTTCTGGCTTACATCCTCATAACTAAAATCAGAACATTACTGTAAGAAAATTTCATTTAATTTTAGAGAAGTGTGATATCCTAAGAACTTAGCATTGGGCAGCATCTAAGGAAAGAGGGAGTATTTCAGAGTACTTACTTCTAGGCACCCTCGTTAGACTTGGTCAACATTGTAGGTGGCCAAAGACACCAGGGCAGAGAGTCAGAGGGTTCGATTTACTACGAAGTATCTCCGAAGCAACACTGATTTAGGTAATCCTAGGCCTCACCAAATTTCAGTACAATAATTATGAATATAGATAAAATTATACTATTCAGCAAATTATTGAGACTATTTTTTAGAGTTCTTTCACATTAGACTAGGGTTACATTAAAACTAGGTAGAATTTATCACAGAACCATAAGGCTGATATCTCTGAGGAAAAAAAAAAAAGCAAAATTACAAATATAAAATTGGGAAATTAAAATCAGAGCCTTGAAAAGAGCCATGCAAGTGAAGGGATAATGAAACTTAAGGTTCGTTTGCTTTGTGGAAAATTTGCCTGTACACACACCTGGAAAGTGTATATGGACATTTTGTCACTTTTTTCCAACCTCAGAAATGGTCTCCCATGAATCCTGGAGTGTCAAGTACCAGACCAAAATATGCTGGGTTCCCTTATGCCAGACATATAGTATAATACAAAGACAAGGTTAAAATTAATTGCCATATGCTCTTACGGGTGCCTCTTCCAGGCCTCACCTTATACCTTTGAGGAGCTGCGCTACCTGAGTATCAGGTCTCGCTGCCCTCTGCAACCACAGTGATACATTCTATAGGAACTTTCCTTATTAGATCAATACCTTCCTTGGCCTTTTTATATATGTCAGGGATGGTGATAACTCTTGAGATGTCTACTTATTCTGGCTTTGGGGCGTGATGAAAATCATGTAAGGCAGACCTCCAATGAAGTGGCTCTTAGTTCTTATGAACCAGAGGAGAAGTATCCAAGACTGAATTCCAGATAGGTTGCGAGATTCCTTACAGGAACACCATTTTTTGTCAGTATTGAAGGGCCCTCCAAGTACGGAATCGTACCATATTCCTTGGGGAAGCCAGAGGAATGCTGGAGAGAAGTGGGTGGGATAAGTGAGCTTGAACTAAAGCTAGCAATGCTGTCTGTTCTTAAAAGTGTCATGGGCTTGCCATACTAAACTGTCCTTGCTTCCCTGTCCTCTACTTTCTGTGTGGAGGCCAAAGTTACTTCTATGCTTGGAGTAGCCACTGCTGATAAGGGGACAGCCAGAGGAGGCAGATCTAAACCATGGAATGGGGAATAGGAAACAAGAATAGAGGAACAGGATGGGGCTTCAGAGAAACAGACCTCAGCACAGTTCAATGTCTTCATTTATATGCAGAAGATAAAATATTTTGAAACCACTGACCAAAAAGGATATCCAGCAAGAAGTAAATTATGCTAAATACCAAGTGTGATTATAATTGCAGTATGTTATGCTTCACATCCTTGACAAATCTTAATGAAATGAAACTTTAGGCCTCCTTGGAAACATGACTGTTTTAATGATCAGGCAACTACTATTGTACCATGTATGAGTTTTCTGGAAGACCTTTAAAACATTTCATCTTGGCAGGTTTTTCAAAGAGCAGCACAAAACTCACCAATATGACTCTCTATGCCTTTCAGAGGAAGTTTGGAAATTATTTTAGATCATCATATTTATAGATTTTAGCTGTCAGAAATAGCCTCTTTTATTTCCCTTTTACCAATAATTAGGGTGGTTTAAACAAACCAAAGCAATAAAAACAAAAAAGGAATCTCGTAAAAGGATGAAGAGTGACTCCATTCTTAAGTTGCCCAAAATGTTATATTTGCTAAATGACACCATGAACCCTTTCTAGGGGTAAAAGAAAAATATCTCTTTAGGTAAATAAAAAGATGTCCTTTCTCAGGAAGTAACCCAAGGTTTTGATCCCTTACTTGTTTCAGTTTGATTATTTGTGAGCACTATTAAGTTTTAATTTTTTTGTCTCTCATGAGCATAGTGTAATGTTATCTACCTAGTAGTTGCTCCACACCTGCTTTTCAACAAATAAAAATATTCATGTCATCACATCACCATCACACTTCTTGGGTGGCTAAAAAGAATAAAATAGAAACTATGGATACATGACTATACAGGAAAAGAGCAAAATCTTATTGATTTTATCTTATTCCTAGGATATAAATATTTTTATCATTACTTTTAATCATCAAAAATATTAAACAGTAATTGTGACTAAAGAATTGTGCTTATATGTTAATATAGTTTATTCTTAGGTGTACTATAAGGTTCAGGATATAAATACACTGAAAGGAAAAGAAGTAATAATGCATATTTCTTTCCTAATAAGTAGACACTATGTTATCAGATGAAGAAAGATAAGAAAAAAAGACTATGTCAAATGGAGGTTTAAGGAGAGAAAAAAAAAATTAAACAAACATCAAGTGGAAAAAGATCAAATGTGTGGGCAACCACAAACTATGGTACCTTCTGTGTCCCATGTGCTCATTTTGATGTGGACTTCTCCTAGAGGTTAGTGCTATAATGGAGAAAATAGATAAATAACTTAAAATCGGTGCATTCCTTCATCTCATGAAGCTTATTCTAGCCCATGATGAGATTCTATAAATCCAGAAAAATAGTTGAGCAGTATGCTAAACACTTTACATATACGAACCCACTCAGAACATCATTAGGAAGGTTAAGTTACTTGACCAAATGACAAGCCAACAAAACTAGTTAAATAACAGGTCAGTCTTTAAGTCCAAGTCTTTATGTCTCTAAAGCTCACCTAATCACTGCACACCAGTGCATGTATCACTGGAAATACAGGACAATATTAAAAACATTCCCAAGTCTAAATCAACACACAAAAAATAAAGCCAAATAAACGGTAGAAAACGTATGCAAAGAAACTAACTCTTATGGAAAAAAAAATTATCTATGTGCTTAGGTTCTTTAACTATGTTAGAATAATTTGATAGTGTTGTAGATGGTGGGTTAACTTGTATTTTCCCAAGAGTAACTCTAAATTTAAGAGAAATACCCTGAGGCAGGTCCTTACTTTCTATTATTTTGATTACATAATTGTAAAAATGTGATCACGCTAAATAAGTCGATAAGCTTCCGAGGTAAAACTAAAGAAAAATTAACCAAGTTTTAAAAGTACTTTAAGATGTAAAATCATGTTAATTTTATGTTGTACTTCCTTCAGCACACTCACAATGTCTAACTGCCATAATTTAAATAGAAGTAAAATCAGTTATGTAGAACTTTACATTTCCAAAACAGTAAAGACTACAGACAGAATATATTAATGACATAGTTCTTGACAAGAGGATTACATCTTGTTTTGTATAATGAACTTCCTTTGGACAGTTATTTAGATGTGGATAGCTTAATAAACACTGGAAAGAAGAAACATACTAGACCTGGGTTTTATTATACAAAATATATAAATTTATTTATTAAAATTTTTTAATGTTTATTTTTGAGAGAGAGAGAGACAGAGCATGAGCATGGGAAGGGCGGAGAGAGAGGGAGACACAGAAACTGAAACAGGAGGCTCCAGGCTCTGAGCTGTCAGCACAGAGCCTGACATGGGGCTTGAACCTAAGAACTATGAGATCATGACCTGAGCCAAAGTCTGGTGCTTAACCAACTGAGCAGCCCAGGTGCCACCAAAATATATAAGTTTATACTTGTTTAAATATCACTGAAAAATTCATGTTATTTAAAAAATTTTGCCACTCATAAAAAGAAGTTTTCCACACATTTTTAGCAGTCATCATTACCAGTCTGATAAAATACAGTAATATTACTGCTTCCCAACTGAATTAAAATTCTTCTTTATTATTCTTTTTAATTTTTATTTATTTTGAGAGAGAGAGAGAAAGAGAGAGAGAGTGAGCAGGAGGGGAAGAGACAGAATCCCAACAAGGTTCCATGACGTCAGCACAGAGCACAACATGGGGCTTGATCTCATGAGCTGTGAGATCATGACCTGAGCTGAAATCAAAAGTCAGGAACTTAACCAACTGAGCCACCCAGGGGATCCTAAAATTCTTCTTTATCTTCAACTACATTCCTTTCAGTTCATGCTAGTTCTCATAAAGAATAGAACTTAATACATTTTTCTGAGAACAGCACTTATCACTTACACTCACTTATCACCTTAATGAACAACGATTTTAAAAATACAGTGATGGTGAAAAATAAAACATCAATAGCAGAATTTAAATGAGGACTAAAGTGCAAGATAAACAGTAAAACTTAGCAATGGTAGTTCTATTAAAACAAGACTAAAAGACTGGTGCCATGAGCGTCAATAGAAATATTTGGTGGTTACCCAGTGTATTGCAAACTACTAACACAAACAGGATGCTAAGAAACTTTATCACAAAGTTATCCTTCAAAATATATTATCTGTTATTGTTGGCTTTTTTCACTGATAAAGACGGATTATCAGATCTTGTTTATAATGATAAAAATAGATTATCAGATAGATCTTATTTATAACAATATGCTATGTGAAGAGGTTAAACAGTTACCAACAAAAGAGAGAAAATTGAACTTAGCTTTTTAGTGTCCCTGCTCTAGACTGACTGCTTACGTTTGCAGCATACATAGCTCTACCACCTCACTTCCTGACTGATCTTCAGAAAGTTGTTTAATCTTGCTTCAGCTCAATTTTCTCATATGTCAGATAACAATGATAAGACATTATGGTGAGGATTAAATGAGAATAGGTATGTATGCTTTCAGCATAGGCTCTGCTACATAGTAAGTGATCAACACCAATTAGCTTATAGTATGATTAATAAGTTTGTAACATTCCAATGATATCACTAGAGGGTTTTCAACAGAGAAAACATATGATCTAACTTAGGTTTTAAAAGATTCATTCAAGAGGCGCCTGGATGGCTCAGTTGGCTGAGAGTCTGACTCTTGATCTCAGCTCAGGTCTTGATCTCAGCTCAGGTCTTGATCTCAGGGTCGTAAGATCAAGCCCTATAATATGGCATGAAGCCTACTTAAAAAAAATGTTCACTCCAGCTTTAGTATTGAGAACAGACTAGAGGGCATAAGAACAGAAGCAGGGAAAGTACATAAATAGCCACTGTAGTAATAACCAACTTGAGAAGGGAGGGGAGGTAGTAATGCAGAGTAGGAAGGTTACAGAGATGGCACACAGGATTATTACTTTGTTGACTGAACATAGGGTTTGAGAGAAAGAAGAGTCAAGATAATTAACGTGTGTATGTGTGTGTGGAAGGGGTTGTTTATTTACTTGTCTACTGGGGGAGGGCTTGTGTGTGTGTGTGTGTTTTCTTTTTTTCTGAGTGACTAGAAGATGGAGTTGGAAGTGGTAAGAACCCTAGATTGGGATGATAATGCAGGTGTAGATTTGGGATAAGGAAATGAGGACAACCAGGAATTTGGTTTTGTATGTTCAGGAAGAGATGCTTACCAGACTTCCATGTGGAGATGCCAAGGAGGCATTTGGATAAACAAGAGGAGAGGTGTGGGCTGAAGATTTAAAAATGGATTCAGCATTGGTTAAATTATATTGTTAGCAATGCTACCCAAATGTGACATAGCAAATTGAAAGAAGACAATCCTGAGTGGACAATTAACTCTAAGGTAAACTAATTTTTCTCTCACTAGAGATTATTTTAAAACCCTTAAATTATCTGAACAATTGTTGAGCTGTATGCATGGCACAATTTGGCATTACCCAGATACTATTAAATATCTTTGGAAATCTTACACTCTTTAAAGTCACAGATCACTATAAAAAATTCACGATTCTAAGAAACGTCTATCATGAAATGTGCCTATCTGAGTAAGAACACAGGAAGTGGCCAATACCCCGGAAGGAGAGAAATTTAGTCAACAGGTCTCAACTTTCAATCCAAGGAACACTAATCATTGCTTAGTTGCAAGATTCAAACATTAAAATAACTCTCTACAATTCAACTTGGCATTGGGCTATAGTCTGTAATAATTTAGCATTTATTCATCCAGTCATTAGGAATAAAGAGGAAAAGCCAAAGCCAGAGCCTAGAGGAGCACAGTAAGTACACGATTGTTGAGGGAGAAATTCCCATGTGTTCTACTAAAGGCTCTGAAGGTGCTAAGACCACATAGGTATGGAGCCAGTCACTGGACCCATGGAGTCTCAGGACAGACTTCTGAGAGAAGCTGACTTTTTAAAAGAATCTAAAGGAAGCTAGGAACTTGCAAGGTTGAAAATGTGGAATGGAAGAAGCATGTTAGAACAGGAAGTGCACAATGAAAGACATTCCTCCAAAGGCTTTCCTTTCCCCCTGTAGCTGTTCTATTCTTAACTTTTGAATTGAACTGTCTTCACATCACTAAAAATTAAGTAATTGACTCTATAAGTTGACAAAAATAAATGTAACTGATTCACAGAACAAACTATCTTTATTTTCAGAGGGTACTTGAGCATGAATGCAGACTGAATCTTCATCAATGATCTAAGCACAGAAGGTAAGGATTTCAGAAGTTCCAAGAAAGCTTCTTGGGTTGCCTTCATACTCCTGTCCTATACAAACTCCAAATACTATACATGGCTATGACTCATTTGAATCTAAGTAGCTGATTAAAATGCAAACATCATGACAAGTTTGATCATATTTACATCTTAATGTCATTTCAGTATCAGGTTCTGAGGACCTTCCCAAAAAAAAAAAGTGATGATGGAGAAGTTGCAAGGTCAGGCTAACAACTGAGAATGGGTGGATTTGGGAACATCAAAGATTAACTAATGTTGTTTTATAGGCTGTATTAAATTCACTTATAAAATCATAATAATTATACAAGGTTGACAAATATAAAATTGTGACTCTATCATAACATCATTTGCAAATAAGTAATGAATTTCTATCTACACAGGCTTTTATTTGAAGGAAGAGTTTCATAGTGTTGGCATATTCTGCAACTCTGAATAAACTAATTAGGCACCTCCTACGAACCACTGTGGGTGAACAAGACCCTATTTCTTCCCTTAGGTTGTAACAGTCCATGAGGAAAATTCCCAAAACCTTTAAAAGTAAAACAAATAATCTCTTGCTCTGAGAAATTATATTTTAGGAATTAAATCTACTTCATTGAAAAAGCTCCAGTTATCAACTGGGTGAGTTAATGAAGAGACAGATTTTGAAAGAGGATAAGAAAAAGTTATAAGTGACTCTTTTAGACACCAAAAATCATACCACATTTCTAAGACTTTTCTCAAAAAATAAGATTTGATTACATGCTGTACTTGAAGGGAAGCTAAAAATAATTTGTGGAGTAAATTTTAAAAGCAGGGTCTTTTATTTTTTGATCTATCATTTTATCACACTTTAAGCTGTACCTTGATTCATAGAATTTTGGTTAAAAAATTTGTTTTAAACGTTTATTTATTTTTGAGAGACATAGAGACAGAGTATGAGCAGAGGAAGGGCAGAGAGAGAGGGAGACACGAAATCTGAAGCAGGCTCCAGGCTCTGAGCTGTCAGCACAGAGCCCGATGCGGGGCTCGAACTCACAGACTGTGAGATCATGACCTGAGCCGAAGTCGGCCGCTCAACCAACTGAGCCACCCAGGCGCCCCAAAAAATTTTGTTTTCTGATGTGGTATAATAATGTCCTAAAGCACCTAATGACAGAGCCAAATGCATCCCAGATGCACTAGTTAATGGGAGTGATTAGGTCCAGGCCAAAAGTGTCAGAGCCAGAGATAAGGGGCTTAAAGTGGACATACATGTATGTGGTGACAAAACCTTCATGGAACATAAATAACAGGAATTTGAATCTATCATGTTTATTTGATTCATAAGTGAAGAAAACTATATTTACCTTCATCAGATGACAGGGAGATAAGAGCAAGGCCAAGAATGATTAATTAATCTCTGATTTTTCTTCTACAGTTATTTGTGTTAGAAGTTTTATTATAATTAAATGCATTTTATTATGGCAAAGATGTAATAGATAAATAAATAATATATATCACTTTCTTAGATGCTCTTTGCTCAAAGATTATTCTCTTTATTGAATGGAAAACTGAGATTCATGCAAAATAAAAAAAGAAATAAATTTCAAGCATACCAATTGCTTGTGATGGAATATCAGATGGAGATGCATTTGAGAACTGAACCCAGAGAGCAAACACACAATATCCAACTGAGAGTGGGTGAGAAGAGCAGTTGGTTACCTTTGTAAAGTAATTAAGAAGCATCACTAAAATTTCCAGGGAAACCAGTTCATAACACCATACTGTTTTATATGGTCCTGAATCCCCAGTGAGATTTGGCTGTGTGACTCTCCAGGATGAGAAAAAGACTAGAAGCAGTAACGGACTTTACTTATATATGAGCTTTTGTGGTACTGAGAAGGTGAGAAAATCCCATTATCCCAGAACAAAAGTGGTTCTCTATAGCTGAGATTCACCTGTACAAAATCAGAGCACAGTTCAATTTGTGCCAAATATCTGAGAGCACAGTGGAAAATTGAAACAACTATCCGGACATGTGCTCTATGGAGTTCCACATAAAATGTTTCCAAATATTTGCATTTTGGAAGACCCATATATAGAGTTTTTCCTTCTTATTCCATCCTGGTTCACACTTTCATTAACAGCTGAGCTATAACAATAGCTTCCCAGCTAGTTTCCCCAACTCCCATCTGTCTTCATTGCAGACCATACTATGCACTGCTGTCAAACCAGTCTTTTAATTGCTGTTCTAGTAATAGCATTCCCCTATTCAGATGATGGATGGCTCTGCCTTGCCTACTACATCGACCAGCATTTCCTCACATTAACATTTCCTCACATCGTATTATGCCCTCACACCTCCCTCTCTACCCAAGATCCTATTACTCCCCGACTTTCATGTTCCTTTTCCTCTAGCCAACAGGACTATCATTCCCCAGGAACACCATGCACCAAGCCTGTCTTCATGTCTCTGCACATGTTGTTCTTATTCAAGGGCACACGGCATCACTCTGCATTCCTACTCCTCATTTTTCTCTAATTCTACCTTCTCCACAAGCCTTTTCTTGCCCTCTCTCAACCAGATGACTCCTTCACCTTAGAATCTCCATAATCCTTTGGAAATGTCTCACAGTGATCAACATACCCATTCTCCTTTGTGTCATGAGGACTTATAGAATTATCTCCTGATACTTGAAGATTGTGAGCTTGTCCTTTACAAAACCTAACACATTGCTCAAAAATGGGCAGTAAATACATATTTGTTTATCTGAACTGAATCTAACAGTATTTCATGTCTCCTTTGGTGGCAGGGGGTTGGGTTCTAAACATTATATGTCCATCCCTGTTGGTTCTGAAGGCTTTTTCCTCACTTCTTCCCTTTTGTTTGCACACAGTCACTGAGATAAAACATCCATGGTTTTCTTAAAAAATAAAATCCTTGCTACTAAATATAACAAAAGAGGGTAAACATTATTTATTATAAATGTGTCTGGTTTACTACAAATTTTGCAGGAAATTGCAGTACTAAGCATTTTCAAACACTGAGTAATGCACATGCAGGATTTAGGCACAAGCACATTCTTCATTGAATAACTACTTCAATATCTTTACTTTTATAAAAACAATTATTTCATATAGAATAAGTAGATATGTGTAATTGTTTTATATGCAAATATGATAGACATAAATCCAGAATAATCTACCTTTATCTTCATCTTCTATCACTGCAATTTATGAGAATAATCTGAAACTCGAAAAAACATATTCGATGCTTTGAAAGTGATTCTTCCAGAGGGCACCTGGGTGGCTCAGTTGGTTAAGTGTCTGACTTCAGCTCAGGTCATGATCTTGTGGTTCGTGGGTTCGAGCCCTTCATTGGACTCTGTGCTGACAGCTGAGAACTTGGAGCCTGCTTAAAATTTTGTGTCTCCATCTCTCTCTCTGCCCCTCTCCCATCTCTCTCTCTTTCTCAAAAAAAAAAAAAATTAAAAAAAATTTTAAAGTGATTCTTCTGAACACCCATAATTTTTTGAAGCTCTCTTCTCCCCCAGTACAGCACCTTCTTCACATGCCGTCAGCCTCTGTGTTGGTTCCTTAGAGATTCACTCCTCTCCTCTCCCATCTGCAATCACTGACCAGCTCTTTAAGCTTAGCACATTGCTTTTCACTCCTAGCTTTCCCTTAGAAGACTGACTCACCAATTTTACATATTCTCATTCTAGGTTTTTCAGCTAAGCACAGCATCTAGTACACATTTGGCCCACAATAAATACCTCTTGAAAAAACAAGTAAACAATATAAAATTTCTAGTGCAACCCATTAGATGGCTACAGTACATCTTCGCTACAATGATCTTCTATTACTCTAAATTCAATGTATCCCAAACACAATTCAGTATTTCCCTTTCTTTCTAAGCCCCCAAACATTCTTAATTCCCTCTGTCTGGGCCCCGATTTCTTTCTATTCCTATTCTTACACTGCATGGAAGTCATTTCTGTTTATTTCCTTTCTCTCTTCCCCCGTCTAAAATGTTAATTATTCCTATTGTTCTGTCCCAAAGGTCTATTTCTGAGCTGCGTTTATAGTATGAAGTCAATCATAATATCTAGCACTTACTAAATACTTCACAAATACAAGGCACAGAGTTCTGTATGTATTATTTATTATTTATTTTTATTTTTCAAAGTAACTCAATGAGAGGATCCTATTATTTCTATTTTACAGATGAGAAACTGTTTTTAAAATATTTATTGAGCACAAGGATATATAATTATATATGACACTGTCTGATATCCAGGTGTGTATAAGTTTCCAACGCATAGGCAAATATGTAATATCTATAGGTTTTTCTAGAACATTTTCTCTAATAAACATTGATAAAGTTTTCTTGAAAAAATGTTAAGAAAATATTACTTTACTTAATATTGAAGAAGAAAACCCAAACGGGAGGCATCACAATCCTAGACTTTATCCTCTACTACAAAGCTGTAATCATCAAGACAGTATGGTATTGACATAAAAACAGACACATAGACCAATGGAATAAAATGGAGAACCCAGAATTGGACCCACAAGCATATGGTCAGCTAATCTTTGACAAAGCAGGAAAGGGTATCCAATGGGAAAAAGACAAACTCTTTAACAAATGGTGCTGGGAAAACTGGACAGCAACATGCAGAAGAATGAAACTAGACCACTTTCTCACACCATTCACAAAAATAAACAAAATGGATGAAGGACCTGAATGTGAGACAGGAAACCATCAAAACTCTAGAGAAGAGCGCAGGAAAAAACCTTTTTGACTTCAGTCATAGCAATTTCTTACTCAACACATCTCCAAAAGCAAGGGAATTAAAAACAAAGATGAACTATTGGGACATCGAGATAAAGAGCTTCTGCACTGCAAAGGAAACAATCAACAAAACTACTAGGCAACCAACGGAATGAGAAAAGATAGTTGCAAACGACATATCAGATAAAGGGCTCATATCCAAAATCTATAAAGAATTCACCAAACTCTGCACCTGAAAAACAAATAATCCAGTGAAGAAATGGGAGGAAGATATGAGTAGACACTTCTCCAAAGAAGACATCCAGATGGCCAACAGACCCATGAAACGATGCTCAACATCACTCATCATCAGGGAAATACGAATCAAAACCACACTGAGATACCAACTCACATCAGTCAGAGCGGTGAAAATGAATAAATCAGGAAACTATAGATGCTAGTGAGGATGTGGAGAAACAGGCACCTTCTTACACTGTTGGTGGGAATGCAAACTGGTGCAACCGCTCTGGAGAATGGTGTGGAGGTTCCTCAAAAAAATGGAAATAGAACTACCCTAGGACCCAGCAATAGCACTGCTAGGAATTTACCCAAGAGACCCAGGAGTGCTGATGCATAGTGGAACGTGTACCCCAATGTTCATAGCAGCACTTTCGACAATAGCCAAATCGTGGAAAGACACTAAGTGTCCATCAACTGAAGAATGGGTAAAGAAGATACGGTATATATATACAATGGAATACTACATGGCAATGAGAAAGAATGAAATCTGGCCATTTGCAGCAACGTGGATGGAACTGAAGGGTACTATGCTAAGTGAAATAAGTCAGTCAGAGAAAGACAGATACCATGTGTTTTCATGTATACGTGGATTTTGAGAGACTTAGCAGAAAACCATGGGGGAGGGGAAGAGGGGAAAAAAGCCAGAGAGAGGGAGAGAGACAAAACATAAGAGACTCTTAAATACTAAGAACTGAGGGACAGGGTGGGTATGGGAGGGGGGAGAGAGGGTGACGGGCATTGAGGGGGCACTTGTTGAGATGAGCACTGGGTGTTGTATGGAAACCAATTTGACAATAAATTATTAAAAAAATAAAAATTAAAAAATTAAAAAAATTAAAAGAAATTGACATTAATGCACTAATTCCAACAACTATGTACGATGATCACAATCATAAAATAATGTAGCTGATAAAAATCACCAAAATACAGTAAAAATGCAAAAGAATAAAAAAAAAGACATGTGTTTAGCTTTCCTTTTGGGTACCACATACTATTTTTTCCTCCGTATTGAAAGAAAATAACATCTATGAAACAAATTTTACAATTAGAGTTGGAGGGAAAATTACATTAATAGACACTGATAAAAAAAAATTGTATTTAAACCAAGAAGATCCTTAAAGCAAAAACCGAAGCACTGGGGGAAATTCATTGAGCGTATCTAAGATACAGTAAACGGCTTGCTCCACTGATGCCGAAAACCTGCAGGCTGCTTATTAAACATCGATACAAAGGCTTCAGGATGTGGACGAGTCAGAAAATGTGGCCACTGAAACTGTTGTAATGAAAACCCAAGGAAAATGGCTCTCTTTTAAAATAAATTAAAACTACTCTTGTGGAATAAACAAACCACAGTAAGCAATTGTTACTATGATTCTTATAATCTGCAAGTACCTGTGATTATCTGTGAGTAAATGGTGCTGACTGAAATGGGGAACACGTCCAGAATGCTGTGAACAATAGCACACAAGGAAGGGAAGATGCACTAGCACCAGTTGGGTGCATGGCTTTGCACTTCTATCATTTCAAGTAATCCTCATGACACTTCAGTGAGGTAGTTCTAACCATTCTCATTTTATAGATGAGGAAACTGGAACTCGGAGGTTTCCTTATTTAAGATAACACAGGAATTTGTGCAACTGAATTGAGTTTTGCCTTTGACTATGATTAAGTGTTCTTTTTTTTTTTTCTAGTATAGAGCCTATTTTCAGGATTAAAACACAATACAGCAATTTTGATATGAAAAAGTGTTCCTTCCACCTTTCCAAAGGTCTCTGAGCAATTCCCGTGATAGGGTGAGGGGGAAGGTAGACTCTGTTATGGATCAGAAAATGCCTAAAAGGATCCGAGGACATATAGGTCTTTCTGTCGCTCAGTGCACTTGGGAGAAGGTAGGGAATAGGAGGAAATGAGAATTACTCTCAGTTTATTCTGCTCAATCACCACCAAGCTCCTTGGGCTTTTTGTGGGAAAAGGGAGATGGGGGAAGAGAAAAAGAAGAGAAGAGGGAAAATCTGGGAAAAAAGAAGAGAGAAAAAATGAGAGTGGGACTTCAAGTTGGAGATAATGATTCAGAGGAGTTAATACCCACTTTGCTAGGGAAGCACATAATTAAAACATCTTCATCTTTTGAAACATCTAACGAAGAAAGACTAGATAGCCTTTTCTTTCTTTCTTTCTTTCTTTCTTTCTTTCTTTCTTTCTTTCTTTCTTTCTTTCTTTCTTTCTTTCTTTCTTTCTTCTTTCTTTCTTCTTTCTCTCTTCTTCTTCTGTCTCAAGCACTTTTAGAGTTGTCTACATATTGCAGAATGTTTTATGTTTGATTTCCCTTTAATGACCTGAATATTTGGTCTGTTTCTTAATTTATATATGGTGTGCTGTGGTTTACACATAGGTCCCATGAAAAATCAAAATAAAAAGACATGTGTAAGTGTGTGTGCCAAGACAGGAGGAGGAGGTAAATAAAGGAGGTGGAAGCAGTTTAGAAAAAACTGTTTCTTACCCTTTCCATCCCCATCAAGAACAACAAAGAAATAAAAAAAAAAAACCAAAAACCCACCACGCAAAACCATAAGTTGTGAAAAATATATAATCTGAGTTTTACATCAGCATTATGAAGACTGTTATTGAGTATAAGTTTTTAAATGTTATTATGTTATAAAATTTAATGGAAAATTTTTCTTTCTCTTAAAAATAAACTGAAATACCACAGACATTTCCCAAAAATTCCAGCTGTCTGCTTGCTCTCCTTGTGTCTCCGGAGCTTTTTTATTTTTTCCTACATTGGTAGTTTAAAGGTGTACTCTTTGATATGTAATACCATTTTAAAGAGTTTAACAGAATTAAGATTTTGTTCCGGTATACTAAATTTATTTTCACATAATTCAGGTACACATTGCAAAATTAGAGTGTTTTAGTTGGAAGACTTTCTTTTCTAGTTAAAAACTGTCATCTCAATGGAAAAAAAATACATCTAAATCAAAGGACAGTTTAGTCCAACAATTTAACAAGTATACTAGTGTATGCATGAGTGTGAAATTTTGGAAGAGCCAAGCTTAGGAGGAAATAATTTCTAATTTGTAATAAAGTCCGAGAGTATTTCTAGTAAAAATATTTTTACATTCTACCACACCCAATGTATTGCATTTTTTTCTTCTATGTTGTTTTTTCCACTGAAGCAATCATAGCCCAAGTCATTTCTTTCTAAATCCAGAGCATCCATCCATCCATCCATCCATCCATCCATCCTTTCATTCATTCAGTTCAAATAAAAGAGTATTCATTGCATACCTACCAGGTGCTGGGCCCTATGGTAGGCACTAGAGAACAGAAATGAATCAAGTACTGTTCCTACTCTTGAGGACTTGACAGAGCAGATTAAAGGGTAATTGGGCAATTACAGAATAATGAAGGGGCAGTTACATTAACTATCTGGACAAATGGTATGAGAACAAGGCTCTAAGAAGGCAGAAATCTCCCCTCTTAACTCACCTCCACACGGTACAATCTACTGTTCACAAAAGCAGTTCACAAAACATCTCTCCTGCCTTCAGCCTCTGTTCCTTACTACACATCCCCTCAAACGGGCCGACCCTTTGCATCTTTCATCCACCAAATAAGCATCATCTCCCCTGACTACCCTCTCCACTGTGTCCCACAGGATTAGTTACTGTTTATTTCATTCTCTTAGCACACCATGCTGTCTCTTCAGGTTTCTTCCTTAAACCTCTATTTGAAGGCAGGGACCTTTTCTTTCATCTTTATATCAGCGGCACTTATCTTGTAAATGTGCGATGAATAAAAAAAAATAATTACAAGAATCTACGTAAATACATGTCACTGTGCCCTCCCATACATATATATTGCCTCCCCCTAAAAAGGAAAGTATTAAGAATTCTTTTTTTTCCTTCCATCAAGGTAAGAATTTAAAATATTTTCTCTTTTAAATGCATTACTCCCCACAGGGCAAGCCATTCATTTATTCCCCTGGCAGAGAAAAACAGTAAAGTGTCAAAATGTCTAAGCCAGTTTGAAAACATTCTGGAATTTCTGGTTTCTCTTCTTTACTTTTTACACAGCTATATAAATGCAGACCTGTTCTGAAAATCAGCTTGAAACACACATTTCAAGGTATTTGCAGTATTTTTTTTGTTTTTTCATTTCATTTGGCTGGACAGTTGTTTAAAATTTGGTATAACCAGACTGAACCTATTTATGTTGGTTATTTCAAAATAGATGTCAATGAGTCACTGTTTTTATATACTTTAGCTAGTCAGCCAGTTCAGAGGGGGAAAATGGTTAGGGCAAATTATTAGAACAACAATTACTAACAATTACTATAAGAATGATCAACACAGATTAAATTATAAGAAAGAAGAAAAGGCAACTTAGTTTATATCTCATACAAGTGCATTCTAATTGTCTGATCAAACCAATAATGATGTAGATGTCATTTCAGGAGATGGAAAATGGATTCCATATTAGAAAAGGGCCACTAAGTATTTAAATTATGAATAAAAATGCATAACAGTCAGAAAAAAAAACATAACACTTGCAATGAGAAACTGTCTGTATTAAGTATATTTGGATATGTCAGTCACTGTGATATTTATTCAATGAACCAAGTTTCTGGGATTTCATTTCTATTTGCCACCTGGTGAATAAAAATGTGTTAAGTTCATGTTGTCTCTGACCTTTTACTAAAAATTTCATTCCTTAGTCATATTCTGCATTGGTGGTCGGAGTTTGTTGCCAAGAATTTGCTTGTCATCTGAATTTCCTTTCACATATAATCCTTCAGCTGGATTACACCATCCTAGTGATTGCATTTGAAGTGACAGAACTAGCTGAAGAATTTTTTATGCCCAGGAGCTTCCTTCTTTAAAGAACCATTCAAGAACCATTATAAAACAATTAGAACAAGGACAGATTCTGTATATTTTGCTCATTTGTGCTCTGAGATTGAAGGTAGTTAACAGGGTATCTAAGTCAATTCATCTATGCAGTCTCATTGAGTTGGCACAAGCTCACTGCTGAGTCTGTAGCTCTGTCTCCAGGGTCCTGTAAACAGTCACAGAAACTACACCATTCATTTCCTTCACTGGAGGATTTGACCAAATTTATCTAAGGTGATGTGTCTATACACTAGATCCTTAAAATTCTCAGATCTCATGGCCTATTAACTTTTTTTTTAAATGTTGGTTCATTTTCAGAAAAAGAAAGAAAGAGAGAGAGATGGAGAGAGGGGGAGGGACAGAGAGAGGGTGGGTACAGAGGATCTGAAGCAGGCTCTGTGTTGACATGCAGTTACATGTGTATGCACACACTCATGCGTGTTTCTTTAAGGAGATGGTTCACAATTTTTTCATATTCTGAAAGGAGCTATGACCCAAACCATTTGAAACCTTAGCCTTTGTAGCCGAAGTGTTGGTCAAGGATTCCTAACGTTTGCCAGTCAGTTCTCAAAACCCCTCTGCTGCTGTCCACATCTGCACAGCTGCACACCTGAGGCAGGACACAGCCTCTGCTGAAACATGGCCTTTTCTCCAGGCTTCATTTATTAGTTTGACCACATGAAGTGGTGCCTTGACTCTACCACAAAGTGGATTTCACTTGGTTGACTAATCCGATTAAGCACACAATAAAACTGAGAAGCTCAGAGCTAAAACTGGGCCCTAATCCATATCATCTGGCCTGGGAAATTGAGTGTAACCATTCACATTTCCTTTCTTTGGTATGTGTCCATATAAACACACTTAAGCTTTCCTTTTTTTTTTTTTTCTTCTGTTCTGAGATATTTCAAAAGAAAAGTTCTGAGAACAATATAATGAATGTCCATGTAGCCATCACCCATTTAACTGTTTTTCTTTCATAGTTAAGCCTTTAAAAGAAATGGAATTAAAATATGCAGATACATTTGAAACCCAGCATATCCTCCTCAATCTCAGTTCTCTCTTTCTTTCCTCATTTAAAAGCAATCCTTTAACCTCTCACTTCTAAGCAATAAAACAAATATTTATACCACATATGTATACTAGTCTGAGCATTCTGTAAGTATTGGTTTCCATTTTTTAAAATATTATATAGTTGCTCTCATAGTATAAGAATGTTGTCACATATTATTTTTGGCTCAGTGTTAGGTTTGATATTTATTAATATTGATTCATGTAGCTCTAGTTCATTCCTTTCAACTACTGGATGGTATTTTATTATATGATGACACTGCCAGCTATTTGCCCATCATTCTCTTTGTGGATATATTAATATGTATTCTTTCTACCAGTAATGCTGCAGTGGACATTCTAGTTATATTTCATGTGCCCATCTGCACAAGACCCCACCATGCCTTTCCTGGTCTCTGTGGCAAGAAGCAATTCTCCCTTCTTCTTATGAATAGCACTACTGTTATTCCAAGGTCAAAGGCTCAGCCTCATTCATATTGGTATCCATGGTATCTGGCATTATGCTTCACACATAATAAGTCTGCTACAAATATTTACTAAATTTAATTACTGCTGGTTTGCCTGTATGGTAATTGTTGGTGTATCTGGCTCAGCTTTCTTACAAGATTGCTTATGTTTCCTGGGAGCAGGTCTTATTATGTACATATTCTCATTTATCATGCTATATTTTACAAGTTTTTTTTGTACTTAATAAGTCTTCAATATTTACCAAATGATTGAACAAATGAAATAAAAGAGAAAATGTTAATTTTATTAAGTGTGAGATATCTTCACACTGAAGTCAACATTACATTTGAGTTTCTATCAACATGACCTCTGTCCACTATATTAAGTGACTTTTCTACCCAAGTTAGTTTATTAGTGTTTATTGTCAATACTGAGATCTAAAAGGGAGTTATTCCCATAGGAACTTAGAAATTCCTATAAAGAACTAAATTGTCCTGTGATGGCCAAACATATAATGGTTTCTTTTAGTTCCTTTCCTTTAATTGCCAAGAAAAGAGATTCTTCCCTCATATGAAATAGCTCCTTCCTTTATAAAGTTTATGTACATATGCCTGTCTATTGGATAGCTGTCAGAAACCCTAGGTGCTCAAAGATCAAGCTAATCTCTGTCTGAGGACTATGTGGTTTTCTTCTCTCTCATCTTAGAGCGTGTGTGGTTTTCTCTGGCTCTGTTCTGATCCCCTTGGTCTCCTGACCAGGTTCCTCTGCTTAATTCATTGTTTCTGCTCCCTCTTAACGTCACATTGCACTCTCCCTCACTGGCCATGACCTGAACTCCAACTAATGGCATCCTTTAAATTTTAGTTCTACTGACAATTGACTTGCCATGTTTATGTTTTCATCCCATGTGTCCATAAGTCACCTGCCAGCAGGGCAAGGACACAATGTAGAAAACAGTTTTCTAGCCTAGGCCAGAGAGTAAACATTTTCAGGTTTGTGGGTCACAAGGTCACTATTGAGACGACTCAAATCAGTTGACATAGTGTGAAAATAGTGATGGACAATACATAAATGAATGTGCATGATAGTATTTCAATACAAAAACAGGTAGCAGGCTGAATGTGGTCTGTGAGCCATAAGGTGTCAACCCCTGGCCTAGGCAATGGCAATTTCAAGCGGAAGTATTAATGGGAGACAATCTACTGTCTTCGTTTATATAGAGTCAAAATAGGAATAAGCAATTGTCTCCAGATCTATAAAACTTGACCAGAATCTGATTGTTCTGTCCTTACGCTTACCAAGCCACCTTCTAATGATGGTTTGGTTTTGCACATGGCTCTGTTTTACAGGAAGATAATTGACAGTTATATGCATTTGAGTATTCCAACACATTAGAGAGTTTCACAAGGGCTAGTAAGCAAAAAGAACCCCTTCAAATGTGACTAAAGTGTACAAAATGATGGCAACTCATATGTCAGGGTTCACAGTCATGGCTAGGTGGTGATTTATAATTGGGACAATGTATCTAGGCTGTGCACTTGCACATGGGCACCAGTATCACTTTACAATGTACAGTCATGGAACAAATGACACTAAGCCAATCACAGAGAACTTGATGCCAACTAGTTACCAGCCAGAAGTCATCCTCAGTAACTCGAGAAACCCTTGACCAGTGGAACACACTCACGACACATCACTTCTGATCCAAAAAGGTCCCCTTTAGTTTCACTGAAGGTTCCCATATACAGATGCAACTGTAAACCATGAAGACCAATAGATATCCATATGCTTCTTCCTAAAATCCTTGTGGTTTTGTAGGATTGGCAATAACTACAATCTGTTCCACTTGCAGATAACTGACGTATTTGGTAAGGAAAATAAATGTTTGAAAAATCTTACTATTTTTATTTTTAGAGGTCCATACATTTATGAAGTTTATTCTTAAAATAAACTTACCATTTGTTGCTAAAGTTATTCTTTACAAGCCTGTTATTTTTTTCAAATGAAGGAGTGTTTTCACACATTTTGATTATACATGTGTATATGCATACAAACATATTTCAAAGACAATATTCTCAATGTTTGAGAAGAGATACAGTGATGGATGAAATACCGCTGGCGGAAATCCAATTATACAGAAATCTGAATCATTTTTGATTACAAACTCATAATAGGCATAAAACATGACAGTCCCTGGGAAGCCATTAATACCAGTGAATCCCAGCTATAACTGATTATGAGCATGTCTTATAGATCTTTTTTTTTAACCCATTGTCAGCTGAGCTTCAGTTTGTTTTTAACCAGGAAGTACCTAACAGAAGTGAAAATCTCTAGATTAATTAAGGTTACTTTCTATTCAGGCTATTCATAGGTGGGAAGAGAAAAGATTGTCATGATATATGCAAGGAAGGAAACAGAAAAAATTAAAACTTTTCCCTCTTTTCTAAAGTCACAACGTATGAATGGCAAGACTTCAAAGTAACCCAAGAAACCAAGCATACGAGCTGAGGACGAGTTGGAAATGGATGCTCTTGAGCTCTGGGCATCCTGCGGAAGGGGAACTTGAGAACTCTGAACCCAGCATACAGCCAAGGGACCAAACCTGGGGATTTGCCACCCACCCTGTTCTACAAGGGAGGTGAGGGGAGACCAGAAACTGGAATTCTACCTGAAGAAAATCTTCACACATATGTCAGATATCAACTTGATAGGTGTCATTATTAATATCATTAATATTATTTAAGTGGTTTTCTACTTATTAAGCCTCCAATCTGACAACCTGTGTTAAGAAATCAAGCAAGAATATTTGGCAGACTTAAAGTGCCCTAAAGTCCAGGCTTTCTTAGGGTGCTAGGAGATAGGGTAATATTCTGTAACACAAATAACCCAGAGAACTCATCTTCTGAGTGTCATACTTAACATTTGTAAAACACGCTTCATTTGCAAATTATATTGGCCAACTTTGCCAAGAGCCTGATTCAGTGTATATTTACTATGATAAATTTAGCTGAAATAAAATCTTATCCCTATAGCTCCTCAGAAAATGCATACAGCTTGTTGAAGAATAAAGACGGTGGTGGTGGTGGTAGAGGACGGGGAGAGAGGACAAAGAAGGTAGATATTATGTACACAGTAAATAAAAGTCACATGGGACAGAGAGAGACTTACAATAGAAGGTGCAATTTTCTACTTCTGCTGTACAGTACTATTCTCCAACAGTTCCATCAAACAGTTTCTTCTAGTCCTTTGAGGAACTTTCCATGCACACACACATAAAGGGGTGTGTGTATGTGTATGTGCACGCATACGTATGTTCTGATCCTCATTACTTGCAGATTCCGTATTGGCAAATTTTCTACTTCTAAAAGCAGTGCTTGCTGGGCACTAGTGATCACATGTAGACATGATAACGGTGGCCCCAAATCTTCTGTCTCCTGAAGCCACCTTCCCAACTGACACTAAAGAAAGCGATTCTCTGCCTTCTTGTTTCAGTTCCCATTGAAAACAGGTGTCCTTTTCAAGGTGCATTTAATGTCATGTTTTTCATATTTTTTTTTGTTTTTGTTTTTTGGGAGGAGGGTGATTTCACTGTTTAAAAAGGCCCCCACTATAGTGCTAAAGCACCGTCTAGCGGTTTGTTTTTGTTTTTGGGTTTTTGTTGTTGTCGTTGTTGTTGTCACTGTCTAGTTCTTAAGTACAAGAAAGCTATGGTATTCCTCCCAGAGAAAATACATGTGAGGTAAGCTTCATTTAGATATGAGTTATAGTGCTACTCACTGTGAGTTCAATATTAATGAATCAATTACATATTAAATAGTAATAATAATGAACCTAACCCTGTATTTCTGCTAGAGGCAATGATTCAGTATTCACTAACTCAGTGTTTACAGTGACTTTATAGACTATAAACCACGAATAATGAGAATCTAAAATGTGTGTGCACATTTTTAATTTACAAAAATGTATACTTATGTACACTATTCCACTATTTTATATCTTGGGTTTTTTTTACCTACCAATTCGTTTTAGAAATCATGACATACCATGTCATGCACATTTACTTCCTCGTGACATACCATGTCATGCACATTTACTTCCTTCTTTTCAAAGAATGTAGTTTTTCCTTGGACAATTTTGCCACTGTTGATATAACTAGTTGATAATGATAGAGTTCTCTTTATACTTTGGGAAACATTCTTATATTTACATCTTTACGGGGAAACATTCTTATACTTACATCTTTGCAAACTACACAGATCTCTGAATGAAGAGAATTCTGCTTCTATAACAAACACCTAACAGCTGCAGCTGTCTTAGGAGCCATCAAAAATGTTTAGTAGATTGGTGTTATTACATAGGGTATGGATTTGGCCTGTGAATTTGATGTGGCTGAGCGGCAGCTGCCACACTGAGGATGCTTAACAAATGTCACATAATCAGACCTTCTTCCATAGGTAAGGTCAGGGTTTCATAACTATGAGATCCCTTTACTTGAGCGCCAGTGTAAGTGCTCTGTGTTTGTGTACAAATCTGCTCCATGACCAAAGGGAGCAGATGTAAAGTGCTTTGTAAAGTGCTCTTTGTCTTGTGGCACCAAACCAACCCCTTTCTTAAGGAAAAATGCAAGAGCCATGTGTCCAAAAAAAAAAAAAAAATCTAGCCTCTCTTTCTTTGTCTGCCTTCCCCCACTCCCATCCCCGTGTTTGGGTACGGAATGAAGAAGCTTTGAGTAGTGAATGAAGTACCATCTGAATCAGGGCCACGGCAAGGAGGTTATGACGACTGAGAAAAAATGCTGTCGGTATTAAAAACCACGGGAGTAACTTAGGGCACAAAGAATTGTTGATAAAAATAAATGAGAGCTTTTCATTTTCTCAAAGTCACTTCTCTGCCTCAAAATTTTCCTAGCTACAAAGAAGATGCCTGAAGGAGCACATACAGTACATCAACCTCTCCATGTATATATACAAGATTCATGCAAAAAATGGCCATTTATAAGCCAACAATTTTAAACAGCAACCAAAATTCTTTTATTCTCGTAATTTATCAATGAAACCATTAATTTTCTGATGATAATATTAACCACAAAAAGTACGGTTGGCTCAGTCATTTAAGCATCAGACTTTGGCTCAGGTCATGATCTCATGGTTTGTGAGTTCAAGGCCCATGGCAGCACAGAGCCTGCTTGGGATTCTCTCTCTCTCTCTCTCTCTCTCTCTCTCTCAAAATAAATAAATTAAAAAAAAAAAAGGAAATACCAGTAGGGCAGAAATTGAGTTTAAGTTAATTTTAGGCATTCACACTAGAAAATATATATCGTACTTGCAAAGCTGGAGAGGTGCCTCACCTCTCATGAAGTAGGGTGAGGAGTTTCCACAAGTTGGGGTTATCTTACCCTGCTGCTCCTGCATGTCATGGTCAAGGCTCTCTCTTGCATATAAGCAGGGTGCTAAGTCTGTTTAACATGGCATATTTAAATACAGGTGTTTGAGCTCATTTGAATTTATGGATGAACACATTTGCTTTCGCCTATTGAATCTGCCTAGTGAGATTGCTTGTGTGTGTATATGTGTGAGTGTGTGTGAGAGAAAGAAAGAGAAAAAAAGAAAAAGAGAAAAAGGAAGAGAAAAGAAAGAGAAAAAGAAAGAAAGAAAGAAAGAAGGAAGGAAAGAAAGAAAGAAAGAAAGAAAAAGGAAGGAAAGAAAAAAGAAAAAAAGGAAGGAAAGAAGAAATCTGAAAGAAAGAAAGAAAGAAAGACACCAAAAGGGAGCGAGGGAGGCTTTTGGAATCCTTATATAATGTTTGTATGTGCTTTTCCCACTCCCACTTGCTGGAATTCTGGAGATATTTCTCCCCATATTTTGATATCTGAAAGAAACCACAGTGCTGCAACTGACTGTACTAAGTATTAATTAGTATCTTACTTGATCTATTCATTTATTGGAGCCTTTAAAGAACAAGCCAACATATATTTTAACCCCCAAAGAGACCTCTTTTTCAGAATTCAACTTCTTTAGAAGAAAGGTCATAAAAATTAATACCCTTTTCTGGCATTTAGAAATTTGTAAAAGAGAGAAATATTTTCTCTGATAATATACAGAGTGAAAAGAGAGGAAATGCCTTTTAAAAGATTATTCTTGGGGCGCCTGGGTGGCTCAGTCGATTGAATGTCTGACTCTTGATTTCAGCTCAGGTCATGATCCCAGGGTTGTGGGATTGAGCCCTGTGTCAGGCTCTGTGCTGAGCGTGGAACTTGTTTAAGATTCTCTTTCTCCCTTTGCCCTTCTCCCCTGCTTATGTGCGCTCTCTTTCTCTAAAATTAAAAAAAAAATTTTTAAGAAGATTACCCTTCACATAATAGTTGAACAAACAATAGTATTTGTAATGAATGTCACTATTCATTTCTTTTGTTCATTTTTTAAAAACCATTGAGAATCTTCAGTAGAGCAAGGTGAGAGCAGATCACAAGACCTAAGACTGAAGTCATTTCTGTAAGGGCAGTGGGAAGGCTTGGCCACCAGTGCTGCGACAGTAAACGACTGGTCTTGTGCAAGTTACTTAACATTTTTGCAGTCTCAGTGTTCCCCTCTAAAAAAAGAACATTGTTAGAGTAGTCACCAAAAGTCCTTCCAGCTCTATAAACTTATTACTTAAATGTGTCAAATCAGTAGTCTCTGACAGTGCTTTCAAATTTAACTTTAAGCATGTACTTTTATCCAAGTATTAAAAAATAAAGATATTATAAAATATTTCCTGATTTCTGAGAAAAATCTTTTTGTTCAGGCTAAAAGAGCTTATACAGACAAAGGGAAATTTCTGGCTGTCTAATCTTGGCAACTAAATACGATGCTGTGTTAAACTAAGTGATATATTATGGTAATTCATTTATTCACTCATTTATTCACTAAACACATGTTTTTACATGTACTTTTTATTGCAGCATCTCCTCTTCTGAAGAGGCTAAGAGACTATATTTGGTTAGGAAATATAAAAACTACCATTGTGTGTGTGTATGTGTGTGTGTGTGTGTGTGTGTGTGTGTGCACGTGCGCCAGCAATTATATAAGGAGCTTTCATAACTTGTACATTTCCACATTTATCATGTCTACATTTTTCAGATGGTTGGTGCTTAGAGAGGTTAGTGATTGGCCCAAGGTCACCTGCATTCAGTGTCTGTGACTCCTAGAGCATTTCTCAATACCTGGACACAGTTGCCAGCTCTGGATTATGGCCCCATCTGCTTTTTAAATCTCCTCTGCACACCACTGTCAGAGAGATTCTCCGAATCACACACACTGAGTCTTCCACCTGGTCATGTCAAACTCCATCAGCGCCTTGCTGTTGTCAAGAAATTGTGTTATTCACCTCTGGCTGCTGCCTTAAACTGTTATTTACCATAAATCGCTACCTCTCTTCTTCTAGGACCTATTCCTCTTTAATTACATTCATCTTTCGTCTTCTAGGGGGACCATTTCCCGAGGTTTTTATATTTGTGCAGATCTCCAGCTGCTTGGGGAAATAAAGAAAGGTTTAGTTTGACGCTGTTGCTCCCTAATCTACCATTCTCTTTCTCTTTTTATCCATTTAATTGTCAATTATGCAGCCTAATCTGTCTCCTCCTTTTTCCCTCCAAGCACTGTTTGGTGCCTTATCTCAAACTCTTTATAACTGCTTGGCACTTATCAGCATCTCTCTCAGGGACTGCAAAACGGCTTTCAAACCAGATTTCCCTGCTTTCGCAGGAGGCTCTCAGAATACCACTGGTGTCCCATACCTTCAGGGACACCCCTCACCCTGTGGATGCCTTTTGAAGCGCTGACTGCTGTGTCTGCATTGTAATGGTTTGTTGAGTTCTTTGGTCCTTTTTCCAGGGCATGATTTTTTCCACCTGTGATACTAGATGTCATCCTAGCACATACTGCTGCAAATGCTGTTCACTCCTAGATCGCTGAGTTTTCTTCTAGGTTCTGGCCTCTCCCCTTTTATTCTGCTTTCCATATTATTGCCTCTTTTTACATGGACAACTTCGTTTCTCTTCTTTATAATGCTTTTATTCCACTGCAATCCTTCTCTGAGCCTTGGTTCTCTGTGGATGCTGTATGACACTGGTCTTCCTCTTCTCTGTCCCTTTCACAAACTTCTCTTTCCCCGCTTTTCTCCCCACATGCCACTATTCCCTAAACCTCTCTCGCCACATTCTTCTCCCAACACCTTTATTATTTTTCATCCATCCCCTCCACATTGGTAACTAATGGTAAGACCCTCAGCCTTTCTCTCCCAATGACCAAACAAGTTATGTGTTCACTCATGCTTCCCATCTCTTCTTAAAACAGACTTAAGCAACTTCTATTTGGTCACAGTCACAGTTGCTTGAAACCTCGAAACCTTTGATTCTCTCATCTCTTTTTCCTACCAAAAATTGATCAAGGACTAAGAACTCCAGTTCTCCCTTTGAATTCTAGTCTCCCCTCCTTCACACTCTTAGAGCGAACACTCCAGGCCAGGTCCTTGTCATGCTGTGGCCATACCACTCCCAGACAACTATTCTGGAGTAACCACTAGCTTTATGTGTGGCTCTTGAGGCAAAACAAAAACAAAGAAAAACAAAAATAAAACATAATAGAGTTACTGTGAATAGGTCTTTTAAATGTATTACCATGTGCTTTGCAAACCTATGTTAAGATTGCAATGTGAAAAGGGCCTTTGGGCTGACAACCAACCAAAAAGAAAAAAAAATTCAGTTAATTGCCTTTAACCTTATTTGGAGGAAAAACATGTGACCTCTCACTGACAGCACTTGTGAGTTATGATAACTACATTTGAATTAGAGAGATACTACGTTTTTTCCAGCACAATGTGATGACAATGTCTTGACTATTCTTGTTCAAGGTTATCTAGGCTACCTCACTTAGGACCATCTATAAACTTATTTTATTATCTACTTCTTGCCCCAAAGCCTGGAATAAAACTCCATACTCATGAGCTCTGGAAAATAGCTCTCGGCAGCATGACCCAACTAGTTTGGGAACAGTAACTTGTAAAGTAACTCATCAAGTCCAACTCTGGAAGTGAACACTCTAGAACCATGTAAGGGAATCTTTTCTGCTAGGGATAAGTTATACTTTCAGTGGGATGACTACTATTCCCTTCTTCTGAGAGAAGACAATAATGGGCCACTGAAGCATGATGGCCAAACCAAACTGGTAGCCTGAGTGACTGCCTAGAAGTCAACATGATTGGCACAAATGGGACAACTGGATACTTTTTTCTTCCCTTTCATGTCTCTTGCCTTACCTTTGGAAGGTCTGCAGGACCAGTTTAAGATTGAAGTAAGGCAACATAATGAATGAAGTAGCTCATTTCTTTGGGGGTGATTCTGAAACATCATATCGTGTTTATTTTTTGGTGGATCTGAATCTAAAAGACCTTCTCTGGCTTTCTTCTAGAGGAAAAAGAAAACAAAAAATGTGATACCAACTTGACGGTCTAATCTTGATAAAATGTTGCTCCTAAACAAAGTGACTGCCATTTTTAGTTGTCAAGGACAGCAAGAGTAAGAGTAGATGTTCCTCCGGTTCAAGATCCTATCCTGGAGGTTAAAAATGGGTTCCCCCAAAGTCTTTTGTATTACCATTCAGCTTCTCTACCTTTTCCATTAGATGAAGCAAAACAGAGCTATATCTGGCATGGAAAATTTAATTTAATCTCACCTTGTAATTCCTTAACTTGATTGCTTATCTAGCTCAGAAATATATTTGAAGGTTTGGTTGTAGTCTTAAGGAAATGAGTAAAAAGTACCTTAGGGATCACAATGAACACAAATTCTTCCACTTTCTAATCTTACTTTCACTCTGAAGTGAAAGTTGAAGAAGAGAGCCATTTTCCACATGCCTAGAGAAAGTCAATCAAATGTGAAGCAGTATTTCCAAAGTGTTCCAAGGACATAATACACAGTGGGCATTCAATTATTGAATGAATGAATGAATGAATTCTAGGCCCCCTGGAAAGCTGGGTATAATATTTACCTTCCATGTGCCGGAATAAAGAAGTTAACAATATTAGAAACTTGAGTATACACTGAAGATAGGCATTTAATTTGATTTAAAAAACAACAACAAACTTTTGGCTTACATTATTGTTCTTCAGCCATTTGGGGGGAAAAAATAACATTTCTAAACAAAGTATTATGAAGCAGCACTGGTTTCTTTTCTATTTTTAAAAATACTTTGGAGCAAATTAAACATACTCAGAATGTTTTATTAACTAGAACATTTAGTTTAACTAGTTTAATTGCTACTCTTTGGAAATTACTATGATCAGTGGGAACTCCTGTATTTGGTCTTTGTGTGGGAATGCCCTGAGCAGAACGCCCACCTGCACGGGCAATTGAACACCCTTCTCCAAAGTTTCCCAAGGGGTCAAGAGAACTGGCAATCAGCAGTTCTTTATACAGTGATTCTGGAGTTTACCTTGTAAACCCTTTCAATAGCAGCAACAGCTAAAAGCCGCTGGAAAAGGGCCAACCTTTGCTTTTATCCTAAGTCAACTGAGATAAATTGACTTTTTTGTAGTTTTTGTAGTTCAGTAAATAGTAAACTAATATTCTTCTGGAATAAAAATTCCTTCAGAGAACAAGTTGTGTTTTATTTCCATCTAGCCCTGGTAGTTCATACTCAGGCTCATACACATAGTATGAGGTTAGGTTATTGAACAAACATTCAGAATTATGTCCTAACTTTATAAATCAGAAAGCTGAGAGGTGCCTGGGTGTCTGAGTCAGTTAAGTGTCCTACTTTTGATTTCGGCTCAGGTCATGATCTTACAGTCTTGAGATTGAGCCCCATATCAGGCTCAATGCTGAGCTGACAGCCTGCTTGGGATTCTCCCTCCCCTTCTCTCTTTGCCCCTCCCCTGTCCATGCTCTCTCTCTCTCTCAAAACAAATACACATTTTAAAAAAATGTCTCTTTAAATACACATTAAAACATAAATCAAAAAGCTGAGAAATGTATTCAACAACTCAAAACATGAAGGAAGAATCTAAATTCTCAATTCCGTCTAGTCCTAGATTCATTCAAGTATGAGAGAAAACAGGTTTAGAGAAATGGAAGGCTCCCATTCTATAAAAGGTTATGGAAATAGCTTTCACATGGTCTATGCTTTGGAAAAATTTCCAAATAGGAAAAAATACAGGTGGTTTTCTATCTCATATGTTCTCCTGTGACACTTGCATTTTGAATCCATGCTTTAATCTGCCAATTAAAGAGGAAAAGTACAGCTCTCTGCTGCCAAATTATAGATCTATTTCTTGGCTCAATAAATAAGGAAACCCCTAATGACCATAACAGTCTATGTGCTAAATAGTTTTAAGTTAACAACTATTGTTTATGTCACAAACATATTTAGACTTCTTTAATGTACCGTTCTCTATAATTCTACCTGGAATAAAAATTATTTCCAATTTATTTATTAACCACATATAGCAGTAAGTTTCCAAGATGAAAAATATGGTTTTTAAATAAATTACTTATTGCATATATATCTGAATATTCCCAGATTTCAGAAACAATAAATAGATATTAGAAAACCTCAAAGCAATTTTAAGACTTCACTCCTTTATTTTCTAAGAAATTTGAGCTTAACTAAAACTCCAAGAAAAGTAGAGTTCTCTAGCCCTCACATCTTTTTGGGGGCCTGTGTTAATTACTGCAATGCAATGTGTAAATTAGGTGGTCCAGTTTATTTATGCAGTGCACTCTTGGAGCTTGAAAGCAATTACAGGGTCAATGCATCTCTTGATTAAGAGTAGACAGCTTTAACAGGAAGAGAATTAAATTATACAACATGGTATAAAGAAATGTGCAGAAACACCATTCCAAAAAGATGGATGCATGGAAAGGAAGGACAAAACAAACAAAAAATTAGGAGTAGCTTAATTGAGGGGAGAGGGGTAGACAATGGAACAAATGGGAGAGATAAAAAAAGAAATGCCCAGAAAAAAAAATGTATACATAAGAGGAGACAGAGACAAGCATGGAGGAGAAATGAAATGTATTTATACTAGCATGAAAAAAACAACAACAACCTTATTTTATTAATTTAAAGAAAGAAAATCCTGTAAACTCGGTTTAGAGAAAATGGTTCTATGCTCAGCCATTATGAAACTTAAGCAATTTCTGTTATTTTTAAATTAGGCATTCTGCAGGGAAAGTATAAATTAGAAATTTAATGTTCTAAATCTTTACTACCACTTTACTACTGTAACAGCAATTTGGGTCTTCAATACAAATTGCTCTACAGTTTAAACCAGGAGAACTTAAAATTCGTGTTTGGGAAAACAAAAGATTATAAGATTCAAACAGTCTTATTGGTAGCAATAGGTCGGGTGAATTTTGATTAAAAATAAAGAATAACAATCTGGAAGATACTAAGGTACTTTGGTTTCCTTAGACAGAAATTATTTGTGAAGAATTAGATAAATTATCCAATTCGAAGATAATGCAAACATGTAATTAAGGGCTAAAGTAAATAGTTTAAATAACAAAAGCTTTGGGAGGTAAATAGAGGTAAGGAAATAAGCCAAAGCTATCAGAAAAATCTTTATGGAAAAATTACAACTTAAGCTGGTTAAATTTGAAGACACAGGAACAAATATTCCTAATATTACTAATTTATATGTAATTCTCTGGTACTAGGCATAAGGGATTTTAACTCTTGTTCATTTTTTCACCAAATACTTAATATGCATATACTACATCGCTAAGAGCTATCTATAAGAGACCCAAGAGTAGTTTTTGTAAATATGCTATCTGACAGGAGGATCCCTAGGCTCACAGGTACCATCACAATCAAGATATAATGGCTAAGAACATGGGCTCTCAGCCAATCTGCCTTGGTATAAAGCCCTATTCTGCCATCAATTCAGTGGCTGACCTGAGACAGATGACTGAGCCTCTCCCTACCTTAGTATTCCGATCTATTAAAGGGAGATGATGATATTAATAGTGCCTTTTAGGGCTATTCTGTGGATTAAAAGAGTTGATGTGCATAAAGCATTTAGGACAACGTCCAGCATATAATCAATAATTAAAATGTCTATTGATGATGGTAAACAATCTTCTTTCCTATAACTTATCCTCTCTTCCTTTCCCCCTTAGTCTTGTATTTCCTTCTAGCTAGTGTTCCAATCTCTCTTCTCATATTCTTGCTAAGCTAAGTGAATATGTGGCTTACATTTGCTGTTTTGTCTCTTCATTTCTGACTCATTTCCCAATTAGGAGCATTCCTACTTCTGCCCTAACTACTTCACTGAACGTGAACAATTGGTGAGCTTACGAAATCACCGAAGACTTCCACATTGCCACATTCCACTGAAACTCCACGGTCTTTATCTTTCTAAACCACTGTCTACATTTCATAGTTGACTCCTTTTTTTTTTAAATTTTTTTTAACATTTATTTACTTTCGAGAGACAGAGCATGAGCAGGGGAAGGGCAGAGAGAGAGAGAGGCAGACGCAGAATTTGAAGCAGGCTCCAGGCTCTGAGCTGTCAGCACAGAGCCCAACGCGGGGCTCGAACTCACAGACCGTGAGATCATGACCTGAGCTGAAGTCGGCCGCTTAACCGACTGAGCCACCCAGGCGCCCCAATAGTTGACTCCTTTTTGGAACATATCTTTGATTTCCCTGATCATCTAGCCATTTTTTAAAATCTATTGTTTCCTTACATCTTTAATGCCTCCTATTTCCTCTGTTTACCATTTACATGTTGGTATTCCCCAGGTTTCCATCCTTGAGTTATTATTGCCCTCTCTCTTTACATGCATTCCTTGTAGTTTTAACTCTTATTTGTGCTTTTATGTCTTTGAAATTTTTATTCAAAGCACCTGGAAATACATAGCTGGAAGTCCCAGACACTAACAACTCAACATCTCCACCACTAAATTCATTTTATCACTCCCAACATTCCACTCACCCTGTTGTCTGTTTTTGTGATCTCAGTTAATGGCACCACTATCTAGCCAACCACCCAAACCAGGAATCCAGAAATAACGAATCTCTCCTCTTCATTTTCAAAATTCACTTCATTAAATATATTTCAACTCCATCATCATATTTCAAATTAACCATCATATTTTTAATACATTTCTACTCCATCATATTTTTTTTCCATCTTCAATACCACTGCCCCAGTCCAAGTCCAAATTATCTCTTGCCTAAATTGAAACATCAGTTTCAAAAGATCTCCTACCTCCTCCTTCAAGCCGGCATTAACACAGCTGACGAAGTGATCAATCTAACATAGAAATTCAATATTAATACCCACCCAAACCCCACCTAACTGAAAGACTGCCTATCACCTACAGGATAAAAGCCTAGACCTTTAACATAGCAATACAGCCCTCCACCACATTATTTCTATTTTTCTTTATAGTTTCAATAACAGCCACCAGTGTGATTATACACATATGTAATTTATATGATGCTGTAATACCTTGATGAAATATTATTATGACTATTTTGCAGATTTAGTAAGTACTACTGGAAGTAACTTGTTCATAGTTATCAAATCAATTACACTGATAATTGGATCCAAACATAATCATATTCCCTAATGGAATTTCCTTGAGGTCAGGGTCCACATTATTCCCCTTTTTTGAACCACCAGCATCCAGCACATTAACTGATTCACATGATGGCTGTTAAATAAATATTAAACTAAATTGACTATTAAAAAAAGGAAAAGAGAAATTATAACATGATTATAAAGATCATCCTGCCACTGACTGAAGAGTAGAGACTCTAGAATTACCTCATTGATAAATGGAAGGAACGGACACTATGACTGAGTTTGTAAAAAATGCTCACATATACTTAAATATCTTTCAAATTATGATATAATCTCCATATTGCCAAGGGTAACGTTAAGATTATTTTTCTTTTTAAGCTTCATTTTATTCAGATGTCTTACTTTTTTTTAGAGGAGCAAAAATAAAGTAAATGTAAATATTTTCATTAACAAGTTCTCTGCTCAATGAGAGAGTATGTGTGTGTATTGTGTGTGTATTGGTATATGTATGGAATGTATATGTGCATATACGGACATATATAATAGAAAAGTTCAAAATATCTTTAAGTTTAGAATTAGATGAAGTCAATAGCATTTAGGAAACTCATTCTTTAGACACACTGATAACAAAGGATCAAAAGGCTCAGCTGAAACTCTGAGACACATCAAAAAATTACAGTAATTATAAACAAAATACAGTTGTGAGGCCAATATGTCTCCCAGGTTGCAACAAAATAAAACTTCAAGTAGCATAATTGTAAATAGTTGAAGAAAAGGAAATTAAAATGGAAACATCTACAAATCATTAAACATAACTCTGAACTGCAGCTATTCAGCAATTGGACTTCAAGTAGTTTCACACCACTGGGTAAGGATAAAACATGCTCTGCTGGCATTTTCATCTGCCAAAATAGCCATTTGCAATTAAAAATTAAAATTGGCACCACTTCTTTGCAAGCAATTATCAAAAGGCTGCTGGCAATCTTCCTTGTTGATAGTGTTTCTTGTATCAAGACTTTGTTCCATTTTGAAATATTCTTTTCTTAGGTTTTATTTCTTTTAGGCCATAATATTCCCAATACTAATATTTTAACACTTTCAATATTGTAGTTCAATATTACTATGAGCCTCAAATAATATAGCATTCTTTAAATTTCTGAAAACAAATAGATTTGAAGGATATATGCAGCATTGAATATTACCATATTAGCAAGGTATACAGCAGTATAGCTTAGACAAGTCCCCTCTACATTTAAGGGAAGTAGGTAATATTTAAGGAATGTAGGAGTAAAAATAAAATGCAAATATCAATTTCTATGGACATGGCTTTAATTCAGAATAGAATATATATGTAAATAATAAAGTCCTTCATTAGGTCTAATTGAGTATTGACACAGGGAGTGACCAGTAATGTAAACTCTTGTTTTCCACCAGGAAATCAGGGGCACCTGAGTGGCTCAGTCGATTGAGCAACCGACTTCAGCTCAGGTCAAGTTCTTGTGGTCTGTGACTTCAAGCCCCACATCAGGCTCTGTGCTGACAGCTCAGAGCCTGGAGCCTGCTTCAGATTCTGTGTCTCTCTCTCCCTCTGCCCCTCCCCTATTCTCTCTCTCTCTCTCAAAAATAAATAAACATTTAAAAAAATTAAAAAAAAATCAGTAGTATATTTCGGAGATTGGGGGTATCAGTAGGTGAATCAATCTGCACATACAAGCATCTTCTATGTGGCAGACACTGTTCTGGGTGCTGGTGACATAGCAGAGGACAAGATGGAAAGAGTCCCTGCCTTTAAAGAATTGGGTCAAGACAGACAACAAACTGATTTCTTCTCCAAGCCTAGGAGAGATGTATTCTGTTGAACTGTTTAGAAAGATCACTTCCGTTACTATGTGGCACACAACCTCACCAGGAATTAGGAGTAAAGTTAAAGTGACCATTTAGGAAGTGGTCTTGAAGCTAAAAATGAGGAGTAGAAAGGATAAAAGATAAGATCTCTTCTTATTACAAATATACCTTCCCTTTGTAATAGAATGCTAGATTATCTGTGGCATCCTCTGCCATCTTGGTTCCATCACAGACACTGGACAATGATGTACCCATTTCATAGATAAAGATTTGGATACCTAAAAAGGTGAAATGGCTTATTCCATGTCACAAAACTAGTTAGTGGGAAAGTTGGAAGCAAAGCAATGGTCTCCCACTTCCAGCCCCGTACCTTTTTCCTCAAAATGAATCATCAATATCTTCTAAGAGAATAAAAAATTAGAGACTACTAGGAGACTACTAAGAGACTACTAAGAATTAGAACTACGAAGAGATTTTGTAGTTCCATCAGTTTTAGTTCACTCTGAAACTCCTATATGAAAGGCTTCTAAGAAAAATTATTTACTTTCTCATCAAGCAAGCATTTACTGAGAGCCTACTAGGTACAAGGCATCTTGCTAGGTGCTTGGGATTCAGAGATAAGTAGTTCTCCTTATCTCTGTGTCAGAGGTTTGCCCTCCTGTGGGAGAGCCAGACCAAGTAGCTCACAGTGAAAACAGTGGAGAAAGCACCATCATGATGACAACCTGAAGTGCCACAGAATCTAAGACAGGGGGCACCTAAATTATTCTGGCAATGGGGAGATGTGTCTAAGAGGAAACGATCTTTAAACTGTGTTTTGATGAAAGAGTAGGAGTTAGACATCCAGAATGCACAAAGTGGCAAGAAATAAAAGAAACAGCAAGGGCAAAAGCACACCAGTGAGACACACTGAGTAAGATGGGAGCTCAGAGTGCACATTGGAGATGAAGAAAGAAAGATGGACAGAGGCCATGTCATAAAGTGGCTTGTGTACTGTTCCAAGGAATATGGTTAACTACACTATTGCCTCTACTTTCCCAACACCTAACCATCCTCAATCCATTTAATTCACATTTATGACCCTCACCACAAAGATTATAGGTAACAGGATAATATGATAAGATTTACATTTTAGGAAAAACACTATGGTGCCAGAGTGGAAAGCAGGAAGGCTTAGAACAAAAGCTGGATGATTAAGCAGGAGAATATTACATATAATCCAAAGGAGAGATACTGAGAAAGAGAGGGATAGTAGCAATATCACATAGAAATGCAAATTTCTATGTGAAGACCCATCATGTGTTCTACGACCACCATTATTCTTCTAAACTTTTCCCAAAAAGAAGATGAATTAAAAATGGACAGAGGTGCCTAGGTGGCTCAGTTGGTTAAGCATCTGACTCTTGATTTCAGCTCAGGTCATGATCTCGTGGTTTCTAAGTTTGAGCCCCACATTGGGCTCTGTGCTGACAGTGCAGAGCCTGCTTGGGATCCTCTGTCTCTTCTCTCTCTCTCTCTTTCTCTCTGCCCCTCCCCTCCCCCCTCAAAGTAAATAAATTTAACTTTTAAAAAAATGGACAAACAACATTTAAAGAAATATATCACCTCATATTTGAATATTTCATCTATTAAACCAAAGAACAGCTGAAGACAAGAAATGAGGAATCATAGCTGTCTGGTAAATGCTTAAGAACAGTAAGGGAACAGACTCTCCTAATCCCCACTAATTCATAAAGATTGGAAGCAAGTATTTGAAGTAGGTCATCTCTTATTCTTGCCAGACATCTCACAGTAGATATATACACTTGAAAACACATTTCATACCATTAAAATGCCATTAAAATAATGATTTTTACAGATTTAACAGAAACTTGTCTTTACCTGAAATATAACTTTAAACATACTTTTCTTGCTTTTTGGCAGTGAAAACACTGGTCAACCATGTAAATCCATCCCTGAAGTACCTCATTAATCACAGTGCACTTGCTCTTGGCAAGAACCTTAATGTGCTACAAACACTGTTATTAAAGTAAGATTTGGGGATTCCCGGGCTGGCAGGGAATTAGTTACACTGCTTGAGAAATTATTTTCATATAATTTCCTTTATTATTAATGGTCTTGTTAGACTCACAGCTCGAAGTAACTTTCACTCATTTAATGTGTAAAGTCAGCTCTCAAAATAAACTGTAAGAAGCAATTGCCAGAGGTGGCTTTTCCCTCAGGGTGGGTTATAGATGTGTAGACGCCTCCCGGAAGATGATGCTATCCATTCCTCTCCTGCTAATGTGGATCTAGCACCCCTATCTAATTGCTCAAGCATTACAGTTTCAGAGTCTAGAAATACGTAAAGCCAAAGCACATGGTATTGACAAACACATCATTTATTTCATACCTACCACTAAAGGCACTGATGGGCAGATATAAAGTGTGGTGAGGAGAGAATTATCCAAACTTGAGCTTCTTGAAAAATTATTTGTTAAAGATTTTAAATTCTGTAAAGCCATAAAAATGTGTTAAACACCAACATATTGAAAAGAAAATGTTGCGTTACAGTAAATCCTCATTCAAGTTCAAGGGCAAAATTTAGGATATGTGAAGCACGAGCAGAAGCCAAAGTTGTCTTTCCAAATGTACAGTGCATAATTTAACAAAAATTAAACTTACCAATGGCATCATATTGTAAATTTAAATCTACAAATATTCTGAGCATACGCTTGTAAAAAAATCATTTTCTATACAGTATATATTTTGCTGCCAAATTGAACACAGATCATTATTGCTAAATGTTTTAGTAGACCCTGACAGGTTAAGAGAATTTATCCGGCTCGCTAGATAACATGATTAATTCTATATCAACTCAGAAAGGACAAACATGAAAAGTATCACAGTATTTCTCTATTTCTATCATTTAGTAGTATAGTGACCATATCTAAATGTGAATCTTACACTAAGTGAATAGTAAAAGTTATAATTTTTGATGTAATAATGATGCTACAGTGTTCTCCTTGTGTGCATTGTAACATGGAAAGTTGGCTGGAATATTCTACCTAATGCTACATATTCACATCAATCTGAGACTGTAAAATTTTCCAGACACCAGAGCCCCACAGATTGTAGACTCCACCAATTTCCTGACTCCTATGTGGTCAAATTCCAGGTTCACCTATTTACAGAACCAGTCCCCTTCTTCCATGTATTTCAAAAAATGCTTCTGGTGTTGATGCCAATCCTCCAACCCAGGTGAGAACTACGTTTGGACGACATGCCTCATTTCTAAAAGTAACCTCGTTTATGTGTTCAAAATCTATTTTACTAGGAAACAAGGAACGGATCAGTGAGTGTCTGCAACTTTCTCTACACGTCTCCTTAGGCTGATGTCTTTGTATTTCATTTTAACAAAAAGAAATGGGGGGGGAACCTAAAAAGAGTTAAAAAAAAAAGAAAAAAAGAGAAATACTTAGATACGGTGTAACGACATAAAAACTACCTTAAAAAGTCCAGATAAATCTAACTCTAACAGGAGACTGAGTGAATGGACCTTGTGGGAAAAACAGTAGTAAACTTTAAAGCCACTGAAAGGTTTTAAATGCCTAAGGGAAAAATAAACATTTGCTTCCAATCATTTTCTCATTAAGCATTCTCTGCTAGATGGTGAAGGCGTACACACACGCGCGCGCACACACACTTTGACTCGGCGGCACAAATGCCTACTTAACCCACTGCCTGAGCCCTGTCCCAGGTGGCCCATTTGCGCCTCTGCTATCGAACTTTGGCCCGGACTCCTCAGCCCCAGGCTCTGCACTGGCCTCTACCACTGCGCGGGAGCATCACCTCGCCCCGCCCAACTCGCCTTTTCAAAACCTTGGCCACCTCGGTGGCAGAAAGGACTACACGCACTGACAGATTTTCCGTTAGTGGTGGAGATGGTGGCGAGGCGTGTTTCCGGGCGCACTTAAAACCTCGCTGCCCTCCCCACCGAGTGGCGGCTTCCCCAGCCCCGCCCCCCAGGACTGAGGACCCAGCTCTCCGTTTCTCCTCTCACTACCCGGTCCTGGCATCACCTCCTAACCTCTCCGGTACACTCTCAGGAGCCTCACACCGGCGCACCTCCTCCCTTCGCCTTTCCCAGCTCCCGGGCGCCCCTCGCGGTTGAAATTTATGTATCTTGGGACCTAATCGCTCCCAATTATCCGCGCAGCCTAAGTCCCAGGTCTGCCGGCTCTTGCCTTCAGTGCCTAAATCTGCGGGGCAGCTCACTGGGGAGCTGTTAGGGGAGACAGCTGAGTCCGTAGAGGTGGAGGAGGTGGGGCTGAAGGAGGTAGAAGGCTCTCGGAGGAAGACCATAAACACGTGCAAAGAAATAAAAGCCACCACGTGTGCGCGCGCGAGTGTGTGAGAGTGTGTGTGTATGTGTGTGTGTGCACGCGCGCGCGCCAGGCCAGGGCGTGGGCGCGGAGCGCGTCCCAGGGGGCCAGGCACACAGACCCCCAGGAGCGGGCGTAGCGGGGGCGCGCGGGGGACCGCGGGTACTCACACGAACGCGTGGTAGATGAACGCCCAGCCGCGGGGTCTCTCCAGCACGTTGTACAGATAGTTCTGCACCCGCCGGTACTTGACGTTGCGCCGGCAGCTCTGGCTACTGGTGTAGGAGAGCGGCTTCCCCAGTAGGCTCATCCGGGCCCCCTGCTTGCCCCGGCGGCTCTCCCTCAGGCCGCCGCCGCTGCCGCCGCCGCCGCCGAGCGCGGCCGCGCGGGTGCCGAGCAGCAGCAGGCCGTCGCCCCTGGCGGCGGCAGAGTTCAGCAGCACCCTGCCCCGGCCCGACTCCACATCCTTCATGCCGCTGCCCAGGCGCCCCCCGCCCGCCGCCGCCGCCGCCGCCGCGCCGCTCTTCACCCAGAGCCCGGCGGCGCCGCCCTCCTCTCCTCCCGCGTGGTGGCGGGGCATGGCATCACCACGGGCACCGCGAGGGGGGCGCCAGTGCCTGTGGCGGGGGCAGCGGCCTCATGCGCGCGGGCGGATTTCGAGGAGGAAGCCGCAGCCGACGGAGCGCCCGCCGGCCCGCGACCTCCGAGCTAGGGGCGGGGAAGCAAGCAGCCAGCAAACCGCTGGGGCTTTGGGGTGGGGGCGGTGAGGGGTGTGCGAAGGAGGCCCAATTTCTAGCAGTCTTTAGCTTCGAATTCGAAATCAGGACCTGTTTGGGGAGTCACTTTGAGAGGGTTTCCCTTGCTTCCACTTACTACCGCAGCTAGCACTGCTTCCTTCCCAAGTGCCCCCGGGGCCGGACCCGCGGAGTGCCGGGCGCTCCGGGGCGCGCTCCCACGCGCGCACACCCGTCCCAGGCTTCCCCCTTTCCTCTCTTACTAGAGTCCCCACGCCCAGGCTGCGTCCATCCCCTCCCCTGGCTCCAAAGCCCCTCTCGGAGGCGCGAGTTCCGTGGAGTTCTCTCAGGGGCTCTGGAGCTGTCCGGAAGGTTAAGTCGGCCTCGTGCCCCGAAGAGAAACCGGAGAGGCAGGTCTCTGGTCACTCCCGCCGCTAAGATGCTGGGCCAGGTCCTGCTATCCTTTCCGCAAGGGGTGTGTGTGGAACGGCCCTGACCTGCCTTTCAGGTACCAGCCAGTACCTGAGCGCGTGGGGCGACGCTCCGGGCAGCGGCGCTCAGGTCCCCGCACAGCCGGAGGGTCCCTGCCAGTTCAGTGTGCAGACCGGCAGGACGCGACTCCCAAGCCGGAGAGGCGGGCAGCGGGCATCTCCCCACGGCTCACTCCAGCTTTCGGGCTGTGACTTTCCATCCCAGCATCAGGCAGCAAGCCCTCGAGTAACTGGACATCCCTTCCCAGCCCGGGGGGTGGAGTGTAGGGAGGGCATAAAAACTACTGAGTGGCTCCTCCGCGGTTAAGGAGTTGCCCCCGGGCTCCGCCTGACAGCGGCGCGAAGCATGGGAGAGCGAATTGGGTTCCCTTCGTCAAGAAATCTCCATTTAAGTCCGGAAAAGTCACAAAACTCTTAAGTCTCGGCAGTGGCAGCGGCGGCCCCAGAGTCTGGGAGAAAAATCTGGAGGGAGGAGAGCCCCGGACACTGGCTTCTCGGGGTCCTTCCCCCAGCCCTGTAGGCTGTAACTTACACGGTGAGACCCGTGTGGAGAGTTAGGACTTTTGGAGTCTCCCACCACCTCTGACACTCCGGCGACCTAAGCGCGCGTGCCCCTGTCGAGGAGGGAGGCCGCGGTGCTACTGGCTTTGGCCTCTGGCCTGCAGCAACATTGCATTATAAAGCATAAGCAGTTAAACCTCACAGTCAGTGTGAGGAAACTGAAAGGAAGCCAGGCTTGGGAACTTCTACCAAGAGTGGATTCTCACCCCCACAAAATTACGAAAGAAAACAACACCAAGTTAGACTGAAGAAAGAACTACGGTTCCACCAGAGCAGATGATCTCAAGGTAGTGACTCCGTCTGCCTTTTCCTTCTAGAAGCCTGAAACCGAGGCAATACCAAAGCAAAAGTCTTATTTCAGCTGTCTCCGCCCCTCAGGGATAGATACTCTCTCAACTCCCTCCTGTACACACGCCCACGCCCGCGGCAGTTCCTCTGGCAGTAGCTCCATTTAAATGCTTTACTTTTACTTTCTTTTACTTTGCATTGCTACACCGTTGCTTGCTTTCACTGGCTCCTGGTCAGCCGCAGACCCTGCTTCCCTCCCTCCTTCTTCCCCAAGCCTCTCCTTGGCCGTCACTAGCTCGGAGCGGGAGCCGCTAGATGCAGCTGGCCGCGGTGCCACGTGACTGTGAGCCAACCACCAGTACCCAGAGTCACTGTCGCTTTCCCCTAATACACTTCACACCCACGCACTGTGGAGGTGCAAGAGATTGCTCTGTGCCCTGCTATTCGAGGCAGATGCAGAGAGTGCCTTGGAGCAAGCTCTCCAATCCTAGAACAGCACGAGACCCCAGCTGAGGGTGGGGGGAGTTTGCTGTTGCTATATTTAGGCTCCCAGCGGAGTTTCTGTGCATGGACTTTCAGGGTGAAAGATCTAGAGTCTTAAAATGATTCGTGTGCACGCCCTAAACTTGAAAATCTTGGCTATTCTGCAGACAAGTAAACGAATACCATCTCCTCTTAACCAAGCGGTTTTTCCTTCTTGCAAACATTGACCACCACCTCTGAGCAGGTCAGGTCTCTTTCATCTCACTGATGCAGCTGGGCCCAGCACGCAGACCCCAAGTTTTGGGAAGGCAGAACTGGTACCCACAGGGTTCTCTGGAAGAGCACCTGCTGCTTAATTTCCCAGTGATATTCTCCTGGCAGTGCAGCAATATCAGTGAAACCATGATGTTGATTAAGTAAATGCCATGAAACTTAAAAAATCAGATCTGGTAATCAGTAGCTGTTTAGAACTGGTTTCTTGGTGGTTTAGACCTTTGAGATCTTCTAGGATAACCTCCAGTTAGAAAGCTAGTCTGGGGAAGGAGACCTGCCCCAGCTTCACAGGAGGATAGTACAAGGGTTGCTAGGAACTCAGAAATCTCACTTCCCAGTTCAGTATCCCATCAAACAGTCCTCATCTCCAACTGAGTATGAACAGAAGAGCACACGGTTTTATTTCCATGTGTCTGTCAACTAACTTTCAGAAAGAGGCGTTTAGCGGCACGCCCGAAGCATTCTGCCGTTGCAGATTCGAGAAGGAAAAGCCATGTGAGGCTGCATGGCCTCATCTACCAGATTCTTTTTGTGTGTACCTTACTTTCTTGACTACCTGCTAACTTACCCCGAAAGGCAGGAATTAACCGTGGGGAAAACAAAGCATTGTCATGAAGCTGTTTCTGTTGTTGTGCCTTTGAATACAAATGTTGCTAGGAAACTGCCTTTTATTTTCCTGAAAATATTAAAATCCACATATCAGAAGAGAGGATGCAATACGTATTGTGCAGTGTAAAACAATATAGGGTGTACTCTGTGCATAACAATTATATTCGAGCATTACAAAGAGATATAAAAGGCGGAAGACAACCACTTTTTCCAAAGGCAAATGTTTATTGCTAGTGTCAAGTGTGAGTTGAGATGGGTTTGCTTTTAACCCTTCATTCCCTACACGTTGTAAGATGCCTGCCTGAAATTTGTGACCTTGGAAACTTGTGTTCTCTGAAGTCTACATGGAGATGGTTTCAACTGAAAATAGTTACTAGAAATATTTTATTTCTGTGTGTTTTCTACCCCATTGTACTTTTCTTCTGAAGGTTCTCTTAAATAATAGTATCGAGCCAGGAGATGCCCAGGAAGAACAGCTAGATGTGAGGCGGTTTCACAAAATGTCAGTGATCCCATTACTCTCCCCCTTTCCTTTTTCTCTAGGACTTTCCATCTTCCCATCAAGTCATGTTCATGGTTCATATAAACTAGTGAGTGAATACAAATTCCACTTTTTAGTGATGGGGATGCACTTTGATCCATGTGAGATTCCTGGGTCAACCAGAATGGTAATAATGATAGGCAGAATCCTCAAATCTTAGGGCAAAAAGGAAATTTACTGATGAAATGGAAATCCATTGTTTGGCTGCTGTTCAGTGACGTGCTCAAGGCTTAGCTATTTGTCTTGTAGGCCTAGAGGCAGAAGTGAAGTCTCCTAATTCTTGAATAGAAAGCCCTTTAAGCTATACCATCATCTTCCTTAGCTTTTATTTCCCTCCTATCAGATCATAATCAAACCAATAAGCATAGCAACTATAATTGTGTTTGTTAGGTATCTTATTATAACCATTGGTTCAGTTAACATATTTACCTTTCCTTAATATTTTAAATGTATGAAATGTATGGGTATTGTGTACCACAGCACCATTTTTAGTCAATCAAGAATTCTTATCTGTAGGAGATATAATGTTAAAAGCTACTCAAAATGTTTCTCCAAAAAGCAGAAATTAATCAGAGAACCCAGGGCAATATCAGAAATCTTCTGGGCCTGGCCAGAATACATGAAGGTTTTAACACAGTAGGGATCCCAGCTCTGCCCCACACAATGGATGAGGCATGGCCTTTTCAGAAAAGGCTCTGCCTCAGGGATGCAAAAAGGGTGTAGACGGAATGTATATGGATGTTAAGAGAGACTGGTAGGGGAACAGACAAAGGGCAGGGGAAAGACTCAACAACAACAAAAAATCCACTTTATTATAGCAACTAATAAAATATTATTTTCCTAGGAATTACTAAAATAATGTGTTGAAAACCATTGTCAAAGAAAATAATGATATTTAGCATGTGCTATTATGCAGTGATTTGCAAGAATTATTTTATTTGATTCTGACAATAACCTCACAAGTAGGCACTGCAATCATACCCAATTTATTGGGGAAGAACCTGAGGTGTGGACAAGTTTATAATTTTTGAAAACAAATAATTGTTGAGCCAGCATTTGAACTTATGGGTATTTAATACAAAACAAAATAAAACCCACTAAAGAAAAAAAAACCCTAGATTTTTAATTATTAAACTAATACCAAACTTTTGAAATAAAAAACTTAGCCTATTAATAGGTGTTAATAATTTTGACAGTTTCCCTTTCCAAAAGAAAAGGATAGGGAAGCTTCTATTAGTTGTTTCAGACCAATTTGGGGTTTCACTCTAAACACAGAAATAGCCTCAATATTCCTGTTCACTTTTCTTGAAGAAGGAAAGGCTTCCTTTTATAGACACTTTTTTCTATTGAAAATTTTAAAAGTCTCAAATCTTGTAGTATCAATTTCTTAAAATTGTGTTTATATTGTGATCTTTTTCTTAAAAAAAGAAACCTTCACTTTTATTCATAAAACTCTGTTGTTGTATTTGGCTGAGTGATACAAGTGTCTATTTTCATTTTTTCTGGACACGCTGTTATGGCGGCAATACTTTTTCTTTCAGCCAACTACTTTAGCTCTTCTTCTTTCTGAAGGTAATTTGAATATAGCTATTGGATCTTTTAAAGATCCATATATTTAGAAACTGTGTTAGGAGATTGATACAGAAGGAAAACATCTTTGAGCTAGTGTACTGGAAAATTGTGTTATAATTCTGTGCCCCCTAGTGGTACTCACATTTTATCAAAACTTTGTTTCAAAGAGAAATTAAGAGGGCATCCTTTATGAACCTCCCAAAACTTACTCATTTTTTCAACAAGCGATCATTAATTTCAGGTGCTGTGCTAGCTGGAATGGGTACAAAGATGAAAAATAATCCTGAATCTTATGATGTTTATGGCTACTTAGGGAGATGGATAATTGGGGAAGTAAGTATAAATAACATGGTGATGAGCTCACAGAGGTTTGCAAACGGTTTCCTGAAGAATGCAATTGCTGAGCTAAGTCTTAAGACATAACTGGACTTTTAGGAAGACATGAAGGCAGGGTATTCAAGGAGAAAACATTTGAGAAAATGTGAAGTCTAGAGAGCTGATTGTGCTTTGAGAATGACAACAAGTTGGGTTCTATTGGAGCCCAGGGTGCTTTTGCAGGTGTGACTGTAAGGAGGAGGGTAGAGTAAGGCAGTAAGTCATATATATATGTAATGGATGAGAGTTATAGCTTGGGATTGGATTAGCTGGGAAAACATATAGATTGGCTTAAAATGCTGGTGAGCATGAGCATTTAGGGTAGTTAGGGTGTGGAAGAAAGAAGAAAAGAAGAAGAGGGAAGAAGATGGAAACAGAGAAAGTGAAGTAACCACAAAGAATCGATGCCACCATAGCCAGAAAAGCAGCTTCAACAGAGAAATGTTGGAAAGAGATCAAATGAGACAAGGATTTTGGATTTTTGGCAACAAGGAAATCATTTGAAGAAGTAGTTTCTGTTTTTTGTTTCTTTGTAGAATTTTAGAAATAGGGATTAGGTCAGAGTGGGCAGAGAAAGAATTAAAAAATGAGGGAGTGGAGATCATGATTCTGAAGGGTAAGAAAGAGGTACAGCAAGCAGAGGATTTGGGTTTGAGAAAGGTTCTAAACAAAACACAATGTCGACTCACGTGAGACTTGAGTGGCCATTGTGCCGCTCTCACAGGTCCTGCGGCTGAGTCTGAGCAGTCATTTAGATGGGACAACAGAGCTGCAATTTTGAATGACAATATTTCATTGCCAATTGTGAGGTCTGAGGCAACTTGGACCCATTCTATTGATTCTACTTACTACCTTTATAACATTTTAAATAAAAACTATCATTTTTTTAAAATGACAAAACTAACATTTCCACAGAGGTCCAATTTAATATAATACATGCATTTTTAGTTTACCTGGAAGGAAGAAGCATGGTGGAGAAACAATATAAGGAAGAGGCCGAGGAACTGACCAGATCATTTAAGAGAATCTACCTATCTATATAGTTACAGTTACATAGTTATAGATCTTTAAAAGGCTGATAATCTCTTAAATATTCAACACAGTTTTCAAACACTGCTGCTCAGAGCTGTAGGGAACACCTGGAGTCCATCAGACAGGTCAGTAATTAACAGGAGAGGGGCATCCAAGTTCCTAGTGTTTTAACTGGGGATTTGTTTTTCTCTGTTATTATGAGGCTTCTGAAAAAAATTATATTAAAAAGGCTGTTAAAATTATCTTTGAAAATCAATGACTTAGAGACTAGTCCTGTTTGCTTGACGACTGACAGGAACACTTCCTACTTTTTGAGCCATGGCTACAAATGGTAAGACTCATGGCCCACTTGGGGCAAAAGGAGAAGGCCAATGAAAGCCAGAGCTCACTGGCTTGAGATGATGGTCATCTTGATGTCTGTGGCAGCTCTGTGGCAGAGATGCTCTGGATCATGGAAAGGGTCAGGATCAAAATGGTACAAAGAAACATTGGGCCTTGTGTAGAAATCTTGAAAGTTAAGAGTTAGTTTGTGTGAGAGGCAGGTGTCCTGAAAAATAGAAAGAAAGTGGGATTGCAGCCAAGTTGCCTTGTTTTTGTTTTTGCATTTTGTATGTGAGATTGGAGCATACTGAGAAAAAGAGGGACGAAGTTGAAAATTGTTTTAAGAAAGAAGATACTTCATGATGTGAACAGGAAGATTAAAAATGAGGAAGAAACAGGGGACAATGAGACCTAATATTATTTTAGGTGGTGAGAATCAAACATGGAACAATAATTACTAATAAATTGCTTTTAAACTGCTCGGGATTTAGAGGCAGAAAAAACTTCTAGGTTGTGGCATCCTGGTTCTTTGCTGAATTGCTGAATTTTCTCTGTCTTCCTTTCTTTCATGTTTAAAGTAGGGATAATAAGGAGGTGCTGGGTTGTTCAGTAGGTTAAGTGTCGGACTCTTGGTTTTGGCTCAGATCATGACCTCACAGTCCTTGAGATGGAGCTCTGAGTTGGGCTCTGCGCTGTCAATGTGGACTCTGCTTGGGATTCTCCCTCTCCCTCTCTCTTCCCCTCCCCCACTCATTCTCTCCCCACTCATTCTCTCTCTCTCTCTCTCTGAAAATAAACATTAAAAAAAGAAAGTAGGGATAATAATATCTGTATCACTGGCTTTTGTGAAGATTAAATGAAATAGTTTATGTAAAGGCCTTAACATAGGTCTGACACGTAATTAGTGTTTAACAAATACTAACTACTATTAGTAATAACTAACATTCGTGTATACCAAGATTTAGTTTAGGTTCAATTTTTGATTTAGGCTGCAAGGTAAAAATAATAGCTGATTAATTTTCTGAAATATTAGCTTCTATAATTTTTAACATTTAACTGAAATTTAGCACTTAAAAATTATAGACATATGAACTTGTGATGTTCAAGGCAACCTCCCTAAGACTGTTAGCTGATTTTTCAGCAGAAGTTTTGCATGCCAGAGAGAGTGGCATGATATATTCAATGTGCTAAAAGAAAAAAAAATTCCAACCAAGAGTAGTTTACCAGGCAAAATTATAATTCAAAATTGAAGGAGAGATCAAAGGTTTTCCTGACAAGCAAAAACTAAAGTAGTCGGTTCATTACCACTAAACTAGCTTTATAAGAAATGTTAAAGGAACTCCTTGAAGCTGAAAAGAAAGGGTGCTAATTAGTAACAAGAAAACATATGAAAGAATAAATCTCATTAGAAAGATAAACATATAGTAAGGTAGTGGATTAATCAATTATAAGGCTACTATAAAGGTTAAAAGACAAAAATAGTACAAGTAACTATGATTACAAGAACTAGTTATGGGATACACAAGATAAAAAGATGTAAAATGTGGGGTACCTGTGTGGCTCAGTCAATTGAGTGTCTGACTTCAGTTCAGGTCATGATCTTGCGGTTTGTGAGTTTGAGCCCCATAGTTTATGAGTTTGAGCCTTGCGATTGGTGAGTTCGAGCCCCACAACGGGCTCTGGGCTGAGAGCATGGAGCCTGTTTAGGATTCTCTGTCCCCTCTCTCCCTGCTCCTCCCCCACTTGTTTCCCCTCTCCTTTCTCTCTCTCTCTCTCTTAAAATTAAACAAACAAAAAAATGTAAAATATGACATCAAAAACATAAAACATGAGGGATGGAAAATAAAAATATTAAGCTTTAGAATGGGATCAAACTTAAATGGTTATCAACTTAAAGTAGGTTATTATACTTATCATATGTAAGCCTTATGGTAACTACAAAGTAAAAACCTATAGTAAAACACAAAAGATAAATGGAAAGGAATAGAAGTAGACTAGTAAAGAAAGTCATCAAATCACAAATGGGCATAAAATATGAATAGAGAGGAACAACAAAAACAGCCAGTAAACAATTAACAAAATGTCATTAGGTACATTTAAATGTAAATGGACTAAATTCTCCAACTCAAAGATAATGAATGGCTGAGTGGGATAAAATAATAAGACCCATCTATTTGTTGTCTACAACTGACTCACTTTAGATGTAAAGGCACATACAGACTTAAGTGAAGGGATGGAAAAAGATATTCCATGCAAAAAGAAACCAAAAGAAAGCTGGAACAGTTATAATTATATCAGACACAACAGACTTTAAAACAAAGACCGCAATGAGAGACAAAGATAGGTGTTACAAAATGATAAAGGGGTCAGTCATTCCAACAAGAAGACATAATTTTGTAAATATTTATGCATCTAACATAAGAACACTTAAATACATAAAGGAAACATTAACAGTCCCAAAGGGAGAAATATACAGCAATACGATAATAGCAGAGGATTTTAATACCTTACATATATTAATGGATTGATCATCCAGACAGAAAATCAATAAGAAAACATTGGCTTTAAACAACAGGTGGACTTAACAGATAGATTAACAGATAGAACTTAATAGATAGAACATTCCATTCAAAAGCAACAGAATAAATATTCTTCTCAAGTGAACATGAAATATTTTCCAAGATAGATTATATGTTAGGCCACATAACAAGTCTTAATAAATTTAAGAGAATTGAAATAATATCAAGCATCTTTTCCAACCACAATGGTAGGAAAGTAGAAATTACTGACATGAAGACTCTGGAAAATTCACAAACATATAGAGATTAAACAACATGCTACTGAATAAACAATCAAAGAAGAAATAAAAGAAATACAAAAATACCTTGAGACAAATGAAAATGGAAATATAACATATCAAAATTTGTGGGATGCAGCAAAAGAAGTTCTAAGAGGGAAGTTAATAGTAATAAATACCTATCTCAAGAACGAGAAAAGTCTCAAACAACCTAACTTCCCACCTCAAAGAACTAGAAAAAGAACAAACAAAGCCCAAAGTTGGTGGAAGGAAGGAAATAGCAAAAAGCAAGGTAGAAATAATAAAGTAGAGACTAAACAGACAATAGAGAAGATCAATGAAACTAGAGCCAGTTCTTTGAAAAGATGAAGTAGACAAGCCTTTAGCTAGACTTACCAAGAAAAAAAGAGAGAAGACTCAAATAAAATCAGAAATGAAAGAGATGTTACAACTGACACCACAGAAATACAAAGGATCATAATAGACTACTATTAATAATTATATGCCAACAAATTGGACAACCTACAAAAAATGAATAAATTCCTAGAAACATACAATCTATCAAGACTGAATCATGATGAAATTGAAAATCTGAAGAGACTGATTACTACTACAGAGACTGAATCAATAATCAAAAACTTCCCCAATAAACAAAAGTCCAGGACCAGCTTCTTTCACTGGTAAATTCTAGTAAACATTCCAAGAAGAATTAATACCAATTCTTCTTACACTCTTCCAAAAAATATAAGAGAAGGGAACTCTACTAAACTCATTTTACAAGTCCAGTATTATCCTGATACCAAAACTAGACACGGATGCCACAAGAATAAATTATAGGCCAATGTTCCTGATGAACAAAGATGAAAATAATTCTCAATAAAATATCAGCAAGTCAAATTCAGCAATATGTTAAAAGAATATACCACAATCAAGTGGTATTTATTCCAGGAATGCAAGAATGGTTTGACATCTGCAAATCAACCAACGTGATATACAGTAAAACCTTGGATTGCAAGTAACTTGTTCTGCAAGTGTTCTGCAATATTAGCAAACATTTCTAATAAATTTTAACTTGATAAACAAATGATGTCTTGCAATATTAGTACATGATGCCAAATGTCACATGATCACAACTGAACCAACGGCTCTTTTCTCTCTCCCTCGCTATAGGATTGATTGTGGGTGATTATCTCCCATGCTCTGATGCTCAGTCTCAGTTTGCAGTGTTTGGCAGATACCAGTGATTTTTCAGAACCTTCGAAGGTGCCCACAACTGGCACTAGTGTATTTTTTTGTCACTTCAAAGCAGCTATGGACGGTCCTTTGCTTTTCCATACAAGAGTAAGTTTAAGAATGCCTTACTTCACTCTAGGTCAGGTTGCCTGCAGATATAGACCCTTTCCTCTGCTGCCTTATTGCCAGTTACATTAAATGCAGTATAGGACAAGAGTTTTTAATACTGTACCGTAGTCAACATCTGTGTGAGCCTATACAATGGCCCCCATGCAGAAAAAGATTCCATTGAACCAATAGATAGCAGTGATTCCATTAGTGACAGTGAAAGTCATCCTACACAGTAACCCTCCTCTCTTTTGTCTCCTTCACACCAGCCACGAAGATTTTCAAAGATAAGTACAGGTTAATTTGTTTACTTTTCTTTATATTTTGTATTTTCTTTATTATTGTGTCTTATATTACAGAATTATAATCTATTTTATATGAATATTTTTGTGTTGTGAAATGAATGAATCTGACTTTCCATTATTCCTTATGGGAAAATTCACTTAGATATACAAGTGCTTTGGATTACAAGCATGTTTCCAGAATGACTTATGCTTACAAACCAAGGTTTTGCTGTACATTAACAAAATGAAGGCCAAAAGGACAAAAAATCATATGTTCAACTCAATAGATGCAGAAAAATTATTTGACAAAATTCAATACCCTTTTATGATAAACACTCTTAAAAAAGTGGGTATAGAGGAAACGTTCCTCAACATAATAAAGGCCATATATGATGATCCCACAGCTTACATCCTACTCAACTGCGAAAAGCTAGAAGTCTTTCCTATAACATCAGGAACAAGACAAGGATGTCCACTCTCACCACTTTAATTGAACATAGTATTGATTTGACAACAAAATAAATAAAAAGCATCCAGATTGAAAAGTAAAACTTTACTTATTTTGAATAAGTAAAACTCTATTTGCAGATGACATATTAGAAAACCCTAAAGACTCCATTAGTTCTGTTAGAACTAATAAAATTCAGTTAAGTCGCAGGATACAAAATCAATACGCAAAAATATGTTTTTTAATACACCAGTAAACTATCAGAAAGAACAATAAAGAAAACAATCCTATTTATAATTTAAAAGAACATACCTAAAACTTAATTTAACCAAGGAGACAAAAGACCTACATACTGAAAATGACAAAGACATTAATGAAAGAAATTGAAGAAGACAAAAATAGGCAGAAAAATATTCTATGCTCATGGACTGGAAAATCAACATTGTTAAAATGCCCATACCACCTTAAAAAATCTATAGGTCCAATGCAATCCCTATCAAAATTCCAAGGGCATTTTCCAAAGAAATAGAATAAATAATCCTAAAAGTTATATGGAGCCATAGAAAACCTGGAATAGCCAAAGCAACTTTGAGAAAGAACAACAAAGCTGCAGCATCATACTCCTTGATCTCAAACTATTTTACAAAGGTATAGTAATTACAACAGTATAGTTTTTCCATAAAAACAGACATATAGATCAATGGAACAGAATACCGAGCCAAGAAAGAAACCCATATATATGTGGCCAATTATTTTACAACAAAGAAACCAAGAATATACAATGAGGAAAGGACAGTCATTTCAATAAATGATGTTGGAAAAACTGGACAGAAACATGCAAAAGAATGAAAATCACTTCATTGAAAAAAAAAAAAAAAGAAACTCAACTACTACCTTACACCATCCACAAAACCTAACTCAAAATGGATTAAAAATTTTGGTGTAATTTTGAAACCATAAAACTCCTAGAAACAAACATAGGTGTAAACTTCTTGATATAGGTCTTGATAATGATTTTTTTAATCAGACACCCAAAGCAAAAGCAACAACAGCAAAATAAATAAGTGGGATGACATCACACTAAAAAGCTTCTGCACGGCCAGAATAAATACATAAATATATATAAAAATATATACAAATATACATATGGAATATACATATGTATATATATCCCACATATGTAATATGGAATATATATAAAATATATGGAAGATACATATGTGTATATATGTATATATATTCCACATATGTATTATAGTGGGATATTTTTCAGCCATAAAAAATAAAATTTGTCATTTGCAACAACATGGATGAAATTGAGTCATTTGTGAGGAAATGGATGAACTTAATGGGCATTATGCTAATTGAAATATGTCAGAGAAAGACAAATACCACATGATCTCTTACATGTGGAATCTAAAAAAGGAAAACAAATTTATAGATGCAGAGAACAGATTGATGGTTGCCAGAAGCACAGGGGTTGGAGGTAGGAGAAATGAGTGAAGGTGGTCGAAAGGTAAAAAAAGAAAAGAAAAGAAAAGAAAAAAAAACCAATAAAGTTGCTTTCCTGATTTAAAAAGATACACATTTGTTCTATTATCTGAGCTCAAATTTAATAAATAAGAAATATGAACTTGTAAACAAAATATGGATTTTATGGGTAAACCCTGAAATAACCCAGATTTTGCAGATGATAGCTTTCAGGTGAACTATTTGCAAAATAAATGAAAGCAACCATATCTGATAATATACTGGGCCATGAATTCATTTGTTGTTTAACAACACTTTAGTACAAGTTACTAGATATAATTAAACAAAAGAAACCTTAGCATATATATCTTTAGATATTACTATACTTCTAACAGCAATACTCAAGCACAAATGAGTTTTTAATTTTTTGACTCCAAAATATATCGGATATTTTAGATGTTTGGTTTAAGTGTTGAATTCATCACCCTATAGAGTACCTGCAAATTTATCATTCTGAAGTTCTTCTGGATAAAGAAGTTTGAGAATTTGGTTAAAGGCTTTAGAAAAAGTCTGAAAAGCATATCTATAATTTTACATACAACTAGGGTTCACAGACACTCTGAAAGAATTTATAAAACCTGAAGTTTATGGATCCCAGATTGTGACTCCTTGGACTGGATTCTTTTTTTTTTTTTCATTACAATAGTTTATTTTCAAATTGGTTTACATATAACACCCAGTGTTCATCTCAACACGTGCCCTCTTCTTTAATGCCCATCACCCCATCTCCCCCCCTCGCCCATTCCCCTCACCCTCAGTTTGTTCTTAGTCTTTGAGAGTCTCTTATGTTTTATCTCCCTCCCTCTCTGTGTCTTTTTTTTCCTTTCCCCTCTTCCCCTCCCCCTGGTTTTTGCTTAGTCTCACAAAGTCCACCTATTCGTGGAAACATATGGTATCTTTTTTTTTCTGAATGACTTATTTCACTTAACATAATACCCTCCAGTTCCATCCATGTTGCTACACATGGCCAGATTTCATTTTTTCTCATTGCCACGTAGTAGTCCATTGTATATATGTACCACATCTTCTTTACCCACTCGTCAGTTGATGGGCACTTGGTCTCTTTCCATGATTTGGCTATTGTCGAAAGTGCTGCTATGAACATTGGGGTACACATACCTCTATGCATCAGCATTCCTGTGTCTCTTGGGTAGATTCCTAGCAGTGCTATTGCTGGGTCATAGGGTAGCTCTATTTTCTTTTTTTTGAGGAACCTCCACGCCATTTTCCAGAGTGGCTGCACTAGTTTGCATTCCCACCAACAGTGTAGGAGGGTGCCTGCTTCTCCACATCCCCACCAGCATCTATAGTTTCCTGATTTATTCATTTTAGCCACTGGAACCGGTGTAAGGTCGTATCTCAGTGTGGTTTTGATTTGTGTTTCCCTGATGATGAGTGACTTTTAGCATCGTTTCATGTGTCTGTTGGCCATCTGAATGTCCTCTTTGGAGAAGTGTCTATTCATATCTTCCGCCCATTTCTTCACTGGATTATTTGTTTTTCGGGTGTGGAGTTTGGTAAGTTCTTTATAGATTTTGGATACTAGTCCTTTATCCGATATGTCATTTGCAATTATCCTTTCCCATTCCGTCGGTTGTCTATTAGTTTTGTTGGTTGTTTCCTTTGCCGTGCAGAAGTTTTTTATCTTGATGAGGTCCCAATAGTTCATTTTTGCTTTAAATTCCCTCGCCTTTGGAGATGTGTTGCATAGGAAATTGCTGTGGCTCGGGTCAAAGAGGTTTTTTCCTGCTTTCTCCTCTAGGATTTTGATGGTTCCCTGTCTCACATTCAGATCCTTCATCCATTTAGAGTTTATTTTTGTGAGTGGTGTAAGGAAGTGGTCTAGTTTCATTCTTCTGCATGTTGCTGCCCGGTTCTCCCAGCACCATTTGTTAAAGAGGCTGTCTTTTTTCCATTGGATACTCTTTCCTGCTTTGTCAACGATTAGATGGCCACATGCTTGTGGGTCCATCTCTGGGTTCTCTATTCTATTCCATTGGTCTATGTGTCTGTTCTTGTGCCAATACCATGCTATCTTGACGACTACCGCTTTGTAGTAGAGGTTAAAATCTGGGATTGTGACGCCTCCCGCTTTGGTTTTATTCTTCAGAATTACTTTGGCTATTCGGGGTCTTTTGTGGTTCCATACAACTTTTAAGATTGTTTGCTCTAGCTTTGAGAAGAATGCTGGTGCAATTTTGATTAGAATTGCATTGAATGTGTAGATTGCTTTAGGTAGTATTGCCATTTTAATGATATTTATTCTTCCGACCCATGAGCATGGGACGTTTTTCCATTTCCTTATGTCTTCCTCAATTTCCTTCATAAGTTTTTTTATAGTTTTCAGTGTAGAGGTCTATCACATCTTTGGTTAGGTTAATTCCTAGGTATCTGATGGTTTTTGATGCAATTGTGAATGGGATTCGCTTCTTTCTCTTTCTATTGCTTCATTGTTGGTGTAAAGGAATGCAACCGATTTCTGTACGTTGATTTTGTATCCTGCCACTTTGCCAAATTCATGGATTAGTTCTAGTAGGCTTTCGGTGGATTCTGTTGGGTTTTCCATGTAAAGTATCATGTCATCTGCAAAAAGTGAAAGTTTGACTTCCTCCTTGCCTATCCTGATGCCTTTTATTTTGCTTTCTTGTCTGATTGCTGATGCTAGGACCTCCAACAGTATGTTAAATAGCAGTGGTGAGAGTGGACATCCCTGTCGTGTTCCTGATCTCAGGGGGAAGGCTCTCAGTTTTTCCCCATTGAGGATGATATTAGCTGTGGGCTTTTCATAAATGGCTTTTATGATGCCTAAGTATGTTCCTTCTATCCCAACTTTCTCGAGAGTTTTTATTAAGAAGGGATGCTGTATTTTCTCAAATGCTTTTTCTGCATCAATCAACAGGATCATATGGTTCTTATCTTTTCTGTTGTTAATGTGATGTATCACATTGATTGATTTACAATGTTGAACTATCCCTGCAACCTAGGGATGAATCCTACTTGATCATGGTGGATAATTCTTTTTATATGCTGTTGGATTCTATTTGCTAATATCTTGTTAAGAATTTTTGCATCCATGTTCATCAAGGATATCGGCCTGTAGTTCTCTTTTTTTTGCTGGGTCTCTATCTGGTTTGGGAATCAAAGTGATGCTGGCTTCATAGAATGAGTCCGGGAGTTTTCTTTCCGTCTCAATTTTTTGGAACAGCTTGAGGAGGATAGGTATTAACTCTGTTTTAAATGTCTGGTAAAATTCTGCAGGGAAGCCATCTGGCCCTGGACTTTTATTTGCTGGGAGATTTTTGATAACTGATTCAATTTCTTCACTAGTTATGGGTCTGTTCAAGTTTTCTATTTCTTCCCGTTTGAGTTTTGGTAGCATGTGGCTGTTTAGGAATTTGTCTATTTCTTCCAGGTTGTTCAATTTGACGGCATAGAGTTTTTCATAATATTCTCTGATGACTGCTTGTATTTCTGAGGGATTGGTTGTAATCACTCCATTTTCGTTCGTATTTTATTGATTTGGTTTCTCTCTCTTTTCTTTTTGAGGAGCCTGACTAGAGGTTTATCAATTTTGTTTATTTTTTCAAAGAACTAGCTCTTGGTTTCATTGATCTGTTCCATTACTTTTTCTGTTTCCATATGATTAATTTGTGCCCTAATCTTTGTTATTTCTCTCTTTCTGCTAGGTTTGGGCTGTCTTAGCTGTTCTGCTTCTGGTTCCTTTAGGCGTGCTGTTAGAATTTGTGTTAGGAATTTTTCCTATTTCTTGAGATGGGCCTGGATTGCAATATATTTCCCTCTCAGGACTGCCTTTGCCGCATCCCAAAGCGTTTGGATTGTCGTATTTTCATTTTCATTTGTTTCCATGTAATTTTTAATTTCTTCTCTGATTGCTTGGTTGACCCATTCGTCTTTTAGTAGGTTGTTCTTAAGCCTCCATGTTTGTGGGTTCTTCCCAGATTTTTTCCTGTGGTTGATTTCAAGATTCAAAGCATTGTGGTCTGAAATTGTGCATGGTATGATCTCAATTTTTTTATACTTATTCAGTGCTTCCTTGTGCCCACAAATGTGGCCTATCTTGGAAAATGTACCATGCGCATTTGAGAAGAATGTAAATTCCTTTGCTTCTGGATGAAGGGCCCTGAAGATATCTGTCAGGCCCATCTGTTCCAACCTGTCGTTCAGGTCCATTGTTTCTATGCTGATTCTCTGATTAGTGGATCTATCCAGTGCTGTGAGTGGGGTATTAAGGTCTCCTGCAACTAGCACATTTTTATCAATAAGATAGCTTACGTTTGTAATTAGTTGCTTGACAAATTTGGGTGCCCCAGAATTCGGCATGTAGATACTTATAATTGTTAGCTCTTCCTGCTGGATAGTCCCTGTGATTATTATATAATGCCCTTCTTCATCTCTTATTACATCTTTATTACTTTAAAGTCCAGTTTGTCCGATAGAAGTGTGGCTACTCCAGCTTTCTTCTGAGTTCCTGTAGCATGGTAGATAGTTCTCCATCCCCTCACTTTCAGTCTGAAGGGGTCCTCAGGTTTAAAATGGATCTCTTGAAAACAGCAGATAGATGGGTCTTGTTTTCTAATCCATTCTGTTACCCTGTGTCTTTTAATTGGAGCGTTTAGTCCGTTTACATTCAGTGTTAATATTGAAAAATGTGGGTTCAGAGTCAAGGTGTTGTCTGTAGGTTTCATGTTTGTAAGGATGTCTCTGGTGCTCTGTGTTCCTTGCAACCTTTCCTTCATAGAGTCCCCCTCAGGATCTCTTGTAAGATTGGTTTGTTTGTGATGTATTCCTTCAGTTTTTGTTTGTTTGGGAAGACCTTTATCTCTCCATCCATTTTGAATGACAGGCTGGCCGGGTAAAGGATTCTTGGCTGCATGTCCTTCCTGTTCATCACATTGAAGATTTCCTGCCATTCCTTTCTGGCTTGCCAAATTTCTGTGGATAAGTCTGTTACTACCCTAATGTGTCTGCCTTTGTAAGTCAAGGCCTGTTTATCCCTAGCTGCTTTCAGGATTCTCTCTTTATCTTTGTATTTTCCCAGCTTCACTATGATGTGTCTTGCAGAGGGCCTATTCGGGTTACGTCTGAGGGGAATTCTCTGTGCCTCTTGGACTTCAATGCCTATTTCCTTCTTCATGTTGGGGAAGTTCTCATCGATGATTTGTTCAAGTAGCCCTTCGATTCCTTTCTCTCTCTCTTCTTCCTCTGGAATTCCTATAATACGGATGTTATTCCTTTGATTGCATCATTCAGCTCTCGAATTCTCCTTTCCTGTTCCTGAATCAGTTTCTCTCTCTTTTCCTCTGCTTCCTCCTTTTCTGTAATTTTATCTTCTAATTCCCCTATTCTCTCTTCTGCCTCTGCAATCCGTGCTGTGGCTGCCTCCAATTTGTTTTGCCCCTCATTTAAAGCATTTTTTAATTCCTGTAGATAATTTTTTAGGACCTTGATCTCTGCCTCTAGGGTCCCCCTGCTTTCTTCTATGTTTTTTTTCAAGCCCTGCGAGTATTTTTATGTTTATCATTCTGTATTCTTGTTCTGTTAAGCTGCTTATGTCTGCTTTCATCATTTCTTGTGCTGTCACTATTTCCTGTACAGTCTTTTGAGGGGAGTTCTTCCGTTTGGTCATTTTGGCAATGTGTGTATTGGTTTATTTCCTATTTCTCCTCAGTGTCCCCAGATGCTCTGGATTTCGCGTTCTCTTTCCTGAAGCCTCCAACAACTCTTCCTGCAGATCTCTGCAATTGAGAGTTTCTCGGTCTCAGTCCCTCTCAGATTAAGAGTCGCCAGAGAGCAGCGGGTATTGCTAGTTCTCCGCCATGTTGGCCCCTCGCCCCTGGACTGGATTCTTAAAGGAATAAATTTTACAAAGATTCTCTGGGATGTATTAGACATATTAGAATATTTAGAGTAACCGAAAATTACTTTTTTCCCTGAAATAGCCCATGCTGTTTCTTAAAATGAAGTTAGAAATACCTTGATGACATTTATCAAGACAGGAAGGCCTATAGTTACCATAAAGCCCTTGAATTGGCAAAACTGAGATGCGTGAACACTCTCAACAAAGTTACCCTACCCGAAACGTCAAGGTTGAGAAATCCTGCGTTAGACATACTTTTTTTTAAAAAAATGTTTATTTATTTTTGAGACAGAGAGTGACAGAGCATGAGTGGGGGAGGGGCAGAGAGAGAAGGATAGACATACTTTTTAAACCAGTCTTTGAAGATATTGAGGTGGAGAGTTTTGCTGTCATTCAGTAACATTCGTTGGTCTATATACCATTTCTTCTATATTTAGAATTTTAGGTTTTAGTCTATGCCTGGAGAAATGATGCTAGTTATTCCTAAGAAAAATATTTTCCTATTTAAAATAAAATCTTTCAATGTATACAATACTAGGGAATGCGAACAATAAGTATGGCTATCTCAGCAATATTCTAGAAGGTTAAAGCAGTATCAGAATTATTTATACCTAAAAATTAACATTTCTTCCTGCCTCTACCATAGGACCAACATGAAAGAGGTAGTAAAAGAGTCGGGGAACAAATGAATGGCCAGTTGGTTCAGTTTTGAGGGCTCTTTATGACATTCTCTCTCGACTGCATTAAAATATAGATCCTTTAAATAACAATATAGGTTGATTCATTATCTAATTCCATATAAGTTTACACAAGAGCTCTAAACACAAATTTCTTACCTCATTTGGGACACTGAGATGCTTGTATGTCTCTATTATTTTATAGAAACATAAATTGCAAGCAAATGTAATTTCAAAGATAAACAAACAAAAAAAAACAACAAAAAGATTTAACAGGGAGTTTGATGTCATGATATGTTCTTTGTCTTCTGAGAGAGATTACAAGAAATTGAATTTTTATTTCATTACCTTTCCAGATGGAAAGTTCACTATGTGGTGTTGTCGAGGGTCCCAGACTTTGCGTAGAACATATTCTTGAGGCGTTCTTATGGATTCAAATGCAAGTTAAACTGAAATAGCAAAAATTGACAACAGTGGGTGATCAAAAATGCTAGTTAAAGAAACACAAGAATTTTAATATTATGCTCAGATATAGGCATTATATGTAATTCTGATAGTTACTGACTTTTCAATGATCAATATTAGAGTGCAGATATTTTTACACACAACACACACACACACACACACACACACACACACACACACACACACAATCATCCTGAACTTAAAAAGAAACAGATTATTGGTATTCTGTTTCTGGCATTGTGGATCGAGCCTCCCTTACAAGCCAAAAACTAAAAGAAATGAGAATTCTGAGCTTCCACCCTAAGAAATATTTGCCAAATTCAAGCGAATTTGAAATTCAATTTTCATAGGGTGTTGATGTTGAAGACCTATACTTGCAGGAGGCAAAACTACTCAAGGTAGGGGGTTTAATAGGTGATTCTCCCAGCATAGAATCTCGATGGGCTAAATCTCCAAATAAAGGGCTAACTGGAAGAAAACAGAAAGAAAAATGAACTGCCTTAAAACTCGGCAATGGGTTTGGGTGAAAAGGGGCTTTCTCAATAATTTTAACAAATCAGTACAGGAACATCTGCAAACTAAAGTCATATCATCTAGGTAGTTCAAAAAGGCTATTAGTAGTACATTAGTTTAAAGATGTTGCAGGTTTTAGTTTCCTTGGGAAATTGGAAAAAAAAAGGCAAAAATGCTATCCATTATCAAGTGAGGTTTCAAGGGAATACTACAAATGACATTCCAAAGAATGAGAGCTCACTGTCAAAATCACAAGGACCAGTGATACACAAGGAGACAGTACAATATGAATGAACACCAGAGTAAAAAAAAAATCAAGTGAAACAACTAGCAAAACTTTTAGATGCTGGATTTGTCAGACAGATAATAAAATGGCTATTTAGCATTTTAAAAATAATTGCTTTAAAAAAGAAAAGATTAAAATATAAAGTCCTAGAACATTAAATAAGTAGACTTGAAAACAGTAAAATAGAACTTTCAGAAATGAAAAAAAATTGAAATAAAAACAGTGGTTATGTTTAATGGATAACTAGATACACTTCATGAAAAGATTAGTAAACTAGATGATGGATCTTAAGTATTTATCCAAAATGCAGCACCGTGAGCAAAAGAGAAAATATAACAGAAAAGAGATAAGAGGAACAAAGTGAAAAAAATCTAATATGACTCAAATAATTCAAATAGTTCTAGGAATAGAGGAGATAGAATGAGGTAGAGGCAATATGTGGAGAGAAAAAGTGTGAGAAATTTTCTGATCTGATGAAAAGTATCAGTTACAGATTCTTGAAACCAAGATAGAATAAATATAAAATACATCAACACCTAGATTATCTACCTTAATAAAGTACAGAATGCCACAGACTAAGAGAAAAATCTTAAAAACTACCAGAAGGAAAGGAAGTATATTTAGGCTAACAATCAACTTCTCAGGAACAACAATGGAAGCCAGAAAACAGTGGGATATTTTAATGTGGTTAAAGAAAATACCTATACCTCTAGAATCATACACATAGCAAAAATAACTTTGAAGAATGAAAAGAAGAAAAAACTATCATCAGATGAAGAAAAGTGAGAGAGTCTGTATCAAAAGATACTCTCTTTAAAAGATTCAACAGATGTACTCCAACCAAAAGAAACCAATTGCACGTGGAAGGTACAACAGGGATTAAAGAAAAATAAAGTGGCACATGTGTAGGTAAATATAAACAAATTGAATGCACAAAACAATACTTCTTTGGGGGTTTAAAACAGGGTAGAACGCTGATATCCAATACAAATTACATACAAGTCAGAAAGGTCATGGTTATGTTAAAAAGTTTAATGATTTCATCGTTTAAAAGGAATGAAATGATAATTTAAGATTTTGATAAGTAGGCAGCTGGAAATAAAAGAAAAGTTATAGAATACTTAACTTTCAAATCTGCAGGGAAAAATGAATGAGAAAAAACATCCAATCAATATTTTAGAAAGGTAGAACAAACAAAAAAGAAACAGATAAGATGGGACAAATAGAAAGCACACAAATAGAAGAGTAGAAGTAATTCCAAATAGAGATATCCTTCACTTCTGAACTCTCAGCATTTAGATAGTCACAATAATGACTTGCATATGCTTTACAAAAAATTTATTATCTGATATGAAAACCAATTCTGATATACCCGCATTATGTACCAGCAAAAATGTTAAGTTCTGTGTCTGTTCAGGAAAGAGACTTTACAGCCCTTGCAGATGTATGTCAGTTGTTTTCCTGATAAGGTCTTATCTCTTGCTAATGCTATTTTCCTGAGGCTTTAGCTTCTGTGTTTGCTTCTGCCAGGCACTTAGAGCCACTAACACCTAGATCCAATTTAGATAGTATCTATGCCATATTTAACAAAGGATTTCTTTGTTTAGTTATATAACAGTATCTATTTTTTATCAAACATACAAGGCAATTTGCATTCACTACTGCGCAGAATAAATATATACTACATGCAACATACTCAAGAACACCATTAAGCACTAAATAATTTGGTAAGTTGGGTTTGAAATATTCTATATAAGGCAGAAATCTTGTTGCTTTGTTAGATGAGTTTTAGAATGTCAGTGTTTGGGGAAACTATTTCAGTTTCTGTTTTATTATGTTTACTAATTTTATTTGCAGGTATATAAAAGAATAAAAACGCAAATAAGGATTCATTTAAAAGACAAATATTTTAATCTTTGTTACAAAATAAAAGACCCACCTAAAAAATTCAGGATACAGTTTGAAAATGGAAGTTTGGAACAAAAGTGATAGTTAAAAGAGGAATGCTGTAATATGTGAATATCAGACAAAACATATTTCAGGGCAACAACATTAATAGAGATAAAAAAGATAATTGCAAAGTACAGAACAATTTCAATTTACTAGCAAATTAAGAATTTTAATCTGTATAGATCCACTTAATAATATCATCTTTGTATACAGGTGTACGAAATGAAAAGGATGAAAAGACACACAACGTCAGAGTTGATAGACTTTAACATATTTGTCTCATGACACAGAGATCAGGCACATCAAATCTGTGAGAGTACTGATCTGGATAACACAAGTACAAGCCTAACCTAATGGGCCAATTGCTCAATCTGTTCAAAGGTACTTAGAACTTTTATGAGATTAACCACATATTGTTGCCGTAAAGCAAGGCTCACCAAACTTTAAATAACACTTTAGTGTCATGTAGAATTCTCTGGCCAGAATGAAATCAAGTTAGAAATAATTTTAAAAAATTAGATAAAACTCATAGTTCTGGAAAATAAACATTTCTAAAAAACACGTAGGTCAAAGAAGAAATCATAATGAAAATTAGAAAGCACTGAGAACTGAATGCAAGGGAAAACACTCCACATCATACTTACATAATAAAGCTAATGTGATTCCTAGAAAAAAATATAGAGCTTTAAGTCAATATGTTAGAAAATAAAAGTCTCGGGGTGCTTGGGTAATTCAGTCAGTTAAGCACCCAACTTTGGCCCAGGTCATGATCTCACAGTTCGTGGGTTCGAGCCTGAGTCAGGCTTTGTGCTGACAGCTTGGCGCCTGGAGCCTACTTTCAATTCTGTGTCTCCCTCTTTCTCTGCTCCTGCCCTGCTTGTGCTCTCTCTCTCAAAAATAAAAATAAACATTAATTTTTTTAAAAAAAGAAAGGAGAAAGTCTCAAAGTGAGTAAGTTTAAGAAATTAGACGAGCAAAAAAACTGAATTCACCCCCTTAAACAGAAGGCAGGAAATAATAGAGAACCAATGGAAAGGAAACAGACATACAACAGAGATAATCAACAAAGTTAAAAATGGATTATTTGAAATGAATAGCAAAATTGACAAATTCTGGTAAGAGCAAGAAAAAAAGGTGAAAAAATATTATTAGTAATAATGGCGAGGCATAACTAGGCGTTCTGTGTAGTTTAAATGATAAAAAAGTTAAAATTCAAATACTATGCCAACAAATTAAAATGTCAGATAAAATGAACAAATTCTTAGAAAAATATAAATTAAATACACTTAAGGAGAAATAGGGGAAAATAGAATTTTCACTATGGAACCAATAGTTAAAATCTCTTTTCCCATGTATGTTCTCAAAAAGGCTCAATACCTCACTCCTATTTTCCACAAAACATTTATTTTTTTTAAGTTTATTTATTTTAAAAGAGACAGAGATGGTGCAAGTGAGAGAGGGGCAGAGAGAGAGGGAGAAAGACAGAATTGAAGGCATGTTTCACACTACCAGTGCAGAGCCTGACATAGGGCTCCAACTCATGAAACCATGAGATCGTGACCTGAGCAGAAACCAAGAGTTGGATGCTTAACCAACTGAGCCACCCAGGTGCCGCTCCACCAAACATTTAATAGAATGGAATCAAACAAATAACCTTTACATGAAATTTAAAAAATTCCGACTTAAGAATAAATTACCAAAAAATATGAAAGACAGGGTATTGTATGGAGCTGTTGAATCTCCGTATTTTCACTTGAAACAGATAGTGCACTGTATCTGAACTAACGAGAGTGCAAATAAAAACATTAAAAAATTAACAAAAATTATGCAAGACATTCATGGTGAAGCTTATAAAATTTAACTGAATACTATTAAGTAAGTCCTGAATAAATGGAGAGAAACACCATACTTATGGGCTAGAAGATATAATTTAAAAACATCAGTTTCCTTTCAGTTAATCTGTATATTCAATGCAATTCTAATAAAAATTTTGATTAAACCTGTTTTTGTTTGTATGACTTTTTTCTGTTATGGGACTTAACAAATTAACATTCTAAAATTTATATTGAAGAGCAAAGGGTCCAAAAATAATTAAGGCATTCCTGAAAAGAATAAACTTTCCTTACTGAGATAAATTGTAAAGAATAACTATTAAACTATAATAATCAAGATAGTCAACAAAACAGAAGAGAACCCAGAAACAGAATGAAACATGAAAATCTGATGATACATTGGGATTTCATATTAATGGTGATAAAGAGACTTTTAAACAAAAGACTTTGGGATAATTATGGGGAAAAATGAAATTGGGCCTAAACACAAACACAAAAATAATTTCCAACTGATGTAATGATGGAGAATATCTTATGCCCACAGCATAAAGACAGCTTTCTAAAAACAAGACCCAAAGAATGCACTGATTGGACACTGAAGTAAAGAACTTCTGCTCAAAATATCCATACATTAAATAAAAAGACAAACCAAATTGGAAGATATTTGCAATGTATATAACTGACGAAGTATTAGAGTTTAGGATATATAAAGAAATCACAAAAATCAACAGGAAAAACACAATCCAATAAGATGGGCCACAAGGAAAAAAAATAGTGTGGAGTCATTTCACTTCAGAAAAGCAGAAAGCCAGAAAATATATGATGTTCAATCTCATTAAAAAACGGAGAAATAGGGGCACCTGGGTGGCTCAGTTGGTTAAATGTCCAACTCTTGATTTGGACTCAGGTCATGATCTTACAGTTTGTGAGATTGAGCCTAGCACCCGGCTATGAGCTTTTTTTACCTTTCCTTCTGGCTAATTTGAATGCACAGTTTTTAAAATTAAAAAACCAAACCAAACAAACAAATAAAAAAAATGCAACTGACACACCATTTCAAATTCAACTGCCTTAACAACTTTCAGTAGTAAATGAACTTATGTGATTAATATGGAAAATAAGTCTGCTCTCCTTCACCCCCATGCTTCATTCTGTGTTTTAGTTGTATTTGTGCCAAGGAGTTTTGGCAATCTGTACATCTTTTTTTAAAACTTCAAAAGTAAATAAACCACAGACTCCATGGTTGTGTGACTGATTTTACAGAGTATTATGCCATGGATAGCTGTGATTAAATTCTCCCAAATTTTCCTACTCCCACAAGTGCATCTTTGGAATCCTTCCATAACGTGTGTGTGTGTGTGTGTGTGTGTGTGTAATTTATAAATTGATATTACATTTACATGATTCAAACTTTTAAAAAGTATAGAAAGGTATTTAGTGGGCTCCCAGCACCCTGAAATGGTAACTAAAAAAAGCCAGATAAAACATTTAAAAAAATTTTTAAGCATATATGAGTTAATAAAATAGTGAAGAGTTACCTGGCCAAAATCAAAGATAAACTAAAAATTCAGACCAAGCCCAACACTAAAAGCTACTTCTGCCTAGAGGGTATTTGTCTAGTCAAAGGAATAGCTGTGGAATTGAGCTGTGGTTTTGGCACACTCCTGGGGCAAAAGAACACACTTCAAAAATCATTTCCAAAAAAAAAAAAAAATCATTTCCTACCCAACTGCAGAATCTGAAAAGAGCTATACCCTCAGAGGAAGGTGAGCCAGAAGCAAAGAGGCTCTCATGTGATCCTGCAGCCTCAGCTGAAAACACTTTTGCAGTTCCCTGCCCCCAACAAAATAAAAATTCTCTTTTGAGTCTTCAAATTATTCTTGCAATTATTTTTTTTCAAATACAATAATAAGAAACTACTGTAAGTTAGAACAAGCAGAAAAAAGTAGACCGTAGAAAGAGATCATTAAGAATTCAGATATTTAAATTAAAAGACATATATTATAAGACAACTTATGTTTAAAAGCTAAAAATATAAAAATAACAGGCTTGAGACACAGAAAACTATTTAAAAAATGATACTGATTTTTTAAAAATCAAATCAGTCTATAAAACTATAACTAAAATTAAGAACTCGGTGGAAAGATTTAACAATGGCTAGAAATAGATGAAAAGAAAATTACTGAGCTAGAAGATAGGTTAGAATAAATTTTCTAGAATTCAGCATGAAGGGACAAAAAGATGGAAAATGCAAATGATGTGCTAAGAGACACAGAACACAGACTGAAAAAATAAAACATAACATAGGTAGGAATTGATTTTTCAGGAATATGTTGCTATAGACTCAAGAGGCTGCAGAAGAAGATGGTTGTGGTCATAAAAAATTGACTTGAAGGATCTTTGTAGTATTGGAACTATTTTTATCTTGACTGGGTGAAGGGACACACAAATCTACATATGATATAAAATTTCATAAAACTAAACACACACACACACACACATACACACACAAATAAGTACAAGCAAACTGGAGAGATCTGAATAAGATCAGAGAACTGCATAAGTGTTAATCTCCCGCTTGTAATATATATTAGTTTCACAAATTTTTATTTTAACACCAGAGGGAACTAGGGAAAGTGTACATAAGATCTCTCAGTGTTATTTCTTACAACTGCATGTGAATCTACAATTATTTCAATTAAATTTGAATTTAAGAACAAAGCACACATAATAATGAAAATGTAGAATACCTAAGGCAAAGAGAAAATCTGAAACACAACAGAAGAAATGGTATTGTACTTCCAAAGGAACAGCAGCTTGACTGATAGCTCACCCTTAACAGCAACCGAAGATGCTAGGAGTCAGTAAAATATCTTCGATGTTTTAAGATAGATTGCCAGTGAAGTTCTCCTGTAAAATGAAGGTAAAATAAAGATATCTTCAATTAAAAAAAATTGAGAGTGTTCTACACCGACAAAGCCATATCAAAAATAAATACTAAAGGATGTGTTTAATAAGAATAAAAATGACTCCAGATGAAAGATTAAAGATGTATTAAGAATAAAAAGCAAACAGAGTGGTAAATATGTTAGTTTGTGAAATGAGACAAGTTATCATATATCTCCACCAGTTATCAAGACCTAAAACAGTAAGGCAGTGTGAAACAATTAAGACAGCTCAGTGGGCAGAGGAGAGACCCTAGAAACACTGGATTAAGCGGGGGAGAGCAGCATTGTACAGACATTGGATTAAGTGGTGGAGAGCAGTGGAAAAGGATGCCTTTTAACACTGCAGTAATAATTATCTATGTGGAAGAAAGTAAATGTAGATCCCTATCTTACACCATTCACAGGTGGATGAAGCACCAAAATAGGACAAGAAAATGATAAAGCTATTGGAAATAAATTTGCATAATATATTTATGATATCTGGAAAGGGGAATATTTCTCAAATAGGACGCAAAAAACACAAACCATAAAAGATCAATGACTTTGACTATGGCAGAATTATGAATTTTGTTCATCAAAAGCCTCTATAAATAATGATTAAAAGATAAGCCAGAGTGGGAGAAGATATTTACTAACAGATAAAAGACTCATATCCATAAACACACAATAAGCTTATATAAATCAATAAAATGAAAGAAAAGCCAATAGAAAAAAGTGGGTAAAATATGCAAACAGGCATTTTCCCCAAAAAATGGAGTCTGAAAGGCCAATAAACCTTTACAAAAATGCTTGACTTCAATTATAATCAAGAAAATTCCTGTTAAAATCATTATGAAATAACAATACTACCCCCCACTGCCCACCATCAGACTGGCAAAATTTGAATTCTCAAAACACAATAATAAAAATGACTCAGTTTCAAAATCAGCAGCATCTTTTAACAGATATTTCGCCAAAGATATTCTGACAGCAAATAAGCACATGCAAAGGTGTTTACCCTCATTGGTCATTAGGTAAATACAAATTAAGATCACAACAAAATAGAACTAAACACCTATTCAAATGGCTAAAATTAAAAAGACTGACCATGCCATGTGTTGGGTGAAAATGTGGAAGAAACAGAACTCTCATACACTGATGGTAATAATGTTAAAACACACACACGGACACACACACACACACACACGCACAGTTTTTTCATTTGCAGCCTTCCATGTATATATGTCTCCCAGTTTCACTAAAAATGTAGATTTTTGTTGCTTTTCTATGTTTCCCAGTATGAGAAGGGGGGAAATGTTGGCTTTCAGAGCCATGTTTATCTGGAAGCATTCCTTATATATTTTTTAGGCACATCAATTAGTAATTTTAAAAAGCTGATTACAGGCACCTTTTTAATACTAAACTTTAAATGGTTATATTGGCTTGCACCATTGACCTTTGAACAACATAGGTTTGAACTGTGCAGGTCCACTTATATGCGGATTTTTTAACGTACAGTACTATAAATGTATTTCCTCTTATGATTTTCTTAATACCATTTTCTTTCCCCAGTTGACTTGATTATAGGAATACAGTATATAATACACGTAACATATAAAATATGTGTTAATACACTGTTCCTGTTATTGGTAAGGCCTCTGTTCAACAGCAGGCTATTACCAGTTAATAGTTATACCTGGATTTTCGATCGTATGGGGATTGGTGCCCCTAACCCTATCTTGTTCAAGGGTCAACTGTATGGTGCTATCAGGTTAACAAATCATAAAGAATATTTTCCTACACTATACCATTTATTATACCATGAAATTTAATCTGGTCCAATTTATTCAGCAAAAGAGTGAGTATTACAATCAGAAAAATGAATGGTAAAGGAAATCAAAGCAATTATAGCATCCTAAAGCAATATTCAGTACAATAAATAGATTTAAAAATATGCGGGCAGTCTTGCCCAAGACACATGACTGTTTTAACATCTTTAAGTGGGCAGAGAATGTTTATCCCACTGCAGACTCAGAGGGGAATTTGAGATTACCCACTTGTCTCCTGAGACTAGCCTCATTCCTGCAAATCCCCTGGAGAGAGCTGAGTGTATATTCTGGTTATGGGACAGAACTAACGTTTAATGGTTAGGCTTTGAACAAAGCATGAATCTGAGAGGGCCATACAAGTGCCTTTTCACATTTCTACTGAAAGATATTGAACATTTTATGCTTTATAAAACCCTAAAAAAGGCTCTCTCAGAAGCAAACTAGATTCTGTATACTGGTGTTGGTTTTCAGGAGGCTTTTTGTTTTGTTGAGTGACTATTACCTAGAAATGGCTCATCCCATTCTTTCAACACAAGTAAATCCTCTTGTTTCTGTTTTATTATCCCAACCTATTTTTGCAAATTTTATCTTATATTACCCCTACTTGTTTTAGTAATTTACTTCTAGACCTTTTTTGTCTTCTCTGGAATGTTTCAAGAAGTCCTCCTTCTAAAGGTAGAAAAGAGAGGAGTTGTTTTGGTGGAGAATCTGAGTTAATCCAAAAGGGAAGGCAAATGGGGAAGGGACAAGAAAGAAAGACTGAACCAAGTGTGAAAATGGCCTAGAGAGGGATAACAGAAAATGTTTTTGGATAACATATTCCATGAGTTGACTAAACGTTAAAATATGTCAGGATAGAGGCAGGTGACTAAGTTAAGGGATATCTTTAAAGAACTAAATCAAACTATAGGTGGACAAATAAGACTAAATTTTGGATTTTTATTCTTGACCAAGTCTCTGAATAGCATAGGCTAGATCACTGGCAGAAACTCATGAGATGTCCTGGGTCTAACCCTGAATTTTACATAGGATATTTGTTAGTGTAGTTCTTTGAAAAAGGAATACATTTGAGAGCCCAGTAGACTTAGGCTCAAATGCCAGTTTCACTACCACTTTCTCTTGAGCAATTATGGGTTAAATAACATGAAGTGAAAAGACTTGAATGAAGAGGGAGAGCAGTATACACTTTCAAACCATAACAGGTAAGTAAAACTGGCCCATCATATAGCTATGGTCAAGTTAACTTTGACATGAGGTGTTTTGAAGGTATTACCCCTGCCCATATGGTCGTTTCCTATGGATGTATAATCTCCCATTTCACCATAGTGTGGAGAGAATGGGCTTTATCAGATTACTTGGATCTAGGAGAAGAGGCACCAAGAGAGCATAAAAACTTGGGTCCTGGATGGAACATGAAAAAGAGAGACTTAAGACAGGAAAATACAGTAGCTCTCTCTTTTATTTATTAACCCCAAATAGGATGTCTTGGAAATAAGGCAGATATTACCAGGCATTCTTGGCAAACTAGTACTCTTTTCCTAATCACCTTAGGGTGTGTGTGACAAGAATTCCCAAGGAGTATACTTAGGCTTGCATTAAACACCGTGAACTTCTGCCTCTTTGTACACAATATAACACTTATTTTAGTGACTAAAAAAGAAAATCTAAATATTATTTTCATTGTGATGAGGAAAGATTTTGATCAATTCTCATCAACTGGCTCTTAGAAATAAAAACTGACACTTTCTTTTAAGAGTTCTGATGATTTAAGTATTTTTGCAACATATTTGTTATTAGCTTGCAAGGCCTCTGATCATATTTGTCCATGCAGTCTTTTACTCTAATACTTCTAATTTCTTTGTCATTTTGCAAGTGAGATTTCCTTTATACATAATTAAACACCTTTTGCATTACGACAGAGTCTGCTTCATTTCCAATTTTGAGAAAATGGTTTGTGTACTTTTTAGGAGGCTAACATCCTAAAATATTACAGGGAATAGGATTCTTGAATTAATTGTCTGCCAGGTGAGGATGGTCTGTAGACGGGTGAAAGAAAGGTTTGATTCTTTGGAACAAAAAGAAAAAATCTGGCTCAAGGGCTTACTAAGAGTAACTGTTACAAGTAGGTAGTTTCAAAGATAAAGACTGGTAGTCCTCTTTGGACATTTTATACCCACATATTTTAGGTAATAAATTCTACCGTTAAGGATTAACCTATGTAATTATCTTAACGGAGCATGTTTCATCATGCTTGTTACAGCAAGTATGAAAATCGAGTTGAAATTTAGGACTTACTGAGTCTTTTGCGAGTGATCAAAGTACGACCCACTAGGTGGAGTGAGCACTGGAGAAGCACCCATAAGAAAGGGAGTCACTCCAAGCAGCATATTTCCTTGAAACTTAAGCATATTCAGGATCTTCAGAATTAGAACAAGGGGACAGCTTACAACCCGAAAAGACTCAAGAGTTTGGTCTTCGCTGGCAGCCACCCTAACGCACACCAGACCTTACATTTTATTGAGTTTTATTTCAGAAAAAGACAATTTAAGTCAGGAAATAAAATATCAAAGGGATATGGTTATATGATATGCACCAATATTCAGAATAGCTACAGACCACGTTTCCAAATGGTGTTTTTGGTTAAGGAGTCATAGGGCTGCAGACTAGGATACCTACCTATTCCACGAAACAACACAATCACAAGCAGACTTTCCTTTCCACTTAGGTGGTAGTTAGCTATCAAATGTATCTTTGGAAACGCTCTTCAGAATAATGGGGTCATCTATTTTTTAAATGTCTTTCTCTATCTTCCTATTTATTTTTAGCTCAACAATAAGCCCTTTAATTAAAAAAAGAATACACCCAATAAATTTTATTATTAATGCCATCAAATTGTTTCTGCTGGTTCCAAATAAAATAGATTCATTACTTTTCTAAGGAGCAAGCTGAAAGATAATAATAGCTTCATTTTAGAAGAGCTGAAGCTGATGCTACTGATAGATATCAGATGAAATTATTACACATACACTTTTTAAACAGAAGAGACAGAATACATTATGTAAATATTTTTAGTGTAAGAATCACAAAGTGTATTACTGTTAACTATTTCTAAGATGGTTTCAAAAGAGTTTTCTATATGAGAATGCTATTATATTGTGATTTCTTTCTTCACGTGTATTGCAAATTGATAAATATGATGTCAACTCTTTCTAGATCCATAAACTCCTGTTAACTAGAGTAGTTCCCCGCACCCCCCCTACAGTAGCCGGAAGCATGCAGCAGATGGCACTAAGAACATTTAGCAAAGCAGCCAGAAGAGGTCTTCCTTGATTGCTCCTCAGGGACTGAAAATTGCTTGAAAAATGAGATACAGTAACTAACCGAATAAGGCCTTCTCAAGTGAAGTTACACAGTAGAAACTTCAAGTTCCATACACTGTCCTCTCCAGAGGAAGAATTTATCATATTCAAAAATAAACAGATAATACCGTGTTGAACCTGACCTGTCCAAGAATTACAATGATCTGATACTTTCTGAAGTGTGAGCTATCAGAGCCACCACTGTTTCGTTTTCAGATTAAACACATTCATTTGCTTTAACTTTTGAAACATAAAATATATTTTATGTATTTATAAAATACATTTCATATATTTATATTTATTTTTATTTTATTATATATTTTATATAAAAATACTTATATATAAAATATAAAAACTACAGTATATGTAGTTTTTATATTTCAAAAAATAAAAATATAATATTTATATTTACATTTTTATGTTCTATATATTTTATATATAAAACATTTATATTTTAATATATAAATATATTTATGTATTTATATTATATATATTTTATAGATAAAATATTTATATATAAGGTATAAAAACTACACTATATGCAGTTTTTACATTTCAAAAAAAGGATGATTCATACAATAGATGGCATAGCAAATATCCGATTGTTTCCACAGTATGTTGTTCATGCTTTCACTTTGTTACTTCCTTCCCTATATTTCCCCTGATGTGGTACTGTAGAATTTTTTGTCACATTTATGTTCTTATTCTGTGTTGTGCTTTTCTTGAGCAAACCGATATTTGTTGCAGGATTATAAAGCTATGGTATTTTTAGATATTCAACAATATATGATTAAACCGTAGAAAAAATCTGAAGCCAATCTAACTTCTGCAATGGAAAACAGAAATCAAGCATGTTTACAAGTCAGTGTTAACTTGAGATTATTTTCTTTTGTATCCACAGTACTAATCTACATCATTTTTTTTGTTCACAGGTAATTTTTATACAAACTTCTATTGTATCAATAGCACGTATTTAAATATCAAAGTCACGTGGTATATTGAACACCAAAATACACAAGGGGAAAATAGCTTTTCAGTCCTTCTCTCAGTAAATGAAACTTAATTAAAAGAAAATTCATTTATTAGAGGACATGGATATACAAAGCCTGGATTTTGGTGAATGTGCATCATTCAATTACATTCTGTCTCAATGAATGATGTGTTATTCCATTTGGTCTCTGCCATCCAAAACTAACAACTATAAAAATTTTTTGTGCTTTTTGTTGATATTAATTGAAAAGTTTAATCAAATTAATCCTAAATATAATACAGATGAAAATAAATATGATACCTACTGTAGAGACATGAAGTAGTTCTTTTCTCATTTCTTTATGTAGAAAACGCTTCCTCCAGGATGGTTGTATAGAGGGAGGAAGAAAACCACTGATAGATCAGTTAGAGATCCTAAGAGCCCCATGTATCAAACCAAAACACAAATGGAATACTGGCTTGTGAATTTAATATTTATCATTTCTTGAAGAGCTTATTCCGTTTTCAAGAAGGCTTTAATAATTTCTTCCAGCCCTACATACTTACTATACATATGGATATCAAGAGATCACCAGCTTTTGAAGAAATATAATATCCCCCATTTCCAGCAGTGTCTCTTAAGAGAAGAAATGACACTAGAGCTTAGCAAATTCACTGTTAAGATTCTTGTCAGGAAAATTAACTTGAGGAATCAACATGGTGGAGAAGCAGGGGAACCCGAAGTTCCCTTGTCCCTCAAACCAGCAGTAAATTGAGGCCAGAAGACTTGGAATTCCAGGAATCTGGGCTAGAGTGACAGAAACATCTCTAGGGGCCCACAGAGACAACTTGGTGGGCCATAGGTGCGTGATTGAGAATTGGGAGAGATAAAACAGGTGGCTTAGGCATGGAGGAGAGGGATCTGCTTCTGTGGAGAGACAAAAGGAAGAGAAAGAGAGGCTGTGGAGTGCAGGATTGTATTTGGAAAAGAGAAAAACCTCCCCAGACCATGGACTGGGGAACAGAAAAAATGGAAAAAGAACCAATGTCTAACTTGCCAACAGCCTTAGGAGTAATGATCCAGGGTTCTGCGACTTTCTCGGGACTGCGGCCTGCCTCCCTGTGTGCGCCTGGGGGTAGGGGTGCCAGCCCCAGGCTCCATAGTTAGCTCAGAGGCACAGTCTGAAGGAGTAGTCCTCTCCCTTGAGTGCTGTGGGAAGAAGGTATATAGCCGCTCCAAGGACAAAGACCCTGCAAGCTCCTGCCAGCCAGAGGACCTTTGCCGCTGGGTGGAGTGGCTCTATCCTGAACTGGTGTGTGCCAGCAGGATCCTTTAAGACATCGAGGTTTGAATCCCAGCCATGCGCCTGGGAGGGGAGAGAGTCTGTGGAGTGGAACAAACCAGTCTGTTCTGCCCATGCAGCACTGTGAGGACAGCCTGAACAGAGTGGTCAGGGACAGCAGGTCCAGAGGAGAGATTGGGGTATCGGGATTTTTCTCCCCATCACCAACAAGGTGATGCTGCAGGGAACAGGATAGTGGGCCCACAGTGGAGTTGGGACAGCCTACACCTAACCCCGCCTCTCTGTGCCTGATAACTGCTTATCTACCAGAGCCAGATTGACACTGACAGAACCAGAGAGCCCCTCCTCCATACCAGCACAGCCACTGGTTCCAAGGTACTATCAGATATCGGTCCAGTAGTTTTGCATTCTCTGATTTGATTCTTTGTCTATATATATATATATAGACATATATATACACACACACACACACACACACACACACATATACGTACACACACACGTGTGTATATATAATTTTTTTTTCTTTCTTTTCTTCCTCTTATTTCATCCCTTTTCTATTCTGGTTGTTGGTTTGTTTAAGCAGACATTTTTTATCTATTCTTTTTATACCTCTTCTGTATCTCCTTCTTTATTTTCTTCTCTCTCTCTCTGGATTAAGCTGTATGGTTTCTCTGATTTTCTGCCTGGCCAATTTTTTTCTCTTTTCTTTTTCCCCCCACCTCTGTCATTTCTCTCCTTGTATGGGATAAGGCTTCTTCTACTACCACCCCCTTTTAAATTTTTCTAGGGTTGCTTCAAAGAATAAATCAAAGAACACCTGGTTGAAGGTCCAAACCACCACTTCCAGGGAAATTAATCAACCAGAATCACAACAGAGAGCATGCAACACACTCTGAAAACACCTCCCGAAGGGCTAGGCCACGGACAGTGTGTGACCCCTTTATAATATAGTGTGCTCACAGGTATAGGACACATAACAGGTTATTAAAACATGTAAAGGACAGAAAAGTAGCCAAAATGACCAAATGGAAGAATTCTCCTCAAAAGAAATTCCAGGAATAAATGACAGCTAAAGAATTGCTGAAAACAGATATAAACAATATATCTGATTAAGAATTTAGAATAATAGTCATAAGATTAATAGCTGGGCTTGAAAAAAGCATAGAAGGCAGCAGAGAATCTATTGCTGCAGAGATCAAGGAACTAAGAAATGGTCATGACAAATTAAGAAATGCTATAAATGAGGTGCAAAATAAACTAGATGCAGTAACAGCAAGGATGGAGGAAGCAGAGAGAACAGGTGAAATAGAAGATAAAATTATGGAAAATGATAAAGCTGAGAAAAAGAGTTAAAATATATTATACCACGAGGGGAGAATTAGAGAACTAAGTGATTCAATGAAACATTAATAATATCCATATCATAGAGGTTCCAGAAAAAGAAGAGAGAGAACAGGGGAAGAAGGTTTACTTGAACACATTATAGCTGAGAACTTTCCTAATCCGGGAAAGGAAGCAGATATCCAAATAGAGGAACCATAGAGAACTTCCTTCAGATTCAACAAGAATAGGTCTACAAAGATAAAGAGGGAATTCTTAAAGTAGCTAAGAACAAATGGACCTTAACCTACAAGGATGGACACATAAGGGTAGTAGCAGACCTGTCGTTAAAACTTGACAGGCCAGAAGGGAGTGGCAGGAAATATTCAATGTGCTGAATACGAAAATTATGCAGCCAAGAATTCTTTATCCAGCAAGCCTGTCATTCAGAATAGAAGGAGTGATAAAGGCTTTCCCAGGCAAACAAAAACAAAAGGAATTCATGACCACTAAACCAGTCTTGTGAGTGGAATACTGCAAAAACTACAAAGGACCAGAGACATCACCATAAGCGTGAAACCTACTCATAACTCTGTGACACTAAATCCATCTTTCAATAATAACTCTGAATGTAAATGGACTAAATGCCCCAATAAAAAGACATAGGGTATCAGAATGGATAAAAAACCAAGATCCATCTATATGCTATCTACAAGAGACAGATTTTATTTTATTTTATTTGTAATTTTTATGTTTATTCTTGAGAGAGAGAGAGAGAGAGAGAGAGAGAGAGATATCAGGGGAAGGGCAGAGAGAGGAGACACACAATCCGAAGCAGGATCCAGGCTCTGAGCTGTCAGCACAGAGCCTAATGTGGGGCTAGAACTCATGAACTGTAAGATCACGACTTGAGGCAAATTCAGATGCTTAACTGACTGAATCACTCAGGCGCCCCTACAAGAAACTCATTTTAGACCTGAGGACACCTTCAGATTGAAAGTGAGGGGATGGAGAACCATCTATCATGCTACTGGAAGTCAAAAGAAAGCTGGAGTAGACATACTTATATCAGACAAACTAGTTTATAAACTAAAGACTGTAACAAGAGATTAAGAAGAGCATTATATCATAATTACAGGGTCTATCCATCAAGAAGAGCTAACAACTGGAAACATTTATGCCTCAACTAGGAGGCACACAAATACATAAATCAATTAATCTCAAACAAAAGCAATCTTATTGATAAGATTACAGTAATTGCAGGGGATTTTAATACTTCACTTATAGTAATGGACAGATTATCTAGGCAGAAAATCAATGAAGAAACAATGGCCTTGAATGATGGATTTGACAGATATATTCAGAACTTTTCATCCAAAAGCAGGAGGATACAAATTCTTCTCAAGTGCACATGTAACATTCTCCAAGATAGATCACATACTTGGTTACAAAAGTCCTCAATAAATATAAAAGAATTGAGATCATATCACGCATATTTTCAGATCATAACACTATGAAACTTGAAATCAACTCCAAATGCAGAGGTTAAAGAACATTCTACTAAAGAATGAATGAGTCAACCAGGCAATTAAAGAAGACATTAAAAGATATATGGAAGCAAATGAAAATGAAAACATGACAGTACAACCCTTTGGGATGCAGCAAAAGCAGTCCTAAGAGGAAAATACATTGCAATCCAGGCTAATCTCAAGAAACAAGAAAAATCCCAAATATAGAACCTAAGCTCACATCTACAGGAACTAGAAGCAGAGCAGCAAAGAAACCCCAAAGGCAGCAGAAGAAGAGAAACAGTAAAGATTAGAGCAGAAATAAACAATACAAAATCCAAAGAATCAGTAGAACAGATCAATGAATCTAAGAGCTGTTCTTTTGAAAGAATAAACAAAATTGATAAACCCCTAGCTAGACTTCTCTATACACCAATAATGAAGCAACAGAAAGAGAAATCAAGAAACTGATCCCATTTACAATTGCACCAAGAATCTACCTAGGAATAAACCTAATCAAAGATGTAAAAGATCTGTATACTGAAAGCTATAGAAAACTTATGAAAGAAGTTGAAGAAGACACAAAAAAATGGAAAAACATTCCATGCTCATGTATTGAAAGAACAAATATTGTTAAAATGTCAATACTACACAAAGCAATCTACACATTCAATGCAATCCCAATCAAAAGTGCACTGGCATTCTTCTCAGAGCTAGAACAAAAAAATCCTAAAATTTGTTTGGAACCACAAAAGACCCTGGATAGCCAAAGTAATGTTAAAAAAGGAAACCAAAGTGAGAGGGATCACAATCCCAGACTATAGCCTCTACTACAAAGCTGTAATCATCAAGACAGTATGGTATTGGAGCAAAAATAGACACACAGACCAGTGGAATAGAATAGAGAACCCAGAATTGGACCCGCAAATGTATGGCCAACTAATCTTTGACAAAGCAGGAAAAAGCATCCAATGGAAAAAAGTCTCTTTAGCAATGGTACTGGGAGAACTGGACAGCAACATGCAGAAGAATGAACCTAGACCACTTTATACACCATACACAAAAATAAACTGTAATGGATGAAAGACCTAAATGTGAAACAGGAAACAATCAAAACCCCAGAGTAGAAAACAGGCAACAATCTCTTTGACCTCAGTCGCAGCAACTTCTTACTCGGCATGTCTCCGAAGGCAAGGGAAAGAAAAGCAAACATGAACTATTTGGGACCTCATCAAGATAAAAAACTTTTGCACTGCAAAGAAAATAACAAAACTAAAAAGCAACTGACACAATGGGAGAATATATTTGCAAATGACATATTGGATAAAGTGTTAGTGTCCAGAATCTATAAAGAACTTACCAAACTCAACACCTGAAAAACAAATAATCCAGTGAAGAAATGGGCAGAAGACATGAATAGACACTTTTCCAAAGAAGACATCCAGATGGTTAACAGACAGATGAAAAGATGCTCAACATCGCACATCATCAGGGAAATACAAATCAAAACCACACTGAGATGCCACATCACACTGGTCAGTGGCTAAAATTAACAACTCAGGAAATAACAGATGTTGGTGAGGATATGGAGAAACGGGAACCCTCTCGCACGGTTGTGGGAATGCAGACTGGTCCAGGTGCTCTGGAAAACAGTGTAGAGGTTACTCAAAAAATTGAAAATGGAATTACTTTGAAATCCAGTAATAGCACTACTAGGAATTTATCCAAAGGATACGGGAATGCTGATTCATATGGGCACATGTACCCAATGTTTATAGTAGCCCCATCAACAAGAGCCAAATTATGGCCAAATTATAGTAGCCCCATCAACAAGAGCCAAATGTCCATCAACTGATGAATTGATAAAGAAGATATAGTTTATATATGTAATAGAATACTACTTGGCAATGAGAAAGAATGAAATCTTGCCATTTGCAACAACATGGAAGGAACTAGAAGCTATTATGCTAAGTGAAATAAGTCAGTCAGAGAAGGACAGATATCATACGTTTTCATTCATATGTAGAATTTGAGAAACTTAACAGAAGACCGTGGGGGAAGGGAAGTGGGAAAAATACTTTCAAACAGAGAGGGAGGCAAACTATAAGAGACCCTTAAATACCGAGAACAAACTGAGGGTTGATGAGGGGGGCAGGGAAGAGAATAAAATGAGTGATGGGCATTGAGGGCATTTGTTGGGATGAGCACTGGGTGTTGTATATAAGCAATGAATCATGGGAATCTACTCCCAAATCCAAGAGCATACTGTATACACTGTATGTTAGGTAACTTGACAATAAATTATATTAAAAAAATTCTTGTCAGTGTTTGCCAGGATGAAAGAAAATACTGTTTGTTCACTTGGGGTCTTCCAATAGAACATTCCTCCTTTATTCTGAAGAGAGTTCATCGCCTAGTGCAAAATTTTCCAAATCCTGTTCTATACAGTATGAGTGTTTCTCAAGATGTTAGTAAGGTGTTTTAGGCAAAATTATTAACAATTCCTTTCCTTCTAGATTACTTTTTAATGTAATAAAAATTTTAAGATACTTATACATTTGTTTTCATTATTATGCTAGATTCTAATTTTAAGAAAAGTTCCTGAGAGTATTAGGAAGTAAAAAAAGGAGCATGCCATTTGATCAGCGTGCTATAGCAGAGGCTGCATTCACCAATAGCTGTGTGCTGGAAGACCACCTGCTCATTTGCACCGTCTGGTTTTATACCTTTAGCACATAATAGTGATATTTTCAATGTTTAAGACACATGAAACCTTGCAGATTAATGAATTATTGTTGAGGTTCTGTCAATACATCATAATCTAAAAACTGTTTTAGGATCAAATAAGTTTGAGATATGCAATTCTGGAGAGCAATTTTAAAGTTGTCAATGGTCCAGGAATAACAAAATCATTATGTTATTTTGAGGAATAGAAACATGAATAAAAATTTTTCACATATATGATAAGTGGTAGTTTAGCATACCTGTAGTAAAGTCATTATTTTCAATTTTACTGCAGCTGGTTTGATAACATTTCCATTTCTTGAGTACTAGTGTACAGATAATCAATGACATTATTTAAACATTTTTTAATTAGACTTCATTTTTATTTGAGTTTTAGAGGCATAACAGAATAAGCAGAAAGTACAGACAGCCCCTCTGCCCTCATATGCAGAACCTCCTCCCAAAAGACACCCTCAACCACAGTGATACACTTGTTAAAACTGATGAACCTACACTGACACCTTATTATCACCCAAAGTTCATTGTATACATTAGGTTCACTCTTGGTGCTGTGCCTTCTGTGGGTTTTGACAATTGAATAATGACATGTATCAACCATTGTAGTATCATACAGAATTGTTTAACTGTCCTGAAAATCCTCTGTGCTCTACCTATCCATTTTTCTCTCCTTCATATGCACTGACAATTGATAATGATACGGCTGCCACAGTTTTTCCTTTCCTAGAATGTCATATAGTTGGAATCATACAGTAGTAACCTTTACAGATTGGTTTCTTTAACTTAGTAATATGCATTTAAGTTTCCTCCATGTCTTTTCATGACTTGATGATTCATTTATTTTTAGAGCTAAATTATATTGCATTGTCTGGATGTATCAGTTTATTTATCCAGTCACCCGTTGGAAGGATGTTTGTTCTTAGTTTTTATTTCATTTGAATTTGAATGAAGTAGAACTTACCAGTTCCTCTTCTCATGGATTGTTACCTTGGTGCTGTATCTAAAAAGCCATCACCATACTCAAGGTCATCTAAGTTTTCTCCTATGTTATCTTCTGGGAATTTTATTGTTTTGCATTTTGTATTTAGGTCTATGATCCAATATTGAGTTAATTTTTGTGAAAGGTTTAAGGTCTGTGTCTAGATTCATTTTTTTGCATGTGAATGTCTAGCTATTCCATTACCGTTTGTTGGAAAGACTATCTTTGTTCCATTGTACTGTTTTTGCGCCTTTGTCAAAAATCAGTTGGCTATATTTATGGGGATGTACCTCTGGGCTTTCTATTCTCCTCCATTAATCTATTTGTCTATTCTTTTGCCAATACCACACTGCCTTCATTTTTGTAGTTTTACAGTATGTCTGCAAGTTGAGTAGTGTTAGTCCTCCAACTTTGTTCTTCTCCTTCAAAATCGAGTGAGGTATTGTGTGTCTTTTGCCTCTCCATATAAACTTTAGAATCAGTTTGTCAATATCCACAAAATAACTTGTTGGGATTTTGACTGGAATTGTGATGGATCTACTGATCTAGCAGAGAAGAACTGACATACTGACAATATTTAATCTCTCTATGAACATGACTACCTATTTATTTAGTTCTTCCTTGATATCTTTCATCTCAGTCTTGTGTAGTTTTCTCACATAGATATTGGACATATTTTGTTAGATACATACTCAGGTATTGGTTTTTTTTTTGAGTGATAATGTAAATGCTAATGTGTTATTAATTTCAAATTCTATTTGTTCATTGCTGGTATATAGGAAAGTGACTGACTTTCGTATATTAACTTTGTATCTTACAACCTTGCTATAATTGCACTTGTTCCAGGATTTGTTGTTGTTGTTGTTGTTGTTGTTGTTCTTGATTCTTCCAGATTTTCTACATGGATAATGTGGTCCTCTGTGAATAATTTCATTTCTTCCTTCCCAATCTACATACTTTTTATTCCCTTTTCTTGTATTCCTATGTTAGTTAAGACTTCCAGCACAATGTTGAAAAGTAGTGGCGAGAGGGAACATCCTTGCCTGGTTGCTGATATTAGTGGGAAAGCTTTGAGTTTTTACCATTAAAGTAAGATGTTAGCTGTGGGATTTTGTAGATATACATACTGAGTTGTAGAAGTTCCTCTCTAACCCTAGTTTGCTGAGAGTTTTTCTCAGAAGTGGGTGCTGAATTCTGTTAAGTGTTTTTCTATATCTATGATCACGTTACTTTTCTTCTTTAGCCTGTTTGTTTAATGAAGTTCTGACTGAATATTAATTGATTTTTGATTGAACCAACCTTGATTACCTGAGTTAAAGCCTATTTGATTATGGTGCATAATTCTTTTTAAATATGGTTAAATTTGTTTTTCTATTTTCAAAATTTTTCAATTTTGTTGATGACTTTTACATATAGGTTAATGAGATATTGGTCTGTATTTTTCTATAATGCTGGTCTTATGGAATGAATTAGGAAGTATTCTCTCTGTTTCCATCTTCTGGAAGAGACTGTAGAAAATTGGTATCATTTCTTTCTGAAATGTTTGGTAGAATTCACCAGTGAACCTATCTGGGTCTGATGCCTTCTGTTTTGAAAGATTATTAATTAACAATTCTGTTTCTTTAATAGGTATAGGCATATTCAGATTTTCTGTTTCTTTTTGTGTGTTTTAACAGATTGTGTCATTTAAGGAACAGATTCATTCATCTAAGTTATCACATTTGTGGGCATAGAGTTATTCATCATGTTCCTTTATGATCTTTTTATTTTATTAAAAATTTTTTTATTTTTTAAATTATTTTTTAAAAAATAATTTATTGTCAAATTGGTTTCCATACAAGTGCCCTCCTCTGTGCCCGTCAGCCACTCTCCCGCCTCCTACACACCCCTCAGCCCTCAGTTTGTTCTTGGTCTTTAAGAGTCTGTTATGTTTTGTCTCCCTCCCTCTCTGTGTCTTTTTTTCTTTCCCCTCTTCCCCTCCCCCATGGTTTTCTGCTAAGTCTCTCAAAATCCACTTATGCGTGGAAACATACGGTGTCTGTCTTTCTCTGACTGACTTATTTCACTTAGCGTAATACCCTCCAGTTCCATCCATGTTGCTACACATGGCCAGATTTCATTCTTCCTCATTGCTGCGTAGTATTCCATGTGTATATGTATATATATATATATATACATCTTCTTTATCCATTCATCCATTGATGGACACTTAGTCTCTTTCCATGATTTGGCTATTGTCGAAAGTGCTGCTATGAACATTGGGTACATGTGCCCCTTGTATCAGCACTCCTGTGTCTCTTGGGTAGATTCCTAGCAGTGCTATTGCAGGGTCATAGGGTAGTTCTATTTTCATTTTTTTGAGGAACCTCCACACCATTTTCCAGAGCGGCTGAACTAGTTTGCATTCCCACCAACAGTGCATTCCCACCAACAGCAGGGTGCCTGCTTCTCCACATTCTCGCCAGCATCTATAGTTTCCTGATTTATTCATTTTAGCCACTCTGACCGATGTGAGGTGGTATCTCAATGTGGTTTTGATTTGTATTTCCCTGATGATGAGTGACATTGAGCATCATTTCATGGGTCTGTTGGCCATCTGGATGTCATCTTTATTTTTTTTTTTAATTTTTTTAACGTTTTTATTTATTTTTGAGAGACAGAGCGTGAGCAGGGGAAGGGCAGAGAGAGAGAGAGGCAGACGCAGAATCTGAAGCAGGCTCCAGGCTTTGAGCCATCAGCACAGAGCCCGACGCGGGGCTTGAACTCACAGACCGTGAGATTATGACCTGAGCTGAAGTCGGACACTTAACCGACTGAGCCGCCCAGGCACCCCTGGATGTCATCTTTAGAGAAGTGTCTATTCATATCTTCTGCCCATTTCTTCACTGGATTATTCGTTTTTCGAAGAGCATGAGAACTGTAGTGATGTCCCCTTTCACTTGTGGTAATAACAATTTATGCCCTCTTTCCTTTTTTCTTAGATAGTCTGGCTAATGGCTTATCAATTTTATTTATTTTTCCAAAGAACTAGCTTTTGTTTTGGTGATTTTCTATAACGATTTCTTATTTTCAATTTTATTTACTTATGTTCTAATTTGTATTATTTAATTTCTTCTGCTTACTGTGAATTTAATTTTTTCGATTAAATTCCAGTTAGTTAACATAGAGTGTGATTATTAATTTCAGATGTACAATATAGTGATTCAACACTTACGTACAACACCAGGTGCTCATCACAACAAGGGCAGTTCTTAATCCCCATCACCTAAGTCATCCTTCCACCCTCTGGTAACCATCAGCTTGTTCTCTATAGTTAAGTCTTTCCTTGGTTTGTCTCTCTCTTTTCCCTTTGCTCCTTTGTTTTGTCTCTTAGCTTCTACATATAAGTGAAATCATGTGGTATTTGTCTTTCTCTGACTGACTTATTTTGCTTAGCATATTACACTCTAGTTTCATCTATGTCATTGCAAATGACAAGATTTCATTCTTTTATTATGGCTGAATAAATTCTGCTGTATGTATGTGTGTATATGTATATATACCACATCTTCCTTATCCATTTCTCAGTCAATGGTCACTTGGGCTGTTTCCATTATTTGGCTATTGTAGATAAAACACTGCTATAAACATCAGGGTGCATGCATTCCTTTGAATTAGTATTTTTGTATTCTTTGGTGGAATACCTTGTAGTGCAATTGCTTGATCTTACGGTAGTTCTATTTTTAACTTTTTGAGGAACATCCATACTGTTTTCCAGAATGACTGCACCAGTTTGCATTTCCACCAAAAGCACAAAAAGGTTCCTTTTTCTCCACGCCCTCACCAACACTTATTTCTTGTGTTTTTTATTTTAGCCATTCTAACTGGTGTAAGGTAGTATCTCATTGTAGTTCTGATTTGCATTTTCCTGATTCAGTCATGTTGAGCATCTTTTCATTTGTCTCTTGGCCATCTATATGCCTTCTTTGGAAAATGTCTATTCATATTTTCTGCCCACTTTTCATTGGATTATTTCTTTTTTGGGTGTTGAGTTTTATAAATTATTTATATATTTTGGATACCTACTCTTTACCAGATGTCATTTGCAAATATATATTCCCATTCAATGTTTTGTTGATTATTTCACTGGACCTTTATTTTGATGAAGCCCCAATACTTTATTTTTGTTTTTGTGTCCCTTGCCTCAGGAGACATATCTAGAAAGTAGCTGCTACGGCCAGTGTCAAAGAGATTACTGCCTGTTTTCTCCTCTAGGATTTTTATGGTTTCAGGTCTCACATATAGGTCTTTAATCCATTTTGAATTTATTTTTGTGTATGATATAAAAAAGTGGTCCAGTTTCATTATTTTACATGTTGCTGTTCAGTTTTCCCAACATTATTTGTTGAAGAGACAGTCTTTTTTCTATTGGATATTCTTCTCTGTTTTGTTAAAGATTAATTGGCCATTAACATAAACAGTTATGGGTTTATTTCTGGATTTTCTATTCTATTCCATTGATTTATGTGTCTACTTTTGTGCCTGTACCATATAGTTTTGATCACTGTAGCTTTGTAATATAACTTGAATTCCAGAATTGTGATGCCTCCAGTTTTGCTTTTTCAAAGTTACTTTGGCTATCCAGGGTCTTTTGTGGTTCCACACAAGTTTTAGGATTCTTTATTCTAGCTCTGTGAAAAATGCTATTGGTATTTTGATAGGGATTGTATTAAACGTCTAGATTGTTTGGGTAGTATTGACATTTTAACAATTTCTTCCAATCCATGAGCATGGAATGTCTTTCCATTTGTGTCATCTTCAGCTTCTTACATCAGTGTTTTATAGTTTTCAGAGTACAGGTCTTTCACCTCTTTGGTTAAATTTAACCCTAGGTATCTTATTGCTTTGGGTGCAACTGTAAATGGGATCATTTCCATGATTTATCTTTCTGCTGCTTCATTGTTGGTGTATAGAAATGCAACAGATGTCTGTACATTGGTTTTGTATCCTGCAACTTTACTGAATTCATTTATTGGTTCTAGAGCTTTTTAGGTGGAGTCTTCAGGGTTTTCTATATAGAGAATTATATATCATCTGCAAATAGTGAAAGTTTTACATCTTCGTTGCTGACTTGGATGCCTTTTATTTCTTTTTGTTGTCTGATTGCTGTGGCTAGGACTTAGAGTAGTATATTAAATAACAGTGGTGAGAGTGGACATCTCTGTCTTGCTCCTACCTAGAAGAAAAGCTCACAGCTTTTCCCCCTTGAGGATGATAGCTGTGAATTTTTCATAGACGGCCTTTACTTGCTGAGGTTTGTTCCTTCTAACCTTTCTTTGTTGAGGGTTTTTATCATGAATATTATACTTTGTACCTATTTATCTATTTATTTATTTATCTATGTATGTATGTATGTATGTATGTATGTATGTAGATTCTACTTTTTAAAAATTTTATTTAAATACAAATTAGTTAACATATAGTGTAATAATGATTTCAGGAATAGAATTTAGTGACTCATCACTTACATATAACACCCAGTACTCATTCCAACAAGTATCCTCTTTAATGCCCAACACCCATTTAGCCCATTCCCCCAACCAATACCCCTCCAGCAATCCTGTTTGTTCTCTGTATTTAAGAGTTTCTTATGGTTTGCCTTCCTCTCTGTTTTTATCTTTTTTTTTTTTTGCTTCCCTTCCTCTTTGTTCATCTGTTTTGTTTCTTAAATTTCAGATATGAGTGAATATACGATATTTGTCTTTCTCTGATTGACTTATTTTGCTTAGCATAATAACTGTAGTTCCATTCACATTGTTGCAAATGGCAAAATTTCCTTCTTTATGATCACTGAGTAGTATTCCATTTGTATATATATATATCACATCTTTATCCACTCATCAGTTGATGAACATTTGTATAGTTTCCTTCTTTGACTCTTGTTACAGTCTCTGTTTTAAAGTCTAGTTGTCTAGGCTTTAGTATTGCTACTCTGGCTTTCTTTTGACATACATTTGCATGAAAAATGTTTCTCCATCCCCTCACTTTCAATCTGCAGGTGTCTTTAGGTCTAAAATTAGTCTCTTGTAGGCAGCATATTGATGGATCTTGTTTTTGTTTTTTCTTTTTAATCCATTCTGACACTCTATATCTTTTGATTGGAGCAGTTAGTTAATTTACATTCAAAGTATTTATTGATAGATATGTATTTAGTGCAATTTTATTACTTGTTTTGTCATTGTTTCTGGAGATTTGCTCTTATCCTTTCTTGTCTTTGTCACTTTTGGTTTCTCTTTTCCACTCAAAGAGTCCCCTTTAATATTTCTTGCAGGGCTGGTGTAGTGGTTACAAGCTCCTTTAGTTTTTGTTTGTCTGGGGAATTATTTATCTCACCTTTTTTTTTAAGTTTGTTATTTATTTTGAGAGAGAGAGACAGAGAGAGAGAACAAACAAGAAGGGCAGAGAGAGAGAGAGAGAGAGAGAGAGAGAGAGAGAGAGAGAAAGGCAGAGAGACAAGGAAAGGAGCAGAGAGAAAGAGAGAATCCCAAACAGGCTCCATGTTTTCAGTGCAAAGCGTGACACAGGGCTTGATCCCATGAACTGTGAGATCTTGATCTGAGTCAAAATCAAGGGTTGAATGCTCAATCAACCAACTGAGCCATCCAGACGACCCCATCTTTCTCTCTCCTATTCTGAATGATAACCTTGCTGGATAGAGTATTCTTTGCTGTAGATTTTTCCCAGTCAGCTCTTTGAATGTATCATGCCATTCCTTTCTGGCATGCCATGTTTCTGTTGAGAAATACCCAGGTAGTCTTATGGGTCTTCCCTTATAAGTTAGGGACTTCTTTTGTCTTGCTGCTTTTAAGATTTTTATCACTACCGTTTGCAAATTGAATTACAATAGGTCTTGGTGTTGGCCTGCTTTTGTTGATTTTGATGGGAGTTCTCTGTGTCTCCTGGATCTGGATGTCTGTTTCCTTCCCCAGATTAGGGAAATTTTCAGTTATTATCTCTTCAAATCAATTTTCTGTCCCCTTTTCTCTCTCTTCTTCTGGGACTTATATAATATGAAAGTTATAATGTTTGATGGAGTCATTGAGTTCCCTCAGTCTATTCTCATGATGCAGAATTTTTCTTCTGTCTCTTTTTTGTTCAGCTTCATTATTTTGTATTATTTTGTCTTCTACATCACTAATTTGTTCCTCTGTTTCTTCCAACCTGATGTTCATTGCATCAAGCCTGTTTCCAATCTTGTTTATTGTATTCCACATCTGTGACTGATTCTTTAACTTTTTTTTTATCTCTGTGGTAAGGGTCTCACTGATGCCTTCTATTCTTTTCTGAAGCCCAGTGAGTATCCTTATGATTGTTTCTTTAAATTCTCCATCAGACATCTTATTTATATCTGTCTCACTTAGATCTCTGGCTGTGCCTTATCTTGTTCTTTCATTTGGGATAAATTCCTGTGTCTTGGCATTTTGTCTGAGTCTCTGCTTTATTTTTTGTGTTAGAAAAGCCAGTTATGTCTCCTGCTCCTGAAAGTAAAGGTCTTATGAAGAAATGGTCATGTAGTGCCCACGGCCTGGGGCTTCAGGGAGTGTCTCTGGCATTCACTGTGTGCCCTATGCTATTGTATTTTGGTTGCCCTATCCTTCAGGCCAGTCATCTGCATCTTCATGCTTGCTGTGGTTAGTGTTTGGTCCTTGGCCTCAATGTGGCAAGTTTTAACTAGGTGTTATCTAGTGTATTTGTGAAAGGAGACATGACACTGCTTCTACCTGAACTGACACTTTGTACTACTCTCTGGACAGAGAAATGGTATGGGCAGGGGTTTATGCTAGTCTTCTTAGGGAGGGGCCTGCTGCACTGGGACTGAGGCAAGCTTGACTGAGAAGGGCAGTCCCAGCAGATTGACAGGGTGTGGGGCTTGGTATAAGCAAGTTAGGCAGCCAGGGTCAGTGCTGTGCTGCTTCCCACAGATGCCTCTGATTTTTTTTTTAAATGTTTATTTATTTTTGAGAGAGAGAGAGAGAAAGAGAGACAGAGCATGGGCAGGGGAGGGGCAGAGAGAGAGGGAGAGAATCCGAAGCAGGTTCCAGGCTCTGAGCTGTAGCACAAAGCCTGACACAGGGCTTGAACTCATGAACTATGAGATCATGACCTGAGCCAAAATCCTATACTTAACTGCTTAACAGACTGAGCCACCCAGGCGCCCTAGATGGCTCTGAACTCATGCTGAGGGGCTGGGAAGGGAAATGGAGCCAGGTACTTTCTTTGTTCCTGGAGAAGCATGTCAGTGAATGTTGCCTCTCAGAACAAATAATAGTCCCGCTGTGTGCCCCAGGCATTTGTCAGATCTCTGCCTCCCTGTTGTCTACTCCCAGGTTGTTTGCCTGCCTTCTCTCCAGTGCAGTGCCCTCTGCTGACCTTTAAAAGTCCAGGCTTTAAACCCTCCTGGTTGTAAGAATTCCTGAATTCAGTACCTCTCATTTTCTAAGCCAATAGTTTTGGGGAAACATTCTCCTTGTGTGTTCCCTTGGGTGCTCCTCTCATTCTCTCTCTTTCCCTCTGCCTTCTCAACCATGGCTCCCTCCACAGCACCTCACGATCCCTTTCTCTCCTAAACCATGTCTTCACATTTCCTACCTTCTTCAGTGTAGACTTCTCTTCCTTTAGTTGTGGAGTTTGTTCTGCATGTCTCCAGGTCAATTTCTGGGGTATTTAGGATAATTTGATAGTTATCTAGTTGTGTTCGTGGGACAAGATGAGCCGAGGGTGCTCCTACTTCACCCTCATTATCCTCTTTCTCCTCTACTTTGAATTTAATTCATTCTTTTCATAGTTTTCTAAACTGGAAGCTTAGATTATAGACTATAGATCTTTCTTCTTTTGTAATACATACATTCAAAACTATAAATTTCCTGCTAAGCACTGCTTACTCTGCATCTCATAAATTTTAATACACTGTTACCATTTTGTCTAAAATATTTTTAAATGTCTCTTGATATTTCTTCTATGAGCCATGTGTTATTTAGAAGTATGCTGTTTAATCCCTAAGTATTTTGAGGTTTTTCTAGCTATCTTTTTGTTATTGGTTTCTAGTTTAATTTCAAGGTGGTCTGGGAGGAGACATTTATAAGATTTCTATTCGTTTAAATTTATTAAGGTATGTTTTATGGCCCAAAATGTAGTCTATCAATTTTCTCTTTAGATATTACAACAGATAAAATATTGTATAAAGCAAAATTAAGTTACCTTTTACCTCTATCTTTTAGTAGCCACAACTAAGAGTTAAAATGGAAATTTTAATTTTTATCTGTTCTTAAGATGAGACTTGGTTAGGTGTTTCTAAATACAGTAAAATGTATGATAATTAAACTTCAGAAATTTTACTTTCATTAAAATTCATCAGAAATCATCATCTATGTGGAGGCCATTAGTTTCAGAATGATGGATAATACATTTTGCCCACCTCTGCTATGAAACAGTAGTTATATTTTGGTTAAAATTCAAAACTAGCTTTTATTTTCATTTGATATGTGCTTTGTAGGTCCACTTAAATTTTAGTATAAAAGTTGTAATTGGAGAAGATGGAGAAATTAGTGGCTCTCCTAACTTATTCTATTTTTCAACCACTTACTTGTTTTATTAGTCTGCTTTTATTGTGTTGTATTGATAAGAAGCTGCATTTAAGAGTAAACTTTTTTCTAAAATCTGAAAAGATGAGATATGTCCTCCTGACGTATCTCAGGAGGATATATCTCTATATTTTATTAGACCTTTTTTCTCAACATTTCTCTAAAAAAATCTCAATTTATGAAAACACAGTATTCATTAGATTAAGTGTCAAGATCACCAATAATTTAAAAAAAAAACAAGAAAAGATAATTAAGGTTTGTTATATTTTACATGCCCAGCAAGTGTGAATTAATACTCAAATTGCTACCACTAATGGCATTGACCTCACATGACTACAATTATCATGAATTATTCAGTTTTCATCTTTCTTAGATTTTAGAACTATAAGCTGAATTTTGATTTAAGTTATCTGTATCTTGAGAATTTTAAAAGTGGAACAAAATCGCATTATCGTTACTGCTGAAGTCTTGAATAATTAACAATTTTTAAAGGCAGAAGATAATCTTTCTCTTATTTTTTAAGAGAAAAAAGGGAGAATATAAAAGACTAAAAGACCATTTACTGATATTTTATATTCTGCTCTGCATAGTCTTTGAACAACAAAATACCAAGAGCAGATATGGGTCCTAAAACAGCATTCAAAAGCTGCTGCTTCAAAATGTGACACTCCAGGGGGCCTCTCAAATGCTCAGTCACTTTTCACTGTGGCATTTACTATAAAAAATCGAACAGAATGTCTGATTGTACTTTTCCATCCCTACTGGCTTTCTAAATGCCAAATGACATTGCTGGCCAGAAGATTCTCAGTATTTGTTTTCCCAAAGCATGTATTTTGAAGCTGTTTTTCACACTATTAAGTTCAATAAGGACAAGTAATCCAAGATCTCTGCCCTCAAGGAGCTTACATGTTATCAAGGGATAGAGACAAACAGACAACTAACCAAAGAGAGTCAAGTATATATGATGCTCTTTGTGGAACACATGGGAGGAAGCTAGTGATTCTTCTGAAAGGATCAGAAAATCTTTTACAGATAAGGTGAAACTAGAGTTTTTCCTTGACTATTGAATTTATCCCACAAAAAATATGTCAGAGGGAAATGGGGAGACGAAATTAAAAATCAAACACACAAATCTTTGAATGTAAAAGATTGTATAAATGGCTATTAGAAAACGAAGAAACATGCTTAGCAGGGGAAGAAAGAGAGCTACAACTTAAGATGTTTAGGAAGAAGGACTCATTTCATCAAAGAATATAAAAATGCTAGCACTCTAAGTATAATTTGTGTATTTATTATATGGAAGGCATAGTGCTAATGTCTTCGTACATGATCTCAGTTGATTGTGTCAACTGAGTTAGGTGTTATTACTTCCATGTTTAAGCTCAAAAAAAAAAATCCCTAAAAATTAGTAAAGGTTAAATAAACTTCCTAAGGCCACTTGGCTACTAGGTGGTATAAGAGGGATTTGAATCCAAGGTTCATTCATGCTCCTAGCCACTCCATCACACTATCTCCACTGTACAAGCAGAAGTGCTGAAAAGAAAAGAACATCAAAAAACCTAGACATACTTGATCCCAACTTCCGAAAGGTGCACTCAAGATGGAAGCTTAGCCTGGAAAGAATCTGTAGAGACTGAGTTCAGAGTGCTCACCTTGTCAGTACTTTTTAAATTGACACAGACTACCAAATAGCTCTTTTCCTTCAGAAAAAACTATGACTTTTGTAATTCTAGTATTTGGTTTCATAATCCAGGAGCATATTACTCCTCGCATCTTTTGTTAGAGCTATAGGATAATCTTCTGACATTCTATTTTCTTGGCACATGACTACAAAATCCTATCCTACACACACACAAAAAAACCAATATTCCTGGTCTCTACCCTAAGATTGACTTAGTTATTTTCTTCTGTTTTTAATGCTTGGACTCTATATCAAACTAGGAATTCTCTGCTGTTAATAACTGTGGATTGTACTGCTGGGGAAACGTGAGAAGAAGATTGAAGACGGGATGCTGTCAATTTTGGCTGAGTATTCCTGTCAGATAACCAAAGAGAGAAGTCATGCAGGCAGCCAAGGGCATTTCTGTCTCAATTTGCATTTCAGTGCCCCACAGGCTACAGGAGAAAAGTGTCTGGCAGATTCCCTGGTGGTCAGAGCACATGTCTGTGGGTCATAGGGGGCCAGGTAGGCAGCGGCCAAATGCCAGACTTTTGGAGATTGATCAAAATTAGTCTATAACAGGCAATTCTTCTTTCTTTCTAAAGCTATTACTCAGAAATACATGTCAGTCATATTTCTCATGAAGCTTTTTATTTTACAGAATAGGCAGTGCTTCCATGTTGGAAGGACAAGTGAAATCCATCATTAATTCACCTATTTCATACTCAACTGAATACCATAATCAACATTCTTAATGGTGAATTATCCATGAAAATTACTTGAGTTTATCTCCCTATTATTAATTCTCTATAAAAAGATTTGTATTGTAAGACACAATAGATTACAACTCAATTCAAAAATTTCTATCAAAAATTAGACTATAATCCATCCTATCTCAATGTTTTAGTTTAGAACTATGCTCAAAATGGAAAATAAAAAGAAATGAAAATATCTTGGAGAATCTCTGTTCATAGGCAAGTCTCAGCAAGTCTTATTTGGAGCACAGTGAAAATGTTTTTTTTTTTTTTTTAATATTACAACTTATGAAGTTAACAAAAGAATACACCGAATGCTTTTGTATCCAGTATTCCCAGTATGCATATTAACTTGTAAGCAAAAGGAAATTATAGCAGATATTGATTTAAAGATTTAACACTGGGGAGATTATTTTAATATGACAAAGTTAATATATTCAGTAATAGAATGATTACAGTTGCAAACCTTCTAATTGGATTTTTGTCTTTATATAAACTGCAAAACACATGCACTTTTGATAAATGAAATGGCGTATCCACCCAGATAATTATCACTTAATAATGAGCAGGCGCCATAGGGCTTATAACTCATATAAATTTGGGCTTTGATTATTGAGCTGGGTGCTTAATTTATATACCTTTAAGTTATTACTCATTCATAAATCTAGTAAAATAAAGAATAAGATGCTATATTCTTCTGATATATTAAAGATAAAAATTTAAGGTGAACACTCTAGTAATAAGCATTATGAATTATGAACGAGTTTCACCAAATAAAACAGCTTCCCTGATACCACTATCATCAGTAGTACCGTGACTGTTAAGAATAATACTATAAATTTTAAAGTAGTAATAAAGTAAATTATTTCTTTCATTACCTTACAGAGTAAAATTAATGAACATTACTTTACCAAAGACAGACATATAACTAACAATTTGTCTTTTCTCAAGGCAGCATGTTTTAACAAATGTGATCTCAAAAACGAGAAAAAAGCAGTATCAATTATGTATACTGTAATTGGGAAATAAATTATATTTCTTAAATATTTGAAGTAAAAAGAAAAGATAAAAACTCAAGTATACTAGTTCTAAGTTAGCAGCACGAAGAGTCAGAATAAAGAAATGTGAGAAACAGCAAATCACCCATGACTATGAGTAATTTCTCCTTTTGCTTGTGCCCTGGTGAAGAAACTGTGTATAGGACAATCAGGAGATAGGTAAAAGACCTAACAGAATATATTTCTCCTGATTTCTGTTTCCTTAAAATTCTATTAAAACAATATTCTTCATAAGCTTTTCATTGCCATCAGCAGTACAGATGCCCTCTAAGGCTAGAGAGGTGGGTATGGAAGGCATGATGGGTTTACTTTTCCCTTAGTTGCTGAGGAGTAAGTGACCACCTTGCTCCTAAACAATGCATAAAACAACAGAGACTGCATAAAACGAGAGGCCCCGACTTCTGGGCTGTAACTCCCCTAAGGTCCAGCATCCTAGGTCTGCAATTAACCAGGTGGAGACATTTGGGATATGCAGCTAGATGTGTGGAGCAGAGGTCCAGGAGGGGCTGGAGATAGTAATGGAGAGTTTATTTTTCTTTGGGGATACTTGATAATGTGAGAGTTGGTGAGATACTCTGCTGGAATGCAAATGAGAAAGGCAGAGAATGAAGATGGAACTCTGGAAAATTATAAAGATGAGACATGGAAGAAAATCCACTGGGAACAGCAGGACAGTTAGATAGCATATTTTACAAAATGGGGAAGAAGTATAGTTTCAGGGGTGATGCTTTAATCATGGTGTCAAACAATGCAGGAAGATGGAGTATAAAAAGGACGGTGAATTTGTCAGATAGAAGTTAGCTGGTAGCCTCAGCTTGTGTTCTCAGAGTATGGTAAGGGTGGAAACCAGACTGCTACTTTCTAATGTGAATTAGAGGTGAGGAAGTGATGAAAATTCAGCTTTGTCTCTGTTGGTATTGATTTATGCTATTATTTCTACCACAGAAATGGTAGGAGGAGAAACAGAATAGCTTAGTGCCATAGTTCATAACATTACAGTCACCTTGAGAAGAGTTTACTTAATTTGAGGGTTTTTTTGGTTTGTTTGTTTTTGTATTAATGTCTGGGTCTCACCCCAAATCAATTAAATCTGAATCTCTGATGATGGGACCCGGATACTGATATTTTTAAATGGCACTCTAGGTGATTCTAATGTTTATCTAGAATTGAGGACCATTGGATTAATTAGATAAGAATATACGTTCTAGAATCAGCTTAAATTTAAGTGTCAGCCTCATCATATGCTGGCTGCATGACTTATCTGACTCTTGGTTTCCTTATTGAAAAAATGGGAATAATAATAGTATCTTCCTCATCGGATGGTAAGAAGGATTAAATGACATAAGGTATAGAAAACACTTGGCAAGGCACCATGTATTATTGGCTGTCGTTACTGTTTATATTATTAAAACATATGATATAAATTTAATGATACAAAGAGTAGCAACAACAACTAATAGATAGTGCCTTGCCAAATGTTTTACATACCTTATGTCATATGTGTGTGTGTATATATCTCTCTGAGGGAAGGGAGAGAGAGAGGGAGGGAGACCCCTCTTGGTGACCATATACCAATCAAGAGATAAGGAGTGGAGACAGACTGCCAGCCTTTCCACCACTTATATTTCATGTCACCTACTCAACAACTCTGTTGCTACTTATGCTTGATAACTGACTCCTGACCTAGTATTAGCTGTGTCAAAACCTTCTTGCTTTTTGTTGTTTCTGGAGTTTTCCATATGACTCTTGTGACTTTCATCTCTAAATTTATGATTCTCTCATTGAACTTTATAAGATCTCTTAAGCCACTTGACTCATTTTCTATTCAGCATTAAAGTCTTTTGTGGGCATGCCTTATTATGCCAGTAGTCTGTAAATACTACAGAGGGCTGACAGGAATTTGAAAATGTTTGTTGGACCAACTGACCCACCCAGGCACCTTGCCTGGCTTTCTATCCTTGGGTCTTACCCTGGATACCACTGTCAAAAGCACTGGAGAAAGTTGAACAGGTAAGGGAAATTTTATTCAAGGCTATTGAAATATAGGATAGAGACCTCGGTCTGAAATAAATTCTCCTGAAGCAAAAGGAGAGAGGGATTTTAAAAGTGCTGGGGTGAGCTAGTGGAAAGTACTGAAGCCCTTGAGGGGAGAGGCTGAGCAGTCAGGTGTGTTGTAACACTGAGTTATTCCTGAGTTTATAAATGTTTTTGGCTGTTTTAGGCCATCTGTGTTTGCTAATTGGTGCCCATCAAGGTAGGCTCCTACCTTTCCATAGAGACCAGGAGATAGGGATGCTATCTTCCTTAATGATTTCGTTTCAAATTAGTAGTTCCTAGACCCTTGAGAAAGACATTCCTTACTCATAAATCATTACTCGAGAGACTTGGAGAAGATTTACATCTCAAAGGGGCTGAGACATCATTTTAGAAAACAATTATGTTTTTTAAAGTAAATGCTCTAAGAAAAGGGAATTCAGGGCATAAAGCCAGGAAGCAGCTTGTCTAAAGTTTAGTCAAGCTGAGGGGAAAGTTAAGGCTGTCTTGGTTACCACATTTGAATTTCTTTGGTTTAATCATTTTCTTAACATCAGGTCTTTTAGAATCTATTGATGCTAGTTTTTCTCTGTACTTATACTATGGTTGAAGTCAAAATTTTATTGAGCTAATAATTTTTTTAAAAATCTTAAAAAATTGTATTAATTGGGAAAAATACATAAATTTGAAATCACACACACACACTTTCAATTTGGAAATAATCTTAAAATTAATCCAGTATAATCCTGAGTCAAATATTTTAATCTCCCTTTTAGCATTCTCATAATTAAAATTATCTCCAGGAAAAATAAGTGTTAGATAATTCTTCCTTTCTTTGGCCATGGTCTCCTGCCAAGACAGAAATGTGCAAATCGAATTAATTACTCACATGAGACTGCCTGAGGTAATTGTACACATAGTTGGACTCTGATTTTCCTTTCTTTGCCATGTCTTTTCTTCTTTAGTTTTGATGTCCACTATTCCATATGTGAGGTTGATTCAAGGCAGCTCATTATCTTGGTTGTTTTCTTCAATATCTCCTTGGTTGTTTTCTTCAATATCTCCTTTAAGATGTGGCACTTAAGGGGCCCCTGGGCGGCTCAGTCGGTTGAGCGTCCGACTTCAGCTCAGGTCATGATCTCACAGTTTGTGAGTTCGAGCCCTGCGTCAGGCTCTGTGCTGACAGCTCAGAGCCTGAACCCTGCTTCAGATTCTGTGTCTTCCTCTGTCTCCGCTTCTCCCCCACTCACACAGTATCTCTGTCTCTCTCAAAAACAAACATAGAAGAAGTTAAAAAAAAAAAAAAAAAGATGTGGCACTTAAATGGAAAATTTCCTGAGTGGAGACTGAACAGTTCAGAGTAGAGAATGATTGCTTCAGTTTTCTGGACACTCTACCACTATTCATGCAGACAAATCAAATTCACTTTTGGTAACTTTTCACAAAAAGTTGTCTTGCTATGTATTTTTAAAACTAAGTACTGGACTTTACATATACTCCCATTAAATGTATTTTGTTGGATTTGGTTCATCAGTCTAGTTTGTGAAGAACACTAGGATATTGCTTTTATCCCATGTTTTTTAAGCTAATTTTCCCATTTTCATACAATCTGGTACACCTAGTACAGATTACTTACTTCTACTTCCTCACCTGAGGTTAAGAGCCCTGTTGTCCACTACTCACTGATGAGTCAGTACACTTAGGGCATAGTCATTTAACAGGTTGTAAATTTACCTCATCGTTGCCCAGTCTCCATTTATCTATCGTGTTTATATCCATATTCCAAGATACTTACACATGTTGACAAACCACATCTTCAACAGGTCTTTATCATTTTCTGCCTGTCCTAATGTGCCTAGCTTTTAAAAACTGAAAGATGTTTAAAGAATTACAGTAGATCCTTCAACCCTCTTGTGGCATTTATAGACATTTATCCAAACTAAAATACACAGTACTCTAGTATTTAAGAAAAACATTGCATCTTAAAACTCATCATAGCCTATCTGCAAAACTTATAGTTAGTTGTTCTGAGAAAAAATGGTTAGACTTATTCTTGGAAAAAAGAAAAATTGTCATTCTCATATTCAAGCACAACCAAGAAACAGAAGTGCCAGGAGTCCTACCTGTGACTTCTCTGGAAGAGTGATGTGTTCTGTTTTCAACTCAATTGGAAAAGTATTTCAAGGCATTAGGTTCCTTTAATTCCCCACATAATTAGTGTTCAAACTTGTGAATTTTTATCACTCCATTTTTTTTTCTGAATTGGCATTCTATGGATTGGCAGCATAATAAAATGTTTGGATGATTTGTTTAAATTTTTATTATATAAAATTTTATGCATACACATACAGTTAACGTATAAATCATGTTGGTTGGTAATAAAATGAACTTTCATTACCCAATTTAAGAACTAAAATATCACCAATACCATTGTGCTTTTCCTTATTGCATTCCACTACCTTCCTTCTGGGAGATTACATTTATCCTGAATTTTATGTTTAGCATCCATTTCTTTTAGAAAAATATTATTATCATATGTAAATATGCCTAAGCAATATGTTTAGCTATGTTTGCTTATATATTTTATTTTTCAAAAATAAGGTAAATATCAGAATTGGGTAGATACTCATGAGGGCCAAAAGAGAGACTAATGTGGCAACTTTCTTCTAGCAGAACAGCTGGCTGCACACTTGACAATTTGCTTCTGTTTGGGTCTTACCATTAAGAGATGCTTTAGAAAGCTATTATAGACCATGTATTCTGCATTGTCTACTTGCCAAAGTACTTATTTGATTTTGCTTCTTGAAAAGTTACAAGCAGTATGTGCAATAATTTTGCTGATGTTAATGTTAATATTAGAAAATAAAACATATTTAACTAAAATTTTGATATAACAATGATTTTTACCATTTCACTTATGGGTATAATCGGGTATATTCACAACTGAAGAATAATTATGCTATTTAATGTATAAAATGGGTAAGTTAGCTGTAAGCATAAGTGCTAAATTTCACATACCTTGACCATGATTAGTTGAGAGTCTAGTCTGGATCTTGTAAAATCCTGTGGTCCTTTTAAAAGGGTCTTTATTCTCTCTTTTTCTTTTTCTTTTCTCTCTCTCTCTCTCTTTTTTGGCTCTCTAACTGCTTAGTATTTATTGATTCCTTTCTCTCCTATTTGAGTTTTGCCCCCCTCGACATCTGCCTTTCCTCAACCCTCTATTGTGTTTGGCATCTGTCATCATGTCAGGTCTGTCTCTACAAGTCTCTTATTCCTGCTTTGTCCGGGATGCAGAATGAATTTAAATTCTGGGTGTTAGGAGTCCAGATTGAAACCTTCTAAAGAAACCCTGGCCAGTTCTAAAATAAGTTGTGTGATCACAAGGAGAGAGATGAAAAAACTTGAAAGATAGGGTGGCAGATACAGAGATAGACAAGGAGGAAGTGAGATATGGAGACAGGTGGGGGTAAATTTTTAGTACAAGATGAAAAATAAAAAGCAAACTAATTTTAAAGTTCAAGGAAATCTACACTAACCACTTGTGAAAAACTGAGATTTTTAACTGCTTGATTTGTTTGCAATCTGTACTGAGGTCCCTTGGTTCTGGACAATTGACATTCAAGTTTAGTTTCCTTATTTTATCATAGATTGTTTGTTCGGGCTTGATCATAAACAGAGACACCAGATTCTGTTTCTGGTAATACAAATAATTGGTGATTTTGTTTGCAACTTCTTGTTTTGTTTATATTATCCTTCTATAATTTATGCACTGATGGCATTACTTCAAGTAGACTATAAACCCTTATTTGGCAGGATAAGACTCTGGCACTAAGCACTTAATCAAAATTAATCTCTTGAATATTAATTAAACATTTAGGGAAAGGTGATTGCAGAGGCAGCCAGGAATAATGGGAAGGAATGGGAGGCAGGAGTGGAGTTTCTGTCACTAAGCTTTCACTATCAGATGCCATGATTTCCACCATCTTACATTGAGCTGAATTCTATGTAGTTTTTCAGTTTTAGCTTTAAGTTCTTTTATGTAGTGAAGCACACACGACAGTCAAGAAGTAACTGAAAGCTGTGACAGGTATGATTCCAAGGTGAAGCTTTTATTTCATTGATCTCATTGGCAATCTGAGGAGAACTAAGGCTCCAAGAAAAACATTTTCCAATTTACAATTCTATGAAGAAGAGCCATTTGCAAGTGTGGCTACAACTGTCACCTGCCATATCTAGCTAGGGGAATCTCTGGTCAGCTGAGACTGACTCCTGGAAGACTCCCCTGACACACAGGAATGGATCTTCTAAATGTGAGGAAAAGTGATGGCTAAAGGAAGTCCTGTAAGTTGATGTTTCTCCAACTGTAATATCTTGGTAAAATGCAAATCCCAAAGATACTGATATAGTAGATATGGTTGGTAGGACCCAAGAAGCTGCCTTTCGAGCAAGCTCTCAGGTGTTGCTGCTCTGCTATTTTGAGGAACCGCCCTCAGCATTCACTTCACTAATTCCATTCAGAACAAGGATGGCTTCTATAAATATCTATACCCGAAGAATGGGTCTCTGGAGGGCTGCCCACAGACTGAGGGGGGAGGAATAGTCAGTAAGATCACAGAATCAACACTGGAAGTCAGTGTGTTAGTAGATGACACCACTAGATCACCTTCCCAGACAGGAACCAGTATCATGAGTGATGAGATGAGCCATGGTTGTGACCCAGGACAGGAAAGCTTGTACACAGAACCCACGTGCCATCAAAATAAATTAGTGAAGGCCACATTGGCTATTGCCTGAGGTGGCGGGTGACCATTCATCTGGGCATAAATAAAACTCTTTAATATAGAGTGAGACAGCCTGGCAATAGAAGACTTGCACTGTCACTTCTCAGTTGTGCCCCTGAAACTGTTACTTACCTTTCTGGACCTCATTTTTTTCATATGTAAGTAGAGATATTAAAAATACCGCCTTCAATCTACCCAAGAGACACAGGAATGCTGATGCATAGGAGCACGTGTACCCCAATGTTTATAGCAGCACTTTCGACAATAGCCAAATCATGGAAAGAGACCAAGTGCCCATCAACTGACGAATGGATAAAGAAGTTATGGTACTTATATACAATGGACTACTACGTGGCAATGAGAAAAAATGAAATCTGGCCATGTGTAGCCAGATGGATGGAACTGGAGGGTATTATGTTAAGTGAAATAAGTCAGTCAGAAAAAGACAGATACCATATGTTTCCACGAATAGGTGGACTTTGTGAGACTAAGCAAAAACCAGGGGGAGGGGAAGAGGGGAAAGGAAAAAAAGACACAGAGAGGGAGGGAGATAAAACATAAGAGACTCTCAAAGACTAAGAAAAAAACTGAGGGTAAGGGGGATGAGGGAGGGGGGAGAGGGTGTGATGGGCATTAAAAAGGGCACATGTTGGGATGAACACTGGGTGTTATATGTAAACCAATTTGAAAATAAACTATTATAAAATTAAAAAAAAAAAGAGCACTTCACACGACGCCTGGCATTATAAAGTGCTCAGTAAAGATTAGTTACTATGCTTCCAGCAAGATATATTTTGCCTTTGATGATATCTAGTGACCATCAGAAACAAAGACTTCTTTCTATATTATAACATGACAAATGCAAAAAATTCACACAGGAGCTGAGTTTTTTTTTAAGGTTAATTTGATCAGAGTATATAAAAATCTGTTAAGATTAATTCGGTTACTGTTTTTGTGATGACTATGCCTAGCTAAAGTTATCCTGGGCCATTTCCTCTAAATTTGCATTTCTACTTGGGGGCAATTTTATCTTAAAAATTAACAAAGTTAGAATGTTGGTCATTTCTGGTATCACAAACTCCTGGGTAACTTTTCTGACACCATCTCAACCATCAGCTTGCTTCTGAGTTCTCTCAGAATGTGCATTGTATTTATTCATTATTCATTTACTTCTTTTCGCTCTTTATTGTACACAATCTATTGCTAATGCCATGGAGATAACTATTTAATGACAATAACTTCTTTACTTTATTTCAGCCATTTATACACTTACTGTTGTGTCAGGTTGATTCTGGCTTTGATGCTGATGAAAAGGGAAAAAAGAAACATTTAATAAAGTGATTTTTTTCCGCTCGATTTGCTTTTGCATCTCTTTATCTGTGCCTCAAATTTAGCAAGTGAAACACTTGTTCCAATGGATTATCAGAAATACACTGTTGGCTGTCACATGCATGATTGATTTTAAACGTATGCCTGAATGCTTTCTACCAGACTAAACTCCTAGGACAGCAAAACATACTGGAAAAAACGGCTTTCCTGTCATCATCGGGTACACCCATCATCTTTGACCTAACTCCCGTATTGTAAGCAAGTAGTTGCTGGCAAGAGATCATAAACAAAACCAATCTCTCTATCTCTATTTTCCACATGTCTCGCCAGGAAAGGTATCTCTCTAAGACATCACTCCATTTCATCCTCTCTTGGTCCTTGACTCTTTTTGTCTGTTTTCTTCCATGCCATATTCACTTTCCCTATATCACTTTGAATCAGTCTGCACTGCTCTGGTTACTGTGGCTCAGCAATGAGTCATGGAAACTGCTCAAGATTTGTCTTTCTTGATTTATCCTACCGACCATATCCTGTTATTTTTCTGCCTTTCAGCTGCCCTTGTATAACAAGATCCTTTTTCATTTGCTTTGTTTAGTGTTGCTTCTCGTGTTTTAAATTTTCTATCTTCTTTGAAATACCACTTGCCACCTCCATTTTTAATTTTAAATATATCCATTAATTTTTTTAAAAAAGTGGTAATTTTGGTTAAACAATACTGTTTCTCTGTATTATGAACTAGGTAATAGTATAATGTTTTAAAATTAATTAGTTCTAATTAGTGTTACAAACCTAGTTAATCATATGGTCATCCTTATCTCTCTTCAACAGCAGACAGATATAGTCCAGTTTCAGAGTATATGTGTAAAAGCTTGATTTCCATTTCCCTTAAAGATCATGCTACTTTTTATGATTTTTGGAAGGCCCAGCTTTATCCAATTGAATGGACTGATTTTCCAGGAAGATAAATTTAATGTCATTGGAATATTGGCTACGTGACATTAATTGGAAAACTACAGCCTGCAGAACAAATCTGGCTGGACATCTGTTTTCTTAAATAAAGTTTTATTGGAATACGGCTGCGCTCATTTGTTTATGCATTGTCTGTGACTGCTTTCACCCTATGAAGGAAGAGTTGCAAGAGAGACTGTGTGACGTGCAACGCCTAAAATATTATTGAATCTTTATGAAAATGTTTGGCTACGTAATAAACCAAGTCTGCCAAATTTCCCTAGGTAGGTCTTGAAGCAAAGTTCATAAGATATTCACTTGTTGAAAATCTCTTTCCTCAAAATTTGTGAATATCACATATTAGCTCATGAGAAAAGCCAGATTATCTTCAGAAGTAGCTCAAAAATATTTGCATACAAATAGGGTTGTCTGACAAAATATACAGGACACTCAGTTAAATCTGAATTTCAGATCAACTATGAAGAGTTTTTTGGTGTAAGTAAGTTCCAAATATTGCATGGGGCATACTTATACTAAAAATTTATTTGTTGTTTATCTGAAGTTCAAATTTAACTGGGTGTCTTGTACTTTCATTTGCTAAATCTGGCAGGTCTATATACAAAAGGATAGGAAGAAAAACTGAAGAGAAGTTGAAGCAACATCTACAGGGCACCGTGTGAAGTTATGAGTTTATTAGCACCTTCTGATGTACTGTCTGATAACACTCCAGAGTTCTCCAATTTATATTCATGTTTTGAATCAATAATGAGAGGCTTAATTCTTTACACCCAGGTGTTTGGCACACGGATGGTCAGCTTTCTGACCCAGGAATCCATGCTGTTTATTAGCAGTTTGAAATTTTCGATTGTACATCAGATTGCAGGAGAAAGCACTTTTCAAAATAAGATGAAGGGGAATTACACAGTAGGACTTCAGAGGTTTGATTTAGTCTCAGGAGGAGAGCAAAAAATAGAAAGTTTACAAAACGAGTTGATGGGGGAATTGGCAAGAGTGCATTTGTTCTAATACTCCTCTATCTGAAAGGAACAGTGTTGGGAATTTAATTGCAATGAGGAAGCATTGGACAATGCAGGATATTAAGGTAGAGAAAACAAGGGTTGTTAAACAGCAAAATAATATATATTAAAAAAATCTATATCAGAGGCAAGCTTTGCTTAGGTGTACCTTAGAATATTTAATGAACTCCTGTGATGCTTTCTTTCTCATACCTATTTTACATTTCTAACTTGGTTGCATATAAGAAAACATATTTAAGGGCGCCTGGATGGCTCGGTCTGTTAAGCGTCCAACTGAGGACATGATCTCACAGTTCATGGGTTTGAGCCCTGTGTCGGGCTCTGTGCTGACAGCTAAGAGCCTGGAGCCTGCTTCGGATTCTGTGTCTCCTCTCTGCCCCTGCTCCGCTCACACTGTGTCTCTCTCTGTCTCAAAAAATAAACATTTAAAAAAAAAAAGAAAGAAAGAAAACATTTATATATGTGGATTGCCGGGGTCCTTGTTCCAGCGAATCTAGGGGTCCACGAAGGACGGACGGTCAGGCGAAATGAAGTGAGAGAGCCATGAGAGAGATGGAGTCTGATGACCAAGCAGGCAGCCCTGGCAATTCTGGCATCTCTGCTTTGCTGGTCTCAGTGTCTTTATTTTTAAAGGTAGCGAGTGACATTACATCAGTGACAAGGCATTCTTTACAACAGACATTGTTGTCACAAGACCTATGTAGTCATCTATAGATTTATGGTAGCTTTTGTAAGAGTATTTTGTTATTGCCTTTTTATTACAAGGGAGCGTGGGGATGAGAATTACAAAAGGATTTGTGAAATGTTGACCTCAGGGAGGTGCTCAATATTTGCTGCTGATCAATGAAGATATGTTTAGCTACTTTAGTTTGTACCTTATCTATAAGCAGTGCTTCTAACTTTTGGGCTAGGCTAACCTCTGGGGAAGGTGCTAAGTCTCTTTACAATCTCTCCCATCAGTCTGTTAATACTGAGAGAAGCTTTACACAGATCTGCCTTGAGGTTTTATGGTGGGGCTGAGGGGAGTGATACCTGCAGGGAAAATCTAGTTTGGTTCAAGGAGTCTTGGGGCCTAACGTCTGCTAATTTCTAGCCAACTCATAGCTGCTATCCTATATGATCAATTTATGTAACCTATTTCCAAGAGGCAACTTTGAGGTTACTTCTGGCCAGGTTACTCTCATTCAGATTTTATCCATCAAGACATCGCACTCCAGGTCCCCTTTTCCATATGCCATAAAACCAAAGAGCATTATGTCCCTTGGGCCAACGAGAGCAGTTCAAGAAATCCAGGCCTGAAAGATTATTTAGAAGGAGGTAAAACTAGGTGCCAGTTTGGCTGGCGGGAGCTTTGCTTCAACCTTTCCCACGCAGGGAGGGGTCTCAACCTGTGAGCCCAAAACGGCTCCCAACAGTGGATCAGCACCTGTGTCCCAAATTACTAACTTGCTGAGTGATTTTAAGTCAATAATTTTTTGGTTCTCAAGATTTCATTTGAAGATGCTGAATTAGAAGATTTTGAAGGTTCTTACCAGCTCCAAAACTCTACATCTATAACATGCCTATCTATGCACATTATATTAGAATGTGATGACTATAGCATATCCAAAATATCAAAATTATCAAAATGTAAATGTGAATACTAGCCTCAAGTTTGGTAAACATGACAGCTTCAGAAGCTAGTTTCTATAGAGGAGACTGATTCCCATCCAGGTATAACAAACCTGTTAACATTAGGTGGAGCCCTGGGTTATTATCTTAGGTTTGTGTATTTCTAGCATATTTTCATGAAATATTTGAATGTCTGAAATTCTATTCCTCTCATTATAAATATTTTGGTTTCCTAGTGCTTTCTAAAATATTAAGAGAAAAACAATTTTTCTAAATGTTTTAATGTTTATTTTTGACAGAGACAGAGAGAGACACAGAGACAGAGTGCAAGTGGGGGAGGGGCAGAGAGAGGAAGACACAGAATCCAAAGCAGGCTCCAAGCTTGGAGCTGTCAGCACAGAGCCCGATGTGTGGCTCCAACTCAGAAGCTGTGAGATCATGACCTGAAGCTAAGTCGGACACTTACCTGACCGAGCCACCCAGGTGCACCTTAAGAGAAAATTTCAATTGATAGTAACTTCTGTGACAGGATATCAGGTTTGGTGGTAGGTGGAATTGAAAGAAAAGTCTGTCTTTTGTGGGCTTTTTGATATAGTAATCTGTCAATTAGAACGAATACACATGAAGTTTTGGTAGAAACCGAAAGGTAAAGAATTAACCCTTGATATGCTTATTCAGAAATGGCTATTTAATACAATACATCCAGAACTGGGGAAATGATACTATGTGCTTTCTGTCTCAAGCAATTTTAAAAATATAAATCTGAGAAAGCACATACATAAATATGTATAAATATGCTAAGATTACTTGTATATCTACTAAAATACTTTTTAAAATTGATTTTTCATTTACACAAATGGTAGATGAAGGCATTCTGTCCAAAACTGAAACATAGATGAGGCGAAAATAGCCTTTGACCACCACCCTAATTGTTTTTCATTCACTCTCTTTTTGGAGGTAGTACTGTTGTTGGTTTTGTGTGTGTTCTTTCAGATAATTTTCAGTGCATTTTCTGACAAGGATTTTATTCTTTCCTGTATACATATGTGCTAGCAAGCCTAGACCCCTGTGTTTGTTAATGATGAATGGGAAAACAAGGCTACTCATGAAAGACTTTTCACACCGGGCTTGATACTAATGTGAAGAAAACTACACTGGTAAAGAGTAAGTCATATCAGGGGCAGTGTGTGTGTGTGTGTGTGTGTGTGTGTGTGTGTGTGTGTACACACATACAAATTTGGTTCACAAGCTACTCTGTATCTCAGTTTTCATATCTGTGTCCCAGAATGTGATGATCCAAAACCTCTCAAAGGTTTCGTTCAGCTCTCGCTTTCTATTGGTCTATTATTTCCAGTCCTAATATAGCTGAAAAAATGACTATGTGACAGGACTTCTGCTTGTCCCCCATGGCATTTAGTTTTAGCTTCTGTTTATACAACCTAATATTGTTTGCAAAAGCTGGATGCATACTCCTTTGCTCAAAATAGATCCAAATCAGATCTGGTTCCCACAGACCAGGAGGGAAGATTCAGTAATGTTAGTTATCCTTTCACACCATTTCATGGTTACTCTTTATCGGTTTTGTCCAACCCATTTGGAATTAATCCCACTAAATTTATACTGTCATACTTGCTCTGGGTACCATCATAATCCCCTCAATCACACCAACCTTGGTGGGCAATGCTGCTACTTCATGTGAGGTTCTGTGATCTCTCGCTTCTGAGCTGCACATTAAGCTTAGCTTCTATACCCCTTTCTCGAATGTCTTGTTTTCTTTCTCCAAATCACTGCTACCCATCCTAAAGTATCAAAAAGTAGGGTTTTTTAAAATCTCTTTTAAGTTTGTTATTTCCACACTTATGTGAAAGCATTTTTATCAGTTAATTTTCTGTCTCTATAAAATACATGGCTATGATGTTATCTGGGTGCCAGTATTCATTTACAAGCTCAGCATCCTGGCCCCGCATCTGTGGCATTGTGATCTGTTGTTGTTTTCTAACATTCTTTTTTTTTTTTTAATATTTATTTTTGAGAGAGAGAGGAGAGAGAGAGACAGAGCACAAGTGGGGGAGGGGCGCAGAGAGAGGAGACACAGAATCTGAAACAGGCTCAAGGCTCTGAACTGTTGGCCCAGAGCCTGATGTGGGGCTCAAACCCATGAACCATGAGATCATGACCTGAGCTGAAGTCAGCCGCTTAACTGACTGAGCCACTCAGATGCCCCTCCAACATTCTTTAAGTCACCTTCTTCAGCCAGATTTCCTGTTATTCTCCACATCAAATGAAGCAAAGGATTGGTGCAGAAAGTTGAACACAGGGGAATAATGTGTTAAGAGTTCCTTATTGTTTTCAAAGTGGCAAGAAAAATGCAAAACAAATAAAAATAAACATCATGAAAACATTTACTTTTATAATTTCAAAGCCCAGTGGAAATTACTTTTGCAAATTTGTAACCTCTTTATAATTGTGTCTTCATTACTAATAATCCTGAGCAGTTGAATTGCTAGTTAATTTGAGGTTTTCAAAATAGGCTTGAATAATATTCCACCATAAAAACAACATTCATATGTAACCACTGACAGTTGCCACTTGGTTAAGGTATCTTGTTTCTAATTCCACAGGTGTCAGATCTGGCTTGTTTCGGCCAGCTTCTTTGCCAGTCTTATCACCTGCGATTTCCAGTTAACACTTCATCACACTTAGATGATTGGAAAACAGTACAGACATGTGAGGAAGAGATTCAACCTCTGAGGCACAAACATTCCTTAATGATTACCAGAAAAATCTCCAGAGTGAACATATTCAAAAGCATCTAATAAACTATTTCAAGCCAATGGCAATTTATTGCGTCCATCTTGGATTTAATTTGACATTAACTGACATTCTTATGGTGTGTTAAAAGACAAAGTTAATGTGGTATTCTTAGGGATCATGAAATATATTGCTTTTTATAGATGATTTGAGTGTTGTGTTAAAAAAGCTATGTTTTAATTAAATCAACAATTCTTTCAAGACTAAGAAAGACAATAAAAAGCATATGAGTTTATGCCTTTTTATGAGCCAGCAATGTTCCTAGAAGTTAGTGGTAATATATAGTTCAGATATTTTATGGTAATTTCTTTCAGATTTTAAGGAAGCAAGTTCAAACGTTTCTAGAGAAACATCCAGTGCTGGTCTTAGTCCTCTAGGGTGCAAAGAAATCATATTTATCTGAATCTTTGTGCCCAGAAGGGAAACAAACAAACAAACAAAAAACTTGTGATTTTTATAGCACTCATTTCCTCAGGTTATTAGGTCCTACTTCGGCACCAATACTATTATAATATTGATATCCTCTTTCTATTACACAAAACTGTGTCCTCCCTCCAGTACACTGGGTTAGTGACAAATAAGTCTGAAGTTTTTTCTTTCTTAAAGTCAGCAAAACAATTCTCATCAGTTTCCTTGTGTCTCTAGGTGAACTTACTTTTAAGATTTACTACATCAGTCAATGTCCAATCTGGTGCCTAGTGGCTACGCTTCTAAAATCATCATCATGATTCATACATACAAATCCTTTTCACTTTAGGCTAAGCCTATCCTGTAAATATGGAATATATTTTCTTTGATGCTGCATAATAATAGTGCCATGCTATTGCCTAAAATCAGGCCATAATTTTCAGTCCAGGCCATAATCTTTCATTTGTACAGAAAGTTTAATAATAGAGTGATGTGAAAATTATATTAAAATTTCAGACTCACATGAAAGCAAAACTGTAGCATAGTTAATTGGAAGGTAGATTTACCAGTATTTCCATAATGGTATTTTTCTTAAATATTAAGAAATTTATTTGCCACACTGAGATCAAATAAGTATCTTTTAATAATTTATGTTCCTTTCCTGTGTATTTGAAACACAGTATGTTTAATCGTAACATGTACATACTCTTGCATGACATAAGGGCTCTGTCCTTTTTTTTTCTTTTCTTTTCAAACTCAGTATTCAGTATCATTACCTTAGTTCAGGAGTCTGCAAATGCTTTTTGTGAAAGATCAAATAGTAAATATTTTCAGCTTTGTTGGAATCTACAACAAAGTATGCTGCTATACCATGAAAATAGCCACAGTCAATATATAAAGTAATGGGTGTGGCTACATTCCAATAAATGTTTACAAAAGCAGGTGCTAGTCCATGGCTCCTAGTAGCTTACCTGGTAGCTTTGGTATCTTGTATGTTCTCAGAAACATATAAACCTCTGAGGCAAGATTTCGGGCTGCCTTGTTCACAGTTATATCTACCTTTTCAGGATAGGTTTTAGCATGTAATATGTACTCAATACAAATACTGAGTGAAAAAAATAATTTCTGTTCTGTGTTGGAGCAAATACATTTTATATGTGTAAGAATGATAGTTAAAAGTATATGTATGAGTGACATCATCAAAAATGGTGGACTAGGGAACTCAAAGAGCATGTCTCATTGCGGAAACATTAGAAAATCTGGCAAAAACTGAAATAATCAACTTTGTCAGAACTCTGGAAAACAGTCAAAGGTTTACAACAGTCAACTGAACTTTTAATCAATAGAAAGGCAACTGAACACTGACAAGAGAACTTTGGAACAATTTAACTTACCCTTGACTTCACTTCCCCCAGATGGGTGGCAGTCTTGAAGATGGCAGTCCACATCCCAGTGCGGGCTCCTAGGGCTGAGGGAACACAGCAAACTTTGTTTTCAAAGATTGTGTCTGTCTGTTTTGATCTCTCTTGGAGCTCCCAATAGCCTGATGCAAAGAGTCTGCTTTTATTTCTCTAACTCAAAGCTCTTTCAGAGCAGAGATGCAGTAACATGGCTGCAGAAGGCAGTGGTTGAACATATTCAAAAGCAAATGAACTACTTGCTACCACGTAAGGCAAGTGATATCAAATGTGGGAAACAACAGATACCTCAAACAGCCGGAAGGAAATGCTGGAAAGGAGATGTGTTTGAGGAATAAGGGCTATGAAAAGTCCTCATGTATATCAGGGAATCTACAAGGCCATGCTCATGACCTGAGTTAGAAATATGCTCAGAAGAAAACTTGAGAAGATCCTAAGCTCTTAACTGTCACAGGCATTCAAGCCCACACAAATAGGAAAGCAAGGCTGGCGGGATTGTAAACAACTGGAACACTGAAGACATGGCCCAACAAACATACAGATACCTGCTGCAAAGACTGGGGGATTTTTTTTTTTTTTTTGGTCCCAGGCATCTAGAGACTTCAGTGGTCACATGCAACAAAATCTTTAGTCTCCCCAAAAATATTTTATAAATGTCACTAAACAAATAAGTAAAACCCACAACAAGCAGCAACAACAAATTCTGGGGAAGGGGTAGAATTTGAATTCCAGAGTTACTATATCATAATATTTATTTATTATTTTTTGTTTATTTATTTTTGATAGAGAACATGAGCAGGGCAGGGGCAGAGACAGAGGGAGACAGGATCTGAAGAGGGATCTGCCCTGATAGCAATAAGCCCCATGTGGGGCTTGAACACATGAACTGCAAGATCATGACCTGAGCCAAAGTCAGAAGCTTAACCAACTGAGCCACCCAGGTGCCTCACTATATTATAATATTTAAAATATCAAGTTGTCAAGAAAAATTATGAGGCATGCCAAGAAACCATGGTTTATTTATACACACACACAAAGAAATGAATAGAAACTGTCCCTGAGAAAGCCCTTTGGACTTATGAGACAAAGGTTTAAATCAACTTTGTAAAATGTGCTCAAAGAGCTAAATGTAATGAACAACAACAACAAAAAAAACTAAAGGGAACCAGGAAAAGAGTGTATCACTAAATAGAGAATGTCAATAAAGAGAATTTATAAAAAGAAACCAAATATAAATGTAGGCATTGAAAAGTGTAATAGTTAAAATGAAAAATTCACTGGAAGATACCAACATCAAATTTGAGCAGGAAGAAGAAAGAATCAGTGAACTTGAAGATAGGACAATTGAAATTATCCAGTCTGAGAAGCAGAAAGAAAAAAGAATAAGGAAAATGTCCCTAAAAAATAGAAGAGGAGGGAAAACTTTCTAATTCACTTTGTGAGGCCAGTATAACTTTGAAACCAAAGACAGACACTACAATAAAAGAAAACTATAGACCAGTATCTCTAATGAATATAGATACAAAACTCCTCAACTGAATTTTAGTAACCCAAATCAGCAGCATATTGAAAAGATTATATGCCATGGCCATGTGAGATTTATCCCAGGGATGCAAAGAGGGTTCAACATATAAAAGCTAACTGATATGATGTACCACATAAATAGAATGAAGGAAAAAAACAAACAAACCCATGTTATCATGTCAATTGTTAAAAGATTGTTGAAAAAATCCAATCATCTTTCATGGGTAAAACATGCCACAAACGAGGAATAGAAAGAAACTTGCTCAGAAAGATAAAGGGCATTTTGAAAAACAAAACCAACCCCCCAAAAAACATTTCAATTAAAAGATTAAAGACATTTTCCATATGATCAGGAACAAGACAAGAATGCCTGCTTTTACTACTTCCATTCAACATTTTACTGGAAGTTCTAGCCAAAACAATTTTGCACTAATAAAAAGAGGTATAAGTCATCCAGATTGGAAAGGAAGGAGTACAACTATCTCTTTTCACAGATGACATGATCTTATATAGAGGGAATCCTAAAAAATTAACAACAATAAAACTATTGGAACTAATAGACAAATTACTCAGTTTCAGGATACAATATCAACACATAAAAACCAGTTACATTTTAAAACACTAAGAGTGAACAATCCAAAAAAGGAAATTAAGAAAAAAGTAACTTTTACAAAAGCATCAAAAAATAAAATATTTATTAAGAAACTTAGCCAAGGAGGTACAAAATTTATACTGTGAAAACAATGCAGAAAAAAAAGAAATAGATAAAAGGAAAGATACCCTTTTTCGTAGATTGGAAAATGTAATATTAAGATGGTAATACTCTCCAAGGTGATCTACAATTTGAGGCAACTCCTGTCAAAACCCAATGGTCTTTTTTTTTTTTTCCGCAGAGACAGGAAAAAAAATACTAAAATTCATATGAAATCGCAAATTACCTCTAGTAGTCAAAACAATCTTGCAAAAGAAGACTCACACTTCCCAATTTCAAAATTTACTACAGATATAGTAATCAAAACAGGTTGGTAGAGGCATAAAGATAAACATTGGCTCAGTGGAATAGAATGGAGAGTTCAGAAATCAGTCCTTATATCTTTGGCCAATTGATTTTTGACAAGAGTGTCAAGGTCTTTTAATGGAGGCAGGCAGAATAAGTTCTTCAACAAATGATTCTGTAAAAACTGGATATCTACAGGCAAAAGAATAAATACCTCACATATTTAAAAAATTAACTCAAAATGGATCAAAAATATAAGATCCAAAACTATAACATTCTTAGAATAAAAAATTTGGAGTAAATCATGATGTTGGATTTAGCAATGGATGCTGAAATATGACACCAAAAGCACGAGCTATAATGACGAAATGGATAAACTGGACTTCATCAAAATTAAAACTTCTTATGAATCAAAGGACACTAACAAGAGAGTGAAAGGACAACTCATAGTATAGGAGAAAATATTTGCAAATGATATATCTGATAAGGCTCTAGTGTGTGTACATGTAAAGAACTCTTACAACGCAACAACAAAAGGAAAAACAACACAAATTTAAAATGAGCCACAGACTAGGCATCTGGGTGGCTCAGCTGGTTAAGTGGCCAACTCTTGGTCTTGGCTCACATCATGATCTTGTGATTTATGAGCTCGAGACCCACATCAGGCTCCGACAGCACAGAGCACACTTGTGATTCTCTCTCCCTCTCTCACTGCCCCTCCCCTGCTCATATGCACTCTCTCTTTCAAAATAAATAAATAAACTTATGAAAAAAAAAAAAGAGAGACAAGGACTTCAATAGGCATTCCTCCAAACAGGATATAAAATGGCCAAAAAGTACAGGAAAAGATGCTCAGCATCATTTGTCATTAGGAAAATGCAAATCCAAACCATAATGGGATAACACTTTATATCTACTAATATGGCTATAATTTAAAAATGGAAAATAAGAGATGTTGATACATATGTGGACAAATTGGAGCCCTTTATGCATTGCTGGTAGGAATGCAAAGTGGAGCAGCTGCTGTGGAAAATGGTTGGGCAGTTCCTCAATAACTTAAACATAGAATTGTCATATAATTCACAATGCCCCAAATTCCAAAACAATTTGTAATATAGGAACATGTGGTCAAACAAGCACTTGTACAACAATCTTTGCAATAACACTACTCACAATAACCAAAAAATGAAAAAAAAACTTCATCAACTAATGAAATGATGAAAAATAGTTTTATCTACACAGAGGGATATTACTCAGTCATAAGAAATATGAAATACCGGGGAACCTGGGTGGCTCAGTCAGTTGAGCATCCGACTCTTGATTTTGGCTCATGTCATGATCTCACGGTTTCTGAGATAGAGCTGTGTGTTGGGCTCTGCACTGACAATGAGGAGTCTGCTTAAGATTCTCTCTCTCCCTCTTTGCCCTTCCCCCACTCTCATTCTCTCTCTCTCTCTCTCTCATAAGTAAAATTAAAAAAAAATAAAAATGAAATACTGATACATTCTACAATATAGATGAAGCTTGAAAACATGTTGATTGAAAGAAACCAGATATGACAGACTACATATCATGTACATGGATTTTCCTTACATTAGATATCCAGAAAGGGCAAATTCATAGAGACATAAAGTAGATTAATGGGAGCCAGAGGCTGAGGGAAAGGATAATGGGGAATTACTAATAAATGTGTACTAGGTTTCTTTTTAGGGTGATAAAAAATTCTGGAACTACACAGTGGTAATGGTTGCACAATACTTTGAATGTACTAAATGCCATTGAATTGTACTCTTAAAATGGTTAAACTGGTAAATTTTATGTTGAGTGCATTAACTATCAAAAGTATATGGCATGAGTTTTAAAAGTACATTAATAGGAGCGAGCACCTGGGTGGCTCAGTTAAGCATCTAATTTTGGCTCAGGTCATGATCTCATGGCTCATGAGTTCCAGTCTTGTGTTAGGCTCTATGCTGAAAGCTCAGAGCCTGAAGTCTGCTTTGCGTTCTGTGTCTCTGTCTCTCTCTGCCCCTCCTCTGCTCACACTCTGTCTCTCTCTCTCAAAAATAAATGAACATTTAAAAAATTTTAAAAATAAATTAATATAAATATATAAATATTTTTGTACCTCAACTATAAAATTCTATGATGCCACCTGACTCTATTTCCACTTTAGTATTGTCTTAAGCATCAAGGATTTGAGTGTCAGAAAGCCTTGGTTAATAGCTTTCACCACTAAAAAAGCATTTATAAATGGGGGCACCTGGGTGGCTCTTCGGTTGAGCTTCTAACTTCGGCTCAGTCATGATCTTGCATTTGAGGGTTTGACCCCCACTTAGAGCTCTGTGCTGACAGCTCAGAGCCTGGAGCCTGCTTTAGATTCTATGTGTCTCTCTCTCTGCCCCTCCCCTGCTCACACTCCGTCACTCTCTGTCTCTCTGAAGAAATAAAATAAAATGTTAAAAAATTAATAAAAAAAGAAACATTTATAATTGTACAGGTGAACCTAGAATTAAAAGTTCTAACAATGTCAATCTACATGATACTGAAATGTTCCCATGCAGGGGTGTGTGTGTGTGTGTGTGTGTGTGTATATATGCATGCATGTGTATAGGTCTGTGTGTGTGTGTGTGTGTGTGTGTGTGTGTGTGCAACTTTTTCAGATGGAGAGGGACAATGATGATGACTCATCTTGAGATGACTGTAAGGATCACAGTCTTGAAGAGATTTCAGGGGAAAATCACTGATATTATTATAAGGTAAGAAAAACAGAATTTGTGAGAAGAGATGAAAAGAATTAGGGATCAACTTGACTAGTGGAGAATAAACTGAAGATTGGTTTAATAGCTGGAACCAAGTTACTATATTAACCACAACTACTTGGGGTGAATAAAAGAATGCTGCATTATTTAAAGGCTAGAGAAAATGCTGGATTTTGATGACTTTCTTGTTTTCTTTCTTAGAGAAATTTTAGTTACCTACTTGAAAAATGTGGAAGGCCAGGCGAGGCATTATGGTTGTTTTGCAATAGTAAGCTCTGTGAAAGTGGGAGATAGCAAAAGATCTGTGCCATCCTTACCTTGTAAAGTTACAGTAATTTTGATTGTTTAATGGGCAAAGATGGAAAAGAGAATAATTCTTTTTCCTAAATATTAACAAAAACCTTTGGCATTTCTCTTCAGATAGGATAGAAAACTTTGGTAAGAGGTAATAGACAAGGGTGGGACATGTGGGACAGAGGCCATGTTTGTAAAAGAAAGAAGTTTCTTTGGAGTCAGAGATAATAAATACATTTTTAAACAGTGGTTTTCTTTGAAAACCTTTAAATAGATTACGTTCTAATCTATAAAAAACTAGTTCATTACCATTTTGCTTGAGAGAAATGAAATTATTAGATGACCACTCAAATTTCATTTAAGTGAAGTAGGAGAATCATATTTTCAGATCATAACTCTCTCAAAATCCATAAATTCTTAAAAACAGAATTGCACTTCAGACATAATTTAATCTTTTAACAGTCTTACTTAATTTTAACCATATTCGTAGACAGGTAGTATCACTAACATAGTGCCCAAGAAAGATTATAGATGACAAATACATTTTATTGCTGCAAATAGGAATATAAAATCTAGCATCAGCCTGGAAAATGTTAAAACTATATCATTGGTAGTGCAAATTTCTGCTATATGCAGTGTACAAGACACTAGACTGAAGAAAGTCCTAAAAAGGACCTTCCTGCAGAACAGAATAAATTGTTGTCCCACAACTTTATCAACACTTGGATTAAATATAAAAGTAAATAAATTAAACGTAAGGAAAAAATTCAAAAGTCACACAGTTAAAATTAGAATAAAAACTTTCTCTTCTTGACAACATCATACATTAGACACCCTGAAAAGCCCTTCAGCTATCAACATTTAAAATGCTGGATTAAAAAAAATCTTTCTAAATGCCCAGCTGAGCTACTAAGAAAGTAAGGGAAAAGTCAAAATTCAAAAACTATGGTAAAGAAGAAGTCTAGTGAAGTCAGCAATAACAGAAGCCATGGCTGCTCTGAGCATCTTTTAAACTTCGATGACCTAGAAATGAACCCCAGATATGGTCCTAGAGATAGGATGGGGCTGAATTCAGTAGATAATGCTCAGTGGTCATATAAAGAAAAAATTGGATTATACATCCTATTGCAAAGCCAGACCACCTGAAAGGCAATACTCATGCTTAAAGGGTGAAATACATAAATAAAGAAACTTGCCTCCCACAGATTTGGCTTTAGATAGAGAGGGGGGAAATTTCTCATGTGGGTTTGAAGCCATAATTCTCAATATATAATTCTTCCAAAAAAATAGAATTTGGTTTGAAGTGATCTTGAATTGGAGGATCCTTTTCCATGTCTAACAAAAACAAACAAACAAAAAATGAAAGTAAAACAAAAGTAAACTGAAATTTTCCAGGAAAGAACATTAAATGCAGACCTCCAAACTAAAAAAAAAAAAAAAAAAGTATCCACAAATATGAACCCATGATAAGAAAAAAATTCACAAATAGATGAAGAAAAAAAGCCAACTTATGATAAAGAAGAAATAATGAACCTGTAAAATATTCAATAATCAGAAGTGATTAGATATAAAATATAAAGTTAGTTTAACATGCTTAAGGAAATGAAAAAGAAAAGAGATGATAAAAAAATGAACAGGCAGGGAGTGCCTGGGTGGCTCAGTCAGTTAAGCATCTGACTGTGGCTCAGGTAATGATCTCCTGGTTTTTGAGTTTGAACCCCGTGTTGGGCTCTGTGTTGACAGTGCAGAGCCTGCTTGGGACTCTCTCTCTCCCTCTTTCTGTCCCCTCCTTCCTCTCTCCCTCTCCCTCTCTCGCTCTCTCTCAAAATAAATAAATAAACTTTAAAAAAAAATGAACAGGCAGAGGTATTACTTCTGGTAATAGTGGATTACCTTCATTTGGACCAACCTTACTATAGATCACAATTATAAGCTCTGTACAAAATCCTACTTAAAAAGGCAATTATTTGAAGGTATGAGAATAGGATAAAAGCAGGCAAAAACTGAAGGGGAATAATCTTTGAAAACAGATAAGTAAGATTCCCATATATATGGCTTTCTTCCAGTTTGTAGTGATAGGAAACCATAACTGGAGCAGAAAACCACTGTCTTTCTGGCTAGAGGGGTAAATGGATAAAGTTAGGTACTACCACAATGACTGAAAAGTTAGGAGTGCATGGAAAAAGCGAGATGCAGAGTGGATAATAATAATATCTAACAATAATCTACAAAAAACTATATCCGAATCTTTGGTTGAACCCTGAATTATGCAAGCATGAGGGAAATTATACAAGGTAAAAGGCTGAGAGAACTGAGTTGCAAATTCAGCTGCTTCCAAATGCAAGGAGAACAGAGCTTATGGTTTAAGTCTAGCCAAGAGAACTCCCTCCTAAAATGAAAATAAACACTAGTCAGAAGCCAATAATAGATTCAATCTCTACAATGGATTGTCCACAAAATTAAGTTAAAAAATTTAAGAATTATCAGATATGTAAAGAAAAAGAAATGTGCTTATAATTAAGGGAGAGAGGAGTCAATAGAAATAGACTCTAATATGATTCAGGTGGTAGAATTAGTAGATGTGGACTTTAAAGAAGTTATGATAAACATATCCAAGAACTAAAAGAAAATATAGTCTTAATGAGTGAACAGACAGAGAATCTCCACAGAGAAGAGGACCTAAAAAAGGAAAAATAACCAAATGGAAATTCATTAACTGAAAAGTTTCAGTATCTGGAAAAAAATTTCACTGATGGGTTTCACAACAAATTGGCAAGAAGAGTTAATAAACTTGAAGTTAAGCAAGAGAAATGACAATCTTAACCCACTGAGCCAGCCAGGCACCTCAATGACAATCTTAAAAACAGAGGTAAAATTCTGGGGGAAAATGATCTATGTAACAGTAGCATGTAGTCTTAATGTAGGTATTGCAATCATTTCACAATATATACAATCATCAAAACATTGTTGTGTACCTGAAACATAATGTTGTATTAATTATATCATAATAAAAAACTGATAGAATTACAAATATGAAAAAAAGCAACCAGAAATGATAACACACAGTGGAAGAGAAGATCGAATTGACAACAGAATTTCAAAAATAATTCAATCTAGAAGAAAATGAGAATTATTTAATGTCTGTAAGAAAAACATGTATTTCTGTATCCAGCAAAAATATTTTTTTAAAAAAGGAAGGCACAGGAATGCTGATGCATAGGGGCACGTGTACCCCAATGTTCATAGCAGCACTTTCGACAATAGCCAAATCATGGAAAGAGACCAAGTGCCCATCAACTGACGAGTGGATAAAGAAGATGTGGCACATATATACAATGGACTACTACGTGGCAATGAGAAAAAATGAAATCTGGCCATGTGTAGCAACATGGATGGAACTGGAGGGTATTATGTTAAGTGAAATAAGTCAGTCAGAAAAAGACAGATACCAGTATTTCCACGAATAGGTGGACTTTGTGAGACTAAGCAAAAACCAGGGGGAGGGGAAGAGGGGAAAGGAAAAAAAGACACAGAGAGGGAGGGAGATAAAATGTAAGAGACTCTCAAAGACTAAGAACAAACTGAGGGTGAGGGGGGTGAGGGAGGGGGGAGAGGGGGTGACGGGCATTAAAGAGGGCACGTGTTGGGATGAACACTGGGTATTATATGTAAACCAATTTGAAAATAAACTATTAAAAATGATTAAAAAGTCATCATAAAAAATAAAATAAAAAAGGAAGGCAAAATAAATACATTTTTCAGATAAAAGGGCTTTTATTAACAGGTTTATTATGGGTTGACAATTCTGAAGCTGCTTTCTTTGGATCATGCTTGTGTCAATGAGTAAATATTTTGAAAGAAATGGGAGCCAAGTTTATCTCTACTGGAGAAGGGATTTAAGAAATAAGTAAAGAAAAAATGGTATAAGGTACCCAGTGGTATTGAATTGAAATTAATACCAGTTAATCCATTTCACACACACACACACACACATGCACACACACACACAATGTAAAGCTCTGTTGTTGAGCAGCCTTAGAAGCAATGATACACCAGAGCAATAATAAGTAAATTTAGTGACCTGGCATTGGTTTGTAAATACTACTCTTTCCAAAAGGAATCAGTACTGCTGGGACAAAGAGCCGATTCTAGGATTGGGACAAGGAAAGTACTAGATAATCTCACAATATCTTATTTCATCAGAAAGTAAGAAACTGGCAAAAAAAATGGTGGAGACATATCAAAAGTATATAGGGACCAGCTGTAAAGGTCTCCCTCTAGAAATGTGGAATTGAACTTTTCAAAGAATTGATTTCTTTTTCATTAATTCTGTCTCTTTTGTTTTCAGTTTCATCGGTTTATTTTTTTTTAATTATTTATTTTGAGAGATTGTGCATGTGTAAGAGAGTGGGGGAGGGGCAGAGAAAAGGGGAGAGAGAGAATCCCAAGCAGAGTCCCACTTGGAGCTCAATCTCAAGAATTAGGAGATCATGACCTGAGCCAAAATCAAGAGTAGGACACTTACCTGACTGAGTCGTCCCTAGTTTTATTGATTTATCCTTATTATTTCATTTCTTCTGTGTACTTTGGATTTATTTTACTCTTCTTTTTCTAAGTTCTTGATGAGGGAGCTTAGATTACTGATTTGAGACTTTCCTCTTTTCTAACGTATTTTAGTGCTACTAATTTCCTTCTCAGAACTGCTATAGCTGCACGCTAAAAACTCTGATGCGTTTTATTTTTGTTTTCATTTAATTAAATGCATTTTTTACTTCTCTTGAGATTTCCTTTTTGACCTATGGAATATTTAGAAGTCTGTTGTAGAGTTTTCACGGGTATGAATTTTCTTGTTATCTTTCGGTTATTGATTTCTACTTCGATTGATTATGGTCACAAATCATACTCTTTTTTAAAATTTTTTTTAACGTTTATTTATTTTTGACGGACATAGAGACATAGCGTGAGCAGGGGAAGGGCAGAGAGAGAGGGAGACACAGAATCCCAAGCAAGCTCCAGGCTCTGAGCTGTCAGCACAGACAACCAACCAACTGAGCCACCCAGGTGCCCCACAACATACTCTTTAAGATTTCAATTCTTTTAAATTTGTTGAGGTTTGTTTATTAGCCAGAATGTGGTTTTACTTGGTGTATGTTCTATGGCTACTTAAAATGAATTTGTATGTGCTGTTTTTGGGTAGACTCCAAATATTTTTTAGATCTTTTTGGCTAATTTTTTTGGAGCATATACCTTATCCAGATTTCCTTAGTTTTCAGCTAATGTCTTTTTTGTTCCAAGATCCCATTCACGATACCACATTACATTTAAATTCTTTTTTTTTAATTTTTTTTTAACGTTTATTTATTTTTGAGAGACAGAGACAGAGAGTGAGCAGGGGAAGGGCAGAGAGGGAGGGAGACACAGACTCTGAAGCAGGCTCCAGGCTCTGAGCTGTCAGCACAGAGCCCAATGCGGGGCTCGAACTCACAGACCGGGAGATCATGACCTGAGCTGAAGTCGGCCGCCTAACCAACTGAGCCACCCAGGTGCCCCCCACATGACATTTAATCATTATGGCTTCTTCAGCTCTTGTAGGCTGTGACTGTTTCTCAGACTTCTCCTTTGTTCAATTTTTTTTTTTTTAATATTTATTTATTTTTGAGTGAGAGAGAGACAGAGCATGAGCTGGGGAGAGGCAGAGAGAGAGGAAGACAGGATCTGAAGTGGGCTCCAGGCTCTGAGCTGTAAGCACAGAGTTCGATGAGGGGTTCAAACTCATGAACCACGAGATCATGACCTTAGCTTAAGTTGGACACTTAACCACTGCGCCACCCAGGTGCCCTTTCCCTTGTTTTTGATGATCTTGAAAGTTTTAAGGAGTATTGATCAGGTATTTTGTAGAATGTCCCTCAACTGGGTTTGTCAGATTTTTTTCTCATGATTAGACCACATGTAGTGTTCCTAGGAGGATGATTACAGAGGGAAAATACCATTTTCATCACAACATATGAAGGCCGTATACTATCAACATGACTTCTTATTGTTGATGTTGTGCATAATTACTTGGCTGAAGTAATGTTTATCTGATTTTTCCACTGTAAAGTTATAATGCCTCTTTTCCATACTGTACTCTTCAAAATAAAATCATTATGAGTAGCCTGCATTTAAGGATTGAAGATTTTGCTCCAGCTCCTTGAAAGTGAAGTAAATTATTTGGAACTCTTCATGGAACATTTACCCCCTTCCCCCATATATTTATTTATTCAGTTAGTAATTTATATCAGTATGACCTTATGGACATGTATTTTATATTTTGGGTTCTAATACAACACTACTTTATTTGCTTTGTTGGTTAAATTTTTCTCCTGCTTTGGCCACTGGGACCCCTTCCAGCTGTCTGTGTCTCTTTCATATCCCTCTTATGTCAGTTTTCTAGAGCTGCTGTTAAGAAACTGCCAAAAATGCAGTAGTTTAAAACAACATAACTGTATTCTCTCACAGTCTGGAAGCCAGAGGTTTGAAATTAAGTGTTGGCATGGCCATGATCCCGTTGAAGGCTAAAGAGAAGAATCCAGAGTCTTCCAGCTTGTGGTGCTTGCTGACAATCGTAGGCATTCCTTAGCTTGTAGACTCATCACTCCCATTTTTGTCTCTGTTTTCACATAGCATTTTCCTCTCTGTGTCTCTGAGCGCCTTGTCTTCTTCTTCTTATAAGGATACCAGTCATTGGACTTAGAGCCCCACCTATTATAGTATGACTTCATCTTGAGGATTTTCAGATCTCCAAACACTATTTCCAAATAAGGTCACATTCCTTGGTTCTGTATGAAAATGAATTTTTGAAGGACACTTACTACCCCATTATCATTGTGAGATTTTTTTTGGAGGATTTCCTAACATTCTGATATTACAAGATACTTCAGAATAATGTGGTATATTCCCTATTCCGGTACTAGAATCAGTTATTTCTCCATGGAGTCCCCTATCATTTTATTGGAGAATGTACTAGAAACCAAGATATAGGAGCTAGGTGTGACTATTGTTGCTGGAATGGTGTTATTCCTAGGACTTCTCAGCTTGCAGCACAAGAAAATATGTGTGTATATTAATCAGTGTGAATAAATATTTCTATATGTAATAATTTACAAGTATATTAAGCTAATAAAACTGAGTTCATACTAGTGTTTCCAATTCTGATTCATTACCACATGGTTCATTCTAGCCGCCTTCTCTTGCTTATATGTCACGCCCCATTCTAACAGTGAGAAACTTGGCTGTAACCTTCCACCATCCATTTACTTAATTGTTCAATTCCAGGGTACATCTACAGAGGTATCAGAATTGTTAACTCATATCCCCATGGAAAATAATTTTATCAACTTTTTTTTTCTTTTTTTTTTTCATTTATAATAGTTTATTTTCAAACTGGTTTACATAAAACACCCAGTGTTCATCCCAACATGTGCCCTTTTTTAATGCCCATCACCCCCTCTCCCCCCCATCCCCCTCACCCTCAGTTAGTTCTTAGTCTTTGAGAGTCTCTTATGTTTTATCTCCCTCCCTCTCTGTGTCATTTTTTTTCTTTCCCCTCTTCCCCTCCCCCTGGTTTTTGCTTAGTCTCACAAAGTCCACCTATTCGTGGAAACATATGGTATCTGTCGTTTTCTGATTGACTTATTTCACTTAACATAATACCCTCCAGTTCCATCCATGTTGCTACACATGGCCAGATTTCATTTTTTCTCATTGCCTCTGGAAAACGGTGTGGAGGTTCCTCAAAAAAATGAAAATAGAGCTACCCTATGATCCAGCAATAGCACTGCTAGGAATCTACCCAAGAGACACAGGAATGCTGATGCATAGGAGCACGTGTACCCCAATGTTCATTGCAGCACTTTCGACAATAGCCAAATCATGGAAAGAAACCAAGTGCCCATCAACTGACGAGTGGATAAAGAAGATGTGGTACATATATACAATTTTATCAACTTTTAAAAACACCTTTCCCCTCCCTCCCTTCTCTTTCAGAGAAGTTGTTTCATATATTTGTAATACAATTAGACTGCTTTGTCACTTTTGATTTCCATTTTAGTTTCTTTGAACTCTAAAATGGTTTTTTTAATTTGCATGTATTAAGATTCATTTTTGTGTTTTGACAAATGCACAGTGTCATGTATCCACTATTAGAGTTCCTACAGAATAGTTTTACTGCCCTAAAAAAATTCCGTGTGCTTCATCTGCTTAACCCTCCTGCCTTCCTCTGACCTCCTGCCAACCAATGATCTTTCACCTCTATAACTCTGCCTTTTTCAGAATGTCACAAAGTTGTAACCATATAGTGTGTAGCCTTTTCAGACTGGCCTCTTTTTAGCAATATGCACTCAATATTTATTCATGTCTTTTTTGTGACTTGACTTTTTTAAATCATTGAAAAAACTCTCTGAATAGTGTTCCATTTTATGAATATGCCAGTTTGTTTATCTATTTACCTATTGAAGGACATCTTGGTTGCTTCCAGGTTTTTGGCAACTATGAATAAAGCTGTTATAGAAATCTGCATCCAGGTTTTGGTGTGGGCATAAGTTTTAAAATGGTTTGTGATGAGTTAAAAGGAAACCACAACATATCAAAACTTAAGACAGGCAGAAAAAGCACTGTGCAGAGGTAATTTATAGCTATAAATCCTCATAATAAAAAAAGATAAAAGTCAAATCAATAAGAACTTTCTCCTAAAAGAAACCAGAAAAAGAAGAGCAAATTAAACCCAAGCAAACAGAAGGAAGGAAATAATAAAGATGAGAGTGGATATAAATGAGAGAGAGAATAGGAAAAAAAACAATAAACAAAATCTATGCAACTTGGTATTTTAAAAAGATAGAAAAGGACAATTTACCTTTAGTTACGATAACAAAGAAAAAATAGAAAAGATGAGATTACTAAAATCAGAAATAAAGTAGGAGACTTTATTATTAATCTTCCAAAAATAAAAAGTATAATAACAGAATATTATTCTATGAAAAACTGTACGCCAGAAAATCATATGTCCTAGATGGAATGGATAGAAAGACACAACTAGACACTGAAAGACACAACTATCACTCAAAAAAAAAAAAAAATAGAAAAACTGAATAAACCTATAAGAAGTAATGAGATTGAATTAGGTACCAAAAAAGTTCCCACAAAGAAAACTCCAAGGCCAGCGATTTCATTAGCAGACCTCCAGTCTTGCCTGGTTTTTGGCTCTTATCAGAGAGCCACTTCCTCCTGTGCCTACTTTAAATGCCACTATACTATCTCGGATCTTCACGCTCATCTGTATTGCTAGAGCCTACAAGCCAGCTTTCCTCCCCCAGAGAGAACCGCCAGCCTCTCTGAAGTGCCTTTCCAGTTGTCAAAGTTGTCTCTAAAAGTACAGATTAATGTTATGGTAATAGTGTTATGATACGTAAGTTTTAACTGTCCTACCTCTGTTTTTTTCCAATAAATTCTATGATTTTTAGTATGTAATTTTAGAGAGTATGAGTTTTGTTTTGTTTTATTCCCCAGAACCATATGAAGGCCTATTTGTCTATTTCCTAGGATTTTTGTGAGAGTTAACTAAGCTAATAAATATATGGTGCCTAAAATATCCTGGGTACATAATAAGTTTTATTTAAGTACTTACTGTTACTAAGGATGTTTTTTTTCCTAATGTGATTTTTTGGGGGGGATTTCTGTTTTCCACAACTGAGTATGTGTTACCTCAAAATTGTAGAAACATACCATTTTAGTAGCAATTACCTTCATGAAACTGATGAGTGTTCAAAATTAATTTTTTTAATGTTTATTTAGTTTTGAGGGAGAGACAGAGCATGAGTGGGGGAGGGGCAGAGATGGAGAGGGAGACACAGAATCCAAAACAGGCTCCAGGCTCTGAGTTGTCAGCACAGAGCCTGACGCTGGGCTTGAAATGGAAAACTGAGCTGAAGTCAGATGCTTAACCGACTGAGTCACCCATGTGTCCCGAGTGTTCAAAAATTTTTTTAAGTTTAGATTAACGACAAATAAGCCACACATAAACCAGGAACAAGATTTGAGATTAATTAATGAGAGAGGCCTGCATGAACATGGTAGGATGCAAAATGTGAAATGATCATCATCCTAAACCTAACTCTGATATCTGGGCCTAAAGCTGGCAACTTGGGGACAGCATACATTTTAGACACCATCACAGGGGGAAGAGATGATAAAGTAGTTTTGAAAATATAAAAATCAGCAAAAAATTGGTGTCCTATTCACAAACATGCCAGTGCTATAGTGATAAAGTATGGTGGTCAGGTGGAAACTTTCTGTAACCTTTGGGAAACCTAGTAACATTTTCGGGAGCAAAGAGAATGTGATTCCTAGGCATCTTCATAGACACTTATTTCACATTAGAAATTACAGAGATGTCAAAGGATTTCAAACCTGCCATGCTTAAGAGCAACGCAAACCTAGTTACAGTTATTGAAGTTCAAATGTGTTGGCCTCCAAGGAGAGATGTTCAACTCAAAAGTGTTCTGTAATCATCAAAACCCTTGAGGCAAACATTTACAAGTCTTTTATGCTGCCTAAGCTCTTGAAACACATGCATACATGCACATAATGCATATAGTAAGTACAGATAACTGTACCGCTTGCAGATTGAAGTTAAGGCAAAAATAGGGAGAAAGATATCAAGACGCACTAATCTCAACTTTTACCAACAACCCAAGTGGTGAAAATCCAATGTACCAGTGCTGGGGAAGTACGATAATCTGAGGTGTCTGTTTTGTACATTACTGCAGAGACAGATCTTAGTATAGTTTATTATTACAGTATACTTTATATCTTATCATATTTTATATCTCTTTTTTTACCTGTACACACATTTTTTTTCAAATAAAAGATTTCATTCATTCATTTATCATTCAGTACTTACTAAGTATTCCCTATGTGCTAGGCACTATACTAACATACCAGTGATTCTGCAGTGAAAAGGACAACTGAGATTTTCATAGGACATGGTCTATAAGTGCTCAAAACTCAGATTATGCAAATAAGTGAAGCCGGCAAAGCATACTGTAATAGAGAACAGCAAAGGCTTATTAAACCTGACGAAACCTTCTCTAGTGGCACTAAAATTCATATTATTAAGCAATACTGAGTCACTCACAGGATGCCAATTGGAGACTTCTGCAAGATCAAGAGAAGTAGTTATTTCACACTTAAAATACAGAAGAGATGTTCTGTAATACAGCTTCTGGAGGACATTTGAATCATACGGTAGAACACTGGGGAAGAGGGAAGACAGACATGGGTTTTCGGGCCCAAACAGATATGAGCCAGCACTTCTATTGCCTGGCTGAGTCTTCATTGTCAAGTCTACATAAAGTGGCACCGTACCACCTCTTTCCTGTTTCTCATGTCTTTCCACATATTTGCTAACATTAAATTCCTGGATGCCTAATCAACTTCACTCTTCTTTATGTCCTTAATTTAAATTTTCAAATAAAAAAAGAAATTCATGAGAAAGACATAAAGACCTATTGGGATTATGATACTGATGAGCTATCAGGAAGAAATCCTGAAGTAATGGAAAAAAAAAATCCAGGTAGAAGCATGAGAACCAGCCATTTCAAATTTTAAGAGTGATGGTGAAAAGGAGTCCCACTCAGCTCCTATGAACACAGAAAATGAAAAATGTGAGGGGAGGAGTAATGTCTGAATCTCTGAAGGATGCAAATTCACTTTAGAACAATATCCAGGAGAAGCAGCCTCTCAGTGAGGCAGCCTCAGGGCAAAGTCCACACTACCTCAGAGCTGTGGATCAGACAGTGGGACGCAAACAAGCTGAAGCTTACCTGGAAAAGCTTGGCACCCAGTGCAGCCAGGGGTCAGCAGCGTGATGCCAATGCGGAGAGGGGGAGCCCCAGGGGAGTGGCAGAGCCCTGCACAAGGGGCATAAGATGGCTCTCCCTGTGCCACTCATCTTGGCCACTGTGAATCAGAAACAGTGCTGTTAGAGCTGAAAGAAGGCCCAAGGCAGGAAGTGGAGGTGGGGGTCTTTCCTAACTTTTGGTTGTAGCACGGGAGGTTAGCAAGTAGGATGCCACCCCTTGTGAGCCACTGTGGGACTCTGTAAGTGAAGGAGGGATGGCATGACATGGAGGTGTGCTGTTGGTATGGCATGACTGCCACCCCTTGCATAGGGGGCAGAGATCTGGAAAATGTTGCTTGCATATGCTGTCCTCAATTAGATCCGTATCAAAAAGAAAACAAGCACAGTGAGTAGTTTCCTCTACGTTTCGAGAGTCTTCTGGAAACTTTCCTATCCCTGGATGTCAGAGTAGCAGTACCCAGCCTGGGCATATATTCCCCACTCCATCTGGTAGTGATATACTTCCAACTGCCTCCCACTTGTAAAGAGGAAAGAGCCAATAAAGACTTTAATGAGTAATTGGTTTAATAGAGCATCTTGAAAAGTGGCCACACATTCTATTAGAATAATTACAATACAATTTCACGAGAGCAACATTTTTGGGTGAATACATAAATCTTAAAAGCAACGAAATAATCACTTTACACAGTGGCAAAGGGCTTCTTTTTTTAAAAGTATCTAGGTGGACTTTGTGAAACTAAGCAAAAACCAGGGGGAGGGGAAGAGGGGAAAGAAAAAAAAGACACAGAGAGGGAGGGAGATAAAACATAAGAGACTCTCAAAGACTAAGAAAAAACTGAGGGTAAGGGGGATGAGGGAGGGGGGAGAGGGGGTGATGGGCATTAAAAAGGGCACATGTTGGGATGAACACTGGGTGTTATATGTAAACCAATTTGAAAATAAACTATTATAACAAAAAAAAAAATAAAAATTATAGATATGAAAAAAAAAAAAAAATAAAAATAAAAAAAAAAAAATAAAAAAAAAAAAATAAAAGTATCTAGGTATAGAGCAAAACTTTATAATATTTGGGGGAGATAGGGTTGTTGCTGGTATATGCATATGTTTGCATTTGAAAGACAAAATCTTGGGGTAACTTATAGTCCAAATGCAGACTTGGAAGGGAAACATATTCCTCATGTAGTTATAATATCACCTCTCTGTTAAATAAAGGTGATATTAAGTAAACATATGTCAACTTTTCCTCTCCCTAAAAGTCCCAAATGGCTCTGAACATCTTCTTCTATATTTTGTTCATTCTGCTTCTAATAAACTCGTGGAAAAACCATTTCCTTGTAACACTGTTCACAGTACACGGAAAATTTGGAAATTAGCACCAAAATTCATCAGGAAGCAGTTTTCATAAGAAATGAGAACATCACCTCTCCCTTATGCCCTTTTTGCAAATTCTTAAGTGTTGACTAAAACAATTTATATCTGTGGCTTCTTCCATGACTAAACAAGGGAAATTAAACACTGAGCTAGAAACATCTTTCTCCATACATTTTAATAGTTTCTATTATTGGATACTAACTAATGTATTCGGATTTACTGTACTTCTCTTAGCAGATCCCTCAGATTTAACACTTATAAATTGAGTAATTACCCAGTACATATATTGACAGATCAACAGTCTCAAACAAGCAATGAACAAACTTGCTACATATGTTCATCTCACCACAGATGCTTTCCCCCCCCACTCTGGTTTTTTAAGTGCATCAAATATTAATAAATACACTTGTGAACATTCTTACATATGTCTCTAAGATAATCTTATTTTGTACCAAAATCCATCTTTTCTAGGTTTATAAAATCTTTATATAGGCAAATCTTTTGTAATAAAAAAATTCTGAGGGTGGCATAGTACTGTAAACACAGATTGCTAAAGGCAGAGAAGCAATAGGATTGATTAGCATGGTTTAGACTCAACAAACCACAATGAAAGACAGATAGCCAAACAGTTACTATTTAGAAAATTCATAACCAGGACCAAGACTACAGTAGTATGGGATGCTGATTAAATGATGCCGGGGCTGCATTACATGGAAAAATCCACAGTGATCAACAGTAAGGACAATGTTAATAGAGTTAATTTAGGACCTGCTAAAAATTCATGGGTAACATAGTAATCATAAGCCCTTTATTCGTTTGGAATGGGGAAGTGATTTTCAACCAGTAATGTTCTACATTTATGCTAGCTTCCTCTGAGAAATAATGAACCCATTTTACTGAGCATATTTAGCGACTCAGTCATCTAGGTAAAGGTTTATCTTCTCTGAACCCGTGTTCAGAGATGGTGTTACCAGCTCTGTCTGATGAATATGTTATTGTGAAGGTTTAATAAGAAGTTACATCATTGGAGATTTTAGATTCTCCTCCTATATGGCTGATGAAATAACTTGTCAACTTATACTAGAATGACTTAACTAGATCACGCCAATTTTTGATAAGTGGTGCTTCTCACTTGCTAGTTTAAGAGTTCCTCAGTGATGCTTGATTTGTTTGATCTTCTGTCCTTTCCTGATATAGTTCAAGGTTATATATAATGGAGATAGCATAATATAGAGAAAAGCCTGGGGGTTAAAGTCAAGAGGGTCTAGATTAAACCTTTATTTTGTGACCCAGGGTAAGTTACTAAATTAAACTATGAAGATAATTATGATGACGATGACGATGATGACGATGATAATGGTCGAGAAGCAGGAGGAGGAGCAACAGGAGGACAAGAGTTTATACACACTGAGGATTAAGTCTCATAAAACATCCTGTGATTAATTCTTCACATCAATCTTCATTGTATGAATGAGGAAACCAAAACTTAAAAAGTTTATATGACTTCTCATATTACCCAGTATTGTAAACAGTTACTAATTTGAACCCATACAACTGGATTCTATAATCCTCACTATTATCTGCTGCTGTCCCATCAAATGGGGACACTAACCAACTTGGAGTGGTAGTGAAAGTTGAAAGCGGGCCATTTTCCTGTAAAGTCCATGCAATGCCTAATCTGAGATGCACCGAGCCTTTATAAGCAAACTTTTTGGGAGATATAAGTCACGAAAATCTCTTCTCTGTCTTTCTCTGGGATCTCCACTGAATCTGAGCTTGAGAAAAAGCCAGTTCATGAGAATCTGAGAAAGGATTTCAAGTACACTCTCCATTAGGAGAGAGGGGGCTGTTGCTTCCTACTCCACCAACACTAGGAAAACTACAAAGAGGAGTTTTAGAAAGTAACGGTTGTTATGACCTCAGTAAGTGATGAGAATTTTTTTTATAAGTAATAGGGATGGTGACATACTGTGGAAGCTCTTGGTTATGAAATTTTTTCTGGAACTATCCATGAAAAGAACAGCTACTCATCTCTATGAGCTTAGTTTTGGCTTAAACATCTAGAATTAAAAGTTTAAGATGACTTTTCAAAATCTCTTCTAAAGCCTATGACACTATGACGCTATACATTTTTAATGATAATTTTCCCTTAACAAACCACTTGACGCAAATCCTTTAAAACAAGCCTTTTTATTGTTAAGCTTGCTGGGACTGCCATAAAATTTTTAGAGACAAATAAAATTTTGACTAAAATTTATATAACCACTCAAAAAGTGTACATTCATGTTTACATGCATATGAAATAGTTTCATTTCAATTAAATTGGGTAAAATTTATCATAAAACACTTGAGATCTAGTAAACTTTTTTGGGAACAGATGCTGATATGATAATTTTAAAAACTTGGTTACATTTTAATGAGAAGATGGGATGGAGCTTCAGTGGTAGTGTTTAAGATCTTATAATGAAAGCTGACATTCCAGGTTAGCTGCAACAATGCTTTGGTGATATTGGTGTTATTATTGTTTAGATATTGTTTTTGAAATATTTTGGACTTCTTTCTTTTTTAAAAAAATTTTTTTAATGTTTATTTATTTTTGAGAGAGATGGACAGAGTGTGAGTGGGGGAGGGGCAGAGAGAGAGGGAGACAGAACCTGAGGCAGGCTCCAGGCTCTGAGCTGTCGGCACAGAACCCAATGTGGGACTCAAACTCACGAACTGTGAGATCATGACTTGAGCCAAAAGTCAGATGCTTAACCAACTGAGCCACCCAGGCACCCCTTTCTGATTTCTTTATTAATTAGGATGTTTTAAATACACAACACAACTGACCTTTGGAGTAAAATCTTATTAATCAGGCACATTTTAAAATAAAATAATCTATTTAATTCTAACTAGGGAAGTTAACAGGGCTAGTCATTAGTACATAAAATAAAAAGAAAGATAGAAATCAGTTCTACTTCAGAGGTGTGTATACACTGGTCTGCTTTTTCCAGCCTTAGAGGGATGGTAATGGTTTAAGGGCTTGTTTGCATGTCAGTGAAGGAATACAACTGCTTTTATGAAATGGATGTTGAGAATCCACAATATGTACTTCTTTGGTACAGGACATTAACAGTTTTTGTTAAAATGAAAATATTAATAATAAGTTTTAATCATTGTCAATATTAATACATTAACTCAAATGCATAAAAAGACTAATTTAGGAATATACATACCTTTTAAGAAAACATCCAGCACGGCCTGTATGCTCTCGGTTTGGATGCGTGTGAGACAGAGAAAATTCTGGAGTATGAGAAAGGTCCTAGTGTTGAAGGATTCAGATGGGACAACATGGCAGAAAGATGGTGATTGGGATTAAGGCACCTGCTCCTTTTTTTAAACATTGGGTAGATGTTGAAGACATACATTTATCTAGGATGATATGTGTATAGGATCCGCCTATGCAAAGTAACTTGGAACAGAAAAGAATCCCCATATGCATTCATCCTGGTACTCATAATTAATAAGAATCTTGATCATATTCACTACTATGTAGGTCAGTATGGCTTTGAGCACCTGGGAAAAGTGACGGAATGCCTGCAAAAGTGTGGTAGTCCTGACAGACCGCTTCTTCTTCCCACATGTAAAGGGAACAGAAGAGAGGGATGGCTATTTCTGAAGGTCAGGCTGGAGTAGGTGGGCCAGAGTGGCCGTGCCACAAAGAGAATGGGAAAGGTTATTGGACTGATGTCGATCTGTGTATATTTCTGTAGGCACATGACAAAGACTCTGTGTTTCATCCTGTTCTGTTCAACAGTGTAAATACACAGACTCAGAAAAATACATTGATGCATATTACACAAACTCAGAGATTAAAAATTTAGAAAGAATAATTAATACGTTGGAAAAGAAACAGGAATCAAAAATAACTTCGGGAGGCTAGAATGTTAAAGTAAATATAACAAAGAAATGTAAGATGTCTAAAAGCAAAGCGGTATGTTTGAGTACAGAAATCAAATTGTACCATTCTAGGACAGAGGATATTTGGTTTAGTCAACTGTGAGTTCAATGAATAAAGAGCAGATGCGTTGGCTTAGAAAGCTCCTGAGGGTTAGGCTAGGTTTATAGAAAGTATCTAAGTGGTCTTGCTGGGTTTTGTGTTGATTAGACCTCACCAGGAATCATCTGTTCAAGGACAGTTAAAGAAGGGTATCCAGAGGGAGGTGTTTAGAAAAGCCAGTGGTCTAGAAACCATATCACATGGTTGTAGAAGAATGAGATGTTTGATTTATAGGAATGAAGCTTGAGGGAGGGCACACGATGGGTGGTCTTTGAGGATAGTGTTTTTACCCAGAAGGTGGATTAGATTTCTTCTGCGTGGTGTAAGAGGGCAAAGCTAGAACCAATGGGTCCAAGTTTTGGAAATAAAAATATTGGCTCATGAAGAATGATTATAGATAACGAGGAGGCAGCTTCTTGGGTGGGAGCAGCGGTTATTTGAAGTGTTTATACTTAAAGGCACTGAGTTCTTCCAGGAAAGCCAGAAATCCAGGAAAAAAGACAGTCTTTGGAAATGGTATTTTCCATTGCCAGAGGTGATCAGGAATAGGCTGAAAGATCATTTTTCAGGGATGTGGTTATATCTGGGGGCCATTTAAGTTCTCTCATCTGAATTTCTGTGAGATTTTTTAAGGGGAAAGTCTGAAAAAAGTTAATTGCTAAACTCTGTTTAAAGAGAAAGAGTAAATGTCCTTTTCATGTAATTTTTTATGATCATTCTCCTAGTTTTGATCTAATTACTTGTGGTAATTCTTCTGTGTAAATAAACTGCCTTTGACCTTTGCGATGCACAATTATATTTCTCTAAATACACATAGATATGTTAGCACTTGAAAGACTCCGGAAGTTTTGTGTGACAGAGTGTTGAGATCTCCCTCCACTATCCAAACATTATTTGGCTCTTGCTAGCTACACTCAACACAGAACAGTCTTAAAAGGTACATCACAAGAATAAAGTTAACTGTACAAATGAGGAAAGAGCCTGTAAACTGTACCTTTTGTGAAAGTGGCTTAAGTTCAGTGAAGAGCATTTCATTAAAGGTTGAAAAGACCTCACCACCTGGCAAATTAAATAATTTTAGAACAATCTATTCTCACATAAAAGAAGGAAACGACTGTGGGAGTGACATTTCTTTCTGACAAGGGAAGAAAAACCAAAGAAGAAAAAAAAATAAAAGCTTTTTGAGATTTAAGAAAGCTGAGTAAGTGAGAAATACTCAGTGTGGCACAAAATGAAATAATAGGAAATCATTCCAGGAGCTGAAAAGCACTTAGGGCAAGAGACAGAGCTTTCTCGGCTTAATCTTTCAAGGCTCTCTTCCAAGAGAGGGATTTATTTTGCACCCAAAGTTTATCTGGTTCCTCAGAAGTATGGCTGTTTAGATGAGCAAAGTGATCCTAAGATCTCTTATATGTAAAGTGGAAGTGAAGCTTTGGTTTTAGGAATCGTATCTGAAATGTATTGGACTTAAAGGCTATTAGTAACTAACTCCTCCAAGAAGTAATATTGCTAAACGTTCTTCTCTCAGATATTCTGGTACTAACAGCTTCCTCTTCGTAATTGCCTTTATAACTTTTTTAAGAGGCTAAAGAAAATGTAAGGAAAAGTATGTGGGATTCTACATTCTTCTTCATAAATATTTTCTGGCTGCTATTCATCACAGTCACATTCTTCTACTAACCTAGCACCTCTTTCAGTTTTCAGCATACATCAACACTCATGCGATGCTTCTGTTGACCAATTCCTAGGAAGATAAAAGCCCACTGCCAGTGCAAATTGTTCACATTTAGAGTTTTGCCTCAAAATAAAGTCTTTGATTAAACTCTGTGGGAAGAATGTGTATGGCAGACAGTCTAGATAAAGGTAAGAGTAACTTTGTGTAGAGTGAGTTGCTCTGCTCAACCTTGACCTGCTTTGCTCAACCAAGTTCCTTGGGACTAGTGACTCCTTTAGAACTGTCTCCCCAAAGGCAGTCAAGCTTAATGGTGAGAGAAGGCAGGTGGCCGGGGGGAGGGGGGGAGGAGAAAGAGAAATGCATCTTTGGCGTTTTAGAAGGTTGATGCCTTATGTGGCAACAGGAGCAGGGGGGCAATAGCCAACTGAAAGCCCAAAGGGCTCTTATCCTCTTGAGTAAGAGTCAGAAAAGGATAATGAGTTAGACTTTCCTTTGGGTCTGCATAAATCCCTGGATTTGGAGACAGTTAGGAGGGTGGAGGCCATTGGCTCAGACTAGAGACATACTGGGCTTTTGGCAAAATTTAGGACAGGACAATTGAACTGGTGTACACCTAACTTGGGAGCTATCAAAGAAGTGTGGTGGTATCGGCTCTCTAAATGCTCTGTAGCGTCTTAACCCTGCAAATATTTTTTTGTGCAAGATGAAGGAGAGTTGAACAAAAATATTAACTGTTGACAACAGATGGCTTTATTAATTTCCGCCAGATGGGATATGCAGGGAAAGGGTTATTGCCATTTTTTTCAAAAGGCCTTAACTTTACTTATGAATTCTTCACTAATCCCACACCTCCACCCCACTCCATTCCCTCACAGGATGCTCAATGAGTTCACTATGAGGGCTTGAAGCATCTTAGAAGCTTTTCCTGATCCTCCAAGTCTACACCTTCTTACGCATGTGGAAGACAGGTGGTCTTGGCTAGTGCAGATTATATCCTCCTGTGGACTGTTCTGGAAGCACTGGGCACTGAGTCCAGAGGTTTCAGAAATGTTCCCTGGGGGCGTTGATGTGGGACGCCTCCTCTTTAAACTGATCCAACTCCTGACTTCTGGGCTCCCTGATCTTTCTCATGGTTCCCCAGTGGCTGAGCTGAGCACAGCAAGGCAGCTAGTTGGTCCCGACAGTAGCTGTGGCATTTGGGCAGGCAGGAGGCTGTCCGCACACTAGTAAGCACCGTTTTACAGCGTGAGATTCCCCCTCCCCTCTCAGCAGCACAGCGGTATGTCCCTCACCCAAAGGATGGGCTCCAAGACACACAGGAATCATGCGGCTAGAGTTACTACTACAAGTGGCACTGTGTGCAGATGGCATGCTGTCTCCTATCCTGTTCTTCGTGTGAGAGGGCATGCCCTTGGTGGGACGGCTGATCCTGTATGGGACATGGAGGCCCAGGGCCCAGTGGGCATACCTCCCTCCCCTCCCCAGGGCCCTGTTTTCTCATTCTCTCCCCCTGCTGCAGGTCTTGCTTGTACGCATTATTTGTTGTTGTTGTTTTGTTTTGTTTTCAAATATACTATGGAATTTATTTCTATTTCACTTTTTAAAAGCCATACATAAGGAATTTCACTTTCTAGAAAGTCACCTCATTAGAAATACATGATGTGCCCTAAATACAGGAAAACAAGTCCATTTTCTCCTGAGATGACAAGTTTTAATCACTTCCTTCAAATGAAGGTTTTGTCAATTTTCTTTCCAAATTTCTACGGAGATGTTCTCAACTCAGGGAAGTTTGAGACAATATTTTTCAGAAATAACAGTGAAGAAGATGACCTTAATGTTTGGGTTAGAAAAAGTTATTGCCCCAAAGAGGTCCCATCTTCTATGGGGAGAGGTCCAGAGCGGTAAGGTAGGTTATTTAGTATGTACTAGGCGATTTCATTTATATGACAACATTGAAATCATAAAAAGAAAGACATGGAGTACAGATTACTGCTTGCTGGAAGTTAGACGTGGGAAGTGAGGTGACTGGATGAGGTTAGAAATGAGGTTGCACGAGGGAGTCTGGTGGTGAAACAGTCTGTATCTTGCTTGCTGTGATTGTACAAATCTACATTTATGATAAAATTCCATAGAACTACACATACATACACACAAACGCACAAATACATGCACACAAACCCAGTGAAAATTAAATAAGCTCTGCGGATTACACCAATACAAATATTCTGGATTGTGTATTGTATTATAGCCAAGCAAGATGTCACCATTGGGGAAATCTAGATGAAGGGTAAACAGGACTGCCAAAGTTAGGGTATGGAACTTCTATTTTAAGTAGGAAGCTAGGCATCACCTATTTGGGGAATAGGTAATATCAATATCTAACAGTCATCATGCACACACTATATGGCAGGCACTCTGTTATGAGGTATACACGCAGCTTCTTATATAAGCCTCAAATTTGAGATAAGTGGTATTTTAATCCATTTTTGAGATGACAAAATAAAAGCTCAGAGAGTTTAGTTTCTTGTGTTTTCACAATTAATACAGTATCATATTCCACAGAGCAAGGTAGAACCTGAAATGCTTTCAGGGTAGTGGGAAAACCTGTCTGTGTTAATACCTCTTGCTCTTGTCATTAAAGTCTACACTTCCTATGTCAGGTGTAAGACTTTTCAATTTCTGATTAGCAATGTGTCTGATTCATAATATAAGGGAAAGAGACATCATATGAGATGGAGAAGACAGATGTGACACTATCTAAGACATACTTTATCAACTTTGTGATTTTGCTCAAGAAATGTTCTAGTCTCACCTGAGGTTACGAATTTCCTGAAGACAAACTTTGCACACTGGAAGATCTCTACTAAGGTTGGCATTGATCCTGATACTTAAAATTGAAGTACAGTAAATTTGATCAAAATCAGCCAACCAATTTGAAAGTTTGTAGGAAACAAACAAAACAGATGTAAAACACTAAAAGTTCCAATTGATTCACTACGCTTAATCAATATTTTTTTTCATTTCCAATTCAGCAGGTAGCCTTCTTTTAAACATCCATGTAAGCCAAGAATGACTGAAAAGTATTTGATTTTTACCACATACTGTTAACTGAAAATTAACCACAGGGAGGCAGAAGACAGAATATTCAACAGTAAATCTACTTCTCTCTTCCATATGAAAAAGTCTCTTCGTGTAGACTATGTAAAACAAACAAACAAAAAACACTACACATTCTATAATTTATATATTAAGAGCCTAAGTGTATTTTTGTTTTATTTTTGGTGTGTCTTATATTCCAGCTAATAATTTCTTTCTTGTGTTAGATTTTGTGATTGAATTTCAGAAGCAGCAGCATAGCTGAAATCATTATTTAATATAATTTGCTGATTTAAATGACAGTTTAGTTTTTGATCTTAAAATATTAAATATTTGATCTTATAACAATGAAGCCTTTATTTCAAAACTGTAAAAACCTAGATTTTAAGAATAATTCTTCCCCACTGATACTGATAATAATTTGTTATTTCTTTCAATAAAACATTATCTAACATCCATTAAGCTCCAGGTATTACAGTAAGTACTGGGATATATCAAGTTAAATTACACAAAATTGTTTATATATGACCTAGGGAATATATGACCTAAAATCAATAATTTCATACTATTTAATCTAATAGAAATGAAGAAATGCAGTTCATATCGTTATAACTTCAAAATGTAATGCAAGACACTTATGAGTAAACAAAATGTGATGTTAGGGGAATTCTGGAAAACTTCCTTGAGGAAATGCTCCAGCTATTCTAGAAGGAGTAAGAAAAACCAGGTGAAGAAGGCAATGGAAAAGGTTTTTTTCTAGAAGAGAAGAGTCTAGAGTCTGAGAGGTAACAGGAAAAATTATAGGTCTTGACTAGAAAGAAAGCATCAAACCACAAAGTCTCTTATGTGAAAACATTCTTACTTAGGGCAATTGGGAAGACTTAAATGATTATGAACTGAAGAACAGAAGGCATGGTTTGTATTTTAGGAAGATCACTTTAGCGGCAGCATTGTATGTTGTTTCTCCATACTTCTCTTTTCTCTCACATCTTCAGTCTTTTGTTGTTGTCGTTGTCGTTGTTGTGTTGTATTGTTTTGGAGGGGTTGAGTTTTTTTTTCCTGTCTTTTCTAGGAGAATTCTTTATCTTTATTTTTCAATTCACCTATAACATTTTTGACAGTAATACATTTCATGGGAGCTCATTTTAACTCTCTGGTTGTTACTTTTATAGCTTCCTATTTTTGTTTTGCGGATGCAGGTTCCCCATAAGTCTCTAAGGATAATAATTATAAGTATTTTGTTGTTTACATTTTTTTAAGTTTATTTATTTTTGAAAGGGAGAGAGCCAGCAGGGGAGGGACAGAGAGAATGGGAGAATGAGGAACCAAGGATCCGAAGTGGGCTCTCTGCTGTCAGCATAGGGCTCGAACCCACAAACCTTGAGATTATGACCTCAGCTGAAGTCAGAAGCTCAACTGACTGAGCCACCCAGGTGCCTCTACCTTTTTTTTTTTTTTTTGAGTTGGCTTTTATGTTAGTTTATTTTGGCCTCTCTTACATATTAAAGGTTTTCTTCGGACTTCTAGTGCATCTTAGTTGTTTATTTTTTTTTACAAATAAGCTGGTAAAAGAGTTGATTGGTACCTATCTCTCTATATATCGTTACCTCTATTGCTAATTCACAGGCAAGCACTTTTTAAAAACGATGGCAGGGTTGGGGCAGGGGCTGGTGCAGGGGCCTGGGAACCCTACATTTAAATTTCTTCGGCTGGGGGAACTTTTAATAAGTTATTTTCTCTAGGACTATTCAATTTCTTTAGAGAAGTATTCCTTAGCCTGGTGGATAAAAGCTTTCTTTTGAACTGGCTTCACTTAGAGGTTGGGAAGATGTATGCGTTTGGGATAGTTAACATCCCACAAACAGATATTCTATTATCCCTCCTGTTTTTAGCCTCATGTCTAGTTTTGCCCTCAACTGAGTGTAGCATTTTTCAACCCCAAGCATCGTCTAGATCTTGCATTACAGATGGGTTTAGACTACAAACCTCTCTGTGTAGTCTAGGCTGGAGAGTTCCTCTGATCTAATTCACCAGTTAACACCTCTCCACCTCTTTTATGTATTCCATAAATTTCCTAAAATCTCTTATCTGTTTATGACCCAACTCCTCTTCTTTTTCTAAATAGTGGCTTCATAAAATTTTAACGGAACTGTTTGGTTGCAGATGAGATACAATGTATTTGTAGGAAACCATACATTTCCTTAAGCACAGGTTTAATTCTGTCTGTCCCTCTAGTTTATAAACTCTATAAAGGTAGGGATTATGGATGTTTTCACTGTTGTATTCCTAGTGCCTACTGTAATGTCTAATAATGTCTTAAAATATTCTTGCTGAAAGAGCGAATAGGACTTTTGAAAACATCATGGGGGAATATGTAAATAAAAAATAAAACCATTAAATTTTAATCTGGTTGGATCAAATTTTAAAACATTAAAGAGGATACAACTTGCCTTACATAAAGTTAATGTAATAATCTGTAACAGATTCATGGAGAATCCATCTTAGCTACTTGTTTTTGAATAATGAAAAGGGTGATACTGGTCCAAGCAAGAGACGCAAAGACTTGCGCTTTTTCTGGCACTGGCTGCCCTTTATAATGTACATCTATTCACGTACATGTGTGGGAACGTGTAGCACGAATGCACATGCACATATAGGATACGTTTTTATTATTTTTCTCTGGATCCTCTTTATTCACTAGGCATTAAATTTGTCAATTATGATTTTTTCCAACTACGGTGCTTAAGTAAAGCAATGCTTACAGTTGGTGAGGAATAACTATACCAAAGACATTAAGATATCATAGCAGCCATCTGCCTGGCTTCCGAGTATTTACATAAGGCACATTAGCAGCTCAGTTGATTTAATCATGGCTTTCTGAGTGTTGACACACCTAATGCCTGCTGCTCATTCTCCTTAGTTCATTTGTCCATTCATGAGATAATCTACTTTTTAAAAAAACAAAAGAGTTAGAATTTGTGTGTACTTGACCAGGTAAATATATATGCTATATAAAATATATATGCTATATAAAAACAGCATTGGTGAAGGAACACAGAATTTTGTAACAGAGAACAGAACATCTACAGGTATTCAGTAGCTATGGTATAATAATTAAGGGCACGAAGAAAGAGAAGGGGAGAAACGCTGTGGCTTGTAGCTACATGATCACTTAAGCATCAGTCCTAGGGAACAGAGATTAGGACGGGCTAGCAAGTCAGACCTCAAGAACACATGGCCAGCAGTTCTGGACAGAGCAAGTTAATTGTATGCACCAATGCCAAGGAGATCCCAATATACTTAGCTAAGCCATAATTGGTTGTGAACCTGCCTTTCCTGGAAGTGATGGTACTGGTGGACCAAACTGCAAGGAAAAGGGAAAAGTAGAACAAAGAAAACAATACAGTGGCTGACACAGAAGGTTGCAGAATGTATTGAATAAAAATAAAACTGGCCTTTTTGGTTTATGTTATTAATTTAAAAGGCAGGTTAGGTCTATTTCTTATTATTTCTGATGCCTGGAGTTCCCTCCTAGAGAAATGAGCAGAGGACAAATTTCAAGCATGGTTTGAAGATTGCTAAGACTAACTGTGGGGTTTCAGCTAGCAATGAGGAAGGTGGAAATATGACAGCCCAAGCTTAGGTTGAAGGAATAAACTTTGGCAAGGACACCTTCTATAAGTTAAACGTCCCTCATTATGAGACTTTGAATAGGATGTCACGTGAAAAGTAGCATGCAAAATTTAAGGGGCACTCACTCCCAAAACTGTGCAAGGCCACCCTGCTCTTGCAAGTTCCTAAGAATTAGTGCCTCCTTAAATTTTCTGTCTTTGGCCTCTTACTTGCCTTAGACTACTTCTGACCCTGCCACATTAAAATATGTTTCATGGTAGGGGCGCCTGGGTGGCTAAGTTGGTTGAACATCCAAGGGACTCAGGTCATGTTCTCACGGTTCTTGAGTTTAAGCTCCATATTGGGCTCTCTGCTATCAGTGCAGAGCCTGCTTCCGATTCACTGTCCCCCTCTCTCTCTGCCCCTTCTCCCACTTGACCACACATTCTCTCTCTCAAAAATAAACATTTAGAAAATCTAAAAAAAATATGTTTTATGGCAATCATCCATTCCATGCCTCATCCCATCTGCAGAATGACCTATACCTCAAAATAAGTAGTGAAGTATTTATCAAGAGAAATTGGAGGGAGATACATGCCTGTACATGAGACCTTCATTCCCAATTGAAACATATTTGTCCTTGGATGTCTCAACTGGTAAATTTTAATCTTCTCACTTGATTTTTACCTTTTTTCATATCTTTACATTTTTATCAGTCTCATTTGATTTTTATCTTTTTTAGCCATTAAAATCCTGTAACGAAGCAGCATATGCCTATGATCCATTTCTGGTAGCTGATGAGAAGACAGAGAACATACTTAAACAATTACATTTGACATGAAGTTATGTAGAAATAGTTAATATATTACATGCCAAAACCAAAATTCTAAAAGATCTTGACCTGCTGAAATGAAGGGCCAAATATAATAGGACGAAATTTATGAGGGATAAATGTCTGTACTTTGGCTAAAATTCCAAATAAACAAGTGCAAAATGACAGAGATGCCGTTGAAGGGCAACCCTTCTGAAAGTCTTGAAGATCTCGGTCTAAACAGTTTCAATGAATCAATTGTGCAGTACGTTTAACCTAAAGCGAAGTGTAATTTTAGGCACCGTAGACAGAAATCAGGTATCTAAAGTGAGGGAGATGATAACTTTTCTCTGTTCAAATAGAATCACTCCCCCATCGAGGGGAGTGGATAGCTCTTTTGCTTAGGAAAACCTATTAGTGGCCCCTTTGTGATAAGAAATGTGGACTTATTTAGGAGAGGGAAGCTAAATTTTCTAAGTATTTGAGAAATGGGAATTTTCTAAGAGAAAGAACTCTGTAGGTGGAGGTAGCATCACAGTACAGTGGCAGGCTGTAGACTATGGGGAAATACTGTTAGTGAGAGCTTTCTTGTTAGGGAAAAGAGCCTTTGGAACTGCTATTTAATAGAAGATTGTTTTCTGTTTTGATTTATAATTTTCCCTTACGTCCCCAAATCTTCATTATGGGTCGGTTACATACAACAAGTTTGTGTTTGATGGACTAGAAGGAAATTCTATTGTTGGGGGGGGGGGAGTAGTGGACAGTTGCTAAAGGAAGTTAAGATTAAGACATCAAGAAGGAAGCTTAGGGCAAGGATATGGGGCAAGAAGTGATAAGAAGATACCTTCTGAAACTAATCACTTCCATTCCCTGATGAATTCCTAGTAATATCAGTAAGGGTGCTAGACTTCACTTGGCATTGATTTTTGAATTGTTTTATATTGCATGATCAAACTAAAGGCTGATTCTGAAACATTGTACAATTTCCAAGCTTCCAACCTTTGGAAAATTGAACTGTATTTGCATACGTGGTGGACTATGCATTTTTGTCACTGGACTGTGTTTTTCTCACTGGCATCTCCCACATAGTTCTTAGGATATAGAAACACCTTAAATATGTGTTGAGTGACTGAATGAGATTACTGCTTTGATATATCAAGAATTATACCATATAAATAGACATTATTAAATAGAATCTGTCCTCAAGAATCCTGTAGTCTTATGAGGGAGTAATTCACTCAATTAATTACTTATTGAGGCATTTTTATTGGCATTCGGGATATGTAAGGAAAAAAGTAGACAAGGTCTGTGCTCTCATGGAGTTTTATCTTCTGGCTGGGGGCACACAGATAAGAAAAGAACAAATTAATAATTAAGGAAAACATTCAGCCAGGATGAGCATTATGCAGAGGATTGAAATGGTGTACAGTGACAGAGACTGACAGAGAGGATGCAGGAGATAGGGTGGTCGGGGAAGCTTTTCTGCTGAGATAATATTTAAGGTAAGGTATGAATGCCAAGGAAGAAGCCAGCTATGCAAAGACCAGGAGTTGCAAGCAAGCCTCCAAATAAGCATGGCAAATCTGAGGCCAAAGAGAAGTCCAGCAACACCTGAGAACACTGAGGAAGACAAAGAGTGGTAATAGATGTGGTGGGAGATTTAGAGAGAGGTCAGATAACATAAAGTTATGTGAACCAGAATAAGAATTAGATTTTACTCTGAGAGTTATGCAAAGCTTTTGAAGGGTTTTAAGCTTGACTGTGGTTATGAAAATAATAATACAATATGATGAGTGCTCTGATACTAATAAAAGACAATCACAGGATTCTGAGGAAACAACCAGTGGCTGAGGGGCCAACAAGGAAGGCTCCTTGGAAGATATGGTATCTCTTATTTATGCCCAACAGTTAACGACATGAAGAAAGAGAAAGGAAATGGGGGCCTCAAGTGTGTTCCAGTCTGGGAACTGGATAACTATGACTTTGTCATAGATCTGCAAGGAACACAGTATTGATAAGAGAGAACGAGAAAAGACAATCTGGAAGAGGTGAGCGGTGGCCAAACTGGGAAAGATCATTCACATATTGCTAATAAGTTTGGTTTTTGCCCAAAGGCAATGAGGTGACAATACAGAATTTTTATCAGAGGATTTTCATAGCCAAATTTGTGCTTTACCATGTATGCCCTGTGGCATCACCATGAAGACAAACTAGACAGGGGCAAAGCTTCTGTCCAGGACATCAACTATGAGGCTGTAATCCAGAGAAGAGATAAGGGTGATCTTAACTAAGACAGTGGAGGGGATCAAAAGAAATGTATGTATATGGTTAATAAAAAGGAAGTCAAAATACACCTTGTTGGCCATTAGGTAGATAGATGGCAATGTGATTCACTAAAGAAGGAATAAAAAAGAGCACCATGCCTGGTGAAGGGGATTTAAGGGAGAAGAGGAAAATAGGAGATGGTGATGAATTCAGTTTTGTACTTACTGACTTTGAGATACTCAGGGATAGAAATGTGGATGTGTTTGTAGGCTATGGGTTATTCTGGCTACAAAAGAAACTTGAGGCCATCGGCAAATAGGTGGTGATCAAGACTTTGAAGAGATGGCCCAGGAAAAGTGTACATTTAGGGATGAGAAGAAACAGAACAGAACTTGGAGAAGCATCAATATTTTAAGGGCTCTCAGAGGGAAAATAATCTATGAATGAATTCCACTAGGAGAATGAATTCCTGGAGAGGCAGGAGGAGTGTAAGAAAGCCTTGTTACAGAGTCTGGTGACTTGAGAGTTTCAAGGAGACAGAGGCCAAGAGTATCAAATGTTTTAGCGACATCAAGAAAGAACTGATAACTGTCTTCAGAATTTAAAAATGAAGAGAGAAATAGGTGGCAACAATTATGAAAGCAGTTTCATTGAAATGGCAGGGAGTACTACCATACTGGGAAAGTTCCTAAAGAGACAGAGAGAGAGATGTATCCAAAGAGGAAATACGAAAACGCACTCCCTGTGATTAGATGTACTCAAGTACCACTCTTTGATATAGTTTTTGCATAATGAAAATCCAAACATGAGAAATTGTTTAAGATGTAAAAAGTCATAATTAGTCATTTATAAGGGTACAGTATTACTGCCTTTTCACATCAAAATAAACAGACGTAATATAGTTAAGGGGATATAACAAAAGAGCTGTATTCCCAAGGAACAAGGAAATCCCAGACTGCTAATGCAATTAAATGTCCCATAACAGGGGCGCCTGGGTGGTCAGTCAGTTAAGCGTCTGACTTCAGCTCGGGTCATGATCTCGCGGTCTGTGAGTTTGAGCCCTGCGTCGGGCTCTGTGCTGATGTCTCAGAGACTGGAGCCTGCTTTGGATTCTGTGTCTCCCTCTCTCTCTGCCCCTCCTCTGCTCACGCTCTGTCTCTATGTCTCCTAAAAATAAATAAACGTCAAAAAAAATGTCCCGTAACATATGTTTTGTATTTATTTTTTACTTTGAAACAATTTCAAACATGGAGAAAACTTGTAACAACAAAGAGCTTTTCTCCCCTTGAATTTGAGAGTATGTTGATGATGTGATGCTCCTCACCCCAAATACTTCAATGAGTATTTCTTATAAATGAAGACATTATCTTACATTACCACAAACCATCAGTATCAGGAAATTAATATAAATATATCACTCCTATATAATCTTATAGCCATTTACATTTTATGAATTATTAAAATACTGTCTGTTATAGCAGAAGAATATAGCTCAGAATCACATGTTGTATTTAGTTGTCACATAACTTTCCTCCTCCAATTTGTAACAGATCCTCAGTCCTTCCTGACATACAACTTGAGACTATTGGAAATAAAGGTCAACTATTTTGTATAATGTTCCTCAACTTGAGTTTGTCTTTTGTTTTCTCACAGATTCAGAATATGCATTTTATTTATTGCAGGAATACCATATAAATGATATCCCATTTGACTCACTACATCCTATTAGTCAATACATAATTTGACTTGTCCTATTATTGTTTTTTCTTTCATTTAAATTCCAGTTGATTAACATACAATGTAATATTAGTTTCTGGTGTACAATTTAGTGATTCAACACCTACACACTAGAACACCCGGTGCTCATCACAACCAGTGCCCTCCTTAATCTCCATCACTTATTTAACCCACTCACCCTCCCTCCCCCCGTTGACCATCAGTTTATTCTCCATAGTTAAGAGTCTATTTCTGGGTTTGCCTCTCTCTTTTATCCCCATGATCATTTGTTTCTTAAATACCACTTACAAGTGAAATCATATGGTATTTGTTTCTCTGACTGACTTATATCGCTTAGCATAATACTTTCTAGCTCAATCCATGTTGTTGCAAATGGCAAAATATTTCATTCTTTTTTATGGATGAATAGTAATCCAGTGTGTGTGCGTGTGTGTGTGTGTGTGTGTGTGTGTGTGTGTGTGTAGACTACAATTTCTTTATCCATTCTTTATCCATTCATTAGCTGACAGACATTTGGGCTCTTTCCATAATTTGGCTATTGTTGATAATGCTGCTATAAATATTGGGGTACATATATCCCTTTGAATTAGTATTTTTGCATTCTTTGGGTACATACCTAGTAGTGGAATTGCTGGATCATAGGGTAGTTCTATTTTTAAATATTTTTTTCTTTTTTAACTTTTTGAAGAACCTCCATCTGTTTTCCAAAGTGGCTGCACCAGTTTGCATTCACTATTTGCAGATGACATAATACTCTGTAGAGAAAACCTGAAAGACCCCACTGAAAAATTGCTAGAACTGATACACATATTTAGTAATAAATTCACAGGATACGAAATCAAACCAGAAATCTGTGGTATTTCTATACGCCAATAATGAAAGAGCAGAAAGAGATGCCAATGACTTGATCCCATTTACAACCGCACCAAAAATAGAAAGATACCTACGAATAAACCTAACCAAAGAGGTAAACTAAATGTACTCTGCAAACTATAAAACACTGATGAAAGAAATTGAAGATGACACAAAGAAATGGAAAAATATTCCATGCTCATGGATTGGAAGAACAAATATTGTTAAAATGTTAATACTATCCAAAGCAATCTATACATTTAATTCAATCCCTATGAAAATACTAACAGCATTCTTCACAGAGTTGAGAGAACAATTCTAAAATTTGTTTGGAACCATAAAAGATACCGAATAGTCAAAGCAACATTGAAAAAAAAAGCAAAGCTGCAGGCATCACAATTCTGGACTTTAAGTTATACTACAAAGCTATAATAATTAAAACCGTATGGTACTGATACAGAAGTAGACACATAGTTCAATAGAATAAACAGAAAGCCCAGACACAAGCCCACAATTACATGGTCAATTAATGTTTAACAAAAAAGGCAAGAATATGTAATAGGAAAAAGATGGTCTCTTCAATAAAAGGTTTTTAGGAAAACTAGATAAGAACATGCAAAAGAATGAAACTAGACTACTTTCTTACACCATGCACAAAAATAAATTCAAAATGGATCAAAGACCTAAATGTAAAACAGGAAACCATTAAAATACTAGGGAAGAACACAGGCAGTAACCTCTTGACACTGGCATTAGCAACTTCTTACAATAAGATATATCTCCTAAGGCAAGGGAAACAAAGGCAAACAATCAGGATTTCATCAAAATAAAAAGCTTCTACAGTGAAGGAAACAATTAACAAAACTAAAAGGCAACCTTCGGAATGGGAGAAAATATCTGCAAATGACATATCTGATAAAGGGTTAGTATCCAAAATACATAAAAACTTATAAAACTCAGTTTAAAAATGGGTAGAAGACATGAATAGACATTTTTCCAAAGAAGACATACAGTTGTCCTACTGTTGTTTAATATTAACGTTGACCATTTGTTTAAAGTAGAATCTACCAGAATTCTCCACTGAAAAACTAGTATTATTTTTCCTTTGTAATTAATATATATTTAGTGCATTTATACTTTGAGATTATGTAAATATGAGAGATGTTCTCATCAAACAGTATGGGCTCATGGATTCTTATTTTATCTGATGTTACAGTCTGTTGCTATTATTATTTATTCTGATGCTCCAGTTGTCCTGGCTTTGGCCAGTGGGATCCTTTTCAACCTGGTTCCCATGTTCTCTGATATGTCCTCATCATTCTTTGAGCACTCTTTTATGGTACAACAAGATGTTCTAGGATTGTATTACACTCTCCCTGCCCAGCCTTGGATTCAGCCATTTCTCTAAGGAGTCCTTTTAGGGAGAATGGTATTTAGTAACCAAGATCTAGAAGCTAGCTGTTTTTAAACACGGACACACAAGCACACACGCTATGACAGTTAGTTGTATGTATCAATTTGACCAGGTCATGGGGTGCTCAGACATTTGGTCAGATATTATTCTGGTTGTGTCTGTGAGGGTGCTGGGTGATTCTGGATAAGATTAATATTTGAAACAGTTAAATGGAGTAAAGCAGATTGCCCTTCTCAGCGAGGGCGACCTCATTCAACCCACTTGTGGCCCGAATAGAACAACAAAACTGACCTTCCCACGAGTAAGGGAAAACTCCTCCTGTCTACCTTTGAATTGCGACATCAATTTCGTCCTGCCTTTTGGACTCAAACCTAAACACTGGCTCTTCCTGGGTCTTGAGTCTGCTCGCCTACCTTCCTGGGTCTCTAGATTGCCAGCTGAAGATCTTGAGACTTTTCAGCCTTCATAATCACGTAGACTGACTCTTGATAATAACCATATAAATAAACACAACACACAGAGAGGCGTATTAGTGGTTCTATTTCTATGGAGAATCATACGTTTACCTCTGTATCTATGTGTATGTCATTTCAGTAAGTGGTAAAACATAAGTTCATACCGCTATCTCCCATTTTGATACAACATTGAAGGATTCATCCTAGGTTCCTACTTTCCATACTTGTACCTCCCTTCTCGACTATGAGAAACCTGGCTCCCATCATCCTTAATACACTTCCATGATCAGGCCCCCAATATGTAACCAATTGTCAGCCCATGCTGCCACTCCTTGTCTCACTGCACCGACACCCTCCTAACTCTGCTCAAGCTCAGACACTACTTGCCAGACACCAATCCTCACTATTGTCCCCTGAGCAGTCCCTTACATATACCACTGTAGCTGCAATACTTCATTTCATCCTCACTTCAGATATGCTCCTCACCCTTCTCAGGCACTGACACCTGTATAGGACAGCTGCCTCTGCAGATCCCTACTGCGTCTCCCCCTCCATGTGGATCCCTTGCCCACCCTGCTTGTTCTCTCATACCATGTGTAGGGCTGCTCTTCTATGTAAAAAAATGAAAAAAAAATCCTCTCCTGTTTTTTGTTTTGTTTTATGTTAGTGCACCAAACAATATGGAATATTTCTAATAAAATTTTGACACTTTCTGGTATCAATTATGAATTCTCCAATTCATAAAATACATTCAGAAAAATACCTATATGAATATGGATAGCCTCCCTCATCTACAATACCATTTTCTAGCCTTCTGTGTTAGTATCACCACCAAATGTAGGAAGGAAACCCATGGCCTAAAGACATATCAAGAGGAGCCCATATTATATTTGAGAAATAGCATTTTATGTCCCAGTTATAGAAGTTGTGTATTCAAATTTAGGATTCATGGCAGCTATGTTACTATACTTAGCAGGAGTGTAGATATGGAAATGTAATGTTGACAAATTTATCAACACAGCTTAAATCTTGTCTTGAAGTATAAATTATTTAAAAACAAAATGTTTATTTACATAAGTATGCTTTTCAAAGTCTCAATTTAAAATATTCACCGCTCTAGTCATGAAAGCATATGTATCATGATAAATATCTCCATTGCTGGTACAGTTTTTGTAGCAGATATTTTTTTAAAAGAAAAATGTTTCTACAGTAAAACACTGGCAAAAATCTCTTTATCTTTCTCAACTTTTTACTCTTTCACTTAGAAAAACAATGAACACTCTCTCCCCTATACCAGGCATTGAAATGCTGACATATGAAGTGTAATATTTATTACTTTTGAAGAGCAACATAAAAGGTGGCAGCTATGTGCTTTTTAAAATTAAAGAAGAAACACTCCAAATTTCCTTGCCAAACACCGTGGTGATAGGAGAACTATATGTGATTTATTCATAGTAATAGAGTTGTCTAGCAATCAGAAAAAAAGAATATTCTGAAATGATTCTTCATATATGTTGAATTGATTCCTATTGCTAGCTTAATTTCAAGAAAATTGTATTTTACTCCAAAGCAGTATATTAAAAAAACAAATAAGGAAAGAACACCTAATAGAAGTGGGCCACCATTGAAGAACTTTAACTCTTTCACAATAGGAAATATGGATTCTATGTTTAGACTCAGCGCTAAAGATTGAAAACAGGAACCATTCAATCTAGTGGTTGCAAATCCTGCTTCAACCCGCTTCCAATGATTGCAATATGCAGGAAATATGTCCAAAAAATTCTCACAACAAGCTATTCGTTGTCATTAAATAGTAGTGGTGGTATTAGCAGTGAGGATCACATATTATTTAAAATGATGAGTTTTGAGTAGCTCTAAAAATTAGATACTGCTTATTTACTTTTCACATGTAACCTGAATTATCTACAGAGGTTGGGTATGAACGAAAACCTGTAAAAATCAAATATGGTAAAAATAATGAAGCAGTATATTCCAAAATAAGCTATAAAATAAATTTAGTGGTTTGTAGCCAATAATTAGAAGATAAAATAGTTACAGAAAAAATATCAAAAGGCATTATAATATAGTAAGAGTAAGTATTTGTAAAACTCTCATTTCCATTACTTTATGTGTTTGGATGATGGAGGATTTGTGGCACAAGATGTATTTTTAGTGTTGGTTGTATAATATATATATATATATACTTGAAAGTCATTCTGTTCCAGGAATCCCACAGTGAGTTTTTTACATTTACCTATCTGTTCTCTCACTCAAACTTTAATTTGGTTTCTTTAATGGGTATGTGTGCATTTCTCCCAGATTTGCTAAAACACTTAGCACACACGAATCATTTAAAAATCATTAAAATAATTTTAAAATATTATCTTTATAATTATATCATACAAATCATTAAAATCATTTAAAAATATAATTAGTAGTACTAGTTCAGCAAATGTTGTGGATCACTTAATTATATTTCATGTACTATGAGTAGATTCAAGGGGATAAAAGATTTGTGCTCCAGAAAGTTGGTTTAAGTGGCAGAGTGAGTTGTAGACAAAAGAGAAGTAGGCTGTTATCTGAGTGTCTCAATAAATAGATGGACAAAGTAGAATGGCAGGAGCACTCATGGGCCTGAAGCTGAAAACCCCATGCAGAGTGCTCACTTCAGCAGCACAGATGCTGAAAATTCTGTGCAAAGAAGTAATACTTGAAAAGAATCTTGAAGGTGATAAGTAATAATAGAGGGAGGCAGAAAGAAGAGCAAATGCACAGACATGAGCATGTTATAAAACTGTTGAACGAGAAATGATTTGCAACTGGAGTCTGAGGAGGGTGGGCTGATGGCGTTAGAATATAGCTAATGGGTTATAGAGCACATTCCTAAGGGTTCTGTTTGCTGTACTGAAATGCTAGTATTTTATCCTAATGAGGAAACATCACTCTTGATGTTTCCATGAGTCACATGATTAGATCAGTCTTCAAAATAGATGGCTTGGATTGGATAGACTGATTGGCGAGAGGGCCCCAACTGGAGGAAGGGAAACAGTGTGAGCTTATTATACTAGAGGTGACAAGGGTACAAACTGAGGCGCTGAAAATAAAGAAAGGCAGGAAAAGAGGCAAATCTGAATGAGGTCTAAACAAAAGAGCCATTGGACTTGTGACCAGACAGTAAGGATGGGAGAGATAGGGGCAGGTGTTGAGTGAAGTTAAAGCAAGTGGGCTATGTTGACTTTCACTGAAATGATGAAATATGAGAGTAAGCGATAGATTTGGGGGGCCTGATGAATTTAATTTCAAGTATGTGATTAGAGGTTTTGGAGGACCATCTCAAGGAGACACTTAATAGGAGCTTGGATAGATTAGGCTTTCAAAAATGTTTGTTAACTTAATGAACACACAAGCAATTGGACATGAAGGTGGACAGTTCAGGAGCAGCATCAGTAATTTGGTTATCTCTGGTTTGGAATAAGAGCAAATGGTCTACAGTGAGATTCTGGGGAACACTAATACTGTAGGAATCAGGGAGGAACAAGGGAAGGTAGAATCAGAAGGGAAGGTTTGCAAGGCATGTAACCTATCAACATCATTTTGTTCTAAATGTGAATTTTAAATTTCAGGATATAGCATTCATTTAAGGAAAAATATGCATATAGTGTGCTATGTCAGGTCAGTTATCTTTACTGACTTATACAGTTCTCCAGATCATGTTAGTATAAGCATTTAAGGAATAGGTATCTATAACTATGATATAACTGAAAATATTCTATTTTCAGACATATAGGTACCCTAGATTGTTATATGCTTTTACATTTCATGAAGCTGTCTCATTTCATGAGTAAGTGAAGCCAGGAGCAAAAAGACTTGAATTAACAAGGTGAGAGATGAAGGCTATGGTCAAAAGGAATTTGCATTCACTGGAAAGCTATAGGATGTGGGCATCATTATTCCTACAGGTATTGCTATATCATAATAAACTAAAGGCATATGACTGTCATAGAATGATAGTCTTTACTGAGTCTCATTGGGAAAACTGAGACTGGTTACTGGCCTCCTCAGAAAGTACACTGAAAAAAAAATTGCTGGCATTCAATGACTCTTACAACTTGTGAAAACCAATGTGTCTTTTTATTTTTTATTTAAAACCTCTCTCAAATCTTTCCAACAGTGCCACTCTAGGACATGCCACCACTGTATCATCTTATCTCACCTGGAATACTCCATTAGCTTCGTAACATAATTTTACACCAAACTCTGCATTTATTGTCTACATGTTAACCAGAGTGGAGTGACTTTTCAAATGCAAATCTGATTATGTCACCCTTTGCCTAAAACTTTATAGATAAAGACTGAAATCCTTACAATCAACAATTTCCTGCATAAGTTGGCCCCAGAGTAATTTCCTTACCTTGTCCTCTGGGTTGCAGATGGGCAGATGGCTGTCAGAGCCTTGATCATGGGATACAACCCAGATGTTCATCTTTTTTTATTCTCTGCTCAAAGGCAACTTCCCTAAATCTCTAGACTGGGCCAGACAGACTTGGAGACGACATAACAGGACATTGAAATTTCTTTTATAAAACAAATTATACCTTGTACTGAAGGCTGTATTCGGTGAATACAGGTGACCCTTAAACAATATGGGTTTGAACTGTGCAAGTCCACTTATATGCAGAGTTTTTACAGTATGATACTGTAAACATATTTTCTCTCCTTATGATTTTCTTAATATATTATTTTCTCTAGCTTACTTAATTGTAAGAATACAGTATATAAAACATATAACATATAAAATATTTGTTTATAGACTTTCTGTTATTGGTAAGGCTTTTGGTCAACTGTAGGCTATTCATAAAAATTTTTGGGGGTATCAAAAGTTATACACAAATTTTCTGACTGAGTGGGGAGGTTGGCACCCCCAACTCATGTGTTGTTCAATGGTTAACTGTAACATGACTGATGTCTGTCACTCTCACTGAACTGGCAGCATCGGGTAATTAGGTAATTAGGAGCCACGTTTATCTTTTTTTTTTTTAATGTTTATTTATTTTTGAGAGAGAGAGACAGAGCACAAGCCAGCGAGGGGCAGAGAGAGAATGAGACACAGAATCGGAAGCAGGCTCCAAGCTCTGAGCTATCAGCACAGAGCCCGATGCAGGACTCAAACTCATGAGCTGTGAGATCATGACCTGGGTCGAAGTTGGACACCCAACCAACTGGGCCACCCAGGTGCCCCAGAAGCCACATTTATCTTATTCATCATTGCATCCCAGCACCTAGTACAGAGGTAGGAATATGGAGAGACTCAATCACTCTTGGAATGAATAAAGACCTGAGAAGGAATCAGCTAAGTTAGGGTGCAGTTGTGTCCTCTTGGACGAGCAGAGAGTTCTTTATAGAAGTAGGCCAAATTAATCTATTTCACAGTGACGTATTAATATAAATGTGTTTTCCTGCCCATTCTGTCTTATGGAGAAAATAATGACAAATAACTTATCATAAAAAAGAAAAAAATCCTTATTATGAAGTTTTAGAATTGAATTATCTCTATGGTCCTTTCCAGCCATGAAAAATTAGTACTTCATATGATATTAAATATGATAATATCTTTATATTTGGAGTGTCTATACCTCATCATATGTTTTTCTTTATTCTTTCCTATTTGTGAGTCATATTACTTTTAATCAATCTTTGCTCTTCCTATTTTTGAGGGTCTTTAATAATATAAATTAAATGCAGTATCGTATAATGCCTTCCTAGCAGGGAGGAAAGAATTTGAGGACTTGGTTTACCACTGTGCAACTGTAAATTATCCTAATGTTATCCTTTGCCTCAAACTGACTAAAATAGAACTTTAATTGTACATCCTGAATTAAAAAGCCAAGTATTTGTGGATGTTAATACAAATAATCCACTTAAGGAATAACTAGTATTGACTTGGATATAATTAATAATTTCATTAAAAATTTAAATATTGGGAAAATTTAAATATTGGGGCATCTGGGTGGCTCAGTCAGTTAAGCATCCTACCCTTGATCTTGGCTCAGGTCATGATCTTGCAATTCGTAAGACTAAGCCCCACATTGGACTCTGCTGACAATGCAGAGACTGCTTGAGATTCTCTCTCTCCCCCTCTCTCTCAGCTCCTTCCCCCTTTTCTTTCTCTCTTTCTCAAAATAAATAAACTTAAAAAAATTAAATATTGTATTAGAGAGTATAAGTATTAGACCTATAAAATTATACCTCCATTTATGAATTTTTAAACATCCCTGACACATAAGGAACAATAATACTAGATGAGGTTGTGTCCGGTCAGCTGATGGCAAAGGGTTCCAGGAGGGCAGAACAGTGGACTTCATGGTTGAACAGTGAACTTCATGGATGCCCCCAGCATCCATCCTCCTTTTGGCAGAAGGCTCCAGTTTTTTGTTGTTGTTGTTGTTTGTTTTGTTTTTTAATGTTTATTTATTTACGCTTAACCAACTGAGTCATGAGACAGCCCTAAAAAGCTCCAGTTTTAGTTTAAGGTTCATTCTTCCCCATCTTTCCTTTCCATAATTGTCTCCATCCTCAATCTAGGGAGTAGAACAGGTGCCCAAGGCCCAAGTCTAATGGCACAGTATACTCTTATATTCTTCTGATCACAGTAATTGACTGAGGGATGGGCAGGTAATACAATAAAAGCCAATGAGACATAATAAAACTTTCAATTGGGAATACTGAGATGGGCAGGTCCTCTCTTTATTAGACTCAAAGTTGGAAGGATGTGAGGTTGCTGCAGATGCTATAAGCATCTTGCTTTCATGAGAAGAAAAACCTACATGAGGCGCGGATCCAGAGGAAGAGTCTTAGTGACATCTACCATCCTCTGCATCGAGGCACACTTGAAACCGTCCCTATTGTCCTGACCTTTTCAGTTATGTAACCCATTCAATGACTTTATATTTTTTAAATCTTTTTTGAGTTGATTTTTTTGTCACATGTAACTCAGAATTCTAATACTAATGCTTTGAAGAGTTTCCAGAGAGATGGGGCACCTGGGACGCTCCCTTGGTTAAGCGGCCAACTCTTGGTTGTGACTCGGGTCATGATCTCCTGGTTTGTGGGTTTGAGCCCCACATCAGGCTCCATACTGAAAGTGTAGGGCCTGCTTGGGATTCTCTCTCTCTCCCTTTCTCTCTGCACCTCCACTGCTCACGCTGTTTCTGTCTCTCTCAAAATAAATAAATAAACTTAAAAAAAAGTTTTTAGAAGGAGCCGAATTTATGTAATGAAAACGGGAAATATCCACTGAGTCAGTAGACCTCCGATATTTGTAAGGAGCTCCTCAGATCGTCCACATCCTCAGTTTGGAGGACCTCTGGAAACTTTAAGCATGGCTTTGGAGAATCATTTTTTCAAGAAGTGAAGTTCTTATCACTGTACTGTACTGTACATGAGTTACTGTACTGTATAACATGAATCCATTTTAATTACAGAATTCTTTAGCCCAGTGCATTCAACTTGACCAAATAAATTGTTCCTACACATCAGCCTTGACTATGGCACAGTTTGACATTATATTTAGACAAATTCTAAATTACAATGCTATGAAACATCATGGTTGTTTTAAAGCAGTCAAAACTAGAACTTAAATACCTCAGATGCTAAGAAAGATTAGAAATTATGTGATAGTGGTTGACGCTTGCTTGCTTATGCTCTTTTAGAAAACAGAAGTAAAGCACTGCTATGTCTTATGCCTAATCAAACTGATGATGAACAAGTTAATGGTATATTCTTAAAGTATAAGCAAAAATTGAATATGTAGAAAGATAGACACTCTTCCTTTGGGGAAAAAATGAATTTAATCTAGTAGATGAGAGACTATAAAGTTACCTCTAGGTAGGTATCTAATAACTAAGGGGATCTCGTTGAAGTGTGAAATCAATGGAGAGTGATTGTTGGGAGGGAAAGAGGAGTTTCCACCGTCCTCATAAAATGGAGAAATAATTATTGTTTTGGAACTGTGCTTTAAAGAAGACTAACTTTCTGAATAGATGAGCTCTACAGTGGTAACTTCTGAGATGCAGGTCCAACCTTCTGCAAGGAGTTCGACCTTGTAAATGTCCCCTGCTTGTTGCAGATAAAGTTTGCCAAGGACTCCAAACACTTCCACAAAGGCCACCCTCATTTTCCAAACAGGGAGAAGTAAACACTAATCTCATTTGTTAGGTCTCTGCACAGCGACATTTTATTTTTCTATGGGAAGAGAAAATTTTCTACTGGAGAGCAAAAGCAAGGAATAATTAATTGTGTTAAAAGAGTAACAGATTTAAATGTTCTCAAATGGCTGTTCATCTGTATGTATGCTATAGTATCTATATTTTCACTCTGTAACTATAGCAGATACAAAAGACAAACTACACTGCATATAATCTCTGTGCATCAACTCACACCACAGTAGAGTTCAGCCAGGCTACCAGGACCCCTTCCAGAAGTTGGTTCTAATCTCACCTTTCCCTGGTGCCAAGACACTGTTTACATGAACTCCCTCAAGCATGTTATTTATTGAATGACCTTTGCGGGGGAGGGGAGGCACCACAAACGAGGGTAGGGACTTGAAGGATCATCTAATTAAAAATTTTTCTTAAGTTTACTTTTTCCTTGGTATGTTTCCCTCACTCTGTTTTTCACTTTAACTCTCTCTCTTAAACACCACAAGATATAACCCCATATGGGACAAGAGATGCCAATTGTTTTATAAAATTAAAAAAAAATCTATTTCAGTGATCAACACATGTTTTATTCAGTTAAGCTCTCATATCATGTTTTTTCAGAGTATAAACATTTAGACATCAATATTTTCATTGTTAGCAGTAATGAAAATACTGTCATTTATATTTTGTTCTATATATGAAAACACTGTCAGAAGCCAGTTTAGTGATTTTCCATAACAGTTCTCTGAGGAGCATTACCAAGAAAAAATCTTTATCTCAATTTTAGCCATGTGAGAAATCATTCTTGTTATTTTTATTTTCTTTGAAGAGTTCAATTATAAATTGAACTGTAAGAACGAGGTATCATTTTTATACTATTTTTAAAAGATTAGTCTCTTCCACTCAAGGAAATTTTGCTCAAATGAAGAGAAAATAAATGCACACACATGTATATTCAGGGCTGCTCAAAATTACTTCCTGGTTTGGAAGAAATTGTGTGTTTTTGAATAATAAAACTGAATTGGCAAAATGAAAAAAAATGAACCTTAACTTTTCAAAACCTGGACAATAAGAAAAGATAGTACCATTCAACTTTTGCTTCATCTTATTTTCTGATTCATATTCAATCAACTTAGCTTGCTGATCCTCTCCTAATTAAGTATTTAGTGATTTATAAATAACACTTACAAAGATGAAACTAAAAGGGACCCTATGTTCCTTCTTCAGTGTGAGAAATCTTGATTAATGGTATTCTCTAATTTATCTGTTTACAAATAAAATGTTCAAGTACAAATGTTAAGTATTCTGCTTAATAATTTAAAATGCTGTCTCAGAGTGAGTTAGAAGTTACATCTCCACAGAAATTTTTTTTCTTAATATCCTACTATCCTTCTGGTAGTGTGGATTTTCATAAACCATATCTAGAGACGTGTGGGCCTGTTTGAATGCACACACACACACACGTTAGAGGTATAGATGTACATTACAAAGCAGTTGTTCCCAAACTTTTAGATCTCAACAACATCTTTAATATCAAACATTTCTTCTTACCTGCGTGATAATAGCTGAAATCTACTTATCTATTGACTAAGAAGATAGAAAAGCTACACAGGATTAACTTACGGTGTTAAATGCATTTCTTCATTACTAATCACAGCGTTATGTACACACATTTGAATAGCCGCTCTCCTTAGGTGCATGAAATGCACTGTGCTCTTTATTTAGCCCACTGATAATCTTTCTGTACACATGGAGTTACTGTCCACTTGGAAGAGCTCTTAGTACCCGCTGAAGTCTGTGGCATACAGGCTCGGAACAACTACTGAAGAGAGACATTCAACCAATTCTTTTTGAGGGCCATATGGAATAACTTGTAAGAGATTCCATAATGGAAAAAAAGTATAAACTCATAAAACAAATATGAACTCTATATTGTCTTTTAAATTTCTAAGATTATATTCCTTAGGATGTCAAGGAATTTTACCTAGAAAATTCTGAGCTATTCTCCTTCCTGCACTGCAACTCCCTTGGAGTTTCATCAAAAGCAGGACAGAGGGGTGCCCGGGTGGCTCAGTTGATTAAACATCTGACTCTTGATTTCGGTTCAGGTCATTTTCTCACGAATCAAATTGTGAGCCTTGCTTCGAACCCTGCTTTGGGCTCTGTGCTGACAGCCTGGTTCCAGCTTGGGATGCTCTCCCTCGTCCTCTGTCTCTCTTAAAATAAATACGTAATCATGTTTAAAAAAGTAATCTAACTATTAATAGAAAAGAAACAAGACTTGCCCATCTTTCTAAATTATTTTTCCAGAAACAGAATGGTCTCCTGTATTCTTCATTTATCCATTCCTATACTGTTCTTTTTTAAATTTATAATTACAGTGTTTTTTTATAAAAAAGGAAATCAATTACTTATATCAAAATTTGAGAATAGAAATTATAATTGTCTCAAATTTTCATTTTATTTTTATTTTTTTATTATTTTGTTTTTGTTTTTGTCTGTTTCATTTTTTTATTTAAATTCCAGTGAGTTAACACAGAGTGTAATATTAGTTTCGGCATAGAACTCAGCTCTCCTTTGATTTTAACCTAGTGACCAGCATTATGGTAGAGTGATCAGGCATGGGCCTTTGAGTCAGGGAGGCCTGGATTCAGATCCCACCTCTTCCATTTACTAACTGTGTATTTGGGCAAATTAAATTACCTAACCTCTCAGAATTGAAAAATTTTAAATCTATGAAATAGAACTCTGTTCTTATTGCACAGGGTTTGTATGAGGATTAAATAAGGTCATGAACATATAGCATTTTGTACAATGTCTTGTTCTTAGTAAGTGCTTGGCAGCTATTTATTAATATGAGTTAAAAAAAAAAGGTGATTTGTGATCAATTCCAAAGCTGGCATTAGTTCTTAAATGTTTTATAAACCATGTAACAAACTGTTCATACTTTCCCAATTACAGGGAAAGGGCTGTTTAACATTTCCTTCTAGAATCTTATTACATGTTATATACAATAAGTCAGACACAGACACACCTGGAGTTCAATTCTTGCTCTCCCATTAATTGGCCTGTTATGTTTTCCGAGTTTCAGGTTCTTTCATTGTACATACATGTATAGAAAGACTGTGTGAAAATTACATGACGTGACTGCTAAGGGAATGCCTGGGACATTATACACACATAAATATTTTCTTTTTTTTACATATTTTTCATAAATCACTCTTCATTCATAGTCAAAAGAAGGAGAAAAATTAAACTCTGATTCCTGAGATAAAATTTCTATGGCACAGCTATAATATCAGCAGTAGAAAGGAGAACTTGAAATCTACAAAGCACAATATAAATATTCACAATATTTTGATTTCTGATGTGTGTCTTGCCCACCATTTTAAACTATTTGCCAAAAGTATTACGGTCAATTTATTGAGTGATATTTTTCTTTAGGTCAAATTCTTTAAATTAAAATGGAAATGCATAAGAAAAGGAAATTTCTTTTTCAGTTAATATTGTTTTACTACAATGTACTACACAATAATTACTTTTACTTATTCAAGCAGTGTTTTTAATTTCATATACAAAAAATGAAAGGCCATAACACAGTATTTGACCTATTTATAAATATATACTTTTATATCTGGAAATGTGTCTTAGTTCTAATATTTAAGACAACATAAATAACAATCCTTCAGAGATACACACTGACAGAGTGCATGCTATATGTTTAAAGATAAAATAACAATATCAGGACAAATCTACAAATAGGAGGAATACTGTGGTCCTATAACTGGCATACAACCAAATTCATTTTGATGAAACACCTTTGATTACAAAGATTCATGAAATCATAGCATGCCAGTGATGAAAGAAGTCTTAGAAAACATCTGACCAAACTCCCGGTTTTTCAAGTGACAAAGTTGAAAACCTCAAAAGCATAATTTCTTGTGCAAGTCACACAATACGTTGGTCAAAGAGTCCAGATTGTACCTGGAACCTGACACTCTGCTCTTGTGGTTTCCAGTAGCCTCTGAGGCCTGTGGTCAAGGCTATGCCACAGAATGTCTTTCTAGAGGTTGCCCTCAATAACAAAACATTTCTTATCTTTTCCAGTTATGGGTGGAGAAAGGATTGGGTGAAAAAAGTAAGATAGATCTCAAACATCAAATAAGTGGAAATTGTGACCCGGCCCTAGATATATAATTTTCCTCCCTAATTTAATCCCAGTAAACTAGCATCATAGTGAACTTGGGAGAACTACCATCTTGGGCCACATTTCCAGCAAAGATTCCAAGCATTTGTGGTTTAAGAAAATAGGGGAAAATGAATGAAATGGGTTTATGGTTGGGTGCTGAAGTTTTGAGACAGGAAAGACATACGTCACTATGAAGAAGCTGTAAAATGAACAACACCTATTGTATAACAAACACCTATTGAGATTCTGTTATGTGCAAGCCAGGCAGTATACCAAGTACTTACAATAGAAAGATGAATAAGAAAATAGTGTACTTAACTAGTATAATATTGTATTTAACTAAAGAAATTTAATAGCTCACATGATGTACAGAAAGACTAAAAGCTGGCTTTAGGCATTAATGTCTTTCTCTAGGGACTCAGATGATACTTTCAAGACATTCTCTTTTTCCCTTCATCTCTTATCCCATCCTCTCCTTTAAGCTTGCCTCATTATCTCAGGCTTTTCTATACACAAGGAGCACCTAAGTCACAACCTTATACTATCTGACTTGAGGAAAGAAAGCACTTCTTTCTCACCAGATTCATACATAAAAGTCTCAGCAAGGGCGCCTAGGTGGTTCAGTCAGTTAAGCATCCTACCCTTGATTTTCGCTCAGGTCATGATCCCAGGGTCATGGGATCCAGTCCTATTTCAGGGCTCAAACTGAGAAACTCACAGACCATATGAAGAAGCCATGAACATTTCCCTTCCCCTACCAAAACTTGTAAAAATACAAGGAAGGGAGGAGGGGGAATCTGTTTAAAAGTAAATTTAAATGTTAAAGAGAATTTATTAATGCAAAAAACTCATTATAAAAATGGTAATATTCTATATTCAAAATAATTGTATTAATAAAGACTGAAAATTCAGCATGTGTCAAGGAGAAATAAAAATATTTTAAACATTTGTTTGAAGATTTCAAAAGATATTTCATTTCTGTGTTTAGAGAAAAAGAGATTAAAATTACTTTTACAAAATGCAGGGTTAAACATCAGCAAAATGAAAAATAAAGTATACGCCTTTCGAAACTGTAGGAAAGCACAAAGCAAAGGAGCAAGAAAGAATAATGTATGTATCAAAAGAGCAAAGATAAAGAATTCTCTAGAAGCAAAAAAAAAAATCTAAAAACAAACAAACAGAAAAACCCAAAAAGACTCAACCCCGATATCTTAGAACCAAATGATAGAAAGTTTTAATATTTTTCTTAATACAAAGAGCTTAAATATCCCTAATAAAGACATAAAGAAAAAAAATAACTCATTCATACTGAGTCAAAAATAATGTTTACTGATAGTCCAAGGATGAAATATATGAAAAAGTGAAAAAAGATATAAAACATAAGGATAGTAGGTAAAGGAATAGAAAGAAAGTAAAAGTTAATATCAGACAAAAAATAATGCGGAATAAAAAATGTTAACCGTGGTACTAAAATGACTGCGTTATCTCGACATAGTCCAAATCATTATGTAGATGTAATTTTAATGAACATTAACGAACTGAATATGTCACAGTGAGATATATAAAGGAATAAAAACCACTAAACAATAAAAGGAAACATTTATTGAAATTCTTAACTGGAGAGATTTTTAACACATTTTCCTTAATCTTTGACTAATTAATGTGACCAAAAATAAGCATTTAAGAGATATATAATCCCAGAGCACCTGGGTAGCTCAGTTGATTAAGTGTGCATCTCTTGATTTTGGCTCAGGTCATGATCTCACGGTTTGTGAGATCTGTACTGACAGCACCATACTTGCTTGGGATTATTTCTCTCTCTTTATGCTTCTCTCTCTCTTTCTCTCAAAATAAATAAACATTAAAAAAAAGAGAGAGAGATATAATCTGAATAGTACAATTAGTAAATTTAAAATATCTATATTGAACTTCTACCATATAGAGAATGCATCTTATTTTCATTGTCTTCAGAACATTTAAAAATTCTTAGTCCAGAAAAAATCTCAATTCCAAACTTAAAATGTACAGCCCAAATTTTTAACACAATGAAATGAAAATGAAATTTTATTTATTTTAAATTTTTTTATTAATGTTTATTTATTTTTGAAAGAGAGAGGGAGAGAAAGAGAGAGTGTGAGCAGTGGAGGAACAGAGAGAGGGGGACACAGAATCTGAAGCAGGCTCCAGGCTCCAAGCTGTCAGCGCAGAGCCTGACGTGAGGCTTGAACTCAAAAACCACGAGATCATGACCTGAGCCAAAGACGGACGTTTAACTGAGTGAGCCACCCAGGCATCTCTGAAATTTTTTTTTTTTTAAGATTTAACTATGGCAAAAATAATCACTTGGAATCAATCAATAATCACTTGGAATTTTCCTAAACAATTACAGAATTATGAAAAAATTAAAATGACAAAGACTTTTTAGAAATCACCAAAACAAAATACTACATACAAAAATATACAGCCTGTAGCCAAAGCTAAAGCCAGAAGAAAATATATCATTTAAATTCCTTCACTATTAAGTTATAAAGAATAAAACAGGGACACCTGGGTGGCTCAGTCGGTTAAGTGTTCTATTTTCTATTTCAGCTCAGGTCATGATCTCAGGTTCATGAGATCGAGCCCCCAGTCAGGCTCTGCACTGGGCATGGAGCCTGCTTAAGATTCTCTTCTCTGGCCCCTCCCCTATTCTCATGAGCTTGTATTCTCTCTCAAAAAGTTAAAGAAAATAAAAAATAAAAATAAATAAACTAAGCATTCAATCCAAGAAACTATTTTTGTAAAAGCAAAGAAAAGTGGGAGAAAATAATAATAAAGATGAAAGAAATAAAAATCAGTTAAAAGCATAATGGTAGATTTGGTCAATAAACCTCCAAAATCTCACTTGAAAGGATGATTAAAACCAACCCTCTAACATAGCAAATCCAGAGAAACAGAAAGAAGACCACATAAACATTAAGAATGAAAAGTATTAAACAACCACAGATTAGAGCAGGTAAAAGCTTTAGGAACATATGATACATAAGTCTTGGCCAATAAATGTTAAGAAACTGGTAAAACGGGTAATTTTTCTAGGAAAATTAGCTTACATAGAAGAAGAAACATGAAATAAATTAGTAAACCAAAAAGAAGTGGAAAAAAGTTGCTCAAAACTCTCTATTCCTCAAACATTCGGGTGCAAATGATTTTACAGGTAGGTTTTAATTTGAAGAAAAGATGACTCCACAACATTTAATTAGTTCTAAAACATAAAATAGAAGGAAAATTCTCTATTCTTTGTATCAGGGTATTCTAGTGCTAATGTCAAAATACAATTAAAATAGCTCAGTTTAAAAAACTATAGAGAAAGATCTCTCTCATTTATGAACATAGTTATAGAAACTCCTCATTTAAGAAGTAAGTTATATCCAGACTGGCTTACCTGTTACGCATAGCAGGTACATGTCCAGGGCCCATCCATATGGTTAAGTGCTCATAAAATACCTTCATTTAAATTAAAATTAGAAAGAAAAACGAACTTTTAGGCCAAATAAAATGTTTCAATAAATAACATAAATATGCTCATCTTTATATGAACACCTTTAAAATATAATTTTTAATAAGTGTTTTAAATATTTTAATAATTATTATTATTTTTACGGAGGAAGGGGCCCACAAAGCCAAAAGTGGCTAAGGGCCATGAATGTCATAACAAGCCCTGCTTGCTTAACGACAGGTTGACAACCATTCAGAGCAATATTTAGGCTTAGCGTAACTATTCCAGAGAAATTTCTCTGTAATTTATCAGTGTGGAAATAAGAGCACCTGTTTGAGATTCATTTTCCCATTCACAGACTTACCATTTTCCCCACACATCTCAGTGTGTCTCTTTGAGAACCAACAATTTATTATTCTTTGTAAAAATATCCCCAAACACAGGGGTTTTATGATCTAAAGCACAATATGCTTTGGCATCTTTCCATAACAGAGCCTGCATGACGTGGGGACTCAGGTGGGCACGCCTTGAGGCAGCATCAAATCGGAGACTGAGCAAAGCAAGGCTTGGGAGCTGTGTCCTCAACTCCACTTTGGCACCGCAGCGGGACGCATTTTACTGCCTCCTGTTCTTCCCCCTAAATCCCTTCACTGTCACTCATCAAGGTGTCTCTTTCACCTAGAATATTACAGAATGAAATCTGCAGTTCATGGAGGGAAACACTTGATCTCATAGTTCTAAAACAAATTAAAAAAAAAAAAAACCCCAGTAGAAGAAATAAACTTTTAAAAGAACAAGATTCCCCCTTAACCAATAGCATCATTACCATTTTTCAGCCCCAGACCCATAATTCTAATTTTATCTTTGAGCTCTTTCTTCCAAATCACTGCCTTTTCGGGTCATATGTGTAAAATCAGAAGAATTCCTCCTTCTCCCTCTTCCCCAAAAGTCCTTAAGTATCGTACATTGTTTATTTGTGAGACTGTCTAAACTCTTAGAGAACAGAAGAACTGTTACTAAAGAAGCAAAGCGGATGGGTCCTAGGCCCAGTGTGAGGGCATGGGTGAAGCTGAAGCCAGTTTTTAAAGGATAAATAAGAGACAGTTCAGAATTTAGGCTTTTATCTGCAAAACAGCTGGTGAAGAAGCTGTGCACGTGTAATAGGAACTAAGTTCCCAGGAAGTGTATCCTATAGTCAGAGGAGTAATAACAGTATCGAACTTTTCAGGGTTGCCATAAAGGTTAGAGAAAGTATACTACAACCTCTTTGCAGAGGACCTAATATAAACCAGGTGCTCCAGAGACAACAATTACTATCAATATCACTAGTACTAGCATCAGAAAGAAAGTTTATTGAACCAAAATCACTTTCATGTAGTTGCTCCCCAACTTACAAATCGATTTTATGTAAATACTCCACACATATTTATCTCCTTTCTTCAGACACTGGGGGCCAGTATTCATTCCTGTCTCTACTTTTTGTGCTTGTTTGTTTTTTTTACTTTTATTTTTATTTTTTTCCACCCCACTTTTAGTTTTGACTTTTGTTTCTGTTTTGGACTTTTTATTCTAAATCCTGTGTGTCCTTGCTTATAACAAGTTAGGAATCATAATTTTAAAGGCTTGCTTAATATACTATAACTGCTTTTATATTTGTTGGAACAGCTGCCACTTGCATTTTCAATTGAATAGTTGAAGAGATTTTGTAATGACTCTTTTTGAATATCTTGTATTTCCTCTTTCCACAAAGAAGTGATTGAATTCTTATCCATCAACATGGTATTGTACATTTTGCTAAAATGGAGGAGTCCAGATTGTGATTATTATTTTTTTTAATGTTTATTTATTTTTGAGAGAGAGAGAGAGGTAGAGCATGAATTGGGGAGGGGCAGAGAGGGAGGGAGACACATAGAATCTGACAGCACAGAGCCCAATGTGGGGCTTGAACTCACAAACTGTGAGATCATGACCTGAGCCGAAGTCAGACACTTAACTGACCAAGCCACCCAGACACCTCTAGATTAAGTTTGATTTTAGCGTTTACAATGCACTAGAACAAGGGGTAGTTTTTTTTTTTTAAATCTCTACTTTATATGTATAATGTTTCTAAAATAAAATTGATATACCTTCTAACACTCTATACTTTTACCTTTCATACAATGCTTTTAATAGAATAGAATCTTCCTCTCTATTCATTGGACTTAAGATTTTACTTTTCCAAGTATGAGATACAAATTGTTAGATACAGATGTTCTCACTACTTTTCACTGATTGCCAACCTCTAGCACTTATTTCATCTTCCATTATTGCTTTCTTTCTTGTCTTCATTACATTTTATGTGATGACTGTCCATTTTCTAACATTGTTTAAAATATCACTGATCCACACAATGAAATTCTGAATTTACGTGAAGACTGTAAACTAAGCATCTGAGTCAGAAATGAAGACTTACAGGGGTTACACCTGGAGAAAAGTTAAACAACAGCTAAAACCAAATTGCTAAAATATAGTATGTTGTTTGCCTGATTACTGGAAACTGCCACAAAATCTATAGAAGCCCTCAGAATAATCCTAGAATCATCTCGGAGAAAGTGTAGATGTGAGAATCAGATCTATCAGACGAAACCCACGATAATTTACTTGTTTTAGCAAAGGAAAATGCTTCTTTTTTCAATACTTAGGGATAAGAAGCTGTATGCAAGGATGGATGATAGCAAGAAAACGCTGAGTGAATCTTGGAGCAGCTGCTCAAATTCAATGAACTGAGGAATAAATTAGGGCAATCAAATCAAAACCAGATAAAGCCACAAAGCTAAAGTAGTGAACCAGCCAACAGCTACGCCAATAAACCAGTATGATGCTGGCCCCGAAGCAACAGTTGTCCCTGAAAGTGGCATGTTCTGATTCTGTAATGCCAGCTGCACCGCGCAGTGGTGTTGTTCAGACATCTGGGGGCTTCAGTCCTGATACACAGAGCTGGTCTTTTGATTTAAAAGCAACAAATGAATCCTAGTGATGTACTGAAATATTCTCAAATTGGTACATCCTCAGAGTTCTAGAAGCCCAAGTGAGGGTCTGCATCAGGTTAGAGGACTGTCAATGGCTCCCTCTGAGCTCGGCGTCTTTCCATAGCAGCGGCAGTTTGATCTGCTCCTTTGATTTGTACTGTGATGCCACTAAACACCACAAGCTGCCATGGAAGCCTGAAAACCATTTAGATTGGTTCTGTTTTCTTGATCTGTAGGGAACGGAGAATAAAAACAGACACCTCCAAAGATTATTTATTTCTCCTCTTCTGTTTTGCATGGGGGGCACTGGAAACAGGAGCTGTGTGTGTTGGAATGGGCTTATGCTACTAGTTTAGAGGGCTGAACCCATGGCTCTGCCAGTTGCACTGTAGAGGGACCGTGAAGTCCTCAGAGTTCAAGTTTTCAAGTCAGAGTGGTAGCCATGCCCTCTCATGTTTTCAAGTGTGTATCATATTCTTCTTTTTCTTTGACTTTTTAAAATTCTGGTTTATTTAAGGGAGGCTTTTCTTCTCCCCCCTCATCCAGAAAACTGTTCCTGTTATTTTCTAAGGTAGTTCTTTAGCTAAAGTGCATTTAGCCACTGCCTGACTCACTATAAATAGTTCAGTTTTACATGCCTGCCAGAAAGAAATGCAAACAGGCACACATTCTGTAACTCACTCTATTTTCTCAAGCCTTGCAGGGAGTTCAGGCCTACACTATGTCCTTTCATGTATTATTTTACTGGCTTACCCGTATTTTTCCACATGGTTCAAAATCACTTTCTTTTAGGCACCAGAGTGAGAATTCTGGCATTTCTGTCACACAAACCAAAACCTTGTAAAGAAAACTTTTGCTCTCTTACTAGATAGCTATATTTCTTTAAACACTTCTTGGCTTAACAAACAAAAACAAAGTGACTCTTAATTTCTAATATGATTCCTTGTTCCAGAAAAGCTGTAAACCAGAGTTTGGCTAACATTTTCTATAAAGACAGATAGTAAATATTTTTGCTGTTGTGGGTCAGAGGGTCTCTGTTCCAACTACTTGACTCTGCCATTGTAGCTTAAAAGCAGCCACATAAATGAATGGGCATGATTATATTCCAATAATACTAGTTATGGACGCTGAAATTTGAATTTCATATTATTTTTACGTGTCATAAAATACTATTCTTCCTTTGATTTTTTAACCAACCATTTCATAAATGTAAAAACCGTTCTTAGCTTATAGGCCTTTCATAAATAAGAAGCAGGCCAAATCTGGTCCAGGGGCTGCAGTTTGCTGACCTCTGCTCTAATGAGTTTTCTTTTTTCTTTTTCTTTCTTTCTTTTTTTTTTTTTAATTAGAGAAAGTCTGTGCTCCACACAGACATTAGTGATACAGCATCGTAACTCTACGGAGAAAGTATTTATTTCCTATGAAAAAGCTACAAGAACAACAATAAAACTCTGTGGATTAAGCAAAATATCAAGAAACAACATTTAATTCTTTCAACCTGTTGAGCTTTATGAATGCCTCGTATACCCTGCTTGAATAAATCATTAAGCAACATTTATCGATTCTAACCAGTGAGGAGATTATGGTGACGAGATTTTGGAATTAAACTTTCTGAAGTTATGTACAGCCCTGATAATTCAGTAAGGTGAAACTTTCCCTATGAATAAATCAGTTACTTCGGCCTTCCTGTATCCCCCCCTCCAGTGCTTTTGCTTTTAGTGGAAGGGATTCTTCATTTTACTGGCAGTATCCTCCTTCTGACTTAGCTGTATAATGAAGCCAGCAGGGACAGCAAGCAGCTCAATGTAAGATTGATAGCTTGATTATAGCATGACTAGCCTAATTGTTCCTATGAATAATAATGTGCATTTCATTTCCTATTTTTTCAGCTAGTCTCATAGTTCATGGCCAACAGGCATATTTCTAGATTCCAAGGGACAACATTTTGAAAACATTTCTGGACTGCTGCAATATAGTTCAAGATAATAGTATCTAAAGACAAACTCATACTGAATCTTACAACCACAATTCATGATTGTTGTTGTTGTTATTCTTGTTATTATTATAAATGTTTATTTTTGAGAAAGAGAGCGTGAGTTGGGGGAAGGATAGAGAGAGGAGAGAGGGGGACAGAGGATCCAAAGCGGGTTCCACACTGACAGCAGTGAGCCCAATGAGGGGCCTGAACTCACACACCACAAGATCATGACCTGAGCCAAAGTTGGGCACTCAACCGATTGAGCCACCCTGGTGCCCCCATGATTGTTATTATACAGACAATGAGACCATTTAGAGAAAAGAGACTCCTTAAAGCAAGGCAGTTTGTTTCTGAATGGGGTTCATTTAACCTAATGTAATTCAATACAATATTCATCTTTGCTTCTTTTCCCAAGAAGCAAAAACTTGATATTTGATCCTGAGCTAAGCAGGGATAAGAACACATTTCCTATTAGTGTCATTTTATTGGATATCATTTGGCAATCTTAATAGGCTGTGTGTCTTTGGTATGTATCACTTGTATTTAACACTGCAATAAACCCTTATATATTTCTCTTCTCTCATTTTCTCTACTTTAAGGTTATCTATTACTTTTTAATCTGACAGGTCTTATATTTTCCTTAAAGCCCAAATCTGATCAATACTTTTCCTCTGCCTCAAAAATCCAATATCCAATATCACTTAAATGAGAAGTTCAAACATTTAGCCAGCTGCTCAAGTGACTCAATAATCTGATTATTTCAGTTTACTACCTTCAATTTTCACAATATTCCTTCCTCACCATCCTTTCACGTCTCATTGCATCCATGCATGCAGGTGGTTACCTCAGGGCTGAGGGCCATGCCCTTTTCCTTCACAGTTGCCTGTCAACGTCCCATTCCTCTTTCAACACCTAAGTCAAATCTCCACTCTCCCAAGAATTCTTAAAAACTCAAACCAAAGATACACTCTTCTTCCCTTAGATAATCGTGATTATTCACAGACTATCTTGGGAATAAATTTTACACATAAAATAGAGAGAGAAATACATAGATAGATCAATCGATTGATCTCTTTTCTTCCAGGCTATAAGCCATGGAGAATAGGTATCTTTGCATGTTCTAAAGCAAATAGTATGGTGTTTTACATATGTAACAGCAAAGAAATCAGGATTTCTAGAGCAGGGCTTTGCAAGGATGCATCATTTAAGAATCCACTGTCATCATCACATGACATAGGTCATCATTTAAGACAATGTGTCATCAGAGATGGCTAAGGAAAGAAGTATACAATGTCTCATGAGCAGGTTTAATTAAACCAAGAATTTTGTTGGGGGGGGGTAGGCGGTAGAAAACGAAAATAAAATAAAAACAAAACCTTATCATTTCAAAACTTCCAGTTATTTTCTATGTATAAGAACTGGGACCGAAAATTTCTTTTGCTTCTGATGCTTTATTTTAGGTAAAAGATTGAATGAAAAAAAATATTTGGTGTGAAATGGGTAATATTGTTTTGTTTTGTTTAGGTATAAGTAAGGAAAACCCATAGCTAACATGGAGATTGAAGAGATTTTGTGGCTCCGAGAAGAAAAATATTTTCTGGAGGGGGAAAAGAATGGGATCAGAGAAAACCTGGTTTTGAGGGAGCTATATAAGCTAACTAACTCTGAGCTGCAGGAAAGAGACAATGGGAGAGCACATTATTCTCTGCACTCCTCACAAAATCCAGACTACTGACAACCCAAAGACTGGAAGCTTTGGAAACTTCGAGAGACACAACTTTGACGTTTATGTGTCCTCACAATGGGCGCAGTCAACAACGTCTGTGGACCTCCATGGAGATTCACGGCCAATGATAATGGACGAGTGGGAGCTGCAGCTAAAGAATAAGATGGAAAACACTGAACATGGGCTGCAGCTGACAGACTAGCTGCCAGTTTCATCCTCTTTTTAGAGACTCTAAGAATTAACTGTTAAACCCTCTAAAGAGGATGACATAGTGCCATCGTGAGAGAGGGCATCTGGGTCTTAAAAACTGATATGACATCGTTTTGTAGACAAAGGCCAGAATATATAGTTATTTAATAAGTTTGTTTCTGTTTCTGTTTTTGTTTAATATTTATTTATATTTAGAGAGAGACAGAGCACACACGTGCAGGGGGGCAGGGAGGAGGGACAGACACAGAATTTGAAGCAGCCTCCAGGCTCGGAGTTGTCAGCACAGGCCCGACATGCGGCTTGAACCCATGAACCCTGAGACCATGACCTAAAGTCTGATGCTCAACCAACTGAGCCATCCAGGTACCCTAATAAGTTTTATTTAATAAAATTCTGTCAATTTTGACTTGAATTCTGGATGACCAGAATTGTCATTCTGGTGTAACTGCCTCACATAAGAAACTCAGTCAGTTATGTGTCCACTCTTGATCTCTGCTTGGGTCATGATCTCCCTTACATGAGCTCTGCACTAACAGACCAGAGCCTGCTTGGGATTCTATCTCTCCTCCTCTCTGCCCCTTCCCCACTTGTACTCTCTCTCGATCTCTCAAAAATAAATAAACTTAAAAAAAAAAAAAGGAAACTGCACCCATCATCCTAGCACAGACCACTGAGACATCCATAGTGCACTGTTTTTTAGCTAAACAGAAATATGCAGGCCCAGTCAAGAACACAAACTTTGGCAATTTTGATAGTTTAAAAGTAAACATTATGCCTACTTAATCGCTTAAATCTTCAAGTTTACACAAAATGTTCTGAGAGCTTGGGAAAGAAGTGCTGAGGTGACTACTCATTATATGTGAGTGTATATTCTCCTCTCCACACTACCCAAGAACACGACTGGTTTGTGGGTACACTTAATGTCTGTGAGTGAGTGTGCGCCCAGCATTGGGCACAGCTACCTCTCGTCTGCTACTTCGAGTACAGATTTGGAGTTTCGAGGAACGAGGCATTCATTTCGCCCACAGTACAGGGTAGATAGGGGCAGGGGGAGTGACAGTGCAGTTTACCACTCCACCACAGAAACCCCCCAGAGTTGCCAACGAGATGAAGCCAACAGCCTAGCTCCCCACCTTCAACACTGCATTTGTTTTTTGAAATTTTGGTCACATCAGATACATTAGAGTTTCATTCCATTACAATGATTTTAAAATTCTGTTCTACGTGTTTATTTACAGGCATACACACATACACACAAACATGAATGCACGCACCCCACGCCCCAAGAGAAACATGTCGGCATACAGAATTTTGTTTTATATGAAAAGAGATAGTTAAGAAATATAGCTAATTCTCAATGCTCTTAAATGCCTTTCACCTCCATTTCCCTGCTACTGTGCATCTAATAATAAGAGAGATCTATCGGCCAGACATATCAGTCTATTCCAATATGCTTTCGATTTTAATTTTAATCAGAGTCAGTGTAGGCTATCAATATCTTTTCTCTAATTTTCTTTCATTGATTTTAATTATGCTTCTTAGTGAGATTTCTTTTTTTCCCCTGGAATATGCTCATATTATAAGTATTCGCTTCACATATTAAAAACAAATTTTTAATCTAGTTACATTTATGTATTCTCATTGGTCACTTAAAAAAAAGATTAGTTTTGGAGGAAGACAGAAAAGCATAAGAGCAATGCTGATTTTTATAAATGTTCGGTCTGTGTTTTTTTCTATATGTTGAAAATTGCATTTTTGCCTTAAGGAGCAAGTAAGAAGAAAAGAAACTATATTTTTCCTAATGGGCTGCTTAATAAGTATTTTTTTTTTCCAAGAAAGGAAAAAAGCAGCTTCGGGGTTGCAGTGATGGATCAAGGTGTCTAAATTACCTTCCTCGGCAGGACTCTGCAGGGTCTGCCCGCATTGGTGGGCTGCTTCCCTATATATAGCATGGGGCGCATTGTTAGCGTTAGAGCAGCTATGTTCCTTCTCCTTTCAGTAGCCAGACATTTCCGGATGAGATAATTAAGTATAGGATTCACTGATTGGGTGTTGGGTCTGGCCACTTTCCAAATGCTAATTCAGATGACAGGCTGTGATGAGTACAGTGGCATTTTCAGTGTGGGTCACTTTTGTCCCCTTAGCCTCAAGCTGACTTTAGAAATATTATGCTTAGTCTCTGAGGGTGAGGGGGTGAGGGAGGGGGGAGAGGGAGTGATGGGCATTAAAGAGGGCACATGTTGGGATAAACACTGGATGTTATATGTAAACCAATTTGAAAATAAACTATTATAATTAAAAAAAATAAAATCAATTCAGCACCTTGAAAAAAAATATTATGCTTACATGGAGTGCTGGCACATGAGAGATGGAGAGAAATGCCAACAAATCCTTTGACTTTCTCCCTCAGGAGCATGAGTCATGATGGTTTAAAGGAGGAGAGACTTTGCAGCCTGTATTCTCATTGTCTTCTTGTTGCACTCCTGCAGTGCCGTTGACCAGGACCCATAGCTTGCAAAGACCAAGACCTGAAGAGCTCCTCACTACTCTTGGCTTGGTTCCCACAAATCGATTTGAAGGCACAGTCAAGACTGATGTTAGAACTAATAAAATACAATGAATAAAGGTAGGGAAGATAAATAAGATTTCCCTAACGTCCAGTTATGCATTAATACACAGGCTTATAAGTAGAGCCATGCATACGAGCAGAGGCATTCAAAGAGGATTTGATCTATGATTGTAATTTGGATTTAGACAGGAGTATAAACAGAAAAAAAATTTTTGTTAGAGGGAACAGTTTATGTATAAAAGATGGGAGAAGAACATGTTGATTTCAAGGTCAAAATGGTAGAGAAAATTGTGGAAGAAAAATCATCTTGTTAACAGCAAGACAGGGCAAAAACTTGGTTGGAAGGATATAGAAACACTCTTAGGAGGTACTGTAAAGTGTGAATTAAACTCTGAAAGTTATAATTTATAAAGAAAAGATTTTCTCTATACCTAGCCAAATATTTTATTCAGAGTGATTGTACTAATAAAAGATTACTGATGAGTGACATTACAGACTGGTGTTAACCACTGCTTTGCCACTTCTGCTGGTCATTGCTTTAGACAATTTTGGAGGCTGTTTCAGAGATTCAGGTTTCATGTTTATCTAGAAATCCACAAGGTTATTGCTGTGTTGTGTAAGTTCCACACACTAATAACTACTTTCATAAATGAGTTTCATGCTTCTGACAGAGTCCAGGTTTTTCATTTCATCATGTTACCACAGATTCATGTTTGATAGAGAAAAAGATGTTATCAACAAGCTTAGTAAGGATGTGTTGTCTGAAGAGTATTATTGTTTCCATGGAAAGCTTTTGAGGCTTCATGGACTATTCTAGGATAAAAGGGAGAGGAAAAATAATATGTATAATTTAGATAAACTTCCCTCCAAGTAGAAACATAATCCTTTTATCTTATTTGTGAAGAGGGAGCATGTGACAGGAATTGATTTCATGGTTTTCCATGGGGTTCAAAATAGAAAAATAAACATATGCACATTCATTAGGATAATTATCTGGTGATACTGGTAATGATGTTTATTTAGCAGATGAAAATAGAGTTCCAAACCTGCAGACATAAGAGTTAGAATTCCAGAACATTAGAGTTAAAAGAGAACTTCGGGACAATTTAACCACAATGACTTCAGGAAGTCAACTGGCTCTCAAGGTCACACATTGAATAGAGAAATAGTTGGACTCACTGAAGATGTGACTAGAGCCAATAGTTCATAAATAGAATAGAGTATGCAGATTATGAATTACCAAGACCCTTTTCTCCTCTTCTTTTCTGTCGATTTCACCCCACTTAACAGGAGTGATATGGAAACACTGAAAAAATAAGTGAAGAGCTGTGCATATTTCTAGACCTATTTATTAGTGGCACTTATAAATATCTTGGTGTATAAAGAGGTTGAAACAGGTATCTAAATTGAAATCTTTAATTCTCTATACATTTGCAAAAAATTAGGAATTGATTATATAACTATTCATATTACATAACTATTTACGGAAGATTTATTTTCCAAAGATGGCAGTAACAGTTTCATTCCACTTGTTTTTCTCACTCTATTCATCCAGGGGTGGGTTGATTTCCCCACCTGATCTACTCCTCACCTACAACCAACCTCCCCCCCCCCCCACCTTACTCTACCTACACCTGGGTGCTTCTTAGTGATTGTTTGGTGAAATGATGCTATCTAACTTCAGAGGCGAGGGCACAGAGGGCAGTATAGCTTTTACATCTATGTTGAGATACCTGCCTTGGGATCAAGTTGGCATGTCGTGAGGGAAATCCAAGCCATCTAGAGAGGCCACGTACAGGCATTCTGGCTGGAAGCCCCAGCTGAGGTTCCAGCCAACAGCCATGTGTATGTGAAAGTGTTTACGATAACTCTGGCAGTTGGGGCGGCTGGGTGGTTTAGTTGGTTAAGCGTCTGACTCTTGATTTCGGCTCAGGTCATGATCTCACGGTTCTTGAGATGGAGCTCCTCATGCAGCCCTGCATTGAACCCCAAGTATGGGTTCACGCTGGCCATGGAGCCTGCTTCAGAGTCTCTCTCTCTCATTCTCTCTCTCTCTCCCTCTGCCCCTCCCCAACTTACACTCCTACTCTCTGAAAAAAAAACAGAACAAAACAAAAACCTCTAAGATGACTGCAGCAGCCAACACCATCTGACTGCAGCTGCATAAGGGACCACGGACAAAAACTACCTAGCTGAGCCCAGTTTCCCTGCCAAACAATAAATGACTGCTATTATTTTAAATTATTAATGTTTTGAGATGGTTTTTTGCAACAGGCAGGGAAAATGCTATTCCTAAAAACAGGAGGGAAAAGGTAGAAAAAGAAAAATGATCATTATCCTTTAAAAGATAAAATAAATTTAGAATTAATCAGACTCATTCTATCACAAAGATACAAATTGATTTTGAAGAAAAAAATGTGACTAGCAAAGCTCATATAGTTTTAGCAAAACCTATAGATAAGAGAAAATATAATGGGGGGTGTGAACAATATTTTCTAAGCTTAAAATGCTAAGTTATATAGACTCATGCATTCTTGTGCACACATTTTTGTATTTGCCTAAAAAGAATCGGCAAGGTGACCTTATGCATCTTTCACCTCTAACTTCTGTCATTCTGTCTTTATTGTGTGGGTGTTCAGTTTGCTGAAAAAGCCAGATTTCAGAACAGCTTTCTTTCGGAAATGATGTTTTTAAAGTTAAGAAAAAAAGTTTGCCACGTTGTAGAAGCGGCAGCTATAAAAATAGATATAAAAATATATTGAAAATTCATAACAATTGTGCTGCAAAAGATGAATTGAGAATTGAATTACAAAGTAAAATTAACGAAGTGGGTCTTTGACTAAATGAGTAAGCCAAATTACTTACAGTATGATAATATGTTGGGAACGGGTTAGAGATGTTACAAAATAAATGAAGAAAACATTATGTGTACAGTGCTAAGACTGAGTTCACATAAAATAAGAATTTCAGAAAATATGATCTTCTAGTATAATGCAGGGGTCAGGGAGCTGGGTTAATTCCTAGCTCGAAAAGAAAGAACACTCAAAACTGTGCTTAGAAAATGCAGGAAACTGGAAATCATGATATGTCAAAAAAGTTTTGTACTGGTAAAAAGATACAAGATAGAAAACCAAGGGATGTGGAGGGGGTTGGATAAGATGAAAGTAAGTTCCTTCCTTTCCTTGCATCCCACCCCCGCTGTCCTCAGACACATATCAACACCTTCCTTTTTAAAAAGCAAAAGCAACTCCATGTTCCCCACTTACATCTGCACAGATGGCAACAATAATTCAACAGTTTCCTAACAACTCATCATTACTTTCTAAGCAAAGGGTGGAGACCTTCATTGGACTGAAATTCTAATAAGGCAAAGGACTGCATTTGAGTTTCTCTATTAGCAAGTAGTTTTGCTCATTTACTCAGAACGATGTTAAGCACTTTAGAAGAATACAAAGGTCTGAAGCCTATGAGCAGCTAATTCTTACCTAATTGAGAGGACAGAATTAAATTAATAAAGAATAATGAGTCCTGGGAAAGTCTAAGCATTGTTTATGGGAAGAATGGAGTAAGTGGAGTTTGAAATACAGGTGAGAAATACTGACAGAGGATGTCATCCCTGGTTAAGTGCCTTGCTCTATACTCAGTATATAATAGGTGTTCTCTAGCAGTATTTATTAAGAAAAAAAATGAATGAGCAACACAAAATATCTGAAAAAGTGGCCTAAAATCATGTTAAGTGGTGTTCCAGCTCAACCAGAGATTCAAGGGCAAGGTTAGACATCAGGGCATGCCTCGGTCAAGGAGGTCTGGGAAGGAAGGTGATACATTCATTTTCTGCGGTAGGAAAATGGAAATCAATAAGGCTGCCTGCCTGATACTCAAGAGAGACTACTCTGACAGCAGAATGTGAGATGAAACAGAAAGAGAAACTCAAATGAGGTAGTGTCAATTTCAATTCTTCCCTGACTTGGCAGGCTTCCTTGCACTTCGTGTTCAACTGCAGTCAAACAACCTCAAGCGAAATATGTGTATTGTAGGGAGGGGAGGTTGTTCCAAGAATATTATGAAGGACAAATGCAACTAGCTTTGTAGAGACTCTAAGTGTGTGGATGTGGAATGCTGAGGTGTGGGCGAGTCACTATGAACCAAGATTTCCAGAGGAAAAAAAAAAAAAAAAGGCTTATGAGAAAGTATGCGAAATAAAACCTTAGAACGCAAAGGATGGATGACAGTGAAGTTATTGTAGAATGACTGTAAGAAGTATACCCTCTATATGTCACAATGTTCACAAAGACCCAGGTTTTTCTTGTCACAAGAGAAAAGTCATCATATACTTAGCTTTAGCTAAGACATGAAGGACACGCTTTATTTAAGACAAAGAAACAAGCAAACTTTAATAGTCATTTCAACACTGATCTCTGCTGACCAACTAAAATGTTTGATATTGGGGATAAGAACTTAACATTTGTCATTTCACTGGAAAAGCAGCAAGGTTTTTCATGGGCTCTAAAAACAGGTTGCTTGAGTTTAAATACATCACTTACTAGTCCTGAGACTTTAGGCAAGGTATTTATTACCTCTGTGTACCTCCATTTCCTCCTTTGAAAATGGGGATAATTCAAAAAGCTTTGATATAGGGTTATAATGAGGATTAAAACATTATTAATTAATCAATTAAGTGCTTGGACGAGTATCTGCCTTAGAGGTAGTGACCAATAAATATAAGCTATTTATTATTATTACTATTATTACCATATTATTCTGTTATTACTATTATTACTGTATTAACTGTCTTTTTGTGTCTTTTTGGCTAAAGAAGAAACAAGTCATTACTACCCATTTTCTATGGCAGCATGTCAACTTGGTGACTTACCCTAAGGAACACAACGAATTATTTGATGGCATTTAGAAAGCACCCCCTTCTCAAATCTTTCTGGTAAAGAGAACCATATTTTTATTTTTCTGGAACAAAGCTCAAAAGAAAAATACACTTACTGAGTTGAACAAAACAGAATCATAAATAAATTAGTTGCATTTTGTTTTTCCTGTCTGAGAAAACCTGAAAAATCATTTTCCTTTCTATTTGAAAGGACATCTAAAAGGAACCAGACCACACAATGACACCGAGATGGCTGTACCTGAAGTAGAATAAATCACGGTGGAAAAGGACGATATCTGACAGGAGGCTTTGGATATTGTTTTCATTATCCAGTTATTTTCTGTGTAAAAGCCACTTGTGTCTTGGAGTGGACCTTGTCATCTGAAAGGCACTTTATCTTGTTGTATTTCCAAAGATTTAAATGGAAATTGTTGCTTTTGGGAAATAGCCATAAGGAGAGAGTTGGCTGCTTTTAAAAGCCTCAATCCATTTGCCTCCTAATACCAGTAAGTCCCTCCCTCATATTATAGGTTCTGCTTCCTCCAGAAGCTAATACTAACGTTATAATCATAGAAATAATCAAATCTTCAAAGCATCATATACACTTAACATATGTATATGTTGTGCAGTCATGTAGAATCATATGTAATTCTAAACAGCAACCTTATAATGTTTGAATGATTTTTCTAATTTCGCAGATGAGAAAACCAATGCTACAAGGGTTAAGTCCCTTGTTCAAGGTCCCACAGCTGCCAGGGAAGGGATAGGAAGTCATCTCCACTCAGGTTCTTTGTTTCCACCTCTCAGTTATTACCACCATCCTCAGTGGACACTGCTCTAACCTTTTCATTCAAAATAATAGAAACCTTAATAAAAAATGGAGCCACGGCCTCCCGGGATTCCTACCTGAACTTGGACAACTTAAAACAAGATTCAAAAGAAGACTTGTTCTATCACTATATTTTGTGCTATCTGGACATCAATCAGTGTCACGTGAACTGATCTCATGAACTTCTAATAATATAAATTCACCAGAAATTCAGTATTTGGGGGGTTGGTATCCCATTTTATTGGCTTTTCTTTGATATGGTACCCCCACTGTTTTGACATCACTGTTCTAGGTATGTTATTGATACAAAATGAAATAACTTTCCTTGTAAAAGATTCTTTAGAATGCTAAACAGGTAAAAACTAAAGCTGACTCTGTTTGCAATAGCGTTAAGCTAAAAACGAATGCTCAGGTTAAAAAGTAATGACTTCAAATATTACCCTTTGAGATTCCTTCTAAGGGACAGCATTGCATTTATAGTTATTCATTATAGATTAGTGGGTGTGTGTTACTAACAGCAAAGTTTTCTTTCCCAGATGTATTAATTATTTACTGACATTTGAAATTCTAAAAATATGCTGTCTCTTGACTTGTGGGGAAAAAAATAAACAAAAATTAGACATAACCACACTGCTGTGAACCTCTCAGATGAACAAAGTTGAAAAACCCATAGGCAGACATCTTCCTTTTCTATCTCACCAACAACTGCTTTAAAAGATTCTAGGAATGTATAGATGGGAAGAACAAAAGAGATTTCTAATCCTGTTTGGGTAACTCATTTTCTTGCTCTGCTAGTATTAAATAGTGCAAGATTATATTTGTTCTTTCATTTAAAAAAAAACATACAACTAACAGCAGAATTCACAGCCTTTTCAAGCACATACCATTATTTTTAAAAAATGACCCTATATTGGCCATAAAGCATGGCTCAACACATTCAGAGGATTAAAATATTGCAAGCTATGTTTTTTGTCTCATAACACAATTATGTTAAAAATGAAAAACCACTGGGACACCTGGGTGGCTCAGTCAGTTAAGCATCCGACTTCAGCTCAGGTCATGATCTCATAGCTCCTGAGTTCAAGTTCCACATCGGGCTCTGTGCTGACAGCTCAAAGCCTGGAGCCTACTTCAGATTCTGTGTCTCCCTCTGCTTTTGTCCCTCACCTGCTTACGCTTTGTCTCTCTCTCTCAAAAATAAAAAGAAAAAAAAAAAAAAAGAAAACCACCATAAAACTAGAAAATATCCATGTTTGGAAATTTAAAAAATATCATGTAAATAATATATAGGTTCAAAGAAAAAATGATAATGAATTAGACAGTATTTCAAATTGAATAATGAAAATATAAGAATTCATAACTGCTGCTAAAATGCTAAAACTGCATTACCTAGAGAATATTTTTATTTAAAATACAATTATTAGAAAAGAAGACATGTTGAAAATAGGTGAAGTAAGCACCCATGTCAAGAAGTTACAGAAAGAAGAGGAAATTAACCAAAGGAAGTAAGGAAGGAAAAAATAAAGGTAAGAGCACAAATTCATAAAATAGAAGAAATCACACAATAGAGGAGGCCAAAAGAGCCAAAAGTTGGTCTTGTTAAAAGAAAATAAAACTGATAAAACTTCCCAAAATTGACACAAGAAACCTAGAAAGAAAGAAAGAATGAAAGAAAGAAAGGTAAGAAAGAAAAGTCCTCATGAATTCATCTATAATTATTAAAATAAATAGTAACAAAAAAATCTTATTAAAAAAGAAATTCTAAGCCCAATTGGCTCTAATATTACCAAAACTCTTTCAGGTAGTAAAACGAAAGGGTAGACTCCCCAAATCATTTTATGAGGGTAATATAACATTGATTCTAAAACTAGGGAAGTAGGGGCGCCTGAGTGGCTCAGTTGGTTAAACATCTGACTTTGGCTCAGGTCATGATCTCACAGTCTGTGAGTTCGGGGCCCACGTCGGGTTCTGTGCTGACAGCTCAGAGCCTGGATCCTGCTTCAGATTCTGTGTCTCCCTCTCTCTCCCCCCCTCCTCTGCTTGTGCTCTGTCTCTATCTCTCTATCTCATAAGTAAACATTAAAAAAATAAAATAAGACCAGGGAAGTAAAATTATAGAAGCATTTCTCACCAGTGAACATACATGCAAAAATCCTATGAAAATTAATAAACAAATATAGCAATTTATAAAGGAGTAATATGTATGATTAAAACGAGTAACTTCCAGAAACTCAAGATTGGTTTGACATTCAAAAATCAATCAACAGAATTTTCTATTACTAAGACATTAGATGTGGAAAATTATAGTATCGTTTTAATAGTTGCAGAAAATATATTTGACAATATTAAACATTCATTCATAATTAAAACTTAAAAAATAAGGAAAACATAAAAGTTCTTCAGGTTGAAAAGAGGACAGTTAACCCTTGAAAAATATGGAGTTAGGGGCACTGACCCCCTGGACAAGTGAAAATCTGTGTATAACTTTTTACTCCCTCAAACTTAACTATCAACAGGCTATTGTTGACCAGAAGTCTTAATGACAACATAGTCAATTAACACATATTTTGTATGTTATATGTATTATATACCATATTCTTACAATAAAGTAAGCTACAGAAAAGGAAATGCTATTAAGCAAATCAAAAGAGAAAATTAATTTACAGTACCATATTTACCAAAAAAAAAAACCACACGCACACATATAAGTGGACCGATACAATTCAAATCCCTATTGTTCAATGGTTCAATTGTATTTGTAAAAAAAATCTATAAGAAACATTGTACTTACTGGTATATTTTGACATGGAAACTAAGGATGCCACTATCACCACCTCCATTCATCTGTATAGTGATGGTTTTAGCAACTGCAGTAAGCAAGGAAAAAGAAACAAAAGAATTGGTAAGGAAATGCTATGTCTCATAAATTTTGAAAAAAAAATTCAAATGAGCTCACAGATAAAATGTTAGTTTTAATAGAATTTAGCAAAGTTACTAAATAGATACCATGTTATATCTCTATGACACCATGTTATATCTCTATGACAGCCATAAATATTAGAAAATGAAATTTATAAAAGATACAGCTTATACTAACAAAATATTAAGGACTAGTAATAAAATTAAGAAGAGATGAATAAGATTTCTTTGTAGGAATTAATACACATTTAAGATAAATTTTAAATGACTGAAATAAGTGGAGATATACTCTGTGCATAAATAAGAGAACTTAATTTTGTAAAGATGTCAGTTATTCCAACATTGATTTATAAATTCAATGCAATCTCTACACAAATCCCTACACAGTCCAAATCCATATACAGATCTCTGTGGAACAAGACAAGCTTAATTCAAATTTATATAGAAATGGAGAGGCCAAGAATAACACAGACATGCTAAAGAAGAACAGCAAATTGGGAGAAGAGGTTCTAATGGTTATTAAATCTTATTATAAAGGTATAGTCAGAGGCGGATTTATTTTGGAGCTTGCACTGTTCGCTTTCAGGACCCTTGGAAGTGCCCTAACACTGTGTTCTGACGACTATGTTTCTGTAAAGTATGTCAGGACTGTGGTGTCTTTCCTCTCTAAATTCACCTTCATCATACATGTACTGATTTTAGTTGACTTTGGAATAGCTGTGGGCATTTGAGGGATTTGAATGAGGAGAAATAAGTTGGGGAATATATTTAGTATTAGTTTACTGTGGCATATTTCTGTGCATCCCAGTTACTTCCATATTTAGTTACTTTATTGCTAGACTTGAATTATAAAAAATGGCTCCCAAAAATTGCCTAAGACCTCTGTGCTAACAAATCCAGTGTTGTGACCTGAAGGTGTGAGACCAGAAACTATATCACAATGTGTATTTGTCTTTTATCTGCAACCAGAGGTGTGTAGGTGGTGGGGGAGAAATCAGGTGTGAAAGGTGGTGCCAGAAGCTACTTTGTGGAAAAGTTTTCCAATCATCAGACATGCAAAATACTACGTGGAGAATTCATCTGTCATTGATGCTTAAGTCAAGGTGGAAGTTCTTTTGTATTAGACATGTACTTGACAATGCAGGATACACAGCCATATAAGTTCACCATACATTTTTTATGGGAACCATGCAAAATAGAAATTATCAAAATTCCTCTATTTGTAAGGTGCGAACTTATCAGCAATATACAAATGGTGAGTATATCTATAACTCGGATATGAAAAATTTTGGTGGATGTGTTTCTAAATTTGATATTCTAAAATATTTTTATCTTTATGAGCAATGATGAATTGAAAAGTTGAACAAAACCTGCCTAAATTCACAAAAATAAATTTTGAATAGTCATGTTAGAGGAAAGACTGAATTTTTTTTTCATTGTTTAATAGAAAATGGTATTACAAAATCATCATTATATGAAAAAAACAATAAAAAATACATAGCCAAAAATTATAGAAGAAAAGCTCTTAAGTGGTATATTAAGTAACATAGGGAACAAAGGGAAGAGAAAAAAATTTAAATTTTCTTACAACTAATAGCCCTTGAGACAGGCAGAGTGACCTTTCTTTAGGAACTCAACTACTCAATGTTAATGCTTCACTCAAGGCAATGTTGGCTTAACATCATCCCAACCTCCAGGATTCTGTAAGTCTACTATAACATACAAAAATTCCATTGGAAACTTCTTTTATCTCTACCCCCTCCCAAGATTAGCAATCTTGCTTGACATTAGCAATCATCTTCCAAGCATATGGCTTCTGATATATATATATATCTGAAAGGCCTCGTGACTGAGGTTTTATTGGACAGTAATAAATAACCTTTTTCTAACAATAGCTAGCTCTCTCAAGGTCCTGGAAACCTCGCTTCCAAAACTCCTTAGTGACTTACACTATCCCTAACCCCTTCCCAACTTGAAAGTACATAATCAATTGCTCCCCATAATCCCAGTGCAGCTCCTTCTGCCCATGGGTCCTGTCCCCATGCTTTAATAAAACCACCATTTTGCATCGAAGATATCTCAAGAATTCTTTCTTCACCATTTGCTCTGAACCCAACTTTTCCACATCTTTAACCACTTAATTAATAAAGTATGTTATTTTTCTGGGTTTCATGATGCTTATGGTGTTTGTCAACTTCTTAAAATTTATAATTTGTTGTGGTTTATTTTCTCACTCACTTTTGATCTCACTTTAAATTCACCAATTCTTTTTTCTTATAGAACAGCACAGAATTGTATAAGCTTTGGGCTCCTCAGTACTTAGGTCTTCACCCAGTTTTAGCAACTAAGAACTAAGCAACTTATCGCAATTAAGAAAGTGTGGACTTGACTCCTGATTTCAACTCAGGTCATGATCTCATGGTTCCTGAGATCAAGCCCTGGGTCAAGCTCTGTGCTGACAGTGTGGGGTCTGCTTGGGATTCTCTCTCCCTCTCTCTCTCTCTCTCTCCCTCCCCCTGCTCTCTCTTTCTCTCTCAAAATAAATAAATAAATATAAAAAAATAAAATAAAATGCAGACTTGGCATAAGGATAGATGAAAGAGTAATGGAATATAATAAAGAGACTAGGAATAGATCGATAAATACATGGTCATCTGATTTATGATAAAAGTGGCACTTCAGAGCAGTTGAAAATGCTAACATTTTCCATAAATGATGTTGGAACAGTTGGGTTGATATGGGGGAAAAACTGGACCCTCTACCTCACATCACTCACAAAAATAAATTATAGATATCTCATAGCCATAATGTGAAAATCAGAACAATAAAGCTTTCACACAGTAGAATACTATCTTCATGATAGTTAGGGAACAACCCCTTAATTAGGATACCAAAAGCACTATTAAAGAAAAATATTGATAAATTTAATCTTGAAAGGGAGAAATCTGTCACCCTAAAATATGCCTCTTTCCCATATGGATTATTTTAGGTTGGTTATTTTTTATGAAACCGCAGACCTAGGAGAAGCTCTGAAAATCAAGTAAAAGTTACCCTTTTGTAAAAGACATTTATATTTATAAGGGAAATCTCCATTTGTAAGGGTGTCTTCCCTTCTGTACCAGGAAGTGAAGGCTGACTCTAACCTCTAGAAATAACTTAATCAATGGTGAAGGCGAGGACTTATATATTCACTGCGCTTTTCTTTGTAACCTCCCATACATAGCTGGCCTCCTCTGCCCACTCCTTTTGTCTTTAGCTGGAAATGTTATTTAAGGTGGTGGCTTAGGACATTTGGGAGAGTTACTCAGTTTTACTGGGTCTCTGCCATGGATACAGGAGGTATACATGTTATTAAAATTTTAATTTTCTTCTATTAATCTTTCACTACAGGGGGGATCTCACCCAAGAACCTAGAAGAGTAGAAGAAAAAATTATTTTTCCTATCCCAAAACCTCATTAAAATTAGGAATTTCTGTTCATCAAAAGGCACCACCTTTTGAACTTAGAGAGGGAAAATATATATGCAACACATACAATTGTCTGTGGGTGCACATCTAGAATACACTGATCCAGAATCAATTAAAAAGAAAGAAAGAAAATGGACAAAAGTCACTTCACAAAAATCTGAATGTCCAAAAAAAAAAAAACATAAAAAGGTGCTCAACCTCATTAGCCATCAGAGACCTGCAAAAAAAAACCACAATGAGATATCATTATATATGAAGTATATTGGCAAAATTTTAAGTCTGTAATTCTGTAGAGCAAATGGGAATATTTTCTCATTACCGACCGAAGTATAAATTGGTATAATTTTGGACAGATGTTTAAGGGTAACTACTAAAACTTATCATATTAATACTCCATGATCAGCAATTTTACTCCCAGATATACATCCTAAAGAAATACATGCTTATGTACACTTGTTCAAGAATATTCATAAAGCATTGTGGGTTACAGATCCAAACTGGAAACAATTCAAATATCCATCAACAATGCAATACTGTATATGTTCCACTGGATTGAATTATAGATTCAATTATATACAAAATATTAATGCATTATAAATGCATATTGTTAAGCAAAGAATATGAAGGAACTGTACAAAAAGTTCAAAAACAGGCAAAATTAAACAGGCAAAAATCTACATTGTTTAGAGATATACGATTTGGTAGTAAAACTTTAAAGAAAAGTCAAGGATTGGTTATAGCAAAATATAAGATATTGGTTCCCAGGAGAAGGAAAAGGACAGAAAGGAATTTCTGTAATATTTTATATATATATGTTTTTTTTACCTGAGTATAGTTTACTAAGATTTTTGTTATATCTTTCAGTAAACTGCTAATTTATGTCTTATGTACTCATGGGTATATTTATTTTGTTTATTTATATTTATTTAAATATAAATTTATATTTATAATATTTATTTAAATATATAATTTATATTTATTCTGTTTCATTAAAAGACTGTTTTTTAAATGCCTGGTGAGTAAAGTTTTATAAAATTAAACATTATCCCAAATAAAAATCGATTAAGGTGTTAAAAAATTTCATCTGAGTAAATTTGAAGATCTAATTGGTTTTATTAAGCAATTCACGATTGTGCAGTATCCCATCTAGCAAGTAAAAAGGAGCTTTAAGGAACTATAGGCAGAGGGATTCTATAGGCAAAAATGAGGTGAAACAAGGAGGTTACTCACGTGGAAATGTTGGGGTTTGGAGCCTACTGCCAAGAAAGAATTCTTGAGACGTCTTCAGTGCAAAATAGGTGGTTTTATACAGGATCCTTGGTTGTGAAGAGTGGCCTAAGTTGGGAGGGGGGTAGGGATAGCAAAGCCAGGTATTTTGGAAAAAAGCGTTATAGGGCCCTGAGGAGGTTAGCTATTATTAGGGAAAGGTCACTTATTACTGCTTACTAAAACTCAGTCATGAGACCCTTCAGAAGTTTAACAATGGGCCATATGCTTGGAGTATGACTGCCAACACATATTTGAGGGGTAGAGATAAAGGAAGTTTCCAAAGGAATTTTTATACGTTAGACTTACAGAATCCTGGAGGTTGGGATGATGTTAAGCTAAGATGGCCTTTTGCCTTTAGCAAAGTGTCATCATTGAGGCAGCTGAGTTCCTAGAGGGAGATCACTCTGCCTGTTTCAAAGACTTGTCGATGGCTGTAAGCTGTATAAAATTTAATTTTTTTCTTTTGCCTTTGTTTCCCACATCAGTTATCATGTGATTATTTCATGTAAGGTTACCTTCTCTTAGGGGAAGGCAGGAGGTTTTATCTGGCAGGTTATCTCACTAGTGCTGGAAATTCCAGCCTGATTTGTTTAAAATTCCACTCCAGAGGGAGGCTGAAACCACAATCAGGTTAGGTACTAAGTCTTGGAGGTGCTTAATATAAGTGACACCATTTGGAGCCTGTTTCTTTTTTTACCTTCCTTTTTTTTTTTTTTTTAATCACTAAATGCTTGTTTATGTTTTAAAAATCAAGCAATACAAAAATACAAGAATGGAGGAAGTCACCCCCAAGCCAATTACCAAGGGCCTGTTTCTTTTTAACAAACGAAAAGATGTTTTATACACCTGTCAAAATGAGAATCAGAGGTCTTATCTTACTAACTTTTAATAGAAATTTGCATTTTACAAAAATGTTGTTTAGAGTCCCTTGGAAAAATATTTCATGCAACGCTCACAGCCTAGCTTTGTTGAAAGTCTCCTTTTTGGTGATGGATTGCCTATTCCTGCTAAACACTTCAGTGAAATAAAATATTTGCTTTTTATGAACTTATACTTTGACAGTAAGGATTCAGATATCTTAATTAGTGCCTAGACAAATAATTGGGAAAAAGCAACCAAAAGCAAAGAACCATCAAACACTTAAGATATTTTATTTAAGAAGGTATTTTACACAATAAAAATAACTTTTAAGTGTTCATTGTAATTTACTTAATAACTCAGGGTACCATAAAAATGGAATCACTTTAGCTAGTATTCTCTTTGAGACACATAATAAAGTGGAAAAGGGACAAGTCAGGAGTGGAATTTGCCAAAATGTATTTATTCATTTATTCAAAAAGTATTTATTAAGTGACTTTTATGTACCTTGTACTACATTAAGTGCTTGGGTTATGACAAAGGACAAAACTGTCCAAACTCCATGCTCTCCTAGAATCTGCATTCTCATTTGGAAGACAAGTAATAAACAAATAGTTAAAATAACATCAGGCAGTGGTAAGTGCTCTGCAGACAAAGAAATAGAATAAGGGACAGAGAGTAAGGATATAAACTCAGGTAAGGTGGAATGCTGAGTGCTGGTCTTTGTATACTCAGTTTGCTGGTTTGGGAGGTGGATGGGGAACATTCCTCAGACAGCAGATCTATTTCCCAACACTGGGAAAGTCTGCAGGAGTAGAGAAGGTATTCTTCAGGTGTGGGAAAACTACGAAAACTGCATATGGTGAAAATTTCTGAGATTCTTAAACAAACCCTGAAATAATCTTAGCTCATCGGACTTTCAAATTGAGGCTTTCCATAAACTAGTTTCTAATCAGAGGGTGTGGGTCTCATTTCTATATTCGCGAAGCATCATGAGAATTTATTTTCTAGGAGAAGTAGCTTGGAAGTAGTACTATGTAGCTCAAGAGTCAACTAAAAAATGTTTTTGTTCTCTTACTATTGAGATTCTAAATCATGCACTTTTTTATTCCTGCATGAAAAAGAATGGTTAAATTGAGACAGTTAAATGGTTTGTGGATGTTTGAGACCCTCATAAACCAGAACATCATTATTTTCAACAGCATTCATTCATCTTTATCTTTTGATGTAATAAGGAAGTAAACTAAATGTGTACTAGCCCCAGAACCGCCTCTGAAAAGTGTCAATATGATCTCTTTGATAATGCGTCCCTTTCTCCTAAAACTTAAACATGGCAAATAGAAACAAATAAATAAAAATAAAAGTGTTTTCAAAATCTGATTGAACAAACATTGTTTATAAATTTAACCCTTGATATGGGACCTGGAGGTAATGCACATAAAAGTTTACATTTTTTTTTCTTAAATCTCATTTGCTTTTCAAAAAATAGTCACACTGATAACCCTTTCTTGGCCTCTTTCTTGGAGAGTCTTTCATGATTTTACTCAAACTCTAAACTAAATTCCACTAGATGAAACTCAAACCCATTTCTACTTTTTTAATACTTAATAAGAGTTACTTTACACAGCTATTTTTAAAAAACATATGAAACTGAATGCATTCTTGAGTTTATTTAAGCTAATACATTTATTTTCTTGTTTCTCAAAAATCGCTCATTTTTTTTTTGTCTGCCTTAGCTGCGGAGTTCATACTGGATACAAAGAACTGGTAGTTCAAAAACAAGTGGTAACTATTTTCAGTGCATATTATCTATCGTGTGATTTCTGAAAGACATGAATTTTCTTAGTTAAAACCAGATTGCTGAACATTTATTAGAGTCTGAGTAATGCTAGATTGATCAAAGCTAGAAGTGGCAACCAACAACAGTTCTCCTGAGCCAGACTGTAAGAAACACTCCATAACACAGCTATTTACAGTTGTACAGGTTGCACTGCACATCTTTAGCACATCGTTAACTTTGTACATGACTTCTTTGACTTGATGAGAAAACGTCATAATCCTGGACCTTGAGATAGAAAGGAACTAAGGCGATACAGTTATCAGCATAAGAACAGATACACTTATGCTGCACTAGCGATGTCCACTGGAGTAGAGAAGATTGGAAGTTATGTAGGCTTTGGGAACCTACAGATCCACCTATGCAAAACAGTTCCATTAGAGCACAGGTGAACAGGTGATTCTTGCATAAACTGCTATGATCTCTGGACAGCTTGTCTACTTTGGCCCCATGGATGCCTCTATGGGACCAACTTCTCACACTCCAATCCCTCAAAACAGTTCCTTAGCCCTTGGACAGAGATGCTGACAGAGGAGAATAAATTTCTACTCATGGCTTCTGCCAAATGATTGGGAGGTGAGTGGATTAATTTATAACCAAGAACTTGAAAATGCATCAGCATGGAGTTGGAGATTGTGCCGTGAACTGAATTTAAATCTTGCATTCTGCTCACACCTACAAATTGAAATTCTCCAAGTAAAGGCATTTGAGGATAACAGAGAACAAAATCCATTTGAAAGGAAATAGATGCTTTCCTCGGCCACAGCATTTGGCATATTACAACATTTGGACAATGAATTTGGCTCCAAGCTTTCTTATAGCCAGTAAATGCACTAGGGTTCTGGAGTTTTTGGTTTATGACAATAGAAAACATACAAATTCATCTGTAGTGGAAAAAAATATCCTAAATAGAAGAGACAGCGAGAATCTATCACATGTATAACAGCATTATCGGTGTTAAAGGGGTCTAAAAAACATCTCATTCTGTGTGAAAACTGATGCTTATAGAATTGATAAACACAATCTTAGCACATATTCTTGATTAGTTTTTCATGAGGGAATTCTAAAAATGTTTGTAAGGAGGAAAATTGCTGATTTATTAACAAGGTGACAAGATTTTGGAGCTATAAGAGGCACTATATATGAGCAAGCATAAGGCACGCTGAGGCTAACCACACCTTCTCCCATCCCCCACCTCCAAGGTGGGCTATGTGTGATCTTCCTCAGGCACTCCTGGCTGCCCAAGAGCAAAGGAAAGGACAGAAAACAAATGGTTAAACTGATAGAGTCTCCATCGGTTTACAAATATGTTAGTAAATTATAAGAAAAAGGCAATCTTTCAATAGCCTAGTCTCCAGGAACTCCCTACTAGCTTAATGATAATGCTTTGTCAGAGGGACAAACAACCTCAGCTTAATAGCTAGGCCTCCAGTAATCTGAGAGTCTTCTTTAGCACATGGAAATCCCTTCAGGAAACTTTCTCTTGACTTTACCTCCCCAACTTCACAGTATATAAGCAATCACTACTTACAACGCCAGTGAAGCTTTTTCTGCCCACGGGTCCTGTCCCCCTGATTTAATAAAAATCACCTTTTTGCACCAAAGACGTCTTAAGAATTCTTTCTTGGTTATAAGCGCCGAACCCCAATCACTCCAAAACCCCATCATTATGAACTACATAGTCAAATATCCTTGATTTCCCAGATGAAGAAACTGATACTCAGGGAAATTAAAACAAAACAAAATAAAATAACATTAGTTAATAGAAGAAGTAAGAAGAGTACTAGGATTGTTAAAAGGGATTTCCTATTTAGCACAATGTTGGGAGAGTGAACTTCAATCCCAAATATTTTTTGATAAATGCCCCCAAATCCTCTAAGACTTCACAATCAAAAAGAGTGAGGATGAATGGGCATCCTTTATTAATGGAGAAACTTACTTGGGGTTCTTGAAGCAGCAGCAACAGTAGTGTGTGCACCAAGCCGGCTTTCAGGTGGGCCGCGGGCTGTCAGAAGCGTTGCACGCCGGCTGTGTTTCAAGATGGACCAAGTAGCTGGCATTGCCGCTGACCCCCCTGTGCTTACTTAGCCGTGCTTATCTCAGCCTAGTGCCTGGAAACGTCCCAGGCCGATGGCACAGCCGAATCGCGGCACACTACTCCATGCGCCCTGCAGCCGGGCTTCCTAGAGCGACAGCGAGCCAAGTGCCGTGAAGGACCACACCTCAGTGCCCCACGGGTCACCGCCAGGGCACGCATCACCTGCATACGCAGGGAGAAGGGCGTTGGGTGGTTACGACCAGTTCCCTGCACCGCACCGGCGAGAATTCAGGCCGACGCTGCTGGAAGCTGCTGGTTGCCGAGGACCAAAGGCGGAACCGGAAGTGCCGCCTCAACGCCCCAACCACGTGGCTCGGATCTTCTCAGCTCTCGCCAGCCTGAAGCGGGCGTGGCATTTTGGAAGTTCTGAACGGATCGTCGTGGCGGTGAGTTGGGCGCAAGGGAAAAAAAAGGTTAGGATTTTGTTTTAACACATCTATAAAAAAGCAATACTTAAGCATGTAACTGTCACATTTAAGTAGTCATTAAGAGATTTGCTATTAAGTTTAAATAAAACAGGCCATTTTACAAAGAAATGAAAGAAACCCAGAGCCTGTGTTGCTCAGAAGGAGCTTGAGAGCAGACAACAGTCTCCAATTCAAGTTTCCATTAGAATGAACAAAATTGATATGGACATACTATCTCTATGTGGCTGCGGCTCTGCAAGTATAAGACAGAGGGGGCATCACAAAAGACTGAAAAGGAAAAGAAAATTATAATAATTGGTTTAAGTAAGAGTAGTAGGTAGAGGAAACAGAAGAGACGGAGACAGGAAAAGCAAGAGATGTGGATAAGATGGGAACCATAGAAACAGACTGGATTTTATAGATTCATATAAAGGCCCAGTGATGAAAAAAAAAAATCTCTTTCTCCTTGGTTGTTAAGTATTTACTGCTATTGAAGAAAAAAAAAGTACCCTGAGGAAAGAACACTGAACAACCACGATCTTATTACACTATGAAAATCAATGAGCCAGTGGCTAAAGTAGACTGGGCCTTTGCCCTTACTCAGAAGCATCTGATTTCCTCTATTTTTTAACAAAAACTCAAATTCTCTTGGGAAAAAATATTTATACACCATAATTTTCATGAATGGTGGATGAATGGGAAAATCTGGGAAGGACTAATCCTAACTCAGCACATTTTTAAAATAATGCTGCTTTAAAATTCCTTTTCTGGTAAGCCTTTTTCCAAATTCATGCCTTAACACCTTAATCTCAGGCTAGGAATCAGCAGAGAGACCAATCAAACCTCCTCATGGACCCTTTCCTCGGACTTAGTCTGAGGATCTGCCTTCAGCCTGTCCCCAGAGCTTACAGCTTCCTTCTCAAGTTCCCTCACGGTCACAGGAAGGCCTGCTGGAAATGCAGACTGGGAAAGGAACACGGTGCTTGCTGAGTGATTGTGCAGGGAATGTTCTTTACTGTAGTAGAGACAAACTACAAAGCCACAGAGGCTGATGTTCCTCTTGATCATTGGATGCATCTTTGGAGTAAGAATGTATTTCCTATGAAACCACTTAGACAATACTCATCTGGATAGGCAAGTAGATTAAAGAAAAATTTACTCAGGACTTCAAAATTGTATAAAAGAATTGATCCTTGACAATGACTGTATTGAAATTACTGCTGTTCACACGAATGTATACTTTTGTAAATGTGGGCCCAAGAGGAAAAGACGTCTGGTGTTATGGTTTCAAGATCAAAATCAGCAATTCGAGTTTGGCTGTCATTCAGGCAAAAGCTTTGAGGACTTTTTATTGTGAATCCACAATTGGTGAAGAGCCACAAGGTAAAAAAAAAAAAATGCAGCGTGCATTAGAAAAGCTCATGCATTTTAAAGTCCAGCGTATCTTTCGTGCAAGGTGAGGCTACTAGTGCTATAGGAGACGGAAATAAAAGAAAGTAAAAAATATGTTCTTAAAAACAAATTAGCAGTTGTTTTGTGCCTTTCACCTCTTCTTGCCAGAGATGTCTGCATGAGCAAAACATGGGAGCAGACCCATCTGTACTTTTTGCTCAAAAAATAGATTTAGTGGCTGTTTTGTTTCAGGAGGCAAATTAATGCTCAGAGACGGAGTTTCCTCTTTGCCAGCAATTTATTTAATACCGGTTCACTGTGGGAATTAGAATAATCACAAGCCACTACCATACGGGATAATGTCTCTTAATAAGCTTTATAAAGGAGTAACATATCCTAAGCCAGTGATAGATTAATCACATTCTTATTCCAGGCAAAGGGAGATGAAAGGAATAAAGTCCAAATTTACTTGACGTGTACCTTTATAGGTGTTGGTACTTGGGAAAGATGGCTTAGCCAACTGAGAACCGACATCAGCTGCCAGTTAGAAGGAAAAGTCTCCTGTTGCTGGAGCACGATGCTAAGGAAGTATGATGTGGGTGTTGACAGGCAAGAGGATTTCCTTTGTGGGGGCCACTGCAGACTTTACCACTGCTTTACTGTGGTGGGAGCTAATTGCCCTTCAGAGAGCTGTTTAGATCAGCAGAGTCCCCTCCCCCAAACTCAGTAGTCTCAGATAGTCCTCACAAACTCTCTCGATATTTATAGTCTAAATGTGCCCTTGCCATAGTTGCTTCTTCATGCGTTTTTATTGATAAGCCCCAATGGGGCCCCTTAGCAGCTGAGCTACTGAGTTCCTATCAGTGACAACAGATGAGATGATGATAGCCTGTCACAGTTTACTTCACTCATGTCAAAACAACTTCACTCTTAAAAAACAATTTCATTTTTGCCATAAAAAAAGTGGATTGGAAATATATCAAATCAATATACAACTGTGTCCCTAAGTCAGGTCTACCTTAAAAAGTTGTAGACATCTGAGTTCTGTGGGCCGAGGGAAGATTTCCCTTCATACCCTAATATATAAAAGCAAGAAATTGGGAAGGGGTGAATAAAATAGTTGTCCTAAGGCCATTTCAAATAACAGAAACCCAGTCAAACTAACATTTAAAGAAAAACAAACATTTAATCATAAAGATAGAAGGAGTACAAGGAAACCTCAGAGGGACGGAAACCAAGAACCAGAAAGCCACCAGAATATAGTCACTACTTTCTCAGTGGCTCTCACTCTCTAGGGCTACATGCTTTCTCATCTCCACTGCTCTGTGTGATGCCTTTCTTCTCTGGGGCCTGCATAGCCGCTCCAGCCCACCACTACATCATTTCCTGGCTGAGAGCCTGGCAGACACTAACTACTTCTTGTGTCCCGGTTGGCCCAGGTTGTTCAGGTTCACCTCAGGCAATTGGCAAAAGTTTGGATTATGGGGGCACCTAGGTGGCTCAGTCGGTTAAGCATCTGTCTCTTGGTTTCGGCTCAGGACATGATCTCATGGTTCCGTGGGCTCAAGCCTAGCATCGGGCTCTGCACTGACAGTGGGGATCCTGCTTGTGATTCTCTCTCTCCCTTCTCTCTCTGCCCCTCCCCTACTCATGCTCTCTCTCTCTCAAAAAAAAAAAAAAAAAAAAAAGTTTGGGTTATGGAATTTAAGCCTCATTTCCAGGATTCATCTGCTTGGGTAGGTGAGCTATTTGCAGAGTAGTCTGGGGAAGCAACCAAAACACAGGCCTACCACAATAGTAGGTTAGGTTACTGCATCACATGAAATCATCAGGTAGTTACCAAGTCACCCTCTTTTCTCAAGTTGAATGTATTTTAGAAAGTGTTTTAATATGGATTTCTATTCATAGTTTGTTAAGGAAGGCATTTGCTTACATATATGAAAAGATGTATTTAACCTTAATGGTCAGAATTTTAACCCCCTATTATATCAATGCATATTCAATAAAAGGCATATTTGATTTCTATTTGATTTACATTTTAGTACTGGAACAGATAATATAGATTGTTATGACAGGGATAGCCAAAAGATTCACCCTTCTTTTCCCTAGTTTCAAATTGTTGTTAGGAAGGAGTGTCTACTGTAGGACTGCATATTCCAGGCACTGTTGCATCTAGGCAGAACTGTATCCTGGTTCTTGCCAATGTTGACACACAGTGCTGCAATTAAAGCCACATGTTAAAGATGACAGCCTCTGTCAGCCTGGGTCCCTGAGTACCTGTGTAGACCAGGGGCATTAAGAAAGAAATTCTAGGGGCACCTGGGTAGTTCAGTTGGTTAAGCAGCTGACTTAAACTCACATCATGATTTCGTGGTTTGTAAATTCAAGCCCCGCGTCAGGCTCTGTGCTGACAGCTCAGAGCCTACAGCTTGCTTCAGATTCTGTGTCTCCCTTTCTTTCTTTCCATCCCCAGCTTGCACTCTGTCTCTCTCTCTCTCTCTCAAAAGTAAATAAACATTAAAAAAGTTTTTAAAAACCTAAAAAACAGAGTTCTGCCCAAGGAAATACCTTAACCATATGCTGAGGATGTACAAATATGCTTGGGAGAGGTGAGAATTTCTCCTAAAATCATATTAAAGTATACATTAGTGCTATTCAGTATGTGGTTGAAAATCACACAAGAACTTTTTGTTGCCAACCAGTGAAGGATGAGAAGCTTGCCTTGGAATGTAAATTGGCTGCATCGCTGAGCATACTATTCAGTTCTGCTGACATTATTATTTTTTAGGGAGATTATTTTGCTTAAAAAGCAATGTGTTGATTTACATTCTGACATTAGCACCTGACCTTATCATAGGCCAGTACTTTGAGTAACCCTGGTGTAAATTATCCATATTTGATTAGTTCCTGAGAGCAAGTTGATTTTATTCTTTAAACCAAAGTAATATATGGACATGCTGAAAACAAAACAAATGGAATCTAACAGGGCAGAAAGGAGGCATAGAATGAAAAGAAAGAAGTTGAGCCCACTCAAATCCTTCTCCACAAATTAATCACTTTCTTGTGTATCCAGTCAGAAAATATTAGGAGCATCTCTGCATGTAAAAATATACAATTTTCAAATATGCACAAATGGAATTAGAGTATTCAAACTCTTTGATACCTTGCCTTTTCATTCAATGTTTCTTAGAAAACTTGTACATCGGCAAATATAGATCTATCCCATCCCATGTGGAGGCTGTATAGTAAGAATATAAATGTATCATAATGTAACTAAGCTAGTAATTCATTTGTGGACATAACCACATTTCTAATTTGGGTTTTTTTTCTATTGCAAACAATATTTCAATGAATAGAATTATACATACAGGAAATTTTCTGTACTATTAAAAATATGTAAAATGGAATCTCCAAGTCAAAGGACTGTATATATGAATATTTATAAGATATTGTCAAATTGTCCTTCAAAGAGGTGGTTCCATTCATATTGTTTTGCAAATGAATATGAGAATATTTTCTTATATTTTCTCTACCTTTTCCTTTTACTTTTTCTCTATCTCCTCACCAAAGCAACTATTGAACAGTAACATTTTAGCCAATCTGATATGTGAATAATGTTTAGATTTGAAGTGTTTAATTTGAGTGTGGGTGAGATTTTCTTACCCCAAGGAGTGATATATACAGGACAAGCTCAGGAAAACCAATTGTACTAAGAACATCCAAGGAAAGAGCCCAAGAACTGGGAAGCCATTTGGAAAAATAGATTTTCTCTCTTATGGATATAAGAGTTCTCATTTCTGTTTCTTTCTACATATTTCCTCTCTCTCTCTCTCTCTCTCTCTCTCTCTCTCTGTGTGTGTGTGTGTGTGTCTCCTCTCCTCTCTCTTTCTCTCTCTTTTACTCTCTCACAGTCAGTTTTCTCTACTGAATTAGACACTGGCAAAGATGATAATGCACCACAGTGTTCAAGCAAAAGAGTGACTAATATTGTGATTTTAGATCCCCAAGAGTGAAAAGCTGATAAATCCAGTTAGTCTGGGTTGCCACAATATGAACACAGGTCCTCCATCCTGTCCACTGTGGTTTCAGGGGTAAGAGAGTGAGTCTAATAATGGAATAGCAGAAACACAAATTAAGAAAACAATTCCATTTACAATTGTACTAAAATGAATGAAATACCTAGGATTAAACTTAACCAAGGATGTGAACGATCTATACTCTGAAAACTATAAAGCATCATTGAAAGAAATTGAAGGTGACACAAGCAAATGGAAAAGATATTTCATGCTCATCAATTGGAAGAGTTAATGTTGTTAAAATGTCCATACTACCAAAACCAATCTACAAATTCAGTGTACCCTCTATCAAAGTACCAACAGCATTTTTCACTGGACTAAAGAAAGTAATACTAAAATTTTTATGGAGCCGCAAAAGATCCCGAATACCCAAAGCAGTCTTGAGAAAGAAGAGCAAAGTTAGAGGTATCACAATCCCAGATTTCAGGATACACTACCAATCTATAATAATAAAAAAAAGTATTGCGGTAGCACAAACATATAGATCAATAAAAAAGGAAATAGAATCCAGAAATAAACCTATGCTTATATGGTCAATTAATCTATGACAAAAGAGGCAAGGATATACAATGACAAAAGGGATATCTTCAATAAATGGTTCTGGGACACCTACATGCAAAAGAATGAACCTGGACCACTTTCTTATACCATACATAGAAATAGACTCATTATAGATTTAAGACCTGAATATGAGACCTGAAATCATAAAAGTCCTAGAAGAAAACATAGGCAGTAATCACTTTGGTAGAAGCCTTACCAACATTTTTCTAGATATGTCTCCTCAGGCAAGGGAAACAAAAACAAACATAAGCATTGGGACTACACCAAAATAAAAAGCTTTTTCCCAGCAAAGGAAACCATCAACGAAATGAAAAGGCAACCTACAGAATGGGAGAAGATATTTGAAAATGGCATATCCAATAACGGGTTAATATCCACAACATATAAATAACTCATACAATTCAACACCAAAAAAAAAAAAATCAGTCCAATTAAAAAATGGGCAGAGGACCCAAACAGACATTTTTCCAAAGAAGACATACAGATGGCCAACAGACACATGAAAAGATGCTCAACATCTCTGATCATCAGGGAAATGCAAATCAAAACCACAATGAGATACTACCTTTCGCCAGTCAGAATGACTAGTATCAAAAACACAAGAAATTACACAAATGAACCCTTGTGAACTGTTGGTGGGAATGTAAATTGATGCAGCCACTGTGGAAAACAGTGTAGAGGTTCCTTAAAAAATTAAAAACAGAAATACTATATAATACAGTAATTCCACTACTGGGTATTTACCCAAAGAAGACAAAAACACTAATTTGTAAAGGTATGTATGCAACCTTATATTTTTTTCAGCATTCCTTATAATATCTAAGATATGGAAGCAACCTAAGGGTCCATTGATAGATGAATAAAGAATAAGTGATATATGTTTAATATGGGATATTACTCAATTATAAAAAATAATGAGATTTTGCCATTTGCAAGAACATGGATGGAATTAGACGATGTTATGTTAAGTGAAATAAGTCAGACAGAGAAAGACAAATATCATATGATTTTACTTATATGTGAAATCTGAAAAACAAAATGAACAAACAAAGCAGAAACAGACCCATAAATACAAACAACAAACTGGTGGTTACCAGAGGGAAGTGGGGAAGGATTGGCAAAATGGGTGAGGGGACATGGAAGGTATAGAATTCCATTTATGGAATAAGTCACAGGGATGAAAGGTACAGCATAGGGAATATAGTCAATGGTATTGTAATAATGTTGTATGGTAACAGATGGTAGCTACGCTTGTGATGAGCACAGCATAATTTACAGAGTTGTCAAATCTGTGTGTTGTATATCTGAACTGTGTATCGTATGTCAACAATATTTCAATTTAAAAACAGAGAGAGAGAAGCGGGGGATGAGGAAGATAACTGAAAAGGTATCTATCACACAGACTTCCTACATGGGTCATACACAGTATTAACTCATGACCTAAAATTATTCTGTTTTTTTAAATGTTATTCTTCAGTATTCTACTCTTTATCATAACCTATCTCCATATTTTTTTAACTTCATTACTATTACAAACACGTTCCTCAAATTCATTAAGCTGTTATATATTTGACCATTCCCCTTCCTCCCTGTCCACCACCTTCTACCACATGTCTTGTTCAATCCTAAAAATACTGACTCCCTGATCTAGAAAAATTACACATGATAACTGTGAATTAATTCAACCATCATATTTCTCTGCTATGCAGCTGGACTTCTGAGCACTGCCAAAAAAAAGTCCCCAAAGCAAATAGATTGTTCAAAGCATTACAGTTTTTAAAACTGCAGCAAGATGCTCAGTACTGCTGGACAGTTCTGTGCCTTCTCTGGTTTTGCTCCTTCCTCATGCCAAACTTTTAGCCTCTGCTCAAGTCTGTCACTTTAGGAAACCTTTTCTTGCTACAGGGCGATCTCTTAATCATACACAGTCTAATGTCATTTCCTTTGTTTTTAAGCATCTGAGGACTCGTCTTCACATTGATCTATAGAATCAAAATCCCTCAGCATAAGATCCATCATAGAGTGGCTCCTGCTTTCCTCCCATTACATCCCACATCCCTTATGTACCCCGTACTCCAGCCAAACCAGTAACAGAGATCTCAGGATGCTCCAAGCTCTCTCACACCACTCTGTCTTTGCACTTCCCATTTTACTCTTTCGCATGTCATCTTTTCCTTGCTTGGCTTGGCAATATCCTCTGTACCCTCTCTATTCAGTTCAGGTGTAACCTTGTCTGAGAAGCTTTGCATGCTGCCCTTCTCCCACACTACTTCCTTCTCTGTTAGAGTTTTCGTCTTTCTCTTCAAACCCAGAGACCCTGCCCTTTTCTTGTTTGTTTGCTCCCACCTCAGTTCCACTCTTATAATTCTGTGCTTCAGAGCAGAGATTTTATGGCTCAAAAAAAACTAAAATTGAGGCTGCTACTTAATAACCAATAAATGTTCCTAGAATGAATAGACAGATGAGTCTTTAATGTGAAGAACAGGACATTCCGTTTACTCATTGGGTGACTGGGAGAAAAGCGGGGGTGACTTTTAGTATGTAAGATTATGCCCTTCTATTTTATAATATTGTGGGGAAATAGGTTCTACTTACCTAACTAGGTTCCACTTCTAACCAATAAATGGGTTAGAAGAAAGTTTAGGACAGAAAAGCCACCACCACGGGGCAAAAGCACCTGAGGTTAGCTGGCAAGATATTGTGATGGAATCACAAATAACTTGTTATATCACCTGCAGGAAGTTACCGTTTATCTGATGCCAATGTACTTGATCACAAACACCATTTGCCCTCCTAGACCCTTTGCTTCACAAGTTAATGGTTACTATCTGATTATTTTCTTCATGTTTACCACTTGTGTAAAATCTTGTTTTCTTCATGTTCACAACGTGGGTAATATCTTGTGAGCTCAATAAATGTGGAGATGAAACCCCTGCTCAGGGCTCTTGTCTTCTCCCGGACATTAGCCCCTCTGATATTCAATTCTCCATCCACTCTCTTGCTGGACAAGAGAGAACTCCAGACTTCTAGTCTGCGACACAGTATTACTAATATCACTAACCTGAAATTAATACTGAAATGCCTCAATCTGCTTTAAAGAGAGGAATATCCTTTCCTGAAGTTAATTACTTTCAACAATATTTTATGGAAAACATTGTTTTTAGTACTCGTAGATATCACATGAGATTGAAACTGTGGTATCTCTACTTTCTACTCTCTATTCCCAATAAGGAGGTAAGGGAGAGAGATATCCTGACACTTTGAAGGGAAATCAATACCCATAGATTCATCATCACCTACAAAGAAAGAGTTTTCCAGGCTGATAGGCTTTACTGCAACGTCTGAAGGTGTTAACAGGCCAAGAGGAAGACTGTGTTAACCAGAGCAGCATCAGTCAGAACCCTATGGAAATAGAGGCAAAAAGGCAGATCGAAAGATGACCACAGTTTAATGTTTCTTAAGCATCTGGGACACTTGTTAAAAATGCGGACCAGGCCTCATCTCAGTCCTACTAAATAAGAATATCTGAAAGAGGAGCCCATTAATCTGTATTTTTAAAATTTTTATTTATTTTTTATTTCTTTAGAGAGAGGGAGTGTGTGCAAGTTTGTGAACAAGGAAGGGCAGGGAGGTGGAAGGGGACAGAGGGGGGAGAGATAGAGAGAGAGAGAGAGAGAGAGAGAGAGAGAGAGAGAGAATGTTAAGCAGTCTCCATGCTCAGTGTGGAGCCCTACGTGGGGCTTGATCCCACAACCCTGGGATCGTGACCTGAGCGAAAATCAAGAGTCAGATGCTCAACCCACTGAGCTACCCAGGCACCCCCATGAATCTGAATTTTAAAAATTCTGAAATCTGAAATCTTAAAATCTGAAATTTAAAAATCTGAATTTTTCTGGGGGCACCTGGGTGGCTCAGTCAGTTAAGGTCATGATCTCATCGCTGGTAGGTTCCAGCCCCATGTCAGACTCTGCTGACAGCTCAGAGCCTAGAGCCTGCTTCAGATTCTGTGTCTTCTGTGTCTCCTGCTCTTTCTGCCCGTCCCCCGCTCACCCTCTGTGTCTGTCCCTCAAAAATGAATAAAGGTTTAAAAAAAAAGTTTTTCTGATCATGGCCCATGATGGCCAAATGGCTATGGGAGCACTGATTCAGACATGACTCCCCCAGGACTGCCCCAGGGGAGAAGGAAGGATCTCATTGTCCAGATGGGCATTTCAGGCTAAGCAAACTCAGATGCCCTTTAAATTGTCAGATCACAAGTGTACTTCCCCTGTTTTGATTCCATATTCATTAAGCACCCTCCAACAATTCAGTTTCCCTGTAGCTAATCTACTTGAGGAGACTGTGCAGATATAGCCAATGTATATTTTAGTTCTTTCACAGTGATGTTTCTTATGGCAAATTAATAAATAGTTGTGGTTGTTCTATTTAATAATCTCTTATAAGCTCTGTTCCTGTGAATCGAAGCCCTGAATTTGATAAATTCTTTAATAATTCTTTCAAATATATTGAGCATCTGGACATGTCAGGGTAGAGAAAGACCTAGATTACTTCTGTGTGCAAAATCTTTCTTAAGGAATATCTCTGGCCTCCTCCTCCCAATCCCTTCTCCTTTACCCCAACTGTCTTATCTTTATGAAATATTTATGATGAGTTCATAGTGGTTTTATCTGAAGAGATTAAATTCATATAAAATGTCTAGCTGAGTTCTTCTGTCTCAGTCAAACAGGGCTCAAAAATGATGCTTTCTGGGTGCCTGGGTGGCTCGGTTGGTTAAGCATCTGACTCTGGGTTTTGGCTTAAGTCATGATCTTCCAGGTTCGTAAGTTTGAGGTCTGCATCGGGCTTCACGCTGACAGTACGGAGCCTGCTTGGGATTCTCTCTCTCCATCTCTCTACCCCTCCCCATTTGTGCTGTCTCTCTCTCTCTCTCTCTCTGAAAATAATAAATAAGTAAACTTTAAAAAAATGATACTTCTTAAGAAACTTGACAGAATCTAGTTTCTATTTTTCCTGTAGGAGTAAGGCCAAACTCTGAAACAGTAGTTTTTAACCAAGGATGAATTTACCCACCAGGATCATTTGGCGGTGTCTAGTGACATTTTTGTTTGTCATAATTGGGGGATGCTACTGGCGTCTAGAGTTTAGATGCCAGGGATGCTAGCTAAACATTTTACAATGCACACAACAGCTCCTTACAAAAAAGAAAATTATGGTAGGCACAGGGTATATGAGAACTGTCTGTACTTTCTGCTCAGTTTTACTGTGAACCTAAAACTACTCTAAAAAATAAAACCTATTTTTAAGAAAAGAGAATTATTTAGCCTAAAATGCTGATAGTACCAAATTTGAGAAGCCTTGCCCTGAAGGAATCTAGAAAAGTTCTTTCCCACTTCTGAAACTTCATTCAACTTTTATGACAATGCTAGCTAGCTTCTGTAAAGGATAGAAACTTTGCATATAACTGCTTTTAAAGTGAGTTCAGATGTATCTCTCTCTCTCTTTTGTTCAAATCAGAAGATGACGTTATAATTGAGTAACATATGCTCTACAACATCACCCTTGAGACAAAGACATTTAGTTATACCACAAATATGAACCATGCTGAGATGAGAATTGAATTCACTTTTAAAAGACACATTTATGTCAACAGAGGTAAACTAAATTCTAAGTATGAGATGTTAATGCAACAGAAATTTGGTCTTGGAATCTGGTAATGAGGGATGACCTACTTTGTGGGGGTTTTTCATTTTTGATTTCCAGAATCTGTGTGTTTCCCTCAGCACATGAGCCTTCCATACCCACATCTTGTGGGCCATATGGTGCTCTTTTGGAATGACTTTCATTTGATTTTCTCTCTTCTTTAGAGATACTTCTTTTATTTTCACTTTGTCAGGCAATGCTGAGGTCCTTGAAGAAGGGTCTTTTGTTTTAATGTTCATCTTAGTAGTAGTGACCTTTGATAATTCCAACAAGATTCTTATCAGAATATTATACCTTTTGGAAAAAAGCAAAAGTGTAACTCTTTTGGTGAAGTTTAAAAAAGCATTTGTATATACCTTATTTGGATGTAGAGAAATGAAAGAATCCACTCTTCATTTGGGCTCAGGATGTCAATAATCGTGTGAAAAAAAATCACAGATTTAATTTGTGTGGTGGAGGAAATGGGCAAGAAGAGAAGTAAGTTAAAGGTTAGGGATGTGAGAATATAAATGTCACTTCCTGAAGAGTTACTGAACTGCCAACCTCAATGCCATGGAAGAAGGGCATTTGACATCAGTTGTGATTTAAATGTTTCATTAGTAAACATGAGAGAAAATGGTTAACTGCTTTTTACAAGGACAAAGGAAAAATGAATGGTGGAAATTAACTGTCTGTTAGTTTTAAAAGATGCCAACAGGACAGCAGGGGAGAATGAAGATTAATTAAATACAATTAAAAAGTGGAACTCATAAAAAAAAAAAAACAGTGGAACTCACTGTACCAAAACAGGCCTGGTTGCTTCCCAGAGAGGCAGTACATCCCCCTGTTTTCCTCCATCCATCTTCTCCTTTGGATGTTGTTGTTCAACTTCAGTGTAATACTCAATTGCCATGGAGTCTTGCAGAAGCACTCTGCTCTTTCCTTCTGGCAGGTCTCCTCCACCTCTGTGTCATCTGTTATAGTTGCTTAGGGCATTTCCACCATTGCATCTTTTCCCAAAATCCACACTCGCTAAAACTCCTGGTTGGAAAATTGCTTACCCAAAGAGTACACCGAGTCATTATCTGTAGGATGACACCTTCTCTAATGTTTGGTATCTCAGATTAATGGAAAACCTTTCCCAGTTGATGGTTTCATGTCACCTGCATGAAGCCAGGCAGCCTTTGACTAAGTTTAAACATACTGCTTTAACCAAATAAACACAAATCTGAAATCCAAAATAACTGAAAAAGCAATTTAAATCTCTACTGCAGTGGCTCAACCCAGTGTCAAAAGGGGTTTATGTTCATATCACATGGAAAGTAACTTCAGAGCCTCTTTCCCCATCTCTTTCCAGTGATCTAACCAGGAATACAAGCTGCTGGGGAAGGTCCCTTCTCTAGCCCCCAAAACTGTCTCCACATTCAATTTATGTTAGGCTGAGTACCTCCTACCAGCTTTTATTCTCTTCAGCTGTCCATCAGATATTCTTCAGTTATAATCTAGATTAATCTAGACTTCCAAAGTTTTTTTCAATTCTCCTTTCTATCCTTTACATGGGTCAACAAAATCAAATGCCGAGCACCTGCCAAGCAATGAAGTCTTGCTACTTTGGAAGTGATATTAAAGACAAAGGCTATATGAATCCAGTTTTCCTTTACAAAATATATACACGTGCACACAAACAGCAAGGCCCTATTCTTTAAAAAAATTTTTTTTAATGTTTAGTTTTGAGAGAGAGAGAGAGACAGAGCACAAGTAGGGGAGGGGCAGAGGCAGAGAGAGATACAGAATCTGAAGCAGGCTTAAGCCTCTGAGCTGTCAGCACAAAATTCAATGCGGGTCTTGAACCCATGAATGGGGAGATCATGACCGGAGCCAAAGTCAGACACTTAACAGACAGAGCTACCCAGGCGCCCCAAGGTACTCTTCTTCTTGAAGGAGAAGACTATCAATTCTTACATCAAACTGTTAAAAGTATGTCTATACAGGATTAGTATTTTGGTGACCCAGAGCAGGAAAAAGCATTTCAGCATATCCCTTAGAAAGGGTAGTTCTATCCTATAAATGGGCTACTGTCTGAGAAAGTTCTTGAAATGTTCTGATTGGTGCTGACTGTCAACACCACAGAGTTTTCTCTTTCTTAATGTGTTAATGGCCCTAATTTCTAGGCAGAAATAGTGGCATGTCTTCAGGCTTTTCTCAAAAAGGATCCTCTTTTTAGTTCTTCAGTGAGTTAACCCTACAGATGGTTGACTCCTTTGGGCAAGGTGTTCAGTAGGCCTTTGGAGGATCTTTTCAACTCAGAGAGTCCTGCACTGGGACTCTGAAGATAATGGTCAGCACTCAGGGCTGGGAGCAGATGATGAGAAGCACTGTTTTCCCAATTACACTTTCATTGTAAAGGAAAGTGTGGTCTGTTAACACATTATCTTTCAAATCACAAAATTAATAAGTGCTACATTAAGTGTTACATCTGGGAATGTAGGGCTTCAGGTAGCTGGGAGATCAGAGCAAATTGAGTGAGTCCTGGAGAGAGAAGGAATGATGATCTGAGCCCTGAATAATGACTTAGGGGAGAACTAAAGATGTAACCATGAGCTCTTTTTTACATACTCTGACTTTTCTCAATTTGAAGAAAAAATCCATGTATTAAAATTTTTGCTCTTTTCTGAATTTTCTATCAACCCAAGAAAAATTTTCTGCATATATATTTCATCTTTTAATTATTTATTTTAGAAGGATCACAAAAAGAATATATATTTAGCATCAGAGGTTGTCAATAAGCCAAAGAAGTGAAGGTATGGCTTCTAGAAACTATAGATTGTTAATTATAGAGATTTTTGGAAGCTACAGAAAAGAGCACCTGTAATCCCACCATTTAGAGATAATCTCTGTTAACATTTTGGTGTTAGATTGTGTTTTTAAATGTTTTTCTTGAAGAGTGACTCCAGAAGTCTTCTAATATTTTGAACATTTTATTATGAAACTTAACCACCCATAAATATAATCATTAGTTAATTGTTCTCTGACTGGAAACATATGCCAGAAAAGTTCTTTCTGAGCTGTAGGCACTCAGTTGTGGTTCTTATTAGCCTCGTGTTTTCTTCTTTCCTACAGCCCTAGTTGCATCTCCTAAAGACTTTCAAAGGGGCTATAACAAGTGAGATGGTTAACTTCTGGAAATAAAAAGCCACTTGCTCTTATGAATAGTTTCTGGAAGTCATTCCATGATTTTTTTTTTTTAACAACCTCCTACCCCAGGTCATTTGGAATGTACAGTATTCTTAAGTTGCAGGCCTATGGAGTTTTGAGGTTATTTTTCTATTGCTAACATAAAATGTTAACAATAAATGAACTGGTGGCTTTTTTTGGTCAAGAAATAGAATGACTCCCTATTTTAACACCAAAAAGGTCCGTTTCCTCGCAAGATAGTAATCTTCCATTAGCGTCATATTTAAATTTAAGGACTAGTTTTATTTACTAGTTATTTTATTTTTCACATGTCTAACATACCTTAAAAACTGAAACATTGGAGTTATAAAAACCAGCATATTTGAAAGTATTATATTTATTAATAAGCTGTTTTGATTTAACAGCATTCTTCTTGCCCCACTCCTAAGTAATTAAAGGCCTTTTGAAGACATTCATGTCATTCTCCATTGCCACTTTGGAATTTTTGCTTTCTCACATTTCTCTAAAAAACGAAGAGTTATTTTTAGATTCATATTGTGCAGCTCTACCACCCTCTGGCTATAAACAATGTAATCATGCACTGTTCTTCATGTCAGTGTTACACACTCTTTTAGGATTGTGTTCTTTTTGTTTGTTTACTTATTTATTTATTTTGAGAGTGAGTGGAGGAAGGGCAGAGAGAGAGGGAGAAAGAGAGAATCCTAAGCAGGCTCCATGATGTCAGTGCAGAGCCCAATGTGAGGCTCAAACCCATGAACTGTGAGATCATGATCTGGGCCGAAACCAAGAGCCAAATGCCCAACTGACTGAGCCACCCAGGTGCCCCCTCTTTCAGGAGTTTAGTATTTGTCTCAGTCATCATGTTGCCTCTAATTCCTGCCATAACCTTAGAAGAATTCAGTTTCCAAAGGAAACAGTACATCCCATAGATGAAGCTTAGTCTCACAATCATTTTAAATCAAATTACTTTTGTCTTATTAATTAATATTCTTTCTTGGAATTGTTAAATAAAAACTACCTTTGATATGCCCCTCCACAACCACATCTTCCTCTTCTTTCATTTACTTTCATTAAATCTGCTCTTTAATTAACTAAGACCAGTAGGTCTTTGATTGTTCTCTTTAATTCCATTTGATCATTTCCATTTTGGCTTTTCTTCTTCCCTTTATGGCTTAAATACTATGGTCATATTATTTCAACTAGTCCTTCTTAAAGTCTCAAAGTCTTACCAACTCATACTTCTGCTCTGTCTGATTTATTGCATAGGAAAACCTGACTACTCCTGGGTGTCGTCTTTACTCTCTCACTGCAACTACACCGACAACACTTTTGACACCAAATGGTTTCCCCACACCAAGAAATTCTGGGTTGCTAGCTCTGTGCCCTACAATTTAACTCAGATCTAACACTACCTACCCAGATAGCATCATATTCCACAGGTTAAAGGTCAGTCTCTTAAGACTGCCTTCTACTTCGGATGCCAGTCACCAGTAGTAGGTCTCCAGGTTACCCACAACTTCTGTCCAACTTGCAACAGATTGGAGGTTTCCATGATCTTATTCCTCTTGGACTAGATTATTTTCTAGGACAGCTTATAGAACTCAGAGAAACATTTATGTATATCAGTTTTTTTAAAGGATACAGATGAACAGTTAGACAAAGAGATACAAAGAATGAGATCTGGAAGGGTCCTGAGCTCAGCAGCTTCTGTCCCTGTAGTGGTGAGGTGCCCCACTCTCCTGGTACATGTTAGGTGTATTCACCAACTTGGAGCCCTCCAAACATCACAGTATTAGCATTTTATGGACACCTTCCTTATGTAGCCCTGATCAATTATCAACTCAATGTCTAACCCCTCTTCTCTCTCTGAAGAATGGGATTGGGGCTGAAAGTTCCAAGCGCCTAATACTGGCTTGGTTTTCTGTTTTTTTTTTTTTGTTTTTTGTTTTTTTGATGAATAGACCCCATTCAGGAGCCATCCTGAGTCACTTTATTAGAACAAAAACTTTATTTAAATCCCCCCAAATTTCATATATATTCTAATATTACATACGCACATATTTAAAGCAAAAAGCTGTTCTATTGTATTGGAGATTTATAATTTAAGAAAATGCAATACATGTGACAACTATAATATAAGTTTGACTGGGTGGTGAGTGGACTTACACAATTGTCAGATTTTTACATTTTATGTGAAGTATAAAATATTAGCTCTAAGTACACTGTGAAACAAATTAAGGATGTGTATTATAAAAAAACAAAAACGAAAGCAAAAAATACTCTTATCACCCAGGAAATTACAAAGGATTTGAGAGCCCTATGTCAACAACCAGCGTCGAAGACCAAATTTTAGAACAAAAGGTGCTCCTAGTGCTCTTATCACTTAGAACTTTGCAAGGTTTCGGGATCCCTGTGTCGGGAATGAGGGGCAGAGACCAATATATATTTTTTCTATTATCTCACATATGTGAAGCCACATTTCTCCATTATTCATCTATTTACCTTTTCTCCTCCTACCTGAAGACTTGAGAAGTCTGCTGAAAATAAATCTCAAAAACGTTTCAGATTGGAGTTTGTGCAAATGTATGATTTCCAGTATCCACTGAGCCTTTTATGTAGACTTGAATTCCTTGTTCTGGGAAAATGCACTTTCCCACTTCCCACCACTGTCTTCAACTCAGTACCTCACTTTAACTCAAGTCCCCCACCCCATCTTTCTTGGCAGATGGCCTTATCTTCTAGTTCCTAGTGAGAAGAAATGAACAAGTCCTCTCAGCTTCCTTCTTGTTTATTTCCCATCACAGGACGAAGTGTTTTCTTTCTAAAACAAATCCCTCACAATGACTATTGGTTTCTCCAAAGACTTGCCATTATTTACTTTTTCAGCTTTTTATAAACATCTCTTCCTCACTAGTAAAATGCTTATCTCCATTTCTTCTGAACTGTTACTAAAGTCTATAATATATGCTTTTTATGCTTTTCTGTATTTTCCAAATTTTTAAGTATTATGTCACTAGATACAAAAACAACTCAATGTAATACAATCCATTCTATCTCTCACCTTGAACAAATTTCTTGGAAGAATAATAGCATTCTATACTCAATATTTGTATTTTCTCACCTCTAATTTGTTATTCAGTCCCGTGTCACCATGTCTCTGCTATACCGTGTCACCCCTTTGTTCACAAAAGTCACCAATAATTTTCTAAATAAATACATTAACACTTATTTTTTCTTTTTCTTACTTGACTTTTCTATGTCATATGTTATTGTTCAGGAGTTCTCTATTCTCTCCTTCTCTTACTTTACATGGTCTCCCTGGATGATAGCATCCACATTCATGGCTTCCAGGGATGCAGTCACACTAAGGATATCCAGCGTTTTGTCTTCTTTGAGCTCCCAAATCAGATCTCAACTCTCCATTGATTATGTCTTCATGGGTATGGCACACAGGCATCTCAAATTTAAGAGGTTTAGAATGATACCAGTCATTTCCTCATTCGAATCTTCTCTTCCTTCTTTGTTTTCTATGTTAATACTAGTAATGCTCTTATCTCATCTTCCAAGCCAGAAAAGCCTTTCTAGTTTACTTTGTTTCCCATATTCAATTATTTACCAAAGCTATGTTGTTTCTGACAAACAGATACGTGTAGAATATGCTATATAATTTTCCTTTTAATCCTAACTATCCCATATTAGCATAGAATAATTGCTTTCTAACTCTCTTTGGTAGGTGACTACGCAATTTACAGCAAATCATCAGCTCCAGTAGAGGAGACTCTTCATGGCCAGGCTTCTATTAGTTAACCCCATCTCCTAAACATGAATGGTGATCCAAGTTGGGCCTTCGGATTCTTTCTTCTAAAAATCTGAAATATTTTTGAATAGAGAGACAGAGAGACCAATAGTTAGTGGAACTGATATACAGTAATGGTGCCACTTTGGGTAGACTGCCCACAATTCCTGTAGCACCCTTGGTTCTGTCTATTGTCTTAGTCGTTAATAATTTCCTCTAAGAAATGAGATAGCATTTTAGAGTGAATTTCCTTTTTTGTTAATTTTATCCCATTTGTTCATGTTCCTTAAAACCAAAACATCCTTAAAGTATACCCTCAGGTTTCTAATACTGCTATTGGAGTTCTCTTTCTAAAATGAGAGGTAGGTCTTACTTCTCTTCTTAAATTATATCAGAGATATGCCATGGCCTAGCATGTAAAATGCAAATTCTATAGCTAAGCATGAAAGAACCTTCAAAATCTGGGTTCTTCTTCCTTCCTTTCATTATCAGCCAATACTTTATGTGTATAGTAGTAATTCCAGTCCCAGCACTTGTGATTCTGGGATCTTCTGTGTTGGGCAGGTTGCTGAGCCCTGGCCATGCCTCCCTTTCTGCTTAGTACTTTGTATCTTCTCTCCCCTCCAATGAATCCCCTCACTAACTCTTCTAACACTCTTGGGTGCAGTCAATACCTTCTTCCTTTCTGCTCCCCTAGCATGGGATGACACTTTAGGGACATATGCAGGACATACTAGTGATGGCTGAATAAAAATTAGGGCACTGCTAATTTGGCTTCTGGACACGAGAAGATCTTTACTGTTACTGGGCCCTTGTCACTGCCCTTTTTTTGTAACCATTGCTGAGGTGACTAAAAAGAGATCCAAATATTCCACAAATGATTCCTAGAAACAATGAGAACAGCTATTTGCACTCAGGACCTCTGTTGTTTAAGAGTTACGAGAGATTGGTCAAGGATATTGAACAGATGAGTGAGTCAGTCTGAACACAAATGAGTGTGAATATGTGACTAAGAAGCAAAGGAGTACAATATGTTGAAGAGAGGTTAATTAAAATATAAATTTGGCAAGCTCTAAAATTTTGGACTTGCTCAAAACTTCTTAAATGTTGCCGCTTTAATATGCCCTTAGGTTTCTACTTATTTCTTTAATTACCATCTGTTAAGTGAATGGTGATGATGAAGTACAATAAAGTTTTCCTGGAGCTTTTGGTATTAAATCTGCTTTAAAAATTCACTCATCTGTGAAACTTTAGTTTATTTTTGTTTTTAGTTTTTGGCTATTGCCTATTCTGTCCAGGCCAGCTACTCTTGGGTGTTTACTTAATCTAATATTCTCAGTTTTATGATGGTCACTATAACCACCATTTTAATATTCCCTGCAATGTTACAAGTGAAAACTCTGAATCATTCTTACCTTGTGAAAATCATGTGCTAGGTTTGATGATGAAAAGGAAAAGTGCTTTTAAGAGCCCAGTATGGATGTACTTGTGCATTTTAGCATTTTAATATCTACCAACTGTGAATTTGGTTTTGGCAGAACACACTGTCACCTTTATGGATATTTTAGTAGTGGCTGTTGATTACATGATTTGACATTATTTTTTTCTAGTATTACATTTATTAAAATAAACTATACTAAAATGAAGCAATAATGTTTACCACCACTCTGTAATATAAAAGGTAAAGGAGATTTCTGATTAGGAAACAGAGTAATATGGGTGCATTTTGATATAGCAAATTAGCTAGAACAGATTTCCAGTTTGTCTTTATCTACTGAAAACCTGCACCTAGGAGAAGTAAAAATGAATTAAATCCAATATAACCAGATCATATTAAGTGCATAGAAGTCACAAGAAAAATCAACACTTTGGGGTTCTATTATGAAGTGAAAGAGATAAGCCAGCTGCTGAGGAAATGAGATATAAACCCCATGAAGACATAGAGCTATTTTTTAGACTATGCCTGCCCTAAGGATTAGATTTAGATCAAATAGCTTGTTCTTAATGCTTTCTGCCAATCTTGCTAGCCTTCTCATTGACAGGCACTTTGCCCTAATTCCCAAGTCTTCAATTTTCCCTGAATATCCAAATACTATATGTTTCTTATAGTCCAATTCAATGCTATTTCAACTGGCCTCAAGTCTCAATGATTTCCTTCCCAGCAGAATTATTTCACTAATTAATGAACTGTGTATAACTAGCAGTTAAGTATATGCAGTACAGCATTGCTCAGTATTGTAGCATGTGTCCACATCTTTATTCTTTATGCAGATTGTAAGCTTTAGAGGGCAGGTATCATGTTTGATACTATTGGACTGTCCACCCCAAGGAAACCCTGTGCATAAGTCTGGCATATACTTATTACTTGAGGTCTAGCTTCCCATAGGCCTCCTAAAAAGAAGGGAAGAATGTTATAAGAAGATGATCTGGATTAACTAAACTAAATCGTCCTGCAGGATGGATTACTAATACTCATGCAATTCATCTGCTGACACTTGAATTTGTAGCAATTTTCAGGGACTGGGGAAGAAACAGGAATTAGTGGTAGTAGGGAATCAACAGGGAAGAATTTTATGGAGACTCCCATTAATTCTGACTACTTTTCCTTATGAAAGTTCTTTCTGTCCTAAATATGATTTATAAGCTGCTATATACTCATTGCTGTGTGAAAGCACAGTTCCTTCCGACAGCTGACTAACAGTTCATTGAATTTTCAGTTTTTTTCTATTTTTCCTTCTTTTTAGCCAAAGCAAATAGTCATTATTGTTTCTATTTCCTGTAACAGTTATTGCCACCATTAATCTTTCCAATAAGTTTTACAGAGGCATAAATCTGCCCCCAGTACCAGATTAAGATAGATGATCAAAGGAATAGATACTTAAACTAAATATGACACAATTTTAAGGTAGATTACATTCTTTAAAAAAAATTGTATCTCAGCTTACTTAACCATCCATGACTCCATTCACACACTCCTGTACATTTATTTAAGAAATAATAAATAATATGCTCTATAAGGTAAGTAAATGAAATTTAGGACATTTCATTTAATTTAACATTTCAGTTTTAAAATATGGCACTTCCTAAATTTGAAAACAACCAAGATGTCCTTCAATATGTAAATGTATGAAAAAACTGGTATATACAATGGAATATTATTCCACTATTTTTTTTAAATAAGCAATTTGAGCCACAGAAAGACATGGAGGAAACTTAAATGCGTATTGCTAAGTGAAAGAAACCCATCTGAAAAAGCTCCATACTGTGTGATTCCAACTATATGACATACTGGAAAAGGCAAAACTATGGAAATAGTAAAATAAAAAGATCAATGATTGTCAGGAGTTCACAGGAAGGAGGAAAGGTGGGATGAGCAGGTGGAACACAGGACATATTTAGGACAGTGAAAGAATTCTGTATGATACTGTAATGGTAGATACTTGGCATTATATAGTTTTTAAAACCCATAGAATGTACAACACAAAAAGTGAACCTTAATACAAACTATAGACTTTACTTAATAATATATTAATATTGGCTCGTCAGTTGTAACAAACATACCACACTAATGCAAGTTGTTGCTAATAGACGACACCTGGATAAGAAATGGGGTGAGGAAATATGAGAACTCTCTCTTTTTTAAAAATCTTTATTTATTATTTAAATAGGCTCTATGCCCCACATTGGGCTTGCACTCATGATCCTGAGATTAAGAGTTGTATGTTCTACTGATTGAGCCAGGCAGGTGCTCTGAGAACTCTGTACTTTATGCCCAATTTTTTTATAAACCTAAAATTCTTAAAATATAGTCTATTAAAAAATATGGGAACATGATTTTTTCTCATTTTATATGCAATGAGTTGTATTCTTTAGTTAAATATTTTTTAAATCTCTAAGATGACTGAACTTTATAAGGGCTAAAGTTGTTAATGGCTTGTTCAGATAAATTTTAAAATCTGAATATAAAAATGAATGTTACAGTGAATATGTTCAAAGGTTATGTTGTCAAAATATATAAAGCAGTGGGCACAGAAGGATGGTTGATAAATATTATTTGAGAATATGCTATAGCACACCCAGAATCTGCAAGCTGTCATGCGTGGGTGCATCATCTCTTGTCTGCTATCCTTAATCTAGCCTTTCCTTCTCCGGCTTGTCAGAGCAGTGAATGGACTTTTGTTTGAGGGGAAATAAATGTCTCTTGTTTCATCTGTAGTCAAATTTTTAAAAATGGATCCTGACGTGTAACATTTTGAGAGGCTACGGTGTATATGGAAAGGATTTAAAAAATGAATGAATGAATTATGATGGTAATTCTACACTATTGAAATTAATTTTATAGTAGTTAACATTAAGTGCTCAGTTAATGACAGGCATTGAAGAAGTCTTTTATAAGCATTCATACAGCATTTACTTAACAAATATCTAATAGGTGGCTGCTAAATGCCAGGCATTATCTTATTTCTTTCTCATTATAACTCCATAAAATGAGAGCTCTCATTATTTATATTTGCTGATGAAGAAAGTGATATTTTCAAGCTTAATGAAAATTTCCCATGGTCATATAGTTAGAAGGTGGAAGAGGCAGAATTCTGACTTTAGAGCCCATACTCTTAAATCAGATGCCATACTGCCTCTTGTAATACATCAAACCTGGAATTTTGAAGCCGTATTGCGGGGCATAGCTTTATTCTCATAGATGGAACAACCAAGGAGATAAGTAAAGTGAGAGATAAGGAAACAGAGATGAGAATCAGGTCATTTCATTTTAAAAGTTATACATTTGGCAGAGGTGGAGGTGGTGCCTCAGTGGCTCAGTTGGTTAAGCATCCGACTTCAGCTCAGGTCATGATCTCATGGTTCCTCAATTCAAGCCCAACATCGGGCTCTCTGCTCTCAGTGCAGAGCACGCTTTGGATCCTCTGTCTCCCTCTTTCTGCCCCTCTTCAACTCACTTGCACATGTGTGTTCTCTCTCTTTCTCTCTCAAAAATAAATATATTTATTTTTAAAGTTATACATTTTTGAGGAACCAAGATGGTGGAACAGCATGGAAGTTTTCTTTGTGTTTCATGTTCATGTAATACAGCCAGATCAACACTAAACCATTCTGCACAACTAGGAACTGATTTGAAGATTAACACAACAATCTGCACAACCTCAGCCACAGAACTCAGCAGGTATGCAGTGCAGAGAGGTGAACTGGGGGAGAGAGAAGACATGGAGGGCAAGAAACTGTTTTTGCTTATGGAGAGAGAATGGGGGTGGGGGGAGAGAATGTGGAAAAAGCACCTTCCCCCCAAAAGCAGCTGGAGAGAAAGTGGAAAAGTGGAAACAGCCATAGGGACTGAACTAAATAGGGAGAAAGAAAGGAAGGGGTTAAAATTCCATTAAGACTCTATAAACGGGGAGTGCAGAGTCTGAAACTCTGCAGCTCATACCTGGTGGTGTCTGGTGGGAAGGGCGAATCCCCAGGAGCAGAGTGAAGTCTGAGGGGGTGGGTCTTCTGGCCACACGGGGAGATGCGGATCCCCTCTGGGAGGACATTTGGTAGAGGCGGTGAAACCTCCCCACAGGCAAAGTTCCCAGCAGACCCTGGAGAATGGCCACATCCACTGGTGTTGGGGGGATGACATTAAGGGTGAAGGCTGGCGCCAGATGTGTGTTGTGATTTACCATAATCCCTGAAACCCTACTGCTACATGATCCCGTGAACTTTTCTGGGACAAACTGGCACCCAGCTGCAGTCTATGGGCATTGGTAGCAGCACAGTCCCACAAACGTTCCTGGGTGCAGCCGCACCAGCCATTGCTCATTGAGACTGTCCTGCAGAGGGTCAGAAGAGGTCAAAGCCACAGTCCCTCAGAAGTGAGGGGTCGGAAAACACAGCCACATCTGAGCTAAAACGCAGGAGGAAGGTGCTGCCTGGCAGCCTGACAGCTTGATCATGGACAGTGTAAAAGCGAGGAGAAGATGGAAGCCAAAGACAAAGGACAGTGTGCAATTGCTGATTGGGTAGAACAGAGTTCGGATATTAGAAACTGGGTAGCTGGGTGAGGCCATTTTCACCCCTCCCGGGCATGCTCATAGAGACCTATAAGCACCACAACCATCCACCCCAGTAAGCTAAGCAGCGCCATCTAGTGGAGAATGGAGCTGTTACACTAAGCCCCGCCCAACTAGACCGATCACACTCTTCAGGAACACCACAAGTCTCCCCACCTGGTTAGTTTACAGGCTATAAAGTGCTTCACATTTTGACTTCTAGAGGAAAACAATGTAATTTCAATCATATTTTAGTGTGTTCACTGGTCCATCTATTCAATTATCTATTTTTTTTCTTTTTTGTTTCTTTTTCTTGAATACAGAAAGAGAAAAACGTTATTTTTATTTTCTATTTTTATTAAAAATATTTTTCTTTAATTTTCTCTACTATATTTTTTACTTTCTAATAAATTTTTCAAATTCCATTTTACTTCCATCATTTCATTTTATTCTATTTCGTTGTATTCATTTTTCAAATTTTCAAATGTTTTCTTTTCTTTTTTCTTTTTTCTTCCTTTTTCCCCCCTTTTTTTTCTAATCTATCAAGCTCCTTTCAACACCCAGACCAAAACACATCTAGTATCTAGCATCATTTATTTGATTTGCGTGTGTGTGTGGTTTTTATTTTTTAATTTTAATTTTTTTTGACCTTATTAATTCCTTTTCTTCCTTCATAATGATGAAACAACGGAATTCACCCCAAATGAAAGAGCAGGAAGAAACGACAGCCAGATACTTAATCAACACAGATACAAGCAAGATGTCTGATTCAGAATTTAGAATCACTATAATCAGAATACTAGCTGGAGTCAAAAATAGTTTAGAATCCCTTTCTGTGGAGATAAAAGAAGTGAAAGCAAGTCAGAATGATATAAAAAATGCTATAGCTGAGTTGCAATCACTAATGGATGCCATAACAGCAAGGATTGATGAGGCAGTGCAGCAAATCAGCAATATGGAGGACAAACATCTGGAGAATAATGAAGCAGAAAAAAAAGAGAGAGAGACTAAGGCAAAAGAGCATGATTTAAGAATTAGAGAAATCAGGGGCGCCTGGGTGGCTCAGTCGGTTAAGCGTCCGACTTCGGCTCAGGTCATGATCTCACAGTTCGTGGGTTCGAGCCCCGCATCGGGCTCTGTGCTGACAGCTCAGAGCCTGGAGCCTGCTTCAGATTCTGTGTCTCCCTCTCTCTCTGCCTTTTCCCTGCTAACGCTCTGCTCTGTCTCTCTCTCTCTCTCAAAAATGAATAAACATTAAAAAAAAAAATTAGAGAAATCAGTGACTCATTAAAAAAGAACATCAGAATGATAGAAGAGAAGAGAAAAAGGGGTAGAAGGATTATGTGAGCAAATCATAGTGGAAAACTTTCCTAGCCCAGGGGAAGACACGGACATCAAAATCCAGGAAGCACAGAGGACTCCCACAAGATTCAACAAAAACCAACCATCAACAAGGCATATCATAGTCAAATTCACAAAATACACAGGCAAGGAAAGAATCATGAAAGCAGCAAGGGAAAAAAAAGTTCTTAACCAACAAGGGAAGACAGATTAGGTTTGCAGCAGCCCTATCCACGGAGATTTGGCAGGCCGGAAAGGACTGGCAGGACATATTCAATGTGCTGAATCAGAAAAATATGCAGCCAAGAATTCTTTATCCAGCAAGGCTGTCATTCAGAATAGAAGGAGAGATTAAAGGTTTCCCAGACAAACAAAAATTAAAGGAGTTCATTACCACTAAACCAGCCATGCAAGAAATTTTAAGTGGGGCTCTCTGAGGAGAGAAAAGGTGAAAAAAAAAAAAAAAAAGACAAAAAGAAACAAAGACTAGAAAGGACCAGAGAACACCACCAGAAACTCTAACTCTACAAGAAATGTAATGGCAATAAACTTGTATCTTTAAGTACTCACTCTAAACATCAATGGACTAAATGCTCCAATCAAAAGACACAGGGTAACAGAGTGGATAAGAAAACAAGATCTATCTACATGCTCTTTACAAGAGACCCACTTTAGACATAAAGGCCCTTCAGATTGAAAGTAAAGGGATGGAGAACCATCTATCATGCTAATGGGCAACAAAAGAAAGCTGGAATAGCCATACTTATATCAGACAATCCAGACTTTAAAATAAAGACTGTAACAAGAGATGAAGAAGGACATTCTATCATAATCAAGGGGTCTATCCACCAAGATAAATTGTGAACATTTATGCTCCAAATGTGGAAGCACCCAAATATATCAATCGATTACTCACAAACATAAAGACACTCATTGATAATAATACCATAATATTAGGGGACTTCAACACCCACTTACATCAATGGACAGATCATCTAAACAGAAAATCAACAAGGAAATAATGGCTTTGAATGACACTCTGGACCAGATGGACTTAAAAGATATATTCAGGACATTTCACCCTAAAGCAGTGAAATATACATTATTCTCTATGCACATGGAACATTCTCCAGAATAAATCACATGCTGGGACACAAATCAACCCTCAACAAGTACTAAAAGATTGAGATCATACTGTGCATATTTTCAGACCATAACGGTATGAAACTCAAAATCAACCACAAGAAAAAATTTGGCAAGATAGCAAGTACTTGGAGACTAAAGAACATCCTACTAAAGATTGAATGAGCTAACCAAGAAGTTAAGCAGGAAATTAAAAAGTATATGGAAACCAATGAAAATGATAACACCACAACCTTAAACCTCTGGGATGCAGCAATGGTGGTCATAAGAGTAAAGTATATAGCAATCCAGGCCTTCAAAAAGAAGGAGGAAAGGTCTAAGATACACAACCTAACTTTACACCTTAAAGAACTGGAAAAAGAACAGCAAATAAAACTCCAAACCAGCAGAAGGCAGGAGAAAATAAAGAGTAGAGCAGAAATCAATGCTATTGAAACCAAAAAAACAGTAGAACAGATCAATGAAAACAGAAGCTGGTTTTTTGAAGGAATTAACAAAATTAATAAACCTCTAGCCAGTTTGATCAAACAGAAAAAAGAAAAGACCCAAATAAATTAAATCCATAATGAAAGAGGAGAGATCACAACTAACACAGCAGAAAGAACAACAATAATAAGAGAATATTATGAGCAGTTATATGCCAATAAAATGGGCAATCTGGAAGAAATGGACAAATTCTTAGAAACATATAAACTACCAAAACTGAACGAGGAAGAAATAGAAAATTTGAACAGACCCATAACAAGTAAAGAAATTGAATTAGTCATCAAAAATCTCCCAAAAAACTAGAGTCCAGGCCAAATGGCTTTCCAGGGGAATTCTACCAAACATTTAAGGAAGAGTTAACACCTATTCTCTTGAAGCTCTTCCAAAAAAAATAGAAATGGAAGGAAAAATTCCAAACTCTTTCTATGAAGCCAGCATTTCCTTTTTTCCAAAACCACACAAAGGCCCCATTAAAAAGGAGAACTATAGACCAATTTTCCGGATGAACACAGATGCAAAAATCCTCAACAAGATATTAGCCAACTGGATCCAACAATACATTAAAAAAATTATTCACCACAACCAAGTGGGATTTATACCTGGGATGCAGGGCTGGTTCGATATTTGCAAAACAATCAATGTGATTCATCACATCAATAAAAGAAAGGGCAAGAACCACATGATTCTCTCGATAGATGCAGAGATAACATTTGACAAAATACAGCATCGTTTCTTGGTAAAAACCCTCAAGAAAGTAGGAATAGAAGGATCATACCTCACGATCATAAAAGGCATATATGAAAGACCCAAAGCTAATATCATCTTCAATGGGGTAAAACTGAGAGCTTTCCCGCTAAGGTCAGGAACAAGACAGGGATGGCACTCTCGCCACTGTTATTCAACATAGTATTGGAAGTCTTAGCCTCAAGAATTAGACAACACAAAGAAATAAAAGGCATCCAAATTGGCCAGGAGGAGGTCAAATTTTCACTCTTTGCAGATGACATAATACTTTATATGGAAAACTCAAAAGAGTCTACCAAAAAACTGCTAGAAGTGATCCAATAATTTAGCAAAGTTGCAGGATATAAAATCAGTGTACAGAAATCGGTTGCTTTCCTATACACTAACAATGAAGCAACAGAAAGAGAAATCAAGGAATCAATCCCATTTATAATTGCACCAAAAACCATAAATTACCTATGAATAAATCTTACCGAAGAGGTGAAAAATCTATACACTGAAAACTATAGAAAGCTTATGAAAGAAATTGAAGAAGACACAAAAAAACAGAAAAATATTCCATGCTCCTGGATAGGAAGAACAAATATTGTTAAAGTGTCAATACTACCCAAAGCAATCTACATATTCGATGCAATACCACCAAAATAACGCCAGCATTATTCACAGAGCTAGAACAAACAATTCTAAAATTTGTATGGAACCAGAAAAGGCCCCAAATAGCAAAAGCTATCTTGAAAAAGAAAACCAAAGCAGGAAGCATCACAATCCGAGACTTCAAGCTGCATTACAAAGCTGTAATCAAGACAGTATGGTACTGGCACAAAACAGACACTCAGATCAATGGAACAGAATAGAGAACCCAGAAATGGACCCCCAAATGAATGGCCAACTCATCTTTGACAAAGCAGGGAAGGGTTCAGCAAACGGTGTTGGGAAAACTGGACAGCAACATGCAGAAAAATGAACCTGGACTTCTTTCTTATACCATACACACAAATAAACTCAAATGAATGGAAGACCTAAATGTGAGACAGGAAACCATGAAAACCCTAGAGAAGAAAACAGGCAACAACCTCTCTGACCTCAGCTGTAGCAACTTCTTACTCAATACGTCTCCAAAGGCAAGGAAAACAAAAGCAAAAATGAACTATTGAGACCTCATCAAAATAAAAATCTTCTGCACAGCGAAGAAAACAATCAGCAAAACTAAAAGGCAACTGACGGAATGGGAGACGATATTTGCAAACGACATATCAGATAAAGGGTTAGTATCCATAATCTATAAAGAACTTATCAAACTCAGCACCTGAAAAACAAGTAATCCAGTGAAGAATTGGGCTAAAGACATAAATAGACACTTCTTCAAAGAAGACATCCAGATGGCCAACTGACACATGAAAAAAAATGCTCAACATCACTCATCATCAGGGAAATACAAATCAAAACCACAATGAGATACCACCTCACACTGGTCAGAATGGCTAACATTAATAACTCCAGCAACAATAGATGCTGGCGAGGGTGTGAAGAAAGAGGATCTCTTTTGCACTGCTGGTGGGAATGCAAACTGGTGCAGCCACTCTGGAAAACAGTATGGAGGTTCCTCAAAAAATTAAAAATAGAACTACCCTATGACCCAGCCATTGCACTACTAGGTATTTATCTAAGGGATACAAGCATGCTGTTTCGATATCTAGGGATACAAGCATGCACCCTAATGTTTACAGCAGCACTATCAACAATAGCCAAAGTATAGAAAGAGTGCATATGTCCATCGACGGATGAATGGATAAAGAAGAAGTGGTATATATACACAATGGAGTATTACTCAGCAATCAAAAAGAATGAAATCTTGCTATTTGCAACTATGTGGACGCAACTAGAGGATATGCTAAGTGAAATTAGTCAGTCAGAGAAAGACAAATATCATATGACTTCACTCCTATGAGGACTTTAAGACCCAGAACAGATGAACAGAAGGGAAAGGAAGCAAAAATAATATAAAAAAAAAGGGAGGGGGATCAAACATAAGGGACTCTTCAATATGGAGAACAAACAGAGGGTTACTGGAGGGGTTGTGGGAGGGGGAATGGGGTAAATGGGTAAGGGGCATTAAGGAATATCTCCTGAAATCATTGTTGCACTACATGCTAACTAACTTGGATATAAATTGAAAAATTAAATTAAATGGTAAAAAAAAATTATACACTTTTGCCACATTTTGGTAAAATCTTTGAAGTTTCATTAATTTCTCCTTCTCCCAGTTCTACCTTAACTGGCAGTGTGTTGGCAAATGTTTAACAACTGGCTCTCTAATATGATAAGCCCTGATTTATAGCATTTACCAACTTCTGTGAATAAATATCCCACCGTGGCTGATACCAACACGACATAACTGAACACAAGGTTGGGAAGACCCATGAACTCACCATTGGTTCTTTTAACCTGGCTTCAACATACCACTGTTTATATCCTGTCAAAATTGGCACTTACTAGTTGAGAAGTGATAAATTCTAGAAGGAAACTCTTTTGAGGATTGGAAGATTGAAGCTTTATGATATTTTTTTGTACACTGGGCTTATTCCTGAAAATAAAAATCTAGAGAGAAGAAATAGTTTTCCTCAGGAGATTTTATGGTATTCCATTCAAGGACCTTTGAATAGTTTCTCAGGTGATGAACTGATCTCAAAGTTCTGGAATTAAAAACAAGGAGTGTGTCCAGCTACATAAGCCAGAGGTAGATTTTTACATTGTTGCCAGATGATTTGCTGAATTAATATTTGGATCAGTCATGGCCCTTAACATCAGCTGGTAGGGAGGAACAAGTAATGAAAATACGGAATAAAAATATTCCTAGAAACTCACGTATAAAGGGCTATAATTTATAATGTACATTCAGCATTCCCAGTAAGAGCCGATACTGGGAAAAGTGCCACACCACGCTGGCCTCGGCATTCTGGCACAGCAGTGCTGTGCTGGAAGGAACTGCTATCTGCAGCAACTTTCAGCCCTCTGTTTATGTACTACCTCAGGACTCAACAGCCAGGAGGAGTGCGAGCACAGGAAGCACGGGTATATCCTGAGGTGATGCTTTGGGGTGGGGGGAGGGGTGTTCTGCGAGCTGCAGGAAACTCACTCAGGGCCCACCTCCTAACTACAATAAAAGCCAAAACCACTTGTTCCTCACTTGGCTCAACCATTCCAGAACAAGCTTGGGTGCTTGCCACACTGTCCCCAGAAAATCTCGTTCTTCGATTAACAAACCTCTTCATATCCTCCGGGTCCATGTGCATCAGCATCAGTCTTGATACCCAGACCAATATCAAATTTGGGATTGATTTCGCTCTTGACAGGACAACCAGAAAACACTAAAACTAAGTCTATTTATTAATAACTAAAAGACCAGAAGATCTATGGCATCTTTACAGCCACACATTTATGTGGTTTGCGCCAAGGGAGGGAACACCTCCAGCTTTCTTGCTGGCTTCTGAGTGGGGCAGACAGGGAAAGGGAAGTGTGGGGCCTGAAAGCTGCTACTGGCCAAATACCAAAGTGGAGTCTTTGAATTTAGATATTAAGATAGTCCAATCTAGTTTTGCTTCAACTTAATGTGCAGAAGGGCATGGGTAGAGTGTATCTAGATCACAGCCATTTGCACTGGGCAATAAGTATGTGGAAGTTTACTGTACTGTTCTCTTTTGATATGTGTGAAATTTTAGATAAGTTTTTGAAAAGTGTAGTCCAGTCTAATATCAAAACGTCAACCTCTCATCCAACTTAAGCTTCTCACTTTTTGCCAGCATGGGCTTGGTTCAGGCTCAGAAATCTATAGAACAGAGTAGGGTATAATCCGTTTCTTTTCCATTTCTCGACTTCTCTCTGTGGCGCTTCTGGCTGCTATCTTGAGAGCTGGGAAGAGAAAGTGGGGACTGGCAAGGTTGTGGTCCAGCACTGGCACGCTCCAGAGTGTGGGAAGTGCCCAAATGCCGAGTGCTGGGTCACTTTTATGGATGCACACAGATTTTTGAGACCTTTCAATTGGGGTCTCCTGTAGCCCCAATTGCAAGGTGAGAATGCAATCTATGGTTGGCCATTTACAACACCCACGCCCACCTCATCCCCTCCAATTGTAATCCTTTTGCCAGGGATGCCTACACCTGGAAGAAAACGCTGCAGGGCAGGGTCTTTATCAACAGAGATCCATGATAGGAGTGCTGTTTACACCCAAAGCGGTCTGTATTCATCCTGCCTTGAGGGAATCTATAGACTGACTTCTTCCTCAGTCTTCTCCAGGTGAGAGGTCCTTATGGCCCTACACTCCAGCTAACCAAGGGAGTATCTGTAAGAACCGAGAGGCTGTGGTGCTAGCAGATTTCTGCAGCTTAACAAACATCCCTCAGGAGTGGGTGGTCACGCTCCCCGGTCTTGGCAAGTGCTCATGTCGCCCATGAGTGGCTCCCTGGGAGCTCTCCTCACAAAACTTGTCATGGAGCAAAGCCAGCTCTCTTTTCTTACCCCCAAAGGGTGATACACTGCATTCTGGCTACTGTCCCCAGAGAAAATCTTTACTCCTAACCTTCCTACAGTCCCTTTTTCATAAATACCCTAGAAGTGGAGTGTGGAGTTATGGGTGGCCAAACCATATTTTGGATTACCACTTAGCACATTTTGCCTAAATGCTCTGGCATCTCCTTTTAGAATGTGCAGACAATTAACACTCTTCCTTATCAGCTGTGGGGCCTCAGCCAAAATCCTAAAACAACAGGGAATTCACACTTAGTGTTCTCCCTCTTGCATTTGCGATCATTTTAAGGCAATGTTGCTCATGACATTTCAGGGGAAAAAAATGTATTATGAAACGTGGTTGTTGGTGGTTTTGTAAAACCTATTAGGAATTAGTAAGAACCCTATTTGCGTGATAAACACTTATAAGTACATGATACTGATGGACATGAGCATGAAAATGGCTCGCGATTTGCCTCTACAAATTACTGGACTCAAGTGATTTTAAAGACTAGGAGCTAAAGAAATCAGTGAGAGTTGGGGAAAGTCTACCTGTTACTACTCCACTGAATACTATTTAGAAAAATCTTTTTGCATGAAATCATGATCTAGAGCCTCATTCTTTTCACACCAGATACAACAAAAGAAACAAAAACCAAAGGACTGGAGGGGAAGATGCCCTTGCCCTGTGCCTACCAATGTTCTCGACCAAAGGAAAAAGGCAGGACCTAGTGACAGCTCAGATACTCCTAAAGATGAGAGACGAAACTGAGACAGGTACCGTTTGATACCATTCTTATTAAAAAGGGGACTTTCAGGTCAATTAACGTATAGCTCCTATCTTGTGTTCACTAAGAGAACTAGCCTTTTATCAAGTGGTATTTAGATGTTTCAAGGCACTTTATGTAACAAAAACAGAAACCTTTTTAAGTTCTACCTTTCAGCCATGAGTCTAAATGGTTCAGTCGTGGTGTGTGTGTGTGTGTGTGTGTGTGTGTGTGTGTGTGTGTGGAGTGGGGAGCAGTTCTTTTCAGTGCCATCTGGATGGCACTGTTCACTTTGACTCTGGGGATCAGAGTATGAGGTGAACCATCTGGATTCTCTTCCCCTCCTGGTGATATGTTAGAAGGTACTTGGCACAGAGGACAGATTTGCATGGAAGCAAAAATAATAAGGTAAGAAATGAGAGACCCTGAGAGACCAGCCCTTTGCTTTCAGACTGTGCTCCACAGAGCTTGCAGGGGCTGCCCCGGGGACCTGGGCAAGGGAGGGCCTGCAGTAGAAGTGTAGTTACCCACACAACCACCAAAGCCAGGCCGTTAGAAAGAGCTCTTTTACCGATTACGCTTTTGCTTGCCTCTGAAGGAAACCTGCTACTGCTGCTGCTGCTAATACTAATAACAATAATAATAACAATAATATTAAAAACAGTAGTAAGTTCCGAAAACAATGACATGTTTCAGCTCTTATATGCCCTAGAACAAGGGTTCAGAAGGAGTGAATGATTTTCCCAAGCTTGTGGCAGGGCCGTGCAGGAGTCCAAACCTCCTGACAAACCGTAGCACACACACGTACAGTTGTGCTGGCCTGGCTGCCTCCTCAGGGATCCCCCCACAATCCTGCCCTACTCTCCTCCCACCCCCTACCATGCAGGGACCCACAGGAACAGCACCTTCTGGGGGTGAACAGACTTCTGGGTTAGTCATCTCCCCTTCATTCTGTCTTAATCCCTCTGAATGTCAGCAAAAGCCAGGAATGAGCAACAGACTCTTCCAAAACAAATCTCTCTCATGTCTTTTTTGTCTTGTTTCCTTTGTGTGTCTGTCACTGAATAATTCTTCCTGAGCCTGCTCAGATCTCTGAAATCCCTGAGCCTGTGTTGAGGAAAAACAAGAGAGCAAAGCTGCCTGTGTGCACATGGATAGGTGACTTCTGGCATTTTAACATTACCGGAATGAATCCAAATTGAGATCTTTCCAGTCGAGGAGTAAACTCCAGAGGCGGAAGAAGGGGAATTGAAAATCAGTTCAGGAAGCTTCCATCTTCACTTAATAGATTGTTATATAGAAATCAGTACAACAAATGTGCCAATCAAATAAGATAAGGTTTGTGAATCACTTATTAACTCTGATGCACAAACAAAAACAAGAGACCCAAAGGCACTAGTGTGGTGGTCACGGGTTTCATGATATCTGGTTCTAGTCTTGGCTCTGCCACCAACTAGAAGTGTGAGAAGGTCACTTCACCTTTCCAGGCCTAGTTTCTTCCTCTATAAAATAAGTAGTTCCTGCCAGTGTTCACAATTTAGGATTCAATCACATTTAGGGAGCTAAACCAGATTTCTGGCACGGCTGCTTTGTAAGGCTGATTTTGACCTAAGCATATGCAATGCTAAATATAATGTTTTAACTGCATTTCTGTCTCTGTTTATGGCTTCTTTTACTAAGCCGACATGAGCCTGTTTGGTTTAAGGCTAGAGAGCCTGGGTGTGTTGAGCACATTACTGCCTTAACTGCAGCCTTTTCTGGAATTGTCTATGGAAAAACAGCAGGAATCTCAAGCAAGGCTATACTCTTAATAACTAGATAAACTGCAAAAACAAACGTTCTTATTAACTGAGTGAAATGTATGAATATCTGGGCTGAAATATTTCTATTTACAAAATAATATTTACTGAATGGCAGGAAGTCTGTTTCCATCCCTGGACAAAGCTACTCAGGGACTGAATAGCCCTCTTCAAGTGTCCTCTCAACATTCAGAAGGGGATTACCACAGGCAGACGCCGGGTGGGCCTAGAAACGTAGACTTCAACAAGCTCACTAGTTTCCTGCTAACCAGCCGTGCAGATGATCAGTAGTATGCCACCAACAAGGATCGCATGTGTCCCTCTTCTGTGAACCAAACAGCTCCCCACCAACAGCAAGATCTGGGAGCTAGAGCCTGCCCACTGCTCTCAGCACAGTCTGAGAGGCTATCAGGTAGTGATGACAGAATTGCACAGGGAAGGGATCTTGGCAGAGCCAGGGTGAGACAAGAGACCTGTAGTTTTGGGTAGTTTAAATTTTTTTTTTAAATATGTATTTATTTCTGAGAGAGAGAGCAGAGCCTATGGGGAGGGACAAAGAGAGAAGGAGACACAGAATCCAAAGCAGGCTCCAGGCTCTGAGCTGTCAGCACAGAACCCAATGCGGGGCTCGAACTCATGAACTGCGAGATCGTGACCTGAGCTGAAGTCAGACGCCCAACCGACTAAGCCTCCCAGGCTTTCCTGATGGTTTCATTTTTAATTGCAGATCAAAAGCCTGCCCTTCTGTGACCTGTGCCCAGAGACTTTTCAGGAATGCCTGAACCCAAGATAATGAAGTACTGATAGAAATCTATTTGGAGAGTCAAATGGGGAGGGAGATTGCCTTTGACATAGGCCATTCAGTAGATTATATGGAGGGGTGAAATGTAGAGTGTGTAAAAAGTGGACAATTCCTGTTCTTAAATTTGTTGGTGAAGAAAACCATAATGTCTTTAAATCACTCTTTTATAAATAGATTACTTTTTTTGCAGTGTTAAAAAACAAAACAAAACACAACACTTGGGAGCAAAGTAAACCCAATTGCCCAAATGCTATGGAATGAAAGTCAGCAAGTTCTGCATCTCAGCCATCAGGGAGCTCTCAGGAGGCCATCACTGGTCTAGAGAAGGTAAATTGTGCTCTGTGCGTGTTACCAATATGTCCAATTACAATGAACACTGGCGGTGGCATCCACAGAACCTGGGTCTTATGATGGCGGGAAGAACACTAGAAATGGAGAGCTGTCTATCAGTCACATATACTTGTTAAGCAGTTGAGGACCAAGGCAGCTCATCTGAAGAGGAGGCAGAAACTTGGCAGCAAATACTAGAAAGGGCAATTCAGTGGTGTGGGCTCCTCAGCAGGGCTGCTGATTGGCAGCTCATGGTTATAGAGTCCCCAGAGAAGCGTGCATGCGGGCTATCATGTTATTTGTGGATGGTTTCTACAGGGCGGTCTCCTACTTCTACTGGGGTGGGGGGGGGGGAGGGTGACAATGACGGTACAGCAATAGAAAAAGCGCCAAAAAATATCAAGAGAAGACCCAGTCCTTTAAAGACCCAGGCTGTTATTTAAAGAGTTTTTTTGGAAATAAAACATGTTTTTTCTCCTCTCCTGGCCCCTACCAACCTAGTGGGAGCATTGGAAAGGTGAAGAGACCCAAAAGTTTTCCAATCCGTCCACATTAAATAGGGAAGAAAAATGAAAATATTTTTGCGAATTTTAGTTGGTGAACAGAGAAGAAGAGCCTCTGTGTGGTACTCCTTAGTTTTCAAAGCACTTTGACAAAGTATTCTTTGCTCTTACTACTTCCTTTCACAGATGTGGAAAAGATGTCAAATGACATACAAATCCCACAACGATTTGTTGGAAAGTTGTGACGAGAATGCCAACTGACCAGACAGAACTTTCCTCTTCTCTTGGGTGGCACCTTTTCAGCTTCTCTAAACTTTTAATTTTTTTTAATGTTTATTCATTTTTGAGATGGGGTGGGAAGGGGGAAGGGCAGAAAGAGAGGGAGACACAGAATCCCAAGCAGACTCCAGGCTTGGTGCTGTCAGCACAGAGCCTGACATGGGGCTTTAACTCATTGAGCCGTGAGATCACGACCTGAGCCAAAGTCAGCTGCTTAACCCACTGAGCCACCCAGGTGCCCCAGCTTCTCTAAGCTTTTAAAGAAGGGATGAGTTTCAAATGATACTCAGGTAATGCTCAAATTTGAGCAGCTCCCAGCCTTTAGAAAAAAAAAAAAAAGCCCTTTTTATAATAAAAATAATATCAATTATTAGTATGATATATAGATAATATAGATGATAATTGTAATTTTTTGAGCACTCACTATATGTTGAGAATTTTACTAAGCATATTTGCATACATTGCCCAATGTAGTTCTCACGGCAACCCTTTTAGGAAAGTGACATTGCGTGCCCCACTTTGAAGATGATTGCTCTGGAGCACAGTGTGAAAGTTACTTGCAAAGGGGTACACTTGCCAGTGATTATTGCGGCTTGGATTTGCCCCCTAATGTGCTTTGTCTGTAACTGTACTGGCATTATTAATCCTGCATCACCTGCTCAAGTGAATGCCACCCAACCTGATATCTTGCCTGATGCCCTGTCACCAAGGATGGTTTTATCACTACAAGAGGTCTGTGCTCTTTACTCCAGAGATACCACATGAGAGGCTCTACATGACACTTTACAAGGCCTAGAATATTCTGGCATAATGGCTAAGAACATTGGTTTGCATTAGAGATACCTGGATACAAACACTGTTTCAGCAATGGACTAGTTGTGGCACCTAAGTTACTTAACCTTTCGGAGAATCCATTTCCTTTTCAATAAGTTTGGGCAACACTACCTACTTTATAGTGTTGATGGGAACATACAAATTAAATGCAGTAACTATATAAAGTGCTGGTAACTAGTAAGTCTTCAATATAGTGATTATGTTGCCTCTGCCTCGCTGAGATTTTCTGAAAACTCATCCTTGTTTGGTTATGTCTGCTCCACCTTCTCTCAGACTTCACTAAGAGGCAGGTATTTCTTTCAGATCATTAGGACCAACCATGTCAGACACTGTGCCGGGTACTTGGAACAGGGAATTAAACATTATCCTTGCTCTTAAGGAAATTACTTGACTGGTAAAAGGAGTAGGCCCAAAATAGTTACTGTACAATGTGATAATAAGGGCTTGAATATTGTACTTGGGAGCACAGAGGAGTAACTAATTCTATTTGGAGGCAGTCGAGAAGAGCTCACGGATGTGCAGTGAACAAGACAAATAAATGGCAAATCCAAATCCTGTATCTCCTCCAAGAGAAGTTGGCAAGATAGCACTTTTCCTATGGTCCTTTATGAGCATTGTGCCAAAACAAGGCAAAGACATTATCTGAGGCTGCCCTAGTCATGACATACCCAGGTTTGCCCACAAGGAGGAATGATAAGGCTTCTGTGCCAGGCTAAGACAGTGAGCACACAGTCCAGGCTTAAGCTTTGTACATCCTGTTCTTTGCTCCTAAGAAGGCTATTTCCCTCATTGTTATGAGTTTTCTATTCAAATGAGCTCTGCGGAGAAGATGGGCATAATTCCTTTCATTGGCCATCGTTTGTTTTTGCCCTGGTCACTCAAAATACATGTCTTTCATGTGAACTCTGCTCTCAGCTCCACCCATCAACCAAGAACCTTGGCCACCCCACTGTCTTCTGCAGCAGTTTCCTTGGCAACCAGGGTCCAGTCCCGGAGCTCACCAAACCACGGTGAGACCAAGGGAAGCCCTGCAGCAGTGTCAGCGCCCTCTCTGCTTTTAAAAACTAAGAGACCACTTCAGAGACTCTCTCTCATGCAAAACTGCCAACGCAGTTGCCATCACTCTGTGTTTGTACAACACCTTTCATCTGGGCACCTTAAAGCAGAAATGCTCTTGCAGCATGGGTCTTACCCTGTTGAGAGGAATGTCGTCGTCATTATTCCCATTGTTCCTGTAGGGAATCCGGAGCGAGAAAAATCAAAGGATTATCCAGGGGGCTCTTTTAAGGAGCTCCTGATGAGGATCACCTCTGAGTATATGAAACTTTCCAAACAGAGCCGGGCTTCTCAGACCCTAGCGTCTATGTGCATCACCTGGGAGAGCAGGGAGCTTGCTAAACACCTGGTTCTGATTCAGTCTGAGGTGGGACTTGTTCTGCATTTCTGACACGTTCCCAGGTGATGCTGCTGCTGCTGGTCGGAGCACTGAATTTTCAGTAGCCAGAGCTCAGGCTTTGTGTCTATTCCTGTGACTACACGTGTGCCCGCACTTGCTATGGATATGGGAGAGAAAGAAATATACACGTCTCATTCTTGCAGGGCTTTCAGTATTTTAAAACACTTTACTGTATGTTTCCCTTAGGCTAGCAGGGTAGGTAGTATCATCTCCCTTTCTTTTTTTTTTTCTGCAGTGACACATAGCTAATGAGCTTCCAGATCCAATTTTTCCTGTTTTATCACAAAAGACTAATCCATATAGAATATTTTTGTCTTTATTATAGTATCTTTGCCATTAGTATAGTGTTCATATATGAATTAGAAAAGCATTAGTATGACTATTATTAAACACACACATACAATATTGAAATGCTGTAAACCAAAGAGGGCTTAGGTTACTAGGAAATTATGTCACAGATTACAGAAAGGTTCACAGAAACATCTTTCTGGGGAAGGGGGTTTCTTTAGCAATGATGCTTCTTCAGAAACTTCCATATTCATAGTCAAGTGAACTTTGATACTTTGGCCCAATATTTACTGGCTGCTGTTTAGATTGATTGAAATTCCATACTTCTGGTGAGAATAATTAGATGTCAGGGAATAACCTACCTCCAAGCTGTAGTGTGTTGAATGATGTGTCCCCTCCCCAAGATAAAAGTCCACCTGGAACCTTAACATGACTTAGTTTGGAGTAAGAGTCTGCAGATTTAATTAAGGTAAGGATCTCAAGATGAGATCAGTGGTGATTTAGGGTGGACCCTAAATTCAATGATGACTGTCTTTGTAAGAGACAAAGAAGACACAGGGGACACAGGAATGGCATATGAAGATAGAGGCAAAGAATGGAGTCATGCTGCCCACAATCCAAAGAGGCACCAGAAGCTGAGAGAAGCAAGGAAAGGTTTTTTACTAGAGACTTTGGAGGAGACTTGAGACTGTAATTCTGATTTCTGGCCTCCGGAACTGTAAAACAATACATCTTTCTTATTTCAAGCCTTCAGGTTTGTGGTAATTTGTTGTGGCAACCCTGGGAACTAACGAACAACTCCTTCCATATCTTTCAAGGGTTAAAAATGGTCCCACCTTGGAAAGCTGCTTGTCTTGCTATCGATGCTTTGCTCTAGTGTCTCCAGACTTGGCCTCACCTTGGCAGATCTATGTGGCAACTACAGGGGAGTGTCGTGGCATTAGCCCCAGAGATAGGGAACTTTACTATTAAATAAGTGGAAATGATATTTTATGAGAAGATATATTTGTAGACTGAAATGGACTCACCGCACCCTTAAGGAACGTGAGTCCCAACTCAGAACTCATTCAACAAAATAAGACCTCTTAACTAATTCTTGATGGAAATAAAGATAAGGAAAGCTTTGGAGATGTTTATAATTATGAAATATTTATACTCTTAGACATTTTTATTTCTTGAAAGACGCTCTTTCCCTCAAGTTTTGTCCTTGACCTTAAGCTTTAGCCAGTCCCAGGCTTCCACAGTGGTACTGCCTCCTCCACAGGTGTTTCTGTCTTTAGCAGCTTCCTTGAGCTGCATGAAGCACTACTGCCATCTTGTGGCCGGGTTGTGCCACCACTCCCATTCGTTTGATCAGATTTCACTTCTCACCAACAGAGGGCAGGGATTGAGATCCTGGACTGTAGACAGGAACCTTGGTTTATAATTTTTAGCTTTTGGCCTTAAACTGTTATGGCAGAGTGAGATTTGAAATTGAATATTAAGAAGTATCACATAATATAACTTATTTTTACTTATTATTAAAGCAGTGGAAATTTACATAGCCTCCCTAGGGGTGAAAACATTCCTCATAGATATACTATTTTGAATTTCCAATTATTTTCTTAACCCCCACCCTCTGTATGCTGTAGTTGTAGCCAACAGGCAGGCACCTGGGGTAGGAGGATGATGAAAGTCAGATTTCATGAGGCCAGTTAACACCCAGTCTGCTACTGGGCTTCTCATTATGTTTGGAACTGAGAGGCCACCTAATCCTAAATTGTTGGAACTTTTGTTAGATTACTTGTTTATTTAACTTTCTAAACAACCAGGGTTTTGATGGCCTAATGTACTAGGAAATAGGATTTCATAGTTGGTGTGTAGCTTCTGTTATATTGGAAGAATTGTTCTCTTTGTCTCCATCTAACTTTTCACAACAGTGGAACTTTCCTGACTGACCTACGCCAACATTCCCTTTCCCCAACCTTTAGAGAAACTGCCAAGCAGGTTAAATCTCAGAGCTCTGTTTGGAGCAAGAGTGAAGGCTCTGGGACCTTCTACCCTTTTCTACAAATATCTAGAGACAAACTCATAAACTGTCCCTCGCTTCTCTAGAACATCATTTGAAAAGTTCTTGTCAAGAGAAACGGTGTTCCAAAGGAAGAGAAGAATTCCTAGAATGTTGCTTCAGAAGTGTCAACTTATCAATTTTAATCAGATGAATCAGAGATCTAAATGGCTGAAAGATCTTTACCTAAGCGCTGTTCTTAGTAGAGAGAAAGCTACCGGAAAGGATGGCTAACCACAAGGTTTTGCTTTCTAGGCCTGGGCATTCACACTTTTCTACTCAAAGTAAGATCCCCCAACTCCTATATCACCTGAGAGCAGGGTCGGCTTCGTAGGTGTGCATAAACTTGTGCAGTCACCTGGGGTCTTGCACTTGGAAAGGCCCAGCATTTGGCTTAATGCTCTGTTGCCACCATCTTGAAATTCTTAATTTTTAATAAGGGACCCCTGCATTTCTGCTTTGCACTGAGCATTTCAAATTACTTACTTTCCTGCCTGGAAACTTTTTAGAAATATATAGTATGAGGTCCACCTCAAACTTCCAAAATTGAACTTGAATTATAATGAGATCTCGAGTGAATTGTTGCAACATTGAGGTTTAAGAAGCACTGATCTCGGCTACCTCTGAGGTAAGTAGGGCTCAGATAGGAAAGGAGGGCTCAGAGTGAGTAGCAAGTAAGTCCTTGGTGGAGAACACGTGGGAAGATCTGCATTCTTTACAGCAGAAGAATCAAAAGACATTTTAGATTAGAGGAGCTGTGGATGGGTCACGGTTGGGAGATAACCGGAGGACAAAGAAGGAGAATATGGAAAATTATTTTACTGTGTAGAGAATAGCATCTCCAGAAAAATTCACTGCTAATATTACAGTACAAAAGTGAAGTTGAACAGTGAATACCCACTGTTTTTTTGACTTTGGGATAATGTCTGATCAGTGCTGAGCTATTGCTGTGTCGTGGAATGGGGCACGAAGACACATCCATTATTAGGGTCAAGTTGCTCTTCATCTTCTCACTGGACATTTCTAAGAATGTCCCCCTCTGTTCCTCTTTTAGCTCTCAAAGTTCCCCTTCCTCCACCCCCTTTTTCTGGACATGTGCACTTTCCTTTATATCATCAGAGGGTTTACATTTACAAAAGAACATAGTGGAAAAGATTTTGACCTTTGCTTTAGTTACTTTCAGAAAACGAGTAGGAAAAGGCTTCAGTAGGCCAACTGCTAGCAAGAGTGGTGGTGGATTTATAGAGCTTAAATCAATTTATAACTTAAAATTATACTGTTGTGATAATAAAAAAATTAAATAGTAATATTTTGGATCTTGTTATCATAGCACCCTTTTTATTGGCTATACTTGCAATTTTAATGAACTAAACTACTGTATCTCCAGTTTAGAAGTCTCCATATTGGTATGAATAATTTGAGAAATCAAAATTACATCTTTGATATAATGATACAATTAGATAAAGCAAAAGCAAACCAAACCAAAAGTGTCATTTTTATTTTTTAAGTTTATTTATTTATTTTGAGAGAGACAGAGACAGTGCAAGTGGGGGAGGGGCAGAGAGAGAGTGAGAGAGAGAGAGAGAGAGAGACAGACAGAGGGAGAGAAAGAGAGGGGGAATCCCAAGCAGGCTCCAGGTGGCCATTGTGCAGAACCCATGTGGGACTCGAACCCACAAAACCGTGAGATCATGACCTGAACTGAAATCAAAGTCAGATGCTTAATCTACCAAGCCACCCAGGTGCCCCAAATCAAAAGTATTGCTTTTAGAATACAAGTGGGAGAATAACATACGAGAAAAATCTTGGCTAGAAGCCACAAAAAAGTATGGAACTTACTTTGTTTCTCAACTGCAGGAAGGCTATAGACCCCTTGAACATTATAACTATAGCCATGTTGGGTGTGGGAGTTTAAAGTTCTATTTTTATCCAAAGGAGATTGAGTTTTAATAGACTGAAAATGGTGATCTAGGAGAAAATAGAGTTCTCAATTTTCCTGCCATTTGTTAATTCTCAATCATTTTTTGAAAAATTTTTAAATATTCATTTGTTTTTGAAGGAGAGAGAGATGGAACACGAGCAGAGGAGAGGTAGAGAGAGAGGGGGACACAGAATTCTTAGCAGGCTCCAGGCTCTGAGCTGTCAGCACAGAGTCCGACATGGGGCTTGAACTCATAAGCTGTGAGATCATGACCTGAGCCAGTCAGACGCTTAATTGACTGAGCCACACTGAGCTACACTCATTTTTTGTACAAGTTCTATGTGCCAGGGATTGAAGTACTAGTTTATGTCACTGTTTTTACCTTGGATAATTTCAAAAGTATTTACTAAGAGTTTCGTCAAGTCATTTCCTTCTAACACTATTGGAATAAAGCATAAAAGGGAGAAAAAATAAATATACTAGCCATGCGATCTACTATGGTTGATATAAGAGTGTAATGTTGATCAGGGTAAACTGAGGCAGGGCAAATTGTAAGGTAATTGCAGCCAAGGTAAATTGAGACCCTGGAAGCAATTCAATAAGTCTGTGAATTTGGATGAGAAACAAAACAAAAGAAAACAGAACAAAAAACTGCACCTTCCTTTGTTTTTTGTTTTTTTTTCATGTCTAGTTGAAATTATCATTTCTTTCAGTTGTCACTTTGGCAACTCTAGGCAATTTCTTTTAACGGTTCCTGTAGCCATAGCATAACAGAGCCTATGACCTTGTTGTAAATAAAATCGCAGATATTTTCATATCATATTACAGTTGTTGCAGATATTTTGAACTGTCATTTATGTTCATCACCACTTCAAAAATACGGTAGTCATTCAATCTTTCACTTTATTTAGCACACCATTAAAGAAGCCATATATATTATTACATCACAAATTATTTTTAAAATATTTTTAATTTTTCCAATGTAATTAGTTTCCTGTGAATCCTATGTACTTTTTAAATGAGTTTAACTTTGTTCTAAGGAGGAGTCCATAGGCTTCCCCAGGCCCCACAGGGGTCCAAAGCATACAAAAGATTAAGACCCTGTGGTAGAAGAAAGCACAAGTCCATAGAAAAAAATTGTTTTTCCAGACACTAAATAATAAAGTGTAGAACACAGAAACAACATCATGTTCATCTATTTGAAAAAAAAAAATACATTGAATGATGTATTGGAAACTAAATTCAAAATGGATGCAAAACCTAAATGTGAGACAAGAAATGATCAAAATCCTAGAGGAGAATACAGGCAGCAACCTCTTTGACCTTGGCCATAGCAACTTCTTACTAGATATGTCTCCTCTCTGGACACAAGGGAAACCAAAGCAAACATGAATGATTGGGACCTCATCAAGATAAAAATCTTCTGCACAACAAAGGAAACAATCAACAAAACTAAAAGGCAACTGATGAATTGGAGAAGATTTGCAAATGACATAGCTGATAAAGGGCTTAGTATCCAAACCCTATAAAGAACAACCAAACTTAGCACCCAAAAAAAACAATAATCCAGTTAAGAAATGGGCAGATGACATGAAAAGACGTTTTTCCAAAGAAGACATCCAGATGACTAACAGACACATGAAAATATGCTCAACATCACTCATCATTGGGGAAATACAAATCAAAACTACAATGAGCCATCACCTCGCACCTGTCAGAATGGCTTAAATTAACACAGGAAACAACAGATGCTGGCAAAGATGCAGAGAAAGGGGAACCCTCGTACACTGTTGGTGAGGATGCAAACTGGTGCAGCCACTGTGGAAGACAGTATAGAGGTTCCTCAAAAAGTTAAAAATAGAACTACCCTACTATCTAACAATTGCACTACTAGGTATTTACACAAAGAATACAAAAATTCTGATTTGAAGGGACACATGCACCCTGATGTTTATAGCAGAATTATCAGTAATAGCCAAATTAGGGGAAAAGCCCAAGTATCTACTGACTAATAAATGGATAAAGCAGTTGATATACATATATTTTGAAAAAAAATACATATATCATAGATACATATTATATATATGTCAAAACATATATAATGGAATATACTAGTCATAAAAAGTATGAAATTTTGCCATTTGCGATGACATGGGTGGAGCTAGAGTGTATTGTGCTAAGCAAAATAAATCAGAGTAAGACAAATAGCATATTTCATTTATACATGGAATTTAAGAAATGAAACATATGAGCATAGTGGGGAGAAAAAAGAGAGAGGCAAACCATAAAACTGACTTTTTCTTTTCTTTTTTTTGTAAGTAGGCTTCATGTCCAGAGTAGGACACAATACACGGCTTGAACTCATGACCCTAAGATCAAGACCTGAGCTAAAATCAAGAGTTGGACACTTAACTGAGCCACACAGGTACCCCAAATAGACTCTTAACTATAGAGAGCAAACTCAGGGTTGTTGGAAAAGAGGTAGGCAGGGGGACGGGGTAAATGGGTGATGAATATTAAGGAGGGCAACTGTTGTGATGAGCACTGGGTGTTGCATGAGAGTGATGAATCAAAAAATCTACTTCTGAAACTAATATTACACTCTATGTTAACTAACTGGGATTAAAATAAAAGCTTGGAAAAAAAGGGAAAATGTCCTTGACCAAAAAAAATGTATAGCTAATGCAAGAAGTTTTAATTAACACTTAATAAAAACCAAAAGCAAAACATTACAGAAAAACTTACTGAATGTATGGTGGAGTGAACAAGAACAAGTTAGTGTGATCTGAGTGTGTAGTTTCGGGTGATTTTATATTATGTGTTGATAGAACTTGAAAAATCTAGAGGAATGAAAGGATAATAAAATGCATGCTGATCGGAAAAGCCGTGGTCATGTCCTGTGGACTGCACAACAGGGGGAGCACCACTAGAATGAAGTGTCTGTGGAAGAAGATGAGTGAGAGGCTCCAGCATCTAAAAGAAGAGGTCTAAACAGGGTGTACACAATGAGAGAAAGAAAAAAGGTGGTGATTTCAGTGAAAGGACGTGAGTTCCTCTCCACCTGGAATAATCGGTGAGGACTCGGAGATGTGGGGGCAGACTTGCAGGTACAGTACAGGCTGGTAACCTCACATAGCAGAGGGAACTCAGGGAACATTAGGAGATTGAGAGCTCCTGGAACAAGAAAATTGCAGGGATTGTTAACTAAATGATCCAGGAAATGGCACTAAAAATGCTGATGAGAGTAGTTCTGCTGGGCTGGGTCAGAGAGGGAGTTCTCTGCTTGCGTTCCAGAAAGTGGTGCTGACTGAATGCAATCACTGGCCTAGAAAAGGAGTGAGCCATCAGGGGAGGTGGCCGGGAGTGGACGGAAGAAAGCGTATGTGGTATGGGGCATGGAAGTAAGAACTTCTGTGGCTCAAGTAGAAAAACAATCTTCTTTTAGTCTTATCTGAGTGTACAGGGAAGGAATAGTCCGGTGGTGGTGGTGGGTTGAGTATATAAGCAGGCACTAAAGGCTAGATTTGCCCAAGAGTTCCATGTTCAGGTACAGTCTTCACACATTTAACTTTGATAAATATTATATTTGATGCATAATAGTTATAATTGCTAACATTTATTGGGTGTTTACTATGAATTTAGATTTTATGTAAGAATTCAATATTTACTACTTACCTTAATTTTCAAAATAATGCTAAAAAGAGGGTGATATTATTATTCCTTTTAACAGATACGTTCTATTGTATGGTTTTATTAATTCAACTCTTAATACAACTTTGTGGTAACAGCAGGTTTCCCAATTTCACAAATTCCCAGTTGCATGAGGAAAGGCAAATTATCAACTTAGCCCTAGAGTTCTTATGTAAATCAAAATATATCAATTGCTATTGACATTATTACAATGGCATATCCCTCAAAATACTAGCCTGATATCCTAGAATATTTAAGCTTCTAGATGAGTGGCTTCTTAATTTGGAAGACAGGGAAAGATGAGTATCATCAGGAAGAGGGGGGCATGATTGGGCATGGTCAGCCTTGAGGACTCACTCGTTCCTCCTTCCCAGGTTTTGAGAGAAGAGAAGGAATGGACCTAGAGTACACAGAACTTTACCAGTAATTCACCTTCTAATAGCATCCAACTTTGCTGTAGGGCACTATGTGACTTGGGTAGAACTGTTTGGACTCTGGATCCAGGGCTGGACTCTCAACATAAGCCTGAACGTTAATATATTTCATCTCCCTGACCATAGATATTGGTTCAGTGTTAGGCAATGAATCAAGATGGTCCAAGAAGGTCAGGCCTGGGATTTTGCTGGGCTTATGGGAAGTTTGTATGCTTTTTTCCCCCTCTGAGGTTGTTGAACTATGGATTATGGATCTGGGACTGCCAGCAGCTATTTTGCTGTACTTGGAAGTGCTATCTGAACATGAAGCCAAAGAGAGGAAAGCAACATCAGGAGATGGAGAGAGACAGATTCTTCGTGATATCTTTGATACACTAGCTTCATTCAGCATGTGCCTGAAACAGGATCAATCTGTAGAATTTTCACTTATGCAAATCTATCAATTCCCTTTTCTGATTTATGCCTTTTCAACTATATACCAATTATTGGATTTAAAAGCATTCTGACACAGGATCTTAGCTTATAGAGGTAAGGTGGCCAGATTTAGCAAATAAAAATATAGGATGCTGAGTTGAATTTGTGATAAAAACTAATTTTAAAATTATGTTTAATTTTAATTATTCATTATTTATATAAAATTCCAGTGTAACTGGGTATTCTGTATTTGATCTGGCAGCCATATGTTGGGGTTATGGATGAGCTGTAGGTGACGTATTGGAGTCAAGATAAAGGAGGCCACTTTTGAAGTTGGGTGATAAAAGGAAAAGGAGGAATAAACTAGAAGGTCTATACAATAGGAAGAACTCTATTAGTAGTGGGTCTAATAACTGACCCACATCATTAGAAATCATTACACATATACCCATGGTGGATGTGGGGGCCAGGTAACACTGCCCATTTTGGGAGTTAATGGGAAAAAGGAAGAAGTGTGAGCAACGATTGGATACAGTGACCCCAGAGAACCTCTTTGTGGCGATTTGAAAAAGTAAAAAGAAAAGAAGAACTCATAAAACTTTGTCTCAAGCTATGAATTTAGAGTAACCTATGTGAGAACAACTAATAAAAATGTCATTATGTGAGGGCCATGATATTGATCACGTATTGTTCACACTTAGAAGTTGTGAAGACTCGCATATGTTGTGTCTTCTTAAGAGATACCTGAGGAACCAGGATGGAGGTACTACGCAGGAGATGGGAGCTGTGCAAGGCACTGATGACTTCTGAGCCCCTCTGAGGAGAAGGGACTGTATTCATAGATCAGAGTCATGGAATCTATTTTTGGGAGCAAATAACTTAGAGGCCGTATGGACTGACTCTAGGAGGACTGAAATGCTTTTCGGGGCTGGGGTTCAGGGCTAATCAGTTCAACCCCAAGATGTAGATTTTTGTGACTGATGCATAATTGAGGGCACTGCTGCATTGGGACTGGGGACCAGGAGTCAGGTAGAGGTACTCCAAAGACAATTTTACCTTGGAACCAAAAGATAAGTCTGGGGCTCGGCTAAGGACAAGTTTGTTCTATCTCCTTTAGTACTCTTCCTGAGAGCTGATATAATGAAAATGGTGAGTGCAGTCAGAGGAGGAGACAGAAGAGCCACAGGAGAAAAGTCTTAGAAAGAGGGTTCAGTGGATGGAGAAGAGTTCACCAGCTCCCTTTCTCTATTCCCCTGCCTCCTGTGCTAATGATGGCAGAGTAATTGGGAAACATGCAACAGGAGACCTGAGTGGCCGGAATGGGTTGGGTAGTTTCCACATAAGCATCTTTGCTGTAGATGTCTTTGCCTCAAGCATTTTTGCCCCACAGCTAATGGGCTGTAAGGCAATATTGCTGTGAAAGATAGAGTCATGAAAAATAAAAGAGGAAGATTCATTAAAAAGGACATAAACATTAAAAATAAGTAAAAATAAAAAGGCTTTATTGTGAAACACAAAATATTTGAATACATTTAAAACGTATGTGGATGCAAGGCACCTGGGTGGCTGAGCCTCTCTCTGACTTCGTGATCTCATAGTTTGTGAGTTCAAGGCCCACATCGGGCTTGCAGCCATCAACGTAGAGCCCACTTAAGATCCTCTGTCCCCCTCTCTTTCTGCTCCTTCCCCATTTGTGCTCTCTCAAAATAAATAAAACATTTAAAAGAATGTATGTAAATTCATGGCAATGCTATGTATTTAACAGATTTTTTTGTGAATTGTACCTAAGTACTTGTTTTTGAAGGTCTTCATTTATAGTATTATACTTTTTTTTTTTTTGCTTGTTGATTTGTCTCTTTGTTCAGCACATACTTTTTGTTGTTGTTGTTGTTGTTATATCTTCTTTTGTTAAGGAAGGTATCAGTTTCCAAATACTAGGATGCATATTTGTAACTCAGTTTTGTATTACATCATGAAAGTCTTCTACACTGTTGTTTTTGGCATATTGTTCTTGACATATTGTCACAGGTCTGTTGATAGATGCCCCAAAGTACTATGGTTTCACAACTCCCCACCACCATATAGGTCATTATGAGAGTTAAGACTTACATATATAAAAATGGGAATACTATGTTGATGGATAAATGAAACCAACTGTCAATCAGTTGATGAAATCAACAAACTGTCAAACCAAACTGTCAATTTTTTTTGTAATCTTACAGGGTACAATTGCCTAGTAGCCGATTAGTTATGTGGTGAAAATGTTTGCAGCAAACATACTTGTGGCAAAGATGTCTGTGGTAAAGGTGCTTATGGCAAAAGTACTTGGAACTGGCCGGGAGTTACCTCAAGGCAGGAGAATGGTTTGGGTTAGAGTTCTTTCCCGTCCGATGGACTCTTCATTCTTAAAGATCCAGCTCAACATCTAGTGGAGGATGGGACGTGTTTAGCAGGGCAGGCTCTGGAGTCAGACTTTGGTTCAGGTCCCAGCTCCACCACTAACCGGTGCTGTGACCTTTGGCCTGTTGCTTAGCTTCTCCAAGCTGTAGATCCTTTGTGTGAAGTAGGGTGATAAAAGTACTTAACTCTTCAGGCTGGTGTGAGAATTGAAGGCAATCCCCAAAGCTTTTTGTATACAAATCAAAATAAGTTCCTGTAATTATTTCTTTGTATCATGGTCTCCCTTAGGAGATAGGGAGCTCCTTTAAGACAGATCAGTTTTTTTTTTCCTTTTTCCATCCCAAGTAAATAACATCTAGTACCCAACAAAGCCCTTAATAATGTTACTTATGTGTAATCAGATCATAGATCTCAAGGTGGGATTTCCAGATGTTAAATTGTCAGAGTCAGCAGGAAACCATGAAGACTTGGCAAAATCACTTTCCCTCCTGTTACTTTCTCTCCACCATTGTAGGCCCTCAAATCATAATGCTGTGCAGATTTACCTGATTTGAAGAGAGATTTCTGCTTTCCTGTCTCGTCTAGACAAAGAATTTTCAAGCTGTATTTAGCTGCCTCCTATTTTAATGTCAGATTTGCCCCCGCCCTTGGTTTTGCCTTCCTTGGTTATGTGCATTAAACAACTCTGCTCTGACAGCTTGTTGTAAACTGAACCAATCTGTTGTTTGTTTCTCCTTGACCCATCCTAACAGATAATTTCATGTCTTGTAGACCAAACAACTGGTTGACTCAATAGGGTAAAATTCAGTCAATTGCTTATAAAATTTTAAACAGCTTATGCAGTGACATGTCTCGCATTGCTTTATTGTCTCAGATTTGATATTTAGTTGTGTTTATTTTGCTTTAAGTTAAAGTTGATGTGATCTAAAAAATATTAAAGGCTTTTAAAAGGTAGATTAGATCCCAACAGCAATTTTACTAAAAATGTACTGCAATATGAAATTATTGCTTACCAAGTATTTTGTGAGGATGATGATTTTATGAAATACATGAACACACTTTTGAAGAAGAAATATAGTCATAAAATTAAGAAATCTAATGATTTTTCTTTTAACATATGACCTATAGAGACTGATCTATGATATTTGAAGAAATATTTATTCCCTAAGATTCTAAGATTCTAAGATAAACTTGCTTGGTTTGTTAATTTGGCCTACTCTAAGGCAAAGGTCAACAAATCAGTCAGGGGTTCAGAAAGAAAAGATGGAAAGACGAGCCAGATACTTTGATGAGAGACGCAGAAATTAACATTTTGATATCATATAACTGGAAATGATTCGGCAGTTGGACAATAGAGTTGTCTCTTTTATTAGCACACTCAAACAGCAGCAGAAAAACAACTTTCCATTTGATTCTTACTGAGATTTATTGTTTTTAATAATGCCACTTTTCAGAAGTATAGTCATGTGCTCACTTAGACAGGCTGACAAAGTGAAAACTCGTATGTGATGCAAAGTACCCTTTGGGTGTAGATTAAGACATATATAGTGCAGTGACAAGTCAAGTCAAATGCCCACAGCAGACAACAAATCCCAGCCACCCTTTCCCATGATCTGGCTCCCATTTTGCACCATAGAACCCACAATGGAAATCTGGCAAAACATAGAACACAGATGGCTACCAACTGACATGAAAAGTAAATTTTATTAAACATGTTTACATACATGAGTTGTTCATTTTAAAAGCACAGGGGAGTGTTAAGACAAGTGGTCAAAATAGAAAGATACTACCCAATTATAATTAGTTGATTGTTGGCCACTAAGACAGAACGGAATCTAGTAGAAGTGCACCAATGCTTCAGTTCTTCCTGCTCAGCATGGTGAGTAGTGGTCAATCTGTGCCCTGCGGAATGATGGGCAGATAATTCTGGCATGTGTAAATAATAATAAATAATTCACTTGGTGCAGGCAGTATGTCTATGGATTAAAACCTAGTGTGTACACAGTGTCTACATGTGTTACAGCCCCACAGTAGGAATCTACACCAAAATATTTATTAGAAGGAATTTGGTCCATACTACATCACGTTTTCCAGAGGGTAAAAAATAAGGTCCATCTATAGACATTTCACCCCAAACTCACATATGGAGTCTGGCTAAAACCTGCAAAATGTCTATAACAAAAATGGATGGCTTAGATTTCTTGGTTATTTCGGTATAGTAATTAACGAGCAAACTGTACAAGAACATGCAACATACAAGCTGTCCTAATGTGGAACTAACATACATTATTAAATAACCCTTCGTGGTTTTTTTTTCATTTTTTTCAGTTTTTTTTAAAAACATGCATGCAGCTTTGAACAGTTCCAAGTCATGCTGCTCTATTTGTGTGATCACAAAAGTTGAATGACTCATAAAAGGAGGGAGGACGTATCAATGCACCTGCAGAGTCTGCAGTTGGTAGCACATGTACAGAATGTCACAAGGGAAATTCAAGGCCAAGAAAAACTCAAATGAAGAAAATGCAAGTTGAAATTTGACTTTGTTTTATTTTCCCCCCCAAAAGTAGGATATTTTGCATTAAAAAATCAAGCTTTGTGCTTGCATCAATCTCAAAGAAATGTAAACGAAAATTTGATAAAAACATTACTTTAGTGCAGAATGTTTCCACTGGAATTTCCAGTGGAATATTGGACAGCTCACACCATGCTCTTTCCAGGGCAGATGGGCATGTCTACACTGAGACATGGCCGAGGAGCCTGGGCATAGCTGAAAGTGTCTTAGGCTCAAATCCATGTCTAGTCACCATTTTGGGAAGTCAAAAGTATAGTTTATACACATGAGCATATACTTATTTTTTGGGATATCAGGAAGAAAATGTTATTACAAGGAGTGTTTCCAAAGTACAATTATGTGGTTGGTTTTAGTTCCCAGCATTAGTTGCAGATTGACTTCTCTACAAGTCTGCCATGAAAAACGATGGAAAAAATAAATTACTGTTTTAGAACACAAACAGATACGTTCTTCATTTTAAAAAAGTGATTCTGTGATTATTTGTTTTAGAAGATGACTTTTTGTTTTCTGGGTTTGTACACATAAGACTTTGAAAACTTATAAAATGAAAGCCAGTGAAATCCTTCATTGGCCTCATCTTGCCTAGTTGCTGAACACTTTGGGGAGATGCCACAGAGACTATTTCAGCCCTTTTTTGGTGCTTTTGGGAAAAGAAAGGAAGGGTCTTTGTAAGCATCATGAGGCCTGTCATGACATATCCAAAAACTAGTGGAAATAACAAATACAATGAAAAATAAAGCAAAACAAATCAAGAAACCAAAACCTAACAAATAACACACAAATAAACAAAACACACAAAAAACCAAAACTTCTCAAACACCAGGGAAATAACACTGCTTGTGGTCTGTGCAGAAATGTGTAAAATACAACTTTTCACAGAGTGAGAGTTTCCAGTTTGTTCAATTTGGGGTGTGTGTGTGTGTGTGTGTGTGTGTGTGTGTGTGTGTTTGAAGTTTCCTCTTTTTCTGTTTGTTAGAAGCATCAGTGACTCTCACTAGCATGTTGACTCTTACTGTAATTTGATAGACTTCCTTGTTCTGTCATATGAAGCCAGGTTTTAAACAACAAGTGGGACATATTATTGAAAAACTACTACAGGCAAAACACAAGTTGATTGTCTGTCTCCAACAATGCTTTTGATCATGAAATATCTGGTTTGGATTATTATCCTGAAAGGTAGAGTTTCACTGGAATGACTCTGGTAGGAGTTCACTATGAGCGGATGCAGGGAGGCCCAGTTGAACTTTCCAGAGATGACTGGGAAGCCCGGCGGGTTAGGGGAGTGAGTGTGGGATCCACCAGGGATGATGGTGGGAACAACTTGTACCATCCGATTACCATACTGGATAGATCGAGTTCTTCCAACAAGATTTGAGCCACACCCATAAAGCATTTATGGTCCATTCTGCCATAGTCCCCCCAGACGATCACCTGCAGAGACACAGAAATGCAATAAATCTCGAATGTCTCTTTCCTTCATATTTGAAGAATTGAAAGAAACTACTCTGCAAAAGTGGGCCAGTCAATGAATGAGAGGAAATGAATATAACTGACACTAAGGGGGAGGACCAGATAGAAAGATACTAACATTAAGGTGCTCTAAGAGATACTTCACAATAATTTTTAGATTAGATAGAAAGCAACTAATGTTACCATAGTCAATGAGGGGTATTATCTATATAAACCATGGTAAAGAAACATATACACAAGTTTGTTTATATATAAATTCAATAACTTCTTAAGTAATTAGTATCTGGTAAGTGATGTATAGGGACATAGAGATATAAAAAATAAAACTTGTACAGGTTAGGAGCATGAAACGACACAATTCGGTATATGGTGTGTATATGATGGAGTATGTATAAAGAATGAGAATATTCATTAAATTCCTTTTATATTATGTACTTGTTAGTGAAGGTTGAAAAATAATTGTAAGCTCATTCCTTTTGAGCATCTCCCTGACAATTCTGATTTGACAAGGTGATTAGTAAGTCAGTGAGCTTACAGGCAGTCAGCACAATGTAGGTCAACTCCTACTGGTGCCCGATAAGCATTCATTCCATTATACTGACTGCTGAGGCTCTATTTTCCAATCCTTTGGTCATCTGGAGACGTTCTCAATTGAATTCATTCGCCTGCTTCACATAGGCAGGAAACCTGCCTTTTCAATTTACTGAGCAATTTTGCCAAATTATTTCATCTCTGTGATCCTCATACATAATCTTTAAAGGAGGATAATGATATTTTATGGACACGGTAGTTAAAATGTTTAAAGAAGTAATGTATGTAATTACTTAACAATGCATCCAATATTTGCCAGTCCTGAATATTCTCTTTTTCTTTCCTTTCTTCTTTGTATCCCATGTCTGGCACATAGTAATGCTCAATAAACTATTAGCATCATTTGCCTTGATTATCTAACTACCTACCTACCTATCTACCTACCTACATACCTATCAAGAAGAGGGGCTGTGGGAGGCAAGGCAAAAGCAGAAGGAGAGGATGGAGAGAAGGAAAAAAAGAAGAGAGAGAAAATAAAAACTGTATTAACAGATCCACCAGATAGTTTTAATACTATGTATTATTTATATTGCAAATTAACAATTTGGTTTTTTCTACTCAAGGATGTTACACTGCATTTCTCCTTACTGAAATTTATTCTCTTCATGTTTGACCACTCTTGAGTGTTTATTTGGATAATGTGGACATTACAATGTGAAGAGTCAAACAAACTTTTACCTACCTGAAGAACTTTACCCTGTGGACTTTCGTCAAAAACCAGGGACTGTTGATACAAAGGATCAAGGGTTTTTCGTGCAATTCTTGTCTTCTTCTTGGCTATACAGGCCCCGTTTTCCAAAAGATACACTTTGACGTATGGAGCTGAACAAAGGTAACATGTAAGAAGTTAATCCTTCAAGTTAAACTAATTTTATTAGAGAATACTTTATTAGAGAATTAGAGATGCTTATTGAGAGTTTCCCATTGACTATTTAAATCACTTCAACTTTCTAGTGTTCCATGAATTCTATTCCTTAAAACCCTTATATTCCCATTACTGCCATTTTCCTCATTTCACGTAAATGTATGTGGAATTAACCTAAGACTGACTGACTTGGGGTATACCTGGCTTTATGGTTCACGTTTATTTATTTATTTATTTATTTATTTATTTATTTATTTAATGTTTTTATTTATTTTTGAGAGACAGAGAGAAACAGAGTACGAGTGGAGGGGGGCAGAGAGAGAGGGACACAGAATCTGAAGCAGGCTCCAGGCTCTGAGCTGTCACCACAGAGCCTGACACAGGGCCCCAACTCACAAACCGCGAGATCATGACCTGAGCCGAAGTCAGACATGTAACAGACTGAGCCACCCAGGCGCCCCTACAGTTCACTTTATAAATATAATATATAAATATAATAAAAGCACATTGTTTCTTTTTTTATGATTGGAACTAAAAAATTTCCTTTTCATTTGTAAATGTGCAGAAAAAATTAATTTAATTTGATAATACTCTTATTTAGACTTTCTGACAATATAATTGTGCAAGGATAACCCAGATCCAATTTTATAGAATCAAAGAATACAGAAAAGCCGCCTTTTTAATCAATCAGATGATGCAAAGTAGAGCATATAGAATTCAAATGCAACAAGTATTTTGATTTTTTGCTTATATCAGATTCTCTTCTTCAAACTCAGTACCACGTTTTCTTACCAGGTGTAGACTTGGAACCAGGTTTTTGCGTGAGGCTTCGTGCTCTAATAACTTCAACTTCTAACTGGCCCTTTTTATCCTCCATTCCAATTTGTATGTCACCTGCAAGTGGAAGGGAAACATAATGTTTCAGCTTCTTTGCAGTTACATGCAGTTACAAAAAACAAGATACGTAATAATAGCCTCCAAATTATGATCTTTATGATCTTGATAAGAAACCCTAATTTAGAGTTCCCTGATCCCACATTTCTTCCCCTCCTTCTAAATCAGGTTTTGAAATGTTTCTCTTTATATTTCTAGTACTAATCCATGTTATTAGAGTTCCATATTAGTTTATAAATCACTTAATTGCAACAATACTGGATTTAACTTATTCTTATATGCTAAGCTTTCTTATCCATTTTATCACCTAATATATAATACTTCTTAGTAAAAAAGTATAATTGTATTTTCATTATCTAGAGAAAACACCACTATTAATGTTTTGGTGAATATCCCATCTCAGAAGTACTTTCTCTTTAACTAACTTCCTCCTTACTTCGTCTCTTTTTCTCTCTTTCTTTCTTTCTTCTCTTTCTTTCTTTCTCTCTCTCTCTCTTTCTTTCTTTCTTTCTTCTTCTCTCTCTCTCTTCTTCTTTCTTTCTTTCTTTCTTTCTTTCTTCCTTCTTCCTTCCTTCCTTCCTTCCTTCCTTCCTTCCTTTCTTTTCTTCTTTTTCTTCCTATCTATCTATCATCTATCTATCATCTATATCATGACCATACATCTTTAATTTATTGACTAGAGGGACCAGTGAATGGAGATGTCATTACTTGTTTAACTAGATCCCTGTGGATGGAAATATAGGCTATCTACATTGTTGCTATTATAAATAGCACTGCAAAGAACAGCTTTATAGAAATTTTTTGTGTACTTGGTCAATTATCTTTTGGGCATAAATTCCCAGGTTTTTAAATATTGGGTCTAATTGAATGGACATTCAGAAATTCCATTTATATTGTCAAGTATCCTTCAGAAAGATTGCCAGTTTGTACTACCACCAGAAGTATCTGTCTTTCCATATTTTATGCCCACTAATAGTGGTATTAGTAATGTATCTAATTTTTGTCAGTCTGATGGTTAAAAAGTTATAATTTGTATTTCTTTGATTAATAGAGAGGCTGAGCAAATGTCTAAATATTTTCAGTTTGTATTCTTTCTCTTATGTTTTGCCTGTTCATATCCTTTGCCCATGTTTACTAAGGCGATCATCATTTTCTGATTGATATGATATGATCTGTTTATTTTTGAGAAAGAGTGAGCAGGGAAGCGGCAGAGAGAGAGGGAAACAGAGAATCAAAAGCAGGCTCTGCGCTCTCTGCACAAAGCCTGACGTGGGACTTGAATCCACAAACCGTGAGATCATGACCTGAGCCAAAGTTGCACGCTCAACCAACTGAGCCACCCAGAAGCCCTTGATTTTTTGATAGCTTTGTATAGAATTATTTTTCCTTTTAGGAAACTTGTAGAATCTTCTATTAATGTCTGGTGTTGTGAAATTCCATGATGATGTGCCTTTTTGGTGACCTATTTTCATGCATTTTGCTAAGTATTCCATGGGTCCTTGCAAGCTAGAATCTCATGTCCTTCAGAGGAATATCTGTTGTGAGTGTTACATGTAATTTTCTCCATTCATCATTTTTCTTTTAACTTAATTTAGGGTATATTTTGCTAGTAGAAGTTTCCAATTTATCTGGCTTTGGTTTGATCCTTTAGAAGTTCTTTCCCACTCCAAGAGCATAGAAACATTTACGTAAGTGTTTGCCAGTATTTTCTAGGGTCTTTCTCTACCCAATTTCTCCTTTATAATTAAATCTAAAACATTCTTTAAAGTTTTTAAGTAGGGAGGCAATTTCATTAATCTTTTTTTGATTAATGAAACAGTTATGCCAACATCTTTTACTGAATAATCCACCATCTTTCCAGGCTGTGAAATGCTACTCTTGTCCTACGTTTAGATCTACCATAGACTCTCTATCTTGACAATTCAAAGATTGATGACTAACTTTATTTGTTTTGTATAATGTCTCAAGTTAGAAACATGCATTAGAAATTAGAACCGTCATTTGAAACCAGCAATACCCTAGCTAAAATGTTGCTTCTCACTTATATTACTATTATGATACTTTAAATGACCTTGTCAATCATGAGACATCAGTTTTCCTGTGGGGAAAAAATGATTCTTACCCATTGCAGGGGTGGCAAGGGTTTGGCGGCCAACAAGCTGAGCTGGTCCCAGTCCATCAAGAAAATCACTGAATTGACTGTCTGCTCCTAGTCGTACTCCAGGAAATATTAAGCTATTAGCAAAAGGACAAAAATCAAAACATTAGATCTCCTGGCGTTCGTTTCAGTAGTGTCCATCTGACTGTTCATTCTGATCATGAATCATAAACACTGGACAGTTTGCTTAGTGGTTCTTTGCATTCACTGCCTCTGACCCAAGTGAAGCTCAGCACTGACTGGGAAAAGGTCTAAATAAACTCTCAAGTTAAGAACTGATGTTCTATTCAGAAGAGCTTAATTATAGTTTTTAATATACTAAATTTCCTGGACACCTACAAATAATAAGTCCCTACATAAGTATACTATTGACATAAAATATAAGATCCAAATTTTTATATGATGAACTTTATATAAATAATTACTCATGAACATTAAGTAACAATGCTAAATTTTAAAAAATGCCTGATAATTTCTTCAAGAAATACCATAGCAAAGTACAAATTCTTATTTACAAATAAAAAATGTTAACTTACTCATTTTTTAATGAACTACATTTTTATATTATCTGAGATTTTTATTTAGGTCAAGTGGAAAAGAATTGATTAGAATATGTCCGTTTCTTACTACCCCGTGACTACCTGAACTCCCCGGGATGTAAATTCCAGTAGAGGGTGACTGTGCCCTTCTTGTTTCCTGATGTACCCATGTATCAAGAGCCATGTTGGCTATATACTTGGCCTTCAATGAGTAGTTTTTGAATAAGCACATTTCTGTAGGGATTTATTATTTCCAATGTGCTTTCTCCTATATTACTTCCTCACAATCAAGGGAATTACAGAGGGCACAAACTATTATTGCATCCAGAGGCCACAAAAATCAGTCTAGAGAGGTTAAGTGGCTTATTCAGGTGGAGGTAAATATTATTTGATTTATTAATTTTATATCAGAAAATACTGTCCCAGTCTTTCATTTGTACGTCACATTAAAATATTTCATCAAAATTGGCATTTTGTCAGCAAGTTCATCTCCATAACTTTCATGCCTGCTGATTTTTGCTCTTAGCTATATGTTGCTGGGACGATGTACATTAATCATTTGATCAAGTAAACAGAATTTATAGTTTCAGGAATGGGTAAGGATATCATTAACTTCGCCTAATTTTACTTTATTTTCTAAACAGAACAAAACGATTCCAGTAAAGTCAAATAAATTATTACTATTAGATTGATAAATGAGATTTTTGAATGGCAATAAATAATTACTGAAAAATTTTGCACACACTCAATCCCCAGGTAACCCACTGCAGAATAATAATCACTTAATTGTAAGATCTATCACCTCAGTAAAAGTTTGGTTTTACCAGAGAAATTCTCAAGCATAGAAAAATGCAGGATTTTTTGCAGGATCTATATGTTAAAGCAGACCAAGGAAGTAAATCACAAATCTAGCTATATTTTTTCAAGATTAATTAATTTCAAAACTAACTAAAACCCTTTCATCACAAAAATAATGAGGAAGGTGAGTTTTGGGCTCTTTTCCTAAGGTAAAAAAGAGTTAGTGATGTTTTAAAAACAACAAAAAAAATTAAGTTCCTATCATGAGAATGTTAGACTTACTTGGAACCCAAAACAGTTTGAAGAAAATTAAGAATATGGGAAATTAATTTTCACTTCTAAATTTATTTAATTTTTTAAATATTTATTTATTTTGAGAGAGAGCATGAGCTGGGAAGGGACAGAGGAGTAGAAAGAGAGAGAGAATCCCAAGCACACTCCATGCTCAGTGGGAAGCCCAATGTGGGCTTGATCTCACGACCTGGGGATCATGACCTGAGCCAAAATCAAAAGTCTAAATTTTAATTGAGGGGTGACTGGGTAGCCCAGTTAGCTAAGCAACCGACTCTCGGTTTTCGCTCAGGTCATGATATCATGGTTTTGTGAGTTTGAGCTCCACACGGGGCTCTGCGCTGCCAGTGAAGAGCCTGCTTGGGATTCTCTCTCTCCCTCTCACCCTGCTCCTCCCCCACCTGCACTGTCTCTGTCTCTCTCAAATAAATAAGCTTTAAAAAATTATAATAAAAATAAATTTTAATTCAGATTTTCGTGAATGGGCCAGATGATGAGTTTCCCCATGTGAAATAACCCATTCAATGTAGCATTTCTACAATAAAAATCCAGTAACGGACTATTATTAGCTTTTCTGGATGATGGAGATCTGTTTATTCATGTTAACCGGCTTCTCTTCATACCTTTGAAAGGTCTGTGTGACCAGGTGCTGAGGTGTGTCCATGTGTATGTATCATAAGAGGTAAGGATGTTTTAAAATGGAGGGATGATCTAGTTTGAAGCTGCGGGGTACATGGGCAGCTCAGTCGGTTAAGCATCTGATTCTTAATTTCGGCTCGGGTCAGGATCTCATGGTTTATGGGACTGAGCCCTGCATTGGGCTCTGCATTGACTGCGCTGAACCTGCTTGGGATTCTCTCCCTCTCTCTGCTCCTTCCCCCTCGCTCAAAATAAAATAAACATTAAAAAAAAAAAAAAGAAAGAAAGAAGCTTCACCATAACCATTGGTGGCTTTGTTATTTTACCGGTGATTACAAAACCCGTGGTTTTTAAGCCATACAGATGTGCCAGCGTCACTTACTTTCCCTCGGAGCTGTAACTGTTGATGCTGCCGTCAGTAGACTCTCGACTTGGCTGCCTTACCATCTTCCTCATCTCTGCTGCCATTCCTGTTTCTGTGCTTCTCTGTATGGTGCTCTTTAACTTCTTGTGGCCTGATTCTGACAAGAGAAAATACGAGAAACTCTAAGTCTTGTTTAGACAACTTCTCCTTGAATATTGGTTGATTCTGCAAATTAAACAATTATGCATATAATTAAAAGTTTACTCAGGAAAAGAGAGTATAACAGAATAATCTGATTAGCAAAATCTCTTTGCCAACAATATGCTCTGGCCAAGAGGGGTAGCAGTGGAAGGGAGACTACTGCCCCTGTTCCAGAGACTGCCTGAATCTCAGTGAACCAAAATGAACGCATTGTATTATTTCTGCTCAAGTTATCAACTTCAAATGAAAAGTAGGATTTGGCACTGAACTGCATTATGGTGAAATATAATACTGAACAACCTGAAAGGAACATTCCCAACCTGCAATGTTCCAAATGTGTGCGAACAGAACCAAATGAATGGGCCTTGTCCTTTAAAGGAGACGAGATACAGGGAACCAAGCACGAAAAATACCAGTTTTGGCCATGTATCAGCAATTCCATTAAAATAAACAGTAGTATTTTATTTAATAATTTTTGGAACACATTATCATACACGATCTCATTTGAGATGGCACAGAAGGATACCTATAAACTCCAAGGCTTTATAACTATCTCCTAGCTTTTGGGCTGAGTTGGATGACTTCCTATTGGCAGTTTTGAGTGTGAGTCTCTTTTGGCATTGTGAATTATAACGGCTGATCATTTTCTTAAACTCAAAGTTCGGAGCAACTTCTTCAATCCACTTTGAAATGCACTAACTAGCAGTCTATTCACAGCATAAAAATGGAATTCTCAAACATTTATTTGGTTAGAACAATACCAAAAGGTTAGACAGACTTTTAACACCTGCCACACTTTTTCCATCGACACATTTGATATGTATTTCTGGTTTTCTTTCAGTTTCTCACAGTTATCATTTAATGCCCATTAATATATGAGAAATGCTCCATATGTATAACTATATACATTAACTACATGTGTATACACACATAAACTCTTCAATTCTCATAAAACCTCTGTGAAGCAGGTGCCCCCAAACACTCCCAAATAAATCATATGAAAGATTGCGTGTTTTCCTCTCATTTTTGGTCACTGCAATCCTTTTGCAGATTGTCTAATAAAAGATATAATTGGTTTTGCTATATGAACTCAATGCTGAATATTCTCTACATAAAAGCCACGGAAGTTCCTTAAAAACACAATTCTGAATATGTTATTTCCTTGCTCAAGATCTTGTGCTGGTTTATAATCAAAAGAAAATCCGAAATTGTTACAATGGCTCATAAACGGCAACATAACCTGGCCCCCGGCTCCGTCTCCGATCTCACACTCTGCCTCTCGTCCCCTCGATCACTGCTCTCTAGTCACATGGGTCCTGCGTCTTCCTGAACACTCCAAGCCTGCTGCTTCAGGGCCTGTTTTCCTTCCTGTCTTTCCCTTCTGAGTTTCTCTCCATGCTCCTTCACTTCTTTCAGGTCTCTGTTCTTTCACCCCCTTAGAGACGCTTTATCTGGTCCTCATCACTTTTTACCTCCTTGGCATGCTTTATATGTCTTCAGAGCACTGCTCTGTCTGTTCTCCAATGAGAATTAATCTCTGTGAGGAGAAGGACATTGTGAATATGGCTCACTGTTATCCATAGTATCTAGAAAACTGGTATCTACCAGGATCACACCACACATACCAATGTGCAATTTCCTCATTCCATTTAATATATCTGTAATACACACAAGTCTGTATTTATTCTTTTTAATGACTGCACTGTGTGTGATCTCGTAATTAAACCATGTCCTCATTGATGAGCACCTGATGTTTCCAGTTGTTACAGGAGAGTTTTTATAGAACATATTTCTAGAAGCTAAATGCTAGCGAAAGGGTACAAATCTGTTTAATCTTAACAGCTTTTTCTAAATTGCCATTCAGAAACATTGTAGTAATTTAAATCACTCCTACCAACATTCATAGGATGTATCTATTTTCCCACCTAAGGCTCAGGAATTCTCTCCCTTTCCCCTTTCTAGTCTCTGTCTTGCCTACTTGACTTGTCAGTGTAGAATTTGCAGTGACTTCATTTATTGACATTCTAGTGCTGTTTTTATTTATATATTGATTTGTTTTTCTACTGTGCCTCCTCAGATGTAGGTCCCTTATGAAGTCACTATGGTGGGGCAACACTTCGTTCACACACGCATCCTGGCTGGGTCCCATTTGAGGGGAAAGACAAGCCCCAAGGATGTATTACCAAACTAAGCCAAGCAGAGTTATGCAAATGTTTACCTAAACCAGCAGGAGGCAATAAACCCAGGGTGGAACACCAACTTCCTATTAAGAACAAGTACTATCATGGCTAGAAAAATGAGGGCAAACTTTACATCTCAATGGTGGAGTGATGCTGCAAACTAGAGGAGAAACAGTTAAGAGGATCCGTAGTGGGGAGGTTCAGGTTATTCGCTCATTCAGTTTTTCATTTACCCACCCATCCGTCCACCCATCCACCCACCCAACCATCCAACAAATATTTACTAGGCACCTACTATGTGTCATTCACTGTTCTCGGTGCTGAAGAATGACAAATTTCCTGCTATCATGAAGCTTACATTCTAGTGTATGTATATATACAAGCAAGGCAATGAACAAATAAATATATGTCTGGTAAGAAGTGCTATGGGGAAAAACAGGCAGGATAATGGAGGATAGCGGGGGACAGGGTAGAGCAGCAATGGCTTTATTATAAAGGGGTCAGGGTCTCATTAGTTCGTCAGTATGGAGGAAGTAAGGATACAGACAGAGGGGGCAGGGAAGTGATACCCATGGTGGGACTGGTCCTGGTGATTGTGGGAGGGAGTCTCTGAGTAACTGGTGGTCAGGAGGGGGCCACTGTCTTCTCAGTAGCACACAGGTTCCCTCTGCAGTCTTTCCAATGCTGTTGACGCTAGCCAAGTGGCTTTAACACCAGAGATCTCAGGGTTTGGTGTACAGCTGGCAGTGCAGGTGACAGTGGAGGGCAGGCCACCAGGCAGGCAATCATTTCCTTACTCAGGTTTCACATGGTTGTCACTTATTACATATTTGTTCAATGAATGAAAAACATGTAAAAGTGAAGAGTCTATTAATTTGTTTATATTATGTAATTGGAATATCAGGTAGTCTTAAAAAAGGTTTGTTTACAGGGTGTCTTACCTTTCTTAGAGCAATTTTAAAACTTAATAACTTCCAAAACATAAATGCTGCACAATTTGAGGAAACATTTGAGAAGTTGGTTGTTGAACTTTCTTTTACACTTATTTAATTTTATGAGTTTGAATAATACATTTTTAAAGTTTTTGTTTTAGTCATTTTGAAGACAGCAAATGTGGACTGATATCTAGCTCTCGTCTTATTCATGTTAATAAATATTCATTGAAAAGAGCTTTGATGAACTAGATAATTTTATAAAGGCCCGAGTAAAAACTGAATAAATAGTTCCAGTTATGAATTTGTCTTATTTAAATTCATAACAGCTTTAATGTTATTTAGAATACAAGGGTTGGAAAGAACATTGTTTTGAAGATGTGGAAACTAATTTTGGAGAAGTATGATTCATGGGACAAATTATTTGTTCACTGATGATTCATAATTCATGTTCAAATTATTTGTTACGCTGAGCCCAGCCTTTTCCAGATGCTGGTGATACAGGAATGAACATAACAACAATTCCCCTGCCCTAGTGGAACTTACATTCTAGTGAGCATAACGATTTGCTCAATGTCAGGCTGGTTAGCAGCAGAGGCTGGATTAGATCTTCTGAATCTCAGTCTTGTGATCACTCCTTTATATCCCAGTTTAGGAAAACACAAAGTCTAATCTCATTTATTTTACAAACAGAACAATGGTTTAGCCACACGTATATTTTCACGTATACATTCTCATATTTAAAAACTTCGTTAAAATCACAAAAATTCTATACAGGTGCAAATGTATACAATTATCTGTATCTAACTCTGTACATATGTATCGTATATGCTACATATATGTAGTTTAAAAATATCAATGTAATGCATTAAACCACTAAATAATATTACCATTATTTACCAATTATTTGTATCCATTAGAAGGATCATTAACCTGGTTAAGATATGAAGTCTCCTATCAAATTATGAGGTGAAACTTTTGACTTGAAACCACTATCCCAAGAATTAGACAAAGAACAAACGGATTAGAAAACTAGACTATTTTAATACTCTATATTCACAAACACATGAAAAATTAGTAAAATCCAGTAATTTGTGAGCAATTATTTTCTCTTGCTTTGAAGAAGAAACTTTCATAGACTGTTGCAAAATGTGTCATGTTTACATATTCATTATTTCTCTCTTTTCATATTGAGATGTATGCTATACTTAGAAACATGCTACTGATTTATTAATTCACTCTGTAAATACCCATTAAGTAGCAAGTATCTATAACCTAATAGGTATTTTTCTAGGTGTTACAGCTATAACAGTAATAAGACAGGACAGTGAATATAATAAACTAATACAAATAAGTTATGACCATTTTAGAATTGGTAATCATCATAAAAAATAAAGCAGAAGAAACTGTCCCACTAGAGTGAGTTACTTTTGATCAACTGGGTAGGGAAGGCCACTTGTGAGAATGCACAATAGGAGCCAGTCATGCGAAGATCTAAATGAAGTGTTATCCAGGGAGAAGGAACAGGTGCAAGACTCTGAGGAGTGACTGACCTTCCATAGCTCGTCCAAGAAAGCTACAGAAAACTGAAGTAAGACGGACGAGGAGAAGATGGAATGAAAGAGGTTGAAGGAGCTGGTGGGGTACAACCTGCAGGAAAATAGCCTGGGATTTGTGCTGCGTGTGGTGGGGAGCCAGAGGGCAGGGCCATGATGTGATTTACATTTTCAGTGGATCATTCTAGCTGTTGTGTGAAGAATGAATTGTAGGAACTAGACGTGGAAGCAGAGAGGGACGGGAAAGCTACTTTCCTACCTGAGAAGAGATGAATAGTGGCTTCAGTTAGGGAGCAGCAGTGGAGATACGAGAAGAGGGTAAGCTTTGATTATACTGTGAAGTGGAACAGACAGCACTCGCTCTAGACGTATAAGTGGTTTAGAAAAAAAGAACAAATCAATAACTTTTAGGTTTTTAGTTAGGATAACTGGTTGAATGGTAGTGTCATTTACTGAAAGGAGGAGGAATTCACTGTGAGTGGTGGAAATTATGAGTTCTCTTTTGGATGTTTGAGGGGCTTCCTAAATTGCCATGTGGAGAGTAAAGCAGGAAGCATGTATGAATCAGGACCATGAGGGATAAGTCAGGGTTGGAAAAAGGTAGGTTGGTAGTTAGACAGACAGACAGGATATATTGGCACACAAATGGAATTAAAATCTATAGTACTAAATGTAATAGGGAGGAAGTATAGATAGAGATAAAAAGAGTAAATAGAATGGAGTCTGCGACATCTTCCACACTTAGAGGTCCTGAAGAAAATCAAAACTATTAAGGAGCCTACAAAGGAAAACCTTTTAAGGCATGCAGAAGAATAGATAAGTGTCATGGTGCAGAAATCAGAAGAATAAAGTGTTAGAAGTTAAAAAATAAAAAGTTTTGTTTACTCCTTAGAATTTTTGTAAGAAACACACGCAGAAGGGGTGACAGAACTTGGCTCCATGGACATCACTGATTTCAAGAGAAACAGATTTGTGAAGTAGTAGGAGTGAAAGGAATGACCAGTCAGAAGAGAGAATGAGATGTAGTATCTGGAGAGTCACATAGGATACGGAAAGGTTATCTATTTCTTAAGATACGTGACATTAGAGCCTATGTCTACGTAGATGGGAGTGATTAAATGCACAAGATAAAATAAAACATTTTTATATCTAATATTATTGGTTGGAAAGGTGGGTAAACACAGATAATGTCTGATAAATCATCTTTTGATCAAAGTATTCTCTAATGCCAAATGATTAGTCAGTTGTCATCAATTAATTTGAAAAATCAGTATGAAAATATCACTTAAACAGTTCAATCTATAAGATATATGCAGTAATGTCCTATTACCTCACAAAGAAAAACTAGAGAGTAGTTTTGGTTATCCTGAATGTGAAACTGAGATCAGTGATAAAAATTATTTTTTCTATGTACAGGGACAAAATTTAGTTATGTTTTTTTTTTTTAATATTTTTTTGTATTAATTTTTGAGAGCAGGAGAGACAAAGCATGAGCAGGGGAAGGGCAGAGAGAGAGGGAGACACAGAATCAGAAGCAGACTCCAGGCTCTGAGCTGTCAGCACAGAGCCCTGATGTGGGGCTCGAACTCACAGACTGCAAGATCATGACCTGAGCCGAAGTCGAACGCCCAACCGACTGAGCCACCCAGGCGCCCCTTAGTTATGTTTTTAAAAAGAAAAGTTGTAGTTAGTATGATTTGGTCATTTATTCCCTTGTTTACTTATTCATCAAACTCTTCTCTGACTGCCTTGGGTCCAGTTCGGCATACGTAAGAGTGGACAGGAAACAGGCCCTGCCCCCAACCGTGTCATTGCCTAGTAGGAGACACAGACGAACAGAAATTTAATTGTGATTCAGTATAAGTACGGTATAGGCACAGAGGTCTTATTTTATATTATTTAGCTTTAGGCATTTTTCTTATGTCTCATAATGTGGAGAGAGGAAGAGAAAGGAAAGAGAAGGGACACTTCAAACAGTGAGTGTGAGTCTGTGCTTGCTGTGCTACTAAATGAGCATGTAACCCGGTGAGATTGTGAGGTGAGAAATCTTCTCTTGCTTTACTTTGTTTCAGTTCCTGAAGATAATTCTGGTGTTTATATTTCTAAGATAGGCTTCCCAAAAAAGAAAAAACAAACAAAAAACCAAAACCAAAACAACCAAACCAAACACTTTCTCTGGTGTTCAAACAACACAGCAGCAATACAGTCAACTAACAGTATTGGATACCCCGAGAGACTATGTTGGTATCCAAGGGATCGTAAAGAGAAATTTTAACTCCATACAGATGGTGAAGGGGGGGGGGGTTGTATTTTAGGCCAAGAGGGTGGCATATTTAAAGGTTCTGACATGGTAAAGAAATAGCCCCTTGAGAAAATTGTATTTCCAGAATGACCAGCATTCAGTGAATGGTGAGTAAAGACAGAGAGAGTTGAAGCGAGAGAGTTGGCAGGGTGGGGCCACGCAGGACCTGTTATCTAACTCTCTCAAGGTCTATCGTGACATATCATTTGGGTGGCTGTTGTGATTTATTCATGTGGTTCGTAATGATCTCAGGGTCTTGGTCTTCCCAATATCAATATTGTCCCCATAAAGCTGTAACTTGTATTATATGAAAATATGATACAGGAATATTGGCAAAGGTCTTCAACAATGACTCTTTAAAAGAAAATATTCAGGAGCTCTCTTCTGTTGATATCAGATGCTTCCTAATGTTGTCATAACCGTGTAGACCTTTTTATTAGGTAGTCTGTTCTAATAGTGCCACAGTCTTTCTTCTTTCCTAGGTTTTAAACAAACAAAAATAATCCTTTTGTGTTATGCCAAAGTTTTTAAATATATTTCATTCTAAGCCAGATAAGAACAACTTATAAACATTTCATAGATCTGAAGATTACTTTTGGAAAACTGCATGAGGGCTCTTTGACTTTACAGGTTCCCTTGTTTATTTTTTTTTCTTCTCATTTTCCAGAGACATTTATAATGAAAGAAATATAGTGATCAAGAAAATAAAAAATAGAATCATTAAGAATATTTTTGTGAGATGGATGGAATAAATTCCCTTGTTGATATTCAAAATACTTCAAATCTTTTTCAGTGATGTGCCTATACTTTTTCATTTCACTGCCATAACCCAAAAGAGGTAAAATGTTTTCTGCCATACACTTTAAGTTCTCTACAGATACGACTTTAGAAAAGGGATTCATCTGTACTGAACACTGACCTGAATTTTTCCAGCTCTTCTGTGGCTAACAGTTATTCTCTGGTAAGAGACCTGGTATTGTTCCAAGTGACTGTAATGCCTGCTGTCATATCTGTTCGGTTCACTCAACCACACTTGATCTTTTCAGCAAAACATTTGCCAATGTCACATGGACTTTTCCTCTTGCCTGGCAGGTGAAAATGTAAGCAATAGCAAGTTCAAGATGCTCTTTTAAATAATATTCAATTGAATTTAGTAAGGCTTCCAAAAAATCCTTAGATGAACAGGTTTACCGTCACTGAGACCATAAGATGGGAGCAGTCAAATGTTGAACTTCTCACTGCTGTTAATTGATTTCACAGTCTCAGTGTTTCCAAAGAGTTTCTGTGTTATGGACTGAATTATGCTCCCTCCCCCTCAATTCATAGGCTGAAGTCCTAACCCCGAGTACCTCAGAATATGACTGTATTTGGAGACAGGGCCTTTAAATATGTGATTAAGTTAAAATGATGCTACTAGGAAGGCCCTAATCCCCATCTTTTGGTTTCCTTGTGAGAAGAGGGCATTGGGACACAGAAGAGACCTACATGTGACGAGGGCAGCCATTTGTGAGCCAAGAAAGAGGCCTTAGAGGAAAGCAAACCTGCTCATACCTTGGTCATGAATTTCTAGCTTCTAGAACTGTGAGAATATACATTTCTGTTATTTTAACCACCCAGTCTAGTTTATTTTGTTGTGGCAGCCTGAGCAAACTAATGCATCGAGGGAGTAGATACTGTTATTTTAACATTCTGAAACTCTCTTCTTACTTAACAACTTATTAACAACTGCAATGATCTAAATATAATTTAAAGCCCCTAGGGATATATAAGCACCTAAACGGTCTGAGGGTGAGATTAAGCCCCAAAAAGTAGGATGAACTTACTTTAGGTTGCCTTGATAAAAAAATGGTCTAAAGTATTACATGGATATACGTTTTTTTTTTTTTTACTCTTTTTCAGTTTGAATTAATACCTTAGATGAATCTGGGTTTTATTTATGGGTTATAAACCTAGAATATCTCCTTATTATCTACCATCCTGATTGTAAAAAATAAAACAATACTTCAGGCAAACCTCATTTTATTGTATATTTCAGGTTTTGATTTTTAAAGTTTTGCTTAAAGTCAAGATATTACTATTTAGAGAATCCTTCCTCCTATCTGGTTTCAAAAGGCAGTCTAACATTCCAAGTGTTAGGAAATGGCTGAACAGGAAGTGGTTTGAGGGGCAATTCTGGAATCTGAATGTCTGGATTCAAGTACCAACTCTACCCCTATTTGTTCCATGCCTGCAGGCAGCATACTTGGCCTCCTTATGCCTCACTTTCCTCATACATGAAATGAGAGGGACTGTGATACCTAGGACAATTTTTGAGTATTAAATGAGATAATCCATGTAAGGCACTTGGGACAGTGTGCGCCTTTTTAAATTATATATTGTTACACAATAAGATGTCCAGTATTTTGCTCAGATTAAGTCTCCAAGTTGAATGATGCTAATTCCCCTTGCTCCACTCAAAGCACATCTTTTTGTGTCTCATATTTAATTCAAAATGTTATTTAGAATGAAACATAATTAAGTTGCAACATGTCACGGATACTACTCATGCCCCAAATATCCATTCTTAACCTGTTCTCTTAGTGACAGAAATTCCCCCATCCTCCCATAAAGACCAACCACATAATTCTTTTCCTTCTTCCCTCTTGATGGTATGGGGACATAATGGCAGGAGCAGCTACTGTGATCTCGAGATGAAAGCACTTGTTGAAGGACCCTGGCACAGCCTGGGTCCCTAACATGATGGAGCCACTACACCAGCCCCAGATTAGATTGTCCACCTGGACTGTCATGTGATAGCCTTGATTAAGCCACCGTATCTAAGGGTATCCTGTTACGGCAACCTATCCTATATCATAGTACACAGTATTCCAAATAAAACCCAGTGTGTATTCAAAAAATAAAACAATAGTTTTGTGGATAGTACAACAATTCTTTAGCTTTAGATAAGACACTTGGGTTATATTGAATTGTTCCTCTCTAGTTTTATATTTGGAAGAATAAGCCTCTTCTAATAATAAGGTTAATGGAAAATTTTCTTCCTTATGAAGTCTCAGAGAGTGTAGGGTTAAAAGGGAGGAAATTAGCAATAAATAAATAAATAGTATCATTACTGTAGACAGGATTTCGAGAAAAGATGGTGGAGTAGGAGGATCCTAGACTCATCTTGTCCTATGGATACACCTACATAATGCCTATATCAGTGTATATAATCCAGAAAACGACCTGACGCCTGGCAGAACAGACTCTCTGCAGCTAAATGTAGAGAAGAGTCCACACTGAAGAGGGTAGGAAGGGTGGAGACAGGTTGGGAGCCAAATGTACCCACAGGACTGCCCATGAGAGGGAGGGACACTCCAGACGCTGAGAAGGGAGAGGAGCAGACCTCACACCAGCACCCAAAATACGGGGGGCCCACACTGCGAAAATGAATCCCCTTAATATTTGACTTCAAAAACCAGAGGAGCTTAACTTTGCCAGTTCTTACAATCAGCGGGGCTTAATTAAACATCTAGAACTTTAAAAATCAGTGGGCTTGGCTCTGGGAGAGCTGGAGGGAAAGAGGAAATTGAGTCCTTACCCTTAAAGAGTTAGCTCAACAAACAGCCCCACTCAGAGAGAGAACAGAAGCAGCAGTTTGAAAACCACCTAGGGTATATAGGAAGATTTATTTACTAGTCTCAGAGCATGTGCCAGAGTGGCAGAGATCATTGAGAGACTTCTTCAAGAACAAGAGAGCTGCGGGTGTCATCTCCCTCCCCTATCCCCAGGCTGAGCTACAAAGACCCCCATGGGAACCAGCACAGCATGAACACTCTCCATCTACCTTGCTAACAGCACACCCCACCCCTATACACTTCTGTGGATCTGCTCTCTCCATTCAGGCCTACAAGAAGTTTTCCTTGGGAGCTGTAGCTCTCTTCCCACAGCAGACAGGTATGGACTTTACTAGTAGTGCATCCCACCCCTGTGATCTCCTGCATACCTTCCCCTTCCAATACATCCTTGGCTGAAGCCCATCCATATGGTGTCACAAGCCCAGCAGTGTGCAAGCAGCCTCAGTAGGGGTGAGCATCATTCCAAAGTGGTTCCTGCCCCAGGAAGAGGGGAAGATAACTACATACACCAGTCCAACTATGGCCCTGGCAGTGGGCTGGGGACAGACACCCATTGATGAAAGCTTTTCTGGGACAACACAGGGAAAATGCCACATAGTTCAGTGCTACTGCACCTCTGGCAAACACTTGGTCTGACTCAACTCTAGCTTAATTGACCCCAGACTGGACCACGAACAACACAGGGACCGAACCTTGCTCTGCAACATGCAAAGAGAGTCATTGCAGATGACTGAAAAGTGGCTCTGCCACAACAGTAGGGCACATGCAACACATAGAGCAGACACCACTGAAGTGCCAGTTTCTGGTGAACAAGGGACATTGCACTGCAGGGCACTGTAGGACATTTTCTCCATAAAGCGACTACTTTTAAGAGCAGTAGATGTAGCTGACTTTCTTAACATGTAGGAAAAAACAGAATTAGATAAAATTAAGAGACAGAGGAATATGTCTCAAATGAAAGAACAGGACAAAATCACAGCAAGAGAGCTAAATGAAATGGAGGTAAGTAATATACCTGATAGAGAACTTAAAGTAATGATCATAAAAATACTCACTGGACTTGAGAAGAGAGCGGAAGACCTCAGTGAGACCCTCAAATAAAGACAACACATAAAAAAATAATGAGAGATGAAGAACTCAATAACTGAAATTAAAAATATACTAGATGGAAAATAGTAGACTAGAGGACACAGAAGAACAGATCAGTGACCTGGAAGAAAGAGCAGTAGAAAGCAATCAAGCTCAACAGGAGAGAGAAAAATAGTAAGAAATAAAAACAGACTAAGGGAACTCAATGACACCATCAAGCACAGTAGCCATCTGGATTATAGGGATCCCAGAAGGAGAAAAGAGGGCAGAGAGGTAGAAAATTTATTTTAAGACATAATAGCTCAAAACTTCCTGAATCTGGAGAAGGAAACACATCCAGATCAAGGAGGCACTGAGAACTCTCAACAAAATCCACCCAAGGAGAGGTCCACGCCAAGACACATAGTAATTAAAATGGAAAAAAGTAGGAATAGAGAATTTTAAAAGCAAGAAAAGAATAAAGTTGCATACAAGAGAAACCTCATAAGGCTGTCAGCTGACTTTTTTAGCAGAAACTTTGCAGACCGGAAGGCAGTGGCATGATATATTCAAAGTGCTGAAAACAAAAACAAAACCCCTGCAGCCAAGAATAAACTATCCAACAAAGCTATCATTCAGAATAGAAGGAGAGATAAAGAGTTTCTCAAATAAATAAATGTTAAAGGAATTCATGACCACTAAACCAGCCCTAAAAGAAATGTTAAAGAGGACTCTTTGAGTGGAAAGGAAAGACCAAAAGTAAGAGAAAGAAAAGTAAGAAGTGCCAAAGCAATAAAATTAAGTATATCCATAAAAATCAGTCACTTCATACAGGTGAAGTATGACACTAAAAGTTTGGGGGGAGGAGTAAAATATAGGTTCAAACTTAAGTGACTACGAACGTAATATTGACTACTATATGCATAAGATGTTATATATAAACCTAATGGTAACCACAAATCAGAAACCAGTAATATATATGCAAAAAATAGAAAGGGATCCAACTATATCACAAGAAAACCAGTAAGAGAGAAAAGAGCAAGAGAAAGAAACAGAGAAGAACTATAAAAACAACCATAAAACACTTAACAAAATGGCAATAAATATATATCTATCAATAATTACTTTCAATGTAAATGTACTTAATACTTCAACCAAAAGACACAGGGTGACAGAATGAGCAAAAATGCAAGACCTATCTATAGACTGCCTATCAGAGACTAATTTCAGACCAAAAGACACATGCAGATTGAAGGTATGAAAGTGAAGGTATGAGAAGAATTTATCGTGCAAATGCAAGTGAAAAGAAAGCTGGGGTAGCAATATTTACATCAGAACAAATAGACTTTAAACCAAAGACTGTAAAAAGAGACAAAGAAGGACACCACGTAATCATAATCATAAAGCGGACAATCCTACAATAAGACACAATTGTAAATATTTATGTGCCAACACGGGAGCACCCAAATACATAAAGCAGCTAATAACAAACATAAAAATTCAAAAAGATCGAAGTCATAACATGGACAATACTATGAAACTAGAAATCAGTCACGAAAAAATCTAGAAAGAATGCAAATAACATGCTACTAAACAATGAATGGACCAACCAAAAATTAAAGAGGACATTGAAAACTACATGGAAACAAATGAAAATGAAAACACAACAAAGATTTCCAAAATCTTTGGGATGCAGCAGAGGTTGTTCTAACAGGAAGGTTTATTGCAGTACAGGTCTACATCAAGAAGCAAGAAAAATCTCAAACAACCTAACCTTACACCTAAAGAAGCTAGAAAAAGAACAAACAAAATCCCAAATTAGTAGAAGGAAGGGAGTAATAAAGATTAGAGCAAAAAATAAAGGAAATAGTAACTAAAAAAAACCCACCAAAAAACAATATAACAGATAATTGAATTAAGGAATTGGTTCTTTGTAGGGACCAAAAAAACTGATAAACCTTCAGCCAGACTCATGGATAGATAGATATAGAGAGAGGACTCAACAAAATCAGAAATGAAAGAGGAGAAATAACAGCCAATACCATAAAAATACAAAGGATTATGAGAATATTATGAAAAATTATGTCAATAGATGTTAATAAATCTAGAAGGAATGGATAAATTTTTAAAACCTATAACCTCCCAAAACTGAATCAGGAAGAAATAGAAAATTTGAATAGGCCAGTTACCAGCAATGAAATTTAATCAGAAACAAAACAAAACAAAACAAAACAAAACAAAAACAAAACAAAAACCCAGCTCCCAACAAACAAAAGTCCAGGAACAGATGCCTTCACAGGTGAATTCTACCAAACATGTAAAGAAGAATCAATACTTATTATTCACAAAATATTCCAAAAAATAGGAGAGGATGGAAAACTTCATAATTTATTCTGTGAGGCAGGCATTACCGGGATACCCAAATCAGATAAAGACAGTAAAAAAAGGAAGTACAGACCAATATCTCTGATAAACATAGATACAAAAATCCTCAACAATCCTCAATAACAAAAACTAGCAAACCAAATCTAACAATACATTAAAAAATCATTCACCAGGATCAGGATCGAGTGGGGCTCATTCTGGGGATGCAAAGGTGGTTCAGCATTTGCAAATCCATTACATGATAAACCACATCAACAAGAGAAAGGATAAAAACCATGTTTGTCCTGATCTTCTGAATAGATGCAGAAGTACATGCATTCATGATAAAAAACTCTCAACCACATAGATCTAGAGGGAACATACCTCAACATGATAAACTCCACATATGGAAAACCCACAGTGAACATCATACTCAATGGGGAAAAACAGAGCTTTTCCCCTAAGACGATGAACAAGAAAAAGGATGTCCACTCTCACCACTTTTATTCAACATAGTACTGGAACTCCCAGCCACAGCAATTAGACCACAAAAAGATACAAAAAGCATCTAAATTGGTAAGGATTTGCAGATGGCATACTATATATAGAAAACCCTAAAGACTCACCAAAAATTTCTAATACGCAAAAATGAATTCAGTAAAGTCACAGGATACAAAATCAATATGCAGAAATCCACTGATTTCTATACATTAATAATGAAGCGGCAGAAAGAGAAATTACAAAAACAATCCCATTTACAACTGCACCAAATATGATAACCCAGGAGGTGAAAACAAAGGAGGTGGAAGTCCTGTACTCTGAAAACTATAAAACACTGGTGAAAGAAACTTAAAATGATACAAACAAATGGAAAGATATACCATGCTCATGGATTGTAAGAATACTATGAAAATGGCCACACTATCCAAAATAATCTACAGATTTAATGCAATCCTCATCATAATACTAACAAAAGCAAAATCAATTGCGAAAAAGTGAGGACTATTAAGATGGATGTACTCTCCACAAGTATTATCATCTAGAAATGTTTCACTTCAGTTTGTTATATTGTAATTGTTGGTTTATTTGGATTTCTGATTACCAACTAGCTCTGGTTGCTACAAGTTAATTCATTAACTTAGTTTCCTGTAACACTTGGCTGACCAAATGTTAAAAATAGTTCTATTTACTGAGTGATCAGAAAGGTAATTTATGGTTTAAGAGTTGGGGGGAGGAGGGAAGGTATAAAGAGTACCTAGTAGGCATAGAAAGAGTTAAGTTAATAAATTCAGAAGAAATTTTTCAGATTATGAGTGGAGAAAGGAGAATAAATTAAGGGTGAGGGGAGGGAGAGAAAGAGAGATCAACTTTCCTGTGGCAATAAAAGACCACAAGAATGAGGGTGGCCATCAGCACAATGTGATCTGAGCAGTTGATATTTGTAGAGCAAAATGCTCTAACTACTTCATTTCAGGCTGGCATGAGATCAAACCATAGTTCAGAACATAATAAGCAACAAAACGGGCAAATTAAGTAAACTGGCAATTCGAGGCCTGGCCACACAAGTCTTGAGAGTAATTTGGGGGTTGCTTGTGTGTTGCTGATGAAGATTGATTCCATGACTAACAAGAATATAACTTATGTACAAAAGGGTCAATTTGAGTCTGTGTGCTTGAGAGATCTGAGAAACTGCTGGCTGGTTGCTTCTTTGTTGACTGTATTAGAATAAATATTAAATAGAAAAACATAAAGGTGCGTATCCATAAGAGCAAAAGAAAACTTGTATGAAATAAAGATAAAATGTTGGTGGTGAAAATTGGTACAACAGAATATTCAAATTTTTATGTCTTTAATTTTTCCCTCACTGCCTTCCATATTTAGAAAATCAGGCAAACAAGAACTTGAAATATACAACACAATGAAAGCTTAAAAGTATGCTGGCGAAGGGGAAATATAGTGACAAAGATTTACCAGTCTCCAGAACTGCATTTCCTATATCTCAGGGAATAGAAGGAATAAACTGAACCATGTCAAGCACGGTATTTAAAGATTCTGTCGGCATACAACAAATGTGCCTGCCCAGGTATCTAAGCATTAATAGAGGGACTATCTTAACAAAATGGGGGCTAGCAATGATGCACACTGCTGATATTAATTTGACAACCTTAGCAAAGTTAATTACTATCTACCTCACACTTTTTAAGATCTTGCTTATTACTTTCAAGGTATTGTCCTGGCTACTTTGGTCGTAAAACAGTGAGAGTCCTGATTGTTTGAGGAGTTAAGGAAGCATTAGGTGCTAACCACACAAAAATGTTTGATTCTTGTCCAGCTACATGCTATAGACTGAATGTTTATGTGTTCCCTGGTCCCCCAGTTCATATATGAAACCTAATACCCAACATGATGGTATTAGGAGGTGGATTCCTAATCCTTTTGGATTAGGTTATGAGAGTGAAGCCCTCATGAATGTGATTAGTGCCCTATGCAAGAGACCCCAGATAGTTTACTTGCCCTTTCCACTATATGAGTTTATAGTTAAAAAATAAAAATAAAAAAAGCCATCTATGAATCAGGAAGCAGACCCTTACCAGAACCGGATCATGCTGGTACCCTGGTCTTGGACTTCTAAGCCTCCAGAATTCTGAGACATAAATTTCTGTTGTTTATAAACTGACCAGCCTATGGTAATTGTGTTATAACAGCCTAAACAGACCAAGACATTATAGCCTTACAAGTGGGAGCAAACGAACATGGCCAAGATTGTAGAGTTCATATCTCTTTTCTAGAAGGAACACTATGATATAAACAAACCTGACATTCTTTCATTAGAAGTAAATTTATAAGAACATTGAATACTTAATATATTTTGAGGCTTATGTAATATTAAAGCAGTACACCATTTCAAATTGGCAATATTTATTTTCAGTCCACATCAGATGAGGATTAAAATAATACTAAAAAATACTGAGATGAAATCCTGAATATACATGATAGATGGATTAAACTGATCCATTTTAGAACAGACAATGAAACTTAGCACTGGAGCTCTAAAAACAAGTGATCTCACCTAAACTCTTTGTTTAAATAACCGAAGGTGCAGTAAAGTTAAATCCTTAGCTTGTGGTTACATAACATTGTAATGCTACAGTGAGGATTAGAGGTTGAATCTTTCTGCTCCAGAGTGTCTCTGTCTGGCCTTTACTGTAGATGGAATATCAATGCCCCTTTCGGAAAAAAAAAAAAAAAAAAGAAAAGTCTCATCATCAAAGCAGTGGAGCAGTGAGTGGAATGTATCCTTTATTCCTATTTGTTTCAGAAAGAACACACGTTGTCACACTCCATTTGTTCACACTTAAACAGGCCACATCCAACCTCCAGTGATTTTAGCTTCTCTCTGCTACAATAAATTGTTACGTAACAGGTGGTGCAGGCTGGATGAAGCCATTATAGTGTCCTTGCAATGAACAGGAACCCAATCACTGCAGATTAGACACAGTCCAGAGAAATCACTCTTAGTTCTGCTGTTCTCCTTAGAGACAGGAAGGCTTTGTTTCCAAATCTAATTTTGAATTACTATAGTAAAAAGCTTTCAATAATGCTTCTTGAAATTGTCCCTTTAGTACAAAAGGAGGAAAGTGCTATATGCCACTGGTTCCTTCAATTCTTGATAGGTTGATTTCAGCTGTATTTCTCAATAAAATAAGTAAGTTTGTATTTTTCAAAAGAAAATAAGTAGTCAAGTTCTAAATCAATCTGAAAAGTGTCTTTATGGATTTCAAAGCTTTGTCTACCATTTGCTAAATTAAAGGGCAAAAAACATAAAAAACACTAAAATATGGAACTCTGGAAGGCATAGGCAAAAATAATCATAACAGGAATACATTAAACAATTCTGATGAGATGACATCTAATTTTGTAATGTTAAATACCACGGAAATATGTACCAGCAATTTTAATTGAAGATGCATTTTTTTAACTTTTACATTTTCCTCTCAAGAACACTGCAATATAATGTTGATGTGTAAAGTCATTCTCTGGTTCTAGCAACCCCTATTGTAACAGTTATATTCATAAAGGATGCCACCATTTGCAAAATAATTTCAACTTATTGATGTGGGAACCATATTTTGACTTACTAGCATTTGTAATCAGTGCTAGGGTAGCATATGGCTGGGGGGAAAAACACAGGTGAAATGTCAATTTGTATAAGAACTACCCATAATAGGCCCTCAGATCTCCCTCCCTCCCTCTCTCTCTCTCTCTCTCTCACACACACACACACAGAAAAGGAATAGCGGCTTTTGTTGTTACAAGCATTTTAAATGCTTTAGATCAAAGTTAAACTGATAAATATAGTGTAAAAATGTCATTTTTCACATCAAGAAAAATTTCTTCTTAGGGGAAGGCACATTTTCTCTCACATCCATTTGTCTTTTATTTTCCTGGGAAGACAAATTTCTTCCATCCTTCCTCCTTTTCAACCAAATCTTTAACTACACCAAACCTCTCTTTTTCGGTATTAGAATAGTATTCCTCTTCCTGCTTTGCATTCATACCATACACTCCCCCTCCTCTTCTTCTCTTCCTTATTCCCTTATATTTTACTCGGTAAACCCCAGAACTCTCAAAAGTTCTCATTCCATGAACTGTCTGTAAACACACAGGTCTGCCTTCTTTATACTGTTTTCTCATATACATGCACACATAGCTATCCTTCCTTTCCCAACACTTAAATGGGATTGTAATAGATGCTGTCAACTCAAAATCGAAAGGAGTTGACAATCTGGTGGGGGAGGAAAACATATAAGCAATTCTATTTCAGCAGAATAGGAAGTATAAAATATGCTTAAGTGAGTGGTGGGACAAAGGATGAAGTTAACATCTCTGTTGGCAGGAGTTAAGGATCTTCCTACAGAGGAGGGGATGATTGAGCTATATACCTTGAAGGTCTGTCATTTTCTAGATGGGGTGCCTGGGTGGCTCAGTTGGTTAACCATCTGTCTCTTGATCTCGGCTCAGGTCTTGATCTTACAGGTTCGGGGGTTTGAGACCCTGCTTGGGATACCATCTCTCCCTCTCCCACTTGTTCTCTCTCTCAAAATAAATAAACTTAAAAAAAATTGCTAGACAGACAAGGAAGGGAAAAAACATTCAAGACTCTGGAGGCTAGGGTGTCTGAAAGACTTCTCTATTAACTAATCAGAGCAGTTGTACCTTTAATTCCTTATTATCTGGAATATGTATCTAATTTTTTATGTCTGAAACACCTGCAACCTGGAGTGTCTTTTATCTATTCTGCTTAAATCGTACTTGCAAAGTTAGGTGTAAAAAACCACTGACCTTTTCTCAGTGCAAACTCTATTTCGATCTCTGGCAGCAAGATCCCCAAAATGCAGGAGGAAAGCAGGGCAACCACAGCAATACTCAGTCTACCGGAAATTTCAGAAAACTAATGAGAAAGTGTAGTGAAGAAAGGAACAGCCAAGGCTATGTGCTATTGTGGTTCCCTTCTTCTTTATTCTTTTTATTTGCTTTATCTTTTAGTTAATTCTTTCTTCTGCCCCTTTCAGTGGTTATCTCCATAATTCATCTTTGATGTATAAGTTTACAGCCCTCTCCGGAGATCTCCCACTTGACTGGCATGGTATCATCTCTATGTGGGTGATGCCCATCTTGGCATCTCCTATCTCAGTAACTTTCCTGAGTTTCAGTTCTGATTTCCTATATATCTCTGGCCATTTTCACCTAACAAATCCCACCAGCACTGGAGTTGATACAGCACTTCGGGGATTTTTGAGGGTTTTATGATGTGTCAACTTGGCTAGGATACAGTCTCCAGTTATTCAATAAAACAAATCTAGGTGTTACTGTGAAAGTATTTTGTAGGCATGATAGAGTCCATAACCAGTTGACCATAAGTAAGGAATACTATTTCAGATCATCTGGATGGGTACAATTCAATTGGTTGAAGAGTTTAAGAGCAGAAGTAAGGCTTCCCTGATGAAGAAGTTCCACTTGTGTACCACAGCGTCAGCCAGTAGCTGAGAGTTCCAGCCTGCCCTCTCAGGGCCTGCATTCTGGATTTCAGACATGCCTAGTCAGCCCCCGTGATCACATACGCCAATACCTTGTAATAAATCTCTTTAGTACACACCTCTTACAGATTCCGCTTCTCTGGTTGAACCAGGACTGGGAGAGTTTGTTTGTTTGTTTGTTTTTGTTTTTAATTTTTTTTTAATTTACATCCAAGTTAGTTAGCATATAGTGCAACGATGATTTCAGGAGTAGATTCCCTAATGCCCCTTACCCATTTAGAGGACTGGTAGAGTTTTACAGACTCAAACTGACCTTCTCTAGTAATTTCCCAATTCTGTTAACAATATTGCCATTTTTCTGTTATCAAACATGGTTATTACTTCCTTAACTCTCATACTTCTTCCTTCCTTTGTGTTTCAGTTGGTCTCTCCATATTGAGATTTTTGTCATTTCAACTGGGTTTGTACCACCACAACATATAAAGATGTTGGTCTCCTGCTCCAATTTTATTGCCTCTCCCCACAGTCTCCTTGTCATTTACAGTGCTCCTACATTATATTCCCAACTCTGCCGTGTTTACCTTTCTACCTGATACCAACCTTCTGCTCCAACCAAGCTGGTTACATCCTGTTCCCTCTTCATGACTTTACATTTTCTTGTTTTTATATATGAATACAAAAGCATATCGATATATGTTTATGTTACATATGTATATAAAAAATATATATGTATATATAAACAAGAAAAAATATATACGATTTTTTATGTTTATTTTTGAGAGAGAGAGAGTGGGCTTGTGAGAGTGGATGAGGGGCATAGAGGGAGTAAGAGGATCTGAGCCAGCTGTGTGCTGACAGAAAGCCCAACGTGGGGCTCAAACTCATGAATGGCAAGAGCATGACCTGAGCCAAAGATAGACGCTTAACAGACTAAACCACTCAGGTGCCCCACGACTTTACATTTTCTGCTTCCACAGTGTTTCTTATACCATCCTAGCTACTTGATATGTCTTTCTGTTTTTTCCCAACCAATGCTTTAAGACCACCTCAAAGCACTTCTACTTACAGCCTAGTCTGACCAGCCTAAGCTGCAATGATATTACTCTCTAAACTCCTATACAGATTATTTCCTTTTAAGTAAATTGGTGATAGACTATTAGCTGCTGTATGAAAACATTTAATGTGATAGACTGTTAATGAAATCTCACTTATATATAAGATTGCACCTAAATATATGCGCTTTATAATTCTCCCTCCAGCACTCTCCTGTCAGAGTGCTTTGTGAGAGCGGTGCTCAGCAAACGTTTATCAAGTGAATTGCTGACTGAATCTTAGTAACTAAAGCTTAGAGCATTAACTCTGTATATATCTTCATAGAAACCCAGAGTGGTTCCTATTAATTGGTCAATTGGATAAAAAAATATTCTGTACTGTTGGTCTTATACCAAGTTTAAACAGTGAGGGAGAAAAGAAAATAATTTTTATTTTACTTAGGTACAAAAATAATTTTTGATGTCCACTAACAAAAAGCACAGGTAAGAAGCAAGGGGACATTTCACTCAGTTGGTTCAACATGAGGATGGCATAAAACCAAACCGATGTTAAGATTCCTTTTAAGATAAATGACTTAAACTAAACTGGGAATTAGGGGAGGCAAAGATATAAATTTCAAATGTATCACAGCTATCCTAAGTATATTCAGGCCTTTTTTCCATGGATGAGCCCTGTTCCCTAAATTAAATATTAAGTGTTAAATGAAACTAAAAATAAGGAATTAAGTTCAAGTTTTACCCAGAGTATAAAACAAAAATAAACACAATAAGCAATATATAGAATACTCTTCTTTGCTAATATATAAAAACCTTCATACACAAAAGTGTCCTCCATCAGATTTTGATTTAGAGTGTTTTTTTTTTTTTTTTTTTTTTTTTTTAGAAAGAAGAAAGGGAGTTACTGATAAGTGTTAAAGATTTTACCATACAGTTTATATGCTTAGGCTTTGGAGAACCCCTCTGTTTTGGAATATATACAAGGAAAACTGTGCTTTTTCAGAGGGATCTCAGAATGACTTTGCCACAAATTCTATTGATAACAATACTACATTTTTAGTTTCAGCCAGACTGTTGTGACATTAGCGTATGAGTAAGAAAATGAATTAGGAAAAAAAATTACTAGATTATACTTCTTCCCATAAATTATCTGAGATCATAGGTCTATTTTGTTTGAAATTTCTCTAAATTCTTAACATGTATGTTTTCTTCTGATCTAAAGATAATTAAAACATGTTTATCACTTGGAAATTTTAAGTAGTTTCTCTGAAATACTGCTGGGACCACATCTCCATAAGTAGGCAGTCTTAGGGAAAAAGTACAACCTATTGTAAGCAACACAGCTGATAGAAATCGCCGTAAATTATTCACACATAAAAAGTGACATTTCTCTGGTCCTCGGCTGCATATAACAAAATGAAAAACAAAAATTTTGGAGCCTAAATAGAAAATATGACATAATTTCCAAAGGCAAATTAAATATACTTCTTAATTTCTAAAATAAATGTCCATAAAAAATCTTTGCATTGAATTGCATGTAAAAGGCCTATATGATATACAACACAGTTGATACAATTTTAAATACAAATGAAATTGTCTTAAAGCTGTAACTTTGTGATAACATTAACATGTATGTTTTGGTACTAATGAGCTGAAGCACTGCTCGATTTCAAATCCATCTATAAAGTGCAATGTTAATCATGTTAGACATCATAATTTTATAAATATACTTGCAACATCCTTCTATAAGTAATTTATCTACCACCTAACAAATTTTACATTTTTTTATTTTCATTCAGTTATTAGTAATCTCAAATACAACACTACCTTTGTTTGAAAACTAATAACAACAGCATTGAAAGCTCAGATGAACACAGAAATTCTGCTTTTGGTTTTAGTTTTATGAAAAGTTATAAATTAATCAGCAAACTCCTATTAGAACCCAGTAAATTCATATGTGGAACACAGACTTACCTGGTTTATCTTGGAAAAGTTAAGAATCAGCATTAAGTTCTCAGAGGAAAACTGAAATCCAAGTAAGATTTGACCTGGTTTAAATGACTTGTGCTGTCTCTGGGTGGAATATCGGAGCTCTCTGCAAAGTCTTTACTTTCTCTTTCCCAGTCTCTGTCTCCCTCTCTCTCAGCCTCTCTCCTCCCCTCTCTCTTTCTCACACATACACACAGTATGATTAAATTGCTTCTGTCAAAAGTGGTTTTTCTATAGCTTATTATAAGACCATGAAGTGAAAAATCACTCAGTAAATTTGCTCTGGATCATCTCATAAATATGAAAACTGCTAAATAGTCACAATTTGAAAACTGCTACATAGTCGCAAAATATTAAACTATATAATGGAGACATATGTACATCAAATGAAATGAAAATATGTTGTTTATTTTATTAAATACTATGTAGCTTCTCTAGTTATGTAAGAAATATCAGAGAAGTAAAGCTCAGGGCTGATACATGATTTCCAGGGTAAACCTTTATCAGGAGCTTTACGTGGGCAAGCGGAAAGCCCAGATTGATTTCTGGCATCCTCCCCAGTTAGCCTTTGTAATACACATGGAACACTTAAAGTGTCAAAACTGCCACTTTGAAAATGCACTTACTAAGCACTCGTAGGGCTCAGCTGCTTTCCTCCACACCCTGTCACACCCCACCCTCCTGCAAGGAGATAAGCACTAGGGTCAGGGAAATGATTTATAAAGCATAAAACAAGAAAAGGGCCTAACCTTTGCTGACACCAAGCCCTAAAATAAATAAATTAAATAAATTAATTAAAAAAGAAAGGGGCTCCTGGGTGGCTCAGTAGGTTAGGCATCTGACTTTGGCTCAGGACATGATCTCATGGTTTGTGAGTTCAAGCCCCGTGTCGAGCTCTGTGCTGACAGCTCAAAGCCTGGAGCTTGCTTTGGATTCTGTGTCTCCCCCTTTCTCTGCCGCTCTCCTGCTCACACTCTCTCTCTCTCTCAAAAATAAACAAACATTAAAAAATTATATATGAAGCCCTATGTTCAGTGCTTTATACACATTTCCATTAACCCTCATCCTAAGTCCCTGGTATTGGTGTTGCTCTATTTTACAAGTGTGAGAAATGGAGCTCAACAGTTAAGCAAGGGCACCTGGGTGATTTCGGCTCACGTCATGAGCTCATGATTCATGAGATCAAGCCCTGCGTTGAGCTCCATGCTGTCAGTGTGGAGCCTACTTGGGATTCTCTGTCTCTCTCTCTCTCTCTGCTCCTCACCCACTCGTGCTCTCTCTCAAGAATAAATAAACATTAAAAGAGTTAAGAAGCAGTAAGTGGCGAAACTATCACCACGTGTCAACTTTCCCCCACCCACAGTAAATTCCAAAGCCCACATCCTCTGAAACCTATATAATTCCTTAAGCTCTTTTCATGACACTATGTTGAGGAAGGGAAAGTGGCAGCAAAAAGAACCATTTTAACATGACAGTGTTTTTCCTATGTTTCCTCTTCACCACAATGGCACTGAGGAATCAGAATCCGGAGTGTTCTGCTTTTTCCTTCTCTTCCCTTCAGTGCTGTGGCAGGAGCATGAAGAGGTACAAGAGGTAGCGTAGTCACACTTCCTGGTTAACTCAGGGCAATCATGCTTTGTGCCTGTTGTTCTAGCATATTATTACTAGTGTTCCCTTTTTACCCTCAAAGATATTCCAGTTTGGATGATGATTTATATAGTCAGCATATATTTAAGGAGTAGAGCAATACAAGTTAAACTAAAGCTGCCTCACAACGGTTACAAGGTGATATTCTGCACTTCCAATTAGACTGTTACCAAAATTGAACCAGCAAGGAATGGAAGTCGGAAGTCGGAAGTCAATGTAAATCAAAAGTTTTTGCCTAGTGCCATGTAGTAAACAATGTATCTGTCTTAAACGACTTGAAGTATTTATTTGGGTTTCTTGCATTAGGAAACTTCTGTGCATTATGGAGGCACCTTTGTTGGCACAACTAAGGCTAGTTAACTTGGGGCCAGAGTAACTGAAAGGGAACAAGATCATATCATAACTTTCAAATATCAAACAGCACATAGTCAGTCCTTCATTGCCAGCATGTCTCAAGCTGCCAGCTTTGTTCCTTTGGATGTCCTTAAGATGGGTGGTAGGGAGATAGTGCATCATGACACCTGAAATCCCACCATGAGTACTTTATCCCTTGAATAAAATGCAGACTACCTCAAAGGAGTAATATGAAGTCATCTGAACTTTTAACAATTTAATACAGAGAATCTCTTTAACAGGATGTATTCCATGTGATAGCCAAAAATTAAGAATATATAGAAAACTAATTATAAAGGGGTTTTGAAAATAGATGGACACTTAACAGTACCGGAAATTTACTGTGCATCACAGAGTGATGTGGAGGGTACTGACGGAGGAGGGCAGCCATGTCTGTGGAATGCCCTGGACAAAGATGACCAACAACAAGAGAGAAGTCCTGCCAGAAAACCCTAGAGGAGAACAGAAGGCACAGAGAGAGAAAGCAAAAGAGGGGCCTCCACAAGTAAACACTGCATATTTGGGTCAATTAGAAAAAGTGGAGATAACCTCACAGAACTTGTGGCTCAGTACATGCTGCACATATTTAACTATGGTGGTGCTGTAGAGCCCACTCCTCGCCCGGCACCTACTCCCACATACCGTTGTCTAATCTATACAACGGTAAGTGGAGATCCTGGGTAGAAGGCTACATTAGTGGATGCTGTTGGTGCCCACATCGCCCTGGCACCCGCTGCTCCTGTATGTGAGGATGGCGTATCTCTGCCAAGGGCTCCTTCCAGTTGTAGTCAGCTGGGTCCATGTGGAAAGGAGACCTGAAGGGCCAGGAAACTAATGATCCTGGAAATAGTCCTCAGCCAGTGACAAATGGAAGTCATTGAATAAATGCTAGTGTCTTTACCCTCAGGGAAGACAACTTTACCCTGTCTCCCATAGAACCCCAGTAGGATCAAGCTCTGATTAGCCAGAGCACTAATCTACTTACTACATAACATACCTTATATTGACTTGCTTCCCTAACTCATTTCCCAATAACCTTTACTGGTGCTTCTCTAGGATCACCTCCCAAATAAAATACACCCAACATTTGTCTCGGGGTTTGCTTTTAGGGGAGCCCAACTAGTACAGTTGTCAAAGAGAAGCAGACTCCATTTTACAAGGCTGGACAGCTATAGCAAATATTTAATGTTTAGGAGATGTGGGAAACTTTTCTAAGTCAATTGATTAGTATTTTATAAATATTAGAGTGATGTGTTTTACTTGACATAAACTATACAAGACAAACTTTCCACGGATAGCATGTGGGAAAGACTAATATAGTAGAAACTTCAGATACTCATTCTCTACAGATTGAAAATTCTTATATGGCTGTCTTGACTCTTTTTAAATATTTTATTTATTTATTTTGAGAGAGAAATAGAGCATGAGTGGGGGAGAAGCAGAGAAAGGGGGAAAGAGAGAATCCCAAGCATGCTCTATGCTGTCAGTGCAGAGCCTAATGCAGGGGTCGATCTCATGAACTGTGAGATTATGACCCAAGCCGAAATCAACAGTCAGATGCTTAATCGACTGAGCCACCCAGGTGCTCTATCATCTTGACTATTTTTAAAGTTATAATTATACCTCCATGGACAGAGAAACATATCCCAATGATATGTTTCCTTGTCATCATGTAGTAAGCAGAGGTAGAAACTATAGCAGATGGGACACTAGAATGTGGCAAAGTTAGTTAAAGATATGCAAAACCATACAGAAAACATAAACTATGCTACTGGCAATCTTAGAGGAGAAAAACATGGGATCCAAAACTGATTTATATTAATAGAAGCAGGGTAGGGGATTTAGTTAATGTCCAGACTTGAAAAGGGAGAAGGATTCACCTAGAATAGAGAAGTCAGTGCCAGAATACTTGACTGAAGACAAGATATGTTCCTTGGAAACTGCTGAAGAATGCACCTGGTTGGAATCGATGATTGGCAAGTCTTAGAAGAGGGTTCAATCCACAAGAACGGGAGGCTGTATGAGGATTCCTCTCTTCCCCACCACAAACAAGTACTAAGTTAGATAACTTTTCAAACTAGGTAAAGAAGGCCTGGTAATATTTGAGAAGGAACTCTTTCTAACTCCTCAATTATCCCTTTAACCAGTTTGTTGATGCCTGAAATGCCTGTATTTAGAAAACTGTTCATTATACACTTAGAAGTAAAATGCAAACACCTGGTCAAAGAAACAGTATGAATGTGTCTCTCAGCATAAAAGCAACCAATCAGGTATGCTTTCTACTTTTCTTGTATGTCTTAAATAGCGCTTAATGAATAACATTTTTTTAAAAGGAGTCATTGCCAATGAAAAGGCTTACATACCAGAATCCTTTTAAAGAGAAAGTAGCTAATAACGCAAGTCTTTATATTTCAACTCCAAATACTTCTCTTTATCCTCTCATTTCCTTACATCTAATCTTGCCTTTTCCCCTCTTCCCAACCCTGTGCTCCAAAACAAACGGGAACAACTTTAAATCTGCTTATCAGATCATTCCACATTTTTGTTCAAAACTCTTCAACAGGATGCTACTACACTAAGACGAAGCCAAAATCTTAAGCATCGTCATACTCCCCAACTTGTTCTCAAGAACATTCCTACATCGCTCTTTCCCTTTGTCCCTGTCTATTCTGACCTTCTTTTAGCTCCTCAAAATTAGTGTCGGCTTTCCCATCAGAGGTCTTTGTCCATCATATTTCTGTTGCCCGGAATCTTTTCATTTCCCCTGCACCACCTACTCCCCTCGATCACTCTGTCTCATCCACCAGGCCTTGAAGGAAACCTCACTACCACTGGTCTAGGTTGAGCCCCCTTGTGGGGCTTGTTCTCATAGAGCCCTGCCCCTCTTCATAACATTTAATGTTTGAGATGACCTTCTTATGTCTGTCTGGGGGCAAGGACCATATCTATCCTGCTTATGACTCTGAGCCCAGAACAGTGCCTGGTAAATATTAGCTTGTTTAATAAATGTTTTGAATGAATGAATAAACAGTTACTTGATCTAAGATCTTCTGGCCCCAAATTCTGAATTCTTTGTGTCACATCTTGCAGAACACAAGGAATTGGACAATTAAACTGATGGGGGGAAATGACATAAAGAAAAATGAACAAAGATTTGGTTAGAAACCAAATCCTGAAGGCATAATTTGGCGAGGGTTCTACTTATATATTTTTAGTTTACTCAAAACAAATGGAAGTTTTGAAAGAGGCATTTTTATCACACAGTTGTTTTGTTTGATATATGGGTATATTAAACAATGGAGGACGAAATTAGTTTGGGTTAAGTTGGGATATATTTATGTAGTTGGCCCTTTTAGAGGTATGTATTTGGTGTCATGTTTTTTCTCATTATATTTAAGTATGTGCGTTAGTGTCTAACTTTGCATTTGTAGTTTTGTTTGTTCATTTTCTTAAAGAAGGCTTTCCATAAAGTTCAAACTCTATAAAACCTAAATTGGCCTCTGATAAATAGATTAAGTGCTCCCCACCAAATATTTGTGTCTCTAATCTCTCAAATGTATGCTTCATGACGTGACAAGGGGAAATGATGATAGAGTTAAGATAGAGTTAAGTTTGCGAGCCAACAAACCGTAAAATAATGAGATTATGCTAGATTGTCTGGGTTGGTCGCTAGGTAATCATTGAGGCCCTTATAAGAGGAAGAGAGAGACACAAAGGTCAGGGTAAGATGTGATATGAGAAAGACCCCATCAGCCATTGCTGGCTCCGAAGAAGGAAAAGAGGTGCAGGCCAGGGAACAAGTACAGCCCCCAGAGCCTGGGAGGGAAGAAAATGAATTCTCTCCTAGAGCCTCCAAAAGGAAGACAACCCCACTAATACCTTGACCAGTTTTGGACTTCTGACTGCCAGAACTGCAAGATAATTCATTTCTTGTTATTTTAAACCACTACACTTGTAATTTGTTACGGCAGCAATAAGAAACTAATACACAGCTCCTACCAGGAGATTATTCGAAAATAATCTCAGACAGTTTCCAAATAGTTGTTTAACTACCATGTATAAGAAGGATTTCTAAGGCCAGGGAATATAATGTATTACAAAGGCTATTATGGTCACACCTATAGGAAACAGTCATTTGTAATTAGAATCCATTTAGTCAAATATTTATTAAGCATGTAAGAAGAACTATACATAGAAATAAAATACTGCCATTTCTCCTCACCTTAGGTACACACACGCACACACGCACACACACGCACACACGCTTTCCCCACAAGACTCTACACAAACTTACATTTAAATCGAACCACTATCACTGATGTAAAAGCAAGTTTTTTACCTTAGGTTTCCTTTTATGTAAAGCAGAAACATCTTAGTTTTCTGGAAGGAATAGAAATGATAACATATAAAGTACTCAGGGCAGGATCAGACACATAAAAAGCTTGTAGCTATATTAATATAATAATAACTTGGAGGGCACCTGGGTAGCTTAGTTGGCTGGGCATTTGACTTTGGCTCAGGTCATGATCTCACAGTTTTTGGTCTGAGCCCTACATCGGGCTCTGTGCTGACAGCTCAGAGCCGGGAGCCTGCTTTACAGATTCTGTCTCCCTCTCTCTCTGCCCCACCCTCTCTTTCTCTCTCAAAAATGAGTAAACATTAAAAAAATAATAACTTTGTACTTATAGATTCGTACATTGAGTAACATTGTACTGCAGACACTCTATATTTTCTCACAAATAAGTATTTTGACTAACATTTCCCTATATGCTTGAAAGCAGTTTTAATAGGAAGATATTTTATAAGTAAGATAAAGACACAGTGCTCTGGTTCAAAGCTAGGTGATAAAATAGAACAAAAGTTAACCTCATACAAATGAAAACTCCAAATTAGCATTGAGTATTACTATTGAATGGGTGTTTATAATGTATTATTTGACAAAGTTAAAATATTAGGAAGGCTAGAGGCTACGTGTAGCTTTGACGGAATATAAGGGGAGGTATGCAATGCAGGAAAGCAGCTTAATAAGAACTAATAATCCTCTGCTTAGGACTTTAGGATGGCTATGACATTTGAACCTGGAAAGTCAACAAAACTCTGAAGTGTAAATTATTCTATTTTAGCCTAGTGACTGCAATTAAGGTGAACACACTTGAAAAAATTTTATACAAATTATGTTAAAAATATATGAACACTATTGCACATTAAAAGTTTCATATGTAAAGGTTGACATAGAAGAATATAAGATGCTTCCAGAAAATTAGGAAGACAAATATTTTGCATGTTGGGTCATTTTCATGATTTTTAAAAATAAATTCTTTCAGATACGTGCCCATGGGAAAACAATTACTTTACAACAGATTAACATATATTTGGAACCCAACTGTGAAAGTGATTTAAATCTTATGAGCATTATTTATTTCACATGATCCTTGAAGGAAAATTCCTGTCAACTAGTCATGCAACCTTGCTATTTTACACATTTAATTAAAAGAAATGGATGTCAAAATATAATTTCCTTGTCTTCAGGAGGTTCTGGTGACTCTATGGACACTAAACATTAATTTAGTGAGCTTTGTTGTTTACGCTACTACCTGAAATGTTCAGTACATTAAGAAGGGCCATTAAAGATGTGCCTCACCAGCTCTATGATATTGGGAAGGTCATTCATTGGGGGTAAAAAGGTAAATTGCTTTCTAATGGTGTAACTTAAAGTGGATACGAAGCTCAGGGAGCACAGAAGAATGGGTGGTGGGAGAGACCTTGAGGGGCTTTCTAAATGCCTTAGGTGGCATATTAGGCTTAAGATGTCTCAACTCATCTGATACTTATGGCTGGCACTCTGTTATGCACCCTAAGGCAGTTAGTGTCTTATCTGAAGACCTATCTATGGGTTTAGGTGGCACATATGTAGTCAGCTGGAGCCTGATGTGCAAGGACATCACAGAGCCCCTAAATGTCCCCATCCATTCTTTCCCTCTCCTCGCCTACCACAGGACAAAGGGGTCTCTCCTCTTACCTGGATTTGATACCTCCTCCTCCTCCTGCCTTCTCAAAGACCAAGCTCTATTTAAAATAAAATTATTTATTATTATTATTATCATTATGAGAGAGAAAGAGAAAGAAGAGAGAGAGCAGGCACACGAGGGAGGGGCTGAGGGAGAGAGGGAGAGAGAGAGAGAGAGAGAGAGAGAGAGAGAGAGAGAGAGAGAGAGAATCTCAAGCAGGCTCCAAGGTCAGTGCAAAGCCCAATGTGGGGCTTGATCCCATGACCCTGGGATCATGACCAGATGCAAAATCAAGAGTCAGATGCTCAACCGACTGAGCCACTCAGGTGTCCCCGACCCAAGCTCTATTAATTACATTTTGTCTCCATCTTTTTATCTTAAAAACGTTCCTTTCATTAGAATTTAAGTATTTCAAAACCTATATTCTTTTCTGACAAACTTAATGGGCTCCTCTTCTGTGTTCATTTCTCAGAGAATTATATTTAAATAATTTTTTCCTTATCTGTCCCTACATAATCTCCGGTTAACTTTAATGTTTTGCAAACAAGAATTTCTCCTGAATTTATCAAAGCAGGCTTTGCTAACCACAAGTTCTGGAATGTCAGCAGCCACTTCTGAATATTTCTTACAGTTCCCATACAAACTTATACCTTTACTTTGCATTAGGAAAAAGACTCACTGATTGAAAGATTTTTGAGATAACGATCCTCACACCAGAGTTGTAAAGATTTCTCCATTGCTTCATTTCCCCGCTTTATCTGTTAGACAGGGTCTTTAATTATATTCTTTTGAATTATATTTTATGATGTCCATGTTTCTTATCATCCACATTAGCACTACTGTTTTCTGTTCTTCCCTCACTTGAATGAGGGGCATGAGGAAAGAACATGTTTATATAATTGTGCAAATCCAGCAAGTGCTTTGGTCCTTTACTGTGCTGTAGGGGTGAGGTGGTGACATGGCCGAAAAGGGAGCTGTTTCCTATCAGGCAGCTGCTGTAATGTGGGCCAGTCAATGGAGGAGGTGTGAGAGTAGGGGCACACACAAATCAAACATAAAGGAGTTGAGCGTCACTCTTAAATAAATAAAAACCACTAGTGGTTTGTTTTCCCTTAATCTCTCAATCTCTATAAGTAATCAGACTCTTGTGCTTAGAAGAAAAATTAAAAAGTGACATGACCTTTAGCATAATAATTGTCAATTACCAATTTCAGAAAAGTGGGATTATGACATATGGTTATTAGTGAATTTTGTTCCAGGTTTAGAAAAAAGCTAAAAGTTGAATATCATATATACATATGACTCACGTAAAGAAAATCTGGATTGAAGTCATGGTTATACAGAAAAATGTACAGAACCCTAGATTATACAGCTTGGTAGTAGTAGAGGCCATGCAAAATACAATCCTATTATCCTGTGCGGGGAAAACTGAGGCAGAAGACCAGAAATACAATGGGTGGAAGACCCGTGTGGAAGGGCACACAGATAGCCTCTGGAAGAGGGAGGCCCTACAACCCAGGCCTGCTGACCCTCAGTTCAGTCCATCTTCAGTCAACATACATAACTTACAGAACAATCTTGTAAGTCTGTTGCTTATACTTAAAAATATTCTACCCATAAAGTACTCCTCTCCCAGCCAGGAAGCTGGTGTGGTCCCCTCTGTACGTGCACCACTTCCTAGCAAAACCTATCCTTCATCTGAGCAGAGGGCGGCTGCTCTGCAGGGTGCCCTCAGGCTGCTGCTACGGGAAGCCGTCAACCCCGCTGGCCCTGCTGTTGATTCTAGGTGAGGATTAAACATCAGAGCAACCGAGAACCAGAAAGACTAAAGAGAAGTCTTTTCTCTGGGGGATCCATGGAAAAGAATCTTTATTCTTTAGGCTACAAGCCAAACTGAACTCAGTTTGAATTAGAGAATTTGTTCAGACAGCTGGAATTTGGTGCTAGATGATCATCTCTGGTTTGATATCTCTGCTGTCCAATTAGCTGTGCTTTACTCTATAGTCCTGGACTGCACTGAAAATCTCTGCTGTTTAACCCATGCTTATGAACATCTGGTCTTAAGACCCTGGCTTATGTTCCTGGAGGGAGTTAAGCAGTGTTTTAAGAGGATGTTTGAAGATAAAGGATATACATGAATTTCAAGAAGAATGCCCTTTTACATTTACTGGAAGATTTTTGGAAATTTTGATAGTAAAATAAACATGAGTATGTAATTAGTGAGAGGCTAAAAGTCTCATTAATTTTTAAGATAAAACTCAAGACTTCAAACAATCCTTCTCCTTTGGCTGTTGTTTGAGGCTGTGGCCTCGGTCCTTCTGGAGATAGGTGTTACATCCCTTTGCCATTAGAAGTGGCTCAGTGGGAAAGTCTGAGAAACATCGATCGTTTTCTCTCTATCCCAACAGCACATTTCCAAATTCCAGAAGGCAAATGATAGAATTTCAAATCTTTTTGGAGCTCGGTGATTTGGAGTTAAAGTAGTTCTTAGTTCATGGATTCCACAGATAGAAATGGTTATTTTCTGAAGATAGCATTAAGGTCTGCAATCAGCTTAAAATGGGCATATATTAGAGAAAAATATGACAATTCACTGGATATAGAATGTCAGAGCATCACAGGATGGCTTGATATGTTGGACGGGGATCATCTTCCAGGTTATGTGGAAAAATTATTATCAGTGATGATATCCAATCTCCCTTATGTGTATTGAGATTAAACTAAAGAACTGTCTAGTACATATCCATATAAGTTTCTGGGAGTCAAACAGGAGTCATTAAGTATATGACAAGAATGTCAAAAGTGTTTTATTAGCAAATTTGAGCTCATGTTCATTACTCAATTCTCTTGAAGGGGGAGGAAAAATGGATATAAATAATGGGTAAGGAACTGAGATATAAGAAGACTATACATAGAAAACCCAAACTTTTTAAACAATAGCAATCGACTACTAGGAAACCACAGATGGTAGACACACACGTTCATGAAAATGTCTTGCAATCTGAGAGATGGAAATATCCAGTACCTCTTGATGTGACAGTCTCTAACCTGAGAACAAAGCTGCTGCACAGTTTACCAGTATGAAAAACTAAATGCTTAGTATAATGGCATTTTCACTTATCTTTATTCATATAAAAGAATAATAAAAGAATTAAGTTTTTGCATATAAAGGAAAAAAAAGAATCAAGGAACAATAATGTTAAGAATTAAAAAATATTTTCAAGCCCAAGTAAATTTTAATGACATTATAATCGGGTTATTTTTGTTTAAGGTACTCGAAGTTTGAATACATATATTCTCTTGCTAATGAGAAATCAAGGCTTAATGATAATATCTAAACCCAGAAAATCCTTTGCAATAAACTAATGTTCAGAAAAGGACACACTAAACTGTAACACTAAAGGATTTATGTATACGTACTGAGCTGTGTCAGCTTTGTAGACAGCATGAAATCCAGCATAGATTGACCAGAAAATAACCTCATTTTTCTTGATCCTCATATTTGTGCTCTGTCAAAAATTATAAAGTGACACATAACTATCGTTTAAAAATTTAAAACAAAGCTTTACCTAAGCATCCAAAGTGAAAGTGTTCATTCTTTCCATATTGTATTCTCTATCTTAGGAATTGGTTGGTGACACTTTGGATGCATAATCACAACACATAATAATTTTTCCCCTTCCTATTTGGCTACATAGGTTTGTGACCTTCTTAGATGTTTAATATTTGAACGTGCCACTGAGAACAAAAAACAATGAATTTTCAAAACAAAGAACAAAAGCCAGTGCTGATAGCTGGATCCTATGATCAAAGTAGCAGCAGCAAAAATCTTAGATAGTGTCTAGACTTACTTCTGGGCCCTGACTTGTGTGATAAGCCCATAAGGAGTCTAAAGAACTTTCCAAGTACACTGGGATGTGGCTGTGTGCTTTATGGGTGTGCATATACAAGGTCTACAAAACTAAGTACATCTGTCGAAATCTTTAAACAGCAAAAGAATACTAGGAAAAATTACGAATAAATCTCCTATAGTTAAAACAATCAATGGTAACTCCAGCACTCTTAGGAACTAACACTGAGCATGGGTTATACAGCATCTAAGAAACAAAGCATAAGTAATATCCAATGCTAGATTGCATAGCACATTTTAGTTTTTCGTTAAGGTATAAGAAGTACTATGTGGTCATTATAATTATTTTAACTACAGCAAGTACTTAAGAGTTGGATTAAAAATTAGCTTAATGTCAAAAGTAAACTTAAAATAGAATCCTACTTCAAGAGCTGGTACTAGAATTTTCCTTAGTGAAAAAGTTGTCCCACTGAGTGGCGGAATAACTCAGTGGCTAAGAGGACATACTCTGCAGTCAAACGGCTTGTGTTTAAATCCTACCTCTGCCAATCACTACTTATTCTCTCTACTTTAGCTTCCTCACAGGCAAACAGAAAAAATGCTAGTAAAACCACCTCATAGGTCTGTTTAGAAAATTAAATAAATTGATAGAGGAACTTGAAGAGTGACATAAATGTACTATCACTTACAGACACTGACATAATCCAGGAGAAATAATTGAGTAGTGACAGAGGAAAAAAAGTTGGCAAAATACCATGTGCCTAGTGATTATAATCACTTTCAAACCACCTCCTTCCCTCTACCCCTGCTTGCTCCCAATACAATCTTCACCGAAGCCTATTAGACTCATGAATGCTGGGCATGCATAAATTTTAATTTTGTTATGTTTTAAAAAGCACAGAAATGGATTCCATGTGGTATAGGACAGAGAAATCTGGACTCCAAGAGTCAGAAGAGGCCAGGACAATTTTAAACTGAGGAACGAATAGCAATCATGGGGACAGTTTTGGAATTTGACAAGCTTTGAAACTGGGATAAAGAGGCTCGCAGATTACACTGGTGGTGTATGAATTTTAAAATAACCCAAGATACAGGAGTGCTGATGCATAGAGGCACAGGTACCCCAATGTTTATAGCAGTGCTTTCAACAATAGCCAAATTATGGAAAGAGCCTAAATGCCCATCAATTGATGAATGGATAAAGAATATGTGGTTTATAAATACAATGGAATATTACTTGCCAATGAGAAATAATGAAATCCTGCCATTTGCAGCAACATAGATGGGACTGGAAGGCATTATGCTGAGTGAAATAAGTCAGGCAGAGAAGGACAGATATGTGTTTTCACTCATGTGTAGAATTTGAGAAACTTAAAAGAAGACCATGGGGGAAGGGAAGGTGGAAAAATAGTTTCAAACAGAGAGGGAGGGAGGCAAATTATAAGAGACTCTTAAATACTGAAAACAAACTGAGGGTTGACAGGGGGGTGGAGGAGAGGGGAAAATGGGTGATGGGCACAGAGGAGGGCACTTGTTGGGATGAGCACTGGGTGTTGTATGTAAGCCAATTTGACAATAAATTATATTAAAAAATAATAAAATAAGAAAGCACCAGTATTTTTGGACTCTACTTAAGAAAAAATTATTTAAACTCTTATATGATTTGATGAAATAAAACAAGAAATTTTAAGTCATGTGTACAAGAATCACTCAGTTGGTCATTCCCATCCATTGCATAAAATTGACATTAAATGGCTGTGAAGCCAGAATTGTATTTCCCAGTCCTCAGGCCTAGCATGTAAGCATGGTCACGTGATTCATGATGTGTGGTGCTTCCTGAACAAGACTTTTAAGAAGCAGATGTACCTCTTCCATTCTTCTTTTATTCTTCTGCGACATGGACTCGGAGAATAAAAAAGCGTAAAATGTAAAGAGCCTGGGTGCCCAAACCACTGCATGGAAGAGAGAGGATTGTCAACTCTGAACACCTGACCAAACTGTTAAATGAACAATAAACAAAATTTTATTGAACTTGAGACTATACATTTTAAGGTCAATTATTATAGCAGGTAGAATTATTTTAACTAATAATGTATGAAGTTACTTGAGGATGATGGCATAGTATCATGGCTAACAATATAAATGTTAAGCACACTGAATCTACCAGCTATTGGCTATGCGATCTTGAGAAAATTATTTAATCCTTTTGAGCTGAGTTTCCTTACCTAAAAAGTGGTGATAACGATGGTTGGTACCTGTTTTAAAATGTTAGAATTGTGCCAGTCTGGCTCACAGTAAGTATCCAGTAAAGTCAGCCTTTATTAATAAAGTAGTTAAGTGAACAGAACAAATGAATCTATTGCTATTATATGTATATAGCAGCAGTCCTCAAGATATAAATGACTTGCTTACTGCACTTTCCCGTCTTCTCCCCAATATGACCAACTTGTTCTAGACTTAGCACTGTTAGGGGAACCTTGTAGACAACTGCCTGATACTTGCCTCATTCCCCAGTTACCTTCTCCCCTGGGACCACTGTTCTGCTGGTGCCTCACTATACCCAGTTTGGACAAATGGACCAAAGAGAATCTCCCACATGGATGTATACAGCAGTCTTTTATCTCTCTTCTTCCTTCACTTCTCTTTCATGACACCATCTCAGCTATCCTAAGGAAATCTTTCCTTCTTTTGATAACCTCCTCAGTGCTCAGAAAGCAGTGACACGGTTTAGAGAAAAACGAGTACCATTCTGAGCATGACTTATTACTTTGAGAGAAGACTATATAATTTGAGATATGATCCCTTCTTCATATACTCTCTTCCCTACAGAAAAGCCTAGTAGAATTTATTGAACGCAGAGATGCCCAACAAACTCATTTTTTTTAAATGAACAAAAAAATACAGTCCTATTGTGTTTGAGCCTTTGCACATTTTAAGACAGCATCAGGAACTAGTCCACCAAACAGCTGGAGCTGCAGTCCAGTATCATGGTCCTGGAGCCAGACAGCTGGCTGCCAGTGGCACTGCCCAGGCCAGCTTTGATGACATGCTCCATGTACAGCACAGCCTCTGAAGCTGGACTCCTAGGCTCAAATTCCAGCTCCGTTCTTACTAGTGTGAACTCAGGCAAGTTACTCTCTCCGTTTCACTTTCCTGCCAAGTAAAATAGGACTAATAATATGGCAAGGCATAGCACTGAAGAAAAAAAATAGTGGTATGCGTTAACGTATTAGTCTTAGTGTATAAAATTATTCAAAGATACATTATATAGTTTTCTCCCTATAAGAAAAATGAAATCCAAATTAAATATTTTTCTAGTTACATAAACTTCTATTAAAATGACAAAATACTAACCACTGACACTGGATATTCTGGATATTTATAGATAATTATATATTTAACTAACAATTAATAGCACTTTAAACATACCCAGTGCAATAACAAAAATATTAGAAACTAGGTGTCTTATAAAGAGCAAAAATTTATTTCTCACAGTTCTGGAGGCTGGGAGGTCCCAGATCATGGAACCAGCAGATTCAGTGTCTGGTAAGGACTCACTTTCTGGGAGACAGCTGTCTCCTCACCATAACCTCACATGGTTGAAAGGGTAGTCAGCTCTCAGGAGCCTCTTTGTAAGGGCACTAATCTCATTCATGAGGGCTCTACCGGCATGACCTAGTCACCTCCCAAATGCCCCAGCAGGACCTAATACCATCATATTGGCCATTAGGTGTCAATGGATGAATTTTAAGGGGTCGCAAATATTCAGCCTGGAGCAAGGACTGAGACTCTTGAGTATAGACAAAGATTTCAATTCTCTCTTCCACTTACTTGCCGTATGACTTTGGGCAAGTGACTTAACGTCTCTCAGCCATTGTTTTTTCCTTGAAAATCCAGAGAAATGACTGTATGTCATAAAATCTCATAGCAACCACACAGAATTTTTTGAGGGTTAAATGTGGTAATGCACAGCAAGCACTTTACACAGGACCAGTCACATAATATGGTCAAACAAGTATTCACCATTCGTACTAATTACTGATAGCCACTTGATAAACATTTGTGGAGTAAATGAAATGTTTGGCACCACATAAACATTATTTCTGGTGCTAGGTGGGAACTTAAGTTCGATGGGGGAAACAATTGCTGGTTTCAGATCTAATGGTGGAAAAAAGGGGAGAATTTATAACAAAAATGATGGCTTCCTTTTACCTTGGAGAAGGGAGTAGGACATAACTAAGAATGAACAAGACAGATGTTAGTATATATGCTACTAAAAACAGATTGTTTTAAAGATTAAAATTCAGGTGGTAAGTATATAAAATGTGAAACATTTGGGCTCTTTACAATTATATTTAATTCTCGCAATTATTTTCTGAATGCAAAGAATGGAAAATTATTAATAATACATTAAATTTTATAGAAATTTTGAGGACTGAAGAACAGATGTTTATACTATATTTAAACCTAATGTTCCTCAGGAATCCTTCCTTAGCTAATGCATTCCTAATTTTTCTTAATATGATCAGGCTTTTATTTTAAGAGTTTCACTAATTTTGCACTCATGAAATGGTAAGTCTGAAAGGTTTTGTAAACAGTAAATTTCTATAAAAAGACAGGACAGCCCTCTGCCTTTTACTAAGTCAAAAATGAGCTTGTAGACAATTTGAGGGCAAGGAAAATGCCTTCTATTTGTGTGTACCATGAAGAATAATCACAGCGGCATTCTAAAAGGCACAGGCTTTTCTCAAATGCTTAGCTAGGGGGTATGCAATGAGTGAAAACTATGAACTATGAAAGCAGAACAAAAGAACAGACAACTGGCATTACTTTAAGTAACGTCACTAAGCCATTTACAGAGTAAAAGGATGCGCACTAAATTGTCAAACTGTGCTACCGGGGCCAGAGAATCTAGGACGTACTCAATAGGAATTGAAAAGCACTGGTAGAGATGTAGTGAAGACAGCTTCTGCATCCAGCACCAGGAGCAGACGGAGCCAACAGACCTGTTATTACAGAGACACTTTGATTCAAATGGAACTCTCACCAAGGAACTCAGAAGTCAGGCCACCCACACCTTGGAAATTAAAACCAATATTTGTAATTATACTTAGACTAAATTTAAAAATATGGAAAAAATACGCTTTTTAATCCCAGTCAATGCATGTAATGCATTATATTAAAATATTTGAAATCAGCAGTCTTTTCCCTCATGTTTCTGTATATTTTTAATTTGGATTCAATTTTCAAAATTAATTACATGATTTATGAAAGTGGATTGTTTTTCTCCACTTTCAAAAAATATAATGCTTTTGAGTCTTTACTCAAAAAAGATTTAAAGAGATAATAAGGAATGCTCCATGAGAATACAGAATTGTTATTAAGCATTATAGAAAGTCAAAGAACTGAACTGAAAGTAAAGTTTTACTTTTAAGTTTCCTACTCTGATCTTGCTATTCATATTCACACCAATTTTCTCTCCCTCCCTCCTTCTCTGTGTGTGTGTGTATATATGTGTGTGTATATGTTCAACCCAGGCTTTTTGGTTACACACCAAAATACGTATATATGTATATATGTATACGTATATATGTATATTTGTATATATACACACACATACACATATATATACACACACACACACACACATTATATGTGTATACGTATATATGTATAGTTTTCTACCAATGATCTGTTGAAGATCACAGAATTCCCATGAAAATGTATGTAATCTTTCTTAAAATGACATCTGGTCAATCTTTTCTTTCTTTCTTTCATTCTTTTTCTTTCTCCTTTTTAAAAACATCTAGATAATTGGGCGAATTTCCTGAGGTAGAAGTTGTAAATAGGAATTGGTATTTTTAGTAGCAGGTTGAATCATCCAGAGGCTATTAAACATCTCTTGAGTTTCTTTTCCTGTGGATTTCTATTCAATAGGCTTTCCTATCAAGAATTCTCCCTCATTAGAGGCACTGATTCTATTTTCAGTTTCCATAATTCAGGAAGACAGATCAGAGATTCTTTCTCACACTTTCAGAGGATAAAAGTGATGAAAATTCAGTGATAAAAATATTCAGAGTGATAAAAACATTATGATACTGATTTGTTTATATTTCCTAATTAATATACTTCTGCTTCATTAGAAAACAGCAAATTGTTTCAGTGCAACTATGTTTATTCACAAATATAAATTTATTTAGATATTACATCTAATTTATAATTCTTTTCATTTGAAACTTTCCTAAACATAATATGATTATTTACCACTTGATTGTCAGGAGCTTTATAGTTTCAAGTATTAAAAAAGTATAAAAAAGTATATAAAACTATAAAAAATATATAAAAAGACATGTGCTATTTCAGCTTACAGAAACATCATAGGATACTGAATTTGAACCTGGAATACTGACTATTATTTCTCCTGTAGTCCTAGAACATAAAGTCTGCTAAGCCTCACTAAAATTATGACTAATCATTTTGTGTACCACATTCTTTAGTTATATGAAAAGAATCCTTACAATGTAAATGATTATTTTAATAAGTATCGCAATGTACTGGCCTGATATCAGAAATTTTATTTTCCACATAAGAATTCACTAGCTGACTTGCCTAATAGTTATGGTAAATCCATTACGACAGTATCCTTTGTCTCTATCTGTAAGAAAAGACAGATTTCCAAAAATTATAGGTATTCCACATTTCTTAACTATTTTCATGAGGTTTAATAGACTTTTAATACATCAAATGATATATTTAAGAGGATGTTGAAAACTGTAACATCTTTATCAATCATTATCAAGGCAAATTTTATCTTTCAGTAATTTTCTAATAAAATGTTTCTTTCACCTTTACTGTAATGGCAAGTGAGTTACTATCACAATCATTTATTGTGTCAAAACCTGAAATGATTAAATATCTACTGTTGCTTATAGAAAAGTTAAAACTTAAAAGCCAAAAGGTAGAATTATCCAATAAAATGTGTCTAGATCAATGTCCAGGTGCTTTTGAAGTGATATATAAGAAGGGAAAGAAAGAGAAAGTAGGCAGAAAAATAATAGAAAAAAACACTCTACTTGTTAACATTTTAAAACTGTGTTGATTTCCTAAAAAATAACAAAATCAAACATAAAAGAAAAATTGCCTTTAAAATTTACCCACTAAGAACAGCATGTGATAATGTTAAATGTGCTACCATGATATGATCAATTAGATACCATCCGAGCATGATCTTCTGGGTGAGCAAACATCACATCCACTGATATACTTCTACTAAGAATCTTCTTGTTTAAAGGTACTGTATAATATAAGACCCACTCACCACTCCCCCAGAAAACCTGCTGCACAGTTACTACTCTTGAGTAACTTTGAATTCATCCTGTGATAAGAACTTTACAGATACACATGCGGCAGAGAAGTATCTAAACAGCACCACGTGAGAACCAAAAAATGTCTTGCAGGAGTTCAGAGAATCACTTTTAGCCCTGATAGATAGTTGGAATTTGGGTGGGGGTTGAATGAAGACAAGAGTTTTGACAGGCAAGGTGACAGATTAAGAACTTTCCAGGTGGAGGGTTGGACCATTACAGGTTGTACCTGTAAAGACGCAAAGAAAGAAGCTTTAAGTTGTTTTATAAACCCAAGGAAGTCATGTCTTATTTACTTTGGGAAGTAAATAAGAATCATTTATTCATGTCAAATATAAAATAGACATTTTTAACCAGTATTTTTCATTACACACATCCCATTGGTTTCATATGCACAATACCTGTGACCTCGTAAGTTGTTAAATTTTATCCAAATCAAATTCATGTTTATGGACTTTCTGTGACCTTAACAAGAACAATCAGGGGGCACGAGAGAAGGAGAACACAGATTGAGGTGTGAGGAGGACTGAGTGGCTTTTGAGTGAAGAGACAGAACACGGAAAACTTTCAAAAAGTTTCATTCATTCAAGAAAATCTTTGTGTGCCTAGTACAGGCACTATGCTAAATTCTGGGGAAGTAATCATCACTGAAAGAACAGATACAACCCCTGGGCTCCCAATTGGCCCAAATCACAGTTGAACAAAGTGGTTTCACTATTTTATGTAAGCAGCTAAATCGAGGATCAAGTTTTAGGGCAAGCTTGAAGAACTGAAGGTGCTTATCTTTGGGGGATAAGCCTTCACTCTGGAGAATCATCTTGTCTAGCAAGAGATGACGCCAATAGGTGAACAGTATAAATGTAAATGCTGCAGGAACAAGGGGGAGATTTGAAAGTGACAGTAGTAATATAAATTAACTTCTGCCTCTGAGAAGCAGAGAGTATGTTTAGGTAACTATAGAAATGATCACAGTTCTTTAATGACTTCATCTGCATTCTGCATTGCAGGCACTAAATTCTTGGCCTAGAGCAAAGGTCATGAAACTTTCTCTTTAAAAGACCAGATAGGGAATATTTTTGACTTTATGGGTCATAAGGTTTATAGCATGAAAGCAACCATAGGCCACACATAAGTGAATGAACAGGCTGAATTTTTTCTTTAAAAGAGAGAGAGCAGGAGAGAGGGATGGGTGGGGGGGGGAAGGAGGGAGGGAAAGAGAGAGAGAGAGAGAGAGGAAGAGAGAGAGAATCCAAGCAGGCTCCATGCTAGCACAAGGGGCCCGACGTGGGGTTCAATACCACAACCACTGGACCATGACCTTAGCCAAAATCGAGAGTCAGACACTCAACCGACTGAGCTTTCAATAAAACTACTTATGGACACCAAAACCTTATTTTGTATAATTTTTATGTGTCACAATATATAATTCTTATTGTGACTTTTTTCGACCATTTGAAAAAACAGAAAAAATCATTCTTAGTTCATGGGCCACAAGAAACAAACTTTGAGCCAATGTTTGCTGACCCCTGCCCTAGCATAGAAAAGTGCAGGGAGGGCTGGCTAAAGGGAGAAGCTGGATCACTCTCTGGCAGATTACACCTAACAGGAGAAACATATGGACAACTGCCATATGTGTGTGTGCACAATGCGGTATATGTGACCAAGTGTAATTTCCTGAGGTCAGGGCGGATGGATTTCACCAGATCTTCAGGAGGAACTTTGAGAGCCAGTGATTTAGAAGAACTCGAGTTAGACCTTAAGAATTTGTATTCCATTAACTACTTTACCCCTAGTGAGCAGATAAATCTCACAACAGTTTTATTATTCTATTTTATAGCTAAAGGAAATGAGGCTCAAAAAAGCCTTTATCTTTTGTTTTATTCAGAAGTCTTCTAGATCCTCTCTCCTTACCTTCTGTACTGTCTTCCTAAGCAAATTCATTTATCCCAATTTGCATTTATATGCTGATGATCCTCAACTGCCTTAAAAACCTATCCAATGACTGTCCTAACGTCAGCATGAAGTGCCAAATACTACCCTTTCCCAGGAGTCATTCTCTCAGTAAATGGCAATAGGCACCCTTATCAATGACATTCCTCTCCTCCCTACTGCCCACAGACCCTTCCATACAAAGGACTGCAATCTCTTTCATACTCATCCACCTGTTTCCAAATCTAGCCTGGTACAAGCCTTCTGCAATGGTGCCCCAAGAGATCTTCCTAAATACATATTTTTTAAAAGTAAAAAATCAAAAAAGGGAGTATTATAGGACAAAAAGAAATATTATAAATATATAAATATTTTTAAAAAGCTATGTAAAAATGTATCTCTATCTGTACATGGAGTTGAATGGAATTATTGTGAAGTGGTTAAGACATAAATCCTACTTCAATTCCTAAAAGTTGTCTGGCCTCAGGCAAGTCACGGAACCTGTAAATGGGAATAATAATAATAGTACCTTTTATGACTGTGTTTTGAGGACTAGAGAAATTAATACGTGCAAGACAATTAAATGGATGGCATGTAGTAATTAATAAATAATAGCTGTCATTACTGATGGTTTTATCAATATTAGTAACCCAGGTGCATAAAAAAGCTTATCTAATAATATACTAATATTTTCACAGTGAACTTGCAATTAGTGGTGGCACTGCAGGAGTTTTATATATCTTCTTTTTGTGTTTCTGTGCTTAAAAATCTGAAAAATATTACAAAAATAAATCAGCAAAATATCTCTACATAAAATCACTGTTAAATGAGGATATATTGAAATTGGTCATCTGCTGTAAAAATTATCAGACGCACTTCTCGTTATATTTGAGCTACACAAAATATTTTATGATATCCATTCTGAAATCAATCTCACATTTAAAAATATACTTAGTATAGTTAAGAATAACTGTCACCATATATAGTTATTTGAGTACTTTAGTATTGCGCTTTGACGGCGCTTAAAGAAATGTTAGTTTCCTTTCCTCCTTCAAATCCTAAACACAAATTAATTATAAAAATTAATTCCACTCAAATAAATATTTTTTTCTGACAAATCGACCTAAAAGTATATATACATATTAGCCAAATTCAAAATTTATAGTTCAGAGCCAAGAAAAGAACAAAAACAGAGCAGCCGGCATATGTTTGAAAATACTAATCCTTATTAGGGCATCTTTTCAGAAGATGAGTTACTATAGCTGAATTGAATTTCTATTAACAGTAGTGAATTCCTAAGCCAGACAGCAACAGTAAATAAAAGAACCCAGGCTTACATTCATTTGATGGTTTTGCAGACTTGAGAATAATTTCTGGCACCATGATTTTGCATTCAGGAAACAAAGAATATGAAACATTATGTTCCTCAGAATGTTTTTCTTGTGCTATTAAATGAATCAAATAAATGAGGCACAAAGAATCTGGATTTCAGCAGGATTATGATAAATATAGCTTTCCATGTCTGAAACTGTTAGGGGGCACCTATCCTTTGTGAGAATTTTTTGCTTCCATTGTTAAGCAGCAGAACCAAGGAAACATTTCTTAAAATGTTCACAGAGAACACCTTAGCCTTCCATCCCTGTAGCTACAACTTAACTTTTATAAAGGAAAAGACTGTTAATATTCACAAAGCTGCACTCGACTTAAAATAGAGAGAATATTTTGGCAAACTGAAATGGTTGAAAGGAGATAAAATAGGTCCTATGGCAAAATAGGACATGCATTTTCCCAAGGTAAATAAAGTGTAAGGTCCAACTGGTGATCATTTGATTTATTTTATGACTTGTTTTACCTGTGTGACTTTTGGGAAGAAAACTGGAAGAAGATTAGCAGAAGGGTATTTAATATATTGGATATTTTCTAGGCATGATTATCGTCTAAGGACCACATGAATTTTAAAATAATACCCTAAACTTATAGAGAAATTACATTATTCAAGAACTATATGTTTAGGTGTAAGCAGGTTATAGTTGGCGTTTTATTAGTATATATTATTTTCTTAACAGTGGGACAAAGGTAATTTTATTAGTTTCTATGTATGATTTCTTCTTGAGAAATTTGTGATATGCCTTGGAAACTCATTAACTCTTATTAAGCTATTTTGAAATCAAACATACATATATCTACCCAAAACTTCTTAGAATACTTATGTTTTTGCCTATATAATCTTGTAGGATAATGTATACTATGTAGTTTTTTTTTAAATTTTTTTAGCGTTTGTTTATTTTTGAGAGACAGAGCATGAGCAGGGGAGGGGCAGAGAGAGAGGGAGACACAGAATCTGAAGCAGGCTCCAGGCTCTGAGCTGTCAGCACAGAGCCCGACTTGGGGCTCAAACTTACAGACCGTAAGATCATGACCTGAGCTGAAGTCAGACGCTTAACCAGCTGAGCCACCCAGGCGCCCCTATAGTTTTTAACTCTGCTATGAAACTTCTGAAATGTCTCATTCCCATAATTATAATGAAATAATTGTTTAATTTCATTGAGATAAACTCCCAAAAAAGAAAAAAAAAAAGCCCTTTAGGCCCCTATTCTGAGTAAGAATAAGAAAAAGATCTGCTTATTGCCTTGGGAAGAAATAATATCAATAGATAAGAGAGAAGGTAGGGCTTCAATTTTCTCCAATGAGACAAATGTTTCTACTGAGAAGAGTCAAACTAAGCAGTAAATGGTGGTCCAAGACAGGTGAATTTCCAAAATGAAAAGATCTAGAATCTATTCTAGATTAGAATCCAGATCTAGATCTAGATTAGCAGAAATCCTGGTGTGGACACTGGAGATGCGCATGGCAGGGCATGACAGTTTTGAAAAACAAATGAAACTAGTATGAACTAGATACCTATAAATCCTGGTAGATTTTGCAGAGATTTTGCATTATCTAAACTTTTATCATAGTCATTTCTTACAACATTCCTCACTCCATATCCTCACTCTATTTGCTCTCGCCTCATTTGCACTAAGACTCAAGTTCCTTCAGCCTTCATATTTCCGTTGCAATTCTGCTGTGTATTCAAACCATTTCATCTTTTCTATCAAAATCAGGGAGACAACCATCTTTCTTTCTCTCCAAGAATAACTTTAGTGTCTTTGAATTATAACCTCTGTTCTCTAGGACTTTGCTCTGTTAATTAAAATTCTTTGTTATTTGTATCTTTCAATCTCTCCATATAGGGGTGCTTTTTCCACACCTCATCCTGGAAAAATGCTCAGATCGCCTTCATTCTGAGACAGACAGACAGACACACATGTGTGCATGTGCACACACACGCGTGCGCACACACACACCCCTTATTTACTCTTAGTAGTGCCTCCATTACAGAGTCTGCTATATAAAAATGCTTTATAAATTCTGGTAGAATGAATGAAAGACGAATTGTTCATACTGGTTTTCCCTTCCTAATGCTAAGCTCTCCGAAGAGAAGTTCATAATAATTCTATTTATTCATCTTTCCAGCCCCAGCCCCATATATACAAATAGGTTTTATGGTGGTGGGGGCAGCCTCATGCTATCCCATTGTAGACCCTCTAACTCCATGCCCTTGAGCTCCTACCCACAGTCTCTGCTGTTCTAGCTCCTTCCACCCATGACAAGAACCCCATTACAAATGCAATGGGGAGTAATTAAGTGGACATGGACGAGATGATGGTTACAGACAGAAAGCTGAAATGAACGATGAGTGGAGAGTGGGATGGGCTGTAGCCCATGTTGGATCCTGTCCCACACTTGAGGCATGCTCTAACCTCACCCCTTCCTCTCTAGTCTATTCAAACTTAAGGTCAGGAAGAATCCTTCTGTTCCAAAAGTTAAGGGTCTATTCTCATTCCCTAGCTTCTTCAATCCTGTGGGATTAATTTATCTGTCTCTAAAATTCTCTCCTCCCTTGGGACTCTGTTTCTCTTCCTCTTTACTCCTCACTCTTTTTTCTTTTTTCTTTTTTTTTGGATCCTGCTTCCCCACCACACACACACTTCTTCCCTTAGTAGTTATTCCTGAATAAGGACATTTCACCTTATCTTCTCTTAACGTCATCTTCAGTCCATTCCTTTCTCTGAGTAAGCTCATTCCTTTCCATTTCCATAGCTTCCTCTCTAGCTCACTGTGTTATCTTCTGTCATTTCATCTATTAGCTCACACCAACCTCCTTGCTTCCTCACTCGGTTTGTATACCTGGCTTCCGTTTAAGCTTCCAGTAACAACAGCTTTGTTTCTCCTATTCTCTTGATTAAAATGTCTCCATCAAGTAGTGAGCAAAGTCCCTTACAGGGCTTCAAAAGAGCTGGCCCAACCTTTTTTCTAAATGTATTTCTCATTATAGTCTTTTCATACACCTTTGTTTCAGCCAAACTGTGTCCATGGGCTGAGATAATTTATTGAAATATAGATTTGTGTTTTTCTTCCAGTATTTTTCCTTCCCCCTCCCCACAAAATTATTAGCCTTTTAATAATTGCCACAGAATTATTTTATGCTTCTTTGTTTCAGGGATTCTTGCAGGAAAATAGGGCAACCAGAAGGCAGTAGTGACTCTTTCATCCTTCTTAAAGGCCTAAACTCTAAAACATAATGCTAAATGTGCCAGCCAGATGAAAAAAGGAGGAGAAGGCTTTGCAGGGCCTGTGGGCAAGGGTGAAACCTGTAGGAACCTGGAAGAGGCCCTGTTCCATGCACCCTGCTGTGACACAAAAAGAAGGAAGAAAACTCCAGGAGCTTAATGTAACTGAAAGGTATTTTTTTTTGTACAGGTTGAGTTTCTTTTACTCAGAGGGAGTGTGCATCATTTTCAAGTCATGGAAATTTTTGTTTATCCATGTCCACGTGAGATATGCTTCCTTATAAAATATATACTATTACTTTGTTCATGGCAGTAGCCCCAAATTTTTATGCTTGAAGCAGGTTGACAGTAAAGTCAGAGTCTGATCTAATAGGAATTCAGCGAAAAGGACACTAGTAAAAGCTGAAGAAACAGGGGACAAATTATAGATTAATAGGGTCTTGAGCAGGGTCTTGAAGGAAAGGATTAGGACAGGGGAAAGCAAAATTTGGAATGGGGAAAGTTTTTAGAAAAATACAAAGAAACAGAAATGATTTTTTAGTACATTCTTGGTACATGATAACTGACTCTTATTTGAAAAATTATAAAATAGACTGGCAACATCTCTATAATTTAATTAGTAATTTGATCATTAAACATATTAATCTAATAAAATATCTTCAGCTGTTAATGATATAATAAATAATAATTTTATTAAATGGTTAGACCATAATTATTTATTAATTCTGCATGTGCTCTCATCCTGAGACATAGATCTTAGACCAATTTGTCTTCCCACTTCTTTTGGTAACATACATAAATGGCATGGGGTTTTACTACATTTGGCACTTGCTTTATATTTTCTCATTTAGTTCTTTGGTTCCTATTATTTTTAGTGTGAATAATTTCACTGGGGATGATACTTTTAATTTTGAAATACCTACTGTGGCTAGTATAATACTGGAGATACAGTTATTCAATAATTTAAAAAGATAAAGTAAACTGAATACTTTCTAGTCTGTAAAGCTGATGCTATTTTACATTTATAGATGTTTTCTTCCTAAAAGCTAAAAGTTCTAAGCAGAAATCATAGTCTCGGATGCACAGTGCTTCTTTGATCTAAGATCTGTCCTGAGATGACCTGTCTCTTGCAGTAAGGATCCATTAGAGTTATAGAAATCTTTTCTATATTTTAGGATGTATACATTTCCCAGGGGAATAAGCACTCATCATTTTCAACATTTTATCAATGTGCTGTGCCCTCCGTCCTGGAAAAGGCTTCCCTATATAGTATTCCTGATTTATTTTTTAATGTTCAGTCTCACCTCTTCAAAGAATCCTCTCAAGATTGCACGAGAGAGTGAATCCCACTCTGTCCTTCCTCTGTACCACTTTGATAAATGGATAATTGCCCTTTCTGAGCTGGAATAGTTTATGTAATTCACCCTTTTCTACTGTGACATCTTTGCAGCCAGAAGCAATATTTCATTCATCTCTTTAGTATTCCTAGCTCCTAGCCCAGGGCCTGGTACACTATCATGTACTAACAACAGATTTGTGCTTAAATGTTTGTTGAACCCTATTTCAAACTCTTCTGTTTTGCATAGTTAAGGGCATAGGCTTTGGCACCTGGAAGCCTGGGTTTAAATTCTGGCCCAATCACTTACAATGGGAACTTAAGAAAATTATTAATCACTCTGTGCCTTAGTGTCTTCAATTTCAAAATGGAAATAGTAATAATAAGGGTACTTAATAAGTTTGTTATGACCAATAAAGGAGTGAAATTATATGTACACACATATGCATGTATGTAACTTAAGAGTGCATGGAAAAAGCTCTAGAAATGTAAATCTGTTATTAGTTTATTCACTTAGACACATGAATAATCATTCTTATGATACTTATAATTATCTTACATTTGTAGGTAATTGCAAGGAGGTTATTTAGTGACCATCCTTCACAGATGTGTAGATCCTTTTAGAAAATGTCTTTACTTGTAAGTAGGGAGGCGATTATCACTGGGGGAATAACATATAGTTAGTGTATGTATGAGGGACCAAATCCTCACATTATATAGGTTGGGCCTCTAAACCTATATATAAGCTAAAATCTACTTCTTCAAGTTCTAAAGACTAGCCCTAAGTTTACTATGAGCCTCAAGTCCAAAATATTGCCAGATCAGGAGCTTTTATTCATAATTCCCTTTCTTTCACTATTTCACTTTTCAATCTAATTTAGCTACTTCTTACTGAATAGGTTTTTTGCTATATGCGTGATCGCTTGAAGACACTTATGAGTAGTAGCACCTAGAGTCACTGAAAATGTCCTGTTTATGTCGCTCTTCTATTTAAAAATACATATTTAAAGAAGTTATTCCTACTTTCTTTATGAATAAATAATGTGGTAAAGGTGGTTTTAAAATATTAATATTATTTATAATTGAAATATCCTATAAAAATTATTATATATAATTGAAGAGACTAGTAAATTATATATAAGAATAATTATATATATAATTAAAGAGCATCGTAAATACTCTTCATAATAAAGATATATATGTGAATATATGTATGAAATTTACTATGTTATTCAATCTGTTGAAATAAATTTTACTTGATTTCAAGCAAACACTCAAATATACTCCTTTAAGCAAACTTATGGCTATAAAAACAAAAACAGAAAAGCAATGTGCTTGTAACCTATCATTCTTAGAAAAGCTGATGAAATTTTTTTTCTAAGTGTTTCACATTTTTCTGATTAGCTCTCATCTATATCGAAGAGAGAGAAACTGTAACCCAGACTATATGGATTAGTGGTTCACTAAAAGATAAGTCCTTCCTTAGTCTTTTCTTCCACATTAAAACAATTAAACATTTACATTAAATGTAATACATTCTATTCCATAGAATACACAGCTTCTTTTAATATAAAAGTAATGCCATTTTCCTCTCCATATCACTTGTAGAAGAAAGAAGAGGGAGAAAAAACAGGCCATGCACTGAAACAAAGAGAAATGATAACTGAGATTTATCACCATCTATCATTTGTTTTAGAAAGATCAGTAAGAAAGAGCATAGGTTATCAAATAAAAGGTAAAATTATGCTATAAAAATATACGTAACATTTTATACCTGGAAATATCATAGGAAGACATCTAGTCCAATCCACCCCCCTACCCCCATATTATATAAGCAAACTGAGTCCTAGAGACATGACGTAACAGGTGATTTACTGAGTCAATTGGGAAAATAATTGTTTTGTCAGCTTGGCTTTGTAATCCAATGTCTTTTTTGCTCCCTTACACTGCAGCCTAATTCCCTAAAGTAGGGTATTCTGTGGAGATTATTAACAATGCAACTTTTAGAAACGTAAATATTTGAAATTCAACAATGACCATAAATGGAATAAAATTTAAATGAATAAAGCAAAGAAGTTAATTGTTTCCATGACAATCATTTGAACCTATTACCTACAACACTATGTAACAAGTATAGTTCCTATGTAAAATTATTCTTGCGTTATATTCTAAGAAAACGTAATTCTACTTCAGCGAATAATAGAGAGGGAACTTTAGGGGCAAAATAGACTGTGGATAGTTAGCAGAAGAAGATAAGCAGTCTGCTAAATCTGCAGATTTAGCATTGGTTCCTCAAAAAACCTTTCTATTTCACGTAAGTGAAGAAAAATTTTCAAAGCTGGTGGTAAAAGCTGTATCTATCCTCCCCCCCCGTAAACTATCATTACATCAATACCAAAAACCAAGAAGCGTCACCATGAAAAATAAGACAAATCAAACAACATAAATGAAAAATGCCTCATACTCCTCAAGGAGAAATCCAACCCTCAGGAAGATACAAGCTTTTCCTTCACAATAAACAGCTCATCTCAGGGGGATGGCACAGGGGCAGATCCGTCAGAGACTCTAGCTAATCTAGGTTCATTCCACGATTTTCGGAAAGACAAACCTCTGTTTAAATAGCTGTGCACTCGAGTTCAGTTTCTGAATGGTTCAATTGCCTACCTTTAATTTATTTGTAAATATTTCCACTAGAGTGTACATTTTAAAATAGACACTCTCCAGGATGCCAAGTCAACTATAAAAAGAATTCCATGAAAGTTTTCTGGCATAAGTAAATGTTGTTACAATAAGACTTTTGCTGTTAAGGAACAAAAATATGGAACCAATGGTTATAACAGGAGAAACAAGTGCTGACAGTTTAAATCAGTTCAGTATTTCACTTACCTTTGGTTTTCCATAGTCCTGAACATAATAGTGAATTATCTAATATATCTGATCAAATCTTATGTAACTTTGGGCAATTTAAAAAACATTTTATAGTACAGAAATAACCATTCTCCCTTCTGTGTTTGCTTTTTTCTATATACCTTGAGGACATAAAGCTTTTAAGATTTACAAGCAGTAGAAAATATCTGAAACTCAAATTTGTGTTAAAACATTATTCTTTGCACAAGTCCACTGACCCATTTTCTAAAGTAAAAATAACTGCTGAGTTTTTAACTTGCAATGAAAATATAACAATCACAGTTCAATAATTGTATTCATACAGTACCTTGGAGACTATTTCAAGTTGCACAACTGACATTCTTTTCCATCAAAATATAGATAGAGCCTAAATTATAGGTAATCGTATTACGGAACATTTTGAAAAGGAGAATCCTGTTGCTTTTCTTGCATATAAATCAATTTGGATCTTTAATACTTCTTTGCATTTCCTTGCATATTTATAAACATGGCTTTACTTTTTTTTTTTTTAACTTAAAGGAATCCGACCACTTTACAGACTGACAAATGATACCTTTTTAGACAGCTGCACAAAAATAAACAAACAAATAAATAAGCACGCACATGTAACAGATTTTCAGAGACAGAAAAATAAACTTCCTTTGCAAAGAGAATCAATACGCGCTGCAGTCACTCACACGCCACAGCACGAGGCTCCACTTCTGTCTCTCCAGCAAGAACTCGAGGTGTCTACGTTGAATTCACTTCACTCACCTGTTTGGCTTAGTTGGGATGTGCTTCGACTCCTTCTAGACACTATGGCAACCACTTTGGCACTCAGGCTGGATCTCCTTTTCTTTCCACCTGCTCCAACCGTACCCACAGCTGTGTCGGACTGGCTGCCGTCATTATGCTCCAGTGTGTACATCTCCCCACTCACACTGGTGCTCTTCATGATGGCTCTTCCTGAAGTCCCCATCCGTCTGCCTTGCATTTTAGGGGTAAATGAACTATATTTACAAAGTAAAAACATATACGCATCCATAAATTACAGGTCAGCAAAACTGAAGCTCTAAATCTAATTGATTTTGAAATAATCCAGGCAAATATTTAGGGGGGGAAAGCCAGTTGCTCAGTAGTCTTACAGCTATATAGCTCAAAACAATAGTATTTCAACACAGCAATCCATAAACTTTTAGTGAAAACAAATGCAACCAATGTTATCCACAAGGAGGTAAATGTTACTGATTCCTTATTGTGTTACTTTCAGAGAAAAACAAGGATATTTAAATCAATAAGACAAGTTTATATATATTCCTGAGGAAAAAATATTATTAAAAAATGGATACTCTGAGTTTGCCATACGAGGTCTAAAAAAATGAAAACGGCTCTGTTCTAGTTCCAACTAACAGACATCTCTTTCGCTACCTGAGGCTCAATAAGTCCAGGAAACACTGCTAATGAGGCAAAGAAAATTGCCTTTCCCTCCTATTTCCTTGTCCCCTCATGCTCCATCTCCTCCAAATTTCATCTCATTTTTCTCTTTCTGTATTTCAAATTCATGTGCTCAGGTTGAGATTTTCCTTTATGTCTTTCCTACCCAAATTTACTTGTCTGTGTTCCCAGACTGTACTAATTTATCTGAACAGATTACTGCCCTTCTCTCCTAAATGAGAAAATTACTGTTGAGAATTTCAGGCACCATGTTGGTGGGAAAAAAAATCATCTCTATTTGCCAAAGTAAATGTCTGTCTGTGGAGAGGGGTAAAGCAGGCAAGTTGGGAGCCAGAGATATTAGGGTTCTTCAAATCTTTTAAATTACATTGCATATGCAGTTATATACCATCTAGACTGGTCCCTTTTGGTCCAATGAAGATCTAGTTTGATAGATCTGAAATGACCCTCGTTTTCTTATGTTTCTTTAAAACATCTGCAAAAATTGGCTTACATGACACTCAGCACTATCTTGATGTTCGATTTTCTATTTCTTGTTTTTGAGTAGAAAATACATTAATATAGCATCTTTTTTTTTTTTTTTCTGAGAGAGAGAGAGAGAGAGACATGAGCAGGGGAGGGGGCAAGAGAGAAGGGGATAGAGGATCTGAAGTGGGCTCTGTGCTGCCAGCAGAGAGCCCAATGCGTGCCTCAAACTCATGAACTGTGACATCATGAGCCAAGCTGAAGTTGAATGCTCAACTGACTGAGCCACCCAGTTGCCCCTTAATATAGCATCTTTTAACAGTGATGACATTTAATACTCATGTTGCCACAAATCCTAATGTAATTAGAAATGATAAAATAAATTCTTGGGATCATGAAATATATGTGTTGTCACATATATAATGAGTGTTTTAGGAGAAAGGGAAATTGGTATGGGGTGAGTTGAGAAAGGTGGAAGAGTGAGACTGTGGCAGGCTCAGAAGCAATGGGAAAGAAGCCGGACTGTTTGATCTTGAGGATCTTTCCATGAATTGAATTGAAAATGAGACCCCTCTTTGACAGGAATCATTTGGAATTTTTAATTCCTAGTCGTATTACTTGAATTGGTACATTTCAATAATAATATTAATATTTATATTCATTCAATTTATTCTAATCAGCTTTTCATTAACTCGAAGTTTTTAAAGCCATTTGCAAATCTGATAATTTTGCTATGCATTTTATGTAAACTCTTTTTCAAAACATGAACATATAGCCAGTCCAAAACTGATTTCTGTGGGGTTTATATTCCCAACTCCAGTGGACTTTCTTTCCTGATCTATGTTCCAGTGAATTTCTTCTGCATCCTAAGCAATTTATTTCAATGCATTACCTAAATCTGCCACCTTTCCTTAAGTCTGCTCTTACTACCCACTTTTTCTACTATTTTACTTGCAGACTTTGGCTGAAGGACACAAAGCGATGTCACAATTTGGTCAGTTTTGCAGTCATCATGTCCATCTTCAATTAAACACCTGTGACTGAGAAATCAGTAGTTCTTCCACCTGTCCTCAATCTTTTCAGCACACTCCTCACAGAAGTTATTGGAAACGTCCCTTCTAATGATTTTATTTTTACCTTTATAGTTAAATATGGATAAACTAACATGTACCTTTCTTCTCCTCATTATTTCCATGAAAATGGAATTTTATCACAACACTCAATTTGTATTTTAAAAGTTATTTCACAAAAAGTGCTATTGTAAAATTCTCAACAGTGCTTTTTAGGCTATAGAAAAATTTAAAAGTATAAGGCAATGTTTCAACAATATTTCTATCATGAAAATGTATTCAAGATGAGCTAAGAAGATTCAAACATTTATTTTTTCATGGATATTTAATCACAGCAATGAAATGCTCTACTTTGTTGAGAAAAATTCTGGAAGGCAGCTACACTCAACATTATACCACCAGTGCACACTATGCTGACAAAATTTCTGAAAAAAATTAGGTAAATCTTTCTAGTGATTACCACTTAGGGGGTTAAGAAGTTATAAATGGTATACTTTTTCCTCAAAAAATAAAATATTTAATTAGAATCTTAAAAGTATTCTTATTTTTAAATGTTTATTTATTTATTTTGAGGGAGAGAGAGAGAGAGACAAAGAGCAGTCAGGAAAGAGGTAGGGAATGAGGGAGAGAGAGAATCCCATGCAGGCCCTGTACTGCCAGCACAGAGCCTCATGCGGGGTTTTATCCCACAACCCATGAGATTATGACATGAGCCAAAACCAAGAGTCAGACACTTAACCAACTGAGTCACCCAGGACCTCAAGAATCTTTAAAGCATTGTTATACGATATGATGACTGTGCACAGCTTCCTAAAGAATCTAGAATATCGTAATGTTCAACAAGAACATGTTAAAGCATTTTCAATTCTGTTTACCTAATCGAGGGCAGAGGTTTCTGGGGTCTAATCAGTCAGGTTAGTCTGATCCATGTGAAGGTTACCATTTTAGTACAAATATGCTTTCTTTTTTTTTCTTTTATTTTAGAGAGAGAGAGAGTGTGATCTGGGAAGAGTGGCAGAGGGAGAGAGAGAATCGTGAACAGACTCCACATACAGCACAGAGCCCTACACGAGGCTCAATCCCATGACCCTGTGACCTGAGCCGAAATCATAAATCTAATACTCAACCTACTAAACAACCTAGGTGCCTCAATATGCTATTTCCCTAATTCATAGGCTTTTATTTGCTCTGCTTCCACTGCCTGGAAAACTATTCCTGTCATTTAGTTTTATGTAGTGCCTGGATCCTTCAGGATGTACTTTAAGGTTTTCTGCTTTATAAACTTCTAAGAGTCCCTCTATTGACATGGCTATTGTTTCCCCGCCTTTTTTTTTAAATTTTTTTAATGTTTATTTTCGAGAGAGGGAGAGAGAAAGCATAAGTGGGCGAAGAACACAGAGAGGAGACAAAGGATCTGAAGCAGGCTCTGTGCTGACAGCAGAGAGCCCGATGTGGGGCTTGAACCCACGAACCATGAGATCATGACCTGAGCGAAAGGCAGACACTTAACTGACCGAGCCACCCAGGCACCCCCAAGCCATTTGTTTTCTGTTTTCTATTGGTTATTTTAGGATTCTGATATTTCATATCACCTTATACATCACTAAATTTGCCACAGTACCATTCCCATTGCTGACTGAATTGAAGATTTATGAGTAGAGAGTAAAAAAAGTGATGTCAGCATACAAATAGATTATGACATAATCCATCTTTAAAAATTAAACAAAAAAAACCCATATTTCTTTGATATTCCCTCTCCCTCTGGCTACTGACTTTTTGCTAAATATCTACTCAAACAGTTGTCCATACATCCTCTCTTCCTATTCTATCCTAACTAATTTAAATCAGGCTCTGTCCCTACTACTTCACCAAAGCTGCCTTTTATCAAAGTCACCAATGATTTCTTCACATGGCAAAGTCCTATCATTTCAGTCTTTCTCCTTTTGACCCCCCCCCAATAAATCATGTATATGATGAAGTGTTTGATTCTTTTGATCTTGAAACACTTTATTTTTATGATTCTTCTACTTAGTACCTCACTGGCAAGATCTTTATCCTCTTTCGTCACTAAATACTGGAGTTCTTCAGTGCCCAGTCCTCTTGACCTATATATCCTTCCAAATAAGACTAACTAGCTAGATGTCCCCTCTGGTCTTAGGCTTTATTTAGTCTCTATACACTGCAAATTCCAATTGTTTTTCTCCACCCGTACTCAGTACTCAGTCCTGAATTTCAGATTTATATAGCCAGTTGTCAAGTGACATTCTTGTTTGGATTTGTCTCTTAAAAATAACATGTTCAACCCAACCAAAAAGCTGCTCTATAGCTTATCTTTCATATCACATTAAAATATCCTATTCCCCAATTGCTCAGACTAATAATTGCCCCCCCCCCACACCCATGGAGAAATCTGATGTGGATTTGAGACCAAAAAAAAAAAAAAAGCTGCCTTACTTTTTTAATGCCATGCTTGAGCATTATCTAACAAGCTCACTAACAGGTCATTTGACTCTCTAGGGGAATCTAACGTTTTTGACTTACTACTTACTCATAATAATTATGCTACAAATATTTTACAGCTCTGTAAAGCTAGATGTTAACTTGAATAAAACTGATAAGGACAAATGATTACTATTTAGAAGAGGTGGTAACTCCAAAGGGTTATGGTTTTATTGACCTAGAGAATATTATCCAGTTTTGAATCTAAATTCATAATCTTATTCCAGCACTCCTTTACTTTCAATAACTATATACATATGTATATATAAGTACGAGCTTCTTGGATCATCTTTGGAACCAGTATATCACCCTGTTGGTTTTCTCACTAATGAATTAAAACTTCAATATTTGCTATGTGTTTTTCTTATTACCGTGTTTTAATTTTGAGAATTATATTTAAGTTTATTTATTGTGAGAGAGAGAGAGAGAGAACGACAGAGAGAGAGCACGTGAGGAATGGGCAGAGAGAGAGAGAGACAGAGAGTCCCAAGCAGGCTCCGCACCGTCAGTGCAGAGCCTGATGCGGGGCTTGAACTCACGAGCCATGAGAACATGACCTGAGTCAAAGTTAAGAGTCAGATGCTTAACTGACTGAGCCACCAGGCGCCCTGGAATTCTGTTTTGATTATGTTGGGGAGTCTCATCAAAATGCCCAAGTGGACTCCCTGCTGGATCTAATTAAACTTTGTTGGTGGAGCAGGGCAGCTCATGAACTTCTTTAGCCCACGGCTGCCTTTAAACAAGTGCCAACAGAAGATGACTTTCAGTCTCTGCTTTCTTTTTACTGACGCTGGTTTTCCATGTTTCTTTGTTTGTTTGTTTCTGGTTCTTGGTAAATATTGCTCTTATTTTGCTTGCTTGTGACTAATGATGCATTCCCGACTAAAGGCAGCAACAACAGGAAGTCCATCTGTGGAATTAAATCTGTTGGATGGCAAGCATCAGGATATATTACACGTTGGATGGAGAATGACAGAAAATCTGGCTTGTTAGCCTTTTTACATGTCTGGTTGCTACTAGAAGTTCACATCGTTTATGAAAATGTCTTGTGTGTACTGAAAAAAGAACTGCCCTTGAAAGTCTGGCCTTTGGTTTCCATGTTAATTTTGACCCTATGGCTAAGTGGTACAACTGAAGTTGCCAGTTCTCTTGGTGTGCTTAAATATAGTCTTTATTATTGAAAATAAAAACCTCTTACTCTCTGTGCAGCCTAGGGATAGCTGTGCAGGCAGATAGATATTAGATCCCAAGGCATCTGAAATTTAATAGAGCTCTTGTTCCCCATTCCCCAACTGACTCATCTATAGAGATGAGTAAGTACTGATGTAATTCTAATATAGGTAACTGAAGAATCCCTACAGAAAAAACAAACTGAAATTCTAATATTTTGAATATGTTTCTTTTAAGAAAAAAAATTCTCAAGGAATTGCTAACTCAGAAGAATTTTAATATCAGAATTTAAATCCACAAAATGAATCCTTAGAGATATCAAACTAGTTTGATAAGTTTGGCTTAAAAACAGCCTTATGAGAACCACAACGAGATGCCACTTCATACACACTAGGACAGCTATAATAAAAAAGAGACAATAACAGGTGTTGATGAGAATCTGAAGAAACTAGAATCCTCATACACTGCTGATGGGGAAATAAAATAATGCTGCTGCTTTGGAAAAGTCTTACAGTTTCGTTAAACTCAGATATAGTTCAACAAAACTTAGAGTTACTGAATGACTCAACAATTACACTCAAAAGTTAAACATGGTTACCATATGACCTAGCAATTCCGTGCCTATATGCATTCTCAAAGAGACTTTAAAACACATATCCACGTGAAAAGCTACATATGAATACTCACACCAACATAATTTTTTACAGTTAAAAAAAGAACTCAAATGTTCATAAAGTGATGAATGGGGAAACAAAATGTGGTATATTCATACAATGGAATATTATCAACCATAAAAAGGAATGAAGTACTGATTCATGCTATAAACATGGATGAAGTTAAAAACATTATACTACGTGAAAGAAGCTAGATACAAAAGGCTATGTATTGTATGATACCATTTAAGTGGAATGTCCCACAGTCAAATTCATAGGGACAATTGTAGATAAGTGGTCACCAGGAGCAAGAAAGAATGGGGAAGTGACTACTAATGGGTATGGGTTTCTTGTGGGGGATGATAAAAATGTTCCAGAATTAGATAGTTGTGATGATTGCATGCCTAATTGTGACTTTATTAAAAACCACTAAATTGCACCATTTCACATGGTAAATTTTATGGTATGTGAACTATATCTCAACTTAAAAAAAACAGTCTTATGTCTATTTACAGATTTCCTCAGGATGTTATATAATACAAGCACAAAATCTTACTTTATTTTTAAAGACTTAAGTTGGTTTTCTTAGACAGACAAATTAATCTAGAATTCCTAAACTTCCTATACTGATTTTACTTAATGGGTAAGTTAACATTTCTTCCAATAATGTTTGAGATTAAAAAAATGTAAAATTATGTAATAATTAAATTGACCTATAATTCTGATAAAAGTCTGATATCAATAGTAATTAAGCTGGCTGGAATGTCGGCTTAAAATTTCCAAGTGATTCATTAGTTAACTTTAAGATTTAGCATTAGCATTTTATTTCATTAATTAATAAAAAAAATCTTTGAATATCTGGATAACTGCTAAGTCAGTCAGAATATAAAACTTGGTTAATAACTAAGGAACATATATATTTATATATATATGTACATTAAAAATGCCTCTAATTTTCATATTGTATCCAGTAGCTTTGCCTTTGATAAGGTTTACCTTTATTTTTGTAACTTTAAGAAGATGTCTAAGGGATATTGTAGGTGTAGGGTGCTTTTTTATGTGTGCTATGTAACTTGTTGGTGTGCTAAATTTCTTGCATATGACAGACTGCTAGGCTTAATTTTTTCAACCTCTGAGTTTTCCTTATGAAATAGAAGCTGAGCTTATGGGATGCCTGGGTGGCTCAGTGGGTTGAGTGTCTGACTCCTGATTTTAGCTCAGGTCATGATCTTGTGATTCATTGGCTCGAGCCTGGCATCATCGGACTCTGTGCTGACAGCACGGAGCCTGCTTGGGATTCTCTGTCTCCCTCTCTGCAGAGTTTTCCTTGTGTGGAGCATTAAAATAATTACAGAATCAGTTAAAAAACAGATATAGGACTGTCACGGGCACCTGGGTGGCTTAGTCGGTTAAGCATCTAACTTTGTTCAGGTCACGATCTCATGATTCCTGGGTTTGAGCCCTGTATTGGGCTCGGTGCTGACAGCTCAGAGCCTGGAGCCTGCTTTGGATTCTGTCTCCCTCTCTGCCCTTCCCCCATCATACTCTGTATCTCTCTCCTCTCTCTCTTGAAAATAAGGAAACATTTAAAAATTAAAAAAAAAAAAACAGATATAGGACTCTTCAAAGTTTTTATTTTTTCCTCATGTCACTGTTGGTAAATTGTGCTTTCCAAGAAATGTGTACATTTCACGTAAGTCAGGGTTAGGCAAACTTATTTTGTAAAGGGCCAGATAGTAAATATTTTAGGCTTTGTGGGCCAGACTGTCTCTGTTGCAATTATTCAACTCTCTTATTTGATGGGTAAAGAGCCATAGATATATATAGGCAAATGAGCATAGATGTGTTTCAATAAACTTTTTTTTCCACAAAAATAGGCAGTGGGCCAGATTTGGATTGTTGGTCGTAGTTTGGCTAACATTGATATGAATTGTAAAACTTACTGGCAAAGAGCAGGTTGTACTATTTAAATATTTGCATATCCTTCACTGAGATCTTCCTCTTTTCATTTCACAACATTGGATATATGTGTTTAGACCATTTACTTTTGAGGCAATTACTGATATACCTGCAATTGACTCCCTTGCTGCTTATTTTTAATAATCCTATTTCTTCTTTTACTTCTCCATTTTACCTAACTAGATTAATTGTATGCCTCTTCTCTCCACTATCAGAATTTGAGTTATGTGTTCTTCTATTATTTATTAGTGAACACCCTAAGGATTAAAATATGTACCTTGACTTACTAGAAACTTCTTAAATTAGACATTTTATCACTTTCAGAATGCAAAGTTTTAGAAAGCTTAATCCTACCTTTTCCATTTCTACCTTGTTTTATATATTTTACTTCTACATATGTCGTAACTACCATGAGATGTTGTTGCTATCATAATTAACTCTTTGCAGTGTTCATTCTTTCCTTAAATTTAGTGTTTCTGACTGGGGACATTTTCCTTCAACATAGAGTATGGGTCTATTGGTGATTCTCTTACTGGTTTTATTCCTCCCTCCCTCCCTCTCTTCCTTCCTTCCTTCTTTCTTTCCTTGTCTGTAGGATATTTTTGATGGGTAATATTTTTTTTAACATTTTTATTTATTTTTGAGACATAGAGACAGAGTGTGAGCAGGAGAAGGGCAGAAAGAGAGTGATCCAGCTGTCTAGGGGGCTGCCAAGTGCTCTCACGCGCGTGGCTGGTTCATTTTTGTTTTAATGTTTTTAAATTTATTTTTGAGGCAGAGAGAGACAGAGCGTGAGCAAGGGAGGGGCAGAGAGAGGGAGACACAGAATCCGAAGCAGGCTCCAGGCTCTGAGCTGTCAGCACAGAGCCGGACGCGGGGCTCGAACTCATGAACCGTGAGATCATGACCTGAGCCAAAGTCGGACGCTTAACCGACAGAGCCAGGTGCCCCTGATGGGTAATATTTATTAAGCATAAAATTTTAAGCTGGAATTTTTCATTTTTTCCTAAAGCATTTTTTCTTTTGGTCATTCCATTGCTTTTTGGCTTTCACAGTATCTGTTGAAATTTTAGCCAGTCTTATATTGTTGCTTCAGTGAAGCAGTGAACGATAATGTCTCTTTTTTTCTGCTGAGATTCTTCTGAGAAATGTTTTTTCTTTAGTTTTCAGTACTTTGACCATGGTATTGAGAGATTTTTTTTTTTCTCTTTATAGGCCCTGGAATTTTTAAAAGATTTTGGACTTAAAATTTGATGTATTTCATTAGTTTTGGAAAACTCTCAGCTAGTACCTCAGTATTCAGGTATTGTTTATGACATTTCCTCTCCTTCTGGAATCCCAGCTACATGTATATTAGACTTTTTCATTATGCTCCAAATGTTTCTTACGTTCTTCTCCAATTTATTTCTTTTTTTTCTCTTTGTGCACTGATATATATTCTTTCCAATGACCGACTCAAGAATTCTCACTTCTATTGCTTCTAACATGCCACTAAACCTACCTATTAAATGTTTTTGTATCTTTTAGTTTTAGGATTGCCATTTAGCTTTTTAAAATGGGTTCCAGGTCTCTGTAGAAAACATCCATCTTCCGTCATTTTCTGGAACATATTAATCATGGATATTTTAAAGGCCTTATATAAAAATTGCATTGTTGGTTTTAGTCAGTTGGTCCTTTTTTATTGATTTTTTATCAAGCCCCATAAATTTTAATTAGATGTCAGACAATGTGGATGTTTGCTCTCTTATTTTTCTTCAATAAGGGTAAAATTTTATTTTGGTTGGCAGAGAGGGGTCATCTATTTCCTGGTCAGAGTTGATTTTAAAGCTTTTCGTTACTTGTAGAGTGTAATGCTTATTCCCAGAGTTTGGCCCTTCTGTAATTTGTATAAGAAACCAAAATATTTTTTCATTTTTTTAATGTTTATTTATTTTTGAGAGACAGAGAAAGAAAGATAGTGTGAGTGAGGGAAGGGCAGAGAGAGAGAGGGAAACAGAATCTGAAGCAGGCTCCAGGCTCCAAGCTGTCAGCACAGAACCCGACGTGGGGCTCGAACTCAAGAGCAGTGAGATCATGACCTGAGCCAAAGTCAGATGTTTAACCCACAGAGCCACCCAGGAGCCCCGCCCCACTAAGGTATTTTTCAAGCCCCTCTAACTGCAGAAACTGAAGGCAATCAGTATCTCCCCAGCACTGGGCACCGCTGGAATCTTTGCTCAGCTGTTTAATCTTCTAGCTGCTGTTTTTTGTCCGGTTTCTTGGGAGTCTTTCCCTGTGCATGCTAACATCAGTATTCAACAAATTTTGTTAGGAGAATCTGTAGCAAATTTTGGAGTCCTCCATGTACAGTTTCCAGCTCCTTTGTTAGTGTCTGACCTATGATCTGTCTCCTTAGCCCAGTAAGACTGCTGCTTTCTGCTTGGGCACTATTATCCCATATCACTGAATTGGAAAGTACCTTCATAGAAAACTGGGGCAAATTTGGCACTTATTTCATGTTCTTCTCTTCTTTCAAAGATTGAAGTCTTCCAAATTTTTGCCTATTTCATTGCTTCGAAATACCCTGAAACATTTACTTGTTTGTTTTTGTAGTTTTAGAGGTAGGAAGGTTAGTCTGATACAAACTCTGTTGTTATATCTAGAACTTGATGGATTGTGTCATCTTATTGCTTATTTTTGAATAATGGTAGAATTATCCAGACCAGTGATGTTTTCAGAATCTCCATAAGGTTACTAATGAAGACGTATGTATTATAATTGTGTTATAGAAATTTATTTCTTTGCAAACTACATCAAATAGCTTTTGCCATATTGATCCCTGTGCATGCTCCCAATAGCCTCTGCCACCGCTGACTTGGGAGGCTTCTCCTCTGAGCTGATATCACCTGCTACTCTGATGCATAAAACATTCTTTCAGTGTTTTCCAGTGCTAAAACTGTCACTCTTTCTCACAGATTGTAGATGGTAATTTTTTGATGGGGTTTTCCAAGGCTGTGCCATTTATTTTAGAGACCTCCATGTTCTATTCAATAGGTGAATAAGTCACCGTCTACTCTTGGTGTTTTTCCTCATTTTAGTCCAGGTTTCACTGGATTTGAAAGCTGTTTTCTATCATTTATAATTTAAAAATGTAGTTGTCTCCTAGGTTCATGGTAGATGAGGTTCTTAGTTTCTTTCTTTAAAAAATTTGGATAGTTTTCAGCTGGCAGTTAGAGAGGAATATACACTTGTTCTCTGTAGTCTTCAGTGTATGACCATGAGTTCTATTTAAGAAGCAAAACTGGTAAGTCTTGATGACTCATCTCAATATGCATTCTCAATGGGAGTGATATGCTTCCAAAGGGTAATAACTGGTTCGTGGTGGAGGTAAGAGCAGTAAACATTTCTTAGATAATAAAACAGTTTGTTGTCCTCTAAAGAGCCACAGTATGTAAACAGATACAGAGTTATCTGAGATATTACAATATCATGTGGGAAGGACAATTAGGAAAAGAACATCTAAAAGGTTTCTTAGGGGGTTGATTATGGTAAAAACATTGAAGAACAATGCATTAGAAGGAGAACAGGGGAGAGTTAAAAATTAGGGTGGCTTCTGGTGTTTCCGATTTGGGAACCAGGTGGATAATAAGGGAGGAAGAATATAATTACTCTGTTCAAATACTAGGTAAGCAAATATGTTTTTATATTTGTTCTAAGAAATATTTTAATATCTTAATGGCTGCAAATAGCTACTTAAAAATATATATTCTCATGTATTTCCAGGCTATTATAAATGCAATTAAATATATGTTTGTAACACACATACACACACACACTGTCCAATAAAAGCTGGTGTACAATATTCAGTGAATACAAAAACATTAAAAAATCATATGATATCACACATTTCTTATCTGTCAATATGACTATCTGCATGAAAAACTTCCTGAATACATTCCATAGACAACTTGCATTGATTGCTTATGGGTACTTATCTAAGCTCTAAATCTTCTCCATGGACACGTATCTGTCTCTATCTCCAAAATATCCACACATCTCAGTTCAGTGCCATGCTGTCCATGAAATTCTAATTACAGTTCACTCTTGAACAATGTAGGGGCCAAGGGCGCTGACTCCCTGCACAAAAATCTGCATATAACTTTTCATTCCCCCCAAATTTAACTACTAAGAGTCTATTGTTAACTAGAAAATAACATAGTTGATTATCAAAAACAAAGTTGATTAATATATTTTTTGTGTTAAATGTATTATATACTGTATTCTTTCAATAAAATAAGCTAAAGAAAAGGAAGTGTTAGAAAATCACAAAGAAGATAAAATACATCTACAGCACTGTATTGCATATATTGAAAAAAATCTGCATATAAGTGGACCTGTGCAATTCAAACTGTGTTGTTCAAGAGTTAACTATACCTGTGGTGCAGTGATCATTCTCCTAGGTGTAGCAAATATTTTGTATCAATTTGTGGAATTGAAGACCTATGATAAATTGATGTTGGGAGCCATTTTGGGCTCACAGGTTGAGACCCCTCCCTGTGTGGAAAAGGTGGTTGGAGCAATTATGAGCTGGCTGAATATTGGTGTTATCTGTGTAAACGTTAGGCTCCTATTATGTAAATTCATTCATTCACAAGCAAAGGACAAGCATTGGGAATTCTGTCTTTGTCCTTGGCCAGATGGGTTGCACTTCCCGCATTGTAGTTGGAAGAATAGGTGGAATAACTGCTGACCTGTTTATAGATAATTAACATAGGCAGGCCTAGGTAACTTCCTGTTCCTCCCCCTGCCTTAAATTTATATGCTAATTAACTTGAAAACAACTTGCAAGATTGAGGAAATCACCGCTTTACTGATAGAACACATTACTGTTCAAACTATGCTTACTGATGGATGTCACTCATTGCTGTAATGTCACTCACTACTTTTAAATAAAGACACTGTGACTGGCAGCGCGGAGATGGCAGAATTGCCAGGGCTGCCTGCTTGGTCATCAGACTCCATCTCTCTTGTGGTTCTCTCACTTCGTTTCGTCTGACCATCCATCCTTCGGGGACCTCTAGATTCGCCGGAACTGGACTCCGGCAAATTTTTTTATTGTTTTTTTTTGTTTGTTTGTTTTTTGTTTTTTTTTTTTGCTTTTTACCAACCTGTACTGGACATGCCTCCTAGTTACATTGCTCCCCGTTGAATAAAAAATGGTGATACACATTTGCTTGTGTTCAGTGTGATGGGTCTGGTATCTTAGCTTGTACACAGTTGACTGAATCAGATTGGCAACTGAGTTGAAAGTAGTCTCTCAGGGCAGGCAGGCAGCCTACAGACTTGTCCTAGCTTTGGAACTCTGATTACAAAGTGCCTTCTATTTCTTGATTACTAACTGCTCCTTTGATCAGAGACTCACCCATTTTCCTTCCTTAAATGCCAACGACCTCTGAGTTCACAGAATCTCTTCCTCCTTCTTAGCTGTAATCTCCGTTTACTCCTTATGTTATTTCTCCATTCCCCAGCTATCATTCTTCCTTACATTTCCAGGGGTCTTTTCTCTGCTGGAGTTTCTTTCTGTCCTCATTTTTCTGGCCTCGGCTTCCTCCGCCTTCTCCCTTAATGTCCCTGACTGCTGTTTCTTCAACGCCACAGATCTCACCGTCAGCTCAAGATCTGATTCTCCTTGCCCTGCTCTGACACCTGCTCTCTAACTTAGGATAAAGTCTCTAGGGCCATAGGTCTTCCTGCTTTTAATTTCATTTTAAATATTACCCTTTAAGTGAGTAAATTTAAAAACTCAAGAAAATAGTAATGCATTAAATATTAAACACCTATTCTAGCGAGTGGTAGATGATACATTCTGAAAATCTTTTCATTCCTAGATGCCTAGAAATTAAGTGAAAATTGCAACAAATACTCATTACAATGAACAAACCCAAGTTCACAAGGAAGGCAAATCCCCTTAGCCAAAAGACCAAGAGGGAACTGAAAACAGATTGCTTAATGGATTATGAATGCCTTGGGAGGTGGTGCAGATGAGAAATTTAGAGCAGACCCAGTGGGGAGTTAGAACTGAAATCCCTGCAGGAGCCAAGGCCCTTAAAGAACAAGGAAAACCTCGGGTCCCCCCTAAGCCTTAATGGCCCTCACTGGTGACATTCTAATGCCTATATTTCAGGAAGACAGGGAATACTCTCAAAGTCTAAGACATATGGGAAATAGTTAGCAAAGAAACTAGAAAATATGTGGGTCGACCTAAAGCATTTAAAAACAAAATAACATCTGATAATGGGAGAAAGAAAACAGCATATAATTAAAACACTGGAAAAATATGTAAATGGTAGCGGGATGATAGCAGAGCTAAAGAGTACTATAGTAATTTTTTTCCTAGGAGGGAATAGAGGTACTTTTAACTTTAAGTGTATTATTTAATTAAATATATATATTTGGAACACTAAACTAGGCACTAAGATCATAGAAATAGTATAATTTCCAGAATAGTAGAGAGAAGAAATGAAATAAATACAATTCAATTAAGAACTAATTGGGAAAGAGGAAACATATAATAACAATGGAAAATATAAAAAGGATAGTAGAAATAATTCCAAATATATAATAAATTGAAATAAGTACAAGCTGATTAGGTACCCAATTAAATGACAGACTAGAAGAAAAAAACTAAATCCAGCTAATGCCATTTATAAGAGATATAACTAATGCAATCAACAGAAAGGTTGAAAGTAAAAGGATGTGAATAGTTAGATTGAATAGTAATAAAAATTATGTTTTCATATAAGATAAAATAGACTTTAAACCAAAAGAATACTATTATTAGATATAAACAGGTTCACTACAAAATGATAAAAGGGTTAAAATACCAGTTAATTGGTAACTTCAGTTCAATTCTAGCTCTACCACATACTGGCCATGTGCCACTTTTATATTTGATTGTAAAATCAAGTTATTAATAATCACACTACAGGGCTGTTACAGTGATCATGATCTTGCATGTGAACTATCTATCAAAATGCCTGGAACACAAAAAAGACACTTGATAAATCACAACATTTTGAATACATTAAAAATATAACAGGGGTGCCTGGGTGGTTCAGTTGGTTAAGTGTCTGACTCTTGGTTTTGGCTCAGGTCATGATCTCAGGGTCATGAAATCAAGCCCCTCATTGAGCTCCATGCTCAGTGTGGAACCTGCTTAAGATCCTCTCTCTCTCTCTGCCCCTCTCTCACTTGCATGCATGTATGCTCTCTTTCTCAAAAATTAAAAAATAATAAAATACATGTTACATAGTTATGGCAAAGTTATGAAAGTAACACATGAAAAAGGTGTAGTTTGGAAAGCACTGGTTCAAAGTAAAAGGATATTGTATGCATTCCAAATAATAGGATAAGTGCCACAGAAATATGAATATTTAGCCAAAAAAGAGGCTATTTAATGTTGATAACTAGAGTTCATACCTGGTAACCAATAAAACAATTAGCTTCCAGCTGACATAATACAGCTAAGTTTATAATCCCTACTTGGGTCCCAATACGCAAATATAAACATGTAAACATACAATGTTAAATAGAAAATTAGGAATCTGTTAGAAATTTTCCATTATCTATTTTTGGCATGAAAATATAGTAACAATTTGTGGTCCTTTCGAAACAGTCCTCCTGCTAATTTGGTAGCTACTATAGCACTGGGCATCCTTAATATAGCTGGTCTGTATGGTAATTACAACACATCAAAGACAAAAGGGTGAAAGAACTGGCCCTTGAGGAAGTCCTCAGGTGCCATGAAAATCAGCACTGAAGCAAAGTCAGTCCACATCTTAGCAACAGGTGGGGTTTCTTACAGGTAAGTCTGATCTTTTATAGAAAGAAACACTCCCATACCTGGCATGAACCCAAAAGGTGGTAGTGCTGGACATCAGTCATAGCCCCGAACTAAATACACTGCTCCTTGCCTCTGTGTCAATGGCAAAGATCACAGCTGCAAACATACCCTGTATTGTTGGGAGCCGTTTTGGGCTCAGAGGTTGAGACCCCTCCATGCGTGGGAAAGGTTGAAGCAAAAGCTCCAGCCAGCCAAACTGGCGCCTAGTTTGACCTCTTTCAAAATAACCTTTCAGGCCTGGATTTCTCTAATTGCTTTCATTGGCCTAAGGGACATAATGCTCTTTAGTTTTATGGCACATGGAAAAGGGGACCTGGTCTTGATGGATAAAATCTGTGTGAGAGTAACCTGGCCAGAAGTAACCTCAAGGTTGCCTCTTGGGGATAGGTTACACAAATCCAGGCGTAGGCCCCAAGACTCCTTGAACCAAATTAGATTTTCCCTGCAGGTATCGCTCCCCTCAGCCCCACCATAAAACCTCAAGGCACATCTCTGTAAAGCTTCTCTCAGAATTAACATACTGATGGGAAAGATTGTAAAGAGACTTGGGACCTTCCCCAAGGTTAGCCTCGCCCAAAAGTCAGAAGCACTGTTTATCAGCAGCAAATATTGAGCACCTCCCTGAGGTTAACATTTCGTAAATCATTTTGTAATTCTCATCCCCACGCTCCCTTATACCATAAACCTATAGATGACTACATGGTCTTGTGACAACAATGTATGTTGTAAAGAATGCCTTGTCACTAATGTAATGTCACTCGCTACCTTTAAAAATAAAGACACTGAGACCAGCAAAGCAGAGATGCCAGGATAGACACCAGAATGGCAGAGATGCCAGAATTACCAGGGCTGCCTGCTTGGTCATCAGATTCCATCTCACTCGTGGCTCTCTCACTTCATTTCGCCTGACCGTCCGTCCTTCGTGGACCCCTAGATTCGCCGGGACAAGGAACGACCCTGGCACTGTATGGTGAGGAGGAATTTGAATTTTGGAGACGGATTTTTCTTTGAAAAGTATTCGCAGGGAATAAAATGGTTGCATTCGAAAGTTGCTTTAATATTAGGATCCAAAACTTGTGTTATTTTCCTTGCACTTAACAGATGTATATACTTTATACATCTTTAATATGTTACACTGAAGATGTGCCGTTAGCAGCATGTAAGTTAATTTTTCTTATATATTGTGGGGAAAATGATAATTAAGCAGGGAGAATTATCATTATTTAACAGAATATTAAATTAAATTTGTAACTTCGTTTAGGATAATTAAATTAGAAAACTATTTGGAAAAAACTTATACACAATCATAAATAAACTTGAATACATTTTTCATATTCTCTTCCAAAGACAGTGATTTCTTTTTCTATTCCAGAAAATTTTATAATTATCATTATCTATGATCTCCATTGAACATGCTCTTTATCTATTTATTTATTTTTAAGTGTTTATTTAAGAGAGAGAGAGCAAGCAAGAGAGGAGCAAAGAGAGGGAGAGAGAGAATCTCAAGTAGACTCCACACTGTCAGCAAGGAGTCCCACGCAAGGCGTGATCTCACGAACCATGAGATCATGACCTGAGCCAAAGTCAAGAGTCAGATGCTTAACCTACTGAGCCACCCAGGCTTCCCAAACATGCTCTTTAAAATATTTTAAATTTAAAAAGAATCTATAATTCACTTCTAACATAAAATAAAATAAATAAAATAGAGGGTAGTAGATTTCTATAAATAACAACATGTCACAATGTACTTTTAAAACTCCAAGTACAGCATATAGTTACTTTTCCCCCATGAGTAGCTGCTAAGATCTAACTATAATCATTTCTACAGAAAACCCATCTTTATAAGATATTCTGGTTGCTATTAACTTTTGATAATTTATTATAACTGACCATTTTCATTGTCTATTATGTAGTAAGCATTCATCTAATATTTAACTGACATTCTCAGAATTTAACTAAACACATCTTAGTAAATCTGTAATGAATGGGCAGAGTAGAAAGGTAAAAACTAAGCAGGCTGGTGCTGTTTCAAACCAGACCAGTGCTGTTTTACTTCAAACTGCAGTCTTAAATGGTTTGCAAGGAAGAATCTTACCAGAAAAACCTACTCACCTGTCTCAAGAGCTCTGTAACTTGCTGTTATCAAGACTGCTGTGTTATTTATATTCACGGGTCAAGTAGTATTTTGTTTATGTTATGAGTGTGGCATGGTATAAAACTTAAATGTATGGCACATTCAGTCATATGGTATATTAATAGGAATGGTATAGTAATTTTATGGTACCCTTTTTAAAGGGCACATGGCGCATTCTTTCCATCTCTTTAGAGCTTTCATCTCGTCACAGGAAATAATAGTGGTAATGGCTCATCAATCTTAGACTATTAAAACTAAGATGATATTATAAAAGAAGCCACTAGAAGATCACTAAAATATCCTTCCTTTCTCAGATATTCAATATCCAGTATCTTTCACTATGTTCTAGTTCATTCTCTCCCCTATCGAATTTCTATGCTATTTTCCTCTCGTTCTTTTCATTACTTTTGTAGATCTCAACAGACTGTTTTTCCATAGCACAACTGGCAAGGATGCAAAATTAAGGGTGCACAACTCTAAAAAAATTCCCTCTTAATTGCTCTTAATATATTCAGTGTCATTAGGCACAATAATTAGTAAGTATACAAAATGAAAGTTTAAGTTTTTCTTCTAAGCTATTAATGTAGCAAGTGATTTTGCAGTTAAGTATTTCTCAAATGCCATCACACACAAAGAATCCGAAGATTATTTTTAAATGTTACTCTGTATTCCCTTGTCCGCAAGGGACAAGAACTATTAAAGAACTATTGCGAAATAAGGTACATTTGAAATTTTCTCTTTTTCCAACATAACTGTAGTATCAATTGATTTTCCAGAAGATATTAACCTATCCATTTATTTTCTACCACAATTAAAAATATCAAACAATTTAACCTATGTTTTAAAATTCCCCCCAAAATATAAACCTATTTCCTACAGCATATGCTTCCTAATTATTATGCCTACTGACACCAAATACCAAATTTTAGTAAATTTATGGCTGCAAGATTACTGTTTGTATACAGATGATAATGCTTCTTTAAAAAAAATTTCATGCCATAATAGGTACTCATATAAGTAGCTTTGAAGAAATGAATGAATGCATGGATAAAGTCTCCTACCACCTAAAAAAAAAAACAAAAAAAAAAAACCTTTCATGTCTTTCAAACTATGAATGAAGAAAACAAAGATAATTGCTTTTGAAAGTATTCTTTTGAAAGGATATGCCGAAAAGATCAAAAACTATTTACAAGAAAGCCAAATTTGTAGATTCAGGAGACCAGACGTTACAAATGTGAATGCTGTTGGAAAATAGTTAGTTTTGACAAAGCTTCTAAAATTCTGTAACATCTAATAACAACTATAGGACTATGTTTGTGTTTGCTGTGTGGTTTTGTATAAAACATCAGCAATATGTTTGCTTTGAAAAAACTGATAAATGATCAAGATGAAAAACAATTTCAGAGCTATACCAAGAAAATTCATCTCCTTTCTGGGATGAACATCTTCTGTAGATTTAAAAGTGAACACAGAGAACTCAGAAACTCAACATATTCTTCCTGGCTCTTAGTATATGTCCATTTTTATTGTCAACTGTGCCACCTCTACTAATATACCGTACATATTTTGTGGTTGGATGGGAAAACATTCTTTGAGGAATATTTAAGCAAATACTGAATTAAAATTGTAAGGCACATCAAGAAATATCTGAAAAACTAGGAACCTCAATCTTTACTGATGCTTACTATTTTGAAGTATTAAGTGTTGACTTTGTATTTTAAGAATCACACTAACAATTATTTAAGTTTTAAATTGTTTTAATCCTTGAAAATTAAAAAAAAATAACTTTCATTCATTATATCTACACAAGGTTATTTACCCTAAATGCAAACATCATAGTTAATTTTTTTCCTACTATAGTTCCCCTGCATATGCAGTCTTTGAAAACATGAGACAAACTTTGGACTATTTTGAATGAACTATTTAGAATGCATCTGGAGGAAGTCACGCAGAACCATGTGGTTTAGCTAGTGGCACACTTGAGTGGATAAGATATTTGGTGTATAAACTCTCAGACACAAAAGATTCAAGTGATGGCCCGTGAATCTCTACTACTCTTTGTAAATGATATTTTAGAAACTGTTCATCCAATAATATTTATATTTTTCAACCCATAAACATTCTATAAGTGCTTAATTCTATTTGTTCTCAAACAGGCTTTGAAACAACTATATAGCCTTTTATCTTTAAGGCTGAAAAAGATGCTAATTACCTAAAAAAGATTTTCTCAAATTGCTCACAAGAACTTTTCAATATGTTAATTGATATCCTATAAAAAGAGCATTGGGGAATGAAATAAGTTTGGTACATATTGGAATAAGCAAAGACAAACAAATTGTTTTAAGAGAAAACTTCCCAGGACCTTAAAAACAGTAACATGTACTGTGAATCATAAATAGGAAAATGCAGTACGGAATGTCTGGAAAACTAGAAATTATACAGAAGGTTATGCAGCCCACTGCTCATTTCACATGCACTTATTTCAACATTTTCTTGGTTTATAATATACTTGGTTAGAGGAAATCAAAACCGTACATAGTTTTTAGGTACCTACATACTATGATTTTGTATAATGTGCATATAAGATCATGTTCTATAGTTTTTTTCTATAGTCCTTTTTGAGAATACTAGGTACTTGGTTGACTTTTAGGGTACTGAATACTGTCTTTGGAAATGCTATAAAGTCCTCTCAATCCTTGTGCTGACTTTCAGAATAAAACTTACCCAGTTTTATTCATATAATCGTATGATATCATATAATAAATCATATATCATATAATAAACACACTATATAATAAAACATTTCTTGTGTTATAGGAAAATTTGAATATTAATATATAAGATTTATTATATGATATACGATATGTAATATATATACATATATATATGATATTTTACAAATATGGAATATATATCTTCAAATTTTCCTATGGATATATATATTCCAATCTCCTACATACATATTATATATATGTGATATACATGTAATGATATATATCATATATACGGAAATGATATATATCATATATCATATATTTATTATATATCATATATATCATATATATGTAATGATATATGTAATGATATATATGATATATATATGGAAGCAAATCTATAAAAATAGATTTATGGGCATCAGGGTGGTTTGGTCAGTTAAGCATCCTACCCTTGATTTTGGCGCAGGTCATGATATCATGGTTCATGAGATCAAGTCCCATGTCTGGCTCTGCACTGACAGTGCTGAGCCTGCTTGGGAGTCTCTCTCTGCCCCTCCCCTGTTTATGCACGCTCTCTCTCTTTTCTCTCTCAAAATAAATATACATTTTTTTAAAAACTGAAAAAATAGATTTAAAATATTAAATAGATTATAATCCCCTTGAGTATGTAGCCTAGGCATTATACTTTAAGGTAGTGTTGGAAAATAATGGTGTCTTTATGCATGATAGGAATTCAGAAGTTTGCTCCTACTTATTATGACATATAAATACATTCTATCATCATAATTGATCAAACTTGTTCATCTTTTATCCATGAACCTGAATAAATAGAATTTTAAAACCTATCCAGATGTTAGTTAAAAAAAAAAAAAGAAATGAGAAGCAGTACTATATGGTGTTAGTTATGACAATAGGGAACATTTAAAGGCTGAAGAGCCTGCAGCCACTGCTCTAATTAGTGAGACGACACAGCATTTCCATATTGATATCATTCTGTTCTTTTTTTTTTTTTCATTCCAAAACCTCACATGGTTGATGATGGATGCAAAATAACTGTGTGTGTGTGTGTGTGTGTGTGTGTGTGTGTGTGTACAGGTGTGCTTGTGTGCCTATGAGGATATGTGGGGAGAAGAATGTATAAGAAAAGATAACTAGACTGAATGTCAGAATAAAGAGCTATCCATATCTGTTTTCCTCTCTCTTCCTCCTAAGTATTCTAAGAAATCAAAAGTGTGCCACATAAAGAGAATCAACCACTGGCCTAAAGTATGGGACTACAAGAAAAGTAATTCTTCATGTTACCTTAAGGGGAAATTTGTTTAGCCATTACCTTTAGGGCCTAAATTTACATAATCCACTATATATAAAAATAAACAACAACAACCCTCTCAGTTCATATGTATTCTAAGTTGCAGAAAAGGGAAAGGGAGCTGAAAACAGAAATGTCTAGAAAAAACTGATTTATCACTAGGAAATTATCTGTATCCTTCTTAGGTCCCATGACTATCCTCACCACCTTCAGTAAGTAAGAAAAGTCATGTGAATCAAGGAGACAAAGAATCCTCTATCTTTTGTTTCTTATCTTGATATAATCAGTGTCGATTTGTTAAACTGGCATTTTCCCACAAAATAGCACTGGTTCCAATATCCTACCATGTAGTTTCTTCTGAACCCCTTTGTATGAAATCACAGTTCTTGTTGCACTACCTAGTTTCTGTTCTTTGCTTTCTTCCTCAAAAATCACACAGCCAACTTTTTCCTTAAGACCAACTTTTGAAGAATACTATACCCTTGAAATTTCAAGAGAATACAAATGGGCTCACAAATTATTCCTGCAATTGACTAGTAATACAGATTCTATTAACCAGTAATACTGTACAGCACAGGACTCAAGGTACTCGCCTCTATTGTGAATATATATCAAAATTACTTCAAGATTTATGGTTTTGTAATTATTCAGTTAAATTGTTTTTAGTGATTAAATGTGAAAACGTCCTTGTCAAAGTCCTATTTATCAATACTTTTGCTAAATTGAACAGGTTGTGAAACATATTATCTTAATATTTCAATTAAAAGGAACCTATTAGAATAATTTTTACCCCTTGATCCTAAGCAGCTCAATGTGGTCATGTCTTTTAGCTCTTCTAATTCTATTTTAAATTGTAAAGAACGTTATATTCCATTAGGACCAGATGCTAAGAACATCATAGAGATAAAGCATGTTCTATTAACAACTTCATCAGTTAAAATTGCTCATGTAGATGATCAGAATATGACACTGTTAATTACAGTAAGATAATTACTCTCAATTTGCTTCAGCAGATGAGCTAGGTACAGGGAAATCCAGGAAAAAGGAATGCTTGAACATATTTTACTGTAGATCATCAAAAGGTGCAATAACAGATCTTCAGAGTAATAGAAAGGTAATTTCTATGTCTCTTGGGCCATTCATCATGCCTCAATTCCTTCAATGAAACTTCTATTTCTGGAAACTAGTTAAGAACAAATATAAAATATGCTTCGCCCATACTGAGTGTGCTTCACATAAGATGGCACTTGGATTCCTGCGACCTTTTCCCTTTCACAGCAGGGTATTTCCAGTGTAAGAAGACAAAAGCACAATTGGAGATTTAAACAAACCATGCAAATTTGTTACCACTCACATAATGGACACTAGGGATGTATATTTTTTTATCATATCTTCTCAATCCTACTCTGAAAACAGACCACCTACTACGTGACTAAAAAATACATCAGCAGCTATAGCCCACAGGCAAAATGTAGCCCACTTCCTGTTTTTATAAATAAAATTTTATTAGAAGACAGCCAAGCTCATTTGTTTGCATAGCTTTCACACTACAATGACATCATAAAGTAAATGCAACAGAGACTGTCCTACATAGCCCCAAATATTTACTATCTGGCCCTTTCCGGGAAAGAATTTCTGACACTGGACTGAAGGATGATCTGTGGATTTAATCATATTAAAAAAAAACTCCTGTAGGGGCGCCCGAGTGGCTTCAGTTGGTTAAGCATCCGACTCTTGATTTCGGCTGAGGTCATGATCTCAAGGGTTCCTGAGTTCGAGCCTCATGCTCAGAGTGGGGCCTGCCTAAGAATCTCTCCCTCCCTCTCTGCTCATGCTCGCCTGCTCTCTCTCTCTCTCTCTCCCCCTGTTTCCCTGAAAATAAATAAATAAACTTAAAAGAAGAAACTCCTATAAATGTGACTCCAAGCAATCTTTAAAATTATGACTATGATTATGAGCTAGATGGCACCGAACAGTCTACAGGCCATATTATACAACAGCAAATAAACGCTCCACCCACTCCAGTCCCAACGATGTTAGTGAAATGTTTCCGCTACTTGACCTAAACTGTATTTTAGCAAGAACATTAAGAAAGCTAGTTGCATGTTTATCCCCTCGATACAGGCCCGGTTTGTACACAGTGTTGCCGACTCACCTGATTCTACCCCTGGGGTGCTCAGACTGCTCTGACATGAAGCTTGTGCTGCTGAGGCGTGAGGCACTGCTGGTTCGGGAAATGGCGGACACGTCACTGACATCGCTATCTGATGATTTGGCAGAGACGTTATCACAGCTTCTGTACTGATCTTTATGTATGTTATACTAAAGATTAAAAACAAGAAAGTGTGAGCTCCATCATCAGGTTGTGGGAAAAGAGACATACACGGTGAGGTTAATGACTACTTAGCCCACACCAAGTAAAAGTGTACCTTCATAAGAGTAGCTGTGGAATTTAAAATAATCCAAACACTAATGTAATATATGATTTTCAGTACAAAAATCCTACACCCTCTGAGTGGTAAAACAAAAAAAAAAGGTTTATGAAGTCTGAATTATAAATCAAACAAAAACTTTAAATGCTTGGGTGGAAAATTCACTGAAGAAGTTATTAGCAAATACTTGCAACCTCAAAATTGTATTATATACTTTTTTTTCCTAGTGTATCGGTTTCTCCATTCTTGCTTTAGTTTTCATTATTACCCATTTTATTCACCTCTACTCTAGCATGGTATCGGCTGCTTCTATCTGTATTTTTTATTCTTTCTAAAACTATTCAATTTCCCTACACATTTTCCCTATTTTGAGACATCACATTGTTCCAAATTTCTTCAAAAAATGTATCTCTTCACAAAGAAAGGCTGTGCCAAAAGCTGAGGGGCTGTGCCAACGAGGAGTAAAGCCATGGAGGTACTTCGACTTTCTGGACTTCGACTTTCTACCATAATTAATTAGAGGTTTTCAGAGTTAAACTACCAGAGCTCAGTGTCAAAAGTAAAAAAAAAAAAAATTCCTATTAAAATTTGAATTTGCACTGTATCTTATATTTTTAAACTTGTCTTTGTGTATTCATTACTGAAGATTTTAGAAATTATTAGATAAGAGATTAAAACAGGCAAAGTTGTCAGAGAAGCTAATATACTCTTCTTTCTCTTTGACTCTTATTACAGTGGATCCCCAGCTTTATATATTATTATTTTATATATGTGTGTTATTATAATAAATAGTTAGGTTATAATATAACCACTTAACCTTAAGTATATATAATTTTGAAATACCGATTATATTAAGTGATTCTCTTATTTTTGGTACTGGAAGTTAAGATAATATAACTTATTAATAAAAGAACACATAACTAAAAGAACACATGACTAAACATTGGGTTTCTTATCAAGTAATTTAATTTTGCATTTATCCATTAAAGTGTGAAAATATCAAATGTTTATTAGAGTTGTAGAAAAGCTCTTCCATTCTCTGATGTTCACTATCAGATGACTTTTAAGGAACCTAAAATAATCCATTCTATTTATAAAAATTTGTATAAATAATTGTCTTGCTAAAGTACACTAAATAAAATGATGCTAAAAACCTGGATCTGTATATACAAAAAGAAGGATAAAACAATAGTGCATTTTAAAAAATGCTAGAAAAAAATAATAATGTTTATTTAAAAATTCCTCAGATAAGAAAAGTTCAGGCCTGAGGTATTTACATGTTAGTTTTAAATCTTCACCTCTCATGTGTATGTACTGAGCAAGGAATTTCACATCAAGCATGAAAACAATTCCAAATTACAGAACATCAATGAAATGATCTTCCCAAAGATTTTTTCATAATTGCATGACTTGTTTTTAAAAGCCATATGTTAAACTATAATCCTGAAGAAAATTATGTAGGTCCAGAATTTAGCTATTTATACAACTTGATGTGTGATCTAACATTAGTATGATTTAAGATAAGGCGCATTTTAAAATTATGTGGCAATGTTTTATCATCAAATCCTGTTACATCTGATTAGCATGATCCTCACATGATTCATTTCAATCAGAATTATTTTTTATTTACAGAGTAGATGTGATAAAAACGAAATATGCTGACAACAGGATCTGAATTTAATACTGTTAGTGGGATACAAACATAACTCCTATATTACTTGTCTTGGAAATGATTTTGCCAAGTACATATATCATGTTATGATGTGTCTAAACATGTTGAAATGATAGCTTGTGCATGAAAGAATATGAAAGAATTGGGTTCTAATACAATAAAAATGTACACAGCTGTAGGAGATTTTCTGGCATTGTGTTGACACCTGGAACAAATATTCCCCTTGTTTAGCAAATGCCCATAATATGCAATGTAGACTACAGCATAAGGGTATGTAGGTGTATGTGGAACTATTTCTCCTAAAGAAATCTTCCTTTTCTGTAAGCCATCTCTTCTTCAACATTTTTGTATATAGACTTCTGCTATTTCAGCAAAGTGATAAAACAAGAGGTCTTAAAAAACTGGATAGCATATTAAATTTTTCTATGTTGAGCAAAAGAACAATCCATCATTCTCACACGAGATCAGTTTTCTTTGCATTTAGTTATTTGAAGGAAATGAATGACTTTTATATTCACCTTTTACTATTCTATTCACTTAGTTTCAAAATCTGTTAGAAGTTTAAATAATTGCTTTAACTTTTAACCAAGCATAGTTGGTTAAATTTCCTATTTATCAATTAAATATTTTAATGGAAACACATTCACTATATTTTGAGAAATGTAATATCCCTAGGAAGAATTTAAATTAATCATAGAGCAGAGAAGCAAGTCAGGGATGTGAAGGGAGGCTCCAATTATAGGGCAGCTATTTTTAAAAATAAGTAATAATAAACACTTAACAGCTACCTACAAAACAATCACATTAGTCTTGGTTGCTGTTCCTGGGATATAGAAACATAAACACTTTTTAAAATGTGAGTGCCTATGTGCAAACTCACCCTCCAATTATGAATTTCACCCCATCACTAGGGAATGTAACACTGTGTAACATCATTGAAAAAATAGCATGGTATCACATTTGAGGGATCCTGAACCAGTTTTGTGTTCTTTCAAAAGGAAAGTTAGTACTAATTCCCTAATTAAGATGGAGTTAGGGATGTTCAATATTTTAAAGGAGGTGCCAGGTTTGAAACATCTTAGGAATTATAGTACGTTCGTCTAGTAAACCTTTGCCCTGAAGAAAATCTAGTTCTACTGGTGTTTGGTTCTAAATATTTTGAGAATGGTTAACAAAATTTCCATTTTGGCAGAATTTCAATAAAGGTATTCATCCAAAATGTCAAATGGATTAAAACACTAAAAAATAGTCAATAAAGAAATAAAGTTCAAAATTTAATGTATATTAAATTTATGGCAATACTAGTTCTCAGTTATATGAATAAAAATAGATTTTTGTAAAGTTAATTATAAAATGGTTGGGATAAAAGAATAAAAAATGAGAAAAGAATTTCTCAAGCATGTAAGAGAGTTTTGAGTTAATGGAAATGACTACTCTTGGAAATGAAACTACTTAAAATGGAAAACTACCTAAACGATTTCCTAATGAAATGGGAACTACTTAAAAAAATTATTGTAAGCATTAGGTCATAATATGAATATTAGAATTGTGAGTATTTAACTTTTGCTTGACATATAAGATAAAAAATAAGCTAATTATTTATTATTTTATATAGTTTTCTTATCCTATATTCTTATAAGTTCTTAAAGATACCATATCCTTGATTTCACATCTATTGATACAATTTGTAATAATTTTATTTATGTAACACAGTAGTATCAATTTATGCCATAGGAGAAACAGCAATATATTTGAAAGTAGTTTTTTTTTAATATTCAAATTGGATGAGAGAGAAAAAGAAAAAGGATGCCTGTGCAAAGGAGGGAGCAATGACAGAATATGATAGTTCAATTGCATGCAAATTAAAAGCCCTGGAAGAACTTCTGAATCCAACTGGAACGATGCGCACATTTCAATGATGCAAGATGCAGAACGGTAGTACTTAAGTTTCAGATAAGAAGTTCTAGGGCCCATCACCCCACAGAAAGGCTTTACTAATTCTGGGTGAGCTCTCAGTTTTCATAACCTGGGTAAATAAGACAGCTGAAATAGAAGAGCAATTTCATTTGGTTCTAAGTTTCTGTGAAATCAGAGAACTTGGAATCTCTCAACCAAGATAAACCTACTTCTGATTAGTAGTAGGTTTTAAGTATTAGTGGTTGTTTAGACTTTTAGGGCACTTCAATTTTAGATTTTTTTTGATCAACTGATTAATAATTAGAGTCCTAGTTCAGAATGATCCAGAAAGGTTTTCAGTGTGACCCTGATTGTTTACCTCTTTCTTGCTTCCTATACTGGCCCTAACTCTGACTCGACATTCTATTTGACCGTATCCTTTGACTTGATGCTAAGAAATCAATGAGAGGCATACTTCGCTACAACGAAGCATTTCTAGTTTAAAGAACTTTTCTAAATAACTGCATCCAACTGTGGAAGCAGAAAACGTCAATCATCCTGTCTTCTAATCTCTACTGCTTTTACTATTTGTAGTAAAAGAAAACAAAGATGATGATGACATTCATAAAGAAGACAAATAAGCTAAGTGATAATAATTAAGAATGAACTGCAGGGAAGACTTGTGGAGCTAGAATCAGCAACTCTATAGAACATCAAGATATTCTGCTTACTGTTTCGTTTTGTTTTTAATGATTTTACTGTTTTAAGTGCTGTTTCACACTCCTAGGCTATGCAGCCTCACTGAATCACATCTCAGTTGGAAATCCTCCTGCAGCTAACCTAAGATGTGAAGTGATAAACTGCTCTGGATACGTAGGACTCTACTGGAGTCTGGTGACAAGTCATATTTTGTAACCACCTCTATTTTCTTGCATTAATCTCCGACTATCTGGCTAGGTAAAGATCAACCTCTAACATTTAAAAATCATTAGGCTTTTCTATATTCATATTTCAAATAGATATTATTGATTTAGTAGTTTTTTTTTAATTTTTCATTTCTAAAAAGTCATTACTTCCAAAAGGGCTTTTTGACATGAAATTACAACACGGGTTGTACTATAATAGCTGGTGCCACTTTTGTAGTATTTTTAAAAAAGGATTTTTAAATAAACCAGATAATATGTTTAAAATTGCTTCATGAGGTATACGATTCTATGCATATTTTAATTAAAATTATTAGGTGCTAGTTAGCAGTTTATAAACTCCTAGTGCATCCTTACAAAATAATGCTGAAATATAAATTAAATGTTTCAATGCCGCTTGAAATCGGGTGAATTTCAGTTTCTAAGAATTTGTACTCATTTGATTTTTTACTAAAGACAGATCAATAAGAAATCTCATGCTGTGCAACTTATGTCATTTACTAATAAATCTCAATAGTAAACATCAACCTAAAATAGTACTTAAGACTATGAGTCTACATCTTAATATTTTAAATGCAATTTAAGCAATAAAATGGCTTCATATCTTGCTTATTTACATGAATTTGACTATTGACAATAGATCGAGTGACTTTAATAATACCAAGTTTTCACATTTTTTTAAGGAAAAAACACTAAATGCAAGTTAATAAGTAATATTTTAACAAAGTTATATACCTTGTGAAAATATCAAGAGGAGAGAGGTTATAATGCAAGGCCATCATGTGAACGATAACTTCTCTCACATGGTGCTTGCTAGTCCTACCTGCTACATACATCGTACATTTTTAAAAGGGAAACTATTGGTTGGATACTGCTAGTTTTACCTTGGAATATTGCTCGCGATCAAGTTCTTGACTAGAACCAGACCCTGTTGTCTGCTTAAATCGATGCACTTTCATTTTCATCTGTCTTGTTCGCTCCTCCACTACTAAGCTTGCTGCAAAAACACACAATGGAAGCCTATTAACACAGGCGAAGCACCTTTTAGGAACTGAATGGTTTAAGCTTTCAATTCTTTTGATATGATTTCAATTAAATGAAAATTTAGAAGTAACACATGACTAATAAACAAAAGGCAGAATATACAATGCTAGCACCTGTTAATTTAAAGATGAACATGACTCAAATCACACAAAATGGGGAACACAAATGTTAGTAACAAAATAGAAGTACCCTGCTGCTTCTTTACCTGATATGAAATATTTTCAATTCCATTCATAAATGACTATGTGAAACAAGATTTAATTGTGAAAATATGCTTTCCATTTAATCATCTGGTTGTTGCATGTACATATATAGAGAAAACAAATATGCATACTGAACACATCACACATATATGCACATGCTTAACATGCATGCACACACCCACTTAGCATCCTCAGCTAACAGCAGTCGTCTAAAAACTCTTTTAATTGATAAGCACTTGCTTTGCTGAGGCACTCTTATTAAATCATTAATTTCTACCCATAGCCTTTCATGAATGTTTGCCAGTCTTAAAAAAAGGACTAAGAGAAAAGAGTAGATTTCTATTTCTGGTGGCTCTGTTTGACCACATATTTGAAATTCCTAGGCTTTGAAAATATGATATAAAACTTTTAGGTCTTTAATTTATAATTTGTAAATAAATGCATTACATTTAAGTATTTATTAACCTCCTGAGTAGCAAGTGTGACTGTTTAGATGAAAAAATTACAGCCTTCAAATAAAGTGCAGGTTATTTTAAGTCAGAATCCATCAGGAGCAGCTTAGCCTCAAGAGCATGCCATTAATTATACAGTTTTACAAATGAATGGGATGAAGAGCCTAGTGTGCAGAATAAATTCTTCAAAACGTACACTTGTGTTGTTGTGTGAGACCTATGTTAATTTTTTATAACTTATCTTTTGACCATTTCCTGGACTATTCAACCTCTGCAACCAGTGCTAAGATTTATTTTTAAGTTATGTATATACATATATTTATGGGAAAAGACCTATTTGTATGTGATTAAAGTATTGGGGCTTCTGCCAAGAGGGCCTAATGACTTAAAGGATAGTATAAATGCTGATATAGGTGACTTAACTTGCCTGATGATTTCATCTCCTACAAGGAATTTATAAAGATACTTGCTGGCAAATTATTCCATTGCTATGATTAAAGGCCTATCATCCTTGATACAAGACACTGACACCAATTATAAAAGTTAAGTAAATATGTAGCTTTTATTGTGTGTTCGAGTACAGACTAATAGCACAAGAGATAAATACATAGTTTGAAATGCGTGGGTAAATGTTTTAATTATACTTTTAGTATAAAATTATTAGATGTTTAGCTTTGTTTAAATTCAGTAAATGAGACAGACAGTATCAATCCCTAACATCGCGGTTCTGTGAAATAGGCAATGATACATGCTTGCTTTGGAAATGTTGATCTCAGAGACAGGATATGATGGCTGTATGATTAAAAGATGGTTCTATGGAGATCTTGAGAAAAGTAGTTCAGAAATTTATTAAATACTTGACAATATTAAAGGAGTCGTGATGAGTACTAGAAAGTAAAAGGCTACTTGAAATTAATTAGAAATTGAGAGAAAGCTACTGAGAAATATGAATTATATTTGCAGAAAGTCACATGCAATACAAGAAAATGCACAAATATTTGTTCTCTGCATTCGGGCTATTTTGTGTGTGCCTCTGGACACTTGCTCAGTCATTTGCTTTGAGTTTCGAGGAAGTTAAATGAACTGTATGTACTCAATTGTACTCTACACTTAAAACTTGAAGTGACTCAAAGCCCTCTCTACTTGTGATAAAAGCAAATTTAAATGGTCTTAGCTTAATATTCTCACTATTAATGTTAAAAAAATTTTCACATTGATTAGCCCATAACTTTGTAACTTTCACTGTTAGTATCGTAAAATTCCTAGGAAAGACAGTTCCCTGACACTGAAAAGATGATTTCTCAGAACTACTGGCCTGAAGCAATCTGAAACGGTTCTGGTGATTTTAGCCTGCCAGGACAACAGCTCATGTTTCTAAACACGACATGGCTGCATTTAAATCTTAAGTTTGCAAAACTCAAAACTAAATCATAAGGAGACAGTGGTAGCCTAGCTAAAATGAATCCTCAAATGGTTTTAAATGACTTCACTTTGACCTTCTAAAAATGATTAATATACTATCTTTATTCTTAAAAGGAGTGAAAGTTGACAGCTGTCAAAGAAAGAAAATTTTGACTCAAAACCATGAATAGAGTCCCTTGACTAGTCAGCAAAAAACGTAGTTGCCATGCTGTCCTCACTGCTTGCTCTCAGATTTCAAGAACAGAAGCAAAATGCAAATAGCCTATCATTTACTTACTCATATCTAAAGATCAGATAATTACATAAAATTTACATTTTTAGTAGTTCTCATTATTTCCTTATGATTTGTACATTTGTGTGTATTCTGAAATAACTTTATACACGTTATCATGTTTCAGTAAATTTATTTTCATAAACATCAATGAGGAAGCTTCAGTGTGAATATGGAGAGTTCTTTAACCTTTTTATAGTTTGCTTACTTGCATTTTATTTTTAGACAATCTATTGTGAAATGAAATGACATTTCCAAATTATTAGTGTCTATCTAAATAATATAAACAAATAAATGAATTAAAATATTTATCACAATTTTGAACCAGATGACATGACTATTAATATATGTGATTTATATATAATAATAGATATTTAATGATGATAAAACTGAATTGAATCCTTAGAATATGATTACCTGTCGAGTATCCCAGTATAAATAAAATGAGCCACAGCCCACAGAGCTCAAATATTTTACTTTGAAAAGAATGATTACTAATCATCATTTAAAATTTTTGTATTAACTTTTAATGCCAATAGCAAAATTAAAATATGAAATATCTTCCAATTCTCCCAGAAATCATAGCATCAAATTCACATTTTAGGAGTGTCCTGAATTGTAAACTAACAAAATCATTAAAATGCCAGTTGCTATTTCTTTATAAAAAGAATTTAAAAATTGGAGGACTTCAGGGTTTTAATTTTTTTTTAATTTCAAAACTGTCACATACTAGAGAGTTAAAAAAATACCCTCTCATTTTCTACAATAAATGTACTTTTCATGCAATTGCATTTAGTCCTTAATGAACATATCGTCATTAGATACAATATAGTCAAAAAAGAAGGATATTTGCTATAGACTCAGCTATAATTGCAGATAGAGTAATAAATAAGGTGCAATAAACAATATAATTTTATACAAGAGTGCTTTAAGTTTGAATTATTCACTATGCTTTCCAAAACCTGAATTCTGTGTTTGATGTTGAATAAATTGTGCTTTTTAAAAAAAGCAGATAGTTACTTAACCTAAAAAATATTTATGAACTTAAATTCATTTTCTTTAATGCCACTTTATTTTCATTTATTTTTAAACCCTGGCATTTTAATCAAGTGAATGTCTTTATTTCAAATATTGACTCGACAGTATAATTAACAAAGTATAAAACTAGAACTTTTTTACAGGTTAATTTAAAATCATACTTATGAAATTATTAATCATACTCAACAGGGAGCACGAAAGTTTAGAAAAGTTTAGAGCATGAAAGATGAGAAAAGTAAATATGATTTTTAAACTGTATAATTTATTACAATTTTGTAGTGGAAAGTATTAGATATTATTAAGAAGACAAACTAAAATAATTACTCTCTTTTCATTTCCGTATTTTGTGATGTATTCTTATTTTAATGCTATGGATGATCATTGATGAAACTATAAATAAGCTGAAAACATTTGCAAGAACTGTGTTTGTGCCTACATGCCTTTCTTCTAGATCTATCTCTTTCATAAGACTATTAAAGAGGCCTGTGACTTAAAAAGCTAAAGAATCTTTAATAAATATTCTTCCTTAACCACTGAAAACTATATATATATAGTGTGTATATATATAGTATCAGCTCCTCCAAAGAGAATGTAATTTTCCTGGGAAACTCCTTTGACTTACCAGACATTTGAGATTTGCTTAAAAATATTTTAAATATTATAGTTACGTATAATTTAAGATAATTATAAATTTAATCATTATACTTTATTAAATATATTTAAAGTATTATTCATAAATTTACAATTATATAAAGATGCATTTGCTCTGAATCTTCAATTCTTCCTCTGTATCTACAAATTAACATGAATTTCGAATGTCAAATGTTTGTGTTTATAGGCAAAAAAGAAAATCATATAATATATTGTTAAGCCTTCAAATACTTTTGAGGATTCTAAGTGACACAAAAGTGTAAAAGAGAACAAGAATAATAAACATTTCTATATTACTAAATATATATAAGTAAAAACATTATGAGTATTCTACTTTGTAACAAGGTTAGTTGTACATCTGTCGATGGTGACATGGGATAATATTTGGATGGATAACTAAGCTTGTCAAGTCAACTACAATGTGTTATCACACTTTGTGAAGAGAAAAATCAATGCCTCTGCTTCACTGCTATTTAGTAGTACAATGAATCTTCAGTGATAGTGGAGCCCCATCTTTGCTCCAATGTATGTCTCAGAGAGAGTAATGATAAATGACTACATATCTGGAATTTGTCAGGCACAATGAAATAGATAAATGAAACACCTACAATGTCTCAGTTATTGACAATATTGAAAAAAAAATTTTCTTATCTGAATGAAGCATTTAAAAAAATTACTGATAGTGGGAACTCAAACATAAGAAACAATATAATATGAAACATGGAACTATAAAGTAATAAAAGATGAAAAATATTTAGCTAATTGATTTTGTAACCATTATAAACTATACACAGCCTGAGTAGAAAGATGGGTTGACATCTGAAAATTAAAAAAAAATTAATACTATTCTCTACTAACAGTTTTTTAGGCTTTAGAAGAACACAAATTGTTAAGATGTATAAACATTCTCCAGAACACATCTGGAAGCAATGTGGCAAAACAGTAAATCCCTAGGATGGGGAATGACTAGGCATAGATTATAATCTTAGACCCATTACCATTCATCGGTTCATCAGTGCTGCCTTAATCAATTCTGAGACATTTCTTCATTATGGAGTTTTTTATTTATAAAGTTTATATTAAGATTGGTCAGTGTAACCTCCAGCAATTGTGGTTTATGATTTTATATAATTCATCAGTAAGTTATTAGTAACTATAATTTCATTAGTAAGTTATTTTTTCCATTTTCAAAAAATGGAAAACTACAACAAATAGCTTTCTCACTTGCTCTAGTACCTAACTTCCAGCATTTTCAAATTTGCCAACTTGCTATAGCTATAGGTGTTAGCTGGAAAAAAATAACCAGTGTATTTTACATTATTATTTATTATCATGGTTTCTTCTCAATTAAAAAGTATTCCTTGCACGTTCATCCTATTTTTGGAGTCATATAAATGTAGTAAGTAACTCTAATGTAATACTAGTATGTCCTCTACCTTCCACACACGTATACAGTACACGTACATGAAGATTAAATTTTTAGACTATTTTGACTACACAGAAAGGCCCACATTCTGGGTCACTTTCCCAGAATAAAATGCATTTCAATTTGCAAGGGTAGAAATGTGTCACATGGTTTCCTCCGTGCTCTTGTATGCTTCTCTTAAATATGAAGGATTGTGTTAATACTAGTATAAATAATAAAAATACAAGATAACATCTATCCAGCATGAGAAACATTTAATACAAGTAAATAATATGTTAAATGAAAACACACTGCCTTAAGAGGCTCTTAAAGAAAATAACCTGTGTTTTTGTGTAGATCATTGAAATGCAGTATCGCCATAGGTGAAATAAGTAATTTGTATATATAATCACTCAGATCTCACTGCAGCCAAAGCTATATACCATCCATTGTCATAGCATGCTGATTTTCACTGAACTGTCTAAAACAAAGCTTAGGATTTCCAACCCCAGACATCATTTTCAGTGTCAAAATTGTCAAGCACCAGAGCAACACTGAAAATACTAGTCAGATTCCTTACAGATAAGAAAGTCAGGTTCTTGACGAAAGAATCTGCCATTTTACCTTGGCCTTTTATGTTTCTCAGAGATAAAAGGCTTTTTAAAATGTTTTTCTCTTCTGAGAGGGAACACTGTTTACCTTACGAGACACACTTCTTAGAATACAGTCTTCGTGAAGAGCAGCCCATGTAGATAAGGCTTCTCTGGGGGAATAACAAAACCATTCCTGGAGGGGTCATGTTGTTTATTCCAAGTGATCTTCAATATATTTATCCATCGTTCTCATTATTCCAGTTATACTGATGGCAACAGTATCTATCTTGAAAGATCTGATGTGGCATAACTGCTAAATTCAGTATCGATTTTTTGATCTCTTCCCTTTCTTTTGTAAAAAATATTTACCAATTTTAAAACTTGTTAAAAAATACAATATTTAAGGGAAATATATGTTGTTAAAAAATCAAAGAGCTTACGCATAGCTAGACCTCTGTGCAGTGTTCCTCTGCACTTTCCCCACAAATCCCGGAAAGAAAGAGGGAATGATGTTCTCCCACAATGAGGCATATATTGCAAGTTGAGCCTTAGTCAATATAAATGCTATACTATTATAAATAACCACATATGAATCAGCAGAATGCGTAAGTTTAAAACCAAGAGTTCTGAGGTGCTTATGTGGCTCAGTTAGGCCTCTGACTTCAGCTCAGGTCATGATCTCACGGTTTGTGAGTTTGAGCCCATTGGGCTCTGTGCTGACAGCTCAGGGCCTGGAGCCTGCTTCAAATTCTGTGCCTCTGTTTCTCTCTGCCCCTCCCCCGCATGTCCTCTCTCTCTCTTCTTTTTTCTTCTCTCATAAATAAACTTAGAAAAAAAACAAGAGTTCTAAACTATTTTTTATTAGTTGCTTCACTCTCTAAAGTTTAAAGAGAAGTCTAGAATGACACTATATTTATGGATTTGTGGCAAGAAAAGAAATGCATAAATTAGACACTTTTACTAATATGAACAGCCATTTATAAATATTCATAAGTGCTCAAGAAAAGCAAATCCTGGAAGATAAAGAAACTTAAGTCTTTGAAATCACATGATACAATAACAGGAAATGAATCACCTGGCCAAATATGCATCTAATAAAAATGTAAATAAAATTGAAATCCTTTTAACTTAGTGACAGTTAAAATAATGCTGCTTCTGAAGAATACACAAATTAATACATTTGTTTTAGCAAAAATGAAGTTATACGATTTTTTCCTACAATGTGTTTTACAACCGTAGTATATCTTAATGTGCAAGTATCATCTATACAATAGCTAAGGTAACAGAAAATTATTAAAACGATGTTTTCCACTTTTTTATATGAATTGCACCTAATTAAGGTTAATGCCTTAGAGTTTCAGAAAAATTATATTTTGTGTAAGTTAGCATTCCAACTGTTCTTGTCAACATTTAAGGAAAGAAATTACAGGTAACTAATTTGAGCATTTTTTTATAGAAACCTTATACTTTAAAATACAGCTGACTACAGAAATGCTTAATAGCCTCTCTGACCTCTTACAATAATTATTATATATTTTATTAGTGAAACAGGAAAACAAAAAGCAACAAATTCCATTTACTCTCTGCCCCTGTTCAAATCATTTAATAATTTGAACTCTAATTGCTTTCCATTCTCCATGTGTGTAAATTATACATTTTTTATAATAAAGAAAATTAATATTTGTATGAGGGAATATGATGTTTTGTTATGATTCAAAACTGCTTACAAAACCCAACAAGTTAATGCACTTAAAAAATACTATCCAAAGTTACATAAGTTAGAAAATATTTACGATAGTAACATTTTTTCTCACCTTGATGTCATTTAATTTCTGGTTGTTTTGATCTTCTTATATCATTATTTCGATGCCCCCAAACTACATTCATGGGCTCTTTAAAACTGTCCAAGAAATGTAGCAGAGAGGGAAAAATTGGCTTACTTTTAGAATGAATAATTTAAAATATGCCTATAAAGCAGTTTGTGAAGTCTAAAATGATATGGTCTCTCAGTTTTCAACATAAAAGAGGGAAGTAGAAGATAAATAATGTAGTATGAACATTTATAGTTTCTCAGGTTAACTTTTTCACCCCCAAGAATGTGTTATCTTTATTCAAATGCACTGGTTTTATTTTCTCAAACTACCTGGTAACTTGAGGGACAAACCAGGTATTAGAAGATTTAGTTGAGAGGTAAAAAATTGGGTCTTCAAGGGGAGCTGCGACCCCTAAATGGGCCTCTCCAAGATCCTAATGTTTTAAGTGGTAGATGTCACAGCAACATGGAGCCCTGGACAGAACATGGGCTGTGGACGAAAATCTGGTTCTGCTGTCCAGCAGCTTTGTCACCTTAGGCATTTCACTTAACCCTTTGACTCTCCATGAAATAAATGGGTAATAATATCTCCCTTATGGTTGTACATGTGTTGTTACCACAATGATCTGGTATTGTGTGCAAGGTAGTACTCAGTAAATGCTGTTGGATTGTTGGAGAGCCGGTAGAGCAAAGTGGTTAAGAACAAGGTCTTTGGAGCAAGCCTCAGGTCTATCTCCTTGTTCTACAGCTTACCAAATAAATGACTGCTAAAAGGCCAGATTTTTAACCTTCCTAAGTGTTAGTTTTCTCAGTTGGAAAATGAAGATATTAATAGTTGCACTCTTTCTCAGGTAGTGCTCTTGGCCAAGTCATTGACATAGAGTAAGTGCTCAATAAATTCTATCTAACATTAAAAATGCCAGTAGTACTTAACATCTCTCTTTATGTGCTTTACAATCATATGCCTTACAAATATATGCTAAAAAGTTATATACTGGTCCTTGCAGTTAGGGTGACCAACCATCCCCCTCTGCCTGCAACTGCATCTCAGTTTTCTACAAACTGGGACCATTAGTTGCTCTACAAGTACATCTACAATTCATTGAAAACAAACTCTCACGAGGAGCCCCTTCACCTATACGGTCAGCTAGGCATGGCTTGTCCCATGTGATGACTCAAGATATCTTAATTCTCCAATTCGATCCATCCCAGGAAAGATCAGCTCATACATAGCAACAGAGTTTCTATGCAAAACAAAACTGTTTCTTTTCTATGGGGTATGTGAGCCTAAAACCTGACTTTATTTAAAGAGATTTCTTGAATGTGCTTCTATCCGTTCTGGGCTTTTAAAACTTTCTGTGTCTAAGCAATATTCCCTTCAATACCAGGGGAGAGATGCAGTAAGTATCCCCTGCGCTTTCTGCCCTGCTGACGTGCATTTCGCGATGTGCCTCTTTGGCTCTTTTCAGTCATGTGTGGTTCCATTCTGTGAAGCATATCCATGTCCTTTGTGCAAAGAAAACTAGGCAGAGTGATGACACATCTCAGCCAGAACACAATAACCTTGTAAAAATGTCACAATCTGTCATGCTCTGCAGGGCAGCTTGTAAATGTGCATACTTCACGAGGCTTTAGGTTGCACGACTTAAGAATTTTGTTTTGTTTTGATGAGCTAATTATAGCTTTTGGGTAGTAATAATACATATGGAAGATCTCTCTAAATATTTATTACCTTTTTCCTCCTTTTGGCTAAATTAATTAGGTCATGACTCATTTCTAATATAGAATCTTAATGTTTTTATCATACTAAAATTTATGATGCAAATGCAACTAAATTTGAAGTACAAATATATTGGCCATTTTTGTACCACTGGATTTATAGGTTTCTGATACCTGAATTAAAAATTCAGGATGGCTAGCAATCTATGCAAAATCTAGGGATTTTGTATCTTATTGAATATTTCATTTTTTATTAATATACACTTATTGCTTGTATAGTGTCTGACATACACCAGAATACATATTTACCAGGATATAAGCGTATTTTTATATTCAAATTAAATAAGTAACTGAATATTATCTCCCATTTTCACTCTGTAATACTGAGATATATAACACGTACCTTAATATGCTAGGATTTAGGGATAATATAGTGGGATTTGTGCTTATTAAAATAGGATATACTGAAGTATAGTGGAAGGAGGTCAAAAGTAAGAGGCCTGAGCTTGTAATCTACTATTCATTCAGCAGTATAAGTGGATAAATCTCTTAATCTCTCATAATCTGAGTTTTATCATTCATAAAATAGGGATGATGCTACTCTTCGGACTAATTTTCAGCTTTACTATGTCCACCAAATTAATTCAATCATTAATCCACAATACTGAGTAAATGTACGTTTATTACATTATGCAGTATTATTTAACTTTTAACTATTATTAATAACATTATTTCATTAAGCTAAAAACTCATATTCAAGTATTTAATTATCAGGCCAATAGTAATACTGAATAGGAAATGCTATTGGCAGCACATGAGAGCAGGTCAAGGTATATATACGTCTGCTTGAAACTCAAGTCCAAAGACCGACACTCGACTGTGATCCAAAAGATGGTAAGGTTGGAAGTTACCAATGTGCCAACAAAGCAGGCTAAGTGGGCCAACAGAAGTAACACTTAACCATCTGTTTCCTGGGGGCCAAATATTCTACAAATTAGTGCTATCAAAAGGGAAAATCTGGAGATTTTCTATTTCTTTACAGGACATATTACCTTGAACAGAAACTAAGAATTAAACCCTTGACATGAGAGCAGGGAAATGGACACAAACGCAAATATTTTAAAAATGTGTTATTTTTCCAAAGGAATGGTCAGAGTAGGTAAATTTTGAGACAAAGCACTCTTCATCTTAATATTTTCCTCTTTAGTGTGAACTGTGCACAATATAAAATACTTAACGTCAATATCTTACAAAACACTGTAGGGAAAAAACTACCTTTAGGCTAAATAATTTTGCTCATTATTTCAATAAATACAGTTATGTAACTCACATATTATGAAAGAAAAGGAATAATATTAAATGGTTAAAAAGTTACATTAATATTTACCTTTTGTGGAAGAGTTATATTTTTCTTGTTCTTCAATGAATTAAATGCACATAATGATGGAAACAAAAGAAAGAAATCAGCAAATTTATAGTTAGACATGGAAATGTGAATCAACACAATGGCATGAACGCATAACAGATAATGTGATATGATAAATCACAATGACAAACCATGAAGAAGTCTCAAATATGGTACTAAAATTAATCAAAGAAAGAATGAATACAATTTAAAGATTTAAAATAAAAACAGAAACATTGGGAAATTAATGTTTGGCATTGAAAAATATATCGTGCGGCATTTTTCTTGCCTTTTAAGAAATACTTCAGCACCGATTTTTCCTAAAGCATTCTAATTTTAATCCATTATGACTTTTTATTGCAAGTGTATTAAAAAGCGTACTTAATATTCATACAAACATTTTTATCATTTCAAAAATGATAGCAGTTCTGATAACTTGAAATTTTACATAATTAATGAAAATCTGAATTCTGATTTTTACTAGATAGTAGGCATTTTCTCTCACTGTGAAAACACTCAGTAACATTTTCCACATGGAAAAAAAATTATCCTAATTAAGTGATCCTTTCTTCCTTCTCAAATTAATTATATTAAAATATCTCAAAGTAAAATTGTTCTTAGGATATTATACTTCTTAGACATTAAACAAAACTTTATATCTGCTTCCTTGTTGGTACACTATTTATTGAAATATAATGGCCTTTCTAGATATTTCTGAATGGGACTACCATTAGACTTTTAAGTAGCAGATGTAATGATAGAACACATAAAATATAACTGGCACACCAAGTGTTAGTTTACAAATGATTTTAAAGACTTCTTTAAAAGATATCTAGTTGAGCACAAAAAAAATCACTTCATTGGTTTCAGAAAACCATACAACATATGTATGCAAACAATTATGTTGCTTTCAGCTTCACACTCCATTGGGTTACATGGGAACACAACTTTGGAATATAACCAGAGAAATTTCTTGGAAGTCTTTGCTCTCAAATATCACAAACCATTAGTTACCTAAATTGTAAGTCTACTTTTTTGACTACTTTATCTCAAAATCTGTGTTGTGTTCATTCCTCTTCTTTTCTTCTAAGTATACTTTAATATAATCAGAATCCAAGTAGCAAATACGTTAACACTCCAAATTTTTAAAAGAAACTTTAAAAACCTTTTTCAAAAATTAAGTACAAATGTCTTTTCAAAGAATGCGTTTGCCTTTAAAATAGCACATATTGCTTCTATGGTACAAAGACAAAGTAGTAAAACTGAATTACGGAAAACAAAACAAAACATGCATCCACTCAAACAATCTAACCATCCTGGCATGAATCCAAAAAACAATCAGTAGATAACTGTACCCAGAAAGCATATAAATAACATTACTTTATAAGTTCATCAAGAAGGTGCATCACTATCCAGGGATCTAAACCATTTGAAATATTTGCTCTTACCAATCAACTGCTTATCAACAACTCAGTTCTTTTTCCAAAAACAAAAACAAAACAAGAAACAAAAAAACTACTCTTTGTTTAAATAAAAAACAACAGCAACAAAAAAGAAAATTGGAGAGAAGGAAATCAAGTGCAGTAGAGGCTTAATTGCAAATAAACTACACACAGCATTAACTTCATAGAAGACATAACTAATGTTTAAAAGATAATATCAAAAGAAAAAACCATAATTCTATGAAAGCCCTATGAACAACAATGAAATCAATAACAAATAGAACATGCTAAATTCTGTATAGTCCATGAATCAAATGAAAATTTTACTTTAAAAAATATGTTTGGGATACACAAATATGTCATGTCTGTTCAGTTTGAAATAGATCCATGATAAGATGATGGTGGATACTATAATCATTTACCAAAGACCCTAGAGCACATCATAAAATCATAAAGCAAACCAGACCTATTATAATTATAGAAAAACACTTAGATAAAATAACACGTTTGTTCTCATATTTTTAAAAGGTTTTATATATATGTCTCTTGAGATCATAAATTTCAGGAACCTCAAATAACATTAAGAGTTTACTAGTATATTTATGATATTAAATATCAAAATAAGTCCATCAATTTCATCCTCAGTCATTCCTTTCTTCCCACCTCAATTCAATCCTTACAAATTGATGATTTCTCTGAAAGACGACTGTGAATATAAATATCATAAACAGTAATGTTGATATTAACAATAGAACACAAGCTTTTTAAAAAAGAAAACAAATCCAGCATACATTCCAAATTTCATAGAAGCAATTCTTATTCCTATAGAAATAATATAGCTATAACCTCACTATATGAGTTATATGCGGTACCCTTATATGCTTTTGAACTTATAAAGTGTTTTAGCAACTGGAGGAAATGCAAAGAATTTTAGGAACACAAGACTTTTTTGGATATTGATCTTTAGCAAATTATGGCTAGTAACACTGAGTTTGTAGAAAAATTGCAGAATTTGTAGTTCTTTTAGTTGTGCAACAGGAGTTCGTGAATGGATAATTTAAATGAACACCAAATTTTATTTAACGCAGTTTCTTTCATTGGGGCTATTGTTAATTTGAATCTTAAAAACATTAATTATGAATTATCTTCTCGAAATGTTCCCAAAAGAGAAAAGAAAGTTTGTTAAACACGTGAATTGAGAATTCCAATAAATTATTTGCTATTTTGGAAAAGAAAGTCAGATTTTCACATAGCAGCATATATTTTTTATTAACTGAATGAATACTCTTATAACAACCCTGAATATTGAAGCATGATATATCAGTGAGACGTAAATCTTTAAAAATAATACACTTCCTGAGTTTACCATAGAGGCATTCCTCTATTAGTAAGTTGATACTTCTCAAAATCTACACTAATCTTTCTATAACCAAGTATTCTGTTTATAGATTCTGCTATAACAGTCTTTGAAACAGTGTATTTATCTTCTTAGATCATTTCTGTGACACTATATTTCTGTGATACATTCAGTAAAGTACTTTAATCAAGCAAAACACATACACAGCTTCCTCAATATAAAATGAAATACAAGTTTCATATCAGCAAAAACCACACTGTTGAATAAATATTCAAAATGTTACCCTTACAGTCATTTTACGGGGATGAAGATTTTGAATACACGTTTTAAATGTGAGTCCATTGTATTTATATTATAACCCAAATTAAAAATTATTTCAGTAAATTACTTAGTAGATCCCACCATAGTTATGTGATAACTTATACTGATAAATCTTTTCACCTATGGAGAATTACGATAGATCTTGGGTCACATGAAAAAAATACAGTGAATATTTTAACCTGGCATTTATATAATCTAACCCCAGATACTTTAGGGAATTTATTTCCACTGTCAAAACTTTCTCCTTCTGTCTTTCTCTCTCTCTCTCTCCCATTCTTTCTCCTTCTAGGAAAATAAATGCAATGTGTATATGCTTAAAATAAGAGAATCTGTGAGTAATAGGAACTGTTTAAAAAAAAGCACAAAGGACTAAAATGTGTTCTCTAAATCACTCTTCATAAAACTAGTATAAAAAGCACAGAATAATGCAAATAATTAAAATTAAAAATACTAGTAAAGACTTCAATATGATCAAGTGTTTGTTTAAAAAAGATTTTTTTAAAGCTTAAATAAGGCCTCACACATAAAATACCATATTTTACTAAGATTTTTAAAATTGTATTTTGTTTCTTTGTCCCTTTGAAAAAAGGTGTTTCTAGGGCTCAATTCACTCTCTTAATTGACAATCTAAATTTCATTCATTCACTCACTCACCAAAGTCAGAGTATATGCCATGAACCAGTATCATTAGGTTCTGGGAATAAAATTTCAAGAAACAAAATCTTAGGATTCAGCAAACTACATAAATCAAAGTACTATTCATTTAATAAAAGGGGTATAAAAATAGGTGGTTCTCAAATCCGAGGTTTTTGGACAATGATCTCTCTTTATTGGATACCTTGTTCTATACTGCCGCTTCTCACTGGCACCTGCGGGAGCTGCCGGCCCCTTCGATTGCTGAAGGATGTGTCTGCAGGAGGAGGATGGGTCGGACTTGCTTGTCTGTGCATTCTGTGGGCAAAAAACAAAGGGGAATGAAATGGTGAAACTTCAAGAGGGCCTGACAAATACCTTCCCTTCATCCTGTTACTATTAAAATAGACATAAACCTCCTAACTCAGCCTTTGGAAACAAAATCAAATGCTTTTGATGATATGTGTAAAAGAAATATTATAAAAAGTGACTCAAAGAGACAGGATAATGTCTGTCTCACACAGTTCTGCATAATGAATTTCTGAATTGAGTACAATTAGACTCACTTCTATGAATTAACTTTCTAGGAAGCTGTGGCTTTCCATTAAGTTATCCATTTTTGGTGGTGCTGAACCAAATATATCTACTTACAGCCTCTGAATCCTAACACTGTGGATAAATTAGTTAAGAAAGGCTGTTGCCTAAATTGCTACTATTAAGTCAATGTTTATATTTAGAATTATTTATAAGTGATAAGAATAGTTCTAGCTGTAGACTTTTACCATTCACTTGTTCTTTTAATAAGAACAATCTTGACAAATATTTTAAAAAAATAACCTTAAGTTCATGCTATAAAACATACTGGTGAAATGATCGAAATTACAAATATAAATTTGAGAAGTGTGCAGATACAGTACTACTGCACACGAGTAAGCTGACCTCCATCTGCTGGCATTCAAAATTTTTTTAAACTAAAGAACTTTAAAATACTCTTAAGATTTTACTGAACAGATAAACAATTTTTTAAAATTTCTCTTATACTTTTTAAAGCAAATATACATTTAATTCTCCAGGTGATTTCTCATAAAGAATTTCACATAATTAAAATATATATGTATATATGAATATGCCACAAACAGATGGAAGGACATAACACAGCCAAATTTAATTTTCAATGATAGCTAATTGGCAGGAACTATAGACTACTACCAGCACAGTGAAGATAGATGCAAGTAATAGAGGATGTGGGAGAGGTTTAAGTGCCACAAAGAAAGGATTTAAAATTATGGTGTCATAATGAGTGAAAGCATCAAGTGCTCAGGAAGGTACAACACCACACCAACACCCGGAGGCAGAACATGAATGCTGGGCTGGACACTGAATAGCGACCTTGTCAGAAGCGGAGAAGGTGGCGCCGACCCTCCGGGGGCAAGGTGGTGGGTAGAACACAGTGTTCTGACACTAGAGTGCTCACTCGACCTTGAGCGAGCGGGATGTTTTCCCCTAAGGACTGGCTGATCAGTCGCTCTTAGGGCTGCGTATCCCCTTCTAGAAAGGCATGGTGGGAGAACCCTAAAACATTAGGGCCAAAAAAGATCTTCAGTCAGCAGGTTCATGTTAAGTTTGATACCAACACATTCGTCCAAGGAAAACCTGGTTACTCTTACAAGGCAGCGACTTTAAACACCAGAAAAAACCCACCATCATGCAATCACTGAAATGGAATCAAAATGAAACTGACAAGTTATTGCAAACGTGCATGCCATGTGGTTTTTAGAAGGCTAACCCAGATTCCTCCAATGTGATAAACCTCTTGTTAAGTTGTACAAGGGCAGAGACTTCTGTCTCTTGTTTTTTATTGAGCTGTATCTCTAGTACCTAGAATACAGCTGTACGGCGACCAAGAGCTCAATAAAGATACAGTGACTGAATGAATAAATACAATTAGAGTAATGAATATAGGGATACTTCAAGCATATGCCTTCAGGAAGAAATAGTACACTGTAGGACTCTGTGTATATTTTTAAAATGTTCATAATTTTACTCCACAATAGGAAGTCTATTCCAAGTAGGCTGCAAAAGGAAGATGTCTTCTGAGGTTAATTTAAGCAGACCAACAAATTAAAACGATACAGTAAGATGGAGAAAGTTGCATTAGTGAACTAAATACAAATGGCTGATGTAAGAATAATAACATGTATTCTAAGATTAAAAAAAAAAGTCTGAAAAGGTATTTGTCCATATATTGACAGTTATCTTACTGTAGGGTTCCAAATTGTTTTGAATCAACTTATGAATTAAGGATTAAGAATTAAAAACTGGTGTATATGTATCTGGTTTAAAATAGATACATACTTTTGGCTTTTTAAATCATTTACTGTTTGTATTTTAAATAAAATGCATGTTTAAAATACCCAATCTGTATTATTTTTCTACAGTGATGAATGAGTGATACCTCATGCTATCTAGAACAATGCTGTAAAATTCACTTATCAAGTGACTTGAAGGATGAGAGTAAAAAATACATATCGATCACTGGAAATACATTAATTATTGTTTTATTTAACTTATATTCAGATTGACAATTTTTCTTTTAAACAAAATAATTTTCACAACTATAATTACTTTAATACAGGGTAACTCCCCTATTTCAGAACAATAAAATGGGAAAATGTCAGGTTCTAGGGGACACTAGGATACAACTTAGATCTGTAATAATTGTGCATTTTATCTTCTTGAGCTTATCTTATCAGCTTTTCTTTACAGAGCATCAGTAGGGAGCCGTCTACACATGCCAGGCACTGCAGGTATGTGTGCGTATGCATGCATGCACAAGTGCGCATACATGCACGCATACACACACATGCATGTTCTTTTGATATGCTCATAACAGCTCTGAGAAGCGTCACTATTCCTATTTTATAGATGGAAAAACAGGATCATAGAGTGCCTTGTAATAGATTAATGCTTAATGAGACCATACTACAAATCCCAAGACCTGGACTGTTGTCTCAATTTGCAAATTAAAAGAAAAAAGAACTAACAATACATACTAAGATTGTTCATTCATTCTAAACTGACTTTTCACATTAACTTAATTCTATAGAATTACTTTATATGGAAAGAATTACATGATCAAGTCCTTCTATTAGAAAGAATGAGTTTTTATCTATTACTCTTTAAAAGCCATAATCATGAGAACAAACTTCAAGCAATCCTTGTTCAGAATACACTTTCTTAGTGTTGTCTGAAAATCGAGTAACACAGTTTTCACCCTAGCATCAAGAAATTTCATTTCAATTTCACTAAAATCTTGTTTCATTACTTAATGCAATTCATAAGCATTAAAAGAACTACTTAAATGTGACTTGAAATGTGAAAACTTTAGGTAGCCCTTATGTGGCACCAAACTAAATGGCAAAGATATAAAAAGCAATTTTGGAGACAGATAAATGGCTTTCTAGGTCAGCATTATATAGATCGACACTACATGACTTACTGTTCCCATCTCCAAAGCCACGGGCTTTCAGTATCTGAGAACAGCTTGTAGTGTTTATGGTTCATCATTTGGGTCTATTTTTTCTTTGACATGAACTAAAAGTCCCTCAGTGACAAAACAGTCCCTTGCTGCCAGCCAAACTATAACAAGTATGAAAGGGTAGACCAACGGGGTGGTGTCAAAAACCACTTTGCCTGAGGAAGAGAGAGGAGGGTGCCAGAAAGCCTGAATTACAGGAAGGAAAACTGAGGAGAATGAATGAAAACGCAGAACTTGAAGAGAGAAGAGCAAAGTTTTGGAGATGAGAGATAATGGAATCAAGTATAATTCATTTTAGACAAGAGGAAAGGAGAATTAATCAAGAGATTCTGAGGTACAGGAGTGAAATGTTGAGAGAATCCAGCCTGTCATGCCTTGATGTTTTCAATGAAATGGGATGTGCTAAGAATGTGGGATGCAAGAATGGAAGGGACTAGGAACCACTATATTAGAGAATGGAATGGAGAGTGCCTGAGGGATATGGAAAATGACAGTAACAGCTTTTCTTTACAGAGCATCAGTAGGGAGCTGTCTACACATGCCAGGCACTGCAGGTATGTGTGTATGTATGCATGCACATGTGCGCATACATGCACGCATACACACACATGCACGTTCTTCTTTTGATATGCTCATAACAGCTCTGAGAAGTGTCATTATTCCTATTTTATAGATGGAAAAACTGAGGATCACAGAGTGCCTTATAAAAAGATAAAGAGCTAGCGTGTGGTAAAGACAGGATCCACACAGATCTACCGAGCACCAACACTTGCTCCTGTGCTGCCTATTGAGATAGGATTTGTTATACCACAAGAAGAAAAATGACAAATCCTTGAGTATATTGCTAATCTTATAAAACGAAATATAAATATATATCCAAATATCAAATTGTTTGACCAAGTTTAACAGAATTGTCTCCTGAGAGTTTATAGGAACAAAACGTATGTGAAATGGCATTTAATGAATACCTGCTCTGCTATATAGATCTATAAATATCCCATAATTTTTTAAGCAAAAAACAAGTCTTCTAGAGAAAAACTCAATTTCAGACCTAAGTATGTCACAAGCTAGTTCACCATCTCCAAATGCTTATCTAAATATTTATCACTGAGTCCAATCTATGCCTACTCTCTTCACCTAAGACTAGTGTTTTACTTACTTAAGTAAAACACACTTCTCACCAAAATCTGAGGCTGTTAGTCAGATATTTCTGTTGTTGCAAATGGTCTTGGAGCAAATTTCTTCATTGCAGCTTAATAATATAATTCTATTTTTTAATGACTTGTTAAGGGATGGACATACACACGATATTTAAGGTCAACAGTTCAAATTGGGGTTCCTCTTGTGATGGTCATTATAGGCCTATACATTCTCTTTCCAATAGCACCAGCATAACATTGTGTATACAACCAATTCTAAATACTAGTCCTGACAAAACATCCCCCAGGTAGGTTGCAGAGTATAGGTTCTACAAGAAGAAAAGTCACTAGAGTAGAAATGAGAAATGGGGATAGCAGGTCATATAGCTGAATTCACATGACAGTCTAGAGTCAGGCTTTTATCTTACTAAGGAGCTTCCAGAGAGAATCTGAAGCACACTGTTTTCAATGGCTAGGCACAAAAGTCAGACATCAGTTCTGCTTATCTTCTGTCTATAAATGGTCACCATCTTTCAAAGTATTTTCTTACAAGACTATTCCTCATAAGGCCAAATTTGTTAAGGACAACAAAGAGCCTTCAAAATTCACAACCATTAAATAGCAAATTTTGCCAGAAGCCAAGGTGTGACTATGTGGTATGAATCCTTTGGGTACATTGTTAGCTTCCCACAGGCCAAGAATCAATGCCCAAAGCATTCATACTGTGACCTCCATTCACCTGTAGTTAGATGTCAACTCAAGGTATCTTCTAAAGAACTTAGAGCTGACACAAACCTAGAAAATCCAGACCAATTCTTCTTTTGTAACTAATTATTCTGCTCACTTAAAAATGCAATATAAAATTTATACTCTAATAAAAAGTCAATGGAGAGCTTTAATTATAATCAAACAAATACACACACTTAAAAGGTTTGAGTTTTCTATATTAAAACCTATTAGCGAAGTAAATAAAGCAAGAGTAATATGAATATGGTCCTTAAGCAGCAAACATTTGAGACTGGGGAATCAATCACAGTCTTGCTAGTCTTTTTGGAGGGAAGGAGGATTTGTATTTCTTTACAGATATTTTCAGTGTTATAGAAGAAAATGCCCAAATATTACTCATTTGTAGTTAAGCACCATCAGTTGATTCTAGAATCATCTAGCATTTTGTAAAACATCCTATTGTCAAAGACTTGCTCACTGATATATCCTAACTACAAAACTGCACATAGTAGTCACTCAACTAGTAACTCTTAAATGAATTAAAAAAAGCCTGAACAGAATAAAAATAAGGCTTCGAGGAAAAATTTTAATCATGTCAAAATAAATGAAATTATGTTTGTCTGTGAGGCAGGGGTCAGTGAATGATGGTTAAAGATTAAAAACTTGTCTAAGGAATTTCAGTAACTTATAATGCTAGTAAAGAAACTGCAGTTAACTGAGATGACATTAAAGAATATGCAGATAGAAACATAATCAGTATTGTTTCATTGCAGTCTGTCTATCTGTCTATCTATCTGAAGTGCTAGAGGTTTGTTCGTCATTCCTTTCTCAAGCCTAGCTCCTTTGTAAAATTGAATTTCCACTCACCACTTTTTTGAATGCTCTAAATCCTTGTTCCATAGTGAATTAGATTCCCTAAATAGTCAATATTTCCATAGATATTAGCTAGGAAAAATTCCATCTTCCCTCTACTCACATCCCTTGATGTAACTAATACCGATTCACTCTTCTAATCTCAACTCAGAGGTAATTATCGGGAAGCTTTCCTCTTTTGCTGTTCACTATTTTATCCTGACCTTAGCACATAGCTAGGCACATATCCTTTCAATAAATAACTAAATTGTACAGAGTCTACCTCAAACAAGCCTATTGTGACAGCTTAGCTGGTATCTTGCATTTGCTCTTGGGTCTTTCAATCCACCTTACAAAATGTTATTACAGTGTTCTATAATTCTGGAACTTAAAACCAATCATTTGTCTCTCGGCCTATCAATGGCTGATGGATGAATAAAACAGAAGTTGAGATTCTGTTATATAGCACAAAAGGTCATGTGCAACAAAGCATCTAGGGATTTCTCCATTTTATTTTCATTGCTCTCTCCCATCTCCTGGAAGAATTCTCCCTCGCAAAATGTGTATGGATCCCCCAAAATCAAGAGAAAATTTTAAGCCTCAGTATTTTCTCACATTTTTTTTCTTTCTCATGGATTATTCTCTTCAAAACTACTTTTATGTATCTAGATTTCGCTCAAGTGATATCTTTTATGAGATATTTCCTTTCTGCACTCCACTTTTTCCCCTGTGTTCCCCCTGAATCTTGCACATACGTCTCTAGTAATAGCTATGACACTTTAATGCATTCTTTCATTGACATCTGTGTCCCCTTGCATGTTCTCAATAATTTTTGGATGAATGAATAATATGTTAATGGGACATCCAGTGTTTTTTCCAGCTATGGAAAATAATGTGTTAGTATCTTACACCAAAAAATAGCAAAAAAAAATGTAAAGTTGGATAAATTGCAAAGAAAGGTAATTCCTTTAACTTTTACATTAAGTCATCAAGTATCTTTTATATACGAGTAGAATCTTAGATCTATTCACAGAAAGATTTTTTAAACATCATTCTGATAAATAACATTCAAAATATTCACATATTCTAAGTATTACATTCATTGCTAACATTTAAATAATCCCAGAAACAAAATATTGATGTCCTAACATGTAAGTAGGAATGAGTACGGATTTAGTCCTCTTCAGTAATCAATGTGATCTCACTGTAAGAAATACATGAGATTTTTTTTAAACCCTAAGATTTAAGGGCCACCTTCAAATTACCCTTCTCTTGTTTTTTGAGGCCACTCCTATATGGGAGGTTTATTTAAATGAATGACTTTAAACACCTCGATCTGTGCTTAAGAACCAAAAATGTAAAATGAGAGAGAAGGCACCCTTGACTATATCAAGTGAAACGGGAGATGGCCACACAGCACAACACCAAGCCTACCTTTCTGCATCAGAGGCAGTGCCTTTCCTAGTCTGTTTTTGGATGCTAGATCTTTCAGACTTTCTGGAGTGCCTGTGGAATGAAATGTTAAAGAAATACAAAATATATGATGAATAGAGCTACGGTAATATCATACAATGATAAAAGCAACAGGCATGAAAATGACAATTATCTTCTTTACATGGTTTTGTCAGCTTTTTAAAATAAAAGCAAATGATAATAAATAAAAATAAAAATCAGAACTGGTGCTGGGTGGAAGACGCAAGTTGCCCAACAGGAGACACAAGAAGCCCCATTAGTCCAGACAGGCTTGTTTGCAGGAAGGACCTAGTATGGGCCCTTGTTGAGCAACTTTGCCTCTCCTAATGAGTAAATAAATCCAGTGGGGAAATGTAGTGATGACAGATGAGATGGCTGCAATGGTTTAGGTGCTGAAAGACCACAAAGGGATGACGTGCCCTCTACTTTTACAAGTTGAAACATGGTGCTACAAAGATTTTTTTTGTTATTCTTCTCTCATAAAATATGGACTGAAGAAAAGTACTATAGTGAAATATGCTTCACATAATCATTTTAAATCAAATATTAAAATTATTTCCTAAGTGATCATAAACAAGCTTTTGCAACCATGTAGCACTTTAAAAAGCTAAACATACATCACAAACCAAAGAACTAATAAAGTTCCAATTTACTCTATGTTCCAGAAGTAAATATGTACACTGAACATTTTGAACTTGAAATGCATTTTCCCAAAGAAGCGTTTATATATAGAGCGTACCTCGTAAGTAGCAGCTTACGTATGCCTATTTGACCTAAAATGTGTCTGGCCTACTATATACACATATTTGAAATAAAGATAAAATATTTTGGTCAAGAAACTAAAACTTACTTTAAAAAATGCCAGAGAAACCATAAAAAGTAATGTGCACTTTAATCTTACTAATTATATATTTTTATTACAATAGTTGATTCTTTACAACTTATGCTTATTTTTCTTTCCTGATATCTCTTCCAACAACAAAGAGAAAACTGTCTGTCATTACTTATTAATGCCAGATAATCTGAGTGTCTCCTATATGTCAAACCCTGCTCTCAACCCACCAGAAACACACGTCAAAGTAAAAAGACCACCTTCACGGGGTGTATAGACTTCTAGGGCTGCTCATCTCTCCCTGTCTTTTTCGTTATTGCCAAAAACTGGGATTACCCTGTGTTGCCCTTCCAATTCAGCGTTTTGGCTGGGTGTTCTTCAGACTTCTGCTACTGTACATCTCACTTCTGAGAGATGAAGAAAGGATTGAAGCAGAGCAGGGGAAACATCTCTCGTTTACCACTTTCCTTTACTATTTGGAAAAGAGGATATATTGAGGGACAGTTCTATGCCAGGCACTGAGGGAGGCACTGACTTATTTCACCTTCATGACATTCCTTTCAGAAAGGATGAGGAGATAGACTCAGGACAAGGCTACTCAGTCAGTAAGCAGTAGGGTTGGGATTAGAATGTAAGTATGTCTGGCGCCTATGTATTAGAATGTAAGTATATCTGTTCTGTCACATACTATTCAGCAAAGAGAAGGGAGGAAGTTTATTCTGATTATGTCCTTGGGGTACACTGTTGCTCCAGAAGGGAAGAGACCACAAAATAGGGTACAGGCCTGGGAAAGCACTGAGATGATCTCTGATGTGAAAGGAATATCTCCGATATTTACTTTGTTGATCCTGTGATCAGGAGAGGTGATAGTAGTGTGTAGAAGAGTAGAGAAGTACGTGGCATGTGCCTGAAATCAATGTGAGATGGTTGTTGGGAAGGAAAGCTTTTTCCTAAGGCAAAGGGAAGGAAGGCATATACATAGCAGGAGCTACTGCAGGCCCAGTAGGTATCTGGGCTCAAAATAAAAAATATACCATTATGGGAAATTTATACATTGTCCTAAGAATGCTCAGGGACTGGGAGGACAAATCCTTTTCTCATATTCGGCAGGAAGCCGAATGAGAGCACAGAGATTTAGGCTGATTTATGAAACTCACTGTCATAAAGGTTTTCACTCCTTCACTCATTTATTCATTCAACAACTATTTGCTGGACATGTGCATATGCCAGACACTGTGCTGGTTGTCTGTGAACACGTATCTGTGAACACACACATATACACAGAGATTTCTGTCTTCAAGTAATTGACATTTTATCTGTAGGAGACAACCAATAAGCAACAACAACAAAAACCCACAAGTAAATTATATGGTATGTTAGGTGATAACAAAAAGTACAGCAGGGCAAGGAGGATCAGAAATGTGTGTGAGGGTGGGGCGTGGGGGCAGAGGCAGACTGCCACTTTAAGTAAAGTGATCAGGGAAGGAGTCCTTGAATTGGTAACCTAAGGTGAGAAGGGAGTTAGCCATGTGTATATCTAAGGAAAACCTATGTCAGGAAAATGAAACAGCAAGTGTGGGAGGCCCTAATGCGGGTGTGTTCCTGGTATGTCCAAGCAGAGTAAGGAGACCAGAAAGAAAAGTTTTGAGAGGGAAGAGTCAGATGACAAGTCTGGCCATGAGGGGGTGGTGGTGAGGGATGTGTAGAATCTGGTAGACTTTTGTATGAACCTTCTACCCTTGCACAATGAAAGAGTTATAGGCATCTTTTAGAACTTGTCTGCTTTTGTTTCTATCCCTACTAATTTCTATTAATCTTTCTAGACCCCATTGAGATTTTTTCTTCTGTAAAACTTTCAAGTCTTCCTCCTCTCCTTATCTCTACAATATAATACCTCTGTGACTGATTATCACAGCAATCCATAATGATGGCAGTGACCACAATGGTGGGGATGACACCAATGATATCTGACATTTACTGAGTCTGCTGTAAGCTAGCATGACCGCTTTACCTCCATTAACCCATCTGATCTCACTAATCTGGTGAGGTAGGTACTATTCTTTTATCCCTTTTAAAAAGAAAAAGATTGAGGCTTAGAGAGATTAAATACTTTCTCTAACTCACAAAGTCATTAAATGTGAAAGCACGAGGTCACATGAGACTCCACAATCTCAACGGCAGTGATCACATCGCATCTGTGCATAAGTGACTCTGGAACACAGTAGTTAAAAGCATGGACACTGGCCTCGGACTGTCTGGGTTAAACGTTCTTTCTGTCTAGCTGGGCGATTTTAGTCAAGTTACTTAACTACTGTGTGCTGCAGGGTTTTGGTCTTACCTGTGAAGTGGAAATTATACTACCACATCACAAGTTTGCTAATTCTAAATATTTCAACATTACTCAATATTTTTATTATAGTTTTTGTTGGTAACATTACATAGAACAAGAATTTGTAGTAGTTTTATCATTACTTAGAACTAGCTAGTACCAAGTGCTATGAAAGTATTATTTAAACTGATAATTACATATATTTGTTTCGTGAAGGTGAAGACTTTTCATTCATCTAGAATAGCGCCAGACTCAGTTCACTGTTCCATAATTGGGTGACAAAAATTCATGCAGGGGTTCATACATCTAATTTTTTATTTCTGTTTTTAACTCGCTCTTTAAGAATGATTTTTTTTTCCTCTCCAAATGCTATAGAAACTTGCTTTTATTGAAGATTCATCCTAAGATTTCTACAAAGGACAGGTCTTTATAATTCTTTTAATCACTTAAAAGGATCTTCACATCGAGTTAAAATAACATACACATTAATTGTAATGATTCAGTATAAAGGAAGAAGAGAAGAAAATAGAAAATGCTAATGTTTTTTCCACTCCAAATCCCAGGTTACAGCTATGAATACTTTATACACTTTAAATACAGCTATTTCTTAGAATAGAGGCTTGTGACATGTAAAGTGGGAAAGATAAGAACGATCCACCTACAGTTAGGCACTATACTACTGACACTATTGGTCATATAATCATAAAATGCATCACAGTGAACTGAACTACATGCTGCCTTACATTGCTCTAAGTTCCTTATGATCAGGAATGGTATCTGTCTGAGTTATCACCACAACATCAACACCTAGCACACAGTAGCCACTTGTAAGTATTTATTGAATGAATGGTTAAAAAATGTAGTATTTGGAGTATTACCTTGTAATTTGAGAGTCCAAAAAGTTACATTAAGTAACTAACTAGGGTTATAAAATTCATTTTATATAAAATCAAATATATTTAGAAATAAAACTTTTCATGTTTTCTGGGCTTAAAAATACCATAAATTTAAAAAGGCCATTTGGTTATTGCCTTATGCATAATGAAGTTTCAGCTATTATTATTGGCCCAATATATGCTTATGATGATGTAACCAGGGAGCGTAGACACGAATGTAATCCTCAACGGACACTAGAATTCAGCTAGTCCACCTACAACTACCCAAATTTACAGATGGGGAAACAGAGTCCCATAAGGTTTAAGTAACTTATCCAAGATAACAGGGGCCTTAATAACTTGGTGAGGACACTACCACCATGTCCTCATGTCCTCAGGTTCTCTGCCCATTCTGCCATCCAGTGGCTTGCATGATTCGATGTCTACTGGAGGGACCCTTGGAGAGAAGTGAACACAGTTACAGCGCTTCTATCATGTCTTACTTATTTTGGGGTTTAACAAGCTTTTTTGTTCTATTAAAAGTTTTTATCATTATTTTATTGTTCAAAAAGAATGTTTCTTTGGTTTACACATGCAAGAATCAGAAATATTGAGCTTTCTCTTCAGTTCACAATTTAATAGTTATATGGTTTTGGTCCTATGATTCTTAGTTCGCAGGGCACAAGTGGAATTCTTTAAAAATTATAAAGCTACATTTAAATGTAAGGTATAACAACAATTATTTTATTATGAAATCAAAGCAAGAATAATGATCAGAAAAGTGGAAATGTTCCTAATTAATTCTAATTTCTTGAAGCTTCATTTTTATTGCTCTATTAATTTAAATGTAAAGATTCATAAAATGTACTAATGAAGAGAGGTCATTGTTAAAATCTGTTTCTATGCTACTTTCCTTTCCTCTCCAGTAACTTAACTCAATTAGAACAATTCCCCAAAGGTATTAGTAAATACAGCTTTTCTGAAGATATTAAAATTCTACTGAAGTCTAAAATTGTTAATAAAATAGTAATACTATTAAAGGTATTCTACAATAAGACAAAAGTATAATATGTTCTGCTTGGGGAAAAAATGTAACAAAAATCTACCACATAACGTTTTAATTTAATTAGATTTAACATGGATATCATGAGTAAATATCTGTATGTATGCTAACTACCCAGATGGCTTAATGTGGAATACAAATCTCTACCATCAAGTGTCTTCTTAAGTTTAGGAAGAAAATATTATGTTTGAATAGAATCTACCTAAATAAGAAATGTTCACATGCAGTGAAGACAGATGCATGTACATTTTTTGTAGTATTGCTATTTATATGTATGACTACAGCCATTCAACAGACGTAAGTATTTTAGTGAATGAGTATCTTTCACTCATGCAAATAAAGAACATTTTTGAAAAGCACAGATAACAAAAGATGCTATAAAACAAATAAAAATGGAAGTAATGTACTGAATTTATAAGTGGTTCCACATTAACTCTGCATCACTGTGGCAACTGCCCTGAATTCTGGAAGTAAAAAAAAACCAGATGATCTCTTTATTCCAGAAATATTTTTAATGAAGAAAGAAGATTCATTAAGTTTAAATCAAAAGAAATATGTGACACTTTTGGTCAAAGTGTCTAATAGGTAAGTAGCTGCTACTAAGTGACAAGTGTGGGAAACTATACAAATAAGATTTGCAAAAGAAAAAAGAACCATTTTATGAACTTAGGAGTTAATCTTAAACACAGTGGGATGCTGCTTTAATTGTTCCAATAATTTACTTGTTTCCAATAATTTAAAGTCCTGGAATAGGGTCATTTCATCAACTATTTTTAGTATTTAAGATACACACCTTTAAAAAGTCCTTAAAGATACCATGTATGATGATGTAAAAATATTCTTAATCACACGTTGGAATTGGTACTTTAAGTTAACAGAGGGTTAAAATACATGTCAAAATGTACCAAAAAGGATATATTGCAATTTCCTGAAAAAGCATTCATACTCAGAATAGTTTAAAGTAGAAAGTCAATAATAATTATGACTATTTATACTAGCCTTTCACATTTAAGAATGATTGATTCAACTGTGAGCACTAAACTCAGAACTTTGATGCTTCATGGGTTTACTAGAATGCATTTTTTTTAACTTGCAATGCAAAAAATTTTGATTAGTTTGAAGCCATAAGTAGAAGCAAATTTTATTAAGATTCGTAAACAGAAATATATATACATAGGCTCATAAAAGTTACTTTTTACATATTAAAATGATGCTATTTACAAAGAGGTATCTTGTTATTGGAGTGATTCTTTTTTAAATGTCAACATTTTTAGTAATAAAACCGCAAGGAAATTTTCCCTACAATTTTACAGTCAGAACCATTCCCTGGGGTTCCAAATCTATGTACTTTCTTCTCATCGTTTTAAATATTCTACAACTTCTAGGAAACTTTTCCAGATCTAGAAAATTCTATATCCATGTTAATTACAGATAAATCGATGATATAGCCTGAGATGATATCACGATTGTTCGAAACTGAAATTAAATTGTGGAAAAAGGATACATTAAAAATTGTGTGTGTGCATGCATGTGCACACTCATCTACATATACGTTTATGCTGTAAGAAATAGGGGGGCAACTAAATGCTTTCCAACTTACTAGGGAACTGTCTTAAGCAAAATCATTTATATTACTGCTATTTTGAAAATAATCAAATACGACTCTGATATAGGACATCCAAAGTCTAAGATTATATAAACTGTCACTGATTTTAGAATACTCTTCCTAGTTACCAGTGACCTGGGCAAAAGTCACCTGATGCCCAAATCATTATGAGCATTCACTATCTCCAAATTTGATGTTTTGTTCACTTCATTTGGAAATTGGTAGAAACTTCTGAGTAAGTAAATAAATCTGATAAGAGGTAAGATGCAAGAGTAAGTTTGCCAAGTGACTGAGATGGTTACGTATGAATTTAGCATCTGCTAAATAGGTACATGTTATTCCTATATTTTAATAAAAATTTATTGTAAATAACTTTCTATTCCCTATAGTGAGAAATCATAGTATTTAGCCATTTAAAATGTATTTCTTTTGATTGAATATGGATTTTATTTACAAATAAGTCATAATAAAAAATAAAATGTATATTCAGAATCATGTTAATAAGGTTCCATAATAATCTTATCTAAAATGACCATTTCCATTCCTAAAATCTACCCAAGTAGTTATATACACAATCTATTAAATCCAATAACATAATTAATTCATATGTCATTAAATGACAACTAATTTTCAACTAATTTTCATCTCATGTATATAAGAACCAAAACTATTATTTGGATTTCCATTTTGCTTAATCTATGTCCCAATAAACTTACATTTATATTCATTACAAAGACCATTATATTTAATTGTCCTATACTCAAACAGTCATTACATATGATGAAATCCATGGATTCATTTGTTTCCAGAACTGTGTTTTATAAAAGGAAATTCTAAGTTCCCTGAATGGCCAGAACTTTCCTTTTCTTACACACGCTGTGATGCTAGCCGTAAGAATAGTGTGCATAGCAGGGCACGATAAATATCTGTTCAATGAATAAGTAGCAATATGGATGTAAGCTTTGAGTTAATTTATATGATTATTTTATATCCTTTTTGAAAATACTTGAGATTTATAATTTTTAGATTGGGGATTTTGCTAATTTTTCTACTCTCAGGAATTCTATCCTAGAAACCAGATAGTAGCTGAAGGAATTAGTTTTAAATTTCAAATCCACAAGTCATACTAAAAGGTAAATTTCTTGAAGATTAAAACATGATAAGATATTCTTAAAATCTTTATAAACTACCAGTTTGTGGTCCTTTCCAACATTTGTAAAATGATTTAATTTTTTCTAAGTGACAGTTTAATTTTTCTTTCAAATTGAAATCATGAAGATATTTTGACTATTTACAGATACTGAAAAAAGAAAATTACTCCACTATCTCCACACATACTGGGAACAAATAAACAAAAGGAACCTCTTGTATATACTCGCATGACTAGCTGTTCTGTTTCTGAGCTACCAGATATACTCATCTACTTAATAAATATTACCAGTGTGGTGGCTAAGTTTCTACTTAAACTAGAAGAGAAGCATCCCAAATATCCAATAGGCTTTTGTGACCAGTCAGAAAAGGACAGTTAGAGATAAGGACTATATATAACAAACACCATAAAACAAGTGAACTGGGTTAACTACAACCGAGAAAGGTAACAAAGCACTTCTGACATACCAGCATGAATAAGATTCAATGCACTGATGCTATTTTAAAAAACCTACCTTGTAGACACTGGCTCTAGCCATTGACAATATGTGGTTTAAAAAACACAATATTCATATGATTTATAAGAACCAGTTATTCTACTTTCAATCAGACATTTTTAATGTACTCCCAAACCTAAACTTCATTATTAACAAGTTTATGTAGTAAAAAAACAAGACAACTGAGATTAAACCACCAACCAATATAACAAAGTCTCTGTCACAGATTTTAACAGATTTTAAAGCACCTGAAAATTTTTACTTTTTCATGAATGTTTAAACAAAAACAATTATTTAAGTATATTTCTAGAAAATCAAAACGCTGAAACAAATGCCCGTTTAAAACAGAACTCTTCCACTGGAACTGGCTTAGTTTGTTTAAACTATGGCATTTGCAAGCCACTCTCATTTCAGGAAACACTCTGAGGTGCGCTGTTAGAGGTGATGTGCAACATATGTGGTTCTGGCTCCCGACAGGAGGCATATCACAACCCGTATTTCTCTTGGTCATCCTTCACTTGGTGACCTAGAAGCCTGCTGAAGCCACTTGTCTGTGAGGAGGAGTTGGCTAGTACCTGTCATTCTCCGGAGATGCATGCTGGATTTGAATCCTGGGGCTAGGAGGTCGTCTCCTATCTAGGGAGGGGGACCATCTACCCCTGTTTGCCCAATGAACAAGACAGGAAAAAACAGGACATTTAGTAACTTCTAACATAAAAGACTATATGGAACAACAGGACTGGAAAATCACCGCAAAAAGGCAAAGTGTAGCTTCTCTGTTCCACAATTTACTCTTGGTTTTGATAAGCCTTGTAAAGATAAATTATAATGCTAATGTTGTAAGAAAATAAATCTTGTTACCCTGTAAGTGAAGAGAGAAACAACTTATTTGGGAAGATGTGTGAAATCTATTATGTATAATTGTGTTCTTTTAAACTGTGCTTGTGTGTGTATACATATCTATATCCACACATCCACACACATATATATTTTTAAGTTAAAAAGATGCACCCTTAAGAACTTGGCTTATGTTTGAATAAAATAGGTTTAATAAGCTACCAACGCTCAGTTGACACTAAGTGTTGAAATTACTGGATAAAGTGGCAAAGATAAGGTGTGTGAATTCAATACAGAGCAGAAATACAGTTTAAGTAAAAGAAAGAAAAATGCTCTTTAGTGTGGAAACAATGACATAAAGAAATAATTCATAGAAATGCTGACCAGTGAAATTTTAACAAATTTTCTTGGGGGAAACTGTAGCACTAATTACTGAAATTTAAAAATTGTGAGTAAAAACACTGGGGGATAAAAGTGGGAAATATAGATAAATGCCATGGTAAAATAGCATTACCTGTAAAAAAAATTCTGCAAATCTTCATTTGCAAAAGTATCTCCCAATAGATTAAACAGTTGTTTTTTATTTCTGTATTTACAATAATACTTTTTTGTGATTAACAGCTAAATGAAAGTCTGAATTTTGGTTCATTATTTGTTAAACTATCTTGCGATTCTGTGTATAACCACAAATTACAAACACCTAGTTGAAAACTGAAAAGAGGCAGTAAGGGACACAGCCGGCCAGATTTGGAAATTTTTACATATTAGATAGTAGCACTTTAAACAGGATGATTTCTCTGGATACTGGCTTCCTTTTATGTAACACGGGATAATGGAATGATCTTTAAGGACTCATCTAGAGATAAGATTTTATAATTATCCAAAGCAGATTGGTTCTAATGTTTTTTTTAAAAATCCACATTTTTTTGCCATTTCATTTGGCTTATTGGATTTATTAGATAATCTGGACAAAAACAGCAAAGGGCTGTCAACATGTGACCAGGATGACTGAGATCAGCAGGTACTCGATTCTGAAAGCCCTTTGGAAGCCTGTGCTTAATCAATCAGCTTTAGAAAAACAAACTTGTCATGATTCACAGAGGGCTTTGAGGAAGCTGTGAAGCAAATACAGATATTCAATAGCAGAATTTGGGCAGAAGAGAAAACTGTGTGACATGTACCCTTAAATAAGTTCCATGTTTGTGAAATTAAAAGTACTTGGCATTAATTTTAAATTATTTAATAATTTTAGATTATTTAGGTAGTTGGTCAATCCAGTTCAAAAGTTTTAAAATGTATTTCCCTTTACCTGCTTCTGTTCTGCAGAAACAATAAGGAAAAATATTTCTAAAATAATTGAAATCACAACCACCCTGTCTTCTACATGAAACTGTACTCAGTCATGTTAAAACTTGAGGTGCTGAACGTTTTTACAGGATTTGGAAACAAAAACATGGCTAATGTGTTTTTCTGTAAAGTGGTAAGTAATGTTAACTTGATAGGATCATGAGTAACCTTGCTTCTTGTGGCAAAATTCCAGTCCTTGTGTTTATCTAAGCAAAAAAGTAAAGAAAAATGCTGTAATTATGAAGCATGCAGTGAAAAGCTATGAAGGAAAAAGGTGTACATTTGGAAACAAGCAATTGTGAATGCAAGCTATTAAAAGGCAATGCTTGACAAAATATTTAGCATAATACATGGGTTATCTGTACACTCAAAGTCCTTCTGAATATGCTGATATGTGGTACCAATAGAATAAAATCCATTTGCTTTTCCATCATATATTTAATATGGGAGCAAGATCAATTTATGCTCAATTTTTGTCCAACGACTACATATTACGAAAGTTTTAATAGAACACATTAGTGAGTTTCAAATGTACTGGATATTTTACATACTTTTAAATTGTAAGCAACTTCTTTCTTTCCTATTACACAGAAGAAAAGGCCAAAATTTGAATCTTTATCCCTTTGTTATTTTTTGCCAAATCACAGGGTTCAACTTCATTTTCATCTTGGAAGGTAGCATGGCAGGCTATGGTGCAGCTGTTAACCATGAAGCTCCTTTGCTTGATTTCTCTTTCCAAGATAGCTTGCCTATGTTACACTGGTGAGTTACAGTATTTGCACTTTAACATCAGGTATCCTAAATTAATTAATTTAGGAACCTCTACTTGTTGGGAGCCCATCCCTTTCACTGTGATCACAGTAGAAGAAAGGTCACTCTGATGGTTAAGGGGTTGAATTAACAGGCTGCGAGCTCCTTGAATAAGGAACTGTAGTGTTTTATGCTTGAGTTTTGACTCAGTTATATAAACTATGCATTGCATAGAATAAGTAGTCAATTTATATTTGTGAATATCCAAGTAGATAGTAAGTTAATACGGGTAAGAAATAGTGAGAACCTTACGTAACAGGTTCCCAGTGGTGAGAGGACCTGCTGATGAGATAAAAAGGCATTAGAATTGATGGGTCTCAATATGTAATTAAATAGTTCCTATATCATGTCTTTTTTCCCCAGCAACGATATGCTGTAAAACAAACGTGCGTGTGTTTAAATGTACAACTAATATTTACGCTTGCGTATGTACACATCTTTTAATGGCGCAGATCTCTGGGCAGAACATGGAAAGGCACGTTAATTATCTAAAAGAGAAATTATATGGAAATGTAAACCATTCACTCCATAAATAGCACAAGAAATATCTGTGAATTGGGGCGCCTGGGTGGCTCAGTCGGTTAGGTGTCCAACTTCAGCTCAGGTCATGATCTCACGGTTCATGAGTTCGAGCCCCGCATTGGACTCTGTGCTGACAGCTGAGAGCCTGGAGCCTGCTTTGAATCCTGTGTCTCTCCCTCTCTCTCTGCCCCTCCCCCACTCACTCTCTGTCTCTCTCTCAAAAATAAATAAACATTAAGAAAATTTTTTTAAAATCTGTGAATTACTATAATATTAGAACCTAAATCTGAACAAATGAGACACCTGATTATATAGTATGTATTTTTCTTGTCTAATCCCACTATTTATTTTAGTCCTTTAAAAAAGTGTGATGGGGTACACGTGGTGGGCTCAGTCAGAAGAGCCTGTGACTCTTCATCTTGGGATTTTGAGTTCAAGCCCCACATTGGGTGTAGAGATTACTTAAAAAGAAACTATTTAAAACAATGGGTGATGGGTATTAAGGAGGGCACTTGTGATGAACACTGGGTGTCTGTTATAGGTAAGTGATGAATCACTAAATTCTACTCCTGAAATTAATATTATACTATATGTTATCTAACTGGAATTTAAATAAAAACTTGAAACAAAAGTACATAAAAAGAAAAAAAAAACCCTCATTTTCCCCAATATTGTTTTAAAGTAAAAATAATATAGATACTTATACTTTGTTTTTTTCTAAATTTTAATTCAATATCAGTTCATTTACTTTTAATTCAATATACAGTTGTTAAGTTTCACGTAGGTATCTCCTTTCCCTTAGGTCTCGTGTTTCCACATAGAGGGAAATTTATTCAAGCAACGCTCCAGGTCTCTTTCTACCCTTCGTCTCAGTCTACCCCAAGAAAGGAGGACTGGCTTATAAGATCAGTGACTGTGTTAAAGGACCAGGCACAGTTAACCTAGTCCATTCTGGACTACTTCTTCCAAATCAAGGGACACAAACCTACAAAGCAGGTGTTAAGATGTGAGGCCTGGGCCTGAACCTGTCTTGTGGTTCTGTGAGTCTGGCTGATTCTAGGGTGAGTTATTAACAAGCTTATAGACCTAAAGTCACAGCTTCTAAACTTGTTCACTGTATTTATGGTGATAATTAGATCTCTCCTTCTTCTAGTTCTTGGGGCTGGCTCACAATTAGACCCAAATTTGAGAAAATACACAGAAAAATACACAGAAAATAGGATGTATCTGTTAAGTTCCCCAAATCTCCAAATTGAGAATTTACTAAGTAAAAAATAATAATGCTATCACAAGAGATGGCAAGGACAAAGAAGATATGATCCCTGTCCTCCAGGAATACGATACAGCAAAAGAAACAAACACTTTACTAAGTAAAATATAACGTGTTTTAATAGAAATATATAATATTATGTGGACCCAGAATGAATAATTCTGACTGACAAAAGGAAAGGGGGGGGTAGTACAAATGGGTTTCATAAAAGCTATGGTTATTTGACCTAAATTTTTGAAGAATGAGTAAAAATTTTAAGCAGACAACAAAGGAAAAATGGCATTTTAATTTTAATGGATACAAAACTTAAGACAAAAAGGAATAAATACTATTAATAAAGCTTGTGAAAAAATGAAGTGGGGCAAGAGTCACAAGGGAAGGGCTATAATATGATTCAATACAACCAAGGTAAGGGATCTGTTTGGGAGATTCTGAAAGGAGAATTGATAGGATTTACTGATTCACTGAATGTGAAGGAGCAGGAAAAATGTTTCCAGATAATGTGCCTTGTTATATGTCAAAGCCATCCTAATAAGAGGGAGAGAGAGAGAGAGAGAAAGTAGGGGAAGAAAGTATTTTGTTATAAAAGGCTGTAAAGAGAGCAGTGTCTGGGTGGCTCAGTCGGTTAAGCGTCTGACTTGGTTTCAGGTCAGGTTATTGTTGGGAGCCGTTTTGGGCTCACAGGTTGAGACCCCTCCCTGTGTGGAGAAGGTTGAAGCAAAAGCTCGCCAGCCAAACTGGCACCTAATCTTACAACTACTCTCCTTGGCCTAAGGAATGTAATGCTCTTTTGTTTTACCGCATTTAGATAAAAGGAAGGACCTGGAGCAGGATGCTTTGATGGACTGCATCTGAATGAGAGTAGCCTGACCACCTTAAAGTTGCATCTTGGGGATGGGTTGCACAGATTGATAGCAGTTATGAGCTGGTTGAATATTGGTGTGATTTGTGTAAACGTTAGGCTCCTATTATGTACATTCACTCATTCACGGGCAAAGGACAAGCATTGGGAATTCTGTCCTTGCCAGACGGCCCCTTGTCCCCATTGTAGTTGGAAGAATAGGCAATGACTCCTGGTCAGTTTATAGATAATTAACATAGGCAGGGCCAGGTAACTTCCTGTCCTCTCCCCCAGCCTTAAATTTATATGCTAACTAACTTGAAAACAACTTGCAAGATTGAGGAAATCGCCGCTTTACCGATATAACACATTATTGTTCAAACTATGCTTACTGATGGGCTGTCACTCATTGCTGTAATGTAACTCACTACCTTTAAATAAAGACACTGAGGCCAGCAGGGCAGAGACGCCAGAATTTATGCCAGAATTGCCAGGGCTGCCTGCTTGGTCATCAGACTCCATCTCTCTCGTGGCTCTCTCACTTCCTTTCGCCTGACCGTCCGTCCTTCGTGGACCCCCAGATTGGCCGGAACAAGGACCAACCTCAGCAGGTTATGATCTCACAGCTCATGGGTTCAACCCCCACATTGGGCTCTGGACGGACAGTGCAGAACCTGCTTGGGAATCTCTCTCTCTCTGTCTCTGTGCCCCTCTCCCACTTGTGCTGTCTCTGTTTCTCTCAAAATAAATAAATAAATGAACTTAAATTAAAAAAAAAGAAGAAGAGAGGATATAAGGGGAGATAATGAATTTAATTTAGACATTTTGATGTACACAAATGGCAGCTTTTAGAAATTTAGACCTAGCGCTCAAGGGCAAGTTATGCCTGGTCAATTACAGTGGAGTGTTGTCTTCATATGTATTAATTAGAATGAAAATTTTTGACAGAAATATAATTTCAGGGACAGAATGAGTGGGGCAAAAGAAAACTGAAGATGGAGCCAGGAGAACATTGCTCTGTGTGGGGTGGGATAGGAAGAGAAGCCTGCAAGAGGAGACTGTGTCATAACTGAGGCCCGAGAAAGAAAATCTGTGGAAGGTACTGAAGAGAAGAGAGGTTCCAGTGACTGGGTGGTTAATGCAAAATGTTGCCAGATTCTGCTGGACAGTTAGGGAGCCAGTGTAGTTCATAGAGGAATTTCAGCATAGTGATAGAGCCATGGTAAGGGGTAGAAGTCAGACTGCAGGATTTACTAGGAGGTTTAAAAACGGAAGCAGTAAGTATAGACTACCATTTCATGAGCCTTCAGTAAGGCTATGATTTCTGTGAATGGTTAAGGAAGAAGATAAAACATCCCAGAAAAGTAACTGTTCTCCAGTAGCTCTAAAAATAAATGCTTCTGAATATTTAAGTAATAATTTGTTTTAAAATCGGGAAAGAAAAGTTTAATGGCAGGCCTATAACTTGCTCATTCCCAAGCAGGGAACAAGGGGGAATGAATGACTTCAAAGAGACCTTGAATAAAGTTGAATGAAAAGTGAAACAACCTTAACTAAACTTCCTTGTAAATGATCAGTGGGATTTGCTAATGAAAAGATAAAGGAGAGTTCTCTATTAGACATCTTTAGTAGGAAATAATTAGTCTTTCCAGACCTTTTATTGTAAATAAACCCAAAATTTCTTAAGCATGACTAGACTGAACAACAAGGTAATCCATAATTATTTTTGTTATTTGTAGAATCAGCAGAATATATAATGGAGACAATCAAAAACTGAAATGGCTTCCTTTGCAAACAGTGCTTCTAACACGCATTTTTTAGCCTGGGCCAAACCATCCTCATAAAGGAGAAAAAATTGATCTGGTGGTTTGGGACTCCTTCCAGAAAAGACTAGGTCTCCAGGGCCTGGTGCTCCTTTATCTTTGAAACATTAGTGATTCATGGTGTTGGATATTGAGTCTGCTTTGACAGTTGCATGCTTTGCATTGACACAATACTTCATTTGTTTTAAAAGTGAGTGAAAATACTTCAGAAAAGGGCACTGAGTTGGTATAACCATATATAAACATTCATCAAAATGGTTTAGAAGCAGCAAGTTGTTTAGTTCATGAGGCTATAGAAATACATTACTATCTTAAGTATATGAAATTGTGTTTAAAATTTTTTCTCTAACATTTTATCTACTATGTATAAATTAGGCACTGCTCAATCAGAGAAATTGGTAACCTGGTAAGCCCTCTAAACCTCTCTATTCCTACTCTCTGCACAACCTGTCTAGGGACTTTAGCTGAATTTTCCAAAGAGAACAAAGTTACCACTGTTGATACCATGATGCTCTGCCTCAAAGCTGTTTATAGGCATGTGCACAAAAGGGCATCTGAAGTCCTTATCCTACAAACCAGTAAGAATCTACAACTTCTGTAATTTTCTTGATGAAACCTATGTCACTTTATTTTCTTCTTGGCAATAAAGTTGACCACAATAAATTAAAGATCATTGATAGTATCAATCCCTGCCCCTCTGTCTCCTTTCATTTTTTTCATGGAAAATTTCTTTGTATTCAGTATATAGTGAATATAGATTTCAATCATATTTTTCTTCTATTAAAAGTAAGTATACTCACTTAGACTTCACTGTGACTGGTACGATAACTTGGCCAGAATATTTGTCTACAGGCTGATCTATTTTAAGGGTATTACCTGACAGGTTAAACACACCAACACATGGATTTGTGAACCCTATGGCTTTAGTGCAACAAGGGAATAAATGCTAGATAGGCTTCAGCTTAAGAATAAACTTGTGGTATCCAATGCAGAAAGCCACAACCCACAAGTGTCCACTATCCACAATGAAAACAGACATGCAAAATATTTATATTTTTAATTGATTATATGTCAGATATATACTGGGTTAAAGTATTAAAATAACTTCATCTTTTTAGTATGGTAACCATAAATTTAAAAATTATAAATGTGGCCTGTGTTATATTTCTATTAGCTAGCACCTATATAAATGATGTTAAAAATGTAATGGTGTTGTAGTCAGAATATTCTACTGACTTGAGCAATTCTGTCTTGTTTTAATACCAAACAGAAACATATAAGGATAATAAATGTAAGTAAAAATATAAAAAGATTTTTTTTTGCTACTCTTGTATTTACTTTTTTCTTGGAGCAGGAGGTGTAATATACAACAAAAGAGGAAAGACAGAACAATTTCGACTTTGATTTTAGAAGAGCCTATAGCCATTTCAAGTAAAATTTCTATTACAAATATTAAAAAATACAATATATATGTTAGATTCTACTGTTTTCTATTACAAAATATACAAATACAAAAGAATTAAAAATAAAAAAGTAAGCTTCTTTGTAGAATGTTATGACAACAGTAAAAAAAGAAGTACCTATTATTCAAGTCCAGAAATAAACAGCTCATAAATAAATAAACAGATTCAGTCTAGAAAGATTGCTAAAGAAAAGCCTTAGGCAGCCTCTAACGAAGAGAAGTGGGTTACATGTTAGCATCACTAAACATCTTTTCTTCAGGATTTGTAAAGAGGGAGTAAACAAATCTCCAGTGACTGACTTCTAATTGAAAAGAAATAACAATTGCATCCAAGACTACCAATGATAATCAAGTTTACTGAGATAGAAAATCCCACTACAATGGAAAAATTAGCTGCTCGAAATTAGGAGACACTGTAATACAAAAATATTGAATACATTTGAATTAAAATCAGATTTATTTATTAATCGATTAATTAAAAGTTTTAAGTAAAATTGTGTGTGTGGTTATAATGTGCATTTATTGTGTAAGGCATCATAAGATCTAAGATAAACATAGTATTTTTTTTGTAGTCAAAATATAACTTACTGCAAAACATGATCTATATCAAAGAGTAGGCTGAGTAAACAGTGAATATAAATTCACATGGGAAGTTTTCTACCTAAATGGAATTCTTACTTTAAGTTTGTGGAAAATTGCTGAAACCTACAAATACTATTTATTATCAGAACTAATAGGAAAGTGATCCTCCCCTTCAAGTAACTCACTGGACCTTATCACATCATCAGCATACTGAAGGCTCCCTGAGTAGTGTGTAAATAAAACCACTGAACAGCAACAGAAGGGAAAAAGCAGCAGCCAGAAGCAGTTACAAATTACATCACACCATTTGCAACAACAGTCATGGAAATATGTGTATGTGTGCCCTCGGGCTGACCCACATACACATATCTCTAGGTAGACGTGTATAATAAGGGGAGGGGGGAATGGAAACAGTTAGCAAAGTGAACATGAATGAATAAACCTGTGAAACTCACATGAAACAAAACAAAGGGATTGGAAAAAAAAAAAACCCACTAGTACAGATGATAGGAAGTTAAGAAAGTCTTTATTTTATACCTTTCTCGTTCTGGTGAATGCAAACTAGTATCTGGTCTCAAGCAGTTGGTACTAGCACTCCTAGCCCTGTCAAGGGAGGGCTGCAGTTCACTAGTGCCAGTGCATTGCATCCAGTGGTAGAAGAGAAAGACAAAGAAAACAAAGAAAGGAAGACCGTGTTAGAGAGTAAAGCATAAAATAATGTCCCCTTTACATAAAATGCAGAATCACTGTGATTCAGTTCATAAGGGTGTGAGAGAGCTGACAGGATGGCAGTGCAAAATTTTGTTTAGAAAATGAAACTAAACAAAGATTATGCTTGAATTGGGTTGCATAATTTTTTTAAAAGGGTCTCAGACTGAAAAAAAAATGAGACTAAAATCACACCTTCTTATGAAAAAAAACTGGATACAAAAAGCACTAAAACAAAATGCCTAAAACTTAATTACCAAGAACAGATGCCACACCAAAACAAAATGAAGGACATCAGAGGAGAAAAAATTTACAACTCAACTATTTTGGGTCACAACACTAGACAAGGGAAGTGGAAGGCATGACTTCCAATATTCTTACCTAACCAATATTTCATCAGTAAATCTCAATACTCGTGCGTTAAAGCATTCATGATGCAGGGGAAAGTCCTGTCTAGTCACTGACTTGGTTTTGGTATGTGCAGGCAGAATTGAGCTTCACAAATTAAAATTATCCAAAAGTAAAATAACATAAAATTAATTATCATAATTAAAATCAACAAGCAAAACAACATAAATGACAAGACAACTAGAATTCTGATATTTGAGTAATTAGATTTCATTTAGAGAAATAATCTAGAATTAGTAAGTTTTATAATCAATTAAAGTTATTTTTAGATAAATATAAAAATTTAATGTTTCTCTATATATAATTACATTCAAGAAGAAATAGTAGTGCTTTATTAGAATTCAAATTTGTTATTTTTAGTAGGCAAGGGATTCAGGAGTAGTTTATAACTGGGACTCACTGTCATAACTCTTACCTGTAAATACTCCAGTGAGAACCATTCTCTAATAAAGGCATCTTAGGCGGTAATGTTTTATAGTGCCTACCAGTAGGTGTGGAACGTGGCCACACAAACACGCAGAAAACAGAAAAATATACATGAAGCAAATTTTACTAAGACACAAAAAAAGGAAGAGGCCAATAAAGCTAAAACCAAAGATGTATCTTTTCTTTTTCCAGAATAACCACAATAATTATTTGAAAGTAGAAGAATCATTAAATTATGGAATCATAGGGGCGCCTGGGTGGCTCAGTCGGTTAAGCGGCCGACTTCGGCTCAGGTCATGATCTCACGGTCTGTGAGTTCGAGCCCCGCATCGGGCTCTGTGCTGATGGCGCATCAGAGCCTGGAGCCTCCTTCAGATTCTGTATCTCCCTCTCTCTGCCCTTCCCCTGCTCATACTCTGTCTCTATGTCTCTCAAAAATAAATAAACGTTAAAAAAAATCTTAAATTATGGAATCATAGATATTTGTCTTCATAATTAAGATGACTCAAAATTATAATTTAATTGCCTCAGCTTGAAAAATATCTGCTCACAAACTTCTATGAGTTAATATTTAAATGTACTCTTTAATCCTTGATTTAATATTATACCTGCTTCTATGGAAGTAAACAACTCACAGCTAAATGTACTGACCAAACAGTTTATGTAATTTGGGAATTAAAATATGACTGAGAGAGTTAGCATGCTAGTAATTAGCAAAGCGCTGACCAGCATGGCAGGGAGAAAGCTGGTCACGGCACCAGACTGCAGTCACGGAAGGCACGACCACACCAAGTGACAGCAGTGGAGGAAATCCATCCCATGTATTGGTTTCTGAATTCAAATCCAACCAGCGGTAACACTTATCACTGGAAATCAAATGGGGGGGGGCAAAAGATGCAGACGGAGAATATGGATTTTGATTTGGCAGAAAATGGTAGAAAAAAGCCCAACTTCATCTGAATTCTTTTGAGATCTATGAGGGATTCTGGATGGCCTGTACTACACCAAGCACAAACTGGGTCCAGTTAATTAATTAATTTTTTTGAGAATAATGTTTCTACAAATTTTATTGCTGATTATGAAAGTCCCTAGTCTATTTTGGCCTACATTAAAATACGAAAAATAGGGAAGGGAATAAATATTTGCTAAAGACATACTAAACATTTAAACACCCCACTGGTTTATTCGTATTTATACTAATGTCAAAGTCAAAGGAAATCTCTTAAAGCTTCAGCCTAAAAATATATTAGAGTTCCGTATTTGAACACTAATTGTGGACAGATTTTACTAAAACTAAGGATTCTGCCTGCTTCACAGACAATAGAGTCTTCTTTTCAACTCCTAACCTTAGCAAAATATCTTTAATAACAGGTTGGTATATAACTTTTTAAAGTAATCGGTTCAAAAGTAGTTATTCAGGAACACTCTAAGAAGGGTTAGCAAAGAATGTGAAACAGAATGGAAAATAGCATAATATTTATTTATAGTAGGAAGGTCTAAATTCTCACCTTGGCTTTGCCACTTATGATGGGCAGCTATTGAATTTTCTGTACAATATTACTTTCTTGGGTTGTGTTTTTATGAAAAAATGGTTTAATGGTTAAATAAGTAAATAAATATTAATTATTATAAATACTAAGTTACAATAATTATAAATTATAAATATAATAATAGTATATTATATATTAATTACAAAAATAAACAAATAGGCAGGAAATTAATTAAACAACATGAGACAGATTTCTTTAGTATACGACTAACATACTGTGCATCTTAAATCAGTAGGGAGGGACTATAATTTGCAAAGTTTCTAAAATCTGTTTGACTCACAAACTCTTTTAATGGCACAGTACCAACTCCTCAGAATCTAATTTTGGAAAAACTAGTTTGGTGAAAAATGTGAACAGGCCTGATTTTGAATCCTTGCTATGTTACTTATAAAATTAAACTTTCTCAGGGTCTTTCCTCATCTGTAAAATTAGGATAATTACATTCATATCATATAACTACTGCCAGGAAACTGAGATAAAGTATATTAATGATAACACTATGCTTGGTGGCCAATGAACTTTATTTTCCTTGTTTGCTAGTAAATAGCAAATTCTCAAATTTTATTTGTAAAATTCCAAAGTGAATGTGATATATGATGTATTTTGAAGACAAGATTATATAAAATAACGAAATTACCAGTATATTATACTTTTCATATCCTAGTATTTCAGCTTTATAAGTGGATAATATGGGAAAGGAAAACTATATTTAGCTGTCCTCTTTAGACTATTGGTCTAAATTTATTATGTTTTGTGTTTGTTTTATTGTTTTTACAGTTGTAGTCAAATCAACAGGGCTATCAGAAAAATAAACCAAAACAACCTTTCTGAATTTGGAAACGCACTGTTCCTACTAACAAACTGTTTATCAGAAAGAACAGGTAATAGTAAGCCTGGGCAGTTGGGCATTGTAAGTAAAGAATTTGAGATAATTTTTATAACATTTCTCATTTTATATTTTTCCCTAGTTCATAATCATAACTAATATTTCCTCAGAGTTTTCCCATGGTGCTACAAGCAAACATGAAAGTAGTTATCAATAGGCTAATTTTATTCATATAAGAAGCTGAAACAATTCTTATTAGCATGATCATGTCTGCCACACTGAGCAGAAGCACATGTTCCATGTAGACAAAATAAATCCCGTATTAGATCATGTATTGCAGGTGCTCTAGTTCTAGCTCTTTCCTTTACTTTCCTACTACCTTTTTATTGACTCAAATATTTGAAAGAATCTGTGGTGTTGGTTTATTTCACTACCTTTCTACGTCCTTACTTTCTGTTAACTCCAAACTGACAATAAATATTTACAGACTGCATTCTATGAGTGATCTGTAAGAGATTTATGAATTAACTTATTTATTCTGGATGTGAAATCCAAGATGGAATGAGATGAAAATAAAGCATCAGGTTCTTAGCCCCAGTTTACAGGAAAATATTCCATCCTCTTTTCTTCTCATCTTTAAAGAAGCATCATATTGTTTGTTACATGCTAAAAGGAGGAAGTCTGTATTGCATCCCTTCTGGACTGGCAGGGGAATGGAGGGAGGGAAGGTTTAGAAGTTAAAGGTCAAATATTCTCATTCTTTTTTTTTTTTTAATTTTTTTTTTTGTTTATTTATTTTTGAGAGACATAGAGGCACAGCGTGAACAGGGGAAGGGCAGAGAGAGAGGGAGACACAGAATCGGAAGCAGGCTCCAGGCTCCGAGCCATCAGCACAGAGCCCGACGCGGGGCTCGAACTCACAGACCGCAAGATCATGACCTGAGCCGAAGTCGGCCGCCCAACCGACTGAGCCACCCAGGCGCCCCTCTCATTCTTTATCAAGAAGGAAGCTGATGCTCAGACAGCAAAAAGTGACTACTGAAGATTTTATTAAAAGGGCAAACAATATCTGGGTCACCTGGGTGGCTCAGTCTGCTAAGCGTCCAACTTTGGCTCAGGTCATGATCTCATGGTTTGGTTAATGAGTTCGGGCCCTGCGTCAGGCTCTGTGCTGACAGCTCAGAGCCTGCAGCCTGCTTCAGATTCTGTGTCTTCCTGTCTCTCTCTCTCTGCCCCTCCCCCACTTGGGCTCTCTCTCTCTCTCTCTCTCTCTCTCCTTCACTCTCCCTCTCTCCAAGATAAATAAACATTTAAAGAAAAACAAATAAAAATAAACAGAATATCAACAATAGTAGATTCCAAAAGGAAATTAAAAACAGGCTAAAACACACTTACAATCACGAAAACAGTAACACTGCCATGCACAGATCAGACCTTTTGTGACTAGACAGGTATGTGTGTGTTGTCAGGGGTGGGGTGGGGTCGGGTGGGGGCTGCTCCCCGGTGAGCATTTAGAATTATAATTGCAGAAATCGGTTCCTCATTTTTAGGAATGTGTAAAACAGTTCCACAGAGACTCATCAATCAGTCTCTGGATTCTGAATATACAAACAGAAAAGCAGTCTGCCTGGATTAGAATTAAAATATATTTGGAACCTTTCCACAACCTCCAATAAAACAAAACAAATTTTGAGTTAATGTAACATATTTGTCATCATACCGTTAAGGGAGAGAAGAAAGAATAGTAGAATGGAAAGAGAGTCATCACACACAGTTACCATCACCAAATCCCTGTATTTACCTGGTAGTATGGAGGCATTCTGCACTTCGTCCTCGTTTTGCTCTGGGCAGCATAAGAAGCTCACTGCACAGACAGGATGGGTGGTGAATGGAACAGATAAATCATGAGGCATTAAATGACATGGGTTATGCCAATGGTATGCCGATGAAAACATGAAAAGGGAAGAAACCAGATTGTCTGCACTAGCATATTTGCTTGAGAGGTTAAACAAAAAGAAACATGACAGTATTTTAAAAAATTTAAACAATAAAGTACAAACATTATGGTCAAAGTCCTAGCTGTTGCTGATTTGCTATCATATCTCCAAGTGACTTTACAGAATATTAAAACAAAACAAAACTAAACCTTCCCCAAATAAGACACAGAAATCTATTTCCAATTCCAGATACTTGGATATTTTAAAGACCTTTGAAAGGCCTATACATCTGGCCTTTCTGATGCTAACTGGAACCCTAAGCATGATAGTCCTCTTGCCACTAAAAACACAATATCACATATTAAGTTTTTTTTAACCAATCATGAATATACTCAATTAGAATTGTTTTATTTTAAAATTTATACTTTTTCTACACTCAAATTAATCTCACTTTATTAAATGCCTTGGTCAAGAAGTCCTTTTTCCCATCCTCGCCTAAAATCATTGTGGCCCCAATGAATGTTGACAAAGTGACCCTCCCTCAACTCGACTCAGGCTGAGCAGTGTGGAATCCTATTCCTCAGAGCAGTTCTTGTCTCAGTACCCAATACGACTCCACTCTTGAAGGTCATGGCATCACTTCCCACAGCAGGATGACAATAAAGGGTTAAGAAGCCCTACTGAGTTCTATGTCCTTGACTACACAGCAAAAAATCAATCGTTAAGCACCACTGGATCACTTCCCTACTCCTTCCTGAAAGTTTCTCCACTTTAAAAAGCCAGAAGAGGATATTCAACAAGGTAGGTATCCTAAAACCTTAATTCAGATCCTGGGCTTGTGGTCTAACATATTACACAGTTATGTGGTTAGTTGAGAAGAAAGTCTATGGGCATGGAGAACAATAGAGTTGTAATGAGGCTTTTTAGTAATTGTGTCCAGGAAGTACTTGTTCATATGAAAAAATCCATCTTGATTAATTTGTACTTCATAGAAATACATTTATGAAAATGAGGTATATAAAAATATTATATACAGAAATTCTGCAACAGTAATTGTCTTTCAGATGACCTGTATCCAAAATTGTTTAATAACACAAAAAACATATTTTTATAATTACATAAGTAACATCCCAAAGACTGCATCCCACAAAATGCAAAATATTTTAAATTGCTTACGTAGGCTTCCTTCTAGAAGTTAGAAACAACAAGCTATACATTTTTAAACTGGCCAAACATAAATTTCGATCTTTAAAAAAATGCACATATTATGACAATATAACGTTAGCGAAACATTTCTTACAGTTGTGTTTTTATTAGGATATCCTAAACGGTTGTTATTTGAGAGTTCAGTTTTGAGTGATTAAATACTTTTATTTTCTAATGTACTATGCGGAGATATCTATCATATACTAAAACAGAGCAAACAAAAAGTTGTAATGTTGAGATCATAATTTGAACAAATACCTGTCTTGTTCTGATAAATACTGACTATCCACATCTCTGGATCTGCGATCAACTGGACTGCGGGAGGCATCATGGTGTCTAGTTGGAGAACGGGACCTTCTTGTTGGATGAATTTCATCTAAACTCCTAAAACGATGACAAAAATTTGTATGCATCAAAGTGTATCAACTTCCCAAATCAGGCAGACAGACTAATGGGGATGATTTGACAGTAACTGGCAAAAAACTGGCATGGCTTAAAAAGTGTTGGCATCATAACCAAATACATATCTTATCAATGAGCTAAAGGTATTTATTCTCCGAGTGCTTTGCCTGAGCTACATTTCTCCAACATTCTTTGCACCTCTGTCAAAAAAGGACCACAATTTTCATCTGTATATTTAATTAAAATTTCAAAAGTATGTTTCAGGATAAGATTAAATACGGCACTATATTACTCATGCTTTACATACATTTCTAAGCATTTAAAGTGCTTCGAAGAGGGGCGTCCAGCTGGCTCAGCGGAAAGAGCACAGGACTTTCCATCTCGGGATTGTGGGTTCGAGCCCCACACTGGGCGTAGAGATTACTTAAAAATAAAATCTTGGGGCGCCTGGGTGGCTCAGTTGGTTAAGCGTTCGACTTCGGCTCAGGTCATGATCTCACTGCTTGTGAGTTCAAGCCCCGCATCCGGCTCTGTGCTGACAGCTCAGAGCCTGGAGCCTGCTTCAGATTCTGTGTTTCCTTCTCCTGCTCACACTCTGTCTCTTTCTCTCGAAAAGAAATAAACTTAAAAAAAAAATTCTAAAGTGCTTCGAAGAGACAATTATAAATTTCTTAAAAATACACTCCGCCTTTTAACCTCTTCCTCTTTGTCATTTCTCTCCACAGGTTATTCACTATCATACTATTTCTCCTCACAGGAGAGAACACTAACAAACAGAATACAAGACAGTTAATCAAAAAACGGTGCTTGGGACATAAACTACTTTGACTCTCTGGAAAAAAAATTTCTTGAGATTCAAGAACAGAATGTAATATAGGTTGGGTAATGAATAAAAAGATATTTTGCCTACAAATGATTCTGAAGAAAAGAACCTGACTGACCAAGCCATTATTTCATTTCGGTAACAGTCTTATGGCAGCTTACATTGTATTAAAATTAAAAAGTACTGTCAGAGACACTGAGCCCATCTCAAAGCCTACCTCTGTAATGGCACATTTGGTAAACGTGAACGCGGCCTTCCCTGATCATCGCCGCGGTGAGGAGATACTGAACGTGAGCGGTGATGAGTTGTTCTTTGCTGTTCTGGCACAGTTAATGTTGTAGATTTACTTTCTCTAGCACTAGACCTATAACCTACTGGCAAGAGTACACACAAAAAATCAGTCAGTATTCTTCTACAATGTAAACTTTAATGTGGAAATATCAGATTACATCTAAAGCAGCCACTGACCTACGAAAATAAATGCCATGCAATCAGTACTATTAGCCTTTGTCTTCAAAACTATTAAGTATACGTACACAGAGTGTAACATATACATGCATAAAAACAGGCTACTGATTTGTTCAAAGGTACCATGGAGATACTGAATATGAATATGACAGTTGATGCCTCAGACATTATGATGGTTGGGATACTATTTTAATTCAAAAAGTGAATGAGTTAGTGATTTTTCAGCAACCCAAACCAAGCACTTGACAGGGAACTATAGTTAACAGACAAGCCAATGCTTAGAAATTTGGTGTCTCTTTAAAAGTTATTTGAATTTTTCTTCCATAGGATAAACCATTTTAGTTGGATTTCAGATGGCTTTGCAAATAAGAAAATGAAAATGTCATCATATCAATATTAGTTAACAAAGAAAAGTACTGGATCTTCACTATTACAAATACTGACTGAATTTTGCAAACCACGCATAATACTTCAATTTTCAAATGAAAATAGTGTGTGGATGGAGATGACTATGGCAATAATGCAGAGAAAATTAACCCTCCTATAGAAACAATCATCAAATCTACCTCAGACATCTGAATCTATTCCACGAATGTGTTGGTAACATAATTAATACAGTTAACATAACTGCAATTAGATAGAACTTTTAAAATACATTCTCCCTTGAAGCAAAAAGTTTATATCATCTCTGATTTTATTAATTTTTTAAAATTTACATCCAAGTTAGCATACAGTGCAACAATGATTTCAAGAGTAGATTCTTTAATGCCCCTTACCCATTTAACTCATCACCCCACCCAGATGTTTCTGTCCCCCTCCCTGTTTTTATAATATTTTTGCTTCCCTTCCCTTATGTTCATCTGTTTTGTATCATCTCTGATTTAGTTAAGATAAAACAGCAATCCAACCTCAAATCACAGTATCAGCTTAAATTTTTTTTTTGCGAGGGTCATTGTTTGCCATTATTGAAAGGAAAATAAAAATTCTGTGGCCAAAGGAAAAATAATTATATTTACAACTACATAAATATACATGAAACATGAAAACATTAAATTTAACCGGGCAGTTTGAACTGTTCTTCATTTATTTACTTGATAACTCCTACATGATTTTAAAATATGCCATGAAATATCAGTATTAAAGGTAGATTAAAAATCTCCAGCAGTTTATATTTTCTGATTATACAATCTTTTATATAAGGAAAGTATTTCAACATTTTGTAAAGTGAAATTTGAAAATATTAAGATCAAAGAAGTTCAACCATTCCGTCATTCTGAAAACATCACTATAATGGCCAAATATTATAACCATAAATGTTATGATTTATAATTTCACACACTTTATTTTATAACAAAAATCATAGCAATTAAGCTATTATTTTGAGTTTTGTGTAGGAAAGTTTCTTTCTCATTGTTCAGTTGTATAAATTGCAATATTAATTCTAGAAAGAAACCAACTAAACTTACATGTAATGAATTTATTTCACAGCTCATTATAAAACGTGGTGGTTATTTTTAAAGATAATTAATCCAAGGTCCGAATTACATAAACATTTCAAATTACCCTTTGTTATCATTTGATAACATTTTGTATCAATTATACAATAATTATGGAAGGTCAAAATTGAATTGGGAGCACCATTTTAAAATTTCAATGAATATTCATGTTATATAAATAAAGCTTTCATATTTGATATAATTAATTACTATGAAATAACTTAGAGAATTTAGACATCTTGCTGTGAGAAGGATATAAATAATTTTTTTCCCTTGGGTTCTTTGGATTTACGTAGAAAGATTTTTTTTATCCTATCCTAATATATATTTACAGTGTTTTTTTTCTTTTAATTTGTTTTATTTTTTTAATATAATTTATTGTCAAATTGGCTTACATACAACTCCCTGTGCTTGTCCCAACAAGTGCCCTCCTCAATCAGTTTTTTTGATGCTTTTCAAGATAACTTGGTTTTCTTTGTATTATGTTTACTTTATTATTTACAACACATATTCTACCTTCAGAAAAAGTTGGGAGGAAACCGACATTTTATGCCCATTTCAATGTTTTAGTTGACCCAAAGTTTGTTTGTTTTTCACTTTAGGTATTTGCAATAATGATCAGAAAAGTTGAGATTACCACGTCTTGCCCTTACATATAAGGGACTTCTGTATATGATTATTTTTATTCTTCCTAAGCAGCTAAAATCACTTATTTCAAATAACAACAAAATTAAGATAAAGTTAATAAAAAGTAGCTCCGAACATCTCAGCTAATTTCAGAACTTTAGATTCCCCAAGTGGAGAAAGGTAAAGTACATCAAATAAGAGCACAGAACTCTGTGGTTCTAGAAAGGCAACCATATTTTTCTAAAAATAAAGTTTGAGGTTCAGCTGTGGTAGGACATCTAAATAAAGGTTTTGGGGGTGCCTGGTGGCTCAATTGGTTAAAGGGCCAACTCTTGATTTTGGCTCAGGTCATGCTCTCACGTTCGTGAGATCGAGCCCTGTGTCAGGCTTTTGCACTGACAGCACAGAGTCTGCTTGGGATTCTCTCCCTCTCTGCCCCTCATCCGCTCATGCTCATGCTCATGCTCTCTCTCTCTCAAAAAAAAAAAAAAAAAGCTTTTGAATTTCTTTGGGAAACACAGACCAGAAACTTCAGAGTATACTGAAGAAACACAGAACTAGTATCTACATTTAAACAAATTTCTCTTCATATTGGATTCTAGGAAATGTAGTAGCAAATTTGTAGTCGACCTCTAAAAGCATATGAGAATTTATCAACATGCTTATTAGCTTATCCCTTCACTTTATTTTAGCTGCTTGTCCTTATTTTACCAACGTCTCATCTTTTCTCTTTATTTAAAATGTATTATATATTACTTGCTACATTGCATTTTTCACATCTATATATCTTTAGAAGCTACCATATGTCCATTTTGGATCAATGAAGAGTATACCTGAAAATATAAATCAATTGCATTATCTCTCTTTTTAATTTATGAAGAGACTTCTGGAACATAACATATTGTTTATTGGTTATTTATTTGTTATATTCAATTAAAAATCTGCCTCGTTACTTTTTAAATATAAATTAAAATTAATATTATTTTAAATGACTGTTTAGGCACTGCTTCTATATGATAAAAGAGATTATATACATTCATAAAAATCATGATATGGTATTTCAGTTTGGAATAAAAATAGGTGTAGAACTCAGTGTGTTTTCAAGCACTAATTCCACCTGTAGTGGGTCCCAAAACTTCCCATTTTGGCAGCTGTGTGATCTCTCACGGAAATGAGAAGAAACTCACCATTTCAGTAATTTAGTATTTATTCAATTGGCCATTTATGCTTTCATCCATTTGTTATCCTGCCTCATCATAAAAAATATGAAATTTTAGGTGAATAAAATGTGAGAACCACACAGAAGTAAATTCTATTTAGATGAGTTGGTAATGACAACATTAAGGCTGATTAATAGCCAAGATTCTTGTTAGAAAGGTTTGATGACTTTCCTACCAGGGATCATCTGTTTCCTATTTAAATATGTCCCTGGATTTAATGTACACTTTTAATGTATCACCTTTCCACTTTCAATTAAAAATATAATATTCTATTGAATGTTGTGTTAAAGTTTCTGTGGAGAATGTGTCTAAGTATTACGATGCTTTTATAAATAAACAAAACAGAAAACAAAACATTAAATTTTACTCACTATATTTAAAACTTTCCCAGTCTGATATCAAAGAATATTATCTAAGGGTACACATGGGCACAGCAGCAAGTTTATTGTTTTTAAGAATATTTACTAATGCCATACAGTGATTAAATACTATATTTTCTCTGAATTATAGGAAGCAAATGAAAGCTAATTTTAAAGAACTCTCCTTAATTTCTTGTAGTTTTAAAGAAGTTGTATGTTTCTCTCCAAAGTGTGAATTTAGTCACTAGTGTGGAATTGGTCTTCAGACTTTACCAAAATCATTGTCCTCAAATTCAGTGCATCTCCATCTCAGAAATGACATAAATTAAGGGGTCATATGTCAATACTTTCCTAAGGAAATGCCTTTAGTAACTCATATTATACATCTCAAGATTTTCACTTCACTTATTTCTTATTTGATATTTCCTTACTTTGTATTAGTAAATCAAGGAAATAACACAGGATTAGTGCCAAGAAAATAAGCCTTTACAACTTGGTTCTCTCACTTTCTGACAAAAAAGAGTCAGATGAGAAACAGAGATGTGAACTACACAATGCCACAAAAATTTTACTGACTTATACAGGGACAAAAAGATGTTGACTTAAAATGAATACTGAATCTTTCTAAAGCATTTCCTTATTTTAATACATACATACACATTCTAAGTATAATAAGTGGTAAACACATCACGAAAGCATTAAAAGTTAAGCCATGCCGCATGCAATTTTAAATCCTGCCATGCACCTGTCTCAGTATATTCCATGGAAGGCTACATTATTTTAAGAAACAGAGTAAGAAAAATTGTAGGCATACAATTAAAACATAGAAGAATGGAATTTTTATTTGAGAAAATGAACCATATCCTTTCAAAATGAAATTCATATTTTTACTTATGCTCAGAGCATTGTGAAATAATGATTTCAACCTAGCTAGCCATGCTTCTAGAAAAGAACCTTAGGTGGGAATGTTATTGAATAGTTACTAGTACATTTTAAACTCTTTTAATAATTTGGAACACAAGTCACCATGGAATAATATAATACTGATTTCTCTGTGCTATAAATCTCCAGTTCAGTATCCCGAATAAGTCTGGAAATTGACAGTGAAAACAAGCATAAGAAGCACAGTGAAGCGGAGCCATGCTCTTCACCCACGCACCTGGAGGAACTACTCCAATACCATCATCAACCTCATAATCTGAGATGTCACTATCACTGATTCGCTGAGATCCTGCACAACAGTAAGGCAAACAGATACCTCTGTGTCTTGTTGGTTTATGAAATGTAAAGGACAGGGTCAAAAGAAATTTTTTTTTAAAAGCTAGTTATGTTACTACTAAATACTTCTGAACAAGAATAACACAAAGTAAATGCTGAACTGATTAAAAAAAAATGTTGTGATCCAAGGATAACATTTTCTCAGTATTTCCTCCTTAAATCATTTAAGATACAGAAGGACCGGAATTTCATATGGTAAGATTTTAACATTTCAAATTATTCTTTCAGTATATACACTATTTTCTACCCAATTAGGTGCCCTCCTCTGCAGTTCAGAGTGGATGGGACTGGCTGGAAAGATTAAAAGACTTTCTTGGCCGGAGTTCTACTGAGCTCACGTTATTAAAAAAGGCATCATGGCCCTTTATAAAACATTTATGTTTATCCTTCAAAATTAGCCATTATACTGCATTACACATTAGCTTTGAGAAAATGATTGATCAGAGAGGCAAAAACATGAAAAAGTCAATTTTATGAAGAACACAATCGGATTCTAGACTACCAAAATGAAGCTTCTAAGTTGAAGTTGACTAATTATTTAGTCATAAATCAAAATTTAATGGATACATCCAGAAAGAATACTGTTTTTCCCAATCACCAGATGAGTAACAATAGACATACTTTACAATGTGTTTTAAAAATGTTTCTTATGAATAACAATATTGAAAATACCCAGGAACTATAAGGTTATCAAGAACCTTATATGTAGGAACTCCTCAATAATAACAAAAATTACTTTATCAGTTAACCAATCAATTCAATCAGTACTGGGCAAAGAATGATAATTCAGTTTTTAAACTTTCAGCTCTGGAATCCCTCTACTGTATGACACATAATAGTTTTATTAGGGAAATGTAGAAAATAGTTTTTGCCAAGTCTCTTTATAGAGATAAATAATTTTCCAATATTTTGATGTCTAATAAACATTTGAAAAAATATCTTGAATGTTAATCTCCAATCGTAACTAATTCAGGTAACTAAAAATAACTTTAACCTACTTTGTAGTTTTTTGCTAGAGCTTTCTCCATGAATGTGTCGCCTTGGCATGAAAGGTGATGGCTGAGGCAGAGGTAGTGAAGATTCATCATGTGTCTGAAGTTTATACCAATGTGGCTCATCATCTAAAAGTGCTGTCTCCAATTCTATGAGGATCTGAAAGGGTAATTCCTAAATTAAATCAAAGATCTTGACCAAAACGTAATATAAAAGCAATCACAATTAATACGTATCACAAAAAAATGCAATAGGCATTTGGCTTGAATCTTTACAATATACATCACCTCTCCAAGAAATTCACTCTCTTCTTCTTGTACTCTGGGTTGATCCCACACAGTTATTTCTAACATCCGTTCTCTAAAATCTCTACGATGTACATGTGAATAGACAAATGTTTGATTCCATTTTGGTTCTAGTACTTTCTTTACCGTTTTAGTCCTCCTTTTGCTTTTATCACTGAAAAATAAGTATGTTTTGTAAATGAAAAGGCAAAATAAAGTATATACTGCCATCTACTGTACTGACATGTAATACTATTGTTGGGATTTTTACTATTTTAATTCATTACTTTAAACATTAAAGCCTAAAGAGACCATAGAGTTTAATACTATTCCAATTTCAACTACAATGTTAGCAGTAGTTATAATAGACATATCTACACATAGGTACATTCCAAATAATGTATAGCTATCCAAGACTAGTAGATGTTTAAACAAGGTAATGAAAAATTTTTAAATTGGTAAATTACTTTTCTAGAAATACAAGGCCTGAGGGATTTTTTTTTTCAGGGAGAAAGTTTATTCCCTCAGAGAGAATGATTTATTATATTTAAAAACTATATCACAGGTGTATGAGTATGTTCAAACTCATCAAAATGTTCACATTAATTAGGTGCCATTTTTGGTATATACATTTTACCTTGATAAAACTTTAAAAAATAAATAAAACTATATCCCAGAAGATGACATTCTACCTTCTCTATTAGTGAGAATTTTTGCATATATTTTTTCTAAAATTATTCACTACCTTCTATCTGGAAGAAAATACATTTTCACGTAGGGATTCCTGGGACGCCCATCTACTCTAGTCGGTAAATCTGTTGCTTGCAGAACATTTACAATCAGCTGGTGTCCCACTTTATCATACCACAGCTTCACCTGAGATCGACAAAGAAAGGAATTATGTGTACAAGCCCCAAGACACTATAATTCTACAAAAAACAGTATTTTTGAAGAACTTTTAAATTATAATTATAAATAACTATTTTTGAAAAGAATACAAATTTTAAAGCATAACCACTTACAACTTGACTTTTCTCTATGTATTTTAGACATGACTTACAACCGTCAAACCAATAATGTTATACCCTCCTAGATCATGTTCTGAAAATAAAATTGATAAAAAATTTTTAAAAACTAAGGGAAGAAAGGATATTGAAATAATTATCCTTGGTTTTGAATGCTAAGTGCCAGTGTTTGGTGATTGTAAGTGACTTAATGACCTTATTGTGGCTATCTAGCACCATATGTAGTTGAAATAAAACAGGGCTTAATGAATAAACCATTTACCCCAGTGGTCCGGAAGAGATCAGGAAACACATTTACTGTGGGCCCCTTTACACTAGGTACTGTTGTTTTCTGTTTTTTTTTCTTCATTTAATTTTCATAATTCACCTATTATAGGTTAATTTTCATGAAAGAAGGACCAGGCAGGCAGGAAGATGCATTACATACCTTCAGCTAAGCGAAGACCAAATAATGATATTTTTACTAAGATTTCATAATAGTTAGAATAAATAAAAATGGGGGAATGGCACCCTGAAATACTATTGTTGAACTCCTAAACACCAGAATTTTGGCAGTCAATATACTTATGTTGGCAATGAACAGTGTTAACACTATCATTATTATTTTTTTTAATTTAGAAGTTAGTTTTGGTTTTTTAGTTGAGTAAGATCTGTAAGAGAAAGTTGCTTGATGGCAATATGTATATATGGAACATATTTAACAGTCACTACAAAAAAATAAACTAATTTAACATAGGATTGGTCTTTCACAGTGCACAGGAGATGGATTCAAACCTGATTCCACATGAATCCATATCTCTGTTTTCAATTAATACCAGAGTTGTGTTTTTCAAAAAACCCAAATGGATTCTTATCCCTCTTGAAATATAGGTGGAGTGTTTCAGAGATTCATACACACAGAAGTGGCAGGACAAATAAAATAAACAGAAATGACTGTACAAAGATATCAATCTACTAAAAATAGAAGTTAAAACCAGGGATGGTTTTAAAAATAACATCAACCTTACAGTTATTTTCTTTTAATTACCAAGAGAAGAACAGCAAAAAGAGACTATAGAAATCCACACATTACCAAAGAAGAAAAAGTACACTATTTACAGAATAGTTTGAAGCAAGTTTTCTTTCAGTTATGAATATAAATGTCCTATATTCTGCCATAATTTACATAGATTTGGCATTTCATAATGGTTAGCCATCACTTCCTTACTTCAGCTTTCTCCACGTCACACGTAAAGAAACAGTAAGAAAAACTGTAGCTTTTTCAGAGATTATCAGAAATAAAGTGTTTCACTAAATATCTCAAGAAAGTAAAAAGAATATTAAAACAATGCTTTCAGGCTCCAGGCTTATAAGGTTAAGTAAGTGAAACATGACTTTCTGAGTTTCTTATACCCTACCAACTGACCTTGGAAACTTGCACACAAAATGTAACAGATATTTTATTTACTTATGTTGTCTTTTATCATTGAATGTTTATAACATCGGGATATATTGTAGGTACTCAATAAATATTTCCAAATAAATATATCAATAAAGGCTAATCTAATAATTTAATAAATCCATGCAAAAATGCTGAAATAGATTATGTGTTAGGTGACTGACAATCTATCACAAGCTTCAAAGAAAGCCATGCATTTTTAAGGACAGACTCAAAACAGTGAGCAAATACTAATGGCGTCCAACAAGTACAAAAAATACATACAGAAAGTTGTCCTGGCAAGACTTGTGGGGCATCCTTTAGAGCTCCAGGACTTGTTGGAGAAATAACAGAAATGGAAGGCCTTTCCATCTTCTGAGATTCAAAGGAACTTGAACCTAAAATGAGAAAGAAAAATAAGTAATTTGTAATAACATTTATAATATATGTGTAGGAAGAAATATTTTTTTACAACATGTTAAATGCATCTGTAATTTATATAAAACCATAATTCAATACCATCAATAAAATAGAACATACTTCCAATTGGATAGTCATAGAAAATGATCATACTGTCTTCTTTGGTTAATTGCCTTTTTTTAAAAGTATTTACAAGGATATAATCAAACATTGTATTTATTTGCTTCAATTTATATTGGTTTTCTACATTTCTGGGGGGGTATGTGTACAGTTTAGATTCTTGCATAACCTCGCATATAGGTAGAGGCTTCAGACTTTAGTGATAAGAAACACAGCACCTGTTATTTTAATTATCTTGGCCAAAGAATCATCTATTATGAACTGTCCTTGTTGAAAGTAAAATGAATGCACATATCATTTATGAGCCACATGTAAGCCTAGAACTCATCGCTTTTAAAATAAAATTTACCATGTATCTCAGTTTGGCTCTTGAAATGAATCTTCTAAACGTCTAAGAACGTGGTCTCCAGTGATTCACCACAAGTGACCCACTTTTCCTTCACATGAGGAGGAGGCTGGCTGTCCACTTAGCCACTCAGAGAGGCTTTCCTCCTTTCCTTTTGAAATGAGAGTTCTCTCTTCTCAAATCACTCTTAAAGTATACCTTGACACAGTCCACAGTATAGAAGGTCTATAGAATGCTACTACCCCAGCAAGTACAACCTTAAACCCACAGCCATTCAAAACTTAGCTTTATTGATAAAACATTCATGGAGCATTGCCTGAGGGTATGTCATCCATATATTTTTTTCTAATTTACATACAAATTAAGTCTAAGTCACATAGCACCACTCTGTGCCCTGCAAAGACTTTAAGAAAGAGTTCCATAAAATTCTTTGTTATTATGCTTCTTTTATTAAGGATTCTTAGGATAGTTTTTGTTGGTTCTTAATACAAGGACACAGTTGCTTCTAATAATCACTTTGTTTTTAATATTATAGCAGTTTATTTTTAAATAGTATTAACACTATAAGTTATATATTTGGTCCCATTTCCTTCTGTGTATTAGTTATCAGAAAGCTCAAAACCAAATTGGGCTCATCTAGCAGGTATGTATGTTGGTAGGCATTTGATACACTACCCTAATATTCAGTTCCTTTTTTATTCCACCCATATGTTTTCTACCTCCTTATAACAACAATCACTTGGATCACTTGTTTCCCTCTTAAATCACTTTGTATTTTGTATTTCCATAAGATGGGGTCCATAATAACACTTGGTCATCAAGGCCAAGGTATTGAATTTAATGCCAATCCATTGCGAAGTAAATATCTGCATCACTTCTACATTCTCATTGAAAACTTCGTTACCTGTCGAGACTTTATTGCACACATTGTCATCCTCTGTCACCTGGAGTGTCTTTAAAGGCTATGTAGATAATTCGACCCTTTAGCTTTACTGCCATTTGACTCCTTTATGTCCATTGAACTTTACCTCTACTCCACCTACTTACTTCCCAATCATACCTGACACTGTTAATGTTGTTTTTAAATTATCTGTTAGCATGCGTGTTTCCTTCACTAGAAGTCTAGTTCACGAGATTGAGCTAATTACCAATCAGACTGAATAATCCAGTATCACAATAAATTTTTATGTACAGCAAACAGAACTAGTACTGGTGTATTAACTGAACTTAATTATGTCCTGACTATTATGACGCGGAGGGTATACTGCCAGTAAAGATTTTTGTATAGCCATCACAAAAAAAGGAAGGAGGGGTAAAAAAAAGAAAAATCTTAAAGCAGAACTTTGGGATTCCAATGATAGTCATAGTTGTCAACTTCTGATATCATTAGAGATAACTTTAGTATATAGTATTACCAACTCATTTATATCAAATAACTAAAGCAAATGGTAAAACTATATTCTTTGATTTCATTCTATATGTATCATAATAACAAATAAATCTTAAACTCACTGGACTCCAGTGGAGGGTGGGAGCTCTCAGGGATCCGTGGAATATCACTAAAAGAAATTAGGGTATGGTGAAAATCCCATTAGCTAAATTACCCTGCCTGAGGCAATCACACCCACATGTATTTCAGTGGTGTGAACAATCCTTTTGGGTCTTTACAGGTGTGGAAATGGACAGGAGTTACTATTAAAGCAATCACTAATATGCATGATTGTCACCACACACACACACGCGCACACAAACTGCAGTAAAAGTAAGTTTTTATATATTTAACAGCAAAACACTTCAACATGACAACAATCAGACTAATATTGTGGCTAAAATTACCACAATATTTTTACTACCAAAACAGCAGGTTTTGGAAATAAAAAATGTTAAAGGTATTATTTTATTTCAATTCTAGAAAATCAAAATGACACATTTTACAAATCAGTAATATGCTTTACAAACACATCTGAAAGAGTTTACTGAATGAAAGGGATGAAAACATTTCTTGATAATAAAATAATATGGTGAATATCATGGGCAAAGTTAATAAACTGAAAAGGATGATTTGCTTCGGAAAATAAAAATGGTTCAAGCTTGCAACAAAAAAGCTAAAATATTTTATATATGTGAATATATAATATACACATATATAACCCTATATAGAGATTTGTATCTCTATACTGAAGCTAGCTAAATATATGACCATTTACTGTATGATTAGAAAGTGACTTGTGAGAACACCCACTCCTGTCACACTCACAAATTACTCTGAATAAATGTTTAATTATAACCTCAGCTTAATCCATTATACACTGTGACCTTATGAATCCTGGACCAGCTTGTTTTGGGAAGTGTATTGCATGGAATTACTTTGCCTCTGGTTTTTCAAAGATAGTTTAGTATCAATTTAAGGAAATTAACAATATGCAAGTATTAACATGACATATTAAAGCAGACTGGAGTTAATACCAACAGAATTATTAGAATAATGTTAGACTATTATTTAAGCATTTCTAACCACTTACCTGTGACCTAACTTCAATTTGATTTTGATTTTTCTTTGGACTATTGTGTGTGTGTTGGCAGGGGCAGAGGGGAAAGACAGAAACAAAAACAGTTTTCTCTGATTATTTTCTGGACTCCTCATTTTCACTTTTTGTGCAAAGTAATTTTCACAACCTCCTATAATTTATAATTCTTACAAAGATAATACATCCTATGCTATGTATTTCATAAATATATTTTTTACATATTTTATAACTAGTAATTTGTATAGGTATTTTGTATGATAATTAAGAGACTAATTTACAATACCTAAGACACCAACTATTTGAAAAAACAAACTATTTCTCTTCTGCTACATTTTCTAAATTTATCTAGGGAAATAAAAGTAAATTTAAAAAAAATGCAGAAGCAATAAATTTTTAGATAGTACGACTTCTTTGAAAACCAGCCTCAATGTCAATTATGAAAATTAGAATTTGGAACCCTGATATCAGGTACAAGCTTTAGATTTTTGTGTGTTTGTGAAAGAAAGAGTGTAGAGAAGTGGTAAAAAAAAATTTAAAGTGATTCTGAATTAAAATTTAATAATGTGAATTGTTTCAGTGATATTTTCAGGAATAAATTTCCACATTTACAAATATGCCTTCTTAATTAGTTGTACAAGTAAGGTGATAGAATAGTTCTAATACCAATTATAAGCATAAAACCAAGAATGTTATATTTGGTAGGCTGGCAAAAATGGTCCTTACCTCAAGATGGCTGATATTCCTTAGACCATGTTGATCAGTATACATGTAAGTTATATTTAGAATGATTTGCAGAATTATTATGCCACTAAACTATGAATAAATTTTGCTTTCTGCTTTAAATTATAGAACTACATTAAACATAATTTTTAAATATAGCTAGAATTATTCTTCTAGGATTCTAATAATTTCTCTATTAACTGGAAAGTTGATGCCAGATTTTATTTTTAAGTATAATCTTTGCATTCCATATTTCTTATGACAATTTAGAGTTTGGCTATATAAATTATGACTTTTTAAATTATATTCATACAAAAGTGAAAATAATAAAATGTTATTCCAGTCCACTTTAATTGTCTGCTAGTTTTTTTAAAGTTATAATAACTCAATATTTTAGCTGATTACTTTTAAACCACTACATATCTGAAGGTATTTGGCAATGTGTATAATGCTCGATTTTAAATTCTTTTTTGAAACTTTTGATTCATTTTACAATTTACTTACCTCTTTTCCAGCCTCATATTTACCTGAGCACTAGAACACATGTCATGTAAAACTAGCATAAATTATAAAGTGTTGCTATTTTTAAAAAATTTGCATGGAAATGTACAATACTTTTGCAAATGTCTTCAATGTTTACTCTTAATAATCACCACTTAAAATTCTTTATAGTTTTGCTTTTATTTTAGAGTTTATATATATTAATATTATTCTTTGAAATATGTGATCATACATTTTCATTCCTTTGAAAATTAGCATAATTATATTTTCTTGTATGTTTTGCATTGACATGTATACATGAGGACAACAAAAATTTAAGGCTATTACTTTGTCAACATAAGTCCTGAATTAATGGCTTTGTAATATTTTAGACAATAAGAAAAAAGAGAGGGATTTATTTCCAAAAATATATTCAAACATTAAGCCAACTATAATGAGATATTTCAAAATGTCTTCCAAAAATATTACATACCGACAAAAAGAATATTCTGGACTTTGTGGGTTAGCCAGGAAAAGCCAACAATGTGTGGGACCCTATATGCAGATAAAAAATTCCCTTTGGCTATAGATATGTAAATTATGCTAAAAATTGAAGTTTAAAAAATATTATACCAGTTATTATGAACAATATTTTAAAAAGTTAAAATATTTCTTACTTGCTTGATTTTAAATAAAAGTTGGCACTACCCATGGGTAAAAATATGGAAAAAATATTTTCTCCTTTGTAAAATAATAAGTTCATGTAGACATGAAAAAAATACTGTTTCAAATGTCATAAGAAGATGAGTTGTTAGTGACTCCCTTTAAGGAAATACTACTCTTTAAATTAAATTACTAAAAATAAATAGATCTGCCATTAAAAGAAAGTATTTTTAGTTTATATTTCACTTCTGAAAAATACATATCAATATTTTTTGATACTACAGTTGTTAAATTGTGGAGCTTTAAAATGTAGTGAAGAAAATTCAGTATTCAAGTTTAAAATATTAAAAAATTTAAAAAATATAAAATGTATCCCCATAATTGAAGAAAAACTATCCATGTTATTAACATGTACTATATGAATGTATAAACTTCTTTTTAAAACCCTGCTAATACATGTAATTTACTAAATTTAAGAAGTAAGTTTTTTTAGCCTTACCCAATAGGCCTTGAAACAATAATTTCAACTTGAGGTTCTGATTTTGATTCTAAAATAATGTTGTAAACTTCTTCATTTGTAGCTCCCGGCAGGGGTTTACCATTCCATTCTAGAACTTCATCCCCTTGAATTTAAAAAAAAGGGTATTTTTTTACCTTATATATTCTGTTTATTTTTCTTATCTTTTCTCTTTTTTAACAAAGAAATGCAAAACATATACAAATAGTTTGTCTAGCTCTGCTCTCAAAAGCAAATTTACTGACACCTAATGTCAGCTAAATGGTTCTAAACACTTTCTTTTCTTCTTTCCTTTTTTTCTTTTTCTTTCCCCCATAGAATATTACTGGTCACAGGAAACAGTACAATACGAAACTACCTTTATCTTTTGAAATATACCAGAAATAATATAAAAAATAATCTCATGCTATGGGATGGAATTAGCACAGCCTATTTGGAAACATTAAAAAATAATAATTAGCAGCATGTCCTCCATATAATAAATGCAGGGGGCTCTGTATGTGAAAGATTCTTATTTAACTTCTGGATAAACCTGCTTTATTTTTGATTGAAATAGCAATTAACATTTATTAGCATGAATTTTCCAATTTTAAATCATGCTTCATTGTCTGCACCAGACGCACAACAGAATAAAAATGCATGAAAGGATTTGAATTCATACCTATAGGGCAACGCAGGTAGCTATGGCAAAGTTACAAAGCAAGCAGATGTAAAACTGTTGCATGACAGTTAACCCACTTCCAGATGTTCATAACAAACACATTCTATACATGATATATATCGTGAGCATTAAAGGAACATGAGAAAATATTTTTAAAATAATAAACAATGAATATAGTACTCATTTAACTATTCTAAGATTAATCAGGAGAATAATATAATGTTAAAATAAATGAACTAATAATTTATTGTTGATATTTTACCTAGGGATTTTACCATAGATCATTTGGGAAAAATTGCGTATTTTCATGAATATTTAGAGCAGCTTTAGATCCCAAACGGTTCTCTGAACAGTATCCTTCAATTCACAATAGCAGGCTCAGCTGAAATATCCCAACCTCAATGATACTTTGAGGCATCTTAATTTTATTTTTCTGCTCATCTTATTCTCAGTGCCTGTAATGCTTTAGTAGCATATATATGCTGAATTGATGTATCAATATTTATATATATATATATTATATATGTTCATATATATAATATATAAAAGCTAACTGTAAACAAGAGATGTTTCAGTTTTTAGGTAGGTATTTTTTTTAAAAAGTAGAAATATTTTGTTTTACTAGGACTATTTTAAAGTATTTTTTTCCTAATGTTGCTCGCTCAAAAATGAAAACTAAATATTTGAAAAGCATATAATGCTGCTTTGATATGGTAAAAGAGTATGGTTAATATTAATAGTTAAATGACTTCTAACAGTTTGACCTAAGAAGTTACACAGCAAGGTGTTTTAAATAGGCAATGAATATACTTCATTGTTAAGAAATAAAATATAATTACAAATTTAAAATATATTCAGTGTTTTAAATAGGCAATGAATATACTTCGTGGTTAAGAAATAAAGTATAATACAAATTTAAAATATATTCAGTGTTTTAATTTTGTTTGACCAAGAAAAGAAAAAGTTTACATCATGTGAATATTTTTATGTATATGCGTATGTGTATGTATGTGTATATGAAAAAAAAACTTTCTGAAACAATATTTACCCTGATATCTCCAATTCTATCATCTTCTATTTCATTTTTTTAATGATGCAAACCATTAAAGTGACTAAACAGTAATGAATTGCAGTCAACATTTTGCAAAAGCACTGAATTATAACAATTCTCCCCTTTATAGATAGCAACCGGAAGCATAACTCTTAATATCATATTAACTTAATACATGTGTTTATTTACAAATCAAAATCTCCTAAACTAGAAGGTAGTGTCTTTAGCAATATTTATTTTTATATGGATAATCTCTTCAGGCAGAGATGTAGATGATGATGATGCAAAGATAAAAAGGAGATTTCCTCTGTCCTTGGTCGGGAAGAAATATAGGAATGGATGTCTTTACTACAGTGTTCTGCACAATGATAGGAGTTCATCTGAGGAAGATAAAGAGAGCCAGGTAGTGCTAGAGAGACAGTAATTAGGTCCTGTTCCAGGTGAGATATTAGGAACCACTTTAGAATTAAGGCAACTTTAGAAGAGTTTTGAAGGATGGAAAGGACTTCAACAAGTAGAGCACGAGAGCAAAAAAGCAACCAGATGGACAAGAGGCACGGGCCAGCTCTAGTAGGTAGATAGCTTGCCAGGGACCTATAGGCAGACTGCCATGTCTGACGGGTAAGCCATTCCAGAAGTGGCTGGAATGGTTAGTAGAGGACAGAACTATAGAGTTTTGACTTAAGCAGATAATGATTGGAGACAGTGAAGAGTTTTAAGAAGGAGCACATCAGTGTCAACTTTGTTTTTGATAATTAAACCAAGTATCGGTATAGTACATGGACTTCAGGGGAAGAACAGTACAGCAAGCTATGGCAAGATTAAAGCAAGACTGCAAATGCTGAACAAAGGTCATGTTAATAAAAAACACAGCACTGTATAGGCCAGTGATGGTTATATGCAAATAGAAGGAAGACTGTTCCTAAATATAATGTAAATCAAACAGAATACATGATCTAATTTATTAAAATCCTCTTTCAAATGCATCAGTTACTTTTAGTGAAAAGTCTACTTCTTTGTTTTACAGTTATCTGAGCTGAGTTTTTAACATTTTAGATTTAAGTTTCTCAGGCTCTAGGCACATAAGAGTGTTAAATAAATGAAATTAATCACTAAGGGATATTTTATGTAGAAAAACCCCTTCACTGACTTTCTTAAGTAATCATCTATTGAAATACAAAGACAAAATCAAAAGCCATTATGTTTACAATCTGATCTGCAAATTCAGATTTCTGTAGTCACATCAGAGCATTCCATTGACTCAAGGGATTCTTACACTTTTTTTTAAAAGAGATTTGTAAACTTTCTAAGGCTTATTTTTCAGTCTTTAAACAAGCAAAGACTCAGTTTATTGACAGTCACACCTGATTGAGTTATTTTCTTATTAAATCATAACTATTTCCTGAGAAGAAACAATAGGGTACTGTACCTCTACACATCTATTGCAGATAGAGAAAAATCTCGGATTTGGATTTTCTCCCTATACAACGCCGGCATAGGAAGTCTTTATCAAAGAAAAAACCTAATTGATTTTGAACTGATATCCTGGTAATTGACTACAACAAACGTCTTTAATGGTTATAGGATACTTTTCTAAAGGTCTTAGTAATTACAATGTTAAGGTATAAAAACTTAAAACAGCCTAGAAATGTTTTCTATGTGCTATGTGCTATTAATCCTCAATTCTATAGTTCAGCATTCTCTATTTTCTTTATAATTGTCTTTCAAATGCATAAGCAGACACTTTGACCAAAAGATTTCTACTAAACTGTGAAGTAAACCGGAAAAAATATGTTATGATTTTAACTAACATGAAGGGTAAATAACAAAAATAGACTTTAAAGTGTGTTTGCTTTACTGAATATGGTACATGTGAATACATTAAATGATTTTATTATGTTAAGGTTACAGAGCAACATAATGTAAACTCCCAAACACCAAGAAGTAGCACATCTGCATGAGTACATGTCACAATAAAATTAACAAACATTTTATTATGTAATCTGTGTAAGAAATGTAATTATGGTTGCATTTTACTAAAAACACTGCTACTGATAAGTGTTTTCAGGCCACTGTGAAAAACTTTAGTAATTATGATAGTGTAAAATACAAAGAATTAATTAGTGATATAACTTTTTTTTACAAAGCTAAATTGTTTTAGATTTTGTAGCAAAATTATGAAGTCATCCACAAAAATTAGTAATCCTGCAGCATGTTACATCTATTTACTTTTACATAAATAATAAAGATTCCTAATCTTAGTCTCTCCAAACTGCTATTGATGTATAGTTACCTATTATTGTGGTAAATATCCATGCCAGGGGAAAAAATCTTCATCCATGCACTAAAATTAGTTATTTATTTAATTGACTTATACATAACTTACCCTACATTGAAAACCACCAACTCATGCAAAAAGTAAATATTGTTTGTTAAAAAGAAACTTTACCTGCTCTTAAGTGTCCAACTACATCTGCAAGGCTACCCTTCTTTACTTTGGTGATGAAGGCACCAAGGCGTCCTAAGTCAGTCATTTTTCCTCCAACAACCTGAATAATAATAAATTTATAAGTTCCCAAGATTCATACTAAAACATAAGTTTATTACTTTTACAATGTATTTAGGAAAGAGAGTGGACACATTAATAAACTGAGACATATTTTTGATTAAAGGAGTGGCAGCATAGTTTTAAAAAAAAAAACATCTCATTATATTAGAGATCACCATGTGTCCCAAGGAAGTTCATGTACTGATTAATTATACTGACCTAACAATATGAGGGCACCAAAAATAGTGTATGTCCTTAGAAGACAAGTGCGAGGCCTTCCCTACTTACTTACAGAAGTGTGTGACACAGTTTACATTCAGTTCATTTTTCTTTATCCTCGAAGTTCATGACTCTTATTAGGATTAAAGTTCTATATGCCCACCATGCCCATTGTCACATCAGATCTTTTTCCCTTTAGCATACCTTTAACTAGAATATAGGTCTAAGACATAAAGACTATGGATTTAAACCACGAATAGGTCACTTCTGGGAAGCAATTTACCATGGTACGATGAGTAATAGCCTAAGTTTTTCTCTGCTACTCACCATCTGAATAACTTCATCTGAAATACATATTCTAATCTAACTCCTGAAGTCTGAGTTATATTACTGAATATTTAAACTTCCACCTGGCTTTTCCACTATAACTAAAACTAAGTACATCAGAAAGTTCTGGATTTAATTTCTCCCAATGCAGGCACCAAGTGTATATAAATAAAGGTGCAAGACATATTTTCACTTAACCAACTGAGCCACCCAGGTGCCCTAACAAGACATATTTTCAAAGGCTGAGGCTGATCCACCATACTCTGGGATATACCCATTAGCAGAGGTGATCAGAATTATTTCATAGCAAGAGAAATAAATGTTAATAATGAATAAGGTGATAATATTAAATGCATTAACTGAAGAAAAGTTTTAGTTGATTAATAGTCAATGGTTTTGAAGAGGTCAAATTATCACATAACTATAATATAATATCTTAGTAAATAATTTTAAAGCTCATCTTTGAAGGCTTCTATAAGTTTCTGAAAGCAAATAAAACCATGTGATTTAACACATATACACATGCACACACATAATAAAACAAAATGTGTATATATATTTTTCCTATAATAAAACATAATCTTTTGCAATTTATTAGTTTTTCTTTATATTTGTTGGATGTCAGTTAATATTTTTAAGAGACACATTTTACTCTTTTGATATTACCATAAAGTCTGTTGTACTTAGGAAACAATTTCTTTAATGATGTTTTATGTTGCTTGTCAAGATAAAATAAAATTATGCAGTCCACATTATCTAATTTTACCACTGTCCATTAAAACCTTCTTAATGTAAAAATCGTCCTTGAACTTCATACTCAGAAAAAAATTCTTCATTTTCCTATATTTCATGGCAATTTCCTAACACATTTGTATGCCATATTAATAAAATGATTTTTAAAATATTAATCCAGATAAAAATACCATATCAACCATAAGACATCAATATATGAACAAGATACTTTCACTAGATGAACTTTAGTTTGGAGAAGAAAGCAAGATATTTAAAAATCATTGTCAGAAACTTTGCTGAGCACAGCCTGTACTGTAATCCACCCCAAAGAAACATTTTAAACCAGCATACTTACTTTCAGACCCAGTAATGCACCTGATTCTTTGGGCATGGTTGTTCTCTTATTCAGAATAACACGTCCAATTAATCGGTCCCCCTCTTTAGATGGTTGCCACGTTACAGGATGCTATTAAAACATAGATAAAGTTAAAAAAAGAGAAGTTGTTTTCTTTCCTGTAGACACATAATTATTGGTTGTAGCAAGATGCGATTTCCTCAGTTAAAGGCACTCCAGAGGAAATTCTTTATTTTGGTGGGTTCTACCCTCAACTTACAACAATTTGCATTTACAGCAGCTACAATTTGCATTTTATTGCTACATTTTATTTGAACTAAACAGTTCGAAGACTGGTCAGCAACTAGGTAAATGCCCCCAATATTGTTCTGAAATGATTAAATTGAAATTTAGAATATATCTTCATATAGAAAGAAAACCTATTCTATATTCTGAGTTGTTAATGTTGATATCAATAGCCAAATAATATCTCATTTATATACAGTCATCATTTAATAATTGCTTTGTCCTTAATTTAAAATTTGTCAAGGGGCACTTGGGTGGCTCAGTCAGTTAAGAGACCCACTCTTGATTTTGGTTCAGGTCATGAGCTCATGAACCCTGAGACTGAGCCCCACTTCCAGCTCTGCATTGACAGTGCGGGGGTGGGAAGACTACTTGAGATTCTCTCTTTCTCTCTCTCTCTCTTTCTCTCTCTGCCTCTTCCCTGCTTCTGTGTGCTCACCCAAGTACACTCTCTCTCAAAAGTAAACACTTTTTAAAAATAAAATTTGTTATAATTATTCAGTGATTTTTTCTTCCCCTTCTAAACTATGCTACCTTAAATGAAATGAATATTTTCTCTCTTAAAATGTATACTGGGGAGCACCTGGGTGACTCAGTCACTTAAGCGTCTGACTCTTGATCTTGGCTCAGGTCATGATCTGATTGTTTTGTGGGACTGAGCCCTGTGTCGGGCTCCTCGCTGACAGCAAGAAGCCTGTTTGAGATTCTTTGTTTCCCTCTCTCTCTGCCCCTCCCCTGCTCACTCACACATGTACTCTCTCTCTCTCTCTCAAAATAAATAAATAAAACTTAAAAAATGTATGATGAAACAGAGTAAGACGGCTATCTATCACATATCAAACACAGATAGGACAATGAACAGCACACATTGTCCCTGAGCTCCAAGATTCATTTCCCAGAAAGCTTACCGAACTAATAGGTGATGTTTCCCGGCTATGCCACGTGGCAGGATCCAACCAGTAATAATCCAAGTCACCTGCACCATGGGGGAGGGGGAATGAAAAGTGCAAGGCTTTAAAGTGGAGAATGCATCATTTTCAGTATGACTTCCTCAGTCTATAAAGCAAAGGGTTATGAATATCATACTCTTGACTGTGTACATCCCAAAACGATACACCCCTGCACTGCAAAGGCTGTGACCTGAATCCTTGGAATGAATGTGTGTTACAAATGTACTTCATACTATATACTACCTTTTGTTCTCATAAATCAGCCTAGAAACAACATAAAAAGCACTGAAAGAACTGGGTTAACCTACTCCACCTTGCCTTGAATGACTACCCATACCAAGGCACAGCCTGCCATCTAGTGATGCTGATAAAAATTTTGTCCAATGATCTGAAATAAGTACTAAAATTTAGTGTCTCTCTTTCTACAATTAGCCTCTGGTCTCTATCTTCTTCCCTCATCAGCTGACACTAGGACATACATTTTAGCACACAGTCCTGAATAAATTAAGTATCAAAAATAACTTTTAGCAAGGGTACAAGACAACCAACAGAAAATCTAACTGTATGTAAAGCCATAAAAAAGACTTTAAAAAACTTTAAAAAGCCTAATTTTGTAAGCACGAATTTATGAACCTTTAATTTTGATTTTTTTTTGGCTTAAAAATGTAATACTAAAGAAAACACCTGAGAAAAAAGGAAAAAAATAACAGAAAGCAGTAGTGCTTTCAGTATTTGCATAAGGAAGAAAAGCCAGAATGGGTGAAATGTGAGAATAAAATATCTTTTACATTTTAAATATTAGATTAAATCAATGAAAATTTTTCTCCTGATTGATCTTGAAAGAGAAAAAAATTATGATAGTGAGATGAAGCATACCAACCAATAGTGATATATCTAGCTGAGTGTTGGGAAAATACGATTTTCTGATATCTGTGAAGATCACAAGCTGAGGATTGTATGTAGATGACAGGCATGGCAGATATAGGGACTATAAAAGAAATGTGATAGAAAATGTAAAAATGTTTAAAATCTGCAGGCATAAAAAAAAAACATACACCTAAGTTTTTGTGTAGCTGCTTCCTTTTTCTTTTTAAATAATATCTTAGAGGGACGCCTGAGTGGCTCAGTTTTTGAGTGTCTGACTTCAGCTCGGTCATGATCTCACTGTTCATCGGTTCTGAACCAGTGTCAGGCTCTGCTTCAGATTTGTGTCTCCCTCTCTCTCTCTGCCCCTCCCCAGTTCGTACACTGTCTCTTTCTCTGTCTCTCAAAAATTAATAAAATATAAAAAAATAATAAAATAAAAAATATCTTAGAAAGGCTGGAGGAGTTTGTTATATATACTGCAATAAATACTGAAATGTTCTTCAAATACGTCATGTACATAATAGTATATTTTGTAAAGGGGTGAATATTACAAACTGCATTAACAGAAACTATATTGTTAAAATTCACTACACAGAGTCCACATCTCTTTCAAAATCACATACTTTAAAATGTGCACATGGCTTGGTGTCAATGATTATCTTCTTCTAAACCACCTCAGTTAATGGAATATAAGGATATTATAAACGGACAGGGTTTTTTATCCCTCTTCTATTTTTTTCCTGTTTGTAAACTTCAAAAGTTTTTTATTTAAGTGTGTAACTGACACATAATGTTACATTAGTTTTAGGTGTACAACATAGTGATTCAACATCTCTATACATTATGCTATGCTCACAAGTGTAGCTGCCATCTGTCATCAGACGATGCTATTATAGTACCACTGACCATATTCCCTGTACTGTTCCCATGACTGACTCATTCCATACCGGAAGCCAGCATCTTACTCCCCTTCACTCATTTTGCCCATCCCCTGCCTACATACTTATTCTTAAAAGTTGATTTTGTCTTCAGTATTATGACACTCTTCCTCTTGAAAGAAAAACTATGTATATAATAATACTAAAATTGTAATTGCTACTAAGTAGTAACTACAAATATCATTCAAAAGATTATTATAATTCATACAGCTTTCCCCCCCAAAAAAATTTCATATACCCAGGAATAAGAAAGTTTGATGACTTCTTAAATGCTAACTCAATTTGAAGTACTGTGACAAATTAATAGAACACAAGATTTGTGGGGCTGAAAGAAGAAAATTAGTCATTAAGTTGAAAATTGAACTGCTTTGTAAAGTCTTTGAGATTTAAAAAAAATGACAAAATCCATCCCATTTTAAAAACTTGAACAAAGTTTTTTATATCCTTCAATAACTTAGATCTTAAAAACTGTACTCCTGGGCATCCTTCTCTGGCTCATGCTTCAATTCCCTGTATGGTGTTTCAATTCCCTGTATGACTCTGTGCTTTCCTCGCCTTGTCCTAAGTAAATAATCTAGATATACATATCTGATGAATATTTCCTGTCCAGAAATTGGTCCTTATATGCAAAGAACCAAAAGCTGATGTTTCTGGTACATTCTGGTGATGTTACCAAACACGCTTTATTATAAAAACGCTATTTTCAAGCAATGGTATCCTGTCATCTATAAGCTTGGTATAATTATGATCTTAAATGGGGAATCTCATTTAATTTGCTTAAGATGGAATAATATTGGTCATACATAGTGTTGTTGATATCTACTAAAATGTAAGCGTAAATGTACTAAATGTAAATTTAAAACACATTCAATATTTCAGCATACAATATTTGTATATATTTTAATATACCATTACACTTCCTTCACATCCTGAATAGTTTCTACCAGTCTTCTTATCACAAATTTCATTATCAGCCATTAAAATATAATATTTTTGCTTAAAGACTTATGAGAAATAAATTCTAAAATCTAAATATGTAGTTTTAAACTTATTTTTCTTCTTTCCATGTAATTACTAAATTTTAAAGATATTATTGACTTTTTAAGTACTGTAATTTGTCTTTATAAATCACATTTCTCTGTTATTAATGGACTAAGCAACACTCAACAAAACTTCCTCCTAAAATATTTGGAATCTAGTATTTCATTAATATAAAACATTTTCCTTGATTATTTTTCTAATAGATGATTAAAGAGATTGATTTCCAAGTAGCATAGCTACAAAATGATAAATTCATGGTATCTGCTTAAGGACCTGATACAAAACCATTTTGGTTCCAATGTTCAATATAACTATAAAGGAACGAATATACGATTATCATTAATTTAGATCCAGGGAACAGATCAGTCTACTGAAATGGCTCAAGTTCATAAACAGCCAAAGTTCAATATGGTGTTATAATTTTGAGTATTATTTTTTCTTAAAACTTTAAAAATAGACTTTTATCCTATCCATTGTGAAAAAGTAGTTAATTAACAAATAAGCACACAACTTTCACTGCACAAATAAAAGTCAGCTAAATGACTCCCAAACCTTCTGTAAAGAGAACCAGCTTTTCCCAACCCAGGTTATTACCATTTGAAGATGTAACAATGTATAAATATGCACCTCTATGATTTAAAATTTTGTATCTTGTGATATTTAATGTCAAAGCACAATGGGTTCCAATAAGACCAATCTAAGTCAATTAAACAAAAATGCTTTCTAAATCATCTTTACAGATGCATGACTGTGTATGAGTATATTAAAACCATAAAAGGAAAACCATAACTCTGATTTACACAATAAATATCTAACAATTTACAAGATAATTACACTTGACTAAGTAAAATGTGTGTCTAATGTGTAGGTAGCGAAAGATAGGTTATATACATCAAAACTGTTAAGTAGAAAATTTGGACTTCTTTTCCATTTCCATAAGAAATATATGGCATATTTTTAACCTCATTATGAAGATGGTGATACAAGATAGGACTCAAACTGATACCAAGATTAATTCACAGTAATTGCACAATTCCAAATACATATCTATAACTATGTTACTTGTCATTTCAAAGAAAATTACTCTTCCTATATAGTACAGATTGTCATTATCCAAAGAAATTATAATATTCGCAGACCAAAAATCGGTAGAATCATCCTTCCCAGAGATTTCCTATACCTCTTAAAGTATTTTCCTCTTTTATTTTTGTTTATCCTCTATAGTAGGATTTGTGTTTGGACTAAGTAAAATTAAATAAATCCTAATATACTTTATTATGGCATAGCACATAGACAAATTAAAATACTGGGCAAAAAATAAATTTGTTGAATGTATGCAGTGCACACACAAAAACCAACTCAAGTTCTAAGAATGAGTTCTTAATTTGAGACAAAGTAGGGTATTTTTCACACTGAGTACCATGGTCAATACACATGAGTTAATAAATATTGCCTTGGTTATAATGTGATAAAAATGTTATACATTTGAAATCATTTAAATATTTTACAAGGGCATTATTTTCATAGATAGGAATTAAAATCCAAAGTCTAAGAACTGAGATAAAAATCTTAACTTCTGATTAATATAATGAAAATACCATTTTGAAATAATTTCTTATTTTAGAAGCGTATTTCAGATAGTCCCATGCCTATAAAAGGCAAGTGTGTCTGCTCCCACCTCTAATTAAAAAATAATAGTGGAATGAACTTTGAAATAAATAAGCAATAATTTGCTATACAGAAAAATCCTAGAAAGCCTAATTTCACTTAAGGTAAATTAGCAGTCATGGATAAGAAACAAATATTATTTAATAGGTCTTAGAATTCTGGCCTTAAAATAAAATGGGAAGATACACTTGCTAAATTCAATCATCAATCATATAATCGGTGAAATATTAAAGTCTAAAAATAAATATAAATGCCATGTGTAAGAAAAATCAGTAAATTATCATTCACTACTGAATTACTATTAGTCTAAGTTCCTAGACTAGGAAAAACATTGTTCCTCAAATACTTTTTGGTGATTTCATTCAAAATACTGTTCACTAATGTTCACTACACAATTTGACAGCAAATACTGTAGAATTAAGGGACAGAGATTTGTGTCCCTTTAGCAACAAGGCTTGAGGCATTCCCAAACCATTGGTTTTCAGCAAGAACCTCTTCAAAAATTCTGAGTAACGTGAATTCCAATTTCTGGTTTTGGTCCAGGACACACATACACACACACACACACACAAGGTGCCATTTGCTAGAAGAATTAACATTATTCCAGTCTGGACATATTCACTAGAGTGGCTATTCTCTAAAGGCTTGTTAGAAATTTCACTTTCAAAATTCCCCTTTGTTAACAATGCGCTCTGCTTCTATCAGAGAACCAACAATATCACTCTCTCTCAGGGATGTAAGTCTGATGGTTCAAGGAAATGCATCCACAATTACTTATTACGTTAACGAGGTGTCAAAGATGTTTGTATTTAGAAATATTTATACTCAATAGAACCTCCAGAGTTATACTACCTCCAGTGAAAGAAAAGATATTTGTGTAAGGGCCCGTGGTATTATCTTTGTTTAATATTTTTGGGGCACAAGAATATAGGCTTAGTACCTGATCTAGAATTTCATTAATATATGTGGTGGAGCTGAGACTTCTCTGGTTATTATGTGTAATTTTTGGTGAATTTGAGAACTAATGGAACATCAACCCTATTGCCACACAATTCTACAAAGCAATAACGTGGAACTCGGAATGTACACTTGTGGTTGAGCTCTGAGCTCAGTCATTCAGATAATCCCTCAACTTCAGAGGTAACTCCTACAGCATTCCATTGTTCTTTCAAGGGTAGCCTGAGATAAAGCACATGAAATTGCTTTACAATCTATAAAGCTCCACAGAAATGCAAGTTGTTATTAGAGTGTAAAATTAGACACTAAAAAAGTATTTCCAACAATAATACTGATAAGCACTTCTGTCAATTCTTATGCTAGGTAAAAAGTAAGAAAATGCCCCCACGGTTTACTTATTGAAAACTGAATCAGAGAACCTCACTCTATTTTAATTCCTCTATTAACAGCATTATATCTCACCTGAAACTAATAATTTATGTTGTTTCTTATAAAAAATAAAAACCAGCTATTGTGTAAAAAGAGCATTGTATTCAATGTTACAGACTTATGACTCTATTCCTTACTCTGCCACATTCCTGATAATATCCCTTTCATCTCTATAGACCTTGTCCTTCTCTATAAAATGGAGATAATGCCACTTTCTTGCAAAAGTTTCATGAAGATTAAATGAGATATGTCAGCTCTGTGAATTATAAAGGGCTTTAGAAATAGATTTTATTATGTAACTACACAACTGAAATTAGGAATAAGAAATTACAGTGTTAGAGATCGCATTTGTAGTTAATTAGCTGTCATAACTAAAATGTACATAAACCAGTAATCTTTGAAAAATACATTTTAAAATAGGCTTAGAAAATGTTAAAGTCATTTGTTTACAGAAATTATTAATCGGCCTAGTACAAACAGATGCTCAAGTGTTCAAAATGTATGAATATTTCTTTAATCCCAATTGCTAAAGGATGAGGAAAAGTGCTATCACATATAGAAAAAGTAACATAAATATTCCTGTTTAATCTCCACAAAGCCAAAGGAAGCCTAAGAAAATGGTTGTTTTTATAGTACAGTCAGGTATATATTAAGTATACAGATTAATCCCTAACTAAAATTATTGGACTGTAAAGTAAATTAATATGATCAGAATGTTCAATGTATCCTTAATGTAAAAATAAGTACTTCATCATTTCTTCTTTGTCCGATCATATTTTATGTGGGAGAATAAAATACACATGTATCAGGAAATATTTGTGACTGAATAGTTCTGTATCGTGAAACAAGTAGGCTATTATATCCCTTTTTACCTTTTTCCTGATGACTCAAGATACACTTGAAAATGTCTTCTTAAAACCAGCTTATTTTATACTTTAAAAATTATTTAGTACAAGCGTCCTATGATTCTTTTTTCCAGTTTATATTCTTCCTAGCCAAATCATCTAGAAAATAACTATAAGTTTAAATATGTATTAGGCTCACCCTGGATGATGGGTTTTGGAAAAGCACAGAAAATTCTGTGGTATTACTTTAAGTAAGCTAACAGATATTGAGAAATAAACAGCTATATGAGCTACATTGCTCATGAGCTTAATTTCTCCTAGTTTTGAAAGTATATACACTTAGATTTTTGAGACTACATGAAGTTTCAGGGTTCAGAAACACTTCCAAAACACCATGATGCTCAAAGACAGCCTTATTCTTTATCTCTGCGCGGACCTGATGTTGCAGGCCTCAGAAGTCAATACATTAAAATTCCTGAGAGTTTTGAACAACAAGAAAAACCACACACACACTCGCACACACACCTTTGTGCCTTAGAACAGTAAGAATGTTTACTGTCTTCAGGAAATGCAGATAGACTGTATGTATTATCTGTATTAAATGACAATAACAATGAATCTAAAGAAAAGTCTAAGGTCATTGATTGATGATAGGGCAAAAAGATGTCTACATATAATAGTTTAAAGAGGAATAAATTTCATGTGTAAATATGGTTTGAAGCCTAATGACTGAGAAATATCTTTCACAAAACCTAAATATATAATAGTAAAGTACCCTGGACAGCAAAGCACAAAATTAACAACCTTAGGGAAACTATTTTCTTTCTTCCAACACAATGACTCTTCATAAATAATAATTTTGGAAGTGCTGCGTATGAGAGGGAAATATTTTACTGCAACTTTCCAACTGACCAGGCTTCCACATTGACACTGAGTATTCCATTCACGTGGGAGAACAGGTTGTCACGTGCAAAGCCTCGGAATAACCAGCCAGGAAACCCTGTGGAAAAAATTGGGGTTTATATGTTTTCATTGTTTGGGGACTGTATGTTAACCACAGGTTTAAGAACTTGAAGTGCTGGGCAAGTTCACAGCAGAGACATTACAAGAAAGCACTCTAGATGTAAATATCTTTGGTAAAGGAAAATGTTAGTTTTTATCCAGACCTCACACCCAGGCAACACTAATAAAACAATGTTAATTTGCAATAATAATTGTGAATGTCAAGTCAACTTCTACCTGCCCCTACATCCCAAAGACATGGAAATAAAAAAATATGGAGATACATTATCACAATTTTAGTGATATAAATAACAATATAATAGCCAAATGATGATAAAGGTAAATTCTAAGAGTATACAGAACAAAATGGAAGCACTTATTGGGGGACTGATACTGCTTATCATTTAAAAATATGTAATTAAGCTATAAAATAGTAGAAAATAAATAAACTCTTAGCAAACATTTTTGGTAATATAAACACGTTTTAAAACCAGAGCTCTATCAAAGAAAGTTACTGTAAATATTAGGGTTTTCCCCTTTCTTTTTTGTTTTATTTTTGTTTGTTTCCTTGTTTTTAGTTTGGCTATTCAAACAAACAATTTATAGATATATTAAAGGACTTTTCTTTTTAAGATGGAAATTCCTTTGGTGGCAGTGGGAAATCATTAAGCATAGAAATTTGGAGAACATTTTATTCCTCAACAGTATTCTAGAAAAAAAATGTTAAGTATCTATATTCATAAACTCAAATTATAGCCACAGGAAACCAGTGCAAGATCACTGTCTAAATCTTTGCCACAGTGCAAAAGTGGTCAAGCTGTATAAAGCTTTCAATTAGACTCCAACTCCATATGATGGAAGATAAATCAGGCAAGATAAAGCACAGAAGGAAGGAGCAATATTCACAATGCATTTAGATCACGTCTACACAATTTTTATAAAGCAAACTAAGTTCGAATTGGTCAAAGATTAACCTACTGACTTAATAAATGACTCCTCTTCCAGAGTTCCTAAATATTAAAGGGTTGGATAAACGAGACTAAAACTTTGTTTCCAATATAATAATCTCAAAATAGCTTAATTTCAGAAAACATTTTCATAACAAAAGCTGTTAGTTTTAAAAAACTTAAAGGGCCAGACATGGTTTCTTAGCTGGGTCACAGGTGCCCTCCTAAGAAGAACGAGATGCCCTTCTATTCGGGAATGCAAGGGAATACCACGCCCTGTGTGCCTAGCTGTTTTAATCCACGATTCCACAATTACCTAGCTGCACTGAACTACCCCCAAGTGCATTTCAGAGGAAATATATTTAGGAATACAATGTTTCTCCAGTGTTTTTGAAATCTTTCAGCTTAAAGCAACAGTGTCTACAGAGGTCTTTGTGAGGGATATGCAGTAAACCAACTTAGATATTCTACAGTCTAACTCTGAATTACTCCAGAGCATCACACAACCATGCACATGGACTGCACTACAGGTCTATACAGTCCCTTTCCCCGCACTGCCTCCACAACTCCTTCTATACATTGTCCCTCAACATATGACTGTAAGGATCATGGCGATGATGTCACTCACATGGATCATGCTCTGATGATGATTATCTGTTCTGTGAAACTACACAAAAGAAGCTTCTCTCTGGTGTCAGTATCAGGAAAAATTAGCGTGCCCTTAACTGGTTTATTTTTATGTTATGGAAGTTTTGTAACTCATGTTACTTTCCTCAAGCACGTGTATTAGAATATTTATGGTTAGATGTGCAGCCTAATTTTCTACCCTTATTTTTCCTACCAATCTTTTCTACACATTTTTAACTTATTTCATATGGCTCCATTTTTACATTTTGGTAGGTACCTTAAGTCACTTTTGGTATTAAGGCAGACTTTAAAGCAGGAATTGAAATAAAATTAAATGAATACGCACAAAACATATTTTAATATATTTATTATAACTGTTTTCATTAAAATATAGAATTTTCCACCCATTAATCTCAAAATACCTTTGATTCAATGAGAAACAATGTAACTTAAATGCAACTGATGTACAGGTGTTAGCTTATCCATAGCTTGAACAGCAGAGTTCAGGAAACAGGAAATTATCTCAGCAAATTATCTATTTGGAAATCTTGCCAACGAATGGAAAGCAAGTGAAAAAAGGCTTCGCATCTAGCAAACAAACAGATAAATAAATAACAGCACAGATCTGAGTTCCTAGATTTTACTCCTCCAAAAATCCACTAATTTTACAGTCACAATCCTAACAGTTTCTCTGTTATTCGACTCCACAGGACCACTGAAGATGCATATTGTCCATAAGGAGAAGTACACTGACAGTAGTAGACTTCACAAGGAAAGGGACAGGGAAATCAAAAAAAAGGGACAGGGAAAAACAACAACAACAACAACAACAACAAATCAAACAAACTGGTGAAGGGTATACATACCCTGAATTCTGTGATACGTGAGTAGCACTATAAACATAGCTGTTTTAAGGGGCAACCCAATGACAATATCCTTCATGTAACAAACCAAAAAAAATTACTTTATGGCATATAAACAAGAAAACAGAATGAAACTTTAAAGAAACCAGCTTTCTTGATTTATTTAAAACAAAAAAATGATAGAGTAATATAAAATACTGATCAAAAAGATTTTAATTAAAATAATGTAAACAAATAACATCAATAACAACAAGCTGGTTGGCAAATGTTTGGCCTATCAGAAAACTCAGCTATTGAGAATGAGGGACTGAAGCTAAGTTTCACCATTCCAAAATTAAATCATTACTCATAAGAGCAACAAAAAAAAACCAGACATTTAGTAACTATTTATCAAATATTGCTTTAGATTTATGGTGTATTAAAGTAAGGATTCAATACATGATAAATATTAATTCTTATTTTCTCCCTTTGAATGTTCTATTTCCTGACATTTTGTGAATGCAGTACAAAAAATGGAAATACAGAGTTAATTGATCTTTGTAAAATGTTCTACATACGGAGTGGTTTAAATGTCTTCTAAATATTCTTAATCAAAATTAGTGTTTTTTTAAGTAAGAGCAAAGCATACAAAACTTTTCTAGGGGATGGTAATGTAACTGAATTAAATTGTGAAATAAACAACTATTTGGTCAAAAAAAATTGAGATTGAATACCACCATTTGCACTGATATTTAAAATTTTCAGTGGCATTAAATCTGAAAATTTGTATTATTCTTTGAACTCTTTTATGAAAAAGATTAGTTACTTCAACACTGTTAATTAAGAATAATGATTTTTCATGTGTATTTTCTGATACAGATTTTATAAACATGTAACAAACCTTTCCTAAATAAGGCACAGTGATTCCAGTCACAGAGACAGTAAACATCTCTGGGGTGCCCGGGCGGCTCAGCCGGTTAAGTGTCCGGCTCGTGATTTCGGCTCAGGTCAGGATCTCACAGTTCGTGAGGCTGAGCCCTGCATGGGGCTCTGTGCTGACAAGCACGGAGACTGCTTGGGATTCCCTCTCTTCCTCTCTCTCTGTCCCTCTCAGCTTGCACTCTCTCTATCTCAAAAATAAACATTTTTTTAAAAAAGATAGTAAGTATCTTTAAGTATTTTCTCCCAATAAATATGAGTACATTTAAGATTGATCAAATAATTCCAATGATCTTAACAACACAAGATCATTATACTGAATCTGATTTCCACATATACCAATCCAAATTTAAGAGTGTCTTACTATTCACAGCAAAAATGAACTGGAGAAATGGATGAAACCCATGAGAAATATCAAACTATTAGAGTGATTATAATATCTCCAATATTCAGAAAACGAATTATAGTTTATCTTAATCTTTCCCAAAATATAAAGGCATATTTATTTTATATATACTTTAACTCAAATTAAACACTCATCTCCATTTGAAAACGAAAGAGCCAGTTGACAGGATCTCCAAAACTCAACCTTTCTTTCTATATAGTAAGATTGTGAGTAGCATTTACTTCTAGGTATAAAATGCTTATTATTCATTTTTGAAATATATTTTTAAGAAATCTAGATTGAGAAAACTGTTGCAACTGTGTTCTAATGACTAAATATTCATTTTTCAAATGAGAAACTATATTACTCTAGCCTGGCTATTTTGCATTTTTTACTGTTTTCAGTAAAAATGATGAAAAGACAACATCTTGCTAGCCTTTCTAATTTCACTTATTACCAAGAATTTTTTATAGTTCCATTTGTTTTCCACAGTGATACACTAATAGTTTTGATGACAAAAAATTACACACATACACACACACACACACATTCCAGATCTTTGGGCCTACTATAAACTCTGCTCGATGTAATTGTCATTGCATCATATTTTAGATCAAACATCTAAATGTGCACTTAGTTCAAAGGCATGAAAATTGTACCCATTTCAATTTACCTTTATAATCCAGCCTAGGCAGATGTGGGGAGTAAAGATGGTGTGTCCAAAACTCTGTACAGCAAACTCAAGAGGGACAACTTCAAGCTCAACTCCACAGACAAAGATCCTTCTCTTCATTATAAACCACAAGTTTCTCACCAATACTCTAAAAGTCTCTCAGATTAAACAGATATTTTGGGGGCTCTTATTCTGAGCTCAATTTTTCCATTACCTTCTTGACTTCAATGAATAGCTAAGATTACAATAAAATTTCACAGACTAAAAGAAACCTTACATAGAGATCTCAATAACTAAATGCCTGATCTAGAACAAGACCAGCCTCTGATGTCAGGGAATCACTACATATTTGTCAAGGAAGACTAATGGCAGAAAAAAACCTAGTCTCTGTTAAGCTCTTCTGAACAGAAGCAGTCCAGCTAAGCCCTTCAGGAACAGATAAAATAATGTGGGTCCTATAAAGTACAGTCCCCCATTCATCTAAATGAAAGCACTCTATGTCGTATTTAAATTGTCTGTCATCTCTAGTCTCTGTACTCATATAAATGTATCTAATCACTTATTTACCTTTTGGAAAGTCAGGATTGGGTAGATTTTTTCACTATAATGTAGAATAACAAGCCATGAAAATTTCAAATGATAATGAAGTGTTTTTAAGAAAGAGCATTTTGAAGTGAGTGTTGGGTTTATTCGCTAAGCACTGAAGTGAAATGGCTTACCTTTATGTAGGGCAAAACTTTTTCTACCACGGGATGTGGTACAAAGTATTTTGTTTTTGTGATCTTTAAGGCAAACTTTACAACCTGAGTTACGTGAGCCCTTTTACATGATCCATAATTAGTTTAGGGGATCCATATACTCTTTTTAAAATTACACATAAAATTTTGTGTGCAGTAAGTATTTTTCTATGAGAGTCCACTGCTTCCCTTATTTCTCTGATGGGCCCATGATCACTCTCCAAATTACTAACAAATGGTTAAAGAGTCTGGATGAAGGGATGACTCAGACTGAGAACAGTGCTATATTGCCTTGGTGCTTTACCTTTAGTTCCCAGAATTATCCTCTCTTGCAGGTCCTCAGCCTCAGCAGTCTGCTTTCATTAAGAACCCTATTTAAGCTAGACACTTAGGACATCAAGAAACCATACTGAAAGAAAATGAGGTTTATGATTACATGCAGAGAGCAAAGAAATTCATCTCAGAAAGCTCTTTCATGAGTTATCAGGACGCTAATGAATCATATTTTTGAAAAGACTTTAATATCAACAGGCAAGGGAAATACTATATAGAGATATGCTAATATCTCTTCCCTGATGAGTGTCTTAAACAATTTCAAAGACATTGACTAAAAAAGGAAAATAGAGAAAAAAGCAACAAATTTTATGTAATCTAAATAAACTATTAAAAACATAATCTTGAAATAAAAGTAAAACTTCAAAGTGGATAAAACAATTGTTCCAATTTGGACTTGCTTAAAAGTTAAGAATAAGCTTCAAGGACTAAGCATTCTTCAGAGAGGGAAAAACAAACAAACAAACAAACAAGCAAACATTGCAAGGCTAACAGTTTCTTGTTACGACATAAAAGTTCAAAAGCTATTAATAAGTCTAAAATATCTGACAGATATTTTACTATTGAAAATATGTTTGCTAGAGCCCACATCTGTTTCAATCAATATGCCCCCTTTGCAATTTACTCAATATTTAGTTTGTCAGAATAAGAATTTATCTACCCAGTCTTTAAAACTCATAGCTCACACAGAACCTTCTTTGAAACAAGTGATTTACAGCAACTAGGCACTAAAAATTTTTGGTTGCATTTCTGCAATGAATTGACCAACTCATTATACGACAATTACCTTCTTAAAGACAAAAGATGGCCTACTTGAAGCAGACTATCCAAAATCTAGACCTATTTCACTGGCCTCCCATTTATTAGTGTGAAGCTGAATGGAGTAATAGTCTTCTTGATTATTAATATTACTATAAGATAATTAGTAACTCCTCATTGGTTCCTCTATTTTTACAATTGGAATGCTACTTTTTAATCTTCCTGGCCTTAGAAAATTGAGAAGAAGTGATTATTTCATTTATTTTTGACTCTCCTCTCAGTCACCTTCTTGTTACCTCCTAATTAGATCTGGTTTTCCCTGGAGGTCACCTCAGTGGGAAGGTGGCATCTTGGAGGGGCCTGCTGGGCTCATTCCATCTCAGTGTCGCCATCAGGGCCTCTCTATCTCTGGCTGGCTTGATTGGCTCTCTGTTAAGACACACTCTCAGAGGCCACAGGTCACAGAGTGACTGCAGGCACAGGAAGCAGTAGGGACCCTAGAAATCAACTCTCTCCCTGACATGCTCCCCACCACATCCTATCCTCTCATTGCTACATGGTTGCTGTTGTGATTGAAGTTTATATATTAAAGGGTATTCGTAATATGTTTTTGATTGATCCAAAAATAAAAAGGACTTCATCTAGGGAAAAACTGTCTAAAAGGCATAAAAACTGCCTGCTTTGGTCATTTTTTAGGTCTGTTTCATTATTGGGTCTCAGGCACATGTAATTAAATTTTGTTGTTGTTTTTGTTTGTTTATCGGTTTGTTATCTGTTAATCCGTCTCATATCACTTTAATTCTTGGATCAGCTAGAAGAATCATGAATGGAAAAGAAATTGTTTTTCTCCAATACACTCCAGGATTACCTGGAACATACATTTGCTGTTCACAGAGATTAATTTTGTCTTTGTTTTCCAAATGACTTCCATAATTTTCCTAACATAATATTCCTAAGGGCCATTCACAGACAATGCTTCAAAATGAAAATATCTCCTCCCGAAGATCTCTTTAACCATGAGTTAATAATGAACAGTATCACAAAGTTTGACAAGAACTGAGTGGGCAACCTTCTGTATGATTCACTAATAAAGTTATTGCCCTCATACATATATTTGTAAAACTATAAACTCAAATAAACTGGTTCCCCAGGACTAGACAGAGAAATCAATCACATTATTTTCCTCTCCTCTCTCAGGTGTAAATGTATGGGAGCATGAAGCATCATTGTTTTGCTCTTCCTCTCAAAATAGTGGATGTCTGTCATTAAGAAGACACAGTAAGTATGACCATGAACATGAAATTCATGATCTTTATCAACTAGCAGCAATAGCTACTCTGCAAGTACATGCCACACTTACAATAAAATCCTCTATCCTCTAGAAAGAACAGGTTTAATTTGTCACGAATGTTATAAACTAGCATTTGATAGACAGCAATATGATTCATACTTTTCCGAGCAGAAGGTGGCTGGTTGCTTCTTTTCCATTTGCCTCTGATCTCTTGGATTTTAAGCTTGTCCTCAGCAGAAAGCGGACCTCTTGAAAGTCATTTGCTGGGAAGAGCAGGCAGGCGCTTTCCTTAGCTGCTCTCAGCAGTACTTGCTGTACCTGAGAGGGAGCAGGGGAGTAGCCAGGAGAGCTCCTGTCCCTGGCAGGCTTTCAGAGAGCCCCAGTGCCTGTGCATCCAGGACCTTATCCTGCTGCTGCATAACTCGAGATGCCTCTTGCCTCCCCTTTTCCCCCATCTCCCCCACCAAAGGACTACAGTCTAACAGCAAGTGCCCTCAGGACACTTCAAACTTGCTCAATGCCAATTTGGCAAAACAGTAACAATGAAGCCAAGAGATTTACCAGTTTAATTTAAAGGGGCCATAATCTTCCTTCCAAAAAGCCTCAGCTGCTAAAACACTGAAAAAACTGAAGACAAAGAGAGCTCTATTCCCTCCCTTTATTAAGAAAAATGTATACTTCTAAAAATTTAAAAACAGTGTCTTTTTATACACAGAAATCATCATCAGACAATCCTGAGGACTTGAAAAACATTATGCTCTTCTCCCACTGAGAATAACAGTAGTCTTTTTTCAAACTGGCAGAATGGAAACAAGGGCCAGGAGGGGTTGGTTACTCTGTCGCCCCAAGGTCACACACCTAAATCTCTGACCCAAAAGACTGTATTTTCCTTTCCTTCTTTCTATCTGGGCTCTCTTTCCCTTTATCTGAACAATTCTCCCTTTAGTCCACAGCTTAATGTCACAGAAACACAGGCAATTCCATGCTATGCTCTAAAATTCAGGACTGTTGACTAGGAGAAACCAGGCCTTGGCAGCCGTTGTCTAAACAGTTCAAAATAACAATCTATACAGAAACTGATATCTTTCTATATTTAAGGAGATTAAGTTCTGAAGCTTTCTAATTTTAATGAAATTAAGTTAACGGGAAAAATAACTGCCTTTGGTCAAACAGAAAAGGAAAATATGAATGAATTGTATATTATATACATATAAAGTTGAAAGTTGAAAGTTACATATATATATCAAGTTGAAAGTTAAATACTAAATTTAGATAATTTAATGTACATTTCAGTCATTTAAAACATGAAACATAGAAATAACTTCATACAATACAATTCGATGATCACCACTGTATTCTAAAATGATGATAAATTTGTGTAATTGCCATGTTAAAGTAAACTATTCCTTATTCTATATTGATAAGATCTAAATGAAGCATTTTAATATCTTACTCTTAGGATAATTAAACAATATATTCCATTAATTTTACATTTATGTATAAGATTAACATAGCTTAGTTTACCTGTTCCTGAGTGCAACGTATGAAGTAGTAGAAACTGCAGAAACCCAGCAAACATAACAGCAGCATCGGAGTGGTTAAATAAATGCTACTGGCATCAAATCACTAAATTTTAGCTAGCAAAGGCAACAAATCCACAACACAATAAAAAATCCACAAAAAAATGCAAAAGACATTTTAAATAAAATTCCCTATGGTCCTTGCATTCTAAATCAAAACCAAAAAAAAGCCTGCAGTGTCCAACATTATACAATGGTGACACTAAACAAGGCCATAAGTGCTGCTGTCATCAAAACAGATCTCTGCAGTGTACAGATTCTCATTGATTACCGCATTAATCTATAGTGCTCTGTGCTATACGAAAGAGGTTCCCACTGTAGCAAACACCAAAGCTCTGGTAGGTCCATAATTAACCATTTCCTGAAAAGGTGCACAGAAGATGTTACCTTCCTGTAGGCAGAGACAAAAACGAAACAAAAATGCTGTGGTCCCTTAAAACTAGCACAGGAGAAAAGACTCAGACATATATGCTTGAAGAGCTCCTCCTATTATCCCCCCAGTGACATTGCACTCAGATACCCGTGGACTAAGATAACAAAGTCAAGCCCTGCTGGCTTGTGGACCACAGAAAACTCACCTGAAATGATTTGGTCCCATTATCAATCACTGGCAATGGTCCTGCCAAGCTCTGTGTAACAGATCACTTCCCCTGCAGTTTCCCTGAGAGGTCTTACTCAGCCCAATGACAACAACTGGCACCAGGAGGCATAAACCCAGAGCATAGGAGTGATTGTTGAGAACACAGACAAAAGTGTTCAGTATGGCCAGCCTAGAGCTAACAGTGGCTCAATTCCAGGGGGCAAAAGGACAACTCCAAATAGGCTTTGCCAGGGAGGGGGAGGGCTCATATTATATTCAACATTTTAAAAGATGCAGGTTTTTGATGACTGTAGAGTTGCAACTCATAGTCGTTTTCACAACTTACAGATTTTTCTGAGACAGAATTATCATCCTCTGTTAGGTCACTACACTTACTTTATCATCCCCATATCATGTATTACAGAACAACAGCAACAATAACAACAAAATTAGTTGATTTGAAATTATGTCACTCCTGCAACTTCACTTTTATCATGGTACATCGTTCAGTTTCCAGAAACAACAAAGAACAATGACACACTTCTCTAATTCACCAGGGAATATTATTGAAGAGTAGAGGCAGACTGCTTCTAGTTTGTTTTAGAAAATTAAACGATCAAATGATAATAGGGGGAGAATTAAGAACCATATTTCATTTATTGAAACTAAATTCACTGTGTTTCATTAAATTATATATACTTGTCAAAAATAATGGTCTGCTAAGAAAAATAATAACACTGAACCATGGATCATCTCACGATCAGCAAATCAACTGCAAAATATCAGTCTCACACAAATAGGCAAATTCGAATGTTTTCTTCCCTTTAAGAGAACATGACTTTAACCTCTATGTAGAATCTTTGGTTTTTCTTTATTACAAAATTGCAACTGGCTTAAGACTGGCCAAATTGCTGCTGAGAAAAGAGAAAGGGAAATAAATATTATTTGAATGATTGTTATGTGCCAAATACTGTGCTGTGTAATTTTACTTACTACATGGAGTTCTTGTAGGTATATGGCAAAATCAATATTATTTTTCCTATATTGCTGATGAAGCTCAGAAAAGCTAATTAACTTGCCCAAGGTCACATGGTTTTTAAGGAGGAGAGTTGGAATTTGGATTTGACATTGTCTGACTTGAAAGTCCATGCAAAAGCTTTTCAATACATCATAGTATGTACGAGCCACTGTAATTATTTTGACAGATTACCTCGAAGTTAAAGGTGCTAGTGACTTGGTGTGGAAAACCACAGTGATGCAGGAGGGGCCTACAATCATCTACCTCTGTTTTCTACATCCAGAGTCAGTAAGGATTTTCCAGAGCTGTTTATGGGCCTGAACTCATATGCTGACTTTAAATTTCTTTCACTATGGCACTGTCATAAAGAACGCATGCAAATGTCATGTTCTAGAGACAGATCTGCAGGCCCAGCAAGTACACTGAAGAGAACGTATGGAAGGAGAGTCAAACTTTCAACAACCAATTCACCAATTTCCCCTAGGTATAAGTGGTACCATATAATTTTGTTTGATTGAAAGGTAAAAATCTATGGATCTTATAGACCTATGTAGGCTAAGCCAACTGAATTAAAATATTTTAATTCACTGCATGTGACTATTAATTTATCTGAGTTTTGAGGTATTTCTTTGTTGTATTTTCTCCTTTCTTTTTTCTCTATTTATTAACTGGTATAAATGTATTTCAAATTATAAAGTCATTTTGAATGCTATTGATCTAATACTTTTCTCTTATTCCATGTTAAGAATTTATATTAATTTGGTATAATTATCTTCAATTCCCTAAAGTGCCTCCGTAAGATGAAATTTATCAAACGGTAACAAATTGTATTTCTAACAAAAGATACTTGGAAAACCAAGTAAGGTCTCTGAAATGGTATACATAGCTTTCATAATTACAGAGTTAAAATACAGAATCAATGTGAGAAGGGGCTAATGACTGTATTTTAAAATAGCCTTTCACTTATTTCTGAGTATCACATACTTTGAGATCCTATAATGGTAACAAGTGTCAGTCACTGAGGACACTGTCCACATATAAGTAGAAAAAAAAATCCTTCCATTTTTATGTTGTCAATTCAGATATTATATTAACAATATTTACTTATTTAAAGCATTTCTATCACTATGTCCATTTTGAACCACCATATCCCACCTTGGGATTATATATTTCATAGCCTCCCACTCAACTGTGATTCCACAGCCTTTCAAAGACCAGTAGACTGATTTCCCTAGGGAGAAAACACATTAAAACCTAACATCGATTGTAATTTTGAGCTTGCTTCACATACAGCATTTGACCGTGTAATACCATGGCCCAGGTCAAAGCTTGTGTTTATTTGTGGAAAGGTTTCAGCTCTTTTCAAGAAACCAGGATCCATTGTTTTGAAAAAGTGACACAAACTTCCTATATTTGCACTGAACTATCCACTAATGATGAATTTGTCAAATATTTCTCAGTCTCTATATTAGCATGAGGTAGCAAAGCACGGAATCCACTGACCACAAAACAAAACTCATGTTCAATTAAACAATTTGCTATTGTTTTTCCTTATTTTCAGAGAATACTGACATTCTCATCTTTAAATCTTTTTAGGGTTGGCTATTACACCAAAAAATAAATCACAAATGTGATTCATCATCTTACAATCTTTAGGGCTATGTTGCAAATCTAATCATTTCTTTTCAGGGAAAAATAAAGAAGATAAAGTTGGTAGCTAGAAACTTTGCTTTGTTGAGAAAATGGAACAAAATCACTCTACACCTGACACACACAGAATGGGGATATTTATACTGAAAATACAGATACAGAGGGAGTGTTAAATATATGTTTGTGTCCAATTCTTAAAAATAATGAAGTGAGATTCCCATGCCCCAAACTCATTGTTGCTTACCAGCACCTGTTCCTCCGGCCCCGACTGTTCCCTCTTCGGAATCAACAGACCTCACTTCTTCCCACCCTTCTGAAGAGATGGGTATCCCAGGTGCACACATGACAGCAGCCTTGTAAAGAAATTCAGCCTGGGGATTTTCAGCTGTGCTTTTAAACAAATTCAAGATCTTATCTAAGAAGAGCACAAAATGCCTCTACCACTCCGCTTACATCATTGAACATCAGCAACAACCCGTGGGTCAGGAGCAGCAGAAAATGGAAACTGAAAGAAAATACTGGTGTAAGAAAGTCGCTTTGTATGACTGACGCAGGTCATTGCAGGCACTGTGCAGCTATGCAAAGGATTGCTTGGATAAAATACTGTACACAAGCCTCAGTAGGCCTGGTGGTGTGGAGACTGGTAGCATTTACTGAGGAGAAGCATATTGGCATCTCTGTTGGGTTTTAACCAGATCCACAGGATTCAGGAAATAAGCTCTCTGCCAGATGACACTATGCTCCTAGCCATTCCTTCTGTTTACTGATCTTCCAAATTGCTCTAACTAGTGGCCTTTCTCCTGCTGGGTGCTTATTTGTGGAGAGGGCTAAATAAAGGATTTTTATGACAACAAAATGGCTATTAGCCCATAGGATGATTTCTTAAAACATAACTCTTCTGCTTTTGTTTAGTGCTATTAAAATCAATTAAATGAATTTCCTATTATTATATCTTTGATTTGTGAAGAAAAAAAAATTTGTTTCTCCTTGAAAAAATATTTAAAATTAGGTATCTTTGTAAATATGTACATTTTCTTTATACAGTATTTTCCTCCCATTTACATAAACTATTAAAGGTAGATTTTCTTTTCCTGCTGCAGTACTTTCCTAGCAGAGGCAAACACTTTTAAATATATATATATATAGGATTTTTTTTTTCCTACTATATGGGACCTGGCACATTTCCAGACTATGAAGACCTATACCTTCTTTCAGATGGAACACATACACCTATTTTATGGGGGGGGATTATATATTTCCTCTATCATAACATAGTCTTTTCATTAACACAAACAGGTCTATATATTTTACTTTAAGCATATTACTCTTCAAGTAATCATTACTTTTTTTAAATTTTAATACAGAGAATGTTATAAATAGTAAAAATACGGTATATGCATGTATTTCACACTTCCTAAAACATATTCATGTGCTTCAAAACAAATCTAAGAAGTGACCACAACATTGTAAGAGGATCAACCATCTACAAAAACAGGCATGGAAGCATATGCCAAGACTGACTTGTCTAGAAACTAAACTCCTAAATCACCAACCTAAGGCTTCCACTCCACCAAATTTTTTTTTTCAAGTTAAATTTCAGTACTAACAGAAAAACTAGAAAGTACAGATAAAACTTAATTACAATCAAGTGACAATACTGTTAATGTTGAAATAGTAATCACATACAATACCCTGGAAATTATGGGGCTTTCTTTTCTTCTAAAGTCCTAGTAACTGATGCCAAAAAAAAAAAAAAAAACTGATTTCAAATCACAATTCTCTTACAAGTGCACCTTGAAGTACTAATCAATACTGTACTGAAGATCTAAGTTCTATATATATTAAGGAGAGTGGCATTGAAATACTATACGGTAAATATATATTATTTCCTAACTCTCTCAAATACAAACACTGAAAAACATCTGTACTCAACTATATCTGACTTGTCTATGTATTCCTCAGCTGGTCATAATCATACCATATAAAAAACAAGATGTACTTTCACACAGACAAATATATAAAGTAATTTAAAAAATGAGGATATCTAGATCATAAACTCTTGATGAGATGTTCATAAAGCATCTGATTCTCTGTAGGACTACAGACTGAAGACTGTCCAGGTAGAAATAACATGTTGCTACTGTATTGAATAGCATTATCTTCTTTGTGAGCCACACTGCATTGTATCAATATTTTGGCATTTAAGATCAATGGCAGAACAAACTCTGGGCAGAAGAGGGTAAATATATTGTCTTTCAGTCTATACATGTGTAAACTCTATACGCTTTTAGTAAAATCAAGGTTCTTAATCTTTGCAACCAGTAGCAGAATACGGTATTTGTGAAAAGTTATGGCATAAACACAAGTTCAGGTTCAATGAACCTCCTCTGAGACATTTTCTGAGACGTTTTTCATTTCCCTTCAGGTCTTAACAGGAATGTTCCATATTGGACTTATTATTTCTCAAAAGTTTTGTTGATCCTCGCATGCATGCACTCATAATTTCTTTCACCTCGCAAAAATTCTGAACACTGAATATACTAATTATTAGAGTAAAGAGAAAAAAGAGCCAGACCAGGTCTCTTCCTTGAAGGTTTATTATCTCTATATTACAAAAGAAAAATCCGAGGCTTAGATATAAGTGACATACCTAGTCAGTGGCAGAGTAATACTTTTAATTTAAAAATAACAGCAATATGAGCTCCTGGGTGGTTTGGTTGGTTAAGCATGTGACTCTTGATCTCGGCTCAGGTCATGATCTCATATTTCGTGAGTTCAAGCCCTGTATCAGGCTCTGTGCTGACACTGTGGAACATGCTTGGGATCCTCTCTCTCCCTTTCTCTCTTCCCCTCCCCTGCTCATGCTCTCCCTCTCACTCTCTCTCTCAAAATAAATAATTAAAAATAATAAAAATTATAATAGTCAAAGCTAATCTTGCTTTAGATAACAACATCCTTAAATTTGGGAACTTGTACCTAAGATCTAGTACAAGACTGTTCTTGGTGGTTCATGATTGAGGCAAATAAACCTACACCAAGTAAAATACACAGGATGCTAGAGGCTGAGGTCTTTTTTGAGACTCTAGGGTGGCTCTGCCATGCCTTGACCTCAGAACACCAGTTTATAGAGATGTTAATGGGTGGTTCAGGATGAAAGGTACCCTGATCAAATGCATTTAGGACACACTTGCATTGTATTATTTTCTAGAACAATCATAACGCACATTATGTGTAAAGTGGTGAGAAGTCCTTAGAGAAATTCTGGCCAAAGTTAGCACTGGCCCAACTTATTTGAATACAAACACTTATTTTTGGCAGCACACTTATTAAAACTATTATTGCTTTGCAGAAATACTAGATGGAGTAATGCTGCATTATTGATACTATTTCTTTTTATTTGTTAAGATATTATAAGGAAAAAGGGAGGGAAGTATCGGATTCTATTTAATAGATTCAGAGTTGATTTTCAGGACCATGTTGTTCATTTGGGTAGTTTCTGTAGTAACAAGCACTGCTCCATGTCCTGTTTTGTCACTGGCGTATCTGTGATTCTGCTGTCACAAAGCACCAGCTCACCTATCTCCTTCCTGACCCACATAGATACACTTCTGGATCGAGGTCTTCCATTTCTTCAAGTCTATGGAATCACACGAAAGCAACTACTCTGAAGGATTCTAAGCTAAAATAAAACAAACAAACATAAAACAAAACACAAAGTCCAAATGACATATTCTGGGAAATCCTAATTGTATATATCTAGACACAGAGTAAATCAATATTCAAAATACAACTGGGGACTTAATGGAGTAACAAAAAAGTTTAGCTCTAAAGACGATGAGCAGGGCACGAGTTGGGATGAGGACTGGGTGTTCTTGTATGGAAACCAATCTGACAATAAAAAATTATTAAAAAAAATAAAGACATGAGAATGAATAAAATACAGATGGATGGTCTCTAACTTACAATGGTTAAACTTACAATTTTTCAACTTTATGATGGTTTGAAAGCAATAGGCATTCAATACGAACCATAGCTTGAATTTTGAATATTGATCTTTTTTTTTTGGCTAGCAATATGAGATATAATATCAGCTCATGATGCTGGGCAGCAGTAAGTCACAGATTATAGTCAGTCATGTGATCACAAGTGTAAACAACCGATATAACCACTGTGTACCCATGCATTGTTTTTTTTTACTTAAGTACAATATTCAATTAAGTGAAATATTCAACACTTTATTATAAAATAGGCATTTTGTTAAATGATTTTGCCCAACCGTAGGGCAATGTAAGTGTTCTGAGCATGTGTAATATTGACCAGGCTAAGCTATGATGTTCAGTAGGTTAGGTATTATATGCATTTTCAACTTAATATTTTTAATTTATGATGGGTTCATTGGGATGGAACCCCATTCTAAGTAAAGGAAAAACTGTATTAAGATTTGGGAAATTAATATACTTAATTTTTTCCCCAGAATTGAGAGCTACTTTGATACTTGCAATTTCCTGAGTCATAAGGCTATAAACCTAGCTGGTATCAGGATTTATAGGTTTTCTACAATGGTGTGTCGGATCCTAGAGGAACCTCTCTACAAAGTAGCTAATCTGAGAAAATTTGAAAGGTTAAAAATACTCAAAGAATTTGTTGCTATGAAGGGACCCTGAATCCCAAAGCACTCTGAAATTCAATTATTCTGAAATTCCGAAATACAGGTATGGGAATTATTGCTTTCAAGTTGTGGTAATGAAACTATTTACAAAATAAATGAATATAAGCATCCTATGAATGTTGTCATTCTTTGTCTCACAGTGTATTAGAGGACAAGCATGTATGTAAAGGATCTTTCAAGGAGAATTGATCAGTACAACCTCCCTTGATCTGTGCTGTCTTGTAAGCTAGGCAGATCTAGGTCTCCCAGACCCTGAACCAACCACATAAAGAAACCCCAACCATTATAAAGGGGATCAGAATAGCACATATGTCAAAATGTCAGACGGTGGCAGGATATGGGCCACAGTGAGGTAGGGAACACTTCAGAGAAGATCTTTTTAAGGAGATGAGGGGAAAAGATGAGTGAGCGATGAAAAAGAGCTTAAACAGAGAAATAGAAGGTAAAGGTAAGTTGGTATTAAGCATAGTGATTACTTTGTAAACCTGATCCACCTACCACAGAATGTTTCTCCAAATTATACCCTCTGACTGATCCTACACATTTTCTATAGGAGACCTAGCAAAATAGGACAATAGGAAATTGAGTGTTTTCATGGTGCTGAGATATTTAAAGGATAATCAAAAGTTGACCATTTTAGCCTAAAACCTGTGCAAATTCTTTAGCCATAACCACATTTTCCTGTTAAAAAAGAAGGAAAAAAGAAAACATGATAAAAGAAAAGAAAAAGAAATCCAATGGACAAAGTCAAAATATTGGCTCTCTAAGCACCATTTCTTAACACTTTTCTGTCCTTTGTAACTCAAGTTATTGATTATAGCAAAATGGGAAGGCTTTTGAGCTTGAAGCTGGATAGGAAAGATATTACAGAATGAGGTATCTCTGACCAAGGACCAAATTTAATGTTAATTTCTTGTCCTGGGATTAAGTCATAATACAGACAATATAAATTCAGTCTACGAAATCCACCTAAAGAACACAATGAGATTTCAATTCCTTACAAGAGATTTATTGATTTTTCACCCAGGGTTCAGACAGAAAAAGGTTCCTCATTTATCTGAGCTGCGAGAAATTTAATATTAATCCTCCTTTCTTTATAGGGGAAGCACTCTGAGGCCGATGGTCTTATGCACAGGTGTAAGTTCCAATTACCTGCTTCTTATAAGGGCAAAACTGCCTCTGGAGGTCCTGTGTTGTTTAAAAATCCAAACCATCACACATTACGTCTTGATTCCATTAGGGGTGTTGCTGAAGTGTCACCCCCATGTACTTAGGGTTCAGTTTTCTCCTTTCATTTCTGACTCTTAGAGATTTCTCCTTATGCAAATTCAGCTACCCCCTATTTAAATAAACGTTCTTTTTCACCATTTATAGGTTTTATGCAGTAAAGGTTAGTTTTGTTTGTTTTTAATTTCTTTAGTTTAGGCAGATACGTAACTGTAAGCAGGAAGTAGTTTCAAATGGTGTGTTGGGTAACTTCTTTTGATGTGTTGGCAGTTTAAAATCTCATTTATAAGTTCAGGGGCACCTGGGTGGCTCAGTCAGTTAAGCATCCGACTTCGGCTCAGGTCATGATCTTGCGGCTCATGGGTTCCAGCCCTGCACTGGGCTCTGTGCTGACAGTTCAGAGCTTGGAGCCTGCTTTGGATTCTGTGTCTCCCTCTCTCTCTGCCCCTCCTCTGCTCGTGTTCTCTCTCTCTCTCTCTCTCTCTCTCTCTCTCTCTTTCAGAAATAATAAATGAATAAACTTTAAAGAAATCTCATTTATAAGTTCAAAAGTCATTGAAGGTATATATATATATTTATTTGTCTTTATAGGATATAATCCAAGTAACGTTATCTAGTGAGTGATGATGACTTTTTTATTATCCTGTGGCTCAAATACCTAGCTTCCTACAGTCATGGATGTGAGCTATGCCTTCACTAAGAAAACAACCAACAAAAAGGCTAAGTAGAAACGTTAGGCCACGTATTATAAGACTTCAAACAGCAAGGTATTAAAGGGAGCACAAAGCCAAGGAGAGAGAGAAGTACATGATGTACAAGCTAATTAATTAAATGCTATACAATCTTTCTATACCCGATTTCTATACCCCATTTCTCTTTTCTATTTATTTCTATCCATTTGTTGTCTTTTTGTTGTGGTGGTGGTTGTTAGAAGTACTTTTAAAACCATTCAGGAATTAAACAAAACAAATCAGAACCCGTGATTTCCCAGAAAAGGAGACTCCCTAAATTCTACCTCAGTTAAATTTCCAACCAAGTCATATGGTTGTTCTACTACTGGTTTGTTCATTCCTCCCTCAATTAATATTGTAAAAATGTCTTCTTAAAAATGATACATATGCTCGGGGTAAAGCACAATAAAATCTCCCACTACTCAAACACACTACGATATATATTTCAAGCAATAAATATGCTACAAAGACCAAATAAGACAAACGTAGGGCTCAATTCTTCAGAAACCACAGCAATGAGTGATTGCTGCCGTTCGTCCCACTGACAGGGAGACCGGCTCTGGGTAGAGGCTGCTGTCGCGATAATGCTGGGAGAGAGGGCTAGGCACTGCTTCAAGCTCTCCCAGTTAATGGGGCTTGACGTAACTCCAGTCAGCTCCCCAGGACTGCTTCCTGAAAGGTGCTGATCCCCTGTGATTTACAAAGCACAGGAAACTATGGAGGAGAAAAAGCCTATGCTGAACACTCCACTGAAATATCATTCAAGAAATGACAAATTAATGGTATTTTACTACTCCCAGACACTCACTAAAAGAATTAATAAAATATATGCTCTAACAAAGAGAAAAAAGAAGGTGGGAAAAAAGAGAGATCTAGAAAATAATTATGAACAATGAAATCAGTAAATCATATTAAATATGTTGGTAATTCTAAATATTAATTATAAAAACAATATTAACATTTATTTATATAAATGTTCAAAAAACAAGCTGGACCTATTCTAGATAACAGTAATATTAATGCTAAAGTCCTCTTTCATAGAGATAATAATTTTAGATTTTGATAAAAAAATTATAAAACTAAATATTGCACTGAAAAGTTAGGTTTGCATTAAAGGATAGTATTAAAGGATACTATTAAAAAAAATAGTATAATGTCCTAAACTCTAAAATACATGAATAGGCTCAGAAAATAACTCAATCAATCTAATAGAAGACACAAAAGGAAAAAAAGCAAAGCAAAGAAATAAAGGAATACCCAAATTAAATTAATACAAAGGAATATGTTTACGGTAGGAGTTTAAAAATATGAAAACAAAAAGTGAAGACTGCATCACCACCCAGATGTAAGTATAATCAAAATTTTGATGTATATCATTTCAGTTCCTTCTCTATGTACAAATGTAAATATTTTTTCAAAAACCTATCATATGGTATATACATAATTATCAATGCCTTTCTCTCAACCATCACAAAAATATTTTTATGCCATAAACATAAGAATATATAATAGATGTTTTATGGCTATATAGTATCCCTTTAAACAGTGCCCTTTAATCAGATAACTGAGCTAACTTCCAATTCTTATAAACATTTTTATAATAATAAATATTCACCCATACCCATCGTAAAGTGTTTATTTTACCAAGATACTCTTTGAGATGCAATCACATTTTATAAACTAAACACAAATAGGTCAGTTAGAGGTAAGGGTTCTGGCTATCAAATAAATTGGACAATTTCCTCATGAATTAGGGTTACAAACAATTTCTTGCATGATTTTGATTCCAATCATCCAGGTTGAGTTTGAGCAATTTCAATCACTATCCCAAGTGCCCTACTCATTGAAAAATAGAAGGCTTTGGATGATGATGCTTATTGTATCTCATGGCTTCCCAAAAGTTCTTAATCCCTAACCTGATTCAGGGCTTCCCAAAGAAACTATTCTCTCTCAAGTCTCCTAAACCTAATTTAAAATGTTGGGGGGTTATGCCAATTAAATTTTCAGTTCTTTCCTTTCTGACCACTCAGCTACAAGTCAGTTCTCTGTAAAGTGTTTTTATTTTACACAATTATTACGGATGTTATTGATGTTGTTTTATTTCTTTCTTAAAATCGAATAGCAAGTCTTTACTATAATTCACCGTGAATTATAATTTGTAATTTCTATTGTGTAAAACTGAGTTTTTTCCTTTCACTAAAATATGCATTAAGTTATATTCCTAGTAATAGAAATATTGTGGTTTCCTTTTTATAGTTTAAAGAATTAATTAATGTCCAAATTACTAAAAATAATTAAAGAAATAGAATTCTGAAAAACGGAGAAGTAAACTGTAATCACACAAGAAACAAAGTAAATAATTCTGTGTCATCTACTGATCAGGTACCCATTGACTGAAATACTTTTTCCAAATGCACAATCATTAAATCAATAAAATAAAGGGATGCGCCAAGAATTAGAAGACAGGAAAAGTTACTCTGTTTCAAACTCAATTATCCTTAACTGTACTTTTGGGTACATCTTTGCTCTCTACTCAAATATATAATTTATTAGTGTCTTACTTTTGGAATTAGTTCCACACATTTAAAAAAGAGAGAAATATCAAGCAGTGTACAACTTAATCTAACAACTATATTTCTATGTATGTAACTATAAACTATCACTCTAAGTATAAAGCAGTATATAAAAGCAGAAATATGATGTCTCCACTTAAAATTACAATCAATTTCCCTCAGGAAAAGGCTCAAACATGCAAACGTTAAAAATAAAATTAGATATTTCAAGAGAACAACAGACGAGGAAGTGAAATTTGGTCTTAGTTTTAAATTATGACTAGAGATACAGGGGCATTTAAAAGAATGGAACATCAAATGTCAAATAGCAGAGATGGAAACGTGTATGGTATGCATAAAGTACAGTATTGGGGCACCTGGATGGCTCAGCTGGTTAGGTGTCTGACTCTTGGTTTTGGCTCAGGTCATGATCTCACCATTCTTTACTTTGAGCCCCACACTGGGCTCCTCCACTCTGACAGCACAGAGCCTGCCTGGGATTCCTTCTCTCTGCCCCCTTCTTGTGCTCTCTCTCTCTCTAAATAATAAGTAAACTTTAAAAACAAAGAGTACTGTGTTAGAGAAGGTGAGTCTGTGAGGATAAATTGATGCTAAACTATGGGGACTGATGGTCTTGGCTTAGGTTTTGGATTTTATTCTCTATGAAATAACCCAATTTGTGAGACTTTACCATTAACCCACTGGGACAACCTGCTAGGACAATAACAATTACTCATATTTGTAGACTACTCCAGACTCTGAGAATTCTTTCCTGTTGTCTCTATATAGGCATGACTTCTGGTTTCTGTTTTAGACATTTCCAAGGTCACTCCTCTATTCTTCAATCCCTCTGTCATTTGCGGGCTCCTAAGCACTACAGTCAGCCTGGCAGAATTCACTCCTGTTAGTCTGTCAGAAAATTAATTAAAGTACTTGGGTACCTGGGTCGGAGTTCTAAAATGTATCTGGATACATACAACTCTTTATTCTGTCTTCAAAATGTAAGTTGAGTCACAAGCTGCATACTTTTTCCAGTCCAATACATCCCCATATAAATAAGCAACTTTTTAAAATGGGGTTGTCATATGATACAAAATTAAAATTCTCTTGGAAGAACCAGCACTTCATAATTTATTTATAAAGGGTCAGGGCTGAGATTTGGAAAAATCCCTAAATGAAGACTATCAAACTCTCCGCCATTCATAACCTCGACTACACACTGGAATTAGCATAAGTGATCCTTAAAAAAACAATAACAATGCTCGGGCCACAACCCAGAACAATTAAATCAGAATCTCTGTGCTTGGGGGCTTGAGACCCATACTGTCCCAGAACAGTATGTGTGCCCAGCAGCTCTCTTTATTCAAGCCCAGCTCTCTGACGAGAATACTATATTGAATCTTTCTGCCCAAATTCTACCCCAGTTCCAACATGAAACCTTAGCAATCTGGCTTTCCTCTGAGTTTAAGTAGCATAAATATCTATACATCCTATTTAGTATCAGAGAAATAAAAATATTTATTGAGCACTTGATGTGTGTCAGGTACTGGGTACACAGAAGCCATACCAAATTATCTAATTTAATCTTTACAACTACTGCATGGGATATGAACAGCTATTCCCAATGGCAGAACTTGAGGCTTACAGAGGTTAAGAAACATATCTAACGTGTTCAGTCTCTGCTTATGCCGAAAACTCTGACTTCATAATCTTGAATATCAATTTTCTTCATAAAGTAACTATTCAATAAGATTCTTGATGATCTTATGTTTTTTATGGATGAAGAACAAGGGGACAAATGCCAATATTAGTATTTATCATGTATGTATACAAGTATGTAGAAGTCTTAATCTCTTTCCTCCTATGAATGTTATTGCTATGAACCTAATTGTGCCCCCCATTCATATGTTTAAGTTCTCACCCCCAAGTGAGAATAGAATCATATCTGGAGACGTGGATTTTACAGAGATAGTTAAATTAAAATTATTTAATTTATTTAATTATGGGTCATTAGGAAGGCCTGTAATTGGATGCCTGGTATAAGGAAAGAAAATTCAGACACACACAGTGGAAAGGCAATGTCAAGGCTCAGGAAGGAGATGGTCATCTACAAGGCACAAGAAAGGCTTATTTATCTTGAGAGAGTGAGAGGGTATGCACTCACGCAAGCTGGGGAGAGGCAGAAAGAAAGAGAGAATCCCAAGCAGGCTTCACACTCAGCGTGGAGCCCGATGTGGGGCACGACCTCACAACTGAGAGATCATGACCTGAGCCAATATCAAGAGTTGGACGCTCAACGAACTAAGTCGCCCAGGCACCCTGAAAAAGTATACACTAATATCTCAGACTCAGAAGAGTTTACTGGGGATTAAAATTAGATATGCCCTTGGGTATGGAACAGGTGCTGAGAAAACAAAAACGAAAACCAAAAACCTAACTACAGAAGTTCAGCTCAGTTCGTAGAACAAAACACTCAAAGAAGATGGTTACAGGCAATAACTATTAAAGCCAGAGCAGCCATAAGAACCAGAGACAGCCCACAACGTATGAAGAAGAATGATACACAAGGTAATATCTGGATTTCCAATATGGCAGTTGGCATCAGGGAAGTCAGTATCCAGAGATCCAGCTTCTAATTTCTGGACAGGAATTGATGAGGGCAAGGCAAAGTTTTAGTTCTAGAGGGACTAAAGAATTAGTAGAATTCTGGGCAGCAGAATTGGCTCCATGGACATAACCGAAACACAGCAAGAATCTGGTGCCTGGTCTCAGGAATAGGTTAGAAGCCAAGTTGCTAGGGCTGGGTCTCAACTGCAGATAGAACAAGTGGTTGGACTGTAAACGCTAGTCCCTAAAGGGTCTGGCTGGAGCTGGGGACAAATTGAGTTCCAAGCTCTTCCAGTTACAAGGAGAAAATGGCTTCACAGGCAGGGAAATCAGGTAGGCCTCAACATCCATAATGTCTCCGTCTCTGTTCAAGAGTGTGTGAAAGGAGAGGTTTTTTTTGTTTTATTTTATTTATTTATTTATCTTTGCTTCTGAAGTCTTTCCCAGATTTAAGATTCTGTTATTCTGTTAAATTGAACCAAAAGTAAGGACAATCTTTTCATTCACCAGATAAAATGGGTCAAAAACACTGCAGTATGATTCTGCATTTTAAAAGGATACTGAAGAACAACTTACTGAGATAAAATAGTGGCACTAAAATCTTCAATATCAAATCTTTTTCTAAATGCACTTTGAGGCATAAATGTTTCCCCTTAAAATGACCTTTACTTATGAATCTTTTAAAACATTTTATGTTAAAATTGTAAGCATATATTACACATAAAATTTGTATGATTATTTTTGAAAATATGGCCCAGATTTTAATTTAGTTTCTCCTGACTCATGAATAGGAATATCTTTCAGATGTAACTAAATGACTAATATTTCCAGTTATGGGTTAATTTAGGAGAAATATTATTGGGTATAATCATGTTAGATTTACAGATATAATTTCTTTTCTTTTTATAGAATTTCCTTTTAATCATAACTCTTGTTTTAGAATCAAGGAGATTTTTTAGTAGTTATATATTAGGCGGAAATTGTAACTGAAAAACCCAGCTTCTCACCATGACGATTTCCAAAATTTGCTTAACACATATTCTTAGAATTAGCACAGACCACACACATACATACACACAGGGGGTTATTTGTGTCCTCTCACTCTCTTCCTAAGATTTAAATTTCACAGATGATTAAAACTGCTAATGTCCATTCCATATCCACTGTAAGAAGAAATTAGTTCTCAGAATCCCCCTAAGGCATTTAAACTGTGACATCTAAAACCCTAAATCATGCCTCTTTTAGTAACTGAAAGGAAGAAAGAAACTTTTTTTTCCCTCACCAATACGAGACAGTAGTCTCCCTTCTCTTTTGTGACTTCTCATCTCTGCCCTTTGAAATATCAACAAAAACCAGGCCAGGTAAAACAGTTGGGGTTTGGCACTAAATGTCAACCTGTCCAACCGCTGGTCCTACAGCAATCTCTCTCCTTTGCATAGATTAAGAGGGTAAATTAAAGGAAAAGTTAGAGAAAGCATTTGGTTAAGAGTTAAGAAGTGGCAGCAGAGGTCTATAAAAGTGTGTTCATCAGCCTCTGTAATGGGCTAAGCAGAAGTCCATAAAAGGAAACAGGACAAAAGAAACGAGATGGGCTCTTCTGAGAGAGCCACTATGGGCAGGGACTCTATTCTAATCATATATTCCAAAGCCTGGTAAGTGCCTGCCATACAGTAGGAACTCAATGAAATACTAATGTAGAAAAGGTAAAAAAGCCAATGCTGTTATAATTCTACATGGCTCCATTGCTGTTTTGAGGTTCTGGTGGCAAAAATGCCATTCATGAAAGGCTTAGAAGACACCAAAACTGGTTATTTACAACTTAATGAATGGGACATTAAATAACAGTTTTTTATGTTTTCTAATTTTAATGGATATCAAATTAATGCATGCATATGATTAAAATTAAAATAAATAAGGGCCTGATATGTAGCTACAATAATTCATTTCCCCTCACATCCCATCTGTTCACACTATTATTCTACTTCTCGAACTTATTTTTAAATATTTATTTTCTTAGTTCTTCTAATGGAAAGCACTCTATTTTTTTTTAAATATATTGCCTCTGTATGTTGACTGCTTTATTGGAGGTATTATCCACTGGTGTCTAAAATTAAGATAATACTTATGGTAAAAATGATTAAAGACTTTAGCTCACTTTATTATTTCCTTTTGCTTTCACAAACCAATAGTTTTATTTCTCCTTTTATATTTCCATATTTAAATATATAAAATCTGACGTGCCTTGGTGGTTTAGTCAGTTAAGCATCTGACTCTTGATCTCGGCTCAGGTCATAATCTCATGGTTCATGTGATCGAGCCCATTGTGCTCTCTGCTGACAGTGTGGAGTCTACTTAGGATTCTCTCTCCCTCTCTCTCTGCCCCTCCCCCGCCCATAAACTCTCTCTCTCTCAAAATAAATAAATAAACACTTAAAAAATATGTATGTATACATAATCCTTTATTTTTTGTCCTAAAATTTCAACAAGTTATTTTAACTTTTGAACATCACAGATGAGAATATTCATGTGCTTACCTGCCCTTCTTCCCTGCCCAAATCCTCTTGCCCCGATATTGGTCAGTTTTACCTTTATTTTGACATGGGAAAAACACTGATATTCAATTATGTAAACATATTTAAGTATTCAATAAGTAAGGGAGTTCATTCTAAAACTTGAAAAACAGTAAATGGCACTTGCAATATTATAAAATATAAATACTCCAGAACCAAGTAAAAATAATGTGCAAAAGTTAAATTTCCTTTTCTAGGGATGAGTTGTCAGGTTTTCTGTTCACTCAGAGGAAAATGTGCCTAGGTTAATAGTCAAATGGGCTATATCAATTAACAAAATAATGTCACATTTTTGTTTCCCTCATATTTGAATCTTGATTAACAGGTTGTTTTTGTTTTCTCAGTATTTGTTCCTTTTTTACTGCTGAAAAAAGAGATGGCCTTTCCTTATTCAGTCAATAATGCCATGTAATTCATTAGTCATTGGATATTTCTTAGAATCCATGACATTCTTCTTAACAAAGATTTTCTTCTTGGAGCCTCCTGGAAATGATTTCCAGTTTTAATTTGTACATATTGCTTTCTGCACACGATGATTTCTTTGGACTGGGTTCTTAATTCGGTTTTTCTTGTTTCTCATTTGTCCCACTTTCTTGATGATTATTATCAGTTTTCTTGCATGATACATCTTTAAATAATTTTCTCAGAAGGAGACTGCAAAGTGGGTTTTCTGAGAACCTGGAGTTGTTTGAGGGTTTAGATGTACACAGAATTGTATTTCAAAAATGGTTTTGCTCTTCTATACTTCAAAAACATTGAACAGCTGTAGTCTGGAATCCACTGCTGATAGAAAGTATAAGGGCAGTTTAACTCTTCTTCTTGTGTATATGGCCTGGTTCATTTTAACTTCCGAAAGCGTATAGATTTTTCCCTTTTTCCTTGGCATCTTTAATGCTGTTGAACTTCCTCCTATGTTTCAAATTATGATCTCTGGGCTCATCCTCTGGGTTCCAATATGTTTTCTCATGGGTCAGTTTCACATTTACCTCTTTTTCTACCAAAAAGACTTTACAGCTTTTACACTAGCTTTTATTTTAATGTATCAGATAAGGTTACTTAACTTCCTGGTTAGGAGAATTAACTCACACCTCAGGCAAGTTTGTCATCCTGAGTCCAGTCTTAGAATCTTATATTTAGTCAGGTATTTCTGCCCAAGTGCTTTAGTGTTATGAGTTTTGGTAACCAGAGCTTTCTTTTTTTTTTTTAATATTTACTTTTATTTTGAGAGAGAGACACACAGAGCATGAGAAGGAGAGGGGCAGAGAGAGAGGGAGACATGGAATCTGAAGCAGGCTCCAGGTTCTGAGCTGTCAGCACAGAGCCAGACGCGGGGCTCAAACTCATGATCCGTGAGATCATGACCTGAGCCGAAGTCGGACACTTAACCGACTGTGCCACCCAGATGCCCCCAGAGTTTTCTTTTTAAGCTTGGTTAATAACTCTAACTTTTCAAAAAAATATTTTACAGAGTATCTGTGTGTTTGGGTGAAGAAGTTGCCCTGGGGATGGGGCTTAGACATTTCAGGATGTATCAAACTCGACCAGGAATGCAGCATTTTGCACTGTATTTTTTGCTCTTGAATTACTTCTTACTTCTAGGGTCTACTTGTTTATCTTGATCTTTTCTAGGTCCTCTTGCTGGCAGTTTGTGGCCTTTGTTGCTCATTCATATTTAAGACTGAGTACTGGCTGCACTACTAGGTATTTACCCAAAGAATACAAAAATACTGATTCAAAGGGACACATGCACCTTGATGTCTATAGCAGCATTATCAACAATAGCCAAATTATGGAAAGAGCCCAAATGTCCATCAACTGATGAATAGATAAGGAAGTCGTGGTGTATATATACAATGGAATATTACTCAGTCCCCCAAAAGAATAAATCCCACCATTTGCAATGACGTAGATGGTCCTAAAGAGTATCATGCTAAGTCAGTCAGAGAAAGACAAATACCATACATGATTTCACTAGTATGTGGAATTTAAGAAATATCGCAGATGAACATGGGGGGGGTGGAGAGAGTCAAACCATAAAACAGACTCTTAATTACAGAGAACAAACTGAGGGTTTCTGGAGGGGAGGTGGGCAGGGGGATCAGTTAAATGATGGATATTAAGGAGGGCATTGGTGATGACACTGGACTTTGTAAGTAAGTGAGGAATTACTCAATTCTACACCTGAAACTAATTTTACACTATGTTAACTAACTAGAATCTAAATAAAACTTGTAGGGGTGCCTGGGTATCTCAGTCAGTGAAAGGTCCGACTCTGGATTTCAGCTCAGGTCATGATTTCACAGTTCGTGAGATTGAGCCATCGGGCTCTGGGCTGAGAGTGTGGAGCCTGCTTAAGGTTCTCTCTCTTTCTCTCTCTTCCTCTCTCTCTCTCAAAATAAATAAATAAACATTACAAAATAATTTAAATAAAAACTTGAAAAAGAAAAAAAAAAGATTGAGTACTGGCTGGATTTCTGTGTGTAGCTGGCACAAATTTCCATGTAGATCTTTTTACCAATGCTGTTCAAATGGACTAACAGTGTCTCTAAAATCTGTGAATGAATGGAGTTCACGAGCTAGTAGCTTTTACTTTAGGGTAAACAACGTGTGCAACTCAGCATGAAGCTGCAGAGCTGGGGGTGCAACAACTCCAATATCTGGGTTTTGCTCAGGTGATCCACTGGATTTCTTCTGGATTTATATCTAGGGATTAAATGTGGGGTTGTTTTTGTTGCCCGTAAGCAGGCAACGAGGAGAAGGGAATGGTAAGGAGAATAAACAGTTGCTCTATCAAAAAATGTTGAATGAATCTGCCAGTCTGAAGCTCTCTTTCTCACCTCCTGCTCCAAGGAAGCTAGTATCTGAGCCTTAAGTCTCTGTAAGGCACTTCTCAGCAAACAGTCTTCACTACCACACCCTCTTGTTCACCTGGAAACCTCTTATGCCCAAAAGTAGGCTACTTTCTTCTTTCCATCTTCTCAAAAACATCTCATCTGCTCATAGCTCACTTCCTTTTTCTTCACTTTTATGGGATCTCGTGGAATAAGAAAAATAAATGCTTAAGTTTGGGCAGCCATTTGAAGAGGAAGCCCTTTTAAAGTTTCATTTGTTTTAAAGTTATAATTTTTTTGAAATGTCTGTAGCCAAATTATTACCAAAGAACCTGATTTTATCTTGGTGCATCCGGTCTCTCTATAAACTCCCCATTCAGAGTCTTCTGAATAGCCAATAAAAAATGTCATGAGGACAGAAACTATGGCTATGTGTATGTGCGTATTTATTTATCTAATCACTGTATCTCCCTAGCACAATGTGCCTGAAATGCCACAGGGTCTTATAGATATTTTGTTTAATATCATGTGTATCATCTAATATTCATGCAATGTTACATATAAATTAAAATATAAATAAATCTGACAAAGGTTTTTAATTGCAAGCCCTCTTAAGATTATAGGAAAAAGCACTAAGACTATCAAAAGGATATAAAATACATTCTTTGGTGTCAAAAAAAACACAAGGAAATCCATAACTTTTGGTCAGAATTAAAAGTTCTGTGAATAGCAGGCACTGTACTGCAGGAGCTCAAAGAGGATACTCTCGATATTTTTAGCTTAATGATTAATAACAGAATATTACATTTTCACTTAAAGAATTTAGTGCCTCATTTTCGCAAAAGTTTCAATTCTTTTTTTTTTTTAACGTTTATTTATTTTTGAGAGACATAGAGACAGAGTATGAGCAGGGGAAGGGCAGAGAGAGAGGGAGACACAGAATCTGAAGCAGGCTTCAGGCTCTGAGCCATCAGCACAGAGCCCGATGTGGGACTCGAACTCACAGACCGTGAGATCATGACCTGAGCCGAAGTCAGTCGCTTAACCAACTGAGCCACCCAGGCGCCCCCCAATTCTTTTTTCTTATTCCCCAATGATTAAATTATCATGTACCTAAACTTAATAATAATTCACAACACCTAAAACCTATGCTCTGGTCCCTGGAAACTGTCTTTGTCTTCAGGGGGAGAATTCACACCTGTAGCTAAAGATCCGTAGTCTTATTTGATACCCCTACAGGTATCATTTCTTAGAATAAACCAGATGTCACATGCTCCTAAAAGGACTGTTAAACACTACCTAGCTGTAACAGTTACAAACAAACCAATAAGCCGTTATTATACAGGTTGACCTCAGAAGCCATTCACAGAGTACTTTCAAAGTTCACAGGCATAATCAATTTGTGTTGTATTTTCTGAGTATTCAAAGTCAGTAAGCAGAAGGGAATAAAAAAGGAAATCCTGTTATCTAATACTAGGCTCTTCTTCTAACTAGTTCTGAGGATTTGTACTTCAATTCCTTGTAAGTGTAAGTAGCTTAATCTCCTGATCGAGGCAGCAATACTTCTATTTTTCTTCTCAGAACTGGTGCCATTTCTTTCTCTCCTCCATGTCGGCACCATCTTTGTCTCCTTATTTCTCAAGCCTTTCTACTCAGTTCCTTGAGGAACAACAACAACAACAAATTGATGTTTATTTTTGAGACAGAGAGAGCAGGGAAGGGCAGAGAGTGAAGGAGGTACAGAATCTGAAGCAGGCTCAAGGCTCTGAGTTGTCAGCACAGAGCCAGATGGGGGGCTTGAACTCACAAACTGCAAGATCATGACCTGAGCTGAAGTTGGACGCTTAAGCTACTGAGCCACCCAGGTGTTCAAGATTCTTGAAGCCAAGATTCTTGAACAGAGGCTCTGCAAATAGTATTTAAAGTAAACAGTAATAAAATGAGGGGCATGCTAGACTCCAGTACATAGATTTTTGTGAATTAATGTAAATGTGCGATACTAAATATTGCTTTGTATTAAGAGTTTTGAACTTTATAAGAGGGGTTCAGAGCCTGTGCATAGACAATAGACAACCCAGACTCCAAGAAAGTCCAGAGAAAAAAAGCTGGTGGTCCTTGGGCTAGATGTAGCCAGCAAATGGGTCTGGCTGGCCCATAGCATGTTTGTAAACAATGTGAACCAATTCAAAAATCCAATTTCACATCAAAATAGAAAGAGGCGGAAATACAAAACCTTCATTCTTACTTTCATTTAGAACTAACAGCTATCTCTTTAAAATGTATGAAAGCTTTCCAGATTTCCTCCATTTGGTTTTTATTTATTTATTTGAGAGAGAGACAGAGAGAGAATAAGTGGGGGAGGGGTAGAGAGACAGGGAGAGAGAGAATCCCAAGAAGGTTCCAACCTTGGCATAGAGCCTGATGCAGAGCTTGATCTCACGGTTCCTGGGATCGAGCCCTGCAGTGAGATCATGACCTGAGCTGAAATCAGGAGTCAGATGCTCAACTGACTGAGCCACTCAGGTGTCCCCCTAGCAAAAAGTTTCTAAAATCCTTGGAATTTCCTAAGAGATGAAAGCCATAAAGTCATCTTGTTAGGTTAAAGAGGTGACTTCAGGACCACACCTAAGGATAGGTGCTGGTTGCTTGGAGGACTGATCATGTGACTAGAGGATTAAATCAGGAAGCCCCCTGACTTCCTGACAGAGGAGGACTAGAGGCTGAACCAATTACCAATGGCCATTGATTTAATCAACCCTGTCTATGTAATAAAGCCTCCATAAAAATCCCAAAGTACTAAGTTCTTAGAGATTCCAGGTAGGGAACATATGGCGGTATGAGGGTGACATGCCTAGAGAGGGCACAGGAGCTCTGCACCCTGTCCCCAGAACTTGCCATATGCATCTCTTCCATGTGGATGTTCCTGAGTTATATTCTTTTATAATATATCAATTATCTACTATGTAAATAGGTTTCCTAAGTTCTGTGGGCTGTTCTAACAAATTAATCAAACCCATGAGGAGGTCATGGGAACTTCTGGTCTACAGCCGGTTGGTCAGAAGCATTGTAAAAGCCTAGGATTATGGCATCTGAAAGGAAGGGCAGTCTTTCGGAATGAGATCTTAACCTGTGGGATCTGATGCTATCTCTGGGTAGGTAATATCAGAATTGAATTAAGCTGAATTCTCAGACATCCCCTGCTGGCGTACGAGAATTGCCTATTGGTGTGGGAACTCGCTCTGCCACACACCCACATATTGGAACTGAGTCCAGAACCCAAAATCATGGGCTGTAATTAAAATGCAATTTTAATTTGTCTCCCACTGTCCTTTAAATTTTATTCCATGGGGATATTGAAACTCACAACATGGCATCCACTCTCCTAAGAAGTCTCCTCCCAAATCATTCTTCTTACCCCATTAGATCTTGAAAGACATAATTCTCTTACCTTTTCTATGCATGTTATATATACAAATGATTATTTCACGCTCATTGTGGTATTAGATATTTATGGTATAAGTACCACCAGCAAAACCAGGACAGGAAGAACGCTAATTTAGTATCCTATTTTATATGCATCATCTCATCAAACCAGTCAATAATATTAACACGTGGATATTCTTATCTCCATTGTGCCAATAATAAAACTAGGACATATGAAGGTTAAGTAAATTGTGCAGAGTCACAGGATACTACAGATTATCATGGCTGGTTCCCTACATAGTCCTCAGTAGACAATAGTGGGGTTTGGTAACAAAGCCATTAATAGATATTACAGAGAGTAGAATTTTTAAGTCATGTTGAAACAGGAAAATGGGTATGCTACCCCAATAAAAAAAAAGTATACTTTTTATAGCTATTGTTTCATTTGGTAAACACTGAGTTGGGACTGCTTAAAATATTCGAATAAGACAACTATTTAGACTAGAATTTATTTTCAAGACATTTATTTAAAATGAGATTATCAGAGAAAAGAGATTTGTCTAAGTCAGATATGTACACATGATGCCCTTGTGTTCCCAGAAGAAGAGATGTAACCTCAAATTCAGAAATGTGTATATAGTCAACCAACACCCCCAGAATGATAATTCCTAAGGAGGGAAAACAGTTTGCAGAGGCAATAAGTTCCTTACATTACACCACTTCCATCCTTCCAATTACACATGCCACTTGTCATATTTTTCTTTCATAATCTGTTGGTATTGTGAGATTCAATTCTGACTGATTCTATGCCAATTGTGATTTAAAACACATATTCCGAAAGAGCTGATGTAGAATTCTTTAAGAAATGGAAAATATGCATATATACACATACATCTACATACCTATTAAGAGCTAGCTGCACACCAAATAAGCACACCCAGTTACAATTTTTATTTAACAATTTATTTTTCAGGGGAGAAAAATATGTGTTCACAAAACAATATTAGGGCACAGAGGCAGCAAGAATATACTTGCCATGTGACTTTTAAAAAGACCATAGACAGTATGTATAAATATATTCATCTTGACTTATAAGTCAAACATAATTATTAGAATGGGTGCTAAAAGAGTCAAATGGAGGATCTGAGAACATGGCAGAGGAGGAGGGGGACCCGGTATTCCCTGTGTCTTCCAAACAAAGAAGGACTGAAACCAAAGGACTCTCAACTCCAAGAGTCTGGGAGGAAAGGGGTTGGAGTCTATAAGGAAGAAAACGTGAAATCCAGAAAGTACCTGAATGAGTGTGTGAGCGAAAACTGGGGGAGATAAAACAGACAGGGAAGGTATGGAGGGGAGGGAACCCCTTCTGCGGAAAGACAAAGGGAAGAGAAAGAGCAGCTGGAAAAGCTTAGGGCGGATGGTATCCGGACAAGAGAACGACCTCGGACCAACGGAGAGGGAGCGTACCATCCAGTCTCTAACCACAGGGCTTTTGAAGAGAAGTTCCATTTCTAACAACAGAACTCTCTTCGCACTGGGGCCAGCAACGGCGGCGGCCCAGCCCGCGTCAAGGACAGGTACGGAGCCACCTCGGGATCTGGTGTTAGGCAGGGACGCAATTTACATAAGGGAAACCAGGCATAGCGAGTTTAAAAACTCAGATAAGCGTGGGGCATGCGACTGCCCAACAAATCGCACTACGCTTGCATCCTGGGCAGAGTGAGGATGGAAACAAAAGGGTGATTTGAGAATCCAGGTCTGTGAAGAAGGGGCTGGGGGGATGCCATTGTTGTCCCAATATCCACAAAGCCAGGCCCTAGGGTTCCATCTGCCAGGCGGGAGTGAAGGCGGGACCGCCTACACCAAACCACGCCCCTCCTCATAGGCGAGACGTCTTTCTATAGGAGCGATAGACAACAGACATTTAACCCACTCTCTCAACTCATGTTCTATGCCTCCTTCTTTGCTTTCCTATCTCTCTCTCTGGAATAATGACGCCACATAATTCATCTGGGTAACATCTATCTTCATATCTTTTTCCTCGCCTCCCTCCTTATTCTGATTTCTCTCCTCCTGGATTAAGCCTTTCAGTCTCTCTACCTGGTTAAAGTTCATTTTCTTCTTCTCCCCGCACCTGTCACTACTCTCTCTGTATATGCTCTGCCATCAGCACAGCACACACTCTGTCCTTAACGTGTAGCTGGTACTTCAGGTCGCATGCCTTCAGAGTGTCGTTTGTTACTCTTTTTCCTGTTGTGATCTGCTTGCCTGTATTATTTGTTGGTACGTTTGGGTATTTTTGTTTCCTGTTTGTTTGTCTGTTTTCCTTTCCAGGGCGACCTCAGGAAACAAACCAAAACACGCCTAGCCAAAATGACGAAACAGAAGAATTCTCCTCAAAAGAAATTACGGGAAGTAGTGATAGCTCAAGAATTAATGAAAACAGATATAAGCAACATAACAGAACACAAATATAGAATGACAATCATAAAACTAATCGCTGGGCTTGAAAAAAGCATAGAAGACAGCAGGGGGTTCCTCACTGCAGAGATCAAGGACCTTAAAAACGGTCTAGAGGAATTAAAAAAATGCTTTAAATGAGGTGCAAAACAAATTGGAAGCGGCCACAGCGTGGACTGAAGAGGCAGAAGAGAGAATAGATGAATTAGAAGATAAAATTATGGAAAAAGAGGAAGCAGAGAAAAAGAGAGAGAAACTGATTCAGGAACAGGAAAGGAGAATTCAAGAGCTGAGCGATGCAATCAAATGGAACAATATACGTATCATAGGATTTCCAGAGGAAGAAGAGAGAGAGAAAGGAGTCGAAGGGGTACTTGCACAAATCATTGCTGAGAACTTCCCCAACATGAGGAAGGAAATGGGCATGGAAATCCAAGAGGCACAGAGAACTCGTCTCAGACATAACCTGAATAGACTTTCTGTATGACACATCATAGTGAAGCTGGAAAAATACAAGAATAAAGAGAGAATTCTGAAAGCAGCTAGGGATAAAGGGGCCTTAACATACAAAGATAGACACATAAGGGTAGTAGCGGACTTATCTACAGACACTTGGCAGGCCAGAAAGGAATGGAGGAAATCTCAAATGTGATGAACAGGAAATATATGCAGCCAAGAATCCTTCATCCAGCCAGCCTGTCATTCAGAATGGAAGGAGAGATAAAGGTTTTCCTAAACAAACAAGAGCTGAAGGAATTCATCACAAATAAACCAGTCTTACAAGAGATCCTGAAGGGACTCTATGAAGGAAAGGTTGCAAGGAACACAGAGTACCAGAGACATCCTTACAAGCATGAAACCTACAGATAACACAGTGACTGTAAACCCATATCTTTCAATATTAACACTGAATATAAATGGACTAAATGCTCCAATTAAAAGATACAGGGTAACAGAATGGATTAAAAAACAAGACCCATCTATTTGCTGTTTTCAAGATATTCATCTTAGACCTGAGGACACCTTCAGGTTGAAAGTGAGGGGATGGAGAACTATCTATCATGCTACTGGAAGTCAAAAGAAAGCTGCAGTAGCCAAACTTATATCAGACAAACTAGACTTTAAAGGATGTAACAAGAGATGAAGAAGGGCATTGTATAATAATCACAGGGACTATCCAGCAGGAAGAGCTAACAATTATAAATATCTATGCACCAAATTCGGGGGCACCCAAATTTGTAAAACAACTAACTACAAACATAAGCAATCTTATCAATAGAAATGTGCTAATTGCAGGGGTCTTTAACACTCCACTCACGGTATTGGATAGATCAACTAAACAGAGAATCACTAAAGACACAATGGCCCTAAACAACACTTTGGAACAGATGAGCCTGACCGATGTCTTCAGAGTCCTTCACCCAGAAGCAAAGGAATTTACCTTCTTCTCAAATGCACATGGTACATTTTCCAAGAAAGACTAAATACTGGGGCACAAGGAAGCTCTGAATAAGTATAAATGAATTGAGATCATACCATGCACACTTTCAGATCACAATGCTTTGAAACTTGAAATCAATCACAAGAAAAAGTCTGGAAAATCCCCAAAAACATGGAGGCTAAAGAACAACCTACTAAAGAACGAATGGGTCAACCAAGAAATCAGAGAAGAAATTAAAAAATACATGGAAACAAATGAAAATGAAAATACAACAATCAAAATGCTTTGGGATGCGGCAAAGGCAGTCCTGAGAGGAAAATATATTGCAATCCAGGCCTATCTCAAGAAACAAGAAAAATCACTAACACAAAATCTAACAGCACACCTAAAGGAACTAGAAGCAGAACAGCTAAGACACCCCGAAGCCAGCAGAAAGAGAGAAATAACAAAAATCAGGGCAGAAATTAATCATATGGAAACAGAAAAAGTAGTGGAACAGATCAATGAAACCAAGAGCTGATTCTTTGAAAAAATAAACAAAATTGATAAACCTCTAGCCAGGCTTCTCAAAAAGAAGAGAGAGAGAACCCAAATAGATAAAATCACAAACGAAAAGGGAGTGATTACAACCTATCCCTCAGAAATACAAGCAATTATCAGGGAATACTATGAAAAATTATATGCCATCAAATTGGACAACCTGGAAGAAAAGGACAAATTCCTAAACAGCCACACACTACCAAAACTCAAATAGGAAGAAATAGAAAATTTGAACAGACCTATAACTAGTGAAGAAATTGAATCAGTTATCAAAAATCTCCCAACAAATAAGAGTCCTGGACCAGATGGCTTCCCTGGGGAATTTTACTAGACATTTAAAGCAGAGTTAATACCTATCCTCCTCAAGCTGTTCCAAAAAAACTGAGACAGGAGGAAAACTTTTGGACTCATTCTATGAAGCCAGCATCACTTTGATTTCCAAACCAGATAGAGACCCAGCAAAAAAAGAGAACTACAGGCCAATAACCCTGATGAATATGGATGCAAAAATTCTCAACAAGATACTAGCAAATCGAATTCAACAGCATATAAAAAGAATTATTCACCATGATTAAGTAGGATTCATCCCTAGGTTGCAGGGATGGTTCAATATTTGCAAATCAATCAATGTGATACATCACATTAACAAAAGAAAAGATAAGAACCATATGATCCTGTCAATAGATGCAGAAAAGCATTCGACAAATACAGCACCCTTTCCTAATAAAAAGCCTCGAGAGAGTCGGGATAGAAGGAACATACTTAGGCATCATAAAAGCCATTTATGAAAAGCCCACAGCTAATATCATCCTCAATGGGGAAAAACTGAGAGCCTTCCCCCTGAGATCAGGAACACGACAGGGGTGTCCACTCTCGCCACTGCTATTTAACATAGTGTTGGAGGTCCTAGCATCAGCAATCAGACAACAAAGCAAAATAAAAGGCCTCAGGATAGGCAAGGACGAAGTCAAACTTTCACTTTTTGCAGACGACATGATACTTCACATGGAAAACCCAACAGAATCCACCAAAAGCCTGCTAGAAGTGATCCATGAATTGAACAAAGTTGCAGGGTACAAAATCAATGTACAGAAATCAATTGCATTTCTATACACCAATAATGAAGCAACAGAGAGAGAGATAATGAAGCTAATCCCATTCACAATTGCACCAAAAACCATCAAATACCTAGGGATAAACCTAACCAAGATGTAAAAGATCTCTACACTGAAAACTATAAAAAACTTATGAAGGAAATTGAGGAAGACACAAAGAAATGGAAAAACATCCCATGCTCATGGATTGGAAGAATAAATATTGTTAAAATGGCAATACTACCCAAAGCAATCTACACATTCAATGCAATCCCAATCAAAATCACACCAGTATTCTTCTCAAAGCTAGAGCAAACAATCCTAAAATTTGTATGGAACCACAAAAGACCCTGCATAGCCAAAGTAATACTGAAGAATAAAACCAAGGCGGGAGGCATCACAATTCCAGACTTTAACCTCTACTACAAAGTGGTAGTCATCAAGACTGTATGGTATTGGCAAAAAATAAACACATAGACCAATGGAATAGAATAGAAAACTCAGAAATGGACCCACAAGTATATGGCCAACTAATCTTTGACAAAGCAGGAAAAAGTATCCAATGGAAAAAAGACAGCCTCTTTAACAAATGGTGCTGGGAGAACTGGACAGCAATATGCAAAAGAACGAAACTAGACAACTTCCTTACACCACTCACAAAAATAAACTCTAAATGGATGAAGGACCTGAATGTGAGACAGGAAACCAACAAAATCCTAGAGGAGAAAGCAGGAAAAAAACTTTTTTGACCTGAGCCACAGCAATTTCTTAGTCGACACATCTCCAAAGGCAAGGGAAGTAAAAGCAAAAATGAACTACAGGGACCTCTGCTTCTGCACAGCAAAGGAAACAACCAACAAAACTAATAGACAACCGACGGAATGGGAAAAGATAGTTGCAAATGACATATCGGATAAAGGACTAGTATCTAAAATCTATAAAGAACTTACCAAACTCCACACCCGAAAAACTAATAATCCAGTGAAGAAATGGACGGAAGATATGAATAGACACTTCTCCAAAAAAGACATTCGGATGGCCAACAGACCCATGAAACGATGCTCAATGTCACTCATCATCAGGGAAATACAAATCAAAATCACACTGAGATACCATTTCACACTGGTCAGAGTGGCAAAAATGAAAAAATCAGGAAACTATAGATGCTGGCAGGGACATGGAGAAGCAGGCGCCCTCCTACACTGTTGGTGGGAATGCAAACTGGTGCAGCCACTCTAGAAAACGCTGTGGAGTTTCCTCAAAAAAACGGAAATAGAACTGCCCTATGACCTAGCAATAGCACTGCTAGGAATCTACCCAAGAGACACAGAAATGCTGATGCATAGGGGCACATGTACCACGATGTTCACAGCAGCACTTTCGACAATAGCCAAATCATGGAAAGAGACCAAGTGTCCATCAACTGACGAATGGATAAAGAAGATGTGGCAAATATATACAATGGACTACTACACTCAATGAGAAAGAATGAAATCTGGCCATGTGTAGCAACATGGATGGAACTGGAGGGTATTATGCTAAGTGAAATAAGTCACTCAGAGAAAGACAGATACCATGTTTCTACGCACAGGTGGATTTTGAGAGACTTAGCAGAAAACCATGGGGGAGGGGAAGAGGGGGGAAAAAAGCCACAGAGAAGGAGGGAGACAAAACATAAGAGACTCTTAAATACTAAGAACAATCTGAGGGTTGAAGGGGGTGTGAGGGGGGGGAGGGAGTGAAGGGCACTGAGGAGGGCACTTGGTGGGACGAGAACTGGGTGTTGTATGGAAACCAATTTGACAATAAATTGATAAAAAAATAAAATAAAATAGCCAAATGATCCCATATACATAGAATATCTTGATTTCTGTCTCCCATTGCCCTTTAAATTTTATTCCATGGGGACAATCTTCCCTTGACCCTGGAACTTACAACATGGCGTCCACATTCTGCTACATAATCTCTTCCAAAATCATTGTCGAAGGACAGCTATTTTAACTTGAGATGCAATAATTATAATGACAGAAAAAACTTTCTTAATTGTTCCCCAAAACATAGATCCATTCATCCATCCTTCCACCCAACCTATCTATTTATCTGTCTAGATACATGTGTTCGTATATCTATATCTATCTATCTATCCATCTATCTGTAGACAGAGAAAGGAGACAGAGGACATAGGAAGGGAGAGGACACAGCCACGGAGTTTGAAGATAGAGAAGATGAGGAGGTAAAGTTACTTTTTTATAAATTTACAATATTTAGCATATAATTTAGCAACGATAAAATAAGCCAAAAAAACATAAACACATTCACCTCGAAATATAACTATGAAGCACCACCATCAAATTAAGGCCTGTAGCCAATTTAAATCTGAGTGAACAGCAGCAGAATGATGTGAATCTTCAAAACAAATACATAAGTTCAACATTAAACTAAAATATTTTCTAGACCAGCATTATGTTATCTAAAGGAACTTTCTGAGATAACTGCTCCTGAGCACTTGAAATGTGGCTTAGTGTGACTAGAGAACTGAATTTTTAAGTTTATTTAATTGTAATTAATTTAAATAGCTACATGTGGCTATGGTATTGTACACAGTGCAGAACACAAAAGAAAAACACCATCAGCTTATCACCCAACACTGTAAAATGTTTTGTAGGAGTTCCTGGGTGGCTCAGTCAATTAAGAAACCTACTCTTGATTTTGGCTCGGGTCATGATGTCACCAGTTGAGGAGTTTGAGCCCTGCATGGGGCTCTATGCTGACGACACAGAGCCTACTTGGGATACTGGATCTTGCTCTCTCTCTGCCTCTCTCAAAATAAATAAGCATTAGGAAAAAAACAGGAGGTACATTCCCCTTTATCAGGGATAGTTTTAGTTTTCTAGAAAAGAAGCTTTTTCTCCCCAGACAAATCCACCCCGAAATAGTAAGTTAAAAACACAAGACTGCCTACGGAAGTTCCCAGAATGACAAGAACCTAAGTCATTAAGAACTCTTGTAATCCAAATTTGAAGCTAGTGATTATGTTTCAAAATCCTACCAAAAAAGAACAAAGGAAGCAAGCAAGTTAAAAACTTCTATTCTATTCCCTGTGAAGCTATATCTATGAGCACTCCAAAGTCGCACGTTTCTCTCCACTCCTATGGAAATATGGAGATATATCTGACATACAACTTCGTATTAAGTTTAAGGCAAACCGCACGATTTGACAAACAGTACCGAATGATTACCAAAATAAGTTTAGTTAGCATCTATCTTCTCATCTAGCTACAATTTTTGTTTCTCCCTCCTGATGAGTTTGGAATCTAGTCCAGCAACTTGCTAACGTACCAAACAGCAGTGCTCACTACAGTCTTTACGATGCACGTTTCGAGGCACTTGAAACTTTTTACCCCTGCACACGCGTGCCCCCGAGCTCCAAACACGTTCGCGCCCGTGTTCCACGCGGCCCGCCCTTACCTTTCTCGCTGACGCTCTCGCTCTCCAGCTCCACGTCCTCGCAGCTGGTGTACTCCGGCGTGGACACGCCCTCCTCCTCGGAGCTGCTCACGGACATCTGCCGCTTCTTGCCGCCTCTCTTGGACCGGTGTGGCTTGGGCGGGGAAGGCCGCACGGACTCCGACTGATCAGAGCTCAAAGAGTCGTTCCGCAGCATGGTCTCCACCTTCTCGCGCTTGGACTTCCTGATGAGGACGGCGGAGCTGGGGTCCAGGCGGCTCTGCTTCCTGAGGGGCTCCTGGGCTTTGGGCTCCAGGGCTTCAGCGGGGACTGGCCCATGCCTGGGTGCCGGCGGGCTGTGGTTCGTCAGCTGCTTGGCGCCCGGCGTCCTGACTTCCGCAGTCCTCTCGGCCGAGTAGGCCCGCGGGGAGTCCGGCGGCGAAGCCCTGGCGGCAGGCGGTGCGCGCTTGCCCGCCTTGGCGTCGGGCGGCGCGGCGCCGGCCTCGGTGCGCGGGAGCGCCACGTCGCTGTGGCGCCGCTCGTGCCTCGCGCGGGACACCCGGGCGTGCATGCGCATCTGCTGCTCCTCCAGCGGCGGTTTCACCGGGTACCGCGCCAGGTTCGGATCGCTGCGGTACCTGGTCTGGTACTCCTCCTCCTTCCTTTGCTTCTCATCGTCCACCGCTTTGCGATCCTCTCGTTTTTCCGGCACGTCTGGGTAGTCCTGTGACCGCCCTTTCTCAAGCCGTCGGCTTTCCCGCCTTTCTTTCCGCTCGCGTTCTTCCACGGCCCCCTCTCCCGGCTGCACTGAGGACTTCGGCACGCGCTTCCGCTCGCTCTTCTGGGCGCCTTTGCCATTCTGCTCAGAGAGCCCTGGAGTCTTCTTCCTGTGATATACAAAGAAACGCAAGAAAAAAAGCAATGTGTAAAGCTAAAAATGAAGACCAGACCTAAGAAACCTCATTTCTTCACGTTCCATTTAAATCCTTTCAAATGATTCGTTATAATCTGATGTCTAAGCAATTTGATAAAGAACCACATTAAGCCTGTGTATTTGATTAGCTTTCTAAATAAAACTACATTACAGCAGCCGAAGGAACTTTAAAAACTGTTTTAACATTTAAAATTCCCTATAAATTAGATAAATGAAAACCACCAATAAATTAATAAATGAACCCGTTGTATGCTAACTTCTGCTTGTGAATGAAAGACTTAAAAATGTTTTAAATGAAACTAAGATATGTAAGATATAGTAGCAAAAGACAATACACATATCAGTTCAATTCTAAATATATATACTTGATATACATCTGGACAACACATATTGGCAATCTTTTATTATAATAGAAACCTTTAAAGAAATGTGAGTACAAGTATGTCCATTTTAAAAATCAAATTTAGTAGCACTTCTTTAATAGCAGGAAAAAAAAGTAATTTTAACAAGCTTATGTGCACCCAAACATTTAAGGAGTTGGTTACGGAAAAAAATGGCCAAACTTTAGCCTTTATTTTACCTTCCTTGGGCAACAGCGATATTGAAATGTTTCAAATTATTAGTCAATTTTTCTTCCTTCCCTTCCCTTCTTCCTTTTCCTCACCCTCATTTCAGAACACAGTACAAAAATAAAATAAAATAAAATAATAAAACAAACAAAACAAAAAACAAAAACGGTTTTGTTTCTACTTTTCTCTCCATCCCATTTAAGGTACTACAAAGATGAAAGGAAAGGAAAGGAAAGGAGTTTGTCAATCTTTGAATCTTGTAGATACTCAGTTGCCCCTTTCAGCCCTTTTTTTATACACTGGAGTGCACCCAATTTGGGAAAGTTCCAGCAACTATATCACAATTTACAAAAAAGTAAGGGTGCTATCTAAGCACTCTGACACTATACAATATACTATGCAATTAAGGTGGGAATAACCTAAGGCTTTTTTTTTTTTTTTTTTGAAATCCTAAGGCCCATAGAGGGCTTTCCAGAGGAAACATCTTTTGATTTCAAGTCCAAAAGCAGATGTTATGCATAAAAATTTCTATTATGGGTTACCAAAGTAGTAGTTACTACAATATGTTGTGGGGTCAGTTTGAGGAGGGGCTAGTAGTCGTGGAAAGAAAGGTTTTCAAACGGCACAGGTAAGCAAACGAGCCTGGCAAATGCTGCTAAAGACATTTAGTGCACATTGCACGTCTTCTGACGTGAAAGAGATTTTCATCAGAGAGTGGAATTGCAAGGGTGCCATTGTAGTCTTACGATGTAAGGAGCCAAATAGGAACATATATTAATTATCGAATACAGTTTTCAAACAAGTGTGATGATTGTACTGCAGACATTTAGTAGCTCATGAAGGCATTGCTGATCCTGTTAGAAGTTTATACTGAATAAATTTATTTTCCTCGAAATGCTGATAAATAATGCTTACCTTGCAAAGTTCACATGGGCATTAAAGGAGAGACCGTCTGTGAGAGTGCTTTGTGGAAAGAGCTTTATGATGGAAGGAGTTCTGCAGTCTCTCCGATCTTTGCTTCCCAGAGTATGCCTTTCCCCACCTCTACCTCTAATTAGTCCTTTTCCACTAACTCCTGATGAAGAATTCTTCAATAACTTTAAACACATCTCCTGCATTCTTTGGTCTCACTTCTCTCCCTGAAGTTGCCACCCATCTCTTCTTTTCCTTCTGTATCCCCAACATCCTCAGTATTTTCTTATGTGTTTATAGCATCAGAAGTAATTTATATAATCAGTAATAGCATTTGTTTCTATCAATCTTCTTCAAATTTAATTTAAAAGGTTAAAACAAAACGTTGCTTCTCAGTTCTTATTCTTGAATTCTTTGTATTTTTTTTTTACCATACGTCAAAAACAGGATTCATATTTTCCCTTTAGAAACCTTACAGCTCCAAATTCTTTTATTGACAGATATAATTTTCTGACCAATCCCAAACTGCACCTTTAATAGTTTTGTGTCTTCTTATCCCACAATAGTTTGTCACCAAAAGCTATCCATTATACCTTCACTGAAGTATCTCTAGTGTCCTTTGTGTGTTCTCTCCATATAGTTTAGGTGCATTCATTCTCTCTTTCTGAAATGACCTCCCCTATCCTGTCTACCTACCCTACAACTCCTGGGTATCCTGGAAGGCTTAATTCAGAAGGTACCTCCTCTTTCCTGTGGCTCCCAAAGTACTATATGTACCTTCCAGCTTTGATCAAATCAGCTTTCTGGTACAGTTAATTGCCCAGGTGTCTGTCTTCCCTGGGATCTGTCAGAAAAGGGGCCATGTTCTAATCATCTTTATACTCTGGTTCCGGCACAGTGTTTGCTAATAGTATACACATGACACTGGATTGATTAACGACTACATTCAGTGAATGTGAGGAGCTCCAAACTACCAATCTCATGACTAACAGGACTATGTCCTCCTTGGTAACACTGTCTCCCAGTGTGTAGCATCCTGTCTGGTTGTAAATGCATTGTTTGAATGAAGGAATGAATCAATGAAAGTAACTTATCTGATCATGTTAGCCCAACCCTCAGTAGCTTTCCATTATTCCTAGGATAAAATCTAACTCAGTCAACAGGCCCTGTATGACTTGGTCCCTGATACTTAACCAGTCACCTCTCCTCTGCTCTACCCTGCCCTCCTCCTCTGCTACTCACACTCCTGGCAGTGGATATCCTTTAGGTTCTCGCGTGAGAACTTGTTTCTTCAGGCCACGTGCCTATGCATATACTTGGAGTACTCATTCCATTCTTCACCTGGTTAATCCCTAGTTACTTGTCATAGCTCAGCATAAAAGATGTCCTCCAAGAGGGCTTTGGTAATATCCCTGTGTGTCCTCCACTGCACAGGTCATATGTCAGGTCATAGTCTCTTGGAGCACACTTTCTATTAAAGTGCTAATTCTATAAGTGAATAAATGATCTAAGAGGTTTTCTGAGTTCAAGGTAGGGAGTTAGTGACTGGTTTACCTCTGTGCATCTTAGGAAAGAAAAACTTTTCAATAAAGGTATCCTAAGGAATGACACATTCTAAAGGTAAACAAAGCACCTCAGCGCTGTTGTTGCCTTCCAAGTGGGCCTGAGAAATACCACCTCCACATATTCCTCTCAATAGCAGTAAAATTCCTGAAAATAGGTTTGCTCTCAATACAAAACCTTGTCTTTTGCTTACAGGGTTAATGAACCATTACCTCTCTCTTGGAGGTTCACTTCTAGACCTGGATGAAACCTGCTTCTGTTCGGGCCCCACGGCTTGCTGTGAGGACTCCACCCCTTTGCTCCTGTCTGGCTGTGCGCTGGGAGGAGCTGTGTCCTGGGAGGAGGCAGCTGCTGTGCTCAGGGGAGTCTGAGACCGTGATCGCTCTTGGAGCCGTGCTTTCTTTTCTCTCGGGACCTCAGAACCGGCACCTGTAGCTGTATCGCTTAGGGTTCCATCCTGACTTGGCTGCTGAGGGCCACTTCCAAAGAACCACGCCCCAGATTTGGTTAAGATTTCTTGTTGCTTTCGACATAAATTGCATACCCACATAACCTATTTGAAGAAGAGAGAACAATATAAATTTTCTATGCCATTTGGAAATGATGTATCTTTATCACATTAAAATATCTTTTAAGGAAAAGAAGAATGGTTGCCATCTTTATACTTATCCTGGCAAATTTCTAGTGAAAATGATCCCTGCACAAGTCAAGTACGTGAATGCCTGAACTGGCAACCATCTGAAACCACAGCGCCTCTAGGTTGCCAGAGTAGGGTTTTTTCTTGGTGTCTTAACTCCGTGATTCTAACTTTCATTTTACCACGTATCCATCACATTTTGTACGACTGACTCTGAAGTTTCATTTAAAATATCTGTTAGTAAAAATGTTCTAAGCAGGGTAGTTGATTGATTAGAAAAATGTAAGGAACTATGGAATTAATATTTATGTACATGAACCTCAATGTCTCGAAGGATTTAGAAAATATCTGTCTTCTCAAACATTATGCATTATTAAAGCCAATATTAAAAGATATTCATATGGAACAAACAATAAAAGGTAGGCACAAAAGGAAAGGTCAAGCTGTCTATCTTCTCTGGTTTATTAGTGATAAACTAACCTCAGGTTGATATTATGCTATAAAAGCTTCCACGCACATATTTACTAAAGCAATAAATTTGGGGCTGGATTAATTCATATGTGACTACTCTGATCTAGTTTCCACTAGAGGAGCTATTTTGGAACAGTCATCTAGCAACATATCCACTGATAAATTATAAGATGTATAACCACCTAAAATAAATCTATATATCAGCTCTCCTCTTGGTGACATTTAAAATGAATGCAATAACGGGGACGACGATGATAACAGAAATAATGAATAACAATAGCAGCAAAACATAGTAGACACAGAGCTAAGATAGGTGCCTAAGGCCTCATGAGACTTCTTTTCAAATACCACCAGTACCTCTGCTTTGTGGTATAATTCCGCCTCCCTGCATCAGTTGATTTCCTTTGAACACACTTCAATTTTCCTTTGTACTTGAAAAACTGCACCCACAGGAAAGGCTGTTCACCAAACTTCAGGCCCTTGTTTTCGCAAATACTGATTCAGTCAACAATTACTCAAAAATATCACATAAGGGTGAATAAATCCCAGATACGGTAAGTGAGAAAAAACATTAAGATAGTAAAAGACAAAGCCGTGTTTAGTTGGCAAAAAGAAGAAAATGTACCACTGAAAATATTTGAATGAATAGGAGAAAAACAACCATAGTTATAAAATAAGATAAAAGCTAAAGTGAGAATAAGAAAAAGAGAAAAGTTATATATTTTGAAGTTATATATTTTGAAGGAGGAGAGTAAAGATGAACTGTTAAGAACTGCTGCCTTTCAAGCAAGAAAACTCAAAAGAATTAATAATATAGGAAAAACTAAGAGATGTTTACTCTAAAAAGTTTAAGATTGACAAAGCTAATTCATTCCTCTACACTTCCTCAAGTCATGAGGAAACGAAGGAAACTAGATTCACAAAAGCAGTTAGTTGAATTCCCATATGCTAAGATGTTAAACAAGATAAATAGTGCGTTTCATAAGCCTATAACAAAATAAAGGAAATATGGAACACATCTGTAATTTACAGTGCTTCCCAAATAAGACTATACTGTGCACAATGTATCACAATATCTTTATGTCATGATAAGGTCCCTCAGAAGTTCCAATTAGTTGAACACAGTCTTATCAAGGGTAACATTATAAGGGGCACTACCCTAAGGTCAGGACTCTATGCACAGTGACAGGATTCTCCTCTGCCCAGACCCTGGAGGGGGACAGATAATGCACTTCCTCATGAGTTGTCTCTAGCTGACAAAACAGTAAAGAGAAGGTCTGAAATTATGCAATTCAAAGAGATTGATAATAAAAAAAAAAGAGAGAGATTGATAAGAATCTTGGACTATTTTGTATCACCCAAATAGACATTAAATTTGTATTTACTAAACTATAAGCAAATATTATTCATCATCAAAAGTAAGTCCTTTTGTTGTTGTTATTGTTTTCTGTTTTTACAAAATACTAAAGTACATTTAGAAATGTAAATTTCTTTTAAAACCAAACAGAAAATGCAATAAAATATAAAATTAATATAAAAATTATAAAATGGAGTTAAGTTAAAAAAAGAGGCAGAAAGGAGCATTAAATATGAATAAAAAGAAGGGTAAAGAAGAATCCTCACTTCTTTGTACATCTGAAAATTTTCTAGGAAATTATCATAATCTTATTTTGATAGTTTCATATTTTTAAGTGTTATAAAAATGGACCAGTGAAAAGTAATTGCCAGATTTGGATAGGTTCCAAATCTTGAATATGTGCAGAATTGCCACAGGAGTGATAAAAGCAGACAAATTATGGTTGTTGCCAAATTATTGTTGTTAATATTAATATTAAAATTCATTTAATTTAATTTCAGATTGATTCAAAAGGTTACAGTTAGTAAGTAGAAGCAACTACTTTAATATTTTCAAAATATTACTTACCCACATAAGTCTGGATATTTCATTAATTTTGTCTATTTTTAACATAAAAAATAGGGTTTAAGTCCAAAATTTTCCTATGTTTCATTTCCTTGTGTACATGTTTTTAAATTTGTATTTCAAAATTAATTATAAGTGTGGTCAATCTATTCTCCATTCTGAAAGCAAAATTAACTATAAAAAATAAAAAAATATTTTTTATTAAGATACTAGCTTCCAGTCTTTGCCATTATATAAATTACTCTTGTCACAAGCTCACAAATGAAAAAGAAACTGTTTATACAAGTTGTAAAGAAAATAGATGACAATACAATAGAACATTTGTTATTGTACCTTTCAACACAGTTCTCTTCAAACATCTCAGGTAGGTATAAAATGAGCCAATCAGTTGCTAAGAAGCAACACATTCATGTATGTTTGCAAAGTCTCTTTTTGAATTTAGTATCACGCATTATGCTTGCCTGCAACTATAGATAATCCAAAAAAAATGGGATAATAATCCAAAACTGGGATGGGGAGCCTTTCTTAACTGTTTTTGTTTTCAAGATACAAATATTTCTACAAAAAAAGAGGCAATTTATTTAAAATACACACACACAGACACACACACACACAAGGTCTTAAATTTAAAGACTGCACCATGCAGGATTATACCCTGATTAAGTACCCTGGGATGTGTTCCAAACTAATCTACACCAAAGTCTGTGTAATACCTTATCTTAAAAATTTATAGACGTTAAGCAACCAAACACAAACTTAAATGAAAGCTTATTGTGATAGAACATGCCTTCTGAAAATCCACACCATACATCAGAAATTTGAAGAACACTGGAAAATACTTTTGTGAGAGAGAGAGAGAGAGCAAGAGAGAGAGAGCATGAGTTGGGGAGGGGCATAGAGAGAGGGAACACAGAATCCAAACAGGCTGCCAGGCTCTGAGCTGTCAGCACAGAGCCCTACACAGGGCTCAGACCCACGGACTGGGGGATCAAGACCTGAGCTGAAGTCAGATGACACCCAGGCACCCCTGGAAAATTTTAGTCAAAACTTTTGCAATAACAACATTTTAAATTGCATCTAGGGAATTTCAATAGACCATTTGATGGCAGAAAAATGATATTCAGATGTAAGAACACTTTATACTTTTCCATAAAATGTTACAGATCCAGACGTGCAGAGCAGAAGAAATGTGTTGTTAAGATTTATTTACTCTCCAAGATATTACTAAGGTGATTATTGATGACGATGAGGTACAGAATTCCTATGTTAACACAGTTGTCTTGTTTAGAAAAATCTGGGGCACCTGAGTGGCTCAGTCGGTTAAGCCTCTGACTCTTGGTTTCAACTCAGGTCATGATCTCACAGTCCATGATTTCGGGCCCCACATCCCACTCTGCACTGATGGCACAGAGCCTGCTTGGGATTCTCTGTCTCCCTCTTTCTCTGCCTTTCCCCCAGTCAATCTCTATCTGTCTCTGTCTCAAGATAAATAAATAAACCTAAAAAAGAGAAAAAAAAAATCCATCTGAGGTATTTAGTACTGTAACATAAAGAATAAATATAAGCATGAAGATTTTTTACAAAGATAAAATGAGAAATACTGACTTTTATTTAATACAGCATTAAAAAATAGTTACACTATCATTTTGAAAAACACGAAAAATAAAACAGGAGATATTCAGTGTTACTATAGATGCTGCATTTTCTGAATATTTTTATTCATTTTCCTTACTTTATTCAGAGAAGGCACTCATGCTAGCAAACTGGGGACAAAATTATTAAGGTGATATTTCAACTTTTTTGACAATAGTAGATGAGACAGTAGAAAATGATTACTAAGCAGATGAAAATAAGAGAGATCCCTTTGTTACTTGTTTCAGAGAGAGAGAGAGAGAGAGAGAGAGTTTCTCCCAGACTTTTGTGACTGCTCTTGCTATTTCATTAGTTTATTTTTTTCCTTTTGGAAGTTTTATAAAATACATGAGCAGAGAAGTGACCTGATATATCTCAGGTTTTAATAGGGTCCCTCCGGTTGCTGGGTTAAGCTGAGCATAAAAGGTAGGGAATTCATTGTGGAATATTTGCAAACCGATTTCTTTTTCTTTTTTTTTTTCTAATAATTTATTGTCAAATTGGTTTCCGTATAACACCCAGTGTTCATCCCAACAAGTGCCCTCTCTATGCCCATCACCCCCTCTCCTCCCTCCCACACCCCCCTATCCCCTCAGTTTGTTCTTAGTCTTTGAGAGTCTCTTATGTTATGTCTTCCTCCCTCTCTGTGGCTTTTTTTTCCTTCCCCTCTTCCCCTCCCCCCTGGTTTTCTGTTAGGTCTCACAAAATCCACCTATGCGTGGAAACATATGGTATCTGTCTTTCTCTGCCTGACTTATTTCAGTCAGTATAATACCCTCCAGTTCCATCCATGTTGCCACACATGGCCAGATTTCATTCTTTCTCATTGCTGCGTAGTATTCCATTGTGTATATATGCCACATCTTCTTTATCTATTCATCAGTTGATGGACACTTAGTCTCTTTCCATGATTTGGCTATTGTCGAAAGGGCTGCTATGAACATTGGGGTACACGTACCCCTGTGCATCAGCAGTCCTGTATCTCTTGGGGAGATTCCTAACAGTGCTATTGCTGGGCAATAGGATAATTCTATTTCCATTTTTTCCATGAACTTTCACACAGTTCTCTGGGTATTTATTGGAGGAAAAGGAAAGCACTAACTTGGAAAGATGCACTGAAGGGGGTCAAAAGGTACAAACTTGCAGTTATAAAACAATTTATAGGGATATAATGTACAGCATAGTTACTAGAGTTAAAAATAATGTATTGCATATTCGAAAGTTGCTAAGGGAGTAAATCTTTAAAGTTCTATCACAGAAAAAATTTTGTAGCCAAGTATGCAAAGATATGTTAACTAAAGTTATTGTGTCAATTATATATATATATAAAACAACCCAAATCTCTTAGAAACATAGAAGCAAAAATATTTCCAAAAATAATTAGTAAATCTACAGAAAACCTACCACTAACATTACACTTGATGAAAGCACAAAGCTTTCTACCTAAGATCAGGAACAAGGCAAGGATGTCTGCTCTCAATACCACTATTAACCATTGTTGTAGAGATCAAAACAAATATAATAAGGCAAAAATAAGAAATAAAACATAAATTTTGAAAAGGAAAAAGTAAATCAATACTAAAGCCATGATATAGAAAATCCTAAAGAATCTACAAAACATTACTGGAACTAATAAACAAACTTAGCATGTCATAGGATGCCAAAGTCAATAGCAGAGTATAAAATCAATATACAAATATAAATTTTATTTCCATATACTAGCAGTAAACAACTTTAGAACTATTTTCTTAAACATCATTTATAAAAACATATAAAACTGATACCTACCAGTAGATTTAACAAAATATGTGCAAAAGGTCTACACTAAAATTTATACAACATTCCTGAAAAAAATGTATGAAGATTGCTATGGACTGGACTGCATTCCCTTCAAAGTTCATACGTTGAAGAACCAACCACAAATGTGACTGTATTTGGAAATAGGGCCTACCTACAAGGAGGTAATTAAGATTAAATGAGGTCAAAAGACTAGGTCCCTGACCGGACAGGATTAGGATTAGTGCACTTCTAAGAGACAGCAGAGAGCACTCACTCTCTCCACCCAGCCCCCTCTCCTCCCTGCTTTTTCAAGCACAGAGAACAGGCCAGGTGTGTACACAGCCAGAAAAAGAGACCTCTCTTCTCTTTTATTTTTTTAGCCTTAGAATTTTAATCTGATTCTTTTATATAGTTTCTAGTTCTTTTTTTAAATTCTATCTTGTCCACCTAACAGCAGACCAAGGCTGCTGGCATTTTAACCTTAAACTTCTCAGTCTCCAGAACATAAGAAATTTCTGTTGTTTAAACCACACAGTCTATGGTATTTTTTTATGGCAGTTCGAGCAGACTAATACAAAAAATAAAAAATAAAAATAAGTGGAAGTATATATAATCTTTATTGATTGGAAAAGTCAGTATTGCTTAGATGCTATTTCTCCCAAAAGGGAGGTACTGGGTAGAAGACTACAGGTCAAGAGAGAGAAGTTTGGTTGAGTTTTCTCTATGCCTTACTGGTAGGTAGTTGAGACAAGACTTTATCTTTGTACAGATGCCCTTGGGTGGAGTTCTCATAAGTGTTCTCCTAGGGCCCTAGTAGTACCATTTCTTCCCCTTATTCCTATCTACTAGATAGTTCATGGCTTCGCAGCTTTAAATGACTCAATCCATGATTGGATTAAGCAATCTGCTTCTATCCTTACTGCCCGGAAAAGGCCACAGTACAGTATTTTTGATGCATAATAACATTACAAGAGCCTCAAATTATATCCATGATTTTTCATAAAAAATGTAAGACATCCATACAAAACTTGCTACAACATCAAAAGGCAATGCCACTTAAAGAGACAAAGACAGAGAAAGAGAGATGGATACAGAAAGACAGAACAGATGAAGAGAGAGTGGGAGAGGAATAAAGAGTAAGAGCGAGAGAAGGACACACTTAATGGAAACAGGCTCACAGGAGATCCAGATATGGTAGTTATAAGATATGTATTTCAGTACGTAGTTCAATACGTTCAATAAGTCAGGTGAGAACCTAACAGAGACAGAGAATTTAAACAGAGAACCAGAGGGGCGCCTGGGTGTCTCAGTTGGTTAAGCGGCCAACTTCGGCTCAGGTCATGATCTTGCAGTCTGTGAGTTCGAGCCCCGCGTCGGGCTCTGTGCTGACAGCTTAGAGCCTGGAGCCTGCTTTGGATTCTGTGTTTCCCTCTCTCTCTGCCCTTCTCCTGCTCACACTCTGTCTCTATGTCTCAAAAATAAATAAACGTTAAAAAAAATTTAAAAAAAAATAAATAAACAGAGAACCAGAAACTATGCAAAAGAATCAAATTGAAATTCTAAGGTTAAAAAACAAATATAGTAAAACAATTAAGAATTCAGTAGATTGGTATACTTTCAAATTAGACAAAACAGAAGATAAAATTAGTAAATTCAAATTAGGTTTAAATGTGCAGGATGAAGTAGAGAAGGGAAAAAGAATTGAAACACAAAATAGGGATAATCATAAGAGATATATAAAACATGGTGAAAAGGTTTAACATATATGTAATTGGAGTCCTAGGAAGAGAGATTAAAACGTATGGAGCAGAGGCAATACCTGAGGCCATGATTTTCAAAACCCAACTGCTATGGGTAGAATGCTTGTGTCTCCTCTATATTCATATGTTGAAGCCCTAATTCCCAATATGACAGTATTGGTGGACTTTGGGAGGTATAGGGATTTAGAAGAAGTGATGAGGGTGGGAGTCCTATAATGGGATTAATGTCTTTATAAGAAGAAGATGAAATAAGAGCTCTCTCTCCCCACTGGGTGAGGAGAGAGGAGAAAGTTGCTGTCAGAAAAATGGTTCTTATTAAAAATCAAATCACCCTGCACCTTGATACTGAACTTCCTAGCCTCCAGAACTGTGAGAAATAAATGTTTGATATTTAAGCCACCCAGATTATGGTATTTTGTTATAGTAGCCAAAGGCGACTAAAACACCAATTAGAAATTTCATACCAAGATTTGAGAATTGCTGAATAAATACAAAAACAAAAAAAATAAAATAAAAATAATACATAAGCATGTCATAATGAAACTACAGAAAACCAAAAGCAAAAATTTTAAAGTAGCCACAGGGAAAAAGATATATTATTTTCAAAGGAGTAATCATAAAATTGACAACTGACCTCTCAACAGAAGTTAGAGAATATATAGTTATATATTTGGTGATAAAGACAAATAAATGCCAAATATAATTCTATAATAGTGAAAAATATCTTTTAAAATAAAGGCATTTTGATTCTAACAAAAAGTGAATGTGTTATCAGCAACCACAGTAAAGAAAATATTGAGAGTTTTTAAAAGAAGGAGAATGATGCTAGATGATACCAAATGCTAGAATGAGGTGGAAACAAAGATGGGAAATGTTGGAAAGCAAAAATTTGTAAATTTAAATGGAGTCTGATGATAAACAAAAATAACTTAAAATATGAATCTTATAAACTAAAACATAATAATAGCATTAAATGTTGGAAGAGATAAACTGTATTAATCTGGTATAAGGTTCTTGTATATTCTAAGAAGTGGTAATTATATTAATATACATTAAGCTTCATAAGATTTTGTGGATAATAAAGAATGTATTACTAATGAGCTAGTAGAAGGATAAAATGTTTAATATAATTAATTCAAAAGTAAGGTAGAAAATAGAAAATATAACGTAAGATGACACATTTAAAGCTAAATATAATGTCACTTTATGGAATGTACACAAAATAAATGTTCGAATTAAAAGGGAAAACAGTCAAACTGAATTTTGTAAACCACGTAACTGAACTATTTGCTAATTAGAAGAGATTCTCCTTGAATATTAGGATACAGAGGGATTAAATGAAGAAAAATAAAAGAAATATCATGCAAACGCTAACCAGAAGAAAGCTGGTAGAGTTACAATATCAAAACAAGGAGAGTTTGTGTAAGAAACCTTACTAAAGATAAAAAAGAAGTGCATATTATCGTGATATAAGATTAATCCATCATAAAGACACTAAATTCTAATTTTATATATACATTAACAACATAATGTCAACGTATATAAAGGAGAACTTGACAAATAAAAATAGGCAAATTACAAGGATAATGGGAAATACAAACACATCTCTAAGTGACTGACAGAACATGCATAATAAAAATCAGTAAGGATATAGAAGAATTGAACAAAATTTGGCTTCACTGATACATATAGGTAGAATTATGCTCATTAGTTGCAAAATAATAAATGTGTAATGTGCTATCTATATACTAATGCAATCCTCCGCCAACATACACAAAAAATCCCACCCGCCAAGTCTTTCTAGGAATGTATACGGTCACTCTAAAATTATTGTCGGAATGCTAAAGGCCAAGAGAACCAAGATGATATTGACAAAATAATTTCGAAGACCTACATTGTTTTTATTCCATTATCTCTGTATTCCATCAGGCAAAATGCTTCTTAAACCATCAGTTATCAGGCCAATTGGACAGTTATTCCTCTTTTATTTAAGATATATGATTCTTATCTATTCTAAAAAATATACTTCCATATAAGATAACTGTAGTGTAAGATCTGAGAGTTGATCCTTTTCTTTTTTTAATTGAAGTATAATCAACATACAGTGTTATATTATTTTCAGGTATAGAACAAAATGATTCAACAATTCTATGCATCACTCAGTGCTAATCCCAGTAAGTATAGTTCTCCTCTGTCACCAAACAACACTTTTACAATCTTATTGACAATATTCCCTATGCTGTACTTTTTCATCTCCATGACTTATTTATTTTGCAACCGGAAGTTTGTACCTTTTAATCCCTTTTACCTCTTTTCCCCATGCACCACCCCCACACCTCCCTTTGAGCAATCATCTGTTTGTTCTTTCTATTTAAGAGTCTGGGGTTATTTTACCTCTGTTTTCCCTTATTTCTTATTTTGTTTTGTTTCTCAAATTCCACATATGAGTGAGATCAAATGGTATCTGTCTTAGCATTAAATCCTCTAGATCAATCCATGTTGTTGCATATGGCATGGTCTCAATCTTTTTTAGGGCGAAGTAATATTCCATTGCATATAAATACCACACCTTCTTTAATCACTTATTTATCAATGGACACCTGGCTTGTTTCCATATCTTATTTATTGTAAATAATGCTGCAATAAACATAAGACCACATATATCTTTCTAAATGATTGTTTTCATATTTCATATTTGGGTAAATACCCAGTAGTATAATTATTAGATCATATGGTATTTCTATTTTTAATTTTTTTTTGAGGAAACTCTGTACTGTTTTTACACAATGACTATAACAATTTGCATTCCTACCAACATTGCAAAATGGTTCCTTTTTCTTACATCCTCACCAACATGTTATTTCTTGTCTTTTTGATTCAGGCCATTCTCACAGGTATAAGATAATATTGTGATTTTGATTTGTATTTCCCTGATGATGAGTGATGCTGAGCATCTTTTAATGTGTCTGTTGGGCATCTGTATGTTTTCACTGCAACCTGACTGAATTCATTTATCAGTTCTAGTAGCTTTTTGATGGAGACTTTAAAGTTTTCTATCAGGTCATCTGCAAATAGTGACTTTAACTTCTTCCTTACCACTTTTGATGTCTTTTCTTTCTTTTACTTGTCTGATTGCTGAGGCTAGGACTTCCAATACTATGTTGAATAAAAATGGTGAAAATGGACGTTGTTGTCTTTTTCCTGATACTAAAGCAAAAACTCAGTTTTTCACCGTTGAGTACTATGTCAGCTGTGAGGTTTTCACATATGGCCTTTATTATGTTGGTTATGTTCCCTATAAATCTACTTATGGAGGATTTTTACCATGAGTAGATGGTGTACTTTGTCATTTTTGTCATGCTACTTTTTTGGCATTTATTGAGAGGATCATATGGTTTTTATCTTTTCTTTTGTTAATATGGGGGCACCTGGGTGGCTCAGTCGGTTGAGCGTCCGACTTCGGCTCAGGTCATGATCTCGCGGTCTGTGAGTTCAAGTCCCGCATTGGGCTCTGTGCTGACGGCTCAGAGCCTGGAGCCTGCTTCGCATTCTGTGTCTCCCTCTCTTTCTGCCCTCCCCTGCTCATGCTCTGTCTCTGTCTCAAAAATAAATAAACATTAAAAAATGTTTTTTTATTTAATATGATGTATTATATTAATTGATTTGTGAATTTTGAAGCACTCTCTCATCCCTGAAATAAATGTCATTTGATCTTGGTGAATATATTTTTGAATTCAGTTTGCAATATTTTGTTGGGGATTTTTACATCTATGTTCATCAGAGATATTGGCCTGCAGTTTTTTTTCTTGTAGTGTCTATCTGGTTTGGATATCAGGGTAATGCTGGCCTTATAGAATGAATTTGGAAGCTATTCTTCCTCTTCTATTTTTGGAGTAGTGTAAGAAGGTATTAACTCTTCTTTACATGTTTGTTAGAATTCACCTGTGATGCCTTCTGGTACTGGACTTTTGTTTGTGGGGAGTTGTTTTTTTTTTTTTTTTTAATGATCCAATTTCTTACTAGCAAGCAGTGTATTCAAATTTTCTATTTCTTTGACTCAGTTTAGAGATTTTATGTTTCTAAGAATTTATCTATTTATTCTAGGCTCCCCAATTGGTTGGCATATAATTTTTCATAATTTTTTCTTATAATCTTTTGTATTTCTGTTGTGTTGTTATTTCTCCTCTTTCACTGCTGATTTGATTTATTTGAATACTCTCTTTTTTTCTCATGATGAATGAGACTTAAGGTTTATCAATTTTGTTTATCTTTTCAAAGAACCAGCTCCTGGTTTCATTGATCTTTTCACTGTTTTTTGTTTTTGTTTTTGCTTGTTTGTTTTGTTTTTTGTTTTAGTCTCTATTTCACTTATTTATGTTCTAATCTTTTTATTTCTTTTCTTCTACTGGCTTTTGACTTTGTTCCTTTTCTGGTTCTTTTAGGAGTAAAGTTAGATTATTTATTTGAGATTTTTCTTGTTTCTTGGAGTAGGACTGTATTGCTATAAAATTCCATTTTTGATCTGCTCTGCTTTTGCTGCATCCCAAAGGTTTTGGAACATTGTCTTTTCCCTTCTTTTGTTTCCATGTATTTTTAATTTCCTCTTTCATTACTTGGCTAATCCATTCATTATTTAGCCTCCAAATATTTGTGTTCTTTCCAGATTTTTTTCCTGTAATTTATTCCAGTTTCATACAGTTGGGGGTCAGAAAAGATGCATGGCATGATTTCAGTCTTCTTGAATTTACGGAGACTTGTTTCATGCCCTAACATGTGATCATCTTGAAGAATGTTCCATGTGCACTAGAAAAGAATGTGAATTCTGCTGTTTTAGATGGAATGTTCTTTATATGTGTGTTAGGTCCATCTGGTCTAATCTGTAATTCAAAGCCATTGTCTCCTTTCGGTCTGGATGATCTATGCATTGATGTAAGTGGGGTGTTAAAATCCCCTACTATTATTGTATTTCTATCAATTTCTCCTTTTAAGTCAATTAAGAGGTGCTCTCATATTGGGTGCATAGATATTTGTGATTGTTATCTTGTTAGATTGATTTCTTTATCCTTATGTACAGTCCTTTGTCTCTTGATAGGGTCTTTCTTTTAAAGTCTATTTAGTCTGATATACATATTGCTTTCCCCAGCTTTCTTTTCAATTCCATTTGCATAGTAAATATTTTTCCATTCCTTACCTTTCAGTCTGCACATGTCTTTAGATCTGAAGTGAGTGTCTTGTAGGTAGCATAAAGATGAGTCTTACTTTTTTATCCATTTAGTTGCCCTATGTCTTTTTATTGGAGTATTAAGTCTATTTACATTTAAAGTATTTACTGATCAGTATGTACTAACTGCCATTTTGTAACTTGCTTCCTTATTGTCCTTGTAGTTCTACTCTGTTCCTTCCTTCTTTTTGTGCTCTCTTCTTTTGGCTTTATTGTTTTTTTATTGTTATGCTTGGATTCCTTTCTCTTCGTGTGTGTATCTATTATAGTTCTTTGATTCATGATTATCATTAATTTCATATATAACATCTTATGTGTATTGTAGTCTATATTAAGTTGATGGTAGCTTAAATTTGACTCCATTCCAAAAGTACTAAATTTTTACTTCTGCCTCCATATTTTATGTAGATAGTGTCATATTTTATATCCTTTTATTTTCTGAATGCCTTGACTGATTTTTGTAGATCTAATGCTGCTTTTGCTGCTTTTGTGTTTTAACTTGCATACTAGTTTTATAATCTACTACCTTTATCACATGTTTGCATTTAACTTTTTTTTTTTTTTCCTTTCCTGATTTTCTTACCTCTATTTATGGACTTTTCTTTATACTCAAAGTCTTTCCTTTAACGTTTCTTATAGGGCTGGTTTAGTGGTGAGGAACTCCTTAACTTTTATTTGCTTAGGCAACTCTTTATCTCTCCTTCCATTCTGAATGATAGTCTTGCCAGGAAGAGTACTCTTGGTTGCAGGTTTTTTCCTTTAAGTATTTTGAATATATCATGCCAGTCTCTTCTTGCCTGCAAAATTTCTGTGAAAAGTCGGCTAAAAGTTTTTATGGGATTTCCCTTGTATGTAACTGTTTTCTTTTCTCTTGCTGCTTTTAAAATTCTCTCTTTATCATTGCTTTTGGCCATTTTAATTATTATGTGTCTTGGCATAGAGCTCTTTAGGTTAATTTTGTTAGGGGCTCTCTGTGCTTCCAAGATCTGGATGTTTGTTTCCTTCCCCATAGTTGGGAAGTTTGCAGCTATTATTTCTTCAAATAAATTTTCTGCCCTTTTCTCTCTTCTTTTTCTGTGAAATGTGCAATTATTATAAAGCAAAAATTATTACCCTCATTGAGGTCACTGAGTTCCCTTGACCTATTCTCATTTTTTACAATTCCTTTTTCTCTTTGCTGTTCAGCTTGCTTGCTTTTCTATTACCCTGTCTTCCAGATTGCTGATCTGTTCTGCATTTCCTGAATGCATCAATAGCATTTCCTGCTATTGATTCCCTTGAATGTATTTTTTATTTAGATTATTGAGTTCTTAATCTCTGTTGTTTTTCTCTCTCTCTCCCTCTGTATTGAAGGTCTGAGATCCTCCACTCTTTTCTCATGCTAAGTGAGTACTTGTGACCATTACTTTGAATTCTTTGCTGGGTATATTGCTGTCTCCATCTCATTTAGCTCTTTTGCTATCATTTTGTCTTGTTCTTTCATTTGGGATATATTCCTATCTCATTGTTTTCTCTAACTCTTTGTGTTTGTTTCTATGTATTTGGAAGGTCAAGTACGTCTCTTGATCTTGAATGTAGTGGCCTTATAAAGAAGAGGTCCTGTGGTGTCCTGAGCACAATGCCCCCTGGTCATTAGGACCACGTACTCTAATGGTGTCTCCTATGTGGGTGCATATGGCCTACTGTTGTGGCTGAATCATATTTGCCTCCAGTCTAGTTGGGTGCATCAGTCAGAGTTTGGTCCCTGTGCTGTTGAGGGCCTGTCTGAGGCCACCTCAGGCTTTTAGTTGGATGGTGTCAGCAGTCAAGGTACTTGTCTGCATTCAGTCTTTCTGCTGCAGTTGCATGTACATGGAGCTACATGGCATTGTCCCTGCACTACTCCCTGAAAAGCTTTTGCTGGTGGGCCAGCCCAGCAGTGAGATGAGATGTCTGCCCTTAGTTCTTCTGTTAGGGCTCTAGTTGCTCCAAACTGCAGGACACTCTCCTTACGCTGCCAGTTAAAAGCCTCTGGCATGCTGGTATGTGTAGTTATCCCCTCCCTCCCACCCCATCACCAGGGCGACAGTCACTTCAAAGTGGTGCCAGTCCCTGCCAGGGATGCTTGCAGGTTATGTCTGGACAAGAGCTGCTTTGGAGGAATGCCTCTGAGTGGGGCAGGTCTGCATGGGACGTGAGGGCAGGGCATATGGTCCTAGCAAGATAGGCGGTGTGTTTGTGCTGGTTCCATGTGTCCAGCTATCTAGGTTAGGGGAGGGGAAGAGAAATGGTGCCCACCAGCACCTTTTTTCTTAGAGAAGTCTCCTAAAGATCTCTGCCCCTCCAGTGCACGTTCTGAAATTATTAAATAAATCTCTTTCATAAATACCCCTGGCACTGTTCAAACTGCTACCTCTATTCTGTGTGTTGGCCAGGTTATTTGTGAGGCTAGCTCTTTAAGGGCAGGGACTCAGTCTCCTATTGCCCTCCAGCTCTCCTGGAGCTAAGTCCACAGATTTTTAAGGTACTCAGAGGTAAGCCCCACTGATTTAAAAATCTTGTAAAGTTAAGCACCATTGGTTTTCAAAGCCAAATGTTATGGGATCTGGTCTTCCCAGTGGGAATCCCCGTGCCCAGGGTGCCTGGTATGAGGGTCTGACCCTCTTTCTTCTTCATGCTTGTGGTATCCCTCCCTTTGTGGTTAGTCTTACCAGGGGTTTGGTTCTCAAACACATCTCTGCCCCTCCTATCCTATTCGATGTGGCTTCCTCTCTACAGTTAACTGTAGGTCTGTTCTGCCAGTCTTCTGGTCACTTCCAGGTTTACATGTGTGCCTGTTATCTGGGTGTGCTGGTGAGAGAAAGTGAGCTCAGGATCCTCCAAGTCGGCCAGCTTCCTCTTTCTCCCATCCTTTCCTTTAAGGACCAGGATATCTGCTGAACAGGGATCCCATCTGAACATAAACTCACATTCAGAACATGATTATATCCAAAAAGCTTTGCATAGACAGCTACAGGGTTTTAGTAGCCAAGGTGCAGACATGGGACTTTTCAGAGGGTTGAGGAAACCAGAGAAGTGGACTTTGTAGCTATAAACTTATAAGAAGATTTGAATGGTAGTTTTGATAAATTGTGAGCGGCTGACTGTAGAGAAATTCCTGGGTTCACAGTCTTAGCTCCCCCCACCTCCACTTTTGTGGACTTTACATCTAGGAAACCCACCATGTTCTCACAGAGAACAGCCAAGAAAAAAATCCTCATGTTTCCCAGAAGAAAAGCTGAACAAACTGAAAACCAACTCTTCTTAGATCCATCAGAGAATGTTTTTTTCTTTCTTTCTTTTTTTTTTTTTTTTTTTTGTAATGCAAGTGCATTGAATGCTTAAGGTTTATTTGCTGAGGCATCCACTTCATAGATGGCTATCTAATAAACACAGGGCCAGTCACAGACTAGATAAAGAACCAGCCCACCTCCTGACCCTGAGGCTCCTTTGTTTATGAGGTTTTGGTTGATTTCCATAACTGACCATTTGGACTGTCTATTTTTTCTCTTCCCTTGCTTTAAATTCCTGCCGTTATGTTTGAAATTCACCAGGAAACAGTGAGCCCCGGACTCCAGGCCCTCATGCTACACTCCAGTAAAAGCAAAACGCCTAGCCTGCACGCTCTTACTCCTGCCCTTGCCCCAGCCTCACGCTGTCTGTCTGTCTCTTTCTCTCTCCTCAGTGTGTGGCCTCGGGTATGCCATGTAATTTCCAGGATTCGTAAGTAATAATTTTTTTTTCAAAGTTTCCTGATGCTAAGGGTGTCTTCTAATCGTAAGAACCACAAAGACTGCGCCGGCCACAACACTGGTTATAGACAGGCTGAGACTGGCACACAACTACACCTGCAAAAGATTCACAATGACTATATATCTTGGATTTTCTGGTACTCTTATACTGATAGAATTTAATTATTTCAATAAATATAGATTAATAACATGTTAATTATATGTAGATAAATGATTATGCATTTGTAAGAAATTTCACATTAACTAATTAACCGGTTTATTTTTCCTTTAACTTCTCATGGCATGTTTTTGATACATTTTTTATTTTCATATTACTCTCTAGCTTTTTTTGCAGTTATCCTCCCTATTACTGCAGCTCCTTGAATTCAAGTCTTATTTATTTTCTTTTAATTCTATAGACCAACTATCCTACGCCCTAGACATAATTTATGTTCAATAAATTTCTGTTGGATTGTTCATTTCTTTTGCATTTTAGAGCTGTACAAAGACTATATCCATCCATTGGTCAGCTGTCAGTAAGCAGAGCAACATACTGCTCCTTAGTAGGAGTCCAAAACCTCAACCAAAACAAAAGGGAAAAGATTCTGGTTTTTGTAAAATGTGTAGCTCTTTCCACATGTAATTATCTTCCCGGCTTGCAGAATTATAGCTGTTTCATATATACGTATATATATTATTTTCTTTCCAGGAATCAAGCAGTCTGCCAAGCAGAGACAATTCATCTCACAGAACAGCAAAGATATTATGAAATAGCATAATCACTTGCATATTCAACTTTATAATTAATTCCATGCCTTCATTAGGTGAGAGTTATGTTCTCAACAGTGTCTCCTACCACATCTTTTTCTTTCTTCCTGCATCTTTTATACCTAACAGGGATGCAAATAAATTCTGCCCTTTTATGCCTTGTGTGTTTTAAAATTTAAACATTAAAAAAAAGTTACTATAGCAATTATACCACCTTATACAAGCAAACACATAAATGCAACTGTTATAATCTTCAGATTACCCAAAATAATGCATTTGAGGAGATAGCATTTCAGACTGGCAGGTCCCATCCACGATCCTCAGTAATTTTGTATCAAAATAATTCTCATATCAAATTAAACAATTGTCAATTAGGTCTGCTTCCCCTGGACCCTCCTCAAAACTTTCCTAAGTTTCCTCCAAAATGTTCTCCCTTGGTACAGCAAGTATGTAAACCTGATTCTGTCTGACTGCAGGTGTGTTGCTGCTGTTGTTATCTAATGGTTACATAATGTTTTGCTGGTTATATAATGTAAGTTTTGGTTTCATTACATAATTTATAGCAAATTTGTAAATTATTTCAGTATTATTTAGAGCTAATAGAGCTAAAAATTTCCAACACTCTTTGTACTATATTTTGTTATGAGAATAATATCCTATTATAACTCTTGAAAACTTAGTACTTTATTAAAGTTTTGGGGTATAGTTCTTTCAAATGTCAAAGGTTAGCTCCATCCTAAGAAGAAATGTCTTTACTGGCTAACTTTAGAAACAAACATATATCCTGATCCAGGTCTAGAATTTAAAGATGAAACACAGTGACTGCAACTCCCTTTTTTTTGCTAATGAGTAAATTGACTCAGAGAGGCTGTGAACTATCCAAGGTTTCACAATGCAGTTAGTCAGGAGTTTTTAATGGGGGGTGGGGTGGGATGGGCAGGCGAGATATATATTCCTTGCCTCCTAATTTAAGGTTCCATTAGTGGCAGTATTTCTATGACTGCTGTCATAATAACAAAACAGACAACCAGTAAGTAAGCACATGTCCACACATGTGCGCACACACATGCTAGATATACACTGCATAAGAACCTTAGAAATATCTGTAGTATAAATCCAAAGTTGGGGATGCATTGGGAGCAGAACCACATAAATACATTAAAGAAATCACAGAAAAGCATGCAGGTTTAAAAGAGAAGAATATAGCATAGTGGCTAAGACCTACCTCTGCTACTTTTCGGTAGTTACGATTCTAGGCAAGCTACCAACTTCTCTGTGCCTCAGTTTCCTTGCTGTAAAATAGGCACACTAACGGTACTCCTCCATACTTTTCTCATGAGGGTTAAATGAATTAGCATTTGTGAAGTACTTGAAATAATGCCTGACACATAGTAAGTGCTGTAAACATGTTTGGTAAGTAAACAAAATATGGGGCTTAAGCATGAGCATTTCCCATCCAGCTCATGCAATCCTTCATTAAGTAGTAAGTCCTGTCTTATATGTAATGTTTATTATGAGAGAAAGAGACAGAGAGAGAGAGAGAGAGAGAGAGGCACGGGGAGAGAAAGAGATAAAGGGGTTGCTCTTCTTTGTTACAGTAGAAGAGAATATTAGAGACAATAAGCCTCTATTGCAGTAGTAACAATTAGCCTCTAATTTAAGGAAGAATTTATTGACAGTAAGAGCCAAATACAGTTCAGATAACAGGATGGCATGTTTTTGTCCCTTGTAAAGAGCATTTTCAGAAGACCGATCTGAGCAGGTTGTGGTGAAGGTGCTCAACGAGAATCAGAAAACCTCTCAAGACCTCTTCTTTGTAATTTTTAAACTCTGATATCACATATTTCAACTTCTATTCTGATATAGCTTTTTTTCCATTCGAATAGAGTATGCATCCTTCCAACTTTAAGCGCTTTCAGAAATTCTAGACTAAAATGATTTTCAACTGCATTTATGAAAATGTCACTCATCAGCAGGGAAATACCAATCAAAACCACACTGAGATACCACCTCACACCAGTCAGAGTGGCGAAAATGAATAAAGCAGGAAACTATAGATGCTGGTGAGGATGTGGAGAAACAGGCACCCTCTTGCACTGTTGGTGGGAATGCAAACTGGTGCAGCCACTCTGGAGAGCTGTGTGGAAGTTCCTCAAAAAAATGGAAATAGAACTACCCTATGACCCAGCAATAGCACTCCTAGGAATTTACCCAAGAGACACAGGAGTGCTGATGCATAGGGGAACGTGTACCCCGATGTTCACAGCAGCACTTTCGACAATAGCCAAATCATGGAAAGAGACTAAGTGTCCATCAACTGATGAATAGATAAAGAAGATGTGGTATATATACACAATGGAAAACTACACGGCAATGAGAAAGAATGAAATCTGGCCATGTGTAGCAACATGGATGGAACTGGAGGGTATTAAGCTGAGTGAAATAAGTCAGTCAGAGAAAGCAAGATACCATATGTTTCTATGCATAGGTGGATTTTGAGAGACCTAATAGAAAACCATGGGGGAGGGGAAGAGGGGGGAAAAAAAAGCCAGAGAGGGAGGGAGACAAAACATAAGACACTCTTAAATACTAAGAACAAACTGAGGGCTGAGGGGGGTATGGGAGGGGGGAGAGAGGGTGACATGTACTGAGGAGGGCACTTGCTGGGATGAGCACTGGGTGTTGTATGGAAACCAATTTGACAATAAATTGATTAAAAAAATATATACATGGCTTTAAATTAGACTATCTTATTAACGACCAATGGCTTGAATAACACTTATTAGACATAGAATGAATAGTTCTCATTTTTGTTGTTGCTGTGTCTTAAATAGGTTTGGATATGATTTTCTGTTTCAGTAATGTCTGACTGCATCACCTGCTACAGAGGAAGAAATCAGGCAGTCATGAATTTGTGTCCAGATACTCTGGCCCAGGACACATTTACTTTTAGTTATATTTGACTTTCTCTCTCTTCATTTTTTCCCCATCCCTTTCTCACCATTTTTAGGATCCTTCTGTTACTCTTTAATTGCCAAAAGCTATAATGAAACAGAATTTCCATTCAGATAACAGGGGCTTATCCAGTAATGCGTTATTTGTTGTTGAGTGTAATGCTTCTAGCAGAAAACATGTAGAAATGTGATAATTAAGAAGAAACATTGAGTACCTCAGAAATTAGTTATGTCCCCTCTGTCATAGACTAGAGTAATTCTCTTCTCAAACTGGGGTTTGATCTTTGTAGGCAGAACTAAACATCAACGGAACATCTAGAGAGCATGATGGGAGTCAGGCAAAACCCTGTGTTCATCACCAAGGTTTCAACTTAATGTCTTTCTTTCCCTGTCCTCGGAGTCATAATCTTAAGGTCACAGAAAAATGTGAAGTTTTGTACACATTTCTACATTCTGTCATTGGCAGCCTCTTGACTCCCTCTCTCCACCGAGATTTTCTACAATCTGAAACTGGTCACTCTTCTCAAATACCAGGGTTACATGGTTGAGACTTTGTTAAGTCAGTATTTTGCTGTGGATGCCAGTTCCCATGAACCAATGATGATGGATTATCTTTTCCCCCAAAACTATGAACTTAAAGAATTTCCTGCTTTGATATGTTTCATTAATTGAAACAGAAACAGGACCAATTCCACATTCTAATTCTCTAAAATGTATTTCTTCCTCTAAGAAACCACTGCCAACCACATACTTAAAATGAAATTATACATCTTGCTGCTCCTAGTCTTGAGATAAACATCATATTCAAGAGCATTTTATGACTAGCCTACACATTAGAAAGAATTGAAATAGTTTTCAATGAAAAAAAAAAAGGAAACGTAGACTCATATATCAATCACCATTAACACTGTGTTCTGGACGTAAGTTTATCTCTTCCACACCAACATATCACAACTAATATAACCATGATCATTAAAGAACTTAAAAGAATAACTTGCTTAATAAAACTGTACCATGCAGAAGGTTGTTTGAAGAAATTCTCCTGTTCTTCTAATAAATTCACATCGGCCAAGTTTTCACTTGTACATCACATACTAGATAATTTTTGATTCCCTCCCTAATTCCATATGTTTTATTGCTAGTGGTGATGTTTACCAAAAATGTCATCCATTTTTAAGGTTTTATAAAGTTTCTGTAAAGTGTTTTCCTGCTGTTTATTTCACATCTGTTAACATAATTCTTTCTATATGATGTTCTGTTTTGTTACCTTGGAAATTATATCATAATATAGCAGAAACACCTGCCATTGCAAGATGATTCCTGTTTAATATTAGGCTGGAGTTAACCTCATTTCTATATACATAATGGAAAAATATCTTTTGATACAGATTTTACAGCAAAAAATTCCAAAACCATGCATAAAATCCTATCTTTTCTTTATTATTATATATGATCTGGGGGTAAGTTCTAATAGATTTTAGAAGTAAATATGAATGACTATATAGTTTTGTCAGGAAATGAAACATATCATATTATTATAGACAAGAAATTTACTGTCTAACCTGTTAAAATACATACTGAATATTTTTAATGTTCTGCTACTTTCTGTCAGAATATCATTTTAAAATAACAAAATATCTCATATTTTGTTCCAAGGGATAAAAAACATATTTTCACTTAAAATGATACAGTATGGAGAAAAGCATAGTCTTCAGAGTGAGGCATACATGATTTACTGAGTTTTGAAATACAGAGTTTCCTCCTCTGCAAATTAAGGACAATAACAGTTAACTTGATATATATAAATATATATAATATATAGTCATATATATTATATGTGGCTAAAAGAGATAATTTATGTAAAGTAGGTAGCATATGCTTGAAATTTAGTGCAAGGCTGAATTAAATTCCCTCCCACATACTCAGCTTACAAATTTTAAAATTGTGATCTTATAGAAGGCATCCATAATTTTAAAAGACCCACTGAACTAAGGCAAATGTAGAATTTAATTTTTAATAATTGTTTAAAAAGCACGATGTAAAATATTTTATCAAAAGCATGCGAATTACAAATGTTTTTACCTCTAACTAGATTGTCAGAACTAGAAGGAAGTTTATAGTGCACCTAATTCAATGTTCATCACTTCCTAGGAAAAGAAACTATTTAGATAAAAGAAATTTAGATTATTTGCTCCCAGTGACACAACAGTTCAACTAAGATGAGAACAAACCATTTAATCTAATTCTAGTGACTGACCCTTCTTATCACCAGCCTCCTCTATGCCAACACTACTCTAAGCACATTAAATTCTGAAAAACATATATTTGAGCTATAACACCTAGGAATTTTTCACTATCTTTAAATGCCTATTTAAAAATTTAAAATGTCAGCATAACGGGTTATTTAAATTATGTAGTAAAGTTCAGGTAACTTTATAAAATGTCAAGATGTAAGGAAAGATTAATTAGGACTCTCCTACGTTCCCTTTGTTTGAAAGAAATTTTTATTCTTTCCAACACTAAGCATACTTGCCACCATTCAACACTATCATCCTCTGGGAAAATACAACCTTGTAACGATACATTTGCCTCAAAATGCAGCCTCTAATTTACCAAATGAGATAATAATGAATTCTAAGACGTACTAGTCAATTGATTTAAAGAGTCATACTTGGAAGTATATTTAAACTTTGGGGGTGTGGGGAAATTAAGACAATTAATAGCATAGAAAGCCCCTCTGGAACTATTCTCTATTAAGGGCACACTGATGACCACCATACACAGTTCACCTGCCCTGGATCACTGGTACAGGAGAAGGTTAGCATTCTACTGATATAATTTCAGGCGTGTTTTAAACACCTCTTGATCATATCACTTCTCAATGAATCTTTTTCCAAAGTCCATAATTGTGTTATTCAATGACTAAACTTTATAACTGTTTCAAATAGTTTGTTAAGCTCTCCAATAACAAAAACATTTGTGAGAAATTATTTATTCCTACAAGATGTGCAGAATGGTCTATCAAAATATTGTTGGCAATACTGGAATTCATACCCACCCCAAAATACAAGATATATATAACCTACTGCTCATCAAAAGGTAAAACAGTAAATTATCAAGTTTTTTTTCTGCTGTTCTTAGGAAGGAGATAGAATATCATCTCCCTAAGGAATGATTTATTTCTCTTCCTAGGCTTGTCCTCAACTTTATTTTCACACTGCAAAACTCCTGTGAGGACTATTCCTTTTTACTGAAAAGTAGCTCTTTTCATCTATATGACAATAGGAAAATAGTTACACTTTATACACTATATAATGTTGGTATCCCTTAAGAACAGAGATACAAATATGAACTAAGATGGCCCCTTACTCTTTGATAACCTGACAATGGGAAACCTACCTCCAGGCGCCTTAATTCCTGATCTGAACATCTCTCAGCTCTGAGAAGTCTGACAGTAGTGCCACACATCGTATGGGTCTGTTTTCTTGTTCAAGAAATGAGGGCACATTTTCTCACAAACTCAAACAAAATTCAAATAGCCATTATAAGGTGCTTAAGGCATTAAGTTTTAAGTATAATAATCACACCAGATGGTAATACTAAACCATAATGTATTATACTATGCAATAGGGATATTTCCTCTCCCTAATGCTTTGTAGCTTTTGCCAGGCAACATAATAAAGCATTCTTTAAAAGTTCTAAATGTGCTGAAATACACTTAACTGATTAGTAATGTAGATATCCCCACCACAGACTGCTCCGTCGCTGTCTTAACTGTTGATGTTACTCACATAATTTCCTATATCATTCTATTACTAGTAGACAGATAGGATTACATATAAACTAGAGCAATAGTAATGATACATTTAAAAACAGTGGTGTAAAATGAAGTAATCTTTTTTTTAAGGAAAAAAGTGGATAGTCAATGATTTCTTTTTAATCAAAATGTCACAGTAAAAGAAGTCTTTCCTGCTTATTAGAGATCACTTATTAGAACAGTTTGCTAAACCACTATAGTTCTACTTAGTCACAAATCAGTTGTTCATAAGAATGAGAAACATTTTTCCTCTAACATAGCATGAAGGGAAGTTGTCCCAGTTTGTTTGTACTCATCCCACAAAAGTAAATACAAATAAATTAACTTCTTTCCTTCATTACTATTTATGTAATACCTTAAATCACTCTTCAAACTTCTTACCTTATCTAAAATGAAGGACTTTATTTTAAGCTCAGATTTGTTTAAGTAATTTGGAGAATGTAACTAAAAACATGCTTTCTGTATTAATTTGGAAAGGTAGATTGATTTGTATTTGATCTGTGATTTTTTTAAATAATCTATTAAAACAGCAATGCACACATGAGAGAAATACATTCTTTTGAAAAAAAGAATAAAAGTAAAGAATTAAAAATAAAAATTAAAATTGAAATCTTAAATTTTCCTTTCATCCAATATCTGATAACTATTATAATCTAATTCATTCATTGAACATTCAACAAATATTATTCAGTGTCTATTAAGTGCCAGATATTAATCAAGTTTTAGGAAAACAACTCCCCATTATCACAAAACTTATATTTTAGTGGGAAGAAGCAGACAATAAAAAGGTTACATGGACAGTATATACTCAGGTAGTGCTATAAGAAATATAAATTAGAATCAAGAGTCAGGGAGAGGCAGGGGTAGTAGGTAGGAGTGTGTTTTTGGAAAGAGTTTTCAGGAAGGGCATCTCTAATGAGGTACCAATTGAACTAAGGCACAGCTGTATGTCAGACTAATGAAGAAAGAGCATTCTAGGATAGGAAATTGCAAGTGTAAAGGTCTTGCTTGGTTGGTGAGCAGCAGAGGTCAGTGAGTAGACGGGACTACGTGAAGGGGCTTGTAAGAGGAAATGAGATTCTAATTGGTAGAGCATGGCAGAGAGGAGGTCAGTTCTTGCAAGGCTTTGTAGGCCCTGATAAAAGCTAGTCTCCTCTCATATGTATCCTTCCAACACTATGTACTCTGTGTGTAATGTGTATGTGTGTATGTGTGATAGTGTGTGTGTTAGTTATACATACCTACATATGTATATAAAGATTTTACTTTTTAATGTTCATTATTTATTTTGAGAGAGAGCATGAGCATGAGTGGAGGAGGGGCAGAGAGAGAGACTGAGAGAGAGAATCCCAAGCAGGCTCCACACTGTCAACGCAGAGTCCCATGCAAGGCTCCATCTCACCAACCGTGAGATCATGACCTGAGCCAAAATCAAGAGTCAGATGCTTAATCCACTGAACCACCCAGGTGCCCCTGCAGTTTTCCTAAGATTTAAAAGTATAAAAGTAGGCTTGTTCATGGTAAACTTCACTTTAAATGTTGGTAGATGCTTACAAATTGCCCTTTAAAACAAGCTGGACTGATTCACTCTCTCACCAGCAAAGTGTAAAAATAGTCGTTTCTCAAAATCCTTGGCAAGACTGGATATCGTCGGTCTTCTGAATTTTTGTTGATCTGATGGTGAAATGATACTTTATTACACACTATAGTTGATTTTCCTTTATGCATTTATATGCTGTTTGTAATCTGCTTTATGCGAATTTTCTGTTTATGCTTATTTTTTGTTGGATTACACTTTTGTTTTCAAGAGTGCTTACTTGGCTGTTTTTGTTTCGCCTCCCTTGCTCTCATTCCAATCCTCTGATTTTAACCAATGTCAACAGCCAGATGTATATTCTTTCTCAGCTTCTTCCTTATTTAATAATATATATATATATATATATATATATATATAGTCATTTTTCATTTATTTGAATAGTCCAGAAAAGGTAGTTCATGGAGATAAAAAGTAGATCAGTGGCTGCCTGGAGTTGGGGTCAGGAATGTGGCTTAACTGCAAATGGACATGAGGCATCTTACTGGGGAATGAAAATGTTCTAAAACTGATTTATGATGATGCCAGCACCACTCAGTAAAGTTACTAAGAATCATAGAATTCTACATTAAAGCAGTGAGTTTTATATGTATTTATACTTCAAAGTGTCTTTAAAAAGAAATTTACACATTACTCAGCAACTTTTTTTTCAAATGACAATATATCATTGATATTCCTGCACGTTAGTAGATACAGTCTCAAAGTCAACCTATTGTACTTTTTATACACACATGTACACACGTGTACAACCTCACATATGATTTTGCATCACTTAGATCATATACACTTTAATTTGGGCACACATCTTTGCGCCTTAATTTTATCACAGAAGAACAATACAGAAAAGCTCTAAAGCAAAACAAAATCAGTAAACAAAACATAGATTAAGAAAAAATATATATATTTGCAATGTATTTAACAAATAAGATGCTAATATATTTAATACATAGAGTGCTTACATATTGACAAGAAAAAGACAAACCAAAAGAAAAATGAGTGAAGGATATGATTAAGCAATTCTCAGAAAATCAAACCCAGATGGCCCAAAAGACGTGAAATAATACATAAGCTTAATGAAAATCAAAGCAATAAAATATACTAAATTAATAATAAAATGGTAGCTTCTCTGGATTATGTTGACAGGAATCAAAAAGAACATTAGTATTTATTACTGGTGGATATGTGGGGGAATATATACTATCAAACCTTTCTGAATTATTAAAATGTTTCTGAAAGCAATTTGGAAAACTTATTTTTTAGAATTTACCCCTAAGATATAAACCATTAAAAAGTAAGAATATATGCACAAGGATAATCACTTTAGTGTTGTTCTTAGCATGAAAACACCTTGAAACAATAAGAATATTGAATAAATTATAGTACTTACAAATTAGATTTTGCACATTTATTTTATATTTAGCCACCTTACCAAATTTTTCATTTTCATTTTGTTATACAATCCTAGTTAGCAATATGATACCTCTTTTTTCTTTCCACATTTATGCAAGCTATTTTATTTTAGATAAAATATCTAAGGCAAAATTAAATAATAAAAGTAATTATCCTAAGTTCTAATATATATTGTTATGGTTTTAGTGTTTCATCTGGGGGCGCCTGGGTGGCTCAGTCAGTTAAGCGGCCAACTTCAGCTCAGGTCATGATCTCATGGTCTGTGAGTTCAAGCTCCACGTCGGGCTCTGTGCTGACGGCTCAGAGCCTGGAGCCTGCTTCGGATTCTGTGTCTCCCACTCTCTCTGCCCTTCCCCTGCTCACACTCTGTCTCTATGTCTCTCAAAAATAAAATAAAAATGCAAAAAAAAAAAAAAAGCGTTTCATCTGTAAGAATAATTGTTGTCAGTTTTTGGTAAATATTCCTAATCATATTTCGGAGGTTTTATTATATTTTTGCTTTCTTGGAATTTAATTAGAAATGGCTATCAATTTGATCATATGCTTTTGAAGCATATATTAACATGATTATATGACTTTCTCCTGTACTTGTTTGATACACTGAATTTTGTTGTTAGATTTCCTGATATTAACTCCCCTTACATTCATATACTAATGTTACATGGTTATTTTGTTGCACTAAATCTTGGAGAGATTATTTCAGAACAAGTTTGTAGAAGGTAAACTTTCTGAATATTTTTGTCAAAAATGTGTTAAATTTGTAATCATAATTAGTTATAAAGAGAGTTCAAGATTCAGAAAGTTTTTATTTCAGAACACTGAAGATACTGCTTGATTAACTTCAAACATTCTGCCAATGATATAAGTCAGATAACAATCCGATTTTCAGTTCCTTTTATCTAAACTTTCTCATTTTTTTCTGAATCCTTTCAAGCTCTTTATCTTCATATTTAGAGTAATAAATTTCTCAAAGGTGTGTCTTAGTGTAAAAATTTTTTCAATAATTTTTCTTACTACCTGACGTATATATCCTTTCAATCTCAAGATTCAAGTCTTTCAACAATTTGAAAATATTTTCATCTAGTATTGTATTTATGTCCTCCATTTCCTTTTTTCTCATTTTCTGTGTCTCCTATTAATTGTAATCAGAATTCTTTAAGTATCTATGACTAATTCTTCTAACATACTTTTTATCTACCTTTTGCTCTTCACTCAGTGAAATATTGTCTGTTTAGCTTACAGATCACTAATTCAGTCTTCAGCTCTGTCTACTGTATTCATCAGTTCTATTGACTTATAAAAATAGTTTTTACAAACACATTTTAATTCCTAAGTCAGCCTATCCACTCATAGCTCCTTTCCACAGTAAAGTGGTATTTAAGGTATGCTAATCTATCTTTGAGTTATATTGTATCTCATTTAATCATCTGTGTTTATGCTGGTGTAAATTTCTTCTGCCATTGTGCAGATCATGGGGTTATTTCCTAAATATCCCCGTATTCTAAACAGGAGAGTTCACTGTGGGTTTAGTGGGTGAGTGCATCGATTGACTGGCTTTGTTCTCCCTTCGTGAGCATATAACAGACCTGAAAAATAGCAATATCACTCACCTCTACTCAAACACACAAAAACATTTCTCAGCTTTTTACTTATCAAAACAAAGTTGACTGTTACCTGATAGTGAAACACTTGTGAAACTCCTTTAGATGTAGACATTTTAGTTCTCTTCTATCCATGTCAACTTTGTATACCAAGCTACTTCAGGCTCCATTTGATTCCCTCTCTGACCCTGACACCTATACTAAGCACCTTCCTCAAATAAGTAAATTTTCTTCAAGTACAGTCCTCAAGTCCTCAAGTGTTTGAGTGTTAGTCTAGAACTTAAGAGTCTGCTTTCACTTCCCTATTTTCTTAATTGTACATCTATAGGAGTAGAATTGGGAGGTGAGGTGAACTCAAATGTCCTTGACATTATGAGTGATGTTCTTGACTAATTGCACTGATACTTTTCCCATTTATATTTATATTGGCTATCACTAAACATAATAATTAATTCTCTAGTTTTATCTTGGTAATAATTTTCTATTGGTTGTGTTTAGAGCTGGTATATTGTTTGCTTTTGTTAATTAAGTCCTTTGGATTTTCTTTTAAGAGTATCTAAAAAGTTATGGTCTGCTAATCAAATGCCTTATATTCTACCTCTGTTCTGAATTTGTATTTTAATTTTTCTCTTTTATTTAAAGGGGAATTTTAGGTAGCTAGAGATGTGTTTATATGTGTGTTCTCTTCGGCATCTTGATCCAGTCTTCTGTATTATATATTCACTCTAATTTTAACAAGCAATTTTTAGTTCAACGAAAAAACTCATAGTAAGTGTCACATTCCTGAAAGCCTTCCTTGATCTCCCCAAACTGAGTTGTTCAATTCCTTTCTTTCTCCTACTTTAACTTATTCAAAACATTTAAAGCATTCACCTATGACCCTTATTAGTATTCATTTACCTACCCATTATGTATATTATCTTTGAGACTGGGGACAATATGAGTAATTATTTTCTTCTTAGAACCAAATTATTGAAGTCTAAATGATCCATTTTTATTTTTATCAATACCAAATGGGACAGTAGAATACAAAATATCTAGACAAGACAATAATTTATTAGGAATTTATAAAATGTATGATGTTAAGCATGTTATAAATTCTAGTAATCATCTCCAAAACACTGAGAGTAGGAAATCTCATCACATTTTATGAATGAGAAAGTGAGGCTCAATATGGTTAAGTGGATCATCTTAAGTCACAAAGCCTGTAAGCTCAGGCTCTTTTCTATCTTTTTCTGCATTTTCCTGGATAATAATACCAATATTAAAGCATATTAAGATGTCAAAATTCCAACCCAAAATCAATTTACATAAGCTAATGCTCTAAGAACAGAGACAAGGTATGTGAATTATTGAAGATGTGGGACAATTTAATATCAACATATATAAATATATATTCATATATACCTGAATACACATATATCGCAAGAAACATTCTAAATACTGAAGTATATTTTGTTTTCCTATGTGAAGGTAAGGTGTAAATATTAATGTATAAAGAGGAACTACAAACAACCAGAACCATAATGAATAAATTATATTAAATTTCTAAAGATTTATCCTTTGGATGACACTTATTCTTGTTTTTGTTAGTTTCATTGTCATTTTTGCCAGGTAGGATACAAATCTTTCCAAAATACTAACACACTTGCAATATTGTCATAAAAGGAAAATACTGAGAATGACAATTATAATCATTACAATTACTATTTACTGAAGGCCTAAAAAAACCAAAAGACTATAGGTATATTACCAATACTTCTTATACTAACCCAGAAATAAAGATGTTAACTCCACTTTGCAAATGAGAATATGGAAGCACTGAGAGTTCAAATAGCCTGCCTAAAATTCTCCAGCTAATGAGTATGCAGGCAGCACTTGAGCCCAGGATTGTTGACTCCATATCCGACCCTGTCCAATGATCTTTAAGCCCCTTCAAAGATAACAATAGAAGACTTGGATTTCTACTATGCACTGGGTACCCTACTAGGAAACTTGCTCATCTGCTTTATTTTTTCCATTTAAGGAGGTAGTTGCTACAACCTCACAGATGAGAAAACTTAGTTGCAGACATCTTAATGCCATCCATTGCCCGTAGGGAAAGAGATGGGATTTGAAATTACTCCGACTCCAAATCCCATATTCACTTCTCTCTCTAGAGCTGTCACTATAAGGAACAGGTATATTTGCACATCTGCAACCACCGAGAACTGTAAATTCTCAAGTCCAATTGAGATGCATAGGTCAGTTGGATGTGCATGTCATAGACCCAGACTGCTATATTGTTTTAATTCTTGTGTCTGTTTTTCTAGTTTTGACTGTCTACTGAAGCTGCCAAATATATCTTACCAGGATACCTATTAAACCAGACCAGGCTCTCTTTTTTCTTCTAATTCAATTTTACAAACTCGATGACTAGCAATAACATTCAGCTTTTTAAAGAGCTATGAATAACCTAAGAGGACACTGGGATCTCTTATGAGTCAGTAGCATGGGTTTAATTGTTCAGATGTGGTCAAATTATTTACGAAATTTCACTTATCTTTTGCCTAGTTCCTGGTTTTTATCTGTTTTTCAGAACAGTGAAGTTGATAGAAGGCTGAATTTGGATAAATGAGGTGTTCCTTTATTACTAAACTACATTTTGCATTTAGGATACACTGTGATAGTATACAACAATGCTTATCACTGTAGATTGAATCAATGCTACTCAAAGTATGGTCTGTGGATAGACATCACCTGAGAAATTCTAGAAATGTGGATTTCTAGGACACATCCCATACCTACTGAATCAAAATTTCTAGGGGCAGGGCCCAGAAATCTGCATTTAAATTAGTCTTTCAAGTGAATTGTTTGCATTGGTCTAGATTTTGAAATGCTCACATTTTTCATAAAATGAGGCATGGAACAAGTCAAGATGATGGAGTAATTGCGCCATGACTCAGTTTCCTTATCTGTCACATGAAAATAATAAGGTTGTTTAACTAAATAAAAATATATAGATGTCTAATACACACACACACACACACACACACACACACACCTGAGAACACTGCAACAACAGTATGTACTTAATAAACATTAACTGAAAAATGTCTGCCTCCACAACTGGTAATATTTTCAAATGATATGCCATGCAAATTAACTCTCATTATGATATTGTTGCTGTCACTAATTCCAATTTGGTCACATTTGGGCCATCATACTCCTGTTTTATCCTTGGGGGATAAACTGAGCCACTTTCCATTCTCCTCAGTATAGGAGGATTCTAACTCCCTTGACTTATAAGTAGGAAGACTGATGAACTTCTCGTTGTGATTTACAATTTGTATTATCAACAGATGTACGGGACAGGTCTCTCTCCACCAAAAGAAAGCAAATGAGTCAAAAAGATTTATTAAGAACACCATAGGTAATTAATCAGTGCCTGAGAAACCAAACTGATCAATTCCTATTTCCTTCTTGGAACACCCTCTCATTTTTAACTTTGTGCTTTCTGAACTGTCAAATTTCTCTGAAATAACAATGTGGAAATTTTCATATTTTAGGGTGTCCCTCAAAGCTATTTTTTAATAACTTTGCAAATTTTCTTGTTTTGAAAATAAATGTCTGGCCTTCATTTTATCTAGTATTATGGGCCTGTAAATATGCTTTTTCACTGCCCTGGTATATTTTACTCAAGATATATCAAAATTTTATCCCTTCAAACCTTAAATACAGATCTCCAAATAATCTGTGGGACAGAATTTTGCCACCATAAGATAGATGATATCAGATATGTGTTCCAAAATATGTTTCCAAAAATGTGTTATTCATGGAAGAATAAATAATAAAATAATAAAAGCACTAAGATAAAAAAAATGTACAGTAACAGAATCATGCTGATGCTTCTGTAAGAGAATTTGGTGGATCAAACCACACGATATCCCCAAAACAGATGTCTCTAAGAAGATTATCCATCATTATGACCTAGTTCCATAATCAGGCTCTAACTTGATATTTTACTTAAAAAATGGATGTGGAATATGCACAATTTATGCTTAACTGCTGCAGTAACATTGATAAAATATTGACCTAAAAATAATCAAACCTCAGAGCAAAGGAATGAATATACGAATAAAGTAAAATATGTTTTTCTCTGGAAAATAATGCTAGTGTACACAATAATAAATTCTGAAAAAAAAAGTAGCTGGGATGGCTTATGCCGCATGAAAGTAAATGCCATTCAAGCACATTAAATAATAACATTTCTGAAATAATCACCTAGCCAGAGAATTTGGGCTGACACAAATAACTGGTACATGCAGGGAAAAAAATAATTTTAAATTCAAAAAAGCCAGCAAGATAATAAAGAAAAATAAATAATTTTTTCCAGAATAACTTAAACAACATCTGTATAAATTTTTAATAACTAAACTCGGTGGTTGAAATAGTTTTTAATTCTTTCCAATTATTTTGCAAGACTCAAAGTAGTCTCATCCTAAAGTTGCATGGATAGAAAACTTGTAAAGGAAGAATTATTAGAAAAAAAGCCATATATTACAACATCCGAACAGGAATACTAAGCAACAATCTAGTTTTGTATCATGAACATCAGGCTTATTATAATTCATGGATGCTTCTTGAGATTACATTGGTAGCAGCCATCAAAAAATTGGTCTGATGCAGTTACCATTTTATGACAGGTATCACAAGCAAATAGAGATGAACTGCCCATTTTTGGCAGTTTAAAAGTAGTTAAAGAAAAATAATCAGGAAAAATAATTAAATAAGGCCCAACTGCATTAAATGAACAGTAATCACGAATGCTTGCCTAGCTCGTTCTGTTCTACCGAACACCCAAACCTTATGCAAAAAAACATGAATAAAAATCACTTCTACTTATATAGTTTCCAAGAGAAGTTTCTTCCTTTTTTTAGTGATTCAATAGCCCTGAGCAGTAGATGATGTGAAATGATATTATATCCATTATATAAGTAGAAAACTAAGTCAAGAGAAGTTTGAACATGCCCTCAGTAGGTTTAATTTAACAAAGATCACTTTAGAGCAAGAAGGGTAAAGATTTCTAAGCCTCCTGGAGTCTAAGGGAGGTGAACAGAGAATAATGAAAACAGTTCTGGAGAAATTTCAAACATGGAGGAAATACCTAAATTTTTTCAATGGCACTAATAAATGGGAGTGATTATGCTATGGTTCAGACTGTAATAAGTTAATTTAATGTCATAAATCATGAATTATCACATACAACATGGGAATATTAAAGAACATTATATTCAAAGGAAATTTGACCTCAATAATGTATATGGTGCTAAGGCACCATATGGGTGCCCATATGGGTTTTGTCCCCAGATTTCTTTTTTTTTTTTTTAGTGTTTATTTATTTTCTTGAGAGTGAAACAGACAGAGTGGGAGCAGGAGAAGGGCAGAGAGAGAGGGAGACAGAATCTGAAGCAGGCTCCAGGCTCTGAGCTGTCAGCACAGAGCCCGATGCGGGGCTCGAACCCATGAACTGTGAGATCGTGACCTGAGCTGAAGTCAGACGCTCAACTGACTGAGCCACCCGGGCACTGCATGTCCCCAGATTTCAAAGGCATATTCAAATCAGGCTACTTATTCTCTATTTCCTTGTCTTAGGGATTTTTTTTTATAAAATAAATTAGCACATTGTGCATTTTATGAGAGAAATCCTAAAATAATTTCCAGTCTGGAAGAGGCTGGAGGTTGGCAGTCCTGAAAATTGCAGAGACTCCTGCATGGCCTGGTAATGCCCTGGGCAAAAAGCAAAAACTTTAAGAAGGATGGCTATGTATAGGTGCGAGGAGACTGTGTAAGGACAAATACAAATTAAAAAAAAAATTAAAAGAGATCCCATTCTCCTTGTTCAAAGTAAGGGAAGAGAGCGTTTACTTTAGACAATGTTTAAGTTCTTTCTCTGCCTCTTTAAAATGTATGTGTTTTATTTAATGTTTATTTATTATTTTGAAAAAGAGAAAGAGAGCATGCAGGAGCAAGGAAGGAAAAGAGAGAGAGGGAGAAAGATAGAATCCCAAGCATACTCTACGCTGACAGCACAGGGCCCCATGTGGGGCTAGATCTCAAGAACCCTGAGATCATGACCTGAGACAAAACCAAGAGTCTGAAGTGTAACCAACTGAGTCACCCAGGTGCCCTTGAAATGTATGTGTTTTTAAAAGCTAAATAAGCCTCTTGTCAGTCTTAAGACCCAGGAATGTCTTTTCCAAGGACCTGGGGCCATTTCTTTGAAATTCAATCATTAAGGATGACAGTACCCCTTTCTGATTTTCTCCAGGAAGATAAGAGGCTAATTTCTTCTGATGCCTGTCTCCAAGTTGCACTACATCTTGCCATAAAAACATGAGACGTTTATTTTACCTTTGGATAAAGCCAATTAACTGATATAGGTGGTCACCCTATTTATCAGATAAATTTAGGATAAATTATGTGTGATGAATGATGCAATCATATCTTCTTACTTGAGGAGTGGTTACTGTTTATCTTGAGGATGCATACGCAATGGGTTCTATCTGCTAGTCTATATAAAGAGGTGAGATTTCTATCTTTGCAATCTCTTAGTGGATTGCCTGTGGCGTGCACCATATTCCAGTTTAATGCTTACTCAGTAATAAAACTGTTTTATTTCTCTTCAACCCTTATAGAGAGGTTTTTCTGGATTGAAAGAAAATTTTGCTTTCAATTTTATTTCTCCGAAAGCTGGACCAAAGGGACATACCCTCTGCTTCAACAAGATTGCCATGCTCCAAGGTTGCGATAGACTTGGAGACTGAAGGAGCCTTTCCAATGCTTTGGTAGTGTATACATACATAAGTCACACCTCTGAGGGTTGGGGAGGTATAGGGTTAGGAGAATTAAACTTCAGTGATTACGGAAAGTGAATTTCCTGTTGGCCTCATAGGATGAAATCTCACAAGCAGAATTAAGTTCTTGAAAGTGAATCAAGATAATCCAAGTGACTTAATATTCTCACTACACAGTTAATACTACCAAAATCTGGAAAACAGAACACAGTTCAGCATGTGACACAGGATACACAAATTAAGAAGAAAGAAAGACTTCACAGCACGTACCCACATTAGCCTACAGCACGAAAGAATGCAGGTCACAGTAGGGAAGTGATATTGAAGCGCATAAGTTAAAAACAGCCTGAATTTTTCTTGATGCTAACAAGAGGCAAATATAAAGAATTAACATCAATAAGCACTAAAATACGTGGAGAAAATATATCTGGAAATGGGGCATTATACATTGAGAGGGTTGTTCCCTCTCTGATAGAAGTAAAGTAAGAAGACAAGAGTACAGAGAAGTTTTGAAAAGGAATTTGGACCTTCATTCTCAAGATTATGCAAGCCAGAAAAGCAATACAGAATCACATTTTTAACAAATAATCAGAATGCTAATTTTATTAACACGTTATGTATAAATGAAACTTGGTAGTCAAAGAAAATAAGGAAATCTAAGTAAATACACTTTTAATTTTTTCTACTACTGAAAAGCAATTCTCTCACATTTAAAAGAGAAAAGGAATGAAGAAAGAAAGAAAGAAAGAAAGAAAGAAAGAAAGAAAGAAAGAAAGAAAGAAAGAAAAGGAAGAAGAAAATTTAGCATTTATCATTTTATCATACTCTGTTAATCTATTAAAAGATGATTCTTTCTAAAGGCACCTGAGAACTTCTCATCTTTTTAAACTTGTGATATTGTCACGATTTATCAATTCTTTACGAAATTTTAATAACTTAAGGGCAAAAACCAAGGATATGCATAATAGTAGGTATATTATCAAGGAAATAAGTTTGTTTCATTTTATGATAAAATATAGACACCTAACTTATGATAAAAAGTTTATATATGTTGATAGTTGGATTTGAGAGTTATGATTTATCAAATGCTAATCATATATTTAGTTTTCAAATTTACACACAAGGTTCTTATGATAATTTCTATTATTAACAAAAAGGGACTCAGTTGGATGGCATATTCAAGAATCTATGATTTAATAAAATAATCACAGATAAAAATATGCACACATACATACATATAAGTTCTTTTGATAGTTAATATAATGCATTATATATTATAAAATTGCCTAGTTATATATTAAATATCAACATTATATATTGTTACATATATGTATAATATATAGTTTGTTAATGTTTATTATATGCCAGATAGTTTTCAAAAGCTTTGACATATAATCATCTTATTTAATGTCTGTAAGCCAGTGAAAAATGTATTCTCTCTCTCTCACACACACACTTTTAGTAAGAGATACAGTGGATAAAATTAATAATGCAATGAGACAAATTGCTCCTTTTGTTCCATGCAGGGGTCAGCAGCCTACAGTCTGCGGGCCAAATCCTTCCTGCCATCTCTTTTTGAATAGCCCAGGAGCTAAGAACAATGATGATGATCATTAAAACCATAAGAGTAATAATAATAACAATAATAAGAGACCTTGAAGACCACAAAGTCAAAACTACTTGCTATCAGAAAAGGTTTCCTGAGCCTGTAGAACAGAGAAATGCTGAAAATTTGAATAATTATCTGTATATTTTTGCTTAGGGATTGCATAAATCTTTTCTATTCCTACTTAACATAATTTCTTGTGACACAGCTAAGATGACCACAGAGGCATCTAAGCTAGATGCAGTGCGTGCATCACCGAAGCTCAGGGTTAGGAGCGCACCTATGAAGCAGTGGAGGTGGCACCTGGTGGCCAGGGCTGGGTGACACATCGTCTGTAGATCCTGACGGCCCCTCTCAGAAGCTGCTGTGAAGACCGAGGGAATCAGCCCACTGAGTGCCTGTCCAGGGGTGCCCGGAGCCAGTGAGTGGTGACATTAGTGATCCATGCAGCCACAGAGCCGAAAGGCAGAGGGTGGGACAGCGGAGGGGCAGGAAGGGTGGCTGTGAGCCTAGACAGGAGCGGCACTAAACCTCGCTCTAGCCCCCCTCCCTGGGCCCCAGTTTCTCATCTGTAAGTGGGGAGGGTGGTTAGGCCCCACCATGTAGGGCTGTGGGGCACATGAGTGACAAACCAGCAAAGAACCAGAGCTCAGAGCACGTGTCCATGTGCCCATCGTGTTGGGGCCTGCTCTAGTTGAGACTGTCTCAGCAGTCATCTCAGCAACACCACAGGATATTACGATAAGTAGGAACAGGAAAAGATTTGTACAATCCCTAGGTAAAAATATATAGAAATTATATATTTATAATTTCTCATTAAGGATTACTCCTGCTAGCCATATTCTCAAGTTCTAAAATATGTTTAAACATGATGTCTGTATTTGTTTCACAATTTAGAATCAAATATTTCAAAGATACTATTTTTAAGGCTTTCCGTGAATCCAGATAAAAAACTGAGTTCAAAAGAAATCATCTTAATACAAGCAACTAAGGCTCTGAATGGTCTTCCAGCTGTGAATGAGAGTAGGAGGTTATTTGCACTGTATACTATATGAATTAAACGACATTAATCCCACAGTTGAATATGGAATAGGAGATTAGATATTTGCTACAATAAACAGAAAATTAACCACGCACTTTTAGCCTTCTGAAATAAAATTAAAAAGAAATAGCATGTGCAAAAAATATTAGAAAATCATAAAAACTGCAGTAACTTATTATGGAAAAATACTGTATTATTGTGTAATATTCTGCTTTTTAATTTTCTAATACATTAACCAAAAATCTAAGTGGGGGAAAACACTTTCCTACAGAGCACTGACAAGGCTAAATAAAGACAAGTCCAAATGTTTGTAACAAATACAATCACTTTGTAAATCTTACTTGATATTGTGTATTTTAACCGGCTTATGAAAAAGATGGCAAAAATACAATGCATTATGTATTTGGGTCACATATTTCCAAAAATAAGCCTTCTAATAAAAGAGTGAATTAAAATAACAGATGAAATCAGTCTCTATTAATACCATATTTGTCTATAACATGTTATCTATTTTATGTATGACTAGGAAATCTCAGTGCCTATACAAATTTGACTTTTAGCCAAATTCATATGCCTACCAAAGATACAAACTGAAGTAAATTAATTCATTCCAGTTAATAAAGAACCAACTGAGAAGTGTATGATGAAGAAACATTCATGAAATGGAAACTAGATTGTTTGCAAATCTTAAGCAAATGTTCCAAAACACTAAAATCTATCTGATCCTATCTTTCACGTATGCACCATTCACTCCTGAGGTAGGTTCGGATTTGCACTTGGCCAAGTAGAAAAAGCGTGAGGGTGCCTCCTTTGATTCTTCTCAAGTATTTCCAGAGCCTGTGTAAGAAAGAACAGAACTAAACACCCTCTCATACTATTAATCTGAACAGAGTGGAGAAGGCAAAGCCAGAGGTCATTGTTTTAATAAGAAAGTGCCCTACAATAACTAAGTTCATTTCTAATAATTTTGAGCTTAGGCTTGGGGAGTGGAGTTTTGGAGAGCAGAAAAGAGAGGCCATTTAGGAAACCAATGCAATAATTCAGACTAGATAGATGGTCTTGTACCAGGTCAGCAAAAGTGGAGGTGGTAAGAAGAGGTTCATTCAAGATCTATTTTTGAAGACAGAGCCAACAAGATTTCCTTATGGATTGGACATAAGATATGACAGGAAAAAAACAGAAGTCAGGAGAATTCCAAGGTTTTTGGTTTGTGGTACTTGAATAATGATGTTGCTTTTTACTTCAGTGAAGACTAAAGAATAAACTAGTTTGGAAGGTAAGACCAGGAGTTGGATTTTGTACGTGTTAAGTCTGAGTGCTTAATAAACATCTGCGAATACATTTGACTGCCAGGCTGAGGTCTCCCTGGCCTCCCAATTCTCTAGAACAATTAGAACTCTGACCTGTTACAGATACTTGGGAGCTCAGAGGCATCTGCAGTGGCTGGAGATACGTATAATCAATAGAATACTTGGAGGAAAGGAAATCTCAATCCCTGAATGAAATTGAGGATATTGCCAAAGGAAAGGGGAACAGGAGTGCTAGAGTCAGAGTCGTAGAAAGTGAGTGAGAAGAACCAAGGAACCTGTCCTGAAGTCTCGGCTGCATGGCTTCCTTCCCATAGCATCATGCTTATCTTTCAGAAAGCTGACCAATTGGACTCAAAGAAAATGAAAGCTTTCTTCTTTGTCTCAAACTAAAATTGAGAAAAGGGATCAATCTTAAATTTCAAAGATGAACCAATGAATGAAAATTTCATTTGAAAATAATGGGACTTTTCTAAGAATCAAAACAAGTGTTTCTCTAAGAATCAGCCTCATTATATATAATATTACAAAAATTAGACAAAATTTACACGAAAAAACCTCCACAATTCATATTATTTTTTAAAAATTTTTAAACATTTATTTATTTGTGGGGAGTAAGTTTAAGAATTCTCTGAGGTTGCATCAATGGGTTGACAAGGCTTAGGGTAGAAAGCCACCACAGGGCAAAAGCACCCAGGGTAGAATAAAGTATAGACCAGAAAGCCGCTTCTACAGGACTAAAGCATCTGAGAACAGGTAGAGGTGGAAAGCCTCCACTCCAGGGCGAAAGCGCCTAGAGCTAATTAGCAAGAAAAATGCCTTGTTAACCCTGAGGTAGCATGCTTTATTTGTCTTAGCCCCATAAAAGTTAAGATAAAGGTGCCTGGTGCCTGCAGTAAATGGCAGTCTGGTCAGAGTGCCGACATTTTGATTTATCTTAACCCTAAACCTAATACCACATATCTACAAAAAACCCTTTTTTCTCACACACACGAGTTAATGGTTACTATTTTATTGTTTCTTTCTGCATGTCCATCATGTATGTAAGCCTTCTGATCCTAATAAATATGAAGAAAGGACCCTTACTCAGGGCTCTTGTCTCCTCCCAGATTTTAGTCTCTCTCATATTTGAGTCTGCATCCTCTCTCTTGCTGGACAAGAGAGAACTCCAGACTCATAGTCTGCAACATTTATTTTTGAGAGAGTGCAAGTCAGGGAGGGGCAGAGAGAGAGGCACAGAGGATCCGAAGTAGGCTCTGGACTGGCAGCAGTAAGCCCGATGTGTGGTTTGGACTCACGAACTGAGAGATGGTGACCTGAGCTGAACCTACTGAGTCACCTAGGAACCCCACAAAATTCATATTATTAAGTAGTTTCGAGAAAACATTTCTTCCATGGAAACAGGACAATCTGATATCATAAAGTTTTGCTTTCAGATGAATGAAAATTCACAAGGAAGCATAATCATGTAAGAATAGCTCTGAAATTTTGAAAAATATTAAGTATGATGAAGATGAGAAAAGATATGAGAAGATAAGTACAGGAAATTCAGCATATTTATAATAGAAAAGAGGGCAAAGCAGACAGGTGAGAAACAATCATGGAATGATCAAGTCAACTTAATTAGCTGAAGAAAAGCAGATGCCTTAAGATCAAAAACACACACATAACCAGGCAACATCGATAAAGACACTGACAGTTAACTACGTCTGTATATTTTTTCTTTTATTTTGATGATATAGTAACTTTAAAGATATCCAAAACAGACTCATCAAAATCATTCTTCTTTTTAAAGATTAGTTTTGAGGTAGAAACACAAGATGTGCTCATGATAGGCCCATCTCAGAGATGGTTTGAGGTTCCAGAGCACAATGTGCAGGTTTGGTTCCAGAGCACAGTGAAGCAAACCAAATGATTTTTTTTGTTTGTTTCCTGGTGCATATAAAAGTTATGTTTACAATATACTGTAGTTCATTAAGTACATAATTGTGAAAATGTATAAAAAACCAATGTAAGATCTTAAAAACATTTAAAAAACACTTTATTGCTAAAAAATACTAACTATAATCTGAGTTTTCAGTGAGTTGTAATCACTGATCACAGATCACCATAACAAATATGACAATAATGAAAAAATTTAGAATATTGCAAGGATTACCAGTATGTGACACAGACACACAAAATAAGCAAATGTTGAAAAAAATGGTGTTGATAGACCTGCTTGACACAGAGTTGCCAGAAACCTTCGATTTTTTAAAAAATGCAATATCTGTGAAGGGCAGTAATGTGAAAGCACAATAAAATGAGGCAAGCCTGTGTACCTTCTTGACTTATTTTATACAGTCACTATTATATTTTTTACACCATGTTCTGTAATTCATCTTGATATCCCAACTTTTACTATCGACAAAATTGAAGTAAAGCATTGATAATGGAAAAAGGCATAGGGTAAAATGACAGGCAGTCACTTGTAGTCAACACAATAAAAGCAGAGTAGTCTTTAGTTCTTTAATCTCCAACAAAAGAGAGAGCTCGAAGGAAAAAAAAAACCCACATATTATCTTGGTAAATAGAAATAAAAAGTTGAGTTAAGTGACAGTGCTGTTAATGTTTCCTGAAATAGTTCAGTGGTGATGGATGGTCCAAGAAGGATGATCTAAAAACAACTGAACTTGGCTTCCACCAAAAAATTCTAAGAGTATTGTGGAATCTCTGTCATAAGCTGCCCAGGATTAGGCCTTGTTATCTAGTGTTTAAGAAACACATGCCTAATAAGCATTAGTTAGTTTCCAGGAAGGATTTTCTACTAATATTAACATTTCATAGACATATAAAATGCCAGAGTTGAAGTTATAATCTTATTTAATTCACATTTTTTCAGCAAACATGAATTGGGTACATAGTGTGTGTTAAGTAGTATGCTCATCATTGAATAGTCAAGGTAGTATTTACTCTTTCCACAGTTGCAAGAAAGTCACCAATAGAATAGGTTATAACAAAGGTATATAAAAGGTATAGAAAGAGCTAACTCTAACTCTGCTGGAGACACTCAGGGAGTGCTTTGTGAGGGGGATGACATTTGAGTTGCTCTTAACATTTGGAAAACTACTTTTCATCAGTTGATCAAGATTATTTTGGTACTGAAAGAAACTAAGCAAGGGTATGAAAGTATAAAAGGCCAAAATATATGGAGGGAAGTTAAAAGCATTGTTAATTTGTAAATTATTCCAAACTGCATTTGATGCATGAATGTCTTCTATAAAACCTCCAACAAATGGTCTTCTGATATCTAAAAAGAATTTAGGCACATCTAGCAACTGCAAATTTTAAGAACCAAAATGTGTAGATTTGAGAAAAAGTATTCTTATGACACACAAACAAAATAATTGTAAGGAGTAATAGTTTTTTAACCATGTCTAACAGTAAAGAATAACAACAACAACAACAACAAACAAAGAAAATATCAAAGACTATGAGTAAAGCAAGAAACTTTTATGATCATCTATCCCAACCACCAACCTGAGGCTTGACTTACTACCCTTCCTGAAAACCTTCTGTAATCCTGTCCATTAAGTGCATCTACTCCCTGCAATTGTCCTATCTGGTTTCACCTGTACCAAAAAACATAATTGCATGCTCTGTTCAAAGACTGGTACTGTTGGTCTTCTGTGTTTTTATGCGGTTTAAAGACACAGACATTTTCACATTCCCAGGAGTAATCGAAGAGCCCAAAGGTGTAATATTTTTCCCATAGAATGTGAATCTTGTACTTTTACCCATATAATTTGCTGCGACAGCAGTTTATTGGCCAATAAAAACACTTGATTGATCTTTATGAAAATTAAATCTTTTACAACACAGATGTTTACAAAGTAAATGCAAGTTATTTTTCTGTCATTTTAAAGTAATTCAAATGGAATTTTGAAAAAAATATTTGCTGTTGAAGTTTATGTGTGAAAAGAATCTATTGCATATACACACTATACAACAACAAAATAAATTACTCAATCAATACATTTATTTATTAAATTCCATAGTAAGGAAGATATATGAAAAAAAGGAATTCTTAAAGGCTTAGGTGCCTATCTTCAAGTTATGACTACTAGATTTAGACATATCAGAATTTTTTATGTACCTAGAAAACAACTCTATTAATTTTATTTTAGTTTCTTTTTAGTTTTATTTTTTTTAAGTAGGCTCCATGCCCAGCACTGAGCCCAAGGTGGGGCTTGAACTCAGAATCCTGAGATCACAACTTGAGCTGAGATCAAGAGTCAGAAGTTCAACTGACTGGATCACTCAGGTGCCCCTGAATATAATAACATATATGTTTTACAAAGTTTTAAAGACATATCCAAAATACTTCTAACACATAGGATATGAAAAATGGTCTTGTGGTTTGTGAGCAAATGGGCACATGATACTTTTGGCACTAGAGAAAAGTTTGAGTAGTGACGTTGATAAAATTATCAGATGGTTGGGGCAGGGGAAAAAAAAAAAGAATTATTAGATGGTTGTCATCCCATACATAAGGAGGAAGTTTTGGAGAACTATATTTTATTTAATATAACATTAAATAAAAATTATTATGCATTGACATGCACAGTTCATTTGAATATATAAATAAGCTCACAGAAGTAACCTTTATATTAATTCAAACAGAAACAGTCCATCTTGGTATCTATCACTATAAAAGTGCATCATTTTTAAATGATTGAGAGTTGATTTTGAAAAATATATATATATTTTGAAAAAATATTATATAAAAATAGTATCAGGTCATGATCTCGAGGTTTGTGAGTTTGAGCCTCATGTCAGGCTCTGTGCTTACAGCTTTAGATTCTTTATCTCCCTCTCTCTCTGACCCTCCCCTGCTCACGCTATGTCTTGCTCTCTTCTAAAAGTAAATAAACATTAAAAAGAAGAAAGATATATATATACATAAGGCTCCTCATGGGAGAAAATCTATGAATGAATAAATGAACAGGAAAAATGAATACAATTAGTGAGTGGATAAGTGTTAAAATAGAACTATCAGGAATCTATTTGAGGGCCACTTCTAAAATAATGATGTATGGAGCTCTGCAGGCTCCCTTTCTGGAAAAACAACCGTAAATGGTGAAAATTACTTAAAAAAAAAACAACTCATTTGAAGTCCTTGGAAGTGATCCAAAGGGCATATTGAAAATGGAGAAATGTTTATTTGAGGAAATCTACTAAATCTCCAGAAGAACAGTGAGAGTCTGTGGCATTTGAGTTACAACTCACTCCCTTCCTTGTTCCCTCCTAGCTAAGCAAGACTGAAGTTCTCTTCTGGGTGGATGTAGCCAAGAACATGGGCTCCCCCACCCTCCTGCACCCCAGTTCCCAGGCAAGGGCCATAGTATCCACTCTAGAAGTTGCACACTGCAGGGGAAATACATTTGACTGAAATCGTACAGCCAACTCACTAAACAAATAAAGCAGCAAACAAGCAAACAAACAAACAAAAAAGTCCCAGGAGTGGGGACAGGGATCACACACAGGTTTGCTACAATGTTTTATCTGAAATGACCAGTAATCAACTATAAATTATGAAACATACAAAAAATACAGTAATGTGTGACTAACAGGAAAAGAAAAAAGAAAAAAGAAAAAAGCAGGTAACAGAACCCTTTTTTGAGAAGGCCCAGATGTTGGGAATATCAGATGAAGACATTAAAGGAGCTATTATCAATATGTTCAAGAACTAAAGGAACTATGTTCAAAGAATAAAGGGAGTTATAACAATGTCTCATCAAATATAGAATATATATTAAGATATAAAAATTATTAAAAATTAAAATGATTCTTGAGGTGCCTAGGTGCTCAGTTGATTAAGTGTCCAAGTCTTGACTTTGGATCAGGATATGATCTCGTGGTTTGTGAGACTGAGCCCCAAATTAGGCCTCTGTACTGATAACATAGAGCCTACTTGGGATTCTCTCTCTCCTCTCTCTCCCTCTCTCTCTGTCCCTCCCTCACTCTCTCCCTCTCTCTCTCAAGGTAAATAAATAAACTTAAAAAAAATAAAAAAATAAATATAAAATGATTCTGGAGTAGAAAAGTACAATAACCAAATAAAAAAATTCACAAAAGGGGCTCAACATTAGATTTAAGCAGGCAGAAAAAAAGGATCAAAATTTCAAAGCAATAAGGGCTGAAAAACTTCCCAAACTTGATGGAAAACATTAAACTACATCTACAAACTCAATGAACCCAAGTAGGAAGAACACAAAAATGTCCATAACTAGACACATACACATGATAATAAATGTCAAAAGCTGGGAAAGATAAATTCTTGAAAATAGCATGAGAAAATAGACTGGTCATGTACAAGAGACTTATTAAAATTAACAACTGACTTCAAATTAAAAACAATGGCTGTCTGAGGCAGTGGGAAAATATATTTAAAGTGCTGAAAGAAGTAAAAGAAGTTGTCAATCGAGAATGTTCCATCCAGCAAAACTAACTTTAAAGAAATAAAGGTGAAGAAAAGGCTTTCCTAGATAAACAAAACCTGATAGAATTCATTGCTAGAAGACTCGCTTTAAACAAATACTAAAGGAAATTCTTAAAGCTAGAAGTGACACTAGACAATAATATGAACTCACATGAAAAAACAAAAAACTCTAGTCAAGCTAATTATATAGGCAATTAAAAAGTATTATTTCATTTTTCTTCTTTATCTTAAATTATTTTAAAAGTATAAAGCAATATTAATATACTAGTATTGTTAAACCTATAACATATGGAAATCAAATATGCTTGGCATTATCAGCACAAAGGAAGTGGGTGAAAGCAATGTTACATTGGAGTAAGGAAAGGACACCAGATGGTAACTTGAATCCACAGGAAGAAATGAAGAAAATCAAAAATAGTAAATAAGAATATTATATAACAAATCATATATATATGTATATATATATGTATGTATACTTCTTATTTCTTCTCTCAGCTTCATTAACATACATAAAATCATATAAAGTAATAATTACAAAAATGTTAAAAATTACATTTTTAACATACATAGACATAAAATTTACTAAAATAATAGCACAAAAAAGGGTAAGGGGGAATAGATCTATATAGAATTAATATTTATATCTTTTATTGTAATTAAGGTAATATGAAAGTAGATTGCTTTAAGTTAAGATATATATTGGAAACCCTAGAGCCATGAAGAAAATAACTCAGAAAAATGTATTAAAAAAATCACTGAAATATTAAAACATGACTAGAAAATACTCATTTAGTGTAGAAGAAAGCAGTAGAGAAGAAATGGAGGAAGAAAAAATTGAGATATAAAAAAAGGAAAATAAAGGACAAATACAGGTGTTGATAATAGTATTAAATATGGATGAATTAAAAATCCAGTCACAAAGGCAGAGATTGTCAAGTTGTCTTTGAAAGAAAGAAAGAAAGCAGGCCTAAGTATATGCTGTTAATATGAGACACATGTTAGAGTCAAAGATAAAAGGAGATAAAATTAAAAGGATGTAAAAGGATATACTATGTCAACGGCTACCATAAGAGAGCTAGAGTGACTTTAGTAGTATCAGACAAAATAGGCTTTGTTTGTGACTAATAACACACTCCCCACTAGTGGTTGCAATAACAGAGAATCTATCTGCTAATGAAATATGTTGGATGGCAGACATCAAGGATGTATTGTAACTTGGGTGGCAGATGACAGAAAATTTGGTTGTTACTTAGTCTTTATGAGTATCTGTTTGAATGCTATTAAAAGCTCATGTCTCTCAAGAAAAAAAATATCTCATACACAGAGAAAAAAGAACTGTCCTTTACATTCTGGGCTTCAGTTTGTGTGTTAATTTTGGACCTGTGGCTGAATGGTAAATCTGCTGAAGCTGCTAGTTCTTCCTGCATACTTACAAAATAGTCTTTTCAACTGGCAATAAAAAATCTCTTACTTGTGTGTACCCTAGGGATAGCTAGTCTAGACAGACAGATATTAGATTCTAAGTTAGCTTAAATTCAACAGAGCTCCTGTTCTGATTCATATAGATTAATAAATACTTACATAATTCTAACACAAAAGACATAAAGAATCCCTAGAGAATGAAAAAATTGAACTTTTAATCCTTTGAATATGCTAGCCTTTTAAGAAAAAAACTTTCTCTAGAAATTACTAACAGAAGCATTTTTATGTAAGAACCTAAATCCACACAATCAAAATGAATCCTTGGAGATATCAAACTAGTTTAATAATTTTGTCTTAAAAATGGTTTCATGAAAAACGTGATGAGATCCTACATCTCTTGAAATGCGACAAGAATGGCTTAAAAATACAGACAATAACAAGTATTGATGAGTGTGAAAAAATTGGACTGCTTAAAAACTGCTGTGTAGCTGTTAGGGAAAACAGTTTGTCAATTCCACAAACTGTTAATCATAGGGCTATTAAATGACTCAGTAACTCAACTCCTAGATACATAAACAAGAGATCTGACAACTTATGTTCACAAAAACCACAGAGTTCATCTATGGTTTAGTCTTTAGTTTAGTGAAAGCTGTTTCTACCATAGCCCTTTTCCTTATACTAGAGGAAGCTATTTTTTTCTATACTCGAGTGGAAGTCTCTTTGTCTTACTATGCATCTGTATTTAACATTGATTGGTGAAATGGTAATTTCCTGAAACAAGTTTTATAAGTGCCTTAAAAAATGATTTTGGGGTGGAGCAAAATCAAGATTACAAACTTCCTAAAGATTATTGAATATTAAGAAATATTCCCAGAATAGTAATACTAAGTGCAAGAGATTAAGAATCCATGCCCTTCAAAAATCGTGTAGTAAATTCCTAAAACAAATTTGAAATAAAAAATTTACAACTTTCTGAATTAATCTAACACAATAGTTTTTAACACTTATTTATTTTCGAGAGACAGAGAGACAGAGCATGAGCAGGGGAAGGGCAGAGAAGGAGGCAGACACAGAATCTGAAACAGGCTCCAGGCTCTGAGCTGTCAGCACAGAGCCCAATGCAGGGCTCGAACTCACAGACCATAAGATCATGACCTGAGTTGAAGTCGGCCGCTCAACCGACTGAGCCACCCAGGTGCCCCAATAGTTTTTAAAACCTGATGTGTTACTTCCTTGTAGGACAACCACAACGAAATAAGAAATACCTTGAGAAATCTAATCAACTAAATTGCTTACTGAAAGTTCTCCCCTTGGTGCATCCTAACATTTCCTTATTGATATATTTGTCTATATTTTAAAAGTTTTAAATTTAGGCTTATATTATCTCTCTGGGAAGAAACTCTAAGAGAACATTCTTGCAGAAAACAGTCATCATCAAAGTATCTAAAAAATAAATAAAAACAGAAATATAAAAGGGAAAAAAAAAGAAAGACCGAGAACAGGATAGTGAGTCTAGGCACACTCTAACAGTCCCTTTTTCAAAAGAGCGAAGGTTAAAAATTATGATCAGATGCTTCATCATGCCATGGACTAAATATGGAAAGTTCTTAGAAGATTTCTCATAATAAAAAGAAACACTGAAGACAATCATGCAAATCATTTTTTAATGCAGTTGATTTTACTGACTTGCTTGTTTTTATCTAACCCTAGTAAGAGAAGAAAACCAAAGTCATCATTTTGGTATTTAAGAGCCGAGTCTGTGAGGGCAAAGTTCTTTGTACCGTTAAGAATCAATTATACAACAGACAATACTTTATGATAAAACCAGTTCCAAACACAGTTGGCACTGCCCCATTTTACCCAACCCCTACATTTTATGAACTTTTTCTACAAAAACATACTTCCTCCATTAATGTATCTTTTAGCATGATTTCTAAAAACAAACACTAATGAAAAACTGTGAGGAGCCTATTTAAAAAAAAATCACGATTCTGTAAACATAGTACTTCAATTATTATCTTGATATAAAAAAGTATTTTTTCACACATGATGCTTACAAGGTATGTGCAGCTTTCACATCTGGAAAGAATGAGTGGATAGTAGGGTTCTGTCTTTCAGGGTATTGCTGACATTTACTATAAAACAATCTTAACCTATAAAACCTGACACATTTTGCGAAAATAAATATTAGAAGTGTAGCAACTTCATTTTTTAGTTGCTATATTTGTAAACCAATCCCATTCATCCACTAAAAAAGAAATACTGATGAAAATTTATGGGAAATCCCAAAGGAATCCTTGCAGAATTCAAGGAAGCTGATTTACCAACAGCAAAGTGTTAACATTATCAGAGTAGTTTCCTAAATTCAATACTCTAGCACCAAATAGAGAGTAAAAAACAAAGTCAAAAGCAATTTAAACAGACTGTGGAGAATTTTGCACTGCCCCTATTTATTTAGGTATGGAAGAGGGCTTTCAAGTGGGATAAATAACCATAATCGTTAGCTATGAGAGTATACACTTACATAAAATGCTCTCCTATTATACACTATTACATGTGTCCATTGCAAAGTGATTCTTTATGACAGCCATTTTCCTTATAAGCAAGTACACAATCTTTTGAGTTATTATTAGAGGTGATTTAAGCTAAGAGTGAAGTTTTAAAATAAAATACCACCAGATTTCAAAACAGTGATCATTAATACTTTTTGCTTAGTAGGAGGAATATTTATATGTTAGCTATCCTTGGTCTTCATATCATACACATTAGTATTTTAGTCATATTTATTCACCAGTATAACAGACTAAGTAGAATTCATTATTACTGTTTTGGTCAAGATGTAGAATGCACTTAGGAAAAGTTTTATTCACCCTTATCCCTCTTCCCTTCCCACTCATACCAACACATACACACATACACATCTTTAAATTATAATTTCTTTACTAAAAATGAAAGAGCTCAGAGGAACAGGGAAAGAACCAACAATCAAGCATTTTAATATTCAGTTATTCTCTTTAATACAACAAAAACAAAATTTGGTTTCAGTTTCCCTAAACTAGAAAGGCAATTCTTTGAATAACCTCAATAGGCTAAAACAGTTTTTAAATGAAATTATGACAAAGTACTTAAAAATAAATGGTAGATATATGCATTCTAATTAAAATAAAGAAAATAACTGAAAATGATTGTATTCTACAGGTCTTTCCACTCCATTTTTAGCCTGAAAACCACAAAATCCCCCTGAACTCTTATTACAGTGTCAGGGAATCACAATAAGCACAAGTAACCTACCATTATGGGAAGTGTTGCCACAGGGACAATGGGTCTGGCCAACCCTATAGGAGTGGCTAAAGTCTTACCACCAGGTCTACTAACAACAGCATTATTATTTACTTAAGTTTTTATTCTTCAAAGGAAGTTAAAATTATCTACATTTCAAATGCAGACTCCCTCAAAGTAATGTTCATGAAACCAAAGTTGTGATAGTCTATTTATATATATTTTTCTAACATAGTACATTAATGCATTAAAATAGGAGCCCCTAAGATGATCTCACATGCCATCAATGGTACAGGAAAACACATTCAGTGCAACCAAACTACCCTATATATTTTTCAACCTATTTTTTTCTCCTAAATAAAAGAAAAAAACAACTAATGAACATATTTTAGCATCAAGATTAAAAACACAGATTAATGTTCACTTTAATGTATTACTTGCTACTTATGCACTGCAGTACATCATTTAAACTTTAAAATGGTTGAACAAAGGCAGCTGAGTTGATATACTGAACTCAAAACACATATTGCCTTAGTCTCATATTGAGAAATTACTGAGCTTTGGGGAAATTGTAATTTATACCACACGAAATTATATAATTTGTATGCAAAATACAGGTTGACTTAAGGTTCCACTTGGATCCTATCTTCTAAGCCCAGCTTCTGTGGTTTTCCATAACTGGTAAGAGTGAAAAGTGACCTTTCATCACTCTAGAGAGTGATTTCTATGCATGAGAGAGAAAAAAAAAAGGGGGGGGGAATGTGGCTCAATATGGCAACTCTGCTACTTGTGTTCTACAGAAAAATCATTTTATTTTTGAGCTCTTTATTTGATTTGATTCAGTCTTGTCACTAAATCAGTACATTCAATTCCTTCTGCAATAAAATTTTAAATCACCTGCGTATGCATCTACTAAGTGCTGAGAGAGGTACAACCCATTGGGATTTATTGTTCCATTGCAGTTTATTGTTATCGCAGATGGAATCATCATCAAAACTCAGAAAGCTAAGAGGACAAATTGGTTCATAATGATTTAAATTATATTATAAATATCACTGTTTCCATGAACTCAAACTACCCGGACTTTACCTATTAATAATAAAACTCTGTAATGCCCCTAGATGTCCATTTTATTCATTTTCTTTTCCATGAGAACTAGGAACGAGCTTTTCCTAGTATATCATTTCTTTGCGAAAGTATAGCGACTAACAACACTAGGTGAAACATTCGCTTAATAAAGTTCACAACATTATAATAACAAATGATAGAAAAGAAAGCATGGATTCTAACCACTTTGTCCTCCTTTGGGAAAGCATCCAAGGAAGCAGAGTAAAAAGAGAGGAGAAAGAAGAAGAGAAAAACAAAAATAAGGCATATATTAATAAATAGATTTTAAGAAAACAATCATGTATTATTTTTAAAGTGTTCAAACATAGGTATTTATAAGCATGGTAAATGTTTACTCTTCCCCAAAATACTCATTGTTCAAGCTTTCGTTGAAAATACACATATACTAATTCTACTATAGTAGATACAAAAATTGGGCACTGTAACTTCCAAAAGTTTTAGAACGTGGATGATTACATCTATATTTAAAACATTTTTCAGAAAGAAATCTTAATTCATGATTATATTTAGTTTTCCTATTGCTGAAGACATTTTATTAAAATTCATAAAATTATATGAATAGTTTTATCAAATTACTGTTAAAATATTTACAGTTACAGTTTGGAAAAAATCTAAGAAAGGGAAATATTTGTAAGGAAAAAAATGAGAAAAAAGATATTAACTATTATAGCCATAAGTTATTCCACAAGCAATATTTATTTGTAATATACATTTCAACACATAATGTTATAGGAAAAAACAACACAATATATTTATACAATATTTTTGTCTCATGCCTTAGATTAAAGTGATACCTTCTTTTATTTTGTTCTTTTGAACATTTTGTCCAAATTGGATGAGTTTAGTAGAGACAGACTACGTTAGGCTAGAGTACCTCCAAAGCAGAAGTATATCTTAGAGTTAGCTCAGTTTCCTTTAAACATGAGATTAACCCGGGTAATTTTAATATTTCGATAATTACCTGTATTGTTATTGGTTTTCCTCAAACATATAAAGGGAAGTTAAAAACATTCACCAGCTATGGGTGCTCAGTCAGCATTTCCAACCTGCTGATTTGCACACTACTACATACTGCCAGCACCTTTTCAAATTGGACTCTACTCCTACACCAAATGGTTTGTTAAAATTTTGAATATCATTCCCAGGTCTCATCCATGAGAATTCATTCCAAAATAGTGTATTTAAGAACACCGAAGAAGAGAAAGTTAACAAATAGCTCTTGTACACCTTTTTTATGTGCCAGATACTATTTTAACCCAAGGTTGTTTTAAAAAGGCCTTAATGGAATGTGTAATACTTAACTAAAAAAATTTCAGGAGGAAAGGAGGAAAACTTATGTGGTCATCAGAATGGCACCTAAAAAACTCTTAAATATGTATCACGAAGATGTAGATTTTAATTTAATTATTATAATAATCATATACAGAAATTATTACTACCTAATTTCATAGATAAAGAAGATGTTGTTCAGGGAAGTTAATTATTTTCCCAAGGCCACAAAGATAATAGAGGGCCCACTTTAAAACATTTCTATTTTACTGAATATCTTAATTCCACTGGAAGGGATATTTAGAAAACCTTACGTGCAATATAAATACACTACCAATGAATACAGTGTTGATGGGGAGATTGATTTTAATTTTAGCCATGGTTTTCTCAATTACGAAAATGTCAAAAGTGCATAAAGCTTCCATATTATTTTTAAAAATACTTTGTACTATGTCACACTGCGTATGTGATTAGATAATATAGGAAATTACTCAGAGACTATATCTCATAGAGAAGATAATAAGTACAATTTAAAAAAGGGTATTTTGACATACTCTTCAAATACTAGATTAGTTTCTATGAGAGAAACTTAGCACTACATTGCTTTACCACAAGAGTAAATAGGAAATTACTCTCATAGAAGGTTAACATTGCGTTATATATGTTGTCTTTAGTTACATTTAATGCTACACAGTTTACCTTACATTTTACCTTCATTCAGGCCGAAACAAAAGTAGAAACTAAAAGTGCGTTTTTTTTCTTTTTACGAGAACTGGTCATAACAACTTTTAAGAGTCTTCTAGTTCATGGTACTAAATCTACATTTACTACATTCTTCAGAAAATAAATTTACTCCCACAGATAATCTGCTGGTTTTGAATGGGAGTCATTTATTAAGATGCATATGGAAAGTATCTTTTTATGAATTATTTTCATCACTACTCCACTACTATGAACCCTATGAAAAACATAAAATGGGAAAGGGGCACATTAATGTGCACATTTATGCACGTGCCTACTTTCTAACACATGTATGTTTTCTGCTTGGGAGGGGGACTGCTTTTCACCCACATTCAGAGCGCCTGTCAGGCTCAGGGAACACTCACGTTGTTGGATCGCAGAGACACGCGGCCTCCACAGCGGGCGCAGAACTTGGTGCGGCAGTAGGAGCAGAGATGGCCACACCCATCAGCAAACTTTGTTTTGTGACAGATTCCACAAGTCGGAGCATCATCTTTGTGCTCTCCCTGGTAACGCCGCGCTTCCTCCCCTATCTTCCTCACTTGTTCTTTATAGCTTTCAAATTGTTGGTGCAATCTCCTGGGCAAAAGAGAAAATGGCAGCAAACTAAGTAAACGGCAGAAGATGAAAACAAAAACAATTTTTCCCGGCAGAAGTATAGCTATTTGAACGAAACCAAAACATTCAAAATGATTTATTTTTCCTACTAATCTTACCTTTCCACTAATCAAACTTTCTAGTAAAAGGCCAATGGTAAAAAATGTATTAGCATGTAATCCATTAGTCCCAGTTCTGCTTACTAGCAATGAAACATATACAAAGTGGACTCCATAGAATCACTGTTTTGGTCTCCAAAGTGGAATTCATGTATCCGCTCCATGCCTCTGCTTCTTTTACACAAATAGCTTTCAAGGTATTTGGATTGGGGAATGCAACACTTTACAACTACATTCATGTGTGTATACAACTGCAGCAAAGGTTATGCAAAATACTTCAGCTAACTATATATGAGGTACTCTGATATAGTCTATTGCATTCTATTTTAAGTTTAATACTGATTATAATCTAAGAAAAAAGTTTGATACAGGAAACTGATTCCATGACCCAGATTTGAGCATGATGTATACTTGGAAAAACCCTGTTTAAGTTGTACGGGCACCTGAGTGACTCAGTTGGTTAAGCATCCAACTTGGTTTTGGCTCAGGTCATAATCTCACAGTTTCATGAGTTTGAGCTTCACATTGGGCTCTCTCTGTGGTGATAGCACAGAGCCTGCTTGGGATTCTCTGTCTTCCTCTCTCTCGGGCCCTCCCTGGCTCACACATCTCTGTCTCTCTCAAAAATAAACTTTAAAAAATTATGAATTACAGTGCTATGCAATTTGTCTTCCACAAAATATCTTCCTTTATCCCTATTCTCAGAGATTATGTATTAATATCAAGTGTCTGATTTCAGATAGTATATAAAATATCACCTTATACATTATAATTGAACTCACTAGTCCTTCCACAATATGTGAAAAGTTTTAAACCACACCTTGCAAATATTCAGATTTTTACATACCCCAATTTTGATCTCTCTCAGGTTGCTACCACTCTTTATTTAATGGATGCAACCAAAGTTGTTGACGCAAACCATTTCCCATAAGAATGTTCACATTTAATATGATTCAAGTCTCTTTCCCTCCACATCAGTCCTAATCCCTCAATCTTAAACTGCTACAAATAGAAACTATTTGCTGTTCTGTACAGAACACCATGACATCCAGTGAATTCCCAGGATGCCTTAGTTTTGTAAATGAGAACTGAGAGACTTGTCTCAGGCCTAACCAACAGTCATTGGCCATTACAACAATGGAGAAACTCCTAGGAAATGCAACCCTGTACCTAAGCGAGTGCACTGGATGTGAATATTCCTTAGGACACAGAGTACACACCTGCTATTGTTAATACAAGCAGTTAGTTAACTTGATTCTCTACACCTAAGATATCGGTGGGAATTGGTGCTTCCTGGAAACAGAATCAAGTAAGTTACATCTAAAGACTATAGTATTTTTCTTTTAACATCAACAGTTCTTGAGCAGAATTTTAATGATTACTTTAAAAATTATAAAATCCCTTTCCTGCTTTGCCAATCAAGTTTTTCTATTTAATAACAAACATACTTGCACTAGGATATAAAGTGTTTAGAATCTGAAGCCCTCCCCAATTTAAGGGCAGCTAATTTCAGTTAAAAGAAATAGTGATATTGTATTTAATGAAAGCAAGAATATCTGAACGGCTTGAAGAACGACATTATCTGGTACATTGAATTTTTTATAATTTAAAAGTACAATTAATTTAGGCTCAAGTTGTTAGAAAACAACTGTGGATATCTACTATTTCAAAAGTAACCTTACAAAATAGCGTTGGAAATCTTAAGGCTTCTAATAAAGAAAATAATTATTAAGGAGTGGGAACAAGAAAATATCTCTAATCGAAGAAACACATGTAAATGCTAAGCATAGAGGAAGTGCATGAGTATTTATTTTGAGAACCATCAAATCAAATTTATTTAAGTAAATATAAATGCAAAAGTTAGGCAAAGGAAAAAACTTCCCTATAAACTTACTTTGTAATACAGCACATGATTTGGTACAGGGTGTTTGCAAACTTTCAGGAAAAGGCCAGATTGGAAATATGTTAGACTTGGTGGGCCATATAGTCTCTTTCACAACTACACAACTCTATTGTAACATGAAAGTAGCTAGATAATATGTAAATAATAAGCATAATAAGCGTGGCTATGTTCCAATAAAACTTTATTACCAAAGCAGATGGTAAGCCAGATTGGACCCGCGGGCCAGTCTATCATCTCCTGATTTAGTATATGTTTTATACTGACATATAGCGGTTTGAAAATCCGTTGTTCTTTAAAAATTCAAACACTGGGGCTCCTGGGTGGCTCAGTCAGTTAAGTGTCTAACTCTCGGTTTTGGCTCAGATCATGATCTCACAGTTTCGTTGAGTTTGAGCCCTGTATCAGGCTCTGCCCTGGAGTGCAGAGCTTGCTTGGGATTCTCTTTCTCCTCCTCTGTCTCTGCCCCTCTCCCACTTGTGCTGTCTCTGTCTCTCTCAAAATAAATAAATAAATAAACTTTAAAAAAAATCAAACATAAAAGACTTTTATCCCTCCTATAGGACCCAATCAAAAGCGACCTTTTTTTATAACAAATATATGCAGGGCGCTGACCAGTGAGATAAAAACTTAACTCTGCTACAATCTCATAGTATTTTATTTGGTCACTCATAGGGCATTTAGTATTTTGGGCTCTTTTTTTTTTTTTTTTTTTTTTGCCATATACCTTTAGTATTTCTGTACATGACATCTTTCTTATACCAAACAGTATATAGCATTAGAAATGCACAGTTTGGCAAGATAGTTAAGACATATTTCTCCTTAGTAGTAGCCAATACATACTTACTAACTGGAAAAGTCATACACAAATACTTTTTTTCTTAGTCCATTTTGAGAAAAGACAATTTCATACTGAACACTATACATCCTGAAAAAATATTGCTACCATAAAATGCTGAAAATACTGGATATTTAAAGAAATAACTTTTTTTAAAAATGCTTCTTTATTTTGAGAGAGAGATTGAGCACAAGCAGGGGAAAGACAGAGAGAGAGGAAAGAGAGAGAATCTCAGGCAAGCTCCACACTATCAGAACAAAAAGCTCAATGAGGGTCTCAAATTCATGAACCATGAGATCTTAACCTTAGTTGAAACTAAGAACCAGACGCTTAACCGACTAAGCCCCTCCAGGTACCCCTAAAAGGAATAACTTGTTTTTTTAAATGTTTATTTTTGAGAGAAAGACAGAGAGAGAGACAGAGCATGAGCAGGGGAGGGGCAGAGAGAGAGGGAGACACAGACTCTGAAGCAGGTTCCAGGCTCTGAGCTGTCAGGACGGAGCCCGATGAGGGGCTTGAATCCACAAACCGCAAGATCCTGACCTGAGCCGAAGTCAGACGCTTAACTGACTGAGCCACCCAGGCACCCCTACAGGAATAACTTTAATTCCTGTTTGATTTGGGGAAAAAGTATGGAGATTCTCACAGGAGGAAATGAAATAATAGCAATAATTCAGAGATAGAGTGTAGCTCTGAAGCAGACCACTGCCCCTGGGACATGTACTGAGTCTCTGTGGCCAAGAACTTCAGCTTTAACTTTTACACAAGTGAACAAAATTAACATTGTAGTAGGTAACTACCAAAAATAATTGAAAGAGTGTATGATATCCAAACCAGTGGAAATTCATGGAATGAAGAAACAGTCAATCCACAGAAGACAAGAATTGAAACAAATGAACAAACACAGACAAAGCAGGGCAATTAGAAATTATGGCAAACGATGGTAGAAACAATTCAACACACATCAGAAATCACGATATGTTGAATGGACTACAGCATCATTAAAAGACAAAAAGCAACATGTTAGATTTTTAAAATTTAGCTAAATTAGGTTTAGAAGAGATATACCCAAACTATGATGTTTGAAATAAAAGACTAAAAAAATATATATCCCAGTGAAAGACTAAGGACAACAACAATAAAATTGGGGTGATGTTTATGGCAAAAAGCACTATTACAGATAAAAAAGGTAATCTATTATTTAAAAAGTATTCATTTCATTTTTTACAAGACAATTCTAAACTTAATTGCATATAAGCCAAAAAATGATATATATGAAGCCAGGTACCCCTAAAAGGAATAACTTGTTTTTTTAAATGTTTATTTTTGAGAGAAAGACAGAGAGAGAGACAGAGCATGAGCAGGGGAGGGGCAGAGAGAGAGGGAGACACAGACTCTGAAGCAGGTTCCAGGCTCTGAGCTGTCAGGACAGAGCCCGATGAGGGGCTTGAATCCACAAACCAAATATATGAAGCCAAAAAATGATAAAACTAAGGTAGAGAAATCCACCATAGTAGGATACTTTTACAGAACTTTCTCTCTATAACTGACAGACCAGATAGATCAAAAATAAATAATGACAGAGGATATTTGAAAAACATAATTAAGAACTTTATATATGTATATGTACATATCTGTCCATTAGAATAGGCTTATTAAACTTATTGAGTACAATACTTGTTAATACATATTTATTGTCCTCAGTGGTAGAATACATATTTTTTTTAGGCAGAAATGAAATTTTTCAAGTTCTGTGCCTCAAAAGGACTGACTACGTTTTATTTCTTGAGTGTTAGGCACATATTGTATCTTTTATTCTTTTTCTTTATACTTTACATATATGCTTTTGTATGTATGAGGTATTTCATATTAAAAAAAGAAAAAATTCAATTCTATCTCATCAAATATCATTAAATAACAAATGAGTACTATAAAGAATTGAAATATCAGAATATATATACATTAAAATCTACAAAAGAGTTGACCAATTATGCCTCCTAATTAAGAGAAGAAATGAATATGTTTAACTGCACAATAACTTTATGAAGTAAATTCCCATTTTACTGATGAGAAAACTAATTTTTGTCTAGGGTTTTCCTTTCCTTTCTGCTTGAATATATCATTGTAAATTCACATACTTCATACTTAGTTACACTAAGCCCATACAAAGCATGACAACAAATATGGATTCAACATGCAAATGAAAATGTTTCTGAATGCAGAAAAGCGTTAATTATCAGGAAATGTCAGTTTTTGGTCATGACTAATTGATGGTGCCTGAACAAAAGCTTAGTATGAACAAACCAAAGCTATGCTGATGAACTCAGGTCCTGAAACTCCCATAGACCTCTCACTCATGCTCAATAATACTTTCATGCAGTTTCAACTCCTCTACAGTGTTTATTCCCAAGCTCTTCTTTCTCGAATTAACTTCAAACTACTGTGTCCTCCTGAAAGACTCAAAATACTATTTTGATGATTTATGAACCCAGTGTTGGTTGCCTAAGTGCTGTACAGCTTAGGCTGTGACAGGTGGCCAGACTGTGACAGGTGGGCATGCAGCAACATGTCCTTCTCCAGTAGGCTGGTGAGATAAGGTTTCTTAATTGAGGTATGAAGGTGAGGTCTCTATGTTCTCATTTTCTCCATGAGACATTTTAGGAGGGAAGTTCTCTTCCAGTCTTTCTTTCAGTGAAAGAAAATTTCAGCCTTCTGAGTAGTTCCTAAGGATGACAGTTGCCAGGGGACAGTGTTCTCCCAGGGACTGCACTGAGATGGCCTGGGGCAGCTCTTTGGTTAGTGCTTCACCCCACAGCTTATGAGGCCATTCACACAAGCATCACTCCAAACTCTACGAGGACTTGTGTCCATCCTCCCAGGTGCTATCCCTTGGTGCCCTTTACCCATCTGTACCCTCCTCTCATGTGTATTTCAAATTCCTTCCTGGTTTGGGCAATAGTCCATGCTTATATTACTGGTTTGGACATTCCCACAGGGAGAGAATTAAGAGAAGCAAACTCATGCTGTTTCTCAGCCCAGAACTCTCTTACAGCTTCAACTCCCTTTCTTCAGGGGTTTCTTCCCCTCCTGACAGGTAGGACTCCCTTATTCTTCACTGAAAGAAAAAGTTGAACAAAAGTCTCTAGCAACCTCTCTAACTTATTTCCCACTGTGTTCTTTCTTTTTCTATCAGCAGACACTACAAAAGGAAAAAAAGGAGGGAAAGAAGACAGGGAGGAAGGAAGGAAGAGAGGAAGGTACAGCATTTATTACTCCAACTTCCTCAAAATCTACTTATTCTGCAATCTTCCTCAATGCTCCACTGAACTGTCTCTTAAAAATCAACTTTAATGTGTTTTTCTCAATTCATATTCCCCTTACATTACTCTGATATCTCACTCTGTCAAGATGTTGTCCTCATAATAAATTTTGCCTTGGAATCGGGATATTGGTAGTGAAACCATAAACTGCATATTTATTTTTTGTATCTGAAGTTTTAATGCTTTAATCCATATCAAATATGTGACAGTGTTCTATTATTAATAATAAATGGAAATACATATTTTATTATATAATATTATAAATTCCAGTAAAATCAGTAAATGCAGACTGCAAATATAAAATCTTTGTTCTGAAATTTATATATCTATTTATATATTTCAATCTTACAATTAACATAATTTTAAATCAATGTTAAAATCTAACAATTTTAGAGTTGATTAGTAAGGTTGACAATATACATGATCACAAATCTCATGATTTAGATTTAAATTATCTGGAAGGAAAATAGACAGTGTTATAATATACGCAATACTATCAAAAAGAAAGCATTAATAAAGAAATCTTGATTTTCTCCCGGGATGTGACTTTTCCCCATTGTTTCACTCTTTAATAGTCATTGTACTATTTTAACATCTGTGCACTCAACTCAAGAAACACCAAGATTCTAGTTGTAAACAGGTTGGTTGGGTGATCAATGGCACATATCTGAAGGATATAAAGATGAATGCCTAAAAATCTAAATATTCTTTAAAAACATCATTCTATAAATGTAAAATAATTTAAATGGAAAATTAGTAATGGCATTCTTACATATTAATAAGTATTTGTTGATTGCTTACTATAAATAAGGTACATAGCAAGATGCTAAATGGTAATGGTAGAATGCAGAGAAATCTTTGTAATTGGCACAGCACTTCATTTATTTCTATTTTGTATTTTTCCTTCCTCCATCCTCAAAGTGGTTGGAAGACAGAGGACAACTCCACCTTTCTTCCTGGCTATCCTTTTCAAAGTCTAGACTTTCCTAGAGGAGGAGGGGATGGGAGCTAGTGCTTTGAAATTTCAAGAGCCTAAGGGGCAGGTCTGGAAGGAAGGTAAGAGCTTTCCCTAGGATGAAGGGAGGGGCAGGGACCAGGGTGGTTTGTGCACAGCAATCTAACATGGAGAATTGCTTTGGAATGTGCAATCAAGGGTAAAAAGGCAAGGGCCTACGTTTTCCTTCTCAACCTTGGCACAGAACTCATAAAATAGGGCACAATATAGGGCCCATGAAGTTAGTGATGTGGAGATTAAAGCCAGGAGAGTTCTCCTGAGAAAGATTGTTCAAGTGCCTCCAAAAGACCTAGGGGCATCCAGGAGAAAGACCTGACAATGAATGAAATTAAACATCTTGCTAGCCTGATACGTTGGAGGGTTGCTTTAAAAGATTTCGACATCACATTCTATTGTCAAATAATTCACACTAACCTCAGTTCTAAAGCATAGTTCTTGATTCCAAGGAAGGTACAAGCTACTTAGGAAGTAAGTTATAGGTAAACACAAATTAACAGTTTATGACAATATATACCAAGTGGCAAGGAATATAAGCAAATTATTTCATAGAGTAATAGTTCTGGGTAAAATAATCAGGGAAATTTCTTTGGCATAGCTAGTCAAAAACATTTTTCTGGGTGATTTGGAACTTGGACTATTTCCTGAATACTGAAAGTATGGCACATAATAACGCTAGTAGAAGTACTAAAGCAAAAAAATAGGAAAGCATGCTAAGACAATAATATCACAATTGTGAATGCTCTCAAACTTCTCAAAAGTGTGAGTTGAAATTAAATTATCTTTTAGAGTCTTTGCATATCAGCAAACACACATCCGGTTTATATGCTCTAATGAATGACAGCCCAATAACCAAACATACCTGACTGTGACGTGGAAACATAGGTGCAGTTAAATATGGTTCCTTGGCCCTAAAACACAGTTGTCCCCTCTTTAAAAATTTTTTTAAATATTTATTTATTTTTGAGAGAGGGAGAGAGACAGAATGTGATTGGGGTCAGGGCAGAGAGAGGGGGGAACACAGAATACAAAGCAGGCTCCAGGCTTTGAGCTGTCAGCAAAGAGCCTTACATGGGACTCACACTCATAAACTGAGATATCCTGACCTGAGCCAAAGTTGGATGCTTAACTGACTGAGCCACCTAGGCGCCCCAGTAGTCCCCCTTTTAACAATATTGACTCTCGAACAGAAAAGCAGTAAAATTCCACTGCATTCACGATGACTAACTTTTTGTAATGATGCTTGGTCCCTTATAGTAGAGATGGGTTGGGAATAAAATCATAGTCTTTTTTTTTTTTTTTTTAATTTTTTTAACGTTTATTTATTTTTGAGAGACATAGAGACAGAGTATGAGCAGGGGAAGGGCAGAGAGAGACGGAGACACAGAATCCGAAGCAGGCTCCAGGCTCTGAGCCGTCAGCACAGAGCCCGACGCGGGGCTCGAACTCACAGACCATGAGATCATGACCTGAGCCGAAGTCGGCCGCTTAACCAACTGAGCCACCCAGGCGCCCCAAATCACAGTCTTTTAAGCAAAAACTTTAAGTTATGAAATTTGGTGCTACAAAATTGCTGGAAGGGGGATAGAAGTGGGTTCTCAGCCCAATCTCCAGGAATGACTCCTAAAACAAAAGCATAAACTAGCTACTCAAAGTTCGTCAACCAAGAAGCTACAGAATCAGAAAGCCACTGTCCAAATTGCTGGGGTTAGAATTACCACCTCAGCAGAGACATTCTGATCTGGATACACCACCATAGTCACTTTGAGCCTGCTAGAGAGACCAGAGAAATGATTGCCAAGCATGCTGCTGTGGCCCTCCATTTAACTCCATTTCAATTCAAGTCTCATACAAGTACATCTGACTGGTAGAACATAAATCACATCAGGAATTCTAGTTTCAAGAGAACCTGTGCAATTTAGTGTTTAGATTTCTGGCTTTTTCATAAATTCCCTAGAAAGACTCTGGGATAGATATTGTTGATATCAGTCTTCTACGTTATCTACACTCCTCTGATTTATGTCAAATTTCTTAATTCCTTTCACTATGCTTGAAGTGAGCAATATCTAAGTCTAGGATTTCCTATGATATTCACTCTCTCTCTCTCTCTCTTTCTTCATATACTAAACACACACTTAGTGAACACTATGGAGAGCATTTTGCGTCCACCAGCAAATTTCTTTTGATAAATGCAGTGCCCTTAGAAAGTTATATATACATACATATATATATGTAGCTGTCCAGTCTATTGTTTCTAGTAAAAATGATGCAAAGGCAGCAAATCAAAGTAAAACTCAGACTCAGACACAAGGCACATATACAAACAAAAAAACCAAAAACCTTTTGTAGTGATTAGTTGCATAGCACAAATCTATCACCTGTGGTGAAGACTCTCATTATTGCTCACTTGGATTATTTCATCCACTTTTTAAGTTGGCTCTGGCCATTGGATTTCCCCATTCTAGTTCATCATTCATACGGTCTGAATGATCTTCCTAATAAAGTGAACTGATTATTTCAATCCATTGCTAAAATAGACTCTCTAAGATACAGTCCAGTTCCTCATCATAGGGTTATTCTCCCTTTGCTCCCACTTATTTATCTATCAGCATCTGTCACAAACCTTTCTCTAATACTGTATATCTACCATTGTATTAAACACAGTTCTTGATGCAAGAAGCATGGATTCAACAAACATTCATTGAGCTCCAACTATACAGTAGGCACTACTTAAGTCTCTAGTGGGTACAAAAAAACCAATATATAGCAACATAAAAGGATACTGAATTTTACTTATTTTATTACTTTATTTAAGGCATTTTGATAAATATCAGAAAATGGTCCTTTTCCTTTGTACATAGGGATCTTGTCTCTATATTAGAGATTGTATTTTTTTTCTTTTCAACGCCTAACATAATTTGATCATGAAACTTGATCTATTTTAACAAAATGTAAACTTCTAGGCTCCATGCACAAAGTTAAAGAAGGTTTATGATTTGTTATTATTGTTGACTAAATCAAATAGTTTTTTGCTGCTTCGAGGAACAAATAGTTTTGGTTAAATAATATTAATATATTGTTGTGTTTTTTCAGATTATATTTTACAAAAATTCTTATTTTAAATACAAGTTGTTTATAGGTGTTTAACATATATAAAATACTCTTCAAATGGAACTGACTGCAATTGCAAATTTTTATAATACAGGTGAAATCACTTTTATAGCAGTGTATTTTTTTCAGCCTTAAACTTCCTTTTGCAACCTAAAACCTAACCAATTATTATAAAACTACGTATCAATAGTTTGAACTTACTTAAACAGTTTTCACTTAAGACCAATCCATAGAAATAAAACATATTATTTCTCTATATGACCATGTTAGCTTTCATTGGAATTTCACCTTTGTTTTCTCCTTCAACCCTTGTGACTATTTCCTGAAATTTAAGAAATGGAATTGTGCAAGCTTGAAACTAAGCCTCCTACTTCTTTGTTAGGACTTGGGGATCATCACTTTGGAATCATTTAAACTCCATTCTCAGAATGAGAAAAGATAAAGAAAAGATTCCAAAACCCAATTTTAAATGGAAATATATAGGAAAACAAGAGATACAAGAGGAGGAATTTTGAGAATCGCTATGTACAATTTTCTCATTTTATAAATCAGAAAACTTAGACCCATTACTTTAAGTCACTTAATAAGGTTATAAAACTGGTTTGTGATCATTAGAACCTCTACTTTCAACTTTCCACTACACTTTCCTATCTTAAGAATATTCATATGAATATGGCTAGAGGAATCAAAAGTTACCAATTTATGAAGGATGTTTCCTTGGTGTTCTTTTTTTTTTTAATATTTATTTATTTTTTTGAGGGGGAGAGAGAGAGAGAGCGAGAGAGAGCGCATGAGTGGCGGAAGGAAGAGAGAGAGGGAGACACAGAAGCCAAAGCAGGCTCCAGGCTCTGAGCTATCAGCACAGAGCCCGACGTGGAGCTTGAACTCACAGACTGTGAGATCGTGACCTGAGCCGAAGTCGGACATTTAACCTACTGAGCCACCCAGGCACTCCTCCTTGGTGTTCTTAAGCTGCATCAATATTATCTAAGGAGCTTTGTTAAAATGCATGTGTTTGGACTAACCTACAGAGCTTCCGATTTAGTAGATATGGGATAAATTCTAGGACCCTGACTTTTTAAAGGTCAGCTGAGGTGATCCTGGTGCAGATTATCTGGGGATTATAATATAGTAGAGATCCAGAGCACCTGGGTGGCTCAGGTAATGATCTCACAGTTTGTGAGTTCGAGCCCCATGTCAGGCTCTGTGTTGACAGCTCGGAGCCTGGAGCCTGCTTTGGATTCTGTGTCTCCCTCTCTCTCTACCCCTCCCTGATTCATGTTATCTCTATCTCTCATAAATAAATAAACTTAAAATAATAATAATATAGTAGAAATCCCTACATTAAGGTTAAATTTGAAAATGAAGGCATTTTTTGTACAACTTTTATCACAGTTGATAAAATTAATTTTCAAAACATAATTAAATTTAAAATTCTAATCATAAATGCAAATTTGGGGGGACAGCCTATATGAAAACATGCTGAAAAAATTTTAAACATTGCTATATAATTTGATACCCACCATTTAAAAAAATTATGATTTTGTGAATCACAGATATGTACATATTATTATTTGTAGGTTTTTGTTAATGTTCATAATAGGGGTTAGGGAAAGGGAGGGAAGACTAATCTGTATGGTACTATAATGGTGGATACATGTCATTTTATATGTTCCAAACCCACGGAATGTACACCAAGAGTGAACCCTAATGTAAACTATGGACTTTGGGAGATTATGATGTGTCAGTGTAGATTCATCAATTGTAGCAAATGTACCACTGTTGATAATAGAAGAGGCTATGCAGGTGTGGGAGCAGAAGGTAAATAGGAAATCTCTGTCATAAAAGGAAATCTTCCCCTTAATTTTGTTGTGAATCTAAAATGGCTCAAAAAAGGTCTCCAAAAAGACTGCCCTAAAAAATGGCTATAATAATACATATTGCATATACATGTTATAAAATATTTATATATAATACTACATATTTTCTAAATATTTCAGTGATTCACGAATTTACCACAGATATTATTGAATACCTTTTAAAGTTACTACAGTTGAAAAAATTATTTTTCAGTTTGTCTAAAACCACATTTAGCCTGTAATTTAAATGTCCAGCAGATGGCACTAAAGATTTTAATTTTTACACCAAGTTTTTATTTAAACTTTTTCTTTAAAATATCTAATGTGCTAAATAAAATTGGTCGAATCAGCAGGGGGGTGTAACTTATTAGGAAAAAAATGTGGTTTAGGAGGTAGCTGAAAAAGAACAAAAAAACTTTATACAGTGTTGCAATTTCTGCTCTTTTGTGGAAGACTCTCATTTTGCCGGCCCTTTAAAAATTATATATTAAAGGTTTTGTCAGGGTTTTTTTTTCGTCTTCCACTTAGCACTGTTAAAGATGTAGTTCATCCAATCAGCATCCAACAGTGTTCTGAAAGCATGAGAGATGACACTTAGGAAAAATAAGAGCATAGCTGATGATTAGCTATTAGTGTTTTATAGCCTGTTACTTCAGTCAAGCATTTATTTTTAATTCCATTTTCAATTTACCCTAGGAGGCCACTCCTGAGTAAGCATTAAAGGAAGACATCTCAGGACACGGAGGCCCACTAGCACACATTTAAATTTTTGGTCCACTTCATCTCCCAAAAAACACCTTCACTGAGCTCCCGGGTGCTGTGAGGCACTGCATGTGTAGAAGCTTTATGTGTTAGGCCTCCATATATTGCTTCTAAATTATGGAATAATAGCACTGCTTTCTAATAGTCTAGCTCTATCAGAGGTCTAAAACTGAATATCTGACACGAGAGGGAGTCATTTTAATACTTTGACAAGCAGGTTCTCTGATTCACAGCACAGTTCAAGAGAAGAAAATCAAGTAAAAAGAAGAGAAACTATAAAGTAACATATTACATAGGAATGAAATTTTAGAAAGAAATGAAGTTAGTTTTTAAAAAAATAATCTAACAGGTAAGGTTGATGCCATCTGCATCGAAAATATGTAATTGATCAATATTAAATACATCTAATTACATGCCATATGAACTTCTCCAGAATGTGCCATTTGGTCATGCTAACTGACCTTATGTACAGTGAGCAAACTCCCATGTGTTGGCAATTTTGAAGAAGGTGGTATCTACACATATGATAAAGCCAAAGTGTTAGGTACTCAATTCATGCCTATACAATGCACTGTAAACCTCATCTTTCTGTATTCTTCAGTATTTTCACCAGACTTGCCTCCCTTCCCCTGTGGGGAGGGGAAAAAATAAACCAACTTCACTTCACAATTGCTTTTTGGAACATATTAAATATAAAAATTGAAGTATATGATCATGAAGAAATTATTTGAATTCTATTCTTCAGTTTCCTATTTACAAATTGGTGATAGTAATAGCAACTTCATAGGATTTGGGGAGGGTTAATTGAGATGATCAGTGTGAAGGCTTAGTACAGTGTCTAGCACATGGTAAAAACTCAAGAGATGTTAGCGATTATTATTATACATACATATAGATAATACATGAGAAAAGAAAGTACTTTGCTTTTAGGTTTCTGAGTACACTTAGCTGATAACTTTGGGAAGCAGCTATGACTGGCAGGATTTGCTGGCATATAGGTTTTAGTATGAGGGACTTAGATCATCTGTAAATTGACCAATGACAAAGAGCAGAAAGGTCACCTTTGTAAGATGAAAGTCAGGGAGAAAGATGAGTCTGCTGGTATATTTTGTTTTATGGAAAGTTTATGAGTTACAGCAACTGCGGGAAACACACATAATTTTGCCTGAAATTTTTTCAGCATTTTTTAAGGGTCATTACTAATTCATACAAAGAGTAAAGAAAAAAAAGGTGATTCTAAAATCTGATATTTTAAAAAGACTATTATCATTAGGCTATTTTGAACTAAATAATGTAGACTACCTAAATCATATAAGTATTCCCAATGCTCTGAAATGGTTGATAAATTACTGATACATAGAAAGCTTCTAACGTATCAGAAAGTTGGGTTCCCTTTTACTTTTAATATCTAATACATTTATGTACATTGAATATATTCACATTAGTGTGTTAACCAAGTTTTGCTGCTTGTTCGTTCGAATGATAAAATATAATCTGGAATGTGGTGGCTAAAGGGAACTTTTCAATGTAATTTGGACAAAGAATCACTACCTTACATTTGTAATATTTGATCAGAATAATTCCTTTAAAATGTGAACAGTTCCATGAAGCTCTGTAAGCTGTTCTGTTTCCCAGAAATCACAAAGCCATAATGGGGAAGTGAGAAGTAAAACGTTCCCTAATTTGCAGATAGCTAATGACTCTGTCTCCATGGACAGATCTTTCGGTTGGTCAAGTTCAGTGCTTACCATCCCAATTACTAGGCTCTCTATTTGACCACCAGTAACAACCCTGTCTTGTCTGGTCAAAGGTGCTATCTCATCTACTTATCCACAGAGAGCGGGTAACAAAGACGTGTCAACCCTCCTTTAGGTAGAGAAAGGAAATGTAGTATTTATTTATTGGCTTCTTCCCTCCAGGAAGTATGGGTGCTAACATATTTCTTTGGTTTCAGATTTAATCCACATTAGTACCAATACTTGAGAAGACAACAGAGCCCAAGGGTTCTGGGGCCAAATATCCTTTCCTTGGCTCTTCCTTCTACTAACTGGGTGGCCTGGCAAGTTAACACCTCAATACTCTACTTTTCCACCGCTGAAATAGAGATAAAATCTGCCTATTTACAGACAGGATTGTTGTGGGGATGAAAATAGATATATATGTAAGGCACGTAGAGAGGTGTGGATTTTACTAAGTACTCTATAAAACATTAGCTATTTTTTTTAATAACATACAGAGAAAATAATGAAAACAAATCAGATAAAGCATCTGTTTTGTTCCATGCCAATATTATTTAATGGATTGTAATACATAAGTAGGCTTTAGGATTATGAAATAAAGTGTCTTGGTTGAGTTCAGATATTTAAAAGCAGCTCCAGGAAATATCCTACTTTTAAACCCTGAATTAAACATCTGAGGACTAAGAAATGTATTCCAAAAGGGTTTCCTCTTTTTCATTTTTTAAAAGCAGAGAAATACAAGCTTCCTGAATTTTACTTGCACAGTATACTGAATTAGTCAGCCTTCATTAGGTACAGTATTTTCTAAGCCATTCTGGAGTGCATTTCAAGACAAGTGACAAGATGTAATTTCCTTCCCATTATATTTGCTAATGGTGACATCTGTTTTCATCCTTTAATTAAAATACATTGTTAATATGCATTTAGGCCCTAACTATCATCTAAATAATATAACAGGTGTTGTAAATAACTTAAGTTCTTTTATGCCCATGAAAGAGAGATCATTCAAGTGGTTTTGCAAACATAAAAGTAAAATTCTCGAAAATATAAGAAGACATTTTAACTTCTACAAATGTATTTGCATTCTAGATCTCTCCCATGTGACCCAGAACCCCTACCACCATTTAATCAACTCCAGACAGCATCTACTCTCACCAGTCACTGCCTGAGAATAATCAAGTCTATTTTTAAAAGTTAGCATCTTATGTTATATTTAGATCCTAAAAATGTGTCATAATCAGCTTTAACTAATTTCAGTGCAAACAAAGCTAGAAATAGTTCATTTTACCTCTCACAATATTGCATTATCTATGAAAAACTTTGAATAATATCAAAGTACTTTAAATCTGAACTGCATTTAATTCAATAGAATATGCCAGAACCCTGGACAAAAAATGTTGTAGTTTTTGTCACTATACTGATCCATCAAATTAAGCACGATATAATTCCAGCTCAATAATCTGATCAATTTTGCAGCATCGAAAAGAGAATGGTTTACTGTACAGATGGTCCCAGACTTATAATGGTTTGCTTACAATTTTTCAACTTTACATTGGCACAAAAGCAATATGCCTTCAGTAGAGGCCATACCTTCAATTTTGTATTTTGATCTTTTCCTGGGCTAGCAATATTCAGTACGATACTTCCTCATAATGCTGGGCAGTGGCAGCAAGCTATAGCTCCCCAGCTGCCATGCAACGAGAGAAAACAACTGATATACTTGCAACCATTTTGTACCCAAACAACCATTCTGTTTTTTCACTTTCAGTACATTATTCAGTAAATTACATGAGCTACTATTCTACCTATACCTATTCTATTATAAAATAGACTTTTTGTTAGATAGCTTTGTAAATTTCTGAGCATATTTAGGGAGGCAAGGGTAGGCTATCACATTCTGTAAGTTAGGTGTATTAAATGAATTTTTGACCTAAAAATATTTTCAGTGGATGACGGGTTCATCGGGATATAACCCCATGGTAAGTTGAGAAAGATCTGTATTTCACCTAGAAGTTATGCCCGATTTCATACTTATTTCATTGCTGTTATTTCTCTTGAGTATTTAATTAATCTCTTCTCACAAATCATCTTAAACTTAAAACGTGGGTCCCGGGGCGCCTGGGTGGCTCAGTCGGTTAAGCGGCCGACTTCAGCTCCGGTCATGATCTCACGGTCTGTGAGCTCGAGCCCCGCGTCGGGCTCTGTGCTGCTGGCTCATCAAAGCCTGGAGCCTGCTTCGGATTCTGTGTCTCCCTCTCTCTCTGCCCCTCCCCTGCTCACGCTCTGTCTCTATGTCTCTCAAAAACAAACGTTAAAAAAATTAAAAAAAACAAAAACAAAAACAAAAAACGTGGGTCCCTTCATCTCTTACCCAACTCAGTAACTCCTATCTCAAGTCCTACAAAACAGGCAATCAATACATATTTAGAGTTTAATTTGGAACTCAGTCAGTAGAGTGGCTCTGAAAGACATGTTGTCAGTCCTTAAGAAAAATCTGCTCCTTCTCCTTCTCAGTCAGTTGCAATGCTCTTTGCCCCCATTAGGGTTAAAACTAGTAGCCTAACTGAAAATAGTGTAGCCATGCAGAGAGAAATTTATACTTTACCATCATCTGAGAATTTTGAATGCTAAGTAATGTTATGGTCACTATTGATTTCCCTGCTTTTCAAAGTATAAATGGGGAAGTGAGGAAAGGCGTGACTGAGATGGTGAAATTTGAGCAGACTAGAGGGATGTAAGAGAACAAGTCACAAAGAGCAGACTTGGCAGGGGGAACAGGTCTGACATGGGAGCCTATCTGGGGGTTGAAGGAAAAGCCTGCTGGCCGGTGTAGCTGAACAGGACTGAGCAAGGGCACAGCTGTGACGGGGGGAAGGGGACAGTTATATAAATCTCATCATCATTGTAAGTATTTGGCTTTTACTTTGGGTGAATGGGAAGCCACTGGACAGGTTTGAATGGAAGAATCAGATGACTGGACTTTGATTTTTACAGGATCCCTGTGGCTCCTATATTAGGAACAGGAGAAGGCAGGTTGGAAAGCAGAGATAACAGTCAGGAGGCCATGCAAGAATCCAGGTAGGAGATGATGAAAGTTTGGACCAGAGGGGTGCCTGGGTGGCTCAGTCGGTTAAGCATCCGACTTCAGCTCAGGTCATGATCTCACTGTTTGTGAGTTCGAGCTCTGCATTGGGCACAGAGCATGGAGCCTACTACAGATTGTGTTTCTCCCTCTCTCTCTGCCCCTCCCCTGCATGCACTCTGTCTCTCTCTCTCAAAAGTAAACATTAAAAAATTTAAAAAAAAAGTTTGAACCAGAGCTCAGGTGTGAGAGGAGGTGGTAAGAAGTGCTCGGATGCTTCTTCCTTTCGTCTTGCTTTAAATCTTCCCAGAGCATGTGCAGGTAGGCATATTTATATTTTCATGACTATAATGTAAGTTCTTTTTCTTTTAAAACATTCTCAGGTTGCATTTTCTACTTCATGCTATGTATCTTTTCTCAGTATTAAAGACAATTATTGCTCGATCACACAAAGTAAAGAGTGCTTGATTTTCTCAGGCTGAATGACACCAAAGAAAATGGCCTCTGAGGGAATTACCACATAATCGGGAGATGAAAAAGTATGATGGTATCTAATCTCATAGTTAAAAATACCCAAATTTATTGGTGCTTTGTTGGCATCATGGATGAAGTACCCACCTAGCACTCATCCAGCTTCTAAAATCTGGCAGTTACTAAAGCATCATGGCAGACCTGAACTGATACACTGAATTGCTTTAAAATGAACAGAAATTTATTTTATTTTATATGTTACCAATATATAGGCAATTCACAATACTGCGAATACACAGTACTCTTATCTCTGGAAATCTTATATTAATTGTGTTCCCTCAGCTCTTTTTCATTTATTCTTGCTTCAGTGCCAAGCACCAGTGGTCACTACTTTTGTGTCCATGGTACAAATAAAAGAAGAGATTATATTAAATGGTTACTGGAATGCAAGTTCTGTGAGGGGGGGACAGTTCTAATTTTTAACATTTTAAAATATATTTTTCCATTGTTTTTGTAATAGATTTCATTTTCACTTAGGTATTTATAAAAACCTAACCTGTGGTGTCCTTATAAAGTTAACTTCCTCAAACACATTAAATGCCTTACTATGTAGTGTACATATGTGTGTCTATATGTGTGTGTGTATGTGTGTGTGTGTCTGTGTGTGTGTGTATGTGTGTGTTAAACCTTAGTAGATGACCCAGGATATAGCAGAGCCTCAAGGTCTCCATTTTAATATCAGTTCTCCTTGTGCAATGCTATAAATAGAGATATAGAAGGAAGGAAAGGGAAATTTGTTCAGATGTTAAGGGAATGCTTCTTCGAATAATCTCTTACATCATTTTGGTTTTGTTGTTGTGGTTGTTGTTATTGTTTGATTTGTTTTAGTTTTGGTTTTATTTTGTTTTTGCTTTTGCTTCCCCTAAGTCTAGGAGAAAGGGGGTTCTCAGGAAACAGGAGCAGACTAAAGAAAGGCCCATTAGAGCAACTTGTCTCAACTCCCTATAACTCCCTATATCAGCACTACTGAGTCTAAACAAATGCCTCTGGCCATCACATTAAGGGAGCCAAGGTCTCAGATGTGGCACCAGGCAAGTGACAGGGCCTCTGCATAGGGAGCTCTGGGCATGGCTGCTGCAGCCACCAGCAGTTTGTAATGACCTTCTTGCCAACATAACAAGAAAATTTCTCACGGTAAAAGAGCCATCTACAAGACAGACGATACATGAGATACTAGGAAATGGAACTGAGAAGAAAGAGCAAGAAATAAAGAAGGCCCAGTGTGACTACAGGCAAAGAAAGAGGTAACATTTCATATTAATTACTCACATCTAAAACCTGGTGTGTACAGTATGTCTCCTGCCTAAAAATAATTTAAACAGCCTGGCTAGGAGCACCACTAATTTGTCTCTGTGCACATCCTGCTGCTCACCTTTCTATAGAATCTGTGTAAGAAGATTTTTAAAGGCTACCTTAACCATACCATCCCTGCTTTGCCAAGTGATAAGACTGTGGGCTTCATGCATAAATACTCTTGGCTTAATGATAGACGAGTTATAGTCTTTACCAGATTGCTTTCAAAACCCAGAGGTTTCTGGGTTTTGTTTTAGCTTTGAATAGCCTGAGTAAATAGAAGTGCAAGGGCACAAGACAAGTTGTTTTATAAATTCTAAAAAAAACTTTGCTACCATCTAAGGCAAAGCCACTCTCTTCCTTTCACTCCTGAGATAATGAAGGTCTAGAGAAGTCTTTCATCCAGGGTCCCTGGTCAGCATCTCCTGGGTAAAGGCGTTCTCACTAAATGAAAACCAGGGTTTGAACAAATTATCTGCTAGTAACTTGCTAAGTGATATGGACAAGTAATATAGTCTCTCTGTGTTTTATTCTCATCTGTGAATTGAGGATAATAATTGCTACCTCTGAGGATTGCAGAGGAGATTACCTAGCGCCATATTTGACACAGATCTGACACTCAGTAAATCTCAGTTCTCTTCCACCACTTCCCCTTTCACAACAGCATGGTTTGCTACTTATTCTGAGCTCCTACAGGAAAGGGTAGGAGGTGTAATAGGGAGGCCATTTAAAGTAAAAAGATCTCTACATCCGTTCTAGTTTTGTCCCTAACATACCAGGGAAATTCAGTCATGGCCCTTAGCACCTCTGAGCTGAGCTTCTTTATCTCTATGGGAATGACAAACTTTGATACCTTAGAGTCATCATCAGTGTGTAAACTCAACAAATAATGATTGAGTATCTACTACATGTCAGGTGCTGTTTGAGATGCAGTGATATGAACAAGGAAGCTTGCATTCAGCTAAGGGAGGCAGGTATAAAAACATAAATAATATCAGGTAGCACTATGCGGTTTGATGACAAATAAGATGCTAAAGAACAGAGAGCCACCAGTGCAGGGCATGTTTACAACAGATAGGAGGAGAAGGGAGTTCTGTGGGATGTAGGAAATGTCACTGCCTGTCCAGGGAAGAGGACTATTCCAGGCAGAAGGAACAGGGAATGTAAGCATTGAACAGGAAAGAGCTTGGGTTAGGGCAGCCAGGGCAGAGAATGGGAAGGATCAGAGACAAGGTCACAGTCAAATGATGCCAGGAAGACCTTCAGAACCATGGAGGGGACTTTCAGTTTTCTTCTGAATGGGATGGGAGGTCACTTCTGAGTTAAGAATGGCAAACTGACGTGATGACACTGAGAATTGAAAGGATCCTTCTATTTATTATGTGGAGAACAGATCCTAAGCAAGGCAGTGCGGAAGGGAGGCAATCTAGGCACACGGTTCCTTGACAGGGTGCTTGTGGTGAGGATAAAAAAGAAGAGTCAAATTGAAGATACTTTTAAAGGCCATCATACCAATGTAAACTACTATTTTAGCAAGTTTCTGGAGCATATTCCATTTTTAACCACTTAATAGTTCTATAACATTAAGCAAATTAACCTCCTTAAACCTTGAATGTCAGGGACTAAATGTTTGTATCTTCCTTAACTTTGTTTATTGAAGCCCTAACCCTCAATGATGGTACTTGGTGGTAGAGCCTTTGGGAAGTAATTAGGTGTAGATGAAGCCATGAGTGTGGGTCGGGTCTCTCATGACAAGGTTAATGTCCTTACAAAGGGAGAAAGAGATACCAAAGCCTAAGATCTCTCTGCCATGTGAGGACACAGTGAGAAGGCCACTATCTGTCTACAAGCCAGGAAGAGAGCTCTTGTGGGGGAACCAAGTCAGCTGGCACCTTGATCTAGGACCTCCAGTCTACAGACCTGTGAGCAAAAATTCCTGTTATTTTAACCACCCAGTCTATGGCATTTTATCATGGCAGCATGAGCTGACTGATGCACACTGAAGTTCCTCATCTGTAAACGGAAGTGAGAATATTGCTTACTCCACGGCATTGCTGTAAGACCAAAATGTTGAAAGCTAAGGTAAAGTTTAAAATTTTCTCGAATTGCAATGATTAATATAAGGGTCATTTACTAGGATTAATATTTTAAAAAATTCTTAAAGTCTACCAGTGAATATTTAATATAAGAAATGTAGGTCACCTGTAATTACACATGAACAGAAATAGGTCATACGCTCACACAAAATTTAGATGAGTGATAGTAGAAATTTATCTGCAGTTACATTGCAGCATTTGAGCATAAACAGTTAATTCTAATTATCAGGTCATTGATTGTTTATTTTGTCATAAAGAAATAAGAAAGTTTTACTTCTTTTTCTATTTGGGTCAATATTTTAAAAGGCTAGTCTGAAAAGAACAGCCTTCATGGTAGAATTCTATAAAAATAATCCTTACTAATTAAAAGAAAATCTTATTCAGAGTTGTTAGACAGACACAGACTTATAGTTTGTTTGGACCTTTGTGCTATTTAGACACCTGCAGAAGGGATTTCCAGAGACTGATGAGAATTGTAGATCTGGGTCTCATGAATATCCTGTTTTTATTCTTCCATTGTTAGTTCAGGAGAATAATACAATTTTAATTTTATGAAACATGAAATGCCAAGATGAAATTCCTTCACATAACAATCCATATAGAAACAAAAAATTAAATTCACCATCACCAGAATATGACATAAAGTAGCATCTCTTGTTTCACAAGACAGTATGAGTTTCCTCTCAAGATTATATCTGAATGGGAGGACTTCACCCTTTGGATGGATCCCTTCCCATCTCCCTTCCCCTACACACACAAGCCTTTTTCCTTTTTGAGAATACTAAAAGGAATAACTACAATTATATAGCTTCCATTAAGCATCAGACCTGCCTGGTGTCTATGATATCAGAGATGGGTAAGAGCTTATGTTATTTATGTCCAGAACTCAGATAACACCTTTGGAAAGTGCTTATTGTTTATAGCCAGTAGCTACCTAAACTGCGGAAACAGTATACATACATTCATCACCCTGGCTCAGTCATCTCCACAGTGTTGGCCTATCAACAGACACTTTCTCTCTAACGATGATTTTTAACAAGTCATTTTGTTTTCTTTGTTTTTACCTAGACTTCAAACAAAGTCTAAAATCAACAAAGTAAACAAAGCAACAAAGAAAACAAAACCAACAAAGTAAAAATAACTATGAATACCAGCCATGTAATACAATCCATAATTTAAATGAACGCTGCTTTATAGGTCTTTTTTTCTTCATCAATTTTTTAAGTATATTTGGCTGGGGCCCTGCCTGTTTTATAAGGGACAATACAGTCGGTCAGAGGACCCTACTCCTTCATCAGTTAACTACAGGACTTGAGGTTCTGAGCTGTTTTCGTGCTATGGACACTTTGGCAGTCTATGAGTCCCTGCTCATATTAATGTTTTGTGATACACATATCACAAAATGTGTATAATCATAAAGAGAACCAATTACAGTGAAAATATTATCGGAGTATTAGAAAAAAAATCTATAATGTAGTAATATGTGTGGTTACTTTAAGTTCTTGGACACATAAAGGAGAATACTTTTTTTAAAATAAATAATGAAATATAATATACTAATGCTTACTCTATGGGTCAAAGCAATGGGCTGAAGAGTGATACAGATATTGCAGAGTTAACATATGGGGCAACTGTGGGTCAGGTAAGTCAATTACACAGAAACAAAAACAAAAAAAAAAAGAACTGAACAGAAAACAAGGCTGCTCAGCACTCATTACTGGGTAGAATTCTAGGTTCTGTTTGGTCACATTTTTTTGGATAGTCATTTGACCTGGACACCAGAGTTAACTTGCTTTGCTTTGTGAAACTTAATATGGCATTTTTCAATAGTGAGAAGCCATCAGATACTTAATATTAAATTTCAAGTGAAAGAAAAAATAGCTGAGAAATAAGTCTGATATCTGGCTCTAGATATCAAAATCCATCATTTGACATGAAAAGTATTTTTATCTCTACTGAGTTTTTGGCTTGTATTTGGAATTCATCTCAGTGGAAAATTCATGTTGCATTCAGTGTTTTTCTCTTTATTCTGCTAAGCAATGAATCTCAGTTTTAACCTTCAAGTATTTGTTCTGATTTCATTGAGATAAGTGTTTAGCTCTGGCAAGGATATGATTTGCATTTTATTTGTATGAAGAGCCAATACTGATTCGCACAACAAAAGTTTAGAGTGACAAGAGCTGAGACACAAAGGATGAAATTTCCAGTTTAAATTTTGCAGGTGCTAAAAAAAACAAAAACAAAAACAAAATGGGATGGGTGACAAAAATACAAATGCCGCTCAAGAAAGAGCACAGGTTTAGAGTCACTGCTGAGTATTTCACAGCGTTTTCTTCACAGACAGGGCTCTAAATATCCTTCTGAAAGCAAAAGAAGATATTTCTTTATTGATTTTGCCCTCTTAAAATTTGTAAAACAATAAATAACATTTTATGTTTCTTGAAGGACCTGGAAATAACAAAAAAATGTATTTAGCGTATGTTCTGGTCAGCAGGAGGGCTCTCTGTCTGTTCTGTTCACTGATCTATCTCAAGCAGCTAGAAAAATGCAGAAGTTCAATAAATATTTGTTAAATGATGGTTGGTTAGTTTTTTAACCTGGAGGAAGTTAATCCAAGAAATTTCCCCTAACTCATCTTCTGGCTAAATCACTCAAGTATTACGCTACTACAGAGAGGATGTGGACATTGATTTTCCTGTTTCTGGCCTGGGAGTCCCTTGAGGGCAGGAATCATTATTCATCCTTGTAACCTCTTGCACTGCACTGTGGTTTCCCATAGTAGGTGCTCATTAAGTGTTAAATGAATAATGGATGAACGTTGTTCACTAAGCACTACTGCTTTCTCCCCACTCTACCTATCCTCTACCTTATCCCCCGCCCCTTAACTGACATTTGCTCATTTGCTCATGGTGGTCCCATTACCTAAAGCCTCTGTGCTCTTACCAGAGCCTATCTAAATTAAAATCAATCTTCAAAGCTCTGTTCAGAGCCCACTTCCTTCCTGAAGTCCCTGCTGATCCCACCCTCTTTGAAAAACAACAGAATTTCAGTTTATATATCACTCATCCTGATGTTTTATGTGTTTCTGTCTTGTTTGCAAAGTTCCTTTGTCTCCCCAACTCACATCATGGATTCCCTTTGTAGCCTTCAAAATTATAAACAGAATGTTCTGCAAATAGTCAATGTCCAATGAATGCACAAGGAATAGCAAAATACATGCATGACATAATGGAATTATTCTCTGTGACACTTAGCATTGAGAGAGATCTTACATGGAATTTAATCTAATTTCCCTAGTAATCCTCAAATCCCACCTATAATATCCTGACTCAGAATTCTTCCAGACTCTATCCACACCTTCCAGAGAGGTAAAGGAATCATGTCGTGAGGGATAAAAGTCCATATCTGAACAACTAGTGTGAGTATTTATTTATATTAAACCTAATAGGCCTATACTCTCCATCTCCCTAACCACTTTACCCCTTTGGTTCACACAGAATAAACCTAATCCTTTTCCTGCATGATATTCATCCAAATATTGGAAGAGTGTTATCTGTTATGTCCCCTCAGAGTCTTCTTTTCCTCAGACTAAATAATTTATCACTTGGCAAGATTTTGTATCCCTTTACTATCCTAATAGCTCCCCCTGAAAATACTTCAAATATCTATTCCATTCGGAAAGTAGGTCACCCCAAACTGGAATGAATTATTTAGGTATAATCTTAGCATTCCTTACTTTATATGCCATACTTCTACTTAGAGGTCCATCTCACATTAGATTATTAGTGGTCATAATCATACAAAATTGACATCTATTTGAATTTACTGTCAACCAAAATCTCCTATGTCATTTTTACATGTCCAAAAAGCTAAATTGCTCATAACTGTGTGGTTGTTTTATTTAGGCCAACAAGGAGGACCTTCCTATCTTACCTACTGTATTTTATCTTCCTTAATTTGGCCCATCTCTCCATAGTGACAAGAACATTTTTCTTCTCTAACTTACTATATCTCCCAGATTCATATCTTCTGAAATATGTAATGAATATTCTCTTCCCATTATAGGAGTAAGCGAAATTTTCTGTACAGGGTAAGAGAGTAAATATTTAAGCTTTTCAGGCCGTATAGTCTCTGTCCTGGCAATTCAACTCTGCTCTTATAGTGAGAAAGTAGCCACACACAATACCAAATGAATCAGGGGAATTGTAATCCAATATAATTTTATTTGTACACACTGAAATCTAAATTTCATCTAATTTTCATGTATTACAAAATATTATTTTTCTTTTGATTTTCTTCAGTCTTTTAAAATGTAAAACCATTCTAGCTTCACAAACCATGTAAGAATAGGCGGTAGGCTGGGTTTGGCCCATGGGCCACAGTTGCAGACTCCTGATCTAAATTGTTACTGAAAGTGACGTAGATGACAAGGTCTTCATCAAAGGCCCTTGCCATGCACCATGGAACCGCTCTCAAATTCAGTCCTTCATAACTCAGGCTTAGCAATAAATTCTCCGAAGAACACTTACAAATACAGAAACTAGGATCTACCCCTCAAAGATCTGATGCAGTAAGTGGTTCAGGTGAGAGGCTCATGAATGAGTATCTTGAAAATGCTCCCTGGATGTTTCTTATATAGAGCACAAGTTCTAAAGCTCGATTTTGCTGTGAAGAAAAAAATTCTGATTTTTCTCTTGAGGAACAACTTTACTGTTTTTATGATGAAGTCCTGAAAATATAAGGGTCAGCAAGACAGGCACAGTCCCTACTTTCATAGACTTCATTACACAGTTATATTTTGTAGCAATCATTTATTATAATGCCTTTCTCCCAATTGACTAAAAGTTCCTTAGGGCTGATACCATTATCTCATTCATAATCAGAGATTAATAAGTGCTAACGAATAAAAGTATTATATTACATTAAAAGTAATTTGTGTGCTTTTACATTTTATCTATCTTAAGTGGCAGATTTCAATCTATTTTATAAAATGATCCAAGAATTATCTATGTACATAAATTTTTACAAACTATCTTGCTCACCATTATATTCTTAGTACCTAGAAACTTGTTTAGTACATAGTGAGTATTCAATAAAAAATTAATATAAGAGAAGTGCTAAAGGAGACGTACGATATGCAAAGTGCTAAAGGAGAAAATGGGAAGGTACGATAAACAAAAGGAATATGTCAAATTAAAACTTACACTGAAACTTTTGAAAACAATATTAAACTGCATTACATATTTTCCAGGGAGCCACAATTCATATAGTTATTCTGCACCATATCTGTAACCTTCTGCTATGTCCCAACACACACATACATACACACACACACACACACACACACACACACACACACACACACACAAAACCAATTTAAACCAATCATAGATGCAAAAACACAAATAAAGACTGGACGGTGAGGACAGGTCCTGGATGCTCTACTGGTCCAAGATAAATTTTTCAATCCCATGCCTCAGCTTACTACTGAAAACTAGAAACCATGTGACTGGCCCAATGCTCCAACATACTGTGAGAAGCTTCTGAGATACTTGAAGATAGCTTCATCTCTCGGGGACATTGGGGAGAATGAAGGTTCTAGCGGTGCTGATAACAGGGTCGGTTGTATGGATGCACGGGCTCAGGAAAAAAAGCATTGGTTTCCATAAGCCAAAAGAAACAAACAAACAAGAAACCAGAAACAATTTTGCCTTTTTGAAAAATCCCGGAACATATATACTTCATTTTGCCTTTGCCACAGCAATAATCTGGAGAATTATAGCCTCCTCAAATAATTTCAATCTGAGTTTTCCACAAGTGCCTTTTAGTCTATCCTCACAGACTCAACGAATCACCAGAGATCTCAGTTAGAGAACATGGCTGGTGAGCTATCGTTTTGGGGCTGCCTGGCTCTTCAGCTCTCTTCTTTCTCCCTCTACACTTCCTCCTTCTGGCACCACAGAAACTGTTGTGTTCTTCCAAATTCCTCCACCACACCAGCCCTAACAGCAGCAGAGCCCCTAGATGCCACTGGCGTCTCTTACAGCAGTAAAATCAGCAGCAGGGAAAATTAGGTAGAACTTCTCATTTCTCCCCCAACTCAGAATAGTATTAAATTCCTGCCTCCACAGCATGACAAAATTATACTCACTTCCAGAGCTGTTACAACCATTGCTAACCTCTACTGTACCTCATTAACTGCATTATTCCCAAACACTTCACCATCTCCTGCAGGCTGGACTACTGTCTATATTTGTCATTATTTCTGGAGCTTTCTTCTACTTCTGGTTGCTTCAGTTCAGTTCCTTTCAGGATTCCCAACGGTGCATGCCACCTCATAAATCTGTTGCAGGCTTTGCCTCTTCTTGTTCATCATTGAGGACACTTGCAGATGTGGTCATTTCTGTACAATCTTTTCATTCCCCCCAACTGCTTCTCTCTCATTTACTGTCCCCAATCCCTTCATTTCTGCCAGCTTTCCTGATAGTTGCTTTCTTTTTCACACCTGTATTCTGCCTTTGAGGACAATTCTAGCAGTCCCATAAATTAGTACCTAAGAATAAAGGAAAGAATTTATCTACTTAGTGCTTAAGTGTGCTGAATTTTTATGAGCAAAATGGTTTCAAATTGGCTTGTATAACAATCACCCATACCATTTAGACTTAAAATTATTTTTAAAACTTTACCTACCAAGGCCAAAAGACAAAAGAGTTGAAACTGATATCTTGGCAGTGATTTGGGAAACAGAGGAAGCACAGTAGAATAATGCTGGATGTAAGAACGTGTCTGGTTCTAGTATGTTTGATACCATGGATCAAAACATGGTCCCCTCCCCTCTGGGGTGTTCTATCTTTCAGACATGAACATTACACACTAAAATAAGAAGAAGCACTTGCTCAGAACTAATACTAGCTAAATCGACTCTTGCTATCAAAAGAATGATGACCTGTCACCATTCTATTACATGAATCACCTATATTGCATGATCACTGGACACAAAAACAAGAGTTTGGGCTACCTCTGAACTTCGACAATCATGTCATTCTGGGCAAGTTATCCATCTGTCTAACCCTCAGTTACCCCATCTAGGAAATGGAAACATTGATGGAAACCTAATAGCTTTTATGAGAAATATAGAGGTATATGTAATAAAGAATACAACAAGTTCTGATTTTTCTAATGTGTAGCATTAGGGATGAGGAAGAGATATTTTATATAAATTATCCTGAAAAGACCTAACCCAATCCCTCCGTGAGAAAATAAATTTGAAGTGAGGAAGCAAGTCATACAAATATCTCAGGGAAAATATCCTAGGTAAGAAAGAATACGAACTACAAAGGCACTGAGGCAGGAATGAGCTTGATGTAACTGAGTAACAGCAAGTGGCCAGTGGGGTAGAGGAAACATTAACAAGGCAGCTAAAGATGAATATATGACCAGGACCAGATGCTGTGAGGTGGTACCACTGATGATAAATTGCATAAAATAAAATCATACTTTATTCTTAGTGGGATGGGATCTGGCTGAAGCATCTTTTTAATTTTTAATATTTTTAAACTTTATTGAAAAATAATTGGTATGATTGCATATGTTTGCAGTATACAGTGTTAATTTGATATACCCATTTCATTGTGGAATGATTACCAAGATCAAGATGATAATACGCCCATCATGTCACATGGTTAACTCTGTTTCTTCACTTTCTTTTTGTTTTTATTTATTTATTTATGATGAGATGACTTAAGATCTACTCTTAGTTTACCTTCTAGTTTACAACAGTATATTTCTAATTTTAGTCACTGTTATATATTAAATCACCAGAACGTATTCTTGTTGTATCTGAAAATCTGTACCTTTTGATCTTTATCGCCCTGTTTATTCCTCTCTCTAGTACCTCACAACCGCCATTCTAGTCTTTCTATGAAATCATTTTTAATTTTTTATTTTAATTCCAATATAGTTAACATATAATATTATATTAGTTTCGGGTATACAGTATAGTTATTCGACACTTCTATACAACGCCCAGTGCTCACGACAAGTTTACTCCTTAATCCCCATCACCTATTCCATCCATCCCCCCATTCACCTCCTCTCTGGTAACCATCAATTTGTTCTCTGCAGTTAAGAGTCTATTTTTTGGCTTCTCTCTCTCTCTCTCTCTCTCTCTCTCTGTCTCTGTCTCTGTCTGTCTGTCTGTTTCTCTCTCTCTCTCTCTCTTCCTCTTTCTTTCTCTATTTTTTTTCCTTTGCTCATTTGTTTTGTTCCTTAGATTCCACATATTAGTGAAATCATATGGTATTCGTCTTTCTCTGACTTATTTCACTTAGTATAATATTCTCTAGCTCCATCCGTGTCCTTGAAAATGGCAAGATTTCATTCTTTCTATGGATATTGAATAATATTCCAATATAGATATATGCCACATCTTCTTTATCCATTCATCGATCCATCCATCTATCCAATGGATACTTGGGCTGCTTCCATAATTTGGCTATTATAAATAAAATGCTGCTATAAACATTGGGGTGCATTTATTTCTTTGAATTAGTGTTTTTGTATTTTGGAGGTAAATACCCAGTAGTATGATTGCTGGATCATAGGGTAGTTCTGTTTTTAACCTTTTGAGGAACCTCCATACTGTTTTCCACAGTGGCTGCACCAGTTCACATTCCCTCCAACATCGCATGAGGGTTCCTTTTTCTCCACGTCCTCACCAACACGTATTGTTTCTTATGTTTTGGATTTAGGAACTGGATGAAGAATTTTAAGCAGGGAAGAGATTATCTAATTTAAAGATTTATAAAATCACTTTGGCTGCTGTTGGGAGGGGAAAAATACAGATAGGGTCAAGAGCAGGGGCAGTGAGACCAGCTAGGAAGTTATTGCAATTGCTCTGGTAAGGGGGATGGTGACTTGAATAGTATGAGAGCAAGGAAGGTATTGAAAATGGTAAGATTCAGGACCTCTTCTGAAGGTACAGTTCACAGAATTTGCTGATGGACTGGTTGAAAGGTATGAATAAATAAGATTCAAATATAAGTCCTAACTTTATGACCTGAGGAAGCGGGTAAATTACAGAGATTAGAAAGTCAGGGAAGGAGCTCATTTGAGGGAAAGATTTCAAGAGTAGTGTCTAGGTCATGTTAAGTTTGAGGTGCCTACTAGATATCTGAGTAAAGATGCTGAATAAGTAATTATTTATGGGTTTTAGATCTCAGGAAAGTGGCTTAAGCTACATATACAAATATGTAGTCTTATTTAATATTCACATAGTTCTAAGATGTAGGAACTATTATTATCTCCCTTTTATAGAAGAGAAAACAGGCTTGGAGAAACAACACATTTGCTTCTGAGCATACAGAAAGATTATAATGAAAACAAAGAGAAGAAGGATCTAAATAGTTATAAATAGCTGGACTCATATCTGGGTTGGTCGAGTGGATAAAACTTAGTTAATAGAAAAATTCTGAAAATGCATGATGTCAAAACAAACTTGATTACTGGCCGAGATTCAAGTATAGGAGTAATTATAATACTGAATGACCTCAAAAAGAAACCTCCAAGGTTTACAGTCAGTGAATGCAAGGAGATACTTCATTAAGTCACAGATATATAATAGGCTCAATCTGCCAAGGATATACCTGGAAAGCACTGAATAAAATTAAAGAAGCCAAATATTTTGATCTTGGCTAACTACAGATTTAAAGGGAACACTGAAATCTATAAATATGTAACAAGATAATGATTAATCACTTATTATACTTGTATGTCTCTAAACTGCACCTAAATATTTCAAGAAAGAAAGTTGTCTAAACCCTCAGTGTAATCATGAGTTCTTCCCTCTCCCCGTATATATACAACCACCCTTGAGAATGGGTTGAATGGAACAGAAAATTTGCTTCTCTCTGTACATAATCTTGAAGTATTTCCAACGCAAGATAAATTCAGTTGTATTATTAGTATTCAATATTCCTTTCCTCAGTTTCTAATTCTATTATTTCTCTCTTGACAAAATTTCTGATTCCTATTCATCAAATGATTATTTAGCAACTACTATAAGCATGTGTGACTAAAAGCATAGTTTCCAGAGCCTGGATTTGAATATCAGCTCTATCACTTACCAGGTACGTGGTCAAGGGAAAGTCACAGAACATTTCTGTGTCTTACAGAAACTCTCACCTATAAAATGGAGGTAATAACTTGATCTTCCTCATAGAGTTATTATGGGGATTAAATGAGGTAACAGGCAAAATCCTTGATAAGGGATTAGGATAGGAATAAATAAATGTTTGTTGTTGTTGTTGTTGTTGTTGTTTTACATGTACCGTACTTAGAATTCCATGTGTCTTTTTCTCTAGTAAAGGAAGAAACAAATAAGTATTTATAAAATACGGTATTTCTAAAAAGTAAAATACCAATAGTCACTTGAAAATTTTTTGAAATTTAAAAGGATTTATTTTTTAGAAATCTCTTGCAATTCCTACTAACAAAATTAGGCAGAGTTATTCTTTTATATATGTCTTCAGAAGACCTCAATGGGATATTCTGCTGTAATATTACAAAAAAACAATTCCTTCTGCCAATCTGCTGGTCATCCTGAGTGCAGATGAGAGATGATCTTTGGCAAGAGTGTGGTACATTATGCACCACAGAATCACTGTTGGGCTTAGGTTTGGAGTAAGACCTGTTTGGCTCCAAATGATTCTATTTCTCCTCTCTGTGAATCTACAGAAGACTTTTCCTGGACTTCTGACTGCAGTGTGTTCTCTAATCACAGACGATTAATGACTAATTATTTCAGTGTAATTCAGATTAACAATATAAATAGGTGTTTTAAATAGATCTCAAATAAATACCTTCATACCATTTCTGTCCTATACACTGAACATGAATAACAATGTTTATGTTCTCATAGAGGCGACTCTGGTATAGGATGATAACACGATGTGTATGTTATAGCAAGAACATGTCTCCAAAAGGCATACGCTGAAACAAACAGGAACATAAAGGGGATGTGGAATGTCTAAACCATACCTCCAAACCAAATTCATCATTTTTAACTCTTTCAAATAGAACTCACACCTCCATTTATGCAAGAGACTCTTGAGTGTCTCAGAGCCCAGTTCACCCTGATCATCTCAGCTTCTGAAAAAAAATTTGTTTTATTGCAGTATAACAGAAATAAAGAAAAAGTCTAGCTCTCTTTTCAGACAAAGCCCACTGAGGTTAAATCAGTTGAACAATGTGGCACACCTGGGTGTGATGAGAACCACATTGTCAAAGCCTACTTTCCAAACTTTCTATCAAGTGGGCTCATCTCCTTCCCTCCATGTAAAACTTCTTTCTCTCTCCGTTTGTCTCTCTTCTCCTCTTCTTCCTTCTTCACTGCCTCTTTCTTTCTTTTAACTAATTTACCGACTTCTTTCTATGTCTCTGTCACCTTTGCAGGGCTATAATGGTGACAAGTCAAATGTCTGGGGGAACTTTTCTCTCTTACAGTTTCCTGTCTTAAAGAGTGGGAAAAGAATTTAACAAGCTATTTGGAATAGAGTGTGATATGGGCATCACAGAGAAAAGCAGGGTCCCTAAAGGAGCAAGCAAGCAGGAGGAACCCTGAAAGAAATGTAAGGGAGTCACATGGGAGGAAATGCCATGTAGGCATCTGCTTACTGGATGAATAGGAAAAAAAAAAATAACTAAGAAAAGAGAATGAGGAAGAGTGCGCTGGGAAGAGTGAGGACACTGCACAAGGCCACGATCTGGCTAAGATATGTACTTCAGGGAACAGAAGGGATTTCAGGATGGGTAGAGTCCAAGAGGGGAAGAGACAGCTAGAGAAGAATTAGGTTTTAGGAGGAGTCATACCTGGACACTCACTTGTATCTGGTTTAGATGAGTTTAGGTGAGGTTATGGATTTACAGTTGACACTGGAATGATTGAAGACTTTGGAGGCTGTTGGGATAGGGGGGTGTATTTTGCATGTGAGAAGGATATGCAAAAGGGTAGAGTATAATGTGCTGAATTATGTCCCTCAAAAATTCATATGCTGAAGTCCTAACTCCCAGTGCCTCTGAATTGTCTCCAGGCCATAAGTGGAGACAGGGTTTTTACAGAATTGATTACATTAAAATACAGCTATGAGGGTTGCAATCCCAATGACTGGTGTCCTTATAAAAAGAGGCAGTTTGGATACAGCCATGTACAAAGAGGGAAGACAATATAGAGATAGGGAGAAGACAGTCATTTATAAGCCAAGGAAGAGGCCGGGAATGGGTCATTTTCTCATGGTCCTCAAAAGGAACCAAACCTGTCAACTTTGATCTGTAACTGTGATCCTACCCTTCATAACTGTGAGAAAATAATTCTGTTTACGTCACCCAGCCTGTAGAACTTTGTTATGGCATCCCAGAAAACTGAAACAGATTTTAGTTCTTACAGAAAAAACTAGCACAAACTAATACCTAGATGACATCCCAATTAGTAGTCAATGGCCAAATCACTTACATAGCCCATTATGAAATGTGGTCTTTCACCTAGAGCAAAGACGAGTCCCTGCCCTGAATGAGACATCACCACACATGGAAGGTCCCTCCTCTTGTCTATTACATACAGACTACCTTACCTGCCTATTTTACCATGTCGTTGAGCCCTGTTATTAGCTGACAACATTCATCAGTTCTTTCAGGACCTGTAGATATGCCTAAGATATGCCTGCTCTCGTTAACACTGCTACTCCAGTTTTTAATGTGCTTACACTTCCTTTACTGCAGATTAGATTACACAATTTCTCATTTGCTGTGTCAGATATTGTCACAGATACCGCTGGGGACCCTCCCAAATTTCCTCCTTCTTACTACTTCAGTGAGGGCCACAGTTTTCAACTCCCAGCCTTGTATTTCCTTGAATGAGGGCTTTCTCTGACTCCTGTGGCCTGGTTTGCCAGAAGTGGAGAGCAGTCCTGATGGAAGGGAGAATGAATACTTCCTGAGGAAGGAGGGAGGAAGTAATAAAAGGGCTATTAGGATACAAGCAGTTTGTTACATGTAAACATAGATAAATAAAAAAATAAACAAGCGGGACTATGTTTGGAAAAGGCTGCCTCACAGCCATGAATTCTGTCACAGGACAGAATCATCCTACTCGGCCACCTTATTATTCCCTAATTCCCTTTAATGAAATAAGAAGTATTAAGAAATTAACAGAAAAAAACCTAAGTCCTAGATAAAAAAATTCTGAACATTTTCAAGTCTTATTAGATCTTGCAAGAGTCTGAATGCTATTTACTCATTGCAGGCGATTCCTCCATCGCAACAGTTTGCCGGAAGATTTAAAGAGCCAACGTAAAATGTTTACTTTTCCATTCTGATTAAAGGTCAAGCGCAAGTTATTCCTATAGCTCTTGCTGACATAGCTGTGCTGAATAATTACATTTATGCACATTGAAAATGAATATATTTACGAAAATGCAATTGTTTCTGTCTATAAAAACAATTAAAAATTCCCTCCAGTGGAAAAATTAAAATGTTATTATGTTGTAAATCTCTTCTAGACTCCTTTGTAACAGATTTATAATATTAAAAGAGAACTAATTTTGCTTGAACTTTATGGGTATATACAACTGACCAACACTAGTGGCTCTTTTTCATTTTGTAGGCAGCTAGTCTGAGATGCTGAGCCAGCCTTAGAGACATCTAGTGGAAGGCCCAGGGGCCAAGGATGGCCTCCATGCTCTCTCTTCAACACCGACTAAAAGTAGGGAAGAACAGGGAGATGCCCAAGACACAGCTTGGGGAGAAAGAGAAGCAAAGTGAGAAGAGGATCAGAAGTCACAACCAAGAGAACATATGACTGCTAAGTGACTGCTTACAACAGGAAACAAAATGGAGGAATCTATCCAAGCAAAAGTTGTCAATATATGCTTCACATGTAACACATTCTAAATGTAAACACATACTTCTGAATTAGTAACAATGAGCAATGACTATTCTAATAAACACTATAACCCAAAGGAATTTTTTAAAAATTGTTATCATATCTTAAAAGATTTCTATGAACCACAAACTCCCAGTCAAGTTTCTCACTGATTCCTGCTAACTTAAAATTTAACACTACATTATAGTTTAGGAGCAACAGTTTTGCTTATAGCTTGAACATGATATTATTATAATGTCAAGAAAGATGTATCATCGGTATTCCATAATTCCTTCTGAATTATTTTGGTAGGTAAGAGCTATAAAAAACTAAGCTACATCATGGTAATTAATGGAAAAAAAAAGATTAAACAGGAATGTCAAATATTTGATTACACAAAAGGCTCTAGAGCTCTAAATAATCACATACCTCACAAAAATCAATTTTTAAATACACACATCTATCATGTACCTAATGAAAATGCAAATATAAATAACATCTGTGTCTCAGAGGATATTAGTTACATAAAGAATATTGAAACGAAGAAAATTTTCTCATTCAACAAATAATTACTGAGAGTCAAAGAAGCATAAGAAATTATGCCAAGTATATGTGGAATTCAAACAGAACAAGATTTAGACCCTACCTAGTCGTTGTGGTAAGTCTGTGATCACTCATAATTTCAACGTAAAGTGACATACATTCAGAAATTTGAAAGTCAGAGAAATCAGTGTTCTAAATGTAGAAGAAGGAAGAATCACTGTCTGTCTTGACTGTTCTAGGAAGATATCATTAAGACACAATTTTTAACTGGATCTAAAAAAATACATGAATATGGACAAGAAGGAATCTGAGGAAGAAGAAAAGAATCCGAAATTTGAAGAAGTAGAAAAGTACAAGGTGTGATCTGGTAACAAGTAGCCCCACTTGCCCAGAACAATGGGAGCTGTCGTTTCATTGTCCTGGGTGAATATCAGAATAAAGTGAGAAGGCCTTGAAGTCCAAATCGCAGATCCCACGGATGGAGACATGAAAGGTTTGTGGCGGGGGTGGGGGGGGCAGATTTACTGTAATGCACTTAGAAGTTTAATCTGGAGCCAGAGGGTAGGGCGCAGTGGATTAGGAAGTATCTACATCAGGGGTTGCAGACTTAAGCACGTGTCAAGGCCAGAAAGATACTGTAAAAGCATCCTTAAGGAGGACCTACTCAGTTCTACCCCACAAGAAACTTGGCAGGTCCAATTTTCAGAAAAACTGGAAATCCAGATTTTGACGTGAACTTTTCTAAGATGTCAAGTAATTCAAAAGGAATTTTTTACTGATTGTTTAATCGAAACAGATTGAAATCTGAATTCAGTCTGTGTGCTGAGAGCTTACATAGGAACTATCAGTAACAAGCAGTAACAAGCATCTTAGTGTGATCACAGCATGAATTATTAAGGCCTCAAATTAGATAGTAGCAGGAATTATCATGTTTAACCATCCTTCCCTATACTTTATTCAATTGATAAATTAGCTTTTAATACATAGCAGTTAACAAATCTAAGGTAACATGATTTAGAAGGAATTTAAAAACTGATATGGAAGCATGTTAGTTATATAAAATTATAAAATTTATAGTTTGCATGATAAAACCTAATGGAATCATGCCATCATTATATCAAATCATTGAATATGCCATATAGATGTCCCCAATGATAAAGAACTTAAAATTAAAAATAATAAATTGGGAAGTGAATATGAATAGAAGTATGTAGTCCTGAATGAAGATTCTGTTTATTACTACTATTAATCTATTAAAATGACTTATTAAATCAATAGCTCTATTTTTAATCTTTTAATCATCCAGTCAGGAGGTTGTTTTTCTCCCACAGCTAGTTTTAATAATGCGAATATTTTCAATACTTAGTATTTTTTTTGTTTTATTTATTAAATATAGTATTTAATAAATACTTAGTATTTTTTAAGTTTATTTATTTTGAGAAAGAGAGAGGGATAGAGAGAGAGGGATAGAGAGAGAGAGAGAGAGAGAGAGAGAGAATCCCAAGCAGACTCTGCACCGTCAGCCCAGAGCCTGACACAGGGCTCTATCCCAGGCGCGAGACTATGAACTAAGCCAAAATGAGAGTTGGACACTTAACTGGCTGAGCCACGCTGATGCCCCTGAGTACTTAGTATATTTAAAAAGGAGGTCAACTAGTACTATCTTAATAATATTTTCAGATGAAAGGCACTATTTCCATGGATTATTCGAAGCAGAATGATCTTCCTGCAACTTTTGTGTCTCCTACATTCATGCTAAGTTTTTAATAAGGTATGCTTGTAGAATAATGAATACCTTCAGCAAGAAGAGAAAGGAGCCTCTGACTGGATTTATAGTCATGCTGTCAATAACTCAGGGATGTTTGGGGGGAGAAAAAGGAGGAGATGGAAGCAGAAGGAAAGGAAGCACCAGTTTCTCTCTGGGCCTCCCTCTTCTCTGCCTGTATTTCCAGGAGGGTAAACACCTGGGTAAGTGCTTCTGCAAGGCATGGGTGGAACAACATGGGTGTGTTTGTGTGCCAAGAACCTGGCAGCAGCCCAAGCCCAGAAGGGCTTCCAAAATGAAGGTAAGTAAATTTTATTCTGCACACTAGGTTACCAAGATGGTTGTCATTTCGCACGCGTTATTCATCAATAATCTCTGAGCCTTTTGTAAAATTTTGTTTAAATGAAAAATATGGGGGCCAACACTAACAGAAGGAAGTATACCTTTCCGGAGTTTCTCTGAGGATAGTCTGAGGGTTTCAAAGCTGATTAATGAGAAATCCTCATAGGGAAGTGACTCTTGGGAACCAGGGTCAAGGTTACAGTGTCATGCTGTGAAAATTCTTTCCTCTTTATAAATTTTACAAGTGCAGGGTTGGTTTGAGTTTTTAATTTTTAAAAAGAGAGAACAGTTGGTTTCTCTAACAAATTAGTTAGTATCCAACTTCAGGGCAATCAAGTACCTACTTTAAAAATCCATGAGATGGTTAAAAATAATTTGTAAAGGAATCTTGATTTATTTTTTAGGCATCCATATAACTGTGTTTCTACTAACTGAACCTCTGCATGGGTGACAAAGTATGGTCCTCAACAGTCACAATAACTGTTCTTAAGGCTGGTGTCTAAAACAAATGAATTCCTCCTTTCATTCTAGAAATAGTTATCATATTTGTGATTAGGGGGACAAAGATTAGCTCATAATGTTGGCAAGATGGAATTAAGCTTAGAAGTAAAAGATTCATTCACTTTCTAAAGTCAAAATATGACAAGAAAAAAGTCACTTGTCTTGCTAGTTTGGTAGAGAAAAAAATCACAGCAACTGTTTCAGTTTTGCATAATGATGCACAGAGTGTCCCTGTATAGTACTTTTGAAAATGACTTTAGGCCATTGATAGAAATACAAACTGTGTGACTTTGGACAAGATAGTTCCTTCCTTGGCTCTCAGTTTCTTCATGTTTAAAATAAGGTTAACTCTTCCTTCATGTACTTGTTGTGCAAACGGAATATAATAATACATAAGGAGCATCCAGGAGTGGGCAGATGCTTATCACATGGCAACTGTTGTTGTTATCTTAAAAAGCAAGAAAAGTAGCTCCCTACCAGTCACAAAGACTACATCTCAAGACCTCTGTGAATTCCCTAATTCTCAAACGTTTCTCAATTACATTGCACAGAAAATAGAATTCAGGGACTAGTTTTCAGAATTACCCTTGTTTCATTGCATTTTGAGAATACGGTAACCTTATTCTTGTCACATAGATTAGCTGCTGTGAGATCTGATGCTCTACTCTATGTTTTTGCAAATCTGAATTTATTTCCTGGTTCAGGAGTATTATTTTCTTACACCTCTTCATGTTCTTTTCTCTTCCAACACCAGACATCAGAGTTTGCTTGATTTCTAGGACTGTTCTCCACAAAGGAATGAAATGTACCCCACTTTAGGAGAGTAATTATATATGCCTTTCTTTATGAGCAAAATTCATAAATTTTCAGTGAGATGCTAAGAAGATTCTGGGTAGATGGCAAGATTCCCTCACTCATTTTATTTTTTTTTTTCCCTTACTCATTTTAATCTTGACTCCTGCTCTTCTCATCCAAATTGTGCAAGCAATCCAAATCTGTGCCTGCAAAGTGACAAATTACTATGAGAAATGGGCTAGTTAGGTGACTCATAAAGAATGAAACTAACAAATATTAAACCAAAAAAGCCAAGAGTCTACTGATCATCTGTTTTTTGGTTTTTGGTTTTGTTTTGTTATTCCTTAGGAGCTTCATAAACACAGAAAGAAATACAACACAGATATGGCATCTGGCATGTCAGCTCAGAGGAGACTACGGTAAAAGACTTCCATGTGAACCAGAGTTATAATTACATATGTGGGAGCCAAGGAGGAAAAGAAGTGGAGTCTTAAGAGTCTCTGCTCAGGATGAGGAATGAAGGGCTTGGGAGCAATTTAGAGAGAGAAACCAGACTTATGTTAAGGCTGATTAGGCTTGATGCTAAATCCTGAAAGAAACTTTTGTAGAGAGAGCCCTGGTTCCTGGACTTAATTAAACTTAGAGCATTCTCTTCAGGAAGTAGAGGCTATCTTTGAGGAAAAGCATAAGATCAGTTTTTCTTGTTTCTCCAGCCAGGAAGTCATCGTAAGTGGGCTAAATGACATTTACCCTGTGGTCTAACAGAGTAGAACTACTGTAACTGCAGGGGCATTCCACAGAAGCAAAGTCTATTGCTGCAAGCTTGTAGTTTCCCTTTCCATAGGAAGGGTGTATATTTACAAACACCTGGGGGAATAAAATGTCATGCAGGACTATATGTTACACCATTAGTCAAGCAATGATTTAATTAATAATGAAGAGAATAACACATGTTCAAAAATATAGATACTTTACATATAGCATCTTTTTCAGTTCTCACAGAAACCCAATAAACTGTATATTATTCTTACACATAAGGAAACAGATTAAATGATTCACCAAAAGTGGGATAACCAGCAAATGGCAAAACTGAAATATAAAACCTAGGTCAGTCAAATGTCAAAGTCTACAATCTTTACAGTACACCATGCTTACCCTCCAGAGAAATCTAAGTGATAAATATTTTCTACCTTTAATAGATGAAAAGGAAGTTAAACCAGGAGATCAGTGAGTACCCAGCCAAGGAAGTAGGTCTGTAGAGAAAAAGGCTAGCTGTGAAAATTTCCAGGATTCTCTTGGGGACTTCAGTCACTATTTCTCACTGTTACTGTAGTCCTTCTTGATCCGTCTCCCTGGAATTTGGCAAAACACTCCAGTATCTCTTAAGCAACCTGATTAGGTTCTCTGACTTAACAACAGAAAACATGCTACTATACATATGTACTACTGAGGCAGCAGGCTCCTAACTGATAGTGCAGCTAGTCTGAGAAGCTCCAAATGCCTCTAATGTTGTAAGAACTACACTCTCATCCTGAGTGAGACAGACTAACATTTCATTTGAGAAAATGAAACTGTGTAGGGGAGCAATTCAACAGAGTTTTAACCACTTGAAACTTAATTATGCATACCACTGTCTTACCAATAAGTAGCTGCAGAATTCTAGAAGAGACTATAGATTATGGTATTTCATCAAACCATAATATATCATGAAGAGTGCATAAAACGTATTCATTTGTTTCCCCCTTCTTGTATCCATGATGAATCCATCAGCACCATTTTTTAAAAACTTCTTTGACCATCTAATAAATCTGTTGATCAGACTTATTGAGGTGTTGATGCACCTTGGGGTGCATTAGATTAATAAAACAGCTAAATGGCCACTAAACTATACAATACTTTGCAAAATAAAGTGTTAATTAGACTATAAAAGGAGATTGCATTAAAAGAATAATAATTTATTTCAATAAGCCTTTTATTTGAACAGAAAGTAAATGCAAATGTACTGGGTTCTTACCATCCTCAGGGTCAGTGACCTGTATTGTCCTGTAGCTTCCCAGGGTTATGACCTGGAATTCTCTCTGTAAGAGCTTTCCCAGGTTTCTCTTCTGAGATCCACAGCCAGTGTCTCAGGACCCTGCCTCCACAATCCCACAAACTATGACTAGGCATCACTCAAGCCTTGTGAGGCAGTGGTTAGAACATAGCCTATGTTGCCAGATTGCCCAGATTTAAATTCTGGCTTTGTTACTTACTAGCTGTGTGACCTTTGATAAGTTACTTAACTTTTCTGGGACTCTGTTTAAAATGAGTTAGTACAGGGGCACCTGGGTGGCTCAGTTGGTTAAGTGCTTAAGCGTATGACTCTTGATTTTGGCTCAGGTCATGAATACATGGTTCATGGGTTAAAGCCTCAAGTCAGGCTCCATGCTGACAGTGTGGAGCTTGCTTGGGATTCTCTCTTTCCCTCTCTCTGTCCCTCTTTTGCTCACATGTGCATGCTTCCTCTCTCTCTCCCTCTCTCTCTCTCTCTTTCTCAAAATGATTGAGTTAGTATAGTACCCCCCATCTCCAACCAAACACATAGTAAACTTTCAATATAACTATAAGGATGATATGAAGTTCTTCCTTCTATCCCCACCCCTCACAAAACAGTACATGATTATTACAAAGATGGTGCTTTGTCAAGAAAAGAAACTAAAATTCTAGGGCCATATTCAAAGCATATCCTATTCTTCATACTCTCAAAGACAAAAGAAGCTAAACCAGTTTCTGGCCTTTGTCAGAGTGAAATAATAAAGAGGGCTGTGGGCAAGAAAGAAGTATCTTTTGGAGGAACCACTGAGCTGAGATAGCAGTAGCTTTCCCTCTACCCTCTTCCCCTCTTCAATTTCCTTTCTATAAGCTCAGTAAGCCTGATACTTCCATCCACCAAGGGAATGGTGATTGCCTATTATTTCAAAGTGAACCTGATGCCATTGGCACTGGAGAAACAGGCAGTAGGAAGAGTGTTGGCAGACTGCATTACCAGTGTTTGGCAAGGAAAGGTAAGTAGAAGGAGAATAAATAGAGCCCTTCCTGGATGCCCCATGCTGGAACCACTGTATACATGCAGGTTCCTGGAATCTTCTGAAAGCTCACTGCAAAAGTCCCAGAGAAGGCAGGCATTTGGATGTCCACCTCACAGAGGGAATCAGAGAAGAAGTGATGGCTCATCGTGGGAGGTCAGACAAATCCTGGAGGCCACCTGAGGATTGTCTTTTCCCTCTCCAACTCCAAGTCCTAGCACTAACAGCAGAGAAGAAGGCAGCGAGTGTGGGAGGGCAGACCATCCCCCATGCCCTGAAGCCCATGCTGTCCACTGGAGGTCTGGACCACAAGTGCTCTAGATCAAGGAGAAAGGGAAAAGCATGTGTGGAAGAAGCAACTTTAAGTCAAATGTGATATGGAAACATTAACAAGGATGGATACTCTCACTTCTACCACCAGTTTATTCTTATTAAGTGAAAGTGACTGAAAAGTGACAGAATTGGAGCAAGATGGCTTTAAGAGAAAGGGATTCGCAGCAGGAAAGATAACCTTCCTGAGTCTTATGGAGGCAGATTTTAGTGAAAGATAAATAATTTGATACCTATTCCCCATGAGTTGAGACTTCTCAATCAAAATAGTTGTTTAAAAAATTATATATTGCAATTTCTGACATGTCAAGTTAACTACACAAAGTGTGTACAGAAAACTACACTCAGGAAAAACCCTGAGAAGTTTCTAAACTCCTTATCACTATTCAACCTTTTAGGCTCTTAAAATATCCTTTTCCTTTACTTTAAGTGATTCTCTAAGTTGTGGGAAGCACTTTATTATCTCTGAGCAGGCCTTTCAACCTGACACTGAAAAATGTACCCTTGTTCAAATAAGCAAGGTATTTGTCATAGGAGTCATATATATTACATACTGACTTATACATATGAATGCATATAAGGTTGTATCTATGATATTAAATAAGTGCTTTCTCTGGAAAAAAAAATTGCAGAAGTATTAGAATGACCTAAAAATAGATAGCAAGAATTAATAAAGGAAGCACTAAGGAATTTTATTGCACTTACTATTTTCCCTACATTATCTTTACTATTTCTTCCCAAAGGCCATATGTCTACAAAGAAAAAAAAATATATCCAAGGCCTAGTTAGAGGTTGGGGATTAGGCAACAACATGTTTCCTTTTATGTTATTTGTCCACCTTACTTTGTCCCTCAGTATTACATGGATCTAAGAAATCTTGGAGACAATTCTTTCTTTGATGCTTAAGGTAACACAATGACATTTATTTCTCCCATTTTTTGACTTTCTGACATTATGCTAAATGTTATTAGAATGTTCACTGTCCTGTGAGCTTTATAACTACAATTAGAATGAACTAGACTGTGATAAAAAGTTCTCAGTCCTTTGCCTTCACTGCCGTGCATATATTTTCACCACTGTGTAGAAATCACCAAAGATTGTTGGAAATGGTGAGTTCCCAGATTATAAGCTCTAAACTCTGATCGTCAAACACATCAGAAAACAACAATAACAACAAGACAGAACAAAAAAGCCATTCCTCTCAGGGTAGGACACCTTGGTTGTGATGTCGTTTAATGGGGCCTCAGCTGCTAGGATTCAGATACTCTTACTTCTCCAATGGCTTGTCCCCATTCTAGATCCCTGTACTTGTAGGATTTAGGCGTTCCCCCATGATCTTGCTCCTTGGTACTGAGTCCTACCAGATCTTCACTGCATACCTGGTCTACTCTGGACTCAGCCTGAGGGTAGGCCTGCTTCCAGCCACACCCTCACTTCTCTGTGGCTTCAGTGTTCCATCTGGGCAAGATGGTGACAGCAGGTCAAGGGCTACAAGTTAATATATGGGGTTTACGGACTGCTGTTGGCCCTTCCCTCCCTCAAGTAGCTTAATCTCAGGCATAAGCAATGAATTATTCCCTATTCTCAACCTATTTCTCATGATTAAAGCTTAAAGGTAAGAAAATAACTGTTGATGTGATAAGAACCTTTTTCATTAACATTTTAATATTTAATCCTATTTCCCAGCAGGCTGATGATGAAACACTTCATCCACCCGGCCTATTTCCTTCATTATATTACTAACCCACTGCTGTACAGGTTTGCTCTTTCTCAAACTTCTAATTTTCTTGTTATTTTGTTTTCTACATCTTATAGACACAGTCAAACAAAATTTATCATGAAACTCTCAAGAAAGCAACATTTAATACTTTTTGTTGAAAGTGCCTGATTAGGAGAAAAACTTTACCACAGATGATGTTTACAGACAATAAGGCTCAGGAGAATGCCATGACATCGAGCAGAGGTTGTGTTAGCTAAGTCCTAGCACAGGCAGGGCCTTCAGAGGAAAGAAAGCACTCAGACGCCAATGGAGCTGGTTATTTTAAAATGTTTCCTTGAGAAATCCTTTCGCTTTGGATGCAAGAGCCTCTGAACCACTGGTGCAGGGCTAGATTCTTACACCATGAGTCAAAAGAGCTCTTGTTATAACATGGCAAATACAGATATTTTTATATTTATTTTGTGCCCTATTGTCCACCATTCCTACTTAAAACATTACTATTCTTAAGACTCTGCATATATTTTCACCACTGTGTATAAATCATCTCAGATTTTAAGTGTCTTGATAAATATGTTATTTTAACCAAAGTACAATAGATGGGAAGCTTAATGGCCAATTTTCCCTAACCTCAAAAGGATCATACGACAAGTCCTGCGAGAACAATTCAGGTTACATTCAAGGGCAACATAAAGAGAGATAATTTCTTTCTTTCTTGGGAATTCCTTTGATTCAAACAGTATCTAAAAAAGGATTCTAATTTAATTGAAGTAATGAAACAATGATATTTCAGAAATATGGATTTTAAGTAACATTTTCCTTCAGGCCAGCAAGTTCTTGTAAGACTAATTCTGTATTTTATCTATTATAAAGACATATTAAAAGATTTTAGGAGTAAAGCAAACTTAATTTTTAAAAGAATGTTTTAAATTACAGAAATATAACCCATATCTGAAGATTTCATTTCTCCTTTCTACCTAATTAGTTTCTGAAATTAGAATTTATACCACTGGTACCATAATACAAATACCTTTTTATTTTTCTCAGCTTTTTACATCTCACTCTTTTTATTTTAGCACCCACAAAACTGACTTTTAAAACTAGTACTTGAAAAGAAAATAATCTGAAACAGAAAACTTAATAAAGTTTCTATTTTAAGATTCGAGGTCCAGACCCTTTCAGCCAAGCAGAAGGCTGAGATAACTGGCAGCTTAGAATGTAGCAGAGGGAAGTCACATGTAGTACTCTGAATATTGTCTTAGAGGTTGTGAAACATGGCTGTCATAAGAGACACACTGTGAAGTGATAAAGTTATCACAATCAAGAATATTATTCTTTCGTAAAAGGAGGCAAAATTGAGGTAGTTCTGATAGTTCTCTTTCAGGCAGATATATTTCCGTGTATCCTCTTGATGTTGCTTGGAAACACCAACCAAGAATCAAAATGTGCCTGTCAGAACTGCCCTCCTTTTACTGACAACTGCCACTTTGGAATCTCGACAGCACACTGACTGGTTAACAGCCACTGAAACATACAGGTGTACTCTGCCTTCAAGAACGGAATGTGACTTTCAGACATTGGGCAAAGTACGAGAAGAACTCAAGCAGACCAGCATGAGTAAGAGTCTACAGTGATTTAAAGTCACTGTATTAAATATAAATAGCAAAGATTCAGATCAAGTTTTCTACATAATTTTATAGTGTAATTTCTCTCTTCTTCTTCTCTAAAATATATTTTTTTACCTTAACATTTGAATTTTACTGCTGAAAAGCAGGTCATCCTTTCCATGAAGGAAAGTATAACTCTAATTATACAAATGGCAGTCAGTGTGCTTATGAATGATTCTGTAACCATAAGTGAAATTGCAATATCAGGCATAGTCTTCTACATCACTGTCAGAGGGATAGCTACAAAGCCTATTACCATTTTAACACTCTCCTCCTCACTTCCTCCTATCCAGCCACACTGGTCACTTCCTACTCTTAGAACACACTGGAAATACACCAGCTTCAGGGATTTGAAGTTGTGTTGCAAGCTGCTTCAAACCTTCCTTGTATATCTGTTTGGCTCACTCTCACATCCCTTTCAACTCCTTGTTCAAATGTCACTTTCTCACTGAGGCTTGTTCCAACTATCCTATTTAGATACACAAAAATCTCTTCCCCATGAGACTTCTGATCCCACTTCTCTCTTCTTTGCTTACTATCTTTTAATATAACATACAATTTGCTTGTTTATTTTATGTTTCTCTCCAGTAGAATATAAGCTCCATGAGGGAGGGAATTTTGTTTTATTCAGTCTGTATCCCCAAACACCTAGAAAAGTGCCAAGCACTCATAATTGTTGAATGAATAAGTTGTTTTGCCAGTAGTAGTAATGAACTTGAATCTACCACTACTTGCTTGCTACCTGGGATGTAGAAACGGAAAAAAAGTAAAAACTACCTGGCCAATAAATCCAAAGATTTTGTCTTATAGTTCCAAGCAGCATCCAACTGAATTTTTAGTCAGATAGCACCTAAAGAACAGAAATTACCAAAGACTTCCTGATTAGGAGATGATCTTGAAAACCACCTAATGCAACTATGTAATTAAACTAACTTGTTTCTTTTAGAAGCTTAGTACAAAAAAAATTTTTTAAGTTTACTTATTTTGAGAGAGACAGTGAGAGTAGGGGAGGGACAGAGAGAGAGAGAGGGAGGGAGAGAGAGAATCCCAAGCAGGCTGGGTGCTGCCAGCTGTGGAGCCTGATACGGGGCTCAAACTCATGAACTGTGAGATCATGACCTGAGCCGAAACCAAGAGTCAGTCACTTAAATGGCTGAGCCACCCAGGCGCCCCTAGAAGCTTAGTGTAAACTTTATTGAAGGAGACTTCAGATCAACTTGGTAGCTTTTCTAATTTACTCCCTTCTACATTGCCAGCTAGGTAAGAATAGCTGTAAACTATACTCCAAAGCTTACTGACCTGACAGATAAGCTTTTTAAAAGCTGCTTTTTGTTTGTTTGCTTCATTAGCTTCCTGTCTTTCATATATTATGTTCACCTCTCTAACTCTGGAATTATAAAATACTTAATTCAGGCGGATTAACAAACTGCTGAAGGCTAGTCACAGGAAATTAAAATAAGGTAGCCCAGCAACCTCTCACGCGATCATTGTTTCTAGAATTACTCCATCACAGAATCCCTCCTCTGTAGGATCTACCAGGTGTTCAAAAAAATTGTGAAACTGAAAATTCCATGAATTACATTTAGATTTAATTTGGAATCCTTGAGTGTCACAATGCTGCTACAGAGAAATAAAGCTCTAGTAGGTAGTTAAGTCTGATGAGCTTATTCAAAGAATCTCAAAACTGCAACGGGGAGCACAAACAGAAAATCAATCTCTGCAGTGCGCAGGGTCGCACAAAAAAGCGATAAGCAGCTAAAACTAGAAACCTGGAGATGCTTTACAAAATATTGACGGCTTTTTTACACAGGCCACTTCAAATTACAAGACATATTATTTTAGGCTATACAAAAACGGATTTTTCTGGAAACTGCATATCATAATCTTTTATAATGAACAGAGGTATTTGAGAAATTCATATAATAAATAGTATTTATTTTCCTGAGTCATATGGTGTTAAAATTTATTTCCTAGGGGCACTTGGGTGGCTCAGTTGGTTGAGCCTCTGATTCTTGATTTTAGCTCAGGTCATGGTCTCAGAGGCTTGCAAGTTTGAGTTTTGAGTGCTGAGTCTGCTTGGGATTCTGTGTCTCTCCCTCTCTCTCTACCCCTTCCATGCTTATGTTCACTCTCTCTTTCAAAAATAAATAAACTTAGGGGCACCTGGGTAGCTCAGGATGTTAAGCATTTGATTTTGGCTCAGGTCATGATCTCACAGTTTGTAAGTTCAAGCCCCGCATCGGGCTCTATGCTGAGAACTAAGAGCCTGGAGCCTCTCTCTCTGCCCATCCACTGCTTAGCCGCCCCCAAATATAAATAAATATTAATTTTTTTTCAAATAAATAAAAAAACTTAAAAAATAATAAAATAAAATTTATTTCCTAAATCTAAATTAGTTTTTTTTCTAAATATCTATTTTATGCGAAGACTCAAGTCACAGGAGACTAGCAGAACATTACAGCTTACAGTTAAAGAACAGAAAAATATAAATATCATAGCAGAAATTGTTTAAATGGTCTAAGATACCTATTTTTTAAGGTCTCTGGGTCTTATTCAAGGCAAATATTCTACAAAAGAAAAATATGTTCCCCCAGAATTCCATGTTTGCAAAAACAAAATCTAAAATTTCAGCTCTCAGTATAAATTGTCTAAAGCATGCATTTACCATCTGTCTCCAGACCTCAATTTATGGCAAAAAATATTGGTAAAAATAATAAACATAATAGTGCCCTTTGGGTAGAATTCCCCTCAAAGTCCTTCTATCCTATTTTGAATATATATAGGCCTGTTCTTGTCCTTCCCTCTAGCTTCAGTAGCTAATAATCCTTATAATCAAGGCTTATCTTCCTAAATATGCTTGGATGTGGGTCCCTGCAACACTCTTAGGAATTCTAGTTCATCAGCTGTCCTCCTTCTCTGTATCTTCAAACTTTTCCAGGGCTATTGACTCTAGCATCCTATCTCATTCTCCAACCCACACCCTGACTCACACATTCACAAAGGTAGATGAAAATAGCATCAGGCAGCACTTCCAAATAGTCCTGATGGTTATGTAAATACAGAACCTGAAACAAGGTTAATACCCATCCAGGCTAGTTTCTAGAGTTCAAAAGAGACACATGACCACTGATCAGTCACTATTTGCTCAACTAACTATTTTGTCATTTCTGAAACAAAATATTTCATTTTGCTTCCACATTAGCAAACATTTTTTTAGACAAAATCATCTCTTTAAAATGATTCCAAGGAGGCACCTGAGTGGCTCAGTCAGCTAACCATCTGACTTCAGCTCGGTCATGATCTCAAGGTTTGTGAGTAGGAGCCCCACATTGGGCTCTGTGCTGACAGCTCAGAGCCTAGAGCCTGCTTCAGTGTCTATGTCTCCTTCTCTCTCTCTCTGCCCCTCCCCCACTAGTGCTCTGTCTCTCTCTCTCTCTCTTAAAATAATAAACATTAAAAAATAAAAAATAAAAAAGTAAAATAAAATTATTCCAAGGACTTTCATAGGGAAAAAATTTCTATTATCCAAACATCAAAGATAAATGTGTTTTAAAATATCAAAATTGAAACTGAAAAAAGATTTAAAGTTAAAGGACTTTTATTTTAAAAACATCTTAAAAATCAATAAGTAATAGTGTACCTGAGTGGCTCAGTCAGTTAAGCGTCTGTCCGACCTCAGCTCAGGTCATGATTTTGTGGCGGTTCATGTGTTTGAGCCCCATGTAGGGCTCTGTGCTGACAGCTCTGAGCCTGGAGCTTGCTTCAGATTCTGTCTTCCTATCTCTCTGCCCCTCCCCCATACATGCTCTGTCTCTCCTCTCTCTCTCTCTCTCAAAATTAAATAAAAATTAAAAAAATATTTTTAAATAAAAAAAAAAATTAAACAACATAAAGACTCAAGTGGGGGAAAAACAGAAAAGTGAATAAAGAATGTATATGGAAAATTCAAACTGGAAACATCATAAATGGCCAATAAACTTCTGAAAAATATTTATATTCACTAGCAGAAAAGGAGATGGAAATTAAGATAACACCACATGCTTTTTACCTATAAACCTGAAAAAGATTTTTTTTTAATATTTATTTATTTTTGAGACAGAGAGAGAGAGACAGAGCATGAGTGGGGGAGGGGCAGAGAGAGAGGGAGACACAGAATGTGAAGCAGGCTCCAGGCTCTGAGCTGTCAGCACAGAGCCCGACGCGGGGCTCGAACTCACAGACCGCGAGATCATGACCTGAGCCGAAGTCGGCCACTTAACCAACTGAGCCACCCAGGCGCCCCTAAACCTGAAAAAGATTTAAACAACATACATTGCCCTGTGCAGTAGTGAAAATAGTCATTGCCATAGATGTGAAATTGGGTACAACCTTTCTGAAAACATTTGTCAATATATAGTAAAAGCTTTAAATTTTCAGAAATTTATTTGACTTTGTTTTGATAAAATAACATTATAGTTTTTTAATGGCAAAAAAGTTAAATTATGTTAAATAACTTATAAGATATTTTATCCACAAGATAAAATACTATAGATTTCCCAGGGTTTTAAAGTTAAATAAAAATTATTTCCCTCAGATATTAGAGTTTTTAAGATATGAATACACTCTGCGAATTTCTAAGAAGGAGCTAGAGTTTCTCATTTCTTTTTTCCTTCTAAGGGTCAGGTTGAAGTACAACTTCATCATTTTTTAGTGGACAGCTTGATGCATTTTGACAAGGCATAGAAGAGTATCATAAACTTTACAAATACTCACAGGCAACTTTCTAGTCAATCCCCTCCATTTCCCCAAGCCCTAGCCAATGACTACTGTTTTTCTGATCTTACATTGTTGTCTTTTTCTAGAATTTCATATAAATGGAATTCTCTACAATATAGCCTTTTGATTCTGGCTTCTTTTACTTAGCATAATGGTTTGGAGATTCATCCATGTTATTACATATATCAGTAGTATGTTCCTTTTTATTGTTGAATAGTATTCCAGTGTGTGTGTGTGTGTGTGTGTGTGTGTGTGTGTGTGTGTGTGTGTCACAACTTGTTTATTCACTTACCAGCTCATAGACATTTAAGTTATTTCCAGATTTTGGGTATTGTGAACTAGAGTGCATTTGCATATAGATCTTTGTGAGACATGAGTTTTTACTTCTCTTGGATAAATAACTAGGTATTTGATTGCTGGGAATATATTACATATGTATTTAACCTAAGAAGAAATTCCCAAACTGCTTTCCAAAGTGACTTGTCATTATATATTCCCAACAACAATGCACAAGAGTCTTGGTTCACACTTGTTGTTGTCTATCTTTTATATTTTGGCCATTCTAGTGAGTGTGAAGAGTATATCATTGTAGTTTGGATTTACACTTCTCTGAAAACTAAGGATATTGCACACCTTTTCTTTCTTCCCCCACATCTTTTCATATATTCATTTTCCATTAGTTTATCTTCTTTGGTAAAGTGTTCAAACATTTTGCCCACTATGAGAAGTTGCTTACTATCTTATTTTTAAGTTATTTTTGGTATACATACTTTATTGGAAATGTGTTTCACCTTTTTTCCTCTAAGTCTGTGGATTGGAGTTACATTTTAACAGTGCCTTTCAAACAACAGAAGTTTTAATTTTGATGAAATCCAATTTATCATTTTTTCTGATATGTTTTATGCTTTGGAATCCATTCCAAGATTCTTTGTCCAAAAAAAGTCACAAATATTTTCTCCTATGTTTTCTTCTAATAGCTTCCTCACTTTAGCTCTCACACTTAAGTCCATGATTCATTTGGAGTTCATGTTTGTATATGGTGTAGAGTAAAAATCTATGTTTATTTTATTTGCATACATGGATATCCAGTTCCTTCAGCACCATTTGCTGTTTACTGTTGAATTGCTTTGGCAACTTTGAAAAGTTTCCCAGAGTTATTTAATGATAGAATCTACTGATTTTTTTTAGCATGAATTATTATGTCTACCTTTTTGGTAAATGCCTTTATAAAAGGTTATACAATAATACATTAAAACATTAATGAGGGCTCTTGGATGGCTCAGTCAGTTAAGCATCCAACTTTGGATCAGGTCATGATCTCCTGGTTCGTGGGTTTGAGTCTCACATCAGGCTCTGTGCTGACAGCTCAGAGCTTAGAGCTTGCCTCAGGGGATGTGTCTCCCTCTCTCTCTGCCCCTCTCCTGCTCGTGCTCTGTTTTACTCTCTCTCTCTCTCTCAAAAATAAATAAACATTAAAAAGGAAATTAAAAAAACATTAATGGCACATTGTTACATGCGGGAAAAAAAGCTGGAAAAGCATAAGTATATGTATATAACAAGAGTATTATGTACCAAAATATGTACACAGAGGTTATTAGGTTTTGGTTATATTAAGAATACTTTAACTTTTCTTTTATATGTTTAATAGAATTTTCCTTTTTAAAAGTACATATAAATTATAATATAATTTTTGAAATTGCATTCCTTAAAATTTTTGATTCAGGGGTTCCACATAGTGTATGCAAAACATCAAAAGATAATGATTTAATTTTTTCTTTTTAGATTTTTCCGAGATTTTAAGGCAAGTATATGCATGCTCTATGACTATACAAACTAAAGATTCAAAGACAAATTGAAACATGACTAACATTAGCAGAAATGATCACATCATAAATACACTTGAGTTGTATCAGACATAAAAGAGGGGGGGGGAATTCTGATTAAAAATACCTTACCATTCTCTAAAAGCAACATCAGATTATATTTGACAATTCTATTGTTAAATTGAATCTTCTCAAAGGAACAGACTCATAATTTTAGTGTTAAACCAAATGTTCTCAACAGAAGACATCCTTAAAAAGAAAAAAAAAGTCAATGAATGATTAAGTCAAAAAGTTCTATTGTGCAATCACACCCAGTTTCGATGTTGATGAATTTTAAAGTTGACACCCCCTTCACACACAGGTAATCAGGATGCTAGTACCACATAGAGTATCCAAAACCTCAAGTGATAATGATTTAAATTTTTCTTTTTAGACTTTTCCTAGATTTTAAGGCAGGAAGATAAAAATGACAACTATAAACACTTCTATTTCTTTATCATTTCCCTTTCTTTTTCGTTTATAAGAGTGATAGTTTTGGCAGAGCGGAACTTGCCTTTTCAGGAATTTCTTATTTGCATTCACAGTATCAGTGATGCAAATGATCTTGCAAGTGTGCGTGCGTGCTCTATGACTATGGCATTACACACCACAGATTCAAAGATAAATTGAAACATGGCAAAAATTATAATTAGTACCAAGTGGGTGTAGTGTAAGAGCTAAAAACGCAAAGTAGAAAAGTTAAAATTCATTTCCACATTCAATTCAGGTGTTGTGTGAAGCTTCCTTTTGGGTGATTTCTGATTGTTAAAACACTTAACTTGTCATCAAATTTTCCATAAGATTAACAATGCTTTGTAGAACACTCTTGTGCTTCCTCTGTATGTTGGATTTTTCCTTCCCTCTTCTTCAATTGAGGTTAACAGTGCTGTGTTTAGCGATTACAAATAAATAACAATCTAATCTAATGTTTCTCAAAGATTTCTAATGGAGATTCCTTTCCCTTTCACGTTATGAAGTTTCTTAACATGTAGGACATAGTAAAATACTTAAAAATGGGTCCACAGGATTTTTCCAAGTGGTATGATATAAAGTGGTGACCCAAAATACTTGGTTGAAAGAGTATTCTGTGGGAAAAATAGGTGGAAAAAGCAATATTCTTTTAACATTAATATTCAAAATAAATACAGTTTTAACCATTAGAAATCACCTGATAACAAGCTTCTGACAATGCCTGAATTGGATGTGAACATTAATTTCAACTTTACTACATTGGTTCTTTAGCTCTTCTACTACGGCCACTTGGTACTCAAATACCAGTTGGAGAAATCTTGTGAACCCATTTTTAAGTATTTACTAGGTTCTTCATGTTAAGAAACTTTATTTTTTTAATTTTAAGTTTATTTATTTTGAGAGAGAGAAAGAGAACATGAGCGGGGTGGAGTCAGAGAGAAGGAGAGACAGAATCCCAGGCAGGCTCTGCACCATCAGCATAGAGCTAGATGAGGGCTTGAACTTACAAACCATGAGATCATGACCCAAGCCAAGATCAGGAGTCAGATGCCTAACCGACTGTACCACCCAGGTGCCCCATGTTAAGAAACTTTATAATGTGAAGGGGAACGACAACTTCATTATAAGTATTCTTTTAGGTAGATTACATTAGATTGTTATTTATTTGTAATCCCTAAGTATAGCCTGATAACCTCATGTTAGAAGGAAAAAATGTAGCATACCGAGGAAGACAAGAATATTTTATATATCAGGGTTAATAACTTGGAAAAATGGAGAAAAATACTCAACTTTAGTTGAGAAAAATACTCAACTTTTAGTTAAACTTTAAAAAGTTATTTAAACCTTTTAGTTTAAATGGCTACTAAAATCTATTGAAATAAATTGTGGCACCCTTACATACTCTCCAAATATTAATTATAATGTGGTGAGTAGAAGAATATTTACTGATATAAAATATGTTGTTTATATATTTTAAGTCTTGACTATATGTGGGTGGTGAGTTTAGGAGTAATTTTTTCTTGTATTTATTTAGAGTTAAAAAAAACTCTTTGTATACAACGTTAGTAGAAACTCATCAGAATCTTAAGGTACAACTACTGGAATTATTTATTATAAATTTACCACTTTTAAATATACAGTGACATAGTCATTCTCCACAAGAGGACAGCTCTGATTAGCAGGATTTCTTGTCTCCATGGTTGGGAATGAATAGTGGAGACTCTCCAAAGTTGACCTCTTTCTTCTACGTCCAGCTTTAGATATAGTATCTGATCTGAACTGATAGCATGAGAGTTTACTAAGTTTTGGATGAAACTAATGACAGTGTTGTAAATATTACCATCCTAAAACATGCTCATTTAGAAAGGACATGTTTATGATACCCAGAAACATGGTAACTATTAGAAGGCAAACTATAATGTAAAGCAATATTTAGGAATCCCAGCAACAAGTGTTATAAATGAAATTCTCCTGTTATGGCAGGGGAAGTAAAATAACAGAGTAGTTTAGAATTGAACTTTGGGGTAGGGTAAGCCTTGGTGTGAATCTTTTCTCTGTCATTTATCAGCTTTATTTATTTGGGCAAATTACTTAACCTCTGCTAAGCCTCAGTTTCCTTATCTCTTCAACTAAAATGATAAAAGGGCCTGCCTTATAGAGTTGTTGTAAAGAGTCAGTGATGAAAAACAAAGAAGATATGTTTTGTGCTTGCATAGAACTCAGTATATGCTCAGTAAGTAATAAAATACATAAATTCTAGAGATCCACACTCCCTGATAATTCATATAGGCTCCAGTAATATGCTTGGGTATGCAGAAGGGGAACCAGCTTGCAGAAGTGGTGCTATGTCTTTTAAGACAAGAAAAAGTAATAACAGTAACAACATAATTTAAAATCTGTTAGTAAAATAGATATCACACACATATCGAGTAAAGTAGTTCCTATAGGCTTAAAGTTGAGATGTCACCTGACAAGGAAGAGTTGGCTCTGAGTTTTAACAGATAAGCATTCTTCCTTCATTTTAAGTCATTAACAGCAAAAACTATTACTTTGATGCTATCTATCTATCTCCAAACAACTTTTTAGGATTTCATATTACACTACTTTATGAAACAAGACAAAGCATCAGGCTTTGTGCTGACAGTATGAAGCCTGCTTGGGATTCTCTCTCACTCCCTCTCTCTTTGCCCCTGTGTCCCCACAAACTCTCAAAAATAAATAAATAAATAAACTTAAAAAAAAGAAAGAATGGGTCAGTGGAAAAAAGGGAATATTTATTACATTCATTTTGGCTTCCCAGGATTTGTTTAATGATTAGATATGTGCACGGCACGAATATTCTTCATGTGGTGGATTTTGCAGATTGATGAAACATCCCATCTCAAAAGTACCAATATATTCATGTAATAGTAATAATAATACATAAAAGAGTACAAGTCTCACTTCTAAAAAAATGTTACCTATTTCCCCAAAGTATACTAGCCAAGGGCTCTAAATTTTAGTTTAAGAAATTCTCTAACTTGATTCCAGGGGTAGTTCTCAGGCACAGTATTTCTAATCTGCAAAATATGAGCATAAGCGTAGAGGCCAAGATTCAAAATCCAAACAAGTATTTATAATCATCATTGTCATGTGCCCAGATAAGTAGGATTATTATTCATTAAGTCTTATTGCTCTCACTTAGCTCCAAATAACAGATTGTTGGAAACAGTAACTGGACACCACGTTCTATCTTCACTAGTCTTGCGATGGAATAACCGAGGTGAAAGGTAAAATGAGGCATGAGAAAAAAACACAAATCATAGAACTATAGAGATAACCTAGTTCTACTCTTCATTTTGCAGATGCAAAAACTAAAATTCATAGATATTAAGCACCTTCTCTCCCATATCACTGAATCTAGAATTAGAAAATTCATAATACTATTTTGAAAGATCCCTTCTGTTAGCATTAAGAGCTATGTGCTGTGAGCAATGCTAATTTGTAGTCTGTGTGCACAAAATTACCAATGCTGGCTTATATTCTTTGGATGTACAAAAATAAGAATAAAAACAAATTTTAGGGGAAGTATGGTAATTTGTATGATCCAGTATTTCTTTCACCTTCCTTGACTGTGGATTCATTAAGTTTGCCTACCAAAGAATATCTTATTAGACAAGTTTTTTTAAATATTGTGAGTGAATGCTTTGAACTATTGTTCTTATATCTATCCGACACAATACACATTGGATTAAAACTTATTTACACTATTAAATTAATCATGATCCATTGGTGTTTTTGAATATAAATTTACAAACACAAACTAATAAGTCTGGTCAAATCACAGAACTAGACAGTGTATCTGATACAATGATACGCTGTCCTAAACCCCTGTAGATGCTAGATCACAGAGGGTATCACCACCTGGGAGGTGGGGACACTTCGTAAGTGAAGGGGATCTTTTTCTGAGCGGTAGGGAAGTGTTTCAATATTTTAACAATATGGTTCACTTGCAGATGAAGCCATCAGCTCTGCCTGAATACCAAAGATCATTTGAATCCTACTAAAATGTCAACACACTTTGATCAACCCATTTGCAGTTTCTTCCTACTGTCAAAATGAATGTCAGGTAGAAAGGAAGATCTGGTTTAGAAAAAAATTAGCACTTTTCTCTCTGAATTTGTAGGTTACGAGAAATGTGCCTCATATTCTTTGCTGCAAAATATGTAAGAATCATTTAATTGGTTTCTATATCATATATACCAATAAGACTGTTAACGTTTAGCAACAGGCATTATTCAAAATAGATATGTTGCTAGCGCAGACCATACTTCTAACAAATACTGTTGTTTCTTCTTATTGGAAAGCGTTTCATGAATGGTGATTTCTAAGGAAGAAATGATTACAAACAAAAGAGCTTTCCTAAACCATGCTGAAACTCAACTAAAGTCAATGAAGATTATTTGTGTTGAATTCTCCACTTGTTGAATGCTATTTCAATTTTTTAGGATATCACTACCTATCATTTTGAGTTCTAAACTACAAATATATTAGGAGACACCTAAGAGATATTTTAAAATGATCTTTGCTTAAGAAATCTCTTATAGTCCAGCCAGCTCTAGGCAATAGGAAAACACCTCATTACGGTTGAAGAAATCCCAATACAACAGATGTCAGAGCCCTCTATTCTTCATTCCCAGGAGGTTCCTGCAAAACCCAAAAGAGCAAGAGATGTCCTCATTTTTTCCAAGGTACTTACACTCTGAATGCTGCTCCTGTGAGGAACAAATGATACAGTTGGGTGGGACCCTCTCACCAATACCACCTTCACCATATAACTGCCGATTTGCCCTGTAACTGTCACATGCCTTTCCCTTTTCACAACCCTGATTAAAACATGTGTAAGGAAACACTTAGTTTAAACCCCCCTTTTTTCTATTTCAATATGAACCTATAAATGTACAAATGTTTCAACCTGAAGTTCTAAATTTAATGTGTCGAAGCCCTATCATGTCTTTAAAGTGACATGAACATTTGAAGGATATTCTTATCTTTAAATATTATACTGAATTCTGAAAAACTGTATTCCAAAGGTTTTGAATACTGTCTTTTTTTATGGTTCTGATGCGACGGTGTTTACAAATGACCACAGCTTATCAAAAGCCTCTTGAAAAAGAGGCTTAGTATTCATTTTTAGAAATATCTTTGGAATGCCATTATGGTCAATGGATCCAAGTTTTTCATACCTCATTTTTTTTTCACCTTCCTCAATGAATATTTCCATGGTGGTAGTTTTTGGAAATTGGGAGGGGAGAAGCTAATATATGTTTCTTTGTTTGTTCAGGAGAACAGAATTAAAACTTTTATTCTTTCCATGTCTCAAAAAACATTGAGGTCATGTTGATTACATAAATAATGAGCTTTTCTATCACACGCACCAGAATACTCTGATTTCTTCAGAGATGAGCAACTGTGTGTGTCTCATAACGTGAATGCCACGTAATGCCAAGTGCTAAAGGTAACCATGTGGTGATGCGGCTCCAATAGACACACTGAAGCAGTTTCATTTCGTCTGAGGTAAAGGAGGCCTCTCAAATTGACCAACAGAAACACTAAGATGTTTCTTCTCTAACAAAAGAAGGTGAAACTTATTTCTTCTCTAACGAAAGAGCATAAAAGGTGAAAGGTAAAAATTGCTTCTTCTGTAACAAAAGAGCATAAAAGGCCTATTACTGACCTGCCAAAGCACAGCCTCGAAACTCAAATGATCACACAGGTTTTGTTAATACGTTGTGCAAATCAGTTACTGTTCTTATTTATCTTTATTTCTTCAGGCTCTTTCCTAAAACTCTGCAAACAGTGACAAATTAAAATGCTCTGCCTTGGGAGATCAGAAGCCCTGGATTACATTTCTCTTTATGAGAATACCAAAGTGTTTTTAGAATACCCAACTCTTTTTTTATGCCTGCCTATACACGCCCCCAAATGCCACGGAATCCTGACAGTCACTTCCTTCTCCCAATGCCACCTGCTCCCTGAACACCCACCCACGAACCTGCTAAAATCCTCCTGTCACCTCAGCCACATGCCAACATAGAATGCTGCCTGCCGTCCCCACCCCCTAACCTCTAAACTGCCTTGGGAATAAGGAAATAAATATGTACATAACTCAGATCACAAAAGGGCTTATGATGGCACAGGGTTATGGGTCAGGTAGCTGGGAAGTACTTCGTCATCTTCCTATGCCACTTTGTATGAACCACAGTTGTCATTTCTGGTCTGCATGTGATAATTGCTCAGAGACACCAGTTGCTAGGAGAAGTTCAGGGTAAGATGTATTTACTGATCTTTTTAAAAGCAGACACAAAAGTTACACAGTGCCCCTATCCCATCAGAAAGTCCCATGTTGACCTCTTTCCATTTCTATCATGAGAAAAGCTTTTGATGAGTGACAACTTTAGATTATTTTAACCTGTTTGAACCTAAAAGATGCAATGCTTTTCAAAGAATATACCTAGATATTACTCCACTCTTAAAACATACTGAGTACATACTAAGCACTATGCTAGGCACAGTAGTTGTACAGTGTTAAAGAGGTGGTCACTGCTAACATGGACATCATAATTTGCTCTGATTCTCAATTATCAAGTGATAAATATTCCAAGATTATATTAGATTTTTTTCAGTGCCAGACTTATAGAACTGAAACTAAAACTAGATTTGATCATTTTGTAGGCTTTAGTACAAGTTGCAGACAAAGGCCACACAGTCAGGAATTATACTTATTTGTCTTTGTATCTCCAATACCTAGCATAGTCTGTAGTCTTCAATTCATGCATAATCAATGAAGAATGCATGGATCAGTTCAGGAATACATACATGAATATACACTTGTGAACAAATGAATGGGCAGAATTTTCTATAGCAGACCTGCTTGCCAAGTACTACACCCGAAGAAGCTGTTGCTCTTCTCTTTGTTACATTTGACTCCTCTTTATTAACAACTTTTGAAAAGTTAAGGGAATTCTTCCCCAAATTCAAGATCTTAAACTGACAAGTAATAGATCTTCCTAAATGTGACCTTGGAACTTTATGAAGTCTGAAATTACCTCTGATCCTCTGGCACGGGCTACGTCTCTCACAGAGGACCAGAAATACATTATACCTCAGTCTTTGCCACAGATATGTTAAGAGACCAATATGAAGAAAATTCATCTGGAACTTGCCATAAACTGTTAACAGAGTTTTGTGAATTTGAGTATTTCAGGAATACAGTGCAAGCCCTTCCATGCCTTTTGGGATATTATATCGGGTTTGAATCTACAGAATAATAGGTATCTACCTGTTTAGCTAAATTTAAAGGAGGTGAGGTTTTGCCTTATTTAAAAAAAAAAAAAATGACCTTGTCTACCCAAAAGCATTGTGTGGTCTTTTTCACCCGAAAGTGTTACTGAGCTAAATATACATGAATGTGGCTCAGTTTCCCCTGTGGCTCTTCTAGAATTTAACACACTGCAGCCACCAAATTTGGAAACTTATCCCAAACTTTTCTGGTTATAAAGCTCTAATTAGGATTATCGGAATGGTAGTGGGAAGCTACTCTTTCTTTTCTTCCCATGAGTGAATAATTGAGTCTCTTGGGAAGTCACTGAGGGAATCTGACTGTTTAAAAAAAATTTTAATCTCTAAAAGGATTGTATAAGCTCACAAATTCAAATATTAATTTCCTACTGTGGACACATTTTCCTAATGAGTACTGAAAAGATTAAAGGAAACTTTGTTGTGTTGTCACTGAAGGCATTAGAAGAGGAACTGGATATTTGCCTTTGGTTGGTAAAACTGGAGAAAAAGGAGTCCATTGGTTTTTAAAAATCATTAAAGCAATGACTTGTAAAATGCTGTATGTTATACCCCTGAATCTTCCATCAAGTCATTAAAAATCTATATCTAAATTGAACTTGCTTAATCACATTCATAAACACATTTTGGGCACATTTACTCTGACAGAAGTTGGGAAATTAACCTCACCATATGTAGGTGTCAGATATATTAATAATACCATGAAGAATAACAAGATAATAATAGGTAACCCTTATTAGACCTTTATCAGTGTGTCAGGTATTTGCTAAAAATTCTTTACAGATATTCTCATGTAATTCTTACCACAAATTTTGATGTAGCTATCATTACCATAATCCTTGTTTACAGATAAAGATACCAAGGCACAGAGAGGATATTTGGCTAAAGTAACACAGCCAGTTGATGGTGACATAAGAATTTAAACTAAGTAGTATGTATGACTCTTGGCTTTTAACAATTGGCAATAGATGATTGGTTGAGTTTAGTAACCAATTATTGGAAGTGCTTTTGAAAGCTGTTAGTTATGGTTGATAATGCCCAAGTCAATGTATTTTATTTTATGTTTTCCAAGTCAGTGTATTTTAAAAAGATATTGCATTCAATTAATTTTCTTCTTTTAATTACTTAACAGTTATGCATCTTCATGGCCTTATAGAAGAGAAAGCATATGGCCTCATATTTATATACCTCTTAGCATAGGACCAAGAACTGGAAGACTTGGGTTCAGCCCCAGCTTATTACCTTCTTAACTTGTTAACTTATTAATAAGTCACTTAACATCAAAAGCTATGACCCTATGCCTTAACTGTAATAAAAACAACTCAAACCAAGTGATCTTTAATATTCCTTAAGCTCCAAATTCCTAGAATACTGTAGTCTCTTGATAATTGTTGCTTGACAATGACCCAGATAATGAAGAATAATTTTATGAACAGAGTATCATAGTTTCAAAGGAGTGTTTTTAAAACTTCAGAAAGGAGCAAACACGTATTCAAGGAAAAAGTAATCTCTGAGAGCTGACAAAACATATTACCATAGTCACCCATTCTGAATAACACTGCTTCAAAAACGTCAAGTCATTTACTATGAAAATCTTTTAATTGTGAATCATTCCTAAAAAAGAGAAATTAATCTTTACTAGGAATAGAGTTGCCAGATTTAGCAAATAAATATAGAGAACACCCAGTGAAGTTGGAATTTCAGATAAACAATGAATAACTCACAATCTCCTATTGAGGGACAAGAATTTTAGTATAAGCATGTACTTTATTAACATTTTTAGGGATGTACTAAAATCTAGGGACATACAAATAAATTACTCATTGTTTATATGAAATCTAAATTACACTAGTCCCTGTAATTTATCTGGGAACCTATTGGCAAATGAAACACTCAATCGAGGTGAAAACACAAAACCTCTAAGAAAATAATTAGAATTCATGAACCACTGCATGTGCATCTGAGAAATGCTATCCCAAGGTATCATTCTATTTTACTCATTTCTCAGACATATACGAGACTACCCAATACCAAATGATCATTTATGTAAAGACTAAATTGCATTTCTGAAAACTATTCAGCATGCTATAGGCAGTAAAATTTTCTAAAAACTCTTTATCTATAAATCAACCCCCAGAGAGCTGCTGTTCTTTCCTGAGGAGTTTTCTTTAATGATTAAAACACTAGTAGAAAAGGAGTATCCTCAAAAAACAAAACCAAGAACATCTGGCTATTCTGGAGGTAAAAGACAAACCAGGTAATTTGTTATTCAAAAGGAACATGTGATACAAAGTCCAAAACACCTAAGTATAGACATGAATGATAGTTAAGAATCCAACTCCTATAATTAAGTAATTAAAACACAAAAACATCACATGCCCAGGGCAAGGCAACTGGGAGGCGATTATTAGGGGAGATAAGAGCCCACTATCAATGCAAAGCCTCATACTGCCCACTGAAGTCAGCATAAAACACAAAATGGATCATTAGTGAACAGAAGGAAACTAGGCACCAGTGACAAAAAAAAGCTGTGAATCCAAGATGCATGGGAAAAAACAACAGCCTGGAAAAAGCAAGAACCTTGTTACAAAGAAACAGGAGAGTTAGAAATCCTTCTTTCTCTACTTCCTAGAAAACATCTATTTCTTAGGACCTGTGTCTCCCCTCTGGAAATCTCTCTTAGCTTTTTGTCACCCCATCTGTACAAATCCCTGTAGACCCGGTCAGTTTCTTCTTTAGGATTCCATAGCGCTGTTTATTTACTCCACAGGGCAATGTCTTATTAGATTGGCTGGAAGTCTACATGTCTGTCTTCCCCTAAAAGACAAGGACAATTTGAGCGTAGGAACTGTGCCACTCATAAGCACTCCCTAGACCCTTCTGAATGAATGCATGAGAATGTAAGCAGTCATGTGATGTGGAGGAGGGAAATGATCAGAGACAAAGATCACAGAATTTAATACACAAGATGTTTTATTCAGATTCTACTCTGCGCTGCTGCTTCACATTATGAATTTATTTTACACATTTTATTTTTAAAAACCCTAAGTTTCTTCTTAAGGAGTTGGGGTGAAATCTGACTAAAATGCAATAAAGCATTTCTATTTACAGAGGATTTATACAAACAGAACTCCTCTTAAACAAACCCTCATGAATAAACATAAATCCATAATGTTCCAGGGGTATCCTGTCTTCCTAGATGCCATTTCCAGCTAAAATGAAGGAGTCCAACAGCACTCTAGGACAAGCCAGACTCCAAACCCATATACATATATATGGATATAATGTGAGTACTCTAGAGACAGCTCTAGGAAGCTAGAGTCGATTGTAAGGGTTTAGGCATTAATACATGAAACCGTTGAGTAAGATCATGAGTAGGTTTAAGGAGTCAGTTCTATGCTTTACTTTTAGTCCTTCCATATAGTTTGTTCTTTCTGTTTAACTCAGGATGATTTGTTGTTTGTAAGACTATTCAAAAATATCCTAACACATACACACATTTCCATGTACACACCTTCACACAAACACACACCCCTGTATACACCCATCTCCCTCCCCCTGCCTCAGAGACCTGTACATCTGTGCTTATGGGGTCCTCTGGACCCTGAATTTCTTCCCATTTCCAGTCCTCCAAAATACACGCATAACTGGTCTCCAACAGGACCCTTTACAATAGACTTCCTTGAATATATCCCTCACCTGTTTTCCTTTAAAGCCAGTACTTTAGACTGTACCATCAAACATTTGCCGATGTATTTTAATTATTGTATATGTGCTTACTTCTTTCTACCTCTATTGTTATAACTTCAAAAACAAGACTTACTATTCTACTCTGCTTTTTCTCTCCCATAATAACAGAGCATATTGCTGTGTGCTTAAGAGGGGCTCTAGTAATAAGCAGTTAAGTAATAAATGACTGAATTAAAGAAAATAGATGTTAAAGCTTAAATATTTCAGGATTTCACCAAAAATGCATCATCTTGACATTCAAAGTAAGTTCCACCTCTGCCTAGCAACAATCACTATATACCTTGGAAGCCAGACAGACCATCATGCAGTAGATTTGTTTTTATTGCTTTCTGGATGTTTATCCATATGAAGCTTTTGCCTGTCCAATTATTTCCCCCAGATTTTAGTTTACATCAGTTCAAGAGAATCTGAATTCTATAATTACTTTTCCATATTGAGGAACATCTTCTATATTTTTAATCCCAGTTGCAAGAATAACACTTCCTTTTATAGAATCACTGGCAAATTATACTCACATATAGATAAACTGCTATTCTAGGCCATAAATGAAAATACTTTGCTGGGGAATAAAGGATAGGGTACAGGCTCTGACAGAAGTATCACTTAATCGTTTATATACCTAAGTGTATAGAGGAAGTGGTGGAACTGAAATTCCCACGCTTCTACCAGACAGAGAATTGGAGGTGATTCTCTCATTTTAGCACTTCTTTTAATGTAGCCTCGAGCTGTCATCTCATCATTTTTTCTTATTGCTATTTATGGCCACCTGTGTAATCTTTGTTCACATGGAAGTGATCACAGGTAACCTAAAGGTTTGCAAGGAAAAGTTCCATGGTCATAAGATTGCTAAAATCATCATGCCACGGCATTGTATCTATTTTATTTATTTGTTTTTATTCCAAAAAGCTCTCAAAGCCTTCATATGAGATTTGTTAGAAAGAGAGAATAAAGACATAATAGACCAGAGTTAAAAATCCACAGAAAGTATATTTAAACAGTTTTTGTGCTTTCTACTTTGTATGCCTTCTTTCTCAACAATAGGATAGTTAAGACAGAGAGAGTTTGAACTAAATCTCTCTTTGATCTGTGATCTACTTTGGTGAAAATAAGAATGAAAACAGAGTTAAGCAATAGAAAGTAACATGTCTTTAATTGTGCTCTTCTAGCTATATGGTATAATTATGTTTAAACAGCTCACATGCATTTTGGATTCAAAGCTTTCTTTACATTTTTTAAAATGTCAAGAAAAATGAATAAACCAAATAAAACTTCTGTTTAAACCCTGAAGTGGCATTTATTGAAATAATTCAAAGTACCTGAGTACTGTGGTTTTTAAAATTCAAAATATTTTCCAATCATAGAAATCATGGCCAAATATTCACAAGTTATAGCAAAAAAGAAGCCTTTAGAAAAATATTATTACAATTATAAATATTTAAATAACCTGTATACCTTGTACATCTTCCATTACATTTTGATGCATCAGTTTCAAACATCCACTATGCTAACACTAACATCATAACAGTTTAAATAAAAATAAAAAAGTCACAAGTATATTCTGTTGAAACTATAGTCAAAGTTTCTATAGTAACTAACAGAGGAAAACATCTTTTGGGGTCAAGTAAAATAATTTTAGTAATCTAACAGCCATTGTCACTGCTATGGTACGTTTCTGACCATCAGTAAACCCAGTCCACAGTTGGTGTTGCTAATGCTAAGAGAAAGATGGGTACACAGAATGTGAACATGACCTAGATGTTTATTAAATTTCCACTTTTACATACTCTTCTTTCAGAATCAAGATGACTCTAAAGAATCTATATGTTTGGCGAAAGAAATATGTATTCTGAATACTTTTAATACCCAAAATACTTTAAGAGATATCCCATTTTAACATATGCAGATTCACCTAAAATAACTGAAAGATATTCATGCTTTCATTTGTCTTGTTAGAAGGGGATTTGGCAAAAAGTTGTGTTGACTCATCACCAGTGTGATAACGCAAAAGCCTAGGAAGGAAGCATTTCATTTTCTATCATGTTGAAAGTGGTATTGATTTAGGACAAGCCTGTCAAACATTACTCACCTTCTATTGTTGGCCTATATAGAGGATTGTATAGATTACTAAATTATATATGCAATTCCAAATCACAAATTATATTTTCAACAAGCTATGTAGGTACAATATTAAAATAAGACATTTCAAAGAAATCTTTGCATAGTTAAGGTATAGTCATCAACTGATTGCATAGATTTTTTTTAGGTTAATATATTTAATAGTTTGCCAAGCATACCTAAATCTTTACTTCTTATTAAGTATCTTTTCAGAAGCTTTACAGTAGAAATATTATGGCCAAGAGATAAAAAATTACACTGGGCTGCTAATTTCTGTTTACTAAATTGACATTAAATTACTAGATCCATTATTGGTAACTACTCGGGTATTTTAATTTTTTTTAATGTTTGTTTATTTTTGAGACAGAGAGAGACAGAGCATGAGTGGGGGACGAGCAGAGAGAGAGGGAGACACAGAATTCGAAGCAGGTTCCAGGCTCTGAGCTGTCAGCACAGAGCCTGACGCAGGGCTCGAATTCACAGACCGCGAGATCACGACATGAGCCAAAGTCGGACGCGCGCCCCACTACTTACGTATTTTAAGTAGTCAGTATACTTAACACATCCAGTTAGAATCCAGAATGTTTTCTTCCATTTTATGACAATTTGACAGCCTATATACCTTTGTGTGTAACTGTTTAACTATTAAACTTTTCTTTAATCTGAATTCTAAAGTTAAGGAATTTTTCATATTGTCCTTATGGAACAAAGATACATACATAAAACTGATGTCTCTGGTATACATACTGCCTCAATAGCACAGCATAAGATAAAAATAAAACCACTGTTATTAATACTACTTTGAGCATCTATCAAATAAGTATCTCAAAATCTAAACTGTGCAAAATATATACGGTAATCTTTGAGTTGCCAATATCTACTCTCATGAAAAAAAATAAAAACCCACAGAATGAAAGTAGTTGTCATTGGATCCGTTGGGGCACAGGATATAGTCTGAAGTGATAACTTAATGACAGTCAGACGCTATCAAACAAAGAGATTGAAACCAAGTATATTTTTTATGGCTTTTATTAATGAAGAGGTTTGCAAGTATAAGTTTCTAAGTGCAGAATGATCTTTTTAGTTCATTTCTAATGATATAATAGGAAGATGAGACTGTAGTCCATGACAAAAGAGGATATTTACATTAGCTTATTGTCAGGAAATAATAACACCACTTTGATTTATATTATTTACATTCTCTGAGGGCATTCTAAGTGCTTCCTGTTATGCGTGTTCTATTAGACTTTAAGAGTTTTGGTGGTAGAGATGTGGTCAAATTGATCATTTTATGTAGCTTACCCTCATGGCTGCCCCTTCAGAGAGGCAGAGATTGTCTGCCCCAGCCACAGGGCCACATGACCTATTTGGCAATTTAAGTCTTCCAGGCTAATGAACCACAAGCCTCCTGGGCCCAAGCTCTGGGTTCATCCATTTCTGATACAAAGCAGATTTCGTGTAGTACCTAATAAGCCAAAGAGAATGCCAATTTGGTTTTACAATGGACAGAAAATTAAGAAGTCACTTTTTACAATAAAAAATTTGACTATTCAAATAAGTTGGACAAAAATACATAAACACACTTTAAGTCATTCATCTTTGTATGTATAATTAAAAATTCATGAATGTATGGTTCTTCATTCATTCATCAAACTTAGAACTCAAACTGAAGACGATGATTGAGAATTAGTTTCCTACCTAATTTTCCATATATTCTAAATTTTCTAATATGGACATATTTTACTGAAAAAATAAAAGTTTGGGGAGAATCAAAAATAATTTAGAAATGACTTCTGCTCTTAAAGGCCTTAGAGATTTTTTGAAGAGATGAGACGTGAACACATAAAAGGGTGACATAAGGTAAAATGGAAAAAGTGTCATTAAATAATAAAAAAAAATACGATATAGTTTTTTTTTGGGGGGGTAGGGTGGAGTGATCTTTCTGTTGATCACATGAGATTTCATATAGAAGTTGTCATTTAAACTGTTCCTGAAAGTGCCAGAGTCCTGCTTCGGCTGAACCCAGGATTTTCAAAAGGATGAACAGCCAGCTAAAGGAATGAGAGAGCCACGAGATGTAGTCCGATCATCAAGCAGGCATCTCTGGCAATTCTGGCATCTCTGCTCTGCTGGTCTCAGTGTCGTTATTTGAAAGTAGTAAGTGACATTACAGCAATGAGTGACCTTCCATCAGTAAGCACAGTTTGGTATCTTTAACAATGTGTTTTTGTCAGCAAAGCAGCTATTTCCTCAATCTTGCAAGTTGTTTTACATCATTCTTTTTAGACCATAAAGGAAACAATTCTTATCTTAGCTATTTTGTGATTCTGCTCCTAAATTCATTAACATATGCTGTCTTTGATGTAGGATTAGGTAAATTCGTGGTAAGGAGAGAAAACAGGATGTTTACAAAGCAAGTGGGGTTGTTATGGTTGTTACCATAAGTTTCAGTAAACAGAGGGCACATACATTATCATCTTAATACCTATGTTAATCATCTGTAGAAAGGTTAAGAGTCTAGCTTCCTAAACTACAAGGAGGGGGTATAACCCTCCTGGTATTCCTAAGGCTTGTCTAAGTTCCTTTGCTTATGAATGAGTGAATTTACATAATAGGGGCCTAAGGTTTACATAAATTACACTAATATTTAGCCAGCCCATAACTGCTATCAATTTGTGTAACCCATCCCCAAGATGGAACTTTAAGATTACTTCTGGCCAGGCTACTCTGATTCAGATGTAATTCATCAAAGCATCTTGCTCCAGGTCCTTCCTTTGTATATAAATGCCACAAAACAAAAGAGCATTACATCCCTTAAGGCCAATGAGGACAATTCAAGAAAGCCAAGCCTGAAAGAAGGAGATTTTGGATGCCAATTTGGCGGCAGTAGCCTTGCAACATCCACCAGGAAAGTGTCAATCTGTGTGCCCAAGATGGCTCCCAACATGAAAGGAAGGAACAGTAGAAAATCTGGGCAAATCACTCAGAAAAAAAAATGCACATTATATTCCTAAATACATTATTTTACATAATTGCTGAGGCTTGAGGACTTCCTGAAATCTATAGTGGGCCCCAAACAGGTAGATTATTTCTTAAAGAGAGTAGTGGAAAATAAAGGGAGAAAAGTAAGTTAAGGACAGAATTTTAAGATGTTTGTACTTTGTTCAATTAGCAATTGGAGAACTATAAAAACTTTGTAAAAGGGTCCTATATGAGCATAACTGCTCTTTCAGACACAATGTACTGCCTCTCTGTTCCAGGTAAATTGGAAAATACTACTGTTTTTCTTGAAAAATGTAGCCAGCTTCCAAAATGACTACCAATAATAATCCATGCCTCTGATACCGAGGCCCTATGTAGTCCCTTTCCACATTGAATCAGGGCTAGCTGCAGATATTGACAAAGATAACTGAAGTCATAGAATTAAAATATTAATGAAAGTGACAAATACCGTTTCAGTGCCTTGCATATGTCAAGCATTTACATTCCTTATTTCATTTAATCTCCACAATAATCCTATGGTCAAACCGGCATCTCTTTCACAAATGAGGATACACTTAACACTCATGAGCAAACTTGGATAAACCCAGGTCTATTGCACACAGAATCAGGCATGCATCTAACTAGAGAAAACTTCTAGAATAAAGGTTTAAAAGAGAATTTATAGAGAAATCATAAGAAAGTGAAGAAAATGGATAAACAGTACAATGAGATACAAAGAAGTGGAGAAGGAAGATAAAAAATCAGAAATTTATAAGCAAAAATAGAAATCATTGAGAGGCAAGTTAAGGAAATTCCCTTCATAAATGTGCCAATACATTTTTTAAGTTAATAAGTAAAAATCACATTATATCCTGATTTTTGTGATAAGCACCTTATTGAAATACTAATTGGACACATCAAATCAGGTTATATTTTGCTACAGTAACATATTGTAAGTTTAGGTTTTTGAGAGCTAATTCAGCCACATTTTAAAATAATAACCAAACACCCACAATTACAGAATACTATGATAATTTATTGAAATTATATATGAATTATATAAAACTATAAAATGTTTGAAACACTTTGATTATGTTAGAAACATACTATGCTATTTATATACAGCACATAGGTATGATATTGATTTATATTATAAACTAGACCTAAAATTTATGTTAGCTATCAACATCAAACATTTAATAACATTTTCTTATTCTTTTAGGATATAAAAGAGTCTTTTAAATGATTTGGATAACTTAACACTGAAAAGCTCCCTTACACATAAGCTTAGTGTCTTCTCTTCTTTGTTGAATTTCTGTATAGGATAAAAAATAATCTAAAATCACTCCAAACTGAGAGCTATAGTTTTATAAAACAGCCTGCAATTCTCAACTATTCCCATGGAGGGAGAACTCAAGCATGAGTAAGCAGCCAAATGCAAGTGAATGAAGGAACTAAAATTCAGATATTTACATGTCTTTGGATTTGTGTGTACGTGTAACATCACTTAGAAAAATAGTTGTTCAGTATTCCTTATTACATTTAGAGCATACTGTTGAAAGAAAGTCCTTGCCTTTCTAGTCAGTCTCTTTCTACTTGGTTCTGTTTTAGATTCATTAATTAAAGGTATTCCTCTTTACCTACACCAAATATTTTCCTGCAGATGCACTGGATTGTGGATTTTCAGGCAGTGTGAATCTATCTCCCAATATTTTAAATCGGAAAGAGTAAGAAAGCATCGCATTCCCTACAAAAATCTCAATAAATGTCAATAACAATGATAAAATCCTCTTAAACATACAAACAAATCCACGAAAGATTTCTGCATAGTATGAAGCATGTAGGACACAAATTACTTGATTATTTAATGCTTATTAAACTCATTAGTAGTATTTTGCCAGGATTTAGCAACAGTACACTAAGGCATTGAACATTAAGTTTTTTTTCTGTCTTGCAATAAATGTGTCATAATGTACATGTACATAATATATTGGAATATGATAGACAGATCACCTACTTTCCTCACAGGCTTTTCCACTTCCTTAAACACTTACATATAATAATTTGGGAAAGAGGGGTGCCTAGGTGGCTCAGTCAGTTGAGCATCTGACTTTGGCTCAGGTCATCATCTCACAGTTCTTGGATTCAAGCCCCACGTCGAGCTCTGTGCTGACAGCTCAGAGCCTGGATCCTGCTTTGGATTCTGTGTCTCCCTCTCTCTCTGCCCCTTCCCTGCTGGCACTCTGTCTCTTCCAAAATAAATAAACATTAAAAAAATTAAAAAAAAATAATTTGGGGAAGATAATAATACAAATGCCCAAAAAGTTTGAATAAGGTGAACACTGGACTCTATCTTATTGGGAAAACAGTTAAGATATACTTACACCTGCAAATAACTTAAATGTTTTGCGGTCAATGGTTGCAAATTTGTTACAGTGTATTTTCAACTACACTGTGAATTTTCTGTAAATGTTTTTTGTTTAAAAAATTTTTTTTAATGTTTATTTATTTACGAGAGACACAGTATGAGCCAGAGAGGGGTAGAGAGAGAGAGGGAGACAAAGAATCCAAAGCAGGCTCTAGGATCTCAACTGTTCACACAGAGCCCAGCACAGGGCTCGAACTCACAAAGTGCGAGATCATGACCTAAGCCAAAGTCTGACGCTCAACTGACTGAGCCACCTACAGATATTTCTTATATAAAGTCATTTCAGTGCCCATCAAATCAAGCAACATAGTTGTATGATTTGCCTACATATATGAATATCTATTGGCATTTAAATTTTCTGACATTCTCCTTAAATTAACAAAATATAGAACATCAGCAAAATTACAGAATAGATGGACTCTGTCTCCGTCATAGAAAGACCAACTAGCAGCTATCTACAGACAAGACACCTTTGTGAAAATTCCAGAGTCCAGGGGTGAGTCCGATCTTAACCTACTGAGCCACCCAGGAGTCCCTCTGTAAATGTTTTTTGAAAGTCAATATAGTTTATAAGTTAAAATGTCACACACTAGTAATATTATTATTTTGTTAAGAATACTTGATAGCTTCCTTTACACCTACTCCTGACTGGTTGGTTTTATGGCAGAATTGTTAGTTGTCTTCCAATATCCATTCTTTCCTTCTTTCATTGTAAGATACCCTATCATTTTACCCAGGCACATGATGGCTTGGAATAAAGATTATATCTGCAAATTCCTTTGCACACAGGTGCGGCCATGTAACTAATATCTGGTTTAGGGGATGCACGCATATGTGGTATATACAATTTCTGGGAATTAGTCTTCAAAGGTGAGAGTGAGTCCTGCATTCTCTCTTTCCTCATTCTTGCTGGATGATGCAGATATAATAACTGTAAATCAGCAGCCAATTTGGACCATGAATGACCTCAGGAAAGAAAGCTACACACCCAGGGTCAACAGGGTAAGAGAAACCTGAGCTCTTGACATTGTGAGGCACTGTAAATCTCTTAGATTGATTAGTGAACCCTTCTTGGACCTGAGAGAAAAATAAAGTTTAATTCTGTTATGTTTTTTTTTAATTTTTATTATTACTCTCAGGCAATTTTAATCTCCAATGACACGGTGTCCTTTCTTTGTACACCAGATACCCTAGGCTTAAGCTTAACATAGAGCTTACTGCATGCTCCCATGATTATCTATTTCTCTGGATAAGTACCTCAAGGGCAGGGACTATGCCACCTTTGTACCCTCCAAGTACCTGGAGAATAGTATAGATAGCTAATAAATGTCTTAAAAGCCTCATTATGCACTATATTGAGGATATCACTGACAAGTCCTATTCATCAAAATCTGTCAGTTCCAATACTAAAAGCCCCTACAACAGCATTCTGCGAGCTTCTAAAATATTTTTATAAAGAAGAATTTCTTTAGATATATGCTTTATTTTACTTTCAATAAAGAAAGTAAATTTATTAAGGTTATTTAAAAAAAAGAATATCTCACATTTAAAGCCTTCTTGAGTAAAGAATTAAGAAACGATTCCAATTCAAAGTGAGCCAGCTCTTTATGATGTAAGATGGAGCAAGATCATTAACCTTTATGTACTTATGGACATGTTTTTACAAGTGTAGCCAAATTAGAGAAGACTAAATCATCTACTCTATCATGTTCACTACAATTTTAATTAGAAAATGGATCTGGAACAGCTTGGAATGAAAAGAAAACAGCCTCAGTACTTAGAACAGTATCACATAAAATGTGGGCCCTTGCCAACAGTCACTGAAAGAACAGTAATTAATTGAACAGGTTTTACTTTTAGAAAAGAATGCTTGTGTACAAAAAGAAGCTATACTAAGAACCCTGTTACCATTGCTTCTGTTGCTGATTCTGATAACGATAAATGTTATCTACAATTGATTCCGTGCTTATTCCATGCCAGGTACCATTCAAAGAGCTTTACATAAAATGATCTTGTTTCAATTCAACAAGAGCCACATGGCAGATACACTGTCACATGAAGTGAAGAAAATAAGAATGTGAGGTTAAGTATCTTTGCACAAGTTCACTGTTAGTTGTGTGCTTGAGTACTTACTATGCTCTATAGGGACTTTTCTAAGGTTTTACATGTATTAACTCATTTAAATATCATAACACTGCTAGACAGTGTTATCCTCACTTCACAGATAAGGAAATGGAGACATGGCAAAGGTGAGTGACTTGCCCAACAACAAGATAATAAGTGGCAGAGCTGGGATTAAAATTAATGCAGCAGTAAAGACCCAGAGTCCTGCCCCTTACCACCCTGTTATGTTGCCTCTCATGATAAACGCTGGAGTAGGAAGTGTAACTGACCAAAACTCCCATCTTTAGGGCTTTGAAAAATCCATCACCACTCCTGTGGAGACCACACCTCCCATGGGCTGCCCCTCGCCAATCACTGAGCAAGGCAGAGGTACAAAAGCCAGCTTGTTCCTGGGAGAAAAGAGTCACTCACCTCACCACAGATATGGGCTTAAAAACTCTTTGACAGACCTTGTTGAACCTTCCTGAGACTACACTGCAATCTAAGACATTTCATCTAACCCTCCCTACCTCTCTTCTGTCATTCGCTAAAGGTCAGACTTGCATCTAATGACTCTCCAGACCTTTTCTGACCATATTTTCTCTCCCACTAGGCATTTCACCTAATAAAATCCTTGCATCCCATCCTGGTATCTGCTTCGCAAGGAACTGGACTGATACAATTTTGTTAAGTTCGTTCTGGGAGTTCTCGTGGTGTGGAATTAGAGAAGTTTCCTTGATGAAAAAGGAGAGCACCTCTGTCATTCCTGGTCCTCCTTAAGGAAAAGAGGAAGCCTGAAAGAAAAGCTGGATACTTCAAACCCCCTGCACTGTGGTTGGCAAAATGCACTAAGAATTTGGAGGTCGGCTCATCACACTGAATGCTTAAGAAAGTAGGAAAGTTCAAGGGGATTTACCCTCTCCTAGACCTCAATGAGCAATGTGGACAACTGCTCCCCTGCGAGCCAGTAAGACCCATAGAGCGAGGCCTGGTGAATAAGTTGGCAGATTCCAGTGTTTGGGGAAAGAAGGGAGCAGGGAAAGAGTTCCATTAGGATGGTGGAAGAGAAAGGAAAATGTCTGCCTGTCTAGCCATCCTCTTTATCACTAGATTATAAGAAAGGAAATTTGAAACCAATGGTCTTACTACATGGCACTGATTGGGTGCACAAAGATTCTTTCATACATTATTCCATTAGGATTTTTGAATCTGAGCCTCACCTCAGCACAGTGAATAAACACTAGCGAGAAATTTTTCTTACACGGTGAGATATTAAGAGGTCAAGCATTCCTAAGACTCTCGTTTCTTATGGAAAAATGGGTAAATTGAGTCAGAACCCATTCTTAGAGTCTGGCATCTTACTTCTACTCTCTTTTTCAATCTAACCCATCTTCTCCAACTTGCTACACCAAAGTCTTCTTTGGGGGATACCCAGAACTAGCCTGTTAAATGAAACAGTAGTCTTTTGTCATGTGTTATTATTCCTTGGGAACTTTGCGGGAAGAGGATTCCAGCCTTCCTGACTTTTCCAGCCATACACATACTATCATATACCATTGAAATGTCAAATGCACTCTCAAGATGAGAAGTAAAAGAAGAGAAGGAGTTGACCAGTAGATAGAGGCTGGGATAGAAAGTGAGAGGGTCCCTAGCAGCAGTAAAGCTCTTGAGGAAGGAAAAAATTTGGCACACTAAGGCAGAAGAAGGAAGGCCAGGGCTGAAGAGGCTAAGTGGGTCAAGATCAGGGTTTACAGCATATCTTGCAGCCTATCTGAATAACTGAAGGGTTTTATCCTCAAAGATATTCCTGACAGATTTTAAGCAAGGAAAACTTAGTTTTGTGATTTCAATGGTTTATTCTGACTCTTGTACAGACTGTTTGACAAGGATTTTGCAATGCATACATTTTATTATTTCCAGTGCCTCCTGAGAAAGTAGGAGAAATGGTCTGCTGAGGGTGCAACTTGTATCACAGTGTCATTATATAATTAGCAGTAATTATTAATTATGAATTAATTGTCATATTAAATGTAAGAGTTATGTAAGTAAGTATGTAAGTATGTATGTAAGCAAGTTATATACAGAACTTACTTTGAGACATTATTTCAAATAAATACAATTAATGTCATTTTCAAATAAGAAAACAGGGTCCGAGAGATTCACAAACTTGTCATGAGTGATGGAGCTGGGATTTCAATCTTAGTTTTTGGTATCTAAAGCCTAAGCTCTTTAGGAATTTGTTTTACATGTTCTCAAATTGATGGATGACCTGGCAAAACCTAGCACAGAGATAAACAGGATATGGAACAATAAACTTCAATAAATCATGCACCTACCATCAAAGATCTTAGAAGACAATGAATGGAGAACATCACATCAGGACTAAGAACCTAGGCAATATATGCAAATTAACATGTTTATATGGTAAAACAAAACAAAACAAAAACTACAATAAACTAGATTTCAAAGATTAACTTAACAAAATCCTACCACTCTCGCCCTCCTCCAAAGACATATCACCCATGTTCCCTCTCAGAGAGCCAAGAATACAGAAACCAAGGAGAAGAGGAAGGAAAGAGATTTTAAATAATTTCCCAGCTTTTTCAGTCAGATTATCAAGGTGAAATAATTTTCCTGAATGTCAGGTATATAGCCACTCAAATTACATTACAAAATCCAAAATTAACATTTTGATTATTCCCTATTGCATTACCTATATCACAGATTCCCTCCAATAAAAAATGCAAAAGGATTCTTCTGAAATAATCAACCTATCATGTGCATGTCTTTTTTATGACAAAATAATTTCACATGCTTTTCCTCTTTTAATTTTCCTATTTGATCTGCACTTTAAAAAAAAATGTCAAGTGAATAAAACAAATATTAGTGACTTCATTTCTAACAAAGGTCTGTGTTGACTACAATTCTATTCAGAATCTCAGATATAATAATATTTAAATATGCACATCAAATTTTCAATTAAAAGCCAAGAAGACTTTTCCAAGAGCATGCATGTATTCCACAAATACTCACAAACCTGACACCACTCCAAATTGATATCAATATTTTCCTCTTAAGCGTTCAAAAAGTTTTCATGCCTCAAACATGAAAATGCAAAAAATAGATTTTTCAGTGTAAAATTGTAATAAGAGTCATAAAGTTCATATCTCTCACACCAGAACTCAATGGTGCAATCACACAGGGTGTGAGTCTTACTGTCCCCTCTGAGGTACTGTCTAATCTGATCAGGTAGGTCATCTAATGAGCCAGCAAAGGACTTCTTGCCTAGTGACTGTGATTGTTCATTCTACTTCAGTATACTTTCTATCATTCATTAAAATGTTTAGCAGCATTCTGAAAATATAAAGCAGAATTCCTGTTGAAATGATAAATTCTCCATTTTGGGGGGAGATTATCTGTTCAAATCAAACAATGATCTCTATATTGCTAAACCAAATGGTCAACTTGCAGTCCTTATCTGCCTACTCTTTTCCTTGGGACACTCTTCACTTAGCTCGTAGGGCACTACTCCCCTGCGCTGCCTCCTCTTATTCCCAGAATCTGAGTGGTGAAGTGTCCCAAAGCTCATACCTGGGATCACTGCCTTTTTCTACCCCTGCATGCCCTCTGTATGCTGGTAACTCTCAAAGTATACATCCAGCTCAGTTGTCTCCTTAAATTCCAGATCTGTGTATATAACTGTCTATATCTCCATCTATATCTAACATATAGATTTAACATGTCTAACATCAAGCTCCTGATATTCCAACCTCCCCACCCACACACAAAATCTGTCCCTTTAAAAGTCTTTCCCATCTTAGCAAATGGAAATTCTACTTTTATATTTGTTCAGCTCCCCCCACCCAAAAAAAAAAAAAAAGTTAGTCATCTTTGACTTTTTTTCTCATACTCTTTATTTCATCTGTAAGGACATCCTTTCTGCTCTTCTTGCAAAATATATGTAGAATCCAACAAATCTTTAAAACCTAGACTGCTACCACCCTTATCAAAGTCATTGCCTCTCACTGAGATTACTCCAATAGCCCCTAAGAGACGTCCCTGTTTTTGTCTTTGCATTACTATGTGCATGCTCAGCATAGCAGCCAGCATGATCAGCTTAAAATGTACATCAGGTCATGTCACTTTTCTGGCCAAACTCTGCAGTGGGCTCTCCACTTCACACAGTACAAAACCCAAAGTCCTTCCAGTGGTCAATAAGCACCCACCATTCCGGAACTTCTTCAGCCTCACCGCCCACTACATTTGCCCCTTGATTCTGCCACAGGTATACAGGGCTCCCTAGTGTTCCTGGATTATTCCAGGCACACTTCCATTTTGTGGATGATGCATTTGCTGGTCCTTCTGCTTAGCATGGCTCACACTTTGACAATTCCTTCAGATTTTTGCTGAAATGTTACTTTTTTTAGTCAAGTCCTTTCCTGGCCAACCTATAGATTATTGCAACACCTCGCAGCAATACTCCCTGCCTCTTTTCTTCTTTATTTTTCTCCTTACCATTTTTTAAGGTTTAATAAACTATATATTTAACCTATTTATCATGACTCTCCTCCATAGAAAGCAAGCAACAGGAGGGAGGATGGAGATTTGTATCTTGTCTCATTCAACACTGTATCCCCAGAATCAAGAACAATTTCTGACACATTGTAAAGTAAGTGCTCCTAAAGGTGTTTTTAATAAATGAACAAAGGTCACCATCGTAATGTTCTGTGCACATCCACCATGCTATTTTTTTTTTTTTTACATTACTCCATTAATGTCACTTTTCAATTCTGTGTAATACTTTTGATTATCTAAAATAATAGAATATTGATCTTTCATATCCATTTGGAAAGATGGAAAGAATCACACTTAGAGTAGCGCTATATACTATCCTGAGAAGCAAAGTGCAATATTAGCAGACCCATAATGCCAATTGCTCATCACTCAGTCACAAAAGCCAAATTACGGGGCGCCTGGGTGGCTCAGTCGGTTAAGCGGCCGACGTCAGCTTAGGTCACGATCTCACGGTCTGTGAGTTCGAGCCCCGCGTTGGGCTCTGTGCTGACGGCTCGGAGCCTGGAGCCTGCTTCAGATTCTGTATCTCCCTCTCTCTCTCTGCCCTTCCCTTGCTCACGCTCTGTCTCTATGTCTCTCAAAAATTAAAAAAAAATTTTTTTAATTAAAAAAAAGTTAAAAAAAAAAAAAGCCAAATTACTACTACCACCACTACTGCTGTGACTGGAAATATATCTCAGTTTTAAAAGCATTAAAAGCATTAAAATGAAATTGTGTGAATAACTGAATCAAAATATTAGAATATTAGCATAGGCAGGGCTAAAAATGGATGATGAACACTAATACAAGATGTCAGCTGGCTCCCTTGCAGCAGTCATGGTGAACCATTTTGTCTTTATTCATGTCTATAATACCAGCCACCATGACTACACCCTAAAGGGTGTGTTGGCACATGCACTTTTACAAAAGGCAATCTTTTAAAGATTTAATCGATTCGACTCAGTTAATAAAATCAAATATTTTAGTTAAGTCCATGAACACATTAACATTTCTTCATTAGTGCAAAAAGCTCAGGACTCCCACTCTATACATGACAATTGTCAGGGTCCCATGTCATTGGAACACACTCATGAAATGACTGTCAAAAATATTTTCCACATAATAGGCATTTGAGAAGAATTTTAACTATCATCCTCATCATATTATCATCTACTCTATGTTCTCATAAATATACAACTAAATCCTCTCCAAATGTTGTGGATTGTTCTTCTTTCAAATACAGTTAAAACACTACTGGGAGAAGCACAGCTAGAATGGAGAGTTAGGATCTCCAAAAGTCTTACTCCCATTAAGGCAATGACAACACTAGCAAAACTTCCTGAAGTTGGTTTTTTCAAAACTCTGGAAATTAACACAGCTTGCAAGAATACAAGGAACATTATTCAAGAAAAATGGCTGAATCTCGGTGAGGACAGTATGCTTTACCTGCATTTTTACTTGCCCTGTCCCCATTCCTCTTTTCCTAGCTTCACAATAGCCTTCAAAACCAACTGTCTCAGAACCAAAGTATCTTTGAAAACCAGAAGTCTAGGAGTTAGTTTCTCAATTAGAAAAATAAAAGAAAACTAAACTGAAAGCAAACATAAGGAAGGAAATAATATGGGGTGCCTGAGTGGCTCAGTTGGTTAAGCGCAGACTTCAGCTCAGATCATGATCTTGCAGTTTGTGAGTTCGAGCCCCATGTCAGGCTCTATGCTGACAGCTTGGAGCCTAGACTGTTTTGGATTCTGTGTCTCCCATTCTCTCTCTCTCTCTGTATCCTTCCCCTGCTCATGTTCTGTCTCTCTCTCTCTCAAAAATAAAATAAAGATTGAAAAGACAGGAAGGAAATAATAAAAACAAGAGCAGAAATAAAATAGTAGAAAAACAATATGACCCTGATCCCCAAAACAAATACATGATCCCAAAAGGAAGTTACAGGGGCACCTGGGTGGCCCAGTCAGTTGAGCACCTGACTCTTGACCTTAGCCCAAGTAAATATCTCATGGTTTGTGAATTTGAGCCCCGTACCAAGCTCTGTGCTAGCAGCACAGCGCATGCTTGGGATTCTCTCTCTCTCTCTCTCTCTCTCTCTGCCTCTCCCCTAATTGTGTTCCCTCCCTCCCTCCCTCTCTCCCTCTCTCTCTCTCAAAATAAATAAACATTTAAAAAAGAATTCAGTAAGGAAGCTACAAACGAATACCCCTTAAGAATATATATGTAAGAACCACCAACAAATTATTAAGAAAATTAATACAGCAATACATAAAAAAGATCATAGACCATGACCGAGTGGAATACCATGGGAATACAAGGTTGGTTTAGTACTTGAAAGTCAATTAATGTAATTTACTATATTAATAGAATAAGAAAAACCCACATGATCACAGAAAAGGATGCAGATAAAACAGTTCACAAAATCTAAAACTCTTCATCATAAAAAACATGCAGTAAACTATGAGTAGAGGGGAACTTTCTCAATCTGATAAATGTCATCTATGAAAAACCCAGAGCTAATACCACACTTAATGGAGAAAGACTGAGCTCTTCCTCCAAGAAATGAACAAGAACAGGATGACCGCTCATATCACATCTGTTCAAAATCATACTGAAGGATCTCGTCTGGGCAACTAGGCAAGAAAAATAAATAAAAATCACCCATAAAGGATAGAAAGGAATATGTAAAACTATTTCTATTTGTAGATTACATGACCTTCTATGCAGAAAATTCTAAGGAAGCCATAAAACTTATTAGAACTAATAAATGACTCAGCAAGGATTTAGGATAAAAATCAATATACAAAAATCAATTGTATTTCTATACTTTAGCAATAAAAAATCTGATTTGACAATAAAAAGAGAAATAACCCAATTTTAAAATGGGCAGAGAATTTGACTGGACACTTTTCCAAAGAAAATACGCAAAGGCAAATAAACACATGAAAAAAAATGTACTCAATTTCATTGTTCATTAACAATTTTCCCATCAAAATCACAATGATAAAACCCTTCATACTCACTAGGATCGCTAGAATAAAAAAGAGGGGCATTAACAAGGCAAGGATACAGAGAAATCAAAAACTTCGTTCATTGCCCATGGGATTATAAAATGGTATAAACACTTTGGGAAACAGTTTGCTAGTCTGCAAAATGTTTAACGCAGTTATTACATGATCCAGCTATTATGTTACTATTTATATAACCATGAGAATTGAAAACATATGCTCACACAAAACTTTGTACATGAATGGCCATATCAACATTATTCATTATAACCAAAAAATGTAAACAACCCAAATTTCTATCAACTGATGAATGGCTAAACAAAAGGGGTATATCCATACAATGGAATAATATCCAGTAATAAAAAGGAATGGAATCCTGTTATATGTTTCATGCTACCACATGGATAATCCTTGAAAAATTATATTAAGTGGAAGAAGCCAGTCACAAAAGACCACAATTTGTGTGAGTTCATTTATATTAAATGCCCAAATTCAGCAAACCTGTAGGCATAGAAATTAAATTAGTGGTTGCCAGGGGTTGAGTATACAGGGGTTCATGGGGAGTGACTGCTAATAGGTGTAAGTGATGAAAATATTCTGCATTTACATGGTGGTGACAACTACACAATTCTGTGAATATACTAAAAACGACTAAATTCTACACTTTAGCTTGCTGAATTTATACTATGTAAATTATACCTCAATAACACTGTTATTTTAAAAAATAATAGGATTGGGCTTTACTGTGTCTAACATTTGAGATGAAGGAGAAATTGAGACAAGAAGAAAAATGGTGGATTTAGGTTTATGAATGTCATCATTCTCTCTTTAGGCAAACTGCTTCTCTCACTTTTGAATTCTCAGAGCACTCAGTTCATACTTTTACATAACGATCATATTATATTGTCATCATATGTTCCCATGTCTGTCTTCCAGACTGTCTTCCCTCTAAGTACTTGTCAGGGGCACATATTCTGTTTTATTCTACCTACATAACCATGGTATCTAGCATAATTCATACACACATTGGACATTCAATAGAGAGTTCAGGACTAAAAGGATTAGCTTAGAATAATTGGAATTAAAGTAAAAGTATTCTAAATACTGTAATTATTATAAACCTTGTACTTAGTGTGAGATAATATTTATAAATTATCTTGCTTCTTTTTGCAGGCAGAGACCAGTATCTGAAGACTGTCTTCAGTAACACTCCATTATTTTCTAGACATTCTTCAAATAGATCGACTTGGCCCAATATGTAAGTGTTATTGGCATACCAGTATATGAATAAATTTATATAGTTATAGCACTTGAAGAGGCTTCAAGAGTCTTTGGGATAAAATCCATCTTAGCGATGTTTAAGAAAGCAAGAGCTAAAGTAGTGGTTTGCTACAACATCATCTACTTAGGCATAGAGAGAAGTATAATTGAAACACGGGTCTCTTGATTCCCAATCCAGTGTTGCCTTTGTAAAACATGCCCTAAGATCAAATAACCCTGAATGCATGCTTTTCATAAAATGTATGCTTACAACATGCAATTTAACCTAAACACTTTCAATGTATTGCATTCACCCATAATACCAAAATTTAACAAAGCAATCTTATTTTAGACAATTTGGATCATGTGACTCCTTTGCTTAAAAGGTCTCAAAGGACCTTATAACACATTGCAAATACAATCCAAATACTTTACCAATGCCAAGGAGCCTTTTTATAAACTGACTATAATTTTCTCTCCAAACTCAACTTACAGCACTACTCCTCTTGACCAGAATCCGTTAAGTAGAGGAGCTTCCTCTCGGATTCTAGCACATATCAAACTCTCTTCTGTGCCTTGGAACATACACCCAGGTTGTCTCTTTTCCCACAAGCCCATGCTTTTGCTTTTGCTTTTTTTATTTAGTGGTTAGTTATTCATCCTACAAGTCTCAGCATAAAAGTTATCTTCTCAAATAGGTGCTATTTGACAATCCTCACTCAGTCTTTTCATTTACAATGTCATGTGGTTTTTTTTTTTTACCTTCATGTAACTGAATTTTTTAAAAGATTCATTTACTGATTCTCTTAATTTTTTTTACTTCCCACTAATTTACATATTCCATGTCAGCACAGACCAAACCTATTTACCTAGTTCACTACTTTATTCCCAGTAGGAATGAAGCTCAGAATACACAGTCAATGAATGTACATTAAACGAATACTAAGTAAATGTTACACAGCGCAACAGATCCTGAATTCCAGAGGTACCTGTAACAGAGGCAAGTAAAAGAGGGGTATCCACTGACTTTTTTGTACCCAGTGATTATTCTGGTCTACTTACTTGCCTGAATTTAAGGAAAAGAAATTAAAATGTTCTTAAATGGTAATTGTTTTTTTGTTTTTTTTTTAAGTTAGGAGCAATAGACTTTTTTCTAGCAACTGATTAATCAGCAAAAACTCACTGATTAGCTCTGTGTTTAGTTCCTAAAGGGTAGGGAAAAGAAGGATGAGCTGTGGCCCTATTCTTCAAATTGCTTAAAATCTAATTGAAGGGAGAGAACAACCATTGTGAACAGTTAATTAAAAATACAGGACTGTATATGGTAAATGGATGTACATAATTGATATTCGGCCACTCTTGCTAGAGGCATACATTTGGGAAATAATCATATGGTGGTGATAATTTAGGTAGAGTCCAGATTAATTTTCATGATACATACTCACACATTTATACCCCCAAGCAAAATGATATATCTCATCATTTTAGTCAGCTCAAAATTAGGTGTCTGTGGAAATAGAAAGGAACGTTCAGGAAGATGGCTGAACTGTTTCATTCATTCATCCACTTATTCACGTACTCAGGTAAGCAGGTAGGCATTCCGGGAAGTGCTGCACAGAATAAGGCAGCCATGACCACTGTCATTATGGAACTTACAATCTGATGTGATAGAAGATAAGAAAGGAGATATTTCCAAGAAGGAAAGTTTAAGTAAGGGGGTCAAGTGTTACAAAGATACTAAGAACTAAGATAATCAAAAGGCTGGAAGAGCTGACGATGAGGAGATCACCTAAGCACATTGGGGCGCTGATAGATCATTCCCTCTACATCCAACCCACCACACGATCACCCCCAGAATCACCTTAGGAGCTATTTTTGAGTCCTCCCTCATCTGCCCCTACTTCAATCCCTGAGTCGTGATAATTCTCTTATGATCTGCACACCCTGTAGGCTGACTGCTGTGGAGAACACATAAAAGCAGAGGGGCTGAGAAGCACACCCTCGACCCCATTCGTGCAGGACAAGGAGGCAGAAGTGAGGAGAGTAGCAGCTTCAGGCACATAGGTTCTGCTAGGAGCAAGAACAATTACTCCACTTTGTCTTTTTCCCTTTATGGGATTTCTGATATGGATTTAGCCTTTTTCTTTCACTGGATGAAAGGGCAAACAGCACTCCAGGTGAGTTCTATTTTTTCCTATACTCTTGACTTTCAACTTCTTCATCTGCTACTTAGCCTGCCCAATCCTATTTTTGTTGCATCCTGCCTGATGCTGCCCTGGGTTACCTGTGCACACAGCCCTATGCGTTCCACAGGGTCCACTAGTGATCTGGTTTCTGAATGCATAAGCTTTTTGCCTCTGCTCAGTGGAAATCCAACTCTGTTGCTGCCACCTCCTCAGGCTGCCACGCACCCTTCCCTGCCTGAGATGATGTGCTTATGTGAACGCCACAGCAGCTTCCGTGCACTCCCACCCCATGCAACTTCGGTCTTTTGTTCTCACCAGTCCCACTGAGGTATTTTTAAACATTTTATCTTTAGGATGCTATTTTCAACCTATTTTTTTAAGATTCCCTTCCCAGACTTCGAGGGTATTGTTGCCAAGTACGACTATAATGGTGCCGGGGGTGCTATATCACCCTTCGTAGTCTATACATTTTAGAGCATTTTTTTGCTAGTACCATTATTTCTTCCTCCTGTTGGAACCTTAATGACAGCTGCTTTCAGTAAGGAGTTCAAGCAACTTTTTAAAAAGTCCTAATAGTCCACATTCTTGAGAATATTTTATCTGTATTCCTAATCTATTTCTATTTGTAGGAAAGTTTACGAGTTGTAATTGAGACAGCATGGAACAACAAGATGAATTGGCAAAGGTCAGAAAACAGAGCATTAGATCTAGTCTTGGATTCTCTTGCGTACACACTGGCAAACTTTAACAAATGTCTCTCCTTACTGCGTCTTTGGTTTTAAAATCATTTGACCAGATTACATCACTGGGATGGGAAGATACTAAAATGAGCATTTCGAGCTCTTTTGAGGAGTTCCATGTCATCATCCATTCATTTATTTTGTGGAATCATCTGCACCACATTTTGGCAGAATAAGATCCTGGCACACCTGGGAGCTCAGTTGGTTAAGCATCTGACGTTTGATTGCGGCTTGAGTCATGATCCTGGGTTCATGGGATCCTGGGTTCAAGCTCCGCATTGGGCTTTGCACTGGCAGCATGGAGCCTGCTTGGGATTCTTCCTACTTCTCTCTCTGCATCCATCCCTGACTCAAAATAAATATATAAACTTAAAAACAATAAACAAAAAGAAGATCCTTCTACTATTTAGAATACCAGAGGGATGATCCTGGTCACTGACAGTCATGAAAACTTAAGGAATAAAATTCATTATGATGTAGCCCTAGAAAACTGTACTGGCATAGACAACCATGTCTAGAGTTTATATCCAAATATACAATAGAAATGAGTATATATTAGAGTTCCAGGAATTAGACTAAACCCATGCATGGGAATTAATGTTTACCCTTTTTTCTACCGTCCTTTCTTCATTTATTACTATTTAGCAAACCTTTGTTGTTTATGTAATACACTAACTAGGATATTATTCCTGCCCTCAAAAGGAATACATTTTAGTGACTCTGGGTGGGGGAAGAGAGAAACAACCATAAATATCAATAAATACTAATGTAATTAATCATAAAATTGCAACTTGAACCAAGTACTATGTATGCATCATACAGAAAGAAATGTTTATTTTGTGGATGAGATTGTATTTGAACTGCATTCTGATGTTTGAGTAGTGCTTATTCGGACACAGAAGAAAAGAGAGTGTATGTCAGGATGAGAGAAGAACAAAGTAAAATGTATACACATGTGGAAAAGCATGATATTTAAGACCAGAAGACCACAGTATGGGTGTACAGTCAGAGCAGGGTGATGTGATAGAAGGCCGAAAATGTAGCAAGTGGTCTGACTGTCAAGAGGTTTATATGGTGTGCTAACAGAGACCACTTTTCCTCCTTTTTTAGGCTGACTCTGAGATTTGTAGCTTCAGAGAAAAAATGGTTTGATTACTTTAACTGACTTGGGAAACACATTGAGTAAAAGCAGAATATCTGAGTTTTGTTTAGGTGTTATAAATTTACGCTTACTGAGGAAGATACAAATGGACATATTTTGTCAATAGAATGTACAACATAATGCATCTGTCTCTATATGTCTGTATGTATATGCATCATAGCGGTAGTTGAAAAACATTTATGAAATGGGTAGAAGAGAGTAATGGAAAGAGACTTTGAAGGAAGGATTATTCCAGAGGATCAGGTAAATTAATATCTGTAAAAGTAATGGGAGGAAAGAATTTTAAAAAGGAGAGAACTATCAACATTGCCCAATGCCCAAAGCTGAATAACTATTATGACAATGAAAACAGAATAACTGGATTTGGTAACTGGAAATTTATCTGTGGCCAAAAGGGGCAAATATCAATAGAATGGCAAGGGCAGCCAAAATACAGTAGCTATACAAGTAGATGCTTCCTTTGATGAAGTTTCATAGCATGTAAAGGAGAAGAAAGAGAGTGAGTGGTAGTAGTAGGGTGATTGCATTAGGGAAGGTTGGTTGGTTGGTTTGCAGAAGGGATTATTTTGGATGTGTAAACTTTAAGTGAGACTATAGGCTGAAGAAAATTGTAAAGAAGAGAAACTGAAACTAATAGGGTAAAGCAGAAACCAATCTACCAGGTCTTAAAAGCATGAACTTATTGACCATTAGTTTTTCAAACTATATTTACAGAGTGTCACTAATATCTCCCAAATATGTTTGATGAATACAAGTTTATAACTTGAAAAGTTTCTGCATCTCAAATTCAGTTGATGAAAAAATAAACTATTTATAGGAGAAAGTTTGGATTATTATTTGAGATTACATTTCAAGGATTGTTTTTTGTTTTGGTTTGGTTTTGGTTTTTTTGTTATTGTTTTTTGTCTTGCTTTACTTATGAATCAGGACATTTTTGTCCCTTGACTTATTAGAAGGCATATCATATATATATATATATATATATATAGGTATATATATATATATACCCTAGAAAGACAGGGTAAAAGTGCAAGCTTATACTATTCCTTTTTCACATTCTTCCTCAATTGTCAGAAATTGATTGAAATGAATAAAAAGTGCTTATTAGGGAAAAAATTTTATCAGAGCTAAAATAGGAAATACCAACTTAATATCTCAAAGTTTGAGAAGTGTCTGTCAAATAAAGAGTATTTCAGCCCAAATTGTAATCAGATCCTGAAAGTTGACATTCAATTACCCTTCTTAAGGGCAATAAAATGACACAAGTAGTGGAGGAAATTACTTTTTCTAATATCACAATACCAATTACGAGAGAGGAAGACTAGAAATACTAAGAAAGATACAAATACTCTATTGAAATCATCTTATCCACCTCTGATAGACAATAGTAGTGAGACTGGCAGAAAATTCAGGCAGTCCTGCCTCCTCGATGCCACATTAGTAAATATCAATGTTTTACTAACACTAATTTAAAGAAGGTAGAATACTTAAATATATTGATAAAAATGGAGAAATTTTAAGTTACCAAAGAACTACACTTCTTTACCTTAAAAATGTCAGGTTCGGATTATTTCAGGTTGCCAGAATGTGTCTACATTATTAAAATTATCCAAAAGTGTTGGGATTCTTGCCAATTTATTTCCCAGAACAACAGAATTTTACTAGAAACCCTTAAGAAAGATAACTTAGAACACATACATTACAGAACAACATATATACATATTATAACCATATTTCTGTCTGAATCTCTAGGTATCTATGGGTCCATCACACCTATAGCCAGGGCCATGCATATTATAATCCTAGTGACATTTACATTCAAGTCAGGAGCACAACAAGGAGAATCATCATTACCATTATTATTCAGAATTGTTCTGGGAATCCTTTCAAGTATTTCAATAAGAAAGTGAAATAAATCTAAAAATTAGAAAAGAGGAAGTAAAGTTACTGACCTTTGTATGAATGACTACCTTGAAACCATAACAAATTAAAATAACTTATTCATATTAGATTTTGATTAGGTCATCATTTATATAGCAAAATTAAAAGTATTCCTATAGTCAGAGAAAAATGCTATAAAGCACATCTTATTAAGAAAATAGATTGGGCATCTGCGTGGCTCAGTTTGTTAAGCATCCAATTCTTGATTTTGGCTTAGGTCATGATCTCATGTTTTGTGGGTTCAAGTCCTATGTCAGGCTCTGTGCTGACAGTGTGGAGCTGCTTCAGATTCTTTCTCTCCCTCAAAATAAATAAATAAACAAACAAACAAACTTAAAAATTTTTTAAAAATAGAAAGAAGACCATAAATGTACCTTAACTTGACTTATAAAAATATATATATAAAAATTAGAGCTAATTTACTAGATGTAAAATAAATACAAATACGTGCAATGCTATCCTTCATTTTGAATTAGAAGATTCAATACTCAAAGAAGCAAATTTGTTTACAAATTTGGCATTTATAATGGGAAGTTTATTGAATGCTAACAGAATATTTCAAAAGCTTAACCTGGAAACGAATATAAAGAAGAGTCATGGGATGTCTGGGTGGCCAGTCAGTTAAGCATCCAACTCTTGATTTCAGCTCAGGTCATCTCATGTTTAATGGGTCTGAGCCCCACATCAGGACTGTCAGCATGCAGCCTGCTTTACGATTCTCTCTTTTTCTCTCTCTGTCCCTCTCCCACTAGCACACACATGCACTCTCCCTCTCTCTCTCAAAATAAATAAATAAACTGTAAAAAAAATATAGAAAAGTCAGAATATATTTGAAATAGTAAAGATATGAAGGACACATTGCTTTTTTTTTATGTATGAAAGTGTATTTTAAAGTTATAGAAATTGAAACAATATGGTACAAGCAGAAAATAGACCTGAAATGAAAAGACACTCTGAGAAACATCAACATACAGATAGATATGTGATAAATGTGAAATTTCAAACCAGTGGGGAAATATGGAATTATGTCTTTAGCCTTCCCTTCAGCAAAAACTTATCGAGCAAAGAGAATGTCCCAGGCATTATTCCAGGTATGAGAGAGACAGAAGTGAACAGATTCAAGTTCCCTGATCTCTTGGAGTTTACATTCTAACGGAGATAGGCTAGAAACCAATCACAAATAGATACATAATTTAGTGAAGGTAGTGATGTGTGTCAGAAATAACAAAACAGCACAGGGAGGAAGAGTGAGAGAGACTGCTGCTTTTTGATAAAGGCACCAGGAAAGGACCTACTGAGCAACTGACCTGAAAACAGTAGTAAATAAGAGGTTGGACTACTGAAGCCCAGATCACAACAGTATTCTAAACATAAGAAACAAAAGTATTAAAAATCTAACTAATGTAGGTGAATGTCTCTAAGTAATACAGTACAAGAATATTCAAACCATACTACCAAATTTAAAAAGGGCCTGGGAAATGGATTGAGGCCACTGGAGAGCAGCTCCTCTAAATTCTCTCAGCAGTCGGTACACACGGTAGGCGTCCTATTTCCAATTGACCATGAACAAGTGGCATTTTCTTTCAATTCTACACATTTTTATATTATTCCACTATTAGAAACTTCTAAGAAGAACAAACTATTTTACTTGTTTTCTGCAGTAGAGTAGGACATCACTAACTATAAAAGATTGGTAGAAAAATAAATAGAAAAGCAACTTAGATATGTTTTACCCATTTTGATTTTCTATCAACTTTCATTTACCATTAAAAACACCTGAGTTTCTAAAACAGTAGTCTATATTAGCTAGTTTCTCTTCTGTACATTTGTAAGGGTTCTGCTGCCCATTAGTATTTTAAAATTTCCCTCTTCTCTTTTCACACATCCACAATAGAAAACACACCTTGATTTCTGTGATGAGATAAAATTATTTTCATGTTTGCAGTTCTTATGCAATAACACCTTCTTCAGAATACTTTATTCTCCAAAGTGCTATTTAAGTTTTGCAATGATTTTAACATTCAGCCTAATCGTTCAGGTTTTAGAGAAGAAACTAATGAAAGGGACAACCATTTAAAGCACAAGGGCTTTGTTCACACTTCATTAACTATTTTAAATGGCTATTTTATTTTATGGCTTTTGCATTCCTTTTGAATTTTAGCTGGCTTGCTTTTTATAACCAGGAATTTTGAATCTCTCAGCAAAGAAACCTTGCTGCATGTAAGTATTGCCCAGTTTAAAACATATTATTCTTATTTCTATTTCCTGCTATTCTAAAATGAATCTAAATTTGAAAACTCATGTCAAGGTTTAATCATTTTAGAACTCTTCATTAATATGAAACAATTTATTTTATGTTTTCTAAAATTATATGTAAGTGACCTTTGCCTCCCTCTAAAAGTAATTAATTTACTTTAGTATCATACTTTCTGGACAGAGCAGTCGTTGAGAAATGTTTCAGATAATTGCTCTAAGAAAAATGTGCTTGATTTAAACAAATTTAAAATTCCAGGAGTGCCTGGCTGGCTCAGTCAGCAGAGTTTGAGACTTCCTGATCTCGGGAGTGTGAGTTAGAGCTCCATGTTGAGCACATAATTTAATTTAAAAATAAAAAAATTAAAATTAAAAACAGATTTTAAAACAATAAAATAAAATTCCAATAAAACCACATTGAAGCAAACCAATTTGTCATTTCATACACAAACTTTAACTCTATGATAGACCAGTTACTACCTCTGTTAGTTGTTACGTAGTGATTATCAGATCTACACACTAATTTCATTATTAATTTGAACTTTGTATAATTAATCAAACCCAATGCAATTTTATTAAGCAGATTATGAAGTAGCTTTGTAATAGCATTCCTTTTTTTTCTCTGAGAACTGCCCCTGCAACAGCATGGTAGGTCTCAGATTAGTCTGCACTAATTCATTCTACCTGTGTCCCTGCAGACGTCTGAGCCAGGTGGAGCCTCTGTTCCGTACTGTCACAGTCCCTATGTACAGGAACACTGAACATCAGCTGGGTGATCAGTGACACTATGGAAGGGGGCGGGGGGTAATGTGGCCTCATGGATTGAATCTGCCATTTTCTGCTGCCTGTATACACCGTTGCAGAGAAGACACGCCCAATTAAAAGAGAATATTTAAAAAAGCACAGAATATGAAGCAAAGCCTCAGGTCCTGATGATACTTTTTGAGCTACCCCTGAATTCTCCACAGTATTTTCTCTTTTTCAAAGTCATTTTAAATTTGATGATGCTCATTATAAATTCAAAAAATATACTAATAAAATTTTAGAACTTAAATATATAAAGCATTAGCACTTAGTATTAGTTGGGAGGAAAGGTTTTAATATGGTTTTGAACTTAGACATGCTAAGGTTGCTACTTATAGCCAACCTTATTAAATAAAAACTGGATTGGCTTAATGTAATAGCATATATTGAAAACAAAATTTTAGGTCTGAAGTCATTATGGACTAAATGTTTGTATCTCCCTGGAGATAGGGACTCTAAAGAAGTAAATAAAGTTTAAATGATGTCATAAGACTGGGGCCCTGATCCTGGAAGATTCGTATCCTTATAAGAAGAGACAGCAGAGAGCTCATTCGCTTTGTCTATGCATACCCACCAAGGAAAGACCATGTAGGACAAAGCAAGAAAGTGGTTGTCTACAAGTCAATAGAGAGCTCGCACCAGAAATTGATTAGTAGAAACCTTACTCTAGAATTTCCAGCCTCCAGAACCACGAGAAAATTTTGTTCTGTTTAAGTCTTGCAGCCTGTGCTATTTAATACACACCCAGTATACACACACACATACGCACACACACACACCATTCTACACACTGAATGAATGAAAACCAGAGATATATCAGGTTGCCTAAAATCATCTTACATTCCTATAAAAGAGGATAGGAGTTTATAATTTAATACTTTCATCCACAGAAGTTCAAAGAAAATATAGTTTGAGGCCAAAATGGTTAAGGAACTAACTAACTAAATTTAGAAATCAATTTGGCAACAGTCATTTCTAAATTAAATGATTTTCTTTTAATTTTCAACAGTGTCTTTCAGGTATAAGCTTAGTCTTTCAGGGTTTTGCCTCTGAATGTAATAAATAATACCTGGAGAATAGCTCAGTAGACTTCCTCTACATCACACATCCTTTCTTCCCAGAGGGGGAAGGAACCATGGCTCAATCCTCATGACAAAAAACTACCAGTATTATACTCTGAAGGAAAGTCTATGATCTGAGTCTGTTTCTTGATATATTAATGGATCTAACATAATTCAGAAAATCCATTGCTTTCTAACAAAGCCTATATTTCAAACTGATTTCTTTGCTGCACATATTATAAAAAATCAGCTTTGAGACACAAAAGTAGAATGATGAAATTATTGTACTAGAAGTGTACCACATTCTCTTTCCCAAGGCAATAAGTGTCATGGCTCAGCTTTGGAGATAGAAGCATTCCAGCAACATAATTTAAAGGAGGAAATATAATATTATCATTTAAATATGTTTAAAATACAATCTCTAGTCATTCCACTAGCAAAATTGGCATTGCCCCTCTGGTTCATTTTATTTTCCTTTGTTTAAAGAATAGTTTATAATATTGACAGGGCCTTTTGGGCAATTATCCTGGAAGAGTAGAGAATTATGAGGCAACTAAGTCTAAAAATTATCATTGGGATGAAGTTCATGAATAAACGGAGACTCAGTGAGTGAGTGAAGGTATCTGCTAAGCCCACTGCCTGGGCAATTAAAAATCTGTATTTAGACCATGACGAAATGTCCCCATGACATTGTCAAATGACTTACCTACAGTCCATCCAAATGTTTTATATCAATTCTATGCTGCCTCTTATATTTTATGCTTCTTGAGGGCAAGTACTTACTATCAACACATTTATCCTTCTATCTATCATCGGCAGTTCCACAGACATTACTTGGACTATTGATTTACTTGGCATGTCAACAAGTGACGGAATGAAAAGCAAAGAGGGTTTCTACCGCACGTATTTGCTGAAAATGTTTTCCCTTTTTTTCTAATAAAACATTTTACCAAACCCCAAATGGTTTGGGTTTATCTTTTTGAAGATCCAAGTTTAATGTAGCAACACTGAATTCTCCACATAAATCCTCTGTATTAAAAATGACAAGGGAGATGAAAACAAACAAAAGTAGCTGGGGGGATTCCAGTTACTATCTTGTACAAGCTATCTTGATAAAACAAACTATAACTATCACTAATCATTCCCCAAAGCACTGACTGGTTTAAGGCCCTTGAATTATAGTCATTTCAAGGACCATTTTAAAATAAAGCACTTCCAAAAATCACAATGGAAATACTGACTATCAAAATCTCTTGACAGTGTTAATTTGATTGATGACAATGTAAAAAAAAGTCAATTTGTGACTACTTAACTGAAATAATATATGATGTGCATATCCGAGTCATAAATTTCTAAAGAAATCCAATTTTAAAAACTATAAAATAATATCTTCCACCCCTCCATCGTATGAACATTTAGGCAGAATTCCCTATGTACCAAACCATATAAACTTAGTAGTTCAAAAATAATTATAAACTTGAAAAAGAATAATTCTTCTATAGGTTCAATCCACAGCTTATGCAAAACTTTCACCCTTTAGAAGTTCCAAGTGGGCATGACCATGGGCTAATTTGTGGTTATTTTCTCCTTATATACCAAAGGCAGAAAGAAGAAACAGAGATCTTTTACACCATGATTGATTTCTACCCAGGAAGTCTTCTCATTTAAAAAATATTCAACAAGAAGTCAAGATGCCAATCACACCAAAATAGCACTGCTCCTGTTTCTGTTTCTGTTCTGCATGTCATGAACTTTGGGCTTGAGAACAAACAGACGTCAGCACAGACTCCACCTGGAGCTTTCCCTCTTCTCACAGCACTGGAAACAACAACAAAAATTTAAATAAAGTCACGGAACAAAGAGGCCTTGAGAGACCTTGTGGCAAGTTAATGTCTGAGTTAATAACATTTCTTTTTCAAAATGTTGGGGACGAGGCCTCAAAAACCTCTCTTTACAGAGCATTCTGGGATTGTAACCACCTGAACATTAAGAAACAGCTTTCCCTATGACTAATCCACATCTCAACTGATTTTATTAAATCCAACTTCTCCTTAACTACTTTCTGTGTATTTAGATAAGAAGAATCTGATTTTAAAATGCACTTGCTCACTTAAATTCCATTTAGAAGACCACTGAAAATAAAATGTGTTTGAAAATTAAAAAAAAAAAAAAAGACTAAAGCACATTCCCTGGATAACACATCACATTCCTGTTGCAAACTAGCGCCTATGTCCCCATAATGGTAGGAAGCATTGGTCTCTGCCAGTCAGGGAAACCACCAGGTTTTTACTGTTCTCTCCCTGGGTAACACTGGGTAAGTACTCTCATATGACTCTCTGAACCTCAGTGTCAGGTCTCAAGCAATGGGGCTGGATTGCCTAATCCTTTAAAACTTTTTCAGCTCTAAAATTCTAATTTCTCTATTTGATATACTTTTAAAAGTAAAAGAGAATAGGTTAATATAACTTTGTATGTGTTTTTGGTGGCTAGAAGTAATTACTTCATTCCATTAATTACCATTATACTTTATTTGTACCTTCACTCCATTTATGACTTCTCTAAACTCTTCCGGTACTTTATTTGTCCTGTTTTTTGTATGTAACATATAATAGCTTCTACTTTTCACTTGTACCAAACTGAAACTCTGCTCCTAAACTGAATATCCTTGAAGGTACGGATGAGTCTGATGTCAGCTTTGATTCCTGCACATAAACACATGCTTTGTATGCAGCAGCATATGCTTATGTTTGATGAGGAAATGAATGCTGGATAAACTACACTTAACTTTGGGGATATTTGTAAAAGATACAGTTATTTATATGATCTAAAAAAAGTAAAAAAGATCTGGGTTTTAGGAAGTACTACTTAACAAAGGACCTGGTCAAGTAAATGGTAAAATAAATTGTATATTGGACATTTTTAAAAACACATTCAGATGTTCTGGGTAAATTGATATAAAAAGCTGTTAAAAATTTTAAGGTTTCTTTTTAATATAAAAAGACAAGTGACTCACATAGTCTTGAGGCAATCTCAAAAATAAAGTCTGCAGTTTAAAGGAAGTCACTTATAAAAATAAAGCAGTTACTATATTCTGTTCAGTATGGTTTAGAGAAGAGAGCCCTAGATAAAATAAATCAAATTTAGTCGAGGCTGGTAATTTTGACCTTGTAAAAGGTCCATTTGGTTTTTCTGTATTCATTTTAGTTCTTTAAATATTCTTTAATATCAACAAGTAATATTTTATACAGAAATGCATTTTTAAGTTTTCCTAGATGTTCTTTCTTAGATATGACAGCATTCTGTTACTATCTTAAGTATTTTTAAAGTACATTTCACAAAGTCTTATACAACTATGACCTGATCTTATTAGTACCTGTCATTATTTTAGAATATCACCATCAAACTTAGAAGAAGCCCAGTCTCGATTGCACCCTACAGTACCTGACCTATGTCTGTTCCCAACCTCACCTCTGGCCTCTCTATCCCCACTCAGAGTGCTACAGTCATCCTGAGCCACGGACATGCTTCTTCCTACTTGGAAGGCTGCTGCCTCTCCTGCTGGGGACACCACTGTCCTAACTTTTCACAGCTGGCATTCTCATCCATCGGCTTCTATGTCTCTCACAGAGGTCATCTCAAGTGCCTGTGTTAAAGACAGCCCCTCTATGACTCTCTGTCATAGCACTCTATTCATTAAATCCCCAACCCCCTCACAATCTCTATCGTATCTATTTATTTATATATATTTACAAATATATATTTATATAAATTTATTTGAGTGTTTCCCCCACTAATATACAAATTCCATAACAAGACAGGTCTTATCTGTCTTGTTCACTACTGAACAAGAACTATTGTTCAACAGTGACCAAGACAGATTCATTCCTGGTGACTGGTATGTAGCAAATGCTCAATGTATATCTGTTGAATGAACAAATCAATGATTACCTCCAAATGTAATCAAGAACCTGTGGCTCATGGTGCTTGGGTGGCTTAGTCGGCTGAGCATCCGACTTTGGTTCAGGTAACGATCTTGTGGTTCGTGTGTTCGAGCCATGCACCAGCCTCTGTGCTGACAGCTTGGAGCCTAGAGCCTGCTTCGGATTTTGTGTCTCCCTCTTTCTCTTCCCCTCCCCCATTCCAACTCTTCTCTCTCTCTCTCTCAAAAATAAACATAAATTTTTTTTAATTAAAACAAATAAAAAACGAACGTGTGGTTCATAAATGCTTATTCATTTAGAATAAACTGATTATAAGTGTTTACCAACATTTTGTTTGTAATTAACTTTTCTGACACTAAGTGATGAAGTTAAGTTAAGCATAAAATGTGACTCTACCTTTAAAAAATACTATGCTCTTGGCCCAAAAGAAAACTTTCACACAGGTAAGGCCATAGTGAATGAAGCTTCATGAATGCGATGAAGTGTATTATAATTAAACCGTACACACCAGTGTTTCCATGGTCAAAAGGATAGGGTAGATGTTGGCAGAGATTTCTAGAGCTCATTGAACTTGAAGCACTCATAACAATGATGGTAACCATTATCAAATACTGAACAACTGTTATGTGCTAGTCACTATATTAGAGAAGCATTGTTTTTCATTTCAGTTTTTTCAATTTCAGAAGTAATACACGCTTACGACAATTCAGACAAGAGCAGTGTTCAAGTAGAATAGTCTCCTCGTCCTCTACTTCAGCCCCACTTGTCTCAGGAACCACTGTTGACAGTGGTGTGTAACTCTTCCAACCGTTTATACATACTCTTAGGTACAGGGCTTACCCTGAGCTGAATACAAACTGGTGAGCTGTTTAGCTGCTCAGAGCCAAGATCCCTTTTGCTAGGCTTGTATCTGTGATTTATAAATTGTTTAATAATTGCTTAATAATTAGAATCAGTTCTGCTGAGGCACATACTTTTGACATTGTTGCATTAACAACTGGATTCCACATGCAGTGCCATGATTTCTTCAGCTATTTTCTTATTGGTGGATATTCAGGTGTATCCAATTTGTTGCAGTAAATATCGCTGGATATGTATGGCTATATTTTGGCACCATATTTATGTCAGAAATACTCCCATAAAAAGGATTACCAAGTCAATGGGTATACAGAGGTTTAAAAATTTTTCCTAAGTAAAGGATCTAGGATACATGAATTTAGGTCTACGGACTCCAAGCAGCTTGAATAGATAAAGTGGAAACTGGATAGACTTCTAAGGAAAGGGATAAGATAAAGACATGGCAGCAGGAAATGACATGATATGTCATGTGATGATAAGGGACTCAGACCCAGTAAACCTGGTGTCTAATCTGGGGGCACTTAGATGTGGCAGGGTGGGTTACTGAAGGAAGGGTATCATGTATCTCAACGTCAACTGGAAGAATTTAGATTTGTCACTCTAAGAAGCAAAGAACCATTTATAATTATTATTGTAACATTTGTAATAACAAGACAAATGATTAAGCAACCTTTCAGAATCAGAAGAAAAAAACCCCAGCAGTCTGCTGACCCACACATATTTGAGCCTGAGCGTGGTGTTCTTTTCCAGACCATATGGACTCTGGCAGTCTCAGTTTCCTCAGGAACTCCTTGAGTAACAGAATGAGAACAACTCACTGTTCAAATGCAAATGCTTTCTCATCAACTCAAAATTGCTCCTATTATCAAGTTTGAGAAATATAACAACAGTAAAAGCCCTCTAAGGACACAATCAATGACACACCATGGGCAACTTCTTATTCCTGGCCCTTTCTTCTCTTGTCACAGCCTAAGGCTGGAGACGCTGCAGGGCAATCAACTTTGAGCCCCTGACTAATAAGTCCACTCTCCTCCCTGTCCAGATATCTTTGTTTTCAGTTTTAGCAGATTCTCCTGGAGTGATAATGGCATTCGGAGTCCTCAGTCAACCAACAGGACAACCAATACAACTGAGGGTCGTCTTACCATAGCATAAAAGGTCAAGCCTCCAAATGTTTGTGGCACTTGGTATTTTATAGAAGCCCACTGGTTTATACAACTTCAGTTGTAACACAATTGCCTCATTAGAAAAAATGTGGAGTCTGAAGCAGAAACAAGATAATCCAACATTTCCACCATACACAGATTCTAACCACTCCATCTTTGTCTTTTTTACTATTTTTTACTCCTTTCCATCTTGAAATATGATTCTACTCTATGGATCCATCATTTACTGTCTTCTCCAAATATTCGTAGGTGATCTCATATACTCCCAGAGCTTCAGCGGTGTCAAAGACTCCTAAATCTCCAGATTCAAATTCTCTTCTGAGTTCCAGATCCAGTTACGATTCCCTATTGGACATCTTTATCGAGTTGAAAGCACTTTCAGCTAGTAGTGCCACTGTATGATTGTTTCTGGGTGTCATCCATTCTAATTGGTTGGTATCTCATTTTATTTGCCAGTGCTCACACTGTAGTGCTGACTAAATATTTCTCATATTATGTTTGATCGCAGCACATCAAACTTAACCTGTCCCAAACTAAACTCCTCAACTGCTCTTTCTGCTCCCAATCTGCTGTATATCTCATATTTCTCTCTCAGTTAATAGCACCACCATGAACTCTACTGCCTAAGCAAGAAACTTCAGTCATTTCTATATCGTCTTTATTTAGCATCTATATCCAGTGATCATGTCTAGTTGTTCTCTCTCCAGATTTTTATTTATATACATGCTCTCCTGCCCACTGTAAGCCACTCTCAATTCTTTGGTTCATGTATTATCATCACTCACCTAGCCTGTTGCCTTAGCTTCCTATCTATTTGCCCTAATTCCACCATGCCCAGTGTCTAAACCATTTCTCACAGACTATCTAAAGTTACCTTTATAAAATACGTATTTTATCATGTAATTTCAAATTCTACAATTTTTTTCCTAATTTAATTGAACAGAAAATATAGTAATACATGTTAGATAAGGAATAAGACAGAACAATTCAAATTTTATTAAACTAAAATGTCCTATTATAAGTCATTCTCTGGGTTATACACTGTGGACACCACAGAAAAAAGACCTGGTACCTCTCTCTGCTAAGGAGATAGAACATTAAGAAACTAATTGTAATAGTTAGGCTTACCAGATAAAATATAAGACACCCAGTTAAAGTTAAACTTCTTATGAACTCTCAGTAATTTTTTAGTGTAAGTACACCTCAAAGATTGCATGGGGCACGCTAACACTAAAATACTGTTCACTTGAAATTCAAAATTTTATTTGCTAAACCTAGCAACCTTAAGTGTAATAAATGATGTATGATTTAAAAAAAGAAAAAGGGTGTATGCAATTACAAAACTACTACAAAAGAGACAGATTAACTCCGTCTAGAAGGCCTAAAAAAATCTTTGGAAGGCGTGTGATACCGATTAAAGACACCAATTAAGAGTAGTTAATTGCGTGGATAAAGTCTGGGCACACACACATGCTCACGGGCACACACCTCTGCTGGCACACATGCACAGAGTAGCAACAGGAGAGACATTCCAGGCAGAGGAGAAAATGTTTTCAAAGGCAGGAAAGAGAACCAACAGAGTGTATTTGCAGTGCTATCCTGATAAATACACTATTGTTTCTCCAAAACAAACAACAGAAAATGTTGACTTATATAGTTTGCCAATTTCCATGGTACAAATACTCTGGCCATGGCAGACTTTAAATACTTTTAACATGGAGTTGGTAAAAGGTATAATATTGCAGCATTTCTATCACATAGTGTTTCTGTCATGAAGATACAACGGATGTGAATAACTCAAGAGCATAAATAGTAGCAAATAATTAGGAAGTCGTGATTTTTGAGCATTTACTACCTTTGTTTTAATGTCCTTTCCCTATTGGTAAGTTTATATAATTTAATTTTTAATAGTAACACTGTTTAAACAACGAGCTTGCAAAGGTTTTGAAAATTTAACAGTTGGCTCTCATGACTTAGTACAAGCCATCCCTAAGCACACCACTGCTTGTTGGTGAACTATAAGTCTGTACTGGTGGAGTACGAAGTATTTGTGTGAAGGAGGATGTGGGTGGGAACATGAATGGATAGGGCAGGGGGATGTGGCAGTGGCAGGTGTTAGATACCCCTTTAATATGGTCCCCACCAATCTATATATGGATAGAAAGATGATATAGATAAGAAATGGAAGCAGCAGCAGCAGCAGCAGCAGCAGGAGGGGGAAGAGGAAGAGGAGGGGGAGAAGGAGAAGAAGGAGGAGGAGAAGAAGAAATATATACTGAAGGTTCACCACCTTGACTTACAGGATTCGACTTACAAAGTGTCCTCCTCACCCCTGTGCAATGAAATAAAAGGAGCAGTTAGCATCAGAGGTCTGAGTAACAACTCCATCACTTAGTGCTAATCAAAAAAGTAGAAAATAATGCCTTCTTCCTAGGGGAGAAAATTAACAGGTTTAATGTGGCAAGGGGTCTGTACGCCAAAAATTGTCAGATAAAATTCCTCGGTAGCATCACTGTGAATCCCACATATTTTTTCAGAAACATGTGCATTTGTTGCTTCTGCACAAGGTAGAGACACGCCCTTATTTCTCGTGAAGTGGCTCCAGCATTACAGCTTTTCTTTCTTTTTCCCTTCCTATTCTCTCAAAGATCATCTTGTTAACATTGGTTTTGATTCCTTCTGGTATGTCTGCAAACTTTACCTCCCATTTTCCTTTCCGTGTCTCCCTCTATTTCTCCAAGAATTACTTAGAGTTTCAGAACAGAGAGATGTTTCTCAAGCCCTTTTACCTTCTCTTTCAGAGATAAACATACTATAGAAATTCACTGTCAGATTATAAATACAGTCTATTTTCTTCTAATGCATTCTAATTATAGCTGTTAAAATGATTAACAATAGCAATTTATAAGCAATTAACCAATAAGTAAAAGTTAATATCTTTTATGTGTTTTGGCATGTTACTAAAAGCCTGCAGAAACCTGTGAGTAAGAGAGAGATAATAGAAATGAATAAAGATGAAGGAATGCCAGAAAATCTAGAAGTTGGACTTCAGGCTTAACTTAAGAGGCAACAGCAAATCAAAATATATTTTGAATCGAAAAGTAATATGATGAAAATGGGATTTAAGAAAGAATACCTTTTTTTAAACGTTTTTTAACATTTATTTTGAGAGAGGGAGAGAGAGCAAGCTGGGGAGGAGCAGAGAGAAAAGGAGACATGGAATCTGAAGCAGGCTCCACACTCTGAACTGTCAGCACAGATCCAGACGAGAAGCTCAAACTTCCAAGCCAGAGATCATGACCTGGGCCGAGGTTGGACGCTCAGCCGCCCAAGCCGCCCAGGTGCCCCAAGATATTGTTTCCAGGCACCCCAAGATATTGTTTATATAGCAAACTATCCTGAGTATACACTTAAGATATTGTTTCGTGGGGCGCCTGGGTGGCTCAGTTGGTTGAGCTGCTGACTTCAGCTCAGGTCGTGATCTCACGGTCTGTGAGTTCGAGCCCCGCAGTCGGGCTCTGTGCTGATGGCTCAGAGCCTGGAGCCTGCTTCGGATTCTGTGTCTGCCTCTCTCTCTGCCCTTCCCCTGCTCACACTCTGTCTCTATGTCTCTCAAAAATAAATAAAAACATTAAAAAAAAATAAAAAAAAAAAGAAACAATATCTTAAGAGTATACTCAGGATAGTTTGCTATATAACTAGCAGCTTCACATCTGTACTTAAAATTTATATACAACTCACTGCCCCCCAAATTTTGTTTAATTGATAAATATAAAATTTGTGCGAGAAAAACATGGAGATCCTTTGGCCCACATCTCAACATTCAAAAAAGAGTCTAGGGGGAAAAAAAACACAAAAGCAATGGCAAGTGGTCATTGTTATTGTATATTTTGCAACATCACTCTTTCAGTAATCACATCCAAAAATGTATTTACTTTTAACTGAAGAATTGATTGGACTGGCTTTAAAATTTGCAATTTTGTCAAAAGAAAAACATCACAATTCCATTGCCAATGTTGAAAGAAAAATTACAGAAGTTCTTTTGTTCTGATCATTCACTACTGAGCCTTTCCCTGTATGACTGAACTCCCAAATTTAATATTTTAATGAAAGAGTGGGAGAGCACTGGCATGCTGCAGGTGGTTTCATTTTGCTGTCCAATTCCACTTAAAAATTGTTGACTCTCTTCTACAAGAATTAGGAAAATAAAAAATAACTAAAATAGAGCCATAAATTCAGCAGATCTAAGACACGTGCATAAATAAGAGGCTGAAAATGATATGTGCTATAGGGAAGACAGGAACTTCAAAGCTCAGAGGAGGAAGAAATTCTGGTAGGGTGGTTGGTCAGGCAAGTTTCAGAGAAAACTACATGTGAATAGAGACTTGAAAGTATGATGGGTGAGAAAATTACATACTGAAACCAGCAGGGGAAAAAATGTGGAGAGCATTCTCAGTGAATAGAGAGTAACATAATAATAATATAATTTTGTAAAACTTATGACCAAGAGAAGGGTGTGTAGGAGATAAGACAGCCAGGCAATGGACAGTCAGGGCGGGGTCTATAATTTATATATGGGCTCTTGGACCTTGGGCCTCTGACAGGGCAGCTGCTGTGACCAATGCTGGGTAGGATGCTTTAGACTGGCCAAATAACTGGAGGCAGAAAGGCCAATTAGGTTTCTAACCACAAGTCAAGAAGAAGGGGAATCTGAAATAAGAGGATGGCAGGAGAAGGGAAAGAAGGAACAGATGTAAAAGACAATTCAGAACCGGAGCTGACAGGACATAGTGACTGATTACACGTAGGGAGCAAAAGGAAGGGAAGAGTTGAAAATGACTCAGGGGTTTCCTGTCTGGAGGACAGGAAGAACGGAGATGGCAGAAAAAGAAGAGAGAAGGTAAAGAAGGATGCATGTGCATGACTGTGCGTGTGTGCAGTGCAGTGTGATACGGAAGGTGATACAGAGTTCAGTTGTTTTACTTACCAAACAACATATCTGAGTGTCTTTATACAAAAGGTACTGTGTTGGTCACTGTGGAGAGTACAGTGGCAAATGAGACCTCACTGTGTTGAAAGTAAAACATTAAATGCCTTCTAATCTTAGCTGCAAAAATCCTAAATTTGATTTTCATACACACACACAGAGAAATATAACTCAAAGCCAACTTCTTCCAAGCCTGAACTTTTCTCATAAACATGGTCCAAGACTATCCCCTAAACTATCATAGTAAATGACACTGCAAAAAACCAGCCCAAGTATTTTAACACTTGCAGTGCTCCAAAGGATAACAGATGGTGGAAAAAGCTCTTTGGAATTGCATGGAAAGGCAGAGTGAGAAAAATCAAAGAGACAAATGAAAGATTTTCATTCTCTTCCCTGATTCTCCATATCCTCTGCTCTTTAATGTTTATCAGTTCAGTGTACCATTTACAATGAGGGAGATAACAGAATCCATCTTGGAATCATTTGTCCATAGGCACTCATTATTCAAATCAAATCATAGTTCAAATCAAAAGAAGGCAATTTGTATCAAGATTCAATAATATAACACAGAATTATGCATTATAGTAGACCAATGACTTTTATAAATAACTGCCTCTACCTTCAAGAAGTAAACACTACAGGTAGGGAGATGAGATACAAAAGAAATTATAAAGGCAATGACTTTTTTTTAATCAACTGAGGCAAACAAAAAAAACACATCCAAGATGGCCCACAATTTATTAACAAATGACTAGTATACTTCTAATGTACTGTAGCAGATTATCCTTAAATTAAGTATCAACCCCCCTTTCTGCAAGCAAAACAAATAAGAACCTATTTATTTCATACATGAGGAAGCTCAAATGCAAAAAAGTACATTTTTCTAGGTCTATCAAATTTTATATCTTCCATGAATTTGGACAATATATAAGTCACATTTGTGACTTACTCACTGATTATGTATTATGCCCACAATAGTCCCTCCTAGAGTGAATTCTTTAAATCAAAAAACCTATGGCATTCTTATCTTCTAATCCCTCCAGAGCATAGCCCAGGATTGAGCAAGAAGAGAGCTGAGGGTCATTGGATCCCCACTTGGATCATTGAAAAGGGTTACCGACAGCCTCTGAGGAAGCCTAGAGCACAGGTTCTGGAGTCAGACTGCTTGGCTTGGCATGCTGGCTTCACTAGTAATGGATGCAAGTACATAAGCAAGTAATTTACATATCTATGCCTCAGTTTCCTCATTTGTAAAATGAAGATAGTAATGGTAATCTATAGAGTTTTGTAAGGGTTAAATGCACATGCAGTGCCTAAAATAGAATAGAATAAAATTGCAGCTAATTGTCACCACAGTTGACAGAGAATCAGCAAAGAGCTAAAAATAGATACAACTTTAGTTGGTGAGCAGCTTTGAAAATTGAGTTGTGGGGGCACCTGGGTGGTTTGGTAGGTTAAGTGTCCGACTCTTGATTTTGGCTCAGGTCATGATCTCATTGGCTCATGGGTTTGAGTCCCACATCAGGATTCTTTCCTTCTCTCTCTGCCCTTCCCCACTCATGCAGAGAAGCTCACTCTCTCACTCTCTCAAAATAAATAAAGTCTAAAGAAAGAAAAAAGAAAATCAACTATGTGTTTTTTTCTTTTTTGATGCCCCAATATGAAGTTCTCTCCATGGAGCCAGAAAGTCTTCTTTCCTATGGTTCTCCCTAAGGAATCAGAAAAGTGGTACATATTACAGGGAAAGTAATTCCCTAAAGCCACATGCCTTTTCCATTTCTTTACTTTTTCATTAGCTTTCCTAAGGTAATTCCCAGGCTCAAATCATTGGACATTTCTTTCAGTCTTTCCTCTTCCTTGTTCCTTTCTCTGCTACATTCACTTATCGCCAAAGCCTGCTGCTTCGTTCTTCCAAATGGCTTTCTTATCCATTTTTTTCTGTGACCACTATCATTACTTTTACTATTATTAACCATTTCTGGTTTATTTTAATCATCTACTAATTGCTCTCTTTCTCTCCAGGAATGCCCTATTATCATCCATTATTCATACTTCTGAAAGATTCATTATCCCAAAACATTCCTTTCTATCTGGGTAGCTCCAAGTTCAGATACTTTCTTATCTTCCTTCAGAGTAAAACCAGTTTCCAGAGCCTGGATTTTAAGGATATTTATCCACTAGCCCCAACGTTCCTCTATAGGTTTATAGTTCTTGACTCTTTTGTTAAATATATTTCTCCAATCAGATTATATATAGAATGTCTCTTTGCCTAACTGCTTCATTCTCACTCTGAATTTTTACCCAAGTCATTTTCTAAACCTGGGATGCCCTAATCTCTCCTTTATATCTACTTACAATTCATTCATGAAGTAAAGCTAAAGTCCTCCTTTCCCCTCATAGCTTCTCCTGACTCCAGATCACCTCAGCCACAATTACACACAGACACACACAGACACACAGACACACACACACACACACACACACACACACACACACACACACACACACACACACCCTCATCCATCCGTCCATCCATATACTCCCCCTGGCCACTTGAAATTTCATTTACATTTTTAAGTAATTTGTTTGACTTCTGTCACTTATTTGTATTGTAATATATCTTTTATACCTGTATGGCCACCAACTTATCTATCCATCCACCCATCCATCCATCCACTCATACATCTATCCATCCATCTCTCATCTTCCACAATTAAATTATAAACTACTTGAGAGCAGTTCCTATACCTAACATTACTTTGGGAGACTTCCTTTCCTCCTCCATTTTCACACAGTATGTGAAACATAGCTTGTACTCAATAAAGATATGTTTAAAGAATTACAGAAAAATATCAGATAGCATATAATTAACTGTTAAGATATATATGATAAAATGCCAAGTATTACTGGCTCTAACACATTTTCACAATCTCCAATTTTGAGTTAGATTCTCTGTGCTTTCACTCCAATCTGTAAATTCTTTCATAGTCTTATTATCAGATGTTGTTGTAATTAACTGTTTACTTGTCTGTCAGTTTAACTAAGCTCTATCTCATTAATAGTTTTATAAGTCTCTAATGTGTCCAAATGAATGAGTAAAAATGAAGAAATTAATGTAAAAATATAGGCTACATATGTGGGTCATTTGAAATGATGGAAATCTTATTTAATATTACCCAGAGTTAAATAAGACTTAAAAGGTCTATTTCAGCATGTCATGTTCTGAATTTGTCTACCCAATGACCTCAATTATATATTACTAGTGATGCTATCTAAAGTTATTAAAGACAGTCTAGACACATTCACAATGTTTAATATTTGTTATATGCATAATAGATGAGTGCATTCATTTATCTACCAAAATCATTTTTTACTAAATAAACATTAATTCGCTGCATCGCTTGCCCAAGGTCCTGGGCATGATCTTCTCCTTTTATTTAATACCGTCTAGTACCAATGTAGAAATAGCTAGTGAGTACAGATTCTCCTTTAGCTATAAGCTTCCTGTTTTTGCACAAGAAACATCTATTTTCTTGGCACAGGCAGATCGTTCTCATCCTGGACAAAAGACTCTGTAGAAGAGCAGAAGAAATAGCAGTGATTCACAGAGTAGCCAGGCTGGGCCTTGAGGCACAGAGACTTTCTAATAATAATATTGCCAATATTTATTTCCCTTTGTATTCTCTCTCTCAACATGAGTTTTGGAAGAGAGATCCTATTCAGAGATAGTCACATTAATTTTGATTTATGCAGTTATCACTCATCCCAACTAATATTCATTTTTACTGAGCACCTCAGTGGTACATACCAATGATTCTAAATCATAAGAGTATATCAGAATAACTTGGGGAAATTTTCCAAATACACATTTCCTGGCCTCCTGTAGTAGGGAGCATTTGATACATAAGGGGCTAGTGTGAGGTATGGTGTATCATTTTTAAAAGTGTCCCAATACTCTCAATAAGAAACACTAATACATAAGATATAGCCTATATTTTGACTGAATTAGCCAAAAGTATTTTTTTTTCAAATTGTGCCACTATGAGCCCACTGTAAGAGCTTCGTAAATATTTGTTAAATGGACAAAATAATAAGTAGTAGAAAACATTCACTGCTACCTTATTTTTTTTTAAGTTTATTTATTTATTTTGAGAGAGAGAGTGAGCAGGTGTGTGCTTAAGCCAGGGAGAAGCAGAAAGAGAGGGGGAAAGAGAGAATCCCAAGCAGTCTCTGCACTGTCAGTGTGGAGACCAACACAGGGCTCAAACCCATGACCCATGAGATCATGACTGTCAGAAATCTAGGGTGGGATGCTCGACCGACTGAGCCACCCAGGCACTTCCTCACTGCTACTTCAGAATATGTGAATAATATTTATACAGTATTATACACAACTCTCTTCTGTACTTTATCTCATTTCATCCTCAAAAACTCCCATGAGATAACTTGAAACAATTTTCTTCCTATTCCAGAGGAGAAAACTCAGATTTAGGAAGGTAGACAACTTGGCCAATATCGCCCAGCAAGTGAGTACCAGAGCAAGAACTAAAAATACTTGGTTCAAACCCCGAATGCTAGGATTTACTCACTACTTCCTGAAGAATTGCAAAATTCCTGTTAATCATAATATAGATCATCTGGATATTTTGAATCCATCCTATACTATGAATCCAGATACTTGGATTCTAGACCTAGATCTGCCCCTTTCCTGCTGAGTGACCCTGGGGCAATTTACTAACAAAGCTTATGTCTTAAGAGTAGGCCAAGAGCACAGATCATCAAACTCAGTTTTTGCTCATACCATGTGACTTGAGTTAAAGGTGATATTAAAAGAACTCAAACAAAAGTCTGCTTAGGCTTCCACAACCTTAGTTTTTCAGGAAATATCCATATCAAATATCATATGGTCTAAGATTGGCCCCAGAAAGCTGAAAAGATAAAGAAAGATCCATTTAGCTAGCTGCTTGGCGCTGGCCCTAGGCCTAAGGTAAAGGTGACCTAATGGCTCCTGATAGAATCAACAAGATAATAAAAAATAGGATTCTAGTCAGATGCTCAATACAGGAGGGAACAAATTGCTTTTAGCTAAAATACCCTCTATTCATAGGAACAAAAGACATAGATAGCATACAATGGGCAAGGTTCTCCAAGGGCAGGATCACCAAAATAAAAACTGTTCAGAGCATCATTAACAGGGGACCAGGTTCAGTCAACAAGGGGCAACTGGTGAAAGTAATTTATGATTAATTAAGAACCACAAAAAATAACTATTACATATAAAACTCCTATGGGTCTACTCTTACAGAACTAAACTTTTTTAATACCCAAGAAGTTGAAGAAGGAAACTTCTTCTGGAAGCATTCAGATGGAGATGAAAACAATATTATCTTAAAATAGTTAGAGCAGAAAGAGGGCTTTATAAGACTCTAGGAACTGGCAGAGAATGATTTGCATAAAACAGAAAATCATATAAAGATAATGAAGACCATAAAAGCCACACAATTAAAAAAATAACCTGCCACTTCCTAATTATAACCATGAGTTGGAAATGTCAGCATTCCTAGTATTATCTATTTTCAAGTTACTGGCTGTACTGACTTTATTCTAAAAGACAAAAATATATTTTTTGGAACTTTTATTTTCTTAATATTACCTGCTTAATATGATCCCTACTGTAGGCGGTAATAGAAATATAGACTATAATACTGAACCCTTCTTATTGTATATGAAAAAAACAGCAAAAAAATAAAACTCATCACATTTTGATGTAAACATATGGCTTAAAATAGTACAGAAGAGGCTGCTTGTCTCTGAGTAATACTTTCATTCATGATAAAATATAAGCTAAAAGATCCTTTGAATATGGAAATATTCACTTGTTTCCTGGCTCAGTTTTACTCAAAAATGAGATATTTTTCAAAACAGGAGCAATATTTTTGTCTAGTATATATATTAGAATATTTATTTCCTGTAGTGTAGAACACCTACAAAATTATTAAATCTTTCCCAACAGATTATAAGAGTGCAAAAAAAAATCACAAACAACAAACATTTAAAATGGCAAAGTCTAACCATGTTTCAATTTTTACTCAATTTTACTTTTCATCATTGTTTATCATCAGTATTTGAGGTTCTATACAAATTTATCCAAAATAATACAATTGGGATTTCTAAATTCTTCACTTATATACGCCATTTAAGACATGTTTGTGTACATAATAGGATGCTTGAGATTTTATGAGAAAACATGTTCCTACACATTATGCATTCAATACATTCAATCTATTATGCATATTGGAGATTACACATATGACCAGGAGCCTCCTCCCTTCACTACACACCAGAAGTTCCTTTTTTCTTTCATTGCTTCCAAAACTTCATGAAATTTCACTAAATTTCACCAAAACCACTAAATTCCACTTGCTTTATCTCTATTGTCACCAGCAGAGTCTGAGCCACCATTATGTTTTGCCTAAACCACCACAACTACCTCCTAAGATTCTTTTATCCTCATTCAACCCAGTTGTCACACTAGTTGGATCGTGAATCTCCTTTCTTTGAACTGCTTCAAGGCCTTCTCAATAGTTTTACATAAAATCCAGACATCTGAGAGGTCTCTAAGATGTAACTCTTGCTTATCTCATCAGCTTCATCTGTTGCCTTCCTCCTCACGTTTCTCTGCCTTCTTTTAGTCCCTCAACCAGGCTACACCGGTTTCCATTTAAGATGCACTGCACATACCATCCTCTCTGCCTGGAATTCCCTTCCTCTGGCTTTTCACAAGGCTAACTCCTCAATTTTCAAGTCTCTCCCTAAATATCATCTCTTCTCAGAGCTTTCCTTAAACACGCTCTCTAAATAGTTTCCCTGTGTAGTTCTCTAACACTACAAAGACTCAGTTTAGGCTCTGGTTAAAAATGAAGAGTTTTATAAACTGTGTTTGTTGTTTAGATCCTCTCCTCCCACACTCTTAAGTTCTACAAAGACAAGGACTCTACTTTATCCATCATCATATCCAGTGCCTGGCACTGGACTCTGCACACAGCACAGACTACATAAATATTTGTTGAATGGAGAATGAATAGCCTGACTCATTGGAAAGCAAGCAGCAAACTGCTTCACCTACTGCATAATCTCTATCAGTTGAAGAAGTTCACTTCCCCTCTTCTCAGTGCTATCTTCTCTTCCAAAGCTGATTTAACTGGTTTCTACTGAAAGAATAGACCACACTTGAACTGAGAATTTAAGAGAATTTGGAAAATACAGAGTACAAAATATGCCAAACTTCAGGAGCAGAGAACACCATATGGCCCAGGAGATGAAGAGGGGCAAGATCAGGTTGACCAGGGAAAAACAGGCTAGATTCCAATATTCACAGGGCCTCTCCCATGTTTTTGACAGGAATCACTGTATTCATGATGATGTTATATCTGGGGTGGTAGACAGTCTCCCAGTGGGCTCCTCAACTTTCTACATTATCCATGGAACTTCTGCAATCCATTACTATGACAAAATAGGATTCTAGGCATTTAATATGCACAGCCTGAAGTTCATGTCTGGTATGCAGAGCTTAAAGGCATACTGACATAGTGACATGGACTTCCGTCCAACTGTTTATAATTTCAGAGACATGCTTCTATTTATTCTGTTATCTAGTATATGATATAATGTTGATGTTAGATATGTGATTTTAAATGAGAAAAGATATAATGAATATAAAGGTATATGTATATTTCACATAAATTATGGGAAAAGTATATATATTAATATATATTTTCCTCATTATACTTTTGTTTCCAAGGCAATATTTTAAAATTAGGTTAAATATAAGCTACCACATTTACATGATTATATTCATTCTGATCCCATACATGTTGGTCCTCAGAAGTCCCTGTGTTACAATTAATCTGAACAAAGATTGTCATTGCTGAAAACAACCATGCCCTTGAGATCTGAAAAAGTATGCCTATTAAAAAAGTGTGGATATAGCCTCCCTGTCAATTCAAGGCTGACTCATCTGAAACTGTGAAGGAGGGGAAAAAAAAGAGTATGTGCGACACACATGTCCATGTCAAAAGCTTCAATGCAGATGGTGCTCAATGATCCAGTCCAGAATGTGAATTACCACTGCAAAGAGAGCTCATTTCTAGAAAAGAAAAAGTAGAAAGGACAAATACAAAATAGCAAAGTAAAACCCTGAGATTAAGTAATTTGAATTTTTACCTGGAACCTAAATCAATTTTTTGTTAAATAAATGAAATTGATAATTAATTACAGAACTTACGAACATATGACTAACAGTTTTCTAAAAGTAAAAAAAAAAATCATAACAAACCAATTTCTCATTTGTTTCCAAAGGTAATCAGAGAAATCCAGACCAAAGAATCTCACTTTCTGATTGGTTCTTTAACTATACAGAACCCAGACTCTGAGGTTACACTGGTAATTTTTATATGATGAAATTGGTTGATGAAATTGGTCGCACATGTGAACACACACATGCATACACACAACAGAGTTTTAAATTTATTTTCTAGGAACTAGAAATCACAAGTGTCAATAACCTCAAATCATGAATGGTTCAAGGGTGATATAGAACTGGATTTTGAATATGAGTTTTTCTGAATATGTGAGGATTTCATACACATTTATATAGAATCATAAATGTTCAAATAAAACAGAATTTAAGTAACCAAGTATCTTCCCACAAAGAAGTTGATGGCTTCACTAGTAAATTCTGAAACGTCTGAAAAAATTTACAGTAATCTTTTACAAATTCTTCCTAAATAAAATAATAGGGAATATCTCCAAATTCATTCTATGAGATCAATATTACTCTGATACCAAAATCACACAAAGAAATCACAGGAAAACTACAAACCAATACGAGTTATAAATATATACACAAAAATCATCAACAATAATAGCAAATCAAATAAAGAATCATAAAATGGATAACCAAGCAGGATTTACCCAGGAATGCAAGATTGGTTCAACATATGAAAATCCATCAAAGCAGTACACAATGTTAATAAAATAAAGGATGAAAAGCACATTATCATCTCAATAAATGCAGAAAAAAGATTTGAGAAAGTCCAATACCTTTTTATGATATGAACACTCAACATACTAGAAATGGAAAGAAACTTCCTAAACCTGATTTAAAAAAAACATCTACTGATACTCCACAACTAACATTGTATTTAATAGTGAAAGCTGTCTTCCTAGGATCAGGAACAAGATATGTGTGTCTGCTATAACCACTTTTGACAACTAGATGTCCAAAGTGCCAAAGAATGAAATTGGATCCCTACCTCACACCATATATAATAAGTAACTCAAAATGGATTAAAGATCTAAATATAAGAGCTAAATCAATAAAACCCTTAGAAGAAGGATTTTTGGATTTCACAATAGTTTCTTAGCTCTAACAACAAAAGCATGAGTAACTAAAGGAAAAATAGATCATTCGGACTTCATTAAATTAAAAACTTGTGCTTCAAGGTACTATCAAGAAAATAAAAAGACAACTCACTAACTGGGAGAAAATATTTGCAAATCATTTATCTGATAAGGATACGGTATCAATTACATAAAATGAACTTTTACAACTCAACAATAAAGACAAATAACTCAATTAAAAATGGACAAAAGATTTTGATCAACATTTCTCCAAAGAAACCAAATACAAATAACCAAAGAGCAAATGAAAGATGCTCAACATGATTATTCATTTTAGAAATCAAATCAAAGCCACAATAAGATAATCTATTCATACTATTCACTTTCACAAGAATGGCTATAACAAAAAAGACTAAGAATTCCAAGTGTTGGCAAGGAAGTAGAGAAATTGGAATTCTTTTACATTGCTAGTAGCAACGTAAAATGGTGCAGCTGCTTTGAAACCCAGTTTGACAGTCCCTAAAAAATCTAAACATACAGCTACCACATGACTCAGCAATTTCATTCATAAGTTTATACTCAAGAGAACTGAAAACATATGTCTACTCAAAAAATTATACATAAAATGTTAAGAGCAGCTTTATACATAATAGCTTAAATACTGGAAACAATCCAAAGGTCTACTTAAATGATGGTCAGACAAACAAAAATGTGGTATATACATACAAAGTATTACTTGGCAATAAGAGAAATGAAGTATTGATATATGTATAACAAGGGTTAATCTTAAAATATCATGCTAAATAATAAAGCCAGACATAAATAGTCCATATATTATATGATTCCATTTACATGAAATTTCCAGAAGGGGAAAATCCATTGAGAAAAAGTAGATTAGTGGTTGCTAGGAACTGAGTTTTAAAAAGAATAGAGAAATGACTGCTAATGGATAGCAGGTTTCTTTTTGGGGTAATCAAAAAGTTCTCAAATTACAAAGAAGTGATAATTGCACAATTTTGTGAAAACCACTAAATTGCACACCTTGCGAGGTGAATTGTATATATGGTATGTGAATTACATGTTCATTTTAAAAAGTAGGCAGTCACCAACAAAGACAAAGCAAAACAAGAAAGACTGAATTATGATACATATACCTCTATGGATTCAATTTATTACTGATAATGTCACCTTCCACCTGATAATGCAAACAATGTCTAAGCATTTTTTTTCTTTGGGTATACATTCATTTTTTGGATTTTTACTTCCAAATTCCAACTTCACCAGTACTAGTGACCAACCATTCCAATTTTCCCAGAACTGGGCATGGGGGTTGGGGGTAAGTTCGGGGGACTCCCAGAACATGGGACTTTCAGTACTAAAGCATGGATAGTTCCAGGAAAACTGGGACAAGTTGTCTTGCATGACCTTCCATAATTGACTTAATTCCTCTGCTCTTTGTTGCAGTACAGTTGATACCCTTTACACTGCTGTTTACAGTCTTTCCTTCTAACTCTACACTTTCTTTCCAGGCTATTTCATTTGTCCTAATGGTTTTTATTATAAAGTAATTGCTCACAAATTAGTATATCTCATCTAATCCTCTCCTGAGTTTGAGCTATGAATAGTCAACTGTCTTCTGGATGTTTTAATTGGAAAGATCTTTGGCCACTAATACATAAGTGTAATGCTAAATATAAACTTGTTTTCATGCCTAAGTTAACTCTCTTCTTGATTTTATCACATTCACCTAATCTCTTGAGCTAAAATGAGTTATCTCTTCTCATCTTTGCTTTATTATTACATCTAATGAATCAATATTCTCTAATTATACTCCCTGGGAAATTTCCTCAAATCTGCCTTACCTCCTGCCTCTCCTACTTATTCCTGCTAACATCTAGGACTGATATTGACGTATAGACAAGAGTTTCTCAGACTTTTAAAATCCATAATCACTTTGAAAAACTCAAAAACCCATAATAGTGTGTCAAATTTCAAAATACAGTATTAAAAATAAGACCTAAGAGAAGGCACAATTATTTACTTTTCCCAAGTTAGACAAATGTCTTGTTCCCCAGAGATTCTGATGCAGCACTTCCTACCTCCTTTCTTTCTTCTCTTTCACACACAAAACCCACACTCACCCCGACACACATGAACTCCTATCCACCCACACAACCATGCAACACACAAACATACACACATGTGCTCAGGTTCTAGTATTGAGCACATGTTTTAAATGACTCCAGCACAACCTGATGTTTGGGCCTCTGGGCAACTAACTGTTCTCTCCATCTGGAAAACTATATTCCAAAACTGCCTACCTACTGAACTATTCATCTTTCAAAATTTATATTAACTTATGCAGATTCTTAAATCCTTCCTTGACCACAACAACACCAAAGGGAATAAATCATCTTTTAACTTACTACACTTATCATGTAGTATTTATAATTTATTTGATTATGTAACTGCCACCTCCAACTTGAGAGAAAACCCTTAATAAGAGACAGGAATTCTGTCTCATTTATACTTATACTTGAGGAATAGCAGGCATAAGACTCAATTTGTTGAAATTCACCATTATTTTTGATATATTTATTACTTTGATTAGTGATGACAACTTATGCAGCATATCTAAAATATGACTAAGTGACATTTTACTAAACACTGAAAAAGAATCTTTGGATAGTTTTACATGCAGTTATCAAAAATATAAAGCATATTGATATGTTTATCCATCAATCTAGACTTGCAAGTAACATAAGTATAGTCACTCTACTTCCTCTCTACCTACCACTCTCCCTTTTCCTACACAGTCGAGCATTTTGAAACGGTCATGTACAATCACCATTTCCTTTTCCTGACTTCTCATTTCCTTCTGCACCTATTGAAATAGAGTATTTCCACCCACTTACATATTAAAACTGCTATAACAAATGCCTCCAATGACTTACTTCTATACGGACAAATTCAAAGGATATATTTTTTTTAATCTCTGAAGTTATTAACTTATTTTCTATTGTATTTGATACTACTTGGAGATTACCCTTCAGCCCCTCTACTGCCTTGGCTTCTGGTTCTTCTACTTCTTTATTTCCTAGCTGAGTCATGGGATCCTTTTCCTTTACCCATTCATTATGCACTAATTTCACCTAGGGCTCTATATGCTATTTTCTTCTAACTATATATATTTTGGTGATGTCATCTACTTTCCCATTTAACTGAGCATTTCAGGTTCATGTACCCAACTATTTCTTGGACCTATACCCTAGAATAAAGCACAGGTACCACAAAATCATTATATCAAAATCCAAACTCCTCACTGCTCACCTACCTAGACCTACTTTGCTGCTTTAATTCCACTTTTCAGCCAGTGGCCCTTAATTACCAAATAATTGATATGATAGTCCCTCTAAATTCTTTCCTTACAAAACCATATTCAATTGACAATCAAGCACTGCCAATGTGACTCCTTACTCAGCTCTTGAAATGTTTGCTTCCCATACCTTCTGCTACTCCTATAGGGAGGTCAAGGCCTTATCATCATCTTTCTTTGGACTATTACAACTGTCCATTAATTGATTTGCTTATTCCTAGTTTTGCCCACATCGCATTCATATTCCATTTTCCCCACTTCTGTCAAAGTAATATATATTTTATATACCTACACACATACATATAATGCAAATCTGACTAAGCCACTCTCCTAATTAAAACCCATTAGTGCATCCTTATAACTAAATACAGTTTTCATTAAATTTTATATTTTTACTCAATTATCAAACACAGAAATCTAAATTCATCCTACCTAGGATGCTTTCTTGGATTTTTCTAATCTCTTCTATTCCACTCAAATTAAAAAAAAAAAAAAGTAGACTTTATTGATTTTCAGACCCAGTGATAGGTTGTGACTCACAAATCTAAAAACACTGACCTGCAGGCTAAAGCCCATCCTTAATCCCCACCCCATTATTAATTATTGCTCTTTTCTTATCAACCTAGATAGGCACATATGTGGATATGGAGAGCTCAAATTACAAACACACTATAGAGAATCAGCAGGATAAGGAATGGATTGCAAACTTTAAATTCTTAAATTTACCTAAAGAGGGGTTCACTATTTTAATTTGAAAACTTTGGGTGAACAAAGAGTTGTCAGAACAGAGGATTCAAAGGGACTACAGTTGCTTCTTCTTGGCTACTATACTCAGAGGGGCCACCAGGAAATTTCCATTAGGTGCAAGATAAATTACAACAGATTTCTACAACTCTTAAGCCTATGGTAAGTAAAAACTAAATAAAGAAAGTTATCTAAAGTCTTGTTGGGAAGGATGACAATTGCTGTTCCATATCTAATAATTCCAACTTAAAGCAGACATTAGAGTGAGAGGGATCAATTAAAATGGAACCTCAATATGTGGAATATAACATTTTAAAGTCATTATTAATTCCCCAAAGAACTTTCCCAGTAATAGCTTGAATCCTAATATAATCCTAATATAAAGTAAAATGTTTTGTAATGCCTAGAACTTAAGGTAGGAGGTAGAGCTCAAAAGCTTCCCATGAATTATGAAGGAAAGTTCCATCATCAGGAAAATGGCTTTAAAGCAAGAACATTTATAGAAAAAAAATTCAGCAACATCATTAGGAGTACTTCTTCCAACTTTGTACTTGTTTCATTGTACAGTTTCAAAATAAGTCATGTTTTACTATATTTAAATCAAAATTATTTTTATTCCTTGAAAAGTAATGATTAAATGTAGAAGGTGATATTCAAGTATACTTATTGAGATAAAATCTATAATTGATCTATTGGGCCTCTTGATATTTATTTACCAAAATTTTATTTCCTAAGACACAAATAATTTTAAATGATTTGTGACTGAATGTAACTACAAACTATAAGCATTTAAATGTATAATTTAGTCTTTGCCAATGTTAATAAAAACTTGTCATGGCAAAAGAATTAAACAAAAATTTATTTATCTTCTTACTTTTTACAATTTTATCACTTTATTTTGGTTTATGTCAAAGACCTCTCAAGTAAAGAAATGTATAGGAAACCACTCTTAGGACACATTTCTTCAAAGGCATTTGATAAAAACCTTGGAAGGAGACATTTCCCAGTAGCAACCACTTGGCTGTAATGGTTATGCAGAGTATTGTCACTGCTGAGACAATGTTAAGGGAATGTTTAATTTTTCTTACTAAAAGCATAATTCTATTCAGAAGACTGAATATATCCTGTTAGTCTGCAGAATTTTAAAGCTATTGACATTTTATCTCATCAAAATCCATATTCACAACTCAGAATTTACTTATTTGGTCTCTTCTCTACTTCCTGCTTCCCTGCTTCCCTTTTGTGTTGATCTTTTAACTCTTTACTAGTATCTATACTTGAGTTTGCAATAATAAAAATGAAACTAGATGAGCAATCTTCTCTTTTAGATTGTCCATGCCTTTAAGTAATATGGTAAGGGTGGTAGTGGACTACCTCTGCATTTTCCTTACTTACACGTTCCTTTCCTCTCTGCACCTTGCCTTCCTACTTCCTTAAAATCTAGGCTCCAGCTCATACACATTCCAAATCCAAAAGGTACAGAATTTCTGCCACCCTGGAACCCCTAAAAATGTGTCTCTTTCCTCTAATTAGTTTTATGCTTCCAATATGGCATTAGAAACATCATTTAACGAAGGTACTTAATACAGAATTCATGTTTCCAGATAACTTTATCTGATTCAATAGTAGTCTTTTTATTACACTTACACGAGTAGTCAGAGTATCTACTCCCACATGCAATGTGAATTAATAAATCTGTAACCAGTGATCTGTGTAAGAGACGACATTTTCAGTCAATAAAACTAATGCCATACTCACGGTGTAGGTTGGTGGGGCTGGTTTTCAGCATTTCTTGGTGTTTTGCAGGCAGCAGGCTTCGCCATGTCCCTGACAACACACCTGGGGCGCATGATAGACAGCACAACGCACTATTAATTATAAAAAGGGTAGAACATATCTGGAAATTAAACATGGTACTGAAAACACAGTCTAACGGGAAATCTTTGTAAGCCCCTTTGATATTAACCTGGAGGCCCTGGAAAAGCCCTTAGAGTTCAATATTTTTGACTCAGACTTCCAAGAGCTCAGTTACACCCAAATAAAATCTGTGCTAGCCTCCTTATTTGATTTTCCTTTTAGCACCAATAAAAGAATTGTTAGCAATTTTCCCCATAGAAGAAATGCTACTGAAAGCTTTGGACTTGCTACATGTTGACATCTGAAAGCTTAAAAATATGAACAGCTCTTGTGTTGATATGTTAAAAGATGGGCAGGATTTTCTGTCGTTCTGGCTCTTTTACTATAAGATACAGACTCCTGTTTCATGCTATTTCATACCACACAAGTTTTTTCCTTTATCAAAAAGAGATCTAATAGGCCTAAAGACATTCTATATGTTCAAAATCCCCTGAAAGTTAAGAAAAGAGAAAGACTAGAAGGAAATGTTCATATATAATGTATTTGTGTGTGTACGTGTACAAAAAATAGAGAAATACATCCACAATGTGAAAAAAAATATATAAAAGGTTTTTTGTCTTGAGTCTTCCATTACAGGATATATAAATGCAAAAGGACAGACAATATAACAGAGCTCTAAAGGGCAGCAGAAGATGCTCTCACCCATGTGTCAACAGGGCATACTGAGCATTGAAGGGATTCATTGGCAGAAATTCCAAAACACCCCCACCTGAGGCTGTACTTGGATAGCTCAGATATCCCTTCACCTCAAAAGCTTTAAAAAATATTGCGTTGAATAGGGGAATCGTTGGTCACAGAGCTGAGACCCCACATCTAAGACTTTGCTGAATGGAAAAGCCCCTTAGGACCCAGCATTCTCAAACATAAATCTGATTCTTAACAATTTCCATGGAGGCTTCTAGGAAGTTTGACTACACTACTAATTTTTAAGGCCAGTCATGTTTTTCCAGAAGTGGATCACTGGTGGCAGATAAACTTTTCCCAGAGCTAAAGGCTGCATGGCAAAATTCTCCACTTCTGAAAGAAATGATACAGGGAAACGTGGACACAACGCACAGAAACGTGCACACACACATACTGCTCATTCTAAACAAGGTCAGTAAGACTTAGAAATCAATATGTAACGTGACGAGAAAAGAAAATGGTATCATTTCAAAGCCTCAATATACTTCCTTGCTAGTATAAAAGTAAAGAAATGTGGCATTTTTCAAGAACTAATGCTAAACTCTTAATGGACTGGTCAAGAGAGGACTCAAAAACATCCACGGGAACCACAAAGCCTTCTGTTCTTCTTCCAGTTTCATGAAAGATGAAAGCCCTAGGGCTAAGGGAATTAGGGTTAAAGGAATATTCAAGAAGGCACTCTTTAGGGGGCGCCTGGGTGGCTCAGTCGGTTAAGTGTCCGACTTTGGCTCAGGTCATGATCTCACGGTCGATGAGTTCGAGCCCTGCATCAGGCTCTGTGTTGACAGCTCAGAGCCTGAAGACTGCCTCAGAACCTGTGTCTCCCTCTCTCTCTGCCCCTCCTGCACTCATGCTCTGTCTTACTCTGTCTCTCAAAAAAAAATAATAAATGTGAAAAAAATTAAAAAATAAAATAAAGTTTAAAAGAAGGCGCTTCTTAGGAAGAAATAATGTCCTGGGATTTCTAAGCTCCGAATGTTAGTCTAACTTACACAAAGTACAATGCTCAGGAAGTTACATTTCATCGCACTGGAAGATCTTTAGAAATTCTCAGTCAAGTAAAAATAGTACATTTAGCATATTTAATCTACATGCACTGGTTTGTTAAAATATCGGAAATATCACCAACTTTGGAAAAAATTTTGAAGAACTATATCTATGAAAAACCATATGCAACCTTCTGTCTTAGTTCATTTCTTTTTTTTCCTATAGTTTCAGGTATCTATACAAAGTTTTGAAATAAAATAAATTAGCCACTTTAATTATTTGTAATAAATGCAGACTATCAGCCAGCACTAAAGGTAGATTTCTAAGCAAAACTTTTTTTTTTTTTAATCTGAGTGAAAGATCACATCTGTGTGAGAAAACTCTCATCTAATCTCAAGTACCCAGTGGTTTTGGTGTAAAAGCACAATAGCTGACATACTGCTTCTGTCTATACAACTATATAATCTCTCAAATAAAACCTTTATTTGAATTTCTGAACTTTAAATATCCGATAATGAAAACAAATACATCAACACTCAAAACATTCAGTATTTACAACTGATATATAATTTTGAATATACTTAATTAATATACTTAATTTTTAAAAAGCAAGTAAACATATTTTTCATACTAACATGTATTCTGACCACAGGACTACAGTGATATAGCTGGCTTCTAAATCTGTGTTTTCAGAAGGAAAAACTATAAGTTTCATTTTCAAACAATCTGATGGGGCTCTAAACTATGGTGATATATATTCCTATATTTTTTTAACGTTTATTCATTTTTGAGAGAGAGAGACAGAGCTTTAGCAGGGGAGGGGCAGAGACAGAGACACAGAATCCAAAGCAAACTCCAGGCCCTGAGTTGTCAGAGCCCCTGTATTCCTACATTTTCTAATTTGGCATCTTTTTAGCAGGACTTTTTTCTAGATATAAGAAAAAAAGATTAAAAAAAACCCCTATGTTTAGATACATTAATAAGATACATAAAAAAATAGTGGTGCATGGGTGGCTCAGTCAGTTAAGCGTCTGACTTTGGCTTAGGTCATGATCTCATGGTTTGTGGGTTCAAACCCCGCATCAGGCTCTGTACTTACAGCTTGGAGCCTGGAGCCTGCTTCAGATTCTTGCCTTCCTCTCTCTCTGCCCCTCCCCTGCTCATACTCTGTCTCTCTCTCTCAAAAATAAACATTAAGAAAAAAGATACATAAAAAATATAATACGCTAATAAGATTTTTGGTAGCCTGTGTTGATTAACATTTCTCTTTTTTTGGATTAACATTTCTTTAAAATCATAATAGGAATTGTTGTGTCTGGCATATCACAGTTTAGAGGGGTAAACTGTTAATAGTTTTGACAGTTCTAATATGTAGAAATTGTTTAGTACCAGCACTTTCTATTATCTCCTAGGCATTAAACTTGTAAAACACAGACTTCCTCATACTTTAAGAAACACAACAAACACAACAGTATTTCAGTATGTTGTAGCAATTAAGTGTTTTTCGTCTACATATGATTTATTCCTTCAGCCAGACATAGGGAGGCCACAAACACTGCCAAAGTGCTGACTTCCCAGAATTGTTATGGATCAAGAGACTAGGAGTTCAAGGGGTATGACCTCTTATTCTTTGCAACTGTCTTTAATTCCTCAGGGATTTATCAGACATGGATTCTACACAGTCTTCAAACTGCAAGTGAGCATTCCCTCATCACTCAAGCATCACTGCAGATTTATGCAAATGAGACATTCTGCAACCACCTCTGGGGAATGCTTCTCCTGACTCCACCCTCAGCGCTGCTGGGTTTTATGAATGACTGCAATCAATGCGATGAATGTCTGCCAACTGCCCACTCAACCACTTCTACTCTTCCGTGCACATACACATGGGAGAAACTCAAACTGCCACAAACCTGTCGATGAGGTTATGGTAAGACTTTCATCTCTCCAAACAGGAACTAAATGTGCTCCCAAATACTCAGAGTATGTGAGTTAAAAATCTTAAATGCCTTCAAAAACCATAATTTACATAATTACTTTCTCTATTTTGAGTTTCCATTTTGGTTCCTGTAATCACTACTCACCCCCCTTCACCCACCTGCAAAAAAAAAAAAAAAAAAAAAAAAAAAGGCACACACACAAAACACAATTTTATGAAACTTTATTTCAATTTGAACTTTATCTAAATTGTTTTATATTTCATGGCTAATGTCAGGAAACTAGTTACAGTGCACTATGCTGTCAAATAGATATGGCATGTTTACATTTCTGTTCTCAATTTCTCGGTTTTTGAATTTTACTCAGATTTCTGCAATCATCAGTGGAGATAAGTATGTTCGAAGTGTCTGGGGATAAACTGTATTTGCGCTTACTCCTCAAGTGTTCTTGTACTAGTCTGCATTTGTCATAAGAAATCTTAGAGGCAGTTAAAACAACATAAGATTGAGAAAATGAATTTTTTTTAAATACATAATCTCCTGATTTGCAGATCACTAATTAAAATATATATAGAAACAAGGATTCTCCAGCAGCCATCTCCATCTTGACTGATTGCAAATACATTTCTGTAGCAATTCAAGCCAAAAACTTTAGACTCTACTCCTCTTTTCTCTTAACACTTTGCGTCCAATCTATCAGATTGGTTCTACTTTCAAAATATGTCCAGAGTCTGACCATTTTTTACCTCCTCCATTACTGCCACCCTGTCTTGAGACATTATCACTATTTACTTGTATTCCTACAAGACCTCTAACTGATTACCCAGCATTTACCCTTGCCCTTTCCCTATAGTTTATTCTCAACACAACAACGAGAGTGACTCTTTTTTTTTAAATAAATCAGATGGTGACTGCTGTGCTCAACATTCTGCAGTGGTTCCCCGGTTTACTCACAATAAATTGCCGGAGTTCTCAGAATATAATGTGGCCTCCTACATGTCTCAGAGTTCATCTCCTACTGCTTCCTCCCTCCCTCCTTGCTCATTCCACTCCAGCCACGCTGGCTGGTTTTCCTTAAACACACCAGACATGATCTTATTTTGGGTCCCTTTCAACTAACCAAACTTTCCTTCCATCTGGAATGTTCTTTCCTGATATTGGTATGACTAACCTCTTACCTTTTTCAAGACTTTGCTCAAATGTCAGTTTTTGATGGCTCTTATTCTGATTATTTTACTATAATCTGCTTTCCCGCAGCTACCACACTCATATACATCCAATGCCCTTTACTCGCTCTACTATTTACTAAAGTTTACTGCCTCCTATTACTGAAATATGAACTGCTCAAGAGGAGGGATCCTGGTCTCTTTGGTTCAATGCCATATGCCAAGAACCTGGAATAGTGTCTGATGTAATAATCACTCAATAGATACTTGTTAAATGAATGAACAACATAAAAAGGACAAAAGCTGTGGGTTTCGAACTTGACTAATTTTAACACTCTAAAATATAGTCATTTAGAATAGGTCCTAGGTAACAATTTTTTGCAAGATTACAGCATTTCTATAAAATATTTACAGAATATAAATTGATTTATGGCCAATAAGTTTTGTGACTTGAATAACTTCACTAAATGTGTTTTCATATAGTTTGATCAAGTTTCATTCGCTTTCTGAACAACGAAAAAGGTATTTCTCACCATATAACTTATTTAGTGGAAAAGAATCTTTAATGACAAGCCATTGCTCAAACCAGCAAGATATCATTTATCATCTAGTGTACTGATATTTTAACAAATAAAACTTCAAAATAATTTTATATGAGGCAATTCTTTAATAGTAAAGAGAGAAAATTAATCTCTTTTTCTTCTGATTTTTCTAAACAGGGTAGGAAAATAACAAGTACTTCTGTTCATCTAACACCAATTAAGTACCAAAATGGAAACAGCATATCTTATTTAATCTTCAAGATATCTACCCCAAAAGGAGATATAATTTTCTCACTTGACAGATGAAGAAACTGTACATCCAAAAGATTAAATTATTTTTCCAATAGGAATGGCAAATATTGATATTTTAAGAAGCCAATATTTTTATCAAGGACTATTTGGCATCAAAGTTGATGTCCTTTCCATCATTGCACGCAGCCCTCTGACATTAACATAGGCAGTCAGGCAGGTTAAATCAGAAATGTAGACTGACCTTAAGACCAATGGCAACACTATGGAATGTGAATAGCAAGACAGGCCATCTGGCATAATATTAAGGGTTTATATAAGAAAAAGAATCAAGAAAGCTAAAAAGATTTTTTTAATTCATTTTCAAGAGAAACATAATACAATTGATAAAAATCTCTTCAAATATATTTTCCAGAGGAGCCCTTTCACAGTGATCTCATTTCCACACACAAATACTAAAAGAGAAAAAGCTGAAAAAATATTACTTTAAAAAGTGAGTTTTTAAAAATTGCATATTCATGTCAACTTAACCATGAACAAATGAGTATGATGACTGTTACCCATAAGATGAAGATGAAACAGTAAAAATTCTACACCAGAAGGAAAGAGTGAACGTTGGTATTTTTCTTGAAAATCCAGATGTACTAATCACAAATCATCAGGGCCTGTTATACCTCTGATGTGCATTCAGGGAATCCTCAGAAGCTACGTTAGAGTAATTTTTATTTTAAAAAAGATGGGAGGACAGGAGAAGCAGGTTCCTAGTCATATGAAAAGGGAATCCAGCTGGACATTTTTCACAATGACTGATGAGGGTTGCTGAACCTCCCCTGAAGAGGCCAGGAAGTTATTCACAAAACCAGACAAAAAAGTATAGAATTCTAAAATCAAGGTGATAACAAGATAAAGATTCTCTACAGAGATTAATGGGTTCTGAGATTAATTCTAAATTTTAAACAAGCAGATTTTTCAAAGACTGATAAAAAAGAAAATGATAGGTAAAAAAATCAAGTCCAGATCTTCTGAATTATTCAAACCTATTCTGTTTATTAGCCCTTATGTCTCCAAAGGCTAATTTTGTTTCCTAATATTGTTTCCAACATTTCAGCAATATGACCAATTAATCCTTTTTTATCCATGGTACTATTTTCTGTTAATCAGTTTCTTTTTTTTCATTCACCAATTATTGAAATATTAGACATATCTATGGATTTATATCTGCTCCTATCCCCCACACACTATCTCATTTAATTCTTCTACTTACTAATCCATGTACATTCTCCAAAAGCCACCTGCTGCCTGAAACACAATATGACTTTAAAAGATGAATCAAAAGAACCAGAAATTTCCTGCCACTAAACCTGAGAGAGCTCCCATTCATTCTTCAGAGGAGGGAAAAATCCATCTAATAATAAATAAGGAATTTCCAAAAGTAGGAAGCAATTAACATGGTCAATGTAGCAGAGGCATCAAAAAGGAGTCCTGAAATCATGATTCGAATTCTCCAGGAGTAAAAAGAGATGGGGCACAAGTGGAATTACGATTGGTCAATAGAACAAGGGGAAGTGTGCAAGGGCAGAGAGAGAACGGAGATAATTAGTGCAAATGGAGACAAAAGCCGGCTTGAAAAAAAGAGGAGTAATGAAGGGAAAGATGGTCTTTTTCATACTCAGAGTAAAGATTCTAGGCAAGGGAACTGGCCTAGGAAAAGGCAGCAGTTAAAGGTACAGGTGGGGGGGGGGGGCGGAGAAAGGAAGGAGAGGATGAAAGATACAGGAAGGAAGGACATGAGAAAGGACAGAATTTAGTGAGAAAGCAGAGTTGCTGGGGCAAGGGAGAAGGATGGCATGGAACAAACAGGTAGGGGATTTGTCTTCAAAATGTTACCTTTCATTTGACCATAACTGCCATTTCCATTTTCTCCAAAAGATTCCTGAAGGATAATGCTCCATGAGATTCATTTTGGAAAGGTTTTGGACAGGAGAAAATCACCTCTTCACCTCTTTTATTTCTAATTGAGCTTGTTAGCAGCAGAAAGTTCTGCTTAAAGCTTCCGCACTTCTTCCTGTGCCTGGAGTAGGGAAGAATGTTTGACGGAGCTCTCTCCTCCCAACCATCATCCACTAAGAGTTTGTTTTCAGTAGGGAGAAGGATCATCATGTCTCAAAAGCAAGGATAAGTGGGCAGTTTCTTCTTTTGTCTGTTGTGTGCAAGCATAGAGGGACCTCTTTTTGCTTCTCCTTGAGCATCCAGCTTTCCTCAGGAAGCACCCAGAGCAGGCCTGGGTGGGGCACAATCTACGATGTTGCTGACTCCACCTCTCTATCTCACTAACCCAGCTCTGCTCAAGCTATTTAGGTAAACACATCCGAAGCCTGTTCAGAGGATGTGGTCTTTTAGATTTAGAGTTAAGAAAACAAAAATGAAACAATGACAACAGCAACAAAAACTCACCTGGGACTGACAACCCACTGCAAATAAGGAGAACATCACAAAAACTTAAATAATAGCTAATTTTCTCAAGTGAGGGAAGAAACATAGTTTGGATCAGTAAAGTCAGCCTGTTATGTTCTTCTGGCACCCATGACAGTGCTTCTGTATGGAACACATCGCTGTGGGCTCCAGTTTCACAAACAAAAGTCCCATCTATTTCTTTTCTATGAAAGAAAGCATATTGGTCTAAAAGTGAGTGACAATGATAGCATTGGGGGGATAATCCTGGATGTAACATAAAGCTATCTTAAAGAGGAAACTGCTGACAGCTTTTAGTTCAATTTCATTAGTAAATAGTTTCTAATACCGCTCACAGCTAACTTATGTGTCTGACAGCCTGATGGAGAGCCACTGGTCTGAACTTGCTGGCTCTGTCCCAAGCCTGGCTGAGTATGATCTCTCCATCTTCAACAACCACCGACTTGAATGGGATGAGAGAGACTGTTTAGTCAGCAATAACATCAAGTTAAACAGAAATAGTAGCACTCTCAAAGAGAACATGTAACTAAAAATTGTCTTGATTAATTCAAAAAGCAATTCAGCAAAACAAGATGAATTTCAAGAAATGTAAACATTCTTAGATATGAAAACTACACAATAACAAAACAGAAAAATAACAGTGAATAATATCAGCTAAAATTTCTGAGTGTCTACAGTGGGCTAGGAGCTGTGCTAAGAATTCCATATGCTGTTAGTCATGGCACCTGGTCATATGTCAATATTGCACTTGGCACTACCCCCGTTACACAGTTATTTGTGAAATACCACAATTTCTTCTCAGGAGGCTCAGTTCATCATGTTAAAAGTTTATGGTGTCGATGAAGTACTTGGTTTTAGCAAATAAATTATCTCATTGTCATTCAAGTTTTAGCAAGAGGAATACAATAGTGATTATTTTAAGTTTCAACCCTTCACACACATCTCCATGCCACATTTCGATGCTATAGAAGAATAATAGATAGTTGTCAGGTAATGGTTATCTACAGTCTAAATATCCAGAGTAAAGAATGCAACTTGGAAAAAAAAAAGGAGAATACAATTTGATAGTTGAGATAAATGGTATTTGTAAAGATTATTGCTAGAGCTTTCTTACAACTCACATTTTTTTCTGCTCTTTATTTGTAACACAAAACCATTGCTCTTTGAATAATGATTTTAGGGTAGTTCTATGTATCTAAGTATGCCTTTTCTCCACAAGCATTCATTCTCCTTCCTCATCGGGGAGCCAGATAGTTAAATAAATATCTACTAAGAGGTCCATAATGGTTCCTTGGTGGTTATTTAAGTGGATTTTAAATAGATAAAATAAAATGGAAAAATGAAACTTGGAAAAGGATTAATGAAATATTTCAGGCATTGCTTTCAATTAATTGTAACTATTTTCTCAACTGATTCACCTGCCTAGATAGTTAGAAAATGGAGCCAGACAGGAAGATATGTTGTATGTGGACTGTTACTTGTGAATAAATATTAAAGTTCTATATAAAAAATATATACAGCATTTATTTTTTATTGTAAGTAATATATTTTTATTCTGTCAGGAAGCCACAATACTGATGAAAGGTATAATACTTGGAAAGATAATCCAGGGAATATGACTTCTTACTCCTTATCGACAAAGGCAAACATTCTCTAAACCCTCTGCTCTCTCTCTTGACTCGCTAGGACTGCCATTCTTGTGGCTTCAAACGGGTGATGGTCTGCGAACTGTCATTTTCAGACTTAACCTCCTATTATCTATCAGGTCTTACATATGTATCTATTTTAATACCTTCCTAACAACCAAGCTTAAACAGACTAAAATACTGAACTCAATATTCCTCCTCTCTCAAACTTCAACACCTCCCAAATTCTACATAGGAGTTAATCAAATCTTCCTATTCCTGGTGTTCATGATCTTGATGCCATTATCATTATCACTTTCCCTAATGGACATTAAGTCATTAAGTCCTCTATTCCTTTGAAGGATCTCTTGAAATTTCCTTTCTTATTTTTGTATACTACTTCCAAATTCGTTTTCTCTCTTGAATGAACTGCTTGAGTAGTTTTCCTCAAGTTCCATTTTGTCCCTACTCACAGATTCTGTAAAAGGGTTCACATTCCCCGCCCGATATCAAATACATATATAGCTATTCAGTTCCAGGCTATTTCTTCAACAAATTCTCCCATTCACTAATCTTTTATTTTTAATTTCTAACATAGCCCATTTTCCAAGTCAGGTATATCTATCTCAAACTTTTAGAACATAATTTTGTCATTTAAACTCCATTCCATATACTATTTTTCTTACTCAAGATTATCTGCCTTCTTTCCCCCTCCATTAATTTTTAGTTCTTTCAAAATTCAACTGAAATGTACTGAAAACCAGGAAGCCTACCAGGCTAAGGACTCTCATTAATCTTTTACCAGTAACTTATAAAAAGTGGGTCCTTATATAGGCAAGAGAGACTGTTTAATAGCTGCAGCTTAACTACTAGAGGAAATTCAAGAAATGTCTGCTTTAGAAACAGGACATGAAATGGAGGCGTGTTCCAAAGCCCCAGTTGGAAAGCCCTGATGATTATGACATCTCTGGGATAAATGAATAAGTACTTTTAGGACACATGCTCTGTGCCATACACCGTGCCAAGTGCTATGATCACAACCTGAAATCAAGTCAATCCGGTCATCAATAATGATGGTAATAATAATGACGTTTACTGAATATTTACATGAACTCTTTTAAGCTCTTTATATGTATTAACTCATTTGATCCTCACAACAACTCCATATGGTACGTAGAGAAAGTAACTATTTGATGTAGCATTTACAAAGCCCTGTTATATGTAAGTTGCAACAGTATTAGTTCCACAAACTGAACTGTATTCAAATACAATTTCATTTCCTTGAAATTGCTTAAATTATTCCTTTTGTAATATAACAATTAAACACCTTCAAAAATAGGTAAAAAGATTGAGTGTAGAAATCCAGATTAATAATGCAAGGAAGGATGCTATTTCCCTAAAAATGTTAAATATAAATATTTTTATTTTGAAGATTAAAACTCTAGTCTGTTATCAGCGACATGAGGAGGGCACTTGTTGGGATGAGCACTGGGTGTTATATGGAAACCAATTTGACAATAAATTATTTAAAAAAATAAAATAAAAATAAAAAATAAAAAAAGAATGAAACTGGACTACTTTCTAACACTACACACATAAATAAATTCAAAATGGATTAAAACTCTAAATGTAAGACATGAAACCATAAACATCCTGGAAGAAACTAGGCAGTAATTTCTCTGATATCAACCATAGCAACCTTTTTCTAGATATATCTCCTAAGGCAAGGGAAACAAAAGCAAAAAGACAACATATTAAATGGGAGAAGACACTTGCAAATGACATAGATGATAATATGTTAATATACAAAACATATAAAGAATGTATACAACTCACCACCAAAAAAATCCCTAAACAATCCAATTAAAAAAGGGGAAGAGGATCTCAATAGACATTTTTCCAAAGAAGACATGCAGATGGCCAACAGACACATGCATGAAAAGATGCTCAACATCACTAATCATCAGGGAAATGCAAATCAAAACCACAATATGGTATCAACTTATGCCTGTTATAATGGCTAAAACCAAGAAGACAAGAAACAACAAGTGTTGGCAAGTATGTCAAGAAAAAGATACACTTGCACACTGTTGGCAGGAAAGTAAATTGGTATGACCACTGTGGAAAGCAGTATGGAGTTCCTCAAAAAAAAAAAAAAAAGAAGAAGGAAATACCATATGATCCAGTAATTCCACTATTGGCTATTTACCCAAGGAAAATGAAAACACTAACTTGGAAAGATATATGCACCCTATAGTTATTGTAGCATTATTTACAATAGCCAAGAGATGGAAGCAACATAAGAGTCTATCAAGAGATGAATGGATAAGGAAAATATGGGGGGGTGTATGTGTATGTGTGTGTGTGTGTGTATACTGTTATACACACACACACATAGTAGAATATTACACGGCCATAAAAAAGGATAAGATCATGCCATTTGAGACAACATGGATGAATCTAGAGGGTATTATTCTAAGTAAATAACTCAGACTGAGAAAGACAAATACCATATGATTCCACTAATGAAGAGAATCTAAGAAAATGAATAAACAAAAAAAAGCAGAATCAGAACTATAAATACCAAGAACAAACTAGTAGTTGCCAGAGGGCAGAGCAGTTGAGGGTTGGGCAAAATGGGTAAAGGGAAGAAGGAGATACAGGTCTCCAGTTATGGAATAAGTCATGGGAATAAAAACTGGAACATAAGGAACACAGTCAATGATATTGCAATAGGAATGCAATGGGACAGATGGTAGCTATACTTGTGATGAACATCACATAATGTATAAACTTGTCAAATCACTAAGTTGTATACCTCAAACTAATATAACATTGTGCAACAAACCTACTCAAATAAAAAAAATTTAAAAACCCCAAAACAAAACTCCAGTCTATCATACTTTTAATGTATATGTATTCTATAATGTCACTTCATGTTCTGAAAGGTCATAGAATAATTTTAATTACATTATCATATATAACTAATGTTCACCTCACTCTTCAGCATCACTTCCACAGTTTCAGCTAGTCATTTTTAGGGTTTACTTGATATACCTCTTACTTACAGATCTATGAATATAAAAAAATAGAGATTGTCAAACTCTAAGACTGAAATTTGCCACTCCTTCTATCCAAGTCACTAACTTCTGTGGTAGTCATGTTTCTGCTATAGGAAACAAGCAACAGAGAATTCACTAGTCTAATTCTATTCAAGATTTCTGACTGCTGGACATTTTTAAATGTCTACTGATATCTATCTTGATGTAACTTTCACACAACAGTCCTATCTCAGCCCTTAAAAAGCTGCATGGAATAAGTTTGCTGCCTTTTACAGGAACCATCTCCCCATATTTGAATTTTTTTAATGTTTACTTTTTTATTTTTTTATTTTTAAGAGAGAGAGACAGAGTGCGAGCAGGAGAGGGGCAGAGAGAGAGGGAGACATAGAATCTGAAGCAGGCTCCAGGCCCTGAGCTGTCAACACAGAGCCTGACACGGAGCTCGAACTCACAGACTGCAAGATCCTGACCTGACCCAAGTCAGATGCTTAAATGACTGAGTCACCCAGGTGCCCCTCCTCATATATTTGAATTCAGTGATTTTGTGTCTCCTTTACTCTCACTTCGCTTCTCTTTCTCATTAGCCCCTCACTCATCTCTCATTAAGCACGTATTCTGTAGCTGCACTTCTTTTGGTTAACAATTCTCTTAAAAGTCAACTCCATTTGTTGTGCACTATTTTCACTCTAGATCCACAGAAAGGAATACAAACTCTAATGGCCTCTCTAGTAGCCAAGTCATATAAAAAGGCCAACTGACAGAACTGATATCCAAGGAAAATCATCTATGAGTGACTTCCAAACATGGTCATATATCAGAATTATCTAAAGAGGTTTTTAAAGAGACAAAGTTCTTGGGTGTTGGCCCAGACCTACAGAGCTGCAGTTTGGGCCCAAGGATTTTCAAGTGATTAGCTTCCCTGGGTGGTTCTAATATGTCCAGGCAGGTGTTTGGGAAGTGGTAATGAAGAATGAGCCATTCATTCATTTACTCCATGGGACAGTCTGAGTCCTTTCATTCAAGGAAGCTAAACCACAAGAAGTCTCAATAACTTGGACCACATTATCATAGTCTCTCATAAAATAGCTCTTCCTAACTGCATTTTAATGTTATACCTTCAGCTTTTATGACCAGTTGATACAGGAAACAGCTGTATCAAGTCAGTATCTGTCTTTACTAGAAATTACTGGTAAGATCACTATTACATCAGTTCCTATAAAATGCCACATCCATTCCACAATTTTTGTTTTCAAAATTTAGTACCAAGAAAAATGTCATTTTTGTTTATTAAAAATACTTACCATGATTTCTTTTGGTCAAGGTTCCAAGAAAGTTTAGAGAAAAACTTAAAACTTATCGTAACAAAGCTGTTGACATGGTAAGTATAGTATGTTTATAGTATCACCTCTTTCTTGGTTATAAGTTTAAACTTCTAATATATTTACTAATATTTTATGTTGAAATCCTTTTGAGAAAAGCAAAATGGAATCATAGAAAGAAAAACGTTAAAAATTTTTTCTTATAAGAAAAAATTAAAAAACTCAATTTTTCTTAAGTTTAAAAAACCTAATATGTCTTACAGGGTATACCCTGGCATGTATGTATGTACACACACACACACACACATGTTTCATGGAAACATTCCATAGGAATTAAGTGTTACCACACAGAAATAAAAGAAAATGGTTTCATTGTCAAATAAATTTGGGTCACATTAAGTTAAACAGGTTAAGCAGGGTTTGTTTGTTTTTTTTCATTAAATAGATTTTCAGAATCTTCAAAATGGTAGTGTTCATTATTCACTTCTAAAACAGAAGCATAATATGTCTTATTTTCCAAGGAATAGCATTCAGTTTGGGAAGTGATTAAATGACACTTAGTAAATACAACATGAGAATATCGATGCCTGGTCAATTATTCCAGATGATAACATAGAATAGCAAGTATGGCTCTTCACACTTCAGTAGGAAATATTTTCAATAGGCTACTTCTTATTCTAAAAGCATTACTACTTTTACCTGAACATAAACAACTACCTCATGTTTTGGCCCAGTAAATAAATATATCACACAACTCTTAGAAGCTTATCTTCCAAGTGACAATACAGTTTAAGGGTACATCCTTTTATCCATTATAATTTCACAGGGAGACGACCCTCACAAGGTACTTACTAATTATTTCATGACTAAGCATCCAATATAAACTCATTAAAGGCATAGATTTTGACTTAAACTAATAATTCTTAATGCAAAGTCTAGAGTTTTTGATTGTTGATTGGTGTTTCTTTTCACACTGGTAACAATGAATATATTTATGTAAATGTCAAGAGAAATGACTTAAAAGGCATAGAAATCCTAATGTACTTCTCTGAAACCCCCGAGTTTGATGTATGAGGAATAAAAATGTAATCATTGCAGTAGGTAGACTATAACTGTCACCCTCGGAGTAAAGAGGAAATATAACAAACTCAACATTTTCATTGTTCATAAACAAACACATTTTATATACTTCTTTTTCTAGCAAATAATTGTATGGCCTATTTTGCCTACAGAGAAATTACAAGGGGTGATGAGACATTTTCTCTAAAATCATGTAGTTACCTTATTAAAATGTTTTGGTTTTTCTCTTATGTATGAAATTAAGTAGTAAATCAACTAAAAGATGTGACATTGACAAAATTGTCTTAGTCTAATCAAATTACCCATAATTTTATTGCTATTTAACTGAAAATGACCCCCTTACTTCAAAAATAATATTTTAGGCTTTGACACTGCACAGTTAAAACTTACTGATCCTTCACCAATGATAAAAATTTAAATATTTTACTTCATCAAAAGAGAAAAATTTTCCCCCAAAGGACACTTTGGGATTTTATTTATTATTAAAATCATAAATATGCAGGTCACACTGATAGAAAACATTTACATTATCTATCTTATATATGCAATACATATATGTATATATATAAATATATACACATACATATAGATATGTACATATGTGTGTGCATATATATTCTTTTATATATATATATGTATATATGTATATATAAAGAATTCTTATAAATCAATGAAAAAGCGATCTATCCTATGAACCAGAGATCTATTCCTAGGTATTTACTCAGGAAAAGTGAAAACTTCTGTCCACAAAATGACTTATACAAGACTATTCATAGAAGCCTTATTTACAATCTAAACTGGAAACAACCCATGTGTTTGAAAAGAATTGTGGTATATTCATACAACGGAATGTACCTCTGATGTGTGCAACAATGCGAGTGAATGAGTGAATCTCAAAAATATTTTATTGGGCAAAGGAACCAGACATAGAGTTCTTGCTGCATGATTCAATTTTTACAAAGTTCAAGAAGAGGTAAAAGTAATCAATGGTGACAAAACTCAGAAAGTAGTTGCCTCTGGGTGGGGAGGGAGTGGGAGGATAATGGGAATGCTTTATGTTTTATACCTTGTTTTAAGATGTGGTGACATGGGTATATACAATTGTCAGTATTCATCAAACTGAACACTTCGGATTTATACATTTTATTGTATGTAAAGTTATCTTAATAAAAAGTAAAAAACAAATAGGAAAAATAACTGATAGTTCAAAGAAAGAAGGCAAAAGTCTCATAGTTTAAGAATATGTCATCTTTCATGCAAGTAGAATGTAACTTAAAATGTGCTTTGGAAAATAATAATTCCAATAAACCACTATGGAAGTCAAACAATTAGTACATTTTTTCAGGGTGAACAATTTATTCCTTTATACCTTGTCAGAATCAAAGGATAAATATAAACACCATTAAAGCTAAGAAATTTGTTTTGTGTAGGAATATTTTTCATCAAGTTGAATTATTATGTATACATGAAGAACTTAAAGGAGCTTTTAAAATAGAGTTCAAGAAAAGGACAAACCATAGTCCCATATGTTTAAAACATTACCTGTCATAAATAATATGTAGATTATTTAAAAGGTAAATTTGCTTCCACTATTTCACACAAAATATTACTTAAGAACAGTACTAGCATTTATGACTGGAAAAAAATCTTAAAACTGATATGTTGAAAGACTGTCTACATTTTGTGTAGAACTGAAAATATATCTTATGCCATATGCTTTATGACATTTATTTTCTAAGAAATTCTGAGCATTAGTTGCAATTTCTAAGAGAAAAAAGGCTTTAAAAACTACTTTTATTAGAAAAATACTGAAAAATGCAAAAAGTCTTGAAAATCACATCAATTCTTATTACTTAAAAAATATCTGGTCCCTATCTGAAAGAGTTCCTAGCAGTAACAAATGAAGTACTGTATTTAAATTGCACTGAAGACACTCAAGCATTATCAAATTGTACAGTATTGTTTTAACATTGTATTCTTTTACCCCACTTTTAATATCACATTGGAAATAGAGGCATTCCAAAATTGTTGTAAGAATGCTGTTGAATACATATCATCATCATTACCAACATGGTTACGTGGTTGATAACAGGTGGCTCTGAGGGCAAGGAAACAAATAACCTTCTGCAATTAGGGGATATATAACATAATAGCCACATTGAATCTGGATTATGACTGAAATAGGAAAAAGTCTCCATTTACCATGTTATCAATCCACTAAAGGAACCATCTAAACAGTCCATCACAAATCAGGATAGGGAGCAAAAATACAAAAACAGTGTCCTAATCTTCATATATGCTTATTTTGATATCTCATGTCTTCCAGTCTTACCACAGTCAACTAATCAACAGTGTATTTGATTTTTGCATGCTGATTTTAAGAAAAAAATCAAACGCCAAGTTTCACAGCTACTTACAGTGTTTCTGCATTTTACATATTATCTAGACTTCTAGCTTTCTTTGTAAAGGCAGTCCAATAAAATATGTAAACACGAAAAACAAGTATGCTTTAGACATTTCTTACTTTTGAGTTTTATTTCTCTTTTTTTCCTTTTTTTTAAGAGGAAGTTTGTGTTATTTCAACACTTTGGATAAAAAATGCATCAGACGATAGCACTTAAAAAACTGGCTTTAAAGGCAGAAGAGAAAGAAATGTTTTTAGAGGAAAGCTTAGATAACAAGTTTTTTTTTTAAGTAAATCTTAAAACTCTTGGACAAATCATAGTTCTCAAACATTCATATACAAATTATGGAAGGGGCTTCTGAAATTATTCTAATAAGCTTGCAACTGCAGTTTTCCTGATAAGTTGTTTTTTCATTCACATTTTGACTTAATTCACTATCACCAAAACCTAACAGTAGACTCAAATGTCCAAGTATCCACTGTCAGGAGGATAAACATTTAAAATCCAAGGTACTAGTTTCTCCTTTCTAGAATGATTTTCTACATTAAAAATTCTTGACTAGTTTCCAATGTTCTTCCTACCTAGAAGTTTCCACCATACCTACTTCTTTAGGCTTTTTTCTTATATTCAGATACAATGTAAATATAATAAAATTTACAGGGGCAAGGTGGGTGGGGGGATGAGTGAAACAGGTGAAGGGGATTAAGAGTACACTTATCTTGATGAGCACTGGCTAATATATAGAATTACTGAATCACTATATTGTACACCTGAAACTAATACAACATTGTATGTTAACTATACTAGAATTAAAATAAATTTTAAATTTAAAGATATAAAACTGCATATGTGACTTGTACACTGTTTCATTTAAATAATACATCTTGTAATACATTTTAAAAAGAAAAAATTAAAGTGTGTACTTTATGTGCTTTGACACATGTACACAGGCTTGTAACCATCAGTACAGTAAAAATATAGAACATTTCTATCACCCAAAAATGTTCTCTCCTATGGTCAATCCCTTTCCCCTTTCCCTTCTCTCCCTATCCTACCCCATGACAATCACTGACTTGTTTTAATCTCTATAATTTTGCCTTTACATGGAATAATCTAATATACAGTATCTGACTTCTTTCACTTAGCATAATATTTTTGAAATTCAGTTGTATTGTTTCATGTATTAGTACTAGGGTCCTTTTTACAGCTGAGTAGTGCTCCATCTTATGGATGTATCATGCTTTGTTTAGTCACTCAGCAGTTGAAGATCATTTTATTGTGTCCGGCTTTTGCCTATATGAATAAAACTGCTATGACCATAGAGGACAGGTCTTTTTTGTTTTGTTTTAAGTTTATTTATTTATTTTTAGGTGGGGGAAGGCAGAGAGAGAGGAAGAGAGAGAATACCAAGCAGGCTCCACACTGTCAGCGCAGAGCCCAGAAACTCACCAACTGTTAGAGCATGACCTGAGCCAAAATCATGAGTCAGATGCTTAACCGACTGAGCCACCCAGGCGCCCCTAGAGGACAAGTCTTTGTAAAAGTATATTTCTTCATTTCTCCTGGGTAAATAACTAGGAGTGCCACCTTTAGGTTATATGGTAAGTGTGTATTAGTTTTATAAGAACTTGCCAAACTGTTCTCCAAAGTGGCTACATCATTTTACATTCCTGCTAGCAGTACAGGAGAGTTCCCATTACTCACTCCTTAACTGTTGGCTGGAAACATTATAATTGATCATTGTGTATAATACCACATGATGACTTCACGATTCACAGCCATCTGAGTTAGGTTAATTTAACATTATGGAGATTATGAGTTGGCCGATCTCATTTCATTCCTCCTGTATCTCTACAAGTAGAGTGTACTTAATAACTTCATTTTTTAGATGAGAACACTGTAAGCTAAGAGTGGCTCATTTTCCCAAAAGACAGGTGACAAATTTGGAACCTTATATGAGGCATTCTGATTCCAAAGCCCACTACAGTGTGTAGGAAACAACCAGTGATTGCCTCCAAAAATACACTTAATGATACACGTAAAACATAGCATAGAGTTGTTCTCTCTCATTCTTTTTCCCTGGTCTTTGGGGAGAGAAGGAATCTTTAAAAGACTTTTCTTGTTAACACTTTATGCCCAGACCCAGGGATCTAGGAGGTGACATTCCCAAGTAAGCTTACATCCTGATATAGGATACTGAGGTCAGAGTTGCAAGTCATGCCCATTCTTCCATTCCTGCTTCATATATACCCTGAATCCACATTAAGATACTGCATATGTATCTTAGAATATACCTATAAGCACTTAGATGGACAAATTCTCATACTACAAAAATGTCTTCAGCACAGTTTGAAATGCACTTGTCTAATCACTAGGGGCAAGGCAGGTCACTAGGGACCATATGATGGGTGTACTCAGAGCCCTGCTAATTGTCCCTTGCCTCTGCTTTGCAGGCCTGAATTAGCTTATGCCCTCACTCTATTTATAGGTTTGATGAGTAAACTTAGATTCTTCTAATGTATAAAGACTAAAAATACAAGGGGATATAATTGAGCAAAGTCAGTATTCTAGCGTCTTTACATGTCCCCAGGGCATCCCTGCTCTGACAGCCTAGAGGAGTTCCCAGGTCACTTCAGCCTGCAGTGTTCTTTCCTACCTTCTTCCTTAGGTTAGCACTGCCCATCCCTATTGCCCAACTTTCTCTCGTCTCCATCCATGAAATTATTATGGCCCATATAATATTACTAGTAATCAGGCGACTCACAGTTTGGATACCTATTATGTGTCAAGCACTTTGCTAAGTGCATCAAAAAATATCACAACATCCATATCGTCTCTAATTTATATAGGGGAAAACTGAGTCTTAGAAAGTGATGCAGTATGGCCACAATGACACAGATACCAAATTAGGGTTCAAATCCAAGTAATCTTACTCTGGAGGCTTGCTCTGCACCATGCTACACTGTGCCCAAGAGCTCTGGATCTGATCCAAGTGTCTGCTCTGGGTGTAAATATGAGTCCTTAAGTCAGGACTTTTTCTCATTCTGCAAACCTGTCATGACTCAGGCTGTACCTAATCTTAGGATGCTTTCCTTCTTGAAGACCCTTTAAATTTTCTTCAAGGCCAAATTCTAGTGTTACCTCTTGAATCCTTCCCTAACTCACGTAGAAGTTTCATTTTCTATCTTCCTGTGATCTCAGATATCTCTCCGTATCACTCACTTGAGTTGTCTTATAATAATTTGCTTTAAGATTATCTCCTTCATTAAATCATGAGATCATTGAGAGCCACACTTAATTTCATATACCTTCTGTATCATTCCAAATCAACTAAGTTATGTTGCAACACAAACAGCATATAAACCTTAGTGGTTCAAAATAACAAAGGTTTATTTCCCATTGATTTTTGCAAGTTCATCTCAGGTAAGTGGTGGCTCTGCCCCACATGTTCTCATTCTAAGAGGCTCTAACATTAATATCATCATGAATTCCTCAGCAAGATGGAAGGAAAGGTAGCAAACTGAACATTGGCTCTTAAGTGCTTACACTTAGAAGTATTAAAGTGCCACTTCTCTTTATATTTCATTGGCCAAGCAAGTTTCATGACCGTGCCTAATTTAAGAGAGCAGAGAAGTATAATCCTAGCAAGTGCTTGGAAGAAAGAAAACCAGAAATATCTGATGAACACCAATGATATTCTCAGGATTTGGCAATACACATGTGGCCTATTTGATAAACGCTGGATAAATAAACTAGATATTTTTAACCTGACATATTTAAAAACACAAATTGTACCCATATGCTAATATTTATTTTAAATGATTTCTTATGAAATTAATCCCATTATATACTCTAATATCTTGAATATATTCATTTATCCATTTTAAATACATTCACTTAAAATCCTTTAACATGTTTTTAATAAGAGGCTACTGTATGGAGATCAGTGTGTTAGGTACTATTTAGGCTAAAACCATTATAAAACATAATTCCTACATATGTGACTAAATGCATTTAATACATGATCATTCCTTTATTCAGTTAAATTATTGAGTACTTATCACCTGTAACTCACTGCTCTAAGAATTAGATGAAAAGAGAGAATAAGATTCACAAGGTCCTTGAGAGAAGGAAGACAGAAAATAAGCATGAAATACATAAATGAATAAGATAATTCTAATTGATAAGTGCTAAGAAAAAAATAACAAAACTGGGTTTCGAGAAAGAGCGACTGACAGGGTAGGGATGTGTACTGCATATCTTTGGCTTGCCCCTTCCGACCCAATGTCTACCCTGTCCACACTAATCCAGGCCTTGAAGACTCAACTGTTTGAACTACATCAATGGGATTCTTCCCCCTCTGGTCTGGAATGGCTTTGCCAATAGAAGCCATCTGCAGCAGATCAGGAACTAGAGAGTGAACTTGAATGAGGTATTTATCTCCCCAGCATATCCCCTTCCAGATAGTATCCCTGTGCCCCCCTGTTGAGTGCCACAACCCCTGAAATCTGTCCCTTTCCACATAGCTCTATCCCTGGTTTTCTGATTATCGCTTCAGGCCTATGGAGCCACAGCCCTTCACTGTTAATGGCTATGAATTACTTCGCCATCCCTTGCTGCCTGTCTTAAACATTGCCCACATCTTTATAGTTTAGTCCCTTTATTAAGCTCTTTGCAAATTGACCATTTTATCATGCCATCTGTTATAGGAAATACTTAGAAGTCTTGAAAATTTACACACACTACATTCAGACATTCAGATGTATAAGAGAAAACATTGATGTTAGATTTTTCTGTAAGTGATTGAATCTTCTGCATACTCCTCCCCTACAGGTAGGAATAAGTCCCCATCTATATAAATCACTAGAAGTCAGTGAAACATCATTGAAAAATAGCTTTCTTTGTAATCTAAGGACATGAATTTCAGTTCAGACCTTGTAATATTTTAGCTGAGTACCTCTAAGCCAGATATCTCATGATTTCTATGAAAGATAAAGTTCACATGCAATGTTAGGTATGGTTTCTACTGCTATCATTCCGAAAACTTTAGCTTGCTTTTCAGAGAAATTTCCCAACCTTATTTCCCACCTTTTTTCCACTTGAAACTGGTCTCACTGGTCTCCCTACTCTTCTGTCCCACACTAGGATGGTGGCCTCCCTTTCTTCTCTTCCCTCTAACACCTACCTCATATCAACTCCACATTTTCTAAAACTATGACGTCTTCCAGAGCATCTTCTTCCAACTCTCCTCTCCTTCACATCAAGTGTGAGCAAGGCTTCCCAGAGTAGTTGAAATGGTTATGTGTGTCCAGTCTGAGGTACTGGCTGTGGAAGAGCCTGGGGCAGGATGACAGCCGGTTTGCCCTCCACACCACACTGGACGCTAGCTGAGAGGCTGAACCCACAGGAGACAGTGGTGCCTCTTCTTATCTGCACAGTGCTATACTTATACATTTATTTTCTAGCAACTTTTTCTTTTTAAAAAGTATGTAAATAGTATCCCCTTAAAAGTCTAATGCAAAATCACACACACATATAACCTATTAAAACATTTAATGTCTCAGGTAAATTTTTGTAATAAGATACTTCGTAAATATGAAAACAAATCTTAATATCTCTCTGGATTTATATTAATGGGCACCTGGGTGGCTCAGTTGGTTAAACATCTGACTTTGGCTCAGGTCATGATCTTACAGTGCATGAGATCGAGCCCCACGTCAGGCTCTGTGCTGACAGCTCAGAGCCTGGAGTCTGCTTCGGATTCTGTGTCTCCCTCCCTCTCTGCCTCCACTCATGCTCTGTCTCTCTCTGTCTCAAATATAAGTAAATATTTATAAAAAAAGAATGTCAAATTTATATTAATTACAATAATATCTTACCAAGTAATATAAGTAATGGCTAAAGGACCCACAGGCATCATTTATTTAATGCTCTGAATTTTACATAAGCTTGTTTTCCAAGAATATTAAGAAAAACTTATTAATTAAAAAATATCTTGGAGCACCTGGGTGGCTCAGTATGTTAAGCATCTGACTTCGCCTCAGGTCATGATCTCACAGCCATGGGTTTGAGTCCCATGTTGGGCTCTGTCCTGACAGCTCAGAGCCTGGAGCCTGCTTCAGATTTTGTGTCTCCCTCCCTTCCTGACCCTCCCCCACTCACACTCTGTCTCTCTCTCCTTCAAAAATAAAAATAAACATTAAAAAATGGGAAAAAAAATCAAAAAAAAATCTTAAAGAAATTTGCTTTCTTATATTATACACGAAAACTAGTTACAAGTTAATCTATGTGCCTGCATTGAGTAATGTAAAATATTTTAAGTCAATCAGTTTGCAACTTCCTATTACTTAATTAATACGTTTAAGCCATTTAAGAATTTGGATTGACGATTTTGCATTGGAGCATTGCAGTTCAAAGAATGGATCAGAACCTCGACGTTCAAATACCCCATCATGAAGTCGATATGTTCAAACCATTCTGGAAGAAAATAACCATGACTGCTACAATTTTGACATTTACAATAATTAACTGCAGCTTTTGAGAAGAAAAAATTACTTACTGCCTCTATTATACGGTACCAGCTGAGCAAAGTTGGATGACCCTTAAATAACCAATTTTCACTATGCTGCATCCACACTAACAGCCGGCCTTTTGATGTGTACAGAATTATTGCAAGATTAGAATTACTGATTATTATAGCAGTGCTAATTTAGAGCACAGGTAAAATTCAACAAATTAAAGATAAGGTTTGTCCTTTTCAAAGAGTTGCTGGGTCCTAATCCTGGTGAACATTTTTTCAAAGAAATTACAAACTCTTACCCCTCCAAGAGTGCTGGTCTGTGGGCAAAAAAACAAACAGACAAACAAACAAAAACTGAAGTGATCCTGTGAAGTGACCCCAGCTATGTGAACACAAATCAATGACATTATTCTTAAAGGAATCCTATTCTATCAGTCACAAATATCACAGCTTCAAATAGCTAAACCTAGCTGGAAAATGTAGCCAAATCCAAAATTTATTGGGTTAAATAAATTAAATTTATTTAGTTAAAATTTTCTAAGAATAGAAAGAAAAAGTAATAGCTAAAATTTGAGGGTGAAATTTTAATTCTAAATCATTGAAGTTGTAAATGAAAATTAATTATTTATAACTTAGTGTTAGGTAAAGTTTTGTTGTTGTTTTAATAAAGATGTTAATACTATTTTGGGAGTAACTATAGTATGTGAGAACTTGTACAAGTAATCTAGATTTTCTCTTGACTCTTTCAAATACTAGTTTACTAATTTTTTTAATCAAGATCTAAACTCACCTCTGATCTTTATACATGTCTTTTCCTTTTAGTATGCATTTCCTCTGTTTAATACACAAGTCTTTAAATACCTATGGTTAGTATTAATATTTACATGTTTACAGTTAGTATTTGCACACATTTATTATTTGAAAATAGTATTCTAAATTAGGAAAAGTACATTGAGATAGATCATCCATGGATAACTACTCAGAGAGTCAGAAAAAAGTATAATTTATAAGCATCTAATTTTTATATTTAATATTGTTTCTACCTTTGATTCTAAGATATATATTTTTTTGTCCTTTTTATGTCTCCTTACAAAATATCAGGTAATTTCTGATAATATAGCAACAGATAAGACATTTTTAAAAAATTCCTCTAGGGTTCTAAAAATGCTACTTGTACCTGTTTATCGTTTGATAAACACTATACTTAAATGTAGCATTAATAGCTAAGATAGCTATTAGTACCTATTTCATAGTAACTATTTTATAGTTACTAAAAATGGTAACTGTAAACTACACAACACAAAATAAAATACACTGCAGAAAAATAACAAGAATTTTTACACAAGTTTGAATCCTTTGACATCCAAATAAAAAATTTGAATTGCTAGGATATATGTGCAACATATATAAACTAAGTTACATTTATTAAAAATTATATGTAATCAAATTTAGAGTGATCAACTTTGGGTGTCATTTACAACCTGCTTATGGAGTCTAGTCAAGGGAGGATTTAAAAGTTTATTTTTAATCCTCACGTTAATAATAGAGCAATAAACATAGACTCAATTGCCTACTTCACTCAGCTTGGAGCAGATGTGGAGTCACCTGTGTTGGCCTTACACAAAGAGCAGAATATTGTCATGTCCTGTAATTACAGTTATGACAAGGAATGCTACAAAGACCTGCCTAATAGAAGAAACTCATCTACCCTGTCACCATGGCGGTGTATTCTGTCATTCCTTAGTATTCTAAATACTGCTTCCAGAAACCACCTAGAGAAAGGAAGGTAAGATAACTTGACAAATAAGTGCCCACAAATAAATCTACAGGATTCATTTTTCAAAGGTAAGGTGTCAACTGGCTGAAAACATGGTCTTGTGGAACTGGAATCATATTTAGGAGCATAATGATGGGAAGTTACTATGAATTCCCTCTCTGCATATGGGTCTGTTCCAGATCAGGAACTCTGGCTTTGCTTCAGATTGGGGCAGCACCAAGCAAAAGCTGTAAAGCACAAAATATGAAAAACAATATGATGTCCCCCCGAAAACCAAGCAGAAGTTCAAACCAACTGGTAATCAGAAGAGGCTGGGCCCTGAAGCGTCGGTTAGGTATGTGGCAAATGGACTCAGAGCACAAACAACATTATGGAGCAAAAAGGCTCAGATCTATAGACAAGACCTATCAAGTAGGCAAATTAAAAGGCTAATTTTCTACCTAGCAAGAAATAGGAAAGAATGAGCTAAAAATGGGACTTAAAAAACTGCAAATCAGACCCTCTCCTGGCCACAAAAGATTCAAATCATTCTTTGTTCCCAACCTGAGGATGTTACCATAACCTATAGACAGACTGCACAAATGCTCTGTAATAAAACCACCAGAGAGTATTTTGGTAGGCCTCCAGGCAAACTCTGCTTTATAATATATACCCCCCACCCAATATAGAGTAATAAAAACAAGAGCTACTGACAACAATTTTTTTCCTTGACCCAACTCTACTCAAGCTCTTCTAAATCCTCTTCTCGTTAGACTCAGACTTGTGGACTTCCATGTTCATCTCTGCATTATCTACTTTTAGCAAGAATCCTGCCAAGTCAGGTTAGCCAAAATACCCCATTCTCAATATCTGATCATCCTTGATACCTAATTGGCTTCCCCATCTTCCACCATTGCCCAGGGGATGTCTGATTACTCTAGCTTACCATCAGCAAGAATCCTATTAGGTTGGTTTATCCAGAACCCTCTTTACCCCTGATGTTCTCTCTTAGTAATTTTCCATCCAATGACCCCAACATCCTGCTCCTTGGATATAAATTCTTACTTTCCCATGCTATATTTGGGGTGATTCCAATCTCTCTTCCAACTGCAAAAACCCGTTTAGTGGTTCCTATACCTATCACATAACACCTGTCCCTCCCCCCTTTGAATAAAGTAGTCTTTAATAAGGGTCATGAATGTTTTATTTCTTTAACATGACTATTTACTGGAAATCCACTATGAACCAGACTCATAATCTCATTTAATGTATAATATGCCACCAGTAAAAGTGTCAGAAAGCAATGAGGAAAAGTAGGAAAAATGTATACACCTCAAACACATAAATTTATGTAAAATAAGTTACAAAAATATTTTTAAAGGTTTAAACTGATAAGTAATTATGAAGTCATTAAGTATTGACTGAATGCTCTTACTATTTGCAAGACACTTTGCTACATGAATAAGCAGAAATAAAGAACAAGACAGGTAAATAAAACATAGAATGTGTCTGTAATATTTGCAATATACAGTTATGCAAAAAAAAGGTGATATGATTATAAATTTTTCTAAAAAAAGTATATAACTAGAAAAAGAGGGTAAGACATAACCAACAAAATGCAAGCAGTAGTAATCTCTGAGTAGGGGCTAAATTTTATCTTGTCTATTTTGGTTTAGGGACAATATTTTTCTACAATAAACATTACTCATTTTTTAAAAAATTAATATTTACTCATTTTTTGAGAGAGAAAGAGATAGAGAGAGAGACAGAGCAGGGGAGGGGCAGAGAAAGTGGGAGACACAGAATCCAAAGCAGGCTCCAGGCTCTGAGCTGTCAGCACAGAGCCCAACGTTGGGTTCAAACTCACAAACTGCAAGATCATGACTTGAGCTGAAGTTGGACACTTAACCAACTGAGCCACCTAGGCGCCCCAAATATAACTAGTATAATTAGAACAAAGAAAACACATTTATTCATTAAAAAATATAAACAGGCAATTACATAAGTTTATTCAGTGAGAAATAAGTCCACCAACCCAATCAAAGGAGGGACCTGGAGACTGGGAGGACAGTGAAGTGAGGCTTCAATCAATGTTCTTAGGAGAGTGGGCGCCTGAAGGACAAGCACATTTGGGGCAGTTATAGCAGACGATTTATTTCCTACCATGTAAGTCTCTCCCCTGGTTCCTCATTGGCTGAGTACTACAGAGGCTATGGCCTTACCCAGATGTGGCCTATGTAAGGCAAAAAGTAGTCTGACTGAAAAAAATGTACATTTCCTGAGGTAATGCAGGGCTTTCAGTCCCTCCTCCCTTTGTTCTCTGGTGCATGCTCATTGCAAAGCCCCAGAAAAAAGCTTGAAAAACAGAGAGGAGGAAGAAGAACCAGGAAGTGAAGTGTCCAAGGGTTTAGACTCCATTGTTGGAGGCAGGCATTGGGGGGGGAGGGGGGGGGGAGGGGGAGGTCAAATATATTTTCAATAGGTTGTAAACTGCTAACTAGACAGCACAGCTTTTATTTGGTATTTCTGAAAATGCATCATCTCCCTTACTTCTCACATTAAGGCAGTAAAGTACTAGACTAAATCTGCTCTGTGGAAAAAAAAAAGTACATTGATATATCATTGTGAGAAAGAATTAGATTTGTCACAATCACAGACCTGAGCAGTCCAGCTTCAATGTTCCCTCAATTTGACTAAACCTTAGATAAGGTTTCTCTAGGACGAGGCACTCTGTGTTGGGAGCCGTTTTGGGCTCACAGGTTGAGACCCCTCCATGCGTGGGAAAGGTCGAAGCAAAAGCTCCCGCCAGCCAAACGGGCGCCTAGTTTTACCTCTTTCTAAATAATCTTTCAGGCCTGGATTTCTTGAATTGCTCACATTGGCCTAAGGGACATAACGCTCTTTAGTTTTATGGCATATGGAAAAGGGGACCTGGTCTTGATGGATAAAATCTGTGTGAGAGTACCCTGGCCAGAAGTAACCTCAAGGTTGCCTCTTGGGGATAGGTTACACAAATTGAGGCGTAGGCCCCAAGACTCCTTGAACCAAATTAGATTTTCCCTGCAGGTATCGCTCCCCTCAGCCCCACCATAAAACCTCAAGGCACATCTCCGTAAAGCTTCTCTCAGAATTAACATACTGATGGGAAAGATTGTAAAGAGACTTAGGACCTTCCCCAAGGTTAGCCTCGCCCAAAAGTCAGAAGCACTGTTTATCAGCAGCAAATACTGAGCACCTCCCTGAGGTTAACATTTCGTAAATCATTTTGTAATTCTCATCCCCATGCTCCCTTATACCATAAACCTATAGATGACTACATGGTGTTGTGACAACAATGTATGTTGTAAAGAATGCCTTGTCGCTGATGTAATGTCACTCGCTACCTTTAAAAATAAAGACACTGAGACCAGCAAAGTAGAGATGCCAGAATAGACACCAGAATGGCAGAGATGCCAGAATTGCCAGGGCTGCCTGCTTGGTCATCAGATTCCATCTCACTCGTGGCTCTCTCACTTCATTTCGCCCGACCGTCCGTCCTTCGTGGACCCCTAGATTCGCTGGGACAAGGAACGACCCCGGCAACTCTGATCTCAATTTTCTTAGAGCATTTACTTTAGAGAATTTAAAGTTGTAAATTCTTTCTCTGCCTCTTTGAGACGTAAATCTTTTCCCAGCTTCCTGCCAGTTTTACAACCCAGGAATATCTTTTTTGAGGACCTGGGAGCCAGTCCCCTGAAATGTAATCACCAAAAAAGGACAGAATCCCTGATTGATCTCCCAGTGTTTGTGGGAAGGAAGAAGCCTAACTTTCATAAGAGCCAATCAGCAAACATTGGTGGCCCAACAACATCCACCAACCTCTCTTCCTAAAATCTTCTAATATTTTGCATTAGCTCACCCCAGTGTTTGAAATCCCCATCACCACACCCCCACTCCCCGTGTTCTGTTTTGATGGACTTTAGTTCAATCTCTCTCCTCTACTGCAACAGTCTTGAATTCTTAGTCTTAAATATAGTCTTGTCTGTTTAAGTTCACATGACTTTTCTTTTTCTTTGACAGACCATACTTAATTTATGGGCAAATTTACTCTGCTTCAGAAAGCACTCTCTTTGCCCCACTCTATGAGGTTATGTGGTTCAGCCAACTTGGATCTTGTCAAGCAACACCTCTTCTCCCCCTCTCTGCTGCCAAACTGATGTAGTAAGATCCCAAGGTTTCAATGTCTGCAGAGAGTTTAGATTTTTGCTGGTGTCTGTGTGCTAATACTATGCCTACCAGAGTTCCCAAAAAGGTATTAAAAATGCTCCCAGATGGTACAAAAGTAAAATTTTGCTTCATCTTTGGATGGATGTGCCTACATAAATGTTTATGAAAGGAGCAGAGAGAACATAAAATTGGATGTAATTAAAAGCGAGAATTCTAGAATCGCAGTTATAATGCCATCCCATAGCCCCAAACACTATTGTAATTCCTAACTATTCATAATGATAGCCATAACTTGAGTGTTTATTAAGGAACAGACACTATACTTTATGCTTATGCAAGTGGCCTTGTTTAATTTTCACAATAACACAGTTAGGTAAATATGTTGATTACCACCATTAAGAAGAGAAAACTAAAAATCAGAGTTTAGTAACTTGCCCAAAGTCAGTTAGTAACAGAGATGGTATTTAAATCCAGGACCACTAGCTCCATTTGCCATTATATGGTCATTTTAAACTTTGTTTATCTCAGAAGGCCAAATCATAGTTAATATTATTAAGTACCTACTTAATTTAGCCTTGGTAAGCACTTGCCTCCATTAAACCTGGGCAGGTAAGCTAAGACAGAGGAGCCAAGACCCATACTAGCCAACAGACAAATACGCAGATTTCAATCTTCCCTCACTGTAAGTCCCGGTACCTGATATTGAGACTTCTAATAAAAAAAATGTATTTGATCTTTGACAGAGTTTCTGTCACAGAGCTCCAAAAAGCTTGGAATTACCTGTGATAAGAGCAAACGTGTCTCCTGTTATGTTAATCAGGGGACTTTTGAAATGCACCTAAGAATGGGGACTGTATCAGAAGAAGCAACCCAGTGAGTAGAGTGTTGGAACGTTCAGACCCACTCCTCTGACCTTTGGGAAGATGAAAGGAGCAGGAGGTTGAATCCATCAGACCTATGTGATGAAGCCTCCATTAAACCCAAGAAGACATTGTTCAGAGAGCTTCCCAGTGGTGAACAATAGAGACTTGGAGAGAGATGGGCCCTCAGAGAAAGCATGGAAGTTCTGTGCCCTTTCCACATACCTTTTGCTATGCATCTCTTCCGTCTGGCTATTCCTAGTTATATCCTTTTATAATAAACCAGTCATCTAGTAAGTAAAATGTTCTGTGAGCTGCTCTAGCAGACTCATCAAATCCAAGGAGAGGACATTAGAATTCTATAGCAGGTTGGTCAGAAGCACAGGTGACAACCTGGACTTGGAATTACTGTCTGAAGTTGAGGAGGTGGGGACGGTCTTGTGAGACTGAGCCCTTACCCTATGAGATTTGACACTATTTCTAGGTAGACAGTGTCAGAATTGAGTTGAACTGCAGGACACTCAACTAGTGTCAGTGCCTTGCTAGGATGCGGAAGCAGAACACTTTAGGACCACATCATCATTCAGATGAGAGTTAAGGGAACTGGAAAAGTGTTTACAGAGTGACTTCTAATTTTGCTGTACCTATAATAGTTCCTCTTCAGCAAAGGTGGGCTCTCAAGGGGTTCCCATTCTGAGTCAGTCTTATAAAACAGACATAGCCCTGGATAGAGAGTTAGCACTGGGAGGTATTTTATTCCCCAAAGTCAAAGACACCATTCCAGAATTTCTCTAATCTACCAGATAATTCTCTAAAGTAAGGTGTTCATGAGCTTAATTCCAACCACAAAATCTAGGTCAGGTTCCACAGAGTTTGCTCTGTTTTCTTTCTCAAGATAATTCTGCTCATTGTTCTAGCTTACTATTTCCAAAGGGAAGAATTGAACTGAATATGCTGCTCTGCGTGGGCATTTTATTGCCTTTCTTGTTGATTATTTTTGCTTTAGTCGGTATAGGTAGGCAGTTGGTTAATTCATACATGCAGAATTCTTCTAGTCATACTTTGAAGGTTTTTAGTTCCTTATAACCACCCTTCACCATTTCCTTTCCTTCACGCTTGGGAGTGTGCTCCAATGGAGCCCAAAGGACACGGTCACTGGGATTTCTCAGTATTTTCTTTCTGAGATGTGAACTGGAGGTGTCACCTGGTTGGTCTCCAGCATAAACGACCATGATTTTTCAATATTTCACACTTTGCACTGTGATACCTTGATGCTCACCAAAAAAAAAAAAAAAAAAAAAGGATCATATTGAGAAAATCTCCTATCTATAATATTTAAGAGGGAAGGGCAGAAATCAAGAGAAGGAGATTTCAACATTGTGTTCATAGAAACCTACTTCAAAGCTTCAGAATCATGGCTTTAACAAATAGGACAAAGTCCAGCCGGTTCCTGCAGCCCCAGGCCACAACTAGTACTTATTCACCTTTGTAAGTGTGTTTCAGGCTTGGTCTCAGTCGAAAGGATGGCTATAGCAATAAACTGGGAGAGACAGATAAACATATGGGGCCGAGTAGCAACCTGCATGCTGGCTCTTCTCTCTTCCCAGCAAAAGCCAGCTGTTTTGCTCCTGTAATTCACCCACCTATCATGTATGTCTAAACCAGACCATACGCTTTTTTAAAAATCTTTTGTTAATGTTTTATTTTAATTACAGTTAGTTAACATACAGCATTATATTAGTTTCATGTGTACAATATAGTAATTCAACAGTTTCATACATTAGCCTGCGCTCATCACAAGGGCACTCCTTAATCCCCATCACCTGTTTAAGCCATCCTCACTCTCCTCCCCTCTGGTAACCATCAGATTGTTGAGAGAACCCTACGTTTTTGAATTTTTTTTTTCCAGACGGTAATTATGTGATTATATATTTTTCTTCATGTTTTTCTTATCAAAATGATGGCAGCACATATGTGAAGATACATGATACTAAAAAAAAAAGAACATGATATGGAAAATAATCCATAGCACTTAAACGAGGTAAGATTGTGTTCTGACATTTTTAATTGGTACATAAATTATCTTTTCCGGTTTACAGAATAAGATGGGGAAGGAAAATCCATTTGACTTGATAAAATATTCATCTCTCACCTCTGCTTGAATTCAAGAGTTTTCAGTATAATACTAAATTAAGTATTGTCTGGGAAGTGAGGGGGAAAAGGATAATGCTTTAGGTTATTCTCTTGTGTCATGCAGAACTGAAATAAAACCACCAGGAAATCAACCTACCTGGCCCACTTCTGCTTCTTTCTCTCTGAATATCTTTTTTTCTTTTTTTCCCCACACTAACTATAGTTACTTTACTTTGTCTTTTTATTCACTATGCTTAGTTTAACATTGGTCTCAATGTTAACAATGATTTAATTTCACAGAGCTTTAATTCTGAGATGCATCTCATCTCTTTTGTTAGGGGCAAACTAGCACATGTACACACACGCGCGCACACACACGCACGTTAAATCTGGAGGAAAAGGTGGTGTTTCCACATATACAGTTCAGGGCCGTTGTGGATACAGATAACGATGACAGAGGTTTTTTAAGTTCCAATAATCAGACAAGTGTGCAGGCAAAACAACACCATGTGTTGGGATGTTTAATATTAAGCAGCAGGGAATCTGATGCCATTCAACAGCTATCCCTAGGACTCAGAGTCCAGGATCAAAGTCTGCATTAATTATTTTCTCTCTTCTATTAGTAGCACTATTATAATCCAACTGACATCAACTTCCCCTCCCCCCTCAATGACTAGTCTATAAATTCCAGTGATGCTACCAATGCCCACTCACAGTTAGTGTGATGAACAAGGTACTATATTTATCTCAGAAGATAAATATATGGCAATTAAAAGATAATTGGTAAGTAAAAAAATATTGAAGAGTATTAACAACACAACCTAAAAACAAACATATAACAGTACCAGAAAATTTTTAAGTGGCAAGCAAGTTAAATAGCTAGAGAAGGTGACTGAGTACAGTACAGTATTTTTAGGTAGATTATTGTAATTCTTGAAAGCTGACAAACTGTGATTCATCACAACCTATGTTCAGTGTTGCTATGTTCTATTTCCAACTCTTGCTTTCATGTTTGGCACCAATAGTTTTTTAAACCATTTTGATAATAACTTGAAACAAAAGACAACAGTTACATGTTTTCAATGATTTCCGGAAACAAATACCAGAGGTGAGCCTAGGTCAGGTTGTTACAAAGTTATTCTAGGGAACTCCTGAAATATAATTTTAACTGTTTGAGCTAAGCATACACTGATTTTTCACCCTTTTACTCCCACATCTCAGATCTTCTGTACAGAGCTGAGAGAGAACTTAAAACAGTACTTGTCATAGAAACTTGAAGAGGTGGAGAGTTTTCCAGGCACTAATTCAAGTACATTTTCCCTTGCACTACACTTGGAGGTATGGATTTCCCTTTAGTATCTAGTAAGGCCCACAAAGTGAGAGGTCTTGGTTGTATTGCATTATTGTTGTTGTTGTTGTTGTTGTTTTGCAGATTGTGTTTTTATAAAATTATTAAAAAATTAAAAGATATATTAAAGTGTTCCTAAGATTTGAAAGTATTTCCAATATCTAGTAACTTGACAGCAGCAGGTCTGGGATGACTATATTGAATTGGAAATTCAATTGGAAGACAGACCTATGAAACTGTTTTAAAGCTAAATTCACATAGTATTTTTTTTAATCAAATTGTATTTATTTGCAATTGAGGAAGAACTGATAGACATTATCTGGAGGAAGTGGGGCAGATAAAATCCTTCCCTCAGAGTATCTCTTCTCCCTGCCTGGGATTTGGTCCTAAAAAATTCAGAGGTAAAGGAATTTTCAACCTTAACTTTTCTGTCAAAAAAAGTCCACATCAGTTTCCAATATAATCCAGATGGTCAAATACAGAGATGCAGGTTTCTCCACAAGTGAATACTTTGTCTCATAACTGCTATTAATATTCATTAAACAAATACGGTAAAGAACCCATTGTGTACCAGGCACCATGGTTGGTTCTGGAGTACAAAGGTTAAGGGCCCAAAGCAGGTCAGAGTCAAGTGGAGAGAAAAGGCAAAGAAACACACAGGGAAACAGAGTGCAGAGGTGAAAACAGACATACTATGGTACACACGAGAATGCCTAAGATGGAAGTTGAGTTAGAGGCAGTTTCCACAATGGAGACAGCCCCAGAACTTAGTCTACTTCTCTTCCACAACTTTTTGCCATTCACATTCCCAGTTCTTTCTCTCTGTCCTCCACCTTACGCCCTATTACCCCATTCTTTGTAAGTATTAAAAGCACCGATGATACACCTTTGATAGTAAGAAGTATGTATCACTTGAATGTAAGTTCCATAGGGCAAAAATTATTGTCTGTTTGGGTCACTGTTGTATCTTCCAGTACGTACACAGTACAATTCCTGCCACATAAGTAGGTACTCAATAAATATTTCTAAGAAAAAAAGTAACACTAGGAGCTCTATAAAGAGTCTTTAACTTAGGTTCCTTTCCTCTAACCTTTTCACAATTTTATCCACATGTGTAACCTGCATCATATTTATTTCCCCAAATTAACATACTTCCCAATTGTACTCTATAAAGGGATCTTCCCATCTATAAATTATTTTAAAAATCCCAGGCATGTTATACAACATAGATATGTCAAGATATGTATTCTAGAATGATATCCACTAATCCTCACTAATGATAAATTCTTCATTATTATTAGATATAAATTATCTAATTTGCCTGTGAATGGCTATCCTTAAATTTACATGGTAGAACCCACTCATTGCAAAAAAAGGTTGTTTCTTTGGGTCAATTCTTTTTCTATTCTTTTTAATGTTTATTTATATTTGAGAGAGAGAAAAAGAGAGGGAATGAGCAGGGTAGGAGCAGAGAGAGATGTCAGCACAGAGTGTGACCCGGGGCTTGAACTCACGAGAGGTGAGTTCATGACGTGAAACAAAGTTGGACGCTTAACCGAATGAGCCACCCAGACACCCCTTTGGGTCAATTCTTAAAATATTCCTGTCAGACTTTCTTTCTGCTCTTTCTCTTGTAGTTCATAAGCATATGTAAATTAGAGCTTTGACATAAATGCCCTGCATTTAAATATACAATATTAAACAAGTATTTCTCCTGAGGTCTTAGATGGTCCTTTTAAATGTAAACATAGTAACTTTCTGATAAAATTATTCAAAAATTTCTATTTTTGACTGGAGAGAATTAAGTTCCTTAGGGTCCATGTATTTGAGTTTGGTGTTTTGAACAAGACTTATATACAAATACATGAAACTATAAGTAAAAAAAATCTATTCCAGAAGTCAAAAATATTAGTGACAGCAATAAGTAATTTAATTACTTAGGTATTTGTTTCTCTTTTTAGCAGCTTCAAAATCAAAAAGGGCCAATATGTAGCCAATCTTTGCTTTTTATTTTTAGGGAACACCAGTCTCAGCACTCACATAGGTTTTGCTTTTAATCCATTCTGACTTTTCCAATCCTGACCTTTTACCTTAATATAATCTAAATACTTACACCAGGTATCTTGCGTGCTGTTTAGGCTGTGCTAACACCATTTCATTTGTACCTCTTCAGGCAAGCTTTAAAGTGGAAGAGGATAACAATTTTTATTTTCATGGTGAAAAAGAAACTCTGAGTTTGCTAATGAAAAGGCAGGCCCAAATATTTGGGCCTGATTCACTAGAAAATCAGTAAAACATGACACAGAAGAGCAGAAGACTAGGAATCAAGGGAGCTTGAATTCTATTCATGGCTCCTAGTGCCCCAAGCAACCACCTGCTGGGCCTCGATTTTTTTTTTTTTTTTTTTCATTTGTAAAGCAGGGTAATGGACTGACTAATCTCTAGGGTCTTTCCACAAGCAATATAATCCTGATTTTATGAAAGGTTCACAACCCCTAAAATCTGGAAGACTATCATACGGAACATACCAAGCTTCATTGGGTTTAGTTTTTATGACAGTATCTTCTTGTGTGTAAATCATAAATTTATTATCTTAATTTGCAAAATACTCTAATATAAATTAAGATGGAAGATTTCACATTTAAGTAGTCTTGGAATATATTTTAAATAGCAATTAGAAATTTTCTTAAGGTCATCACTTAACATTATTAAAATGCTACTCCTCTCCCTAAAAAGGCACAAAATAAGAGTATTCCTAAAAATGAAAACACTACAAAATAGTAAACAACATACACTTCTACAGGATACCTAGTTTATTTTCTTTTCTCTCATTGAGACCTTTACTTTTAACAACGAGTGTTGCCCTTAAGTTCTGTCTTACAGCTGTTGGTGAGGATGTGGAGAAAGGGAACTCTCTTGCACTGTTGGTGGGAATGCAAACTGGTACGGTCACTCTGGAACAGTATGGAGGTTCCTTAAAGAGTTGAAAATATAACTACGCTATGATCCAGCAATTGCACAACTAGGTATTTACACAAAGAATACAAAAATACTAATTCAAAGAGATATATGTACCCCAGAAAATACTTTCCTTTTCTACATACATATCTTCATGTACTCACACCTTTATTCCCATACACTTGGGACTTACTGAATTTACACAGTAGTAAAATCAAGTCCACCTTAATTGAACAATATTGGTCATCATCTATATAATGTTTTTGATCATTAAGATAAGTTCATAATGTCCTCAGATATGAAATAAAAATTTGCAAAGGTAGGCTGAAATATTCTGTTCTTGTTCCAACAAGTGAATTAGATGTTTCAAACCATGGTTTTACAGTCTGGAACATATTAAAATCATTATTCTTTTACATGGCATGCCTGTCCTGTTAATTTTAACATTGGATATTAAACATGATAACTTTCATGCTTTCATGTTTTTAGCTCTCTCAGTTGAACTTTTTAGAATATTTTCCTATAATTTTTTTTCAATACTTCCTTCCAGTGCTGAACTAACCCTTCCAGATTCCTTTAGATGCCATCTTCATTCCATGCCAAACCTTTCCCCTTCTGATGGGACCATTTTTGGTCAAATTATTTCTTGCCTAAATACAAGATAAGCTTTTAAGAAAAGTATGATAGTTTTCTACCTTCCTAAAGAATGTACTCACTACCATTTTAAATGTCTTTTTTTCCTCCCAATAATCTTCTTTATCATTGTCATTTTCTTTCTTTCCCCCATTTGCATATGATGTAAAATCACCTTACCCCAAAACATTTTTCTTAGAGGAAAATCCACTTTTAAGTGAAATACGATCTATTATCTCTTCAAGTAAAATACACTTTGTTCTCAGTGTGGTATACAAGAGTTTTAAAAGAGTGAAAACAAAAGCAATCTGCTCCCCTGGCAGTCACCTCTATTCTCTGACCATCTTTTACCCTCCTTTGAAGTACCAGAATGCTAGTCATTAATTCATGGAGCCACTATTGATCAAGTGCCAACTGTGTCAGCACTACATCTGAATCTAGGGGTGCAGTCCTAAATGCAAGCAACCTAAAGCCCTCATTGAAGAGGGATGACAATAAATAGAAAATATAAAATGCAACCTAAACAACTTCTATGAGGAAAAGGTACCACAAGCAATTATAGCTGGTAATAGGACCAGTTTTGTGCACAGCAAGATGCTGCAGTTTCTCCCTTTACATCCAGTAACCAAGTTAAGCCAAAAAGTGGAGACTTTCAGTCTCTTGCACAAAATTAGCCTTATGTGGACATGTTCTTCACATATATTAAATTCTTGATGAGAACTGATTTACTAGAATTTTTTCTTGCTTCCTCTCTATTTCTCTCCAGGAAACATCTCATTCAAAACAAGCTATTCTTTTGAGTCGGTGGTTTTCAAGATTGGCTGCACATTGGGACCAACTAGAGGGCTTTACAAAGCTTGGGCCTTACCCTTAGAGAATCCAATTCAATTGACGCATTCTAGGTATCAAGATTTTAAAAATCTATCTTGGCAGATAGAGAAGAACGAAGCACTGCTATCTGTCTAGGAGTTCAAGGCCTTAATGAAGGAAAAGAGCATGTTAGCTGGTTTATGGTATACATGATTGGTTCATAAAGAATACATAGATATAAATTGTTACTCATGGGTGCAGTTTTAGTTTATATATGTCCTTTTTCCTAATTTTCCATAATTCAGTGATCTATAATGAGTTTAACATATCCTCCATAAAATAATTAAACAAAAATTAGAAAAAATAAACTCAAAGTTAATCACTTTAGAGGGGTGTATGTTGAAAAGATGTTATTTTAGCATTATTTAAAATAAGAGAAATGGTAAAGTATTGGTCAAATAAGCAGTTTTACATGCATAATGGTGGATAATATTAAAAATAATAAGGTTATTCTATACACTCTGAATGAAAACATGTTCAGGACCAGGATATCATTAAGTTGAGGTAAGGGGTGAGGATGGGATTTCAGAACAGTTTGAATGAAATGAGTTCTCTGTTATAATTGTATGGGTATATAAGAAGACATATGTAAATACATACAAATTGTTTATATATACAACGAAGATGTTTAAAATCATCACGCACTATGGAATGTGGTTAGGGTTGAGGAAAGAGTTTCTCTTTCCATCATACACACATATTGCTCATTTTTTTAAAAGACAACTGAGCATGCATTCTTTTATTTGAAAACTTTAGATTTCTGATTTCCACAATTTCTTCAGTGCATACTAACTTGTTAGCTTATGAAGCATATGAAGAATCTTCCATGACTTCAATCATAAAACAAGTGTAGAATTTTATATGGGACTGTATCACTTCAGAAAGATAACTGCCCGTATGGCAATTTATAAATGCACTCTACTTATCTGCCAACTTAATCTTTAATTTTCAAATGTGATAAACTGGTGTCTAATTTTGGTTTTACTATATAAATTTTTGTGATAACGATGCCAAGACATTTCACCATTAGCCCCAGAATAAGAAATAACCATTACTTGTTATATGACCAGGATATTAGAGTGTAGATTTCTCTGGCAATTAAATCATATCCTTCGATACTATCAAATAATATATTTCCCTAATATGTAATCAACGAAAAAACTTGCTGGACATTCACACACCCAAAGTTCACAGTCATATACTCCATACTGCAGGTCCTTGAAAATTTCACTGAATTTTGCTTCATCAGTCAGTTAATAACATCTGCCTTTATTCAGTCAAGACTAGCCTTTCAATTCTAATTCAATGTTGCTCTTTATTCATCACGGTATACACTAATACATATTCAACATTGTTTGAGTTATTATGTTATGCAGTTAGCTGTAATAATTTTACAAACCATTGCACAGAATTGCACAATAACAAGAAAGAAAATTGGGAGTCGGTCAGGTCTAAATACTCCAAATGTCTTTATCCAATAGAGCAACTCTGCTAGGTTTATATATAAGTAGCTATGCTCTGCCAGTTTAAAAGACATGGTCGCCTGAAGGTAAGGGTAGAGCAGTACACAGGTGACTGAGGGATGTTCTTGTCTTCTCCCCACTCCTCCATTTTAGAGTAAAAGTGTATGAGGAAAAGAAATTATTAATTGCCATTCATTTATTTTTTAATTTCTTCTGCCTTCTTTCTTCACCTCTAATAAGTGTAGACAAAGTTCATGTTGGAATGGAGCCATCTTGGAGTGGAAATACGGCAAACTAAACAGAACACTGACTGAATCTAAATAGATTTAGGATATATCTTGGTTTGCCTCTTATTGGGTGTGTGAGCTCCACATGGTTTTCTAATATGTGAAATGCATTTAATACCTTACTCATCATATCATTGTACATCATACAGCCATCATAATGCTTGTGATAGACAGTGGTCTACACGGCTATTAATTAACAACATACACTGCTTTTATAAAGTAATACTAGGAAATGTATCTATGTAAAGTTCATGTCATGACTAATGTAAAAGTTCCCAGGCTGCTGTTAACAAGTACAAGCGTTTGGACTACTATTATATTTTGAATTCTATAAAAGTTGAGAGATATCAACTATGCCCTTAACTGAAAGCAACATTTGGTCTTTGATTCTGCTGATGACATGAGGAAATGTTTCAGGTCTGTTTGTTCAATACTGAGGAGAGATTAAAGTGGGCATCTGAAGACTGCATTACCTTTATGTATGTGATTCTACAGTTGTGTTTTTAATGGGGATTATATCCTTTCATACTTGATAATATTGGATCTTTAAATTTACATCTACATTATTAATGTGAAACTGAGATAGAAGACATTTGTATCAATATATATGAAAAAGCTCCTTAGAGCAGAAATCTATTTTGATTTGAATAATTCCAAATTCACGTCTGAACTGGCTGAATTAATTGAACACTTTACCAATTCTCCACTTAACTGATTAAACATGTAATGGAGTCTATGGTTTCTATAAAGAAATAACAGCTTTAAAACCACAGAGTCAAAATCTATAAAATAAGATAGTAGGTAAGGCAACAACACAGCTAAGCAAAATCATAACTGCTCAGACTAACATTAATTCTTAGTTTTGAGTGTCTTCACAAGGTTCTAACTTCATTTTTGTGTCTAAATTTTTCTCCATTTCTTCAAATTAGACTATATGAAAATGCAGTTATCTTTTTTCTTTTTTAAAAAAGTTTATGTATTTTGAGAGAGAGAATGAGAGAGAATGCACGCACTCTCATGAACAGGGCAGGGGCAGAGAAAGAGGTAGAGAGACAATCCAAAGGAGACTCTATCCTGTCAGCATCAAGCCTGACGCAGGGCTCGGTACCACAAACTGTGAGATCATGACCTGGGGCAAAACCAAGAGTCACCACTTAACTCACTGAGCCACTCAGGCACCCCTGCAGTTATCTCAAACAGCTGGACTACCTTGTGCCTTTGCACCACTCACAAATTCTGTCTGAGAATGCTGTCATCTATATCACCCAACACTGTCATTAAATATTCCACCTAAATAGTCATTTTTCACACACCACATCAAATAAATATTCCCACTTAATGGAATACCAATTGTCTATTAAGTCACTTTTATCAATTGTATTTATACTTAACTTCCTGCTTCACAGCCTTTTGACAATTCCCAATTCAAACAAAAGACAAGGAAAATAACATTTAATTTATCAGATACCTGACCCTTTCCCAATTTCTTTTCTCATAAAAACTCTTTAATGTCTTATTATCTCCATCTTACAAATAATAAATGGAGCTCTAACTTACATATTCACATTGATTTCACTACATTACAGCTAGAGAGACAAGGCAAGGAATGGATAAGGTCAAGCAGAAGGATAGATAATTAGTCGTCCAACCTACGAATCCAATTGTTTAAAGGTGTTATAATCCCAAATGAAAGATAACAGTGAAACCTCTAAAGTGGAATAAGTAATCTTCCCAAATTATTCCCAATTAACCCATTAGCATTATAAAAAACATACTGTATACTACAATTTTTGCCTTGATCCATGCACTCAAGAGTGTTCATTAACCTTTTAGGTTCCAGACATTCCACACATTAAGACTGCACAGTTCCTTTCATTGAGGAGTTCTGTTACAGAACATTCTTCAAAAGGAAGAAATTTAACATCTAAAAATAAGAGGCAGGGCTAGCTGGGTGGCTCAATCAGTTAAGTATCTGACTTTTGATTTCAGCTCAGGTTATGATCTTGGAATTTGTGAGTTCGAGCCCTATGTTGGGCTCTGCACTGACACTGTGGAGCCTGTCTGGGATTCTCTCTCTCTCCCTCTCTCTCTGCCCCTCCCCCACTCTCACATGTTCATGGGAGAAAGAGAGGCCTTGAGAGTGGAGGGAGAAAAGTCTCAAATATTAATTTCATTTATCTCACAATTTATCCGAGGGGTAGCTCTAAGCTGCTAGCAGAGTAACATCAATATTTTTTCATGTATTTATTTTTGTGGAGCACTTACTACATTGTGGGCATATTCCTATATTTTATGGTATTTAATTCTCTATCTTCCCCCTTTTCCTCCTTCTTTAAACTTTGACATTTTCAAAAAGGATTTGAGAGAATATTATCCCGCTATTTTAAAAAATGGAATTTTGATATATACAACACAAATGAACCTTGAAAACATTATGTTAGTCAAATAAGCTCAACACAAAAGTATAAATAATGTCTGATTCTACTTAGAAGAATAGATATCTAAATAGGTAAATTCATAGGCATAAAAAATAGAAGTTTCCAGGGAATGAGAGGAGGAAGGAAGGGGAAATTATTTAATGGATACAGAGTTTTTGTTAGGGATGAATAAAAAGACTTGGATATGGATAGTGGTGAAAACTACACAACATTGTGAATGTATGTCATGCCATTGAGTTGTATACTTACAAAGAATTAAAATGATAAACATTAAGTTATGTATATTTCACCACAATAAAAAAAATTGAAAAATTCTTTCAATGAAATGCGTTTCTTTGAAATGCATAAACGTGTGTGTGTGTGTGTGTGTGTGTGTGTGTGAGAGAGAGAGAGAGAGAGAGAGAGAGAGAGAGAAAGAAAGAAAGAGAAAGAAGGAGAGAAAATACTGGAACGAAGTGACAATAAGGGTAAGAAAACAAGTTGAAATGAGTAAGTATACATAATGTATCCTCTTAGGTCCAACACAGTGGTTAAAGGTAAGATACAAGTTTTATTCTGATTTTCTTAGCTGCCAAAACAAAAATTGGAAATATCCATTAAATAAGAAACGAAACAAGTACTTGTAGTAAGTACTGGAAAAGAAACCAGAGAAGAGTTATCACCAGGGATTCTCATAATGGAAATACCACAAGATGGGGCACACAGTTTTTTCAACTGCATTTGCAAAGTACAGACCAAAACTGGTTCCTTTTTTGTTGTTATTTGTATGAAATGATTAGTTTTATATTTGTGGTTCCCACTAAAAAAAAGTGTAATATGCAAGCAAATTTTAGATTTTGAATAATTTAATACTTGTATAGGAAAAAAACTTTCAATAATTGGCCATCCCTTTTTCATAAGGTAAGTTTGGCTTCCATGCTTGCTAATATAGTAGGCAAACCTTTTATATGACCACAATGCAAGTAAATGAATGTAATTCTACAAGAACCCAAAAGTGTATAGTCCATATTTGTAAATCACTATGCTCAGCACAAAGAGCGGCATAAAGGTGGTTGAAATTATCTGAAAAGTTTAATACACTGTGTTAGAAACTTGGAGTTTGAAACCTTAACTTCCCTTTGACAAGAAACTGGCTGAAGAATGAAATGTATTCAAGACTAGAATTTTTTTTAACAACCTCACTGGCTTCATTGAGGCCAAAGAGAAGTCATGCTGCCTGACTGCACGGATGTCCTTCTATCCTGGGCTTCCAGAAGGATGGCTTTGCTTTTGGTTAATGTGAATTATACATGCAAATCATTACCCACTAAGCTTAAAGATGTCCCAGCAAAGGAAAATGAGTGCTTTTTTGTTTTTTTTTTTTCTTTTCAGTTGGAACACTTTTTTTGTAAACAATAAGCACATGCCTTTTTCTGGTCTTAAGTACCAGAAAAAACAGAAAAACATAGAAAACATGGAAAAACAAGAAAAAACATAAATATGAATTCATTATTTTTATGAAAAATAAAGACAAAATATAAATACAAAATTTCAATTTCATTGACTTTAAATGAAAGTCAATTTCATTGTGAAAATAGGTTCACATGGAGCTGGTTATTTACCCTATAGATCAAAAAGTGAACTAAAGAAAATAAGGGACTTGAAGGATATTTATTTCAGTACACTCTTTAGTCTCAGAACAGTAATTTGGCTCAACAACACCAGTTGTTGTCTCTGGACCAATAATTTGTATAAAAACACCAGTGAAATAAGTTAGTTCTCATAAAATTTTCATTAGTTAAAATTTCCCTATATAAGCACCAAAAGTTTATTCATTTAGCTATTTGGGTTGAAAATTTACATATGTACCACTGGATTTGTTGAATTGTACTTTTTAAAATAAACTTTTTTTTTTTTTTAATTTAAAAAGAAATGGGAGAGTGAATAGGGGAGAGGAGCAGAGGGAGAGAGAGAATCTTAAGCAGGCTCCATGCTCAACATAGAGCTCAATACGGGGCTCAGTCCAATGACCCTGGAATCATGACCTGAGCCAAAATCAAGAGTCAGATGCTAACCGACTAAGCCACTGAGGCACTCTAAAATAAACTTTTTAATTTGGGACAATTTTAGATTTACAGAAATGTTACAAAGGTAGCAAGGAAAAATTCCATTAACTTTTGTCCAGGCTCTCCTAATTTTTCATTATATATGAAATATTATACTAAAAAATTAACACTGATACATGACTATTTTTAATGTGAAGTGATCTTTTCTTAAAACATGTTTTAATATTATAAACATCAATCATATAATAATTTCCTGATTCTTCCAGAGCTTGCTGAAATGAGTTGTACTCTTTGAATCTTATAGTAACTGGCCCCTGTCAGCTATAAATTTCAGTACATTCTTATGTTTATGGCGTTTTTACTGTATGTTTTTTTCTCCTGGTGGTAAAATAGTGCTGTTGTATTGATCACAGTCAAGGTTGAAGCTATAGTGGTGGCCGTTACTGTCATTGATGCTTTGCTATCATCAATCAATTGTGATTTCTTAGTTACAAAAGCTAACAGTATATTTCAGTTCTTGTTCTTAACCTCTTTGGATCCTTTGATATAATTAAATAGTTCTTTCATTCATTTTTTTTACTTGCTTTTTTTAAATTGGATTCAGTGGCATTACTGTCTGACAGACTTGCTCTGCAGCTCAACTGACCTTACTCCTTATCTGCCTCAATCTCTAGCTACTTCCCCTCATTCTTCCCCCATAATAAAAATGTGCCACAATGACCTATCATTGATATTACTTACTTCTCTCTTAACTTATCGTTTTTTCAGCATTCTTACCCAGTCTCATGACTTCCACCATCGACAATACACTGATGACTACCAAGTGCCAGTCTTAAGCTTCAAACTACCTGGTAAGTAACTGTATTTGGATGCAAGCTGGCATCTCAGACTCAACACGCCAAAACTGAACTGATAATCTTCCCACTCATGCTTGATCCTTTTCTTCCTTTGTCCTTGATTTATGATATCACATTCCTTCATATCAGCTAAAGCCAAAACCTTGTCATTTTCTTGGCTTTTCTTTCTCCTCTTCTCAATACTACATCCAAATGTTGTCAATATTTATTGACTGAATCTCTATTATATTTTATTAATACGTCCTCACCAATCCTTTTCCAATGCCACTATTAGTATGAATACCAACTATAGTCAGCGTTTGTAAGTCGTAAAGCAAATATAAATTATTCCCTGCCTGTGCTATTAACTTGTCTCTTTTTCCTAGACTCTTCCTCCTCTATCAATTGGAGGTTGAGCTGCATAATTTCCTGAAGCCCACATTGGACCATGTCATTCTTTTGCTCAAAAACTTTCAGTGTGCCTTTAAATCTTGTTCCACTCTTTGCTGCCTATGGAAGAAAATGCCTTTGTTTGGAATTAGATTCCCTTTACCTGCCCCAAACATACTACCCAGTTCTCCTTTTTTCATCTTCTTATACATGTTGGAAGCAAAAATGAACTACTTGCTGGTTGCCTGTAATTCCTTATGTCCAAACCTTTGCTTATATTTTTCCCTATGTGTGAAGATTCCTCTTTCCTATCTCTGTGCTCAAATCCTTGCCAGCCTTCAAAGTCTACCTAAAAGACACCTTTTACAAAAAGCTTCCCCTGGATTCCCCCATCTCAAAGTAGACTCTTCTGCTAAATCTCCTTTGTGACTTAGCTATACCTCTATTGTTTCTTGTATCACATATTACCTTGCTTTTAAATTACCCATGAAGTTTTCTTATCTCCTCTACAAAATGACTTTAAACTCTCTAAGATGACTATCTGATGAATCTTTTGATCTCCTGAGGTGCCTGTATATCACAGGTGCTAAACTCTCTCCTTTCTATACAAGTCTAAAAAAAAAAAAAAAAAGTCAGCACTTGCCGTGAACCTATGCAACCACCAATCTGCTTTCTTGCTTCCTGGAGACAAACCCCCCCAGGCACTAAAGATTTTTGCAGTGACTTACTGTCATTATCTTTACCACTATTTCTGTAAGCAGTTGCAATGGGCTGAATGTTTGTGCCTTTAACCAAATTCATATATTGAAATCCTAACCCCCCATGTGATGGAATTCGAGGGTGGCACCTTGGAAGGTAATTAAGTCATGAGGGTGGAGCACATGCCCTTATAAAAGGGACCCCAGAGAGCTCTTTTGTTTCTTCTTCCATGTGAAGAAGCAACAAAAAGTTGGCAGTCTGCAACCTGGAAGAGGGCTCTCACCAGAACCAGACTGTGCGGACACTGTGAGCTCAGATGTCTAGCCTTCAGAATTGCGAAAAATAAATTTCTGTTGTTTATAAGCCACCCAGCCCATCCATACTTTGTTATAGCAGCCCAAACAGACTAAAACATCAGTCAGCAATTTCGGTGCTCCTATAAATGCTTCATCCAACCACTGGACTCAGGTGATCGACCTCTCTACCCCAGTGATCTGGCTCACTGACACAACTCAGTTACCTAATACCATGGCCACATGTTGGATCCTATTATCAATTCTCTACTTTAAACATTCCAGTCTCTCAACATTACTTTCTCTTCTACTCACTCACTTACTCTAGAAACACTTATTCACAATTCCTTAGCCCAGAAATATCTATAATTCACTGACTCTATCCCCTTATCCACTTAGATTTCATGAACCATGATTCACCATTATCACAGTGTGAAATACACCGTCCACATGTACCCTTTTAGTGAGTGTCCATAGACACTTGGCAAAACTCTAACCATGGTTAAATCTAACTCCCCACTCACCCCTTGTTTAAAAACAGCTGACCAGGGTTGGAGAAAAACAAAAATCACATAACCTAGTAATGGAATTCAAATTAAACTTACGATCTCAAACCTCAAATAAATCCTCAGTATTGCTGGCAACTCTACATTTTTCTGGCAAATTTATTCACCCACCCTCTGAAGTCACTGTTTTGCATTTTCTCCTTTCTCCTCTAGCATCTCCTACCTTCTCATTGCTCCCAGCTGATCACTGTGTCTCTGAGAAAGGATGAGATCAAAAGAGAATTTCCACATTTCCCCATAACTTTCACATCTACCACTTTCTGGGTGTGTGCCCTTTTAATACACCTCTTCTCAGTTATAATAGATAAACTCTCCTTGCTCATATTTACAGACTCCTCCTCCTCCTTTCTGCTCATGCTCATCCTTCTTGCCATTTCAAGGACTTAAATCCTATAATTATCCCTTCTCTCCTCTACCACTAAGGTTTTTCTTTGAAACTCTTGTTTGGCTCATTCTTAATAACACACAGACTTGTGATAGTAACTCCCTTTAAAAAAGACAAACTTAACCCCACATCCTTTCCAAATAACACCCTATTTCTCTGCCACTTTTATATCAAAACTCTTCAGAGGAGTTATCCATCTTTGCAGTTTCCTATTCTGTCTTGAATCACTCAACAAATTATGTTTTGATCTTAATATTCCAAGGTGCCTGCTCTTGACAAGAATACTAGTGACCTTTACGTTGTCAAATCCAATGGGCAACTCTCAGCCCTCACTGTTAATCTGTTCCTCAGAAGTACTCAGTAAGACTTTTCACTCTCCCCTTCTTAAAATTGTTTCTTCACTTGGCTTCTGTGATTCCACACTTTTCTAGTCTTCTTCCTATCTCATTTGTCACCTCTTTTCTGTCTCCTTTATTGGCTCCACTTCCTCTTCTCTACATCTAAAATTTAGCTATCCTACAGCTCAATCTTCAGCCTTCCTCTCTTCTCTGTCTACCCCTGGTCTTGATAATCAATCCCAAGTCCCATGGCTTTCCAAAAGATCTATAATCTGACCACTCTAAATTTATAGTCCCAGCCCCAACACATCCCTATACTTCAAACTTGAATATTTAACTACCTGTTGGGTATTTTCAGCTGTATATCTAATCAGCATCTCAATGTTATCATGTTCCAAACTGAACTCTTGGTTCAATTAGACCTCTTTTCAGTAAGTGGACTCTTGACCATCTAGATGCTCAGGCACAAAACTGGCATCATTCTCGACTCCTTTATTTTATTCACACCCAATCAAATCAAAGAAACTCTTGTCAACTTTTGGTATATATCTTGCACTCAAACTCTACTCATCAACCCCTCTTTACTAATACTCTAGTTCAAGCTATAATCATCTCTTACCTGAATGCCTACAACAGATTGCTGAATAGTCTCTTTACCCTGCCCTCCCCAATTTATATCCTTACTTGATACAATGTGCCAGACATTATTTTAAGCACAGTTCATATATTAACTCATTTAATCTTCAAAACAATCTTATAAAGTAAGTAATTTTATTATTCTCACTACAAATATAGAGAAATAGAAGTACAGAGAGTCTTAAAAACTTGGCATGATCACATAGTAAGTAGCGGAACGCTAATGTACATCTTTACTCAATCAGTGGAATATAAATGCCTCCAGTTCCATCATATCATGCATTTGCTTCACTAGAATATAAGTTCGATGAGGGTAGGGACTTTGTCAGGTTATCACTGTATTGTAATATTCCCTGAACTTAGACATTTGGTAAATAAGTACTGAGTGAATAAGAAAGTGAATATCTGCTACCAGTTGTTCTCCTTCCTCTCTTAATTGGCAATAAATGACTAATTAACTTAACCGATTAATCAAATCATGACCTAAACAAGTTAGAACAAACATGCTCAGTGTGAGACCACAAAGGGTTTGCCTATGAATAACGTCCTTGAGATACAATTTGCTAACTGAGCAATATCCTTTTTGGATTCTCAAGACATTTTTAAAAATGGTTCTTCATAAATGACTTGCAGATTAGCAAATTAATAATATGCTCAGAAATCTAAACCAACAATAATTTTATAAGGTTAATTAAAAAATCAGCTCATGATTCCTCAAATACAGGATGAATTTTTACAAATACAAATGCCAACTGGTACAAGTAACTCTTTAACTATTGGAAGAAGATCAGACAGTGAATTTTTAGAAGGAACATGGAAAAGTAATATTTCATTATTGCTCAGTGGGGCAATGGGTTCATCTAAGGGAAAATGCTCCTTAACACTGGAAACAGTTTATAAACTCTCCCTCAAACGCACCAATTCATGAAATGATTTTCTGAATGCTAGTTACTCTAGCTGGCTTTTACTGGAAATTACTTGATTTATCAGTTTGAAAAGCTCTCCTTGGTGCTCATTCCAGCTTCCCAAAACACTAATTCACAGGACTCCAAAACTCTTTGTATTGGAAGTGAGGAAATCTTACTCTGCTTCTCAAATACCACAGTTTTCTCACCACCAATTTTTCTCCACACTTATTTTTATTTAATTTATAAAGTAATTTGATAAGGTTTACCATGTGCTCAGCACTCTTTTAAGTGTTTTATAAATATTACCTGATTTAATCCTCCAAACAATCTTCTAACAAAAGGAAATTAAAACACAGAGAGGTTAAGTAACTTGCCCAAGCTCTGACATTCTCAGTAACCACACCCTGTTTCTAATACGTGAGGGAGAAGAAACAGCCACTGTGGGGCAAAGAATAGTAAATATTCTTGTGTGAGAAAGACACCTAGGTGTTCAAAAAAAAAGGCATGTGAACACCTGGAAAATAGCCTGGACAGAGCAAACATATCCATGATGCACGCCTTTCACATTCGTAATTGTTGTTTAAAGAAAGGCAGATTACCTCATAGGTCACTAGACATATTTTTGTGGAGCAGCCTGGCCATAGTTGGAGAAAAAGTAGAGGCAAAGATGAGAGCATATGTGACAGGATTGGGGAAACATAAATAAGACCTGGAAAGGAAAAAAATATATGTGCGGATTTAAATGTTATCTTAACATGAGTTAGGATATCTTGTAAATACAAAAAGTTGTCAATATGTATAGGTGGACACAGGTTTAAAGTAATAGGAAAACAGTAAATGATCCCCACATATGAGAATAGGAAGACTTGGATTTGCATGCATAATTTAGCAATATTCTTGCCTGGTTGTAATTGGTATTATCATTATAAAAATCAAGCTGTTTGAACAGGATTAAATCAAAGCAGTATAAATTCATGTACACTTAAATTCGCTTGGTCAACAAATACTTTTTGTGGCCCACTTAAGGTACTTTTATAGTACTGCAGGAAGCACAAAAGTGTTCAGTCAGGGATGATCCTGACCCTCAAACAACCTAAATGCAGCAGTAGAGACCCTAAATTTCTACATGTTTTATGTTTCCTAATTTTTGATTTCTTTAGATCTGAGAGGCTAGCAATCAGCAAGGCAGGTTTGCACCCTATAGAGCAAATAACGAATTATGGTACCTTAGATCTCAAAGTTGTCTAACAAAATGAGATGGAGACTCTAACAATTTCCCACCTGATTTTGGTAGTTTTACAGAACAAGAACTCTGTATTTTAAAATCAGTAAGTATTAACCACCGGTGGTATAAGAACAAAACTATTTAGCCCTTATTTTAAATACAAATGTCTAAGGATAAATTGACACCTTTTGTTTAATTGAAGTTTCATACTTAATTTCACCATAGTTTTGAGAACTAATGTACCCTAACCTTTTTATTTAGGATTAGAAGTTTTTCCACTATGCTCTTTGCTGTATAATCTCTGGCCAGGTTTTGATTTTTAAAAGGCCCTTGTATTCATTCTTAGATATTTTGTGGGCAAAGAGATCTCTAACTTTCTGTATGTCAGAAGAAATTTCTGGTTTCACATTCAAAGTTCCCTCTAATAAACTCCTGAATATTTGCAACTGGTAAAAAAAGAAATACAATGTTTATAGTAGATATATACTTCACCTGGTCTATGGCAAGCCATAGAGTTCATATTTTCCTAGTCACAAAGTAATCTAAAACTCACTCTCACAAATGAAAAGAAAAGTATATATTACACATTCGTCCTGAAACAACAACAACAAAAAACAGAGCACTATGAAATAGGCCTCTGTTTTCTGAAATGGGCATCAAAGAACCAAGCATGGTTGTCCAGCTAGCCTTATCCCCACTTCACCCAGTGACTGCCCTTACCTCCTCTTCTGAAGGAGTTGGTTAGCAGAGACATGGATCAAAACTTTAGTCATCATTTTCTACCACACCTGAGTTGTAGAGAAAGAAAGTATCACTCTCTCCCCAAACTCAGCTGTGTAAACCTATTTTCCCATGGGAGTCTTCAGGAATACAGGAGACCAGCATGCTAGGAGAACATTCAGGACTCAATGGGCCCAGAACTTCACAGATTGGGAAATGATTTGTACATCCTAAATACCAGAAACCACATGACACAAACCCATATGTCAAAATTCCTTCTATATATTTTCTTTTCTTTGATTTTTCTCCTTTACTCCTTAAAGGGAGATCTTGAGTCATTTCTAAGCTCCTATGAATAGTCCCTTAGCAACCATTTTAAATAGGATTAGATGCAACTGTTCTCTATTTAAGGGTGTTATATTACGAAAATCCCAGTATAGACAGAAACAGACTGGGGAAAGAGGTGTGGAATATATTCTTCAGGCACACTTAAGAAGATTATAAGATTTATAAAAAGATACATTAATTCCCCAAAGACAATATTAAAGTCTAAAAAATCAGTGTTTGTCAAAATATACTTGGTTGTCTACCAACTAGCTACTCCTTTCAGCCTTCTAGCCTCTCCTTTGAGCATCTATGTCAATTTGTCCATCTGTCATACTGTTCAATGAGCTAAGTAAACCTAACTTTCTCCCAGGTACATTCTACCATAAGACTCTCGTTTACAAATATTTTGCAATATAAAATTATACTAATAGTCTTTTAAATGATAAAATATTTCTCATATTTCAAATAAGTATAATAGGTCTTTTAACACACAACATACACTATACTGTTCAGAAACTTAGTGGTTGTAGTAAGGCATTAGCGCACAGATTTAATCAGTGGCTAACTGAAAAGTAGCTTTCAGTTAAATAAAGGAAAAGGGAATCTGAGTCCATTTCCCTTAAAAAGTTCAAACCATACCTGATTGCAGTCAGTTGTTTTCAGAACAAAGGATAGTGTGTGAAATTCAAGAAGCTGTCATGATGTCCATTTTTCACATTTGTTTTCACCTAGGATTTTGTAATAAAGGTATTTGTCTTTTGTTTGCAAAATAATACTGAAACATCAAATCCTTCTTTCCCCTGCTGCTGGGTTCACAGAAGACAGCAAATACTTTTCTCTCTTTAAAGTTCTATTTATTCTACTAATAGATTTTTCTGTTGGGCAATATGATTCAGTACCTGACACATAACACTTACTCCATAAATATTTGTTCAATTAAATTGGATGTTTAAGCTTGTGTTCATTTCTAAGGGCTAATATTTGCCAAACGTTTCATCAAGACCTCTTGAGCACCTTCTTTACCATTAAAGAGGTTCCTTGTCATTGCAACAAGTCATTATTTGGGGAAGATTACAGAACCATCCTTGGGAAAAATGTTATGACATTTTAAATAAGTATGTTAGCATATGAAAGTAGACTCGGTGAAGATGAGAGTCATTAAAAATATTTATTATTATATGATAGAAATTGCGATAAACATCAATAAAATGGTAGAATATTTAAATTCTATTCCAATATTTTACACATCAATGTTTTATGTTTGCTTTATTAGAGGTACAATGGCACAGGAAATAAAGAACCTGGAGAAGGAAGGAATGGTAAAATGTGAAAAATTCATTTCAGTATCAGATTTTGTTTTCAAAGTCTTCAATAAAACATATTTGGACCAAACAAAAAAATGTATGACCTAAAACAACAGAGGAACTGTCCCTGCCTCGTTGAAACACATTCTTACATTCCCTCCTGATATACTTCATAGACTATAGAAAAGGCAAGCCAGTTTTTAAGCCTACTTCATTTTTGGATCTTTTCTATAGTTAATTCCAAATTCTCCTTTGGCTCAAATGACAAATTTCAGAATATGAATTTGAAGATTTAATAAAAAATCTTATATCTATCTATAAATCTTATATAGAGAGAGCAGCAAAACTTTGAGAACATAAGGGTACTCTCCTTGACACTGAATACAAGAGTTATGGCACTAGAAAGGAGAGAGGATTTCATCCTATCAGTTGAAGCCCCCGTTGATAGGAGTCCACTCGGAAAGATCTTAAAGGATATGTGATGAGGTCAAATGTAAGAGCAATAGAATGTAAGAGAAACAGCAAGGCAGAATTCAAGTGCAAGCTCTGTCAAGGTCTACCACTTGTGTTCTTTGCTATACAATGACTAGCCAGGGCCAGAGGGTATCTTACACTTTGCAAGTATCAACAGATTTTTGACAAATAAGTACACTTCAATCCTCTACCTTCAAATTGATGTGTATTAAGGAAGCAAAGGTTTCAACAGTTTTGTACGTTTCAAAGTTATGTTGAATAAGATTTTGTGAGAACAAGTCTAGCCTATTTCTATAGATGTAATCCACCTAGAAGAGAGAAATCTTTACCAATGGATATTTTTATTTCCAGTGCTAAATCCATCAAGAAAATTCCTCCTAGTATGAGGAGCTAGGGGATGCTGGCTATTGCCAGCCGACCACAAAAATAGTGCATTTGCATCATATAAGCATTTAACTTATGAGAATTTAACCATATGACAGAGAGAGAAATAAGAAAATTGTTTAAATAGTGGGCAGGAATCCATTCACCATTCCAATTCTCTCCATAAGCATTTACTCTGAGTGAGCATGAGAATCTTCTTCGCAAGGGCAATCTCATCCACAGAATACCTCTCCAATTCAGTGAGACTGTGTGGTAGTCAATAAATTCAATGACACACAGACACATATTTTTTACCCAATGCAGACCTTAAAACACAACTATATAATCTGGTGCTCAACAGAGCTGCTTTATGCAATGCCAGAGGGCAAACTGCCTGTGTGGGGAACCGAGAAAATGGTTTGCCTTCAATGCGGATTCTTCCAAAGGAGTTTTCAAAAGTAAAATTTCGACAATCCTCAAATTTCACCTTACCTACCACACTGCCTATAGAACCTCGATTAGATTTGATTCCACTGTCACTTCACCTTTGCAGAGCATTAGGGGAAAATTCTCCCCCTGTTCTCTTGCATTCTCCTCCAGTACAGTCTTACTCCTGGAGTCTGTCCTGACTGACAGATTCATCTCATCCTCTGTAGCTGCTAGCTCTCCCCAAGTTCTTCTTTTCTATTTATTAGACAAAAGCATAGTAAAAAAATATTTAATTTTTGCTTGGGGCAAACTTTCAAGCTATCAGAGGGCACCTTTCACACATCTTCTTAGAAATATCCAAATTCACTTAAAACTAACTTCCTTTGTTCCCCATGTCTGCATTTTACATAGAGCACAGAGTATACAGGCAAAAATACTGCAGAAAATGATATTGTATGTAGCATACATCATCAAAACTGTATATGAAATATCTCTAAAAGCAATCCTGGGTCACAAAGGATATAGAGCCCAGCAGAGGGGATAAAGCGCCTTGATAAGACCAAGAAAGTGAGTAGGAAGTAAGTTCAAGTGGTACAATGTGGGCAATAACTCAGAGCAGCAGTAGCAGGCATTTGGTTGAATTTTTCCAAGATGGCTTTTTTTTTTTAATTTTTTTTAACATTTTTATTTTATTTTTGAGAGACATAGAGACAGAGTGTGAGCAAGGGAAGAGCAGAGAAAGAGGGAGATATAGAATTTGAAGCAGGCTCCAGGCTCTGAGCCGTCAGCACAGAGCCCGACACGGGGCTCGAACTCACAGACTGTGAGATCATGACCTGAGCCAAAGTCGGCCCTTAACCGACTGAACCACTCAGGTGCCCTCTAAGATGGCTTTTAATAAGTATAAATCCTTCACTTCAGTGTCTTAAAAATCTGTTTCAAAAAACCCTCTAAATTCATAAAAAAATTCTGAGCATTAATAATTGCAAATTATCAATACAGAATATGAGACTTCACGCCAGTTAAAAATTATAATAGTCCAAGAGTTTGGTAAGCATAACGCGGCCCAGTGTGTATTCGTGGACTAGACATCGTGCACCAACTGGCCACTAGCGACCATGCCAGACCCTGTTGTCGGCCCAGGGACCTCACAGCCAGCACAATGACTAAAATATGTCCAGTCCAAAAATGTACAATATTTCACTGTTCCAAAGCTTCCACAGTCAGATAAGTACACTGAAACCTTTGTTTCACTTTTCTCTCCATGTGACTAAAATTACATATTTTTAAAATATGAAACTAAAAAAGTTATTTCCTTTCTGTAAATTAACTCTCTTCTGCTACAGTTTAAATGTCTAACTGGAGGCCTAGACAGTCATCCTGAAATTCTCTAACCACCCACCTTATAGAAAATAATCAGAGTTTAAAAGGGATGGGTTGACTCCTCAGCTAGGCTGCACTCATGTTTTATGAGAGGAGGGCAGAAAGCATAACATCTACAATATGAGGAGTGTCAGGAAGTACATTTCAGAGTCCAAATTCCATTTAATAAAAGGCTGAGTCTATACTAATTTTTTTTCTGATCCAAACAGTATAAATTTTATTATCAGCATTACCAATAATTACAAACCACTTCAGATAAATTAAAAACTAGCTCTGACATGTACATAAAAAACAGAGCTTCTTGAAAGTTTAATAAGCTCTGCAGTAACTTACAGAATCACCTAATTGTTGTTAATTTTAGTGTACCTCTGTATTTCCTGATGCAACCCAGAGCCAAAACATTATTTTAATTAAGCAATTAATTAATTAAAATGAATGAAACATTCTTGAAAACTCAGAGACCCTAGAGGGTTGGATTGGAGAAAGTAGAATCAAGGCTAGAATCTGCGAATTCCTGAGCTAATGTGGATTAGGACATGGGTTAGCAGCACAAATGTCACAAACACAGAGTCAGCTCTTGGTGTGTGTCAAAATGCATGGCATGGAAGGCAGGCCACTGAATTCACTCAGTGGTCCTATCTGTCACTTAATATTAGGAATAGATGATTTCAGAAACATTTTCAAAGAATGCTAAGTATGAAGTAAATTGCAAAGACATAGGATCAAAATATTGATATATGGAGAAATCAACAAATCTGAGATTAAGTGACTTTTTAACTTTCTCACTTTACACTCTAATTATCTCTTACAGGTTTAAATACATGCTCTTTGCAAAACAAACATTTTACTCATTGACTTTGGCTCTGGGTCTTAATTTTCTAAACAAAAATATATGGTGGTAGGAGAAACACTGTAAAAATGTTAATTACCAGATGAAAAGGTTCATTTAGGCTTGAACAAAACATATTGTAACATCATGCTGAAGGGAAAATAATAGGGGGTGCTCAAACTTCACCAGTGACTGTGCAGCCAACACAGCATCCTCTTCCTTTCTAAATGCGCTGTTCTGCCTCATCCACAGTTTCTGTTTTGTCGACAAGTAAATTAAATACCCTACATGCAGCCTCCCATATAGTTAGAAATGCTGATTTCACCCTGAAGGGCTGACTTTCCTACAAGGAGAGGTCAAAGAGAAAAAGCTCTTGGAAGTAGTGCCTCTCTCCTATCCACCAAGCTCCTCTCCTCCAGAAGGTCTTCCTTCTAGCAGCCCTGAGGGGATAGCACAGAGTTGGATTTACCCAGCAGGGGAGAGCCCAAGGGTCAAAGAAGAAAAATCACTCCTCCCCGGAAATGACTGGCATTATAGAAGAATGGATGCTTCATCTCTTTTCTGGGAAAATTCCCCACTGAGGCGCTCATATTTCTGTCTCCTGTAATGAGTTGGAGTAGAGAGCAAAAGAGGGAAGAAAGAAAATCAAGTGCCTAAATTTCTATCCAAAGTATTTAGTATTTCTTCTCTAAAGAAATAAAAACAGAAACTAAAAGCCAGAGTGCCCTCTTTGGAGATGGAGGGAAAGGCACAGCAGTCCCACTAAAACCAAGAGAAAAAGGTAAATGGAATTATAACTGTCCACCTTTCATATCATCAAGCCCTCTTACCAATCATGTGATGTGAAAGATTTAGCAATGCCTGCTATGATAAAGGCGAATACGTCACTCTCTTAATTTCAAATTTGAAGGAAAAAAAAAAAGAATTAATTCTCAGAATTATACTGATCCTTGTAAGTCATTGCCAGCTTAAGTATAAAGAAAACTCTAGAAGGAATGTTATCTTTTAGAAAATTTGCATTAAATGCTATAGAATATATATCCAAATCACTAGAGTTTCACTGAAAAAACACAGACCTTTCCTCATGAGTTAAAAGCAAGCATTTTTCTATATATGGTGTATGGAGTTATACATGTTGTGAGCTAGAATTTGATAGTGATGGTTAGATGTTTCCACTATACTATAATTTTTATTATTTTCATTACACCTTAATCTCAGCAAGGGTGCAGAGTTTTGATGTATATGTCTTTTAAAGTATTGGGAAATTATCCCCATTACCCTTAACTTTGTATGAAAATATTCAGCATTCTGTCAAGTATTCACCAGCATAAGTTCACACCAGCCTTACATTTAAAAATATGTTTAAAGGTTACTTTTTGCATTTAGCATTTATTGTGAGTATTTACTCAGGAATGCCATTGAGTCAATGTGGCAATCTATTAATTTTTTTGAAAAGGCATTCCTGTACAAAAAATTAATCTATCCAGTTGGAGGTATGCTTTTCATGCTACTAACTCAAAATAGAGTATTCTTTTCTATTGAATACAGACCATACGAATTATGTATGTAAATCTCTAGGCATTCATCTGAGATTATAAACTCAATAGGTGAGTCAAAATGCTTCCTTAGTAAAACAACAAATGCAAAGAATTACATCTGTATACCTAATGCAGGGTAAATCTATTCCAAAGTATTGCTAAAATAACGGATATTACCCTAGTTCAACATAAAAAAAGCGCCCAACTTCTTCTGTGTGTTCCTAAAGCTCAGGTAACTGTATTGTGCTAAAATCACTACAATGAATAGTATTCTGGCTTAGTACAATGTCAGAACCAAAGCTCCAATTGTGATTCAAAATTCCTTTATATAGTATCAACATAGCAAGTACTGTACTTTCGAGCTGGAACAGTGCACACACAGTGTAGCTGCACCTGTCTTTATATTCAAAGAGATGTGAATACTGGGTGCATAGTACTATTTAAATTCATACTATTATAACAATTATTATTGCCAACAGTTGCTAATGCTGCCTATGTATGAAGAGAGATGCCAAGTACATTACATAACATTGTTATCTCATTTACTCCTCCCACCCATCCCTGTTTCACGGATGAGACAACTGGGTGGATAAATGACTTAAGATGACATAGTAACTGGTAGAACCCTGGAATCAAACCCAGGCCTCTTGGATTCTCAAATCCAGGCACCCGCTTCCCTGCATTCCACAATAACTACTACTAGTACAAGTGGTAAGAGTGTATATTAGAAAAAGTTTTGTTTACCACTTGCATTTTAGTATCTGGTTGTAATAACAAAGTTTATTTCCCAGGTCTATGGAACACTTAACTACTCGTGTGGTGTAACCTTTACTTAAACCACCTTTTTTCTATTTCCTTTTATGAAAGGTAGAGAGAGATGTAATAACTGTCTTATTGACTTCATAGAATCATAATAAGAATAAATATGGAGAGTTCATTTGAGCACTTTTTACTATAAGGGCAAATGTTAGTTGTTGATGATACTATACTCTTGACTTTGTTGGCCAAATAGATATTAGAAGTGAGAAAGAAGAAAAGTCCAAACAACACCAATATTTTGGAGTTGGACTTAAAATAACTTCAAAGAGGTTTGTGTTCTTTCTCCAAGATAAAAGCCATTTTCCATGAAAAGTGTAGACACTCCCTACATAGTCAATTCCATGACAGGATTTTCTAGATGTTTTCTAGAACATTCTTAGTTAACAATCTTCTTGTCATTTCAATCAGGACCGAAAATTAGGGATATGGGTTCCAGATCTTATTCTCATGCTGGGAGGTCACTGGAGCTCTCTGGGACACACCATAGTATAGGCTCGAAAATGACAGAGACTCTGCACCTACAGCCTAAAACAGGGGCTGCTACATAGAAAGTGCCAAAAAATATTGGTTAAATGCATGAATAAACCTCTGTAACTATAAAAGAAGGGTAATGGCATAGATGAGCAGTTTTCAGATGTTTCTTTTGCTGTAGAAGTCTTTTTTTTTTTTTCAGTAAGGTCCCCAAATCACAAAATATAAAATAGATAAAGGCAATGAGCTGGAAATGAAACAGCAGTATAGCACATAGATGCCTAGGCCCTACCAACCATGGTTTTTCCTTGTCCAGTCAACATTACTCCCCAACCTCTAGGACAACTCCACCAGACAAAGTGTGGAAACCAGATTTGGATGCCGAAGCTCATTTTGACTCAAATTCCATAAGTCAAAATATTAATTTTTATCTTAAACAGGTTAATTATTTCTACATCAAAGAAAGTAAACTAGCTCCTTACTAGAAACAAGTAGCTTAAATTAATAAACATTTATTTTTAAGTTATTCTAAATTTCTCACCAAATATCCCATGTGCTCTCCTACATTTCCTATCCTCTTTTGCAGTTACCCAGCCCTGGTCGATGGCCCATGAACCGTAGTTATGTATGTTCATTCTACCTCCTCCATCCCTCTCTTCCCTAGATGTGGTCATGTGTTCCAGAGATCAGTACTTCCACATGGAAGAACACCACCCAATCTACATGGAACTGTGCAAATAAGCAGTGAAGTTTGTTATGTTAAGTTATGAAGTTCTGAAAGCTACTTATATTAATTTTTTTGACAAACATATATTTTAAATTTAATGGAACCATTTAGGCCAAGCATTAAATAAGTCTTCTAAAATGTACTGCTCTATTTTCTTATGTAATAAGAAGTTCTCAGACTTAGTGTTTATGGAAGGTACATACTTCTAGGGATGAGGTTAAGAATTGTTTTGGAAACAATTATCTAAATGGGGGGTTAGGGTTAGGGGATTTTCCAGAAATCATATGCCATAGTTGTCCCAAAACTCATATCATTGAATTAAAATCCCATATTGCATATCCTCCACACTGTCTGAAGTTCCAGGTAGATTGTCTTCTTCTTTACAAAAAATTGGTGGGAGGAAATAGAGCCAAAGGTTTCATGAGACGTTTCCAAAAATATAGAAAAAAGAAAGATAAATCTGTTCTCCAGTGAAGTCACTACCCACCACAAATCTTAATCATTGCCTCACAGGCAGTTAAGTGTGTCATAGGTGTATTTATAATTTAGGATTTGGGTAATATTGTCAATCCCCAAAACAGACCTATAATCTGGATACTCTTAAATAATTAATTTAAATATTCAATTTTGTTTATAAATCTTAGGTGTATCCTCATCCTATTAGTTGACTTCATATTTAACCTGTGACTTCCTTTAATTTTTAGGCAGTTAAGGAATATTTAACTTTCCCAAATTTCTTATTTTGAATTTCAGCTAAAATTCTTAAGTGGATGCCTTACCATGCTGTCCAGATGCCCCTTTCAAGATGGGGAGACCCATTCCTCCACATGTTGAGGATGCTTTAGCTGTCAACCCTCCCTTTAAATCTTAAGAGAGCCACCTCTCCCAAGGCCAGATCCCATTCCCTTAGCAGCATGAGTCCAGCGACTTGCCAACACAAGATATTATGACCAGTTTCACAGTTCCCAAGGGGTTTACTGAGGCTTTCTTATACCTGCACTGCAGCCCAACTTCTCTCCACCTGTCTCCTTCCCTTCCTGTACAGATATTAATCCTGAAGGCACTCCCTAATGAACTTCTTGCAGAAAAATCTTCATCTCAGTATCTGCTTCTGGGAAACTTGACCTGCAAAAAATCTAAATTACTCTCCAACCACAGGAATGGAAACAAGTCAAACTAGAGTAGTCCAGTCTTTTCCTATCACATTGTGTTTCCCAGACTGTCCTTCATGGTAAAGATCTGAAGCAAACCACATCGTTCTTTATTTTGTATTCCCAAATGCTTTCAAGCTAAGGTAAATGGGGGCATCCTGGGAGACAGGACAGAAACATGAACTGAAAAGATGTATACACTGGTAACAGTGTGTTCCTTTATGGAGATTTCATACATGTCTTTATATGTGGACACACATGTATGTATTTGTTATCAAATTGAAAAATTAAAACTGTTCTCTCTTTCTAAACATGAAAACCCACATACAAATTTCAAAATATCTTTATAAATTTGTAGAAAAAAAATCAACTACAACATCTTAATCAAGGCTCTCTTTAAGTTGAAAGAAACAGAAACCCACTCAGACTAGCTCAGATCAAGATTACACAGCAAACAAAAAACAAACAAAAACCAAAAACAAAAAAACAAGACAAAACAAAAAACAATACACACCAAAGTGTTCAGCCATCCTTAAAGTGACTCATTTTGGGAGGTCAGGATCAAAGATATTAGGTGCCTCATAGGGTAAAAGGCCTCTCTTATCTGCATGCCTTTGTCAGTCTCTCCCTCTCTGTTGACCCATCTTGCACATGGCCCAACATGGCTTCCTCTGTAGACCAAAAATCATTTCTTTTTCTGGTAAATTCACACTCCTGCTTTCCACCCCAACTATTTCAGACTTTCTTCTTCATCCTCAAATCTCCAACTCCTATCACTCTCAGAAGATGACTCAACTCTTTGCAGAAAAAATATAAATCACCAGACATTAGGTCCCTCATCTTTCCAGTTACAAACTTATACCCTTTCTCTTCTATTCAAACCATGTTGTTCACTGTATTCTTTTCAACTCTCAAGCATTCTTAAATTTATTGTATTGAGGGTATGTATCTTTTTAATGTTTGTTTGTTTGTTTATCGGGGGGCGGGGGGAAATGTGCTGGGAATGGACAGAGGGAGAGGGAGAGAGAAAGCCCCAAGCAGGTTTCATGCTCAGCACAAGAGCCCAATGCAGGGCTCAATCTCATGATGGCAAGATCATGACTATTATCAAGAGTTGGATGCTCAACCAATTGAGCCACTCAGGTGCCCCAAGTGTATGTACTGATTCATCTCTCTCTCATACTGACCACATCATCACATCATTCTAGTTATGGTTCTATCACGTTTTCTGAAGTTACCAGTAATCTCCTCTTTGAATCCAACAACTGAATGCCATAGTTATTTTTCAGTCCTCATTGTATTTGATGTCTCAGAATTTCTTTATTATTAATTCAGATACAATTTACATACAGTGATAGGCACAGATGTACAGTGTACAGCTTGACCTATTTTAACAAATGCATACACATTTACAATACACGTCCCTACAAAACATAAAACATTTCCGTCCTCCAGAAGTTTGCTCCTTTCCCTTTTGTGTCAACCCCTCATACCTGCTACCATAAAAAAGAACACCAATCTGATTTCTAACACCATGGATTAACTTTGCCTATTCCAGAGCTCTACATAAATGAAATCATATAGTCTGCAGTATTTGCATCTGACTTTTGTATTCACCATGATATTTTTGAGGTTTATCTTTGTTATTCCTGTATCAGCAATTTACTCTTGTTTATTGCTGGGCAGTATTTCATTTTTAAATAGTTTTTTAAATTTTTTTTAACGTTTATTTATTTTTGAGAGACAGAGTGTGAGCAGGGGAAGGGCAGACAGAGAGGCAGACACAGAATTCGAAGTAGGCTCCAGGCTCTGAGCCATCGGCACAGAGCCCGACGCGGGGCTCGAACTCACAGACCGTGAGATCATGACCTGAGCTGATGTCGGCTGCTTAACCAACTGAGCCACCCAGGCGTCCCTTAAATAGTTTTAAAATTCATTAATTTTATAGCTTCTTCTGCTGATGGACATCTGAGCTATTTCCACTTTAGGGCTATTTTGAAGAAGGTCGCTATAAATATTCCCTTAGAAGAGTGTTTGCGAATAAACGTTTTCATTTTTCCTCTATAAACATCTATGAATGGAACTGCTGGTTCGTAATGTAGATGTATGTTTAGCTTTTTTTAAAAAAATTACCAAATAATTTTCTAAAGTGGTTGTACTATACTATGGTCCCACAAACAATGTATAAGGATTCTGTTGCTCATTACTTTCACCAACATTTGATGTTGCCAGTCTTTATTTTGGTCATCCTAGTGAGAGTGCCTTTTCCTCCTTTAAATATTCTCTTCACTTTTATTTGCTGAATCAGGTCCTCCTGCGTTTTATCCTACCGTTCTTTGTTTGTCTTTCCTACGTCATTGTCTTCTTTTAATTTTTAAAAGTGAAGTTTCTGTAAGATTCATTCTTAGGCCTTCCTTCTCTGAATCTAATCACCTATTCTCACCTGTAGTTTCATGGCCACCTTTGTAGAGATGACTCATAAATTTATATTTCTAACCCATCCTGTCTTCTGAGTTACTGACGTATAGCCTGCAAAAGCCAAATGTCCTCGACCAGACTTAAGATCTCTCTTCCATCCCTCCAGATGCTCCCAAAACTTGTGGCACAAGTCAGAAGTCAACTCATATTCAATCCATCAAAAGAAAATAATTGTGGCTTTTGTTTCCCAAATCTCTCTCAAATCTTAACATTTTGCCATCATCATCGAAGTCCTGCTTCCAACATCTCTCACCAGGACTTTTGCAATAGCCTCTCAGCTAGTCTATAAACACACATGCCCTAGAGCTGCTTCTTCCAAAATGCCCAAGGGAGCAAAATGTATAGAAAGGGCTTTTTGTACTACTTGCAAAAAGCAGTATGAGGTATGTCTAGATCATGCACATTAAGTAAATGGGATAAAATGAACTTCTTTAAAAAGACTTTATAGAAAGAATGTTTTAAGTTTTCAGGTTTGTCGGTGTAAGAGTTTACATGAACAGGTCCATGGATGAGCTGGGAGTGTTCATGGATGTATATGTGAGTTCCCATTTCTTTCCCATTCCTCTAATTCCCCCTTTGGGTCACTGACCGACAGTCTAGCTGAAGCCAAACCTCCAAATGAGGGGGAACCAAGAAAACCTGTTCTTGGAGTGAGCAAAAACCAACCGGCTTTTCTAAGTAAAAAAACAAAATATGATCTGAATATGTACATAATTCAAAAGCATAGTAGGAAAAGCTATTTGAAACCATAAATAAATTACTACATATTGTAAACATTGTTGCTTTCAGAGAATTATTAAAAATTAAAAATAAAATGATCATGATTAAGAAGTATTGATAGCTTAAATATAAGTGCAACAAATATCATTGCAAAGGAAATTTTTAAATAAAATATTTCTTAGTACCTGGCAATGATCTGCTTACTTTGAATAATACTCAATATGACAAAATTCAAAATCAACAAAGTAATTAAAAGTTCCCTTGGAGTTTTCTTTCCTCCATTTTTAAAAAAATTTCCCTTTTTTTCTTAAAGTTCCTTTAAAGTTTCTTACAACGGCATATCCTTTTTTTTTTTTTTTTTTTTGAGAGAGAGGGCACAAGTGAGTGAGGGACAGAGAGAAACAGAGAATTCCAGGAGGGGCAGTGGGGGGGTGCGGGGAGAGAGAGAGAAAGAGAAGTGGGGCTTACCCAAAATGGGGCTCATGTTTTACCCAAAGCAGGGCTCATATTCACCCAAAGCAGGGCTTACACTCACCTGATGTGGGTCTCAAACTCATGAACCCTGAGATCATGACCTGAGATGAAGTCAAATGCTTAACAACTGAACCACCCAGGTGCCCTACTTTTTTTTTAATGTTTATTTATTTATTTTGAGAGAGAGAGCTGGGGAGGGGCAGAGAGAGAGGAAGAGAGAGAATCCCAAGCTAGCTCCACACTGCCAGTACAGAGCCCGATGTGGGGCTTGAACCCACGAACTATGAGATCATGACCTGAGCTGAAATCAAGAATTAGATGCTTAACCCAACTGAGCCACCCAGGCACCCCCAAAGCATATACTCTTATAAAGCAGGCAAATCAAAACAAAATTGAAAAAGAAATCATTTTTTTTGAATTTGACAGTAGTCAAAATGAAACTATGTACAAAAAGTATGAGAGCAGAAAAAACACTGGACCAGAAGATAGAAGACCCAAAGTCTTATACCTAACCCTCTCATTGATTAATAATGAAAACCAGAAAGAATCTCTAGGCCTCAGTTTTCTCTTCTTAAAAGTGGAATTGGAATAAATATTCAGTGGCTAAAATGTTTTATCTTAATTGCCAGCTCTCATCAGTTGATGGTCTGGAACACTACACTCAGAAAGGTTCTTGAGGCATCCAACATTTATCACTGATGGTTTTCTAGGTTCAGAAAGTCATCTGTGCACTGAGTACTTGCCAGCCCTGGACTAGACGGTCTCTAAGCTCTCATCCATATACCAACCCAATACAGTTATGTTATGTCAAAGACTAGTGCTTTACTGTCCTGGGCATCCAGACTGAGCAATTCAACTCAATGAGCACTTACTGAGGTCCTATCATGTATCAGGCACAGTGTTAAGCAATGGAAATTCAAATATGATTAGGAGATACCTGTGTTCAAGGAGTTTAAGAGCAAAAGATGACTTAACCAAGGGGTATTTTTTAATAAAAAATATAATCCAGTACAATACTTTTTGTTCATATGCCTATGATTTAATTCTAAATACCAAATCAGAGAACATATATTATGGTTAAACTGTTACTGAAGTTAGTGATGTTTTAATTCAAAGGAAATGTTTCCGTTAAGCATGTCTGTCTAAAGAATTACTTTTTAAAATGTATTATTTACATCCTCCCACACTGACATTCAAACATTTTTAAAATGCTGTCCTTTAAAAATCCATTACTGATAAATTAAGAGAACAACAGATTATCTGAAAATTATATTTCAATTTTGCCTTGTACTATCCAATATCCAGTATATTCTCTTCATAAGTTCTGGCCAACTCTGGTTCTCACAATAACCAGACACTCAGCTCACTTTTTTATTTCAGAATCTGCTAATAGAGTTCCCATGGTTAGCCTAACCTTCCCAATGCATCCACCTACTCATACCCTATTAATCCACCCAGCAACCTTTAGTGACTCCACCACTCCACATCCTTTGGATTTATTCATTCATTCACACAAACACTTTAAAAACTTCAGGCACCTATTACATGCCAAGCACTGGCAAGTAAGAATGATCTTGCTCTCAGGAATATATGCTGTACTGAGGTGAGAACTGCCAAGTGAAAAGGGTTATGAAAAAGATGTGCACAGAAGAAAAAATGCTAAAATTAATCTGGGAAGTCTGGGAAGATACACTAGATGAGCTGTCACTTGAACTAATTTGAAAGGCTAGTAAAAATTAGGTAGATTAAGAAGGAAATTCCTGGGGCACCTGGGTGGCTCAGTCAGTTGAACATCTGACTCTTGATTTCAGCTCAGGTCATGATCCCAGGGTGGTGGGACGGAGGCCCTCGTCAGGTTTTGCGCTGAGTATGGAGCCTGCTTGGGATTCATCTTGCTCTCTCTCTCTCTCACACTCTCTCTCTCTTCCCCCCTACCCCTATCCCCCACTCACACACTTTCTCTCTCTAAAAAAAAAGGAAATTTCTGACAGAGAGAGAAAAGCACAGAGAAGTCACAAAGTTGTGAAGCAGTGGTGATACTTTGAGATCCTGTTCAGTAAGGCTATGGCAAGAAGGTGTGAGTTAGCCAGTGAAAGGAGACAGTAAGCACAGTACAGATTATGAAGTTTAAACCTGACTCTGAAAGCAAAGGGATTGTACTAAACAGACATGATCAAACTAATGTTAGAATAATTCCTCTGACAACAGTGTGAAGATGAGATGGGAGGGTGACTGATGGCAGGGAAATGAATTAGGAAGTTATTGCAGACAACCCAGTGAGTAGTGAGAAGAGTCTACATTAAAGTAAAGGCAATGGAATTGGAAAATAAAAAATTCAAAGGACTCTACAAAGATTCAAACAGAATCAGATTTGACAATGGACTGAATAAGGAGTTGCCCTAAAGATGCCACCCAAAAAGACAGGGATTATAAGAAAAGCACTGTGTTTAGGCAAAAGGTCAAGAAAGTTATGACAGATCACAATTGGTTTGACGTTCCCAAGGAGTATCCAGGTAGAGATATTTTGTTGTTAGGTCCAGAATTTGGTAGAAAATTATAAGGTAGCAAAATAGATTTGGAAATTATTAACATATAAGTATGATTGAAGCCATGAGTGTGTTTGAGATTGACCAGAAACTGAGTATTAAATGGGAGTATAAGGTTGAGAGCAGGACTCATGGGAAGGGCAACATCTGATTGTTAACAGAAGATTGATTAGGGACATATAGGAAAGTGGAAGAGAAATCAGAAGGAAATGGAGTTAGAGAAAGAAGAGCAAGAGAGAACTTCGAAAAGTCCCCCACTTCTTATTATAACCACCACTCATTTTGAACTATTTTGTATGGCTTATTTAGCATTTTCCCAAAGTACACTACATAGTTTTTAGAATTTGCACTACCTTACCAGGTAAATTTATCTGTTACTAGGCCTGGGACTGTGAGCTGTTTGTTTTTTTCCTTTTCTTTGTGTGGACCTCCAAGAAGCTTAAACTATGCTGCCTTTATGGAAGCCTGACAGATAGCCACCTGACAGATTATCAGTCATAGTTCAACTCAATAGGAACTATTACATCTTAGGCCTTTGGGTCTCCAAATACCATGTAATCCCTTTTCGTGCCTGTGCCTGACACTATACTTTCTGTTTCAGACTAGTATGAAGTTTTTACTCCAGATTGCTATAAATTAGGTGGTTAGATTTGGCCTATGGTATGCGGACATCTTTATTTTTATTTTTATTTACTTTAGAGAGTGCGTGAGCAGGGGAAAGGGGCAGAGGGAGAGAGACAATCTCAAACAGGCTCCATGCTCAGCACAGAAGGGCTCAGTCCCACAACCCTAGGATCATGACCTGAGCCAAAATCAAGAGCCAGATGTTCAAATGACTGAGCCACCCAGTCACCTCATGTAGACATCTTTAAATTGAAATATCCACTCTAATTTATAAAAATGCTTTATTCTATTTTTTCCAAATTACATTCTTATGACAATTGTCATGATGAGCATGAAGAATATCAAAGTAGAATCTCTTTATAATTTTCACTCTTATCGAAATTTTAATATCTCAAATAAAGAAGCCAGCTCATTTCAATTTCCCTTTATTTCAGATACCAAGACATAAAATACATCAAGTTTTTCTCCCCACCCCAAAAAATGGGGGGGTTAGGAAAGAAGACTTAAGCTCCAGAATATTACAAGACAGAGATAGCTAAGAAAGATAAATCTGCTAAGCTGCATGAAATAGAAAAGGAAAAGCTATTTGGTTATTTTACTTTTGTTTTCATCTCTTTCTAGTAATACACTATGTAATCCTTCTGACCTGGATAGAACTTCTAAATGTGCATACATATACTACCCTATATTTAAAGCAACCTGATACATTGATTTATACACTCCTTAAATATTTTATATACCATCTGCCCAATTTTTCTAAAATCTAAAACCCCATAAATTGAAAACAAAAGCCACCCGAATAAAGACCTTCTCATTGCATTTGTTAAGAGCTATGTTTAAACAAGAACTATATTCTTGAGAATATCAGTAATCTCCTAGAATACTGCTCAAATATCGATCGTGTTTGAGCACAGAAATGTAGTGGGTAGCTAATCAAATAGACAACATAAAGTGTAGGAAATACAGCCAGAAAACTCCATCAATTACTACTGCTATACTAGTTCCCACTTGTGAACATGCAGGAGTCCATTAAAAGAAGGAAAACTGTGTAAGATAAATTTATATGACAGTGCAGGTACGTTAATTGGTTTTCAACTCATATATCTTCTCTATGTAAATATAATGGCATCTTCCAAACAATAATTATCTGTATAATTATGGGAAATATAAAAAAAATACTAAATCACTAGCAAGGTATTATGTTATATTACATAAAGATAACTGTTTGGTTTCTTACAGTTCTTTAAAATAGTTAATATCTAATTAAGCACATTAATTACTTTCAGTTTGCATAAAATTACTTTCTGTAACATTGCCTTATTTTACTATCTAAACTTCAGAAGGATTATTAAAATATTGCATTATAAAATCTATGTCAATGTCTTCTCTAAACTGCAGACTGCTCCTTTGCAAGGCCCAAAGCAGAATGCTCATAAAGAGTCTGCTGCAGCTGCAGTTCAGAGCCACTGCTATTTGGAAAATGTTCTGAAAATTTAAATTCTACTTTGCCATAAAAGGTAGCATTCCACTGAGACTCCATAAAAGATAACACCTCCTTCTCAGCAAAAGCCCTTCCATTTACCAAACAATGACTTTCAAAACAGTATGTCTATAACTTACTTGTATTATTTATTGAGAAGATATATTTTATGACCGTTAATTCCTTGATTTTCTTATGTTTTTAATGAACAATGGGTCAAGAGAAGCAAAACTTATAAAAAAGGCAATAAAATTTATTGTCCATAATGAAATTCAAAATTGACAAATAGAGATACTTTCCATAATTATAGAGTGAGAGATAAGTAGATACTGTTCTGGGCAAGTCACTTTCCTTTTAAACAATTCAATTTTTCTCTCCTTTTTTATTTATTTATCTTGAGAGAGAAGGAAAAAAGCATGAGCGGGGGAGGGGCAGAGAGAGAGAGGAGAGGGAGAGAATCCTAGGCAGGTTCTGCAATGTCAGTGCAGAGTACAACACTGGGCTCGAACTCATGAACTCTGAGATCGTAACCTGAGCCAAAGTCAGACCCTCAACCAACTGAGCCACCCAGGTGCCCTTCTATTTTTCTCTTTAAATAAACATTCATGTGTACAGGAAGTTTTCACAAGTTAGCAACAGAGATAGAAAATCTAAAGTCGGTGTGCCTGGGTGGCCCAGTCGGTTGAGCATCCAACTTCGGCTCAGGTCATGATCTCACAGTTCGTGGGTTTGAGCCCTGTGTCCGGCTCTGTGTTGACAGCACAAAGCCTGGAGCCTGCTTTGGATTCTGAGTCTCCCTCTCTCTCTGCCCCTCCCCTCTTCTCTCTCTGTCTCAAAAATAAATAAACATTAAAAATAATTAAAAAAGAAAAAGAGAAAGAAAATCTAAAGTCAATGCAGAATACTCCCCTCTTGGCATTCAGAGAAAACTGACCTAGATCAAAATAAGTGTACATTAAACTTGATATAAGAGTGTGAGAATATACATACACAAAACCTAAAGCATGCAGTACAGAATCCTAAAAAATTCCTAAACACATATAATATAATCTATTATATCACTCAACAATAAATTGACATGAAAAAGAAACTACCACTTGACAAGTATACTGCCCCTTATTTAGCTAATTCAGAAAATGAATAATTTATAAAATCCAGGAGCACTAAAATCATCAAGTCTTTTTCTAGTAAAGAATGAGGAAACTATCCTAAACTAATTTCTCTTCACAGTTTTGAATTAGGGTTGCCTTTTAGCTATTTAAGGCTATCATTTTGCCCACATTGCTTTCTGTGTTAAAGACATTTATGAACTATTTAATGAGAAAAAAAGAAGAATGTAAAGAAGGTAAATATCACCTCAGACCAAGACCTGGACCCATTTTACGCTGCACCTCCTCACCAAATTCTCGCACTCGTAGCTGCAGGCCTCTCCACACTGTACTGTTAGCACGATACAACAAATGGATTCTTCTATAAGAACTCGTCTCCACAGGACCCCTAGTAGCAGCTGCAATAACCACAGGAAAAGCTAATCTTGGGATTCTTCTATAGTTTTCCCGAGTAGAGATAATAATGGCACCTTTCTTTGATACAGCAACTTTAGCTTTAAAGTTTCACTATCATATTAAAATGCCCTAAGTTAGCAGGGAAAGAACTATCAACTCCACTTTACACACAAAGAAACTGATACATGGATGGGGTAATTTACTGATGGTTGCATCTACAGAAACTGGTAGTGTTAACACAAGAATTTAGTCACTGCTCCATCCAACTATTTGATGCTCACCTCCCTTTCCAACCATGGCAGTTTTAAAATGGGAGTAGTAACTACACCAATAAAGGACTCTCTTTATTCTACCCAAATAGCCCAATACCTGATCCCATTCTAATATCTGAAAAAATGGTCTTACTGCTAAATATTATATGATACTTAGTTTGAAATAGCCTACATAATAAATAAAATTGAAACAATAGTGGGAAGAAGAGATAACCTCAAAGTGGAGAAGAATGGTGAGAAAATGCTAAGGAATTAACACCATGAGCAAAACAGCAAACATCAGAAAAGCCCCAGGTGCCTATGGAGTCAACCAGTAAGCTGTGGCCAGATCTAGAGATTAAAGACAGGTGGACTTGGAAAAGGGTAAAAAATGCCACTAGCCATAAGAAATTTTTCTCGCCCACCTTTTAGGTTAATTCTCTTAGCTCCAGAGTCAAATGTCATAAGCAAAATGTCAGGAAGGCATCTAGCTAGTGCTGAGAATTTCACAAATACTAGAAAACTAATTGAATACTGACAGGATGAACTTCTCATCAAGAGGTGAGCTCAGGGGAGAGTAACATGTAAAGTATCTAGTCAGATGCCTGACACATGGAAAGCATTTAACAATAAACGTTAGTACCTCTCCCCCACCCACCACCAATAGAACAGGAAACCAAATCCTGTATTACTACCCACATCTTGATGTACTTAAAAAAAGACTTACGAGAGGACTAGAAACTTGGAGTCAATGCACATGGGTTCTAGGTTCTATTACTCTTGTTGCCATGTGCCCTAGGAAAATTTACTTCAACTTGCAGGACCACCTCTAAAATATCCAATTCCTATCACAGAACAAAATGTAAAAAGCTGTTTAAAAATATAAAATTGTCCATAAAGATATATAAAATGCAATATAATGGACTCTATAATCCCTGGTGCAGCAACCTCATCCATCTGTGTGTTCCAGGTGTGGGAGAAAAATAATATTATTTCAGGAATTCCTATTTGATATCTTTCCAGGAAGCTTATTGCACCGGTTTAAGACAAACCATTCTCCTCATTTAACAAGTTGAGCAAATAACACTCCCAAGATGTTGTGTTTCTATTCAAGTAGGCAGTAGCACATAGAGCCCACACTGGTTTCCATATTCTATTTCAAATTTAGTAATCTACTTATTTAAATGATGGTGCCCCCTCACTTCTGGTTAAGAAAGAATCATACAAGGTAAAAGAAAGTCAAGCCATGTTAGCAAAAATGTGAACTAATGTCTCTTTCCCTCAGTTCTCTTTGATAACTTCTCATGTCTCATTTTTTTAAGGCTTTCCTTTACTGTATTTTCTCCAGGAACATTTGGGAATGCAGTCCTGTGCAGGCACATTTACTAAGATAGGTTTCTGTTGAAAGGAAAATCCAATGGCATTCAGGGTAAACCTTCTCTAAATTTAATCCTATCCATAAATGGTGTAAAGGAGACTAGACTCCAAGTAAAATGATGAGTTTTCTCCCTCTTTTCTATTTAACACAACATCTCAAAAATGGCAGACACTAGCTTGTGGGTTAGTGGAGTTTCCTCGTTACTATTTGCCTTCTTCCTTTTTCTTCTTACCCATGCCTGCCTCAACAACGTGAGATAATATTTTTGGGCAAAAGATATGAAAGTCTTTGCAAACCCCGATGAAAACACGATGCCTGTACCCATTGGGTCTCTATCTGCACTCCTCCCAGATGCTGCATCTACTTTTCCTTTTTTTCCCCCATTTGCTAATTAAGGTCTCTCACATTGAGTCTTATGGATACATTTCAGGCCACAATGTTATAATTGACTGAAGGAAGAAAAAGGAGGATGAAAAAGCTGATGTTACAAGAGTTCTACTCTTTCTACTTTCTTTCTCCTTTCATGAAGGAAGTTAGATTTTGTGGATGTTTGAAAAATTAGTGCTAGATAACTTGTTAAGAAGAGAGCGGAGAAGTCTAAAGTCAACACTCTTTATAAATCAATTCACACCATGAATTACAGAATTTGTAAGAAAAACAGAACCTCATAGAATCCCCATTTAACTGTCTTGCCCATGTTTACACAAAAAGTGGCCGAATTGGTACTAGAACCCTAAAATGCTTGGACCCAAAGTTAAGGGTCCTTCCGCCAAAGTATAAGGCTTTTTATTTTCTTAAACCTGGAGGCAATTCCTTTGCCCTCAATCCACAGGAAAACTCTATTAAAAGTGTAAGTAAAGCTCCAGGCCCTCCTATAATCATCGGCTGATCTACTAAATCAGCCTAATCTTTTGTAAAACCACTTCTTTGAGGAAAGAGCAGAAATTAATTCAAGGTAAAGGTAGATGAAATGCAAGCTTCTTGGTAGAAAGACGGTGCAGGGTATGGGAAAATATTTGGACTTAGAATAAAAGGTCTGGGTTTGAATCCTGGTTGGACCACGTAATGTGAGTCAGCTTAGGGTATTACTGGAATTCTCTGAGTGTAGAATAAGGATTTGAGGATTATATGACCTGACTTACCTTCTGTGCAGGCTGTTATGAGAATCCAAATATGTATGTATTAAACTTTGAGCATAGTTCAACTATTTGGCATTTGATTCAATAACCACTTAGAATAATGGCCAGCATGAGGTAAATGCTCAATAAATGTTAGTAGTTTTATTAAATATTTCAATATGGTTCTCAATTCCTATCCTCAGACCATCCCTTCAACTCTCTGCTTCTATTTTTTCTCTTCTTTTACTTATATTCTTTAGCTCCTTTCTCTATGAAGCTTTTATAAAAAAGGAATAAGATTTTAGATCTAATGTGATCTTCTCTGATTTAGGTCTCAGATAATGCAGTTTTCACCTCATGTAATATATTGGTTCATGGTGTCTGGTGACAGTTACTTGAAAGAGTATTCATTGAGGAAGTTAGGTTTCAAAAATCCTCCAGAAAACCCACACACGCCTGCACGTGCGTGCACGCATGCGCGCACACACACACACACACACACCACCCCCAAAAACCCTACTAAGATTAAGAAAACACCCCTGATTTGCAGATAATAAAATCAATAATTAAGAATTATTTGCAGGAGTCAACTATTTCTAGTTACATAGCATGGTTTTTAAAATTAGTGCATTTTGCCAATTAAATGAATTATTTTTATGACATAGTACTTATAATTTTGAGTAAAACTTTCTGAACTCTTGAGGTAAAAGTTAGCTTGATTATTCTTTTCCATTTACACACATCTAAAGATATTATCAAGAACAGATTCACGTAGTAATTTATAATCAAGGCTGATAAAGCTATACAAATATATTTTAATTGGTATTTGGTAATCTTTCTTTGGCATATCTGCCTATCAGTTTTGTATCTTCTATTAATGCCTTATATATCTGTACACATTGGGGAGAGAGAGAGAGAGAGAGAGAGAGAGAACATGCACACTGGGTAACTCAAGGTGATGGTTCTGCAGCGATGCACAAAAGTGAATTTTAAGTCTAACTGCTCTTACCAGAACTTTACCCTTGTAGGGCCTATTGTGAAAGTAATTTCTCAAGAATGTGATTTGATGGACCAAGCATTACCGTAAAAACTTGTCTCTGATTTAACAAATACAGTATTCAAAGCCCTGTGAAAAGTAGCATGTTTTCCAATCTATTTTTACGCAAAGTTTAGGAAAGGCCACCACCTATGACTGTGTCATTCAGTTCCCACATATGTATGTCATTTGGGTAGCCTCTACAATCACCAGTTTTTAAGACATAAAGTGCCCTCTAGAAAAAAGTACAGCACTGTTCCACTAATTGCAGACAATATGACACGCTTACATGGCAGCAAACCGGGATTCCAAAACACTCACCAGTCTGCCACTGCACAAAAGGCCAAGACATTCACAGAGGAGGCTGATTGATAAAGTTAATGCAGAGGTCTGGGATTATAGAGGGCTGTTGTATAACAGCATCACATACTGCGATATTCTGTGAATCTTTGCAATAAAGGAACAATATCTGTAAGCCAGTGCAAAGCAGCCACAGGAAGCAGTGGGAAAGATGTTTTAGACATGAGCATTGGACAGTGATCTTCATTTTTATGTGTCCATATGAGCCCATACACTCTTACCATGCTATCCTTAGGCAGCTAGCAGATTTGGAATTCTGTCTTAAAACTCGCCCTCTTCCACTCAAAACCTCTCACTCTCCACCCTCCTGAAATGGCCAAAGAAGAGGAGTGATGGCCACTACTTGCACTGTGCCTTCCCCTTCCTAACTGGACCCCATCGAGCAGCAGCTCATGTTTTCCACTGGCTGCTGGAGGCCTCCGTCCACCTGCTATCTGCAGTGAACACCGAAAGGAACAGTAGCAACCTGTAAATCCTGACCAGCATAAAAAAGATGTCCAGGACAGGTGGCAGGGACTGCAACCAGTGAGGACAGACGGACTGACAACCAGACAGACAAACAGCAGCACCATCAGACACAATCCATTACTTCCAGTCTCAGAAGAGGGGAAGCCTGCAGCACCAGGAATGTCATTGTTGCATTAGGGACAGGCAGCAGATTAACAAGGGTTCTGCCTCCCTCGAGCCAGCAGGCTTAAAGTATTTGTCTTTTGCAGGAGAAGGAGCTGGGAATCCAGAAACCTGCTGCTAGAACAAGGCGAGCTCTGGCCGTCTGAGTTAATGGACCCTTTGGGTCTACAACGAAAGGGCAGGAAAGACTGGGTTTCTACTCTTTTGCTGTGACCCAGCACCCACAACACTTGCTCAATATCCCCCTCTCCCATCTGGGTGGCAGTTACATTGCTGGGGACCCATCGGTCTGGGAATGCAGCCTCCCTCCCTTCCTTTCCTTCCAGGCACTGCTGCACTGAGAGGAAGCAGAAGAAACCTTCAGTGGCAGCATCTTCTCTTCAGGACGCAATCCTTTGGGGTCGGGGGAAGGCTCTGATGGGAGTGCTCTGTGCCTGGGTGTCACGCCTGTTCCCTCCCTGCCCCTTCTTTGCTCTCAGCTAACTCCAGATGCAACAGGTTCCCTTTGGCTTTTCGTGCCAATCCTCTGCCCCCAGATACACCTTCTGGTCTAAAAGGGAATCACCAACGAATTAGTCCCAATCAGGGTCTCCAAATTCTTTTACCTCCAAGTTGAAAACTTTCCTTAATACAAGAAGACCTCCCAAGGGAAGGCAGGGACCAAGTCCCCTTCAGCTCCACTCTGTGTGTGACACTAAGGAGCAAGGAAAATCCAGCTTGGATGCCAGTACCTCGCAAGCAGTTTTGTTTGAGAATATGATAAGCAGCAGCACAGGCAGCGTCACACACTCCTGCACCACCAGCAACAAGCCCCATCCCCTCCCCAGACAGGGGGAATCGGGGCACTAGACAGATAGCCTTGGAAGGGCTGATGGGCTTTAGGGAAGGGGGGATGTGTGCACATATTGGATCCCCTATTGTACTGCTTCCACCAGAAACTGAGCAGGCCCCAGAGGTCTCTTGGAAACCAGTAAAGGAGAACCTCGATTTTATTCAGGCCAGAGTCCCCATCAGCTTCTCCCATTATTTAAAACTTTGCATTGCCAATGACATTGTATATGGGTAAGAAAATGTGTCTTCACACAGGTATTCTGTGAAGAAGACTGTGACTAAAAGATTAAAGAGAAGCTGGGGAGGCAGGTTACCAAAGATGGCAACTGCCCAAAAAAGACCCAATCTTGATCTGGAGATGAATGAGTACCAAAATGAACACTCAAATAAGCATTTTTCTTATATAAATACTGGCACCCTTCACTGGGGTAACCCCAACCTCCTGAACAACTCCAGGAAGAGAAGAGGAGCTGTTCTCAGCACCTCTTCATTCATCCCACATCCCCTTTCTTCCACTCATCCCCTGGCCCTTAACCTGTTCCCAGCCCAGGGCCCTTCCACCTGGGCGGCATCAGCTCTTCTCAGCTTCTGCATACCCCACCCTCGGGGTGGTCCCTCTCCACCCAATCTTCCTCTGCACCCCAGCCTCAAGGCATCCTCTCATGGCTCCCGGGCTCCCCGCTCGGTGGCATCCCCTCCTTCCTCCTGTCCCCCTAACCTCTTCCCTGCTCAAACCCGGCGCCCCTGGCCCCAAGGCGGGCGCCTCCGCCCCCCACCCTGCACCCTCGCCCGCCCCTCCCCCACATTCAGCCGAGAGGATTGGGTGAGTGAGTGGTGAATGGACCGATGGAGGCACGGATGGCGCGGCCAGGGGTGGCTTACTTGAGCATGGCTTCTTCTTTTTCCTCTTCTTCCTTCTGCCGGTCCATCACTGCCATGATAATGTTCCTCTCCTCCTCGGTCAGGTGGCTCAGGTCGGGCAGCTCTTGCATGGGGGGAGGCACCGTGGGTGGGCGAGGACCGCGGGGCCCCACCGCCGAGGACATTTTCGTGGCCTGCCCGCCCCCTCTTCTGGCTCCCTGGCTCTCACCTTTCGGATTCACGCCCAGCAGCTGCGCCCCTGCTTCCCCTCACAGAGGAGCCCTCCTGGCGGCGGCAGGAGGAGGAGGAGCAGCGGCGGCGGCAGCAGCAGAGCCGGGGAGAGAGAGAACCCAGTCTTTCATGGTTGTTTGCATCCACCCAGCCCCGGATGCTGCCTTTGTTTTGGTCGCCCTAGCTCGGCTCGGGGCCGCCCGGCCGCCTCCCGCAGCCCAGCCTCGGCCGGGGGGGGCGGACAAGCGGAGGCGCGGCGGGCGCGGCGAGGGGGCGAGGGCTCGCGCCAGGCTCGGCCGATCCGGGCGTCGCGCGCTGGGCGCGCGGGGCGGGGGCGGGGCCGGGGCCGGGGCCGGGGCTGGGGCTACCGCCGCCGCCGCCGCCGAGGCTGCTCCCAGGCTCGGCTGCCTCCAGTTTGGGGCTGCAGGAGGGAGAGGGAGAGTTTTGGGTGTCAGTTAGGCGGAGTCTCGGAGGCTTCGCTCCCGGGTGATGCTGCTGCTCTCGCAGACATAGCTGCCAGCCACTCAGTCCCGGAGCCGCTCCGCCCACGGGCACCCACCCGCCCACTCCCCAGGTCAGAGCCACTCGTGCCCCAGCCTCTCCCCCTACGCTCGCCAACGTGCACGCCACATCGCTCTATCCCCAGGTACCCCTCACCCGTGAGTCATCCTCCCTTTCCTGGTCTCTCGTCTGTGTCATCCTCCCCAGCCCTCTTTTCCTTTGGATTGCATTAATCATCATCATCCTCGCTACCGTCTTCATCGTGGAGCGTTAATATTTGAGCACCCACGATGTTCTGAACAGCAGGATGCAACACCTTCTGGACGCGTTGTTTTTCCTGCTACGATATATTTCACATTTACTAGCCAAGGGTTTATAGCAACAACAACGTGATTTTTTTTTTTTTAAGAAAATTTTGATACACACACACCCCTGACAGCTTGGATTTTCTGGGTCCATTGTATGGGGTGTCTTTCTTGACCCGCCCTCAGTGGGACCGTTCTGCAATTTATCCTCATTCCCCCTTACGATGCCCCACAACCCGACAACTATTTAATTTTCCATTTGGGGCTCTGGGTAGCCCCACCGCATCGCATAACCGCACTTCTCTGGTGCTTGCAAATGGATTATCTACTTGAATTCCTCTAATGATGCTCACGGTCATCATGTACTCACTTCTCAGCCACTGTAGGTACTTGTAGAGAAAAACTGATCCCTGATAAGAAAAACGCCCAACCACATCCTATTGTAAGAAGCTTCTGCTCCATGCCTGGCCCAATGATAGGCATTAGGATGAGCTTCTCTTGCTGATAAAGGCAAAAATAAATAGACAATCCCTTCAAAACAGGTATTGTTACAGGCTGTGAAAACCAGAGACTGAATTTTGTTAATTTTAAAAGAATCAATGTAGAGAAGAGCTCAAATTGAACAACAGTTTCCTAGTGAGTATCTCTTTTAGAAATGGTGATGACAGAATTGATATGTGTCTCTCCTGGAGAATTCTTTCTTTAGTTCCAGAAAGGATCTAGCACTAATATATTCATTTTCCTCCAAGCCTAACTTTGTTAATGAAGAAGAAAATGGTGATTTTTATGAATTCTAAAAGTCCTATAATCTTCAAGTTTAGGAAATTTAAGTTTAATTACTTGATCTTCCATGAATGAATTCTATTTGAATACTCTTGGTCATGGAAGACTCCCTGCCTCTTAATTCTATTCCTATGTCAAAATCTCTTTACCTGAAAATCTTGCAACTATTTGAGATGGCTATCATGTCATCTTTATTTTTTCTTTCAGAGTAAACCTTGCCAGTTTATCTAATCAGTAATTGTGTAGCATAATTTCAAGTCTGATCATTCTAGTACTGCCTTTGGACACACTCATGTTTTTTCACTAGTTTTCCTGAGGAGCAGTTTCAGGAATACATACAAAGAACCAAGAACAGTATCTGGCACTTCGCAGGTGCTTTATAATCATTACTTTTATTTGCACAACTTAATATTGGCCTAACTTGTTGGTAGCCATGTCAGTTATGACATCACTGAAATAAACATAGTCTACTAAAATTTCCAGTTTTTTCATAAGTGCTGATGCCTCGCCAGATTTCCTCTTTCCTCTAATTAAACAGTTGATGAAAACATTCTAATCATCTTTCTGTCATTTTAAAAAATTTTACTGGTTTCTCTCAGCATTTATTCAGGGGGAAAATGAGTTTGAATTCTGGCTCTACCAGTGTTTTCATGATTTTGGTACAATCACTTATCCTCTCTGAACTTCTGTTTACTCATCAGAAAAATGGGGTAAAGATATTTGCCTCAAAATAGAAGAGAAATATTAAATAAAAAGGTATATTTGAACTTCTGTTTACTCATCAGAAAAATGGGGTAAAGATATTTGCCTCAAAATAGAAGAGAAATATTAAATAAAAAGGTATATTTGAACCATCTACTATGGGCCTAACACTTTATAGTTCTCTTGTTTTTATTTCTTGCTCTCTCCAAGACATTTAGAAAACCACCTCTCAATTATCAATGTATAGAGAAGAATTAGAGATGTGAACGATACGTTCATTCTATAAAATGCCTGTCTTTCCGCCAGTCAATGTAGACATGCAACAGACAAAGGCCTTGTCCTCATGAGGTTTATAATCAAATTGGTCATCTTGAAATTCTTCTAAAATACAAATAGAAGAAGTGTAAGTCCTCAGTAGACATCAGAGCGGGTAAATAAAGCTCTTGAAGGCAGGGGGCCTAATAAACAATTAACAGTGGTATTTTTGCTTGCTAGGGCTGCTGTAACAGGACACCATAGACTAGGTAGCTCAAACAACAGAAATTTATTTTCTCACAGTTCTGGAGGTTGGAAATACAAGACCAAAATGCTGGCAGGATTGATTTTTCCTGAGGCCTCTTCTTGGCTTGTAGATGGGCACTTGCTCCTGTGTCCTCACATGGCCTCTTCTCTGTGTAGGCCTATCCCTGGTATCTCTCCCTCTACTTACAAGGACATCATTCCTATAGGATTGGGGCCCCACCCTTATGACCTCACTCAATCTGATTAATCTCTTTAAAGGCCCTAAAGCTTACATTCTAAGGTACTAAGGATTAGGTTCAACATATGAATTTTAGAGGGACAATATAGTCCAATACAAGTGGTTTCCATTTATTAGAATTACTTGGGAAATAGTGGTTGACATGTATTATCTGAATGACTTAATGAAAAGACTTCTGGTCTTGATCATCTTTATATTCATAGCTACTACCTTGGGCTCCACAAGTGTGCGTGAAATCCATGAGTAAGTCATTGAATAAAGAAGTGAATGAACTGACCGATAAATTAGTAGGGGCCATGGGACAACCCATCAGTGTCTCTCCTGTCAGGAATCTTGTCCATTATGGAAGGGTTCAAAACCAATTTATAAAAGCCAAAGAAGTATATGTGTATAGATTTACCTTCAGGAAAGTAGAACTTATCTGTGCTTAGATAAGCAAGAAAACACCCAGAGTAGTTTACCAAAGTGTGTGGCACAGATGATTAATTTCTGAAGGTGGTTTACAAAAATGTCCAATAAGCTTAGAAAAATATGTACAATACCTCCCTCTTAGAAATTCACAAGCCACCTTAACAAATAAAGTATGCTATGAAGCAAGTATTTACTGCGGTGAAGAAATCTGTTTTACCTGCTTTGGCCTGGCATTTCCCAAATGTATTTGGACTGTAAGAGAGCTTCATTTTCTCCCCTCATGGGGAAAACATGCTTTGTCTAAAGCATTGGGGAAAATCATGACTTACAAGCATGGTATCCAAGGATGTTAACTAGAGAGACCATGAAACATCCAATGTATTTCTCCTTGCTTAACCAATGATATCTTTGGAAAATGTCTTAAAAATATATTCATAATATCTTAAATCTCTATATATCAGATGCCCTGTAGGACAAGACTTATGGTCAGGGTATTAGTCAGAAATAACAACTTAGACAAAGCTCCTCTAAGGTAAGTTTCTTAGTTCTGCTATCCACTGATATTTTCAAATCATCCCTTCTCAAAATAACTCTAAAATTGGACACCACTGTTAACTGCTAATTTAACTTAATAGCCAAGATTGTAATTTCAAAGTGGAAAGTCATTGAAATGATGTCAAGTTCAAATCCTTATTCTACCATTTGATAATTGTAAGTCGGTTTAATACTGTCTCCCTCCACCCCAAATTCATGTTCATTCAGAACCTCAGAACGTGACCTTATTTGAAAAAGGGTCTTTACAGATGAAATTAGTTAAAATGAGTTCATACTGTATTAGGATGAGTCCCAAATCCAATGGGTAGTGTCCTTATAAGAGGAGAGAATGCGCATACATACAGGGAAGGAGGCCACATGAAGACACAGAGAGACATGGAAAGAGGACAGCCATGTGAAAACAGAAGCAGAGAACGGAGTGATGCTGCCCCAAACCATGAAATGCCAGGAGCCACCCGAAGCTAGAAGAGGCATAGAAGGATTTTCCTCTACAGACTTCAGAGAAAGCACAGCCCTGCTAACCCTGTAGTTTTGAACTTCTCCATAACCGTGAGAGAATAAATTTCTGTTGTTTTAACCTGTTTCTGCCGGTGGTACTTTGTTACTATAGCCCAAAGAAACTAATACAGCAGTTATTCTGTGCTTAGGTGAATTAGTAAACCTCACTGAGCTACTGTAAGAAATGAAAATAATAATAGCCACCTTCCAGGGTTTTGTTAAGGATGAAAGGTTGTGAATATGTGTACTTGCTTTGTGCTAGGCGCTGAGGATATGGGAGGTAACAATACATATAAGGTACTGGCCCTAGAGAGGCTTAGCAAACTATGACCCATGAGCCAAGTACAGCCAAAAGCCTGTTTTCTGAATTAAGTTTTATTGCAACACAACCACATTCATAGATTAAGTATTATCCATAGCTGCCTTTGTACTATAATGGTAGAGTAGAAGTACAATGGAAGAGCATATGTCCTGCCAAGCCTGAAATATTCACTATCTGCCTCTTTATGGAAAAAAGTTTGTTAATCTCTGCTCTAGATGCTTACAATGCAGTTTGAGGAGAGAAGGCATGGATAAACACACAAGAACAGTTGGACTATAATTGCTCTAGAAAACAACTTACCAGATATAATAGACAGTAAACTGTGGGAAGATGGGTAGTCATGGGAGTCCTAAGAAAGGGTCCCATGAACAGAGATTCGAAGGATAAGAAGGAACCAGCCTAAGAATCATTCGGCATAGACTGTTAGAAGCTGAAGAAAGCATTAGAGACAAAACCCTGCGTCGGGAAGGGGCAGAACTCTTGGAGAAAACAAGTAAGCCAGTGAGGTAGGATCATTGTGAGGAGAGGAGAAAATAGGAGATGAGCTCCTGTAGGGCCTAGTCAACCACGACAAAAAGCATTATTTTATTCTTGTGCAGTGGGAAGCAATTGAAGAGCTTAAACAGGGAGTTAAATGAGATGCTTTATGTTTTTTAGATGACTGTGCCTGTGGGTGGCAGCAAGGGTGACTGGCTTGGACTGGTGGTGTAGTATGAGTGCAAAACGTGGACCCATTCAAGATGCGCTTTGGGGGTAGCACCTATGGACCTGTGGACAGATGAGATGTGAGGAATCTGTGAAGAGAAGTTATCAATTATGATTCCTGTGTGGGGCTGAGCAGGAATTGGGTGGGTTGTGGTTCCATACACGGAGATGGGGAATTGGGGTGTGTGTGTGTCGGGGGAGGGATAGGTGGTTGGGAGGAATAACCAAGAGTCTTCTATCATCGTTGTCGTCTTCATTGTCATCATCGTCATCGTCATCTAAACTCTCAAAAAGAGAAATATATTTGCATTTAATTTGCTAGTTGATCCCTCTGGCCAAAATGCTATTTTTAACCAAAGCTTAAAAAAAGAGACAATTCTTCTTTGTAAAATTACTTCTATCAAAGATTGGCCTGAAGGCTGAAGGGGACTTTGTTGCTCTCTCCACAATGACAAAAGTGAAAAACTCACTAATGCATAATCAGCAGAAGTGTACATACACATGCACGTTCATATAAGAGCTAGGACAAAGTACTAGTTAATTTCTACTCCAAGGAGTAGGCAAGGAGCATAATTGTGATTTCAAGATTCTATATACTCAAGTTATAATTGTTTAAGTATTTTTAATTTTTAGAAAATTTTGAAATAAATTAGTTAGGAATATCTTCAATACATTTTGAGATGCAAGCTTAACTAACTCCTGAACTATAATCCCAGAGTTTTTACTTCAGTTAATACCATATCCTCCTATATTTTTTTCACTACCATTTGTATGAACACCACCAAAAGCTATTACACAAGAATGGTTTATATATAAGGTGATCCTATGTCCTGGTTTGCCCAAAACCATCTGAGTTTGTGCCTATTGTACCAGCATTATTATCAACAGCATCTCCTTTCACTTAAAAATGTCCCCGTTTGGATGATAAATTATATGGTCATCCTATTTATACATAGTTATGGTAATTTGCAAAAATATAGTCTTCTGGCTTCAAAGAACATTTGGCTCTCAAGAGATTTCACTGAAAGTATTTGGCTGAAATGGGATATCAGATTTTGGCTCAAATTCAGCCAAATACCTATTTTAATTTGATTTTTGGTAAGCTTCCACTATTGTCATTTATTTCATGAGGAATTCAATGTGTGGGAATGTCTCTGTCCTCGGATCTAGAATAAGATACGTCACTCTATTCTCTTTCCATGGATAATACCAGCCTTGGACATACTTCTTCCAAGCAATTAATATTTTCAGCTATTCTTTCTTTGAGTTATTTCTTTTCAATGCTTGTCTACTGATTAAAAATCAGAGTTCACGGCCTCTTTTGCATTCTTCTGAGGCTGATCATCTTCTATTTTGGTCAAACTTAGAATGCTTAATTGGCAACATTCAAGAATAATTTCTCCACATTCTGTTCTCTTCCAATTTCCTTCTTTGCATTGAGTAACTTCTTGAGAATTCCTCAGTTTCGATTGTATGTGATATGAAGAGTCTCCATCTTAGATGCCTCAACTGTTTATTTTTGAGAGTGTCTTCTGAGAGTTATATTGGCTGGACTGAAGTGTCAAAGTCTAAATGCTATTGTCCCAGCTGTGTGAGTGAGATCCTCCTACAATCAATCTCTTTCTTAAAGATTGTGACAAGTTGGATTGACTTAAAAAGAAATATCAACTTTTACCTACCTACAAAGCTAAAAACATCCTGAAAAAATTCTCAAACTAAATGAATTTGGATAATAATTCCTAAGATTAAATTATTCTATAAGCACTAAAAATTTTAACAAGTTGAAAAACAACTTTATTAGAGTTCACATTTATTAACTATATTTTTTGTTAAAATAACATTTTGTTAAAACAGAGACCTTAAAAACCGGATTTAAATAAGCACTGCTTCCCAGAATTCTCTGCCTTGAATCCAACCCTGGAGACTGTTTCCCGGAAAGTTCTTGCCTATTTTCCTATTTTTCATTCCCAAATTTGAGATGAACAATCCAACCCCATACTAGCCAGCCCTTGATAAGACAGCTGCTTCTATCCACAGTGCCACAGCCCCTCCAGACAGGTGGGAAAACTGTAAAGACTTCACTCCTTATTGTGGTACTAATTAGTCCTATAAAACTGAGGAGGTAACTTAATCTTCCTGAGCTTTAATTTCCTTACCTGTAAAAAGGAGACAATTATATCTTCTTTAAATACCCTAAGTATTGCTATTAGCAATACAATTCAGTGAGCATATTATATGTTCCTGACCTGTGCTAAATGTTCTACATGCATTATCATATTTACTATTTTCAACGGTGGATAGGTACTGTTAATATTCTTTGGGGGATATGTAATATGACCAGGGTAGAACATTGTCCCTCCTCAGCAGGTTTCAGTGACAGAAGTGAGTAAATCAAACAGATAGACAAAATGTGCCATATGTTTTTGTTTTTGTTTATTTTTTTTTGTTTTGTTTTTTTTTTAATTTAAAATAGTTTATTTTCAAATTGGTTTACATAAAACACCCAGTGTTCATCCCAACATGTACCCTTTTTTAATGCCCATCACTCCCTCTCCCCCCCCATCTCCCTCACCCTCAGTTTGTTCTTAGTCTTTGAGAGTCTCTTATGTTTTATCTCCCTCCCTCTCTGTGTCTTTTTTTTTTCTTTCCCTTCTTCCCCTCCCCCTGGTTTTTGCTTAGTCTCACCAAGTCCATGTTTTTGTTTATTTTTAACATTTATTTATTTTTGAGAGACATAGAGACAGAGTATGAGTGGGGGAAGGGCAGAGAGAGTGGGGGAAGGGCAGAGACAGAGGGAGACGCAGAATCTGAAGCAGGCTCCAGGCTCCGATGAGCCATCAGCACAGAGCCCGACGCACGACTCGAACTCACAGGCCGTGAGATCATGACCTGAGCTGAAGTCGGCCGCTTAACTGACTGAGCCACCCAGGCACCCAAAATGTGCCATATGTTTAGTGAAACAGCAAAATGGACTCAGATGTGTATCACAGAGTAGACTATACTTGGATAATTTGTCAACATTGCCATGGTAGTAATCACTGTCTTCAACAGAATTGACAATTTGTGAAGTTTGCGATTACTTTGCTTCCCTTTGATTCACAATTACTGGTGCCAAGACTCATCAGATTTCACTATGACCTTTATGTCATTTTTATAGTGACTGATTTCCCATTTTTTATTTTTGAGGTCCGGCATCAAACTCTTGAGTTTCTACAGTGAATTGGGCAGATGAGGAAATTGACCAACCTCCCAAGGTCATATTAAGACAAGGTCTGTCAAAAGCAACTTGGGTTTAGTTATGTTTCTTCTGTCCTCTGGCCCTGTGTATTTACTTCAGCAGTCACATTCATCTGGCTTAGCCTGGGGGTCCTCCAAAGCCTTTGGCTTCTACTTAATCCTTGGGTCATAAGCATTGTCCTGATATTGGCCCTCTCCTGTGGATAGCCTCTACCCTTCAGGTATATCCTATGTTCAGGTGACCTCCAGATAAAGCTTCCATTTTTGCATATCTTACCTTTGCTCTGTGATCCACAATTTCCAAAAACATCTACATGAGGTCTCTCTTTTTCTCTCCTTGTTCCTATATTTTCTTCTTACTTTCTGCCCCAAATTTGAGTATTCTTGAATTATTAACTTTAATTATAAGAAATGCTATCTTTCCTAAAATAAGACTTAACTACTAGGATATCAGGACATATCATTGATGTCTTTCAGGATAAATTTATCACCTGAAGTTGAATTATGCTTCAATTATAAAAATATATTTTGTGAAATATTTACTTATATCAAGGAAAATTCTCAAACTAATTGTGTGCTTAGAGTACAAAAGCCTAGATATTATTTTCTTTTCTTTTTTTTTTATTAAAAAAATTTTTTTTGTAATGTTTTATTTATTTTTGAGAGCAGGAGAGACAAAGCATGAGCAGGGGAGGGGCAGAGAGAGAGGGAGACACAGAATCCAAAGCAGGCTCCAGGCTCTGAGCTGTCAGCACAGAGCCCGACACGGGGCTCAAACCCACAGACTGTGAGATCATGACCCGAGCTGAAGTCGGCCGCTTAACCAACTGAGCCACTCGGGCGCCCCAAGATATTATTTTCTTGGTAATGTTTTCGACTCGACAACTAGAAAAATACAGAATTTACTTATATATCAGTATTTCTAAGAAAGAATCTAACATATAGTTTTTTTCTGTATTTGTGATAATAGATTTTTTTTTCACACCAGGAGATAAATGTTGTGATCTAAACATTTTCTAGGAACTATAAAGAAACTCATATTTTACTGCCCTTAACTTCTTTGATCACTCTCACATAGGACTTGATCAAAGTAGAATCATATGTTGCACACTAAAGGTTAATAAATATAACCATTTTGGGGTGCATGGGCTCAGTTGGTGAAGCTGACTCTTGATATCGGCTCAGGTCATGATCTTGCAGTCATGAGACTGAGCCCTGCGTCAGGCTCTGTGTTTATAGTGCAGAGCCTACTTGGGATTCTCTGTCTCCCTCTCTCTCTGACCCTCTCCTGCTTGCTCTCTTTCTCTCTCAAAATAAATAAATAAACGTTGAAAAAATAAATATGACCATTTTGACAAAGGTCAAGTTGGCCTAATCCATTGAAAATGAAAATAATATGCTGTCCTGGCCTACTTGATCAAGAGGAGAAACTGGGGTACTATGTAATGGTGGTACTTCCACTTTACCAGCTACAGTAATCAATAGTCCTTGGCTCAATTTGGTCAATATAGAAAGCCGGTCATGTTCACTAGGCAGATAATTTGTGATGGTAGTCAATGGACGGACTAAAAACTACACATGGACTTCCAGTTTCAGTTTTGCCATATAAAGGACTTGAAAGCTGTCACTTCCATCCTCCCAACAAGAAAATAGAAAAAACAAAAACAAAATCAAAATGAGCTCAAAGGTAATGACTTTTCCTAGATCCATCAGAAAATTGAAACCATGAATTTGGCATGGCAGAAAACTGCCACCCTGAAATATGGAAAGACAGGAACTGATCTGAGATCAGTTTACTGGGGCCAGAACCAATAGCTGGTAGGAACACTTAAATGCTAATTTTAACAAATTGCTGGAGGCTGACTGAGGACTAGTGTGAGAATGAGAAAATCCTGGAAGCTGTAGTCTTAGGGGGACCTCCTACATGCATGCCATCAGTTTTACCTTTAGGAACTCCACCAGGTTCTCATGGAGAAGAACCAAGAAAATATTCCTATGGCTATAGGAGGGGGTGGAAGAAAGTAACCACTCTGAAATACACCCTGAATGTTCTTTATTAGGGAAAAGATTTTAACATAGCCTTATCCTACTTAGGGAGAAAGGTGTTAATCCAACTGTAGAATCTTCTAGCCTTGCTGATCTCACCTAAGGAGATAGGAGAAATTAAGAAGTACTTGTGAAGGCCAAGCCTAGGGAAATAGGCTTAATAAAAAATTAAATTTAAGCATAAGTTTATAGAACATGCCCCCTCCCCTACAATTTATCAGCAAATTACCTGTTCTAGTATAAGTAGAATGGATGATAGTTTCAAGAAACATACATTATTTAAAAAGGACTTCCTAGGGAAGCCCAGAGACAAAAGGAGAGACAAAAAGAAGGACCCCAAAGGAATCTGAAACCTCTGGAAGTTACAGCTACAGAAAACATTTAACATAGCCCTACTCCTAGCTAAATTAACATAACATCTCACACTAAAGGTCTTTTACATTGGTTCCTTCTACTAATATGTCACATCTGCTTTTAACAAAAAGTTGTAAATCATGCTAAAAGGTAAGAAAAAACTCATCCAGAGGAGACAAAGAACACTTTCAGGACCAGATTCAGATATGACACAGACTTTGGAACTTTCAACAGGGAAATGACAATAGCATGATTAAGGGCTCTAGAGGAAAAAGTACACAATATGCAAAATCAGATGGGTAACATAAGAGAGCAATGAAAACCCTAGGAAAGAATCATAAGGAAATGCCAGAAATTAAAAACACTGTAATAGTAATGAAGAATATCTTTGATAGGCTTAGCAGTAGAATAGACCAGGCCAATAAAAGAACAAAAGAGTTTGAAGATAGTCATTAGGAACTTCCCAAAGTTGAAATGCAAAGATAAAAACAGTGAAAAAAATCAGAACAGAATATTCAAGAACTATAAAACAATTTTAAAAGGTGAAATATGAGCATAAATACCAGGAAGAGAAGAAATAGAGAGCAGAGAAGAAATATTTGAAGTAACAATGTGTGAGAACATTCCAAAATTAATGACAGAAAACAACAACACAACAAAACATAGACACAGAAACACAGAAAATAACAACAACAAAAGACTATTTATACTTAGGAATATCACATTCAAACTGCAGAAAACCGAAGACAGAAAATTTTGAAAAAAAGCCAAAAGTGGAAAAAAAACTTTATTTGTAAAGGAACAAGAATAAGAAGTACAATATGCACATCAAAAACTATGTAAGCAAGAAGAGAGTGAAACAAAATAAAGTACTAAAAGAAAATTCTACCAATCTAGAATTCTATATCCAGATTAGAATTATTCTTCAACAGTGAAGGTTATGATCAAAATATGAAATTGTCTCTCAAAAATAAAGGAAAAATAAAGACTTTTTCAGAGGAAGAAAAACTGAGGAAATTCATTTCCAGTAGATCTGTTCTATAAGAAATGTTAAAAGAAGCACTTCAAGAAGGAAAGCAACATTAAATCAGAAATTCAGATCTGCATAAAGAAAGAAAGGAGATCAGGAAAGGAATAAAGGTAAAAGAAAATATTTTTTCTTTATATTTAGTTGATCTAAAAGATAACTATTCCAAGTAATGATAGATTAGTTGTAAATGCACGTGGCAATTTCTAGTGCAACCACTTATCAAAAACAGACACAGTTAGTACTCTTTAAAAAAAAAAAAAAAAAACAGAGGGCACCTGGGTGGCTCAGTCGGTTAGGCATCTGACTTGGGCTCAGGTCATGGTCTCATGGTCCACTGTCTGTGGGTTCAAGTCCTGTGTCTGGCTCTGTGCTGACAGCTCAGAGTCTGGAGCCTGCTTTAGATTCTGTCTCCCTCTCTCCGACCCTCCTCCTATCTCTTTCTCTCTTTCAAATAATAAATAAATAAATATTAAAAACAATTTAAAAAGACAAAATGAAATTGTATAAAATTTTCAATTAAATTCATGAAAGGCAAATAAAGAAGGGAATAAGATAAAAGCAACAAAGAACAAGTACAACCAATAGAGAGTAGATACAGATATGGTAATATTAATTTAACTGTACCCAATAATCATTTTAAACGTGAATGGTCTCAATACACCAAATAAGGACAGAAGATGGTCAGAGTGAATAAAAATCAACATCCAACCATTTTGTCTGTAAAAACTTTAAATACAGAGTCACATAGGTTAAAAGTAAAAATTAAAAAATATATGCAACGCTAACAATCAATATAACTAATCAAAAGAAAGCTAGAGTGGCTATATTAATTTCAGACAAAGCACACTTCAGAGCAGAGGAATGTCTCAGAAATAAAGAAAGTCATTACATAATGATAAAGGGGTCAATTCTTAAGGAGACATATTTTTTATACAGCATGAATCTAACATCAGAGCATCAAAATATACTACAAAAAAATCTATAGAACTTTGAGGATAAATAGACCAATCTACTATTATGGTTGAAGACTTCAACACCCTTCTTTTAGTACTGATATATAAAGAAGGCAGAAAACTAAGTAAGGATGTAGTTGATCTGAACAGCACTATCAATCAACTTGATCAAATCGGCATTCATAGACTACATTCAACAACAGCAGAATATACATTTTTTCAGGCCCATATGGAATATTGAATACAAGTCATATTCTTGGGCATAAAACACACTTAAGAATTTAAGTGAATGAAATTTAAATAAAATGAATATAAGTGAGTAGAAATAATATAAAGAATATTCTCAAACAATGATGGAACTAAATAAGAAATCAATAATAGATAGTTGGAAAATCCACAGCTTCTTAATTGGATAACCACTTCATAATAGTACATGGGTCCAAAAAGGAGTCTTAATAGAAATTAAGAAATATTTTGTTCTAAATGAAAATGAATTTGGGAGATTCAACAACACAGGGCCTAGAGAAAAATTTATAGCATTACATTTAAATATTATAAAAGAGGAAAGATCTAAAATCAATAAGCTTTCACTTTATGAAACTAGAAAAAGAAGAACAATATAAGTCTAAATCAAGCAGAACAAAAGAAATGTTAGAGGGATGCCTGGGTGGCTCAATCAGTTAAACTTCTGACTCTTAGTTGTGGTTTAGGTCATGATCTCAAGGTTAATGGGATCAAGCCCTGCATCAGGCTCCCTGCTAATAGCATGGAGCCTGCTTGGGATTCTCTCTGTCTCTCAAAATAAGTAAAATAAACTTTAAAAAATTAGAGTAGAAATGTGTATAATAGAAAACGGGAAAAGAGGATCGACAAACTCTAAACCAACAAACGAAAAACTGATTTTTGAAAAACTGATTCTTAGAAAAGATCAAAAAGTTGATACAACCTCTATACAGGTTAATAAAAAATAGGAAAAAGAACAAAAATTGTTAGGAGCCATTTTGGGCTCACAGGTTGAGACCCCTCCCTCTGGGTAAAAGGTTGAAGCAAAGCTCCTGCTGGCCAAAATGGTGCCTAGTCTTAACTCCTAAATAATTTTTCAGGCTTGGATTTCTTGAGCTACTCTCCTTGGCCCCAAGGAATGTAATGTTCTTTTGTTTTATGGCATTCAGATAAAAGGGAAGGACCTGGAGCCCATGCTTTGATGGATTACATCCGAATGAGAGTAGCCTGGCCAGAAGTAACCTTAAAGTTGCATCTTGGGGATGGGTTGCACCTCCCACATTGTAGTTGGAAGCATAGCCCTCAAAGCAACGCCCTGATTTCTCCTGTTTACAGATAATTAACATTAAGGCCTTAAGGAAACACCCTGTTCTTTCCCCCCACCCTAAATTTATATGTTAATTAACCTGAAACCAACATATGGGATTGAGGAAGTTGCCACCTTGCTGGAAAAAACGCATTATTGTTAAAGAGATCAAACTATGGAATGTCACTCATTGATGTAATGTCACTCACTACCTTTAAAAATAAAGACACTGAGACCAGTAGGGTGGGGATGCCAGAATTGCCAGGGCTGCCTGCTTGATCATCAGACTACATCTCTCTCATGGCTCTCTCACTTCCTTTTGCCTGACCATCTATCCTTCGGGGACCCCTAGATTCGCCGGAACTGGACCCCAGCAAAAAATATCAAAATCAGAAATTAAAAGTAGTCATCACTACAGATCTCATGAAGCTTAAAAGGATAATGAATACTATGAGTAACTCTACACACACAAATTCAATAACTTAAATGAAATGGGCCAATTCCTTGAAAGTCACAAATGATCAAAGTTCATGTCAATAAAAATAGATAATATGAACATGTCTATATCTGTCAAATAAATTAAATCAATAACAATATTCTATAAAAGAAAGCACCAGGCATAAATGGTTTCACTGGTGAGTTCTATCAAACATTTAAAGAAGATATTATATCAGTATCAATTCTCCACTACTTATTCCAGAAAATAAGAGCTAAGGGAATGCTTCCTAATTCAATGAAACCAGCATTACTCTAATACCAAAACCAGCTAAAGGCATCATTAGAAAGGAACACTGGAGACCAATATTTCTTATAAACATAGATGCAAAGATCCTTAAGAAAACATTACCAAATCAAATACAATGATGTATAAAAAATTATACCAAGTGGCCTTTATTTCAGCTATGTAAACTGAATTAATATTCAAATATCAGATAATGGAATCTAACACAACAATAAGATAAAGGGGAAAAAATGACATGACTGTATCAATTGACACAGAAAAAGCATTTTATATACTTTTATCATTTTAAAAATACCAAAAGTTTAATCCATGAAAGAAATATTGATAATTAGCACTCTAAAAAAATATTATACTCTCCACAAACAAGGAATAAAGGGAAACTTTATCAACTTGATATGATAAAGAACATCTACAAAACACTATAAAGTTAACATTCTACTTAATGGCAAGAAGCAGGATACTTTTCTTCCACCTAAGATGGGGAATAAAGGTAGGACATCCCCTCTCACCACCCCATTCACCACTATCCAATCCCATATTGACTGTCCTAGTTAGTGAAATAGGGTAGAAAATAAAACAAAAGAAGTTAAACAAAATAAGGCATAAAGACAGGGAAGTAAGAAATAAAACTGTCTTTACTCACAGATGGCAGGATTGTCTATGCAGAGAATCCCAAATGGACAAAAAAAATCTCCTGGAACTAAAAAGTGATTATTGTACACTCAAGGGATGTAATTGCTTTCCCATAGACCAGCAATAAACAGTTAGAATTTGAAATCTGAAAAAGTGAATACTATTTACAATAGCACTATAAAAAGAGAAATAGTTTGGTATAAATCTAACAAAATATGCACAGGATCTGTATGCAGAAAACTACAAAATCTATGAAAGAAATCAATGAAGATATAAATAAATGGAGATTTATTCTATAATCATTGGTAGATCAATATTGTTAAGATGTCAATTCTTCCCAAAATGATCTATTGATTTAATCCAATTCTAATCAATGTCCCATTAAACCGTTTTATAGATATGTACAAATTGATTCTCAAGTTCTAAAGTTTACATAGAGAGACAAAAGACCTAGAAAAGCCAAAACAAAGCTATAAGACTCACACTACCCAACTTTAAGAATTGTTACGGGGTGCCTAGGTGGCTCAGTCGGTTGAGCATCCAACTTCGGCACAGGTCATGACCTCTCGGTTCATGGGATCGAGACTTGCATCAGGCTCTGTGCTGACAGCTCAGAGCCTGGAGCCTGCTTCGGATTCTGTGTCTCCCTCTCTCTCTGTCCCTTCCCCACTCATGCTCTGTCTCTCTCTGTCTCAAAAATAAATAAACATTAAAAAAAAAAAAAAGAATTGTTACAAAGCTACAATAACCAAGACAACATGGTATTGACAAAAGAATAGAAACATAGATAAAACAGACAGAATATGGAGCTCAGACCAGATTCACACTATAGTCTTTGACTCAGGAGCAACACAAATCTTTGAAAAAGGAGCAAAGGCAATTGAATAAAGGCAGAATCATCCTATAAGCAAATAGTGCTGGGACACCTGGGCATTCATATCAAAAAAAGATGAACTAGACATCAATCCGATAACTTTTCACAGATATAAATTCAAAGTGGATAATAGACCTAAATATACAATGAAAATCTATAAAACCTCCAGAATAACATAGAAGAGAATATCTTAATACTGTGGACTTGATGATGAATTTTTAGATGACACTGAATGATCAACAAAAGAAAAAACTGATTTCAGTCTTTTTGAAAATTAAAAACTTGTTTCCTATGGAAGATACTACTAAGAGAATGAAAATAAAAGCCACAGGCTGGGAGAAAATGTCTGCAAAGCACCTATCTGATGCATTTATCAGATACATTTATCCAAAATATACAAGAACACTTAAAACTCAGCAATAAGAAAACAACAGGTCAATTTAAAAAATTGGCAAAAGATTTCAACAAACAATTCACCAAAGAAGATATACAGATGACAAAAAAAGCATATGAGAAACATGATTTATCATTAGAAAGTAATAAAACAAAACAACAGTGAAATATGTTACACAGCTATGAGAAGGGCTAAAATAAAAAAATTAAAAACTAAAAAAAAACAAAATACCATAAAACTGAAACTACCGACAAGCACGCAGAGCAATGGGAATTAATACAAAAAGGTGCAGTCACTTTGAAAGATAGTTTGAGAACTTACATAGCTAAACATAATTTTACTATATAAGCTTACCAATTGCCTCCTAGATATTTACCTAATTCAGTTGAAAACTTACTTCAAACTTATGAAAACTTAATATTTATAGCAGCTTTATTGATAATCACGAAGAACTGAAACCACCAAGATATCCTTCAGTAAGTGAAGGGATAACTGAACTGCAGTATACACATACAATGGGATATTATGCAACAGTATAATGAAGTGGGCTACCAAGCCATGAAAAGACATGAATGAACCTTAAATGTATACTGATAAGTAAAAAATGCCACCCTGACAAGACTATGTAGCACATGATTACAATTATGATTTTCTGTAAAAGGCAAAACTATAGAGACAGGTAAAGATCAGCAATTGCTTGTGAGAAAGGAAGGGGGAGGGTTGAGTTAGTGAAGCAACAAGGGAATTTTTAGTGCAGTTAAAACCATCCTGGATGATTCTGTAATGGTGGAGACATAACATAATGTGCTTGTTATAATCCATTGAACTGCACAATATATAAAAAGCACTTTAAAAAGTGATTTAGGAAGTTCCCAGGGAGGAATGCAGATTGGGATAAGAGACTCTAACTGTATTATAAATGCACAAAACAACCTCACTGAGGAGAGTGGGGGTAAAAGGTTCTGCCATAAGTAACTTTCAAAATGAGTGGAGTCTGAAAGACTAAAGGCAAAAAGAACTACACAGAAGCATAATTTTCTAGTTGATAATATTGTTTCCCATGGGATATAAGTTAACAATTCTGATACTGCTATACATACATACTATAATGGAATAATTAATCAAGTGGAAGGATATGAGAACCAGATTTCTCATTGTTAGAGTGAGAGTTTATAGATAAGCTAGAGGAAGGGGCTAGAATAATTCATATGTTAATAGATTAGAGTTAGATACTTTAGTTTGATATAGATACGAGTGGTTAAGATTTATTATTGAAACGTGTGTATGCATCTCTATATGCACAGATACATTTCCTTGGCTTGTCAGCCGAGAAGGCCTAAAATAAATGACTCCTCAGTAGCAATGAACACACCAACACCTAGATGTTGGCTTCTAATACCATTCTCCAAAAAAAGGAACCAGGGATCCTTCGAGGAAAAACTAATACTGGGACAGGAAATATACAAAATAAACCTGGAGTATCTTGTAGTACCAGAACATAAGGAGGTACTCAAAGCCAATAACTACAACAGAAACTCACATGAAAGTGGGTCATATCTGAGGGACACAGCTGTCACCTGAACGAACTTCTAATGGCCAAAGCTGGAACAATTTGAGCAAAAAAAGAAGTAAAGTAGTAGAGGCTTATAACCCAAAGAATTAAATAAATAGCTATGAGTCCATACTGCTATAAATAAATGATTGAAAAATAAATAAATGGGGGAGAAAACCAAATCTCCCATGCAGAAGAATTCCAAAAAATTCATGTAGGTACTTCGCTCTCAAGAAGGTGGAGCATAACTCCCCACTCTTCAAGTGTGAGATGCACATAGTGTGACTTCCTCCAAAGAGTACCAGATGGAAAGGAGGAAACGGGAGTAACTTCATAGGAGAGAAAGCTGACCAACATTCCCTAGCCAGGTGATCAAGGTCAACATCCACAGTCATAAATCATGTTGACTTTCTGAATTCTCAACATTGTGATGAAAGTGGCACCTCACCTTTGTTCTATACCTCCCCAAAACCCATAACTCCTATTTAGTCACAAAAAAAATATCAGATAAACTCCCATAAAAGAGCATGCCCAGGATTTCCCAAGATTTTCTTGAAACTGTCCAGGTCATCAAAAACAAGGAAAGCCTGAGAGACCGTCACTGCCAACAGGAAACTAAGGAAACATGGTAAATAAGTGAAATACGTTGTCCTGTATGGGGTCCTGGAACAGAAAAGGTCATCAGGTTAAAAAATTAAGAAAATCTGAATAAACTGTGGACTTTAGTTAATAACAGTACATCAATACTGGTTCATTAATTTTAACAAAAGAAGAATACTAATGTAAGATGTTAATAACACGCACAACTTGGTATAGGTATATGAGAATTCTTTATACTATTCTTTCAATTTTTATGTATATTTAAAAATGTTCTAAAGAAACAAAATCTATTAAAACAAATTGCATGGCACTTACCATTTTATTGTGACGTAGAACATGGAGTACACAAAGACCCAAGGTGTAGGGAAGTATGTGGAGAGTGCTATGTTCATGGCAACTCTAAGGAACAGAACTGGAAATGGTGAAGGAAAATTTCTAATTGGAAGGACCTGTGAATGCATTCTAGAAGAAAACAATTTTGAACAAAACTGAAAACTTAGAAGATTTTTGACAGAATTAAATGAAGGAAGGATCCTGAGTCATTCCAAATGGAAAACGGCATGAACAAATGTGTGGAATTGGAAAAATCCAATAAGTATTTGAGAAGAGTGATTGAAGACTGGCTGGAGGACAAACTGGTATCATCAAGAGTAGTTTAAATTAAGTCAGGTTGGGACTGAATATGAAGGCCTTGAATACAAGATTAAGGACCAAGGGCTCCGTTTAATAAGTGAAGATTTCTGAGTGAGGAAAGGATACCAAGTGGTCCCCTAAGAGAAGAGAGATCTGGAGATGGCAGCATGAATAGAAGCAGGGGAGGGGTTATTTATACGGTCATTCCCTGATATCCATGGGGTGAGCAAGAATATGGGAGAGGATGGCACAGTAAGATGGAAATTGAGGAAGAACATAAATAAGGGAAAGAAAAATCAAAATGATGTGCAGGTGAGGGAGAGGTAACAGGCTGTGACAGGCACTGCTTTTTGCTGCCTAATACTGATTCTCTCTCCTCTCCCTTGTCAACTGCAAACCCCAATTTTGTCGAGGGTGGCAATGCTTTCCATTAAAAATACTTCTCAGACTCTTCTGCCTCTGAGAGTGCTATGTAATCCAGTTCTAACCAATGAGATGTACATAGAAGTCTAACAAGAGAACTTTTGGTTTCTGGATAAAGCAAGACAATCTCTGCCGGCATCTCCCTTTTGTCTTCCCTTCCCCACCTCCCTTAATTCCTGAAAGGAACATAGACATGATGCCTAGAGTCATAGCGGCCATCTTGTAGACACAAGGAACAATGTTACATACTAAGAAAGGTAGAAAGAGATAGGTTCTCAATACGAGTTTACGGCTCTCTGGAACTCATTTTACATACGGGAAAAGAAAATATTTAGGTAAACCAGTGTGATTGGATTTCTTTTGCTATCTTAACTGAAAAAGTTAAAGGACACCCTAAGAGTGTTAGCCCTACCAAATTGGGAAATAATTCCTTGTTAATTCATAATCCAGGGTGACTGGATTGTGATTGAATAAAAGAGGGTTCTACTCCTGGGAGGGGAATCTTCAGGAAGAGGTACATCACAAGTGGAATTGGAGCCAGGTCATTGTGCGTCATTAGGCATGTTTACACTCAGGTTGAAAAAGCCTGAAAGAGTTTTGTATATGGACATGTTGAACCACTGCTCTCTTTACTATAGAGGTTACTACTTTTCAAGCCACTTCACAATTAAATAAGCTATCATTCATCCATTTTCATACATAGTGGTGAAGAAGTGAGAGGGCTCCTCTCTAGGGAAGCTAGATCCTTCTTGTTATGAACAAGGGAGGCCCATGAGAAAAAGAATGGTCTGTTTGCCTGACTGCTGTATCACCTGGGTCTCACCTCTGCCTGCCACCATATGCCACCAGTACGGATTTGTTCCAGGTGTGGGCCCTTCAAAGGAAGGGCACACAGAAGGCTTAAATGAATCAAATTCAGTCCACGTTTTCTTTCACCTGAGCTTCTGAAATCCAGTAATAATCATCATTACTTAATTCCCTGATTTCAGTTCTCCGTAGTTCTGATAGGAAAAGAAGTATAACCTGACATCAGCCACTAAGCTATCTCTTATACTCTCACACAAGCTGCATTACATACATTGAAAGAGATTTGCCTATTTTGCAGTACTACTTCCATCTGTTGGGAGTAGAGAACTGGGCAACTGAGACACAATGCACACTACAATTATTAATTACTTAATTCAGTGAATATTTATTGAATGCCTGCAATTTTCCTGGCACTATTTTAGGGGCTGGTGTTACAGAAGCAAATAAAATATGCAAGAATGATGCCTTCATGGAGTATATATATAGGCAGATGAGATAGAAAATAAGTAAATAGGTATAATACATAGTGTGTTAGAGATTATGTCTCTGAGAAAAATACTATGAAGAGTAGAGATACTGAACACTAAAAAAAAAGGAAGAGTGGGTAGTGCAACGTTAAATGAAGTGGTTGCTTATATATACCATATCTTGGAAAAAAGGAAGGAAGGAAGGAAGGAAGGAAGGAAGGAAGGAAGGAAGGAAGGAAGGAAGGAAAGGAAGGAAGGAAGGAGGGAGGGAGGATGAAGGAAAGAAAGAAAGAAAGAAAGGAAAGAAAGAAAGAAAGGAAAGAAAGAAAGAAGAAGAAAAGAAAGAAAGGAAGAAAGAAAGGAAGAAAGAAAGAAAGAAAGAAAGAAAGAAAGAAAGAAAGAAAGAAAGAAAGAAAAGGAAAAGAAAAAGAAAGGAAGGAAGAAAGGAAGGAGGAAGGAAGGAAAGAAAGAGGTTGTTGGATAATAAAGTCTCCTGAGAAGATACTGTTTAAGTATAAGGGAAGAAAGGGAAGGAGTCATACAGACAGCCAAATGTGACAAATGCATTACTAACTTTCCTGAGGAAGCTGACATTCACTCTTCCCATCAAGCAACAGGATTAGACTGACACATTTACTCTGGACAGTGCATTGACATTGTCCTGTGCAAAAATTATTTGCTATTGCATACATGATATTAAAGATACACAACACTATAGCAAATGAGTTCAAGTTTAAGTGCATAGTATATTATAAGTATGTGTAGTAATAGAAATAAAATATAAGTAACATGGGAAAATGCAGAGATATTTTAGTGTAAAAAAAAGCTGTGCACAAATACATAACTTTTTATGAGGCAAATAACTTTTTTCTTAAAATCCTCCTGTAATTACAATGATCTGATAGCATAGGAAAAGAAAAAGCATCGAATTATTGTTAGTTCCATTAAGGAAACTCTAGAAGTATATTTGAAATCATCACACTTTATTTAAAGCCAGTAGAGTAAGTTGTACACTTCAGTAGGATGGAATCCTCTGTGTGTAGCTTTTATTTGTCACAGCAAATCTGCAAATAAGCAGAGGCAACCATCAGCAGGCTAGCGAAGTCCATGGATTTTTGTCTTCAGAATTTCCAGGCCCTGCCTGATTTCTGACGTGTTTTTTTCGTTTGTTTGTTGTTGTTGTTGTTGGTTTATTTATTTATTTTGAGAGAGAAAGAGAAAGAACAAGCAGGGGAGGAGCAGAGAGAGAGGTAGACAGAGAATCCCAAGAAGGCTCCACATTGTCAGTGTAGAGCCCAACAGGGAACTTGATCCCTTGAACTGTGAGATCATGACCTGAGTCGAAATCAAGGGTTAGACCCTTAACCAACTGAGCCACCCAGGAGCCCTTCTAACTTGTTTTCATTTACATCACAAGCACTTATATAGCATGTACTATGTGTCAGGCACTAAGTGATTTTCAGTGACAATGGTGGTGGTACTGCTGGTGATGATAATAATATTATGCTACTGTTTTGGATAGCTAAGAACCAGATATTATGCTTCATTTGATCTCCTTAGCAACCTCATGAGGTAGGTAGTAACATTTTCTCATTTTTCAGATAAAGATACTAAAATTTAAATATGTTATGTCACCTGCCAAACATGACAGCTGGGAAGTACTAAAAACGATGTGCAAAACTAGATCTGTCTGATAATGCCAATTTCAATCATATATGAGAAGACAAAGTAAAAACATATATATATATATATATATAGGATAAAGGGCACTTAAATTATATTTTATGTAAAGCCTATCTTGGAAGTAAACTGGAATTAGCCATTTGGGGGTAATTCGTGTTTGAGGAAGAGAAGAGTAGAGAGGTGTGGGATGTTGGCGTTTCCAAGCTTTGTGAGGACAAGTGAGGCCCTCCCCCATTTAGCCACTGCGGCCTGTTCTCAGGATTCTTTGGTTAGCTCAGGGTTGCCCAGCTTTCCTCCCCTCCCTCACATTTCCCTATCTGAGAGCAGGTGAAACTCCTGTCCCTGTCTCATTACGGTGAGCCTCTATGTATTCATTTTCTATTGCTGTTGTAACAAATTACCGCTCAATGGCTCAAAACAACAGACATATAATTTAAGGGTCATAAATCCAAATGGGGTGTGCTTGGCTAAAATCAGTGTCAGCAAGCTGTGTTCCTTCTGGAGGCTCCAGTGGAGAATCTGTTTCATTGCTTCTTCTGGTTTCTAGGGGCCACCTGCATTCCCTGGTCCATGGTTCTGTGTGACTCTGGCACTTGCTTCCACTGTCACGTCTTTTCTTACTTTTCTACCTTCCTCCTCTTATATGACCCTTGTGATGACGTTAGATTTACCCAGATAATTCAGTATAATCTCTTAACTGCCAAATTCATTTTGCCATGAAAGGTAATATATTCACAGATTTTGGAGATTGAGAGGTTCACATTTTAGAGGCCATTATTCTGCCTACTGCACTCTTCCTTAGCTGATTTCTTCGTTTTCGTTTTTGGACACAGTTGACATTTTACTGGAAATGTAGTAATACTTCCGAAAATCATCCCTTTCCCCCAGACATCTTAGAACACATCCTATTTCCCTACTCTTTGTTATGATGTGTTAGTCAAATGTACTCCAATAAGTGCTCTTGATTGATGGCTTTTTAAACGACGACTTCTCTAAAAAAAATGTTTGTGTCTCTTGATGCATTACCCTGGAAAAATCAAATCCATGCCTAATCACCAGCAAAATGACTTTAGTTAGGTTAAAGTTGTAAGTCAAACAAATATATTTTATCCTGTGATCAATCATTTTTAGATTTAGCACACCCATACTGTGACTGAAATACTCACCAAAAAAAAAAAAAATGCAAGAAGAAATTATGTGTATTCCAACTGAAGAGAGCAGAAAAATTCTTCACACCCTAAAATGCATGTATATATTAAAATCAAGGTCACTAACCACACATCCAGGAGCATAAGAGGTGTGTGGGCACCTGGCCAAGTCCTGCCAACAACTCTGAGACACATCAGGAGCTTCTTAGTCAAATTATCTGAAGACATGTGCATGTTCTTGACAGGTGAAAGTTCAGTGGTGGAAATGGAGTTTAAGAGTCAAATGTGGGGGCGCCTGCGTGGCTCAGTCAGTTAAGTGTGTGACTTCGGCTCAGGTCATGATCTCATGGTTCATGAGTTTGAGCCCCATGTTGGGCTCTGCTCTGACAGCTCAGAGCCTGGAGCCTGCTTCGGATTCTATATCTCCCTCTCTCTCTGCCCCTCCCCCACTTACCCTTTCTTTCTCTCTCTCTCTCTCTCTCTCAAAAATAAATAAACATTAAAAATTTTTTAAAAAGGACTGCAAAGTGGAATGAAGTATTGATGTATATAACACGCATGAACGTCAGAATCATTAGGCTTAATGAAAGCAGCTAGTCACAAAAGAACACATATTGTATGATTCTGTTTATGTGAAATGTTTTAAAAAGGCAAATCTATAGAGATAGAAACTACATTAGTGTTTGCTAAGGCTAGGAGTGGGAATGGGGAATGACTATAAATGATCACAAGAATTCTTTTTGAAATAATGGAATTGTTCTAAAATTAGGTTGTGGTGATGTTCCTCAGCAAAAATCACTGAATTGTGTATGTAAAATGGATACATTTCAAAATATGTAAAATTATACCTCAATAAAGTTGTTAATAATGGGAAAGTTCAATATGTTGCTTGTCTACCCAACATTTATTTCTAAAAACATTTCATCAAAAAAATCTAATATATAATGATATTCGGTCTGATATATTTTATAATAAAGTACAGAGTTATAAGCAGTTTATTTGTAACGATAGAAATTAATTATATAAATTATGGTAAAACTATATGATGAATTCGCTGCATAGAAGATGATGAAATCACATTTGGAAGACCAATGAAATGAGAAAATGCTCATGGAATACTGCCAAATGAAAAAAACGGTTTTGAGAATCCCTGTGCTTTACGACCCCAAGCTTTTAAATGATATAATTATAATACATTTGTGTCCACAAAGGCATGAATTGTTAGCCCCTTAGATTGTTCTCATTCTCCTCTCATTGATCTAGACAGTAGGAAAAGCCTGTTGTTGTGACTGTTACAACTGTTCTAATTCTAAACGAATTGACACAAGGGACTGAAAGAAAACATCTTGCCATTTCCTAGCACAAAGTCTTCTAGGCAGCAATGGCAGTGAGTAGAACAGATGAAAATATGTGAATTTTTAATTGCTAGAGTTATTGGCACTGGTTGAGAGGAACCACTGGGAGAAACAAATGCCTGCCATATCGAGAAGTTCTCTTTCATGCAGGTCTAGCTAAACCAATTTATACACAATGCGAAATCTTTCCCCAAAGATCTCTTACTCCAACTGTAGCACAGATTCTTCCCTGCCAGCCAAGATGTTGTCTGCTCCTACTATTTATTTCATTTGCAACTGTTTGTTTTCTTTTTATTTCCTCATTAAACATTATTATAGGATACTGGCTCCATTGTTAGAAGACGAGAAGTGGAACATGCATGTTTTAGTCACTCCAGACACTTAGTTCTACTCAGTTCCTTCAAAGTATGATCTTGACCCCTCTCTCCTTGTTTCTACATAAGTTGTTATTAACCTACGCATTTCTGCTTTAAAGTTACTAACGTCTCTCATGTTATTTGTACCAATTAACCTTGATCTCTTACCCTGCTCCAATGCAGCATATTCCCCATCTGATTAATAGTGCCTTTCCAATTTTTTTGCACAAAAATTACTAGAAATAAATTTTAAAATTTAATGGTGGTTACCTCTGGATGGCAGGACTACAAGTGATTTTTATTTGTTACTTATACTGCTTTGTATATAGCCAATAAATTTTCCTTATTTTACAACTTCTAAAACTATGTCTTCATTTATAATTTAAATGGGAATGCCAATTCATTTCTTACCCATATTTCTTTTGCTTCTCAACATTCAAAAGAAATCTACAATCAATAATGGTCTAGTACATAGTTTCTAAATCCCAACACTATTGAATCGTTCGGCTGTATAACTGTTGTGGGGGGTGCCCGGTGCATTGTAGGTTGTTTTGCAGCACCCCTGGCCAACAAATGCCAGCGGCACCCTTCACTTGTGACAATTAAAAATATCTCCACACATTGTCAGATATTCCCCAGAGAATGGAGACAAACCCATTTGGAGAGGGAACAAAAATCACATTTGGTTGAGAACCACTGTTCTAACGGTTTATTCTATGTCCCTTCTACACTACTTTCACTGTATATTTTTCTTTCTTTAGTTTCACCCTGGATGTAGGATGTGGAATCCTCTGAGAAGAACCTGGAGTCCCTAGAATGTAGATGTCCTTGTGGGCCCCATGCTGTGATCTTCCAGGAGCCCAAGAACTTGCAAAGAACTGACTGGGTAAATACTTAGAGCACAGGAAACATTCATAACTAGGTGTCTCCTGCAAATAACTGGGCCACATGGGCAATGATGAGTATTAAATCATATCAATAATATCCAAAATCAGGAATGCAGTTCTTATTGCAAATGACAATTTGTATCTGTGAAATATATATATAGTATATACAACATATATATACATATGTAATATATACATATGTATTATATATAATAAAATATATGTATAATATAAATACATATGTATAAAATATATATATTTGTATCTATGTACAAATAATATGTACTATATATGTATTATATATATAACTATATATATATATATATATATATATATATCAGCTAATGTATATAAGTCCTTGTCTCAGTCCGGGCTGCTATAATAAAATACCATAAACTGGGTGGCTCATAAATAATAGTAATTTATTTCTGACAGTGCACAGACAGATTTTAGCTCCTTCTTCCTTTGTCCTTGTACAGTAGAGAGGGCAAGGGAGCTCTCTGAGGTTTCTCTTATAAGGGCACTAATAACCGCACTAATCCATTCATAAAGGCAAAGTTCTAATGGCCAGATCTACCTCCTAATACCATTACCTTGGGGGTTAGCACTCCAACATATGAATTTTGAAGGGACACACACACACATTCAGACCATAGCCAGTACTTACCCTTAAAATCAATTCATATGTCCTTAGCTTCTTTTACACAACTGTCTTTCCAATCCTTTTTCATAGTAACATCTTGAACTCAAGGTTCTGAAGTTATTATGAACTTCAGGGCAATTAATGGGTAACTTTTATTTGTTATTTGGATATTTGATTAATAACAATATTTATTCCTTCCAAATATAAATAACCGGTTTGTTCTCGCAGATGCATGAATCATAAAAAATGCCCATAAATTTAGGTTTAGCAGTTTTAAAACTCAATTGCTTGCTAAATCAATAATTCACAGTACATCTGTAATAATCATTGCATAATGAGCCACAAAAAAATCTGTCTTCACGTTATGCGCTGATTTTAAAAATACATTCAGCATCCAACAATACAAATGTTAGGCTAAATTCACTTCCTTTGTAAATACTGAAATACCAGATGCTTTCTTTAACTAAACAAAAGCATAAAACTTGAATAATTTATCACACAAGGCACCTAATTTTCAGTTATATTTGAGTATTGCAAATGATAATGATGACTTCAGATCTACTATTTTCTCTGCCCAGCACATCCTTCCCCCTTGTCTCTGGCTGGCAAATTCAATTCTCTCTTCAAGATGCACCTTTAATTCTCCTCTTCCTTTGTGAAATTCTCCGTGACTCCCTGGAATAGAGTTAGTGGTTCCCTCTGAAGTTCCTAAAGCTTTTTGTATCTATAATAACCCTTACTAGATTGTATTTGTATGGCTTCTTCCTCTGTTGTTTACCCTCGCCCCTTTGGCCCTACAGTGTATCAGAGGGCAGAGATCCTGAATATTTTCATCTCTTAATAAGCATTTATTAAACACCAAATTTGGTGCAGGCACCATGCTTGCGGCTAGAGATAACAGAAAACAAGTTTCCACTTATAAGTTACTTACCATTCAGGGAAGAGATAGAAAAACAGCTATAATACAACCAAAAAAGGGCCATGATGCAGTAGACTTGCAGTAGACAATAGGATGTGTGTGAGCATATAGATTCAGCATCTCCTCTCAGACAGGGATTCAGGGAAGGTTTACTGAAAAAAGCAGCATCTGAATTGAGTTTTGACAAATAAAGAGGCATCATCTGAACTAGGAGAGAGTGGCTACTAAGAAAACTTCGGGTGGATTCGGGGACAAGGGCCAGGGGCAGGCACTTTATGCATGAAGTTCTGGGTATAGGGAGCTATGCTGGTGGTCGTGGACCTCTCTTCATTTGTGCCTCCTGACTAATTGTATCCTTAAAATTAATAACAAGTTTTATAAGGTATAAGAGCTCTGATTCATGTGAGTCTGATTTGACAATGTGATTGTGTTCTTTCAAAATTGAAGACAAGCAGGTAATAATTGGTTTAGAGATTTAGTGCATGCTGGAGGTGAACGCTGAGAAAGTTCCTGTTCCATAACAGAGGAGGTGAAGATAATCCCTTGAACATAATTCATGAGAGGAGAAAAGCCATGAAGTTATACAATAACTCTTGTGGGAATAGGAAATGGATTGTTTGGAGATATGCATAAAGTTCTGGAAAAGCCTGGCCGAGGTTACATACCGTGAGTTCCTGGTACCCTGAGTCCGCACTGAGTTTTCTCCAATGGTACAATGCAGCCTGGATACAGGAACAGAAAAGAGAGGATTGTACTGACCTAAGTTGTACTACATCAATGTAGCATATCTGTATTCTGTAAATATAAGGGCCAAGCAAACAATGAGTATTGACAAACACTAAAAAACCAAAGTTCAAGGGTGCCTGGGTGGCTCAGTCGGTTAAGCATCCAACTTTGGCTCAGGTCATGATCCTGCAGTTTGTAGGTTTGAGCCCCGCATTGGGCTCTGTGCTGACAGCCCAGAGCCTGGAGCCTGCTTCTGATTCTGTCTCCCTCTCTCTCTGTCTCTTCCCCACTCATGCTAGCACGCTCTCTCTCTCTCTCAAAAATAAACATTAAAAAAATTAAAACAAAAAAACAAAAAAAAGTCCAATTTATTCTTTTCACTTTCCACTCCCTTCCCCCAGTCCACTGATATGAAATATAAACACAGATTGCTGCTTATAAACAAACAATCCTATCTTTAATACAGAGAGATCTATCTTCTTATCATTTATGAGAATATTAGCCAATGACCTTCTGCACTGAAAGGAAACAATGACTTTTAAGGTCATTATAAGTATGGGTGGATCTCCTTATAAATAATAGATGCACTCCCCCCAAATCATGAGCAAACTTAAGATTTATCAAGAAAACCCCTTAATTCATCAGAAATGCCTACTATTTAATATACTGCTATTTGACAATCTGAGTCAGACATTGACACGCATTTTTTTAAAGATCCAGATAGTAAAATCTTTAGGCTTTGCAGGCCCTATTATCTCTGTTGCAACTACTTAATTATCTCCTTGAATCAAGAAAACAGCATAGACAAAATATAAATGAGTGGACATGGCTATGTTCCAATAAAACTTTATTTATAAAAGCAGATGGTAGGCTGGATTTAGATTACAGGTGGTAGTTTACCAACCCCTGATCTAAGCTAATTTTATTTATTTATTTTCTGTAAAATAGGTAGTCACATTCTAATTTACTCTTACATAAATCTTTATGTTGTTTGCTTAAATTAAGACATACCTGTATTTTTAAGTAATGCATTTCTCCAAGTAATTATAGAATTAAAAGACAGAGATGGCACGATTCAGTAACACATAATGAACAGAAATGTTCATAGTTAATCATTAGCAAAATGCTTTTTCAAATCCTTAAAATTGTATCTGGAAGGCCTATACAATAACAATTAGCAGATATAATAAATTTGAAATGACTAGGTTTCCAGATGGAATACTACTTCTCGGATCTATGGAGAAATGTTTTGTGGAAGTAGCATAATTACAGATACAGAGCATAACATTCCCCCAATTTTTAGGGAAATGATCCTTAGCATATAATGACAGCTTGAATATGCTCCTGTACAGAAGAAGCTGGAAGTTATTATGCCTTACAGTTAACTGCCATAGTTTTTGTATCCGATGTGGGAATAAGTTAAATAACAGTTCAATGATAGTAATAATGTCAAAATTTTTTTAAAAAATCATGTTTATTAGCATGCTTTATCTTGATTTATTCCAGGATATCTTATAGTCACAGCAAGGGTAACTAAATGTCAAGGCAGGAGAGGGGCCTATTCCTTCAAAAGACGACACAACTCCAGTTCTGGCAAGCCTGGTGCTGAAGGTATGTATGAGGTCCTTAGGGAGTCTTCTCATAGAGGCAGTGAGAGTCATAGATCCCTGGAAGCAAAACAGAAGCTCCCTGGGACTATAGTCGTCATCAGCTTAGGAGAAGGTGAGGGTGAGAAAAGAGACTCCTTGGGGAAGGCTGTAGGAGGCAGTATTCTCAGAAGAAATCATACCTAAGAGTCAAATGTCTAAACACACACCCTGAATTCCTAGCCAAGAGGTTAATTGTTCCAAGACACCAGCTCAGCATTGCCCTAATGCCAAACTGTTTTCCATGAGTTGTATCTTCATGGAATTTAATGTATTAAAATAATTCTCACACTTCTTTCACATGCTGTATTTTTAATCTCAATTATGAGCTCTTTTTTTTTCCTACATGCTATACCTATAAAAAGAGCAGGAATATAGGCATTCTTTAAAAAGGAAAAAGAGATGAAGAAACACTAAGACCACATCTTACACGACAGCTGTGTTTCCTCTCTTTCGCATCTTAGCCATTTATTTCTTTTATATGGTGATATACACAATATAGTCACGCTGGTTAGAAAAAAATACCTACTATCATGAAATCGTCATGCAGGAGCGTTAGCAGGTATTATGCAATACTGTTTGAAATTATGAACTGGGCCAATATATCTGAAATCTATACTCTGCTTGTTTCTTAGTCGCTAAACCACTGCCAATATAGAGAAAGTGTTGCTGCTTATAGGGAGTGATGATATTTAGGAGGAATCATTGTTTTAACATACTGTAAGCTTATAAGCTTTAAGAAGTGGAATACTCCAAAGGAAGCATTATTGTGACAGTTCATTTTCAGGGAGATGGTGGGGGAACAGTGAGTCAGTTATAAGGAACTGGAAGTTTAGGATAGACTTGTTGCTTCCATGGGACAGTGAGGGGAAAGAGGGCAGGTGGTGGCAGGGGTGGTAGATATCTGATTTTTAAATAGCAGACACACTGAAAAGTCATTTGTAATACTACTGATTAGGCAAAAATAATCATAGGATAAAAGGAACAGTGTAAGAAAATTACCGGGTGTATTTTTAAAGATTGAAATGAATAATTTCAAATATCTACTAAAAACCTACAGCTAACATCATAGTTAATGGTAGGAAACTAGAAACTTTTTCACTAAGATCAGAAACAAAGCAAGGACACCTATCTTTCAACACTGTACTGTTAGCCCTAGCTGATGCAATAAGATAAGAAAAGGAAATACAAGACATATAGACTGAGAAGAAAGATATACAACTGTCAGATGACATGACCGTTTATGTAGAAAATTTGAAAGAATTGCCAAAACAAAATAAAACTAAACAAAACAGCCTCTGGAGCTAGTGAATAAGCAATTATAGCAAAGCTCCAGAATACAGAGTTTATATACAAAAGTCAGTAACTTTCCTATATACCATCAATGAACAAGTGGAATTTTAAATTAAAAACACAATGCTATTTACATTAGCACCCCCAAAAGTGAAATGCTTCAGTATAAATCTAACAAAATACGTGTAAGATACATACGAGGAAAATTCATTCACTACTGGTAGGAATGCAAATGGTACAGCCACTTTGGAACACTAGGTATACTCTTATTATAGGATCTAGCAATTATGCTTTTTCGTATTTATCCAAAATACTTGGAAACTTATGTCCTCACAAAAACAATCATGCAAATGTTTATAGGAACTTTATTCATAATTGCTAAAATTTGGAAGTAACTAAGATGTCCTTCAGTGGGTGGATAAATAAACTGTGCACATCCAAATAAATGAGTATTCAATGTTTAAAAGGAAGTGAGTTATCAAGCCATGAAGACATGAAGGAACTTTAAACGCATATTTTTAAGTGAAAGAAGCCAATCGGAAAAGGCTACACACTATAAGATTCCAACTATGTGGCATTCTGGAAAAGGCAAAACTATGGAGATAGCAAAAATATATGTAGTTGTTGGGGAAGGGATGGGTGAATAGGCAAAGCACAAAGAACTTTTAGGGCAGTGAAAGAAACTATTCTGTGTGATACTGGAATGGTGGAGAAATGTCATTACACATTTATCAAACCCATAAGAGTACACCCAGCATGAACCATAATGTAAACTATGGACTTTGAGTGATAATGATGTGTAATTATAGTACATTGATTGTAATAAATGTACTACTCTGTTGTGAAATTTTGCTGGTAGAGGAGCCTTTATATACATGGGGGGAAACAGTATCTGGAAAAGCTCTGAACCTTCTCTTCAATTTTGCTATAAACCTAAAACTGTTCTAAATAATAGTCTATTTTTTTAATGGGCAAAGGATTTAATGGACATTTCTCCCAGGAAGCTATACAAATAGCTAATGAGCACATGAAAAGATGCTCAACATCATTAGTCCCTGGGGAAATGCAAATCAGGAGTTACCACTTCACACCTACTAGAATGGCCTTAATAAAAACAAAACAAAACAAAAATGAAAAATAAAAGTGTTGGCAAGGATGTGACGAAATTGGAACCCTTCTGTATTGCTGGTTGGAATGTAAAATGGTGCTGAGATACTGTAAAAATAGTTTGGCAGTTCCTCAAAAAGTTCAATGTAACTTACCATATGATTGAGCAATTCTACTCCTGGGTGTATATTCCAAAGAATGGAGAGCAGGGACTTGAACAGAGAGTTTTATATCAATATTCATGGCAGTATTATTCACAATAGTCAAAAGGTGGAAAAAAAAAAAACAATTGTCTATGAACAGATGAATGGAAAAAAAATGTGGTGTATATATAGAATGTAATATTACTCATCCATAAAAAGGAGTGAAGTTCTGATACATGCTACAATATGGATGAACCTTGAAAACATTATTGCTAAGTGAAATAAGCCAGTTACATAGGACAAATGATATATGATTCCATTTATAGGAGATATCTAAAATAAGCAAATTTAGGGGCGCCTGGGTGGCTCAGTTGGTTGAGCGGCCAACTTTGGCTCAGGTCCTGATCTTGCGGTCTGTGAGTTGAAGCCCCGCGTCGGGCTCTGTGCTGATGGCTCAGAGCCTGGAACCTGTTTCAGATTCTATGTCTGCCTCTCTCTCTGCCTTCCCCTGCTCATGCTCTGTCTCTCTGTCTCTCAAAAATAAATAAATGTTAAAAATAAAAATAAAAAAAAATAAAATAAAATAAGCAAATTTATAAAGATGGAAACATCAGAGGTTACCAGGGGCTGGGAGCAGAGGGATTATGGCTTAAAGGTTATAGAGTTCTGTTCGGGGTGATAAAAAAACATTTTGGAAACAGAGAGTGGACATGGTTTTATAACATTGTGAATATACTTAAAAATCACTGAACAAGATACTTAAAATTGTTAAAATCACAAATTTTAGGTACATATATTTTACCACAATAAAAATTCAAAAAATAATTGTTAGTTATGGCCTTCCAAAAGAGGTGGGAAACTACTTTTCTCCCTTTCTTAAAAAGGTATATCTTATTTGAAGAAAAGTGAATCCTTAGAAATAAACAACTCAAAGAAAAGTTTTCTGAGAACCCCAGAATAAGACTTAAAATATGTTTCTTTTCTTAAATTTTTAAATGTTTATTTATTTTTGAGAGAGAGAGAAAGAGAGAGAGAGAGAGAGAGAGAGAGAGCATGAACGGAGGAGGAGCAGAGAGAGAGGGAGATATAGAATCTAAGCCAGGCTCCAGGCTCTGAGCTGTCAGATGTCAGCCCAGAGCTGGACACAGGGCGTGAACTCATGAACCTTGAGATCATGACCTGAGACAAAGTCAGATGCTTAACCAAATAAGCCACCCAGGCGCCCCAAATATATTTTCAATAAAGGGGGAAATTCCCAGTACAGAAACATCTAAATCCTTAAGTAGTTTTGACTCTGAATTGCCTTCCTCTATTTGTAGAACACTTAAAAGTAAAGCTAATCTTAAATTGCATGAAGTTCATTTTTTGATATGGCTCTGATTTTGTATATTAATAGAGCTTTTTAATTAATGCGCCTCAATATGCTATTTTCTTAATGTTTATCTATTTTTGAGAGAGAAGGAGAGCACAAGCAGGAGAGGGATGGGGGAGGGGGACACAGAATCTGAGCTGTCAGCCCAGATCTGAACATGGGGCTCGAACCCACGAACTGTGAGATCGTGACCTGAGCTGAAGTTGGACGCTTCACCGACTGAGCCACCCAGGTGCCCTGCTAACTATGTTTTAAAAGAATATATGATTGCAAAAATATTTATGAAAGAAAAAATCAATTTTTAATTCCTGTCCACTTATTCTAAAAAGTCACATGTTTGATACAAAATGCTTTAGCAAAGAAAGTAGAACTTAACCACTTGGAGACAACGTCCTTCTCCTAAGAAAAGGTAGTATTAAAAATCAGTTTGGTATCATTCTAGGTGTTATTGTTTACACTTTTTCCTCTTCCATTTTCCCCCTTTTCCCTACCATAAGTAGCCAGCTGCTTATGTCCTCAGGAAGCTGCATGACAGGGTGAAAAGCAAAAACAGCATGTAGTCATTGGCTTTTATTTTTCCAAAAGTCTAAGCTCTTAGAAGAGCTGAGAACATTTTAAGAGACTGAAAAAAGAGAAAGGGATTTGCAGATATAGAATGTGTAAAGAGAAATGGAGAGAAAAGTTTAAAAGGAGGTTTTCCCAGTTTGACAGGTAGAAGCAAGAGAGAGACCTATGGGTCTGAAGATGGTAAGAAAGAACCCACATCTCCCTCCCCAAAATAGTACTTTTGGTTACAGGAATACTTGAAGGAGGTCCTTGGGTCCCAGTAGGTAGACGATCAGCAGAATTGAAAGAAGAGAGATGTGTACAGAAGACAGAGGTCTTTACAGGTACCTGCTGGACCTAAGATGGAGGGCTAGATACTGTCCCTCAGCCCACTATCCATCAACATCTTGGTTCTATGTGGGACCCAGAACTATTCCTACAGACACAAATGTTCGATATTCTGCCATTTGAGTAATATCATAGCTTGGGTTCAGATATTGGTTTGAGTTTTGAAAAAATAAAAAGTGACTTGCACAGCTCAGTTAGTAGACGGTGATTTATGCCCCACCACAAAAAGCAAACACATACATGCCCTACTTAATTACAAAGCTGAGTAATTGCTTTGGTGGTGAATCCAATATATTAATGCCTGCCATGTGCGCAATAATCTTTTCCATAGAAATATACAGCATGTGGCAGGAATAATAAAAAATCTTACCTGATTTTAGGGTGGCTGTGGATGTTATAATAGGATGTCACACTCACAAACTATTTCAGAGTAATTTAAGGTCTCTAACAATAAAACATTTTCTTTCTTTCATTCATTCAACAGATATTTATTGAATACTGCTGTGTAACAAGTGTTGTTCCAGGTTTGGGAATTGCAAATAAAACAGACAGATATCCCACCCAAGTAGAAGAAGAAAGATAATAAATGATAAGTGTGAAAAATAACAAGAAAGTATACAATTAGAATGTGGTAAGTGCTATAGAAATTAGGGGAGGGAGGCTGGGTAGGTTGTAATGTTAAATAGGATGGTCAAGGAGGATTCACTGAGGAGGCGAAGGAGTTGGTAGAAGCATGAGTGTGGCACAGAACATCCTGGGAAAAGGGAATAGTGGGAATAACAGCCCTAACTGAGCTGTGCTTGGAATATTTATGGAACAGTGTTATATCTAGAACAGAATGAGGGTAAGAATAGTGTGTTAATCAGAATAACACTTCCTCCCCAAGGTGTCCATGTCCTAATTCTTGGGGCCTACAAATATGTTAAGTTACATGGCAAAGGGGAATTAAAGTTGCAGATAGAATTAAGGTTGCTACTCAGCTGAACTTGAGATGGGGAGTGTACACTGCATTATCCAAGTGGGCCCATTGTAATCACTCGGATTCTTTAAAGTGGAAGAGGGATACAGAAGACAAGGTCGGAGTGCTGTGATATGAGAAGGACTCAATCAAGCCTGGCTTGATTTGAACACTGAGGAAGGGGACCATGAGACAGGGAATGTGGGATACCACTAGTAGCTGGAAGAAGCAAAGAAATGGACTATCCTCTCCAGCCTCTAGAAAGAAGCAATCCTGCATTCTTGATTTTAGCCCAGTGAGGCCTACATCAGACTTCTGACCTAAAGAATTCTTATAGTTATTATATTATCTTACATAACAAAGCTGTTATTTTAAACCACTAATTTTGTGGTAGTTTGTTTCATAAGCAGATAGATAATCAATACATATAATGAAAAGTAATGTGAGGGAAAAATGAGAGAGTTAATTCTTGAAGGATCTTAAATGGCACTGCAAGAACAGATTCCATACTAAGTGAGGAGGAGAGACATTATAGGCTTTGAACAGAGGAATCATATGACCTGACAGGTTTTCAAAGGATCCTCATGGCTGCTGGGTTGAAACTAGATGTAGGAGGACAAAGTAAAGCAGAAGACCTGTTGGAGCTACTACAATGATCTAAGGAAGCAGTGAAGGCGGCTCATACCAGGAGGGTGATTTTGGAGATGGTTCGAAGTTCTTGGATTCTAGGTAAAGCCAATGGGATTTCCTGACAAGTTGGATGCGGGGTGGGCGGAGGATAAGGAAAGTCAAGGATGACTCCCAAGTGTTTGGTTTGAACCCTTAGAATGAAAGAGATACCATTACTGAGACTGGGGAAGCTTCAAGTAGAGAAGTACTAGGAGATGGTCAGGATTTCAATTTAGAACATGTTCAGTTTGAGATATTGGCATAGTATTCAGGTGGCAATGCTGAATAAGCAGTTGGATACCTGCGTATTTAGAGTTCAGGAGAAAGGTTTATGTTGGATACATAAATGTAGGCATTACAGGCTTATAAATGTATTTCGATTCAAGAGATCAGGTGATATTATCAAAGAACTGGAGAGGAGAGGATCAAGTCTTGGGACTTTTGGTGTTGAATCTATTCCTAGGACTGTGAATTTCCAGGATTCTACTTGAGAAATTATCACGATGAATAAGTCCTTTATTTATTCACTCTGCACAGGAGTCTGTTCAGTCAAATTTGTGTCAATTAATCAGCTTGCCAGGTAGCAAGGGTGAAATGACAAGAGGAAACTAAAATAACACCATGTCAACAAGTACAGATTTTTCAGATAGAGATTTCAAAGAACTCTGCCTTCAAAACTAATAAAGATATGGAGGCCTAGTTTTAGGCCTTTGAAAATAGCACTGGTACAAACAGCTAGTCTCAACATAATTTTTGCAGCTTTTGCCCTTTCCCTCACCTCTCTCTTTTTTCCTGTACTTCCCCAGTGGCTCTCAATCCTATATTGATTTGCACGTAACTTGCATTTGATGCTTAACACTGATAGCAGCCCATTTCACTAATTTACATGTATGAAAAGTTCGCCTGGAGAAAAATTGTCAAGGATGGAAAATTTTCCAATTTTGCAAATAATTTTATCTTAATAATGATATTTCAGTGTTTGATGGAGAACTAAAATTAATCCAACATATATTTTTTAAACTACAAGGAAGATAATAAATTTTTCTGATTGACAATTATTATTTTTGTCGCTGAAATATCAAAGATAGATGGAAAGTATTTGGTTTTTCTGAAATTTTTGTGTTATATCCTTTATACAGTTTAGTAATCTTATGAGTTGATTAAATTCTTAAAAATACAATTCAAGCTGTCCTTTTTCTCTTTAGTAGTTACATTTATAGCTATCATATGGGAAAATTTGTAATTTGTAAGACAAAATTTTAAAGTATATAAAGAACAGGATTTTCACTTAAAATATTCTCCAAAATAAAGTAACAGTTTATGATTAAAACATAAATTATGAAATCACAAACTATTATGATTATACCCAAAGAAACCTCAATGTTTTTAAAAAGTAGGATTTAGGGGAAATTTCTCTCTGTACCCAGTTGTTTTGATAGACATGTGAGCTTTGTTGTGTTAAAATGTGATAGTAGTACTGGTTTTAAATGCATTAAAAAGTTTTTTTGCAAAATGCACAAGTATACCTTATTGAAGCTTTCATCAAATATGTTGTACAAAAAGAGAATGCTGTAGAGTAATTCAGAGTGAAGTAGGAGAACATTTAACGGCCAAGTGTGAATGTATTCCAATAAAACTTTATGTACACTTTAATTTGAATTTCGTATAATTTTCAATATCACGAAATACTATTATTCTTTTGATTTTTTCCTCAACTATTTATATATGTAAAAACCATTCTGAGTTCGCCAGCTGTAGGAAGCCAGGTGGTGGGCTGGATTTGACCTGTGGGCTGGATTTTGCCGACCCCAGCTTCAAACACTGAACCTCAGGACTTGGACAAATGTCCTATTTTGTAAATCCTTTACCAATTCCTTTTCCAGCCACAGGCTGGGTCCCTTAATCAGCCTAAACCAGGCTGGCAGATTCCTGCCAAGCCAGCACCAATGTGCATTGTCACAAACATTGTTCCCTTCTAAAGAGCAATCTCTTAATATGGACAGACTTATTAGAAGAATAAGCAAAATGAAAAGAAAAAAAGCAATGTTATCAGTCTGCCTGTCAGTGTGAACTAATGCTGAAAGCAGTGACTAGATAGTTTTTAAGCCCCAAATTAATTTAGGTCTATGCTGTCTGGTTGATTTTTTGTTAGTTCAACGCAAAATTTTATTATTTTAGTTAGCTACCATTTTAACTCATTGTTCCTATCGTGTTCTTTTAAACTTTTTATTTTGCCACTTAGCATGTTAACCACCATCCTACTTCTGTTGTGTCCAGATGTACTAGGCATGGCATATTTATCTTCAATTAAGTTGTTGACGAAATAGTGAATATGCAGAGCCAAAGACAGAGTCATTTGAACCCTCTAATCAAGACCATGAATCAACTTCACAATTAATGTCCATATGTCCACAATGTACTCATGGAGAATTTTCCAAATGCCTCAGAATACACTATATTTTCAGTATTTTAAAAAGGAAATAAAGTTAATTTGGATAATATGACTTTCTCTTAGTAATTTCATAATGTTTCCAGTGAACTCCTTTATCATTATTCACAAGCCATCTGCCTAATAAACAGTTCTAGTATTTTACTGAGAATTTATGTTAAACCCACATTATTTCCAGCCAGAATCTGGTATCTTCCTAAATTTTGAAAATCAAAAGTTTATTCATCTCTTATACTCGGTTGCCTCTTCCTCGATCCACAGCTCCATATAATTACTAGCATTGATTATATAATCATATCTGCAAGTATTTTTCAGTACCTTGGAATGAAATCCATCAAAGCCTGGAAAATTTGAACCTCTTTAAAGCATCTGGGCACATTTTTGTTTTTAATAAAATCAGCTGATACAATGCAAGATTATTCCAGATCTGCCTATAATTCTCAATGTTTCTTCTTGGTTTCTAGTCAGACTATTTCTCCTCTTTCAAATCTCTGCAAAACTACCTCCTCATTTCTCAGAGTGATTTCAAAATTCACAAGATCAGAACCTTTAAAGTTGACAAGCGATAACAAGTGTTGGTGAAGATGTGGAGAAAAGGGAATGCTTGTGTCCTGCTTGTGGGAATGTAAGTTGTTATAGCCATTAATGGAAAACGGTGTGGAGGGTTCTCAAAAAATTAAAAATAGAACTACTGTATAAACCAGCAATTTCACTTTTGGGTATATAGCCAAAGGAAATGAAATCTGTATCTCAAAAAGATATCTGCCCCCCCATTTTGCATGTTCATTGCAGCATTATTCACAATAATAATAACCAATAGCCATGATATGGAAATAACCTAGGTGTCTGTCAACAGACGAATAGATAAAGAAAATGTCACACACATACACGCACACACTGGAATATTATTTGGCTACAGAAAAAATGGAAATCTTGTCATTTGTGACAATGTAGATGAAACTAGAGGACATTATGCTAAATAAAACAAGCCAGACACAGAAGGACAAATGCTGTATAATCTGATGTATATGTGGAATCTAAAGAAGTCAAACTCAGAACCAGAGAGAATGATGGTTGCAAAGGGTAGTGGTTGGGGAAGATGGGAAAATGTTGGTCAAAGTATATGAAGTTTCAGTTATGAGAATGAAAAAATTCTGGAGACCTAATTTATAGTACAGTGACTGTAGTTAATAATACTGTATTGTCTTCTTGAAATTTGTTGGGAGAGCAGATCTTAAATGTTCTCATCACACAAAACAATTATAAGTATGTAAGGTCATGAATGTGTTAATTAACTTGATTGCAATCATCATTTTAAAATGTATACATAGATTAAATCATTACACTGTATACTCTTAAAAAAGTAAAGGTAAATAAATAAAACAACAATTTTCTTTCTTTTGATATACCGTGTCAAATATAAAATAAGCCATAAAGAAAGTTTCTCATTTTAGTAAAATTATAATATAATTTTTTAAAAAACTGGACTTTGACAAGGTGAACATAGGAATGTCTTCTTCATCTATGAGTGCTCTGTGATAATCTCTCTGAATCCCATAATTTGAAAATATCATTTCTTGTTAAGTTTTAAACTCAACATGTTGGCATGCATTACCTTCTGAAACATCAGCCTTTCTGTCTCTAGGCTACTATGGGCCTCTGGAGTTCCTGATCTGGCTCCTGACAGACCATGGTTCAAGGAAATGACCAAAAGGAAAACAGGAAAACTTCATAAATTTAGACTAACTACAATCAGCATAATCTCATAAACATTTGTGATATGTAAAACTAAGATATAGGGTTTTAAATCCATACTTTTTGAGACAGGACCTGCTAAGTAAATTATTAATATTATGCATAAACAATATTCAGGGAACCTATGTCAATGACTTAGAACCAACTTTAAAAGCATTTTATAGGCATTCATTTAATTAGAAAAATATTAATGTTCTAATGATAAACAATTCTTATTTAATACGGTGGGTCAGTTTGGTTTAATGTGATATATGCTTTTATAGTAATGAGCTATATTTTAAAAACATATTTCAGGTTTTGGATTTCCACAAAATCCCAACTATTTTTTTTCCTAATTTACTCTAGGTATTGTAAGTACATCAGTTAGGAATGGCTTTTTAAACACTTGTCGAATGTATCAGACCTAAAATTTATCACTATTGTACAACTCGTTTTCACTAATCCCTATACTTCAACACTTTATCTCCCCTCCTATTTTCAAAAGCACATCACTTTGATTGATTAAACTACCATGTAATTTCAACAGACATATTCTTAAGTTTATTGACATGTTGGTTTCCATTGGTCTTGCAGCCCTTCACTTATGCTCTGACCACCCAAAACACAGTTCCTTGGGGGTCACATAGGCACAGCCATATATCAACACGTAGACTCAATTCTGATCACCTTATGTAGAAGCCACTCTTACTCTCTACTTCTTTTTACTACCTTTTTTCTTATTGAAACCTGCAATTATTATCTATCTGATTCAGTTTTATAGATTATATCTTTTCTCCATAAGAATGTGGGCACAGAGAAGGCAAGGGTTTGTCTTATTCACTATCTTCAATGTGCAGAATAGAGCCTAGCGCATAGTAGGCACAAAATAAATATTTGTTCAATGACCAAATAACTGAATTGAAAACATATCAGGAAGCTGAATTGGTCCTTTTGTTCTGAGTACAAGATTCTTTGCAGATAGTCTCTGTTTTAAGTGTTTTGGTTCAGACTATGCCAGGGGAGATAAGATACAGTAATGGATTTATAAATCCCTGCCAAACTCATTTCCTCCCTGAGCATATACTTCTGGAGTCCCACCTTAATCAGTCTGGATCCTGCCAGGGAAGCATGCTGAAACAATGCTTATCCTATGACATCCTTGAACAAGTGGAGACCTTAGAGATCCTCAAGTGTGTAAGAATGGGCTTATAGGATGAAGAAGCCTGCCCTTAATAAGTTGCTATTCATGACTTAGATAACGATATGCTGTTTCCAAGGCTTCCTACTTAAAGAAGCATCCGAATTCTGCTTCCACTTAGGATATGGAAAACCTCAGGAAAACATTGCTTTCATCTACCTGCAGAGGTTTTGCCTCCTGTTTTTGCATTTCAGTCTCTGCTGATTTCTAAATCATAACGTTTTGTTTCTAAAGAAGGAACACTTCCATCAGCAGATACAAAAAAGATCCCAGCATATAGAAAACAAATAGGTCCCAGCAAATAGGAAACAAATGTAAGAAAGCATAAAAAAACATCTCACTGATGCAATATGATGGGCAATTGGGCAGTTTTATAAGCTAAATTTTAGCTTACTACATTTATTTATTTTCTTAAAAATTAATGATTTAGGTTAGTGGTCAATAAAATGACTTGACGACCAGTCTGGCTCCTCCATATGTTTTCATAAGGCCACAGGACTACAGACAGCGTTAGGGCTATGAACTGCGGAGACCAAGCCAGGGAGTTCCACCCTGCTCTATTCCACTTTCATTCTCACCACCTGCTCCTTCAGAAGGCAGCCTGCTGGCAACTTCTGAGCAGTGGAATCTCAGTCCAGGAGTCTGCAACTCAGCTAGTCAACTTGCCTCCAGTCAAGTGCCCAAGTTGAGATAGCTTTATAATTTTTAATTTCAATATGTAACTTGATACTTTGTAATTTATATAAGTAAGTTAAATTAAAACTTAGTGGCTAACACTTAATACAAAATAAGTGTTACTAGCTTTTCAATCTTTAAGGTTTAACTTGAATTCATACTTACCCCTGTATTGAATTTAAATAGTTATACTTACTCTTTTTGTGTATAAAGCACAAATATATATACAGTATATAAACAGATATACAGAATGTCTGTACTATTAAAATTTGATGAAGGGGGTGATTCGCAAAAGATGTCTAAAAAGTTTTCTTAGATGGGCAGTAATAAAAAAAGCAGTTGAGACACTGTTTTGAGGCAACTACTCAACAGCAATGTCAACAGTAATCAGGAGATAGGACTTGCCCATTCACTTATCGTGTTTCCTATTTCATTAGACCCTGAGACAGTTTTTGTAAAACTAAAAACTCACTAAATAAGCCCCTGGGATTTTTGTATACAGAGGTTTGGGCACCTGAGTTAGAAAAAAAAAAAAAAAAAGCCTGTAGCTGAGAACAAGATGTAAATTCTAAACTTTGAATTTGAATAATTTTGAATTTTCATCTCAAACTGCCAGAGCTGAACATGTTAGTGTCATTAAGTTCTGCTTCATGAATTATAGCAATAATTCATTAATCTTGAATATGCTGTAGTATTTTATTGTATGTGTATACTACAGTTTGTCCATTTTACTTTTAGTGTTATTCATGTTGTTTATATCTGTTTAAAATTTAATATCTTTATATTAATTCCATGATATTGCATACATTCTCTCTTCCTTTCAGAATTCAGTGATTTTCTAACCCCTCTCACCTCATAGGCAGATTCATATGATGCATACTGAATCCCTTCCATACAAAATCCCCCGAATCAGAATCAACTAAATACGTTAACACAACTCTCACCAAAGTCTTTCCCTTTGGAATAACATTGACATGGCTAATCTAATTATTAATTGCTTCTTGATAATGGAAACTTTTTACAGGAATATGTTGGTTCAAAGTTCACCTTTATTCAAAGTTGAACCCATAACCCACATTTCTACCTATAACCCATAATTCCTGAAAGACATTCTGAGTATATAAATCTGGTTGATGGTTATAATGTTCTCTCAGCATATTATGTCATCACCTTATAACACTGGATGTTGCTGTTGAGAAGTCAGCTAACACTCTAAATGACTTTTTTTTTTTTAGTAAAATAATCAGATTTTTCCTTCTGACTTTAAGATATTTTGTCTTTGGTGTTTGTCAATTCCACAACAGTGTTACTTAGTATAAATTTGTTTTTCAGTTAGCCTACTTCTAGGCTTCAACCTAGGTTGGTTTTTTTTTTGTTTGTTTTTTTTGTTTGTTTGTTTGTTTGTCTATTCTCACAATTGCTTATATATTGTTCCTACTCCATTTTTCTTCTCTCCAGTTCAGGTTTTGAATAGATATATATTGGAACTCACATCACCCCTTATGTCCTTGACTGTCTTATATATTGTTCACTTTCCCTCTTTAAAAAAAATTTTAACTCTTTATTTATTTTTGAGACAAAGAGAGACAGCATGAGCAGGGGAGGGGCAGAGAGAGAGGGATACACAGAATCCGAAGCAGGCTCCAGGCTCCGAGCTGTCAGCACAGAACCCAACACGGGGCTCGAACCCATGAACTGTAGATCATGACCTGAGCAGAAGTTGGACGCTTAATCAACTGAGCCACCCAGGCACCCGCACTTTTCCTCTTTAGATTATATTCAGGTATGGCTTTGGTTTCTATTTCAGTTTATTAATTCTCTTTAGCTCAGTTAAACATATTCATTGAATTTTTAATCTCAATGTTCATACTATCCAGAGCTAGAGGGTTTATTTAAATCTTTATTCAAATATGTTTAGACGTTTCAATACTATGTTTTTCCTTGCAAATATTTCAATTATTTATTTTATTTATTTAAACGTATTATATATACTTTTTGCATGTTGTTCTTATAATTTCAAAATTAAAGTATATAAAGATTTTTAAGATTTTATTGTGCTGTCAATTCTGCTTGTTCTTGCTTATGTTTCATTCTTTGCCTTTCTTTTTTATATTTTTGTTGTGAGTTCATCCTTTTTGGATTTTTATCTGAGAAAATATGTTGTGTTCTTATTTTAAGTGACTTAGTCTAAAGAGACTTAATATTCACTCCTGCCAATTGCCTAAAAGTCCTGTCAACCAAGAATGGTTTTAAGCTGAATTCTTGATCTTTTTTAAAACCTATGTAAGAAATATTAATTCACTCTTCAACCTTATTCATGGTAGGGGGGCCTGGGTGGCTCAGTCGGTTGAGCGTCCAACTCTTGATTTTGGCTCAGGTTATGATTCCAGAGTCGTGGGATTGAGCTCCATGACAAGCTCTGCGTTGAGTGTGGAGCCTGCTTAAGATTCTCTCCCTCCCCCCCTCTGCCCTCTCCCCCTGCTTGTGTGCACTCTCTCTCTCTCTAAAATAAAATAAATAAGTAAATAAATAAATAAATAAACTTGAAAAGTGAAACGATTTGTGGTTAAAAAATCAAAAGAGAATATTTCACTCCATTCAATGTCAAGACTTGAGACAGGTAATTTTTCGTAAAGTTTATAACAGGTATTGTTTCTATCTCACCCTTATATGGAAACTTTTCCATCTCAGTTTATTATGTTTCTTTTTTCTTTTTTTTTTAATATTTTATTACTTATTTTTGAAAGAGGGAAAGAGAGAGACAGATCGTGAGCAGGGGAGAGGCAGAGAGGGAGACACAGAATCCAAAGCAGGCTCCAGGCTCCGAGCTGTCAGCACAGCGCCTGAAGAGGGGCTCAAACTCACAGACCATAAGATCATGACCTGAGCTGAAGTCAGACTTAACTGACTGAGCCACCCAGGCGTTCCTGGAATTATCTTCCTTTTAATTCAGATTTGAGTAAGTGACTGTTTCTTTGAAAATATATACTCTTTCTGTCACTATCCAATACTGGCCCTGCTTGAAATGAGTGACCTTAATAAATATAGTTTTATTGTTAATATATCTGAAAGATCAATATAGAAGGTTTAGCAATGTCAATTCACACTTTTCAAGAATCTGCTCAGCATTTCATGTTTAGGATTGAAAATCCATCAAACTACTGTCATTTTACTTTACCTCACTGGTGTTCAGAAAAAAATTTTGTCCAATATGTCACATAATTTCTACTTAGTTACTTTGCATAATATTATGGTATTATGCTATTACAAACAAATAAACACATATTTTCAAAAGACATACTGTTGTAAAATGTCAGCCCAAACCCCTCCTCCAAAATAAAAAAAAACAATGTTATTAGTAAAAATGACTGAGATTAAAAGGGATACAGCAATAGAATGTTGAAATAATAAGAAAATAAATCACCTCAAAGAAGTATGGCTAAAAAGGTAACATTTGTAGCCTTAGGTAGGGTCTTTTCAGGATTATGTTCACATAAGGTGACAAGTCTTTGGACCAGAATGTCCGGCATTCTACTCACTCTTTCTGACCTAAATATATGTTGAAGGCACTGGTATTGAATGCAATTTTTAAAAAGCTGACTATCCAGTCACCACAGTCACCTACATGTTGGAAATGACAAATGAGTCAGCTTTACATAAAATGCTATCAAGAATAAAAGGAGAATTGAAATACGAGTCACGTGATTTTTTTCTCTTAAAGATTTCCCTATTGCAAAATATGCATTTGTTGAGCCTTATTGTGCCTGAGACATTACGAGACACTAAAATTGAATATCCAAGGTGATATACCATAGATTCTACTGTCAATAATAGTGCATTATATGAAATTAAGAAGTGATATACACACCAATCTGAATCACTAGCCTCATGATAATGCACTATAAACTGTAAATTGCATAATAATTAAAAAGTACTTTAACAAATATCATCAAATTTTTGTTTCATCTATATAAAACTCTGTTGAGTAAGTGTTATCATCCTCTTTTGTACAAATTAGAAAACTGAAGGAACTGCAACAATATGTAAGTGTCTCAAAGTCTTACACTAATAAATGACAGCAAAAGAAGAATGCTATTTTTGTTTGGATTCGTTCTTGAATATATGAAGCCTAGGAGCATAGAAGAATTAGAATAGGGGCATAACCCAGACTAGGGAAGATTGAGGAGCTATGGCTCTGATCTCAAAGAGGATACAACTGTCCCCTAACAAATTCTGAAAGTGGTTATGATGGAAATATTCAATTAGGTAGGTAACAATGAATCTGGTTAATAGGCAACACTTAAGAGGTATATATTCCAAGGAAATGAAAATGGGATATTGAAAAAATATCTGCACTCCTATGTTTATTGTAGCACTGTTCATAATAGTCAGGATATACAAACACCTAAGTGTTGGATGGATAAAGAAGATACGGTATATATGTACACACACTCACACACACACACACACACACACACACAATGGTATATTATTCAGCCATAAAAAAGAAGAAAATCCTGCCATTTGCAACAACATGGATGGAGCTTGAGGGCATTATGCTTAAGTGAGATAAGCAGTCAGACAGAGAAAGACAAATACTGTATGATATCACTTATAGGTAGCATCTAAAAAATCCAAACTTATAGAAACAAATAGTAGAATGCTGGTTACCACAGACTGGAGTGTGGGAGAGAGAATTGGGGAGCTATTGTTTAGGGTACAAAGTTGCAATTAGTAGATAAATAAGTTCCGAAGATCTAATGAACAGCATAGTGATTTTAGTCAACAATTACTGTATTGTTTTTCTTTTTTTAATATAATTTATTGTCAAATTGGCTAACATACAATGTGTAAAGTGTGCTTTTGATTTTTGGGTAGATTCCCGTGGTTTATCGCTTCCATACAACTTTGGAGTTGTTAAAAGACCAGGTCTTACTTGCTCTCACCACACGCGAGAAATGATAATTATGCAACATGAGGGCGGTGTTAGCTAATGCTGCAATGGTAAAAATAACACAATATATAAATTTATGAAATCCTCATGTTGTACATATTAAACTTAAACAATGTTCTATGTCAATTGTATCTGAATAAACAAATGTTAGATATACTACAACCACAGTTTTGATTTATCTTCATATAGCTGAGATCCATGCAAGGAAGTAGGAGATAGAAGAAATCAACTTCTAGAAGGATATTTGGAACTATAAAGACAAATATCGGCCCCAGCTAAGTGCGTTCAGGTTACCTGTTGTTTCTGATCAATATAGATTTTGTATTACTCGGAAAGATGGTCAAGTAAGGAATCAGAACAGAATCTGAGACTGATAGTTTGACAGAAATCAGGGAATGTTGCACTGCTAGGACTATACATGGATAAGAGGCTCACCTTAGGGCATTGGATCTTGATTTTTGTTGGTTAAAGGAAGACTTGATTGGAAGGAAGAAGAATCAAGTGGTTCTAGATCTGTTCCCCAAACTGGGGGATGGACTTAATTTCAACTGCATATTCTCATCTCTTATCCTATGTAAGGTCAGGATTTAAAAAGTGTGTCATTGATAAAAAGATCCCTGTGGTGATTCAGCTACAGTTAATCTGATAGTTCATAATTCCAAGAAGCATTCTGGTATTTACTAAACATGAAATGAATATTATATGATTGTGATTCAACAAGGTTTTCATATATTTTGTACAATAAAGTATTTTTCAGAGAGATCAACTTCCTGAATCAGATATGTGATTTTTTTCAGCCATGAAGTCTATTTTGTACTTCAATGCTTTTACTCATTAAGAGGTCACATGTTGGACCTAAAGTAAGAATAACTGACTTTGAAGGTCAAAATTGAAGACCTGGAGAAGAAATGGAAACTTGACTAACTAAAGGGATTTAGCAAAACATATGGATGGCACATAGTTATCTCCTAAATGTTATATAGGTAGATTTCAGCATTAGTGAATAAGAACATAGTCATAGGACTATTGCTGACATGCTACAATCTTTGTGGATCTGGTCAAACTCATGAACAGGGTAGTCTATTGGAAGTTCTGAGCTGTAACAGGAAGCTTGTGTGAGGGCTTACCACTTCCCAATCCTTACAGCCTTTATGGATGGGGGTAGGGTAGACATGAGTATCACTCATCCAATTATAGAAGCCAAAGAAGAATTTCAGAAAGAAGGATAGTTTTAAGTACTTCTAGAAAAACATCAAAAGGCCAGCTAGATTTTTAATTGCAAAGGTTACTACAATGACCATGTAATTTATTCCCAAACTGAACATTTATGAGACTGAAACAATGTTTTTCATCATTACCCTGAGATAACAGGTGTACACTGGGATTGTCCCTGGCATACCTGGAAATACGGTCATTTGAGGCATTCATGATCTTTGCCAGTGCAAGATTCAGATGTCGGGTTAGAAAAATTATAGGCTAATAGCAATGACAACACCTAGTACACAGTAAGTACTGCTTATTGTCCTAAGTGCTTTACACAACATATCTCATTTTTCATAATAATCTTATGAGTTAGGTACAATCATCGTAGCAATTTTACAAATGAAGATATCATAGCACATAAAAATTAAATAACTTGAACAAGATCAGAGAGCTAAGAGCTGGAAGATGCAGGATTAGACCCCAGACTCTCTGGCTTCAGAGCCCACACTCCTAACCACTATGCCACCTGCAGCCTAGTTATCATAGGTTGAAGAAAGTTGGGGCAGGGTGGAGAGAAGTAGAGCAGTAGATGTTATCTTATTCTTTTGTTTGTTTGTTTAGTTTTTTGTTATCTTTTAATAGTGTCTTTTCAGTGAATAAAAGGAAAAGAATAGAGAGGAATATGGCAGAGACAAATGTATTTATGTGTAGAGGTTAAGGGTCCAGAAAAAAAGCAAAGTTATAAAATATTAGAGAGAAAGAGATCAAGGTCCCATTGCCACTGACCTCCTCCATTTGCTGGACCAAGCGCTCAGATGGGAGTATTCTTCATAGTCAGAGGATTTTCCACATGCCCTATAGCTATGTATTCCCAATGAAGAAACAGTATCAGTAAGACATTACTTAGGATCATGGTTACCTTTATATTATAAGGTGTCTTGCCTATAAAATGTGCTTGTCAAGTGTTCGTTTAATGAATAAGCTAAAATTAACTTTATGAATTTTCAATAAGTGCTTAGGTTTTTGTCATTTTTTTCTTTCACACTTGACTATTCTTAGTTAAAAGACAATTCTCTTTTATCATAGAGACATAATATAATCTCATTAAGTGTTATTCTAGTAGATATTCAGTTAATGAAATATATTGAAAATATATGTATATACCAAAACACAAAATATATGTAGATATTCAGTTAACGAAATATATTGAAAATATATATATATGCCAAACACAAAACTATTTTAAAAAAAATATTGCACAGGTTGGGATGAGCACTGGGTGTTATATTGAAACCAATTTGACAATAAAAAGTTAAAAAAAATATTGAAGGTATTCAATGTTTCCAAGTTATCAGAGGACTCAGTTATATCACATTATCACATGTAAGTATCATTTTACTTATAAAAATTTATTTTCACAGAAATTTAAAACTATTTGCTTACTATTTAGCTAACAGTAATGGACAGAATATGTTCAATAAAGTGAGATTCATTCATACATTCATGCAACAAATAATTAGTGACTACCGAGTTGCACGTTGTAGTGATATGGCAATTCATCAAAGAGGCCAAGTCGCTGCTCTTCTGGAGCCTATATTCCAGAAGGCAATTAGCAGCAATAATAAAATTGGTGGATTTGCAAATACATGTCTATACCGTCCAGTATTTATCATGCCTAGTAAAGGGGGAGAAGACTTCTCAATCAGATCATCCATAATATCAGAACACAGGGCCACATAACACCTATAATATACTTTATTAAATGCTGTGTAGGCCCTGGCTAGAGGTTGGTCATTTCTCCTTCTTGAGAAGCTAAATAAGTCCACAGCCTCACCCTCTCACCTAATTGGGTTCTCACACTGCAGCACACTACACATTCACTCTAATAGTACAGACATCCAAGAACAGCTCCTATATGCTTGCTGAAAAATTTCAAGCTAGCCCATGCTAAACCTGTTAATCCTGCTTCACACTTTACTTCCCACAGAAACTACAATAAAAACACTTGCCCACAGTTCCCCCTCTCCCTCTGGCTGGTGACCAACCTCAACAGCCTGCAATCCAAGCAGCTAGCCCTGCAAGGCATACTGTGACTTCCCCAGGGAACTGAGTAATGATCTTTCTGGATTCTTTCTCTTGATCTACATCTGGACTCACTATACCTCACTCGAGATAATATGGTTAAAATACACTTTCACGCTGCATTTTCGTGTTGTATGGAAAGCCCTTTGGGTCTTCTAGACTGCCCAGATGTAGTCCATATTCTAAAGACAGATTTAAGGCTATCAGCATCTCATGTAATTAGACTTAAAAATTAGTGCACAAAGAGTTGTAACTTAAAAGAACTGCTACTGGTATTTAAAAATATGTTTAATTTCATTTTTGTCTTACACACACATACACACACACACACACACACTCACACACACACACACACACACACACAGGAGTTGGTTTGCTCAGAATCAATAAGAGCTTATGGCCTTAAAACATAAAAGCATTTTGAAAAGAAAACAAACAATAAAATCAAAGTCTGTGTAACTTTCCCCAAGAGGGTAATGGAAATAGAGACAGAATAACTTTCTATGTGTCTTTCCTGCTAACCAGTGACTTCACTCTGCTTCTAGCCTCATGTTCCTGTAGCTTCCAGCATCCCAAGGTTACGTTTGAAAGTTTGGAGATTCTGCCTCTTTGACAGTTTTTCTATATTTATCTTTTAGCCTTGTTCATTTTCTATAAATTCTCTCTTTTATTGTGCACCAAAACAAATACTGTATGATTGACACTGTTTGAAATGCATATTATTCAAATGAAGAAATGAACTTTCCATATATCTGCTTTCCATCCTTCACTTCATCTGTAAGTGTTCCTTTTAATATTTTTCTTATATTCAGTTATCCATCTGAAGGATTTATTCCAGGGTTATATTTAGAAACACTAAAAATTCAAGGAATCATTGTAATCCAAGCCCAGATTGCTCCGATTTAGTTCTAAATCAGTCTTAATATCTGGGAAAGTGGTAAATTAGTGTCAGGACTTTAAGGTGAATAATTCAGATAGAGGTAAGATAAACTTTGAAATAAAATTGAGTTGGATTTATGCTTAAGTTTCTGGAATACTAGACCTAGCATTACCATCCATGATGGTGGCTGTCCACAAGGAGCTAATCTACAGAACAGACTGAGGAGGAATTCATTGATGTTCCCTAAAACTCTCCCTCTTTCAATTCCTGCACATCTTTTTCTTTTGCTTCTGGAGAACTTTTACATCATGAATTGTGGACATAGATGGTCCATGAAGCTGAAGGCGATGATGCTGGTGGACACCTCAAGGGTGGCTTCAACATACTAAATAAATCACTAAATAAAATAAATAAAATTATAAGATTGACTACTAGTATTTTAAAAATAATATTAAAATAATAATAAAAGTTGGGGCGCCTCGGTGGCTCAGTCGGTTAAGCACTGATTTCGGCTCAGGTCATGATCTCACGGTTTGTGAGTTCAAGCCCTGTGTCAGGCTCTGTGCTGACAGCTCAGAGCTTGAAGCCTGCTTCAGATTCTGTGTCTCCTTCTCTCTCTGCCCCTCTCCTGCTCACACTCTGTCTCTCTGTCGAAAGTAAATAAACATTAAAAAAATTAAAATAATAATAAAAGTAGCAAAAATAATAAATAAAAATACTAATAAATACAAAATTCTTGTTTAGAGAACATGAAATGCCAGGTACGTAGTGCTGGGGGCTGTGGATGAGCTACCTCGATTTCCTCTGGGTAGTTCTGGGTACTGTGCAGACATTATTATTTCCGATCTGTCGGAGCTATTTGAATGAAGGCCAGTAACAGTGACTTCCTTCTAAGTTGGGGATTGTCTGTTGTGGTAAACTCTTCAAAAGGGCTTAAAAGAGTTCTACTATATTATTTGTAATAATAGACATCATGTGCACAGTTCGTAGCTTTTCCAAAAGAGGTTAAAAAAAATATATGGGACACATATATTTTATCAATAAGTCAATCACTAGCATAGCAGGGGTAATTCTTGTTTTCTTGTTATAAACTTTCTTAGGTAAGGACCGTGCATTTCACTTTTCTGTAATTGTATTATCCAAGCTTATTAGTACTTCTAGCACCATGTTTTACACATACTAGATTTTTAATATGCATTTGTTGGATAAATCGTGGCTTCAGAAAATATACTGAATCCTTTCAGTAGTGATATTTTAGGATATTGAGCTTGTGCTTAGGATTAAAAACTGTTCGGTTTTTCAACAATTAGTTCTTCACCTTTCTGAAGTCAAAGGGTAAAAAAAAAAAAGGCTACCTCACGATCAGTCCTAATTTTCAAATTTTACCACAGTTTAGCATATGAATTTCAGCTGACAGTTGGTTTGTGTTTTATATCCTGTTCATTGCTAGCTCTCTAAAAGGTGATATCCAAAAATACAAAATTCAATAAAAGATGTGCGAAAAATAAATGCCACTTGATTTCAGTATTTACTTTATGATGGAATTCTCACTTTTTATTTCTTGAAGCAGATTCCACTTTTCTAAATGTTGCATTCCCAAAATAAACATGTAAACAACAAAATGAAGATGACAAATGTACAGACTGAGAGTTGGAGGAACCTAGAAAAATGGATACCCCAGTTTAGACATGAAGGACTCAGTCTTGAGCTCCCAGAAGCATGTGTTGCTTCCAGGTCCTTGTTTCAAATCCAAGTGTCTTCTTATATTATAGATTTGCATACATTGCATGCATTCTCCAAAATGCAGACTTATTGCAAATATGGTAATAAAACATTGAAAATTTGAATGTGCCCAGGCAAAACACAAAGCAAAACACATATTTTCTCCCTTATGTTGTGCCTTTACAAGAAAGAAAAGACAAGGAAAGACAAGACCAGAAAAGAAATGAAGTAAGAAGAAAGGAAAAGAGCAGGAGAGGGAGGAATGGAGGGAAACAAGGAGGCAAGAAGGCTATTTCTGAGATGCATGAGGAAAAAGCTATGCAAAAAATAAGCATCTCCTCTCCTAGCTATTTCTCTTCCACCTTCTGGCTAAACAGAGTGCCTGCGTCAATGTTTTACACTAACACTGCCTTTTTAGGGTACTATCCTATACATCAAAATTATTCTTCACATCCACTTAAAAAAGTATTTGGAAAGAACATTGAAAGGCGGGAACAGGGTTGAAGGCAGCCAGTGGACAGACCATCCTCATATATATTTCAGTCTTTCATAATCATTTCTAGAGCACTTACTTCAGACCCCACAATTTTTCATACTTCATATTAGCCTATAAAAATGATCTAAAGTAAAACACATCTATGATAGTACCTAGAACAGTGACTACTACATAGTAGACACTCAATATTTATTAAATCGGTAAATATTTATGGGATAAATAAGTGAATAAAAACATATATGAATGGAAATGCTTCAGATGGCCCAGAGTGATGGTGTTAGCAGAAACATTGAAGTCTAATTCCCAGTTGTCAACACTTGGTGTATGTATTTCATCTCTCTTTTAGATGGAAATTTTTATGAGATTTGTGACAAATGTTGTTAACATTTCATGTGAATGTATTTGAGTCTTTTTCTCCTGATGAAAAACTTAGTATTCCTGAATTTCAGAGCTTAAAAAAACTTCATAAATCATGCTGTTCAAACCTCATTTTACCCATTTGGAAACTGAGAACTAAGGTCTCAGTCCTTAGTGCTAGAACCAATACTAGCAGGCAATTCTCCCAAGTGACAGTCTTGAAATTTTTTAGTGCTACCTTAGGGCAACATGAAAACACAGAGGCCATAAAGCAAAGATATATTTAAAGAATAAAGAGTATAAAAATGGAATTCTGGAGCTCACTAAGTATATTTTATCACCTAACAAGCTTATTCAAGTTCTGCACTGAATATACAAGTCCAGTTTTTGATTGGCAGCAGATCCTATTTGGCAAAGTTGTTAGCAAATTAATGCAATAGTGATTGTATGTCTATGAATAAATAGCAGGGAAGAGAAGGTGTTAAATCAAAGGAATTAAGGTATTAGTAGCTCACAAATTACACCACACAGTTATCACTAGATGATCTACTAATACTGTCAATTCGTTCAAATGTCCCCTTTGAATTGGATGCTGTAATGCCCTACCATCCTTGCATTTTATGAATAATGGAGACATCATAGCTTAAGATAAACTTCAAGTTCTAGCCAAGTACCATTCTTCTCTCAGTCCTCTATTACATTCCTGACAATATCGGGTTCATAATAGATCCTCAGAAAAAGTTGGATTAATGAACACAAATAGCAGTGTAAAAGCCAAAAGAATGATTGTTGAAATCTTCCCCTTGCCAGGCAGAACCTTCGTATTCTATCAGACAGCTCCAATCTACATGATTCTAAGGGCTTAGGCTTCACCAACTCTGGACTGGGATCACGCTTTCGGAGAAAATGCATGATGTCCTGCCTGCAACTTGATAAACCGAAAAGATACCAATGGAAAAATACACATCCGCTAGCTCAGTGGTTCAATATTATCAGTAGCCTTATAGTACACTATTCACCTTCATGTGTTTTTCATATTGAGTTTCCAAGTAAGAGTTTACTTAAACAGTAAGTCTGTACCAACCAAGTAAAAATAAAGGTAAAAAGTATTCCTAAAGCTTCTCTCCAATAGACATTGGTGAAGAGGAAAGATATAAATGTGATAAAAATTGAACTCACCTATCACATGCCTCCTTCTAAATATGATCTTGATTGTGGCCAAGAAGGATATTGATAGTCAGATTGCCTCAGGGAGGATCCTTCCTGAGTTATGTTTGCCCTAGCAAAGAAAACACATTATTTAAATAACCGTTTTCATAAATAGATAGTATAGAGAATGTTGTTTTTGGAGCACATAAATACTCATAAGTTGCATTTTAAAAATAGCTGCACTCACACTAAAATTATAATTTATTATTGAGAAAACTGACTTTGTTACAACTTATTAAAGATAAAATCCCAACTTGTAAAAAGAATCATATCACATTTAGAAAACAATGGCCACTGTTTTTGACTAGTGCTCAACATTTTTTCATTCAAAGTTATATTAGCTTTAAAAAAACCTGAAAAGTTATAAATAGATGCTATAAAATTGTGAAAAGGATTGTGTAAAACTAGAGTTGACCCCTGAACAATGCAAGGGCTAAGGGCACCTCCTCATACACACATACAGTTGAAAATCTGTGTATAATATATGACTCTCCAAAAACTCAACTACTAACAGCCTATTGTTGATTGGAAGCCTTACTGATAACACAGTTGATTAATACATATTTTTGTATATGATATGTATTATATACTCTATCTGTACAACAAAGTAAGCTAGAGAAAAGAAAATGTTATTAAGAAAATCATAAGGAAGATAAAATACATTTATAGTACTATATTGTATTTATTGAAAAAAATCTGTGTGTAAGTGGTCCCATGCAGTTCAAACCATGTTGTTCAGGGTCAACTGTATAAAAAAGTTGGACAATGTAGAGATTTCTAAGGAAATAAGAATCATTATGGGCATAAAATACTTTTCTATGAATCAGAAAGCTTAGACTTAACTAGTAAGGTAACTTAACTACACCTATGTAGTAACTTAAGTAACTTAAGTACACCACAAGTGAGTGGATAAATAAATGTTTGTGCCCATACAACGGACTACTATTCAGCAAAAAAATAAATGATACTAATGGAGTATTGATACATGTAATAACATGGGTCAGTCTCAATTTAATTATATTGAGTGAAAGAAACCAGAGGAAAAGAGTTCATGTTGTATAATTTCATTTCTATAAAACTTTAGAAAATATCAACTAACCTATCATGGCACAAACCAAATCGGTAATTGCCTGGAGATAGACAAAAAGTATCAATAATGACTAGACACTGCACTTTCTCATTGCTGGTATGTAAATCTGACTAAGATTTAGCATTGTAAACTGGTATATATGAGATCCAGGCAGGAGTAGACAAGCATGGTAGACCCGACTAGGAACTCGCATAGGAAGAAAAATTAACAAAAAATTTGAGAATGAAGACTGATGCTTGGAGCTATGTACACCCCCCATCCCCCCCCTCCCCACCAAACCTAGTTTTAATGAAATAGGAAAGAACTCACTCACACCAGATGATTACCTTAAAAGCATTACATCAGGAAAATATCAAATTGTCTTTCCCACTTAGGTCCTGTCTGGTTGCAGGACAGACCACCTTCGTACCTTGACACATCAGCTTGTGATCTTATTCCTTCCCATTTCTTCTGAACACTACTACCAGCTTTGTGACACAAGGTCCTTCATGATCTGTCCCTTGCCTACTTCTTCAGTCTCATCTCAACCCATATTTCAGTTCTCCTAAAGAACTATGTTTGCTCACAATTCCATGTCTTCACATAAAAGCTTTTACAGATGCTAAATAATTTGGATTTCAGTCTGAAGGCAACGGGAATCTTTAAATCATGTCAAGCTGGGCAGTGACATAACAAATTTGCATTTTAAAAAAGAAGAGTCCAGGCTTGAGAGGAGGTTGTTTTGACAAATGGAGCTATGTTTTCTAACGTATGTCTATAAGAACCTGTATATGGCCTGTGGGAAATAGATGATAGATATGCCAAAGCATTTCCTTACAAGAAGGAAAGCACAGTTAGTTTGAGATGTATATTTTGATAGGTGGAGAAGTGAAGAACCTCATGTGCAGTGGGCTCGAAATTTTCCTATGGCAGTAAGTTGTTAGCATAAAATTTTGATGAGAATTTTGGAGGTTTGAAATGATTCTGAGAAATTATGAGAAGATTAATAGTTATTTAAGATTAATAGTTGTTTAAGATTGCAGTAGGGTTGGTGACCTTGATTTTTAGTGGGTCCCACTATCTGCTGTCTGCAAGCTAGAGACCCAGAAACACCAGTGGTGTAATGCAGTCTGAGTCCAAAGCCTGAAAACCAGGGGAGTTAATGATATGAATTGAAGTCTGAGGGCAGAAAGAGATATTCCAGCTCAATATGTGAGGCAGGAAAAAACAAAACAAATAAACAAACCAAAAAAACGACCACTTTCTCATTCTGAAGAGCCACCAATTCACACTGAACTGGAGGATTCAGATCTTCAGGAGGAACGTCTCTAGAAACAATTTTAAAAGAAAACATTTGACGTGATGGCAAATTACAGTGAGAAGTTTTACAAGGTTGTGGAAAGAAGGAGTGATCGTTACAAAGGAAACTGATCAAATCACAAGACAAGAGAAGTATGAACTTGAGGATTACACAAATTTGTACAAGGAAAGAAATCATAGTGCAATATTTGGCTTAGTAAAAACAACATTTACATAGTTACGATAATTTAAACACAGAATATTGATTTACCCTTACTGGGAAAGTGACAATGCAGGGAAGAGGCTGTTAGAGACCTAAATCCTCATCGCTCTTCACATAAGCAGATTAACAGCTAAACTTCACTAACAAACAAACAGCAGAATAATAATACTAGTAGAAATATGAAGGTATGCCAGAGAAACAGCTGAAAAAGTTGAACGTCACTGTTTCTGAGGATCAAAACTAGGAAATATGGCAAGAGTGGAACACAAGACTGCCATTTAGACCACATTGACTTTTAAAGCTACATTGGTATTAGTTTGGCAAACATTAAAAAATAAAAGTTATTTTAAAGAGAAAATGGAAAATGTGATGCTTAGAAGTAACAGTAAACATGATAATGAATTCTTTGTTATACCAGCGCTTATATCTGCAAACTGAATTATTCAGGTCCTTCTCTGCATGGGGGAATTTCCATTAGGCCTTTCTATTTGCTTTGACAGCCTCTACGTTCTTGTTCTGGAAAAAGTCTTTACTGAACCCTGTGAAAGCACTGAGGAGCTTACCAAGGTCAGAGGCATGTGCGGAAGGGCCTTCCAGATTCAGAGAGGAAAAAAGGGAATTAGCAATCTCCCAGAACAAATTGGGGACACTAGAAAGCCTGTAGCTCAAAGAAATGAGAAATTGGATTAAAAATTCTTCATTGAATAAGTTAAACCTCTCAGCCATCACACTTCAGTGTCACCTGCTTTAATAAGATCACACTATGTGAGATCAGGCCTGTGAGTGGGAGTTCTGTGTGTGAGAGAAGGGGTGGGGTGGGGTGGGGTGGGGGGAGGAGGGAAAGAAGCAAGATGCAGTCTCCTTGGGACAGATTTCTGTTCTCAGATAAGTCACTTCTTTTTGACTGTACTTAATTTCCCCTTCTTCTTCTTCTTCTTCTTCTTCTTCTTCTTCTTCTTCTTCTTCTTCTTCTTCTTCTTCTTCTTCTTCTTCTTCCTCCTCCTCCTCCTCCTCCTCCTCCTCCTCCTCTTCCTCCTCCTCTTCCTCCTCCTCCTCCTCCTCCTCCTCTTCTTCTTCTTCTTCTCCTCCTCCTCCTCCTCTTCCTCCTCCTCCTCCTCCTCCTCCTCCTCTTCCTCCTCCTCTTCTTCTTCTTCTTCTTTTTTCATTTCAAACATTTATTACAAGCTCATCAGGGTTACTGAGAATTTCCTTTATGGGTAAAATTCAGAATTTTAATTTTTTGCAATTGGTAAATCAGAGTCCACTAGCTACCCCCTCCCTGAAGACTTACTCTGAGCGAGTCTTGAAAGTCTTTGCTTTTCTAAATAAATAGCAACAAAGCTGCTTGTCTGAATTCTTTGTTGCACATAATGGAATCCACACAGGTAGTCTGTGCAACAAGGTCAGGCAGGGTAAGGCTTCTAGGAGTTGAGGTTCACCTGTATCTCACTGAAAAGCAAATCCTAATTCCAAATGTGTGTAAATGGAGAAACAGGGGTTGATATGAATGATTTTGCTTATAAGCATCCTTAATGGAGATAGAAGGATACCGTGAAGATCTTATTATGTGAAGTAGTGGAGACGCAGGTCGTGACAGCAAAGGCACAGTGAGGAGCTTCAGGATAACTGATATTGTAATAATATTCCTTTAGAGATGGGAATTAACTATTTCGAGTCCATTGCTTTACTATTAAGAAAGAGTATTTTTGAGTGTGCAATACACTTTTCTCCTCTCTTTTAGAGTTGTCTGTCTGAGGAGGAGGCCTTACAGAGAAGACCACCGTGGAGAGCTCTTAGTTGTTCCTGGAAGGTGACTGGAAAGCCCCTTCGTTCAGCTCATGATGCTTGTGGAAACTGCAGGCTGGATTCAGATTGTCGCCATTGCCATACAATTGTAGCACATTCTCTTCCTTAAAGCATTCTTCCTTTGTGCCAGAACCTTCCTTTTGAAGTGCTGAGTCAACCTATCACACCCAAGTGTTAATGACAAAATTTGTTGTCACCTTACTCAGGGGTAGAGGGTTTAATTTAGAACAAGAGAGAGGCCCGAGGATGATTGGATTTCCTGCCCTGATTTATGGGACTGTTCTTTTGGGTCAGAAGGTCCTGCCCAGCCCCATCAAATCTGAAATTTTTATTTTCTGACAATGCATATAAATGTGGCTACAAAATTTACTACTGTGATGCCTGTCTCATGATTGGCATTTAAAATATGTTTAAAATTCAAACTTAAAAGAAATCGCTCTCTTTGAAAAATTAAGAAGAATGCTTAACTGATAGGGTGGTATGGCTTTTCTCATCAACTCAGACAAGATTTCTTGAAGAATCAAGTTTAGAGTTTAGTATGAAGTTTAGACAGAAGTAAAACTTACTGAAGCAGCAGGGAGAGACAAATCTAAGCATAGAGAATATGGTGAGTGAAAATTCAGCAGCATAGGTGACCCATGTAATACAACCACCATATAATACCCAGGGCCAGAATTTTACAACTTCAAAGAAGATGTCATAAATACTGATGAGCTGGCAGCACGAGCAGCCCCAAGTGGCCTCTTCAAGGTCTATGTGGCTTCAGATCTCCTGCTCTGCTCACTTCCTGCCTCACCCATTCAATTTATAGATTGCAATAAGACATTCCTCACCCCTTTACACCTCTAAGTAAGTGGCCCTATGACCTTCTTAGGGGTGGAAATCTAAGACAGAGAGATGAATAAAAAAGTAACAGAATTAACTACATTTATATAAGTATCAGGTGGATAACTTTCTGCTACTGAAACAGATTTACAGTCTTGCAAACAGATCATCGTAATTGCCCCAAAATAAAAGAGCAAGAAATTCTGTTCTTTAGCATAAGATGAAAACATAATAGATGGTTATACACAAAAGAATATGCAATAAAAGTAAGTGATATGATCATCCTACAAGTGGCATTGAGAGCAAGATCTTATTTAATATATGGACGTGGCTTTTGGTGAAGAGGATCATAAAATGAAGACTGCAAATCAGTGTGAAGCCCAATGTGCAATGTATGTCTTTGTCACCGAGGACTACTCTAATCACCGTTAGAACTAAAGGTAAGAATTGGGTAAAACTAAAATGGAAAGAAAATGTAATTTCTATGATCCCTTCTAACGCTAATACAAGCTCTTAAGGCCCACTCACTGCTGCAATCTACCCTGCCTCTTAGACAAAGGCCACAAAGCGACCTGCTTCCTGCCTTTGCCAGTGGCAGTGCCACAGGGAAAAAAAAGGACTTGATCCACAAAAGCTGGCCAGGTTATCTAAAACATCCCCTTTCAAAAAGGACACATACAAAGACTGTTTTATAGTTTCATATATTTTTATAAACAGCAGGATATTTAAACCTGACCCACTTTTTTCCCTGATATAATGAATTGTCAGAAATAGCCCTACTAGTAGAGACAAAGTTACTTTTATTCCTTGTAAGAAAAAAAATAATTTGGTCTTTAACTTTCCTTTGGCATTTCAACAGTTTAGGGGTGCGCAGATCAGCAGTGTATTAGTTTTGTTACACAAAATTAGGCCTATAAAATACATATGTATTGACAATGTTTTGAAGTCAGATTTATATTGGCTCCCAAGTACAGAAGTTTTCTATTTCCTCAAAAGAAGAGATTATAGCAAAAAGAGCATTCGATTCAGCTTCATGTGACCTGAATTCGGAGTCCCAGAATGAAGAGAGATCTTTGAGATCATCCCGGTGCCAACCAAACCCCACGTTTTACAAAAATAAGGAAAGTGGAAATCCAGGGAATAGGGAGAATACGGAGCTAGAATCCTGCCTCTCAACTCAGTACTTCCATCCATGAAGCACTCTGTTTCCCTGGACCAGTCTGTTACCCTTCTTAGATACCTAGCTGTAAACAGAGGGCTGGGAAGACTAGATTCAGATGCCATAAGGGGATAAGACACAACAGCTTGCCCAGTGTATAATATACAAGTGAACCTAGGAGAACATGAGATGTAATTCAATGTAAATTCAATAAAGCAACGCCAATATGAATAAACCCGTGTGCTGGCATTCTCCCATAATTGTCCCTGCTACCCAATGAGCACCCAGAGGCCAATCTTCCTTCTAAAGCCACGTGCCTTATCTAGACTTCCCAACGTACATTCAAGGTCTACCCAAATAGCTGTTATGCAAAACAGCCAGTTATGAAAAGTTTCCAGTCATGAAAAACTCCATGATGCTATAGTACAAAAACACCTCCCTCTGGTTTACATTGTCTCATTTCCTTCATTTGTGCTTCTCATCTTTTTTCTTTGGAAAGTAGCAGATAAACAAAAAAAGCAGAAAACTCCTCATGATGCTCTTAAAAGTGAAAACCAAATAAACAAGACTTTGCTGACCTTCTACTCAGTGGTAGATACTGTTAAAACATGTTTTACACATATGTTCTCAATAAATCCCGCAATAGCTGTGTGAAGTAGGCTCACTATGTCGTTTAATGGATGAGTAAACTAAATTTCAGAATGATAGTGATTTTTTTCAAATTCATTTACCTCGAAAATGAAAAAAAACCTCAACTTCAAACCCAAATTTTGTTTTTGTAGCTCAATGTTTTCTCATTAAACCATAATTGAAGTTTTTCTAGTAAGAGCAGATGAATAGTACACCTATAGGAGTGAATGCAATGAAATAAGTTCTATACTCTTGTTTGTTTCCAGAGTGCTGGACAGAAATGTAAGATTTAAACTGGAAGATCAAACGTACTGGTATTCGTAGGTTTTCCATTCTGTCACGCTGAATGGTACAGCTTTAGTGTTTTATTATCTCACAGACAGTACACCTGCATAACAACCTTATGTGATGCATTAGTTTCTGAAATTGTACATAATTGCTTTTGTAATATGTTAAGAAATATTCTTCTAAGAATGACTGTAGTGATTCTATTTCCTTCCGAATTGTTGACACAAGGGATTCTGACCAGGAAACCTGGGAAAGTTTCACTCAGGAAGTGAAATTTGAGTTGGGAATTAAAGAATGTTCAATTACTTACAGTTCCCAATCTGTTACCTTAAATTTTATGACCCTTCCCCAGGTAAAGCTCTGTAAACCAGAGTTTCATACCAAAACAAAAACAACAAAAAACCACCTTCAGTAGAATCAAATAATACATTATTTGCAATATTAATATTTTAAATATTTCTTTCACAATTGAAATAGTTATTCTCATTTTCCATCCTGAAAATATGGATCCTTGCACATCTGTTCTTAAAAAAGTGGGGCTCATCTGTATCATTGGAGACCGTAAATATAAACAGGACATTTAGATAAGGAATGAGACACCGAAGGAGAAATGTTTTGTCTGTATCAAAACTATATGCCAACTTTGAATGTAGCCTTGTAATGAGCAGACTGCTTATTTATTTATTTATATGTTTATTTATCTTGTCCTCAAGATATCTTAATCGGAATCCTTAATAAAAGCTAGTCTGAGCATGCCGATTATTGCCTGCAAAAAAGAAATAAAGGGGAGCTAAAAGTAAAGAGAGATGACCACCAACTTTAGATTCTACCAACTTTAAAGCCCCTGATGGTATCCTCCTCCCTGACAGTCCTCTGATTCTCTGGCCCATCCTATTTCAATAAGAGCTGAACCAAATTACCTCTGTTCTTCCATCTCACTTGGAATCAGGCACATGTTAATTTTTTTCTTTTTTTTTCCTTTAGTCTCAATTCTCCCTGTCTTGCTGTCTCTGAACCCAGGCTGATAACATGATTTTGACTCTGGGTTGCATCCTTTGTAGGATAATTTGATTTGAAGAATCTTGGCCTGTGCTTAGACTCATTAACTCAGTTTCTGTGATTCGACAGAAAAGATATCTCTCTTTTTCTGATTGCACCAATTCAGGTCGCTATCATATTTCTAATCCTAGAAGCAGTTAGGCAAAGCTTTACATATTTCTTTTCTTGGTTGAAATACATACCGGGTTATGAATATGATATAAAGTACAGTAGGTATTCAATAAAAACTGGTTAGGATTTTTTTTTCCTAGGAACTTGAGGTTTCATTATCCTGCAATAACCACTATTATCACCGTGGACATTGTTTTGGCATTCAATTAAATTATTCTCTAAACATGTTTATTGAATACTGAGGGAAATTTTTTTTAATGTGTTTTATTAGGGGCACTAGGTTGGCTCAGTCGGTTAAACATCTGACTCTTGATTTTTGGCTCAGGTTATGATCTCTCTGTTCATGAGTTCAAGCCCCATGTCAGGCTCCATGCTCCTCCCAATGACCCTCCCCAGCCCAGCCTCTCTCTCTCTCTCTCTCTCTCTTAAAATAAATAAATAAACTCAAAAAATTTGTTTCATTAAATGCTGAATAGAAGGGTAGATACAGATATAAAATATATAGGATGAACTCTAACTTCAAAGAGTTTAGAGTCTGGTGAGGGTAACAGTTGTGAAAACAAATCAATTACAATTTAAAATTAAATAAAAAATGATAAAAGAAGTGCATCAGAGTGTCACGAGTAGGCAGATGAAAACATAATTAAGTTTAAGGGTTTATGGATTTTATTTTAATGTTTATTTATTTTTGAAGGAGAGAGAGACAGAGCGTAAGCGGGGGAGGGGCAGAGAGGGAGACACAGAATCCGACGCAGGCTCCAGGCTCTAAGCCGTCAGCACAGAGCCCAACGCAGGGCTCAAACCCACTAATGCAAGACCATGGCCTGAGCCAAAGTCAGACACCCAACCCACTGAGCCACCCAGGTGCCTCAGGTTTATGGAATGTTTAATCAAGGAAGTGGCATTTGAGTTCAAACTTAGAGAATGAAAATCCTGTAACAGGCATGAAGAGGTTAAAATACAACGTCTATCAGATTAGGTGAGGAGTCACTGGGACTGACCCAGACAAAGGATCAGAGGGCTTTGGGGGCTCTAGTAGGAAATGTGTCCAAATTGAATGTCACCTCTGTTCAGATTCTGGCGGACACAAAGTGACCAGAATGAATGGCCTGCTTTGTGGGGTATATGGCACATCAGGGAGTATCTATTACATTGAACCAAGCTATGTCCTTTTCCTGGCATGCCATAAATTGTGGGCACTTGTAGAGTGGGGTTGTAACCCAGGAGCTCTTTTGGGGCCACTTTCTCCTCTCTCAAAAGCGCAGACTTTGCTAACCGACAAGAAAATCAGGACTTTGGTGTCAAGACTTTGGCCTAGGATGTCTCTGGAACATTTTTGCCAGAGTGGTAGATCCTCCCATATATGCTGGCTTCCCTGTGGGTATTCTCCAACATGGCACATCAACCGCTGTCTAGAGCCACAGTGCATTTGCTAATCAATTCCCCAGCTCACTCCATGAACAGAAACCCAGGGAAGAAGGAGATGGGTCAGAAAATACCTACTTTTTTTGCACCATATCCTTTTGATCTCCATAGATTAATATTCCAGCTGCACAATCACATATAAATATCCTTACTGGTGAGATAGAAGAATTTTAGGAAGGAACTTAATGTAATGAAAATTGAGGTGAAAGTTCTAGTTGCCACAGACTTTCTCTTAAATTTCAAATCCCAAAACATTTGGAATAATATCAAACCAAGTGAGAGGCCTCAAGAGAAGTCTTTGGAGAGATTGGGAAAGGTGTTTACAAAATGAAGAGAATAGTATCTTAGTCCTTAGCCTAGTGGCAAGCTCTGTATTTGATACCAAGAATGGGTCATATTTTAACAATCTATCTCCTCAGTAATAATCATAATATGAAGCTATAAGATAAGCCAGAAAATAAATGCAGACTGTGAAAATTTTTATTGAGTTTCATAGGTGTGAAATAATATTTTAGTACAAGAAAAATGCAATGAAGCAATGAATTAATACTTCTTAATACATATTTTGAAATATGTATTTTGAAAAAAATCTATATATTGGTCTGTCACAGTAATGATTAATATTGCTAGTTTACATAATTAAATAACAAATAAGAAGCAATTTTAAAAGAATAAATTTTAATTTTAAAGACTAGAAGGCAATAAAGTATTTCATGTGTGAACTAAAATTTGTACTTACCAAACAAAAATATTACCTTTTGCAATTTGTATGTGTTTCACTGTTTGACATTTGAAACACAAATACAAACTCCAAATGGTCACATCGAATGACAGACCTTAAGTAACTCGTGGAGTTTCTTTCCCACTATGGTCATTGCGGATCAGTGGTTTTTTTTCAACCTGCTACTTAAATATAGGAATATGTAGTTGGAGACACAAAAGTTGGAGATACAAACCATACTTGAAGTGAGCTCAAAATTTTTCAAACTATTTCAAAATGAATCAACGTAGATGAATCTATGTCTGGCAGGGGGCAGCTGTATAAATGGGAATGTCCTTACAGAACATACTGTTTGCTAAAGAATAAGTTATAACAATGTGCTATCTTGAAGCCTATCCATATTTTATTAATATTCAGAAAGAACTGCAGCAAATTATTCAGAACTTAGACAAAAGAGTTTTTTCATGAGGAATATTTTTCACTGAGACTGTTTAGAATTGTCAGAGCCTGGTGATAATTAAGAACGGACTGACGTTTGGTCAGTTATAGTATTGTTTTAAGATTTCCTGCACGAAGTGCTCTTTGTTGTTATCTGCATGCCTATAGCTACTGTCCTAGCTCCATGGTTGCTGAGCTGCAGAGATGTGTATATTCTCTTGAGTTGGTCAGAATGGAACACAAGGCACGTTGGGAGAACTTGAGATGTGCACCCAGGAATAATAAGGCTATATGTGTAGCTGGGGACTGGGGTCTCTTTTTCATCTGGGATATGTGAGTTTTCTGGGGTTCGAGTGGATGCCACAACATTGAATTTGACTCATCTGGAACAACTGCAGCCAGGAAAGAGTTTTGTGTGGGAGAGAGGACTCCAGGAGGAAAAGTCAAGGTGTGTTGCCAGATGTAGGAGATTAGGCTACTGGCTAGAGAGAATGTCATCTGTACTGGAGAAGAATGCAGGGTGGAGGTTCCCAGAAGTGATCTTTAGAGAGATGCTCTATGGAAGAACCCATATTTGTTTATCTGCCATGACACGGCAGTCCTCAAGAAGGAATTTCAAGCACTGGCTAAAAATAAAATGATATTATCCTCCTTCTTCTTTCTCTTCCTTCCTGATTCTCCTCCTCCAAATTTAAAGAAGTCAGAGAAATAGCAGAGTAGTTGGGAGAGGATGAAGTGAAGAAAGGATGAAGATTGAAATTCTAAGACATCCTCACTCCCTCTTCGTTGCTGCTGTTCCCCCAACCATAGATTAAGTTTGGGTTCTAAAGAGGAGATAATCTTAGAATGGATTTATATTAGGCTAGAATTTTACTGAAAAGGATCTTTTTTTTTTTTAGACCTGAAAGACCTACAAATCAGTGAAATATCAGAGAGCTGATGAAACCTGCTTTAAGGCAATGGTAAGGAAAAATAAAGTGGTACTGCTGAGCTCACCATCAACTGGGTTACAATAAAATCTTGTTCCTAAACTATACTAGTCTGTTGATGATATAGGAGGCAGACAATCCATAACATTTGTAGATACGGGAGGTCTTCCTACTGTGAGTCTCTTGACCTCTGCTCTACTAATGCAACCTCTTATGTCTTTACTTGATGTTTAACTTCCAGCGTTCTTACAAGCAGATTTGAGGGGCAGGTAACTCTGCAGTCTTGTAGCTCTGTGTTCACCTCCTTAATTACTCTGAAAACTCCCGATGGCAAGCAGAATGGGGACAAGGGGGAAGATTTAGTTCCTTTCTCCCCTCTTTCTTGTCTCTCCTTCCCAGTCCAACCCACACATGGCTTCCTGTCACACTGATAGTTACTTCTACTTCCTTTAAGATCAGCTCTTCCTGTGAGCACATACTTTATGTTCTAGGAGCTTCTATGCAGAGCCAGGCTCAGCTCTATCAGGCGGCAGCAGCTAAGCTTTCAGCCCACTTTTCCCTCCCTACTTACTAATGCTTTGCTTAAGCTCCTCTAATTTCCTTTCCTGCCTTTGCAACACCTGGAGTGTTTTCAATTATCTCAAGGAGTATCATGTAATTCTCAAAAAATTCTTTAGGCCAAATCAAATTTTAAAGCACTTTAATTTAAATAACAAAGTCTATGCTTTACGGCATTTAAATGAGGGTAGTATACTGCAAAAACAGTCTGAGGGGTGTTATGACACAAGAGTGGATACTGATCTCTTTACATTGTTATCTCTTCCAAATTAAAAATTAAAAAAGGCTCAAATTCTGTGATGAGTACATGAATGTTGCAGGAAGGGGTCTGGAAGACATTTCTGGTACTGCAGAGATGAGTGATAACAGAGTGTGCACAGAATGGAGACAGAAAGATGGAAGGGACAAGTAAGACCTTTGTTAAATTGTTGGAACTGTTTGGAGTTTAGATAGGAATTTGCTGCCCCACACTTTTAAAATTTAGTGCATTATACTTGCGAAGTATTCTTCCAAGGACTTTGTGTATATTATTTTATTTAATATGTACAACGGCCTTATGATGCATATGCAGTTATTGCTACTTTAGAGATGAGGAAATGGAAGTTTAGAATGCTCATCTGAGGAACAGTTTACAAAGGCAAGAAATTCTGAATCCTCCTCCTTTGTACTGCAAACTAGATTTTTCCATAACACATCCCTCTTTATTTTTAATTACAAAGTAAAAGTATTTCTGGTGAGCCTATGTTCCTTAGTGGGGGCAGTGAGGGAATTCCGTAGTTTGTAGCTAACCTTTATTTAGTACTTTCTATATATCAGTAACTTCACTGATGTAATTTCTAAGCATCTCAACTCTTCTGTAGTTAAAAGAAAGTGTGATGGAGCCAGTTTATACCAGCTCAGGAGGATAAATTGTTAAATTTTCAGGCCAGTTTATGAGCCAGTTGATTAATATATTTATTATTAAAAATTAAATTATATAAACTTATATTAAAAACAAATTGTATTATATTAAATATATTCTTATAATATATTAATTTATATTAAAACAAAGGTAATAAATATTAAAAAACCCCTGAATTGTAAATTATTTTAGTACATTTAACTCTAAATTACACTCTTGAGGTTATTCATGTTTATTGTGTCCATAAGGTGGAAACACTGTATAATGGTTAGCCACTATGTTTCTCTTCTCTTACCAACTCCCCATTCAGCGATATCACATAAAGAGCTTCAAATTGGCCATGGTGGCAGTATAAGAAAGGCTTGAAATACTACTTGTTGATCACTCAGATCTAAGACAGTGATGCTGTTAATGTAGATTAAATAGAACAGCATTCAGGGGCCCCCAGGGCGGCTCAGTCAGTTGAGCCTTGGACTTCAGCTCAGGTCACTATCTCACAGTTTCTGAGTTCGAGTACCGCGTTGGGCTCTGTGCTGACAGCTCAGAGCCTGGAGCCTACTTCAGATTCTGTGTCTCCCTCTCTCTCTCTGTCTCTGTCTCTCTCTCTCTAAAACATAAATAAACATTAAAAAAAAGTGCTGCTACAAGCTATTCTTTTCCTAATCTCCATTAAAATGGAAAACAGCCAACCATTTCTAGCTTCTGTGTGCCTGTTATACCGTGAATAGGCCAAGAAGTTTAGGAAACATTCTTCCAATAGTCAAAAACTATTGTTGAATTCAGCAAAGGAGTTACTCGTATCATTGACAAATGAGTGAAATTCTAACCCAAGTCTTCACCGTTTCATTTTTTTATACTCATTAGCATAAATGATATCAGTGAACATTCATGTCAGAACTACACTTGTTTGTCAAAGATATGAATGATGTTTTTGCTGAACTGAATATTAATAAAGCATTTATTCATATTCTGATATTGTGATACTGTTATTGATAGGATTATAAAAATTGTGGATTTTTAAATAAATAGCAAGTGACCTGGAAATTATTATGGTTGCTTAAAGTTTGCAAGAGGGAATATTATTTATTAGATATCCATACCAAACACTTATATTAATCTTATCTGTATAAATATGCAAGCATTTCCCCCAGAGAGCCTACCGTTAAATACCTCTCTCCCCAGGCTTTGAGAATTACTTCCTATGTTTTACAGATTAGGAGACTGAGTCTCAGTCATCATTTACCCACTAGTTAGTGATAGAGATAGGACCAACTAGAACTCAGTACACCTAACTTCAAAATAAATACTCTTTTCTTCAACATTCTGATTCAGGATTGATAGTTAAATGTGCTGTACTGACTTTGCCCTCCTTTTTCGGTTTGAATCTGCCAAGTAAAATCGCTTTGCATCTCTCTATATCCAGCCCGGGAGTCTTCAGATGAAAGACAATCACCACCTCACACACATAGGCTTGGCTGCTTCAGTGTCTTTCTGTGCCCTCTCCCCATGATCCCCACCAGAAGAGAAAAATCAAATGACCATATGAAAAAAAGAACGGGTGTTCAAATAAAGAGGGATTAACATTCAAATCTTCATCTGACCATCTCCTAATGTGTGATTGATTTTGAGCAAGTTACTTTGTAAGCTTTACTTTCCTGTCTTTTAGGATTGCTGTTCTAAACATTATATGTGAAAACCCTTGATATATGTCCAGGTACAGGTAAGAATAGCCATGAATTCAGATGCATCCAGGGAACGAGTAAGAGAATGCAGCTGACCTGACAGTCGGATAACTGAGTGGTAGAGGTAGCGGTGGCTTAAAAAGCACACGGCTCGCAATGACCTTGCCTGTAGATCAGAGTGCGGTTGGTCTTATGTGACCTCAGTAAGCCCAAGAAGCTAACAAACTAGATGTGAGTTTTCAAAGACATATAATTTAGAAAGGGATCCTAAGAGTACAAAAACCTAAGTAGGATTTAGTGCCATTGAAATCTGCAAATTGTCATCAATTTTTGCTTACTTCAGTTTTTTTTTTTTCTTTTCCTCTTAAACAGAGAATGGTCTCATTCTGCTACATATTTTTAATTGATGTGGGCATTTTGGGCTCTTATATTTCTAAACCCATAATTCAGTTACCTTTTGCTGCTACAGACTTCCTTTAACCTAATCTTCATTAAAGCAAGAAACAGCAGACCATTTACATTGCTACTATTTAGCAGTGGCCAATCCTCAATTGTTATTTCAAAGTCTTTCTATGACTCCCTTATTGCTTCCTCTCCCAACATGCAAAAGAAAGAAAACATTGGAAAATATCCTAGAGCATACAAACCTGTTTTTAAACTGTGATAACGTTTAAAAATAAGGACTCTATAATTTAAAAAATCTCATTAAAAATTGCATGTAAAACATCACATGCATATAAAAAAAGTATAAAAATCTATTGTATAATTAAAAAAAAACAATAAAAAGAAACCAAATACCTATGAACCTTATATCTTCTGCTTTTGGCCAAGGTAAAGGAAAAGGAATCAGATTTATACTCTCTCCTGAAACAAAAAAAAAAAAAAAAAAAGAAAAAATATTTGAAAAGCCTGGACCAGAACCTGGACATCAGAACGCAAAGGACTATTACCCGTAAGAGACAAGAGACAAATGACATAAGCCTTCTATTTGCTTCAGTGTACTGTGTTGAGAGAGTCAGAAGACAGGTAATCCCAGAGGGTTCTCTGGATGGGGATGAATGTCTGGGGAGACCGAAGTGACCAGAGTTCACAGAATAGAACACAAATATTGCACATGAACAGACCACAAAATTTTTAAAATGATTCAATTTACAATGAAACCATGAACATCAAATAACTAGGTATAAATCTAAAGAAAAATTTATCCTTAATCATTCACTGTAAAGTAATCAGAACTATTGAGAAAATTTAAAAAGCACCCACACGAATGTGAAGATAAACCATATTCATTAATTAGAAGACTCAATATTGTTAAAATGTCAAGATCGCTTCCCTATCACCAGAATGACCAAAAAAAGACAAAAGAAGAATCATTACTTCCAAATGTTGGTGAGAGTGTGGAGCAATGAAAATACATGCAACACTGGTGAGATAAATTATTAAACAACTTTGGGAAAACGTTTGGAAAAATCTACTAAAGTTGACCATGTGCGTGTCTGTTATCTAGCAATTACACTCCAAGCTACTCATTTAACTGAAAGGCATCCATGTGTTCTCCAGAAGATGTGTATTGAAATGTTCTAGGAACTATGCATAAACGCCAAAACCTCGAAACTACACAAATGCCTATCAACAGTAAAACATACAAATAACATGGAGTATACTTGCACAATGGAAGACTACACAGCAACTAGAATGACTAATCTAAAACTACATGCATCAATATGGATGAATCAGAAACACGGACGGTTGAATGACATAAAAAAAATATGTAGGTAGGTTCACGTCTTTAAATACATACACACAAAATTAGTCTGTGCAGTTACCTTGGGTGTCAGTGACTCGAAGGGAACATAAAGTCATCTGGGTGCTCCTGCTTGGTTTCTTGATCGAAGGGCAGGCTACGCAGGTGTTTTTTGTTTGTGAAAATCAACGGACCGGTGTACTTTAAATTTGTGCGCGTTTCTGTATGTTATACTTAAATTAAAAGTTTTAAAAATACTTGGCATCTAAAGTATCGGCTTTACACCACTCTGCAGAAAATGCTACATCTCTAAAACTCTAAAATTAGAAAACGTTCATAACTGGAGAAAAAAATTAATAAAGCGAGCATAATTTTCTATGTAGCATATTTTAAGTTATTTGCTACGTTGGTCGATGCATTGACAAATACAATTTCACAAACTTAAGTTTTTTGACCACCTATTTTCTCTTTTCAAAACTATATATTTTTTAATTATAAACTTATTTTTTTATGCTTATTTATTTTTGAGAGAGAGAGCTCGATTGAGAGAGGGGCAGAGAGAGAGGGAGACACATAATCCGAAACAGGCTCCAGGCTTTGAGCTGTCAACACAGAGCCCAATAGGGGGTTCGAACCCATGAACCGTGAGATCATGACCTGAGTCAAAGTTGGACGCTTAACCAACTGAGCCACCCAGGTGCCCCTCTAATTAAAAACTTATAAAATGCTTATAATAGAAAATTCTAAAAGGTGTAGAAAGGTCAAGAGAAGATTATAGAAATAACTTACATGAAGTGCAATATTTCATCATATACATCATTTCAAATACCTCTCTATATAAATTGTCTGTTTATAAATATATATAATTCTGGTTCTTTCCTCCAAATATTACATGCATACTCTATATCCTATTTGTATACAGTTTTTTCATGCTAATAATTATGGCATGACTATATGAATGTAATTAAAATTTTTTCTGAAACACAATTTTAATAGATATATAATAATCTACCATATGACTACACTAAATTTTACGTATCCATTTTATTATTATCTGGGAGTATTAATTTGGTTTCAAATGTTTTGTTATTATAAAAAGTATTTCAGTGAACATCTTTGCACACAGATCTTTACTATACTGTTTACTTAGAATAAACTTATCAAAGACAAATTATTAAGTTAAAATATGAGAGTTTTCTAAGACTCTTCAACAAATATGTAAGATTATTTCTGAAGACTTTGGGCCAATACGAATTCTTAGTAACTGTGTATAAAAATTTACACAGTTTAGGCAGTTTCCCTAAACCTTTGCCTAAAGGAGCATTTTTGGTTTTGTGGGTTTTGATATTTACAAAATAATTATGATAGGTAAAAACAGTATCTTACTGTTTGAATTTTTCTTGATTCCTAATGAAGGTGAATATATTTTGTATGGTTATTAGCCACTTTTTTCTTTTAAATGTTGTGCATTAAGGTGGGCTAAATTGCTATAATAAGCAAAGTTGTTACCATGTAAAGGCTGAAATAAATAGAGGCTCCTTTATCACCCTTACCAGCAGGTACTAAGTTGGTAGGTGGACATCCTCCTCATGGTAATTGAGAGACCAGGCTCCTTTTCTTTTATGGCTTTGCCACCCGCTAGAGCCTTATTGTTAAGACTCGGTCATGCTACACAGGTCTCAACAGGCAGAATGGGCAGGTGAGTGGAGAGCAGGCATGCTAACTCACTGAAGAGCCCTGACCTCAAAGTGGTATGCCATTTCGGCTCGTATTACACCACCAAGAACTTAAATCTGTGGCCATGAGGGAAGCTGGGAATGAGAGTAGTCATGTGACAGACTAGAATTCTGTCACTTTGAAAGACAGGATGGATTCTGTTGGACAGCCGCAGTCTCTGCCACGATGATCTCTGTCCACCCTAATTGGAAGATTTAACGAGTTTCCTTCACAAAATCTTTATATAGGAATAGTAAAAAAAGAAGCTGCTTGTGTCATAAACTTGTTTTCTAATTTATCATGTTTTTTTGCTGTGGAATAGTAATAATGCACAGCACCCTTTATTTTTTATAATAAAAATATAAATTACTTCCCTTGAGTGTCCTGGCATTGCTCTTTTAAAGAAATTTTTTAATGTTTATTAATTTTTGAGAGAGAGAAAGAGAGAAAGAGACAGAATCTGAAGCAGGCTCCAGGCTCCAAGCTGTGAGCACAGAACCTGATGCAGGGATCAAACCCACAATCTGCAAGATTATGATCTGAGCTGAAGTCGGGAGCTTAACCAACTGAGTCACCCAGGCACCCCATCCTTGTGTTGCTTTTTTATGAAGCATTTAATTTCCTACTGCAGGATCTGTATAGCAGTCATCCATAATGCCTTCTCTTTTTAAATAGTTTCATTTCTTCCACTAACTTTTTAATAGCTCTGAACACTGGTGAGGAGAGATCATTTAAATCTATACATAGTTTCCCAGAAGAGTTTATTGACTAATCCCCCTTCAAATATTCTGTGATGCCAGCATTATCATACACTAAATTCCTATATATGACTTGTCTATTTCTGTGCTACCTAGTCTGCTCTCTTTGAGGTGTTAAGTCTTCTCTCAGAACCACATATTTCTAATTAATGCAGCTTTTTATTTTTATATCCGGTAGGACATTTCCCACTCATACCAATTTTCTCCCAAATTTCTTGGCTGTTTTCGTCAAAATAAACTTGAACCTTCAAAGTTTCCAAAACATATCAATATCTCTATCTTTATATCATCTATTTTATTATTGACATTCTTACTGAATTGCTTTCAAAATGTATTAATTTGAGAAGAATAACATTAAGATTCAATATCTCCAATTCAAAAGCATAGTATATCTTTCATTTATTCAAGTTTTTAGTTTTTCTTAATATCTCTCATTAATAGCCACAAGTAGCCAGATAAAACAATAAACATTTATTGAGCACCTATAATATTTCTGGCACTTGTGCTAGTTATTGAAATTACAAAAATTGAAAAAGATGTCCATTTTTTGAAAGTATTTACAAGTCCAGTGTTTGAGACAAAGATATAAATACATTATTATGTATCAAATAAAGGATTACAAAAAAGATATGTTCAGAAAAATTTTGCAGAATATGTCTTTATAAACTTTCCTTTCCATATAAACTAGTCCGTTCAGCAAGCACTTGTTGAGTGTTTAGAGTGTCATATTCCTTCTTTGATGGTCAGTAGGAGAGCCTGGGTATCATGCAACCAGCAAATGGACATGATCGGGACATCCACAACAACCCCAGCTCCTTTGTAAATGGTATAAATATCTCAGCATTTGATAATTGCAAATCTATCCATCACAAATATCAATTGGTAAATGTTGGTTAATTCAAGAGAGAAACTTAAGGTGGTTAATTATTCCCCAGATATACTACTTAGCCTATTTTGTCCTTAATCTCCACTCCTTTTTCAATTACTTCTCTGTATCTGATGATTTTTCTAACTTAATTTTTAAGTCTTATTCTTTTTTTTTTTTTTAATGTTTATTTACTCTTGACAGAGAGACAGAGTGCAAGCAGGGGAGGTGCAGAGAGAGAGACACACACAGAATCTGAAGCAGGCTCCAGGCTCTGAGCTGTCAGCACAGATCCCGACGCGGGGCTGGAACTCACAAACCATGAGATAGCGACCTGAGCCGAAGTTGGTGCCTAACCAACTGAGCCACCCAGGTGCTCAGTTGGTGCCCTTAAGTCTTATTCTTATCCAATCATTTCCCTATTTCCTATAAGCAAGTGTTGATTTCTCCTTTTTTAATAAACCTAATAAACCATGAGAGAGAAAATAAAAGCAAATATCTGAGAATAGTGTGAGACTGTATTAAAAAAAAAAAAAAAAAAAAAAAAAGGAAAAACCAAAGCAGAGCCTCTGGCTGCATCGCCCTGCCTGCAGCTTGCTATGAAGCATTTCCCCTAGCTCACCTGTGCTGATCCTTACTCACAGGGAGGGGGTTCTCTTTCTCCTCCCACTGGCCCTGCTCCAGCTTCACATCTGAAACTGTGACTGAAAAGATGTGATTACGTAGAGTCTCAAGAAACTGAGTTGCTTCCTTTTTGAGATTCTTTCATCATGAGCTTTTTTTCAGAGCATGTATTGAAAGACACTGGTCATTTCCATAAGTTGTCTCTAAAATGTTGCTGACGGCCTCAGAAAACTAGAAAACTAGAGCTAATTATTTCATTCAACGAGGCTGGTGACAGATGGTGAGTACGCTTGTCATGGTGAGCACTGAGGAATGTAAAGAGTTGTCAAATCAGTACGTTGTACACCTGAAACTACTATCACATTGCATGTTAAAGATACTTCAACAAAAAAAAGAAGCTAACTTGGTTAAAACTAGTGCCATTAAAACCTGTACCTCTGTAGCCAAAAATGAACAAAATTCTCCACATTTTAAAAAGAGGTAGTATTATTCACAGTTTTAATTTAGAATTATTCTTCGATTGTTTTTGCTACCTAAAATATTAGAAACTCTGATGCCCAATTTCTTAAATTAATATTATAGTTCCAAAAGACCATGTCCTGTGCCTTCATGGACCTCCGATCTTGGCACCCCGACTCCCGGTCTTGAACTTAGCAGGGGCTCAGTAGACATGGAGCTGCATTTAATTAAACCCAGCCAGTCTCAATCTCTCAATCTAAAGTTTTCTCTTACAGTTGAAAGTTCACTCTAAACACTAGGGAATAAGGAAAGATTTTCAACTTGTTTCATATACATGCTTTTAAAATTCTTAATAATCATACTAGAATTCTAGTCTAAATTATAATTTTTGGAGCTCTAATATAATACACTACCATTCTGCCAGTATCTGTATGATGACAAAAAGTCTGCAGATAATATATTCTCTAGAGTCTATGACATAAATATAGTCTTTTTAGCCTCTATTAGGGTACATTTAGAATTTCCTCCAGGGAAAAGATGTAGATGCTTCCTGTTTCCTACTCTGTCTCCCTAAGAACATGCCAGTGCATAATAATGATGATGTTAGTATTTGTGATACAGCCATCAGCTCTAAAGGGATTAGTAACCAGGGAAAAGGAGTCTCTAAATGAGTTGTAATGGAGATCACAAACAATAAATTAAAATAAAGGAAAGCAAACAAACAAAAACCTTCTATAATAGTATCCAGAGGTGGGTAAGCATGATAAGCTAACTTTAATTGATTTTTTTCTCTTTAAATGTTCAGACTTGGAAGAGTAATTAAAAGTAATGTGTGTGTGTGTGCGTGTGTGTATGTGTGTGTGTGTAATATAGCAAGTTATACTATGTTTTCAGATTTCAGATCTAAGATGGCATCTTAAGGTGTGGAGTAGCCCATGTGTCCTTTAAAGGACAGGGGCAGGGAAGACAAAACTCATCAGATTCAGTAGCACTCTCTATTCTAAGTCTTCGGCTACTTAGTCTTTACTTGCCATCGCTCATTCTTGACTTCTGTACTCTGCCTCTTAAGACATGACATTTCTTTTCAGCCACTCTCATTAGACCCTAATTTTATCTCTTCCAATAAGCCACTGCTTTTGTACAGAACATATCAAACACTTGGCTGTTGGGAGCTGTTTCGGGCTCACAGGTTGAGACCCCTCCCTGCGTGGGAAAGGTTGAAGCAAAGCTCCCGCCAGCCAAACTGGCGCTTAGTTTTACCTCCTTCTAAATAATCTTTCAGGCCTGGATTTCTTGAATTGCTCTCATTGGCCTAGGGGATATAATGCTCTTTGGTTTTATGGCATATGGAAAAAGGGGACCTGGAGAGTGATGTCTTGATGGATAAAATCTGTATGAGAGTAACCTGGCCAGAAGTAACCTCAAGGTTGCCTCTTGGGGATAAGTTACACAAATTGATCATATAGAATAGCAGCTATGAGTTAGCTAGAAATTGGCAGACGCTAGGCCCCAAGACTCCTTGAACCAAACTAGATTTTCCCTACAGGTATCGCTCCCCTCAGCCCTGCCATAAAACCTCAAGGCACATCTCTGTAAAGCTTCTCTCAGAATTAACACACTGATGGGAAAGATTGTAAAGAGACTTAGGACCTTCCCCAAGGTTAGCCTCACCCAAAAGTCAGAAGCACTGTTTATCAGCAGCAAATATTGAGCACCTCCCTGAGGTTAACATTTCGCAAATCATTTTGTAATTCTCATCCCCACGCTCCCTTATACCATAAACCTATAGATGACTACATGGGTCTTGTGACAACAATGTATGTTGTAAAGAATGTCTTGTCACTGATGTGATGTCACTTGCTACCTTTAAAAATAAAGACACTGAGACCAGCAAAGCAGAGATGCCAGAATTGCCAGGGCTGCCTGCTTGGTCATCAGATTCCATCTCACTCGTGGCTCTCTCACTTCATTTCGTCTGACCGTCCGTCCTTCGTGGACCCCTAGATTCGCCGGAACAAGGACCCCGGCACTTGGCCACTCTATTTCTCTGCTTGGCCCTTGAGTGTTTTTCTGGTTTTGTCCTGACATGCCCCCTTGTCACCATGGTGATACACAGATGACTCAGTCATGATGAAGATAACATTTAAAGACTATATTGTATTTTATAATCCCACCTAAGAAATAAATAAATCCTCTTTATTCTTTATTGTGTCACTATTTTCCTTTTCATATTTAACAGGTTAGTGCATCTGCACAATAATTGTTAAAAAATTGTATCATGTGCTAAGTGAGATTTTACCTTACTTGCAAGATAACAAGTTAGCCTGACACAATTTCAGGAATGCTGTTGGAAGACATGAGGCTCCTGGGTCAGAGAGAAAAGACTTTATTACTCACAATAATAGCAGTAGCCAGCTTTTATGCCAGTTTTCTGAGCCCCATTTCCACAGTGTGATGAGATGAAGACTAGGTGATGCTTGCCTAAGCAGTGGGTTGTATTACAGAAAAGAACCCCAAGGTCAGGAAACCTTAAATGTTTATAATCGAAAGTAAGCAAGCCTGCTCTTTGCCTTGGAGGAAGAAACTATTATTATACTAGAAAGTAAACAAATCTGCACTCTGATTTGGAGGAAAATACTACCTCTATCTTCCAAAACTGTTTTCAGCTATAAACGTTCTTGTGAAGATAGTCTAGAACAAAGGCAGTCAACGTCTCAGTTTACAAAACAATAAAAATTATGAGACACCCACAAAAATTGTCTCTCAATAGTGGGGTGCCGAAAACAGGGCAGATGGAAGAGGTCTGCCCTGGCGGCTTTAAAAACAGTAGCCAATAATCCTAATTAACATCATGATAAAATTTTCTTTCCTGATACAAAACTTTTTTTGCTCTTATTTTATACTTGCTGCAATTACAGTTGAGCGTTGAGTTTCAATACTATACATTATTATTTATCTTTAAATAAAAATTGCATATACATTGAAGTTAATTAGGGGACTTTGATTATACAATCAATCTTCCAAAGCAGGGACTCAGTCATATGTTCATTTAAAGAGTAATTTTGTGGGGCGCCTGGGTGGCTCAGTCGGTTAAGCGGCCGACTTCAGCTCAGGGCATGATCTCATGGTCTGTGAGTTCAGGCCCCACGTCGGGCTCTGTGCTGACGGCTCAGAGCCTGGAACCTGCTTCGGATTCTGTATCTCCCTCTCTCTCTGCCCTTCCTTGCTCACTCTCTGCCTCTATGTCTCTCAAAAATAAAGTAAAAATGTTAAAAAAAAATTAAAGAGTAATTTTGTAACGGTTCATAATAATTCAAGATCATTTCAGGTGCAGTTTGGATTTCCAACTTATGAAGGACTATGTATTTCTGTATTTAAACAGTAGCAGAATGATGATTAAAGGTGAAACAAAACTTGAGTTACTTCAATTCTGCCATTCTATTTGATATTTAGAGTGTTTAAATTGTGTCTAAAATGTTTTCACTGCAAAGACAATGAAAACTGCTACAATTAATTCTGAAGGAGATTGTCGAAAGTTCTGGAATGTATCGTAAAATGAAAGTCACCTTCAATGCATCCTTTATATGTAAGATTTTCCTAATAATTTGAGTATCTGTCACTTTATGAGAAAGAAATGTATTGAAATCAAATGAATGAAAATTATTCTTTGATATACATAAATGAAAATTGACAAATCTATACTATTCGTTGAAACCGAATATGCAAAACAGTCAACTGTCACAAAATTGTTGACAAATTTATGAAATAGAAACTGTAATTTTATTATTTGTTGCTATGACAGGTCATTATGTAGGTCAAATCCTTATTCTTTTTTCCAAAAACTTCAGTATTGTAATAAAACAATATTATATATTAGCATTTTCCCTTTTTTGTACTGCCACAGTTATTTTATTTTTAATTTTAAAATTTTACAGACATGACTATATGCATGAAGTTAAATAAAGGAAAAATGCCACTGTCTGCATTTCTTTTCTGGCCATTACTAATGTTTGTTTCATTTTATGATTATTAGTGAACACTTTTATTCTAATAGAGGGAAGATATGATATGTGAATACATTCATCCCTCTCTTCTCTGGATGTCAAACGACTTGGGCCATCAACTGTGAGCCAGCATAGAGATTATGACCAACCGCTTTTCTAAATAAAAAAAACGATTCTTAAGTCTTAAGGGGACAAAATCAAAAGTGACTAAAATTCATAGGAGTTGGATGGGACTATTATGAAAACCATGCTGCAGAGGGAACGTGAAATTCTGTAGCACACGGATGGTACTGGAATGATAAAACTGGTTTTTATAATACCTCAAATAAATCAAAGTTCCTCATGATATTAGTTCCATTCTATTTCCATGTTCAAGCTGTCATTTAGGAGTCCTTGGAACAATCTCTATAACCTAATAATTATCTATTACTGAGCCCTTTTTGTATTTTATTTTATTAATTTTTATTTGTATGTGCCTTATTTGACTTAATGGTCACAGATTCAATTATTACACCCATTTTACAGCCCAAATAATTTTATCAAACATCCTCCGCTTGAGAAATTGAGTTAGAAGTGAAACTGTTCTGAAGAGCCCTAGAAAAATGCATTGTGTCTCCTAATCACACATTAAAAGAAACAAAGCAGAATTTGCTTGTTTCTTTGTTGCAAAATTAGAATACTATCTGCCTTCACTATACCTATATTTATTTTTAGGAAAATATATATTACAAAAGTAGTAAAATAGTACTTGTTATACAGATAACTATGTTTTACATGTTGGATTTAGAGAGAAAAACAAGATCATACGTGGACTACATTTCTTCTCCAATAAATTTTCCTAAGTACGAGTTGTTTTATGCAATCTTCAGCTTATAGATATTTTTGTTGTTTTTTTCTGTCACATAGACATTTACATATAACCAACTAAATTTTCATAACTATGACAGTTTTAAGATCCCAGTAAATAAATTGAGCAATTATGCTACATGACATTTAATGAAGCATTGCAATTGTCATCTCTTTATGGTAGCATGAAGTTTAGTCCAACATGGTAGAGATGAGAAGGTGAGTTGATTTATTGCCTCCTATATCCCTTTTTAATAAAAGTAAAGATATGGGTATTTTTTCTTTAAGCGACTGACAATTACAGAATAAAACCTAAAAATCCTGCAAATATTGATAGGTCCTAAATCTCCCAATCTAAATGAGAAAAGAACATTGGCAATGCAATATTTCTTCCCAATGGACAGAAAAATAAATCAGAACAGAATGTTTCCAAGTATTATTCCACAGGATTTCCCTTTATTTTATCTATAATTACATCACTTAAAATAGAAACAATGATAAAAATAATATAGTAACACAAGAGAAACAGAAATGATTAGAAACCTTAATATGGGAGTAAACACTACTGAGCTCTTCAATAAACAAAGAGTAGCTATAGATACACTTGGAGTATTAAAGGTATCCTCTGCTTATTAGGAATTTATCACTGCATTTCAAAGTTCTATTTGCTTTATTGAATGTGATTTACCTCTTCCTAATGGTACAAAAAATAAGGAATATTAAGAGAGAAATAGATCTGTGGTCAGTCTTGGGGTTAGACAGTCATCAATCCTACGTGAACCAGGCATCTCCCAGAACCCTTTAAAAGGTTCTGGACCCTTAGGCAAAGATGTATATCCCCAAAGGAATTAAACAGAAAGGGAGAAATATGACCAGTCTCTTATCCTCATTAACTCCCGTGCAGACCAAGCCTTTGTTAGAATATTCCTAATAGTCTGATTTATTTAGAATCTTCTTACTAACAGTTTCTTTCTCCCTGGGAAATGCATATGCACACCCCAAAAAAGACCAATATGGAGAAAGAAAAGAAGTTTGCTAGATCCATGAAAGTTCAGGCTAGAAAAAGAATGCAGGGCTCGAGATAACTTGTAGATGGTACCAAAGGCATCTCTCTAGACCATGGAAATGCAATTGCCTTTAAAATGTCTGTTATGAGTTGAATTGTGTCTCCTGCATCAAAAAAAAAAAATTTTTTTTTTGTATGCTGAAGTCCCAAACCCATCTATGGTCAGAATATAACCATAGTTAAAAATGTGTCTCTAAAAAGGTAACTGAAGTTTGAATTAGGTCATTGCTGTGGGCCTTAGTCCAGTATGACTGTTGGTCTTATAAGAATAGGAAGTTAAGACACAGATATGGACAGAGAGAAGACCATCTAAAGACACAGGGAGAAGATGGCTATCTAAAAAGCCAAGGAAAAAGGCCTTCAACCAACCCTGCTAAGACCTCCATCTTTCATTCAACAAATGTCTTTTGAGGCTCTGACATGAACTGTGCTGAGTCTTCTTGTTACATATACGAATATGATAACAAACCCTTTAACAATGCCAACTTTTTAAGTTTTCATGGAGGAAACATGATGCTATGTGGACATCAGTGAAAAAATCTAGGACTCTGTTTCCAAATGACTGATTCTCGCAGCAGAATTCTGCCTTCCTTTTCCAATATGTTCCAGAGCTCCTTCCCCTAATCCCTTATTTGAATTATCCACAACCACAAGCAGCAATCCTGAAAGCTCTCTGACCTTTAAATAAACATCTGCACAGATGTTCACCTCACTAATAAGCAAAGAAATGCAAATAAAAAATATCAGAAGTAATTGTTTAACTTCAGATTTTCATAGTTGAAAGGTATTGGTTACATTTAAATTATCTACAGAATTATTTTCAAAACATATCAACATTATAGTCATATTCCTTGAGATATTATAAGTGATGCACAATGAGAAATTTTATTTTTCACACTTTAGATTCAATAAAAAAACAAGTATTTTTACTGCACTACATTTTGGAGTCCTTAATCTACTAATAGGCTTCAAAAATCTCTAAAGCAGTGGGTATCAGTGTTAGCTACACATTAAAATCACCAGGGGATCTTTCTGATGCCTATGTCTGACCCAAAGAGATTCTTACTCTGTTGGCATGATATGGGGCATGGATATTAGGATTTTTAAAAGCTCCCTAGGTGACTTTAATATGCAGCCCAAGTTGAGAATCTCTGCACTCTGCAGAGGGAAAGAGATAGAAGATGTACCATTTCTCAAAAGTAGTTACCACAGAGCTATTGTTGTTGTTGATGATAATGACGAATATGTTACCGATCACTAGCAACATCTTTTAAAATACCATTTATTTTTCATGACGTGGGTTAGAAAAAGGTCTTCTCTGGTTTGGAGAGAAGAATAAGTTATTTCAACAGTTGATGACGTTCTTTCTAGTGGTCCCCTGCTGGATTCCATGTCTGTCATGTTTACACTTTTCAGATGCATTTAATACTGTTGATAATGGGATTTTAATAGTTTGATTATGATCCTTGATACACTTACAAGTCTTAAAGCAATATAACATTCAAAATCTACAGATGGTCCAGAATTTTTCTTGCTTAAGTGGCCAACATGTTTGGGTCTAAATCCATTCCACTACTACAAAAGACAGATTGACTTAGTAGCAGGTATCCCCTAACCAGTGAAGCTCAAAAATATAATAAGGTTACAGAAATAGTAATGTGGTCATTCCATCATTCGCCTCTGTAGTTAAATACTGACATTAGAGATCCCCACTACCTCTATTCCCTCATACAATGTTCCAACATTTTCTATAACCAGGCAGACCACTAAAGAATCAGAACTTATATAAATTCTGCTTAAGTCCTTCATGCTCAAGTTCATTCCTTCAAGTCTTGAAATACCAAGGCTTTGTGAGCACAAAAACAGAGGTACCACTTCCCTGTTCTTTTATGCTGAAGACGGTATCTTTATCAGTGACATTTACATATTCTAAACTTTTTCTTCCATCAATCTCTCCCATCTCTGTCAATAATGCCAATATCAGTTGCTCAGGCCAAAGTTATCCTTGACTTCTCTCTATATATATAATTTCAACTTCCAATTTATCACCAAGTGCTCTAATCTCAAACATAACTAAAACGAGCCAAGATCTCTTTTTCTCAATCACTCTAGCTTTAATCCATGCCATCACCTTCTCTCTGCATGCTCCAGCCTCTTAATACTTTGCCTCTAGGTTTTCACACAGCTCACCTACATAGCATCCATTTTTATGCTTATGCTTCCATTTAATACATATTTACTTTGCATGCACTATGTGATAGCAAATAAGCACTCTTTTAGGTCTGAGGGATATAGCAAAGATCAAAACAAAACAAAACAAAGCAAATGTATCCTTCCCTTGAGAGGCTTATATTCTAGTAGGGGAGCTAGACAATATACTATGTCTATTTTACTAGAAGTAAAATATATGGTACATTAGTGATAAGTGTTAGAAAAAAATAATGCAGAAACAAAAAGATATGAAATGTTGGAAAAGGTGGAGGGAGGAAAGAGTGAAATTTCAGTGAAGGTCTCAAAAAAAGTCTTTTTTACTAAGATAACTGGTGCAACCTTCTTGAGAAATAATTCACTTCATGTTACTCCCCTGCTTAAAATCTTATATTGGCTTTCATTGAAAATAAAATAAAAGGCAAACATCTCAACTGTGGTCTACAAGGCTCTTCATACTCTGACTTCTCCCAACTTTCCTAACATCTTCCCATGCTCTCCCCAACATTTTCTGTAATCCAGCCAACTTAGCTTGCTCCTAGTAATCAAACATGCCTAACTTTCCCGACCTCAATCCCATCATTCAGGTTGTAGTTCAAACATTCAGTTCTTTATATTAGATAACGTTCTCTACTTACCATCAACTATACTATTTCAGTAATTTGTTTATTATTTTTTACTACTTTCTGAAATTATTTTATTTGGTTGTTTGTTTACATGTTTGTTAACCTTATTATTAAAACCAATTGTAAGCTCTATGAAATTAGTGGCCTCCAAAGGTCAAGTTCCCAACAGACTATGAAACTCAGATTCGCACACAGAGGGCTTTTTGGGGAGTGCTCTTTGGAACATTTGTGAGGGACAAAGGAAGCAATATTTGGCAGAGGGAGAATCTGAACTATGGTTCAGGTGCAAAAGCAAACTCAGATACCAATTATAGCTCTCAAGTTGGGGTGACCTTTCAAAGATGTCTCAAATCAAGATAAGGGGACCAAAAATCATACCTGCATTGACTTTGATTGGATGAACGCTGCCTCCAGGAGAACACATAACCTTAAGTGAGGCCAAGGGTTATTCTCACCAAAGAACACAGCTGTGGAGAGCCAGTTCAAGATGGCAGTGTAAGAGGATCCAAAACCACCTCTTCCCATGAACACAACAAATCTGTAATGGTATGTGCAACAACTCTCTCTGAAAAACAAAACAAAACCCTGAAAACTAGCTGAACAGATCCTCCACAACAAAGGATAAAGGGGCCACACCCAGACCGATAAGGGAGGCAGAAACACGGTCTCACCACCTCCTTCCTCTTCCACCCCATGTAGCAACCCACACTGGGGAGGAGTCAGGAGAGAATCTCACAAATACCAAACTTCTCTCTGAGAAGCCAGGGGTTTGGGTCCCACCTTAGGTGCCTCAACCCTTGAGACCTGCAAGAGAGGCAAGCCCTCAAAATATCTAGCTTCAAAAACCAAAAATGCTTATATTCAGGAGAAACACAGGGCTGTAGGGAGTAGGGATTCCACTCTTTGAGGGCTCACATGCAGACATTCACTTTGGGACCCAGTGCAGAAGCAGCAGATTGTAAAGTGCCTAGACCATAGGCGAAGGAGATTTATTTGCTAACTTAAGGCATCTGCCTTGGGGATCTCTCCGTCTGAACACACAGGTGCTGTCAGGAACCATTTTTGCCATTCTTCTTCTACACTGCTGGTCCTAATGTGTGTAGGTGCCATCTTTCCATTCTTACTAGCCAGCTAGTGCAGGGAGCCAGAGCTTTGCTCCTCCCTACCTCTTCAGCGGTCCTGCCTGACCCCCACCAGTACCCCACCCCTCCATGCTGTTCCTTCATGCTCATAGATTAGAAGAATTGATACTGTGAAAATGTCCATGTTGCCCAAAGCAATCTACAGTTTCAATGCAATGCCTATCAAAATACCAATAACAGAAATAGAAATAGAGCAAATAATTCTAAAATTTTTATGAAACCATAAAAGATTATACAATTCAGTAACAAAAAATAAACAATCCAATTAAAAAATTGGCAGAAGATATAAATAGATATTTTTCCAAAGAAGACGTATACAAATGGCCAATAGGTACATAAGAAGATGACCAATGTCACTAATCATAAAAGAAATGCAAAGCAAAACCATAATGAAGGATGACTGGGTGGCTTGGCTCAGGTCATAATCCCAGGGGCATGGGATCGAGCCTGGCATCAGCTCTGTGCTAAGCATGCAGTTGCTTAAGATATTCTCTCTCTCTCCTCTCTCTCTCTCTCCCCCCCCACTTCTGCCCCTCTCCCACACTCACATGTGCAGTCTCTCTCTAAAAAAAAAATTTAAAGAAACAATAAGATCATCATGTCACATCTGTCAGAATGGCTATTGTGAAAAAGACAAGAAATAACAGGTATTGGTGAAGATGTGGGGGAAAAGGAACCCTCATGCAGTGTTGGTGGGAACTTAAATTGGTGCAACCACTGTGGAAGACACTATGGAAATTCCACAAAAAAAATAAAGGTAGAACTACCATATGATCTAGCTATTCTACTTCTGGATATTTATCCAATGAAAATGAAAACACTAATTCCAAAAGATATATGGACCCTTAAATTCATTGTAGCATTATTCAATAGTCAAGATATGATAAGAATACTATTCAGTGATTTAAAAAAATAATGAAATCGGGGCATCAGGGTGGCTCAGTCAGTTGAGCGTCCAACTTCAGCTCAGATCATGATCTCAGAGTTCATGGGTTCGAGCCCTGCATCAGGCTCTGTGCTAACAGCTCAAAGTCTGAGGTCCACTTTGGATTGTGTCTCCCTCTCTCTCTGCTCCTCCCTTGCTTGCACTCTCTCTCTCTCTCTCAAAAACAAACATTAAAAAAATTTTTAGAGAATGAAATCTTGCCATTTGTGACAACATGGATGGACCTTCAGTGTATTCACCTAAACGAAAGAAGTTAGAAGAGAAAGACAAATACTATATAATTTCACTTACATGTGGAATCTAAAAACCAAACCAAATGAACAAACAACAGAAAACAAAACACATAGGTACAGAGAACGGATTGATTGTTTCCAGAAGGCAGGGAGTTTTGGGGGGGGTGGACAAAATGGGTGAGGGGAGCAAGAAGTACAGACTTCCAGTTACAAAATAAATAGGCCAAAAGGATGTAATACACAATATGACGAATATAGTTAATTATATTGTATTGTATACCTGAAAGTTAAGAGAGTAGATCTTGAAAGCTCTCATTACGAGAAAAGAAATTGGGCAGGGGGGTACATGGGTGGTTCAGTTAGTTGAGCATCCAACTTTAGCTCAGGTCATGATCTCATGGTGCGTGAGTTCGAGGCCTGCAGTAGGCTCTGTGCTGACAGCTCAGAGCCTGGAACCTGCTTCGGATTCTGTGTCTCCCTCTCTCTGCCCCTCCCCCATGTACACTCTGTTTTTCTCTCTCTCAAATATAAGAGACAGATGTTTGTATGAAGATGGATGGCATCTAACTTTATTGTGCTGATCACTTCACAATGCATACAAATACAGAATCATTATGTTGTACACCTGACACTAACATGTTATATGCCAATTACACATCAATAAAAAATAAATAATATAAAAACAAAACAACAATAACAAAAGGAACACAGCTGTGAAGCCTCAGAAGACAACAGTCCCAGAAGTTAGGGAAATCATTTCCTCCATCCCAAAAGGGATCTAGATGGTGCACTCCAGCATGCACTACAGTTCACCCCTTATAGTATTCAAATTCATTGTTTCACATAGTGTATTTATGCCACCTGAAAATAAGTCTTCCAGAACCCTGACTGGTATCTTCCTGTAGAAATTTACAACAAGAAAGTTACTAGAACAAGCTACAGTTCATGCCACTATAGCTGGCCTCATGTTTTTAGCTGATACTCATCATGTACCTTCTTTACTACCCATTCTAGGTTCTGTTTTATTTTGGGTACTACTACTGCTTATCTATATGGTTTATCTGGTAGGGTAATCCATACCTCATCCCTGAGGGTCTGAACCCTTAATCAACACGCACTTCTGGTTCTGGTTGCTGCATTTTCCAATTACCTCTAAAACTGGCCAGAGGACTACCAAGAGCTTCACCAGTGAAACACCTGAGTGTCAAACACATCATTCTTTCTCCTCATTGTGAAATAGCAGCCTTATTTTGTCCTAACTATAGAGCTCTATTACCCCTAGCATGATGGCAACTCCTTGCCCTGACTGCTAGTTTGTTAGTGCAAAGAAACTAATGAGATTGAGGGGCCCAAATTACCCAACTTGATTATTGAGAGTAATGGCAAGTGTGGCCACTCCTAGTTCCTCTCCTTGGATCCCAGACCCATGTATTCTACCCACTGGGGACATGGCATTAAATGCTTAATGATTTAGAGTATGTATTCCATCTTGGAGGATGGAGTCCTATTTTTTGCAGCTTATAATCATTAAGCTGAAACTTAGCCAGACCTTCAAAAGTCATTACTCTATCAGGCCAGCAGCTTCTGCAACAACTGGCTGAATTGTTCTGTATTTTTGAAGATTAAGTGTCTCTGGTGTTTATTAACATGTGATACAAAGATCTTCACACTTGTACCCTATTATCTTGTTTATGCCCAATAATAGATATAGTGTTTCTACATTATGAATGATTGCTGCTAGGTTCACCCAACCTTACAGAGCTCAATTCATTAGGACTAGTTATAGCCACCTGATCACTTGTCTCATGCTCAGGCACTCTGTTTATGTCAGGATGCAACAGCCATGATACTAATAGATGTTTTTTGAATGGTTTTAGATTTTCTGCTGGAAATGGCATAGCCTTGCTCCCAAACTCTAGGGGTCTCTGTTATGATTCTACAATCTGGGGGTTGCCATCTTTTCCCACCACAGTTAACTCTAATATCACAGGATCTGCTAGGTCGTGTGGCCCAAGTGACAGGGACACCTGTCACTCCTAGAGCTCTTTCCTCTTCCAGGCCTACTCAAAGCCATCAACCTTCCATGTCACTCAATAAATGGATCCATGCACTATTTCTTTTCTTTTTATTTAATTTTTAAATAATTTTTTTTTAAATTTATATTTGAGAGAGACAGAGCATGAGGTAGGGAGAGGCAGAAAGAGAGGGAAACACAGAATCCGAAGCAGGCTCTAAGCTCTAAGCTGGCAACACAGAGCCCAATGTAGGGCTCAAACTCATGAACTGTGAGATCATGACCTGAGCTGAAGTTGGATGCTTAACTTACTGAGCCACCCATGCACCCCTAAGCACTATTTCTAAATGAAAAATATGCTCCCTTCAGAATATGAGAACCCAAGGAAGCTTACTGGGCATAAAGCTCAATCTTAGCTATGGGAGGTGAGAGATGTAATAATATGTTCCTTAATTATGCTCTGCATGTCCTAGACCACTGAGGACTATAAATGTCACTACTATCATGGACCCCTGAAACTTTGAGGACTTTGTCTCTAATACGCTGGAGCACTCAGTCTTATCAAAGCCTTCAATAAAATTGCTAGTTCTGGTTCATCTGTTCTGATTAACATGAAGTCCTCGAAATGGTAGACTGGCATGATATTCAATAAAATGTACAGATGGTCCTGGTGCTACTGAACTATATCATGATAGAGGATGGGAGGAGTAACATAACTCTGAGGCAGGATTGTAGGTGTATATTCTTTTCCATCTCATGTGAACTGCTTCTGGACTCCCCTCCTGATAGAGAAGGGGAAAAAATGCATTCACTAAATCAGGGATTCTAGTATCAGCACTCTTGACATTTTGGACAAGATATTCTTCAGGTGGGCATCTGCCCTGTGCATTGCATGATATTTGGCAGTATCTCTGGCTTCTACCAACTAGATGCCCATAGCTCTGCCCTAGTCATGACAATAAAAGATGTTACTCCCAGTTGAAAACCACTGTGCTAGCACAATGACCATATTTAAAACTGAAGCAGTGTTAATGTGTTCTAGAAAAGATGTCATAACTAGCACAGCAGATATAAATGAGCTACTATTTACTTGGCTGAGTTTATAGTAGTCTACTGTTGCTCTCCAGGATCTGTGTAGTTTATACAGGGATTAGACAGATTGTGAATTAAATGAAGATGTGATGGTAACTACCCCACCTCACCCCACATTTTACAGTCCTTAAGGGTAGCACAAATCCCTGTCATTTCCCCAGGATGAAATATTGTTTTTAATTTATTGTTTTAACTTGGAGGTAAGGTGGTGTGGTGCTTCTGAGGATCAGAAGTTTCTACTTGAGTCCTTCGATGGCTCTTACTCTACAACCCAAGGAACCCAATGTAGGTTTCTGGAAACTACAAAATATGTCTATTTTAACTATCACTAGGAAACAAAGGAAATGATCACTGGGTGGGTGAGTGGACACAGGAAGCCTACTGTGAGCTAGATGTGAACCAAGATTCCATATTCATTGCCTGTTGCCCACATACCTCCTACCCTAACAGGAGAAGCAGGATGACAAAATTTAGGTTGGTCTCTGGGAATAAGTGTCAACTCAATCCCATCATTCAGTAGTCCTTTAAATATCTAAAAGTATATTATAATCACTGTGTGGTAACTTGAATACACAGCAGTAGGCCTTTTTGGGAGATAGAAAGCAGGAATAATTACTGTATACAATTGTCATGGAGTTGCAAGATACTTTCTAGAAACCCAGTCATCCCTTCAGTTGTTGCTTCTGTAGCCAAAAACTGGCTCAAGTCCAAAAACTGGTCAAGAGAGAGTAACATTTTATTGGGTGGCTGACTCGACCCCTTAAAAATCTATTCTTGTCTTCTTTTGGTTGTATAAATTAAGCAAAACCCTTATTGGGTTGCCATCTATTTTATTTCTGGGATTATTGTGTTTTATTAAATATCCCCATAGCTTTATTTAGAATCCCTTGGGTACCACTCTGTCCTTGATGTTTAATACAACAATTATTAAAATAATTGTTCTAACCTTGCTTTTGAAGGATAAGAGCCACCATCTAGACTTCATTATTTAGGATCCTATCCTTCATATTGCTATCCAGGAGCCCAGTTCTTGAAGAGTATTTTCTACTGTCAGTCCTAGCCTACAGAAAATAGGCACCTTTGAGCTCATAATAATGCATATTCCCCCTCAGCAATTCTTTCTTTATTCCCTAGGTAAACAGAGTCATCTGATCCCTCCCATATTATATAGTCAGCTTGTAGATTTTTAGTTCATACAAAATATTTCTCCTCTAAACATGCTCATTTCAACGAGCCTTTTGATTCCCATTTCTGCCATGGCAATTCTGATATTTCTACTTCATTTAGAGTAGGTCCTTGCTTTCTCTAAGCCTAGTAGATTTCCATCCTAGCAATATGTTAACACCAACCCTTTAGATTCTTGCTAGAGTGTTAAATCCTATCTAATGGAAGATTGTCTCTGTATCAGCAAACTCCTTCATCCACCTTTCTGTTCTGACTTTTTAATTCTAAGACACTCAGAATCCAGGCACCTATACTCTCTAGTTCCTTCTAGTACATGTTGGCTAAGTCCTGAAGTTCCTTCAGTATATAATCCCTTTCCTCTATTAGCAGACTTAGCACTTACCCAGCTAAGTATATGGTGTAACCTAGTTATTGTTCTGGTAGCTAGTAAGGGAAGTGAGAGTAAACCCTGATAAGGCATGGATATCCTGCAAGGCAGTGATCTTTGTATTGTTTTCAAGAAAGGGAGGAATGCTACCCATCAACAGGGAGATGTGGACCACCGTAGCACTCTCAGAGATCTCAGGAAAATCCCAATAGTTTTAGGAATTTAATATTTTCAAGTGCTTCAAGCCAAATGTCCCTTTTCATGTCTTACATTCCCACCTCATTCCAATCAGGGTCTTAATTTTGGTGTAATAGATTTGTTGAATTTGACAATTTAGCATCTTTTCGATTATTACTATTCCTAGAATTAAGTTCTGGACTTGATCACACTCAGGTTTTTTTTTTTTTTTTTTTTTTTTTGGCTCCCAGTCTGCAATTGATGAAAATCTCTGTAGAGACTGCCAAAGAGGCCCTTTGGCTTTCACACTTTGCATTAAATGGATGATTAATCATACTTATCCTTTCATTGTCTTTCTCCAATATATTTATTGAAAACTAGCAATATATATTTAATTCCATAGTTCTTATAATTGCTACTTTCCCTTTATCTCTTAAACACTAAAGATTGCACCTAAAAAAGCAGTCCCTTCCACTGGTACCTTGCCCCAGTTCACCACTGGAAAAATTTTTAACCACACGTGAGGAGATATCCATATGTCATCGTGAGTGATGAGATCTTCATTGCCAGATTATTGGTTATCCAACTACAAAATCTGCTTCCTAGATAACTCCTGATACCAACTGAGGCCATTTCTCAAGTCCCTAGGATACCAAATCTGAGACTTTTGAGATATTTGTTCAAGAAGAGTTTATCGTGAGTGCTCTGTGGAGCAATACTTGGAGGGGGCAAGGGGAGGAGAACTGGGCAGGATAAGAATTTAGACTGTGACACAGTTAACAACATGGTCACAGTTGATCCCATGTGAAAGTCTAGGATTGAACGACTGGTCTTAGATGTCCCAAATTGAGGCAAGGGACTCATGCCTTTGCACCTCTTGTGCCCTTGTATTTACCAGTCATTGGATGTGGGAATGGCTGTAGGGAGTAGATGCAAGTCTAGGTAAAGTTGCTTCAACTGAGGGAAAGTACTAAAGGAGGGTGCAGTTGTGAGTTGTCTGCAGCTAACATTCCCAGCAGCTGGGGAAAGAAGGGCCTCAGTCCTAAAAAGCATCTGGGCAGACAACACAACATTCACCATAGGGAATTTCTCATATTCTTATGTTTCTCCAATAAGTATAAAGGGCATTATGTAGAAATGTCCAAGTAGAAGTCCCCAGAAATGCCTCTCCCTACTAGTGTTTTACACCAAAAATATAATACCTCTCAGAAAATTGCATATTAGTGTCACCATCAAAGACTGGAAAAACGCAAGAGTAATGATACTCATTTAATTCCCCTGCTTAGCCCCTGCAGAAGGTGAGTGGATTTTGGAGTGTGACTGTGGATTATCATAAAATTAATCAATTGGTGCCTCTAATTGCAGCTGGTGTTCCAGATGTGGTATCATTTCCAGAGCAAATCAACACAGACCCTGGCATGTACATATGCAGATATGACCTAGAAAATGCTTTTTCCTCCATACAAATGTCTGAGGAAGATCAGATATAGTTTGCTTTGCCTGAAAGGGACAAAGTAAGACATCATGGTTTCACATCAGGACCAACTCAGTTCACATACTGTAATATATAGTATTCAGTATATATTATAATATATTCATAATATAGTCCAAAGAAATCTTGACCATCTTGACATTCTAGTCAACATTCCAGTAGGCTCCTCCATAAGTAAAATATGCCAATGGACTATATTAATTGATGTAATAAGTATATGAAATATTTTAGTATGATATATTCGAACTAGAGTATTTGAGATAGCCCACATGAAAATTAAGGTTTGACTCATATCTGAAGTAACCTATAAGTCTTCCAATTTGGAGTGAAAAGCGGAGCAAGAGAAATTTGAAATAAGCCTAAAGTACAATGCAAGTAGTGCACCTAGGTCTAATGACCTAACAGATCAAGTGACATTCAAAATGGGTGGCAAACAGGGTGCTGTATGGACCCCCTGGCAAGTTATAAAAGAATTGGACTGCTAATGGTTTTTTATCAAAACATTGATCTCTTATCCATATACCCATTCTCTTTCTGAGAAACAGCTTCTACATCACTATTTGGTTCTGGTACAGACTGAACACCTAATCATATGACATCAATTTACCATCATAAATTTGCCCCACCAAGCCTAGTGTTGGCCATATATAGCCGCAATGTATCAAGAAATGGAAATGGCATATAAAAGATCAAGCTTGAGCAGGTCCAGAAGACATAAGTACATTGCATAAGCACAGAACTCAGGCTCTTTGGCATCGACTCCTGCTGCACTGAGCCCCCCTTTTGATCCACATTTATGTCTCTTTGGGGGAGGTTCTTATGATCATTTAATGGAAGAGGAAAAATACTGGGCCTGCTTTCCAGATGGTTCTGTTTGAAATGCTGGCACTAAATAAGAATGGATGTCTGTATCATTAAAACCCCACTTATAGATGGCCTGAGGGAGAATAGTGGAGGGAAATCTCTCCATGGAAAGATCTTTGAGTGGTATATCTGGTTTTCCATTCTGTCTAGAAATAAGTGGTCAGAAGTACATATCTTCATTGATTTATAGGTAGTAACTAATGACTTGGCTGGATGGTCAGGGATTTGGAAAGAACAGTGTTGAAAGCATGGTGAGGTAATCTGGGAGAGAGGTAGTAGATGGGCACCTCGATATAGGCACAGAATATGGGGGAGGATTTTTATGTTCTATATCAATATCCACCAATGGGCATCTACTACAGAAAAAGCTTTCAGTGATATGGTAGACAAATAACATGTTTTTGTGTCAGTCCCTTTTCCCAAATATGCAATACTTGCCCAATGGGCCCATGTATAAAGTGATCCTCACCAACTCTGATCTGATTCCCACCGTTGTGAAGCACTTTATCAATCAACAGCAGATAACACTAAGATCTTAATATGGCACCATGGCCATATGGTACCTGCCAGCCTCTTGGTGGCAGGTTGATTACACTGGACCTCTCCCACCATGGAAGGGGACACAGTCCTCCCTGAAATAGTTATCTACGCTGGATATGGTTCTGCCTTCTTGTCCATCAGGCATATGCCAGCATTGCAGCCTGCAGATTTATAGAATTTCTTATTTACCACTATGGCATCTCATACAACATTATTTCTGATCAAGAAGCCAGCACAGGTGCCTCATGCCCCTTCTTCAAAGGTCTGTGTCTCAGTCTCACAAAGTCACTCTCTAGGCTCAGAGGTACCAACATTAGGCAAGCAGCAACTCCTCCCCAGAGGTACAAGTTTCAGCTTTGTGGGAACTTCTCTCAGTTTCCACGTGTTAGTTATTCTAATATTTCTCCTTAGTCCTTCAGCCCCAGGGGTTGCTTCCTATAGTGCACGGTACTACTAAGTTACCACAGTACTTAAAATTCTGTTTTTACCCTTTCAGGTATCTACTTAGTGACTGAATATGTAGTTAATGATTCTTTAAATTCTCTCTGTTCACATAACTGATAAGGTTTCTACCTCCTGGATGGTCTCTGGTGGATAGAAAGTAAATATTTATTTAATGGATTGTTAAATATATTCCTATTGGGACTCTGCCACAAACTTTTCCAGGAAAATACCTGCAGGCCTGTTGGTTTGGAAATTCTTATCATCTGGAGTCTTAATTCCATTTTTAGAGCCAGTTCAATGAGCATAATTTCATGGTTTTACTTGCTCTATGTTCTTTTTTTTTATCTTGAAAGTATCATGTTGTCATCTTAACTATAGTTGCTCACCTAAACTAAATGGGAGTTCCTGTTCCATATGAAATCAGCATCCAGAAACTAAAACCAACAACAAAAATATAATTCTCATCCTCATGACACAATTGCTACAGATGAGCCACTGATAGTTTCCTATCATTCTTTATATCAGTGTCCACAAATACAAAATAAAATGTGTTACTTAGTGGGAATCAAATAGCCTGCTGATAAATTAACTGAAGGAATTCAGTACTAAACATGTTTATAACCCTCCTTACACCTAAACATCAGTTCTCCCTTTTTGTAATCCTCCAGTTAGGGTGATGTTAAGAGTAATCCAAGGCCAATTTTGAACATAAAAGTTAGTATTACCCAAATGATTTCATTTGTATTCAAGAAAGAAATTGGTTCCTAACAACCTGACAACACATAGCCAAATTAAAGGTGGCATCTCTTTGGCATATCTACCAGTTTTTAAATCACAAACCAGAGCAAACTGGAATTTAAAGCAATACAATACAAATTAAGAGAGCACCCCACATCCTTCTGATTTTTAACCTATAAAAAGAGATAAAATAAACGTGGCATTTATATAAAATTTAATTAGACTTTTAATTTGCTTCTAAACATCAGATGTAGTCTTTGATATGTGAACTCTAAGACACAGGATCAGAGTTAATGCTTCTTAATCCAGGGCAAATTGTTCACAAAGACGCGGAGGTAGAAAAGTAGTCTGTGATGAAAATACCCTTTGTCCCTCTTTGGAGGCACACAATTCTTCAAAATAAACGTATCAGTCAGCAGACATTTCCATGCTTATCTTTCACACAAAAGAATTTTCCTCCATTTTGTACTGTATTTTGTACCAATAATGAATTGAGATTGAACTTCTCAATATGACTGGCACTTCTTTGGTCAGGTCTGATGATCAGTGTGGAGTTGGAGATGAAACAAATAACTGGCGGGTTTTGAATTAGGGAACCCAGCTCGGAATAACAGAATTCCCTCTGAAGGCGCCTCACATTGTTCTCGTTCCCATGACCTACTCCCTGGTGAGAAATTTTGCTATATTTGTATGTGGTGCTAAAGTGACAAAAAGAAAGGTAACTATTTAAAGAAGATTGTACCTCACAAAAAAGGTTGCTCATCTAGGAACAGAAAACAGGGTGAAGATTTAGGGGAGACCTCCATCATCACTTGATTGTGATGATCATCTTATCAGACCTTTGTTTTTCATCTATTTTGACTCTCTTCTTGCTCACTCTTAGGCTTAATCAGTCCCCATGGGCTTGTACCATAATCTCAATGGCTGTACATTCATGTTTTCTTATTTCAGCTCTGAGATTAAAGGACAATCTTGGCTCAGAGAAGTAACCCAGGTCCCTCATCCAAAGCTGTAATACCAATGCCAATCCACTGGTGGGCTCCATTCTTAGTATTGTTCAGCAGAAGGGGAGTTGCAACATTATTTCTCTTAGCTTTTTAGATAAGAGGCATAATATTGGTTAAACAGGTCGTTTGAAATATGTCTTTAGTGATAAAGGGCATATTTTTGCAGGCTCCTTTTCAGAGTTAATGATATAAAAAGCAAGAAATGTGCAAAAATAGCAGTGAAGTTTGAGTTCTGCTTAATAAAAACAAGTTAAATCCAAAATTAGGTCCCTGCCACGTCATTAGCCAAGCTCCAATTATTCCTAGGTATTGCATCACATATGGTCTGTAAGATCACCCACCGTCTTCAGACCCCCTATTAGATGACCAGATGGACTGGCTGAAATCCCAGGGAGCTGGAGTGCTATGCAAACATTCCGTTGCCCAGTTCTGCAAACCATCTTTGCTTCATGCGTTTATCAAGGTGTATTTTGTCTAATTATAGTTTTTTTAAACCTATAAGTTGGTGTTTTATTTAAAACATTTTAATTTTCAAAATACATTTAAGCTCCTTCCCGGTGCCATTTCTTTGAATGGCAATATTAATAATAATATGTAGTTAACTAATGCTAGAATAAAGTCTTATAATTTTAATATTATCAATTTAAGATTTTAGGCTTGATTATACTGTGTATTTGTCCTGATTTAAATGTTCAGTCAAGTATTCTCTGTAAGAATCCTTTTACATTACTTAGCATCTATTCAAAAACTCTAATGTAAAATTTCTCAAAGATTTTATTTTTAGCCCTTATAGATAGTACTGACAAATTTATATATATTATATATACATATAATATATATTATGCAAAGAGGATATATATATTTATATGTATTTGCATGTATATATATATGTATATACTGAGTTTATAGGGGGAGAAATACATAAAATGATTTAAGATTCTATTGTGTGCCAGGCTTGTGTTTTGCAGTTTTAATATATTATCTCATTTAATCCTTTTAAGATAGGAGAATCCAACATAAGGTAATAAGGACTCAGAGAGTTTAGATTGTATTGCAGTCTGTTATGTTTTGATTTGCTCTTTCATCCTTCAAATAATAAATGAGGTTACAAATAATGTATGAGGCTCTATATTATATTATGAATTTTATAGTGGTCAGATTGATCTTCAAACAGACCCAATTATGAGGAAAGACTGAAGAATGGAAAGAACAGAAGCATTTAAGTCAGATCAGACCAGGGTTCTAATCTTGTTGTGCAATTTTTTCTTTTTTCTTTAATGTTTTAAAAGTTTATTTATATTTGAAGAGAGAGAGAGAGAGTGCACGAGCAGGGGAAGGGCAGAGAGAGACAGGGAGACACAGAATCTGAAGCAGGCTCCAGAGCTGTCAGCACAGAGCCCAACACGGGGCTCAAACTCACAAGCCGTGAGATCATGATCTCAGCCGAAGTCGGACGCTCAACAGACTGAGCCACCCAGGCGTCTCTTGCTGTGCAATCTTGAGCAAATTACTACATTTTTCTCATCAATAAAATAGGCATATTACTATCAACTTGATAGGGTTGTCCTGAAGACACTTCGAACCATTTATGAAAAGCTTGTGACTCATGATAAGCATTCACCCAGTAAGTACATAAAGGCCCCTTCTTCCCTCTAGTTGCAGTATTTGGCAATTTACATATGCTCTCGGAGGGTCACTTGCCCTCAAGCATGGGATATTTCTATCTGCAGAGTGATTGTGAAAATAAAAAATATTATATGTGTAAATTAAATTTAATATAATATTTAACACAATCTACAATAAATTAAATTAATATACAACAAACTTATTTTGTCTGCTACACAGGAAACAATAATGCAAGCATTCTAATATGTAATCGATTAAATTCTTATTGTGGCTATTCTAGAATGAATTGAAAACAGTCATTACGTCTCTATCCAGACCAATACTGCCACCTAGAATGACAAAACTCAGGAGGCTTAAGAAGGATCAACCTCTCCTATCAGTAACATTTTTTAATGAAAGAATTGCAAGTGCACTGACGGCTACTGAGAGAGGCCTTGCTCTGTATTAATAACGCCTGATCATTGACAAGTTGAAACAACCTCATTGGGTCCCCAGATTCTGGCAAATGACTGCTGCTCTCATAATTGGGTTTGCAGCATTTAATTACAATTGGGATGTACAGACAAAAGGTAACATTCTCATCTATATATGATCAGATATTCTTCCGAAGTGCACACCTACTGTTTGTCAATTTAGTCAATGTAGTCTCAGCGGATCATGTGTCTTATTCAGCTGCTTGAGGCTTATGCTCATTCATGGCTGGTGGAATTCACGACTCGTGGATTCCAGTCTGGCCTTGGCTTGAGCAGAGCTGGGTGGAGCCGCCTGGGTGACTGGGCGCCTTCTTAACTTTACCACTTAAAGACCTTTGAGTCTGCACAATTCTTCCACTCAGTGTCCTGATTTGCCTATTTACCTTCAGTCTCTGTTGCCACAAAGGACCTGATGCCTGGCTCTCCACAGCTCAATTCAGCATCCATATCCCATGGGAAAATTAAAATGACTGTTTTTCATTGCTCACTGAGCCCTCAGGTTGACTTTGCCACACCGCAGTTTGCTTAAGAGAAACTAAAGACAGTATGTCTTCCCAGAGTCCAAACCTAAGAGTGTAGGCAAGAGCCTCTCCCCACCCCCCACCTATCATGAAACCCTTACTCACCGACTTTTAGTGAGCTAAACCTGTAAAAAGAAAACTTGGATATACACAATTGATTAGTTTTCTTCTCTCGCTGCCTTTTCCACCTGTGCTATAATCCTCAGTCTCTGGAAAGAGCCTGAATATCCTTTTACTTTCTCTATGTCAAATCTTTCTTCTGTCAGACTCCAAAGCTGACTTAAACCCTTGATATGTTAAATGGTAGTGGAAAGAATTTGGAAAATTCTTTTAAAGATAAAAGCATATAAATTTTACACTCTGTTTAGTAGTACACTATGCAGCAAACATTAATTTTGATTATTGCTGTCCTAGAAGTTAATTCTTCTGTCATTTAATAAAAAAAAAGAGTGTTAAATTCCTCCCCCCCAAAAAAATAAAGATAAATAGCATGGCTTGAAAGGATATTATCCTATTTCGAGTGTTGAAAACTGCATATTACCTATTTTTTCTCTTTATATTCATCTTGTCTGTTTCTCAATCTTATCCCCTTCCCCTAAAGGATGGCTCTGGGCCAATTGGGGTGACATTCACAGTCATGAAGGCAGAGTAAAAGAGACACAGAAATAGTAGATATTACTGCTAGTAAACACGGTACATCTTGGCTTAATGAGGACCCAGCCTGGAAGGTTCCTTTATTATTATTTTAATCTGGCAAGCAAGATAGAGTTAATAAAATAAAGTACACAAACATGTATTAACATTAGATATCATTGCTTTTCCTATTACAAAATGAAAGTAATCATTTTCTCTACAAGCATTCTCAAGTGTCTCTTCTATGTTCCTGGCTCTGCGTTACCTGTTGGCAATACAGATATGTATGATCTTCTCTCATATTCCAGGAACTTACAGTCTAGTAGGGAGGAGAGGCAACACAATCACAATGAATATAAATGCTCTTGCAGAATTCTTATGCCAGTGTCCCGTGAGGCGTGCTCAGGAAGTGTCAGGAACTACATGGTCTTCCTTAACTTTTGTGTTATCTACTATACTTACTAAAGTGCTTCAAATTCAGTTCTGTTGAATTTATTTGAATGCTCCCAAGTGTGACCAAGCCAAAAAGGAAAATTTCTCAGAACTGAAAAACAGATTACCAGGAACTTCTCTTACTAATCCCAAGAGTTTGAGGTTCTATCTGAGAGAATATGCACAATATTTCCTTAGGTTTTTTCTTCACGGGATCATATTAACAAAGTATCTCTATTCTATTTAAGGCATCCAGATAAATACATTTCAAAAAGTATATGGTTCCTGAATATGTTCACAAGTGCCTTCTAAAATTTTTAGACTATGATGACATATTTTTGTTTATCTGCTACTGGAACACACTTGAAGAAAAGGAGGTTGCAAGAAATATTTACCTAGAATAAAACTGTAAAAGTATCAAAAGTGATCTCAGGAAACAAATTCACAGTAAGAAGAATATACTCTCAAAACAGTAAATGGAAATCCTACCCTATGATATTGGAAATACATACTCATCATGAAAACAAATAGAAATCAATCGCTCCCCAATTATTTTCTATCAGAAAGAGTTTTTACAAAGCTAAAGCACGTTTTTGCAAATTTTCAGCCTTAAAGTCACAAGAATATTCCCAAATAAGAAATTTGCTTAGGATTCCATTTGTTTTCACACTTTCCTAATTGAAAACCTGTCCATGTACCACAGCTAAATTTAGATAACAAACACTAGTCAGGGGTGTTTTAAAGTTTTAGTTTTCGAAAGTCAGGCTTTTAGAATTTTGGTCTTGATATAGGAGGAAGTTCTTTGGGGGGTTTATATAGCATGCAATTCCAAAAAAATTTTTTTTCTTATATCAGGGAAGACCGAAACAATAGGCCACAGCAGGTTCATGTGCAGTAGCAAGTTATTGTCACAAATCTTTTTACTCCTAAATCTTCTGATACCGATATTTCATAAGGAATAGAAATGAATCAAGATTGGCAGAACATAAAGTACATAATCATGGAACCTAGGCAGCTCCAGAGGCACGTGACACCTCAGGAAAAAATGTAATAAGAGTTCGGCATTTCACACTGCTGCTCTTCAGAGAAGAAAAATGAATAAGCTCAAATGAATCAGTTTGAACTAAAACCAGGTGACAAACCTTTGTGTCTGACTATACATATGTATACACACATATGCTCTTCTTTAAGCTATTAAGTAAATTTGGAACTTGATAACTGACAGTTAAAATCAAGAAAGAATAATTAACTTGTTACTGGATGGGATTCGCTTTCCTGAGGTGTTTTTTTTTTTTTTATCTCTGCACCACAGACTGTGGTATTTTAATAATTCTATGTCTCAAACCTCTAGTCTACCTTTTATTCATAAATATAAAAGTTAATTTGAAATTCCTTTTTAATATTTTATTGAATTGTTTTGGTCATTAGGTATGCTCTTAAGTATGACTGAATTTGTCCACAGTACTTCTCACAGAGACTTATTTACAAATATTTCATTTTTTTTTAGAATTTCCTGACATAGTCCTTTTAGTATTAAGTAAATAATAGGTTATTAAAAATTGGAAAGACAGCTATGTTCCAAGAAGAGTCTCATGTCTCTGCCGCTCCTCCGCTCATGCTCTGTCTCTCTCAAAAATAATCTCTCTCTCAAAAATAAACATTTAAAAAATTAAAAAAAAGAAGAATCCCATATATGTCCCCCTCCAAAATGAGTTGGAACAGTAAGCTATTCTATTTATTTAATTAATCTCTACATCCAACATGGGGCTCGAGCTCACTACTCTGAGATCAAGAGTCCCATGCCCCTCTGACTGAGCCAGTCTGGTGCCCCAGATCAGTAAACATATTAAGAAACAAACAAAGAAGGTAGAAAATGTTATTATTACAACTGGTTGATTGAAGGTGGTTAATCTATGAAATGACTGATTAACTCTCAAGATGATTTAAAAAATCTAATTCATTATAACACATTTACTTCTTAGCTCAGTATCTTTAAGGGACCTAATATTTAGCAAGTCATTTTTGCATCCTCATTCTAGAAACACAAGCAACAATATTGAGACAGAGAGATATACTAGTCTGTCCGGTCACCTAAAAATCAAGTACATGGCAAATTTAGAATTCAAAATATCTGCTACCTCAGGCCACTCTAGTCTTCACCTCTGTAATCGTCACTTCTTTTCATAGTCTGTTTACATGAAGAAATCTCTCCTGTCCTAAGCTTGTCTCTGGGGATACCACGGTTTCTCTCCCTTTCATTTCTGATGTCATCTCCAATGCCTCCAGGGTATGAGAGAAGAATATGAGCCACCCAACAGACTCCTGAATAGAAACCGAAGTCGCAAAAGCCATAAGGAAAAAAAACAGCAGTACTTGGAGGGGTTTCTCCCAACTAGGTTGGGAGAAATGCTCAAGAGAAACGTTGGCATTTTTTTCCCATAGAGTTCATCCTCCCACTTCCTGATTTTTGCATTATTAACTCTTCCAGAATGCTAGTATTGTGGAAAGAACTGGCCATTTTGCTTTTGAGTATCAGCTCCAGCACACAGCAGAACTTTGACAAACCAATTGACCTTTCTGATTTTCCTTTTCCTTTTCCATATAGTGTGCTGATAAAAATCACTGTTATCTTCATCTCACCAGGTTTGTATCCAGATACAATAAGCTTATGTGGAAGTTCAAGCATTTTACAAGTGGAAAGTAGAGGCCCTTAGCTCTACCTGGTAGAGGTCCTTGGGTTGAGAACTGAAGCCCATTACCTTGCAGGGCATTTCTCTCTGCTAGGCAAGGTTAGTGAAGGGAAGAAATTCAAGATCAGAAGATCATTAAATACAATAGCATCAAAACAAAGTAGGAAGGAATAGTCACAAATGCCGCAGAAATGACCCACCTTAGGAGGGATGTTTCTATTTAACTCAAGATGGTTAATGGGCTTCTAGAATCAGAGCATTCTATTCCTGAACACTGATGAATAAGAATTACCAATTCTTGGTGTGTCTGGGTGGCTCAATTGTTGAGCGGCAGACTCTCAATTTCAGCTCAGGTCATGATTTCGTGGTTTGTGAATTTGAGCCCCACTTTGGACTCTGCACTGACAACTGCCTGCTTGGGATTCTCTCTCTCCCTCTCTCTTTGCCTCTCCCCAACTTGTGCTCTCCCTCTCTCTCTCAAAACAAATAAACTTAAAAACCAAAGAATTACCAATTCTTCTAGTTCTCCTCCCCCTCCTCCTCCTCCTCCTCCTCCTCCTCCTTCTTCTTTTTTTTAGATTGCATACAGATCATTAACTTCCTGGGAGCAAATTATCAACCAGATCCTCTGATTATTACCTGTGACCCAGTTACTATCAGTTACTACTAGTACTATTTATTGGATATTTAATACTAGTCACAGAGTCCAATATAGTTATAGATAGTTTCATCATATTTGTTAAAGTGAAACCCCTCTACCTGAAAAATATATTCTAGTCTGTTAAATTTAGACTTATAAATGGTCACTATCACCATTTAGTAGAATGAGTCCTTTCTGCAAAAGGATAACCGCATCCTTTACTACCTCCAATTTCTGAGTCACCTTTTTCTGACCTTGTCCCTACCTTATCATGCCCACATATACTGATTACTAAAAAGGGAAGGCCTTCTTTCTTTAGGCCAACTTAAATGCTAGAACGGTTGAGAATCACAGGGCTTCTGCCACTGCACAAAACAAAGAAGTATAGGATAGGCGCTGTTAACAAAGCCCATGTGAGGGGCGCCTGGGTGACTCAGTTGGTTAAGCTTACGACTTCAGCTCAGGTCATGATCTCACAGTTAGTGAGTTCGAGCCCCACATTGAACTCTCTCCTGTAAGGACAGAGCCCGTGTCCGGTCCTCTGTCCCCCTCTCTCTGCCCCTCTTCCACTCATGCTTTCTCTCTCTCAGAAATAAACAAACATTTTAAAAAATTAAAACATAAAAAATAAAATAAAGGCCATGTGAGTGAGGCAAAGTCCCATATCCTTGACTATCGGGAATATAAAAGGCATGAGATATTTGAGGTGATATTAATTACTAAGCTTCTTGATGCACTTGTAATTACATCCTCTCATAGACCAAAATCCCACATAGCCATTGGCATGGCCACCATAACAGCAGCACTCGAGGTACACTCTGCACTTGGCAAGTTCCTTCACAATTCTCACCTGTATTCCCACTCCTCCAAGTCTCATCATTAGGGACACTTTCTGGGGTGTGGGAAGGGGCAGGAAAAGAGATGTAGGCACTTAATGCCAGTAAACTTCTTTGAGGCTGTCCAATCCTCTGTAGACTCACCTGGAGCTGGAGACATGGGATGGTTATGCTGCACTTTTGAGCAATTCTCCCCATTTTTGATGAACTGCTTCTACTTCCAACAATGGCTCCTTTCTGCTTGTGTAATTGTTAAAGCCCAGCTGAAGCCATACTTCCTCCCTGAAATCTTTCCCACATACTCTATGTCACCCTGACTAGGCTCTTTCCTCAAATCCTGCAGGATATATGACTATATCCTAATTTAGATCATTATCTCAGTATCTTTACGCTTTCTTAGATTTTTCCATATCCATTTTCAACTAGGCCAAAATAATGTAAGTGTGACATAATCTAACTCGAGGTCTCTCAACTGTGGCACTATTGACATCCTAAGCTGGGTAATTCTCTACTGGGGGGGGCATCCTGTGCATTGTAGGGCATTTAGTAGCATTCTTGGCTTCTACCCAAGAGATGCCAAGTAGCATCTCTCAGTTGTGACAGTCAAAAATGTCTCTGATGTTGGAATACTTTTCTTTTATTCAAGTATAGCTGACATAAAACATTCTACTAGTTTCAGGTATACATCATAGTGACTTGTTATTTTTATATATTAGAAATGATCCCCCACAATTATACTTGTTATTAAAAAGTAATTTTCAATGTGACATTTTTTATTGATGTATAGTCAACACACAATATTACATTAGTTTTAGGTGTACAACATAGTGATTCGATAACTGCACATTATTCTATGCTCTCCACAAATATAGCTACCATCTGTCACCATATGACTCTATTATAATATCATTGACTCTATTCCCTATGCTGTACTTTTCATCTCTGTCACTTATTTATTCCATAACTAGATATGACACTTGATACTTTCCATTCTGAAACAGTACAAGCTGGTCATTTGTGCATATCTGTAGATGACTACAGCCTTTGACCCTACAGTCTCTGAGAGAGACACCAGAAGGTTGAGCTTAAATTTCTGAGAAGTGATTCAGGTTTTTTTTTCAGATCCTCTCCCAGGTGGAAGACTCTAATACTAAGGAAGGCCAGCCAGAGATGATAAATGCCCCTGTTGAAATCCAGAGTAGATGGCTGAACAACTTGTGTAAAGCTACCTTGTCTTAAAAGTCAAATGAAGCCTTTGAAACTGTTGGTTCTGCAATCTTCTCCTGGATGTTACTACTGCTAGCTCCAGAGAACTTTGTTCCATCATTTTTTCCTGCCACTATCTTGTAGACTTCTCCTCCTCTCAACCCCAACTTCAGAGTACAGCCTTACCCTTGGTCACCAGGGATACAGTAACCTATAAGGACCTGGAGCAAAAGACAAGGTAGCCCTTGGTACAGCTGGTTGCAGGGCTCAGGTGGCTCAGCCCTTCGGTTCTACAATCCAGAATTGAATCACCACAAAACTCAATACTAACTTAAATGGTGTATCGCTCACTGATGAGTTGGTTAATGGCTAAGGCCCAGGAAATTTGTTAGATCTTTTGTGACGACCATATGTCCCTAGTCGATCATTAAGGTCAGAGTCAGCAGGCTGTTTGCTTTATCCCACTCATGAGCTGCAGGCTCTTAGAGTCCCAGAATTTCTTTCCAGATTCTATTCATAGTACCCTTCTGTCTGGACACTTAAAAGTGAAGACATATCTGTTCCTTCCTATTCCTGAACACCCTTAAGAAAGTAGGTCGGCTTGCTGTGTTTTAATTGTAAGGCATCTTGTGAGGCTTTGAAAAAGAAGCCAAGTAAATGCTTGTTGTTGTTAGGGTAATTATTTCCTAAAGAATGCACACACTTTGGCTTTGCCAACCAAATCACTCCACAAGACACGTAATTTAAACCTCCATTTTATCTTATTTGTTGAAATTAAGTAACAGGAGGAGAGTTTATTTTAACTGCTTCTTTAAAACAGGCTGGAAAAGAAAGTCCAGAGTTTTTACATATAATTTCCACAAAGGAAAGTTTGCCTTATAATTATATTCACTTCAGAATGTTGTCATATTAAAATAGATGCATACATGAATATAGAATGCTGCATAATACAGAGCATAGTTAGAATATACTTCTTTTAATGTGTTTTGCTCATTTACTTTTAATGTGTTTTGCTATTGTCTTCTCATAATAGAAAAAAGAGATATCAAAACTAGACTCAAGAGAAAAACACTTCCCAACTCTGGCTCAACCATATAGTTTCACTGGTTACTTCGATATGGTTGCATATATCCAAGTCAGGAATCATACAGAGCATATCTTTAGAATAACAGATTTCTTTTCCATGTGACCTGCTTTAAGTGAGTTCCTTCCATTGGAGAGTGAACCAGGTGGAATGCTTTATGACATTGAGGGTCTCCTTAAAGAACATTACAGGCATGACGAGGAAAATGCAAAGGAAGGATGTATCAATTAACTCAATACAAATATCTGGAGAAAGTTGCTACATGGACAGCCCTCCACCACGAAGCTGAAAACAGCAGTTAAAAGCTTTTAATTTTATGGTAATTTTTGGACTTGCGGATAAATGTGGTTAAGAAAGGATCTTTTAAAATTACCCATCAAGATTTTCTGTTTTTCTTTTAGAAGTGTCTTAGGGCTTTGCATAAGCCCAAACTACAGCCGCTACAGTCCCAGACTTGTGCTAAGCCTTGCTCACTTCTCTGACATCTGCTACCCTGAATGTCAACTGATTCTTGCCTAGAAAGTTTTAGAGCAGTTCCTGTCAATTGCCCCCTCTATATTGCTACCACTGTGCTACTAGAAAGTGACCAGATGTCCTGTGGCTGTATTGAAAAGAGGCACTTTGTTAAACACTGGGACTCTAGAGTTAATGTCTTCCATAAATCCATCCCAGCCAGTGAGAAGGAATCTCATATAGAGTTTAGAGTATTTCATAATCATCCAGGTTTAGACGGAAAACAAAAATTTTGAGTCATTTCATAAATATTGTCTCACAAAATACAAGTAATATGATCTTACTTGACCAGAGGTATTAGTAACTGACTTTGGAGGTTTACATTTTTAAAAGTAAAGGGACAATGATTTGTGTTTTTTCTATTTAGTTGACAGGTATCAGCAAAGGTGATTACTTTTCACCTAATACAACTTCTTCCAAAAAAAAAAAAAAAAAAAAAAAGCTAGGATGTGCTACCGTTTATATGTTTATGTACTAGAATCTGTGCTAAGGAAGCTGTGTTAAAAGAGCTCTCTCTAGAATTGCCAGCTAAAATACAGAATGACCAGTTAAATTTGGATTTTAGATGAACAATGGATATTTACTACATAAGTATATCCTAAATATTGCATGAGATATACTAATACTAAAAAAAATTGTTGTTTATCTGAAATTCGAATTCAACTGGACTTTTGATATATTTATTTGCTGATTCTAGCACCCTTAATATTGGACATTATGGGTTAAACACATGATGTGGTAGAATTGGGTCCACAGCCTTTTGGAGACAGGTATCAGACTTTCTAAGGTACATAGATACTGGATCCAGAGTTCAACCATATTAATCAAGTTCATAAAACTCAACTTATAGTAAAAAAGCAAATAACATGTCACTGGACACCCAAGTTAGGATGATACATCCATATAATCTCTAGAAGCACATTCATACCACACGTGGTCAGGTAAAACTGGTTTGCAGGCACAAGATCCTTACTGGAATAGTATGAATGTTTTATGGTTTAAGATTAAGATAGGCTGAAGGATTAATCCCCTAATTGGGAGCTTGGCAATGGGACCTTGGTATTTTAAAAACTCTCCTGGCTTTAATTCCCTGTTTCCTGAAAATGCCCAGATGGGTTCTACTGATATTTGTCTCTGTGACTCCTTTTCTAAGCTCCCATGGGTTGCCTAACCCCCTACCTCAGAGTGACACATCCTTCCGTTAGCTGTATTAATAGCTCCGGTCATATTACGTCAACTCCTGCTGCTAGAAGAAGAAACTGTTTTTATCCATTATGTGATGATGGTGAAGTTTAACTCTCGAAAGGCAATCATATTTCTTTTGCCTCCAAATTCTTGAAGAACTTTTCACTGTCCTCTCCATATATTTACTGAATTTACTAGACTGGTAGAATTACTATACTATACTATATACTATACTATTCCCTCTGAACAAGGGCAATGCGGCTAATATTTTGTTTCAAGCTAAGTTTTATTGGCATAATCTCATTTAATGCTCTCTATGATCTCGGGAAGAAGAAAGCACAGTTACATAGTAAAAGAACAAATATCTAAATCTAGATCTGTCTGACTAAACTCAACTATACCACTAACTCCCATTTCCAGGTAAAATGTTCACTAGGTATTAATATGATAAAACAAATGTTAAATCTATATGAATTCAGCTTCTCCTATGGCTGAACTATCATGGAAGACATAAATAAACCATGGCTAATGGCCACACCAATACTATAAATAAATGAGCAAAGGCTTTAAAGTAATAAAGGTCAATTAGAACCACACTTCCTACACTGGGGCAGGGATGGGGGCAGGGAGAACAAATTAGACATTTTATGGGATGAATTGTGTGCCCCTCTCAAGTTCATATGTTGATATCCTAACCCTCAGTACCTTAGAATGTGACCGTATTTGGAGCTAGGGTCTTTAAAGAGGTAATCGAGTAAAAATGAGGTCATTCAGTGACCCCGATCCAATACGACTGGTATCCATACAAGAAGAGGAAATTAGGACACAGACATACACACAAAAGGAAGACTATGTGAAGATACAGGGAAAAAAAACAGCCATCTGCAAGTCAAGGAGAGAGGCCTCAGAAGAAAATAATTTCTGCTGACACCTTGATCTCGGACTCATAGCCTCCAGAGCTACAAGAAAACAAAGTTCCATTGTTTAAACCACACAGTCTGTGGTTACTTTGTTAGAGCAGCCTCAGCAAACTAATACAGGCAGGTTTCTTAACAGCTTAGATCCTGACTTTTCGTTTTTTAAAAAAGGCATAATTCCCATGGGTTTGATATAATCATTAAATAATTAAGTACCTAGCATGATGCTTTGAAAAATGAAGTAGTTCAATGAATATAAAAACTATCTCTTTCACTTAAATTCAAACCGTGAAATAGCGTATTCATTAATTATCCTTGGCAAATTCATTAAGGATCTGCTAGGTGCAAATACACAAATCAATATCACATTCCCACAGTTTTTCTTCTGATTGAAAATGGAAGGGCAGGAGTTGCTATCTCCAATTGATGCTTTATACATCCCATTTAATTGATTGTATTCTGTACATTTTAAAATAAACTTTTAATTTCGTAACAGTTTTATATTTATAGAAAAATTGCACAGATAATAGAGACATTTCCCATAGATCCCACATCCTATTGTCTATTATCAACATCTTACATTAGTGTGGTACATTTGCTACAACTAATTAACTGTATTGATTCATTGTTATTAAGTAAGGTTCATACTTTATTCAAATTTCCTTTTAACTTAATATAATTTTTCTTTTCCTGGGTCCCATAAAGTGTACCGCATTATATTTTGTCATCATGTCTCCTTGGGCTCTTCTTGACTGTAGTAATTTCTCAGACTTTCCTTGTTTTTGATGACCTTGAGGGTTTTGAGGAGTACTGGTCAGATTTGTTGTAAGATGTCTCCTATTGAGATTCTTATGACATTTTTCTCGCGATTAAAGTAACGTTATGGGTTTTAGGAAAGAAAGCCACAGAGGTAAAGTGCCCATTTTATTATATCATAGTAAGGGTAAAGACTCTCACCATGACTTACCACTGTTGATAGTGATGGGTGAGATAATGCTTGTCAGAATTTCTCTACTACAAAGACACTATTTTTTTTCACCCCTTTCTACATAGTACCTCTTAGAAGGACGTCCCTATGCTCAACTAACACTGAAGGAGCAGGAAGTTAAGTCCCATCTCTTTACAGGTGGAATATCTACATAAATTATTTGGAATTTTCCTGTATAAGAGATTTGTCTCTTCCCCCATTTATTTTATTTAGTCAATTATTTATATCAGTATAGACTCATGGATTTTTATTTTATGCTTTGGGCTATATAATACCACTTTTCTTATTTTGTGGCTCAAATTGTTTTTGACTTTGGCCTTTGGGAGTTCTTCAGATAGCTCCTATATCCCTTCGACATATCCCCATGATTATTTTCTTTTTCTGAGCAGTCACCAATTGTATGCAGTATTGATTGACAGCATCCCATAGAACAGAGATAAATTTCAGTCTATAAGAGATTTTGAACACCAAGGATTAGTATAATTTTACATTTTAATTGGTGTCGGTCTCATATCAGTTTTTATTCTGTTTGCTAAAGAAAATCCTAAAGATTAAAAACATACCTGAGACAGTTTTTATAAATAATATATACTTCCAGAGAGAAATCTGGATTAATTATTCAACACAACTATTTATACATAATCTCCTCTCTCTGTATCTATTTAAGATACTACATTTTAAAATTGCTCTAATAAGCATTTTGGTAATATAGAACAAGTTATTATTAGATGTGAAGACATATTGTCTGTGAATATTTGTATTTCTGTCTTTGGAGGAATATGCTTTAAATTAGGGAAAAGTCACACAGTCAACCAACTGAGCTAGATAATGGAATTCTGTACATGGCTTATAACTTACTTGATATAGACAGTGAATGTTACCTTAGAGGGAATAAAAAAATCCCATTTTGCCACATATCTTACAATTATTAGCTAAAAGTTTTTCTCTCTGGATGAACCACTAGAGGCATTAGGCAAGAGTTTTCAAACTATTCTGTACCTAAACATCCCCTAGGATATTTGTTAAAACATCAGATTTAAGACCAAAATGTTATAGCTACTTTGAAAAATAATTTTTCAGTTTCTTATAGAGTTAGAAATACATTTCCATATCACCCAACCTCCTACACTAGGTATTTACACTGTGGCAATGAAAACGTAATGTTCTCATGAAAACTGTACACAAATGTATATAGCAGCTTTATTCATAACAGTCGAAACCTGAAAACAAATCAAATGTCCTGTAATGGTGAACAGATAAACCAACCCTGATCCATCCACACAGTGGAGTGCTACTCAGCAATAAAGATGGAAGAACTATGGATACGTGTCACAGCTTGTATGAATCTCGAAGGCATTCTGAGGAGATAAAGGAGATGGTGTCAAAACGTACCATACTATATATTAGTATTTACTTATAATCTTGAAAAAAAAAAAAACACAAAACTACAGCAATGGAGAACAGACCAGTGATTACACGGGGGAGGGGTGGGGATATGACCATAAAAGGATGGCACAAGGGACATTTCTGGGGACTATCCAACTGTTCTGTGTCCTGATTATATTTGTGGTTACATGAATCTATATATGTGTCAAAATTCATGCAGCTGTACACCAAAAACCAATCAATGCTATTGCATATTAAAAAGTAAAATTCCAGGGGCGCCTGGGTGGCTCAGTTGGTTTACTGTGTGACTTTGGCTCAGGTCATGATCTTGCAGTTCATGAGTTCAAGCCTCGCATCAGGCTCTGTGCTGACAGCTCAGAGACTGGAGCCAGCTTCGGATTCTGTGTCTCCCTCTCTATCTGCCTCTCTCTCTCTCTCTCTCAAATAAATATTAAAAAAAAAAAAAAAGTAAAAAAAAAAAAAAGAGTAAAATTCCAGGCTCTCATCCTCAAAGTTCTGACTCAGGAGGTCAGAGGTGCGGCCTAGGAATCTGCATTTAACACATATACACATATGCACATTCGAATTGTTCTGACAAAGGTAAGGCACACTTTAAGAAGCACCGGTTCAACAGAAAATGTAATAGACTGAAATTTAGAAAATTGCAATGCAGAATCCTCCCAATTGATAGCTGTGACTTTGGATGCTGCTATAGGTAGAAGAGTGTCCCCCACAAAAGCTCTTTCAGAAACTATGTTGGAGTCCCAACCCCCAGTGACGCAGAATGTGACCTTGTTTGGAAATTGAATCTTTATAGAGATGAACACTTTAGAATGAAGTCATTAGTCATTGGGTCCTAATCCAATATAACTAGTGGGTTTTGCTTTGTTTTGTTTATTAAAGACTTTACTTTTTAAGAGAAGTTTTAGGATTACAATAAAATTGAGAGGGAGATGCAGAAGTTTCTCATATACCCTCTGCTCCTAACACATGCATAGCATCTCCAATTATCAAAATCACTCGGCAGAATAGTACTTTTTTACCAGGATTATGACACATCATAATCTCCCAAAGGCCATATTGTATCCTAGAGTTCACACTAGGTATTGTACATTCGATGGATTTGGAAAAATGTATAATGACAAATATCCAGACCCAAAAAAGGTTTCAGGGATCCCCAGAGATCCCCAGGGGTCCCCAGACCACATTTTGAGAATGATTGTTTTAAATAAATCATTAAGGGAGGAGGCAACATGGCGGAGGAGTAGGGGGCTCCAGTATTTCGCTTGCCCTTTAAAGGGGGACGACTGAAACCATTGTCTCTCTCTCAACTACAAAAATCGGGGGGAAAAGGTGCTAGAGCTGACAAGAAACTAAGGCGAACACAGACACGGCCCAACTGAACTGTGAGTTTAATCTGGGTCGGATAAAACGAACTCGAACTCGGGAAGTTGAGCTGAGGGGAGGGTGAGCGTCTTCGGAGATAGCTGGGAAAGTGCCGACCGAACAACATCTGAACGAGAGGGCCAGAGCGGGTGAGACCACTACCATCCAGGCCCTAAATGCAGGGCTTTTGAAGAGAAGTTCAGTGGCAAACAGCAGCAATCCCCGCGCGCTGCTGGGACCGCACCAACCTCGTCCTGAGCCACTGGGACGCGCGCGGGAGGGACTGGCAGCAGGGACGCAGGCGGCGCCGCCTGCGGAGCACCTCTAACCCCGGCACAATTATAACGAAATCGGGGGGTGGCAGACGGCCGCACCACCGCGCCACCCTCGCCCAGCGCCTCCGGGGCGCGCGCGCTGCCGGGACAGGCAGGGGGGACTCAGGCGGCGGCTCCTGCGGAGCACCTCTAACCCCCGCACAGTTATAGCCAAATCGGGGGGTAGCAGACGGCCGCGCCACCGCGCCACCCTCGCCCAGCGCCTCCGGGGCGCGCGCGCTGCCGGGACAGGCAGGGGGGACTCAGGCGGCGGCTCCTGCGGAGCACCTCTAACCCCCGCACAGTTATAGCCAAATCGGGGGGTAGCAGAGGGCCGCGCCACCGCGCCACCCTCGCCCAGCGCCTCCAGGCACGCACTCTGCCGGGATAGGCAGCAGGCACCCAGGCAGCCCCAGGCGCGGCTCCAGTAAACCACACTAGGCTGGCGTGGGCGGTGGAGAGAGAACAGAAATAAAGGAGCGAATAAAGCCTCCAGGACTGGGGGCGGGGGTCTGGAGAGACGCCATTGTTGTCTCACAAGCCAGGAAGTCACCCCAGAAGCCATCCCTGCAGCAGTGGAGGCCGGACCCGCCTACACTAAACCACGCCCCTCCCAAACTATCAGCAGGAGCGACTGATCCAAGTGGAGATTGCTGCCTGGAGTAACGCCAGTCATTTCTTCTTTTTAAATAAATCCCTCCCTTTCTCATTCCTACCGATCCCCATCCCTGAGCTGGTCATCCAGGGTACTGACTGGCTTAATCATTTTTTTCGTTCTTTTTGTTTTTTGTTTTTTTGTTTTTTGTTTGTTTGTTTTGTTTGGGTTTTTTTTGGTTTTGTTTTTTGTTTTTTGTTTTTTGTTTTTGTTTTGTTTTTTAACCCACTCTTTGAGGACATGTCCTACAACCTCTTCTTTACTTCCCTAGCCCTTTTTCTGGAATAACCAGGCCGTATAAGTTCATCTAGACGACATCGATCTTTATTCCTTTTCCCTCGCACCTGTCCTTATTCTGATTTCTATCAGTCTGGATTAAACCCTTTAGTCGCTCTACCTGGGCAAAGTCCATTTCCTTCTTCTCCCTGCACCAGTCATTATTCTGTCTATATATGCTCTGCCACCAGCACACTACATACCCTGTCCTTAACGTGTAGCTGTTACTTCAGGACATTGCCCTCAGAGAGTCACTTGTTATTTTTTTCTGTTGTGAACTGCTTGTCTGGACCATTTGTCGGTACGTTTGAGTATTTCTGTGTTCTGTGTGTCTGTCAGTTTTCCTTTCCAGGGCAACTTCAAGAAACAACCCATAACACATCCAGCCAAAATGACGAGACGGAAGAATTCTCCTCAAAAGAGTCTACAAGAAGCAGTGACAGCTCAAGAATTAATGAAAAGAGATATAAGCAACATAACAGAACTTGAATATAGAATGTTAATCATAAAACTAATTGCTGGCCTTGAAAAAAGCTTAGATGAATGCAAGGGGTCCTACGAGGCAAAGTTCAAAGACCTTAAAAACGGTCAGGAAGAATTAAAGAAGACATTGGAAGAAATACAGGGGAAACTGGAAGCAACCACAGCACGGATTGAAGAGGTAGAGGAAAGAGTTAGTGCATTAGAAGACAAAATCATTGAAAAAGAGGAAGCAGATAAAAAGAGAGAGAAGCTGATCCAGGAACAGGAAAGGAGAATTCGAGAGCTGAGCGATGCAGTCAAAAGAAACAATATCCGTATCATAGGAGTTCCAGAGGAAGAAGAGAGAGAGAAAGGAGTCGAAGGGGTTCTGGAACAAATCATTGCTGAGAACTTCCTCAACATGAGAAAGGAAACGGGCATGGAAATCCAAGAGGCACAGAGAACTCCCCTCAGACGTAACTTGAATAGACCTTCTGCACGGCACATCATAGTGAAGCTGGCAAAATACAAAGATAGGGAGAGAATCCTGAAAGCAGCTAGGGACAAAAGAACCCTAACATACAAAGGGAGACCTATAAGGGTAGTAGCAGACTTATCTACGGAAACTTGGCAAGCCAGAAAGGAATGGCAGGACATCTTCAATGTGATGAGCAAGAAGGACATGCAACCAAGAATTCTGTATCCGGCTAGCCTGTCATTCAGAATAGAAGGAGAGATCAAGGTTTTTCCCAACAAACAAAAACTGAAAGAATATATCACAAATAAGCCAGCACTGCAAGAGATCCTGAGGGGCATTCTATGAAAACAAGGAGGCAAAGAATACAAACTACCAGACACAGCCTTACAAACATGAAACTTACAGATAATACAGTGACTGTAAGCCCATATTTTTCAATATTAACACTGAATGTAAATGGACTAAATGCGCCAATCAAAAGACAAAGGATAACAGAATGGATTAAAAAACAAGACCCATCTATTTGCTGTCTTCAAGAAACTCATCTTAAACCTGAAGACACCTTCAGATTGAAAGTGAGGGGATGGAGAACTATCTACCATGCTACTGGAAGTCAGAAGAAAGCCGGAGTAGCCACACTTATATCAGACAAATTAGACTTTAAAATGAACGATGTAATAAGAGATGAGGAAGGACATTATATAATAGTCTCAGGGACCATCCAGCAGGAAGAGCTAACAATTGTAAATATCTACGCACCGAATTCAGGGGCACCCAAATTTGTAAAACAACTAATTACAAACATTAGCAACCTCATCGATAAAAATGTCCTAATAGTAGGGGATCTCAACACTCCACTCTCAGCATTGGATAGATCAACAAAACAGAAAATCTCCGCAGAAACAATAGCCCTGAATGACACATTAGGACAGATGGGCCTCACAGACATCTTTAGGGTCCTTCATCCAGAAGCAAAGGAATTTACATTCTTCTCATCTGCACACGGTACATTTTCCAAGATAGACCACATTCTGGGGCACAGGGAAGCTCTGAATAAATATAAAAGAATTGAGATCATACCGTGTACAGTGTCAGACCACAATGCTTTGAAACTTGAAATCAACCACAGGAGAAAGCCTGGAAAATATCCAAGAACATGGCGGCTAAGAAATAACCTACTAAAAGATGACTGGGTCAACCAAGCCATCAGAGAAGAAATTAAAAAATGAAAATGAAAATACAACAATCCAAACGCTCTGGGATGCAGCAAAGGCAGTCCTGAGAGGGAAATATATTGCAATCCAGGCCCATCTCAAGAAACAAGAAAAATCAATAACACAAATTCTAACAGCACGCCTAAAGGAACTAGAAGCAGATCAACTAAAACAACCCAAGCCCAGCAGAAAGAGAGAAATAACAAAGATCAGAGCTCAATTTAACCATATGGAGACAGAAAAGGTAGTGGAACAGATCAATGAAACCAAAAGCTGGTTCTTTGAAAAAATAAACAAAATAGACAAACCTCTAGCCAGGCTTCTCAAAAAGAAAAGAGAGAGAACTCAAATAAATAAAATCGTGAATGAAAAGGGAGAAATTACAACCAATCCCTCAGAGATACAAGCAATCATCAGAGAATACTATGAAAAATTATATGCCACCAAACTTGGCAATCTGGAAGAAATGGACAGCTTCCTAAATAGCCACACGCTACCAAAACTCAAACGGGAAGAAATAGAAAATTTGAACAGACCCATAACTAGTGAAGAAATAGAATCAGTTATTAAAAACCTCCCAGCAAATAAAAGCCCTGGACCAGATGGCTTTCCTGCGGAATTTTACCAGACATTTAAAACTGAGTTAATTCCTATCCTCCTCAAGCTGTTCCAAAAAATTGAAACGGAAGGAAAACTCCCGGACTCATTCTATGAAGCCAGCATCACTTTGATTCCCAAACCAGATAGAGACCCAGCAAAGAAAGAAAATTACAGGCCAATATCCCTGATGAATATGGATGCAAAAATTCTCAACAAGATACTAGCAAATCGAATCCAACAGCATATAAAGAGAATTATCCACCATGATCAAGTAGGATTCATCCCTGGGTTGCAGGGCTGGTTCAATATTCGCAAATCAATCAACGTGATACATCACATCAACAAAAGAAAAGATAAGAACCATATGATCCTGTCAATAGATGCAGAAAAAGCATTTGACAAAATACAGCATCCTTTCTTAATAAAAACTCTCGAGAAAGTCGGGATAGAAGGAACATACTTAAACATCATAAAAGCCATATATGAAAAACCCACAGCTAATATCATCCTCAATGGGGAAAAATTGAAAGCCTTCCCCCTGAGATCAGGAACACGACAGGGGTGTCCACTCTCGCCACTGCTATTTAACATAGTGCTGGAAGTCTTAGCATCAGCAATCAGACAACAAAACAAAATAAAAGGCATCAAGATTGGCAAGGAGGAAGTCAAACTTTCACTTTTTGCAGATGACATGATACTTTACATGGAAAACCCGACAGAATCCACCAAAAGCCTACTAGAACTGATTCATGATTTCAGCAAAGTTGCAGGATACAAAATCAATGTACAGAAATCGGTGGCATTTCTATACACCAACAATGAAGCAGCAGAAAGAGAAATAAAGAAGCTAATCCCTTTCACAATTGCACCAAAAACCATAAAATACTTAGGAATAAACCTAACCAAAGATGTGAAAGACCTCTACACTGAAAACTATAAAAAACTTATGAAGGAAATTGAGGAAGACACAAGGAAATGGAAAAACATCCCATGCTCATGGATTGGAAGAATAAATATCGTCAAAATGGCAATACTACCCAAAGCAATCTACACATTCAATGCAATCCCAATCAAAATTGCACCAGCATTCTTCTCAAAGCTAGAGCAAACAATCCTAAAATTTGTATGGAACCACAAAAGACCTCGAATAGCCAAAATAATACTGAAGAATAAAACCAAGGCGGGAGGCATCACAATCCCAGACTTTAACCTCTACTACAAAGCGGTGGTCATCAAGACTGTATGGTATTGGCACAAAAACAGACGCATAGACCAATGGAATAGAATAGAAAACTCAGAAATGGACCCGCAAGTATATGGCCAACTAATCTTTGACAAAGCGGGAAAATGTATCCAATGGAAAAAAGACAGCCTTTTTAACAAATGGTGCTGGGAGAATTGGACAGCAACATGCAAAAGAATGAAACTAGACCACTTTCTTACACCACTCACAAAAATAAATTCTAAATGGATAAAAGATCTGAATGTGAGGCAGGAAACCGTCAAAATCCTAGAGGAGAAAACAGGAAAAAGCCTCTTTGACCTAAGACGCACCAATTTCTTACTCGACACGTCTCCAAAGGCAAGAGAATTAAAAGCAAAGATGAACTATTGGGACCTCATCAAGATAAAAAGCTTCTGCACGGCAAAAGAAACAACCAACAAAACGAATAGGCAACCAACGGAATGGGAAAAGATCATCGCAAATGACATATCGGATAAAGGACTAATATCTAAAATTTATAAAGAACTTACCAAACTCCAAACCCGAAAAACAAACAACCCAGTGAAGAAATGGGCGGAAGATATGAATAGACACTTCTCCAAAGGGGACATTCAGATGGCCAACAGACACATGAAACGATGCTCAATGTCACTCAGCATCAGGGAAATACAAATCAAAACTACACTGAGATACCACCTCACACCAGTCAGAGTGGCTAAAATGAACAAATCAGGAAACTATAGATGCTGGCGAGGATGTGGAGAAGTAGGCACCCTCCTACACTGTTGGTGGGAATGCAAACTGGTGCAGCCACTCTGGAAAACGGTGTGGAGGTTCCTCAAAAAAATGAAAATAGAGCTACCCTATGACCCAGCAATAGCCCTGCTAGGAATCTACCCAAGAGACACAGGAATGCTGATGCATAGGAGCACGTGTACCCCAATGTTCATAGCAGCACTTTCGACAATAGCCAAATCATGGAAAGAGACCAAGTGCCCATCAACTGACGAATGGATAAAGAAGTTATGGTACTTATATACAATGGACTACTACGTGGCAATGAGAAAAAATGAAATCTGGCCATGTGTAGCAAGATGGATGGAACTGGAGGGTATTATGTTAAGTGAAATAAGTCAGTCAGAAAAAGACAGATACCATATGTTTCCACGAATAGGTGGACTTTGTGAAACTAAGCAAAAACCAGGGGGAGGGGAAGAGGGGAAAGAAAAAAAAGACACAGAGAGGGAGGGAGATAAAACATAAGAGACTCTCAAAGACTAAGAAAAAACTGAGGGTAAGGGGGATGAGGGAGGGGGGAGAGGGGGTGATGGGCATTAAAAAGGGCACATGTTGGGATGAACACTGGGTGTTATATGTAAACCAATTTGAAAATAAACTATTATAACAAAAAAAAAAAAAAAAAAAAAAAAAAAACAATAAATAAATCATTAATATTTACTTGAAGTTTGGATTACTGTAATTCGACAAGTAATAAAATTTTAGACACAGAAAAAGTCCAAGTAATGGGGTCTCCTCAAATATCAGGACATTGGGTTGAGTATTTATGGAATACCAGCATGTGCAAAGCTGGAAAAGAACACAATGCCTCATCTGTGCTCTTTCTATACACTGCATGTGCTCTGCTGTATACTAATGGGACCTTCTATCTACTTTTTCATTTGTTAGTATGTTTTTCTTTTACTGCCTTGTGATTGAGCTTTTTTTAAAAAAGCCAAGAGCTTAGAAAGCTGACCAGTTTGGTGCCATCTAACAAAGAAGCACAACTTCAGTGTTCATTGGTTCATTGTCCTTAAACTACCGGTAGAAATATTTTCTGTCACATGACATCTTTGTGAAATTGAATATTAGGATTTGGAGAACTATGGCAGAGACCTTTAGTGTTTGTTGAATACCCATGTGATCCTAATTTCCCATTTCCCGTGAAGCTAGGGGGTCCATACGAATGCAGTATGAGTAGACATGATGAGTGTCACTTTTAAAGCAAGGCATTTTAGAAGCCAGTGTGTGGGAACAGTGTAGCTCTCCCTTCAGCCTAGGCAGACATGGAGGCCTCAAAATGAGGAATCAAGCCACACTTTGAAACATCTGGTTTTTTGACTAACTACATATGGGAACTCGATTAAAGAAGGTTGCAGCCATTGAGTGAGAAATAAACTTTTGTTGCGTATAGCCTCTGAGAATTTATTTATTACTACAGCATAGCCTGGCCTTTCCTGAGTAATAAAAGGGCAAATTAAGAAGATTAATTCAATATAATTAGAAGTAACCAAATGTATTGTTTAATTAAATGTTTTGAGACCGATAACAGTTCTAATTCCCAGTATAACTGCCTTCTCTTTTCTTCTGGGGGAAGGAGGATAATAAGATGAATCATAAAGCAGAAGACTGCACCTTATATAATGAATAAGATAAAACAATAACCCCCCACATTGTCCCAAAAATAAATAAAAAATTAACTGTAAACAAACAGGCTCATAAAAACACAGAGTATATTTAAAACTCTCATTTCATCTTTTAATAGTATTAGCATTCTAAATTTTCATTAACTGTCCCAAATTCATGATAAGGATATAGCTAATAATATCAGGAACAAAACAAAACAGACAGTAAATACAACCTGCTGACTAGCATCAGAACCGTTATCTCTCAAGAAATTTTGTCCGTCATCATCTGACAGAGGGAAAATCGATCTTAAGTTATTTTGGTTGAAGGAAGTGTTAATGTTATTTAACCAAATTACAAATTTGTCCCCGAAACAAGCAAAGAGCCAATCAGTATTCACTGGATGGATATGCTTTTATTCATGATGGAATATTTAAAGTAGAGAAGTCATGGACACCTTTTAATATGAGTTACTGGTATATGTGCTATTTTGAGGCCTTCTGTGTGAAATTTAAATACCAACTTAAAATTCTAATTCTGGTAGGTATTAGTTTTTTTTATTGCTGCCATAGCAAATTACCACATTTTTAGTAGCTTAAAAAAACCCACAAATTTATTATCTCACAGGCCTGAAGGCTGCTATAGATCTCAGTGGGCTAAAATCAAGTTGTCTGGAGGGCTGCATTTCCTTTTGGAGGGTCCAGGGGATAAACTGTTGCCTTCCTTTTTCCAGCTTCTAGAGGCTGCTTGCATCCCATAGCTCTCGTGCCCCTCTCTCCATGTTCAAAGGCAGCAATACGCCTGTCTCTCAGCCTTCTTCACATCTCCCTCTGACTGCAACTGAGACAGGATCTGTGCTTTTAGGTTCACGTGATTAGCTTGGGCCCACCTGGGTAATCCAGACCAAACTTCCCATTTCAAGGTCCTTAATTTAATCGCATCCAAAACGATCCTTTTGTCGTGTAAGGTAACCTAGCCACAGGTTCCAGGAATTAGGACATGGACATTCTGGTGGTGGAGGTGGTGGGCATTTATGCCTCCATGAACCTGATGCATTGGCAGAAGCACTTCATTTGGAACTTGGACATCTCTACTCTAGACATGCTCCTCATTTCGGGCCAATTGTAAGCAAATAGTTAACTTTCTGGGCCTTGCCTGGGCAAAATATAAGTAATACTTCCCCTGGCTAAAGGTAAAAATTTGAATACCATAACTAATTTAATGTGGGTTTCTTCTTGCTATGTAATCTGTTATCATAGTATTTTAATATGGGGATCCAAGTCTGTATTTGGAAATATATATGTGTGTATATTATTTATATATAAATATATATATTTACATTTATGTGTATATATTTACATTTATGTGTATATTATGTATATATAATTTTATTATTATATGTATTTACATTTAGTCATTATCCTTCTTAAATTTCTCAGTGACTCCTTCTACTTGATTAAGCCTCTAAACTGTCCTGTCAGCAATCCCACTTATCAACCTCGACCTTCCCATCTTCCTTTCTCTTAGGGTAATAGTCTGAGTCAACTCAAAGGAGGCAGTGTTAAATTAGAGAACTGAACTAACTTAGCTAATAGCTTAACAAGCATGTACATTGTGCCTTAATTAGGCAAGTGGAAGACCTCAAGAAGTGACCTGGATGGTAAAAATTCCAACAGAATGGTGGCCGGTGTTTCAATTAGCCACTGATAGATTCTTCACATCTCTGCAGTTGCCCTGTGGAAGCCTGGCTACAAAGGCTGAAGTCAGACCTAAGTTTAGATCCCTTCTTTTCTACCTTCCAGTTATATTTGGGACAAATTCCTTAGGTTTAACCTCTCTGTACTTTAACTATATCATCTGTAGTAATAATAATACATAACAATACCTAATTCACAAGGCTGTTGTAAATAAGATAATGTATACAAAGTGATTAGAATCATACCTAGCATAAAGCTACACTCAATAAGTAATGACTATTGTAGATATGTTTCTTGCTTCTGCTTCACTGTATCGATCAGACTTCCCAGTGGACTGATGCACTCAGACCTATCAATTCTTCCATATTCACTCACAGAGAGCACTGCTTACTACCACTGAACATCTGTTTTTCTGTGCAAGGCACTGGGAATATAGAAAAAAGCAAAACAGACCAAGTGTCATAGAAGTTTTCTAAGTAGGAGTGAAAATCGATTCCCCCCAAGTTTGTATGCCTTCCTTCTTATGCCAGTAGTGTCTTGGGTACACTTCTGTCACCTATCACCATATCCTGTAAGGACTGCATCTATCACTCAGGCCCAACTGGTCTGTGTGAGGTCCTTGAGAACATCTTTGTATCGCTAAGCAAGACTTTAATAATAGCCCCCTAAATGTTCTCTGAATAAATGATGTCTGTAATTTTCCTATCATTTCTATAGGAAAGGGGTCCATTCCCTATTAGAAAAGTGTCTTTTATGAAAATAACTAGGGTCTTCTCCATGTCCCTAATAATTTATTATTGATTGCTTCTTTTCTTTCATGTATATGTAATCAATGTTACCAGTAATTTTATCAATAACTCCAAACTTCTAATTCCATAGTGCGAAGTACAGCTATTTCCCTATGGTCCAAGAGGGAGATGATTGAATAGAGCGAAATGCAGGAAGGAAATATACATTTTCCACTTGATCCATGAAACTGGATAGGATGCTCTGCTTCTTCAGGCTGGGAAATGCGGGCCTTACAGTGGAGGGGTAGGCATGACCCTTACAGCGAATGGGCTTAGAATTCCCAATACATTCCTCTAAATATTAACTGAGAAGAGGAAAAACTGCTTGGAAGAAGGGAGTCATGGTAAAATCAGGGCCCAGAAAACTTTGCCTGCATGCAATCCATTCTATGGAGATTTGCAATGCCTATTAAAGGCTCTGGGAATTCTTAAAGATTCCTGTTTGACTCTGATTGACACAAAATTCTCCAGATTTATTTGATACCACAATAATTTTAATTTTAAATGACACTTTTTAAAGTGCCTTAGAACTAGTGTTTTCGGAACATGCATAGCTGTCACCTTAGTGTCAGTGATTGATGAGTACACAGATCCAGGCCAAGACTACATGCACTTTAACGGAAGTAAAGGCTCTAACAGATATCTCCACACAAGGACACAGCAATACTGACTTCACAAATATAAAAAGAATCAGGTGTCACTAATTCCACCTGGTTGGGATGAGAATTCCATTAAGCCCTGAGTAGCTCCCTCCTCAACTCTCTGGACACCAGTTCCATGCCTGCCAGCTTATCAGGTGAGGGGCGCAGGCCTGGAAACATCTGCAGCTCAGTCCTGAAGGTTCGGAACCCAGATGCACAGTTCTTCTGCCATGCCTGGGGCCCACTTTTGCAACCCAGCTGCTGTCCTCAGATCAATATCTCACAGTATTAACTCAGTAGGCTCATCTTTCTTTGTCATTGCAAGACGTTTCTTATATCTCACCCAGAGTAGAAACAATGCCCCTCACTAATGCTTAAATTACACAATGAGACAACAGTATTGTAATTAAACAAATCAAAGTAGTCCATTTTCCTTTAAATTAGATAGCTTAACCCTTCCCTTCCACCTGGAGAAACTGGTTTCATATTTGTTAAATGTTTATTTGTGTGTGTGTGTGAGTGTGAGAGAGACAGAGAGAGAGCATGTGAGTGAGTGGGGGACGGGCAGAGAGCAAGAGGGAGATGCTCCAAGCTGTCAGCACAGAGCCCTCCGCAAAATCGCAGGGTTCGAACATGTGAACCATGAGATCATGGCCTGAGCTGAAGTCAGATGCTTAACCGACTGAGCCACCCAGGTGCCCCAGAAACTGGGTTCATATTAAGTTAACTCATATTGATGATCTTCTTGCAACTTATGTCATTTTATTCTTTTTGAGCATTATTATGGACGCATGACCTTTCCCAAACTCAATGGGTTCAAACTAATTATATACACTATTTTCCTTTGATACTCAAAGGATCAGCAACAGGAAACTAGCAGTATTCACTCTTTGGACACCTCTTTACCTGCTCTAACACAGCCCCTACCTCTTCCTCCATCCCTTTGAAAGCTGCTTTCTGCTAATAAGACATCAGAGCTTATCCGGACTTTTCTTGTCCCAAGACATAGAATCTCTCCGAGCCTTGATTTTAAGTAGAGAATGATATTCTACACCAAAATCTCCAGCTAGAGGTGAACGAGTGTACATGTACACACTAGGTGGCGCAGGGTACAGAGGGACTATTGAGCTCTCGTAACAAAGCACACAAGCAACCGTTTTCTAAAAAAGTCATAGTCATGTTGGTGCTTCTAACTAACATCGGTTCTTTTTTTTCAGTTTTATATATTTACAGATCTATGGCTTATGTGTCATATATGAAGAATATGTGCATTTTAAGCAATAGAATATTCCAGTACCTTAAAATCTTGTGACTGCTTCTCTGATCTCGGTCCACTCCCTCCCTCAACATCAGAGGCAGTCACTATCCTGAAGTTTGTGTTTATCATGCCATTTCTTTTACAAATAGTTTTTTATATCCCTAGCAATGTATTTCTAAACAACATACTATTTAGCTTTATCTATTTATAAGTTCGATAGAATATATACATTTTCTGGAGCTTGATTTTTGCTCAGTATCGTTCTTGAGATTTATTCTCATTGACATGTGCAGGTGAAGGTTATTCATTCTCACTGATATATGTGTTTGTTGTTACATTACAATGGCTTATTTATTCTCTGGAGGATGGGAATTTTGGTTCTTACCAATGTTTTATTTTTACAAATGCTTCTGTTATGAACATTGTTGTACTTCTCTCTGAGTATACATGTCGAATCGTTTCTTTAGGGCATATGTCTCAAAAATGGAATCCCTACGATGCAACTACATGCCCATTTTAAACTTCTTTGAATACAACCAAATGCTTTAGGATGCACTTTTAGAGTTTAGGACTCAGACCATGAGTCCTGGTTGTATCCCGACCAGCAAGGTACAAAGTGTATTTAAGGTATTAAAGTGTATTTAAGTTACTAAAGTGTATATAAAGATATTTTCGATTCCTATATATGGCAATATGTATCTATCTTTACCATTTTTATTAAGTAGATAAATGTGAAATGATATTCTGATTATGGATGAGGTTGAGCAACTTTTCCTATGCTTATTAACCATTCTGATTTCCTCTTCTGTGAATGCTTGGTGTCTTATCAGCCAAGTGCCCCAATCTTGTTCTTAATTCTTCAGGAATGGCTTTAATCTTCTATGTAAATTTTAAAATCAGCTGGTCAAGTTCCACTACAACGACTTGTCAGAATTTTGCGAGGAATTATGCTCAACCTGTTACATTTTATAACAATGTGTTTTTTATCTATAAACATATATTTCCACTTATTAGATCTTCTTTAATATCTTCCAATAAAATATAAAATGTAAAATTTTCTCTGTAAATTCTTTGGATGTTTTTGTTGAATTTTTTCTAGGTACTCAACATTTGGTTCTATTTTTCATTGTGTGGTTTTATAAGTTACATTGCTTTTGGTGTTCATAAATGCAATTATCTTTTTTTTTTAATGTTTATTTATTTTTGAGAGAGAGAGAGAGACAGAGCAAGAGCAGTGGACAGAGAGAGAGGGAGGGAGACGCAGAAGCTGGCTCCAGGCTCCAAGCTGTCAGCACGGAGGCTGATGCAGGGCTTGAACTCACAAACTATGAGATCATGATCTGAGCTGAAGTCAGACTCTTAACCGACTGAGCCACCCAGGCGCCCCAGAAATTCAATTATCTTTGATTTTGTAACCAGGAGCATTGTTAAACCATCTCTGTAGTTCTATCTGCTATGTTAAGTATAGAGTCTTTTAATTTTCCTACACAGAAAATTGTGTTAAATGTGAATAATGATGGTTTGGTTTCTTTCTTCACAATCCTTTTACTTTTTACTACTCTTTACGTCTTACTTCACTAGTCGGGACATCCAATTCACCATTAAAGAAAAGTACTGATAACAGTCATTCTTTTACTGTTTCTAATGTAAAATGAAAGACTTTAAACACTTTTTTATTAATTTGATGTGTCTCTAGATTTATTTAGAGGTAAAATTTATCTGGCTATAGAAGTTTCTTGTGCACAAAAAGACAATTTAAAATAAAAAGATTTCACAATGGCCTTCAAACATACGAAAAAATGTTCAGCCTTCCTCATGATTAGGGAAATGAAAATGAAAACATTTCTTATCTATAGACTCATGAATATTAAAAAATATGGCAACATAATTTGTGATGAGACTACTGGGCAACAGGAACAGTCATATATTAATAGCTGCTGAAAATGCAAATCCTTTTTGAAGGTGCAACGGACTGAATGTTTGTGTCTCTCCCAAATTCACATGTTGCAACGCCAGCCTGTAATGTGATGGTATTAGGACATAGGGCCTTTGGGAGGTGATTAGGTCATGATAGAAAAGACCCCTGTGGTGCCTGGGTCACTCAGTCGGTTAAGTGGTTTTGGATCAGGTCATGATCTCATGGTTCGTGGGTTCGAGATCTGTACTGACAGTGTAGAGCCTGCTTGAGATTCTCTCTCTTTCCCTCTCTGCCCTTCCCTACTCACGTGCTGTCTCTCTAAATAAATAAATAAATAAATACCCCAGAGAACTCTCTCGCTTTCCTATCTGGATAGGGAAAGGATATGAAAAGCTGGCAATCTACAATCTGGAAGAAGGTTTTCACTAGAGCCTGATGGTACTAGCGCCTTGATCTCAGAGTCCCAATCTTGAGAACTTTGAGAAATAAATGTTTGTTGCGTAAGCCACCCAGTTTATGTGACTTATGATAGCCTGAACAAATCAAGGCAGAGGGGCTTTGGGAATACCAACAACACTGTATATACACTTACCTTTCGACCCAGCTATCTTAATTTGAGGAATTCACCCAGAGGATATACTTTAACAATACAAAAATACATAGGCAGCACTGTTTGAGACTGTAAATTATTAGTAACACTCTAAATATCCATATAATAATGACAAGCATCCTTCCAAGAGAGAGACAGAGGGAAGGTGCACACAGTCACACAGAAGACAACATGGAGACAGAGGCAGAGCCCGCACTGACACAGCTACAAGCCCGGGAGCTCTAAGAATGCCAGGCAGCCACCAGAGCTGGACGCAGCAAGAAAGAGTCTCACTCAGAGCCTCCAGAGACAGTGCAGTCCTGCTGACACCTTGATTTTGAATGTCTGGTCTCTAGAGCTGTGCACAGCAGCACAGGGAAACAAGCGCAGTTATGTACAGAGGCGGGCTGGAATCCGTTTGGAAAGGATAGAAAATGGATATCGGGTACAAGGGATGAGGGAAAGTGATATTTCCGTGGGTATATTTTTTTTTCGACTTTTAAAAACATGCTAATGTTTTTTTTTCACACACACACACACTATATATATATATGTACATATATATATACATATTTTTTCTAATATATAATTAGAATCAAGCAGAATGCAGGAGGAACCCGAAATGAAAAAGAAACATTTACAAATTGAATCTAACTGCATTACAAACGAGTAATAAGCCACGGTAAGAGGGTGGGAAGAAGAGAACTGACCTAAGCAACTTTGGGAGAGTATTTTGACAAGCTATTTTAAGGCTAGAGACAAAAGAACTATACACAAGTGTTGTGCTCTGTCTGGTAAATGTGTTGAGTTATTGTTCAGTGACTAATTGCTATATAAACCAGGGCTTAGTAATAAGTAAAGACATGGGGCTAATGAGAACCAGGTTTCTCATTGTCATAGAAAGGGGTTTACAAATAAGGAAGGAGGGAGGCTAAAATGAATTATGAGAGGGGTTGAAATAGATGGTATCAGTATGAATTCCTATTTTTCATACACATTTAAATATAGTTATAAATAGATACATATATAAATATTTATTAATATATTAATATTTATATTTTCTAGCTGTGCTTGCTGACAGGAGTCTAAGAGAAATAATACCCCAGTGTACTCAGATCTTCATTTCTAAGTAATCATTCTCCAGTGAAAAGAAACAGAGCTCCTTGGAGAAAAGGCTGATTCTAGGACTGGCACAGGGCAAGTACAAGATGAACATGGAACATCTTTCAGTTCAGAAAATTGGAAAATTCTCCAAAAAAAACAAATGATGGAGACATTTCTAAAGGACATAAGAACAAAGTCAAAGCGGCCCCCAAAGGCCACAGCTAGGACAATTTGAGCAATAGGAGAGATAAGGAGAGTAATGGATTATAACCCGTAGAGTAAAATAAAATTTCTTAAGTTTACAATGATATAAATAAATAACTGAATAAATAAAGGGGGGAGAAAAGAGTGCTTTTATCCACAGCACAATTTCAGCAATCAAATATAGGAGAATCATGGAATTAGATGATCACCATCTTAGCAAATAATACAGTAGCAATTTTTGCAGCCAAATGTCATCAATGAATATTAAGAGTAGTGGGCAAAAGTATAATGAGAAATAGGATATTTACATAATCCCAAAGAATCTCTAAGAGACCTATTTACTTACAGAGGGAAAAATAGTATCTTTGCCATGGAAAGACGGAGCAGACACTACCTTAACCAGCTGATTAAAGGTGGCATCCCCATTAATGAGGCATGTCAATATCACTCGCCTGTTGAGGTAACGTTCTAACATGGCACATCACTTCTGGAGTATTGTTACCAAGAACATAAAACCTGAATTTAATCTCTGGAGTAATAAAATAAGCACAAATAAAGGAGCAGGCTATAAAATAACTGGCCAGTATTCTTCAAGAGTATCAGTGTCATGGAAGCCTAAACAAACAAACAAATGAACAAAGTGAAAAATTGTCTAAGATTGAAAGAAACTAAGGAGACATGACAATTAAATCAACATCTGATCCTAAATTGAATTCTGGTTTCAGAAAAAATAAGTTAGTAGGACAATTGGTGAAATTTGAATAAATTCTGTAGATTAGTTAATAATATTGTATTGATGTTAATTTGGGGGATTTGAGGCCTGCACTCTTTTTATATACGATTTTAGCATTTGGGAATGCTGAGAAATGACATACAGGAATCCTTTGTACTATTTTTGCAAGTTTTTGGTAAGTCTAGACTTGTTTCAAAATGAAAAAAATTAATTTGAAATTTCTACTTATTGTTTGATAAAAATTTTATTAAAATATTGAATTTTATTAAATAATTATTTGCATCTATTATGTTGATAGTTTTTTTCTTTCATCAAATAATATAGTTCAGTATATACTAAATAATGACTAAACCAACTATAATACTAAATAAAAAATAAACTATAGTTTAGTATATACTAAATAATATACTGAACTATATATTATTTGATTTTTTGTAGCAAGATTTTCAACTACTGATTAAATTTCCTTAATGGTTATAAGACTATGAAGATTTTCTATCTTTTCTTAAGTCAATTTGACAAGTGATAGAATTCTTGCAATTTCATCTATATTTTCACGTTTATTAATGTAACTTTTTTCATACTATCTCCTTTTTATCTTTTTAATGCCAGCAGAACTTATATCCCATTTTCTATTTCCTCATATTACTTATTTCAGCCTGCTTTCTTTCTCTTAATTTCTCCCCCTTTTCAGGGAGAAAGGGGTAAATTTACCTAAATAGTATTTGCAAATAATATTAATTTTTCAAAAAATTCCCATGTTTTGGCTTTATTGAATTTATTAGGTAGGGCTAGTTTTAGACAAAAAAAAAAAACAGGGAAATTTCGTAAATAGTGGCTTAATAAATATAGAGTTTTATCTCTATTTCACATAAAAGTTCAGAGAGGGCTCTCCAGAGTCAGAACAGAGGTTTAATTTATGAAGATTATAAGGAATCAAGATTTTTCCTTACACCATTTCATCTTTGTCCTTGTGGTCCAAAACAGGAGAAAAATAATTAAGAAGAGAGTAAACAGCGTCTAGTAGCTCTCTTTTAATGAAGATTCCCCAAACTTGCCACAAAGCACGTATGCTAACTTATCATTGAACAAAACCTAGTCCCATAACTATACCTCGATGCAACTGTAGTTATTATTTTGGACTACCATGTGCCCACATAAATATTAAGTATAATATTAACGAAGATAAAGTGGGAATAGATAAAGGGGACAATGAAGAGTCCTGCAACATTGATCTTTACTATCACATATGAAGTTCCTGATTTTACTCTTATTCTCATCTTTCTTTCTACAAAAATTGAGGTTATTCTTCTTTCTTGCTTTCATTGTAAAAGTATCTAATTAATATTCAAAATTGAGACATTGATACAAGTTTTTATTTGCACCTTATAATTAAAGTTCTCTCAGTTATGTGTGAACATGAAATAAATGCTTTCCATCAGCCAAATCCAAATCTTGTGATTTTTTTCAAGTATTATAGTATGATAATTTATTATGCACAGGATAAGAGACTGGTCATTTTGGGAATTTAAGGAATTCTTATTTTCATTTTCCTGCTTTTTCTTTGCATTTTCCAACTTTCTAGAATAAAAATTTGTTGCATTTAAAAGTATTTTTTTTTAGTTTATTTATTTATTTTTAAAAAGAGAGAGTAGGGAGAGGGGCAGAAAAAGATGAGGAGAGAGAATCCCAAGCAGGCTCCATGATATCAGTGCAGAGCCTGATGCAGGGCTTAAATCCATGAACCGTGAGATCATGACATGAGCTGAAACCAAGAGTCAGACACTTAACTGACTGAGCCACACAACTGCTCTAAAATCTGTTGCATTTTAATCATGAAAAAAAATTTAACCAAAAACTAATGAGAATCAGAGATAATTAAGAGGACCAAAACAGAACAACAAATAAAGTGAGCAAGCCAACCAAACAAACATGATAAATATATTTTAAAAACAAAATAAAAATGATTGATAAATACTAGAAAATGTCATGATTAGCTTAAAATAAAAATATTCCATTCAAAATATCTTGATATATTAAAAAATAAAGAAAATCAAACTACTAATGATGTGACTGACTGTAGAAGACATCAGAACATGTTGAAATGTCTCATATGTCCCCATTGCTTCCTGATGACCCTGAATTGTGCCAAATCCATCCTGTGAAAGGAGATAAATCATGGGCCATATTGCATGCGGAAGTCTACAGATCAAACCAAACTAGTCACACTGAGACTGTATGTCTCATCACATTGCTAATAGAAATCCTGAATAATAGCCACCTAATTGAATCTCCTTAGTGTGTTTACTCACACAGAAAATTAGCAAATCCCATTTACTGAAGTCATTAATATACACTCATCCAACACCTAATCAATGACAATCTTCTCTTCCTAGATGAGGTAATACACCTCTTAAGTTAGAATTCCATTTCCTAAAGTACTCTACATCCTTTGTCATTATTGACCAATCTAAATATTTGGTATTATAACCTGCAGAACATCCTGGGACCTGCACTCAGAAACTTCTAAGAATTTATAAAGCGATCACATATTTTCTAGGGAATACAAATCAAATAGCAACTGGTTTTTAGAAAAGTAAAACAAACTTGGAAACTATTTTTAAAAATGTGAATTTGATTTTATATCTTGATAATGGGAAAACACTGTTAAAATTTGTGAAAGAGAATATTATAAAAATTAGCCTGATTTTTTAGAGACAAGTTCTTAGCATATTGACAGGAAAAATTATTTCTCAAGACATTGGACCAGTTAGACCTATATGCCTTGATATCTGTATTTTTCTTAAAGACAGACAAACTAGAAAAATATATTCTTGCCATCCCCATTGCCTCATGGCTTCTGCCTACTGTTGTGCTTCCCCGTCTTTTCAGCACCTGCTTTTACTGCTAACATCCTCAATTTTCTTCATTAACTCTCAATTAAACTTCTTGAGATAATCCAGGGGTCACATAGAATCAAAGCTCCTTGCCCAGCCTATTACTGTGTTTTCCTTACAACAATATCCATATCCAATTCCATCACTTGTGAATAGATCTGAGGTCATGCCGTACCAGTGAGGCAACTTATAATTAAAGAACTGCCTAGAGATGATTCCCTCATTAGGAAATGTGCTTGTCTCTTCGGAAGGAAACTGGGAGCATGGCGGCCATTCTGAGGCTGGTCGTGCCTAGTATGCATATGTGATCAAAGGGCAGTATTCCTTAAAGGAGAAATTATTATGTTAGGCAAAAGCCAGTCAAATGGCAGTCTTCCTTCACAGAAATCCTCATAAATAGGCATGACTCCCTTGAAATAAAGGAATACCTATTATTCTGGCCCATAGCTTTGGGTCTGTGTACTAAGAAAGAGGGATTTTTAGGGAATTCTTTAGTTTTTAAATTATTAAATGTTTTATTTATTTTTGAGAGAGAGAGAGAGAGAGAGAGAGAGAGAGAGACAGACGGGGGGAGGGACAGAGAAAGAGGGAGACACAGAATCTGAAGCAGGCTTCAGGATCTGAGTTGTCAGCACAGAGCCCAACGCGGGGCTCGGGCTCGTGAACCATGAGATCATGACCTGAGCCAAAGTCGGACGCTTAACTGACTGAGCCATCCAGGCGCCCTGGGAGTTTTAGGGGATTCTGACAAAAGAGTTATATGGGCTTTCTTCCTCTGTCCACAGACAGATATTTTTTTTACTTTCAGAATGTGTTAATAAGTGTAATGATGAAATATGGACAGTTCTTAACATCCATATTTTCCCCTCTGCAGTGTGGGATTAGCTTGTGGAAGAGACAAAGCTAATATCAATTAAATACGAACAAATTTTCTTTCATTTATCTTGTAGATCTAGAATGGCAAATACACGTCATATCTTAGATAAGAACAACTGTTTGATAGTGACCGTCTAAAGTCCTGAGTAGAGAAGAATCCTGAGGTCTTAACTGTGATTAGTGGGTAAGAAGGTGATGATTTTTAGCAAGGTGTGTCATGAGAGCACAAGGAGAGAGTTGCAGTATACATGTCTGATTTGACATCACTGATCTAGATGCTTCTTTGTTATGTGAAAAAAGAGAGCAGCAAGTTAGCCAAAGATCATTGGATTTGGAGTAATATTTTTGTCTGAATGTTGACTCCATAACTTTATTTTTCACATTTTATTTTTAAAATTTTAAAATATTTACTGCAATAAAATTTTTTCTAATTTAATTTTTTAAAATATTTAATGAGCAGCTACTATGCATCAGTTACTATTTAGGTAATGATACAAAATGCTGAGCAAAAGAACACATGGGCCATGCCTTATAACATAACTAAAATAATAATCACAAAAATAAGTATATACTACAACTTTAGACAACCATTGGGAAGGAGAGGTACGGATGTCATAAAAGTTTACATTGAGGAGATATAGGCACTTACCTACAGTGTGACCCTGGACAAGTTACTTAACCTCTCTATGAGCCTGCACAAAATAAAGCTAACAATATGTTAGGGATTTGTAAAAATGGCAATATATCTATTATTTATATAATACATATGTGTATAAGTTATATTATACAGAAGTGTATAAATTATAGATTTATAATTTATATTATTATGACAACAAATGATTTATAGAATATACACATGTCCACTGAAATATCCCATTTAATAATTGTATATGAAGTAGTATATTAGTTCTTGTGAATATATGTAAACATCCTACTACTTCTGCTGAATGAACATATTCTATATACTCTTCATAATCAATGTTAGCAGTTCAGGTGGACAAAGAGAACTGGTATAGTCCCAGGAAGAATAGTACCTTTACCAAGAAAAGGAAAGAATAATCAGCACTGAGGATCACGCAAAATAACTAGGTAGAAAGAGAATCCAATAGTGTGTTGCAAGATCGTGGACTAGCGCAAGATACCAAGAGGATGCCCTTCCTCCTGGAAGATGAGGGATTTGTTTGACCCTACAGGATATGATCAAAATGCATTAATAATGAAAAAATGACTAAGAAGGGACATCCAGCCATCAAACTTTATTGAACATAGCAGTACAATGGGGACATGGTGGCAAAGAAGTTAAAGACAGGAGCAAGTAGAGACCCTTCTCGTAACCTGGGGAGCCTTAACCATGAGAGTACAGACTTTGGAGGCAGACATCACAGGTTCTAATCTTAACTTTGCTAATAGCCATATGTGTACCTTTGGGGAGATTATTAATCTCTCTATGCCTCAGATTCTCACCTGTAAAAACAGGAAACATAATAGTACTTCTCTCATTGGGTTAAATGAAATAATATAGATCATAGAAGTGCTTATATAAACATTAGTTTTTGTTATTATTATTACATTTATATTGAGTCCTTTTTTTTTTTTTTAGTTTATTTATTTATTTTGAGGAGGTGGAGCAGAGAGAGAGGGAGAGAAAGAATCCCAAGCAGGATTCGCAGTGTCAGTGCAGAGCCAGGTGCAGAGCTCAACCCTATGACCATGAGATCATGACCTGAGCCTAAACCAAGAGTCGGATGATTAACTGACTGAGACACCCAGGCACTCCTATAGAGTCCTTTGGATGAAAGCACCAAAATGAGAATAAAGAAGGATATTCAATGAGAAATCTAAGCTGCTTCCACCTGTGATTTCTAGTCATCAATTAAAATAAAAATTATAGAAGCTAGGAATGTTTTCAGCTGTAGGTAACAGCATACCTGTTATCAGCATAAGTAACAGTAACCATGGCTTAATAAATGAAGATGTTCAATTACCTCGTATGTATTAAGAAGAATAGTGGTAAGTGGTAATGGTAAGGTAAGTGGTAAAGGTTTGATGTAGGACCTCAAAATTTCACCAAAGGCCAACTAGTCTTATTCTTTTCATCTACCATTCTGAGATTATTGGCTTTCTTCCTCATGATCACAAGATAGCTGCCACATCTACAAACAAAATCCCCTAAGTGGAATGAAGTTTTCATCACTAGGAGCCAAATAGATTTCCAGTCTATACAAAATTGAAATTCTGTTAAAAAGGAAGGAGGCATGGTTCCTGGGCAGGCCACTAACAATGTCTACATCAATCTTCATGATTTAGAAATGTTCTCAGTTGTAATTTCAAAGGCAATTGAAATCATCACCTGTAGCAGTTGAAAATATATATAATATTTAGATACAAAGATCATGAGATATCTGGATGAAAGAAGACACAAGAGCTGTCAGTGCTTTAGGCAAGTTTTTGACAGTGAATTTTAAGTGTAATTGTGTGCATAAAAACATAGATTTATTTAAAGAAATGCAAATGAAACACCTGGAATAACTGAAAATAATATAGCTGTGTTTCTTATATTATCACTTCCCATTGTATATATTATATGACTTATCAAAAAATGTTTTGAACTGATATTTAAACCTGGATCTCCCTCTAAAAAACAGATCTCCTTTTGCTGTCTTTTTACACAGCAAAATTCTGGAAAGAGTTGACTCTCCTTGTTCTCTGCACTTCTGCTCATGCTATTCTATCTTGAACACTCTCCAGTAAGACTCTTATCAGCATTGCTCCATCTAATCTCTTTTCAAGATCATCAATTACCTGTATGCTGCCAAATGCAATGGTCACTCAGTATCTGACACAGGCCGTCATTTCCACCTTTATTACTTTCTTCACCTCTCAATATTCTGGGTGTTCTTGTTGGTCCTCCTTTACTAGATCTTCTTTACCTTCCCAAATTTTGAATGTTGGAGAGCCTCCTTAGTACCATGTTAAGATCAGTCCTTTAGACCCCTTTTCTTCTTTAATCATATACATTCTCTAAATGCTACATCCAGGCCCTTTGGATGTAAATATTATCTCTGATGTCAAACACTTCAAAAATGAAATCTCCATTCAAAACTTTTCACCTGAAATCTGGAATCATATGTGCCCAGCAGGCATCTGAAACTTAGCGTATATCCCAAACTATATTCCTGACTCCTTCTCCCCCCCATGAAAACTTGCTTCTTACATGTGTTTTCCCTAGATCAGTATTTGATCTTACACTTCACCCAGCTGCTCAGGCTTCTAAACTTTGAAATCACTCTTTACTCCTCTCTTTCTTTACTGTCCCTCAGCCAATCAACTGGTGAATCTTACAGGCTTTATGTTCCAAATATATTTTGACTATGGCCACTTGTTATCACCTTCATCTTGTCACCTTACTCCGAACCACTGTTTCTTGTCATTGCTATAACGAGTCTTCTTACTCCCACCTTCCTCTCTACATTCTATTCACACACAAGAGCCAACATAATTATTTTTAAACATAAACCAGATCATATCACTTCTTTGCTCAAAACCCTCCAATAGCTTCTGATCTCCCTCTGAGTAAATTCTAAGCCCTTTCAGTAGCCTCTACAGCCCTCTGTGACCTCCTCCATCTCCTTTTCCTCCACTCTATACTGTGCTCACTACATTCCAGTTACTCTGGTCTCCTCACACTTCCTGAGTGTTCCAGGGATGCTCCTGCTCCCTCTGGTTGGCATATTCTTTCTCCGATGACCACATGGCTTGTCTCTCCATGTTCCTTTTCAAATACTTCCCATCAGAAAGGTCTTCCTTAACCACCTCTTTAAAACACTATTTCTTACTCCTGTCCCTCTCTACTGTTTCCCACAGTCAATGTAACCAAGGACACATGTATTTGTTTGCTTGTTGTCTGTGTTCTCCCACTAGAATGTTTGCAACACTAAATCAGCGACCAAGTCTGCTGTTTACTGCAGTGGCCAGGACATGGAAGTGCCTGGCTCCTAGTAAGTTCAAGTGTATGTATTTAAGGTATGAGTGAATCAATGAATGGCTATCTGCTGAGTAATAATTATATATTTTTATAACTATATAAACCTCATATAATTTTTGAGACTGTTTTCACTCTTGTAAGTTAGTGTTTTCAACAGGCTCCTTTCTTTTAAGCAGGTAATGGGAATAACATTTTGTTTTATGATATATAGAGACTTTAAAGAATAAATCTTATCTTGTAAATTCCATTATCTTTTTGTGTTGTATTTTTAACAAAATTGCTTCATATATTAGTGCCTTCTATTAACTGTTGACACTAATGTTTTATTTGTTTAAAAAGATCACGTTGAAATCATGATATTATGAAAGAGATTATCTTTGCTATTTGGGGGCCATTTTCATATAGCTCAACATTTTAATAATCTAACTGAAAATCATCCCAAGATCGAACACTGTGAGTTTTCTGAATATACCAATTAACACCTTGAAAACGCAAGGCACTTCTTATTTCCATTAGGCTTGACACTATTACGTAATTTGTTCCTGTTTTATGTAAAATATTTTGATGAACTTGTTTTAGCACATCCTCATTAATATTGCAGCCCTTATACAGATGTTAATAGTTCTAGAAACACACACACATAAACGCACATGGTAATGTCTAAATATGTTCATTAATAGGTATCTTTAGAAAATGATGAAAAGCTAATTGCAAACAAAGCTATTGTTTTCTGGCTACTAATAATTTCTCACATATACTAATAAAAATCACCAAAGTTAATCAAATGTGAGAAAACATTAAAATTTTGCTTCAAATGTGTCTCATATCTTCCCTCCTCTCTGCACTCTCCCAGTTACCCTCCATTACCTACATTTTGGCTGTACCTGCCTTCCAATAAGAATCCTTTTTTTTTTTTATCCTAATGGGATGGATTGAAATCATTCTACAACATGTCTACGTTTCTATTTATGGAACATACTCTCCATATATTGTGCATCTTTCTCCCACCCCTTCTCACTGTGCTCCAGTCTCCTTTATTCTTCTTTAATCCATTGACTTCAACAGTCTTGCTATTGCCTGGGACTCAGTGATTACATTCTCTGCTGGTTGTCTTCTCACATATCTCATTATTGCTTGGAAATAATATAATGTTAATGTTTCTTTTTCTCAGTCTCTGTCCTTTGTTATTCTATTTACTTTCTTCTCAGGTGATTCCACCTTAGTCATTTGCATGATGGTAGGAAATAACTATAACATTTGGACCTGGATAGCTAACTGATTTCATCCTGGTGACAAATGACAAACTGAAATTCAACATCACTAAAATGATTAAGAACACCATTTTCTCTTTTAAGTCTTCTCCATTTTCATTTTTCTCATCTGCATTACTCATTCCCTTCTATACTCCTCCAGCTTATGAGTCTGGTGTAATATCCTCGTTTTTTCCCCCTTAGTCTTCAAAATTATAGCTTATAAATTAGTTACGAATAACTGCTTACAAATAACAGAATTTCTTTAAAATATACTAGTTTTCAGTTACAAATTTTGCTGTTCCAATCGAAACATTATTTAGAAATATTTAGAACGCGAAATTATTTAGAACACCATAACTACAAATAAAACATTATGATATTGTAGGAAAAAATTAGCCTTATTATTACACTATCAAGACAGGTCAGTCCAAAATAGAAATTTAAAATCCTATTGATGTGTTTTCTCCCTTAGTTCTAGAATCTATGCTTTCCTTTTATCTTATATCAACTAAAAACGTGTTTTCATATAAACTTTCATAATTACCTGTTTATTCAGTGGGTTTTTAAGCTTGTTCACTAATTTCTCTCAGTTGTATCGTGTTTAGAGTTTGAAATACACATTTATACCCTTAAAAGTGTTAGACAGCACTAGGAGATGAACATCGTAATGCTCCATATATAGATGAGTACACGGGGGCTCTGAGAGGTTGATTTTCTTGTTTACATCATATATTTTAGAAAGGGCAACAGAGAAAACAGGTGTTCCAACCGCTGGACAATCGCTCGCTTTGACCATCCCACAGATGTCTCCAGATTAGAACATTCATAAAAATACACATAAAAACATTCTCTTGGTCATTCAGGGACTAAGTGTTCTACGGTGCCATGACAAATAAACCAATAATGTATTTTATTTCTCTCAATATATAAGCAGGTACTTGTATAGCTCCAATTTGCTTTGTGGCATGTGTGGTTTGAGTTTGCCCCCCTCAAATGTTTAGTAGCCTTGTCTTTATATTTCCAGGCAGAGAGATGTTAGGGAATGTTTAGGGACCCCAGTGATCACATTCAAATTTTTTTATCAATTAGATGATCAGGTTGAATTCTATAAATTTAATATAGAAACAAAAAGATAAGCTGAAGCACCTTCGGGCTTGTCACTTTACCTTGCTGGACCTCAACTTCCCCCTCTAAAAAGATGAAGGAGATAGACTCATTAATAATAATAATAATATAAGGATAATAGTGAAATCTCTAATGAATTGAGGGCCAAGTACTATGTTGAATTCTTACGTTCATTGTCTCATTTAGCATTCACAAAAACCCCTTGAAGAGGAGACTATTATTATCTCCATTTTACAGATAGTGAAATGAAGTCTCAGTCTGCTTCCTAAGGCGATAAGGCTGATGAGTGACAGTGGGATTTGGACTTTGGCCTGTTCTATACCAAGGTCTGCACTCACAACTCCTGGCAGTGAGGCCTCTCACTGCAACACCACCACCATGATTTCTGAGGTCCCCCACAGCAATGGTAGTTTATTATTTGTTTCTATTAAACAGATTTGGAATTATTTCCTGTTTTCTCATTATTCATTGAAGCATTCGGGACTTGTTTCCTTAATTATGAATCAATATTTGTTGTTTAACTTAAGCAAGTAAGCAAGGGACAAATGGAAAGTCATCAGTAGTTCTTAAATTGATGTTGGATATTGCTAAATTAAGAAAGCTCATCATTCAAGGAGAACTTTGTTAATAAAATTTCAATTAAAGCAAAATCCCATAGTTCTAATAGCAGCAATGAAAAATATATTCCTGACAGCTTTTTCTCATTTAGAACATTACATTTGGATAATCTTTTAACTATGGATATTTGTAATTGTTGCAATTGCAAGTTCTCATTTTCTCAAGTTTAAAATTCACATATTTATTATTATTTTTAGTAAAGAACATTGATCTTATATTAACATGTAATCATAAAGATCTCACAAGTCAAACCACATCAAATAATTTTCAATATATATTTAAATGGAAAGAAAGCTATGTTTTCAAAAGTATTTGGGATTGTTATTTTTCTTGCTGGAATGGACACAGAGATAATAGTAAACAGAAGTAATATCTTATTTGTCCTTTGTTTCTAAATAACTAAAAGTTAGACTCAGGGGGACACTAATTCTAGTTTTAACTACAAAGTCATTTCTTATTCTGAAAGCAATCTTTATTTTTATACACTTTGATGTATTTACAATTAAAATTTTGCTATTAAAAAAGAAATAAATTCAAAATTCAAGGAAATAATTTGATCTGTTTAGATAGACCAGTAAAATTTTTGCTTTAAAATAAACTTGACTATGTACATACGTTACACAGACAAGGGAAACAGTCAAGACATTAAAAAAAAAAACAAACAACTAATACACGTTACAATTAGGGTTTGGAAATTATTAAATTATTTTAAAGCTAAAAAGGAGTAGGTAATTCTGACTAATAATTAGAGTTTCAGTTTACAAATCAAGAAAACATAAAATAGTAAAAATATTAACTAAATCTACAAGCTAATAATTTAGGGTTTAAATTTGTTTAGGGCTTAAATTTATTTTTATTCACAGTATCTTTTGAAGACCTTATGTTCTGTTGATATTTAAGAACAATCCTCAATAATAAATAAAAAAATAATCCGTCCCATGAAATATGTATTGCTCTTAATATATATATTCATGTCATACCCTCCTTAAACTCAATGCAAAGTATCCCTAACGTTAGCTGGCTGGAAAAATAACATAATGCTTATAGCAAATGTTAGTTCTGTTCAGGAGAAAGAGATAATTATGTTTCCAAATATACAGGTCTTCCACAGTTTCCTATTATTGTGAAGCCCCATCCATTAGGTTCTGGAGTCATTGTTTATCACCGACTTAGGCCTTGCTATAAATCTCCATCTGGTTTTCTGCCTTTTGAAAAAGCCCACATATGAATCTTAGCAATCTTTGGCTGCTTTAGTACTAGACTCAAACTAGATGTGAAGGTATCTTGCCCCCTCTCCCCTGGGTGCTACTCTAATTACTTTGTCTCCTTGTTAAGACCCCAAAGTAATGTAAATCCAAGTCAAGCCTACACAGAGCTTCCACCCACACACCACTGAGCCTCCATGCCTGCCCTAAAAGGGTACCCGTCAGAAAATGGTAATGGAAAGGAAATGTGTACAGAAATAGGAAAGTTATCTAAGAAACAGAGAGGGTCAATAGTAGCAGCCTCAATTCTGAAACCTTTTGAGAAGGACTCCTTGGGGGAAGAAATGTGAGCACGGGGGACAATTAAAAGGTGAAAACCAAAAGTTACAGACTCCAGGGATATCAGAGAACGAAGCAGAGGAGAGAAGACAAGCATCTTAACTATCAAATAGTACCCGATAGTTAAGAGAGGGCCCTCAGAAACCATCAACTGTAGTATAGACTCCATTTGGCTCTTTGTTGAAGGACATTCCCAGTCTTCTCTTCCATCTTTCTGACATAACTCAATCCTATTCTCCACAAATATAATTTTTAATAGAATATAATAAGTATGGATCCCAAATGAGAAGGTATTTCTACAACTGGAAAAAGGGTGAATTTTTTTGTGTGAAATACAGCAGCCTCCTTTTATCCATGGGGGACACATAACAAGACCCCCAGTGGATGCCTTAAAATTGCAGGTACCCTAAAAATACTGTATGTATTCCTATACATACCTATGATAAAATTTACTTTATAAATTAGGCACGGTAATAGATTTGCACCAATAACTAATAATAAAATGGAATAATTATAACAATATACTGCAATAAAAGCTATGTGTCATCTGTGTACTGTACTTCCCCTCCTTCTTCTTGTGATGATGTGAGATGGTAAAATGCCCGTGTGAGGCCTGGATGACGAGATGAAGAGAGGTGAATGACGTAGGGAATGTGACCGCAGAAAGTGAAACTGCACATAAGGGGGACTACTATATTATGTAGCGCTTAATCAAATGATGTAGTCTAATCAAAAACTGAATAAAATATTTTGAGGACCTACGACAGCAACAGTCTTTTTCATCTTTACAAAATGGAATTCATTCCAACAGGCTCGATTCATTAAAACAGATTAAAATTTGCGTTTGTCTCTGTTGACCTTCATCTTTGAATGAGGCTTTACAAGCTTTTCCAATAAATTTCTCCTAAGATTTTTGATATCAGTTGCAATTTCTAGGAATTAATTTTAAAAAAGGTACTTTGATAGAGTCATAAACAGAAATTGAAAAAGTCCTATTTCCTCTTCTTTCAGGACATTTATGCAATGAATGGGATAAGCGCCGAGAACCAGAATTTAGAATGAGGTCTCATGCCTGCAATTTTCTGGCTGTTTGACCCCAGGCATGTCACTTAAGCTTTCTCCCTCTCAGCTTCCTCAACTGGAGAAAGAAGATAATGATGCTTGCCAATAAAAAATAAATAACATAAAAACGGTTAACAAACACATAAAATATTCAATTTAATTAGTAATCAAATAAATACAATTCAAATATTTGTTGAATTAGCAAGGATCTCCCACATACCCAGTGCTGGCAAAAGCTAAGTGAGACAGGCACTTTCACACTTTGTTGGAAGCAAAATGTCAGCATGTACCATGGACCTTAAAAATGCTCTTGTAATTTGACTCAGTAAATCTCTTTCTAGGAATCTAGCTCAAGAACACCATTGGAAAAACACAGACTACATTTTATTCACAAAGACAATTATAGAAAGTCTTTAAAACAGTAGAAAGTTTGAATCTTTCTAAATATTTGGAGGAAACCCAACAATAAAACTGACCATAAATAAGGTGCATATGCCAAGCAACCTTAGAATATATATATATATATATATATATATATATATAGATATATATAGATAGATAGATAGATAAGTGCATGTAGGTGGGTTAGAAATCCATTTTAGCTTGTCTCAGTGGCTCATCAGGTGCCAAATATGAAATAAGCTTATATTTCTTTGTACTATCATAACCCCAGTCCCCATTGGTGCATTTGTCAAAAGTCTGCCTTGCTCACAACATTTCTAGCAGCTGTTCTGGGAGTTTCTGAGGCCACTAACTCGCACATGCTTGCAAGTGAAACCCTTCGCTTCTTCCTGGGCTCCCTACCCACAGCTGCAGCTGACTAGTGGTCACCCCTGAAGTGCCCCCTCTAGCCCTATGAAGGAGACACTGGGTCCTATGGCCCTCCAACAGAACTGAGAAGAACTGTGACATTTATTAAGCCTCTCTGAAAGCTTGGGCACAAACGAAGTATAGCAGAAAAGGTGGCAATTACTATTACTGGGAGGGGCCAACCTGAGTGTCCCAAATCCAGCTCTAAGGACCTATCGGGCTGCCATTAGGATTGATATGTTGAGAGACCCTAGTCCTTCATGACAGGACTCTTCATCCCTCAGAAGTGAAGTGTAACCCAGGCCCATTACACACGTGCTCACACCCCAGGAGAGAAGATGCTATCCTTCGTGTCCCAGGTTCATTGGGAGAAAATTTATCTGCATTTTTGGCGACCTTATTCTCTACCAGTGTGACCTGTCTGACTTCTTTAGCTAGGACCAGACCTCGCAGCCCATTTCTCAAAGTTTGGGTTACTTAATCTGAAATAACACCAACAGTTCAGCCCACACAATGCTATGCAAGCTTATTTCTATACACTGTTTGGAGAGGTAAATAAAATATTTAGCTTGAATATCCTTCTCAGTATAGTCCAAATCCTGATTTCCAACCAGCCAATTCTTAGACAAAATTCTTAGACAAAACATGGGTTAAGCCAGAGTCTAAGGCAGTTAGTTTGGCAAACTAACTTCACTGGCCAAATCTGGTCAGCTGCTTATTTTGTAAAGCTTTATGCAAACATAACCATGCCCATCATTCACATATTGTCTATGGGTGCTTATGTGCCACAATGGCAGAGTCAAGTAGTTGCAACAAAGGCCAAACAGCCTGCAAAGGCTTAAAATATTTACTCTCTGGCCCTTTGAAGAAAACATTTTCCAACATTTCCTGATCTAAGGTCAGTAAATATATCCAGATGTTAGAAAGCTAGCTCCCCTGGTTAAAAAAGCCAGGGCAACTAAATTGAGCCTATTCCATAAAACTATAGACCCAATAAAAGAGGAATCTAGAAGGAGCAAGTTAAAAGAAGATGAAATAGGAGATTGAGCAGCTCACCCTGTGAATATCCGCTCACTGCACAGGATCACATGGTGGACTGACTGCTGGACCAAACCTCGTTGCAAAAGGTGGGAGTATCCTGTTCTGCAAACCTCATTCTGTTCTCTTCCACACTGATAGTCAGGAGAAAGAAAGGACTTTCTGAATGCCACTAGCACGAAGCTGTCTTAAGACTGGGGATGATTTGGAGGAAAACCAAGTGTCCTAGGATCCAGAGTGCTTAATACATGACTCTTATCTACACCCAGCCTGTATAGTGGCCCTAGTCCAGAGCAGCCTACAGGGTATGTTTTAGCTTTCCCTCTCTAATGACTGCAATGGGCCTCTGGGCACGGGCTCCATGGTGACATCTTACCAGGCCAAGCACTGTACACAAAGTGGTGTATACAAAGTATATTGAAGTATATTTTTCAGAAATCAATTTAATTCATACTTTGATACCTCCCTCTGCCTTTTCCCAGAGATCGTCTCTGTAAAGGGATTACAAAGACCTAGATCCCCAACTACTGATACACAGTTAGCAACTCACTCATCTCATTTCTATCTGCAAATTTCCTACATTTCCATGTCGACCTCTGCTATTTTTCTCAACTCTCAGCCATAAAAGACACATTCTGTTTCCCCTCTGTTGGAGAACTAGAAAGTTTGTGAGGCCATCTGGGGTCTGTGTCCCTAAACACATCATAGAAACTGTTGCTTGGGACTTGCATATACCCAGGGATCCACTAAAAATCAATCAAGAAAGATTTCCTCTTCTCTCAGAGCCCACTAATCCTTCAGGAGGTTGTGTTCCTACATGCACTCCCTAAGCAGGAAGGGCCACTTCTCGCACACAGCCTCCTGGTATCTCAGAACCCTTTGATTCCCTCCCAAGCGACCCATCCCTCTAGTCAAATGTAATTTTTCCCTTAAGTTTGGGAGCAGAAAGACTAGGCCTGATTCATCATATTTTCTTCTCAAATCTATTGTTTGCTACCCTTAGTCCTTTCTACTACTTGCAGGGCCTGAGCTCTCGAAACCTAAAAGCTGGAAATAGCTCCTCCTCTACTGCTCTGCTGTTTCTTGCCAATACATCTTCTCCCAGAGCAATGAGTTCAGAATAGCCTCTTGCCTTGATTGGCTATAGAGGAACAAAAGGGAACAGCAAGTGCCAGAAGATACTAGTTAAAATTTGGTTTGTATTTCAAAAAAATAATCCCACTGAAACCAGTTACTCAAGTTCTCCCTCTCTTAGCAATGAAATATGCCATAGATTATAGGCCAAGAATTAATGTCAGTTACAACCTGTTTATTATGCACATATATAATTCCCCCCCAACACACTCACATACTTAAAACACATGGGGGACATTTCACCATATACATAGGAGATCAAAGTTTATCTATCTGTATCAAGACACATTAATATCAAGATATATACCAAAATTTTAGATATATAAATACATAAGTTTTATTATGAATAGGTTTTAAAAAAAGGAAAGGAAGACATTGGCAAAGGACACAAAAGAGTAATGTACAAGAGAAAAAAATACAAGTGGCATATATAAATGTGTATCAAGGGGCACTTGTGTGGCTCACTTGGTTAAGCATCTAACTCTTGATTTTGGTTCAGGTCATGACCTCACAGTCATGAGATGAGGTCCATGCTACGTGTGATGCCTGTTTAAGATTATCTCTCTCTATTTCTCTCTCCCTCCTCTACTTGCATGCACGTTGACATATGTGCTCTTTTTTTCTCTCTCTCTCTCAAAAAAATGTGTATCAAAAAATTAAAACAGAGATAGAATCACCTAGAGACATTATTGGGAACACAATCCTAGATCCTACCCTGGTGTACAGATACAAAATTTTGAAGGAGAACTTGGGAATCTGCATTTTTAGTTAAACATGCAGAAAAATTTCTAGAGGCTAACAAGACTTTGGGCTCATTGGTATTGAAGAAAGTATCCTGGTTCAGAGATAGTCATCTGACTAAAGTAGGGTGACAAATAATCTTAATTAGGAAGCCCAACCTTAAATTCTCTAAAGTAGTCATCAGTATACCTACAGAAAGCAAAATCACCACCACACCAACAACAGCAACGACAACAACAATAACCACATCTGAATATGGTATCCTACTGAGAGGTTATCTCCCATCCAAGATTCCAATGCATTTTCCTGTAATAGGTATCTTATTTTCTACTTATACCACAGTTTTTCCTAAAACTATTTTTAAAATAAAAATTTTACTGCTACTTTTCAATTTCAAATATTTGTATGCCTGTATAGCCCCTTTATCTAAGATTTCTTTTGCTTCAACTTTGAAAGGAGAGCTACTCAGTTACTGGTTTTCAGGTCTTTGGGCTTGTACACAATGCCTTAATTAATTTATAGAATTCCACTGATAGCACAGAAATTACAGCAGTTGCCTAAATGAACATATGCCTCATATGAAACTCAAATATGTGTTCAGTGGGTCCTGTTACTTGGTGCTACCTAGATGCATTCAAAGTGGGTAACACAGTGATGGCAATGCATAGGCACAAGTGAGCCAAACATAACCTAAATGAAAATTCTCCGGAAACACATTTGTTCAAATGTGCTCTGTGGTAACAATCGCATTTTCATTTATTAACCAAATGTAAACAAGATATGCTATAAAGGAAAAGAAAATGAGAAACAGTTATACCATCACAAAATGATTCTATTTAGAATTCTGCCATCATCTCTTGGCAGAAATATCTTGTTGGCTTCATTTTGGAGCAGATTGCTTTGAATTGTTTCACCCATTCCAAAATGTGGGTGCCAGGCTCTATAGCTAGTACATTAATGTCATTGTTTGTTAACTGACCAGAAAACAAAAAAAAATCACATTCTAGTAAACTATGTTATTAGATCAGCTCTTGCCCCTAAATCATAATTGGAAAACCTTTATAAAAGTCTGTAGGAAAGTTCTGGTATGGAAGATAATAGCGTTTGCAGGTATACTCTGTAGCATCCTTCCTAAGCTGCTTTGCATCCAAATAATACTCATTCCCTTTTCCTCTGCTCAAGTAACACTTCCAAAAATTCCTCTATTAATGTGCCGGTTGTGTTGTATTATAATCATCTGTTTAGATGTCTGTCTCAGTTCCTCAATCATGAGCAACTTAAAAAAAGCCATCTCTGGCATTATCGCTTCTAACACAATATAGCCTAATAAGTGTTAGCTAAGTAAATGAGTAATTTCATAAAACCATGCTTATATAGTTAAGTCTAGCCAGGCTGTGTAAAAATGATGGAACAAGTCACCTTATTCCATGTGTAAAATGGACAATATCAATAGCATATGCTAATTCTTATCAGGTATAAAGTTAACACTTTAGTGCAGAATCTGCACAGTGCAGACACTCACTAAACACTAGCAGTTGATTTGTTCTTCCACTTGTACATGGTGAAGGAGTTCTGTGTAAAGTCTTACAGAGGCGATCCTGATGTGACCGGTTCAGATGAGCCTCTATGGAAGCCCAATTTAGCCCTTCTTTATTCACCATAAAAAATCACCTCTTATCAAAAGCAGCTGTAAGGAATGTAGATTTTTCCTCATGATTTTTTCCACTGTGCTTCTCTGCCTTCCAGGTTCTACTGAATGTCCTGGGAGGATTTAAATGTACAGCCCACATCAATCAGCTTAATTATCATTACATTCCACACTTCCATTCTTCCCTAAATTATTCTGCTACCCTACTATCCAGGGTCCCTGTCACTTTCTCTGACCTTCCACCAGCCCATGGCCTTCTCTTCTGCAAACTAGGACCTCCCTAGGGCTTTGCACACAGATCTTCCCAGTCATATGCACAGCCCTATACCCAGACTACTCTTTGACAGCTTTTCTCTTGTATGACCAGACCACAATGGACAGGTCACCTTTCAAGTAAATATTGACACCTCGTTATGTCTAAAATTTTTATTAAATAGCAATTAGTTAAAATAAAGTTGATGATAGGTAGAAAGGAACTCACTTCTGGTATTTGGAGATTCTAAATAAAAAGTTATTAAAAATTTAGCAAAAAACTTCAACAAATTCTAAATATTCAAAAAGGGATTAATATCTATTTTTTAAAAACTTTTTTCTAATTCAAATGATCCCCCAATTCCTGTCTCAGATTCATGACTCTTTTAGACCTCCTCTTTAATAGACTATGGAATAGCTAATATCATAGAAAGAGACACTGACTTCTTCAATTCAAGTCCATTCTTGGGTGCAGTGGTAGATGAAAAAAGAAAGTGATTCGATGTTCACTGATCATCATGAGCGGTGAGAATATGTGTGCCTGTCTTATTTTCATTTGTGTTTTTCCCTCATTTTAAAATTTTCTTTTCAAACTTCTTCGTTTTCTTAACCATTTTGGGGTCAAAGATCTCTTCTACCTATTTATCGTTTTCTTTTGTGACACGCAGTAACTTTCTGCTCTTTTATCCTTCAACTCCTCTTTCCCTGACTCCTTTGAAAGCCCTTTCCCTCCTCCTGCCCCTTATCTGTAAGCAATTCTCCAGTCCAGTCTTTGGACAGTCCCCCTGATGGGAAATCCCAAGAAAATGGATCCAACTGTAGCAGCCCAGTGCCTGGGGAAGTAAGCAGATCTGGAAGGTAAGAGAAGAGAACTGAAAACAGCTCAGTTATTTAGCTTGGTTGTTTCCCTAACCTGTGTGTGCTTACCTGAAAAGATGTTCCTGTCAAAGGAGGAGAAAATAATTGACTGAAGATAGGAAGGTTTGTTATCAAGAGTTATCATAGCATGAAGCATTAAGAGGTAAGTGTTACAAGCAGTAAAAACCAGAAGGCATGAAATGGCAACCTTCAAGAGAAAAATCCTTGCTTATTATAAAATTGTTCTAAGTGCTCCCTGAGTCTTGGAAGTAAATGACTCCAGAATTTCCAGATTCCCCAGAATTAACAGGGACTTATGGCCATTCCCCCTTGCAATTGGACAGAAGGAATCTCTTTGCCAGTAAGTGATGCAAAGCTGTCAGCATATTCTAATTTAAGGGCAATCTGTTATTCCCTCAAAAACAAAATTTATAAGGCAATTAAACACCTTTAAATTGAAGACATGTAATACTGATAGTTTCCTAATAGAGAGAAATTACCTTTTTCTGTCATTGAAACCGTCAAAGCAAAAACTTCACAGGACTAAGTTAAACAGGCAAAGATGACTACGTTCCAGACTATTACAGAAAGAGAGAGGACCAGAGCTCAGTCTGAACTAAACTCTGCTGAAGAAAAGAAGGAGGGGGGAAGAGGAAAACAAGCCATAAGAAACTCTTAAGGAGAACAAACTGAGGGTTGATGGAGGCAGATTGGTGCGGGATGGGCTAAATGGGTGATGGGTGTTAAGGAGGGCACTTGTGATGAGCACTGGGTGTTATGCATAAGTGATTAATCCAACATTACTCTATATGTTAACTAACTAGAATTTAAATAAAAATTTGAAGAAAAAAAAAGCTGGAGAGTTTTTAAGAACTAGGTTGGGGGAATTGCAGGCAACCTGTGTTTGCTAATTGGCTTTACCCAAAAGAAAAGTAACTTCCTCATATCTTCATGTCAGGAGGTAGTTTTACAATCTGGAGCAATGTGCCCAAGGAAGTTAGCCCCTACCCTCCCAGAATATCGGGAGATACCTGATATCTGATAGCCAATGATACAGGCACTATCTTCTGTGATGATTACACTTCAAAGAGATGGTGCCCAGGTCCATGAGAAAGACATTCCTGGTGGTAATACTAGCAAAAGGCAGGGAAAAGATTTATGTGCATTTCAAATTGGGCAGAGAAGGAATTTCCAATTAGTTTTCCAAAGTAAATGCTCTAAGAAAAGAGAGGTCAGGGGCCTAGAGTTGAGCCATCTTGGTCAGAATATTTAGAGGATTTTTTTGACTCTCACTCTGTAAAGAGGATAATTCATTCACTGTTTAAAAGAAGGGTCATTAGAACAATGTCAACCCTATAGCAGTGTCTTCTGGCAATGAAAATCTTAAGGTTATTGTCAATAAAATCACATTCAGAAAATCATTGCCTTCGAATTAATTAAAAAAGAACATGTTTGTTTTAAAAAGGACTACTTAACCTCCAACAATATTTTCAAATTTACATTGGCATTTGTTTTGATTTTGAAATATTCCTAGGGTGACAATGCTGGTTAGTGATGAAAATAATTTAATTGTATTAAATAACTTTGAATAAACAAAATGATTATTTGGGTACGTCTTTAGTCAGTGGTTCAGGGCATTCCTAAGATACCTGAAACAAACGTTCAATTTGGAAGGATGAAAATCCCATTCACTCCTTCTTTGGGCAATAGTTCTCTTTCAACAAATATTTTAAATTTCTGTTATAGACAAAGGATAGTTCTTCATGATTTAATAGATTAAGCAATATGAAATCAGTGCCACACGAGAATGTCAATTCCTGTGGCATTACCAAAACAGGAAAAATCACATCCCCTTAACTAAGTCTCTTTTAGTTCACAAGTACCTTAGTCAAGTATCAAAAGGTTGCACGTAATATAGACTCCCTCAATTTCTTTTAATGAGAAGTATACAACATTAGCAAATATAAATTTATTTTATGAAATCCGCAGCCAGCCCTCAGAAGCAAATAGATCCAGAAAATGGACATTAAAATTACTCTCTCTGTCTCTCTGGATTGACATGGTCTCTTACTCCTACTTCTCTTCTTTCAATTTTTTTCTTTTTCTGCCTAATTGCCTCCTCTCCTTTGTCATGTGTAAGGGCAAACATGGTTGGCCCAGATCTTAATTTGTATACCTTTTCAGTTAAAGAGCTAAAAAAACTGACCCATGTCTCAGAGACCCAAATCCAAATAGGAGAAAGCATCTAAGTTGCCTGAATTGGGCCAGATGTTTATCCTTGTACAAAAAAGAGTTTTGAGATACAATGAAGTCCATCCAATGACTGGACTTTCCAGACAAGGGAAACAGAAGTTAGGACATTAACTCCAAATACGTAACAGAAAACAAAGTAGATGCTAGACTAAGAAGTAAGATTACCATCCTTTATCAATAAACATTCCCGGGAATTGCCTCTTAGCAGGGATTAGGTTCTAAAGTCAGCATACATTGAAAAAAGACTTAAAGACAAAATTGTCTTTGAAATATCTTAAATAGCCTTAAATTCTTCCACACATGTGGTTTTATATATATACCATTGTTATGGAATGCTTTGGTTGCAAATAGCAAATAAGCTTGATTCAATTGCTTAAACAAAAAGAAAGAAATCTTGTCATTTCACAAACAAATGGTCCAGTGTTTGTTAATTCAGTTGTTCAATGACATCATGGCACCAAATTTCTCTTCATCTTCCTGTTTTGCCATTCTTAGCATGTCTGACTCTCCCAAGCTAACACCCTTTGTGCTCACAAATGGCTACAGACCAGGGATATAATCATATAGGAAAATATACAAAGTCTCTTCCTTGTTCATCTAATTTAAGGGGTGATGCAAACTCTCCCAAAGCCCCCTACTCTCGGTTGACCTCCCTCAAGTCTCCATCAGAAATGGGGTAGAACTCACACTAAACAAACCACTAGCCAGAAGAATAGGAGCACTGTAGTAGATTTATAACAATCAGAACTTACCCGGAGTCAATTTGGGCAAAGTTGGACACCATACAGTATCAGGGCTCTTTCAACATGGAAAATTTGACACTCACAAAACTCCTGATTCTGGTCATGTTTTTTTTTTTTTTTTTAGCTCTAATAAATATAAAAGAAAAGAGTGAAAATAAACCTCAAACCCAATGAATTCCAAGATTAACAGTGTTGTGTGTACTATCTTTTGATATCCTGTGACCTGGTGATTTGTAATATTCTTTGAGAACTTCTTGTCTAGGCTATATAGGTAAGGCTCTAAAGCCCAAATGATAATTGAAGAAGTGAGTAAAAGAACTATTTTAATCCAAATGGAAGTGATATGAATAAACAGGCAGCTTGTGGAAAATTCATTTGGATAAAATGAAGGAATTATTTTCACTGGCCCTGTCAGTTAGTTGTGTATCTCACCGAGTCATGTCGCCCTCAGGCCCTGCAGGGGACCCACCTGTGAAGGCTGAGAGTTATGTACTATGCTTCTTCTCTAGGACAACAACAGGTCACATTCTGGCTACTTGAAAGATCCACCTTTTTGTGTCAATTTGCACTAAATTCCCACTAAGCCCTGAGAAACACTCCTCTAGTCCGTAGAAATTCACCTTCAGGCAACAAAAAGTTTTATGTTAAATTTCTGCCCTCATGTTTTACTGTAGATTTGCTGTGTTTTTTTTTTAATGTTTATTTATTTATTTTTGAGAAAGAGAGAGAGAGGGAGAGAAATAGAGAGAGTGGGGGAGGGACAGAGAGAGAGGAAGAGAGAGAATCCCAAGCAGGCTCCACCCTGTCACTGCAGAACCTGACATGGGGCTTGAACTCACAAACCGTGAGATCATGATCTGAGCCAAAATCAAGGGTTGGTTGCTCAACTGACTGAGCCCCAGGAGTCCCTAGATTTTTCTTAGTTGTTTATTGTGCTTAACTGTAATAACCTCTCTGAGAGCAAGTCTTTGATACAGCATTAAGTTTAAAGCCAGAATCATAGCAATCAAGAAATGTCCAGCAAATGAAAGAATACATTTTCTTTCTTACCCATTTCTGCATCTTTACCCAAACCACAATATTCTGTCAGTTGCCTTATAAGTTCATAAATATTTCCAGTAACTGAACAGCACAACGCCTTTGTAAAAATGTTGCACAATACAAGTATCGAATGCTTAATGTTAACATTGAACAATCCTTAGAGAAGGGGAGCAGGGGTCCCTAGTTCTTAACTGTGGGCTGTGCATGACTTCCTTCCAAATAATACGTTATGGGAAGGAGACAGGTTTTAAGTGGAGAAAATTGATAAACACTTCCTCAGCCAGGTGATCAAAGTCAACATCGATCATGAAAATCATGGTGATAGTTTGTTCTTTTATACGATGTGGTAAGAATGGCATGTTACCTCTGTGGTCTTCCTCTCCAAAACACATAATCCTATGCTAGTTGTGAGAAAAATGCCAGTAAATCCCAACTGAGGGACATTCTACAAATTACGGGACCGATAATTCTCAAAACCACTGCAGTCATCAAAAAACAAGAAAAGTCTGAGAAATTGTGGGAGCTGAGAAGAGCCTAAGGAGACAATGACTAAATGTCACATGATGTTCTCCGTGGAACAGAAAAAGGATTGGTAAAAAGGAAATCTGAATCAAGTATGGACTTTATTTAATAATCATGTATCAATATTGGTTCACAAATTGTAACAAATGTACCATACTAATACTATAAGTAGTTACTAAAAGGAAAACAGTGTGGGCTCTATGGGACCTCTATACTATTGTAATTTCTCTATGAAAATGGTTTTTCTGTTTTAAAAAGAAAGGATCCTTACCTCACATTCATCTGGACTGGAGAGGGGAGAAATGCAATCATCAAACATCTAACGATGCCTTTGTATAGATTACTCCTCCCCACTCCACCCCAGGGGAGAAATGAATCAACACCTGTGATCCAACAAAGCGACAGCACATGCCTTCTTCATGGGGAGAGTGACTAAAGTGTGTGGCTGGAGTCCAGGACTGTTAATCTAGTGTAGGCTGCTGCACGTGGCTGTGAGAGGAGAGCTCCCTGTCAGCAGGTGCCCTCTCCCACACTGCCTGTCCTAGCAGCACCAAAATACTGTTGGTTTTTTTTTTTTTCTTTCAGAGAGTCTGCCACAGACTTTAACCCCCTAAAAGATCACACTTTCGTACTTTCATCAATGACTTTGAACTCAGCTAATTTTTGTACTTTATGATTAACCATCCAGAAAGGACCTGTCCTTGCTCCTAGATTTTTATTTTACACGTCAAATCCTCAAATACTTGGGTTTATACTGGCTGACCTGCTCAAGTTTCTTATTTCCCAGAATTGTTATGCTGCGAGATTCTTCCTCCTTTGCAATGGTCCGTCTCTTCACTGAGTTATCCTCTCTCCTCAATTCTTCCTTGTCCTTGACTAATTTAAATTATGAAACAAATCTACAACATTTCAAAGGAATTTTCTTCCATCAGCCAAGATTGTTCACCAGCCAAGAAACCCTTGGGGCAACCAAGTTACCTATTAAATTTTGATGAAGATCAGTGAGATCTAGAATTTCCTTCCTTCTGTTGGGTAACTTATAAATGTAGCAATAATATTGTGTATCCCAAATTCATTACCGATTATGGGGATATTAGATATTTTATTTTGGAATGTGTTGCATATCGGTTTACAGAAAAAGAATTCCAAAGCCTGTCACCAAATTCCTCCTCTATGTCACTTGACAATGAGGCACTAAAAACAATGGCAGCAGCTGTATATACCTTGAGATCATGAGCCATACACTTTATATAGAAACAGAATTTTCCAAAGTTTAAAGCAGTTAAATTAGCCAACCTATTAATAAGTTTAAAAAATAGTTGCCTAAATTGTCAGCCAAAACCATAATTTCAATTAGAGAAAGACAATATGAATACGTTTGATTTGTGACCCTAAGTTAAAGGAACCCATCTGTTACTGATATCAATTCAACGTGGCACAAATACCATATAATTCCACTCATAAATGGAATCTAAAAAACAGAATAAATAAACAAAATCAGAACTATAATGCAGAGAACAAACTGATGGTGGCCAAAGGAGAGGGGTGAGGTGGGGGCAAAAGGGGTAAAGGGGAAAGCAAGATACAGGCTTCTGGTTAGAGAACGAGCAAGTCACAGGAATAAAAAGCAGAGCATAAGGAATACAGTCAATGAAATTGTAATAGCGATGTAATGGGACAGATGGTAGCCATACTTGTGGTGAACACAGCACAGCATATGAATTTGTCAAATCACTAAGTTGTAATACACCTGAAACTAATGTAACACTGCATGTCAACTATACTCAAATAATTAATTTTTTTAAAAATCAAAGCACAGCTCCAGTCCTCCAAGATGCTGAAAGGAAAGAAGACTAAGAGCAAGATGGTCAACCCTGCCCCTGTTGACATGAAGAAGCAGGAGGTCAAGAAGATGGTCAACTCCCTATTTGAGAAAAGGCAAGAATTTTGGTATTAGACAGGATATCCAGCCCAAAAAGGACCTCGTCCGCTTTGTCACATGGTCCCACTACATCAGGCTGCAGTGGCAAAGGGTTGTTCTCTATAAATGTCTAAAAGTGCCTCCCGCAATTATCCAGTTCACCCAGGCCCTGGACCACCAAACAACTACTCGACTGCTTAAGCTGGCCCACTGATACAGATCAGAGACAAAGGCAGAGCAGAGATTGTTGCTCCAGACTGAAAAGAAAGCTGCCAGCAAAGGCGATATCCTCTCTAACAGGTCACCTGTCCTTCAAGCTGGGGTTAATACTGCCACCATCTTGGTGGAAAACAAGAAGGCTCAGCTGGCAGGGATTGCACATGATATGGATCCTACTGAACTGGCTGTCTTCCTGCATGCCGTGTCATAATATGGGGGTTCCCTACTGCATTATCAAGGGGAAGAAGGCCAGGCGAGGGCATCTGGTCCACAGGAGGGCCTGCATCACTGTCGCCTTCACACAGGTTAACTCGGAAGACAAAAGAGCTGTAGCTCTGGCTAAGCAGGTGGAAGTTATCAGGATCAATTACAATGACAGATATGATGAGATCTGCCGTCATTGGGAGGCAACATCCTGGGTCCAAAGGCAGTGGCTCACATTGCCAAGTTGGAAAAGGCCAAAGAACTGGCCACGAAATTGGGCTGAGTATATGCTGTTGAATTTTCTGTACATAAAAGTTACAAAAACTTCTCTTTAAAAAAAAGTCAAAATAGCACAAAAAAGACACATTCTTTTTTTAAAAACAGACAAATTCAGATTGCTTATCTGAAATAGATGGACTCTAGTCATTCTTTGAAAATTTATTTTAGTTCAATTTTTAAAAATTAGTAATAAAGATGTGTAAAACATACCTGTGACAATCTCTAATTTCCTCATCTTTGTTTTTGTGAAAGATTATACATAATCTACTATTATCAACATATATATTATCAACATATATATAGTCTCCTTGAGGGTCTTTTCTACTCCCATCCCTTATCCTCTTAAGGGTGCTTTTTCCAAGTAGATATTTGATAATTTACATTGAGACATAATGGATGCTAATAATTTCTAAAAGGATCTCAGTGCATGGCTGAAAGGAGGAATTGTTATAAAAGAGAGAAGCTTAAAAGAGGATAATGAGAAAAATATACTATTCATTTGTTCAAAGACACTTGAGTGCCTACTTTTTGCTGATGTTCTGCTAAGCACAAGGGGGGATGAAGAAAAACATGATCAGGACTCGAAGTAGCTTATCAATAATTAAGGATATAAGGTATACATATGAGGTATACTAGTGTCTAGTATACCTTAGCCAGAGCTAGAGCTCTTTTGTCTTCCGAGTTAACCTGTGTGAAGGTGACAGTGATGCAGGCCCTCCCGTGGACCAGACACCCTCGCCTGGCCTTCTTCCCCTTGATAATGCAGTAGGGAACCCCCATATTACGACACAGGGCACGTAGGAAGTAAAAGTGAGTGACAATGAAAACATCTAGGACTTAAGGAGAAGTGGAAATCAGTTGCATCTGAGAATATTCTAGAGACTGCTCATAAATAGAGTGATGATAATTAGCATAGCTAAGTTAATAATTATCTAAATGGGCTGAAGGGAAAATAGAGTGGCAGGAATCAAAACTGATTCTCTGGATCCTGTCAAAATCTTATTAAAATTGTGTCAGGAGAAATATGACAGAAAGCCCATGACTAAAAGACACTTTGCTTATATGGCTATGATTTGCAAATTAATCAATCTCACAATCTGATCGCTGTGATTCCTAAGAGTTTTGTATTAGTTTCATTTAGCAATTTTATGTTTATAGTTTGTCATTTTTTTAATTTTTAAAGAAGCTCTTTATCTCTAAATTATGCAGCCTTTGTGCCAAAAATTTGGAAACATTCAGGTTGCTCAGTCATGGATACAAAACAACTAGCATGAAATCAAAGGGTCTGTGATAAAATATTTAGCTAGAAATTTAAAAGCGTGTTAATATTTAACCCAAAAACTTACATAATAAAAATGATTATAATGAATGTGACTCATGATAACCATTAGAGTTGTATAAAATTAAATTAATGATGGTTTTAAAACATGAAATGATCACTTCAAGGGAAGAAAATCAGTTTTGTGTGACCATATGCTACAAATTGAGAATAGATTTAGAAACTATCAAAAAGCACTTAAATAATAGAGACAAAAAAATCTTCCTTAATTTGACTGTTATCAAACACTCAGAGATTGTCCACTGCCTAACAGTGATCCCCTTCCTACATTTCTCAGCATGGGATATACAAGCAATCCCCAACACTCTTGTCCCTTCTTCCTTTTCTAGTGTCCAACTCACCCAATCCCTGCTTTAGTAAAGTTACTTTATTTTCTTAAAAACTGCTAAGGCCTTCCCATATCTTGACTTCTGCTGCTGTAGTACAAACCTTTCTCCACATTTCTGGATGGAATAAGCCTCTTAAGTTCCAATAAACATACTACTTTTATCACAAAGTAAAATAGTCTCAGCTATGACAGCCTTAAATGAGACTAGACATTGTGCAAATTTATAGAGAGCACTGGCAAGAGTGTGGACAACATCTCAAACCAAGGAATACTTGGAACATTCAACTACTAGGTATACTAGGACCCATGAAACAGTAGATCAGAAGGAAAGGGAGGAAGCTGGGACCACACAGAACAAGGAAGAACAGAGAAACTTAACTAGCTCAGGATGTGTGTGTGTGTGTGTGTGTGTGTGTGTGTGTGTGTGTGTATGTGGGCATGTGTGTGCATATGTGCATGTGTGGTGGGGCAGGCATGGAAGGAGAAGAACAAAGATGCAAGGGGTCACCAGGAATCCTACTCAGGGATGTTGTAAATTTAGACTTGGTTCCAACAGAGATCAACATTTTCTTCATTTTTGCTTGTTCTTTTTTTTTTTTAACGACAGCCTTATTGAGATTTAATTCACACGCAGAAAATTCACACACCACATGACTTTTTGTATATTCACAGGCATGTGAAACCATCCCCATAGTCCATTGTAGAAGATTTTCATTATCTCAAAAAATAAACTCCTTATCTTTTAGCCACCACTCTCTTGTATCCTCATTCCCACGGACCTAAGCAAGTACTCATCTACTTTCTGTTCTATAGATTTGCCTATTAAAGACACTTCATGTAAACAAAAATCATACTATGTGGTCTTGTGCAACAGGCTTCTTCCATTTAGCATGTTTTCAAGGATAATTTGTGTTTGTCAGGGGTCAAATAGTAGATGGAAGCAATTAGCAGATGGATAATTCGCTGGGATTGGTGGGCAAGAGACCAGTTCCTAAAAAGGCCCACCCTCCCAGAAGAACAACTTTGTGAGAGTTAACCAAGATGTGAGGAGCAGGTCTTGCTATCCAGGAAGGACTTCAACACTAAAAAGAATAAACAAAATGTGAACCTAGTTACATAGACTTGGCCAATAAAGATGGAGCCAGAGGGGTCTCTCTTGACATCCGAAATAGGAAGCCTGTGGCAACAAAACAAACTATTGATCAACTCAATTATTCCAGTCCCTTCCTTCCTCTTTATTTCCACATAATGGACAATAAAACAAATTAACAGTAAAAGCAAAGATCAAGAACAACACAGAAGGTTTGTTTTCATTATTATAAACTATCAATACAATTACCAACATGAGAAATACAATCATCTCAGTGCAAGGCTTTTTCATGAGGCAAGATTGGTTTATCTAGTGTGGAAAAGATGTATGTATTTTTCATAACATCTGTTCATTGTTTATATGTTAATAAGCTTTTGTAACTCTCTGAGTCTGTCCTTGCCAAAAGATAGTCAAAGTTCTTAAATGAAAATTTGAAATAATGAAAGTATGTATTGACTTACCAGATTCCCATTGATTTTAAAAAGATCAGATACTCACATTGTTCAGGATGTTTTAGAATTAGTCTACTGTTAATTTGAAAATTGGAAATCTTATTATATTATGAAGTATTCCAAATTTATAATTTATTTACTTTAAGGTTTTTGAAACTAAAATCAGTAATTGTTTGATAAACATAAATAGACCTTGGTATTGCTTAATGTTTCTTTGTATAAAGCTTTCAATTATCTAATTCAACAACCCAGCTTTTTCTCTAATGTGCAAAGATCAGTTGTGGAGAAGGGTATATATCACAGGAAGCTCATGTTAGTCTTCTAATTAATATATGATTTTACATAAAAATTTTTAATTTGGCAATTTTTAAAGGTTATGACAAAGTTTATTATTGTTTTAATGAAACTTTTACTGAGATATAATTCTCATGCCATAACATTCACCCCTTTAAATTGTCCAATTCAATGATTTTTAGTATATTTATACAGTTATACATTAAATAGCACTCTGCAGTTCTAGAACATTTCATTACCCCAAAATGAAAGCCCATTTCAATTAGCAGACACTCCACATCTTTTCTTTCCTACAGCCTCCGGCAACCACTAGCCTTCTCTCCATCTCTATAGATTTGACTATTCTGGACACTTAAAATTAAAATATATATATACAATTAGAGGCCTTTTGTGTGTGACTGCTTTGGTTTAGCATAATATTTCATGATTCATCCACATGGTAGCTTGTATTAGCACTTCATTCAATTTCAAATAATATTCCAGGGTACGGATATATTAGATTTTGTTTATCCATCCATTAATTGGTGGACATTTGGATTATTTCCACATTTGGCTATCATAAATAATGTTACTACGAACACTTGTGTACAAATTTTTGTGTGGGCATGTGTTTTTAATTCTCTTGGGTATATATCTAGAAGTGTAAGTGTTGGTCTACAGTAACTTTGTTTCACTCTTTGAAGAACTGCCAAAGTATTTTCTAAAGTGACTCCACCATTTCACATTCCCACAAATGATGTATAGGGGTTGCAATTTCTCCAAATATTTGTCAATACTTGTTATGGTCCATCATTTTTATTGCAGTATTCCTAGTGGGTGTGAAGTGGTATCTCATTGTGGCTTTTATTTGCTTTTCCCTAAAACTTAATGATATTAAGAAACTTCATTTGCTCTTGGCCATTTGTATAGTATCTTCTTTCAAGAGATGTCTATTCAATCACCTTGCCAGTTTTTTAATTGGATTATTAACATTTCATTGGTGAATTGTGAGGATTCCTTATATATACTGAATACCAGTCCCTTACCAGATAGATATTTTCTCCCATTCTGTGGGTTATCTTTTCAATTACTTGATAACATCCTTTGATTTACAAATGTTTTCATTTTGATTAATTCCAATATATGTACTTTTTATTTTGTCATTGTAAATTGGTATGATATCTATGAAACTAGTGCCTAATCCAAGGTCACAAAGATTTATTCCTATGCTTTCCACAAATAGTTCATAGTCTGATCTCCTACATTTAGGGCTACGATCAATGTTGAGTTCATTTTTGTGTATAATGAGGTAGGGGTAAGGTAGGGGCCCAAATTCATTCTTTTGTATATGTAACTCAACTGTTCCAACACCATTGTTGAAAAGACTATTCTTTTCCCATTCAATTATCTTGACACTCTTGTTGAAAATCAATTGACTATAAATGTAAAAGTTTATATCTGGACTCTAACTTCTATTCTGTATTTATATTAGTAACACAACTCGCTTGATTATTTTAGCTTTATAATAAGTTATTTTAAAATTTTGTTTTGTTTTATTTTATTTTAGAGAGAGAGAGAGACAGACAGAGCACAAGCAGGGAAGGGGCAGAGGGGGAGACACAGAATCTGAGGCAGGCTCCAGGCTCTGAGTTGTCAGCACAGAGCCCAACGTCGGACTTGAATTCATGAACTGTGAGCTTATGACCTGAGCCAAAGTCACATGCTTAACTGACTGAGCCACCCAGGCACCCCTACTTTATAAGTTTTTAAATGGAAATTGTGAGTCCTCCAACACTGTCTTTTTCAAGATTGTTTCAAGTATTCTGGGCCCTTTGTGTATCTATATGAATTTTAAAGCTTACAAGCACAGTTTAGAAGCTTTTTGTACATTCTTTAGGGTTTCCTATGTAGATAAACATGTCATTTGCAAACTAGAATAGTTTTATTTCTTTTTTTCTGATATGTGTGTCCTTTACTTCATTTTCTTGCCTTACTGCACTGGCCAGAACTTCCACTATTATATTGAATGAGTATGGTAATATGAACACCTTACCTTCTTCCTGATTTTAGGGGAAAAGCATCCGGTTTCACCATTAAGTACAATTAAGCTATAGGGTTTTGTTTTGTTTCTTTTATAGATATTCTTTATCGAGATGAGGAAATTATCTTCTATGCTTTTTTTTTTACTGAGAATTTTGTCATAAATATGTGTTGAATTTCATCAAATGCATTTACTGCATTGACTGATAGGATCATATGACTTTTCTTCTTTAGCCTGTTTATATGATAGATTACACTGATTAGTTGATTCTTGAATATTGAACCAGTCTTACATACCTAGAATAAACCCCTCTTGTTTACAGTGAATAATTCTTACTACAAACTATTTAATTAATATCATATACCATGTATTATATGTTGCTGAATTGTATTTGTTAATAATTTAGGAACTTTTACCTCTATTCATAAGGGACATGGATCTCTAGTTTCCTATTTTTGTATTGTTTGTCTGGTTTTGATATTAGGATAATGCTAGCATCGTAAGTTGAGTTGAGAAGTGCTCCCTTCTCTTCAGTTTTCTGAAACAGACTGTGTAGAATTGGTATTAATTACTTTTTAAACATTTGGTAGAATTCACCAAATGAAACCACCAAAAAAACCCAGAGATTTTTCCACTGGGAATTTTTAAATTATAAATTAAGTTTCCTTAATATTATAGAATTATTATTGCTTTAGCATTTACATTTTTTATTATTATAAGTGTATACACATTTTAATTTTTAACTTTTTTTCACTTTATATAAGAAAGTTCCTTATCTGATACCATGGCTTCCACCTTCTCTAGTAGATGTGGCAGTGTTCTGGGCCTCTGCCCTGTCTAGTTATTCAATCTCCTACCCTATGAAAGTCCTACATTCTGAGTTTCTACCTTCACTTATGATTATAGGTAAATTTTCCCATCCAACTTTTTATTTTACCCCAAATCACCACTCCCACTACTAGAATAGTTCCTCTCTTCTGAAGGCATACTCCTAATCCAAAGGAGAAATATCAAGTGTTGACTTTTGTTTCCTTGGCTGTGTTCAGGTTTTGGTCAAATAATTTATCTTTTTTCTAAAAGAGAGAGAGAGAGAGAGAGAGAGCTCTAACTAGGTAATTACTAAAGTCTTTTATAGCTTTCAAATTATGTTATTCGGTGTTTCTGAATACAAAGTCACTACTTTTATTTTGGAGTCAATACCTCTCATCCTGTTATGGGCATAACCCAAGCTAGAAAAACTTTCAGTTGTGTGATTTTTTCCATTCCTTTTACCTTCTGTATCAAATATATTACCATCAATTTCCAATCATCTTTTGAAGGGTTCACTGGTCTCTCTCTGTGGTTGAATATGTCATTTCGTTCTCTCCACTATTTTCTTTTTTCTTTCTTTTTTTTTTTCTTTCTCTATCAAGAATGCCCTGTCCTTTCCTTCTGTTATCCAAATCCCATTCCTATGAAATCCTATAGTATTGTACTTTATCATACAAGTATAGATATACTATATAAATATATACACACATTTAATGTAAATATTATAAATACATATTAAACAGATATACCAGAGACATTAGTATACCTTCCTTCAAATTTTTTACCTTAAAAAATCATACATTTATATTAAGTAACTCTATATTGGTAATGGCTTTATTGGAATTGCTCTCAGATGCTTGAGCATATATGTATAATTTTAACATTTCCAGGCTGAGAAATGTAATTTTAAGACAGTTTAGTTAACCAAAAGTCAGGTCAATCAAACTGGCCTACAGTATCTTCATATTTTAAAAAAGTGATAGTAAGAAACAGTTATTCTTATGTGGCTTTGTAACTCACTAGGAAAGCAAATTCAAATGACAGCATTCTAAATTATTATAGTGAGGCAGTATCAACAGACTTAATAGATAGTTTGCCAAAATGGCCTTTGAATGACAATATTCTTTTGAATATATAAATTATATTTTATATTTTAATTACCTCAACCTGCCACATATTTTTCAAAAATAATTATTTGATATGTTGTCTTCTCAAAAATCACAGACTGTATGTTCCCCAAGGACAGATTTTCTGCCTCACTCATTCATATGCTTCACAATGCCCAATAGCTTAATTCTTAATAAGATGGCCAGAATGGAGTCACTGACAGACATCTATACAATGTGTACAGTGTTTCAGTGTATAATTCAGGAATCAGAGAGATGGCCCTTACCTAATGATTTTACATTATAAAAGATAAAAGTCTCTGAAGGACAAAGCTAAAAGTATTTTTTTTTTTAATGAAATGCTAAACTGCATTTGCAGAATTGCTTTTGGATCCTGGGACATACATGAAATGGATTAACAGAAAATACTGAAGTGATAAGTTTAATATTATGGTCTCAAGAGCTGTTATGATACAAGTAAAACTAATCAATTTAGATTATTCAGTTTAGTTATTATTTTCACTTCAGGGGAATTCCTGAATCATTAAACTTAGTAATTTCTATAGCTACATGGCTCACCTAATGAAACAGTAAACAGATAACCAAATTAAAAACCCCCAAGGGGAAAAAAGGCTAAAATATTCATCTTTTCAAATTTCAAATATTTAATCAGGATTGTTAGCTGTCTAATGCTTAATGAAGTTTTGTCATATAGCTAAATTCAAGTATTAGCATGAAAGCTTTTTAATATTTTATTTTTAAAAGCTTAACAATAGATAATTTTATGATATTTAGAAGTGAAGGTTTATATGGAGACAAGATTTTTATATAAGCATGCATAGAAACAAAGTAAAACTCTTGAAATGCAATGAAAAAGCTGAAGCTAAATTTGCACAACAGGTGCTTTCCCAATTTCCCATTTATGTTCTGTTCCCTTTGAGTAAGTGGACTTATATATCATGAGTTCCTTCCTGAGTGTCGGTCACTCCATGCAGCCACTCCTGCACGATGGGGTTTCCCTCCTTAATAAACCTTTACCAGGATTGCATTATGACTCTGGGTAGAAGCGGACCTCATCAAAGTATTTCTCATCTAAAGCATATTTTTGAAGTCTGACGATTGGCTAAGTGGTGGGTAAATTTCTGTGTATTACAAAAGCTGACATGGGATTTTCAAGGAAGTAGAGGGAGGGTACTATGTAATTTGAGAAGCATATCTAATAATATACAGTTATATCGGTAAACAAATAATATGAGTTTGAACTCAGTGCAAATGCAGAAAGTGAACCTCTACAAAGTCTTCCTAGTCAGGTAGGCCAATGGTTTTTTCAAAAGATTGAGAAACGGGTTAAACCATTGATAAAGAAGCTCTTTAACTATAGTAAAGTTTGCTTATTCCTTGATTATACTGATCAACTCTACTCATTTTATTGTTGTTTTGCTTTTTTATTTTTTATTTTTTTTATCGTTTACTCTTCCCTATTTTTTAAAATTTAAGTATAATTAGCATATGGTGTTATATTAGTTTCAGGTGTACAATATAGTGATATAACAATTCTATATATTACTCAGTGTTCATTATGGTAAGTGGACTCTTAATCCCCTTCACCTGTTTCACCCATTTCCCCACCCACTTCCTCTCCAGCAACCAACAGATTGTCCTCTATATTTAAGAGTCTGGGTTTTTTTGGTCTCTTTTTTCTGTTTGTTCATTTGTTTTGTTTCTTAAATTACACATATGAATGAAATCATACAGTATATGTCTTTGCCTGACTTATTTTACTTAGCATTATATTCTCTAGGTGCATCCATGTCACTGTAAATGGCAAGATCTCATTCTTTTCTTTGGCTGAGAAATACTCTGTTGCATGTGTGCATGTGTGTGTGTGTGTGTGTGTGTGTGTGTGTAAATACACCATCTTCTTTACCCATTTATCTATTGATGGACACCTGAGTTGCTTTCACATCTTAGTTATTGTAAATACTGCTGCAGTAAACATAGGTATGCATATATCTTATCAAATTAGTGTTTTGGGGGCACCTGGATGGCTCAGTTGGTTGAGTCCTACTTTTGTTTTTGGCTCAGGTCATGATCTCATTGTGTGGCTCAGGTGAGTTTGGGCCCTACATCAGGCTCTGTGCTGACAGTGTGGAGCCTACTTGGGATTCTCTCTCTCTGCTTGTGTGTCTGTCTCTCTTGGTCTCCCAAAATAAATAAGTAAATTTCAAAAAACAGTGTTTTCATTTTTTTCACATAAATACCCAGTAGTGGAATTACTGGATCATATGTTAATTCTTTTTTTAAATTTTTTGAGGAGCCTCCATACTGTTTTCCACAGCAGCTGTACAAATTTTCCTTCCCACCAACAATGCATGAAGATTCCATTTTCTCTACATCCTTGCTAACACTGTCATTTCTTGTTTCTTTGATTCTAGCCATTCTGACAAGGGTCAGGTAATATCTCATTGTGGTTTTGATTTACATTTCCCTGATTATTATTGATGTGGAGCATCTTTTCATGTGTCTGTTGGCCATCTGTATGTCTTCTTTAGGAAAGTGCCTGTTTGAGTCCTCTGCCCATTTTTTAATCAGATTATTTGTGTGTTTTTTGTGTTGAGTTGTATAAGTTCTTTATATATTTTGGATATTAGCCCCTTATGGGATATACCATTTGCAAATATCTTCTCCCATTTAGTAGGCTGCCTTATCATTTTGTTACTGTGCAAAAACCTTTTATTTTGATATAGTCACAGTAGTTTATTTTTCCTTTGTCTGAGGAGATCTATCAAGAAAAACGTTTCTAAGACCAACATCAATATCAAAAGGATTATTGCCTGTTTTCTTCCAGGAATTTTATGGTTTCAGGTCTCACATGTAGGTTCTTAATCTACTTTGAGTTTATTTTTGTGTATGATGAAAGAGAGTGGTCCAGTTTCATTATTTTGCATGTAGCTCTTTTCCTCGGCACCATTTGTTGAAGTGACTTTTTCCCATTGATATTATTGCCATCTTTGTCGAAGATTAATTGACCATACAAGTGTGGGTTTATTTTGGGGCTCTCTATTCTGTTCCACTGATCTATGTGTCTATTTTTATGCTGGTACCATACTCTTTTGATTACTACAGGTTTGTAGTATATTTTGAAATCTGGAATTGTAATGCCTCTGGCTTTGCTGTTTCTCAAGATTCAGGTTTTTTTTTAACTTACAAATGTGAAATATCTGTACATATAATCTATATATATTTAGTTTAGTTTGTTAACATTTGAAAATTTGTTCTGGAAATGAAAAATGTATGTGTAATACTCTTAATTCTTTTCTGCATCAAGGAGTTAAAGTACTATCCTAAAGGAAAGGATATTGTGAATTAGCAGGGTGAACAGACTCTCCATGAATGTGTAAGGAATACTCTCTATTTCTGCCATTATCTTTACCTGTGGAGTCTATAACCCATTCCATTTGTGGATCACAGAGTCTGTGGTAGTGTTTGCACTGAAAATTCAGATTTTTTCTTGGAGTCCAATCCTGTAGTTCAACCACCTCTAATACAGTGGCATCTACTTTTTTAAATCACTTAAACTAAACCTACCACAGGACACAAGAGTATTGCCCACAATAAGGCATTTTGAATAACGTACATGCTAATTTCAGGCTCGACCAAATTTTTTCACTAAACCAACCCTATTCTTTACTTTCTCTAACTTCATGTAGAAAAAAAATATTTTTAAAAGAACATATTTGAAGTCAACTAAACTATATTGTTTTCAAAGGTTTGTCTCATATGAAGATATATTTTAAGCAGATATTTGACTTTGATTGTTTAAATCTTCCAGAGGACATGAGAGTTCACTCCTCGCACCTGGTGTCACAGCAGACATCAGCTTACAAACTGAATCAGGCCTTTAGTTTACGTTATAAACTGCTGAATATAATCAATCTGGCAACAATACATGTTTCACATTATTTGAAGCAAATTCTTGTTTCAAAAACTTTAGCTCGTAACCTTGTCTATTGAAGCCCTATTTTTTAGATAAACAGTACAATTTTTATTCACTGGAGATATAGGACTCAAAGAAGACTTTGCAGCAAAAGCTTAATAAATACTTGAGGTTGAAATGATTCAAAATTAATTATCCCTTTGCAGGAAAAGTGGTAATCCAGAAGTCTTTTACCTCTTTGAATCAAGAAGATAAGAATCTAGGTATTAGATCACTCAACCTTTGCCTGATTCTTTGTGTTTAGTATTTATTAACAGCTTAATATGTGCTCCTGGGCAATACACATTCCCAAGGAGTCCACGGTCTAGACCAAGAGAATTCAAGTAAACCAAATCACATCTCCGCATGCTGCCATGCTGCTCTGTCAGGATGATCAGTCAGGGCAGGCTTCTGAGAGTGACTCTTAAGTTACTGTGTAACGGAAAACAGAAGTGGGAGAATTCAGTCAGGGAGGACTTTCCTGCCAGGAGCAACAGCGGATACAATGTCTTAGAGACACAGGCAAAGAAGGTTTGTTCAAGGAACTCCAAATAATTCCTATGGCTAGAAAAAGATGGGATGGAGAAATAAATGGGGAGCAGTGAAAGGCAAAAACTCAATTTGCCACTTTAAGGAGTTTGGAATTAATTCTTGAGGTGATGAAAAATCGCTGAAGGTGTGTAAGTGGGGGGATAACATAATCTGATTGGCACAGTCTGTGGAGGGTCCTAACTAGTTCCCAGTGTGGAAGAGAATGAGAGAGGTGTTAAAGTTGCTGAGCCAATGCAGAAGCCAAAGTGGAGCAGTTTAGATCTTTGCTGCGAAGTACTAATAGCAGGCTTAAAGTATAATGAACTTCTCTCATGCTACAATCTCTAGTTAAATTTAAATACCATGTGTCTTTCCCAGCACTAACATATTCAGCTGCCTTTCTCTGAACCCTGGCTCGCTGTGCTTCCCTCTATCCTGTTGATTATTAATACTGGACAGGATGCAGTCACTGCTCTCACCAAAGCTGCTAATGAAGAGTGTGGGAGAGTGTTTCCTGGGAGGAAGAGCCCACCTTATGGTGACAGGCGATCCTGAATCAGATCTTGGCTCTGTCAGTTTTAGCGACTGGCCTTGTAGAACCTCTTAAAGTCTCTGAGCCATGCTTTCCTCACCTCAAAAATAAAAACCGAAAGAGCTATCTAGCAAGGTTGCGAGAAGCGAAGATCATTTTGTAAGACCTCTAGAAAAGAGTAAGCCCTCACTGAGCAGTACATGCATTTATCGAAGAAGAAATAGTATGAATAAATTTCACTTTTCTAGTAGCTGCTTCAAAGACAAACAGACATTGGCGGGAGCTCCCAGCAGAGAACTGGGGCCAGGAACTCTCCTGTCACTCTGATTCCAGGTTATTAATGCTTCCAGGCAGCTAAGCAGCTAAACTGCTCTAGAAACCTATACAAAAGAGTCTTGGTGTTAACTATGTAATCAACCTGACAGGGCCACAGCTGAAATAAATGTGAACATCACGGCCAGGTGGCCTTGGGGACTGTGGAGTGCAATTAACCTCCTCACTGCCATTCACAGAATGCTCCGAGAGAGGTAGTTGCCTTGTCACTGCCTGAGCTTGGTTCTGGCTGTTAATTCCAAACAGCACTTGTGTTCCCTAAGTGTGGTCTTGATCAGAGTCGCTTCCAGAGAAGAGAGAAAATGAAATGGAGACTGTCTGAAGCACTGATTCTCCCAGCAAATCTTTCAGAAATATCAAAGAATGCACGCAAGCATGGTGGTTTAGGAGAAGGGAAGCTGGCACTTCTCTCCTATTTTCATATGAATATAATGATACAGCCCACGCTATTGCTGAATGTAATGAGGTTTAGCAGAAAAACCTGGCTAGAGAGCAAATAGGGGACTTTTATCCTGAGCAGTACAGCACAGGAGATTTCATTGAAGGTATAAAGCCAGAGAGGGAAGAATGTCTAAGTAACTAACTTCCAACTCACATTCATTTAATACTTTTTTTCCCCTTTTCTGTCCCTAAAGACAAGAAAATCGAAAAAATATTCCCCTCTGTAGCTACAGCTGGCATTTTTGCAGTGATCATTAGTAGAACATGTTGGCAGTGAAAAACAGGTTCAGCTCTTCCAGAACTGGCTGTCACTTGTGCCAAAAGCAAATAGGAATAGAAATAGTAACACCGATATTGTTATTAGTGTGCCAGGAGTCAGCTAACTCTTCTGTGTCTACAGCTTTCCTGAGTCAAGCCCAGTAGCCTCGTCATACCCAACCTCTGGGCACCATGACGCATGTGCAGTGGGAGAGTGAAGAGGCACAGGAGAGGAGATGCAAAACCATCACCGAGTACCAGCAGCCAGCTTGACTTAGCAGCCTACGACTGTTTACCTCTTTCATTTCTGGAAAAGCTTGAAAATCAAGCTCATTTTAATGGGATTATTAATTAGTAGAAAATTTCCAGAAAGCAATTTGGACAATTTGGCCATATTTATAAGTAGTCTTTTAAAAAAATGTTGTCGTGATACAGAACATAATTTCTAAGAATATATCCTAAGAAGAAATCATTTGAAATGCACACATAGATTTTTAAGTATAAAAGTGCTTATTAGAGAGAGATTTTAATAAGAAAGTATTTTGAGGGAAACCTGGGTGGCTCAGTCAGTTAAGCGGCCGACTTCGGCTCAGGTCATGATCTCGTGGTCTGTGAGTTCGAGCCCCACGTCGGCCTCTGTGCTGCCGGCTCTGAGCCTGGAGCCTGCTTTGGATTCTGTGTCTCCCTCTCTCTCTCTGCCCTTCCCCTGCTCATGCTCTGGCTCTATGTCTCTCAAAAATAAATAAACATTAAAAAAAAAGAGTATTTTGAACAGCAATCAACTGTTGATTATTGTCATTATCCATATTGAATATAGTCAACTATTAAAGAAATTTTATAGAACTTTAAGTGAAAAAATACTTAATATTTAAATTTTATCTTTTTCTCACACTGAAGAAAAGAGATCCACTCAAGTAAGGGGGAATTCCACCTCCCAATTAGTTGTGATACGTATGAAGTGAAACTAGCATGGAATAAAAAAGCTAATAGGATCTGGGGTGACTTTTGGAAAAAAGATAAAATCAAAAGTCAGAATGACGACTGATGACACAACACTAGAAAATCGGAAGAGATTCCTGCTCTCTCCACTATGACAGAATATTGTTGGAAGTATTAACCAATGCAATTTAACATGAGGGGGAAAATTAAACAGAATACCTATTGTAAAGTAGGTAACATAATTATTATTATTTCAGAATGACATGATTTTATCTTTGTAAATTACAGGAAATCCTTCAAGAAAGTAGCAAAGAGGGTGAGGGAGATGGGGGGGGAGAGGGGGTGATGGGCATTAAAAAAGGGCACATGTTGGGATGAACACTGGGTGTTTTATGTAAACCAATTTGAAAATAAACTATTTTAAATTAAAAAAAAAATAAATAAATTTAAGAGGAAGAATCCCTACGTTAAAAGAAACTAAGAAAAAAAAAAAAAAGAAAAGAAAGTAGCAAAGCAATAAGAGGATTTGGGAAATTAAAAAGTATTTTAAACTATCATAATATAGAATAAAAATAAAAAATAAACTATCTAAGAATAAACATTTGAAGAAAGCACAGGAAGTGGATTCAGTGAGTGTAAATGTGGTCCTTGAGCATACCAGAAGGGAGTCAGTGAAGAAACCAGTCTGGCCTAAGCTGAGCATGAGTGGTTGGGAATGAAAAAGGAAGCTGGAGACTTAAAATGGGGGCATAACATGCGGCGCTTTGTAAACCATGATTCAGATTTTTTTCCTTCATGAGAGCAATGAAAAATTTCTGAAGAGTTTTAAAGGAGACCGTAATATAATATGTGCACTCTACAAGGATAGTCTAGCTGCAAATATGGAAGCCATTTTGAGATGAGCCACATAGATGGGGGGAGGGGTTAAGTTTTTGATGGTGATATATGAGAATAGTATCTACAATATAAAGGAATCCAGAGAAGAGATGTTAGTAGTTTAGAGGAGGATGATGGTAGTGAGGGCAATAAAAACTAGAATAACCTAGTGACGTTTAGGAAATATGATCGATAGGACTCCAGCGAATGGAATGTGGGCATGAGGTGCTCAGGTGACTTCTGGGTTTCTGAACTGCACAGCTGTATAGATGGGACACCATTCGAGTGAGACAGAAAACACTAAAAAAGTGCGTAACTTAAAGAGCTTGAATTCGAAACTCAAAATCTTTTCTTCTCAAAACTATTTTTCTAAAGTAAGTTTTAATTGTCTACTTTAAAACTCAAAAAATTGGGGAATGATTTTTTAATTCTTTTTTTCTTTTTTTTTAATGTTTATTTATTTTTGGGAGAGAGAACAAGCAGGGGAGGAGCAGAGACAGAGAGGGAACAGAAGATCTGAAGTAGGCTCTGCGCTGACAGTAGAGAGCCCGATGCAGAGCTCAAACTCAGGAACCGTGAGATCATGACCTGAGCTGAAGTCCAACGCTTAAGCAACTGAGCCACCCAGGTGCCCCTCTTTTACTTTCTTAAGATGAGGGCTAATGTTGTCCAAAGGGGGATTATTAAAGGACAGTAAAAGAATTACTGTGAATTATAAATATATTTGTAAATATACGAAAATGTTATCGTGTCAAATATAAAGTTTTTATTTGGTAAAACTATAAGCAGTAATCTAACCATGCTTTCCTCTGAAAAAGTACACTAAGAATTGATAAGGATAGCAAATTTTAGTTTTCCTTAAACATGATTTGAATGTTTTCTATGACTTTGTATTTTTGCTGTAGTAAGACGAGAAAAAGAAAGATTAAAAAACGTCATTGGGGGAAAAAATAGAGATGTTACTTTTGTTTCAAATACAAGGAAGAGGCAAAGGAAATATGAAATGGTAATCAAATGTTGGTTAGAGATCAAGCAAGTAAAGTCCAGAAAGTTGCCATTACATTTAGAAACCGGGAGGTCATCAGTGACCTTGTGGAGGTCTGAGTCAGGTTGTATGGAAAGCACCAGACAGCAACAGCTTGCAGGTATCATGACGAGGTGGAGACTGAAGTGTTTTGATAACTTTGCTGGAAGGTAAAGTGATAGGTGGTAGGTAAAGAAAAAGTGAAGTCCAGAAATTTGTTGTGGCTGTTTAATTAAATGAGAAAGCTATCAAGATATTAAATGTTAGAATCAAAATTCTTAAATAATTAAAAAAATAATGTAATGAAATATACCAAAACGAAAAATATTTCTTATGCCTGCGAGTTGGTATCTGGAACAATTTTATAGCCTTAAATAAAATAGGAATTCAAAAAAATCTACTCTACTGAACAAAGATTTATTTTATATTCAGAAAAATTGGACAGTGAGCTTCATTGTATAAAAGAAACAAAAGAATTGTGGCCACCAGAGTGCAATTCTCTGGGCATGAGCTGAGATGCTAGAATCTAAGTCATTTGTATAACACCCCTGTCCTAAGTGCTCCTTCTGCTCAGGGGCATAATTGCTGTACGAACTTCATACTGCATAAAGATAGAAAGCTAAAAGGCCATAAAATAATGTTTGAATGGAAGATAAATATTAATACCTTTTATTCTCCTTGTCTATGAGGATTTCCATTTCTAGATAAGATGGAGTAGACATTTCACCCTATTCTTCTCTGCCTCTTACAACTAAAAGCCCTGGACGAAACATATGAAACAAACATCAGAAGATTCTAAAAGGTGAAAAAACTAAGGCAGCTTTTCTAGAGACCTTGGTATTGAAGAAATGACCGGCAAGTTTGAGGTTTTCTTTTCCTGCCTCTTATATATTCCATCCTAGGCACTGGAGAATTATCTCACAGGCTAGAAAGAACAGTAAGTACAGGAAAAAAGCATGAACAAACAAACGAATACAACAAAGTAAAAAAAGCCTGTTCTCTTCAGCCAAAGGACCTGAAAGGGAGTGGCCATGTAGGGCATAACCTTTTGGACAACACCAGACACACTCCAGAAAAAATGGTCTTCCTTGGCCTGTCATTTGAGGCACTGACATCAGGGCTACGCGAGCAGAGCTTGTATTACCACCATAACCCAGGAGTTATGACATGGCTCCCCCTCGTGGAGGGTAGGTGTCTGCAGAGACTGTGTGCTGGCGTGTGCAGGGCCTACAGTGGTCTGACCGATCAACATAATCTAAATACAATAAAAAAATAACTTCTTACACCAAGGACCAGGAAAATATCAAGTTCAATGAGAGGAGACATCCAACAGACACAATGTCAAGATGGCATAGATATTGGAATTATTCGACCAGGATTTTAAAGCAGCTATCAATGAACAATTATAAACATTCTCAGGAAAAAAATGAAGAAAAAAATTTTTCAGTAAATAAATGGAAGATATAAAGAAGAACCAAATGGAAATTTTAGATCTGAAAATATACTAATGAAAAGAAAATACATAATAAAGATATCTGCTTCCAATTTGGTGGAATAGCTGGTTGAACAAAAACTCCCACCCAGAACGATCAGGAAAGTCAGACAAAAACAAAAAAACATCTTTTGGAAGGCATCAGTGAGATACCGAAGGATATAGGACCTGACATACTAGAATTACAGAAGAAGATAAAATACATTGAGTTAAACATGTTCTGTAGCACTTTTCCATTTGAGACATTTGCTGATTTTTTAAGTTGAAAACAGGAAAGTAGAAAGATGCTTCTAACATAGGAACCTAGGATGAGTTGTTGGCAGTTCCCCAAGACCGAGGAGGCAACACTTGGAGTTCAGGGCCATCGAGGCAGGCAGGGCCTGCAGGGAAATGATTCCACAGAAAAAACAAAACACATGAAGGGAGTCCTGTCTAGGAGTCTGGAAAGATGCGCAGAGCTCTGGCAAAAATCTTAGAACAAGAAACACAAAAATTGGAGTTTCAAACCCACCAAGGAGGAGGGGAGTCTCCTCCTGACAAACAGCCAAGATTTCCAGGTGAGACTCAGGACAGAATGATAGGAGTAAGAAGAAATTAGGGTAGAACTCACAGACCTGCATCAATTCTAGTCCACGTGGCTGCATTCTAACTGCCTGTGAGAATAGTAAAGTAAATCCTCTCTGAAAGGATTAAACAGCAGCGAAAGCTCTAGCATATCTCACACACATTATTCAACCTTCAACCAAATACTTCTAGGAATGCCAAGAGACAAGACAAAATGATAAAAGCCAAGATAAAAGAAAAGCAATAAAAAAATAGATGCACAGGTGATCAAGATATTGAAGTTATCAGAGAAGGACTTTAAAGTCAGTGTAATTAAAATGCTTAGAAAAATAGATGAAAAGATGGAGAATTTCACCCTAAGATTGGCATCTATTACAAAACCGAATCAAATATATAAAAATTTTTAAAAAACAATCAAATGCAATAGCTGATTCTTAGAAACATATAGATTTAATGACAGACTACATAAAGTAGAAGGGAGGAATAACAAACCATTAGATAGAAAGAAAAGCATTAGATTGGTCAATAGAAAACATCCAGATTAAAGCAAAGTGAAAAGTATGGAACATATAAAAAACAGCTAGAGAAACAAGATACATAGTTTTAGCATGTGAACAACCGAAGTCCAGAAGGAAACTAGACAAAGAATAATGACAGAAGCAATACATAAAGAGACAGTGATCCAAAAATTTTCAAAATGTGGGGCACCTGGGTCGCTCAGTTGGTTAGGCATCCGACTTCAGGTCATGATCTAGCAGTTCCTGAGTTCAAGTCCTGCTTCGGGCTCTGTAAGGACAGCTCAGAGCCTGAAGCCTGCTTCGGATTCTGTGTCTCCCTCTCTCTCTGCCCACTCACACTCTCTCTTTCTCTCAAAAATAAATAAACATTAAAAAAATTAAGAAAAAATTTTCAAAATGGGGAAATATGTCAAACTGCAGATTTATGAATCTCTACAAATCCCAAGATGGATGGATGGATGGATAGAGAGAGAGAGAGAGAGAGACAGAGAGATAAAAATATGTGCACCATAACTGAACTTCTGAAAGTCAAAGACTAAAAAAGAATCTTTAAAGCAACCAGAGAAAAATGCCATATTATCTTCAAATGAGCAACAATAATACTGAAAGCTAACTTCTCAACAGACATATATGCCAGAAGAAAATAGAATTAAATCTTTAAGGTGATTAAATAAAATAAATGACTATTTAGAATTCTAGATTCTGCAAAAAATATTCTCAAAAAATAAAAGCAAAACCAAAAAAAAAAAAACACACACACACACACACACACAACTAAGAAAACTCTCTACAATGGAACTCCTCGTAAAGAGAGATGAAAGCCAACACTTTATGCAAAAGGAAAATGTACCCAAAGTGAAAGCTTGGTTCAATGTAGAAGGGAACTAAAAGCAACGGAAACATTAAATGTGTGGCTAAATCTTTTTTTTTTTTTTAATGTTTATTTTTGAGAGAGAGACAGAGACAGAGACAGAGCACGAACGGGGGGAGGTGCAGAGAGAGAGGGAGACACAGAATCCGAAGCAGTCTCCAGGCTCTGAGCTATAAGCACAGAGCCCAACATGGGGCTTGAACTTGTGAACTGCAAGATCATGACCTGAGCCAACATCAGACGCTTAAACGACTAGGTCACCCAGGCGCAATGTATGTGTAAATCTAAATCAACACATTTTCTGTATAGCAATGTTATTAATATCTGTGTGATTTAAATTATATGTAGAATAAAAATGCATGACAAATAGCCCAAAAGGTGGAAGGGAGTTAAAAAGTATTAAAATGATCTAAGATTTTGCATTGTGTAGAAAGCAATAAAAAAACAATTTTTATTATACTATAATTTAAAAAGTCTCGAAGTAACTACCAAAGAAAAATAAAAGAATGTATAACTAACAAGCTAATGAACTGGAAAAAATAAATAATAGCAAACATTTGACGCAGAGAAGAAGATCAAGAAGATAGAGGAGAAAGAGAAGAATGAGAGTGAGAACGAGAAGAAAAAGAAAGGAAAAAGAAATAGAACCAGTGGTGGAAAATGAATAGTAAAATAATAAATTTAAACTCGAATATAACTGTGAATACGGGGTGCCTGGGTGGCTCAGTTTAGAGTCTGACTCTTGATTTCTGCTCAGGTGAGGATCTCACGGTCCATTGGTTAGAGCCCCATGCCAGGTTCAGCACTGACAGTGTGGAGCCTGCTTGAGATTCTGTGCCTCCCTTGCTCTCTGCCCCTCCCACACACTCTCTCTCTCTCTCTCAAAATGAATAAATAAATAAATAAACTTAAAAGATATAACTGTGATTATATTAAGAAACTAAATGTTCTAAATAAAATAAAAAGTATGCCAACCTAAAATTTTTAATGAAGCATATATTAATTACCATGATGATAAATTTTGATGGAAAAAATACAAACCCTAAGCAAAATAAAACTGGTATATCTATATTAATTTCAGACAAAGTAAGCTTTAAGGCAAGAATCTTCAGTAAATATAAAGAAGTACATTTCATGATGGTAAAGATTCAATCTCTAAGGAAGATAGGATAAGTATAAATTTGTATGTATATTAGAATCTAGCCTCAATACAAATAATGAAGAAATGGCTAAATACTAAAAGAAAAAATAGGTAAATTATAGATGTATAGGTATAATTATAGATTAGAATAGATTCAACACATCTCTCTCAGAAACTGATAAATAAGCAAATACAAAAGTGATAAAGATATAGAAAACTTGAACAACAAAATTAGGATATTTGTCTTAAGGTATTCAGAACACTGCCCACAAAACTTGCATTTTTCTCTAACATGTATAGTATATGGACTCCAAAACCAACTGCATGTTTGAACCACAGATTAAGGTTTTAAAAAAATGTCAAAGAATTGCTGTCACACAAAGTATGCTTGCTCTCGCCATTTTTCCCGAAATTATACCTGTGGTCTTGGTCAGTCTACTGAGGTTTGGAAAAAAATTTAAACCCTAATAATTTGAAAAAAAAATCTCTTTATTATTCAAAGACAATTTTATATATGTAGAAAACTCAAAAAGAATCTTCACAGTATTACAATTAATAAGTGAATTTAACAACACAGCTAGATACAAAGTCATTTGCACTTCTATATACCAGCAACATTTCAAAACTGAAGTTAAATAAACAGGATAATGTTTGTAATGTTTGCAAAATTAATCGATAAAAAGAAGGAAGAGATAAGAGTACAAATCTTTAATTAGATATTGAGAAAACTGGGGAGAATGTAATCTGAAAATAAAAGTATCATACACAGCGAAAATGAAGATACAAACTACCTATAGCAAAATAGGCACACTGTCAGTGAAAAAAGAAAAATTACATAATAGCAAAACAGTTTAAGTTCTACTATGGACTAATACCATTTGCTTGCTTTTAACATATTTTAAATATTTTTTTAGCCTCTATTGCCTTCTTATTCAGGTTTTACTTCATAGTGTTTTATTCTTCTTCCAACTCTTTCTTTCCTTAATTTTAGCCTTTTAAACTCTCAATTTAAATTATATGTTCTAAAATGTTTTAAAAGTTTTCTATTTTGTCTTAAAATTTATGCAAACATTTTATCTCATATCATAGCATAGTTATATTTGATTTGTTATACAATATTATGTAATAACAAATATTTATTCCATAAATTAATAATCAGTCATTTAACTAATGCTTAACTTCTTCTTCCCAAAGTAAACTGATGCTGGTCTAGATTTCCTCCTGAAACCTCAACAACTCAGGAGGTGTATGAAACTCAGTTTGTAGAGCCTAGCCCTCTTATACTCTCATTTTGAAATTGATTGGAAAATGTGAAAGCCAAAGAGGGATGGAATGTGGTGAGACAAGTCTGATGATATTTAACTTGAGGAACCCTTTACCTACTACTTATTCCAGAAAAGAGACGTGCCTGCAGACAACTCCCGGGTACAATAAAGAATACCAAGGGCCAAAGGTAAGGCCGTTGCTGAGGACAAAATGGTATTGTTCTGTCAGATGTGGTTATCGGCTTCATGGGGTTAAAAGACTCTAAGCTTTCACCTTCTTTGGCACTGGTCAGTCCATGCATGTTCTTAGTCCTTCTAATGTTGTCCCTTTGACTAAGTCCCCTAAACTCATCTATTCGTTCAACATAGACATTTGCTCCCTGTATCTGACTCCCCACATTTCCCACAATATCTTACTTCCATGCTGTTAATGCTGTTATCCTGGTGTCTCCATTGTCAGGATGCTTGAACTACTGCAAACTTTAATCCCCCCACTATACCTCCAAAGAAATATGTGCATGATGGTCATTGATTATATGATTATGTCAGTCAAATGAGTGACGAATGGACACCATGGAAAGCCACTGGGTGAACGAAAGTACTCCAGAATACACTAAGGTGAAATGATCCTGTTCTTTGATTTAAGGGATGAAGAAAGTGGAAATCACACAGTGAGATTATGAGATGTACCACACATTTAATGTAGATGGACATTTTGTTTGTTCAATCAATTGTTTCCTTATTTACCCTCAGTATAAGCTGTATGGAGAAATACAAATACATGACTGTTAAATTCCTGCATATACTGGAATAATTTATTAGTAAAATACATGAAAATAAAAATGTATTTGTGATTAAAAAGTTTATATTTCTTATTTTATATTAGATTTTCTTACAGATCACTAAAAGTCACTTAGGAAGACACTTCTATTTTTTATAAGCATTTCCCTGGAGTCATTTTACAGTGATCTGTTTTTTTTTTTTGATACAGGAAATGAAAATTTCCTTTGTAAGAGCAAGCTTCATGTCCTACAATCCACAGGACATGACAGAGTATTCTAGAAAGTGTATCGCTTCCCTTTTTAAGCTGTTCTTGGTAGTTAATCAATTTCCTCTCTCTTACAAATACACAATTATGATGTTGGTTAAAGAACATACACTGAGAAGAACAAAATTTTGTATAAAATTTGTTTTTATGTTCAAATGTGTGCAGTAAGTAAAGGCAGTCTAGAATTTTCAATTCTGTAAATTCTTGAGGTTTTTACTTTTGATTTGTATTTACTCATTATTTGGGGAAGGAACTCAATACTCAAATACCAACAACATCGATCCTAAGAAAGAATGACTACATAATCAATAACAATCTTTAACTCATCTCATTTTCTGTGTTAAGTAGAAATAAAGATAAATTTTAGAAAGAAACTAATATACGAATCAACTTTCATATAATTAATGTGGAATCCAAAATCTGAAGGACAAAAGAAACTGTAAGACAAGCCTTGAGTTTTCCTAAATAGAGAAACCCAACTATCATTAGAAAACTGTGATAATTCCTAGAGTCCCGAAAGTTACTTGTATTTGGGAGCTCCTGAAGGTTCCCTTCACCACAGAGGGCAGTGGTGACCAAAAAACTTAATAATCTTGACAATTTCTCTATCCTAACTCCCAAATGTCTGTGCCAATAGTTTCAAATTTTATTCACTATACAAATCTCTTAAATTTTTCTTCTGCTTTGTTGTCATTCCAATCCAGAGCTACGGATTTAAGACCACTCCTCCCAGTTGAGATCTGGATTTCTACAAAGACCAGGTCTCTACAAAGAGCAATGATCGTTGCAAAGATCCAAATATGGCCATAACTCTTCCTTTTTTTCTTTTTTGGAAAACTTGATTCTTGAATTTAACTAAGTAGAAGTGCTATAATAAATATTTTGACTATACCAACTCATACTGATCTCCCCTTTTCCTGGAATACATCAACAAAACTGAAGATGTATATATGAATTAGTGAGGAGAAAGCAGGAGAGAGTCGTTTAAAAACCCACCTTATTGCACTGTACCATAATTCAGCTGTGGAAAAGAAGTTTTCTCATTGTACCCTTCACAAAGCAGAAATGAGCTTTGAGACACCCCTTAATATCTAACTCAGTAGTTTTGGAGTGGAGCCCAGGGATATTTATTCAAAAAGCTCAAGTGATTTGGATTCTTACAAAGTTTAAGAACAATTAAAGTAGTCAGAATAGCTGGATATAGCAGAATTTTTAAAACATCAGTTTTGAATGGACATGTCTTTTTCCTTAAAAATCTTTTACCTGCTTTGTCCTTTCAGCACATCTTAAAAGAAAAGTTACTGTTTGAGGTCTCAGACTCTACCCATAGAATAAGCTAAGGAAGAGCTCCCTGGAAACTGCTATATCCTAAGATTCTAGCACTTATGGCAGCCTGATGGGCAAAGCAGAGCTAAACTTGTCCTTGGGGTGCAAGTTGGAGAAATAGTTCACCAAATTTTTCTTCTTTTGGACTACTTTTTAAAATATCACTGTTTATAATAGAGTAACTATTATCATTCAGAAAGATAATTAAAACCATCTGCAAAAATTCAGTCTTAGCCCTTAAAGCTTGAGATTGATCTTCTCTCTGTCTTCTTCTCTAAGTCACAGAAACACTGATCAATAGAAAACAATTTGCCATCCCAAATATAGTAGTACGATTTCCTTGTATGATTTTAAATCCAAGGTATATCTATATCCATCTTTTTATGCATGAGAAATATAAGAAAAATAGATCTTTGTCCAGAATATTAACTGCTTTGATCCTCTGGTTTTAAAGCATTGGCTGGATTCTTCATCCTTTATTGTTTGGGGATACTAGGGCTCTCTTTCATGAACAGAAATCTAGTCAAATAAAAGCCTTTGATCATATGGTCCAAATGTCTAGGTGCAATGTCAACCAAGTGTGCCCCCATCTGTTAACCACTCACTGCCTCATATCATGGGTTCTCAGCATCTTTTTGGTGAATTCCTCTTTTCTGTTTATTTTTAGAAACACCTTTTTTTTTAAATCCTTTTTCTGTATTGGGCAGTTAATTTCTCTGTATAGTGATTTTATTGTTGAATTTTTTCTTTCACCATTTGATGGCTTCCTCACCCTTACTCTGGGAACTTGAAATGTGTGTCAAGAATCTAAAGTCTCAAAATCTTTAGACACTATTTCTGTAAACAAAACTTTATAGTTTTGTAACATAAGAAAATTAAGTTGTGTTCTATTCTTGCAGTTTGTTATTGTTTTTCATTTGTTTTGCCATTGCTTCATTCATGAATATATGAATTAGATTGGTCTTTGCTTCCTAGGATAAATTGGCCTAAAGATAATGAAATAAAATACATCTGGTCTTCTGCCCATTCCTCACCCATTATCCAGGGTCACCTATCTGAGTGCAGATAGAATCTAGACATTCTCTTGAATGAGTGTTTCATTGTGTATCTGTACCATACAATCTGAACACTTTGACCCTTCCTTCTTGGTCATATTTGTTTTCACTTCTTACCATGTAATTATGCTTCCACAAGACATGTGCTTGATTATAGTCATATAAAACACACACACACACACACACACACACACACACACACACACACACAAAGTATCCTGCCTCTCCATTTACAGTCTGGAGCTATATTGGCTCCACTGTCTGAAATGCTTCCTCAAACCTGTAAGACTCAGTTCAGGTCAATTTCTAGAAAGCTTTTCTTAATCCTACCTCCTGATTACATTATTTTATTTATTATTTTGGTGTTCTCATTGTACCGTGTCTATTTTCTATCAGTGCGTTTAAATTCATTGTCTTCTCATTTTCTATTAATACATCTTCTTGCCCACTATCAGTGAACTCCTTGAGTACAGACAGGGACTATGCATTATGTACCTTACAGACTCCTGGCTAGAATCAATAGGTTCTCAAAAACTTTGGCTGAATAAATGAATGAATGAATGAATCAATCAATCAATCAAAAATAGTTAATGTTGTAAAGCCTATTGTAGGAAACATACTTAAATACAGGTTCCTGTGTTGCCAAATAGGCACATAAACTTGATATCAAAAGTATATAAAGATTTATTTATTATTGTCCTGTAAAAACTTAATAGAATTATTTTATTAATTATTTCTTTAGGGTTATCCATTTTTTTTGTTTTTAAAAGCTTAATTATAAAATAATGAATAAAACATTCTGTCTGCTTTTTTTCAGCAGTAGCATGGCAGGGTACCAGGGAGCATGTGGTGTGTGGGACTAAAGTTGGAGGACCTGGCTTCACTCACTAGCTGTGTATTTGGTTAGACCTCTAACTCCTCAAAGTCTTAGTTTATGTGTAAAATGCTTACAATAATACTTATCCAAACTTCTCATGAGATTTCATTACAGATCAAATGAGATAGTTACATGAGAGTATCAACAAAAAGGACGTTTTTTCCCCCTAAATAAATCTCTTGGTTCTATGTGGCCCTGTGTCAGTATGGAGTTATGTTTAAAGAAACAGTCCAATAACCAAAATAATTACAGACTTATTAAAACCGTTATTCATGTTCCTCGATGAATATGAATGTGTAATCCACGACTTTTTAAAATTCCCTCTTCTACCACATTCTTCCTGCACTTGTCTGTTATCTCATAACTGTCCTAAAGCTTCTCTCCTCACACTTTATTCCGGGTTCTCCACTTACCCAGCCAGTTCTGGCTTTCCCTTCACTCCTGCTTTCTCCATCGATATCTTTTTTCGAAGGAGCAGAAATAAACCCAGCCCAAGAATATTCATCCATATGTGGTTTATGTTCCTGTTTTGTATATGTGATGCTTAGAGCTCTAGAGAAGTTGTGCTTTAATGCCCACACAGAGATTATAGCTATCAAGATTCTCTGTGCTTCTACCATCAGAATTCTGATCACACTTAACTGTCATATTTCAGTTCTTAGCAAAAGGACCAAGCATAGGCACCACTCTTGCTAATGTATTCATGCATTCATTCATTCATTCATCCGATGCATTTAGATACCAACTCCATATCAGGAACTATGTTAGCAATGGAAATCCTGGCCTATGATTTCTAAGACTTCGAAATATAGTGGAAGAAAGATACATGAAGATAATGTTTCTGTTACTGTCTGATAAGTAAAATAATTCATTTAATTAATCTTTATTTTTCTCCTTTATTCTAGGCACACTGCAAAGCTCTGGGAATATAATAGTGGAGAGTATATAGATACTAAAGATATAAACTTTATCTTTAAAGATAAATACTTGTTCACACAAGGAACATGTTGGGGAGAGACATAGTCTAGGAGACCAGGGAGGCAGGCATCCCCGAACAAATGATCTTTAACCTTTTATCTGAAGAATAACTAGGCTTTGGCCATTCTGAGGCAAATGAGTTGGCGTGCGCAGAGGACTAGAGGCTAAATAGAGTTGGCACGTAGCAAGAGCTAAGAAAAGTTTATCATCCCAGCCTACACTGAGAGAAGGAAGAAGGGCAGACTGGAGAGGTATGCAGGCGCAGGTCATGGGAAGCCTGATAAAGCCAACAAAGTGTTGAGGTTTCTCCTAAAGGCAGAGGGAAATTACTGAAGAGTTTTAAATAGATCAGATTTTCATTTTTGGAATTTATTCATTTTGATTCAGGATGGACCAAGACTACTTTGAATGCTGGGGCACCAGCGCAGTGGTGACTCCACTGGTCCAGGGAGAGAGGCTGGGAGTGTAGACAGGGTGGTGGCCATCAAGATGGGAGAAAGTCAATGTACAGAGAGAAATTTAGGAGCTAGACTGAATAGTACTTAAAATTGATTAGATGAAAGACATAGGAGAGCACATGAGTTTTCTGGCTCAAATGAGACCAACCATGACATGAGAACAGACCTCTCCCATGTTGTGGCACCATCATCTTCAATAAAGCATCTCCAGGGTCAGAAGGGCAAGAGAGTGAAGTATTGTGGGTGAGTGCATTTCATGAAGCAAACATGGAAGTAGGACTTACTCCTCCATCCATGTATGATTGGCCAGCGAATCAAAATAGTCCCCTCCAACTGAAAGAAGCTAGGAAATACTTTAGTGGGCACTGAGGAAGAAGGAGAGGAGCTTGAAGGTGGTGAGCATTAGCATCTGCCTGCACTATAAGGGATCCACTTTGGTGGGATGGGAGCAGAAACGGGAAGCTAGAGCTGATTTTTAGGACGTTTTAAAAGAAGTCAATATTCAACTTGAGCCTTGAAGAAGAATTCACTAGGAAATTAGGGACAGCATTCCAGGCCTCAAGAAGAGAGTATGTCAAGAGAATCTCTTAGCATACATGTATCAGGGATCATGAAGGAGGTGCATTGAGAGACTGTATGTCAGAAGTGAGGAAGTCAGCAATATTATCCAAAATATGAAGAAAAGCTACTTTTCAGGATAGTTATCAGTACATCACCTCAAGGGTATTTCCAGCCAAGTCAGGAATCAATCTTTAACATCTGCTCTAGATGTAAATAACAAAAGAGATGGGGGGGATTTTAATATACCATATTTTCCTAGTTTCTTGTTCTTTCACCGAACGCTTAGTACACTCCATGCAATGAATTTATCATAACCATCTGCATTACCCTGCACCTAATACACAGAAATACTACTCCCAGACTTATTCTTTAAGTTTTGTTTACCTGCTTATTTTGTTTTTTATCTTTGTCCTCCCTACCTCCACAGGTTTGTCTTTTAATCCTCAGTGAGGAGAAACTTGGAGATTGGAGAATTCATCTATGAATCTTATGAAGAAGCTTTGTTGCCACTTTCTTACCAGAATTCCATAAAAACATGATCTTACTGAAATGAAAATTTCTATTATACATAATTTAAAAATATTTTTCCTGAATAGTAAGTTAAAATTTAAGTAAGTGACGGATCTGAAAAGGGCACACAAGGACAGTTTCTTGTTTTGTTAAGAAGCGACAACAAAATGCGCTCAGTAGTACTAATAGGGATGATTAGAAGTGTAATTATTCCAGGGAATTTGGATTTAAATTATCACTTCACTGCATATGTTATTAAAATACCTGCCAATCTTTCCCCAAAGATATCAAAATCAATGGCAAAAATAATGCCTGATGAATTGATTTGAGAAGTTTATATTTCAAAATTAACATGTGACCCTGTATATGTATAATTTTATTTATGGATTTTATATATTTCACCTATTTCTAGGACACATCGAGTTGATTGTGACTGTAAGTTATTAGCCAAGTATTTTCAAAGTCCTTTTCTATTATATTTTTTACTGTATGCCTTTGGGATTATACTAACTTATATTTTAATATTCCTGTTTCCAAAATGGAGGGTGATATGAATTTTAATTCTAACATTCAGTAGCTGAGTTTCAAACAAATGCAAGATACACAAAACACTTTTACAGTCATTCCCCACGAGTAGAAGTCCTCAAGTAAAGAATTGAAATTGAGCTTTTTACATAGAGACAAAAATTTATAAAGGCAAAAAGAATTCCAGACCATAATACACACACACTAAGAATCTCAATTATTCTGTTAGTGTTTTCCATGTTACTTGAAAATCCTCATTCCTAGCATTCCGTGAACTGTCCACAGAGACAATAAGGCTACCTTGCCTCAGATTATATCTATTTACATAATATATTTGGAGGAAACACAAAAAGTCAGCAATAATGCCAAATATTCTGCCACTCACCATAAAGATGCTGCCAAAGAAGAAAGAGTGCCACCTAGTGAATTCGTTAAGGAATCTTTCCTACCAGTCCATTCAATTCATTTGACAGCCTTTTATGGGACACCTACTCAATGTTATGTACTGAGTGCACATTTCTCTCAAACCACTAACGTTAATATTTTAGCCCATTGAAATTCTCCCATCAGCCTTTCTACTGTCCTTTGTCCTTAAACTTGGCATTCCATGTCTGGAATGTTCATGACACACTTTCACACCTGCTAAAATTCTACACACTCTTCATGGCACAGTTTAAATGGTGCCTCCTCAATAAGACTTTTCTAAGTACCTCACTCCTCCTCTGAGTTACTTTTTGTGGGATTCTGTGTTTCTACATTACCTGTTATCTCCCTCTCTCATATATGTGTGCATGTGTCATATATTCTGATACTATTTTTTTATGTGCGGGCATATCACACTCAACAGTATACATACAGTGTTGTTGTTGTTGTTGTTGTTGTTGTTGTTGTGAGAGACAAGAGAGAGCATGCACGCAAGAGGGGAAGGAGCAGAGGAAGAGGGAGGGAGAGAATCTTAAGCATACTCACAGCTCAGAGCCCAACATGTGGCTCAATCTCATGACCGCCAGAACATGACCTAAGCCAAAATCAAGAGTTGGATGTTTAACTGACTGAGTCACCCGGGCACCTCACTGAACTATATTTTTAAGGGCAGAAACAACACCTGCCAAGTAACCTACCCTCAATAACAAAAGGGTTATATTCTTTTTGTAATACTACTAACCTTTACCCTGCCTAAGCAGTCCAGATTCTAGAGTATGTTTTGAGAGTATCGAGGATATTGAGGACCACTTCTGTTGTACTTTTGAATTGGTAGTAGGCTAACTGAATCAGAAAAGATGTTTATTCATGGTGGACTTATTTGCTTCTAGGTGAAAATATTGTAATAACTATCAACTTTTGATTACTTTATAAAACTAAGCATATACTCATGAGACACTCAATGAATGTTTATTAATGAATTAATAAATCAATATTGTTAAGAACTCTGTCAATGTAAGGTGCTACATTAGGAAGAAAGGTGACCAGAAGATAACCCCAATAGCCCTAGAGAAGCCCCAGTGAGAAGCTCTACTTTCACTGTTCTACAGTGGACTATAAGGTCTCCCCATGTCATTAAGCCGTAGTAAAGAAGGAAAGTTCAGTTTAAGAAGGAAGAACCCAGGAGAAGTGAAGTGAGTCAAACAAGGTATAGAAGAGACGTAGGCAAATGGCTGGAGGTCAGTGCTCACAGAAGAGCCACAAGTATGGGATCAGGGATTGGTCTACAGTGACAGCAGCGAATGGCTGCTCCCTGGGAAGGTTCAAGTATGAAGAATAAAGTGCAATCCTAAAATGGAACAAGGCAGTGGGAGGAAAATCCAAATGGACAGGTAACAGGACTAGAAACTTAGGTGACAAGGCAAGTGTATTCTTCATCAGAATTGGGCAAAAAAATTTATAGACAACGAGAGGAAAAAGAAACTAAGCAAAAAGAAAACAATGTAATACTGCCTGAAAGGTTTTGTCACAGCAGGAACTAATCTCATATTTAGAATGATCTGGACTTCAGGGTAAAGGTAAGGGCAAGTGTGACAATTCTATATTAGTGTTTCTGAGACTTGGCTGTGACAAAGAGTCTCTCAACCAAACTCTAGCCAAGCTCCTTTGAGCCCTATTCTCTACTAGGCCTTAATCTTGGCCTATAAAGACTTCAACAAATCACTAACAGCTCAACACCACACCTAGGATGATCCAAACTCCCCTTAAAGTACCTACCTGACAAAACTCAAGGCTGTCACGAAAATTAATTGTTTGTTGCAGCCAACACCTAAAAATAGGCCCCTGTCTCCAGGTCTAACTTCCATAAGGGCCAGTTAACAAACCCAGATAGGTATTATGTAGACCAACCCCTGCTTCCCACTTTATGTAATTTTCACTTCCTTGACTCTTGTGAGACCCCATTCACCTCGCTCTCTATTCCTTCATACTCTCTTTAAAATGCCCAGTCACCTTTGTACAAATTGAAGTTCAGTTCTATTCACACTGAACTCTTCCCTATTGCAATAGTATATTAATGATTAAAATCTGACCTTACTTTAGTGTCCAACTTGTTTGACTTTGACAGCTACATTCATTTTAAAAATCCCAAAATCCGGGGACATCTAGGTCGCTCGGTCAGTCGAGCCTCTGACTGTTGATTTCAGCTCAGGTCATGATCTCAGGGTCATGGGATTGAGTTCCACATTGGGCCCAGAGCTGACAGTGTGCAGCCTGCTTGGGATTCTCTCTTTCTCTCTCTCTCTCCTCCCTACCCACAAGCTCCCTCACTCTCTCTAAAAGAAAAACATTCCAATATCCAGTCCACACCCCATATCAACTAATTCAGAATATCTGGGATTGGGCTTCAGAACATTTAAAAAACACTCTATGTGATTATAATCACAAACCGGGATTGAGAATGACTGTTCTAGTGCGACAAGCAAGCAGAATAAACTTCCTGTGTCATCTCTGAAGGAAACCAAATTCCCAGACTGTCATCCAATCAGCTGCCTTCGAACTGTGGACAAGAAGAGGGCTGATACAACCAAGGGGTTCAACATCATGTTCACAGTACCAGGGTCAGGTAGAGAGGCCAGGACTATCATGGAGGATCTAACACAGAACAAGTAAAGCGAGACCAAAGTAGGGCCAGAGCAACCCTGGCCTAGGTGCTCTTTGGAAACCAGCAACTAGGGCACAGCTGTGGGTCGGAACTAGGAGAGAAGTTCTTGTAGGGTCATGGGCATGCACCAGAAATTAAAAACAGGGCAATCGGTGGAGATATTACTTTAAAATGAGAATTACTTCATTTTAATGTGCTATGTATTTTCTGTGCCTCAATGAGTTGTTGCTAAAAAAAAGTCTACAACTGGAAGATCTATTTGTTTCTATTGTTTTGGTTTAAAATAGACCCTCTGTGTGGAGGGGTGGAAGACTATAGTCACAGACACATCTAGAGGACTGAGCATATTAACGAAAGAAAAAAAAATCTCATTACTAATGAAACATGGCTTTCATTTCCTTTAGATTCATATTCAGATAGTGTAAGGACTATTAAAGGAAACTTTTGAATTAGAAAAATGAAAAATAATTTAAATGATTATACAAAAAATTAAACAAAAATATATCACTCACTCCTCTTTATCATTCCTAATTTTAAAGAATTTATTTTAAAACACGGATGTGAGATTTACTTTAATATTTAAATATTTATAATTAATTTTGTTTTCAGTATTTTGCATCCTATTATATATGACTCATTCAGAATATAAAGCCTCTTTCAAAATATACATGAATAAACAATTCCTCTTAAGTACAATAAGTATGCATAGCAGGCTATGAAAATTAAATGTTAACTTCTAGTCTTCCAAAATAGAACATGGCATTCCTCATCAAAACTGCTATAAATTTACATATCGGCACTATCTTGGCATGGTCTGCTTTTACCTTTTAATACTTTCTTGTATCTATTTAAAAGATAGTATTTTGGAAATCTCTAGTTGAATATCATTTTTTTTTCTGTGTCTGGAGAGAAAAATCAGCAGTATCTTTACTTAATACAAAAGCAAAATCAAATAACAAAATTCCATTAAACTATAACACAATGAAAAGAAATGATCTACAAGTACACACAATATGGATGAATTTCACAAGCGTAATAAATGAGAGAAGTCAAACATAAAAGAAGGCATATTGTATGAGTCCATTTATCAGAAAAACAGGCACCACTCGTTTATGCTATCAAACATCAAGATAGTGTTTTGCCTTGAGAGTGGGAACAAGTAGGGAATTCAGGGGTTGGTTCCTTGATCTGGGTCCTGATTATCTGGGTATGGTCATTTGTGAAAATTCATTGTGGTACATACTTCTGGTAGGTGGCATCTTTCTGTATGTATATTGTGCTTTGAGAAAATGTCATTTTTAAGATCCTACTAAAGGCCCCCCACAGGTCTATTTTTCACCATAGTGAGTGAAATCAGAAGCAGTATGGAAGAGTGGCTAAACATTTTGGATTTGGAGTTCAGTGGCCTGTGTTGGAGCCCTGCCTCTATCAGTTACCCGCCGTGTGGCCTTGGGATATGACCCAATCTCTCCAGATCCCAGGTGCCTCACTGGTAAGTCAGGGGTTATAAAGTCCCACATCAGAGAATTATTGGGAAGCATAAATCAAATGATGACTGAAAAACAGTGCAGGTTGCAGCATGTGGCTTGGCTTGATAAATGTGATCTACAGCTCATTTGTACATTTCTTCCACTTAAAGGGAACCTTAAAACAGTTCCAAACATCTACTACAACTGTAATATTGCCTATCTTTTCTTGGTTTCTGTTCTGAATCTTTTTTAATTAAACAAAAAATTTTTTTAATGTTTATTTAATTTTTGAGAGACAGAGCATGAGCGGGGAAGGGCAGAGAGAGAGGGAGACCCAGAACCTGAAGCAGGCTCCAGGCTCTGAGCTGTTAGCACAGAGCCCGACATGGGGCTAGAACCCACGAACTGTGAGATCATGACCTGAGCCGAAGTCAGACGCTTAACTGACTGAGCCACCCAGGTGCCCTGTTCTGAATCTTTAAAATAAATTCAGTAAGGGCAGGGAGAATGCCTCGTCATGGAAGGGGAGAGTTCAAATGACTGAAGGTGTCAGGCAAGTAACACAAATGTGTGAGTCAGTAGTTGACGACAGTGAGTGAGTTCTGGGCCTGGAGGAACCCTGCCCCAAAAATATCCCAATTAAGTGAAAATACATGTAAACAGTCTGACAACCAAACAGAACACTTCTGCATTCAGCCCCTGAGTTTCTGACTCCTACCACACTCTATCACGGGCACTGCCATCAGGTAGTTCTCAATTGTGTTGGAGCTTTGCCTTTTTTAGCTGTTTCACCTTGAGCGAGTTATTCTAATCTTTTAAAGCCTCAGTTTATTCATTTGTAAAATGCAAATTATAATATCTTGCATACTGCCTTATGAAGATTAAATGGAATTGCTCTGCCTGTGCCTGGGATATAGTTGTAGTAGCTAGGATGTAATAGTATTCTTTTATATCTCCCAACGCTTGATTAATAAGCAGCACTAAGAGAGTCAGAAAGCTAAAATAATATTAAAAGCAAAAAACACACACACACAAAAAATAACCTTGGGATTTAACTGGTTGATTGATCAAGTGATAATGGAGCTCTACTCTATGTATTAGAAAAATGATATACAGTTTTTGTGAGTAAAATGCTAACGAAATTTGACTGATGACTATAGGCTATACATTTGATATATCTTTGGATACATGATTCTGATTTATTTTGCCAAGGTCTATGATTAAGTTTTGTTAATTTGTTCATCTTTGTTACCCATTCCAGAATTTGGCTCAGAGAATGCAAAAACCTGAAACCCCTGATCTGGCCTATTATCACAAAACAGGATGGTACTCAGTAGTCCATTACTTTGTCTTTCTCAGAATCCATTAATTCAACTTGAACAATACTAAGCATCTAGCGTAAGTATGCACACTGGTAGCCAAGAAAGATGATATAAAGGTTATTAATTCTCAGCTCCTTCTGCAAAGGGTCTTTGAGTGAAATAAAGGGAATACGTTGTCTAGAACTACCAAAGGCAGATTTGACTTGACCAAGTGCAATCTTTTTCAGAGCAAAGGCCTTTGGAAGTACAAAAAGGCAATAAAGATCCAGGTATATGTATAGAGAGTAAAATATAGTTGACCCTTAAACAATGTGGGTTTAGAACCCTTGTTTTGTTTAATAACATTTTCTTTTATCTAGATTACTTTATTGTAAGAATACAGTATAAAATACATATAATATGGAAAATATGTGTTGACTATTCATGTTATTAGTAAGGCTTCCAGTCAAGAGTAATTAAGGTTTTGGGGAGTCAAAAGTTATATATGAATTTTTGATCACATGGGGGTTGCCATCCCTAACTCCCACGTGGTTCAAGAGTCAACTGTACATGTGAGAGAACTTTGAGAGAAAATCTATATTTAGGGGGTAGAAAAAGAAAGATGACCCAGAAAGAAGACATAAATAGAGTAAACTCAGAGACAGGAGGAGAAATCACAAAAAGTAATTCATTCTTTGAAAATCAATGGAAAAGAAAAATTTTGAGAAGAAAGTTGGACAGTGTCATCAAATGCCATGGTGAATGGTGAGAATAGAGCACAGACCACTAAATTTGCTATGCCTCATTCTTTAGGATCGCCAGTGACCTTTCTGAGAGCAGGCTTTGTGGAATGCTAAAGAAGAAAGGGAGGCAGGAAGGAGGAAAGAAGGAGTGGGAATTGAGGTTAGTTAGGAAGTGGAACTTTTTCTTTTAAGAAGTTAGACTATCATAGAAGGGAGAGAAAGGTATAGAATCAATAAAAGTGGGGAGCTGGGGAAAGACAGTCCATAGATACCAATCCTATGAAAGTTTCACATGCATCCTAAGCCTTGGGAAATGAAATGAGATGCATGGAAGGGCAAGCTGATACACAGCCACACTGTGTTTGGGAAAATCCTCTTGGCCATACCAGAGAGAACATACTGGAATTTTGTTTGGTTTTGGTCTTCAGTTTGGTGTATTTATTAATTTTGAAAAATATCTTTCCAAAGGTTGTGAAGAGGAATCAGTGTGGTAAGAAAGTGATTGAGAGTAGAATAAAACAAAGAAGACAAGATAATCAAAGGAGGTGGTAACAAATCACAGGAAATTACTTCTTTTTTTTTTAAGTTTTTTTTTTTTTATTTTGAGAGAAAGAGAGTGCATGTGTGCATGTAGATAAAGGACAGAGATACAGGGAGAGAGAATCCCAAGCAGACTCCAAGCTGTCAGCACAGCGATTTATGAGATCATGACCTGAGCTCAGATCAAGAGTGAATGCTTAACTGACTGAGCCACCCAGGTGCCACACAGGAAATGACTTCTGTTGAAGCATGAGTCAACAGAGAGCAGCAAATATCCAGGGATTTTTTGTTGTTGTTTAGTGTTCGTGATCTTAATTTGTGTAGAACAAAGAAATCAAGGCATTGGTGATCTTTATCTACCCATGAGGTAAAAGCAGAAGGAACATTTTCATAAACAATGGAGTAGAACTATATCCTTTTTTTTTTAGTTTATTTATTTATTTTGAGAGAAAGGGCTAGAGATCAAGGGAGGGGTAGAAAGAGAGAGAGACAGAATCCCAAGCAGGCTCTGCAATGTCAGCACAGAGCCGGACATGAGGCTCCAATCTCATAAATGGTGAGATCATGGCCTGAACCAAAATTAAGACTGGGAGACATAACTGACTAAGCCACCCGGGTACCCCTACTAGAACTAGATCCTTAAGGGGACTGGGAAGGATTATGAACAGTCACTGTAAGAAAAGGCTACTACAGAAAGTCAGGGAGATGAACGGGCCAGCACTGAGAAGGGTGGCCTCAGGGCAAACACTGATTAGCAAGGGGAGAGCCACTGGGCACAATTAGCACTGGGCCTTCTTGTAGGAATGTTCATGAGCCCTGAGGAATAGTGAGGGAGGGGTACATGCAAGAGTGGGATCATATGTGGAAGTCAGTAAGTAGCTAAGTCCAACCAAGAGGGAAAACAGAATGTGGAAATAGGAGGAATACCAAAAGAACTATGAAAAGACATGATTAGTGAACAGATGGGAGGGTATGGGTACAGAAGGGAATTTCTAAATTCCAGGATTTTACCTGGAGTAGTTTTAAGGATGAGAAGGTACGTATCAAGTAGCAAGTGGAAGTGAGTCTTTTTTTTTCTTTTTTCCCTTTTTTATAAAAGTGAATCTGGGGCGCCAGGGTGGTTCAGTCAGTTGAGCATTTGACTCTTGATTTCAGCTCAGGTCATGGTCTCACAGTTCATGAATTCGAGCCCCACACTGGGCTCTGGGCTGATGGCATAGAGACTGCTTGGGATTCTCTGTCTCTGTCTCTCTCTCTCTGTCCCTTCCCTGCTCATGCTCTCTCTCTCTCAAAAGAAATAATTAAACATTAAAATAAAAAAAAGTAAACCTTTCTAGAAGAGAGCAGCTTAGGACAAACACTATACTGCAAAGAAAAATAAAGCAGCAAAAGAGAAATCAGGATACCCTGAGGATAGAGTGGGAGGGGGGCTCTTTTATATCTGTTGGTCATGAAGGCATTGCTGATGATGTGACATTTGAAAAAAATAGTAGAATAAAGGTAAAGGCATGAAGTTCTCTGGAGGAAGAGTGTTCCAGGAAAAGGAAATCATCAAGTACAAAGGCCCTTGGCCGAGGCTGTGCTCAGGGCATTCAAGATACAGCAAAGAGACTAGTGTGACTGGAACAGAATGGAGGAAGGGGAAAGTGGAAGGAAATGAGACCAGAGAAGTAGCAGGGTCCTAACGCATCTAAACTGAGAACTTAGGCTTTTACTTTGCACATAGCCATTTGAGAGGTTTGCAGTATAGGACAGTATCTAATTTATGTTTTAAAAAGATCTCTCTGATCAAGTTTCTTATCACTATAGTATTTCAAATAAAGGCGAGATAACAGTTATTGGGATGTGGTATAGGGCTCTGAGTTTTAAATTTTGTGGGATTTAAAAAGTATACATATTCTTAGTTCCCAACCCCTAGAGATTCTGGCTCAGTAGTCTGGAGTGGGTCCTAGGAACCTTTTCCTTAGGGCCCTTAAGTGGTTCTGATGCAATTGGTCTGTGGCCTGTAATTTGGGAACTCCTAGTACCATAAGACATCCCATTAAATGACTCTATCACCTTTATCACTATTATAACTTATCTGGACTTTGACAACTAAGTTGTCTCAACAGTGTGGAAATACTAACAAGTTACAGGTTTTGGCAAAAATCAAAAGCATTTTGTGTGTATTTTATTATTACTGCAAATTGTGTTGTACACATCTTTGTATCAATAATATTTAAAAGTATTTTAAAAATATCCCTGGTTGCTTTGTGAAGATCAGATGGTGTGTGTGTGTGTGTGTGTGTGTGTGTGTGTGTGTGTGTGTTGGGGAGAGGAAGGGCAAAAGCAGGAGACCACTTATGAAGTTATTGTAATAATTCAGATGTAGGAGTAATAGCAAAAGTGGCCAGAGTGGTCAGATTGTCAATATGTTTTAAAGGTTTAGTCAAAAAGATTTATTGATGGATCACATGTGAGATGTGATTAAAAAAAAATAGAAAGCAAGAAAAGCTCTAAAGCTTTTAGCCTGAACAACAAGAAGAAAAGAATTGTTTTTTGCAAAAATGAGTACTGGAAGAGAAACAGGTTTCAAGAAAGGAGGTCTGGAATCAAGGATTTAACTTTTACCAGATACAGTTTGAGATTGCCATTAGACATCAGGTGTAGTCACTAATTATGTATGTCATCGAATGCCCAAACCTGAACTTCAGGGGAGAGAATGGAGACATAAAATTAGAAGTCACTGGCATACAGACGTTATCTCAGCCAGAGTGCTGGATGAGGCCGACTAGTGCAAGGGTAGATGGTAAAGAAAAGAAAGAACACAGATGGAGCCACAGGGCACCATGATATTGAGAGTTTGGGGGGATGAGAAGGAACCTGCAGTCTATGAATAGACATGAGAAAAACTCAGAAAGCAGTGTGTTGGAAAGAAAGTGAAGAAGATATTTTAAGGAAGAGGAAATGATCAACTCTGTCAAATGCTACTGGTAGTTCAAGGACACGGATGACTGAGAATTGAGCATTGAATTTGGCAATGCAGAGGTCAACAATGGTCTCAGTGACAGCTAGTTCTATGTAGTTAAGAGAGTTTACTGTTGTACTATTTTTCTTTAAGATGGGAGATATTGCCAAAAATATCTCCCAGATTATGGGAATAAATAATGAGGAAAATTGATTAGTCAGAAAATAATTATTCAGAAAATAATCCTTAAAGAAAGCAAAGATCTTTTGCACAAGTTAGGGGCACTGGCCTTAAATAGGAGCTGAGACAGCTCTTTACTGGTAAGTAGGCAGAGTATATAGACTCAGATGCTGACAGGTCAACAGTGCAGAATTTCTCTAAGTCTTCTTTTGTTGGCTTCTAACAATAAATAAAGGTAATGGCTAGAATATAGTGGAGCGGGGAAGAGAAGCTGGAAGGTTCAGGAGAGAGAAAATATTACTGGCACTACTAATGTAGATGCTCTTAGTAAAATTCAAATGTTTAGACTTTTAGAATAAGGTACACCTAATTTTCTCACATGTCATAAAAAGGAGTTTCTGGTTTTGTTATGATGTATTTATATATTACATTTTGTTTGTAACGTTTGTGATTATAAAACGTGTATATTCGAGGATTAAAACCAGTGGAAGAGGTAATGAAAATAACAGAAGAAAGACTGATAAATTGATCCAGGGAGTCCCTCAGGGAATGAGAGGGTGTGGGCTTTAGAACACAAGTGTACAGTCTAGTATCGGACAGGAGGGAAGGGGATAAAGACAGGAACAAGTGCATATATGTATATAGGGAGGGATTTCAAACTTGATAGAGCCATTTTCCTCCAGGGAGATATCCACAGCTGAGAATGATGAAGGCCATGCAGGTATAGTCGTCAAGCTAAAGAGAACAATGTGGATGAGCAGCTGCAGGGAACGGGAAAGGATGCTGCATAAGCATGTGCTAAGGATCGTTAAGTGTCACTCAGTACCCAACTGAGCTTGGATAGTGCATGTCTTGGATTTCAACAGCCCACACAGCTGTGTGGTTTTCTCCAACATTTCCCTGAAATTAAAGGATAAATATCTGCTTATATGGAAGTCACCCCTTCCTAAAAAAGAAGCACCAGGAGAAGCAAATGTGGCTTTCTAATACAAATGTACTTCTTGAGGAATACTAAATACATGTTCATTGATTTACTCATTCCACCAAAGGTTATTGAGCATCTTCTATATGCTAGGAGCAAAATTAGGGCCTGCAGTCGAATAGAAACAAGACATTAATCAAACTATCTCACAAATAAATGGAAAATGGCAATAGTGAGCCCACTGGGAAGGCGAGGGGCCAAGAGCTATAACAGCATAGAATGGTGATATTTTTTTCCCATGGCAGGGTGGAAGTAAAGATTACACAAAGATCTGAAGACTGAGTAGGAGTCCCTTAGAGGAAAAGGATATGAGAAATGTACCTTGGGTAGACAAAACAACATATGTCCAACCCTGGAGGCGAGGGGGAGCACAGTGAGTACCAGGGACTGGAAACCTGAATGCTGGCAAGAACAAGGACAGAGTGAGACAAAAATGAACAGAGCAGGCCTTGAGGGCTGTATTAGGCATTTTCCCTTTACCCTTAGAGCAAAGGAAGCCACTGGATTTGTTGGAAGGAGAGTCTAGTGATGGAATCTGCATTTCCCAAAAACCATCTTGGGTGTGAAGGTGGATGTCTGGAGGTTCTGCAGGAGGCCCTAGGAGATGATAGGGCTGGAATTGGTGGGAGGGTGGGCAGTGATGACAGAGGCAGAGAAGTGAATGGATTCAAGAGATTATTGGGAGTTAACACTGTTACTGCCTTGTGGTGGACTGGATAAAATGGGTGAAGGAGAGGGAGGAGAATACCTGGCTTCTGGCTTGTTCAATAGGCTACATGGGGGCAGTTTTGCGAGGAGGGTAGGAAAATGAGGAGTTTGGTTTTTGTCATATTCAAATGGATACAATCACAGTAGAAGCTCTTATATAATTTGTTTGCCATTAAAATAATCAGCATCAATAAATTTGTTGATGATGCTAAATGTAACCTACATTCTAGCATTTGGTCCTGATACTACATATGTTCTGCTTTCAGATTTTGCCTGTTGAATGATAATCCTCTCATCTTGCAAAGAGATTTCATGACATTACATGTCTTCTATTAGGGAACTAAAAGTTAACACCATTTTTATGGGTTAGGAAGGGAAGTTGCAGAGGAAGGAAGAACAGGAGCACCTTATATAAAAGAAACACTACAATACTAATCATCTTAGCAGTTAACAATGTCTCAGACTCCAGGCCAATTAATTACCTAGCCCCTCCAAACCTAAGCTTACTCACTTTTGAATGCAAGACACAAAAGCAAGAATAAATAGGCTGAATCCAAAATGTCTCCTAGTTATAAAACTTAAAAGAATTACTTAAACATAAAGTATACAGGAAAGAGCCTGGGCTTATATTCTGTATTCTTAGATTTCTGAATTACTATATGAAGCCAGAGCTCTTCCACATCCTCCCCTCAAAACAAAAAACAAAACCAAACAAAAAAGACACATGCTCCAAAGTGAATAAACGAAGAGCTTAAACAAAGGCAACAAAGTCAACAAAGTCAAAATATCTAAGAAAGAAGAGGAAAAAAATGACAATTTATGCATTGTCGAAGAAACACAATTGAAGAAATGAGTTATATATGTTTTTAAATACCAAAAATAAGACTATCAAATAAATAGGGGGTAGAAAGATATCAGAAGAAAGAAAAACAGTGAAAGAATGATAACAGTGAGGTATTGACATAGACAACAACAAAAAACACCCTGCAATGTAATAGCTCCTGGTATGCTGTATTAAGGGAAACCAGATTTTCCTGAGTGTTGTTATTATAATCTGAATGTTTGTAACATTTATTATTTTTTCCTGATTATTCAAATAATGTATATGATTTTATAAATATTAAAATTAAAAAGCACGTATAGAAATAACACTCCTAATTCCACTCACTCTGATATTAAAATTTTATTATATTTCCTTTTACTTTTTAAAAACATTTTGAGGATCAATAAGTTTTTATAAATATAAGATTGGAATAATACATAACACATAAAATTCTGTGTACTGCTCTAAACAGTTTTAAGCATTTATAGTCAACATTTCTATTTCTGAAATATTTTTCAGAATATTTTTGTGCATAATTAGCAAATAATAATGCATATATTGCATAATTTATTAAACTAATACCCTATGTTTAGGACTTAGATTTTCTTATTTCTCACTATTATGAACACTATAATGAAAATCTTTAAATGAATATTTGTTTCCCTCTCTAATTATGTAAAGCCACCCCACTACAAACATCAAATAACATAAGCTGCTTTAACATTTTTGTACATATTTTGTATTTATTTTCTTTTTATTCAAATGTTATTGAGGGATAATTGATGAATTGAATTGTATATATTTAAAGCTTATGATGTGATAATTTGATATACATATATATTGAGAAATGATTACCAAGATCAAGGTGATTAACACATCCATCACTCCACTTTGCCAATTAACATTTTGTGTTGTGTGTTGTAAGAACACTTAAGATCTACTCTCAGCAACTTCCAAGTACACAATACCATAGTATTAACTATAGTCACCATTGTGTACATTACATTCTAAGAACTTATTTTTTTAACTGAAAGTTTCAAAGTTCATACTCTTTGACCTATATCTCTTCACTTTCCCCTTCCTCCTGCCCCTGGCACCACCATTCTATTTATTTTATATTCCCAAGAAATCAGCTTTTTTTGTTCGTTTTTGTTTTTTAAGATGCCACATGTTGGTGATAGCATAGAGTATTTGTCTTTCTCTGTATGTCTTATTTCACTTAGCATAATGCCATCCAGATTCACCCATGTTGTCACAAATGGCAAAATTTCTTCTATTTTGTAGCTGAATAATATTCCTCTGTGTGTGTGTGTGTGTGTGTGTGTGTGTGTGTGTGTGTCCACCTTCTATATCCATTTTTTTGTCAAAGGACATTTAGGTTGTTTCCATATGTTGGCTATTGGGAATAATGCTGCAATGAACATGGTAGTGCAGCTGTCTCTTTGAGGTATTGATTTCATTTTCTTTGGGAACATACCCAAGAATGGTATTGCTGGATCATATGATACCTCTTTTTTTGTTTTTTTGAGGAAACTCCAAATTGTTTTCCATTGTGGCTGCACCAATTTACATTTGCACCAACAATGCACAAGGGTTCCTTTTCTTTATATCCTCACCAACTTTTGTTATCTCTTGTCTTTTGATAGTAGCTATCCTAACAGGTGTGAGGTAATATCTCATTGTGGTTTTTATTTCAATTTCCCTGGTTGTTAGTGATGTTGAGCACCTTTTACATGTACCTACTGGCCACTTTTATGTCTTCTTTGGAAAAATGTCTATTCAGACCCTTTGCTTATTTTGTAATTGTATTATTTGCTTTTCCGCTAATGAGTTGTATGAGTTTTTTTATATATTTTTGACATCAACCCTTTCTCAGATATATGCTTCAGATATTTTCTCCCATTCTATAGGTTGTCTTTTCAACTGATTGTTTTCTCTTTATATGCTGTTGGATTCGATTTGCTAGTATCTTGTTGAGAATTTTTGCATCCATATTCATCAGGGATATTGGCCTGTAATTTTCTTTCTTTGCTGGGTCTCTATCTGGTTTAGGAATCAAAGTGATGCTGGCTTCATAGAATGAGTCTGGGAGTTTTCCTTCCGTTTCAATTTTTTGGAACAGCTTGAGGAGGATAGGAATTAACTCTGTTTTAAATGTCTGGTAAAATTCCGCAGGAAAGCCATCTGGTCCAGGGCTTTTATTTGCTGGGAGGTTTTTAATAACTGATTCTATTTCTTCACTAGTTATGGGTCTGTTCAAATTTTCTATTTCTTCCCGTTTGAGTTTTGGTAGCGTGTGGCTATTTAGGAAGCTGTCCATTTCTTCCAGATTGCCAAGTTTGGTGGCATATAATTTTTCATAGTATTCTCTGATGATTGCTTGTATCTCTGAGGGATTGGTTGTAATTTCTCCCTTTCATTCACGATTTTATCTATTTGAGTTCTCTCTCTTTTCTTTTTGAGAAGCCTGGCTAGAGGTTTGTCTATTTTGTTTATTTTTTCTTTGCTGTGCAGAAGCTCTATACTTTGATGTAAACTCACTTGTTTATTTTGGTCTTTGTTGTCTGTGCTTTTGATGTTTGATTCAATAAATCGCAGGTAAGACCAATGTCAAGGATCTTACCACCTAAGCTATCTTCTAGGAGTTTTACAGTTTCAGGTTTTGTGTTTAACACATTTGAAGTTAATTTTTGTGAGTGGTATAAGATAGAGTGGTACAGTTTCAATATTTTGCATGTGGATATCTAGTTTTATTGAAGAGATCACCTTTTCCCCGCTGTATTCTTAGATTGCAAGAATCTTGGTGCCTTTGTCAAAGATTAATTGACTCTGTGTCCATGGATTTATTCTGTTCCACTGGTTTATGTGCCCGCTTTTATGCCAGCACCATGCTGTTTTTATTCCCATAGCTTTGTAATAGAGTTTGAAATCAGGAATTGTGATGCCTCCAGTTTTGTTCTTTCTCAAGATTGCTTTGGCTATTCAGGATCTTTTGTGGTTGCGTACAAATTTTAGGATAGTTTTATTCTATTTCTGGGGAAAATACCACTGAATTTTTTATAGGTATTGCATTATATATCCTTGAGTAGTATGGACATTTTAACAGTATTATTTTTTGCAATCTAAGAACATGAGCAATCTTTCTATTTACTTGTGTCTTCTTCAATTTCTTTCATCAATGTTTTATAGCTTTCAGGTCTTTAACTTTCTTGGTTAAGTGTATTCCTAAGCATTTTATTGTTTTTTGATGCTATTGTCAGTGGGATTGCTCTCTTAATTTTTCTTTTGGACAGTTTATTGTTAGTGTATAGAAACACAACTGATTTGTTTATGTTGATTTTGTATCCTGCAACTTTACTGAATTTGTTTGTTAGTTGTACAGTGAAGACTTTAGGGTCTTCTATATATAAGATCATGTCATCTGCAAAAGATGGTTTACTTCTTCCCTTCCAATTTGGATGTCTTTCATTTGTTTGTTTGTTTCCCTTGCCTAAGTTCTCTGGCTAGGACTTCCAGTAGAGGTAGAAGTAGAGAGAATGGGCATCTTTGTCTCATTCCTGATCTTAACTTTTCACATTGAGTGTGATGTTAGCTGTGGATTTGTCACATATGGCTTTGATATATGAGGTATATTCCTTAATACCTAACATTGAGAGTTTTTATAACTAAAGGATACTGAATTTTATCAAACGCTTTTTTCTGCATCTATTACAATTATTCATTTTTATCCTTCATTCTGTTAATATTACATTTATTGATTTGCATATGTTGAACCATCCTTGCATCCCAGGGTAAATCCCACTTGATCATGGTGTATGATCCTTTTAAAAGTGCTCTTGAATTTGGTTTGCTAGTATTTTGTTGAGGATTTTTGCATCTATGTTCAACAGGGATATTGGGCTGTAATTTTCTTTTCTTATGGTTTCCATACCTGACTTCAATAACAGGGATTTTATGAGTTTGGAAGTGTTCCTTTATCTTAAATTTTTTGGAACAGTTTGAGAAGGGTTGGTAGTAATTATTCTTTAAATGTTTGGTAGAATTAACCAGTGAAGCTGTCTGGTCTTGTGTTTTTATTTATTGAGAGATTTTGGTTACTGATTCAATCTCCTTGCTCATTAGAGGTCTGTCAAGATCCTCTATTACTTCATGATTAGTCTTGGTAAGTTGTATGTTTCTAGAAATTTATCCACTTATGCTAAGTTATCTAACTTGTTGGCATATAATTGTTCATAGTAGTTCTTATGATTCTTTGTACTTCTGTAATATCAGTTATAATGTCTCTTTCACTTATAATTTTATTCAAGTCATCTTTTTTTTAGTCTAGTTAAAGTTTTGTCAATTTTAATTATCTTTTCAAAAAAACAAGTTTTATTGATCTTTTCTATTGTCTTTTTAGCTTCTATTTACTTCTGCTCTAATATTATTTCCTTCCTTCTGCTAACTTTAGTCTTAATTTCTTCTTTGTGTAAGTTTGGGTTATTTGAGATTTTTCTTTTTTTCTTAATGTAGGTATTTTTGCCATAAACTCCTCTCTTAGAACTGCCTTTGCTGCACCCCATAAGTTGTTTTTCATTTGTCTCAAGATTATTTTTATTTCTTCTTTGACCCATTAGTTGTTCAGAAACACACTGTTAAATTTCCACATATTTATGAATTTTCCAGCTTTCCTCCAATATTGATTTCTAGTTTGTGGTCAGATAAGACACTTGATATGATTTCAGTGTTCTTAAATTTGTTAAGACTTGTTTTATGAAAGCCTAACAAATGATCTCTCCTGGAGAATGGTCCATGCATGCATACTTGAGAAGAATATGTATTCTGATGCTTGTTGTATAGAATATTCTGTATATGTTTGTTAGGTACGTTTGGTCTAAAGACTAGTTCATTATTTCTTTACTGATTTTCTAACTGGATAATCTATCCACTGTTGAAATGGGGTATTGATTTCCCCACTATTGTTGTATTGTTGTCTATTTATTCTTCAGATTTGCTAATAATTGTTGAATATATTTAGGTGCTCCAATATTGGGTGAATACATATTTAAACTGTTATAGTCCCTTGATGAACTGGCCCCTTTATCATTATACAATGACCTTGTTTGTTCTTGTTAGAGGTTTTGACTTAAAGTCCACTTTATCTGATATAAGCACAGCTACTCTTGCTCTCTTTTGGTTTCCACTTGCGTGGAATACGTTTTTCCATTCCTTCATTTTCAGTCTATATGTGTCCTTAAAGCTTATGTGAGTCTCTTGTAGGCAGAAAATAGTTGAGTTTTTAAATCCATTCAGCCATTTATGTCTTTTAGTTGAAGAATTTAAGCCATTTACATTTAGAGTAACTATTGATAGGTAAAGATTTCCAATTGACATTTTGTTGTTTTCTGATTGTTTTGTAGTTCTTTTGTTTCTTTCTTCCTCCCTTACTGTTTTTCTTTATGAATTGAGTGTTAGCCTTGATTCTTTTGTCTTTATTTTTTGTACTTATTATAGGCTTTGCTTTGTGATTGCCATGAGATTTTAATAATAATACATCTAATAGTTATAACAATCTATATTAAGCTGATATAATTTATCTTCAATTGCTTAACAAAGTTCTATATATCTACTTACCAGAGATAAAGGTAGAGAGAGATGATGATGAGTTGATGGAGGGACAAGGAGCAGCCCCCTTACCCTACCTTTTGTGGGCTAGTCTTCTGATTTTTCTGTCACTGCACTCATCTTATGCTGTTACCCAGAAACACAAACACAAATCCAAATCCCAATATAGGAAACTTGAATTTTAAAAACAACTACTTTTATTTTCTTTATCTTTAAAAACCGAGGGGATTTATATAGTGTGTCGTGCAAACAGCTTTACAAAAAAACCACTCTAGATATTTGTCTATCTCTTTAAAACTTCCCACTTTAAGCATCTACAAAATTTCTCCTTCACCCAGTCCCTTTACTGTCTTTGTGCTTCCTTTTCAGCTCTGCCCCCGCACCTTTTGCCACTCTGCTTTGATATCCTACCTCCTCTATTCAGCCCTGGCTGTGGAATCTTATCTACCTTACTGAGGATCTTCCCTTATAGGAAACAGTCTTCTAAAATTCTGGCAAAAAATTCTTCCACCTCGTGAAACATGTAACTATTAGTCCAGAATCTAACTTAACTGCTAGATTAGAAGCTCCATGTGAACTAGCATTTTTGTTCACTCATTATTATATATCCATCATCTAAAATAGTATATACAGCTAAACCCAATTAATATTTGTTAAATGAATGAATCTTTAGACTTTCCTAGTGTGCAGTAGAAGAGGAGCTATGGACGAATCACGGCCAGGATAGAATAGGAAAAAGACAGGGGAAAAGGAAAGAGGGAGGCAAGGGTCTGAGAGTACAGTATTGGAAAATATGAATAGCATCCTTTAGTCAAGATGGAGAACTTCTATTTTCTGACCCATTCCCTTCTCATCTTCCTGGAGATCCATTCATCAATTGGGCTGTGAACATAGCAAGACAAAGAAGTCTTCCAGGTTCTCAAACACAAGTAGCTCCTCCCTGCTATGTTCCCCTCAATCTCTCACTAATTATTATTGCTGTTGTCTGTCAACATCTTCCTGTGGAAAAAGATATTTACAGATCCTGATAGGGATTTTCCATCTGAAATCTTAAGAATTAAATTTTTTAAAATGTTTACTTATTTTTGAGAGAAAGAGAAAGAGAGAATGAGCAGGAGAGGGCTAGAGAGAGAGGGAGACACAAAATCCGAAGCAGGCTCCAGCTGTCAGCACGGAGCCCAACACAGGGCTCAAACTCACAAACTGCAAGATCTTGACCTGAGCCAAAGTGACACTTAACTGACTGAGCTACTCAGGCGCCTCTGAAATCACAAGAATTAAAAGGGCTTTGTATTTCTTTCTTTTTTCTCCAGATAAGTGTTTGTTTTATTGAATAACTGATCTGTATTCATACAGATGGCTGAGGCCACTATGTAGAGACAAAAGAGAGGGAGTTTTATTTCTTGGTCTCTTCCTCCTTTGACAGAATCTTGATGATTTCCTCTTTGGCCTGGAGCTGCTCCTCCCCATGCTTCCATGCTTCCTTGGTCTTAGGTATGCGGGCCTCACCCAGGTCAACCAGAAGCTTCTTGTGAGACTTGTCTGACTTCAGCTTGTGGATGTGTTCCATGAGAATATGCTTGTTTTTGAACACATTATCCTTCATTTTCAAGTACAGGCTGTGATACATGTGACAGTCAATCTTAGATTCACGGCATCTTCCAAGCAGCTGGTGGAGAATTCTCATCCTCTTCATCAGGTTACCTTTTCAGGCATTTGAGCCTTGGCAGTACCTTTCCTCTAACCAACTCTCATATGTCTGCCTTTCTGGTGGGCCAAAGCATTTTTATGGCACCAAGTCCTGGGATGGACAGTCACAGTCTTCTAAATGATCAGTCTTCCAAACTGACCATCTTTGATCAGTTTTGGATCTGCTGACAGGAGTTGGCATTGGTGATTTCATTGGTTTCATTGGGGTCCAACCAGACCTATGTTTTGCCACAGCAGAGGACACTGGAGGCAAGCCTCTTCTGATGCCTGAGCATGCTCATGGCTGCAGTCACAGTGCCAAACCAAAAGCAAAAGGCTTTGTATTTCAAGAGAGCCCTTTAGACAGAAAGAGGGCAGATGTCCAAGGCATTTGTGTGTCAACAATGAAGACTCATGGCTTTGTCCTAAGTGCATGAAGAGGGGATTCTGAGTTTTTCTTGTTGGAAAACACATATAGGAATAATTGGTGATATTCAATGTCATCTAAATGTCAGAAAGAAAAAAAAATATTCCATGTATGGAATTCTGTTTTCTAGAAGGCAGAGTTTAGTTTTTTGTTTTTAGCTGTTACAAAAAAAGAAGATAAACTTTTCTGTGCTTTGACATTTAGTTTGACAAATACAATCATCAGAATTCAGTTTTCAGTCAATTCAGCTTAATTTGTATCTTAAAAGTCAAAATTGGCTTAGAAAAAGTCATCACTCTCGACATATCCTCAAATAATAAACACGAACATATGGGGAAGAAAAGATAGCCACCAATATTTTTTTTTCAAAATCTTACCCCTTCATTACCACCAGTACCAGTAAGAAATAGAACTAAATGACCTAACAGATAACACAATTTTATGGAGTTGTAGCCAGTTTGGCGGTGAGAAGGGGTAGTTTCCCTGCATTCCCAACTGTCTACATTTCAGAATTAGAATATTCTAATATTCTAGAGAATAGTAATAGAATATTCTCCTGAATCTAACACATATCTTTTAACCAACTTTTCTATGTGAAAAACATATCTTTCTTTCACAACCAGAGCGCATAGTCTTAATGCTCAAGCAGTGTCTATTATTATGCTCAAAATAAACCTAATTTAATTTACTGAATATTAAAAAACACTTCTATCTAAGTGGGATTAATATACGAGGAAGAAAAAGGGGAAAACTATGAAATATAGGAGTAAATCTTCTATAGCCTCTCAGTTTAACATATATACAAATAATGGGTTATGTTTGAACCACTGAAGGAATATGGTGGTTAAACATCTATAGGATATACCAACAGACTATTTCATATGATTTCTGACTCTAATTCTTCCCAGATATCTTAATACCTCATCCAAGTTCTCAGATATTCAAGTATATTCTCTAAATCTTAATAGCTTCATATATTAGTGGAAGGAAGCACCTGCCTGACTATAAAGGGAAAATATTAATTTAGAGCATATGACATTGCATCATTGCCTACTCCCCCTCATACATGAGTTTGCATTAGGATCAGCCTGTTGGGACATGAAACACTGGGTTGTAATGCATAATAGTGAAAAGACTAAATGTTTCCCAAGTGAATTTCACATAGCATGACCGTTACTACAAAGCCTAAGCAAATCACTTTAGTAAGTAATATGTCTATGGAATAAATAACTATTGGAAAAACATTTCTGGGTTTATTAACTGAGCTAATGGAGTAATATATTATGGCACCTCAGGAATCTAAATTTATTAAAAAAAATACATTGCTGTTGGCTGAATGGTGGCCACAAAAAAGATATGTCTATGTCCCAAACCCTAGAAGCTGTGATATTACCTTATTTGGAAAAAGAGTCTTTGCAAATGTAATTAAGGATCTTGAGAGGATAATTTTGGATTATGCAGGTAGGTCTTATATCCAATAACAAGTGTCCTTATAAGAGACACAAAGAGAAGAAACAAATACATAGAAGAAAAGACAATCCGAAGACAGAAGCAGTGATGCAGCCACAAGTCTAAGAATGCAGACAGCCACCAGAATCTGGAAAAGGCAAAGAACGATTCTCTCCTAGACACCCAGAGAAAGCAGAGCCTTGCCAGAGTTTGAACTTATGGTCTGAAGAACCGTAAGAGAATAAATTTCTGTTGTTTTAAACCACTTAGCTAGTGGTGATTTGTTACGGCAGCCCCAGGAAACTAATACAGCCATCTAGATCACTGTGTATTTTAAACTTGTATGGAGAGTGAATTCCACCTCTAAAGAAAACCACTGGACATGTCCTCAGGATAGACAACTTCTTATAATAAAGGTTCCACCCAGAATTAACTGTGTGACCTTGAACAAGAGCCTTAGTCTTCCTGTTACTCAACTTCTTTTTGTGCATTTGGACTAGATGATCTTAAAGCTGCCTTCCAAATCTAATTTCTGTTAATAACTGACAGTAGAAAACCGGATAAGGAGAAACACGGCCAGCATTTTATAAACAGAGTCTCACACATACACATCAGATCTCAAATACACATATGTACACACACACATATTCTTATAAACAAGCTTTTGGGTTTGTGTTATAAGGAGCGAGGGAAGAAGAAACAAGATTAGCTCTAATTGCTATCATTTATATACCAAATGTTGTTTTATGTAATCCTTATGATAAACTTGCTATTGTAACAATCTCGGTACAATCAGGAGATAGAAACAGCACTGTGGTTTAAAAAGGGGAAATTAATATAAAGGATAATTAAACTAATATAAAAAAATAACTGTAGGATCAGAAGAAACTCTGTATAGTATCCCAAGGCTGAGAGAGAGTACCCAAGGAAGGACAAACTTGAAGGAGGATCAAACCTTGTTGGAGATGTGTTTTAGTCACAGGACAGCAGAGCAGTTTGCTAATTTGGCCAGGCTGGAGTAGGTCTGGAGTTGCTGGGCAAACAGCAGACCATCTTCCAGAGTGTGGGCAGAAAGCAGGCTCTCAGCAACTGGCCAGGGTGGGCAGTGCGAGTCTGGTGCCAGCCAGGGCAGAGGCCTTCATGGTGTGAGGGATGCAGGAGACCTGAAGAAGGAGCACTACCTATTATGTATTGCTCTGCCCTTGGTGGCTGCATACAGGTTGCATGGAGCTCTGGGTTCGTGTTGAGAGGTCTGCAGGAAGGACATCATCATGCAAAGCTGCAAAATCAGAGAAATGGCATTTTGGGCTTGTGACTGGGGTAGGCTCCATCAGATGTCCTCACACCCACACTGCTGATCTCCCCAGCCCACACCAGAAATCCTAAGAAACCTCTTCCTCCTCAGTGTCCTTCTAGTACTCTCTATCAAGAAAATTTAGTATTGGCCCCAATTTTATGCTGAAAAAAAAAAAAAGGATTCCTTTATTACAGAGCATGTTTTGAAGATGCATATGGAACTGAGAAACAATGAATTGATAACTGACACACTTATAGAGTAACTATTATCTATGATCATACATGAGGACACCAATGTTCAGAGAGGTAAATACAACCCTTAAATTGTAGAGCTATAAATTATATCCAGAGCCATAAATGACTGGTAATTCCTGAAATGAGGCTCTAACCACACCCCAAGATGAAAGTGTGATGAAAATTGCCCACTTAAAGTATTTTATACTTAACTGTACTTCTCGTGATCATATGGTAAAACTTCATCTGATGAGAATTTTTCTGCACCAATTTTGTTAAGAAAAAAAAAATGACAAGATCATTCACCCCTGTCCTGTGCTTTCTACCCTTCCCTTCACCCTCAGGCTGACATAAATGTCTCCTTCCTTTGTGAAATGCCATTCTCTTCTTGGCAAAGACACCTTGGATTTCTTCATAGCAAGCATCACACTCTAAATTGTAATTATCTGCTACCTATGTGTCCCTTATCCTGAAAGCTCCAATCTTCCCAATTGTGGAGACTGAGTCTTACTCATTCATCTTTGTAGCTAGGCCTGTGTCCTGACTCATAACAGATTTTTAAAGTAAGAGAAATGACCTGAATGAAGAAGAACAGATCCATATCAGGGATTTAATCAAACAAGCCATTTCTAGGATGTAACTCAGGGTCAAAGACTGCTGATCAAGTGGCTGAAGGACACACACCAGTCATTTCTGTGGGACCCTTCATGGCATGGTAAATAAGGTCTAGCATGCGCAAAGGACCAGAGATGAATTTCCAAAGCCATGACCTAGAAGGAGGCCCAACACACTTGAAAAGGCTAGTCCAGACAGGAACAGTAATCAAGGGCAAAATGGTAAGTGTCAAAAGAAATAAAACTGGGAGTATGTAGCTGAAAGACTTGAAGTCTGCACACACAAGGAGAGCTAACACAGAATGTTGTCAGCAGGTTAGAGGGATTAGCCCAGCGTGACACACCTCTGACACCTTTCTAATACCTTCCTCGGTATATGTTTATGGAGTTGCACTGAATTGATTTAAAGGGTATGGAATGACACATTCAGCACATCCTCCAATATATAACAATCTGCTTGGCTCACTGCCTCTGAAGAGTCTCACATTGGTGTCTAAAGTTATTTATATGTTCAGGTTTGAGCCTACTCAAAACTGACCAGGTCAGCTCTACAGCCTTAAGCAAAGTTCTGGGGGAAATCCTCAGCCTTACAGTAAGTACCTCTTTACCCAAGTAGCTTCCTAATATTACTAGGAATTTTTACTCTTTTTTTAAAATTGAGATATAATTAACATACAAGTTTCAGGTGTCATATTGGTTTTGGATGTCCAACAATATTATTCAGGTATATGTATTTTGCTAAATGATCACCACAATGTTTAAAGTCCATCACCATACATACATCACCATACATACATCATTACAATTTTTTTCTTGTGATGAGAACTTTTAAAATTTACTCTCAGCAACTTTCCAATATATATTATAGTACTATTTTTTAAAAGTTTATTTATTTATTTTAAGGGGGGAGAGGGCACAGAGAGAGAGAATCCCGCGCAGGCTTTGCACTGTCAGTGCAGAGCCCAATGTGGGGTTCGAACCCATGAACCATGAGATCATGACCTGAGCTGAAGCCAGATGCTTAACCAACTGAGCCACCCAAGTGCCTCCAATGTACTACAGTACTCTTAACTATAGTCGCTGGGCTACACAGTATATCCTCAGGACTTACATATGTCACAAATGGAATTTTGTACCTTTTGACCCCCTTCATCCATTTCACACCCCATCCCCCAACTCTGGCAACTACCAAGCTGTTTTCTGTATCTATGAATTCAAAGGCTTTTTGTTTGTTTGTTTCCACATATACATTAAATAATACAATTTTTTTCTTTCTCAAGCTGACTTGTTTCCCTTAGCACAATGCCCCTCAAGGTCTACCCACGTTGTTGCAGACTGGAAGATTTCATTTTAAGGTTGAATAATCTTCCATTATATATACATATTATACACACACACACACACACACACACACACACACACACACATGCACACTCACCATTTCTTCTTTGGCCATTCATCTACTGATGGAAACTTAGTTGCCATGTCTTGGCATTATAAACAATACTCCAATGAACATGGGGCTACATACATCTTTTTGAGTTAGGGTTTTTGTTTCCTTCAGCTAAATACCCAGAAATGAAATTACTAGATCATATAGCTGTTATCTTTACTTTTTTGAAGAATCTCCATACTATTTTCCATAGTGGCTGAACCAATTTACATTCCCACCAACCGTGCATGAGGGTCCTCGTTTTTCCACATCTTCAGCATCACTTATTTCTTGTCTTTTGATAATAGCCATTCTGACAGGCGTGGGGTTTTGATTTACCCAGTGTGGTTTTGATTCGCATTCCCCTGATGTTGAGCACCTTTCCATGTATCCGTTGGCCAGTTGTATGTCTTCTTTGGAAAAGTCTATTCAGACCTTGTGACCATTTTTTAATCGGATTTTTTTCTATTGAGTTGTATGATTTCTTTATGTTTTTTGGATATTAATTCCTTGTTTTTCATCTAGGTGCCCTCCTCTCATTCTCCCAGTTCCTTGAAGAAAAGGGTCTTGCCTATCCCTCTCTCCTCCATTTTCCTCAGAAACTAAAGTTCTAATTCCCATGTGTCTACCCATATGACTTACACCTATACCTTCCAAAGATCGCATTCTTCCTGGATCTGGAACACTCTTCAATTTACTGCCAAATCTCTTCTTTACTTGCAAATCACCTATTGCATTTTGTTGGATTCCTGGTTGTCAGATCCCTACTATCCAGGATGTGCTTACGGGGACTTTCCTAACTATATGCCAGGCTTCATGCAAGAATATATTTGTGTTCAGTTTTCTAGAGGCTAAATATCTTTTATCCAATCAGTATATTGACAATTGAGCTCCCATTAGACTATACTGGCCACATCTTTGTAGGACAAAGTGATTACTGATGTTCAAGATACTATTAAAATACTGAAATACTACTAGAATCATAGATATATGAGAAATAATATATTACACCGAATTTTCTTTATTTACCAGGTAAATAAATAAAATGTTAGGAAGATTTTCAACACAAGGCACAATACAAGATATATCAAATTAATATTAATTTAACCAAGAATCCATACTCAAACATTTTATTGTCAGTTATCAGCTATAACACCATGCAAAACAAAGTGTATACATGTTTGCATGTACATAAACACACATATCACCACTGTATTGGTCCCAAATGCATTGGTCCCAAAAATGTTTGTTTGTTTGTTTGTTTGGCTCATTCCTCCTTACAAAAATTTGATTTGTAGTACAACAGAATTTTGCAACATCAGTTTATGCAATGAAGTAACACAATGAGGATCTAGAAGACATCCACATTCTGCTCACAGGGCTTATAAAACATGATTCCAAATTCACTTTTGAGCACAATGAAGTCTCTCATAATTTACTGTAAGCTCCATAAGTTTTCAAATTTTTATTTTATTTTTTTGGCAGATAAAATCTGTATCACTGGACTTCTGCTTCCAACCAAGACGGGTAACCAGGACCAGATTTACTCTCCATCCTTAGACAACTAGAAGACCAGTCTAAATATATGGAACAACAGCTTTTAGACATTGAACAACAGATAGTACAAGAAAGTGATCTCTGAGATCTAGGAAAGGAATAAGGTGAGCCATGGGATTTCCTCGGCTCACTGCCAGCAGAGTGTGTCCAGGCCACAGTACGGGGAGTCTGAGAGCCTTCCTGAGTTAGAAGACAGAGGTAAGAAATTGCAAAGACACAGTCAGTAGAATTCTCAAGGCAAAATACTGGACAGTAAAAAGTTGCACAAAGAGAGAAGCACTGCAGAGAGGGGGTGGGGGAGGAAATGGGAAAGAGGGAGAGGTGGGAGAGGGAGGGAGAGAACAAGAGAGAAAGAGAGAGATGTAGAAATTGGCTACAGGTTTCCCTTGACCTTTCAGCTGGGTGCTGATGAGCACTCATGTGTGAGGAGACCACCTGAAGCAGAAAGAAAGCCTCCAGAAAAGATCAGGGAGAACAATCTTGAGAGGTCACACAGAGCTGAAAATAGTTCATATTCCCACCAGCCAGAAGAGAGAGAGAGAAAAAAAAAAAAAACCTCATAGTGCAAAACGCATTATGTAGGATATTTAGAGAAGTATTTCCTCAGCAGTGGGGAATATTCAGCCCTATGTTTAAAGGCTTCTCTGATCTCACTTAACTAAGCTTAAAAGGAACATCTTAAAAGATCAAACTCTTTCGAAGTAACTTAACTGCAACCCAAAGTAAAGCTCAAGAACATTTAAAAGAAAACAAAAATATCAGCACTCACAACATAAAATTCATGTCTGGCATCCGATCAAAATTAAAGATATTCAAAGTGGGAAAATATGACCCATACTGAAGGGAAAAAAATCAATCAGTAGAAACAGCCTCTGAAATGTCATAGATGAAAGAACTCGTAGAAAAAGAACATTAAAGCAGTTATTGTAACTATATTCCATATGGTCAAAATCTGAATAAGTTAATTACTCTTGGCAATAATACCACTCATTGAGTTTTAAGGTTTGGCCATATATGTATATATATATACACAACAAAAGCACGCATATTTTATTGTTCTTGTTACAGAAAATTTCAGAGACTGTAGCACCTAAACAGAAGGAGTGTATATGTCATTTTCCTTTTTTAATAAGAATATGTTTTTCTGATTTGGGTTGACTAGGAAGTTAGTAAACTATTTCTGTCTGCTGCACGCAAAAGAAAAACTATATTGTTGCTTTGGACTAATTTATTTACTTATTTTATTGATTTACAGAACTACCAATGTTAAAGCACATTCGAATCTTTGAGAAAAATTAAAAGCATGAATCATCCAAAAAGACCACCAGTGTAGTGGGATTTCACTAAGAGCCAAGGTGTAAGTGGAAGAAGAAAACAGAAAGTCAGATGTCAGTGAATACTGTCATACTTAGCAGACAGGAAACAGTTTGAGATTATGGTGTATGTTCATAAAAAGATGGCAAAGTTTGAATTATAGCCAGTTCAAATGAGCCCTAAGGTGAGTATGATGCATGTTTAAGCAACAAATTACATCCACTCCAGATATCAAGGGTATTATTCACTTGCTTTCCTGGTTTATAAAATAATTCCCTCCCTGCCGGCCAAATTACCCAAACCTCTTAAAGTGCCCACAAACGGAGCCCAGCCTCATTCTTTCAGCTAAACCAGAAAGAGCTTGAGGGGAAAATGGGTGGTGTTGGGGTGAAGGCAATCTACGCTGTTCATCTTTTTACATATCCAAAACATGTGTCAGTAGTAAAGCCAAAAATGCAGGGACGGATAAGACAATAGTGATTTTTTTTTTAAATTTTTGACTTGTCCTCACATGCATCCCCTTTTCCCCAATGATTTCATGAGCTCATCCCGAATCACTCAGAGAACTATAATGAGCTCTGTCACCTTAAGGCAAGTCAGAATTCGTGTTTCTTCTCATTAAGACCTTGAAATACGTGTCCTGATTCTCTTACAGAAGTAGCCCAGACTCACTAGACAATCTTTCTAGGTACCAAAGCTGACTCCGTTATTCACTGGCTGTGTGACCCGAGGCACAAAGCTTCAGCTTCTTCATCTGTAGAATGGAGATGAGAGCAGTAGACCTACTTCATGGATCTTTGATTAAGAATGAAATGAGGTAACTTATGCAGGACACCTAGTATTGTAAGGACTTTGTAAATGGTAGTTACTTTTATTCATTCAAATGTATTTACCTGTATTTCATAACGGGAACACTCCCCTTCCAATAGGAGTACTTCTTTACTATAGCCTACTCTTCAAACACACACACACACACACACACACACACACACACACACACACACACTTCTCATTCCCATCTGCTTTTTCTCATACTTCTCCTTTTCTAAAGTGTCTCATACGTCACCACTTGATGAACCTACCCATTTGTTAAGAGTCATTATGGGTCCCACCCAAATCATTAAATCTTAACTGCTCTCAATCCTTGTTATAATTCCTTTTCAAAATTCACGAATGATTTTATTCTCCAGTAAAACAAATTTTATATGTTGATTTTTAATAAAAAATATTTGATATTTTTTCATGCATTGTATCTTACTTCCCCATATATGTTTTTTATAGATAAGTATTTGTCCCATATAGTAGATGTTATACTGTAAGACTCAAGGAAACATTACTGACTTATTGATTAAAGTGCTATGAAATTCAAATGACAAGGAAAATATTGAATGAGCTCATATGGGAAGAGAGTGACTTGAAAATGTTGATGAGATCAAAGCATTAATTTGTCCTAAGTGACAACAAAAAAGAAAAAATCAAGAAATGAAAATATAAGGCACACACAGATGGCCCCGGCAGGGAGGCAAGGCCAGAGTTGAGGCCTGTTCAGGTGAAGGGGTCCTGCACCGCACTTTCCCAACCTGCCCAGGCATGCCCATCCTCGTAAGGCAAAAACTTCAATGGGAGCCTTCTTGCCTAAAGCCTCATGGTGGAACAGCTGTTTGACACATTCAGAAGGAAGGATGACAGCTCTACATAGGAACACGATGTGAATGGAAGAGACCTGTCATTATGCAAACAGTAAGGCACTCTGAACAGACACTAAAAACAGCTCTCATCTCAAAAAACCCAATGCTTGTATCACAGTATGAGAAGTTAGATCCTGGCAAACAGCATTTGCTGAATGAAGCCTTCAAGCCAGACAATGATCTCTTTGGACCTATTACCTTGCGTTTGCAATCAGATTGGATCATCTCCCATTTGAGGCTCCCCAAAACGTCTAACAATTTTTCAGTGTTCCTTTCAGAAAGGCACGCTCTCCAGAGAAATGCAGTATTTATATACAGAGCATTGGATCTCTACGAAACACTAGAATTATCAGTGAAGAATATATTAAACGGCTCAAAGGCTACTATGAAGCATCCTTCCATGGTTGGAAGTAAAATGCCTAGAACCAGTTCCTGTCTCTGCAAGGAGGAGCTCCTTTAGAGTCAATGATAACACAAAACCTACAAATTCATGCAGGGCACATCGCGAAGTTCTTAAAAAAGAAAAAAACCTGGAGATTCCTTCTGTATTGTGGGAATAACAATGATTGATCTTTATCCAAGAGATTCCTGGAATTTTGTCTTTGGGCAGGCCTCTTTGACAGATGGTATAGGGATATTCAGCTTTGCCAGGTACTGCAGTGATTTTTATAGCTCACACTATGAAGACAAAGTGAACAAGCTGCATAAAGTATCTTCAAGTGACTATTCAGTTTTTGATAACAGTTATACTCCTGAAGTGACTAGTGTTTTGCTACACCAGTCCTGGAAGACTTTCACCTGTGAGACTGGACACATACTTGGATTTCAACACTGCCAGCAGCTCGCATGCTTATTGCAAGGCTCCAACCACTTGGAAGGAGCTGACTGGCACTCCCTCAACCTTTGCCCTTATCTCATTATGCAAGTTGCAGTGTACACAGCACTGGTGAGGTAGACTGACGATGAACCTACTGATAGCCCTGCAGCAAGTATGAAACACGATCATGAGGATAGTGGGAACTTACCAAAACCTGTGGACACCTTTGGGAATGGAAAGAGTGGATAACAAAATGCCTTGCTGTTGTCCAAAAATAATGACCTTCATATTGGAGTAATTAAAATAAATTCTCGCACATTAAAAAAAGAAATGAAAATATAGTACATTCGGGTTTTCTCTTCTGCTTCGGAAGTTTGCAAAAGAGGTATAGTAACTTTCTCATAGTGTTTCGGCTTTTATCATTAATACTGTCTACTTACCCAGAGACGCATGTTTAAACAGTTCCTTCATTGCCTGGCCCTAGAAGTACATGCAAAAGTTATAATTAGGAAGCAGTTAGCTACAAAAAACAAAAGCATCTTATTTGAGATATGAGGTAAAGATGAAATGATCCCTTGAAATCTAACAAAAAAAAAAAACCCAACAGATGATGAATGATATCACCACTATAGTAGAGACTTACAAAGGGACAGGTTTTATAACTTTTTTTGTCAAGAAACAAAGGAAACCCCTCCTCCCCACATCCAATCAATAAGACCACAGTGTTTAGGGGCATCTGGGTGGCTCAGTCAGTTAAGTAGTCGACTCTTGGTTTTGGCTCAGGTCATGTTTGTGGGTTCAAGCCCCACATGGGGCTTTGGACTCACAACAAGGAGTCTGCCTCAGATCCTTTGTCTCCCTCTCTCTGCCTCACCTCCCCCTTCCCTCTCAAAAATAAATAAATGTTCAAAAACAAAAAAAAGAACACAGTGTTTCTTTAATACAACATAATATACATATTTGAATCTGGTGTTAGAGAATGCTGTTGCTAAGTCAATGATATTGTAATATAATAGAGATAAGGACATGTTAAAATAAGTCCATTATATTGCACAATTCTAAAACGAGGAATAAATTATCAAATTTTATTCAGCTCTCTCCAGAAAAGGATACTGTTCTTATCCTCATGGGACAATATATATCACTGAGGTAGAGATGTTTGCAGATTGAAAAAAGAGTAGGTTTTCCACTAATCTAGATTGTTGAAAATGTCTCCCAAGAATGTCTATGATTTTGTTGTTATGATGCTGACCAGTCAGCATTCTGATCTCTAATCTGATTTCTGAAATGGATTTGCCCAACAAAATGGGGAATGGAAGCACTGTGACCACGTGGTAGGTTTGCTATTGTGTAAGATTTAGAGTTCTGTGTGTATTCATAATACATATCTGCTTGAAAATCAGCTTATGAATCTAGTTATTATGTATCAACCCTGAGACTCACTTCACCTGTCAGAGAAAATTGCGTCCTGAACTTCAGAGCTTGAGTCCAGTTCCAGAGCCTTGAATGACCCAACAGAATCTGGCCAACCTGCAGGACCCAACCTCCACGCTGGCAACCACTATCCCATTCTTGCTTATTAGCTCTTTAAAGACAACACTGCCCTATCTAAGGAGATCACCAGTAAAAACTGCTAGCAAAGAAGGGTAATGTTCCCCAAATTGCAGAGCTGCTGCTTTCTTACTAAGCTCCAGCAGTGCTGAGCATATGACTTACTTTGTTCCCTGAACCACAATGCTGTTTCTCTCTCTCTGCCAGGAACATCCTTTCTCTCCTAATGGCTTGATTGACTTACACTCACCAACTCCACCAGGTTTTCTTTGACTTACTTTCCGAACTCCTGCCCCATGTTCAAATGCACACCTGGGCTAGAAACTTTTACCTGGCACTCCTTAGGAACAGTCTTGCTACTGCGTCTGCACACCATTTTAAAATGATCCATTTACTGATTTGCTAACTGTAATGTTCCTTAAGTGAAATGCAAGCTTTATTCATCTTTAAATTCCTAGCACCTTGCGTTGTGCTTAATATCCAGGAAGCCCTCAATACATTTTTGATGAAAAAATGCTTTGTTAATTTATTGTAGTAGTAGACAAGAAATTTTCTATGCAAGTACCTTTCTAGAAATTTGAATTACATTTCCCAATGAGCTCAACCTTCATAATATTTGCATAAAATGACAGTTCCGAGTAGGGGGTGATTCTTGGGTCAGCGAATAGTTATATTTCCCAGTAAATATATTTTATAATGCATATTTGATATGATATTTGTATAGTACTTTCTGGGTTCCAGGAACTATTCTAAGTGCTTTATAAATATTAACTTGAATTATCTTCATATCAAACCTATAAAAGAGGTGCTACCACTACCCCCCCACCCTCACTTACAGATGGGGAAGTAGAGATACAGAGAAGTTATGTAACTTGGCCAAGATTGCTCAGCCAGTAAGGAGAGGAACCAGGATTTGATCCAGACAACCTGGCCCAGAGCCCAAAGCTTTCTCTACAGGCCTAATATATTTGCCAGTAAGTCTTCATCCTCAAAATGAGTGGGCATGCTTGTATGTAGGGTCCTTGATGTTTAAGTCATTTCCTCTCTTTCCCCCTTGTCTAGCCTTCTTAAACAGATGTCTTCTAAACCTCACACTTTAGACAAGTATTTTATTGAATTACTTTCCTCTAAGGAGCCTAGTCTATTTTACAAAAAGGAAAAATGAAAAACAGAAACAAAAACAGGAGCTCAGTAATCCTTGCAAAATCCATTGAGGAATGTACATGTTAAGAAAAGGAAATATTTTTAAATGGATATTTAGCTAGATTCTTACCCCCTTAGGATAAGACTGAATAATGATTTCATTCTGCCCTGAGATTGAAAAAAAAATGCTCTTGTAATACTTGGAAAGGAAGCAAAAGGATATAAGGGCTCTCTGTGAAAACCTTCTATTTCCATTTTTTTGAAGTTCAAATCTTGTGATGATTAGCTGCAGCTGACCTTGACTCACACTGCTCAGGGAGGGATATGCTTTCATAGAGATCAGAAATCAAATGAATTAGGCTCTCTCTTCAGCCTAACACTTTAAATTGCAGCTGGAAGAAACCATCTTTAGGCTAGTCATCCCATAAAACCTTTGCACAGAGCATCTTTGCCAGAAGGAATAGGGCTTCTTTGCTGACACTACAGTAGAGTTATAAAGGAGAAACACAGAGAAAAGAAAGCTGCTAGGACTAATTGAAAACTGTGCAATAAAATGAATGTTATCAATTAAATTGTGTTCTTAAAAGGATCAATAGGGGTTTAAAAAAACATGCTTTACCATTGTTTAGAAAACTGATCAAGAAAACTCCTCAAGAGATTAACTTAGAAAATTGTGTCTTTACCAAGCAAATTTGTAAGGAGTAAATTGTGTGGCCATATAAGCCCCTGTTCTGTCTCTTGGAAAATAAGGAACTCTTATTACAAAAGAAGACTGAGAGGGACTTCTGCTTTGCAAAGTTGGGATTTTAAGGACAAAATTTACCCTCTAATCAAAAAAAGGGCAAAATATACAAAATGTTTTTCAAAACACCAGACTGCAGGCAACAAAATACAATGACCATGAGAAATACGAAGTAAATGAGATGAATCTTATGATTGATCCAGTTTACTGTCTTGAAAAATATTGCAGGTGATGCCACAGAGAGGGGAAAACTAAATGGAGACAGGCAACTTTCCATGTTGGGGAGACCAAGGTAGTTTTTCTCAGACAGAGTATTAAAGAGTAGAGAGATACACAAAGATAGACTTCTAGATATTTGCAAATGATCTCCTAAAATATTCAGTTGAGTGCTGTTCAGTGTTGAATGTGAGGAAATTACTCTAGCCTAGAGAAAGAATTACCCAAAAGGATTAAAGGGAACAGTACATGTGGCTCATATCAGATCAAAAATTATGTTTTCTCATAGCAGCCATTTTGGAAATTCTCATAATTGACAGGGCATTGTGCAGAGTACTGAAATGGGTCTTATGTCAGCAGTGGTTAATAACTAGCCTCAGAATAAACATGCTCTTGTTCCACATAGCAAATCTGAAAAGCAAAGCCTGAGAGGATCAAACAGCTCACAAGTAACTTAACTGTGTCACAGAATAAATCTAAATAATATTTATAAGAATATAAAAGTACCTAGCCAACAACAAGATAAATTTCAATGCTTGAGAATCAATAAAAAAAAATCACTGATATTGAAAGAAGCAAAAAATAGAAACCATTATGAGAAAAATAATCAACCAACCAAAACTGATCCAGAACTGATATCAAGGTTAAAATTGTTAGACAAGAATATTAAAAGTCATTATAAATGCATTCCATATATTTAAAAGTTAAGAAGGGATCGGACAGTATTTTTATAAAAATACCCAAATCAAACTTCTGGAGAAGAAAACTATAATGTGTGAGATAAGTAATTCACTAGATGGGATTAAGGGCAGATTAAACATTATAGAAAAAAATTAGTGACCATGAAGACATAGCAAAAAAAAAAAAAAAAAAAAAAAAAACAACTAACCAAAATGAACACAGAACAAGGAATTAAAAAAATATTCAAAGTATCAGTGAGTGTGAGGCAATTTCAATCGAAATACCTGAATGAAAGAAAAGCAGAGGGAAAAGAAAAAGTATTTGAAAAAATGTCTAAAATATTACCAAATTTGCTGCAAACCAGAAATCCACATATCCAAGAAGTTCAATCAACTCGAAGTCCAAGAAATATGAAGAAAACTACACCAAGGCTCACATCATAATCATACTGCTCAAAGCCTGTGATATGAGGAAAATCTTAAAAGTGGCCAGAGAATAGACACATTACTTACAGAGTAACAAATGTAAAGATAACATCAACTTCTCATCAGAAACAATTAAAATAGAGCAACATCTTTAAAAAGTGAAATATAATAAAAAGTCCCTAATAACCTAGCATCCTATGCCCAGAATCCAACAGGAAGACAAAATGAAGTCCTCTTCAGACTTACAAAAGGTGAAAGAATTCATTATTGGCTTCCATCTTAAGAAACTACAAAGAGAAGATCAAGTTAAGTCCAACCTAGGCAGAATAAAGGCAATAACAAATCTGGAGTGAAAAACAATGAAATAGAAAACAAAAAACCAATAGAGAATATCAGTGAAACCAAAAACTGGGTCTTTGAGAAAATCAAAATTAGTAAAATTAATAAACATTTAGCCAGACTGATGATGAAAAAAAAAGACAAGTAGACATGATTATCAATATCAGGATCAATAAAGTATTAGTAAGGATAGACTCTATCAATATTAAAATGATGATGTGTGAGCATTAATATATAAATAACATAAACAACTTTATACCAATAAAATCTACAACTTAGATGAAATTGGTGAATTCTTTGAATGATACAAACTATCAATGCTCAAGCAAGAAGTGAAAAATAACACAAATAATCACGTATCTTTTGAAGTAGTTGAATGTGTAATTTTAAACTTTCCCATAGTGAAAACTTCAAGCCCAAATATTAGTGAATATTACCAGTAGTGAGTATTACCAATTATTAAAAAATAATATCAATTCTACATAAACTGTTTCAGGAAAATTGAAGAGAGGAGAGTAATTCCCAATTCATACTATATCCTGCTACCAAAACCAAACAATTATAACTATAGACTAGCATCCTTCATAAACATAAATAAAAATTTCTATCAAAATTTTAGAAAACTGAATCTGACAATATCTAAAAGCATAGTATATTATGATCAGTTTATCCTAAGAGTACAAAGTTGGTTTAATATCTCAAAATTAATCAATGCAATTCACCATATTAACTAAAAAAATTACAAAAGTAAAAAAAAAAAAAAAAAGGAATGCCTGGGTGCCTAAGTCAGTTAAGACTATTGTTCTTGATTTCGTCTAGGTCATAATCATAGTCCATGAGATTGAGCCCTATGTTGGGCTCTGTGCTGACAGCACAGAGCCTACTTGGGATTCTCTCTCCCTTTCTCTTTGCTCCTCTCCTGCTCATACATCTCTCTTTCTCTCTTCATCTCTCTCTCTCTCTCTCTCTCTCTCTCTCAAAAATAAATTAATAATCTTTAAAAAAAAGAAAAGAAAAACCTAAATGACCATCTTAATAGATGCAGAAAAAGTATCTGACAAAATTTCAAGTCATTACTGATAAAAACTCTCAGTAAAGTAGGGATAGAAGGGAACTCTCATAACCTAATAACGAGCATCAAGGAAAAGCCTATGACTAATATATTAATGGTTAAAGACTAAGTGCTTTCCTCTTTAGATTAAAAATGAGACAAGGACATCTGCTCTAACCACTTTCATTCAATACCTTACTGAAGATTCTTGCCAGTGTAATAAGGAAATACAAAGAAATGTAAGGCATCCACACTGGAAAAAAAATAATTAACATTTCTTTATTCAGACATAATAATCTATACAGAAAATCCGATAAAATCTCAAAACACTATGTTTCCTTAAGTTACAAGATTCAATAGAAAATATAAAAAACAATATCAATTACATATTTCAGCACAATACTATCAGAAATTAACACTTAAAATAATGTCACTTATAAAAGTTTCTAAAAATATGAAATACTTAGGGATAAATTTGATAAAAGATATAAAATACTGGTACACTGAAAGCTACAAAACAATGAGAGATTAAAGACCTAAATAAATGTAGAATATACCTTGCTCACTAATCAGAAAATTCAGTAATAAGAAGTCAGTTGTCCCCAAATTAATTTATAGATTCATCACAATCCTGATCAAAAATTCCAGAAAACTTGTTAGAAACTGACAAGTTGATACTAAAATTTGTATGGAAACGCAAAGGACATATCATAGAATTGCCAAAGCAAGTATGACAAAGAACAACAGAAGAGGACTTCCATTATCTGATTTCAGAACTTCCTATATAGCTACAGTAATCAAGCAGTCTGGGGTTAGAATAAGGACAGACAAATAGATCAGCGAAACATGATAGACTGTCAAGAAATTGATTCAAATATTTTTGGACAACAGATTTTTAACAAAGATGCAAAAGCAACTGAATAGAGAAAGCACAGGTTTGTTTTTTTTTTCCTTCCCAACAAATAGTGCTGGAACAATTGGATTACCATATAGAAAGTAAAAACAAAAGAAAAGAAAAGAAAAAAGAAAAGAAAAGAAAAGAAAAGAAAAGAAAAGAAAAGAAAAGAAAAGAAAAGAAAAGAAAAGAAAAGAAAAGAAAAGAAAAAACTCCACATAAATCTTACCTCATATTATAGGCACAAATTAACTCAAAATAGATCACACACTTACATGTAAAAGTAAAAATGATAAGATGTCTAGAAAACACACACACACACACACACACACACACACACACACAAGAAGTCACTGATATTCAAGTTTAGGTAAAGACTGACTAGAGACAACAAAAGCAGAATTTCCCAGAATAAAAGTAATTTATTGGATTTCATCAAAATTAAAAACTTCTGCTCATCAAAAGGCCCTGTTAAGGAAATTAAAGTAAAAGCCACAGTCTGGGAAAAGATATTATCAAGTTATGTATCAGATAAAGAATTTGTATCCAGAATGTATAAACATGTCATTCAGCTCAATAATAAAAACATAAGTAGCCCAATTTAAAAATGGGCAAAAGATTTGAATAAATATCTTTTCAAAAATATACATATGGCTAATAAGTACTGAAAAGATGTTCAATCTCATGTTCAAGTCATTAGGGAAACAGAAACTAAAATCACAATGAGATATAACTACATATCAACTAGAATTGCTAAAATCAAAAAGACTGACCAGGTCAAGTGATGGTAGGGATGTGGAGATGCCAGGATCCTCGTGCATTGCTGATAGGAATATAAAATAGCCACTTTGGGATATAGGGCAGTTTCTTAAAATATTAAACATAAACTCATCACACATTCTAGTAATTATATTATTAGGTATCTACCTACCTATAAGAAATCTCCAAAAAAGAATCGGAAATGAATGTTCATAGCACTGATATTCATAACAGTAAAAAACTGGAAACAACGCAAATATCTACCAAGTGATGAATGTACCAGCAAAATATGCACATCCATACCACGAAATGTTATTCAACAATTAAAAGGAGTGAAATAGGAATGCATATAACATAGGCGATCCTCTAGCCATACTCTTAAGACTAGATCATATGATTCCATTCATCTGAAACATTCAGTAAGAATAAATCTATGGAAACAGTAAGCAAATCAGTGGTGCTCTGGGCCTGGGATTTGTAATAAAGAGTAACTGCAAATAGATTTGAGGGATATTTTGGGTGGTGGAAAGTTCTAAAATGAGATTTGGGAGTGTCTGGGTGGCTCAGTCAGTTAAGTGTCTGACTCTTGATTTTGGCTCAGGTCATGAACTAATGGTTAGTGAAATGGAGTCCCGCTTTGGGTTCTAACTTGACAGCAGAGAGCCTGCTTGAGATTCTCCCTCTCTCTCTCTCTCTCTCTCTCTCTCTCTCTCTCTATCTCTCTCTCTCTCCCCCTCCCCTGCTCATACTCTCTCTCTCTCAAAATAAATAAACTGTAAAAAAATAAAATAAAATAAAATTATATTTGGGTTGTGAATGCACAGTTCTATAAATTGGCTAACAATTATTTAATTGTCATAAGGGGGATTTTATTGTATATAAATTATAATAGGCCATAATAAGGCTGTTTAAAAAGATACATGAATATTTATTTTTATTTTTCCTCCAGATTACCTTAAATAAATTAATAACAAAAGTAAATTTAATGACTTTGTATTAATGATTTTTTTCAGTAGTAACAAGAAATTCTATCAAGAAATAGCCAACCTGGGCCTTTTTTAGTTTGCAGAGGTATACTACTAATTGATTTTCTTCTTTTGTAAAACACAAAACTGTAAGTAAGCAAAAAGTGTGCAAGACAAATTATTCATTTTCAGCAATTTTAGACTACTATATAGTTGTCAAACTATTTGGAGAGCCAACCAGTAATGTACATAGATAAAATATTTTAGTTTACTTCAAAAGGTGAAGAAACTTAAGGCAGCACTGAGTTAAAGGATTTGTCATGTCACAGGATTTCAGAATTGGAAGAAAATTTTACCTCTAGAATAACTATTCACTGTTTAAATGCCCCTTTACAGTTCTTCTTAAGAGTTCAGACCTTAAAAAGAGTTTGTTGGAAGACCTTTCATAGCAGAGAACTTGCTATCCTCAGGAGGGGAAGTTTCCAACTTTGCAAAGCGCTAATAACTAGAATGATCAAACATGGACTTTCTGTAGTTCTATCCATAACATGAAGTCAGTTGGTGGAAAGAAACTTACACCAACCTGCAGATATCCTGGCTTCCACTACTTCACACGTATGTACCACACAAGTATTGGCATATAAAAACAAAATATGGACTGACACAATCCAAATCTCCATCAGATATAAGTTCCTTGAGATGTGAGACAGAGTTCATTATATTTACCATTGTATCCACAGAATCCATCACTGTGTCTGGCAATTTAGGTACTCAACCAGGATTTTGAACTAAACTGATATTTATAACACAAAACAAGCTTATGTAAATTGCCTGAGCAATTTTCCCACATCTCTATTCCATCAACATTTATTCAATGCTACTGTTTTACAGAAATTAATATCCTTTCTTATTATATGTGACATACAAACAAAACATAAGAAAGTGTTAGACTAGGGAAGTTAGGGACTAGGCGATAAAGTTCGTGATTTTAGTGATGTGACTAAAAATGACCCTGTAACATGCCACATGAGGTACAGTGAACTTTGTTTTACAACCACTTTTATTATTAGAAAAGAATATTGTGACAGCCTATGTCACCTAATTTGGATTCAAGTTATTAGAAGGATTAATTCATGAGAGATTTTATGTTCAATTGCACAGTGATTACACAAGTCATAGAAATAACCAACATAACCTGAATTATTAGGGTGAGAATAATACCCGTCATGTGACATATGGAAAGGCAACATGTTGCAGTGCAATAATAAACACAATTTCAGAAGTCCAAAGACCTACAACAAGTCTGACTTCTATTAGCTGTGGGCAACTCACGCAACAACTTCACTTCGCTCATCTATGACATCAATAGCATTATAAATCCTGCCAATACGTATCACAATATAATTGGGAAACTGAAGTGCTAAACAAAAGTGACCGAGAAAGACTGTATTAAATTGCTGGGAATTTGCTTTTCCATGTTTATTAAATTATATAAGATAATGCTTTGATAACCAAAATGTTTGATTCCCTGTGGAATAGCAAGTTGTAATTTTTCATGACCTCGATTTTACAAATGGCTGTCATTATTCAATAGGAAATACTATACCTTAAATACTAAAACAAGTACTTTATACCAAGACAGTGCAGTGTAAAAAGATTCTTTGCTTGTTATAGGCACTTGCTAAATATATTCATTTGAAGAGATGCTCCCCAACATCCTTAAATTATCATTTGGGAGAAAATTAATTCTATGGCAACTTTCAAAACTTATCTGTGTCTTCATTGACTTTTTATTTAAAATTTAGCATATTTCCTAATTGGTTTTTTAAACCTTGAACACTGTTGGGAACCTGACAAAAGTTAGGAAAATCTTGTAAAAAGCATACATGCACACACATTTGAAATTCTGCTTATAAAATCAGTAGATTCAAAGACTGCAGCCTAGGAATTGACCTCTGGTCCACAGGTGCCAGGTTAAGAATCTCTGTTTCAAATTTTTATGAACATTCTTAATTATACAATTAAAGGCTATAGAATAAGTGCAGCTCCCCTCCCCCTTCTTTGGTTCTTTAAACATTTCTTTACGTTTGCCAATTTGCAGCTTTTATTCTCACCATGGTGGTGTATCCAGCAGACAAACAACACAAAGTCATTATTCAATATGTGACAGCACTTGTAAATAGTAATGAGGTGGAAAATTAATTAAATGTGGCTGAAAATTATAAATTATTTAATGTTACTTCAAAATCCTGTCAGTAAATAGAAGCTGCTGGATGGGGTGGGGATGGGGAGTCTTTCTGGAAGCCCTTTACCTTTTGCAAAAGTATGGCTGGAATTCAAAATAGCAGCCACAAAAATGTTTCAGGAACTTAGGTCAAAGCTTTTTTTTCTCCTCTCTTTGGAAATTAGCAATAGTGCTGGTTCCAAATAATCTGCACGGTTCCTATAAATCTTGTGATATGTTGTAAATGAATCTGATAAGTAAATTTATGAATGCATTGAAGGCCCAGCCCTCTTTGCCAGGCCCTTCCAGGAATTTGACTCTCCAACAATCCTAAATAAAATCCTGTCTACAGACAACCAAACTCATTGTGTACAGGCCTATTTTCCATGAAATTAAAACCACAATTTTAACATTAAAAAAGTGTTTTAATTTTTACCACTTTAATGCAAATACAGTCACCAGCATAACTGAGATCTTCCCTGGGTTAATCAGGTAACTAAACCACATAAACAGAAGAAAATGCATGAGGTGATAGAAAAAATGGAAAATATACCTGAATCAATCTCTTTTATAGTTCCATTCAGCTAAAGTATTTCACAGTAAACTACAATCAGATTTTTATTTTTCATTTGGAAAGAGCTTTTACACATGACCCACTAGAAAATCTGTTTTGAGCTTAAAATTGGTATCTGCTTACGTTATAACAGATTGTGTAATCACTGGATTTAAAACACTCAGCAGCCTGCCTGTGCTTCGGAAACAAGGATTCATGTCCCACAGGCAGTTTGCTTGTCAGGTTTTGCTAGGGAATTAGTCCTCATTCCCGTCCTTCCTCATCCTTAAATAAACAGATTTTTTCCCCAGAAACTAAACTTGTTGAAAGATTTTACTTTTCCAAACCCTTGTGGCCAAAATATATCCTGTCTGAACCCTAAAAGACTGAACAATAATGCAAAAATCTAGTACTGTATGTTAGTAAGTGTTCTGCCTTCTGTCTTTAGAAAAACCTTCAATTATAGTGAAAATAAGGAGAAAGTTGAATCAAGAATTTGGCAACTAAAGAGATTTGACATCTAAGTATTTTTTAAACATTTAAAAATTTGTAATAGAAATATATTCTTGATTCCAAATGCCTTTCCTTGATGCCAAATAAACAGTTTAGATATAATTTTCAAAATCCTATGGAAATATTTCCTTAAACATTTAGCAAAAAGGGCCCTTCCCCAGTAAAAGGGAATATTTCTCTTTCTCAGGTCACAGAGTAAGACTTCTGAGCTCCGCATCTCAAAAGGGTATGACATATGTTTTGGTACAATAAGGAAACTTTAGGAAGGTGGAAGAAGGAAAAAGTGTCTCTCATGCCTGCCTGTAATTTAAGCAGCCAGTTATGAAAAACCAGCTAGCCCTAGAACAATGTCCAAAAAGGTCTTTTTGGTACCATGCTTTCACCCCTCCATCTGGTTGGTCTTGCCTTCTTCCCTACTTGAGGAAAATCCAGTACCATTTGGTTCTCTATACCCACACCACTACAAAATATGAACAATAAATGCCAACAAATGGCCAGAATTATGCATGTGAGGTCTGTAAAATGGGAAGACCAGGTCTGCTCTTTTCTTCTCCATATTCCTGGACTCTAGTACCTGACCTTATTCAGAACAGATACTCAGTAATACTGGTGAAGAAATGAATGAATGTTGACTGAAGACAGCTTGAAGTATTCATCTTTCCAAAGCGTTATGTGATTTAACAAGTGTCACAGTCTCAAGCTGAAGTGATAAAGATTAGAAGGTAGACTTCAATGATCAATCAGCCTAATGGCAGAAGCTTAGGAGCCCCAGGAGACCATCAAGGCTCAAGGATCACACCAAGTCACTTACAATTAGAGATGGCTTAGTTTCTTTGGGTGAGTGTGCCCTGCATGTCTTATAGTCCTTGGTTAGGGACTAGAAAAAACACTGGACCTACCTCCAATTAAACTCTCCCTCATGTCAGAGAATAAAATAGATTTTTTTAAATGTTTATTTATTTATTGACAGAGAGACAGCATGAGCAGGGTAGGGGCAGAGAGAGAGAGGGACAGAGAGAATCCCAAGCAGGCTCCACACTGTCAGCACGGAGCTAGATGCGGGACTCAAACACACGAACTGTGAGATCATGACCTGAGCCAAAATTAAGAGTGGGACAATTACCTGACTGAGCCACCCAGGAGCCCCAAGAATAAAATAGTTTTGTCCTGTAGTCTAAAACTTCATGTTTGTTGAAGCCTAATCCCCAATGTGATGGTATTTGGAGGCGGGGCCTTAAGGAGGTGATTAGGCCATGAGGGTAGAGCCTTCATGAATGGGATTAATGTCCTTTATAAGAGGCCCCAGATATCTCCTTTGCTCCCTTCCACAGTATGAAGTTACAGTGAGAAGATAGCCAATTGTTCACTAGGAAGTGGCTCCCACCAGACACCAAATCCGGACTTCTCAGCCTCCAAAACTATGGAAAATAAATGTCTGTTTATATCATCCAGCCTATGGTACTTTTGTTACAGCAGCTCAAATGGACGAAGACATATGGCAAAGCCTTGGAGATGGACCGGAAGTGGATGGTAGATACCGAGGAGGAGAGAGCTTCCCAGACAACTTGAAAGAAGTCTGTGCGATCCTTTCTTCATCACTAGGTACCTCTTCTTTATTTTCCTTCTGACTTGTTCACTAATCCAGGGTCCAGATCTAAGCACCTCTGGATAGAATACAGTAAGTTAACATTTTTTTAATGTTTACTTATTTTTGAGAGAGAAAGAGATATCATCATGAGTGGGGGAGAGGCAGAGAGAGAGAGAGATACAGAATCAGAAGCAGGGTCCAGGCTCTGAGCTGTCAACACAGAGCCCAATGTGGAGCTAGAACTCATGACCTGTGAGATCGTGACCTGAGCCAAAGTTGGTCACTCAACCAACTGAGCCACCCAGGTGCTCCAGTAAGCTAACATTTTTGAGCATTTACTCTCTGCCCAGCCTTGTTTTAAGTGCTTTAAAAAATTTTTTTAACTTAATCTACACAATAATTCTAAAAATAAGTATTACTTTACCTCCCCCTGCCCCACTCCATGAATGAACTACGCCCAAAGTAATGCAGCTTATAGGGAGTAGAGCCAGAGAGATAAAATAGATCATTATGTATCAGGGCTTTATATACAATATTTCATTTATTTCTCACCACAATCCTATGAAACATATACTTATATTATTCCCATTTTATAAATGTACAAAATTGGACTTGAAATGGTTTTGTAACTTGCCCATACCTACACAGTTAATAAGTGACGAGGCCAGCCTAGGGTTGCAGGATTCCAAGTTTCTTCCACTTACCTTCCCCAGTCCTCTGTCCTCATCACACACAAGTTTCCAGGATCATAAAAAGGCTAACATTTATGGAATCCCTATTACATGTCAGGTATGCTTCTAAATACTTTACATATATTAACTCAGTTGATCCTCCATGAGGTGGGTATAATTACTATTATTATTACTATTATTGATGTCATTTTACATTTGAAAAAATTGTGATAAACCAACTTTCTCAGACGCATGATGAAAAAATGGCTACACTTGGGCTTGGACCCAGAAGCCTATCTCCAGACTCTATGCTCTGAACTATCGCATCATTATGCCACTTCTCAATGTTCAATGACTAAATTTAAACAGCACTTGTTTAGAAATCATATTCACATTCCCACTAGAAGTTAGCCTTAAGTCCAAAGCATTTTATCAGATTCCAGGTAAGTTTTCTACAAAAAGAGCTTAGCTTCCCCATTTCCTATATTTTTGTGGTAAAGCTAGAGTGGAGAGGATTTCAAAAAATTTAAAGACCCAGACACTTGCTTGGAAACAAGAAAGGAGAAGTTGGAATATTGACAGCTTTTGTCTCCAAGAAGCTTGGTAAGAGATTCCTGCTTCTGCACCCCTCATGGCTGAGGACCAGGAAGGGTTGGGTGGAGCCCTGTGGCCAGCTAGAGAGGTGAGAATGATGCACTGAGTTGTGAAGAAACTGCTAGATGGAGTTAGTCCCGGTAGGAAGTTCTTTTGAATACCACCTCAAAGATGGAGCAGGCAGGGGACATCTTCAGCTAACTTCCCTTTCAGGGAGGTAGAGGGGAGCTGGAAACTCCAGGCCCTTCCTTCCAGTATGGCACCCCGGCCTTCCATCTTCTACTTGTATCCTTTCATCTTTGGTCACACCTCACTTAGAACTTTCTCCTTGGCAGCAATAGGCAGCAATCATTATATATCTACACTTTGTATCATTATTATTCATATAGTTAATTAGCTGAATTGACAGAGCACTGAATTAAATCAAATCAGCAATTATTTTCATGGGTATGCCCCCATCTCTAATAGTTACACTCTTTTAAAGTATTACTCACTAATTCCCAGAGAAACTGGGATGGAGGGAGGAGAATATTTATTGGTTGACGGATTGATTGATTGATTTAATATTATTTATTTCATCTCCATTTAGAAAAGGTATGTGCTCTGTACTTTATTTCTAACTCTTAGCAGGTTTCACATAATCATGACTTACAGAAGTAAGGAAAATATGTTAATTAACAAGGTTGTAACTCCCTAGCTGTGCTCTTAGTGTGATTCATGCTATATATTAGTGGGGGGGGAGGTTAAATGATATGCAATATTTTACACTGCATAATAATTGTTACATTTTGACATGAAATCAAACACACCAACACTAGAAAGCGAGTGCCCCAAATATGACTTCAAAGAGCCATTGGTTTTTTTGAGGAATTTTAAGCACCCTGGATTACAGGACACCATAAGAGGCTGAGTGGTAGGTAGGTTGGCTGGGAAGTTTGACCCAAAAAGCAGGTGCAATGTTCCACAAAAAAAGGTTAGTTATTTAGGAGTAGCAACAGTGGGAAAATGATTACTGCAGGTTGGAAACAAAAAGTGAATCATAACAATAAATGGAGAGGCCTGTGGCAGGTCTTGGAAATGAGGTTAGAATTCTGTAGAAATGAGCTGTGGTTGCGAGTGAGAAACAGGCTGGCGGGCCCCCACTGCATCTCACTGCCCGGCCCTGGGTGCTTCAGGGAGAAGAAGCCTGCAGTACAGACTGGAATCCTTCCCACCAGTACAGTAGGCCAAGGGCCTTGCCCCCTTTCCTCTCTTGCCTTCGGAGCCACCTCTGCAGCAAACCCTGGGCTCAGAAGTGCTCTGGGGACCCGGGTTCCGCTGCTGGGTCACACCAGCAAGGAGTGTGCAGGTTTCTCCGTGAACTCTGTTGGAGGGTGGGGAAGAAGGGACACGCTGGCTGTGTCTGATGTGTGGTCCACAATATATACCACTTACTTGTTTCGTGACACCTGAATACAGTAAAGATCTACACCTTACATGAAAATAAAAACACAACAGACAAATTGCACAAAAATTCGTATAAGCATGATTGTTGTACAAAAGGAGGCAAGAACGCGTTAGAAACAGGGTGTTACATGACTGAAACAGTCTGCAATGCAGAAATGTTTCTAAAACTCTCCCAAAATTCCTGCCTGGTTTGTTTAGAATCCAGATGATCCACATTGTGTATTTTCATGTGACCAGCCACCCTAGCTGCTTGGGAATCCTGTGATGAAGACCATTAAACTGACTGCTGGCTTCACAATAGACAAATGACAGAAAATTAGGCATGAAGAGATGACAGAATCTCCTGTCTTTCCATTAAACATCTTGAATGTGAAAACTTACTATCAGTTTTTCATTTTTTGTTTTTTTTTTATCAGTTTTAAGAGGAAAGTTTTTTTGTGGAGCTAAGCATCGAAATAGCATTGATTTAGGCCAAAACTATACCAATTCCATTAAAATGGACGCAGTAGTTTCTGGTACTAATAATAGTTATTAGAACACTAGGTCATAAGGCAGTTCCCTTCATGAGTTGCTTTATAACATGGATGCTGACTGGGTTCCTTCACCGTTCCTGGCTACTGTTAAGATTATGTTCACAAAAACATACATAGATGATACTCTTTGTTTATATAATACAACATTTCAGATTTTTTTTTTAATGTTAAGACTGAAACGAATGCAAAGAAAGCAGGCCAGAATATTCAGAGAGGAAAACTAGAGTCAGGAGATGCCAATGTCACATCTGTGAAGATGACCCTTGGGGGCTCTCCTGGGTAGTGTCAGCAGAGAGAAGCCTACAAAATCACAGTCAGTTCTTGCATGAGCAAAGACATGCCTCTTAAGTTGAAGGAGGGATTTAAATTAAAGTCCTCCTCAAGCTGAATTGTCTATATGTGAATAGGAATATCTCAAGAGTCATTGTCTGTACAATCAAGTCCTAAATTATATTCTGGTGTAGGGGTTATAGGAGTTTTAAAGCAACTCAGTTCTCCACTAAGAACCGTCACTGTAACTCTGACCTACCTCCTTCTTGATGCCTCAGATTTCTCTCTTGGAAGATTCCTTGGGTCCATCTGTATCTAAAATTCTATCACTCCACGAGTATACACTGGACCCATGGAAGCCTCACTAGGTGGTTGGGGGACCAGGTGGTAAACGGAGCCAGGCTCTGAAAAGAAGCGAAGGGTATAAAGTTTGAGAAAGCCTGTTTTTAAGACGTGGAACAGATGCAGCATAAGTCACAGATAAGAGAAGTTTGAAAAAGACAATAAGGAAACTATACTTTCATCATATACATTCAAAAAATTTATTAAGTACCTCCTCACCTTGCCATGTACTTAGAACACACAGGAGGATAAAAGCAGGTGGATTCCCTGCTTTTACCTTTCTTACAGTGTATTAGAGACACAGACTAGCAAATATGAAGCAGGTTCAATGAAGGACATGCAATGTAGATATTGCTAGGTGGTAAAGTCATGGGTGATGTTTATGATTTCATGATTAATTCTCTGTGTTTTGTAAGTCACCTACAATAAAATGCATTTTTTATAATGAAAAAATATTTTTTTAAGTTTATTAATTTATTTTGAGAGAGACAGACATAGCACGAGTTGGGGAGGTACAGAAAGAGAGGGAGAGAGAGAACCCCATGCAGGCTCTAAGCTGGCAGCTGACACGGGGCTTGAACTCTTGAAACAAAGAGATCATGACCTGAGCCAAAACGAAGAGTTGGACACTTAACAGACGGAGCCACCCAGACACCTCAGTAATGAAAAAATGCTTTTTAAAAAGAAAAAAATATATTTTAAAAAGCTACTTCACATAAATATTAGATTTTATGTTTATCAGGGTGGTATTATAAAATCCTTTGAGAGGTAACAGAAGACCTACCTGAAGCTCAGGTTAAGTAGCTTATGAAGATCACAGAACTACAGTGTAAAACCAGAAGAACAGTGGCATGCACATAAGTATATTTATAGGTATATAAGTTTTTTTGTCTGTTTGTTTGTTTTAAGCAGGAGAGCTAGGATTAAAGCCTAAATCCTCTAAGTCTCCAAATCCCGGGCCCTTCTACCACCCGACAGTGTCTACTAATGACTACAATACGCGATCTCGTGGATCAAGATAAGAACTACATTCGTGGGTTTGAGCCCCGCATCAGGGTCTGTGCTGACTGCTCAGAGCCTGGAGCCTGCTTCGGATTCTGTGTCTCCCTCTCTCTGCCCCTCCCCTGCTCAAGCTCTGTCTCTGTCTCTGTCAAAAATGAGTAAAACATTAAAAAAAAGGTAAGAACTACAATACATTGTCATAAAAAATGAAATGGAAGAAACCTATGTAATAAAAGGATCTTCAAAAATTTGATCTTACTGTCTTGCTTTTCCTCTCCTGTATAACTCTTAATTTTTTTATTTCTTCCTTTTAATGTTTTCTTCTATTTCTATTAACGACATAGTCTTAAATAGTATTTGGAAAAGAAATAAAGGAAAAAATAACATATTCCCACTATACTAACATGACTACTGTTAATAATGTGGAATGTTTTTTTTCCCTAGAGTTTTAGGGTTTTTAAAAATTATTATAATTATACTGATACCTAAGTACAAGTCTTTGGTGCATTTCTACTGTAATTACCCAAAGTTATTATTAAAAATTTAGTCAACAATAAGGGAACAGCCCCAAACTAAAAGATTAATAAATATATCAAATAAACAATCTTAGATCAACATTTCCTTAAGTGTATGCCGTAACACACTAGACAAATGAAATGTTCATTAAGAATAAGGCTTAGTGGTAAGAGTTTAGGGAACATTTCAGAGTCTCATCCCATTTTGAAGATTCGCAATGCACTATGCAAAAATCTGAGAGAAGCAGTGTTTAAGTAAGGAAAAACTTCTTTAAATTTTTTTAACTCAACATGTCCTAAATTTATTTGCACATAAAATTTTAAAAAATATTTTACACTTGTTAATGCCTCTTGGAATAGGAACACACTTCGGGATACTCTTTTTCAGTTCTTTCCAGTGCTAGATTTTAAAGGACAACATTATTAGACCTGACTACCCATGCCATACAGTACCCAATAAGGATACACTGGAAGACAAGGAGCTTCCAAGATCAGTTAGGTCACAAGTCAGAGGGAAAGTGAGGACACTGTGGAACTCTGTGCACTTGGAAACTACATCTAGAAATGCAGCATTCAGCACTCCGTCCTCCCAATCTTTAAAGTGTGTCTGGTTTTTTTTGTTTTTTGTTTTTTGAAATGTTTTTAATGTTTATTTATTTTTGAGACAGAGAGAGACAGAGCATGAGTGGGGGAGGGTCAGAAAGAGAGGGAGACACAGAATCCAAAGCAGGCTCCAGGGTCTGAGCTGTCAGCACAGAACCCGACGCGGGGCTCGAACTCACAGACTGTGAGATCATGACCTGAGCCCAAGTCGGACGCTCAACTGACTGCGCCACCCAGGCGCCCCTAAAGAGTGTCTGTTTAACATAACATTTCAAGATTCTAAATTTTCCCTGTCAGAGATGTCAGCCAATGAAAGGATCCTGGAGTAATCACTAGCAGAAGGTGAACCATTGACATTATTTGATGATTCTTCCTTACTTCTTGTACCTTTCCTTCTTAACGTTGGGGCCTTACACGCATTCTTGTTTCGTTTCACCCTATTCCTATCTCTACATTCAAGCACAAAAGTCTGTTGATCCTACAAGTAGCACATCTTTCATTCTATCCCACCCTCTCAGTTATTCACCTAATAATTCTCTTCTGGGCACCCACGACGTTCTCCAGTAGACATTTGCCAGAAATGTGGTATCTGCCCTGAAGAAGCCCACACCTAGTAGAGGAGACTCATTAGGTGTTATCATCTGTCACCAATACCACTGTATTAGATAATTCTTGCCCTCAGGCCCTTGTACTCTAGTGTATCCTCTAAAATTCCCATACTCTCCCATTCAAAACCCAAATCTGATCATGTCACTCTCTGTCCTAAAGTCGAATAATGGCTGCCAAATGTTATCTATGTACATTTGGTTAAACTACATGAAATTGTCAATATTCCTACAAAGGTGACAATTTCACGTGCTTCAACACAATAAAATGAAATTTCAATTTTTTCCATTTGTTGGCTACCATTTTATATGAAATGAAAATTGCAAAGATGGCGGAAATAAAAATTTCATATAAAATGAAAATCCTGAGCAGGATCTTTTCCAGATTTGAGAGGCACGTTAGGTATCATCAAAAATATAGACATGAGGCATGCACAAAATCTACTTTGTGAGCCCCAAATCAAAAGCCAGAGGGCACACTCTTCAATTACTGGCAGTGATTTAAAATCTAGATGTTTCTCACATGGGCAACTCTGTGGTTTGCTCTAGCATCAACTCCTGCTACATGTACCTGTAACCCAATAAATTCCAGTTTTTTCTTCATGTTCTACATCCTCCTTGGGTAATTATGAGAATTAAAAAACAAAGAATAATCTTTGTAAAGTAGGTGACAGATTACATTTACTATTAGCATAGGTCTAATTCTCACTTTTGAAAACAAACAAACAAACAAACAAACCTCGTTTCCAGCCCCATGGGAAGTAATCTCTCCCTCTGCACTGTTGTCCTAGCATTTCCTTTGTATCTCTAATAAAGCACGTATCAGGGTCTATCTTGAGTTAGAATTATTTATGCATGTATCTATTTTCTACCCTGGATTATGGACCCCTTCTGAGCAGGGATCATATTTTATTCATGTTCTCACCTACACTGGTAGAGGCTTTGCACCGCAAAAGCAGTTTGCCATACAAAAACACTATCGACTTGATGAAGATTTGCATCAAGCATATGCTGAATTGTATTGAATTCTTTGTTAATGAGGGTCAATACCACTCCTCTCTGGGAATAATGTTCATAAAGTTAGAAGTTAGGAAAGTCTTCTTTCAGTGAGAAGGCTTTCCTGGATGGCAGATATGTGGAGTCCATAGGTATGTTCTCATTGTTCTACCTAGAACAATTCCACTTTCCTAAAGGTGGAATTATCTTTTTGCCTTAATCATAGTGTAAGCAAATAGTCACCTTTCCTAATGCAACATTCATTTCCTCATTTACGGTTTCTTAGACAAAGACATGAATACATAAACTCCCAATTATCCAAGTAATTGGGGACAGTGAAGAGTTAAGGAAGCATTTAAGAAAATGCATGGTCTATGACTTCTTTTTCAGTGTTTTGAGAATTTAACGCTATTGAGAAGGGCAAACTATGGAGGGCTTGTGAATGAATTCTGCTCTTAATCCAAGCCTTTCATTCACACTTAAGGAGAATAACATCCAGAGAAGTGAAGAAACATGCTAAAAAATCTTGTCGTGAGAGGCAACATTTCTGTTGTGATGGATTTAGGCCAACCTATATGGAAAGCAAGGGGTCAATCTGAAATGGTTCCAGAATCTTCTAAGTTTAGACATCATATTTTTCTGATCCCAAGAGTTATCTTACCCTTGCAGTCAAAAAACTGACAGAAGGACAGTCCAGGATAGACAGGAGAGTAAAACTGTAGCTTTAAATGCTATTCTATGAGATGCTGCTTCTGATGGTTTCCAGGAAGCCAGGAAGGCATTAAAACTGAAGACTGCTGTGGAGAAGGTCACTTTGAAATGCAAGTTTTGAGAGCATTATATACTCTTTTAGACCTTGGAGGAGATAATCTTTATTGTTCTATGGATCTTGCAGCTAATAGGACCAACTGCAAAATGCTAGGCAACCTTGACTCACCCGACATGAAACCAGAGGAGCCAGAGACATGAAAGCCTTCATTTTATCTCCTTCCTCTTCATCACACTTCCTACTTGTTCACCATGTCAGCTGCGCAGGAATCAAACCTCTTTAACCACACTCTCTTCCCCATTTAATTACCTCCCTATGCAATCTTCTGCCCTTTTTCTGCTTTACACGATCACCCTTACCATCCTTCTCTGCACAAATCTAGCCATATCTGGATTCATTTCAGTCATCCCCCTTGCCCCCTTACCTGTTCTAAAATATGGAAAAGCAAAGAAAAACTCCTAAACATTCTAAATCACAGATGGCAGAAAATCACATGTGTTAAAATTAACTAAGTACAAATATACCTGACACTTTATCAGAGGCAGTGGAGTTCTATGGTTAAGACGGAAACTCTGATGCCAGACTGTGGTTCAAACCTTGGTTCTACTACTCCATCATTTAATTTCTGCATACCTCAGTTTACCCAATATTAAGTAAGAATGGTGTTGATACCAATTGCAGTAGTTAGGATAGTGGAAAAATAAGAGCCTCCTAAATGAAACATTAGTTTACTTCTCTCTGATGGAGAACTATGAGGCTGATGACGTGGTTGTGTGATTGTGGGATTAGGTTCCTCTGTCTTATTAAGAACAAACCACCCACCAAATCTTTCAGTATAAAAAGCTACATGAAAGGAACAGTTTTGAGAAATATAATTTTTCTGTTACACCAAAGTATTAACTAGGAAATTAGGAAATTGTAGAATTCAGAAAAAATCAATGTTTGCTTTGGCATATGTTCGAAAGGAACTGAAGTTCTTAACAAAGAGAGAAGACATTATAGACCTATTTTCTTTACAAAAGATCAAGGGATTTAATTTGATGGTCAAAGAGTTCACTAACATTTATGGGTACTTCTAAGAGAATAAAGAGATTCTCCTAACCAAAATGTGGAAACTGAAGTAAAACAAATGAAGACAATCTTTTAAACCAACAAGTGGCAAAACTTTGGCCATATCAGATGTGTATAAAGTAGAGGCCTTTCTCATGTAAGAATTCACTAGGTTCTTAAGGTTATCACTGGCTCTTTGGGACAGTACAGAAAGCTGATTTCTGCCCCCAACAGATGAATTTATACCTTTTATACTGTCTACTATCATGGAGTTTTACTACAATATTGCAGACTTACGTAAAGCAGAGTACTGGTTTTGGAGTTAAATTATCTGGGTTTATATCCTAACTTTACTTATTGGCTGTATGACCTTGAGCAAGTTCTTAATCTCTGCATGTATTATATTTGTCATCTGAAAATAGAAAAAATAATCGTGCATGCCCCATAGAGTAATTAAGATCATTTATTAAAAATAATATGCATAAAGTTTTTAGAGCAGAAGCATTAAGGAATTGTTGGCTATTTAATTATTAACATTACCCAAGTCTTTTAAAGGTTTTACAGCATTACAGACATTAACTTTTTACTTTCACACAGTCTCACCAATCACAAAATTCTGTTATATACACTGTCTTATTTGATTGTCACTATTTCATCACTACAGTTCACATTTAGGAACAATACTCCCATTTTAAAGGCAAGAAAACTAAAGCTCAAAGAGAGGAAATAACTTTCATAAGGTTGCCAACCCTCCAAACCAAGGGGCTCGAGTCAATGACTTGGGACTCTTGCAAGTTAGCTTTCCTTGGTTTTAATCAGAGGAACACTGGTGGTGATGTTACATAAGCCTTAGATGATATGGTCCAGATAGCTCCTTCTATGGACCATGACACATGGGCATGCTTTTCTTGACACCTCTGATTGGGCCAGGGAGACCACATGACTTTAGGGCAGTGCAAAAGTTCTGCCCAAACAAAGATGGCGGCCACTTTCTGTTTTCTCTTTTGGAAATTTGAGTATTTCTAGTTGTGACAGCTGATGTTAGAAAGAGCTTCACTTCTACCTCATATCTTTCTTTATCCCACTTCAATTTCTTAAAATGGACAATGTCTTTAACAATGAAAACTCAATTTTAAGGCCCTTCTTCAAACCTAATTGTTACCCCTAAGCCCCATCTAAACAGAAATTCTAGAGATGCCACTGAAAGGAGACTGAAAAGTATAGAGAGGGAGGCCAGGGGCACCCAGGGAAGGACATGTTTTTCATGAAGACTGCCTAATAGTGATATACATATATATAAATATAAAACAAATATTATATATATATACACATATATATATAAAACTATTGTTGGGCAGTACAGTAGAAGTTCCATGAGCAAAGCAGTAAATCTAAATCTAAATTCTAAATCATGGTAAAGTCAAAGTTCAACAAAATTTTACTTTTTATGGGAAAAAAGTTATCTTAGTTCTAAATTCTAACTCAGTGTTGAATCTGCTTATTTGGGAACCCACGACTCTTCTTTAGGAACTACGGCTCTCTTTTGCTATTACGAAGTGTCTCAAAGTAACTCAACGATGTCTTTAACACAGGTGTCTCTAAGTAATTCAATGGCATCTCTGTTTCTTACAACCAAAGACCAAGACAAAGAAAATGTAAATTATCATGTATCATGTATGTAAGATCTCTGTTAGGGTTTTAAAACATAAATACCCTATATTTTACATATGAAACCATATGAACACAGATGCACAGAAAGCTGATCTCCCATGAGAGAGAAGAATGAGGCAGAGGCACAGAAAGAACCAGGAAAACCGTCAAAGAGAGTCAGAATCCCTGAGTTCAGCTGCTCATTCTCTGGAGTTTTCTGAGACATCCAATGGCCTTATAGCAAATTCTTTTTTTCCCTAAGCTAACTTAAGTTAGATTTCTGTAGTTTGCAACCCCAAATAGAGCTAATGTCTAGATTTCTCATTCCAGAATTCTTTGGGGAATTCAACGAGATAAACTCTGGATGTGTACTTCAAATATGAACATGCATATATATGGCCCCAAACAGTCTATCTTAGAAATGTAGGAACGCATTAGATCACACTGAAAACTCAGAATTTAACCTTAACTGCCTGATTTTGAAAAGACAGTCATGCATACAAGTGATTTTCAACTAGGACAACATAATCGTTGGTAGAAAAATGTTCCACTAATATTGTAATGTTTCTGAGCAAAGAACACTGGCACCTGGGTTAAAGGATGATTGAATAGCAACCCTAAATATAGAGCCCTCCAGAGAGCTAGACAAATTTGTCTCCTTGGAGCTGTTTGTTTACATTCCAGGGTGGTGAAAGTAGTAAGGTAGAAACCTCCCCATCCTCAGAGAGCATTTGTTTATATTCCAGAGCAAAGACCCCTCCCCCACCTCAACGTGCACTCCATTCCTTTCTCTTCCCAGAGAAGAGGATGGAAAGTCATGTCAGCTGCCCTACCTATATCCTGTACAAGCTGTGAGTTTCACAATGTGGTGTTCCTTTCATGGGATACCTGTGCAGGTGCACCTAGCTCTTCTAGCGCTGTCACGTGGGGGAACAATGACATGGGGAACAGGTATGAGATGCTCTGTGAGGACATAAGATGTCTTTTTTCTGATCCATATATGGCAGTATAACTTGTTAATTTGTGAATAGGGTAATATCTCAAACTCTGCCCAGTTTCAGACTTAACACTACATCCTAGATTGCTCAAGGTAAGTTTACTCCTCCTATACAGAATAAATAATAGACCTCATTTCATTCTTAAAACTGTCCTTGTTTAGAAGGTAAATGATATGTTCATCCAACATAAGGCTCACATAATCTCAAGAGGTATCCTTCAAGAAATGCGATATTACCTAATTTTTTGCAGGTTTTGGTACTTGGTAACTCATGCTTTTTATTTGCCAGCTCAGGTTACTTTGCCATCAGGTTACAATGCCAACTCAGGTATATTGCCATTGAAATAGTAAAATTGCCCCTTGAGGCTTCTCCCTTTCAATTCCTCTAGAATTTGGTAGCTGTGTTGAAATACCCATCTTCTGTTTTGTTGTGCAGCATATTTGTGTACCCCTCTTGTTCCCTAAACTTGTCCACAATATTTTTCCTCATATACGTGTTCACTGACATCCCTAGTCTGGACTTAAACAAATGAATAATATATCTCTTAAATAAAGTAAATAATTATCCTCAGATTTAACTGCTTTAAGGTTCAATTTGTTTTCAGTATATGGTTTATTTGCACCCAAGTTGTATGACAACTCTCATGTGGCAATTTCAACAGGGCTAATACTGGGTTTCCTACACAACTGGAAGACTGAGACACAATATTAAGTAATTTATCCCAGGTTAATGGCAAAAGGGAAAACAAAACTGCAAAATATAGTTACTGGAATTCCTGTTCAGCATTCTATCCTCAGTATGACTGTGTGTTTCCATTTTGTGTGTTTACTCTGCAATGTATTTTACTGTGTGATATATATAATGTATTTTATTCATTATAAAGCCTGATTCTGAAATATTGGTCCTGTCTTCTAACACATTAATAATAATTCATTCTTAAGAACTATTTTTAATTTATAATATTGATTATATATATTCATATTGATATTTAATATTCTGGAACTATAAATATAGGTCCAGAAATAGAAGTTTTTGTTCAAATTTAGGATGGAAATGTATTTAACAATATTACGAAATTTTCTACCACTGGAAGACAGTATACTCCAGCCTCAAATTACAAAACTAAGGTGTATTAAAGTAAATTAAAAGAAATAGATACAAACAGAGAGGGAGGGAGGCAAACCACAAGAGACTATTAAATACAGAGAACAAACTAAGGGCGGATGGGGGGCAGGGGAGAGAGAAAATGGGTGATGGGCATTGAGGAGGGCACTCGTTGGGATGAGCACTAGGTGTTGTATGTAAGTAAGCCAATTTGACAATAAATTATATTCATAAAATATATATATAATTAAAAACTAAAAATAAAAAATAAATTTTAAAACTTACAAAATTTTCTACAACTGGAAAAAATCATAGTTTAGCACCCTTAAATTACAAAAATAATGTTTTCCCTTTGCCATTCATTCTCAAACAAAATAATCTTTTTTTTTTTTTTTTTTTTTAAATATTTTTTTTTTTTTAATGTTTATTTATTTTGAGACAGAGAGAGACAGAGCATGAGTGGGGGAGGGGCAGAGAGAGAGAGGGAGACACAGAATCTGAAGCAGGCTCCAGGCTCTGAGCTGTCAGCACAGAGCCTGATGCGGGGCTTGAACTCACAGACCGTGAGATCATGACCTGAGCCGAAGTTGGACGCTCAACTGACTGAGCCACCCAGGCACCCTCTCAAACAAAATAATCTTAAGTGTATCCCAGACGACCATAGAGGTCCTAGGACCCTTCTTATATTTATGGGAGAAGCTACCTATTGGTAATGATTTATTTATATCTATTCATTTTTGAGAGAGAAAGAAAAAGAGCGCGAGTGGGGAGGAGGCAGAGAAAAGGGGAGACACAGAATCTGAAGCAGGCTCTGAGCTGTAAGGACAGAGCCTGAAGAGGGGCTCAAACTCACAAACCATGAGAACATGACCTGTGCCAAAGTCAGATGCTTAACCAACTGAGCCACGCTGATGCCCAGCTAAACTCCTACTTTTAATCCTATTCTTAACCACCACCACAACTTCTACCACTTCCTAATCCTCAGTTTCTCCCACACTAGTCTCAATCCCTTGACATATTTTCCTTGCTGTGAAGACTCTGTCCTTTGTCCTTCATTGGTCTTCCATTCTATAGGCTCTTGCCTGCTGCCATCTGCTAGACCCAGTGTCTCCTCCAAAGATCTTTTGTGCAACTCTTCATGTCCCTGTCTAGGTCTCCAACCAATCATTCGCACCTCCTCAGAAAACTCAGCATCCTAAATACTTTATCTCACAGAGTAATTTTCTCTTTCTTTTGGTCTTCACCTCTTCAACCCAAAATAGGCATAGAGTCTTTTTTATCATTATTATTTTTATGTTAAAAGGAAACATGTTGTCTTCCCAAATAAAAAGAGCAATTGTGTTCAGAGTTAATATTCAAACTGTTTAGCAGAAAAAAAAAATGACAAAGGTACCAACCTACCAGAACTGACCCCAGTGAGGCTGCGACTCTGTATATGTGCTGCCAAACAAGGATAGCAAGGCTGTCTTACTCTGAAAGACAATCCAGTGGGAGAGGGGTTCCTCTGACATCTTAAAGCAGATTCTCAAACCTGGCTGCATATTGGAATCACCAGGAAAGCTTTTCCAGCTTTTCCATACATGATTGGACCCAACCCCAGTCCAGTTGAATTGGAACCTCTAAGGAAGGGGTCCAGTGTTGGTATGTCTCAGAACCTTCGCAGATGATTTTTTTATTGTGAAATGATCATTACAATAAAGCTAGTTAATATCCATCACCATGCATGGTTAAAGAATCTTTTCCTTGTAATGAGAACTTCTAAGATCTACTCTCTTGGCAACTTTCAAATATGCAATATAGTATTATTAACTATAGTCACCAGTTTTGCAACTGATTTTAATGTGCACACAGGTCCAATAACCACTGGGTTGGATGAATGAGATATGCAGCCATGACTATTCCTACTCAAACTGTAGCCAGTTTTCGACATGGCTTTTCCTCTGTTCTTCTGAGGCCTAGAGGGGTGAAGTGAACTGACCAAATTCAACACAACAATCAGTGGCTCAACAGAAACTCTCTCTTGATCCTCTGATTCCTAGAGCAGTCTTCGTTCCATTGCACCAGGACCCTGGATAAACTTAGCATGCTGGGTATTACCACATTATATATGTATTTGTTACGGTAGCCACTTGTGATTCAGTCACAACTCTATGTATACTTATTGACCTACTTTCTTGAATGCTTATCAAAGGCAGTTGTTGAGGATGAACAGGCTGTCATCCTGATTGGTCTGGCTATTTACGATCCACCATGCAATGTCTTGCAGTAAGTAGGTAGTAGTGATATTGTCCTAATTGTCATTACAGACTGATGAAACCAAAGTACAAACAGAGAAGGTGTATAAGGCATAGGAGGAAGCACTCTGTAATTCTGATCTCATTGCAATATCCAAACGCCATCTTGTGCCAAGAGGAATCTGTGGGAATGCAAGTGAGAAATATTTACAGCATCTGTGTAAGGGGATAGCTGAACCCGTAGTGCAGGTTCAGTATAAGTAGATAAAATCTACGTTTGTTCCCTTATTTTAGAGATGAAGCCAAAATCATGCACTGGTTTGGTTTGCAGAACTACAAGTAGGAACTGGGTAGCCTGATTATCATTACTGGACTGCTATACCAACTCCGCTGTGATGTAAAATGTAGTGCCCCTTATAGTGTTCCTTATAAAGGAAGGGAGAAGAAAGGAGGGAGGAAGAGAGAGAAAGGGAGTGATCATCTATATTCATTATAACTAATCCATCAAACTTGTCCTAATATCTGAATTTCATTTATGCAAAAAATAATAAAATAAAAAATAGACTTTTTAACTATCAAGCAAAATTACCTCCCCAATAGTATTTAATAATATTAATAAATAATCTATACATTAATTTTAATCTCTAAATTACATGTAATATTATAATATTAACTTGATATAAGGTATAACCATTGCCTATCAGGGATGGAAAATATCCTTCCAAGATAGTAGTTGACCTTTCAACAACACAGATTTGAAGTGTGTGGGTCCACTCATACACAGATTTTTTTTATAGTATTGTCAATATATTTTCTCTCCTCATGATTTTTTAAATAACATTTTCTTTCCTCTAGCTTCCTTTATTGTAAAAATACAGTATGTAATACATATACAAAATATGTGTTATCAACTGTTTCTATTACTGGTAAGGTTTCCAGTCAACAGCAGACAATTAGTAAAGTCAAGTTATACTCAGATTTTTGACTATACACAAAGGGTCAGTGTCCCCAACACCCCGCGTTCAAAGGCCAACTGCATTTAGATCATTAAGGATGTGGGATAGGATTTGGGTGAGAGGAGTTTCTGGTAAGTTTCCTACCCTTTTCCTAGGCATGGGGAGAATTACTCTGTGCAAAGTGCCTTGGGCTCTTCGAAGGAGAGCTACCATAACAGTATAAATTTATAATTGTTTTGGACATGAATAGGAACAGGAACTAGTGGCACTAGTGACTACAATTCTGAATTTTGAGGGTAAAATCCTGTCCTCTAGTTCTTCCTATGTCAGTTTTGAATGTTATAAATACAACCCCAGCTATAAAATGTTTCATTATAGCCATCTAGCAATCTCATTTGCCATACACCTAGTGGCGTGCAGAGCTTTCCTTTCCGTGAACACAAAGATCTCACAGCTGGTAATAACCAATGTTAACAGGCCCTTGCTGTAATATTTAACTTATAGGAAAAAAAAAAGAAAGAAAGAAAATCCGAACTGCAGCCTTAGGCTGGCAGTCTGTAGCTCAACCTCTCTGAATTTTAACCAGCCTAAAATATTAAATATTTAGGCTCAAGGGATCTGTGATAGTTTAGATCCAGCTGTAATACCAGTTTAACAGCCAGGAAAAATAACTTTCCACCTCAGAAGCAAAATTAAAGTAACAATCATTAAACTGGTATAATTGAGTGTTGTAACTTTGAACTATGATTCAAATAGAGGTGTACATTTTCCCATTGTTTCGAATTGTCAATAATTAAAGTCATCATTTAATGTGGTTTATGTAGCAACCATTAAATAACCCAAGAATGCGAATGCCTTATTAGGCATTAGGCAACTGTATAAATGTATTTCACTGATGCACAGTTTTTTACATAACTCTATATGTACATATAAACATACCTCATTAGTCTAGACACCACTAATTTATGGAGTGGATTAATACAGACACTGAGTATTTTTGAAACTGTTCAGACACAGAATCTCTGTTCGGATTAATGATGCGGCACCTAAAGGAGTGGAGTGCTGAACGGGAAGGAGGAAGAAGCTCATTGTCTTAAAGATTCTTTTAGGTTAGATTTTTATAACTGGATTACTATTTTGAAATTAAAGTGTTAATTGCAGGGTGTGTTGAAAGTCACCGAATGAAAAGTATCTGGGAGGCAGAACAGTATGGCTCTTAGAGTGAACCTCCTAGGATTGAATCCTAGCTCTGCTACTCACCTGGCTAGGTAAGCTGTATTTAACGAAATACCACTTTAATGAACTTACAATTCAGTCTGCTCAAAAAATCTTGATCACAGATTACCATGTCATTGGTCTTATCCAGACTCTGACTCAAGTAGACAATGATTCATTAAACAATAGAACCCTGAAGTATCCCTGAGACTCAGGTATTGATTCCGCAAATAAACCCCATCACTGGCTCACAGCTATCCTGAAACAAGGCTGTCTGTGGGGTAGAAAGACAGGACTTGGGGCCCACAAGGCCCAAGAACCATGCCATTTTGGCAAGTCATTGGACATCTCTGTGCTTCACTGTCCTTCATTAGTAAAACGGAGAGAATACCAACTCTTAACATTTATTGGAAAGATTCAATTAAATAAAATAATGCTTTGATAAATGTTAACTTTTATTGATAGGAACATAATGATATCACCATAATTTTTAAAACAAACATTTGGTCTAAGAGAAAATGTTTTAATAGTAGTCATTTGAACATAACTAGTGTATTGAAATTCAGATAATCGGCTTTTTTTTTTTTTTTTAAGTAAAAGCAGCAGCATCTGTTGACCTATTCTAGGGTATTTAGTGGTTGCTTAAATAAGCTACATTATTCATAGTCTTTGCGGGTCCAAATTCAAAAAGTAAATAATTTGCACAAAACCACATAACTAGATAAAATCTCAAGTGTATTAGTCAGAGTTCTCCAGAGAAACAGAACAAATAGGAGATACATACATGTATATATGTATTATAGGGTATTGATTCAAGTGATTATAGATCCTGAGAAGTCTCACAATCTGCCCTCTGAAAGCTGGAGACCCAGAAAGGCTGGTGGCTTAGTTCAAAAGCCTGAAAGCCCAAGAGCCAGTGATATGGATTCCAGTCTGAGACTGGAGGCCTGAGGACCAGGAGTGCCAAGAGCAAGAGCAGATTAAGGTTCCAGCTCAAGCAATCAGGCAGAGAGTGAATTCAACCTTCCTCCGCCTTTTTGTCCTATTCAGGCCCTCAACAGATTGGATGAGGCCCACCCACACTGGGGAGTGCAGTCTGCTTTACTCAGTCTACTGATTCAAATGCTAATCTCATCCAGCAACACCCTCACACACACCTAAAAATCAGGTTTATCCAACTATCTGGTCATCCCCTGGCCCAGGCAAGTTGACACATAAAACTAACCGTCACACCAAGTGTCTTGATGTCCAGTTCATTATCATTCTGTTATGATTGTGCATTTTATTCCTTCTCCTTTTAGTTCCCCTTATTTATTCTAATAGCAGAAACATTTTTTCATGAAATCTTACTTGGAATCAGAAAAAGTTGGAAAAGATCTATGGCCCGCCATCAACCCTCAGATACCCCGTGCCCTTGAGCCACCTTTTTGAGGGAACCCTCAGGCTCTGTGTAATACAGATTGAAAACCAGTCTGTTCACATTAATGTAGTTTCTAGTCTATTTGAGAAAAGTAATTAAAGAATTGAATATTCTCATTCACATTTGAAAGTAATAAATCTATTTGGACATTATACTAAATTTAGCAAGGCTTCTTCTATTATTAATTATTGAAGGAATATCAGATACATGTATTAAGCTTACTAAAAGGCTTTTTCTTCATAGAGCTTGTATGATAAAATATGACAAAATGTGATAAAAATCTAATTTAGAAGTGAATACATTGTTTCATGTGACTTTCTAGTACTTTAATACCTTTTATGCCGTATTTTATTTCTTTTGAAAAAAATAGTGATTAGAATATGAGAATATATGTATATAATTATACATATCTTGCTTTATATATATGTATGTAAAAGAGCAAGCAAACAAATAAAATGACTACCTAGCAGAGTTGGGCTAGTACCAAGCCTTTTACATTTATTTTCTCACTTGATTCTCATGTAACTCGAATATGTCTAGGCGTCTACGATGCATGAATAAGAATGAGGCCATATTAGTATTAATATTCAATCTTGTTTGTTCTGTTTTTCACCTGCTCGGCACAGAATTCCTAGTTCCACTGATGTTGAGCATTATTTTTTGTGCTTACTTGCCATCTTTATATCTTATTTACTGAAATGCGTGTTCAAGAATTTTGCCAATTGCTTAATTGGTTGTTTTCCTAATATTGAGTTTTGAGAGTTCTTTAGAAATCTGAATATAAGCCTTTTAGCAGGTTTACAAATATTTTCTCTACATCTGTGGCTTTTCCTTTTGATCTCTTAGCGGTGTCTTTGAAACAGCAGGAGTTTTTAATTTTGATGAAGTCTAATTTATTCACTATTTTGTATACTGTCTAAGAAATCCATACATAACTCTCATTGAAGAACCTAATTACATACTTCTTCACATGCATTGTAATTTTTATTGGATGCAAGACATTGTTATTTTTACCTTGATGAGTGCTGAATATTTTTGTAGATATTCTTAGCTTCTGTTCTAGAATGTAGTAAAGTTACTTGCAAGCAGTTTGACCCTTTCAAATCTAGGTTTTAAGGTCCTTTAGGCAGGACTGGAGCAGAGCACAGTCTAAGGCTAATTATTCCTAACACTGAAGGAAGGCCTTTGTGTACTCTACCCAACACCCTACTAATTATGAAATTTTCCAGTCTGGCGGGTAGACACTGGTGCTGTTCCTGGCCTTATGTAAGCGCAGACACTATTACCTGAAATTCTTTCAGGAGGTTATTTTCTGGGCCCCAAGTAGTTTGCTCACTTGAATATGCTGATCAGGACTCTCCCTAATTCCCAAGGGGCACCTTATGCAGCTCTTCAGAGTTCTTTCTCTGTACAGACCTCTTCTGTTCAATATTCTGTCCAGCATATCTTAACAACCTTTCCCTGGACGCTCAGCATTGTCTCCTCAACCCACGGAGTTCACTGGGTTCTGCCTGAATTCCCCTCTCCGAACCCTGCAACCTGAAGCATTCTCAAGGCCCTAATAGGGGGTAATCACATGACTCACCTTGTTCATTTGCTCTCTCTCAGGGGTTACTGTGCTTTATTACCTAATGTACAAAGCCTTGAAAGTTATTGTTTCAGTGTATTTTGTACATTGTTTGCTTGTAGTTTCATGCCAGAGAGTAGGCCCAGTCCCTGTCACTATATCTTGGTCAAAGTATAACTTCCTCCTGATTTTTAATTGGCAGTATGGTTACTTTAAACATGCTGAAATAAGAAGACTGACAAATATAAATGCAAACCTCATTTTAAAGTGCCACTTTGGAGAATCCAAGGGCAATAGGAAGACACAGGGATTAGGGGAGAAAAGCAAGCGCTAGCACCTTACGAAGGGTTCTGAATCAACAGAACACAAAGGTTCTTTCTTCTAAGCCATCGCATTCCACAGCGCTAGCAGCATCACAGCACATGTTATATAAGGCTGACCTACCTTCAAATGCATGAATCAACCTTTATTTAGAATTAATTTTTGATCCTTTGACCTTTTATGAATTCTCAGCATCAAAATGTCAAAAGGCTTTGAAAGTTTAATCAAAATGATGTCATTCCTTCTCATGGTCAAATCTGCACTGTGCCTTTTGATAGTGACTATGAATATTACAGCCAACTATTTTAATTTTCATGCACTCTCTTATATTTCTTATAAAGGATAAAGTGAGGAGACTAAAACATGATTTACACATTGATTAAATGACTACAATATCAAATCTAAACAAATATTGACCTGCAACACCTAAACCATCAATCAAATGATTTTGGAATTGATCTCAGAGAAAAATATATGAGCCTGCAAGAAAATCTGTCTGATTTTTTTTGCCCTTTCTTTTCTGCCTACACTCTTTGCTTCTATTCAGTTTTGTTCTTCTAAACTTTGCCCTGCAAAGCTTGAGCAAAAAAAGAACCCAGGGAAGGAGTGTCTGCTGCTCACTACTAAGAGTTGTGCCAGGCAGGTTGCAGAAGCAATAGGGTCTCGGTGAACTGGGGCGACAAAGCCAAACAAGAATTAAGACGATTTAGGGGCACCTGGGTGGCTCAGTCGGTTAAGTGTCTGATTTAGGCTCAGGTCATGATCTCATAGTTCGTGCATTTGAGTCCCGTGTAGGGCACTGTGCTGACAGCTCAGAGCCTGGACCTTGCTTCAAAACCTATCTCCTTGTCTCTCTGCTCCTCTCCTGCTCGCACTCTGTCTCTCTCTCTCTCTCAAAAATAAATAAACATTAAAAAATTTTTAAAAAAAGAATTAAGATGACTCAAAATAATTTGTGCTCTTGTTGCCTAATGCAGTGACATCCGTTGGCGACATAGGAATAAATTCCTAAACTGTTGAACTTGAGTGGCAGAAAGTAAAGGAATTACCATATGCTGTAGAAATCACCAAACCTAGAGAACTTCAGAATGAGTATCAGAGGTCTTACTCAAACTTTCCAAGGTGAACAACCATAGTCCAGTTTTAAATGAATTATACTGAAGACAAAAAATAGGAGTTATTAGTGGCTCATCAAGTATCTGCCACTGTATTCACACTTTGAGACATAATATCTCAATCAATCATCACATCAATTATGGAAGAGTTGTATTATTGTCCACATTTCACAGATGAGAAAACTAAGGCACTAATTAACTAATTAATTGAGACACTATTTGAATCTAGGCCTAATTCCAAAGCCACCTTCTTTATTTTTTTAAATTTATTCATTTTTGAATACATAATAGATGCACAGATTACAGAATTAAAAAGGGTAAAAAAAATCATAAAAGTAAGTTTCCTTCCAATCTGTCCCCAGATGCACAATTCCCCTCCCAAGTGACAAGTTAATTAATTTGTGTATACTTCTACAGATGTTTTACCAACTATAATGGTAGTTGTGTCCATTTTTTCTTACAGTTGTATTAGTATTTGACTCATATATTTTGATGGTCTGTTGTTAGGTTCATAGTAGTTTAGAATTGTTATCTCTTCTGAGAGAATGGACTCATATTATCATTATGTGATGCTCCTCAGTATCACTAATGACATTCTTTGTTCTGAAATCTACTTTGTTATGATATTAAGGTAGCTCTTCCATCTCTCTTTTGATGAGTACTAGCTTGTTTTATCTTCTTCCATCTCTTTACTTTTAACTTATCTGAGTCTTTATGTTTAAAATAGATTACTTGTTCTGCCATTTCAGTTTTATGATGGATCCAAGAAAGGCATTAATTTTCATCTTCCCAACTTTTTAAGGTCATGGACAATAACTTCCAAACTACTTACAGGTCAAAGCTTAAACCAAAAGTTTTCTTAGCCTAATTATTTTTAAATATAATTTCCTCTCAGAGACAATGAACATACATTTTAATGCAGAGAAAGTCTTACCTTTCTCTTGACTAAAGCAGTAGAATATGTATTGAATTCACTTAAGAGTTATATACATTGCTTTAAATATGATAAAAAAGAGTTAATAGGATTCAACTGTATATGTCATTTAAAGTTGGATTTATATTTGTCATAAGACTGTTCTTACTAACTATATGTTTGGTACTAACTCTGAGAAAGCACTAGGATCCAAGGAACCTAAGTTCAACAAGATCTGTATTTTTTTTTAAAGAAAACATACACAATTTATTTGAAAAATGCTGCAAACTGTCTTAAAGTTATCTTAATTGTTTCTTGGCCATAATTTTCTTTGGTGTATCCTGCTATTGGTTTGGTACCTTAGAAAAATGCAATTCCATAATTTATTAAGGAGAAGCCATCCGTGGGTGCCTGGGTGGCTCAGTTGGTTAAGTGTCTGACTCTTGGTTTTGGTTCAGGTTATGATCTCATGCTTCATGGGATGGAGCCCCACACCAGGCTCCTTGCTGACACAGAGCCTGCTTGGGAATCCCTCTCTCTCTCTCTCTTTCTCAAAATAAATAAACTTAAAAAAAAGAGAAAAACCTTCCGTATATTTTATAGAAGTGTTTATTAATCTAACCAGCCTTTTTTTTTTTCAAGTTTATTTATTTATTTTGAGAGAGTGAGAGAAAGCATGAGCAGGGAAGGGCAGAGAGACAGAGAATCTCAAGCAGGCTCCACGCTGTCAGCACAGAGCCTGATGTGGGGGCTTGATCTCACAAACCATGAAATCATGACCTGAGCTGAAATCAAAAGTCAGTGCTTAACCAACTGAGCCACCCAGGAGCCCCTAACCAGTCTTGACTGTTACCCTTGGACCCCATCTTGAGGGATCATACTAGTGATTTTATTGTCAGGGACAAAAAAAAATCTAAACAATTAAGGTAACAGTAAAGCATTTTATAGGAGTTTTTCTTATTCCAAATTAAGTGATAACTAAGATTTCTTAGAGTAGATAGAGTAACTAGCTATGGAAAGGCAAGATCTCTGAAATCTACAGAACTGACATAGTTCATGAGAATTTTGTACAGTTATCAAATTTCAGTCATGAAAGTAGATTTGTGATACCTTTTGCTTAAGACATAGTGGGAAAAGATATCATCCCTGATAAGTTATGACAATTTCTTCCATTAAGAGAATTTTTTGAGTGAGCTTTTTTTCACTGCATGCTGTTTCAGTTATATATTGTTGATTAACCACCCTAAAACTTAATGACTTAAACCACAACAATTTATTTTTTCTTAAGATTCTACAAGTTGATTATTTGATTCTTCTTCTGTCTGGTCTGACATTACTTATGTGGCTGCATTCAGCTGGTGAGGAACCTGAGGATGAGCTCAGCTGTGACAGGTGCGATTGCTGAACCAATCTTTCCCCGAGTCTATACCTGGGCTCCATCAGCAAAGCATTACAAGAGGGCAAGCTTCAGTGGAGAAGCTCTCATAGGGCCTCTGCTGGCATCATGTTTGCTGATACCTCATTGGCCAGAGGCCATATAGCCAATCTCAGAATCAACTGGGAGGAAAATATATATAAGTGGATGCTGGGAGGTTTGATTCATTGGGGAACATTATTGCAAAAATCTTTTCTAGTCCTTCTTTTGGTTCCACGTATTCACTCTTTCCCACATGCACGATGTACTTAGTCCCTTCCAAGAGTCCCCAAAGTATCACCCAATTACTGTGTAAGGTTCACACACAGTCGGGGAGCGATGAGGTCCTGATGCAAATGAGGCTTCACAGATGAAATTTCTCAAGTGCCCCTCTTTGGGAGCAGTTCCTCTTAAACAACGGATTCGGGAACTAAAAAGTTGTTATTTAGGCCCACATACATTGGTGTGATAGGGAAAGGATAACTTCGACCAGATACTTGAATTCCAAAAAGAGAGGAACAGAGGCACATAGCAGTCACTGGTCCATAACTATTATGCAGTACTGCCCAGGACATGTTGTCAGGCCCACAACTCTAAGAACAGTGAATGTTCCTTAATAGAAACCAGTTATGTTTATCAGTGGTTCCATAATCCTTTATTTTCCTTGACTCTGTCTGTAATGTTTAGCCATTTTAATATCACATGAACTTATCTGAATTTGGTAGTGCTTCCTTTGAAGAATTTACTGTTGTTATATCTGTACATATTCCTTCGGTCTCATCCTCTCCCCTCCCCCTTTCTGAAATTTAATCATGCAAATGTTAGCTCTTCTCACCAAGTCTCACACATCTCTTGCATTTTCATTTCTTTTTTTAGGACTTGTGATTTCCACATGAACCAGGTTAACAATAACAGAGCTGGAGCAATCACACTCAGGTGAATTGAGATGGACTGGAATGCCCTTCGCTTGTTTAAAGTGAGTTTGTAGTCTCTGGACTGTTAGGTCTTGGGATAATAGGCTGGATTTACTCTTGGGTAGCAGCTAATAATATTGTGTGGCTGCAGAAATTACGCAGATATCAAAATGGAAGACCCTTGACTGAAAAAATGAACCTGGGTTAAGGAAATTATTAGTACTTCTATTTTCAATCCGGCACCCTTAGTTCGGACAATTTTTTCTAAACATTTCAGTTTAGCACAGTATCTTTTCATCCAGTTCTTATCACTACCCAGTAGGAGAAGAAAGAAGAAAAGATGAATAAAGAAATAATGTATATGTGGCACCTATTCTCTCTTGCCCATTTTATCAGTCTTAAATAATTTAGGGCAGGAAAACTTTCACAGGATTTTCTAATTCACAAATGCTTTAAAACATGCACCTCAAGAATGTGCTAGATTTGCTGCACAGTCTCTTGCCCCCATATGTATAATTTAAATGAGGACTCCAGTTGGTAACGGAGTAAAGTGAATGTGCTAGAAGCCAGCTATTGATACCCCCCAAACAGCCACTCTCTCCTTATTAAAAGATGATGAGGCAAACCAGTATCTTATAGGAGCCAGATTCTGGTAGGAAAGTAAATTGATTCTCTTCCTTCACTTGGATGGAAGCAAAGGAGTTGCCCTGCACTCATCCAAGAAATAAGACTTTCTTAATACAAAGAGAATATTCTAATTCAAAGCTTTGAAACAAATAAAATAAACAAATGAGCATTGAACAAATAAAACAACCCTTGAAATCTGGTATAGCCCAAATAGCACTGCACTTAGGCCCCCAAATCTATCCCAGATACGTCACTTACTAGTTTTGTGACCTGGCAAAATATGTAATCACGTTAAGCCTCAAATTGTACAGTCTTAACACAGAATGGGAGATGCATGCAAACTCTACCTCCATCACTATTTTCTTAGGAGGATAAAATGAGATAATGCACATGAAAGCACTTCGTAAAGCCTTGAGCACTGTGCTGATGTACGACATTATTTTTGTACGGATACCTATTATGAGAAAAATAAAAGATTAATTCAAGACTATGCTGCATGGTTATGAAAAACTCTGTACTTTACAATATTCCGTTATTTTTAAGGATCCCCATTGCTATAGGCACGAACATTTAATCAGTCACTGGAAGGAAAAAAACACCCCCAAAGAGCTTTGCCTAAGAAAAGCTGATAAAACAGAGTCATGCCAGTTTCCATCCTAAACTTCCCTCGGCATCCACCCACCCTTCCTGGCTGCATACTTTGCATACTTAGAGTTTTAGGCCATTGATTATGCGTGCAAATATATATATATTTGAATGGCAATGGTGCAACAGAAATAGATGCCATTATCATGGTTGGTAAAAATCTAGCTCCAGGGCCAGTATCTGCAGTCAAATGTGCAGCTAACCCAGTAAAGCTCGGTTGCTCTGTTATAGAAAAGGCATGCTGAATCTGCATATGAGTAAAGAACATTCTCTCCCTTAGGACTTTATAACTCTGCTGACACACCTCACTGGTTTTATCATTCAGATAGAATCTTTAAAACATGAGAATATAGGAAATCATTGGTAGAAAGATAACATGGAGTTACCATAAAAGAGTCTTAATTTTGTAGCCATTTCACATTATCGCTAATGTAGGCATGAAACAGAGACACAGATTTTCCTGCTTACTTAGCAATGTCCTATTTTTCTTGGCTATTCTTAAAGACTGAATAAGGACACCTTTTTACATCATTCTTCCAGATTCTAAAAATAGAAGCCAAAAGTAATGTGATAGTGATAATATAAAAATAGCTAGCATTTATTGAGTGTCTACTCTGGACAAGGCAGTTTATACGTGTTATTACACTATTAGTTTTTGGGATTATTACTGGTAGATATCAAAATTTTCACTTATAGATAAGGAAACTAAGTCTCAGAAAGGTTCAATATTTGTTCACAGACCACAATTAGTAAGTGGTGAAGTGGCAAACAGAGATTTTATGGAATGACTTTCCATTCGCTAGTAAAATCTGTTAACTAGGTTGTAGGGCATTTGGGAAATGAGAATACTGCTTTCCTTAATTTTCATGACAGCAGAACAATAATCAGAGAATTTGTTCTTATAGCCACTGATACTGAATATCAGTGTCCACTTTTCTGCCTTTTTATGGAGTGGATACAGCCAGTTTAAAACCTTTTGAAATAAAAACACAGGCTGAAGAGAGAGGCAGGATGTGAAGGAGGAGAGAGGAAAAAAGAAACCTAAACATACCCAATTCTCTTTTATTATTGCAGAGCACCAAGTCATTGATTTGTACATGGATTCTGGTTGTAATTGAGTAAGATGCAAAACATTGAGGTGATTCTATTCTGGTACATTGTCAGGATTCTTTCAGTTGCCAGAAAAATAAAACTCAAATCAAACCATCTTGAAAAAAGTGGAGGTGGGGAGGAGATTAATTTGGCTCATGTAATTAGTAAATCTAAGGAAAAGGGCTAGTGTTTGGGCCACAGCCAGATCTGTACATTCAAATAATAATATTTTCCTTTCCTCTGCCCTCTTAGCTTTGCTTTCCTCAGTGATGACTTAATTCTTAGGCAGGTCTCTTCCATGCATCAGAGAGGGTGGCCACCTATACCTATAATAGTATATCCTCCTCATAAGTAGCATTCCAGAGAAAAGGCCACACTACTCTTTTCAAATGGATTCTATCTTTACTAGAGATATATACCCACAATTGGACCAATCTCTGTCTAGGAGAGGATATTCTAACGAGCTCATGCCATCCGTCTACCACATGTGGGAAGAGAAGGACGACATGGTTGACATTCTCATGCTCTTGTCCAAAAGAAGGAATATAGGGCAGGAAAAAAGAAGTATCAAATATTTTCCAGCAATTACCTAAATATTTTTCATTATTTCCTAACAGCTTTTCTGCCATTTGCCTCTCTGATCCTCAAAGTACGCTATTACAAAAAATAAAAACATAATTGAAGAATAACTTCTGCTAGCTATGTTCAGATTACTTGAACTTCTGACTGCTCCTTCTCTTGTAGCCTCCTAGAACGAACAAGTTGGATCTTTGGTTCTATTAACATGGGGGAGAACAATTCACTTCTTCCCTTGTCCCTGCCTCTTTGCTTGAATAAGCCACTGGCTGACTGGAGCAGACAACCACCTTCTTATAGCTTAAAGCTATCGTTTTACTAGTTTTCTCATCTGCTCAAAATGTGCAAAGAAATGACCCTAGAAACAAAGCAGTCATCAGTATGCATAATAGCTATATTTACGATGCTGAAACCCTAGACAAAAGTTTTGACAAAGAAATGTAATACTATTTCTCAGTGTCAGGAAACTTTAGTTTGAGTACAACATTGGAAATTTGGTACATTTCAATGATGCATGGGCAATAAAATATTGGCAGTTTATAGAATACCATGAAATGTGTTCCTATCATCAAAAACTGAGATTCTAAGATCACTCTCAACAGAAAACAGAGATATACAAAATCACCTTAACAATACTAGCTCCTGATATGCCAGCATCGGCTATTACATATTAAAAGATTTTTCTCTGTATAAAGGACGAATATTTCAGAAAGGAACTGATCAGCTATAGAAGCAAAATTAGGAAGGAAATCTTTAGCATTATATATTTAAGAAGTCTCTGGGTAATGGGTATCCTTGAATAGATAATCTGACCTATTGGATTTTCAATTATTGAGAAGATGTTCACACAAAGGAAGGAAAATGGGCTTTGCAGTCAGATAAACCATTCATTATACAAATATTTACTTAGTACCTCCTGTGTTCCCAGTAGTTCTATACACTTACAGTATGCCGATGAACAAGACATACAAAGATCCCTCCCCAATGTCACAGACAGGGCAATAATCATTAAACACAGTAAATAAGTAAATCGTATAGTGTTGTTAGAAGCCAAATAAGTGCTATGAAAAAGAAAAAATAAAACAAGATAAAAGGAATTGAGGGGGCTCTGGCGGAAGGATAAGGTGTGATATTAATTTGCATGGTCAGGGAATCCTCACTGAGAAGTGATATTTGAGCAATGAACTGAAGGTGATAAGGGAATTTCCAAGTGGATATCTTGAGGGGTGGGGGGAACATGCCATGCAAAGGGAACAGTAAGAGCAATGGCCTGAAGATAAAACATTCTTGACACATCTAAAGATTCCAAAGAGGCCAGAATAGCAGGAGTTAAGTGAAGACAGGGGAAATAAAAAGAGATAAGGTGAAAAGGAGATCACCGTAGGCCACTGTAAGGACAACTGGAACACTTCAAGTGTGAGATGATGGTGGCAGGATCTGGGGTTGGTAGTAAAGAAGGTGGTAAGAAATCATACTTTGGATATATTTGGAGGTGAAACAAATAAGATACTTTGGAAGAATGGGTGTAGAATGTGAGAGGGATAGCTGTCAAGAACACTACAAGGCTTTTGAACCTGAACAACTGAATGCAAACCCTGGCACCACACCCTACTGGTCATGTCTCCTTTGGTAATTTACTTTACTTCTCAGTATTCTTCTTCATAAAATGGGGCTCAAATGGTATCTACTAAGCAGGATGATTATACTATTAAGTGAGATACTGTTTGCAAAGCATCTTGTACATGGTAGACATCAAACAAGTGGCCATTATAAGCCGCTTCCTATTTATTTATTTATTTATTAATTTATTTATTTATTTATTTATTTAAATTCCACTATAGGTAACATACAGTGTTATGCTTGTTTAGGTGTACAATATAGTGATTTAGCAATTCCATATTTATACAGTACTCACCAAGATAAGTGTACTCTTAGTCCCCTTCACCTATTTTTCCCATTCCCCCACCGACTTCCTCTCTGGTAACCATCTGTTCTCTATAGTTAAGTGTCATTTTTTGGTTTGTCTCTTTCCCCCTTTTTTCATTTGTTTTGTTTCTTAACTTACACATATGAGTGAAATCATAAGGTATTTGTCTTTCTCTGACTGGCTTATTTCACTTAGCATTATACTCTCTAGATTCATCCATGTTATTGCAGATGTCAAGATTTCATTCTTTTATATGGCTGAGTAATATTCCATTGTGTGTGCACATGTGCATGTGTGTGTGTGTGTGTGTGTGTACAAATTAGTGTTTTTATATTCTTTGGGTAAATTAATTCTTTGGGATTGAAGGCTATTTCTATTTTAAATTTTTGAGGAACTCTCCATACTGTCTTCCACGTAGCTACAGCAATTTGCATTCCCACCAACTGTGGATGAGGGCTCTTATTTTTTGCATGTAGGTGTCCAGTTTTCCCCACAACATTTGTTGAAGAGACATTTCCCATTGCATATTCTTACCATCTTTGTCGAAAATTAACTGACCGTATGATCATGAGTTTATTTCTGGGTTTTATATTCTATTCTATCGATCTATGTATCTATTTTTATGGCCAGTACCATAGTGTTTTGATTACTACAGCTCTGTAATATAACTTAAAGTCTGAAAAAAATAACTTTAAGTCTGGAATTGTGATGCCTCAGTTTTGTTTTTCTTCTTCAAAATTGCTTTGGCTATTCGGGGGTCTTTCATTTTTCCATACAAATTTTAGGATTGTTTGTTCCAGTTCTTTGAAAACCGCTGTTGATATTTTGATAGGATTTGCATTAAATCTATAGATTGCTAAGGGTAGTATGGACATTTTAACAATATTTGTTCTTCTAACCCATTAGCATGGAAAGTCTTTCAATTTCTTTGTATCATCTTAAATTTCTCTCACCAGAGTTTTATAGTTTTCAAAATACAGGTTGTTTATCTCTTTGCTTAATTTTATTCTTATGTATTTTATAATTTTTGGTGCAATTGTAAATGGGATTGTTTTCTTAATTTCTATTTCCACTGCTTCATTATTAGTGCATAGAAATGCAATGGATTTCTATTTATTGATTTTTGTATCCTGCTATCCTACTGAATTAATGCATCAGTTCTAGCACTTTTTTGGTGGAGTCTTTCAGGTTTTCTATACGTACTATTATGTCATCTGCACATAGTGAAAGTTTTGCTTCTTTCTTATAAATTTGGATGCCTTTTATTTCTTTTTGTTGTCTGATTGCTGTGGCTAGAAGTTCTAGTACTATGTTGAATGAAGGTGTTGAGAGTGGTTATCTTTGTCTTGTTCCTGACCTTATGGGAAAAGTTCTCAATTGTTCACCATTGAGTATGATGTTAGCTGTGAGTTTTTTCATAAATGGCCTTTATTATGTTGAGATATGTTCCCTCTAAACTTACCTTGTTAAGAGTTTTCTATCATGAATGGATGTTGTACTTTGTCAGATACTTTTTCTGCATCTGTTGAAATGATCATATGGTTTTTATCCTTTCTCTTGTGGATGTTATGTGTCACACTGATTGGTGAATATTGAACCACCTTTGCATCCTGGGAATAAATCCCACTGGAACATGGTGAATAAATTTTTTAATGTTTTGTCGGGTTCAGTTTGCCAATATTTTGTTGAGGATTTTTGCATCTGTGTTCATCAGAGACATTACCTGTAGTTCTCTTTTTCTATGGTGTCTTTATCTGATTTTGATATCAGTGTGATGTTGGCCTCATAGATTGAATTTGGAAGCTTCCCTTCCTCTTTTATTTTTTGGAACAATTTAAAAAGAATAAGTAGTAACTCTTCTTTCTACCACAGTAGCATTCCCTTGTGAAGATATCTAGTCCTGGACTTTTTTTTTTTTTTTTGAGTTTTTTTATTACTGTTTCAGTTTTATTGCTGGCAATTATTCTGTTCAAGTTTTCTTTTTCTTTCTGATTCAGTTTTGGAAGCTGTATGTTTCTAGGAGTTTAACCATTTCTTCTTCAATTTGTTGGCATATAATTTTTCTTACGATATTCTCTTAAAATTCTTTGTATTTGTGGGGTGTCAGTTGTTATTTCTCCTCTTTCATTTGTTATTATGTTTATTTTGAGTCCTCTCTCTTTGTTTTTAAAAGTCTGGATAGTGGTTTAGGGGGACAGGAAAAAAGAGAGAGAGAAGCAAACCATAAGAGTCTCTTAACTATAGGGAACTGAGGATTGATGGAGGGAGGTGGGCAGGGGATGGGCTAAATGGGTGGGTGATGGGTAATAAAGAGGATACTTGTTGTGATGAGTACTGGGTATTATATGTAAGTGATGAATAACTAAATTCTACACCTGAACCAATTGTAAAATATATAGTAACTACCTAGAATTTAAATTTAAAATGAAATGAAAAAAAAAAGAGTCTGGGTGGAGGTTTATAAACTTTGTTGATCCTTTCAGAGAACCAGTTTCTGGTTTCATTGATATTCTATTATTTTTTTAGTTTCTATATCATTTATTTCTGCTCAAATCTTTATTATTTACAAAATTCTGCTGGTTTGGGGCTCTGTTTGTTTTTTTTTTTAATCCTTTAGGTGTCTAAGGTTAGTTTGTTTATTTGAGATTTTTCTTGCTTTGTGAAGGAGCCCTGTATTGCTATAAACTTTTTCTTAGAATCACTTTTGCTTCATACCAAACATTTTGGACCATTGTGTTTTCATTTTCATTTGTCTCCGTGTATTTTTTAATTTCCTCTTTGATTTTTTGGTTGACCTATTCATTGTTTAGTAGCATGTTATTTAACTCCATGTATTTATGATCTTTCCAGATTTTTTATTGGGATTGATTTCTAGTTTCATAGTGTGTGTTTAAAAAAATGCATGGTATGACTTTGATCTTCCTGAATTCGTGAGACTTGTTTTGTGGCCTAATATGTAATCTATTCTGGAGAATGTTCCATGTGCACTTGAACAGAATATGTATTCCTCTGTTTTAGGATGGAATGTTCTGAATATATCAGTTAGATCCATCTGGTAGTGTATCTCTCAAAGTCACTGTTTCCCTGTTGATTTTCCATGTGGATGATATGTCCATTGATGCAAGTGGGGTGTTAAGGTCTCCTATTATTATTGTATTACTATCAATTACTTCCTTTATGTTTGCGATGAGCTGCTTTACATATTTGGGTGCTTCTATGTTGGGTGCACAAATATTTACAATTGCTATATTTTTTTGTTAGATTTTGTCTCCTTTATTATTTATAGTGTCCTTCTTTGTCTCTTGTTACAGTCTTGTTTTAAACTATATTTTGTCCAAAATAAGTATTGCTAGGTAAGCTTTTTTTTCCCCGACATCTATTTGCGTGATAAAATTTTCTCCATCCTCTCATTTTCAATCTTCATGTGTCTTTAGGTCGGATATGGGTCTTTTATAGGCCATATACAGATGGGTCTTATTTTTTTATCTATTCTGTCACTGTATGTCTTTTGATTGGAACATTTAATCCATATATAGTCAAAGTAATTATTAATAGCTATGTATTTATTGTCATTTTGTAACTTGTGGTTGTATTTGTAGTTTTTCTCTGATCCTTTCTTCTCTTTCACAGTTTGCTGACTTTCTTTTGTGACATACTTAGATTTCTTTCTCTTTATTCTTTGCATATGTTGCAAAGAATACTGCATATCCTTTGATTGGGGTTATGATTGGGGTTATCATTAGGATTATATGTAAAATCTTATGCATGTAGCAGTCTATATTAAATCAATGGTCATTTAAGTTTGAACCCATTCTTTATTCCCCTCTCCTCCATATTTTAGGTATGTGGTATCATAATCTACATCTTTTTGTGAATCCACTGACTGATTTTCATAGATGTATTTATTTTTACTGTTTTATGTTTCCTACCTTTCATATTCCTTTTTTTTTCAATTTTTTTAGTAATAACTTATTGTCAAATTGGTTTCCATACAACACTCAGTGCTCAACCCAACAAGTGCCCTCCTCTGTGCCCATCACACGCTCTCGCCCCTCCCACACCCCCCTGTCTCCTCAGTTTGTTCTTAGTCTTTGAGAGTCTCTCATGTCATGTCTTCCTTCCTCTCTGTGGCTTTTTTTTCCTCCTTCCTCTCTTCCCCTCCCCCCTGGTTTTCTGCTAGGTCTCCCAAAGCCTGCCTATGCGTGGGAACACATGGCATCTGTCTTTCTCTGCCTGACTTATTTCAGTCAGCATATCCTCCAGTTCCATCCATGTTGCCACACATGGTCAGATTTCATTCCTTCTCATTGCTGCATAGTATTCCATTGTATATATATACGACATCTTCTTTATCCATTCATCAGTTGTTGGACACTTAGTCTCTTCCATGATTTGGCTATTGTCGAAAGTGCTGCTATGAACATGGGGGTACATGTGCCCCTATGCATCAGCAGTCCTGGATCTCTTGGGTAGATTCCTAACAATGCTATTGTTGGGTCATAGGGTAAGTCTATTTTCATTTTTTTGAGGAACCTCCACACAGTTCTCCAGAGTGGCTGCACCAGTTTACATTCCCACCAACAGTGCAAGAGGGTGCCTGTTTCTCCACATCTCCGCCAGCATCTATAGTTTCCTGATTTATTCATTTTAGCCACTCTGACTGGTATGAGGTGGTATCTCAGTGTGGTTTTGATTTGTATTTCCCTGATGATGAGTGACTTTGAGCCTCGTTTCATGTGTCTGTTTGCCATATGAATGTCTTCTTTGGAGAAGTTTCTATTCATATATTCCGCCCATTTCTTCACTGGGTTATTCATTTTTTGGGTATGGAGTTTGGTAAGTTCTTTATAGATTTTAGATACTAGTCCTTTATCCGATATGTCATTTGCAATTATCCTTTCTGATTCCGTTGGTTGCCTATCAGTTTTGTTGGTTGTTTCTTTTGCCATGCAGAAGCTTTTTATCTTGATGAGGTCCCAGTAGTTCATCTTTGCTTTTAATTCCCTTGCCTTTGGAGACGTGTCGAGTAAGAAATCGGTGCGTCTTAGGTCAAAGAGGCTTTTTCCTGCTTTCTCCTCTAGGATTTTGATGGTTTCCTGTCTCATATTCTGATCCTTTATCCATTTAGAGTTTATTTTTGTGAGTGGTGTAAGGAAGTGGTCTAGTTTCATTCTTTTGCATGTTGCTGTCCAGTTCTCCCAGCACCATTTATTAAAGAGGCTGTCTTTTTTCCATTGGGTACTCTTTCCTGCTTTGTCAAAGATTAGTTGGCCATATACTTGCAGGTCCATTTCTGAGTTTTCTATTCTATTCCATTGGTCTATGTGTCTGTTTTTGTGCCAATACCATACAGTCTTGGTGACTACCGCTTTGTAGTAGAGGTTAAAATCTGGGATTGTGATGCCTCTCGACTTGGTTTTATTCTTCAGAATTACTTTGGCTATTCGGGGTCTTTTGTGGTTCCATACAAATTTTAGGATTGTTTGTTCTAGCTTTGAGAAGAATGCTGGTGCAATTTTGATTGGGATTGCATTGAATATGTAGATTGCTTTGAGTAGTATTGCCATTTTAACAATATTTATTCTTCCAATCCATGAGCATGGGATGTTTTCCCATTTCCTTGTGTCTTCCTCAATTTCCTTCATAAGTTTTTTATAGTTTTCAGTGTAGAGGTCTTTCACATCTTTGGTTAGGTTTATTCCTAAGTATTTTATTGTTTTTGGTGCAATTGTGAAAGGGATTAGCTTCTTTATTTCTTTTTCTGCTGCTTCATTGTTGGTGTATAGAAATGCCACCGATTTCTGTACATTGATTTTGTACCCTACAACTTTGCTGAAATCATGGATCAGTTCTAGTAGGCTTTTGGTGGATTCCGTCGGGTTTTCCATGTAAAGTATCATGTCATCTGCAAAAAGTGAAAGTTTGACTTCCTCCTTGCCAATTTTGATGCCTTTTATTTCGTTTTGTTGTCTGATTGCTGATGCTAAGACTTCCAACACTATGTTAAATAGGAGTGGTGAGAGTGGACACCCCTGATCTCAGGGGGAAGGCTCTCAGCTTTTCCCCATTAAGGATGATATTAGCTGTGGGCTTCTCATAGATGGCTTTTATGATGTTTAAGTATGTTCCTTCTATCCCGACTTTCTCGAGAGTTTTTATTAGGAAAGGGTGCTGTATTTTGTCAAACACTTTTCCTGCATCTATTGACAGGATCCTATGGTTCTTATCTTTTATTTTGTTAATGTGATTTATCACGTTGATTGATTTGCGCATATTGAACCAGCCCTGCAACCCAGAGATGAGTCCTACTTGATCATGGTCGATAATTCTCTTTATATGCTCTTGGATTCGATTTGCTAGTATCTTGTTGAAAAATTTTGCATCCATATTCATCAGGGATATTGGCCTGTAATTCTCTTTCTTTGCTGGGTCTCTATCTGGTTTGGGAATCAAAATGATGCTGGCTTCATAGAATGAGTCCGGGAGTTTTCCTTCTGTTTCAATTTTTTGGAACAGCCTGAGGAGGATAGGTTTAAATGTTTTAAGTTTCTGGTAAAATTACTGCAGGGAAGCCATCTGGTCCAGGGCTTTTATTTGCTGGGAGGTTTTTGATAACTGATTCTATTTCTTCACTAGTTATGGGTCTGTTCAAATTTTCTATTTCTTCCCGTTTGAGTTTTGGTAGCGTGTGGCTATTTAGGAATTTGTCCATTTTTCCAGGTTGCCGAGTTTGGTGGCATATAGTTTCTCATAGTATTCTCTGATGATTGCTTGTATTTCTGAGGGATTGGTTGTAATTACTCCCTTTTCATTCACGATTTTATCTATTTGAGTTCTCTCTCTTTTCTTTTTGAGAAGCCTGGCTAGAGGTTTCTCTATTTTGTTTATTTTTTCAAAGAACCAGCTTTTGGTTTCATTGATCTGTTCCACTACTTTTTCTGTTTCCATATGATTAATTTGTGCCCTGATCTTTGTTATTTCTCTCTTTCTGCTTGGCTTGAGTTGTTTTAGTTGTTCTGCTTCTAGTTCTTTTAGGCGTGCTGTTAGAATTTGTGTTATTGATTTTTCTTGTTTCTTGAGGTGGGCCTGGATTGCAATATATTTCCCTCTCAGGACTGCCTTTGCCGCATCCCAGAGCATTTGGATTGTTGTATTTTCATTTTCATTTGTTTCCATGTATTTTTTAATTTCTTCTCTGATTGCTTGGTTGACCCACTTGTCTTTTAGTAGGTTATTTCTTAGCCTCCATGTTTTTGGATATTTTCCAGGCTTTCTCCTGTGGTTGATTTCAAGTTTCAAAGCATTGTGATCTGACAGTGTGCACGGTATGATCTCAATTCTTTTATATTTATTCAGAGCTTCCCTGTGCCCCAGAATGTGGTCTATCTTGGTAAATGTACCGTGTGCAGTTGAGAAGAATGTAAATTCCTTTGCTTCTGGATGAAGGACCCTGAAGATGTCTGTTAGGCCCATCTGTTCTAATGTGTCGTTCAGGGCCATTGTTTCTGTGGTGATTTTCTGTTTTGCGGATCTATCCAATGCTGAGAGTGGAGTGTTAAGGTCCCCTACTATTAGGACATTTTTATCGATAAGGTCGATAATTACAAACATCGATTAATGTTTGTAATTAGTTGTTATAAATTTGGGTGCCCCCGAATTCAGCGTGTAGATATTTATAATTATTAGCTCTTCCTGCTGGATGGTCCCTGAGACTATTATATAATGTCCTTCTTCATTTCTTATTACATCGTTCATTTTAAAGTCTAATTTGTCTGATATAAGTGTGGCTACTCTGGCTTTCTTCTGACTTCCAGTAGCATGGTAGATAGTTCTCCATCCCCTCACTTTCAATCTGAAGGTGTCCTCAGGTTTAAGATGAGTTTCTTGAAGACAGCAAATGGATGGGTCTTGTTTTTTAATCCATTCTATTACCCTGTGTCTTTTGATTGGCGCATTTAGTCCATTTACATTCAGTGTTAACATTGGAAAATATGGGCTTACAGTCACTGTACTATCTGTAGGTTTCAAGTTTGTAAGGATGTCTCTGGTAGTTTGTGTTCTTTGCAACCTTTCCTTCATAGCTTGCCCCTCAGAATCTCTTGTAATGCTGGCTTATTTGTGATGAATTCTTTCAGTTTTTGTTTGTTGGGAAAAACCTTGATCTCTCCTTCTATTCTGAATGACAGGCTAGCCGGATACAGAATTCTTGGTTGCATGTCCTTCCTGCTCATCACATTGAAGATATCCTGCCATTCCTTTCTGGCTTGCCAAGTTTCTGTAGATAAGTCTGCTACTACCCTTATAGGTCTCCCTTTGTATGTTAAGGTTCTTCTGTCCCTAGCTGCTTTCAGGATTCTCTCCCTATCTTTGTATTTTGCCAGCTTCACTATGATGTGCCTTGCAGAAGGTCTTTTCAAGTTACGTCTGAGGGGAGTTCCCTGTGCCTCTTGGATTTCCATGCCCGTTTCCTTCCTCATGTTGGGGAAATTCTCAGCAATGATTTGTTCAAGTACCCCTTCAACTCCTTTCTCTCTCTCTTCTTCCTCTGGAACTCCTATGATATGGATATTGTTTCTTTTGAGTGCATCGCTCAGCTCTCGAATTCTCCTTTCCTGTTCCTGGATCAGCTTCTCTCTCTTTTTATCTGCTTCCTCTTTTTCAATGATTTTATCTTCTAATGCACTAACTCTTTCTTCTGCCTCTTCAATCCGTGCTGTGGCTGCTTCCAATTTGCCTTGTATTTCATCCAAAGTCTTTTTTAATTCTTCCTGACCGTTTTTTAAGGTCCTTGAACTCTGCCGCGCGGGACCCCTTGCATTCATCTATGCTTTTTTCAAGCCCAGCGATTAGTTTTATGATTATCATTCTATATTCATGTTCTGTTATGTTGCTTATATCTGTTTTCATCAATTCTTGAGCTGTCACTGCTTCCTGTAGATTCTTTTGAGGAGAATTCTTCTGTTTCATCATTTTGGCTAGATGTGTTTTGGATTGTTTCTTGAAGTTGCCCTGGAAAGGAAAACAGATTGCGGGTCGCCAAGAGGGGGATGCGGTGAGCGGCGGTGAGTGCGCCCCTGTCTGCGGGGCTGGGCGGCGCAGCACCGGCGCTGCGCTCCTGAGGCTGCGTTGTGAATGGGCTCAGCCTGACGCCTACCTTTCATATTCTTACTTATGATCTTTCCTTTTCACTGAAAGAGTCCCCTTTAGCATTTCTTGTAGCACTGGTTTAGTGGTTATGAATTCCTTTAACTTTTGTTTTTCTGAGAAACTCTTTATCTCTCCTTCTATTCTGAATGATAGCCTTGCTGGATAGAGTATTCTTGGCTACAGATTTTTTTCCTTTCTGCATTTTGAATATATCATGCCACTACCTTTGGGGTTTCCCTTGTATGTAACTGACTTTTCTTCTCTTGCTACTTTAAAAATTATCTCTTTATCACTACTTTTTGCCATTTTAATTACTATGTGTTTTGGTGTGGACCCCCTTGAATTGATTTTGTTGGGAGCTGTCTGTGCCTTCTGGATCAGGATATCTGTTTCTTTCTCTAGATTTGGGAAGTTTTCAGCTATTATTCCTTCAAATAAATTTTCTGTCCCCTTTTCTTTCTCTTCTGCTCCTGGACCCCTAAATCCTAATATTATGCTTGATGGAGTTGCTGAGTTTCCTAAGTCTATTCTGATTTTGCATATTTTTTTTTCTCTCACCCACTCAGCTTGATTACTTTCTATTACTTTTGTCTTCCAGGTTGTTAATTTGTTCTTTTGCTTCCTCTATCCTGTTATGTATTCCATCTAGTGTGTTTTTACTTTCATTTATTGTGCTTTTTATCTCTGATCGGTTCTTTTAAAGGGTCTCACTGATGTCCTCCCTTTTTTTCTCAAGTCCAGTGAATATCTTTATGATCATTATTTTTTTTAATGCTTATTAATTTATTTTCAGTGAGAGAGTCTGTGCAAGTGGCAGAGGGGCAGAGAGAGAGGGAGAGAAAGAATCCCAAGCAGACTCTACTATCAGTGCAGAGCCTGATGTAGTACTAGATGTCATGAACTGTGAGATTATGACCTGAGTCAAAATCAAGAGTTGGATGCCTAACTGACTGAATCAGCCAAGCATCCCAACTTTAAATTCTCTATCAGCCACATTACTTATATCCAAGAGACTTAGGTCTTTTTTGTGGTTTTGTCTTGTTCTTTCATTTGGGATATATTACACTATCTCCTCATTTTGTCTAACTTTTTTTTAAATCTATTTCTGCATATTAGGAAAGTAAGCTACATCTCCTGCTCTTGAAAGCAACGGCTTTATGAAGAAAAGGTCTTGTAGTGCCCTGCCATGCAGTGTTCCTTGATCCCCAGAATCTGGTGCTTCAGGGGGTGTCTCTATGGGTGTTGTATGTGCCAGCATCTTTTTCTTTCAGTCTGGTTGTCTGCAGAGAATCTCTTTGCCTGTTGTGGGCAGTGTTTGGTCTCCAGCCACAGTAGGGCACATGGTTTTAACAAGGTGCCCACTGGTCCGCTTGTGAAATGAGACCTGCCACTGCTACTGCCTCCAGGACCACGGCCATTGTGGGGCATGCAATCTTAACAAAGTGCGCCTCAGGCTTCTGCAGTGCCTGGCACCACTGCTGTCACCAGGACCAAGGTCCCACAAAACATGTGTGGGTAGATGCAGTGTTGGCAAGGTTTGTGGAGATCTTCTGAGGAGAGGACCACAGTGTAGAGGCTGAGGCAAGCATGACTGGAAATGACACATCTGCCAATGCTGGGTGTGTAGAGGGTTGAGGGTTGGTAGCAAGTTCAGTAGTGAATGCCTGCACTGTGCTGGTTCCCACAGGTGGCTGTGTATTTATGCTGGGGGTTGGGGTACCTGCCACCTCCTTTGCTCCTTAGAGGAATCTCTCTCTGGGCATGCTGGGAGTGAGTAAATGGCTCTTCCTCCCATATGCCCCAGTCATTTTTCAGCTGCTTTTATAGTCTGTCTCTGTGGGCTGTTTGCTGTGCTATCTCCTTAAGGGCAGGACTCAGCTTCCTGTTGCCCTCTGGGTTTTCCCAGAGTTATTCCTACATAGTCCAGGCTACATGTCTCTCTGGTTGTAAGGAGTCACAATATTTGGCCCCTCTTGTTTTCAAAGCCAAATGTTATGAGGATTCATCTTCCCCATGGAGCTCCCCAGTGTGATCGTGTGTTTTTTGCCTTTCTCCAGGCCTGCAGCTCCCTCCCACTCCCTACTGTGTCTCCAACCCTTCCTACTCTTTTCCATGTGGTCTCTTCTCTACCTGTAGTTGTAGAGTTTTTTCTACTAGTCTTCGGGTCCTTTTCTGATTATTTATGCTTACATGAGTGCTATCTAGTTTTATCCATGGGACAAGGTTAGCTTAGGGTCCTCTTACTCTGCCACCTTTCTAGCCTATCTAAGTATGCACTTATATTCTGTATAAGTGGGAAGTGAGTGAGCCAAATAGACATGGGAAATGCAAGCACAGAACCAAGAATTTATAGTGCTGGTGAGTATACTGAAAACCATGTAGAATGGGGTTTTGCATGTCTCAGAAGGGGGATGTCATGTAATTACCTAAGAATAAACTTTGGTGGTATTAAGGTAATAGATTAACTACCAAGACATACATGAATTGATAATAGGACAAACACTATGCCTTATATTTTGGAAGACGAAACCTCAATGGTGACTCTAATAATATGATATAATATGTATGTGAGTTTCTGATAAGGCTAACATACCAGGTCTATACAGCATGATGAGATAAATTATAATGAGATGAGTTGAATTGACCATGCAAGAATTTAAAATACATGACAAGGAATTAAGATGCCAGGCTGCAAAAAATGTAGGTGGAAGCATGAAGTTATAAAAGTCTTAGTAACTTAGGGCCCCTGGGTGGCTCAGTTCGTTAAGCATCCAACTTCAGCTTGGGTCATGATCATGTGGTTTGTGAGTTCAAGCCCCACGCTGGGCTCTGTGCTGACAGAGCAGAGTCTGGAGCCTTCTTCAGATTCTGTGTCTTCCTCTCTCTCTCTACCCCTCCCCCTGCTCACATATACTCTCTCTCTCTCTGTCAAAAGTAAACAAACATTAAAAAAATTTTTTTTAAGTCTTAGTAACCTAAAAAATCAAGTCTAAGTATAAAAAGGAGCAAAACAAACAAAAAGCTCAGATAAATGACTACTAGTTCACATGTAACTCACTTTGGATAAATAACCAGATTCTTCAACCTCTGCCAAAAATCAATTGGTTGGTTACCCAAATCCTGGAACCTCAACTAATCTGATGCATTAATTGGAGGAAAGGAGAAGTAGGTTAGGTTTCATAAAAAAGAAATAACAAAAAGTATATAAGTAATAATGAGAAAAATATAAAATGATGGAGAAATACTGAGAAAAAATAAACCCAAACCCAGGGTCTTCACTCTTAGAAAATCAGTGTTAAGTATAAAAGTAAATTTTACACTCATTTTGTTGTTTTTGGAGTTTAAAAATATTCAAAAGAATTAATCATAGTAAATTTATAATTATGTTTACATCACTTGAGAGATTTTAATTAAGACTTTAATCAATGTTTAACTGTTGAACAAAATTTAATTTTCATAGTTTTGGTAATTCGGTATAAGTTTAATATGTTGGACGTTAAATAAAAATGATGGTGAGTATTCCTTTCAAAGCACAAAAAATCCTCTTAGATAATAGCTAAATTAATCATCAAGTTAAATTAATGAAACCATTTACTCAATAATTTAATTGCAACACTGGGGAATGAAGACTTTCAGAAGCAAAGTTGAGTTTGTGGTCATTAGTGACCTCCTGGTGTTCATAGCAATGTCACAGATCTGAGGTGGAATTAGGGGGCGGGATCACAGGCAAAGATGCTCAGCCCAGTGTTGTAATTTCTACCATTGTTGGTAGAGGTTGGTGAGAAGTGGTATAAGATGGCGGTTTCCTTTGTAAAAAAATCATTTCAGGATCTTCCTGAAGATGTGCAGTAATGAGGCGAGGCTCACTACCCTTTCATGTTTTCGTTTATTTCCTGGTCCTTACATTTTTGAACACGAAACGTGGTTCTTATGGCAATATGTATACGTTGGACTAGGGCAGGAGGTGAAGAGGCAAAGGCGAGTGCTCAGCCAGGGCCCTGTCACTGTGCTGCAGGACCAGTCTGCGTGACAGAATTTCAAGGTTCATTCCAGAGGCTGCCCCGTATTCTGCACAAGCAGCTTTTCAATTCAAATTCTAAATTTAATGCCTGATCTGTCATCCTGACAAACACAGCATCATTACTCACTTTTCTGCCTTGGGATGCAAAGATTTTCAGCAGCTTGAATTGAGTACCAAGGAAATTCTCCCTGTTTCTTCACTATTTTAATAAACTTATTCTTATGAGAAAACCTTCAGCTTCTCTATCCTGAACCCTCTGAGAAGGGAGACAAGTGACTTTCTTGTTCCTAATCTCCATCGTCTTATTCCCAAAATTCGCCCCTTAGAACTAGTCTCATATTAAAGATATTTCCCAATAAAATGGCTATGTGATCAGTTTTAGATACTACTATATTAAATGTGACTAGAAATATTATTTTTACTGTAAGACTTTATTTGGCCAAGGAACCATTTTAGGGTGCCTACGTTTAAGTGCTATGCAGAGCATATGTTGAGGAATTGCTATTTCCAATGTCCTTTCCACTCCCAGTACCTGGAAATCTGGTTGAGGGAAAAGAGTAGATCAATAAACAACACAGGTGATCAAACAAAAAGTTACAAGAAAACAAGATCCATCATCTCATAATAGTGAAAAATAGTCAAAGCAAAACAAGACCAGATGAAACAACCTCCTCTCCACCAAAAAAACACAACCAAATGGAAACAGCAACAAAAATGTGGACTAAGGAAGTGGAAAAACCTGCCTTCACAAGTGTTTCACTGCTTATGAACCAGGTGCAGGCACTGAGGTGTAGACCCTTCAGGATCCTGGGTTCTTTGCCTGCCCAGCTAAACTAATAATGCTTTGAAGGATTATATTCAGGGCTAAATGAGATTACTCAATGCAAAATGTCTAATTCAGTGCCTTTTACATTGTAAGTGTTAAATAAGTAGTAGATTTTCTTAGGATTTTAATACAATTATAACCCCAAATGTTCTTTTTTGATATAATAAACGTCCTTGAAAAAAATCAATCTTTCTCAGATTTTCACACTACAGAGCACAGTCAACGTCTCTAAATCTAGTTTACTGGAATTAAAGCATTGCAGTTGCTGAACTCTCCAATATCCTTAGGTGAGCCTTAATTTTAAATATTTATGTAACTTGAATAAAGAAAAACACTTGGCAAAGTTAAGTTATGCCCAGAAGTGACTAACTGTCCATTTGCAGGGCTTCAGAAGTGGCAGACTTTGGGGAGACACTCTACTACATAAGTGTAGATGACTAAGAATTTATATATCTCTCTGGGTTGCACTGACAGTAGGAGGGCTCGAAAAGACTCGAGCATTTAATTGGAATAACAGCACATTTATCATAAAAACTGTGATTACCAAGTGGGCCAGATTACTAGATTCTTGGGAGTTTTTGGCAGAGACAGTCCTCTTCTGGAAGTAAACATGATAGCAGACTAAATCATACTCTGAAGTTGGCTTGATGAGCAGGGAATCATAAAAGGGAAGTGGCTCAATTAATCTTTGACAAATGAGGCAGGAATATTCAATGAGAAAGAGACAGTCTCTTCAACAAATGGTGTTGGGAAAACTGGACAGCTACATGCAAAAGAATGAAACAGGGCAGGGGCACTTGAGTGGCTCAGTCAATTGAGCATCTGACTTTGGCGTAGGCCATGATCTTGTAGTTGGTGAGTTCGAGCCTCACATTGAGCTCACTGCTGTGCTATTAGCCTGTCAGCACAGAGCCATTTTGGATCCTCTGTCCCCCTCTTTTTGTTCCTCCCCAGCTTGTACTCTCCCAAAAATAAATACATATTTTTTAAAAAATGAAACTGACCACTTTCTTACACCATACACAAAAATAAAATGGATTAAGGACCTAAATGTAAGACCTGAAACCATAAAAACCGTAAAAGAGGGCATACGCAGTAATTTCTCTGACATTGGCTATAACAACACCTTTCTAGATAGGTCTCCTGAGGCAAAGGAAACAGAAGCAAAGATAAACTATTGGGACTATATGAAAATAAAAAGCTTCTATATAGTTAAGAAAACAACTATAAAACTAAAAGACAACCTACTGAATGGGAGAAGATATTTTGCAAATGGCAGATCTGATAAGAGATTAATATCCAAAATATATAAAGAACTTACACAATCAATCCCAAATATACAAATAAAAATGGGCAGAAGACATGAAGAGACATTTTTCCAAAGAAGACGTACAGATATCCAATAGACACATGAAAAGATGCTCAATATCACTCATCATCAAGGAATGCAAATCAAAATCACAATGAGATATCACCTCATGACAGTCAGAATAGCTAAAATCAAAAACACAAGAAACAACATGTAATGGCAAGAATGTGGAAAAACAGGAACCCTCAACCACAGTTGGTAGGAATGCAAACTGGTGCAACCACTGTGGAGGGCACTATGGAGAGTTACTCAAAATTTAAGAATAGGACTAGCCTTCAATCCAGTAATCATACTACTGGGTATTTACCAAAAGAATACGAAAACACTAATTTGAAAGGATATATGCATTCCTATGTTTATTGCAGCATTATTTACAATAGCCAAATTATGGAAGCAGCTCAAGTATCCTTTGGTAGACGAATGGATAAAGAGATACACACACACACACACACACACACACACACACACACACACTGGGATATTACTCAGTCATAAAAAAGAAAGAAATCTTGTCATTTGCAACAACATAGATGAATCTAAAGAATATAATGTTATGTGAAATAAGCCAGTCAGGGAAAGGCAAATATCATAAGATTTCACTCCTATGTGGAATTTAAGAAACATGACAAATGAACGAAGAGGAAAAAAGAGACAGAAAGAGAGAGAGAGAGAGAGAGAGAGAGAGAGAGAAACCAAAAAAACAAAAACAAAAACAAAAACACAAATTCTTAACAATAGAGAACATACAGATGGTTACCAGAGGGGAGGTTGTTGGAGGGAGGGGTGAAATAGGTGAAGGGGAGACTACACTTATCACAATGAGCACTGAGTAATGTATACAATTGTTAAATCACTACATTGTACACCTGAAATGAATAGAACACTGTATGTGTTATAATACAGTATGTTCACTCTACTGGAATTAAAATAAAATTAAAAAAAGATTTTTACTATGAAAAAGTGTGTATCTATTCTTTTATAAAGAGAAATTTACTAGCACACTTGGACACTCATATATAAGTGTTCCCTCCCTTATGAAAAATCAATAAACACACACCACTATATTTTCCTTTCCTTTCTATTAGACTTATCATGCCTTTTATATCCACTTTTCTTGAATTTTGAAGGATATTAAAAAAACACTATCTTCCTTTAATTCTGACCGAACTGTTACAACTTGGCTAAAAGGCATTTCGTGAAGTTGCCCCTTATTCTTTAGCACCACCCCCATCATCCTTGAAAAAGTTCCTTCCCTTCCAGAAATAAGAAGTTGTCTGCTCGTTTTGAATTTTGCATTGCTTATGACAGAACCAACTACCCTCCTAGGAACCCTGGCGTTTCTCTGTGGAGACAAGAGTAAGACCAGATCTAAGCACAAGAGCGTGTCACAGTATGCGAATGCACTGCTGCCCCTTTCAGCCCCTTTCATACGATGCCAGAAAAAAAGTATTTTTTAAGACATAAGTTTACTTTAGTTTTTCCAATAAATCACCATCAATTGTCAGTCCCTTGCATTTCTTAAAGAATGACTTCAAACCAAGTAGACACACTCTGTATTCTTAAGCCCCTGAGAAATTATTTTCCATCAGCCTATATTCCACCATAGAGAGGGCCCTTCCACCCGGGCCAGGCTTACACATCCTTCTTCATCGCTGGAGTTGCTGACATCCCACAGTACCAAGACCCTGCTCTAATTGTCACTGAGTCCTTTGTCATCTAATTGCTTGCTATCCATAGCACCACGTCTGCTCATAAATTAAGTCTGAAGCTTCCTAATCATTGAATGACTTCTTTTACCTGCTGAGCAAAGAAAATGTCCTCATGGAAAAGTCAAGAATTTTTGGACATTTTGCTTTTAGCGGAATTATATTTCTGGCAGATAATTACATTTGCATGTCTCTTTTTCCTCTGTAAATAAAATGTCCTGCTGTTATCAGCGAAATGCCCTCTGAAGAACTGGAGCATCTCTCAAGTTACAAGGCTTTCGAGAGGTTCAGTGGGAAGGACTCTTGTCCACTCCTTCCAGTTTTTTGAGCAACATTTCTGAAGGATCCCTACTAGGAAACAAGAACAGGAATGTGGGCCCACAGGCAAGCCATTTGGTTGATATAGGTCCTGGAGGGCAACAGTTATTCTCCTCTTAGTATTTCCCCAGGGACTTCATTTGCTGAATGGAACACTTTTTCCTGCCATATAAAGAGGCACTTAGTCCTTTGGCGAATCTTAGCCATTTACTATTTCCTCGCCTAAGTAACTAGGATAAACCTACCTCCTTCTCTGAGCTGTCCTCTGCTGTTCAGTGCCATCCAAGTATTTCCTGGAACAAATAGCCTAGAGTTATTATTGTCATTAGCTTATTAAGCATATATCACAAATGGAGCGCTATGGTTACATATCACCTCAGTTAATCCTAACGACAACCACTTGCACCATTATTGTTTTTATTCCATTTTCCAGATGAGAAAACATGAGTATTGAGTTGAAGTAACCCAGCTTGGAAGTGACAGTACTAGGATTAGAACTCACAGTTCCACCCTTGAGTTTTATTCTTATTCCTTATTCCTTTTCATACTTGCTCATAGCCCAATTCCACATTTAAAGAATGTGACCCCCAAACAGATTTTCTATTCCATTAGCCTAATCATCACCAATTCAATTTAGGTACCATCCTAGCAACAGTTACTATTCTTTATTTTTACACTGTAATTGACAGTAACCTAGAAACGACACACTGTTTCCAAACTATACCCATTAAGTTTATATAACATCAAACATTCAACTTTTCCTATTGTTCACCTGCAGCTTCCCTTCCCGGACTCTTATCAGTGAAATCAATTACAGCTTCATGTTCTTGCCTTTCACGTGTTGTCAAATCCATTCCCACACTACACACTTAGGCTAATTGTGTGAATTCCATTCTCTGGAGTTACTGGCTTTGAAAGGTTGCCGAGCTCTTTCACTACAATCTTCCTAAGATGACACCTTGGTCTCATTTTGATTAACTCTTTTCTGCTAGTCTGGGGGAATTTCTTTTCTCTCAGTTTCAATCTTCCTTTTCCCCAGTGACTTCATATTTGGCAACAATGCTTATTTGTCCAGAGTATGTAAACAGCAAATTAGAGAAGTTGAAAATTGAAAAAAATTAATGAATCAATGTCTTGGAATATAGATATTTGTTATGCACAAAAGGTAGGAAAGAAAAGCAAAGGTACAGCAGAAACCAATAGATATATAACTTGCATTCTCTTGGATTGTGTTGCTCAACATTATGGAGATGTCTCCATTGCACTGACATTCATAATGGATAGCATTAAGAGTCTTTCTGTACTGAGGTGCCTTGGTGGCACCCAAGAGTTGGTTAAGCACCAACTCTTAATTTTGGCTCAGGTCATGATCTCACAGTTTGCGAGTTTGAGCCCCGCGTCGGGATCCATGCTGGGTGTTGAATCTGCTTGAGATTCTCTCTCACCTGCGCGTGTGCATGCACACTCTTTCTCTCTCTCTCAAAAAAAAAAAAGAGGCTCTTGTATCTTACCTCTGTTTCTCTCCATTTTATTCCCTAATGTATGCCTTAAATTCTCATAAAATAACATCGGTACTAACTGCCAAAATTATGAATATAAAAAAACAATGAAATATCAAAGAATGCCTTCTAAGTAGCATAATGGAATTTGAATGGTTCTCTTAAAACATTCCCAGCATGTATAAGAGAATTTTAAATTGGGAAGAGACATAAAAGTCACGTAAAACAATCCCTTCAAATTTAGGTGTTTGCTTAAAGGAAATAATGAAACTAGCGACTAGTTAACAAGAATATATTCAATCAATAGTAGTACTTCTGAAGTCCCTGATCAAATTTGAAAGCAAATTTTAACTCCTAGGTTGAGAAATAGTGGGGAAAGTGAAAACGTCAGGATCCACTACATTTCTGAAACAATACTGGCTCCATCTGGTGGTCAAAGTAATAACTTCCAATTAATAGCATCTGTGTTTACGATTAATGAACGATACTTTCTTGAATTGGAAATGTCCGATTGTATCCAAGTACTCGAAGAATTTAGAACATAAATGTAACGAGAATGTTACCATTTCTACCTGTGATTAGCCTCTTCCAAAGAATATGATGATTAATACATTGGTGTTCAAAGTGGAATTGAAAAAGAGGGAAAGAATCCATGTAGAAAACTTAAGGTATTTCTTCACCCACCTGCCAAGAGAATTTTGTGTTCAACTAAAAATATACTGACATCTTTATTGTTTAAAAACACCCATTACTTTTTTAATCAAGCAATATAATTCATACCCGGTTTATTATTTAATATACATTGTCAGTTAAAATGTAAAACACATAAATTATGTAGTGATTCTAAGAAGCCATGGGGGATATGTACTTGACTATCTTTTTATTCCTGTTCTTTGGACTAATAAACTAAAGTGTAATGGGTAGATTATTCTATTCTAATAGGAAGGAAAAACTCATTTTGTGTTTTGTGTATGGGATCCTGCCTAGGGTTCTGTAAAAACTGAGCAATGTCAAGCTAAACCCTTTGTGTTTGTGCATGTTCAAGAACAAGAGACCTCAATGTACTTCAGATTCTCAGAGGAATTCCTGGCACCTTAACTATTTATGAATTCCTGAGAATGAGTGACACAAGAGGGTTCAGTTTATAAAAATTCATCAAGTGCACTTAAGCTTATAAGTATACTTAAAAAACATTTTTTAGAAGTTTATGAATCATTGTTTTGATGTTCCCAAGCTTAAATACATAATAATAAACCTCCACCATGTCCTGAGGTAAATATATGACAAAGGTTATTAACCTTTTGAGAATCAATTTTTCTAATGGCAAAGTATGAATAACTTCCCTTGGGCGGTTAAGAAAACTACTTTATAAAACAAAAATTGTCTGGAAACTTGATCCCTGTCTCTGAAATCCACCCATGCTGCCTCTCGCTAATTTTTCCTTCCTAGCTAGTCAAAGGATGTTTGGAATCATTGATGCACCACCTGAGGAGTGGGATTATGTCAGATTATCAATATCCTACAAGAAAAGAAACTTGGAAAATAAAGAAAATGAAAGATGCGCACATTTTAGATAATATTATAGCACCAAAGTCAAAACGTGGCTTTGCCATACCTCTGTGCTGGTTATCTATTTCTTGCCTCTCAGCCTCAGACTCACCTCATTTTCCTGCTCTATGAAAATGAATATGGGCCCTTTAAATGGTTTCCTCTGACAGCTGATCCTGAAGCTTTATGAGAGGGTGCATGAGACACATTTTCAGGAGAAAAAGTTTTGCTTCCCCATTCGAGAAGCCTCACTCAGCAGGTTCCTGCTGCATTCGTGGCTTCTCTAGCCCGAGGCTGAGGCAGTGCTCACAGCATCTCCAGTGTCCAGCTTCTAGAGGACATGGTAGGCAGCAGCACTCAGCAGGCAGCAGCTTCCTACAGCAACCCTCCCGCCCACCCAGGGACTTTGAAGAAGAGTGCCTCAACGCCTGTGGCACTTGTGACATCTCTGTTGCCCAGCTACTGCAGTGCTTGGTGGTCAGTGACATCCAGCAGCCAGTTTCCTGCCCCAGTATCCCCCGCTGTGAGATAGCTTTTCTGATGAAGAGGGAAACAGGAAAGCAGAACCAAAAGATATAAAAAAAGAGATTGCTGATAACAGCATCTGACGACCTGGATCTGGTCTCTGGCTGCCAACATCTGAGGTCTTCAGAACCATGAGGGAGTAAATGCCCTAGGTCGGATCGAGTTTACTTCTGTCACTTGTCAGTATGGTCATAACTGCTGTAGTCATTGCAGGTGATTTGTTTAATTGAGGCCCTTGGGTCATCAACAGGCAATTCTCAGTTTCCTAGGTCACAGTCCAGGAAAGTTCAGTTGAGTATATATTAAGCACTGACTGTGTACACAGCACTCAATGCTACATATGCAGATAGGTTTCTCCCATGTACTGGCAAAAATAGTGATCAGCAGGGGCACATGGGTGGCTCAGTTGGTTAAGTGTCCAACTTCGGCTCAGGTCATGATCTCACAGTTCATGGATTCAAGCCCCGCATCGGGCTCTGTGCTGACAGCTCAGAGCCTGGAGCCTGCTTCAGATTCTGTGTCTCCGTTTCTCTCTGCCCTCCCCCACGCATGCTCTGTCTCTGTCTCTGTCTGTCTCTCTCTCTCTCTCTCTCAAAAATAAATAAATGTTAAAATTAAAAAAAAAATAGTGACCAGCAGATCCAGGTTTACATTCAACAGTTCAGCAAACCCAGAAGAAAGAGGTTCCCTCTTTCTAAAATATTCCAGAGAAGTTCTGAGGCCCATCTTCATTAGAGAGGATTTGTGTCTTTATGCTAGAGAAGGAGCATTAGAAGGATCAAATCTGAAAAGTGTTTCAGTGATAGTTGATGTCATTCCCAGAGCAGACACGTCTACCCTTTGATGTTCAGGGACAAAGTTATGCTGCTCTGGGTCAGACAGTCTTTCTTAGAATATCTGGAAAAACACTTGGCAAAATGGTCAAACACGCTTTTTTGTGCTGTAGCTTTTTCTGAAACCCATTACCTAGTGTTTCTTGCTCTTTTCCAGTTAACGATGATAGAAATATTAAGGTAGAAGTAAACTGTAAAAATTCACCTCTGACTTCAGACAGGTCAAAAACGTGGAAGCATAGATGATTAGAGGTTGGAGTCTTCAGCTCCTCTCTGTCTCCCTAACAGCAACATTAGCATGCTCCCCACAATGACATGTCTCACGTCACCTAATATGATTGATTAAAGGATACATTTTAGAATTTCCCCACTGTCTTTATTTTTATTTTTTTATTTTCTAGACTGCTTGTCACAGGCCCCAGATCCGTGAGAGGTTTGTATAAAATATAAAAGCAAATCTTTAAAGAAATACAATATGTGACACAATGACAAAAGCCAGAAAATTGTGCGTTCCGACGGACATGCCACTCTTCCTTCAGGTCTCTGCTTTGTTTTTTTTCAGCTGGGAGAGTGACAGGCTGAACAGCCTGGTGTTTGTCAGTGTATGTCACAACCATGATATTTAAACATAGGCCTCTTTGTAGTTATTTTCTCCCAACCAAAGTCTTTTTGGAAAAGTGCCAAATATATATTTACTCAAATAAATACAAAAGGTCAAGTTTTCTCCCTTGCTTTCTCATTTAAAGGAAAATATTTCTTTTCTATTTATTGATGGAAGTGTTAAGTTCATTATGATCGTGCCGTACTATGTTGCTGAGTTACAATCCATTACTAATGCCAGTTTTTATAGTCTATTCTGTTTTCAGGTGTTGAAATTTTCTCCTAGATGTCTATTTCTATTTGTCAAACTTAATTTTTTCTTTTTTTCCTTTTGTTTCTAAAATTCAAAATTCAGTGCCCATCTTTTAAAAAAATTCTATACTTTTTTTTGGTTTGTTTTGCTATGAATATTTTTGGAAAGGGAAAGGTGTTTAGACTAATGGTTACATGGCAATTGGTTTAAATTAAAGCTATCCATTACCTAATCTGATTTTTAAAATATATCATTTAAAATAAATATATCAGGGGTGGCTGGGTGGCTCAGTTGGTTAAGCGGCCAACTTCAGCTCAGGTCATGATCTCACGGTCTGTGAGTTCGAGCCCTGCGTCAGGTTCTGTGCTGACAGCTCAGAGCCTGGAACCTGTTTCAGATTCTGTCTCTCCTTCTCTCTCTGCCCTTCCCCTGCTCACGCTCTGTCTCTATGTCTCTCAAAAATAAATAAACGTTAAAAAATTGTTTTGAAAAAATAAAATAAATATATCAAAAGACAGATTCATATAAAATTATTCTAGAATACTACTAATTTGTGTTACAGTGTACTGCATGTTAGCAGCAAATTGTCAGTTATGAGAATTTATAGTTTCTAAGTATTCTAATAATAACACATTTTGGTTGTTGCTTATTAACACTTTGTCCTAAAACATTTACTCTTTTTTCTTGAAATGAACATTAGGCATTACAAAACTAGAAACTGTTTTCGAATATTCTAAAATAAAATAATATTACTCCAAAGTGAATAGAATAGATCTAACCTGTTCCCCTTCTCTTCTCTCATCAAAAGATCACTTTGTTGACTGACCAAATGTAGCACTTTGACAAAGACATTAGGCTTTCTGTAATTTCTAAGGATATGCAATTGACTCAGTGAGTACCTCCCCCTAAAAGGCTATACAAGAATTTAAGCAATAGTGGTGCCTGGGTGGCTCAGTCAGTTCAACGTCGGCTCAGGTCATGATCTCGCAGTTTGTGAGTTTGGACCTCGAATCAGGCTCTGTGCTGACAGTTCAGAGCCTGGAGCCTGCTTCAGATTCTGTGCCTCCCTCTCTCTCTTTTCCTCCCCTGTTTGCACTGTGTCTCCCTCTCTCTCTCTCAAAGATAAATAAATGTTGAAAAAAAAAGATTCTAAGCAAAGTTTTACCTGTTAAAAATTTAAATGTTTGCAAATAGTTAAAAATGTAAATATGTAACAAAATTGAGCTCTGGTTGTTCTATAGTTACACATCATTATTTAGATCATGTTAATTTTTATCCAGATGTTTTCTATTGCCCAAAGAAACTGAAGGTGCTCACAATAATATACATGTGCTATTAAAATTATCAGAATTAAATATCATAATCCAATAAAGGAGACAGTAAGATAGTTATAGCGGGGGGGGGGGGGAGGCAAAGAGCAGCTCGTATAAATTTTGCCGGCAAAGAAAAAAAACAAAACATAATCTATTACATAATGATCATCCAACAAGAGGAAGTATAACCATTCAAAAGAGACAAACATTTCCAAGCACTAATCTCTAAAGATTGATTGTTTCAAAGTTTATGGAAAGAAAACTTAAATATATTACCATCTCTAAAAGTTTTTCAAAAGTACCAAAAATCTATCATATGACCAACTTACACTTATTAACTATTGGCAATAGCCAAGGAATAAATGAGAAGTCTTCCTCTTGTGAAAACATGTTTATGAAGCACTAAAGTATATTTTTTGGGTAAATGATTTCCACGGATACGTAGGTCATACATAGAAAAGATAAAGGATAAAATGGCTTGTAGTTCAGTGGTCTCAAACTATCCTGGGTCAAGCCCTAGAAATTCTGTGCTGGCACTTCTAGGCTGAGCTGGTTGTACTCCTAGAATTTCCCGTTCTCCCCCCTCCCCTATTTCAACAAAAGCAGCTCCACTTTTATGCATTTTAGCCTTCTGCAGGACACTGAACGTAAGGCATAGTTTCCAAACTAAATAGAGATGATCAAAATGGTTATTTTAGGCAGTTCAGATCCGGTTTCAGGTAGCCTTTACACAGCGTGTTTTTTCAACATTACTTAGTAATTCTTAGTAATTCTTCCTAAAAGGAAGTCATTATTATATCGATTTTACTGCTAAGAGAAAACTAAGACTTAAAAAAGGTATTTTATGAGTGAAGAGGTCAGTTTCCTGAAATGTCAGGGAGTTGGGATTTTGAAATTAGCAAGGAGTATAAGAGGAGTATGTTCTAGAAAAGGGCAGTGATCCAGAAGCTATGGTCTTTTAAGAAAGGAGGAGCGTGACCCAGAGGTTGGTCAATGACTACAGGAGTGGACAGTAGAACATGATGGGAAATTCAGTACTGGAATTTATAGGAAAGAGAGAGGGTCAAGGGTCAGGAAGTAGTAATAAGGAGCAAGAAGGATATCTGTTCCCCCTCCCAGACCTGGGGCATGAGGGCTATGAAAGAAAACATGTCCTCAGGGGAGAACCAGGTGTCAGAACAAGAATAAGAGAACATTCAGAAAATAGGTTGGGGACATATAACATAGAGTTATAGTAATGACTAACCAAGAGTTCTAGAGGGCATGGAGGAAGGGTTTTAGATACTGAGAGGAGGTAGGACAAGGAGTTAGAAAAAGGAGGTATAGGAGCTTCTGGTGGTGGTTGACATAAATAGTGGACTATAGGCCAAGGTAGTAAGATTTTTCCCAATGGTCCCATCGAAGCTATGAGTCTTTATGAGAGGAAAAGAAGGGTCTGAAAGGACAATCCAGATTATTGGGTCATCCACTTGACCACTGATGATAGAGGCATAGACTACAGAGGGATAGGTCTGCAATGAGTACCTGAGTTCACCCCTAAGGTCTGTAAATGGGGCCCAAAGCCCATGAAAGGGCAGTCTCATTCTGAATCTGAACCCATTCCAATATGTAGGTTTTTCCCATTCTACCAAGCAATTCTCCAATGCCAGCAGGGTGTCCTATAATTCAACTCAATCTGACACTATCTACTTGGAGACAGCATCAGATCCCACAGATTAAAAGGTTCAGTTCACAAGACTGCCCCTCACACCCCACTTCAGACACCTGTTATAACCCCAGATTATCACCTGTGCTTCTGACTCATCACCTGTAGATTGGAGGTTCCAATGACTCCCCTCCTTGAGATCAATTAATTTAGCAGAGTGGCTCATAAAACTCAGAGAAACATTTCACTCACTAGATTAGCAATTTTATACAAGGATATAACTCAGGAACAGCCAGATAGAATAGATCTTCCATGCCCTGTTCAGGTGTAACACTCTCCCCAAATCTCCACATGTTCACCAACTCAGAAATTCTCTGATTCCTCTCCTTTTGGGTTTTTATAGAGGCTTCATTATGTAGGCATAAATGATTAAATCATGATTTAACCTCTAGCTTCCTTTCCTCTCGGGAAGTCAGGGAAATGGGGCTGAAGCTCCAACCTTCCAAACACATGGTTGGTTTCCCTGGCAAACAGCCACCAACTTTATGTGCTTCTCAAAAGTCACCCTCACTAACATAAGTTCAGGTATTTGAAGGGGTTTGTTATGATTGTCAAGACACTTTTATTGCTCTCATCACTTAAGGAATTCCAAGTTTCAGAAGCTCTGTGCCAGAAATAAGTATGAAAAACAAATACATATTTCATATCATAGATCACAATATTACATACCCCAAATGTATGGGACCCCTATTTGGCTCTTTCTGCAGAGATATTGAGGTCTAGAAGTTCTATAGAGGTATAAGTGTTTCCTCTTAACATCTGCCAATACGAACAGTTTTTGAGCTTACAAGTTATAGATCCAGCTGGCAAGAGAGAGCATCTCAATCATATTTTACTATTCCCTGGAAACATATTCTGATTGGTCCAGTTTGAGTCTGAGTCTAATTGTCTGTGACCAGGGCCTGTAGGATTATGTCATATAAAATGGGCTACCAAGAGTCCACCAGTGTGATGGAGGGAACCAGACAAGGAAGTCCTTGTGTGCTAGGCAGACAGGTGTCCGCCAGGAGTTTAATAAAATATAGAACTTAAAAAGACTCTTAGATTACAGGACCAGAATCTATCAACAGTAGGTGACAGAAATAGGTGATGTTAAACGGTAAGATTTGCATATACGTGTGCCCAGCTTTCCCCCCACCCCTACTTGATTAAGAGATTTCTAGCAGTGGATGCTCAGGCTCTCTCCTTCCACATTCTCCAGGGAGGGGTATTTTATTGTTAAAGAGTAATTTAGACTTTTGTAATGCAGAAGTAGGAGAGGAGAGATTAGTGTGTGACCTAGAGCCTGCTGAAGGACTTTTTTGGGGAAAGAAATATTTGGGAGTAACTGCACAGAGCAGAGGCAAAGTAGATGAGAGAGGGGAAAAGACAGGATTTTAAAAAGCATTTATGTGCAGTGCTATATATTTCATTATGTTTAATAACCAAAAGAAAATTATTCCAACCATTAGGAAAAACCTTTGACTTAGTGAAGTGTGTGTTTCTGGACTCATAACACCACACTACTAGAATACTGGATCGTGGCTTCAGTGAATCTCAGTGAGTTGGGAGGGAAACTGGGGCTCCCATCTGTGAGGGCATTGTGCAGTAACTAGACACCTAAGCAGAGACATTTTGAACACCTGGAGATAGAGAATTAGAGTTTAAATGTGAGGTCAGTGCTGGAATCATACATTTGGAATTTATATAAATGAGTTAAAAGTGAACCTTGAGACTAAAGTAGTTATGCACAAACGGAGGGAAAAACAGTCTGTGAAGCCTCATAAAAAAACTTACTAATTGCAAAACACAGAAAAGACATAAAATGTAGAAACATTAAGAACTATATAGCATATAACAAGAGAATCCAGAGGAAAATATTCTAGGAACAAGGAAGAAGTCACCTAAGAGTGTTAAAGAACACAAGAATTTCCCTTGTTCAGGATCCTGCACTAAAAAGCATCCATTGAAGCGTCTTCGGCAGATTTCCTTCTGGCCTCTAGATGAACATTTCCTGTTACGAAAAGTTCATCTCAAAGGTATCCACTCCATTGCTGAACCATGCAAGATACAAGGTTATATCTGCTACACTCTGTTAGGGAAGAGAAAAAATGATTCTTTGGGGGGAGGCCCCAAAATCTTACTATTCTTGTATAAATATATGTGCATAAACATATATGTCTGTGGTATTAAAATTTCATGGTTAGGGGGTATGGACAGTGATTAGGAAAAAATGTCTTCAAAGTCTCTTTGATGAAAAACAGTTGAGAAATATGGTTTATATTAATTTCTAGTTAACAAAACCTAGTGGCTTAAAAGAACAATATGTATATTGCTACCAGGCCTTCGAGGAGAGCAAGGGACGTGATGCTAGTGGTTTCCGAGCTGTCTGCTTGCACAGTGGCTCTTGCATATAGGCTGACAAGGCTGCAGGGCTTTGTGGTTGGTACCATCATAGAACATTCCTTTAATGGGGTGGAGAGAAACTGGAGAATCAAGGGCATTTACTGTCTCACATTGGAAGTCAATCTCTTCTGCTCACATTTCACTGGTCAGAATAAGATACTAGTCCTGTCTAAATTCAAGAGGACCAAGAAATACAGGGGAGGAATTGAATGTTTGGCAAACATCATGATGTCGGCCATAGAGTTGTAATACTGAGCTGAAATCTACCTCTCTGTAAAGACCCCACGCAAGTGGGGTCTCATACCTCATATCTAAGTATGAATTTCTCAATGCAGTCTGATGTTTTTTGTTTGCCACATCATTCTATACACCGACACTAAGCTTGTGGTCAGTCAGAATCCTCAGCTATTTTTTTATTTTAAATATTTTTAAATGTTTATTTATTTTTGAGAGAGCACAAGGCAGGGAGGGGCAAAGAGAGAAGGAGACACAGAATCCGAAGCAGGCTCCAGGCTCCAAGCTGTCAGCACAGAGCCCGACATGGGGCTTGAACTCACTAACCATGAGATCATGACCTGAACTGAAGTTGGATTCTCAACCAACGGAGCCACCCAGGTGCCCCATGGGCTATTCTTTACATAGCCTACAGCAAACAAGAAATTCTATGTGTTTTATCAAGGATTAGAAATTGGTAGATAAAATTTATAAATGTATTATCTAAATAATGTACTTCCAATAATAGATTTATTTATTGGCTTGATCTTTTGTGTAACAGAAGTTGAAAATAACAATAGCAAAACCAATGGCTATTTAAAAGAAGTTATAATTTATGATTCTTAAAAATACCAGTTACATAAGCATTGTAACAAAAACACCCAGTTTTTGGTGTTTCTTATGTTTTGTTTTAAATGAAAATGCCTTTATGGAACTACTGAGGTTTGCCCCAACCACAATGGCTAAGCAAGTAGGTAAAAATCTGGTGGCTGGGGTTTTCAGCAGCTTTTATACCCAAGATAGTGTCTCAAGGTTCTTCTTGATTTTAGTGACAATTATGATGTAGCTCCTGTCCCTTTTAATACCTTTTTCTCACATTACAATTTACCTTCTCATTTTCCAGATCACAAAATACTTACATGCAAGGCACTTTGTAACTGTAAAGAATAGACCTTATGAATAAAATTTTCATTATACAGTAATATTTCTTATCTCCTTTCTGGGTTTCAAGAAGCTCACATACTGAGCAGGAGAGAGAGAGAGAGAGAAAGAGAATGAATGAATAATCAAGACAAGCATCAAAAGATGTGCAAAAACAACGAATAGAATTAGAATTTACATAGATTAAAATAACAGAAAAGAATTCATGGAAGGAGAGAGTCTTCAACTTTATCTAAAAGGAAGAATATTATTTGGAAAAGTATGCGGATTGGGGCCGGGCATCCCACATTCTCCCACACTGCGGATATGGTATGAACAAAGGTGAAGTAGTAGTGAGAAGTTGCATGACTCAGGGGACAATGAGTGGAGAAACTTCACCTAAAATCTAGAATTTGTGCTAAGAGCAGTGATGAATTTAAAAGACGTTTGAGTCATATTATTCTGGCAAGACTTTTGACTTGGTGTCGAAGAGGCATTAAAGACTTCTGTGGAGAGCAGTGACATGATCAAAGCCAATCTTTAGACAAATATTATGACAGCAGTATCTAAGATGGATTGGAGTAGAAACACAATGGCAAAAGAGAGTAGAATTAATAGCTGAATGCACTGATCCAGTGTTATATGGCAAGGGCCTAGACTAGGGACTATAGGAGAGTAGTGGGAACAAAAATAAATATTAGATATAAAAAAGGTTATGAAGGGATGAATAAGTCACTTCATTAATTAACAGCAACAGGGGAAAGAACAGAAAGGAGACTTCAAGTTAATATGGCTGCATAAGATGCTGAATGAAATACCCACTAAGAAATAGCCCACAACTGTAAATTTAAATCTGTAGATGAGCTGAACTAAAAGGTCAGACTGGTTATAGAAAGGTGAATTTGAAATATTAACAAAAGAATTGGAAGGACACTAGCACTTGTCCTAGCAAGGTTACTGGGAGCTGGAACTCAATTCGTGACATGCAGCCTAGAATCAGAAAGGGTTGCCCTGTAGGTGAAACAGATATGAGAAAAGCTGCACCCACCAGGCCCGAGGAAAGTGCCAGATGAGAAAAGTGCTAGACTAGGAAAGCAGCGAGACAGCTTGCCAACTTCCCAGATCCATGGATAGAAAATATTTATCTCTGGGAAATAGAGAAAGCAGGCCTGAAATACACACATGTGTAGTCTGAATTAAATCAAATCATGTAATACAGAAACCCTTTTCTGAGAAATTGGCTTAAAAACTATCTGATACCAGTGAAAACCCTTTAGGGTATTTGCATACAACATTTGCATGTACAAATCACTCTCTAAGTTTTCTCATATAACCCTGGCAGAAACTGCAATGCACACAGTAAAATGGATCACTATGGGAGATAGCAGATGGGGAAAAAAACAGAGAATTTATATTTGTGAAACAGAAGATAAGAATTTTTTTAAAAGCCAGAGTCAACAATGATTGGACAATCAAACTTAAGTACCTAGAAAAATGGCTAAAACTCCTATAGAGACATTTCCCATCTTTCTTACACCAGGAGAAGAGGCCTCAAAGCAAGAGAGAACAAGAAGAAAACTAAGAAAAGGGAGAGCCAGAGAGGCATAACCCAGAATTCTATGTTTAAGTTCAGCTCAAGACTGGCTAATCTCACATTAACTACACATTATGGAACAAACAGAAAGCAACTTGCAACTAAGACTTAAGTGATATCGGAATTGTCAACCACTGTAGACATGGAAGTGTGTAATTTGAGTTTAACCAGTCAGTTGCATACTAAAACAAAAAATTTGATATATTTGAAGAAATATAACAGAATCTAGAGTCTACATAATATAATAATCACAATACAAATTGTTCACCATACAAGAAACTATGACCCCTTGCCAAGGAAAAACACAATCAAGAAATGTCAACTCTGAAAAAGAAAAAAAATGTCAACTCTGAGATGACCCAGATGTTGGAATTATCAGGCAAGAACTGCAAAGCAGCTATTGCAATTTTGCTCAATGGCATAAAGGAACATATTCTCATAAGTGAAAAGATACAAAATTAGCAGAAATTAGAAATAGTTACAAGATCTAAATGAAAATTTTACAACTGAAAAACAGAATATACGTAATTTAAAATTTTCTCAAAGAACCTAATAGCAGAATGGAAAAAACAGAGGAAAGAGTCAGTGAACTTGAAGATAGATCAATAAGAATCATTCAATCAAGAAGGAGAAGGAGGAGTGAAGTGGAGGAGGAGGAGGAAGGGGAGAGTGGTGGAGAGGAGGAAAAGAAGAGAAGGAAGAGAAAGAGAAGGAAAAAGAGAGAGAAGAAAAAATATAGAGAGATTACACTAAGCAAGAACAGAGTTTTAGGGATCTGTGAGACCATTCCAAAGGTCTCCATATGGGGGTAGTTAGAGTCCCAGAAGGAGAAGGGATAGAGAATGGAGCTGGGAAAAACACTGTAGAAATAGTACCTGAAAAAATTGGTGAAATCCATAAATTTCCATATTCACACAGTTCAGAAAACTCCAAACAGGATTAGTTAGAAAAAGACCATGCCTAAGTATGTCAGGGTCAGACTGCTAAAAACCAAAGATAACAAGAAAATATTGAAAATGGTCAGAGAAAAATGACACATTATATACAGATTCAAATGGCCACACGCTTCTCATCAGAAATCATGGCATCTGGAAAACAATAAAATACTATCCTTAGTGCACAGAAAGAAAACTACTGATTCAGAATTCTATATCCAGCAAAAATTATTCATCAAGAATTAAGGTAAAATAAAGACATTTTCAGATTTTAAAACAAACAGGCAAAAACTCTAAGGGAAGTGATTCCCTCTAGATCTGTACTACAAAAAATACTAAAGGAAATCAATCAGGCTAAAAAGAAATGACACCAGAGAGAAATTTAAAAGTAGACTTCAAGACAAACTGTGCTATTAAATATAAAGAGAAAAATTTTATAATAAGAAAATATTCCATTCATCAGGAAAACATAGCAATCATAAATGTATATTGCCTAATAACAGAGCCTCAAAATATATGAAGCAAAAATTGATAGAATTAGAGAAATAATGGAGAATTTTATACTCTTATATGATTTATTTAAAAAACTAGACTAAAAAAGCAGCAAAGACTTAGATCTTATAAAACGCTACCATGTTGATTTAGTTGATATTTATACATTATTATATTCATAAAATTCTCTTCATGAATGACACTAAACTGTATACATTTTATCATTCCATTTATATAAAAGGCAAATAAATCTGTAGTGACAAAAAACAAAGCAGTAGTTGCCTGGGGCTGGAGACAGAGAGAGGAATGGAATGCAAGGGAGCATAAGAAATCTTTTAGAGTTGATAAATTGTCCTATCAATTTTTGATGATTTCATGAATGTATACAATTGTCAAAACTCACTGAGCCACATGTTGACTGAAGGTAGTTTATGGTACATGAAATATTCTTCACTAAAACCTGTGAAATGAATTTATGCCAACATGCAAACAGGTATAAAGATTTTCCGTTAGCCAAGGTCAAATTTTCCCTTAGATGAAGCCAAGGAGATCCAATGTCTCGCTCCAAAGAAAGGGCAGTAATGTTGCAAAATAGATAATATGAGGCTACAAAATATGGTATGACATAGGTACTCAAAATATAATTTTAGTAAACAAATGAATAGATGAATGAAGACAGGATAGCTTTTCAGCATAATTTATACTCCATCAGTGGTTGTATGTCCTACCACAGCATATGTCTGGCCCCTTTCAAGTCCTTTAAATTTGTGGTGATCCGTTAAATTTGTGGTGATACAAGCTCTCTTTCTCAAATGATAGGTTTATGTATAAAGCACCTCATTATACTGCGGGTGAGATTTTATACTTCAGTGAGTATCATGGCACCTGCGTCTATAGTAAGAGACATACAACTCTATCACCATGAAGATGGAAATCCTGGATAAGATTCTAGTCTCTCAGCAGCTCCTGAAACTGAATTCTAATAATCAACAGTAGTAACTAGGCTTCCATGAAATACATTACCCACCAGGGATAGTTTGCCTTTTGAAGTTTCCTAATCATCTCCTCTTCGGGTTTTGTTTTATACATGAACAAAAATATGAATCGATAATAGAAAATTTAAAGTCTGACATCCCCAAAATAATAAAAAGTTCAATGAAAAATTTGAATATTATGTCTATAAATAATGTCCTAAGTATCCAGATATTTAAGTAAATGGTGTTTTTTAACTGTATTTTTTTGCAGTTTTATCCAGGAATTGGTAATTCTTAAAAGCCCCTGTAGGTATATATTTTTGTGTTTTTTCAAAATAATCTATTTTTATGACATTATTTTTGGCCAAAACTTGAAACAGTTAGTGCTGTTGCTATTAGCAACAAAAAGAAGACGTAACTCAAGCAGTATCCATAAGACCAATCTAACAGAATGATGGGTCACACTATGACCCAGGAATCCTCATTTAAGGTTCAGAGCTGTGAGCAACATTCTATTTTAAGCCATAGCATGGCTGCTATAGGGATCTAATAGTAAAGTTTCATAGTAAGTTTTTATCTTTAAAAGAAAAAAAAGAACGGTTTTTAGTTGTCATAATAGAAAGATATCTTTGGTTGCATAACTAAGAAGTAAAAAAATAAAAATTAAAATTAAAAAACCAAAAACCTTGAGTCTCATTCCTAGAAATTCTGATTTGTTATGAGATGTGCCTGGGCATTAGGATTTCTGAAGATTTTAATATGATTTTAATATGCAGCCAAGTATGAGAACTTCTGAACTGGAGTGTCTTGAAGACTTCCCATCCAACAGCCGAGTGACTTTTCTGGCATGAACAAAAGGGAAGTCTGTTTTTTCTAACGATTACATGTAATTTTAACTTTATCCTGAGGTACTTGTTCAACTGGCAAGAAAAAAATAGTGATTCAAGTTTGGGGACAAACTGCAAAATTCTGTAAGGGCTGTAGAGTAGGTCAATGAAATGCTTAGAAAATTATATGTTTTCCTTACAAAGATCACAAAGCAAAGGCTTGCCATGTCTGCCACTCATATTTGACCTAAAAATCTTTAAACTTCAGTATTCTATATTGCAATAATGAAAATATGTTCCTGAAGTCAAAGTATGTATACAGAATGATAAATCTGCGTGTGTCAATCACTCACATGTTCTATCCTCAAGAAATAACACTTCGAATTCATCCTCAGCTTTCTGAGAAATAAACATTTATCCTCGAGTTTAGTTACATTTATATTTAATATGACAGTAATGTGCACACACGAAATAAAACTTTTTAAATGGCCTAGGACCATTACAATACATTCTTTTACCATTATCAAATTTTTCCAACATTCATTGATGTCCAAAGAATAACTTAAAATATAACCACCACCTAGACACCATATTTTTAACTAATAAGCTTTAATTTTTAGAGCAGTTTTAAGTTCACAGCAAAACTGAGCAGAAAATACAGAATTCTCATACACTTCCTGCCGCCTCACATACACAGCCCACTCTCACTTCCAACATCCTGCACTAGAGTGGGACACTTGTTACAATCAGTGAACCTACAACAATGCATCATAATCACCCAGTTCGCAGTTTACATTAGCGTTCACTCTCGGTGTTGTACATTCTTAACCTATTATTTTGCCATATTTGCTTAGCTTTTTTTAGTTTTAAGAAATAAAATATTACCTATCCATTTAAACCCCTTTTGTGCCTCCCTAAACCACTTCTTTCCTTTTGTACATAGATGTGCACTTCTGCGTGCACACACACACACACACACACACACACGCATACACAGAGCTACCTATTTCCTTCACAATCTTTGTAGAGAAAGGTAAACAACATCTTAAGTTTTATGGGTGTCCTTTCACTCCATATTTAAAAAAATAACTTTACTAGGTATGTATTGTATAGTATAGCATTTTGATTTCTTAAACTTTTAGTTGATATCCTCAATTAAATGTGTTTAAAGTTAACATAAAGGAAATCATACTGTATACATAATTTTGCAACCTGCTTTTTTTAACTGACATATTTTCATGATAAATTCTTGCTGATAAATGTAGTTTGTTTATTTAAACTGCCATATAAAATTCTATTCTGACTTATCAGGATTTACTGACTTTTCTGCTGATGATACTTAAATTTTTGCTTTTTTTGCATTTATTAACAATACCGCATATAGTACACATTTCTTGTGCATACATTTGTTCAAGTGCCAGAATTTCACTAGATAATAAACAACTAAGGATAGAATTCTAGGATTTTTAAGATATACCTACCTTCGGTTTTTTCAGGCATTGCTGCATTGTTCTCTAATGTGGTTATATCAATTTATGCTCTCACCAACAGCTGGCATTGTTAAAATTTTAATTTTGGTCTTTCTGATAGCTCGAAGAGTGAATCTTGTTTTAACTTGCATAGCTTTATGAGTCAAGCTGAACATCTTAAATAACTGTTGGCCACTCAGGTGTCTTCTTTTAGGAACTGCCCTATCCACCTTTGCTCATTTTCAGTTGGGTTTTAAACATTTTTCTCATTGATTATAGGAGTGTAGGAGTTCCTTATGAATTTTCTGTCATGTTTTTCAAGTATCTTCCGTGGTCAATGGCTTTTTAACCATTAACAACTAAGAAGAATAAGAATGCTTATTTGTTTTTGAGAGAGAGAGCAAGAGAGAGGGTGCATGTGCAAGCAGGGGAGGAGTACAGAGAGAAGGAGTGAGATCCTAAACAGGTTCTATACTGTCAGCACAGAGCTCAGTGTGGGGCTCTAACTCACAAACTGTGAGATCATAGCCTGGGCCAAAATCAAGAGTCAGAGGCTTAACTGACTGAGCTACTTAGGCGCTCCAAATCTTTAATTTTAATATATCATATTTATCAATCTTTTGCTTTATGATTTATGATGTTTGTGTCTGCATTTAGGTTTATTTCTATAATATAGAAATGTAATTGTTTGGTAAAAATGCCTAAATGCATTTTGAAGCTCTTAATAAAAAATGGTCATATTACTTTCTAAAATCATCAAAGAGTTAATACAACTGCCATCATTGTATAAGAGTAACTGACTTACTATGTTCTTATGATGGTTAGTTTTACATGTCAACTTGGCTAGGCCATGGCCAAATATTTGGTCAAACACGTTTAGAAGTTACTGGGAGGGTATTTTTTTACATGACATTAACATTTAAATCAGTAGGCTTTGAGTAAATAGATTACCCTTCCCAATGTGGGTGGTCCTCATTCAATCTGTTAAAAGTTTTAAGAAAAAGACCCATCTTTCCCCAGAAAGAGGATATTCTTCCAGTAGATTGCCTTCAGACTCAAACTGCAACATCAACTCATCCTTGAGTCTCTGGCCCACCAGCCTAACTTGCAGCTTTTGGCTTGCCAGTCTCCAAAATCACATTGAACCAATTGCTAAAATAAATCTTTCTCTATACACATGCTGGTTCTGTTTCTCTGGAGAACTCTGATACAATTCTGCTACACAAGTTTTTTTTGTTTTTTTTTTTTTGTTTTTTTTTTTTAATGTAAGTTAGATATATACATGGCCCACTGTCACTCACAGTTAATATGAGATGTCAGTCTTTCTGATCCCAGTTTGCCATTAGGAACACTTTTTATTTCAGGTTTAGTAGTCTCATCCTTCTGTTATTTTTATCACCATATTTGTCTTTGCCTTATCTTGGTTGACATTTCCTTTGGATGGACTTTTTATGAAACCATGTCCCCATTCATAAAGATTTTGTACTATCACCTACCAAATTTCCTTATATTACTCTGAATTATCAAATCATTGGCATATGGAATCAAGTTGCTGGAATACATTTATGTTTTCTAATTTTCCAGTAATCTAGTGATGGTGTTTAAATAAAATAGTACCATCTGGAAGAAAAAACAATTTCTAATATTTAACTTAACATGTCTGTGGGAATGTGGTTCAAGGGAGAATTCTGACATTAGTAAGACAGCAATATATTTTTTTTTTAGATGTAGGAAATGTAGCAAAAAAAAGTATTCAAAAAACAGCTTCTGTAACATTTGTTAATCAACTTAACGATAACCCACAACTCTCGGACCAACAGCTTCTGTAACATTTGTATATAGCTATATCTCTGGGGAATGTGTAGAACAAAATCATTCCCCGATCTATATAAACTACTTCCCGTTTTTAATTTGATGCTTTCTTTAAAATATAGTTTGAAAATCATAATGAACTTGCAATAAATGAGCTCATGGACTGAAAATGGGAAACTTGCTATTGTTCCAACTTCCACAGTAACCAAACCAGCATTATTCACATTCTACATCAAGAGCCAAATGCCATTCATGAGACAAAATAATTGCTGATAGCAACAGAAATATTTTTAAACTACCCTCTTCTTTTTATTCACATCTGCTTCACGTTTGAATGAATTTTTGTTTTGTTCTAGAAAATGTGCTTAACTGTATATTAAGTAGCTAAGATCTATGTCTACGTGTGTGTGAATGAGTGAGAACAGCTGACACAGAGTATATCACAGGACTGCAACATAATATGGCTGCAGTGACCCATGATGGTCTTTGCCTTGTGGGATAAAGTGCAATAGAACTCTTCATTAGTTTCCCAAACATACACAGTACACAGACTTGTGTGCCTTTTCATTGTTGAATAATGAGGTGTTATTCTTAGAAATAAATACTGGCATTAAAAATAGATACTTAATTCCTAAGTATGGGATTTGATAGCACAACAGTGAAAACTGTCTTTTGATTTTAATATTTTTAAGAATCAAATTTCCTATGTGGAAAGAATGTAACAATTGAGAAATAAGCTTTTTATTGTTATCTTCATGAAGCAGTAACTATAATTTATGTTCAGAAAACTCTTAAAAGTCTTCATAAAACACAATAGTTAAGAGAAAAGAGTCCTATAATTGTAATCCTAAACACATTTCTTCCTCTGAAGGAAAGAAATTTTTTTCTCTGAAGATTACTTTCTCCTTTAAGAAATATGGGTATGCTGGACTCGGACTCCACTAGTCCACTGCAGCTAGAGATGATGTACTTGCATAGCGCAGTTAATAAGGCTTTTTTTTTCCCATCAGGGACTCCTTCTGAATCACGAGTTCAAACCATCAGCCAAGTTTGTGCCAACATTTGCTGCCTCTCCCAAAAAGAAATGCTCTTATAACTCGAGTGAGGTCATTAGTAGTAAGAATGTCTTGAAGCTGTAAAATGCTGAACACTTTTAAAAGGAATTTCCCACACAGTGTATCATTTCAAAAGGATAGATTCAATTATTGTCTTTCCTTCCTTCCTTCCTTCCTTCCTTTCTTCCTTCCTTCCTTCCTACCTTCCTTCCTTCCTTCTCCTCTTCCTTCTTTCCTCCCTTCCTGCCTTCCTGCTTTCCTGCCTTCCTTCCTCATAAAAAAAAAATTAAGCCAAGGGTGGTTTCCCAACCACAAGTCTCAGAGCTCAAGCTACTCTTGATTCCACTTTCCCTCACATTCTAAATCTAACCCATAAGCAAGTCTTGTCAGCCCTATCTTCTAAATATATCCCAAATCCAATTAGTTCTTCCACTTCTACCACTGCCACTCTAATGTACGAGATGATTTATCCTTCTTCAACACAGCTGCAATGGCCTCAAACTGGTATTCCTGAGTGCATTCCCAGCCACAACTATCCAGTGTCCACACAGCAATTAGAGATCTTTCTATGGTGTGAATCAGATTATGGTTCTCCTCTCTTTACATATCTTCAATGGCTTCCCATAACCTTCATGACTTCTGGTGATTTGGCCCTGCCTGTATCTCTTGCTTAATCTTCCTCAACTTTCTCCCTAATTGACTGTACTTTAGCCAAATTGAGTTTCTTTCAGTCCTTCGAACATTCCCAACTTTTTCCTGACTCAGGGCCTTTGCACCTATTACTGCCTCTTTTTGGGTTTCTATCTTCTCAGATCTCCATGGTTGACTCTTTATGAACAGTGATGCCTCAACTCAAATATTACTTCCTCAAAGAGGCCTTCCCTTCCCCTCTTAGCTAAGCAGCCCCTCCACCATCCCTCTGTCATATTGTCCCATTTTATCTTCTCTTGGAAACTATTTTATTTATTACTTTATGTGTTTATTTTATCACACCTTCTGTATTAGTTACCAATTTCTGCATGATAAATTACCCAAAACTTTGCAACTTAAAACAACGAATATTTACTATATCATACAGTTTTTATGAGTTAGGGATTTGGGAATGGCTTAGCCGATATTCTGGCTCAGGGTCTCACAGGAGGTTGCTGTTAAATGTCAGCCAGGGCTGCAGTCATCTACAGGTTTGACTAGAGTTGGAAAATCTGATATCAAGACGCTGACACACATAATCGGCAGGTTTTTACCAGTGATCAGGCGGAGGTCTCAATTCCTATAATGGAATTCCCATTATGGAATTGCTGAAGTGTCCATACAAAATGATAACTGGATTCTCCAAAAGCAAGCAATCCAAGAGAGAACAAGAAAGAAACCACAGTGTGCTTTGTGAGCTAGCTTTAGAGCTACCCAGCAATATCCTATTGACTACATACATAATCCATATTCAATATGAGAAGGGACTGGACAAGAACATAAATAACAGGAGGCAAAAACTCATTAACAATCCCTCTTGAAGGCTACTGCACCCTGTATATCAGAGACTTTGCCCTGTTTAACAATATCCTCTGTTACCAGGAAAGTACTTGACCCTCAATGAATGTTTGATTAATAGTAGACTAACTAATTAGTGACAGACTTGTATGCCTGTTTCTGAGTTTGTGTTTGTGCCCGAGTGTGTGTAAAACATCCTACCTGGAAGTCAAGGAACGGGGCTCCTTTCTAGCTTTGGCCCAACCTCATCATATAATCTTGGAAAAATCACTTCATCTCCATGATCTTTAAGAGTCTTACCTATAAAATAGAAATAATACCTATCCTGACTTATTTGCTTATTTGTTGTAAACTTTATGTAACAGAAAATTAATTCAACTGGAGTTTAGGAAACCAAGATCTAGATTCAAATCATTGAGCTTTTAAATTATGTTACATTAGTCCCAACCCTCCATTTCTTCTTTGCTAGAACAAATAGTTAAATTACATAACCTGTAATGCTCTTCCAGTTTTCAGATTCTGCAGTTTTTGTGGCCAAAGCAGCAATTACATTATGTTAACTTGAAGGCACTTTAAAACAGTATTGTGTGGGAATACTTTTTTTTTTTTTCCCAAAAGAGTCAAAATACAAGTCATCTTGTCACTGAAGCAGCTGGAAGGTGTTTTGATTGGGGAAATGAGGCAGGCCAGCATGGTAATACCATCCATTGTTAGCTTTAAAGGGCCCAGGAGACAGTTGGAGGGGAGATTGGCCATCACTGACAACCCTTGACTAATGCAGCTGCTATCATTTCTCAGGCCCCATTCCAGCCTAAATTTGCCATTGGCCTTTGAGGTTTCTGACTTGAGGGCCCAGAGATTCAAGAAAGTATGAGGAAAAGTTTTTTCACCAAGGCCCAAGAGGGCACCCTTGCTCCTTTCTAGAAATGAAGGGGAAACTGGCCCAACTACAGGTCAGCCTTAATATATAGTATTGTGCACGCTATAAATACACACTTTTATTTTGGAATTCTAGTCAGCCGCCCTCAGTCCCTGCATGTACTCACAGATCTCAGCCAAGAACAATTTTCTCCCTCAAAATTGTAAGAAATCTCTTAGAAGCCACCAAATCACTCTATGTTAAGACTCCTAGCTCACAAGATTTCATTTAAAGTCCTCAACTACTTTTGTTTTAAAACTTGTTTATTATATGTCAGTTGGAATTGAGGATAATACCTACCATAGTTGTACTTCAGCCATGTTTGTTTCTTCAATACCAGTTTGAAAAATAAGATTTGTATGTAGGTTTTATAAAAATAATTTCTGATTTGGCATAGACACAATTTAACTTTTTAATCTCTCATTTATTGCTTTTCTTACTAAAAACTGCTTCAATTTTGAGCAGTCATAACCCACTTGATCCTCACAGTAAACAACATGATTAGCGGCCTGGACTGGGAGGTGGGGGGTTTGGTTTTTGGTTTATATTGTGACAGAACTGGAAATGCCTGAAGGAATTTTAATGTTAGTATCTTACAAGAATACCACATTTCCCATGCTTCTAAGAACTCGGAAATGTCTCTCGTTTATGTTTAGAATAAAAGCTGGGGTGTAACATTCTGAATGATGATGTAACTGATATATTTGAACAAACATCTGTAGGCAGGACAAACTGTCATTGATTTGTTTGCAGAACTGTACCATTTAAAATTAAGTATGAAGATCTTAGTTGCTTATTTGTCAGCATTCTTACCAGTTAGTCAGTTTACAATAAACCTAAAACATCCAAGCATATTAGCACAGCTCTGGGCCTAGAACCCTAAAAAAAAAATTAGGATTCAAAGCAATACAGAACAATGCTACCAATTGCACTGCATTACTCATCTTGAATTTTTGATGCTTAATCCCTCAAAGCCACCTTGAACCATGTGCTGCAGCCACCAAGGGTGTTGAATGAAAAAAAACAAAAACTGAAGGGATTAAGGAGTCATTTCCACTAGAGAGAAACACATTTTCTCAGCTGTTCTGGTTTCAATGAGGAGGGATTTTCCCTAAACCCTCCTGTCCTCTTCCCTCCTCTTCACTCCCTTCTCCCTGAAGGAAGTAGGGTAATTTATCAGGTGGGAATTTAATAATAAATTTGGCATGCTAAGCTAAGTTCTACCCTTTATTGTCTTTGGGGGAGATGCCCTCTGCAACTCAATCCATAAGCCCTACCTGGCAGGCCCCCACAGCTAGGCGGACCCCCCTGGCTTTAGCATTGCATTTATGGTGGGTAAACCTCTCAGGTGATCAGTTAATAAGACTATTTATCTCTCTTATAAAGTACAGCCTTTAACTCTGCTAATATGTTGGGTTTCCATCTGTCAAACTTTATCTTACTTTTCAAGACTCCAACAGTTTCCAACAAACCAATTAATGACCTAATTAATTAACAGAAATGTCCGGGCAAATTTCCATACACCTTCATATCCTTTATACCAAGCCCATACTTGCAGCAGTATGCCAGGTTTGAAGAAATATACATGATAAGCAAGTAGTTAAGGCTAAGACAAAAAAATGTCTTTGATACCATATTAAGTGGAATGAGTAATGTAAAATTTCTGTATTTTAAACACTGCGTTAAGTGTCCATGTAAGTCAATTTTTGTGTATTATTTGTGAATATTTTTATTGACTTTTATAAAAGATTTTTTTCATATTTTAATTAGTTTTCTCACTATTAAAATATGCTATATCACCAATAAGTGTCCTAAGTAAAGACCTCCTGTCTAGCATAAAACTACAGCAATTTCCTATAAAATATATGGCTCTCTTTTTATAATTACTTGAATTTAGATTATTAATTGGAATCTTAGAAGTGAGGTGAAAATTTTGTTTAGCCCAGGACCCAATTTAGAAAAACAAAGTATTTGTAGACAGCAAAACAGTTGTTTTATAATATGGGAATGCATTACCTATAGCTACACATTTATTTATCTTATCCAGTAACCTTGAAGGCAGTGACCTGCTGCTAGTCTTTCTTCCTTATCTGTGTTTCTTTCACTTCTTCACCCTACACTTGGTCCTATGCTTTGAAATCATGGTCAAAAGTTCCACTTCCTAGGGAAGTAACAGGCACTGTCAGGGACTCCAACTTGTATTGCACAGCAGTAGGCTGGGATTGCACAAATCACTGAGGACTTCCTCAATTCAGGCCCATGAGAATATTTTTGCTTTATATTCTGGTAATTAGATTGGCATCTAGATCAGGAAGCTAGGAGATCATGTATACTGCATTAAGGGTGGATTGCTCGTGGTATTACATTGAAATGAACAGAAAGCTCTTATTTTCTGAAGTAAAATTTTATGTCACTAGGCTTAATTTTAAGTGTTTCTACGAAGGTCTAAATTTATTAATAACTTTGCACAGTTAGCCTGTCCATACGCTAGTTAGCCATGTTCAATCTCTTTTAGTTTCTATCTACATCTTTAATCTCTGTGTGTAGGGGTGTGTGTACGTGTGTAAGTGTACAGCACAGGTGTGAATTTGGGATATTCTAATTCACACTTACCTGAAATGCCTATATAAGAGCCTTTTCAGGTTCTTCCAAAATTCCCCTGGGCATCTAAATCTACTTTCTCAGGTTTTGCTTAAGAATCATGAGACACTCATCATTTGCTTTCATAGCACCCCTGTCTTTTGAGTGTCTCAGATAACCAACTTGCTGTATTCCTTAAAAGCCACTGCAGCTCTCCTCTTCTTAACTTTTTAGGATATAACAAGGAAGCATGATACATCTTCACCTTTGTTTAATTGTCTTCCTCTGAAACTACTTAAGGATTTTGAAATTACAACAGAGACCAGGAAGAAATCTTTAACATCATTTGTTTCAAGGGGAAATGAACAGGATGTGGCAGGACCTGGCATGAAATGGAACCAAAGGGGAAATGAACAAATGGAAGATGTCCTCTGGATTAAGCAGAGAAAATAAAAATGAGGCAATGAAGACCTTTCATCAGAGAGTTAAATGATTTTTAATTTCCTTGGACTCTAAGGGAAAACACAAAGCAGTTATCCATTTGGTTCACTGTGCCAAGATTTTCATTTCTTTCCTTCAATGATTATTATTTATTATGAAAGGATTATTAAAACAACATTAAAGGAATTCCTAAACATAAAAAACACTGTTTCCCATTATCCTAACACCCTGCACTTCTGTGCATTAGCCGTCATCTTCCACCCTTAGACCAGATCAAGTGCCTGTTTAAAGCTCCCTGTAGGGGCGCCTAGGTGACTCAGTTGGTTAAATGTCTGACTTTAGCTCAGGTCATGATCTCACTGTTCCTGAGTTCAAGCCCTGCACCAGGCTCTGTGCTGACAGCTCAAAGCCTGAAGCCTGTTTCAGATTCTGTATCTCCCTCTCTGTCTCTGCCCCTCCCCTGCTTGTGTTCTGTCTCTCTCTCAAAAATAAATAAACATTAAATTAAAAAAAAATAAAGCTCCCTGTATTTGTTTTTCACAAATGTATCCCAGCAGAGTTTAGATATTTTACTCTCAATTTTATCCCCAGCATTTACCATAGTGTGTAACGCGTAGTATGTCTTCAATACATTTTTTGATAAAAATGAATGAATAAATATTCCTCTTAATTATTCATCCTTAAAACCCATACATCTTCAGCTCTCGCCAATCTAAGGATAAAAATGACAACATTTAAGCCAACAAACTGAATTTCCTTAGTGCCAAGACCTCACCTGCTCATGCAGGAGTTTCTGGTTCCTAAAGGAGTCTTTACTAAATACTTAGATTCCCAATTCTCCCTGGTCTCTGTTGCTCCAAAGGGCAGTTCCCAGCCAATCATACCAACGCCAGGGCTCTAAAGGCCACCTAGGGGGAGAAAAACATATCCTCCTTCTCTCCCTCTTCTTCCCCTCCTTGTTCCACAGCAAGACCACTCCCACTCCAAAATGCTACAAAGTTGAACAGGCACACAGTCCACCTCTACTCCATGGTAAACATGCGTTGGCAGATATGAGTTAATTAATGAGCCCCATATGAGTCAATCAGTGCAGATTCTAGAGGGAAAGTGGTGTCTTCTAGCCTCACTTCCAGCTTTTACACCTATGCGTTTAGGAAACCAATTCACTCAACAGTCTGGTCTTGATAGGGATATACATGACATGCTGGTTGGCGGGGGTGCTTTTTATTTTGTTTTGTTTCTTTCCTATCGTTGTCTCTAACCATAATCTATAGAATTTCCTTTTTAAATCCTTGTATCTCTAGAAAATCCTATCGCTTTCTGGTCCCTTTTGGATATTAGAACAACATCATTCAATTCTTCTCACTTAAAATTCTCCTCTCATATTTTCCCTTCCTCACAGTTCAGGTTCAGTCCTTGGCCTATGTGTGGTTCCTAAGAGGCATGGTCTGCTTCATTACTCCTCCCAACTATTTTTCTATGAGTCCTATGAAGAAGAAATAGAGAAAAATGACTGGGGTTCAGCATAGCTGGTTGCTTGTAAATGGGAGAAGGTAACCCTAAAATCTACTTTGTAGTCTCCACTAGTATGATGGCCTCTGAAGAAATGCTGTGCATGGTTTCTTGGGGGTACTCTACACCTTTAGCTTGATGCCCTCCATCAATGAGGAACCATCCAGAAAGGGTCATCCACATCCCTCTTTAGGCTACACCAGTGATCTTTGTCTTCAAATTCCTCTCTGAATGGGGAATCCTCTTGCCTGGCCAGCAGCTGCCCAAGCAGCTCCATGTCCCTGACTCTTCTCCAACTTCCATGTACCTTCTTACAGAGCCAAAGGAACTCGTAAGGTGGCTGTATGGGCCCTCTGATGGATTAGAAACATTTCCCTATTTTCCTCCCATATATCCAAAACCAAGGATGCCACACACTTCCTGATTCAGCTGCTTCAGTGATGTTTCCACATGATGAAATCACCAGGTGAGAAAAAGACACCAGTCTTCACATTCACATTTAGCCCCCTAGCTGTGGTGTATATATATCAAGATCTCCCAATACCTCCCTCACCTTCTGTCTCAGGGGTTCCACCAGGGTGGCTCTGCCAGCTCTACAGCTCCATAAACATTTAAGCAAAATTGAAATGCCTGCTGTCTCCTTCCAATTCAGGTTCCTCTTCAAAACTTTCTCCCTCTTGCCTACTTGAAAGAAGAGCTACCAATCAGGACCCAGATGAAGACTATGCTTCCCAGCCCCACTGACATGTAGGCAAGTCTATATATGACTTGGTTTACCAATGGAGTGAGAATGGAGGTCATAGATCACCTCCAGGCCTGAGCTTTTGGAAAGCTAGTGACTCCTTGCTTTCTCTTCCTCATTCTGTCAGTTAGCTGCAATGAACTTTGATTCCTTGCAAGATGATTGAGATACAGCATACAAAGAGATTTGGTTCTTAAATGACCACAGAGGGAAGCCACCCTCTGACCAATAATGCATACATAGGAAAAAAAAAACACTATTGTGTTAATAAGCCTATTATGTATTCTATCGCAGTACCCAGAATTATCCTAACCTATCCTAATATGTCTGTGAGAGAAGATGAAGAGTTTCAAAGTGGTGGCCTGAGCTTGTAAGGAAGTTCTGCCACCTCTAAATGAGCTCTAGAGAGGCTTAGATACTCTGCCTATTTCCATTCCTTTCCCAATTTGTTTTTTTTTGTCTCTAAACAAAGATTAGGTACCTTGGCTCTCTTCATGTCTATTTGGTGAACTTCCCAATGGCAACATGCCACTCCTGTTCCCCTGCCCTCTTCATCCTTCCTTCTCTATATTTATTGTGAGTCATGATAAACTTATATTCAGCCACTGCCTCCCTGAAAAAGGTATTCAAATTCTTGCGGAAACAGAATTCTCAACAGCACTTACCCTTTGTCAGTTCATCCCCAGAAGGAAGAATATTCACTGATCAACCTGAATTCAAAATACCTGCACAGCTAAAGTCCTTACTCTGGAGCTTTGGCTGGGATTTTTAACGTCGAAGTATGGAAAACACTGTGCTCTGCCCTTTTTTTTTTGCCATTTTGTCATGCTAATCTTCCACATATCAACCTTGTCTATTTTTTAATAGTTGCATGAGATTATGTTACACAAATAAAAATAACTTACTTAACTATTCTTTTCTTGATGAACATTTATAATTTTATTTTGTCCGACTTCAGTGTATTTTCACTAAGAAAAAAATTGCTACCATGGTGTCTTCAAAAAGACAAATCATTAGAATATAATGAATCCTGGCCTCTAGGAAAAAAATTACCTCTGTGAAGTAGTAATTTCCTACAGGATCTCAGAGTTTCAGCTGGTGGCTTCCAGACCACGAACTCTACCCAAACTGTAAAACTATGTGTGGTATGTTAAAAGTTACCTGTTAATAATAAACTTATGAGCAAGAATCTTTCAAACTGTTCACTTGGGAGTTCAGGACCCATGAAAAGTCCAATAGTTGTGAAATTGTTTAGTAATCTAAGTACTCCTAGAATTTTCAAAGTGTATTATGATGTTGGTTATTAACCTTAATTTTGGAAAAGAAGGTAATGATGATGGTTTTTTGCACTCTGTTGTTATTACCACCTAAGAGGACTGACTCTCTCCCCAACAGGTTGAATGACTGAGGAGCCTAAATAAACAAGCAGGAGATTCAGCAATGAGAGGTTTTACTAAATGCAGACACAGGGCTCTTTAGTCCAAGGCTGGAGTCTGGAGGCCTAATGCAACTGAGGAGAAAAAAGAAAAAGATGAATCGTCCATGAATCGCATTTTGAAAACAGTGCTCTAGGGATCCAAAAGTTATAGCTGGAAAAGCAATGCTGAGGACAAAGTCCAGCGTGAAAGGTGAGGGTAAAAACGGAAGAACATTTAATGGGGTCAGAATTCCAAAGGATGGGCAGTTAGCCAGGACGGAATGTTCAGAACAAGTATAAGAAGTAAATTTAAAGTGGGTGCAGCCACTTAAAAGGGTCATGGCCTGGCACTCTATCAACAAGGATAATTATAGATCAATGACAACCAATTTACAGAATAACAACCTGAAGGTGATGTAAGACCTAAAAATGCTTTCAAATGATCAAAAATATTTCATCCAATCTAAGATGTTATCTTGTGTCAGATACAGTGGAATGCTTTAAATGAAATCTTAATATGAAGAAAATGTAAAAACTATAAAAATAAAAAGGAAGGATATATAGAAGAATATTTGTACAACTTTGGTCAAGAGAGAGATATTAAGTTCAATAAGAAATCTAGAAGGAAAATACAATTATATTTGACTACATTAGAATATACATACATTAGAATATACATATAAATTTTTTTCTATAGTCCCTAAAAACACTGTATGTATTGTTTTAGTTAGGCTAGGCTAGACCACAATCACCAGAAATTGATTCTCAAATCAAAGTAGTATAATCCACTAAAGATGTCTTTTTTGCTCACATCGCAATCTGAACCCCATCAGGAAGAGTCCTCCCACTTGAAGCAGCCCACCTGGAACACCAAGCCTCCCAGGCCACTGCAGCAGGGAAGAAAGAGCTGGAGGAGGCCAACTGAGGCACTTAGTAGCCTTGGCCTGAAGTCATATCTGTCTTTTCTGTCCAAAGTTCATTGACAAAGCAGTCATCTAGGCCAACTGAACTGCGAAGGAAGCTGGGGGTGTGGGGAATGACAATAGATACTTTCGGACACTGTCTCTGATATAGCTAATCAAAAGGCTTTATTTGGATAGAAGTCCATCCAAACACCATATGTGTTTTCAACAGAAGCGAACAACTGAAGAATTCAACAGACCCTGTAATAGACACCTGCAGTTCAATGTAGCCCAAAGAGACATCTTTTCTGAAAAAGAAGTAGCACCTTCTTCTACCCTAATATTTTATAAATGGCATACTCCTCTATAAAATATCAAATATGATTAATTTAAAATAAACTCATTGGAGGTAATTGCTTTTAAAGTAAACACTTGGCAAAGTATTTAGAACTCTATTGTAACTGCTATATAGAAGCTCCCCTTTAGACCAGAAGCTTTAAAGATTTAGACATAAAGTCCATCAAATAAGGGTAAGCTAAGACTGCTGCATCCCACAGGCCCTGGGAGTATCATTTATGTGCCAAGTGTATATGCTGTGGTATGGGGTCATTCAAAATGACAAAACAAAACATACCCCTGGAATTATGCAACACAGCAGCCCCAAGTGGAAATGTGGAAAAAATAGTCATTTTAATCTTTATGGGGAAACATTATCTGCCTTAGGAACTCTTATTAAGGACCTCAAGAAGAGAGTGACAGCGAAATAAAATTAGAGAGCATTTTTGTCTAAAACCTTCTGTATGAGATCAGGTAAAAATGAACTAATAAAAGAATTTAGGTGATGGCCTGAAAATATAAGCATAGAAATAAATGAAAAATAAGAAACACCACACCAGTATTTTGGAACAAAGCCAGGAAAATGGAGATTTAACCATCAGAGAACCATTAGAACTTCTGGGGCTTCACCATAAGACCAGCAGGAGGGCGGAAGCTTTCTCACTCCCACCTACATTACTTCAACTATTTTTCATTACCCTACCTTGAGTCTGGTTATAAAGTAATATTACTCATTTTTACAAACATGCCAGAATTTATCCATCCAAACATACACCTGTTGTTTCAGTTAAAGTAGTCACCTTTAGAGGCTGTGAGCTGATTTGATTGACATTATCATTGTCCAAATATTTTTGGAAACTCCTCTTTTGGAATTACCTTCGAGGTCAGCATCAAGTTCTTTTGAATGACGACAAATCAATGTCCTAAAAAGGGAGATTCATTTGAAGCCATCAAATGTCAGTTGAAGTTAACTGCATAAGGCATATTATCAAGCTAGTTAATATCACTTCAAATTTTAAAATACATATAAGGACACATAACTTTAATAGTGAATATAATTCTACTTTACCCCACACACAGTTCTGAAAGACAGTCTGCTAAAATGATTTGAGCAAAGGCAGCTAGCATTGTTATTCATAGACATTATTCAACAGAAATCTCTGTGAAGTCTACTATATTTACTTTAACAATGTACACTCCTGCTGCTATGTGGAAGGCCTACTTCACTAGCATGCAATGATGTTTCCTTGTGTGTGTGTGTATGTGTGTGTGTGTGTGTGTGTGTGTGTGGGTGGATGGGTGGATGGGTGGGTGTATGTATGTGTATATGTGATGAGTGAAAAATTTCATCTACTTTTTGCATACTTTGCATTCTCCTGTTTCACTAGTGAGGAAGGAAATAATTGCTGTCCATTTTCTTTATTTATAACATGCTGTTTTTTTGGTAGACATTAGTATCAGCAATAGTAATGTATTATCTGTCTAGGATGTTATTTTAATTGCGCATCCTTTTCTCTAATTCATTGCTTTGTATAAGGTATGATATGTATTCATATACATATGTACACACACACACATATATATGCTACATACGTGTGCTATATAGATAGGTAAGTTAAATGTAACTGTATTTTATTTCTAAATTTCACACCTACTACTTAAGGTTTCTATGGCCAAAATTGTACAAATATTTTCCTATACATACTTCTACTTTTAATTTTATATTTAATTTTTATATTATGTTCATATCGAAGTTTCATTTAAAAACAGGCTAAAGGAGGAACCTGTAGAAGCCAGTCACCCTTTTGAGTTCTAGTAGTTTCTACCACATCTTTACATCCTCCTTTCTCATAGGTCATTTCTTTCTAATCAAAATATATCTATTGTTTCCACAAATATATTTTGAAATAACAAACCACTTTTCTTTATAATAGTGTACGCATATTTTTCTTGACTTTCCTCCAATTAATTAAAATGAATTTAATGCAACAAACTCTTCCTGTCTGTTGTTGTCTACTTGTATCAAGTACTGGGGGAAACATTGCCTGGGATACAAATAGGGGTATATGTGACATGGTTATTTCCCATAGGGCACTTCCAAACTTATTAGATGACATGTTACTCCTGAAAAAAATCTGCACAGCTTACAGAGTTAAACTTTATATTAATGGACTGATGTTCTATGCACTAATAATCACTTAAAATTTGGTAGTGGAAAGGGAAATGGCAAAGAACTTGTATGTGAAGATGGAGGGTTGTCTTTTTTGTCCTCTTCTGGGAAAAAAAAAATAAAATCTAATTTTCACTTCCTTTTCAGTTTGTACATGGTTTAGAGGAAGGAAGTATTTAGGGAAGAAATCAGTTTCCTAAAGTTTTTAGAACCAAAAGACTTGGGGGATTGGATTTTTCTTTTGCTAAAACAACAACTGCAAACGGATATTTATATAAAGAGTTAGGTCAAACCTAACAACTTAAGAATTTATTTTTAGATTTCAGCTTGGCCAAAGGGGAAATATGGTAAATGAGCCTTATGTTCTTAAATGGGCATGTAGTTGAACACAAAATATTTCAGAAATCTGACAGAAGGCAATGAAGAACATCAGCTTTCCTACGCATCATTAGAAATCCCAAAACAATGACAATATTACAACTGTTTTCTTCCTTTTTTTTAAACTTACTTTCAGTTTTAGTATTCAAGAGCTCTACATTTCTGAAGATGCCAAGACAAAAACAAAAAAAGATTATGTAAACAGATAGATATAAATAGAAAGTGCCGTCACTTTAGCTGAATGTGTAGCAGAGTTGTGCTCTCCTACGTGGAAGCCACCAGCCACATGTGGCTATTGAGCACTTGAAAGGCAACTAGTCCTAACTGAGATGAACAGATGCGTACAGTGAGTAAACACACACTGGGTTTCAGAGATGAAGTATGAGAAAAGAATATAAAATATCTCATTCAACATTTTATATTCATTACAGCTGAAATGGTAATATTTCACACATCATTGGTGAAATTTATATTATTAAAATTAATTCTACCTCTTTTTTTCCTTTTTTTAAATATGACTACAAGAAAATTTTAAATTGCATATGTTATTCACAAAACCTTTCTACTGTATACCACTGTAGTAGACACTGGAATTAAGAGCTAGGCTCTGGGAGCACCTGGGTGGCTCAGCTGGTTAAGCTTTGAACTCTTGATTTTGGCTCAGGTCATGACCTCATGGTTGTAAGACTGAGCCCGTGCTGGGCTCCACACTGGGTGTGGAGTTTGTTTAAGATTCTCTCTCTCCCTCTCCCTCTGCCCCTCACCCACTTGTGCACTCACTCTCTGTCTCTTAATAAATACATACATACATAAATACATACATCCATCCATACATACATAAATACATAAATAGAAAAGAAAAGAAAAAAGATAAAAAGGAGCTAGACTCTGAAGTAACCCACCAGACTACTGATGGGCCAGCCATATAACCTTAGGCAAGTTATATAGGAAATCTGTGCTTCAAGTTTCCTTACGTATAAATTGTCAATGATAAAATATTCTCTATCTCATAGGGCTGTGTAAGGATTAAGTATGAAGAGCCTGGTGGCTTTTAAGAGGTCACTCAGGGTTGGTTCTGTTATTCTTACTTCAGAATCCAGAAGAGTGAGTCAAGTCATTTTTCTGCATGAGGAAGCTCTCAAAAGGAAGGGAAAAAATAAGTTAAAAGCAGGAGTCTGCTGAAGTGAGGGTTTGCCTACTACCCTTCCCCATCCTACTGTTGTCAATTTATTGCATTGAGAAGAAATCAAACCATTCTTCTAAAATAGAACATTTCCAAGATTTGTAGAGTCCTTATAGGTATTTTTTTACTCTCGGTAGCTGGGTACAATATTCTGAGGAGGCCAATGCAATTAGATAAAACTGCAGATGTTTCCTTTGTACTGGTACATCTCATAGAGAATAGGGTGTGATATATGGATCTGACTTAAAAACAAAATTAAAAGCATGTATCTGATGCTGCTCAAGTCATGGGAGCTAGCCTGAAAGTAATAATAATAGATAATTCTGTTGAGCTTTTTCTACTTATTAAGCATTATCCCTGAGGGCCTTATGTTTTATTCTCATTTAAATTTACAAAACAATTTGCTGAAGTACGTATTATTATTTTCTCCATTTTCTGGTGCAACAGTGTCTCAAAAGTGTTAAGTAATTGCCCGCAGCCACATAGTCAATGGCAAGCAAGGACTGATCCAAACTTATCTGCGGACATACATCACTAGGAGTCTTATTAGTTCTCAAACAACTATCAGTAGGTTTGGATAGCACAGATTACAGGCCTGAGGAGAAAAAGGAATGTTCTTATTTTATAGCAAGGATATCACATTAGTAAACAAACAAACAAACAAAACAGTTCTTAGGATCATCGCATTGTTTCTGTTTGAGCATAACTTCAGAAATTAAGTTGTTTTCATAATTTCTTGTTATTCTTCAATGCGATGTTTTCGAGGTAAATGAAAGTCCACATTTCATTTAGCTCTGTTGTCACATAATACAACACTGAGCACACAGTGTCAATTTAATGGTTGTCGAATGAATAAGTGTGTGAGCAAGTGTGCTACTAGCCTTTTCAATCAGGGCTTGTCATCTGAACCACAAAACACAAAACATTTTGAGTGATTATTTAGTCAATTCTCTCAAGTGTGTACATAGTAAATACTATCCTAGTTTCACAGAAAAGAAGTTGATTGACTATATACAATGAATGCCCTAGGACATTAGGGCCTAATTCCCTCTGGGAATCCCATAGAGAACCACACTTAGATTAATCTGTGCTCTTCAAGGTGACAAATGTGGTCGGGGGTGACAAACTATAGCCTGGGACAAATGTCACTCGTGGCTTGTTTTTGTAAGACCTCTCAGCTAAGAATACTTTTGCATTTTTAAAGGTTTATAAAAAATACAAAAAAGAATATGCAACAGACCAAAAATGGACGACGATGTGTATATTATTTACTATCTGACTCTTTGCAGAAAAATTTTGACCTCTGCTTTAGGTAAAGGTGGTTATTATCCAAGTGGAGCAGGATTAAGCTCTCTGATAATATTTGAGGAACTCTTTAGCATCCCAAACTCTCCCTACCAATCTATCTTCAGATATAAAATTTGTATCTGTTTTCATTTGTACATAGGCACCAAAACATCAGTCTACCACCTTCACCCTGCACCAGAGGGCCCCTATATAAACAAACATACATGCCCACCAGCAGCATGGCATAAAAGGTGATGCCTTGAACTTAGAGTGACATGAATTCCAATCTCAGCTCTTATTAGCTGTTGCTTATTAGTTGAAAAAGTCGAGCATGTTGGAGTTAATTTCCTTATTCACTAGTCATATGTACAACACATCCCTATCAAGAATGCTTTTCATATATAACATATGCATTGGTTATCCATTGCTGTGTAACAAATCACCCCAAATTATAGTAGTTAAAAAACAATAACAACATCTATTATCTCTCAATTTTGTGGCTTAGGAATCCAGGCATAAGTTAGCTGAGTTCTCCAGCTCAGTATTACTCACATATAATCAAAGCGTCAGCTGAATCTATAGTCTCTTAGGATGTCAGCCGAGACTCCAGTTAAACAGGGATATAATCTGATTCCAAGCTCACTCACTGGTTGTTGGCAGGATTTGGGTTTTCGGTAACTGTTGGTTGAAGTCTATTCCTGTCACTGGGTCTTTCAAAGGAGCATCTCACAATATGGCAGCTATTTTCATCAACATGAACAAGCAAGAGACGGAAAGAGAATGCCAAAAAGACAGAAGTCACAGTTGTTTGTTAGACAATTTCAGAAGTGACATACCATCACCTTTTTTTATATTCTATTCATTAGAAGAAAGTCACGAAGTCCAGCACACACTCAAGAGGAAGAGATTTTAGAAGGGCATGATTATCAGGAGGAGGGGATCTTTGGAAGTTATCTTGGAAATCTGCCTAATACACCACAATTGTCATGAGGCAGGAAGTACATAAAGTAGGATCACATTGGCATAGTTGGACTAGCAAAGAGGCAAAACCTAGTGGAGCATATCAGTATCTCAAGGAGGGCATGTACTGAGCATCGCAGCCCTTGAAAAGCACAGAAGTGAACAAGTTACTTTATGTCTCTGAGTGTGTTTCTTCAAAATGGAAATGATAATACCTACCTTGCAGAGTAGATGTAACATCTAGAGAGCCAGCACAGTATTTGGAATATGGTATATAGTCAAAACAGTAGCTATCTTTATTTTCCTTCTTACCTACATATTAGTTTATCAAACTTTCAGTCAATATTTTTTAAATAAGAAACGAAGGGGCACATGAACCCCAAAGTTTATAGCGCACTATCGACAACAGCCAAAGTATGGAAAGAGCCCAGATGTCCATCGGTGAATGAATGGATAAAGAAGATGTGATATAAATACACAATTGAGTATTACTCAGCTATCAAAAAGAATGAAATATTGCCATTTGCAACTATGTAGAAGGAACTTGTATTATGCTAAGAGAAATTAGTCAGAGAAAGACAAATATCATATAACTTCACTCATATGAGGACTTTAAGATACTAAACAGATGAACATAAGGGAAGGGAAGCAAAAAATAATATAAAAACAAGGGGGAGGACGAAACAGAAGAGACTCTTAAATATGGAAAACAAACAGAGAGTTACTGAAGGGGTTGTGGGAGAGGGGATGGGCTAAATGGATAAGGGGCATTAAGGAATCTACTCTTGAAATCATTGTTGCACTGTATGCTAACTAACTTGGATGTAAATTAAAAAAATAAAATAAAACAAGAAACTAATTTCTTTTTTTAAGTTTATTTATTTATTTTGAGAGCAAGAGAGCATGAGTGGGGGGGGAGGGACAGAAAGAGGTGGAGAGAGACAGAGAATCCTAGCACAGAGCCTCATGAGGGGCTCAAATTCATCAACTGTCAGATCATGACCCGAGCTGAAATCAGGAGTTGGATGCTTAACCGACTGAGCCACCTAGGCACCTCATCAGTCAATACTTTTCAAATCACAAAGCTCCTTACAAAGAAAATTACATCCAGGAAGGATGTTTCTGAGAAAAAGCATTACAATAAAATAATACCTTATATTAGTTTAGCACTTATACTTAACAAAGTGTTCTCACATGCTTTATTTCACTTAATTCTCATAAGCCCTTGAAGGCAGTTTTTGGCTTATCTAGACTCATATTTGTAAATTGGGAAAATTTAAAACTAAAACCAAAACCAAAACCCCAGAAAGAGAAAGGTTAAATGACTTATCCAGAACTGCATAATAACTCAGTATATCAGTGACTGATCTCTGAAAAGATGAGGAAAGATTCAAGGGTGTCTGGTGGTGTCAGGACCAATAACCCGCTGAAACCAGAGGTACCAGTGAGACAGAGAGCCACATGCTCTGGGATCTAGAGGACCCCCCACTCCAAAGGATGGACCAAACTAGTGAATCAGCAGCCAGGAAACAAGTGGCAGTCAGAGCTTGTCTGACCAGAGCTCAGAGCAAACATGTAAGAAAAAAATACAGTCAGGAAAGAACTGTGTCTCAAATACAGAAGAGCAAGGCAAGGGAAGGCCAGGTGGTGAGGTAGTGGGGGGCCTAAAGGAAGAAACAACAAAGGGAACTTCTCAGAAGAGGAATCATTCAAGGAGCTTTGAGAGCCAAGCTACGGTTAGGAGGGAGCCAGAACAGAGCACTTAGCTCACATGGTGTGGCACTAGTATATGCAAAGGAGCATTCCTAGGTTGAGTGATTTAGAGAGGTTACGGTGATGTTAACCTGGACGAGCTAAGGAGAGCGACTCTTTCCTAATGGTGACCTCGTTCTGAAGCAGACTACTTAGAAGTAGGGGAATGACATGATCAGATTTGTATTTTAGAAAAATCACTTGGAGTCAGTGAAAAGGGTAGAATAATGGAGGAAAGATTTCAAATAAAATAATTTATTCCCAGAGAAGGGTCTGAGAAGACTGTACCTAATCAAAACAATCTAATTTTATGCACGTTTTTCCATGGTATGCTGTATACCTGATTCCATTTTTAACCCCCTGTTAGTAATTTCCATTACAGACACATCTCTTTTGAACTGGAAATTACTTTAATTGGTACCTTCTTCAGAATGTGAGATATTGTGATTAACTTCACTTACTCACTAACTTCCTAGAGACACACGTGCTGGGATTTGATGGCCACTATATTTTTTCAAGGGTGGGGTTTTTTTTTTTGGTCATTTATAGTTGGGTTTATATTCTATTTCAGAAATGATAACTGAAAAATAGTTTGTTTTTATGGAAATAATGAGCTATAAAAGAATTTTTTACCATTTGTTAGTGGCATCTGCCAGTCGGCTTGGTAGTGCATGACAATAAATATCTTTCTTGCTTTATGGAAATGATAAATTTAAATATGACTTCATTTTAAAATGCATTTGGAAGGGAATGAGATACATATTATACATATCACAGGCACAATAACGCACAAGATAGTTGCACCTGACTCTTTTTTACATTATCTTCAGACCTCTTTAGTGGTAAGAAAGAAAAGGTATGGAAATTACCAAATGATACATTATAGCCACCTGATATTCACAAAATTGAATATCTAATTCTATGGCATTAGGGGATGGGATGGTTGCTTTTGTGTGTATGGAGGGAGAAATACTAGCACGATGTTTAGAAAATAAAAATACTATCATGGGGGCACCTGGGTGGCTCAGTGGGTTAAGCATCCAACTCTTGATTTTGGCTCAAGTCATGGTCTCATGATCTCACTGTTCCTAAGATCAGCCCTGTGTTGGGCTCTGAGCTGAGAGCATGGAGCCTGCTTGGGATTCCATCTCTCCCTCTCTCTCTGCTCTTCGCCCCACTCACTTTCTTTCTCTCAAAATAAATAAATAAACATTGATTTTAAAAACAAAAAAATAGAATACATACCATCATGGACCCACAATTTGTGCCACAGATGACCTTAAATTTTTGTTTTTTCCTATATTCTTACTTCTCAGAACTACCAAATATTGAGGGTTGATGCTGTGCAGCAATCATTAGTACTGTTCACCACAAATTTCTGATTCTCTTCTCAAGCCCATAATAGAGCAATAGATCTCTGTCCCCTTAAAGATAAGAGAACCTATATGACTCACTTTGGTCAACAAACTGTAAAAAAAAAAGTAATGTGTCATATATGAGAAGAGATTTTAAGAGACAAGATAGCTCTTGCATCCCTCTGGCATCATAAGTGGGCATATCCAAGGTGGTGGCTGCTCCAACAGTCTGATCACCAAGTGACTACCAGGAGCCTACTGTAGAATTAGTGGGCATGTGGCACATGCAAGAAATAAGTATGTATATTTATGGCAGCAAACCTAGCCTATCTTGAATAATACCAAAATTAGTACTTAGTCATGGGTTGCTACCATAGCAAACAAGCCTACAATATATGGCAGTGGTTTAGGGCTGGATAGCGGACAGCAAATGAACTACCACTGGAGACTGGAACAATGCAATATGGATGTTTTACCAAAACATTTGATAAAACTTGTTGCCTGTGATAACCTGGAAGGCTTATTGTAGCTCTCGAAAAAAAGATTAGAAAATAGTGTTAATAGCATGTATTGATTATCGATTGGCTATATTTCATATGCACCATAGAAAAGAAACAATCAAGTGATTTGAAAACATCAATAAAAGAAAATAGGAAGTGTCCAGAAATGTGGGAACCTTCAGGATTGGAAGAGGCAACTTCCTCTCTCTAATAGGTAAAAGGCAAGGGCTTTGACATACAAAGACATGAAATCTGTCTTGTAACATGGGTCATATAAAAAAAAATTATAGGTTAAAATGTGTCTCCCCAAAATTCATATGTAGAAGTCCCAACCCCCAGCACTTCAGAATGTAACCTTATTTTGATACGGGGCCTTTAAAGTGGTGAGTAGGTTAAGATGAAGCCATTAGAGTGGGGCGCTAGTACAGTACAGTTGGTGTCTTTATAAGGAGAGACAAAGAAAGAGACACCAAGGATGCCTGCAGACAGAGAAAAAGTCATGTGAGAACACAGTGAGAAGATGGACACCTGCAAGCCAAGGAGAGCTGTTTCAGTAGAAACCAAACCTGCTTACACCTTGATCTTGGGCTTCCAGCCTCCAGAACTGTGAGAAAATAAATTTCTATTGTTTAAGCCACTCAGTCTGTGGTACTTTGTTACGGAAGCCCCAGCAAACTAACACAAAGGGAATGGTCATCATACTGCTGAATGAAATAAGGTGTTTCAGCAAAAAAACAGTAAATGTTTTCAATTGGACCAGGGGTCACAGAGCTCAAAGTTGTTACAATTAAGAGAAAGAGAGAAGCATAGGAGTAAGAAAGCAAAGAAATACAAGCAAAACTAAAAAAAAAATGTCAGGAAAAGAATTATGGGTGGCCATAGACACGCATCAGTGTTTGGAATTTAGTAGTTAAGAAACTATACAGGGAGGAAGAAACTATAGTGTGGCAGAAGTAGATGGCATACACAAAGTACAGTTGACCCTTTAACGATGCAGGCGGTAAGGGTGCTGACCTTTGTATAGTCGAAAATCCACTTTGACTCCTCCAAAACTTAACTACTAATAGCCTACTCTTGACTGAAGGCCTTACTCATTAACATAAAGAGTTGATTAACACGTATTTTGTATGTTTTATGTAGTATTACTGTATTCTTACAACAAAATAAGTGAGAGAAAAGGAAATGTTATTAAGAAAATTGGGGTGCCTTGGAGTGCCTTGATTGCTCAGTCACCTGAGTGTCCAACTTCAGCTCAGGTCATGATCTCAGGGTTTGTGGGTTCAAGCCCCATGTCAGATTTTGTGCTGACAGTGCAGAGACTGCTTCAGATTCTCTGTCTCCCTTCCTTTCTGTCCCTCCCCAACTCGAGTTCTCTCTTTCTCTCTCTCTCTCAAAAATAAATAAACATTAAAAAAAAAAAAAGAAAAGAAAATTTCAGTGACTCAGTCGGTTAAGTGTCAGACTCTTGATTGTAGCTCAGGTCATGATCTTGTGGTTCATGAATTTGAGCCTGGAGTCTGGCTCTGTGCTGACAGCTTGGAGCCTGCTTAAGATTCTCTCCCTCTCTCTTTGCTCTCTCTCTCTCTCTCTCTCTCTCTCTCGCTCTCTCAAAATAAGTAAATAAACTTTAAAAAAATGAAGAAAATCAAAAAAGGAAAATGTTATTAAGAAAATCAAGAAAATGAAGGAAGAGAGTTACATTTATAGTGCCATACTATATTTATCAAAACATTTGCATATAAATGGACCCACTCAGTTCAAACCTATGTTGTTCAGAGATCAACTGCATTTAACTGAAAGAAATTTAATAGAGACAGTTTACAGAAGCATGTCAGAGTTAAGGTATCAACTAAAAATGATGAGGTCCTCGCCCAAAATTCCTATGTTGCAAACCTAATCCACAAAGGTGGTGGTATTAGTAGATGGTGCCTTTGAGAAGGGCTTAAATCGTGAGAGTGGAACCCTCAGGAAATGGATTAGTCCCTTATAAAAGAAACCCCACGGAGCTCCCTATTCCTTTCCACCCTGTGAGGATACAAGGAGAAATCTGCGATCCAGAAGAGGGTCTTCACCTGACCATGCTGGTACCCCAATCTTGGACTTCCAGTCTTCAAACTATGAGAAATAAATATATGTGTTTATATGCTACCCAGTCTGTGGCATTTTGTTACAGCAGCCTGAACAGCTTAAGGTACTGTGCTTCACACCACCAAATCAAAATGCCAGAGGGTAAGGGAGTTTGGCAGTCTCTAAGGCAGTCCATAGAAGTCAGTTCCCAGGGCACAGAAGAAAGCAAAAAAGGGAATACATTTGATGAGGAAAACAGAGAATTAGCAACACAGAAACTTAGTAAATCTTTAAGATAGATGTACTGCCAAAGAAAGAACAGCCTTGAACGAAGACTAAAAATGATTCTGGGACCCCCAATGATTCTTATTGGCCCGAAGAAGGAAAACTGCTCATCACTTTCTAGTTGAAGAATTTGGGTCCAATCAGGCAGTATTTCTTACCACTCAAGGGCCATCATTTCTACCCAGAGGTTCTTATAGTTTCTGTGTATCAGTGATTACCTTGTGTCTCCTTTTCTTCTCCTTTTGATGGCCAGTGGTAGACATTAATAATATTCTGTTTCTACTTATCCAGCCAATTAAATTTTGAAGGTGACATGAGTTACTCTGATGAATAAAATGTGAGTAGAGTGATATGTGTCACTTCTGGGTGGAATCCTTAAAAGCTAGTATGTAATTCATTATGTTACGTCTTTTACTTTCCTTCTGGCAGAGCCACTAGCAAGTTAAGATGGTAGCTCCTTCATTTGATTGGGTCACTGAGGGCTTACTTACAATAAGCAAAAGTGAAGAATGTATATCAGGAGTAAGATATAAACTTCACTCATTTTAAGTCAATGAGAGTTTTTTTTATTATAACAGTTTATTTTCAAATTGGTTTACATATAACACCCAGTATTCATCCCAACACGTGCCCTCTTTAATGCCTGTCACCCCCTCTCCCCGTCCCTCCCTCCCCACCCTCAGTTTGTTCTTAGTCTTTGAGAGTCTCTTATGTTTTATCTCCCTCCCTCTCTGTGTCTTTTTTTCCTTTCCCTTCTTCCCCTCCCCCTGGTTTTTGCTTAGTCTCACAAAGTCCACCTATTCGTGGAAACATACGGTATCTGTCTTTTTCTGACTGACTTATTTCACTTAACATAATACCCTCCAGTTCCACCCATGTTGCTACACATGGCCAGATTTCATTTTTTTCAGTCAGTGAGAGATTTGAGGGTAGTTTGTTTTTATTGTACCCTAACTCAGTAAATCCTGACTGATAGGTGTAGACAGTGAATTAACAGCTGCAGTGTAGACTAGCAATAGTGCTAACTTACCACTTACCACCTGCTAACTTTGGAAGCAAAAACTTTAGAATCCTTAATATCAATATCTCCATTGCCATTGTTTAAGGCCACATTAATTATGAAACATAATTTGATTCAATTATATCCATCCCCATCACCCCTGTACCCAACGAAAAACTTCACTGCTTTATGCTTCCTCAGATCTTCAGCTTAGTAGTTGGCTATAATCTGAATTGAACTGAGTAATAATGGCTAATAACAAGTGTTGGTTTCTCTTTCACCAGTGTTCAGTGAGTTTCTCCATAGTGTCAACACATTTCTAGGCCTCAGATACCATACAGTGAACAAGACAGATAAGGCCTTTGCTTTCATGAAACCTACCTTCCAGGAGGAGGAAACTAGCAATGAGGTAAGTGACTTAGCTACTTTAGTGGGGAGGATGGAGAGTTCATCTCTGAAAAGGTGATATTCCAAGTATTATCTAAAGGATGAGGAGTGAGCCATGTGAAGACTAAGAGAAAGAAAATTCTAGAAAGGGAAAACAACTTGTCCCAAGGCCCTAGAGCAGGAATGAGCTTGGCATATTCAGAGAACAGTCAAAATACCTCAGTTACAGCTAGAATATGGTGGCTGAAGGGACAAATGATGGAGAAGCCCTTCAAGGAATAGTCAGGTCCAGACCATATATGGGTTTACACGTCAGGGTAGGAGCTTGGGACCTATTCTTAACACAAGGGGAAGTCACCGAGGATTTTAAGAAGAGGAGTGATGTACTCTCATTAAATTGCAAAAATCTCACCCTGTGTGGAGAACAAATTAAAAGGAAATATGTATGGAAGCAGCCGGGCAAATTACAAGGGTACCGCAGCAGCCCAGGTGAGAGGTGGTGGTGATGGAGAGAAGGCGGCAAATTCAGGATGTTTTTATGTGATTCCACACCTATGAATGCTAAATTGAATGTAGGGATGGAAGAATCAAGAATAACTAGCATTTAGGCTTCAGCAACTGGGTGGGGATTGGTGCCATTTGACTAAGTGTTGGGAGCTGTTTTGGACTCACAGGTTGAGATCCCTCCCCGTGTGGAAAAGGTTGAAGCAAAAGCTCGCCAGCCAAACTGGCGCCTAATCTTACAACTACTCTCCTTGGCCTAAGGAATGTAATGCTCTTTTGTTTTATGGCTTTAGATAAAAGGGAAGGACCTGGAGCAGGATGCTTTGATGGATTACATCTGAATGAGAGTAGCCTGACCACCTTAAAGTTGCATCTTGGGGATGGGTTGCACAGATTGATAGCAGTTATGAGTTGGCTGAATATTGGTGTGATTTGTGTAAATGTTAGGCTCCTATTATGTACATTCACTCATTCATGGGCAAAGGACAAGCATTGGGAATTCTGTCCTTGCCAGACGGGTTGTACCTCCCCACTGTAATTGGAAGAATAGGCAATGACTCCTGGCCTGTTTATAGATAATTAACATAGGCAGGCCTAGGTAACTTCCTGTCCTCTCCCCCAGCCTTAAATTTATATGCTAACTAACTTGAAAACAACTTGCAAGATTGAGGAAATCTCTGCTTTACTGATATAACACATTGTTCAAACTATGTTTACTGATGGGCTGTTACTCATTGTTGTAATGTAACTCACTACCTTTAAATAAAGACACTGAGGCCAGCAGGGCAGAGACGCCAGAGACGCCAAAATTGCCAGGGCTGCCTGCTTGGTCATCAGACTCCATCTCTCTCACGGCTCTCTCACTTCATTTCACCTGACTGTCCGTCCTTCGTGGACCCCTAGATTCACCAGAACAAGGACCCTGGCAACTAAGCTAGGTAGGATGTCAGTGAAGGTGCTTTGATACCATTTGCATTTAATCATGGCCTTTAATGCCTTAACCCAGGACAGTGACTATTTGAAGAATTGCAGAACTAGTTGGAGAAATATTTTTGAGATGCTGTGGAGAGAATGCCGAAAGAAAGAAAGAAAGAGAGAGAGAGAGAGAAAGAGAAAGAGAGAGAGGAAGGAAGGAAGGAAGGAAGGAAGGAAGGAAGGAAGGAAGGAAGGAAGGAAGGAAGGGAGGGAGGGAGGGAGGAAGGAAAAGAAAGAGAGGGAAGAAGAAAAGAAGGCAGGAAAACAGGCTGAATTTTCTCACTTTGGCAATCAAAGAAGGATCTCTTCATGGCATAAAGTGACCTGATATTGATGCTTCAGTCTTCCCACTAGATTCACCCCTTCCCTCGGTGAAATCTTACCCTTTGGTTCAAAGAGTAAGAAGGTATGAGGAGTTCCAATTTTCCTTTAATGTTAGATCCCAACTGTTAAAACATGAGTAAAGAAGATAACTTAGGTGATAGAAACTTTAACACTGCATGCACCATCTTCCTTTCGGAGAACTGCGAAATGGGGAAGATGGCAGGAAGTTTTTATAGGGTAAATAATAAAGAACAAACCAGAGAAAAATAAAAAACAAAAGATTGACTGGGGCCACTGAGTCAAGTTTGTTTGGGGTGGGAAGGCCCAGAGTTGGCTAGGCATTGGGAATTACCTGATTGGATATATTTCATTTCTGGTCAAGTGGAGCATTTACAGGGACAAGAGAGTTAACTGAGTTTTGATTTGCTGATATGGCACCCTAGACAGAACCAGCTCTATCTTGGGCCTAGAAATTTATTTTGACAAAACATAGCCTCATGACCCTTCCCTTAGTATCTTTGGAGCCTCTCATAGACAGAGTGAACATTTAAATGTGACTTTACTAAAGGAAATAGATGAAGGGCAAAGCATGAAACTTGATTTTCCAGTTTAACAAGACATAACTTATCTTCCTCATCTTGTTGTCCATTACAGGGCTCCCTTTTACATTCCTAGTCTGTCCCCAGGAGGCCATCGAGGATGGTGGGGTAGGGGGAGTCACTGTTATCTTAGCACATCTACTACCCCGACACCCACACCAAGACATCTACTCTGACAGAAATATTCCCTCTTTTTCTCACATGAGACCTTCTTTTTCCTGGATGATTGATGCTGTGGATGATCCCCTCCCTCTCCAGAGGACTTTCATATCTGCCACTTTAAGTTCAAAAGAGTCACGCATGAGATATTTATTGTGTATATATATATGTATACACAATATATATACACATGTATATATATATATATATTGGGGCAGGAAGTGGGGATCCTTTGCTTACTTCATCCTACTGGCATCTCAATTCAATTTATGTCAAAGGCTTTCTCTATATAAACACCTACTACAGTGGTTAAGAGTTTAGACTCTGGAGAGAGGCTACTAGTTTTCAAATCTTAGCCCTGTAGCTTACTAAATGAGTGAACTTAAACAATTATTCAACTTCCCTGAGTCTCAATCTTTCACGTGAAGATCAGAGATAATAATAGTATCAATCTTAAGGGTTGTTATGAGGATTAAATGAGATAATATAGGTAAAATGACTGGCTCTTATTAAATTCTCAACATATATTAGCTATTTCTATTCATTATCATTATCATTATCATCATCCCAGTTCTTTTTGAAATCAAAACATACAAAAATGTTTACAAATTTTTTGTAGCGTCTATCCAAAAACAGAGTGCTTACAGAAAGTTCTGGTGTGTATGCATGGATGACCATCAATAAGTAAGTAAATAAACATCTTTCTGTATTTTCTCTGTCACTCAAAATATTTAGCTTTCTCATATACTAAAGATAAAAATCAAATCCATGAGTTCTAAAGCAATGCATTTTAAATGCTTAATGTAGCCATTTGATATTAACTCTATTGTGGGCATAAAATGTCTCAAACGCTCTGCTAATGCTACGCCTCCAGCTTTATTATAACTAAGAATTGCCTCTTCCATAGTTGCCACCATGTAATAACAAGCGAGCGCTCCTCTGTTATAAGTTCACTATAGAGTAGTTGTTTGCAGATTGCTCTTAATAACAGTGCAATTTTGTCCCGAACCTATGATTCATGAACAAGGTTGAGAACTAAAAGGCAGAAGATGAACCATAAATCTTATTGCTGACAGAATCAGGATATTTAAAGAGATGGACCCCAGACATGTCGGATTTGTGATCTTCTGGGCACTAATCATTATTCCCAGCAACAGGAGAAATGAAAATAGTTGTATTTCTACAACGGATAAAAAAGCAGTTTACACAAGATCTTTCTATTTGGGTTAAAAATAGAAACATAAATAAAAGCAAAGAAACCACCAAATACTTAAGATCCACTTGAGCAAAAATAGCTACTTCTGAGTTGAGCTGTATTTGCAATCAGGCCCATTGATGACCCCAGTCATTCTAAAATATCCCTTCATTTTATTCTTTTTTCTCCTTAAAAGACAAAAACCAAACCAAAACAAAACAAAAAAGGAGACAAGTTATATAATCTACACACTGGAAGGAAGACTAACCATTTTTATTTCTTACAGCAATTTGAATTGGGAAGGAACATTCAGTCCTAGAACATGGTAATTCATCTCCTGTTTCTTTGTCCGCAACTACAAGTAGGAGATAGTTCAGAGCCATTGCCAATCAGAAAAGACAACGAAGCTGTATTAGCTTCTCATTTGTTTACTGGCAGATCACAGGCCACTTCCCTCGCGTCTCAGACATCCTGTTAGCTCTTAGAGACTCCATCCAGGCATACCTAGAGTACTTCAGAATAGAAAGGGCATCTCAGAATGCTCCTCTTTTTGTCTGTGAACATGTCATAGTTGAGTTTTTAAAATATTCTCCGCCCTTGTTTGTTTCTTAATGCAGTACCAAGATGCAATTTGTATGGAAGCCAAAACTGAAGACATGCTGAATATGTGAATACTGAGGAAGTGGTTTCCTTAGCAATAACAGGCATGTGAAAGTCAAAACTTCCTTTCCTTCTCATGTGACCTTTTTTTCAAAGCAATTCAGATAGAGGACAATGGAATTGAATTCCAAGCACCCACAGTGTTCATGAATTGCTAAGCAATGATTCACCAAGCACCCAAATTACTCTAGACTGTTTGAGCATTTTATTAGAGAAATTGCTTTGTATTTAAATTTTCCTTCCTCACTTTGTGCACCAGTTTTGCTCATTCCTACAGGGCATTTTTCCATCACTCTGAGCAAATGTAGATACACACAGCAGTCCTAAATAGTGATTAATATAAGGACTTTACAATGTTAGAAGTAGTACGTTACATACAACATTCATAACTATTTGTTCTGGATACATATAAAAAGGTTTGTTTGATAACTGAAGTCTATTATTTACTCAAAAAAAGTAATATAATTTAATTTTTTGGTAACTCCTTAAACAATATTTTAGAAACACTGATGCTTTCATTCATTTCCATTACTGGTTTATTTTGACCCACTCATCCTAAAAACAGTGCTACATTTGGCTTCTGAATTACATATTCCAGTTAGTTCTCAAAGGTTACATGGGGGTAACTTATTTAACAATATACTAGAAAGCTGGGACCTTAAGGTGTCATGTTCTTTTGCCTTTAATTAAATCACAGGGTTCTTGAGGAACACAGACAAGGCCACCTTAGGAGCTCTTTATTTCTCTTTATAGCCTCTGAATTGTGAAGCTCAAAATCACTAACATTACTCAACTTATTACCATCTTAATTCTGTGAAATAACTTTGAAATGAGTGTTGCCAGACAGACCCAGGACCTGGTGAGCTGGGTCACCTTGCCCCTGTGATCCTAATGTGTCTTAGGGATAATAGTGACTTTCACATTGGGTTATTATACTCATAAAATAAGTAAAGAGAGGACCTAGCAGAGTTAAGTGTTACACAGTAGCTGATAGATAAATATTAATTTTGCCTCTTGTTCTACATGTCCTCTCCACCCTGATATTTTACATTCCATTTATGCTGATGTTCTCCTAGTTTAATGCCTCTTCTGGACTTCGAAGTAGTCCAACATAGAACCTTCATGCACAAGTGAGTCCCAACCACTGTCTTCCTTGATAGTAAATAAGGGATGAATACTAATGAAAGTGTAAGTATTTCCAGTGAATTCACTCTGGCTACTTTCTATAGTATTTTTGAGACTGATTCACAAAAAGGATCTGAGTTTCCAAGGCAAACAGGGTAGTTTTCCATACCCTCAGATAAAATCAGTGGAGATATACACTCTGCGATGTTCTCATTTGCCTAGTACAAATTGCACTTTGGCAGTGAGAGAGATCAGCCTTCGGAGAGGTTATTTCTCAACCTGGATACATATCCCGCAGTGTGAGTGCACTAGGTACCCTTAGTGAACACTGGTTCTCAATTTTGGTGCCGTCAGTGCTAGGAGCATCCCCTTCTTTTAAAGGCTGCTTCTGGAAGGTGGATTGATTTGACTAGTCCTGCTACCACCAGAACCAAAATCACTAGAAAAGTACTTGCCTATCTTTTGGAGTAGAAGAAAACAGGGGGAAAAATATATAACAGAGGGATAAGTAATTGTTTGCCAAAATACTTTTAGTGTTTTTTTGTGGTGACTCAGCTGGTCAGAGAAAGGTGACTCCAGAAGTTAGTAGTGACCTTGGCTAAGTCACTTTATCTCTCTAGGCTTTGGAACCTTGGATTAAATTTCAAACTATTTTCCATGAAGCCTTGAAGTTCTGCCATGTTGGGGGCTGGGGAGAGTTAATAAAAGAGACAACTTAGCTAGTAGGATTCTCTGTGTGTGTGTCTGGAGTCAGAGAAGCTCTGCTTTTATTTGTTTTTACACACTGATTTAGCTTGTTAAAAGGGTCCTTTGGCAAAAAAAAAAAAAAAAAAAAAGAAAAGTTATAGATATAGGCTAGATATTTCCTAATTTCCATTGAGCCTTGATACTCTAGAACTGTACAAATACAGATTTATAGATTATAATTCATATAAGAACCAATTAGCAAATACAAAACAACGACAAAAACATGAACCACAAACTCTGTTTCAAGACCAATGACTATTTTAATCTTAGAATCTTATAAATGTCTATTTTTGTCCACAAGGTATCGAGAATGATGTCATAGATAATTCATAGTAAATCTGTGGTGACAGTGGAATGAAACAACAGAAATTGGAGTGCAAGCCTGAGGTTAACATGCTTATAAATCACTATGGTTCTCCCTATTACGTGGGGGGAAAGAAGTCCCTAATACCAGCCATGCATTTTGGGCTATCTCACACTAACTTAATTTACTAATTCTTTTTGACCTTTGAAAATGTCATAGGCACCACTGGATGTTCAAAGTGAGGGTCTTAAAAGTAGATAATACTTCATCCACATCGTCAGGCAACATTAGGAAGAATCAGCCACAAAGGGGTGGAGGGCACCCTCTTTCTGGTCACATAGTGGTTCTCTTAGTAACAGACCTGGGTCATTCTCTGCAGCCTGTTTTCAAGAGGTGGATTGCCTGATACCTGCTCCCTATTGTCCAGTGTCTTCAGAAAAGGCTGCGAGAAAAGCAGCCAGTCTTTTTTGGCATGGTTTTACCTCTATTAAAAAGGCTATTGTTGAACTGTTCGAATTGGGATGCTTTGATTGTTAGCACGTTCAGCAGGCTGTGATTACAGTAATTACAGACCTGTGAAGGTCAAATTGACAAAACTGAATATAAACTGGAACTGAATATAAACTGGGACAACCCACTGCACTAGTTCTTTCTGCACTCTTTGGGATTTTTGTTGTTGTTGTTGTTGTTGTTGTTGTTGTAACAGTTTGCCAAGTGGTAAATCTATAATGAAAAATAAAAATGAAAGTCATTGGTTTCACAATTTGGCTTTGACTACTTAGACTCACAATGCAAGGTACATGCTACAGTGTGCTTTCAGGTCCAGGTATATTTTTGGCTCTATGACCTTCCTCCCAAGTCACAGCCTTGAGTTTGTATGATGTATCTAAGTACTTTCTAAAGCACATCATGAGCCTTCAATGTTTTTCCCCCTTATTAACGGTGTGATGCTGAAAACAAAATGGACGGATACATTATTTTACATGTACATGTGTTAGATTGTAGAATACTTAGCATAAATATCTCTCAAGGAAAGAAAACCCATAAAATTATATGAAAATAAATTTAAAAAATCTTATAATTACCTACTGAAAAGACAGAATAAAATCACTTCTCAGGTACACTAAATATAAATGTCTTTATTTTCCTTTGTCCTTATTGATGGCTTCAAGCAATAGTTTAAGTAACAATTAAGTAAAAACAGAGTCTATTATCATGTATACTATGTGGAGGAGTGAAGAAGGTAGAAAAAAATAAATCCTTTCTACACAACAGATAGGGGTGTCTGTAGAGTGCTAAGGAAAAGGTATGGTGACAAAAGAAAGGCAATGTCTGAATAAAGCCAAAATGGTAGAGATGGATGGAAATGAATCGATTCTCAAAAATCCAGATGTTTTATCTACTCAGAGCCAAGTACCTGAATTTAGGCTGCCTGAAATTTCCATATTTCCTCCAGATGTTCGCTTTCAGGTAGCCACAGCCATAATCTCACATGCCTGATTTCGTTATAATTTACCATATTGTTCATTTAAAGTGGCTTATGACAAGAAGAAGGAGAGGGCAGTACAAGCCATTTTTCATGTTTTAATAGAAATGACATTATTAAACGGTAATTTTTAAGGAAAGATTATGCCTTTCACATAAATGTAAAATGAACATGTATCACAGATCTTATTTAACTCATCAGTTAAAGACAAAAACAGTGAAATGTGACAACTGGTTCAAAGGAGAATTCTAAGAAATTTGTGTGTTTGTGTGTGTGTGTGTGTGTGTGTCTAAAGTAATTTTGAAGTGAAATTATAAAGAGATGCAAAGTGGGTCTATCCAAAAGGCAATAGTCAATTGCACTTTACCGGGTACAATTATTTTTTATTTTTGTGGTCAAAAGTCATTTGCATTGTTATCAGTTTTCTGCAACTTAGAATTGTAAAACAGTTCAAAGACAACGGAAGGCAGAAATAACCCAGAATGGTGCCCTAAATAGGACATGTGGTAGTTGTTTTTATTCTAATTTCTGTCATTATTATAATTTTTCATAAAAGACTGTTTCTTAAATTAAGTATATAAATATTTCTAAACTCCCACAGTACTTTTACTTAATATCACCTCATTTACCACCTTCTTAGACATTCTCAGTTATATTATTGATTCTTTTATATGTCGTGCCTTATGCAACTCCTTGTTTTAATTTCCTTCTATTCACCTTATTGATGAGGAAGGGATTCCTGCCCCAGGGTTATGAGGATGATCAAACACACCTGACATTGGACAGATGCATGCCACGTGGCTTCTTAGTCACATATATTCTAAGTCCAGAAGAGGACACCATGCCACACAAGGCCACACGGTGGCTGCAGTCAGGAAAAAGTAAACAGCCAGGGCTATGGGAGGCAGGCATTGTAGTACCAAAAAGATCAGGTGCCCACTGGTGCCCAGCATCTGGGCATACTGCAGTAGAAAAAAAAAGAATCGCTGTTTTACCTTCTAAAGAGAGTCAATAAACAAAAAAGTAAAATACTAAGTAAAGCAGAGAGGGAAAAGGGCAATGAGAAATTGTAAGCAGATGAAAAAAGGAAGTGCAGAGTTATAGGGATGGGAGAACTTTGTTGAAATTTTAAATGTGGTAATGAGGAGGGCTCACTAAGATGACATTGAGACAGGAACTGGAGGAGTGAACCGTGAGGACATTTAGTGAAAGAGCTTGCAGATGGAGTCAGCAGCCAGTGCCATATATGTGCAGTGGAAGAAGGTCCTCGTGTTCAAGAAAAGCCAAGGATCATGTACGGCTAGAGTGGACTGAGCTAGAGGAGAAGTGGAAAGAGAGGGTCCCACTGAGATACTGCATTTGGAGCACGAACTGTACAGGGCTGTCCGGTGTTTGAGTTTTACTGAAAGGGTTGGGAGCACACTGAAGGGATCTGGACAGAAGACCAGCCCATTGTTTCACTAATTTTTCTCTTAGTCCCTTCCTCCATTATTTTTCACAGTTTTCCACTATGATAACAGATGTTAATGCCTTCTCCCTAAAGTACACTTTCACTACAGAGAAAGGGGCACTCAGAAAATTCAACTTATACACAGTTGAGTTTTTGAGGCAATACGTATCTCTTCCCTGTTCACATCCCTCAAAAGACCTGGGTCTCCCTGACATAGAAAACATGGCAGGGATAGGAAAAACTAGTATTCCTGCAGGTATTGGGGGATACAGTCTTTCCCTACACATTTGAATTCTAGAATTTTCTCCAGCCCTCTAACATAGGACAAGGACACATTTGAACTTTAATACATTAAACATATTTCAACTAGCTTTTCTTTCTCATGAATTTAGTTTACACAATGGAAATATATTTCAAGCCATACAATAGTTATAAATTTATACTGGAATGGACTCTTAAATTTTTTTATTCTATGAACAAGTTCAAATATAAAAATGGTACATGTTATAAATTCCAAGATCAGCAGCTTGTCTATATTTTGTGCAGTTTGACAGACAGGACTCATAATTTAGTCTAGTCACGCCTGTACTGAGTAAATATAGATCTATCACTGACATGATTATGCTGTCTTCATTTTCCCCCACCTTGGTCATGGATTTGATGTTTTTACCATTAGCATTTAGAGATAGTGGAACATATAATACATTAAAGATTTGGGTATGGAAAGAAAAGCTGGAGGAATCACTTCATCTGCTGCAGGAATGTGTTATTCTGAACCCCGAAGCTGATTCTGTTTGGCTTTAATGAGGTATCATCTCCTAGATTTTGTTTTATTTCGAAAATACTAACTGCTGTGATGGAACAGAGTCCCAAAATCAAGGTGAGGAGAGGAAGTTATCTGACACAAGTGGAGAAGGGTTCTCATGCATCCTTTTTCACACTCTTCATTTCAGACAAATCCAAAAATCCACTACCACCACTCCCAACTTTGTCCACCTGGAACACAACACTCATTGTCAAGATTCAACTCAAGCATGATCTACTTGATGGAGAACTTTCTTCCTCTACTCCTCTCCCTCATCCATTCCAGAGGTGACCGTGCACTCATTATATCCTACATGCATTTTTATTACTGTGTAAAAGACACTATGTGCTTTATAACTCTGTTTTTATTAGACTGGAAGCAAGGTAAAGGCGGGGACCATGATTTAATCATGTTTTTACCCAAGTCCAATGCCTAAAACATAAAGGATTTAAAAAATATTGTTAACAGTTCAGTCTTGTCCTACTCACTAGGTACAACATTATGCCATAGTCTATGATTTGGGAAAGGCCATTCTTCTTTCTTAGAGGTGGCATCATTACATAACGGGGCCACCACTAGTGGCAGCAGAGTTTGGTATATAAAAGAAATGGGATCACTGGCATTTAAATACTTAGTTTCAGCATTATGTTGCAAGGTATTTATTTAATAGAGATTTTCTCAGATTGTCTCTGGTGCATCATCATTTAAAAACCCACTTTCAAACTTTTGCTTTGTGTGAGAGAAACCACTTTGCTGAGCCTTTAGTCATGAGCATGGAACAGATGTACCTAACCTCTGTTTTCAGCGAAGCTCTGACTTCAGAAACATCCAAATGCCCATAGTTTGTAACAGGATTTATGTATACTATTTTCTACTTTTTAAAAAAAAATTATCAGTTGTCTTCTTAGAGGGTAGCATGACACTGCTGGCATTAAAACATTCAATAATATTTTCTGCTTTCTCTTACAGGCCCAGAGATAGGGGTTGGAGCTCTATGTTCTACGAGGAGAGGGCCTAAGGAAAGAACTATGGACCAGGGCACCATATGTGGCAATTGCGGTCAGAGGCAAGAAGGGGGAGAAACCAAAGGGATCCTCTGAAAGGCAGTACATAGACTCTGACAGTGATTGTTTAAAAGCATTTTCCCACTCTGTATTTTAAATCCCCTCTTGTTCCCTACAGGTCTTCATTAATCCTGTCAAGTGCAATAGCTTTGGGTTTGGGAAATAGAGGGCTAGTAGCAGTGGCCTGGAAAAGAATAATGAGATAGCTGGTGGAGTGTGGTGTAGGAGCAGTGGGCCAGGTAAGAAGTGACAAGCAGAACCCAGAACAGCTTTATGCTACAGTGAGACGTTCACTAGGGATGCTCAGAAATATTCGAGAACAGCCCTGGACTTGCTTCAGTCGGGCAGGCTGGGAGCTCAGCTTGCGGTTGTTTGACTCTACAAAGAAAGAAGGAGTCTTAAAAAACTAGCAAGACTAGGAGCACCGGGATTATAAACAGATGGCTTTTCTCAAAATGTAAGGCAAGACTAAAATGGTATATTTACAATATGTCTCCCCTGAGGAGCAAAGTGTTTCCAGTGAAAATTCCATAACCTTTCTTTCTTTACTCCTACACCTAATAAAGGCCTCCTAGACTGGAAAAGCTTCAAAGACCCACAGGTGTCTCAGGGAAGCTGCAGGTCTAGGCAGAAGAGAAGGCAAATGAGGAAAGAGGGGGACATGGGGACACAGAAGGAAGAAGGAACACAGGGAGAAACAGAAGAGTTCTCCTGGGGGTGAGAGAATTCTTCCAGGAACTCTCAGCGGCTTGATTTAAGAACAGAGGTGATAGTTGCAAAGAACAGGAAGCATGGCACCAGCACTGACCAAGCGGGACAAAGAACCAATCAAACAGACCAAGTGGTGAGCAGGGAAGCAAGCGGAAAGGCCTCGCCGTGCTTGCTGGCTGACTGTCAGCAGTGAGTCCCACAGTCACCAGTGGTTTCCAGTCATCCCTGCATATTGGCCCAGATGCCAACACTCTAATCAGAGCAACTGCCTGGTAATAAAAGAGCATCCTGTCTGTGGCAAAGAACTTGTTAAAATGTTTTTATTTATTTTGAGAAAGAGAGAGAGAAAGCGAGAGAGCAGGGGAAGGACAGAGAAAGAGGGAGAGAGAGAATCCCAAGCAGGCTCTGCGCTGACAAATGTGGGACTTGAACCCACAAACCATGAGATCATGGCTTCAGCCGAAATCAAGAGTGGATGCTTAACCGACTGAGCCACCCAGGCACCCCTGTGGCGAAGAATTTTTCTGAAGGTGGGTTTGTGCATGGTTGGTAAGGAATGCTCCTATTTGGTCAGTCTCCTTCCCCCATGTGCCCTTTTTTTCCTCCCCACTTCTCTGCTGGGCTCAAGTATGAGCTATTTTTCCTCTCCTCCTACTTTGTCAGTGTGTTCTGCAGCACGCACTCAGCTCTTTGGAATTCTGTGGGTGGCAGGGGTTTTCTCCGCCATTTCTTGTGCTCAGTGATGTGGAAAGGGAAGAAGTATGAACTCTGACACTTTCTTTTTGCGAACGTTTTGATGACAGGACAAGTGATAGTCACAAATCTTAAGGTGGGTGGCGGAGATCTGGAAGACACCTTATTTATTGCGGGCAGCAGGTCCTTTCTCAGATCCTCCTAAAATGCTGGCAGGTTCCCAACAGCCCAATTTGGAGAGGAGCCTGTTTTATTCAAGCCCCAAATGGAATAAGCTATGCAATGGTTCACTGCATAAATGCTCATTCTCTCCCGTCTCTAAGCCTTAGGTCTGTCTCTCCTGCACCCTAGTCATCTTTGCTATTTCTCTTTCATTAAATTCCTTTGAAGTGGTGGATTATTTTTTCTGTCTTTGAAAATTCCTTCTGGCTAGTGGATTTCAGAAGTGCAAGTGCTTTAAACTTTTCCCTCCTCTTTTGAATTAATACCGTACTCCACATTTTTTTCTTTCCATTTTTGGGGACCAACTACTGTGTTGTTTTATACTACATTTTCATTTTACAACTGTTTGAAAATGGAACTCATGCCATGCACGTGAATATTTTGCCTCCTCTTAGCTGATTTAATCAGCATGGATACCATTATTCATGCAATTGCATGAATAATTTATTTCACTGTTGTAAAAGTTTAATAAAAGTTTTCTTGTCTTTATCAAATTCCATGTTACCCTTTGTTCATTTTATAGCAGCAACATAATCAGAATATAAAGCAGCTCATATCAAAAAGCAGCAAAAGGCATGGACTACATTAAAACTCTCATGTATACACTTTCTAGCCATTTTATCTATGGTTAAATAAGAATTTATATATGGAGAAAATGTAGCAGCTATATAAATCTAAGCATGACCAATACTAACCTATCAGTGCCACTTACAGATCAGAAAAAAATTGCAGTTACATTATTACAACTGATGATACCCAGCCTCATTTGTACTTTTTAACAGAACATGTGATTTTTATCCACGTGCATGTGTGTGATCTTCTACCCACTCTGTAACACTTTATTAATGATGAATTCCTAATCCAGAAAGATTGTTATGTCTCACATAGAGCCACTAGAAGCAAATATTTGTTCACAGTTAATTTTTCTCTTAAACTCCCAAATTGGCTACTTTCACCCAGGGAAATTACACTATAGATTTAAAGTATATCAATATTTACACACCCTTTAACGGCATCATGGCATCCTTCCTTTAATGGTACCATGGCAGATCTTATGAACAAGAGCCATCAACATTTATATCTACATGTTAGTAATGTCGCATTATTATCAAATTGTGGATACTGAAATTGCAATTATGTTCTTTTCATGTAGTTTAGGTGCAAAATTCTTAAAAGTTATAAATTAATTCAAGATCATTATGCAAAATACAAAAAGTTATTTACCTGATAAAGAATGAAAGTATATATGATATACAATTGATATTTATACAATAAATATAACTACAGAGAAACAAAGGTTGGTCACAGTCCAGAAAAATGCTCATTTCCTGACACAAGTCCACAATCTTTTATCTTAAGTTCTTGGAGACTGTATGTGTTTTAGAAATCGGAATTTGAGGAATTTTAGAGGTGATACAATACATATACACTACATCATGTAACATCAACTGGGGGGAGGGGAGCCTAGAGCAGCACCCTACAATAAAATGTTTAATATTTCCTAAGCCAAACTTATAAATTCTCATTCCGTGTAGGTTAATTAATGACTATAAACACTTTTGTGTCAGTTCAGATAAGGTTTTGTTGTCAGATGAGTTCAGATCAGGTCAGGTTTTGCTACAAATTAGCCACTTCAAGCCTTTTCAGATTGTGGATTTGTACCTACATATTAATAAACATTTAGGAGCATCAGCACAGTATGGGTACTGTGGCTAGATGCTGCACCTAAAATCAAATATGAAGAAGTCACTTCTAAAAAGTATAGTCGAATTCATGAGACACTTAAGCAAACCAGTGTTTACATGTTTGCATAGGATGCTAAGGAAAAAGAAAAAGAGAGTATCTAGATGACACTGAGGAATCAGGATAGTTCTAAAAGAAGTTGCTATCTCTAATCCTATAAGAAACATTTTTCAGGAATAAATATATATCAATATTTTAAACATTTCCGGAAGAACTGTACTTCTATACTTGCTTTAGGAACCAAGCCATAAACACAGTATCCAATTCTTACCCCCCCAAAATTCCCTATTAGTAAACTTTTACTGGATTATGCCACAGTAAGAAATAACTTCTAGATATTTATGGTTTACAACAGAAATTCTTTATTTCTGGGGCGCCTGAGTGGCTCAGTTGGTGAAGCATCCGACTTCGGCTTAGTTCATGATCTTGCAATCTGTGAGTTCCAGCCCCGTGTCAGGCTCTGTGCTGACAGCTAAGAGCCTGGAGACTGCTTCAGATTCTGTGTCTCCCTCTTACTCTGCTCCTCCCCCACTTGTGTGCTTGCTCTCTCTCTCAAAAAATAAACAATTAAATATTTTTTTGATTGTTTATCTCTTGTTCATGTTACATATAGTTTGTTCCATGTGTCTTCTTTTTTTCTGAGCTATAGCCTGAAGGATCAGTCCTTACTTGGGATACGTGGGATATTGCTATTCTTTGAGTAGGGGGAAGAGAATAATGGCACTACCATGTAATGGTTCTCCGTACATCTGCTCAGAACTGACATGTGACATTGCTGTCATATTTCATTGGCCAAAGGAAGTTAAACATGGTAAAATCTGATATCAGGGAAGCATAATCTTCGCACATGGATGGCCCATAGTAGCACCCTATAAGGAGCAGGTATCAAATTTTGACACTAATACAAACTGCCACGCTTGGCTTCTTCATTCTATGGTCCATGTCCTTCTTTGACCAGGTGCCCTGTCTCTTTGAGTCAGTAGCCAGGGCTCTCTCTATATTGAACAAGGGGCAAATCAACTTTCTCAGCTAGTGAGAGGATCAATCCTATCAAATGAGAAATGTGTCTCATGTAGAGAGAATGGGGAGTCTGGCATGAAAGAGAGTGATCAATAGATTAAAGAGTATAAGAATTAGGACCTTAAGAAAGTATATTGCTAAACAATAAATAATTGGGCCCTTAACAATGGGCAAAAAGGTCTATTATCACTAGGTAATAGGTCAAGAACAACAACAACAACAACAACAAAAGAGACCATTCAAACATTTTCTAAATAATTTCAATAATTTAACTAAAAACTAAAATACATCCTTCTTTAGAAAATGAATTGCACTGTGATCATTTAGAAAAGTTAAATCTAGTAAATTCATGCACATATTTGATAACCTAGAAACATTTGTTTCTAATCATGTGTCCACTGAATAAGGAGTATAAAATAAAACACAAGGATATAATACAGAGGATTAATTATCTATCTGAAAGACCAACACATGATAATTTAAAGTAATAATATTTTTTTGTGGAATATGCAATGATCCTTGAAAGAAATAGGAACAGTTTTACGAAAGATAATAAAGCTAGTAAATACATTGCTCTCATTTGTGTAAACACAATATCTCATTTTAGTCTTGCTATGATCATAGAATTATAAGAAATTGTAGAGGTCCCAGAAAAGAAGCATAAAAAAAGATTAAACATCAAAATGTCTGTATATTTAAAATATTATGTATATACATATGTGTGTATCTATATACATACATATGTATATATATATATATATATGTATATATATATATATAATCATGAGACCACTTCTTTCATTTTAATAAAGAGAATAAGGAAGATAAATTATAAAATTATAATATTTTGTAAAACTATAAATTTATGGTTTTGGTTTTTTTACATTAGAGAGTTGAAAATAAAAAGAAATACAAATGGATTAAATTCTTAAAGGGGAAGAACCCGTCCTAGGAGAGAAGAAACCCAAATCCACAGGAACAAGGAGGCAGAGCAAACCCACTGTAGACAGAGGGAAGGAGAAACTAGCCAAAATTTTAACACCCTTTTTTTATAGCCAAGGTGGCTATCATGAAGAAGGTCCTGTGAGAGTGTGCTCAACCACCAAATTTATCCCAATTTTATCAGAACCTTCCCTGAACACATGTATAGCCCGCTGAAGGATGGAAGCTGAGTGGAGAGCAGGGAGAGATTCCTACACCTCAAAGCCTTACAGAGTGCACACGGTAGTGCTCTACAGCCTGCGGACAGGGAAAGAAGGTAGGAGAGATTTCCTGAAAAGGTGGATCTACTACACAGCAACTGAAACCTGGATGCATGATGGCAGAGCTGAGAAACACCACCTCCTGAGTCATTCACGGCCCTTACCTGAATGCGAGGCATTGGCGTGCCAAAAGCTAAGGGCACAGCAGCAACATAGAAATACAGTCTTGTGAAGCTCAGAAAGTTAGGAGACAGCCAAGAAACCATCACAGGAACTAAAACCATTGGGGTGACATGGAAAGATGGCTATTGAGCTGTAAAACATAAAGACTTACACTGGTGCTCAGATAAACTAATCCCAATTCTTCTCCTAAAACATTTGAAACCTGTGGTGAACTACAGATGTAACAAAAGCTACAGCCAGCCTCAAAGCCAGTTCAACTACAGCTTAGACTGCTTCAGCTTCATCACTTGCAGCCTGCCACAGGTAAGGGGTTTCTTTGTCTTTTTTTTAATGTTTTTTTTTTTTTAATTTTATATTTGAGAGAGAGACAGACAGACAGAGCATGAGCAGGGGAGGGGCAGAGAAACGGAGACAGAATCTGAAGCAGGCTCCAGGCTCTGAGCTGTCAGTACAAAGCCTGATGTGGGGCTCAAACTCACGAGCAGTATGATCACGAGCAGTTGGATGCCAAACTGACTGAGTCACCCGGGTGCCCCATGGGATTTCTTTTTCTTCAGTAAATAATATTTACTTTTATATACAATTTCCTTTTATATATAATTTCTGGCATAAAATTAAAAAATATGTGGTATGCAAACACATAGGGTAATGTCATCCATCAATATAATAAATAGTCAATAGAAGTTAACCCAAATGTGACCAAAATGGAGTTCACAAATAGAAAATTTAATATACACACATTTTCAAAACTAATGGAAAAGGTGTTAGACAATATAGACAGAGATGGGGAACTTCATTTTAGTAGAGTACTAGAAACTTATTTTAAAAAAGAGGAAATTCTAGGATTTAAAAGTACGGTATCGTAAATGTAGAATTTATTCAATTTATTTTACAGTAGCAAGGATAAGTGAATTAGGAGTCAAATTAATTGAAATTATCCAAGCCAAAATAAAAGGAGACAAAAAATTTAAAGAACTGATAAAAGCATCCAAAACCTGTTTTCAAATGTACATGTACTGGATTCCAAGAAGTAGAATAGGAAGAAAATAGAGCCAAAGAAATATTTGAGATGACAGTCAAGAAAACTGATGAAAGATATCAACCCACAGATCCCAGACACACACAAAAAAGGCAGTGAATCTCAAATAGGATAAATACAAAGTCAAACATCTGAAAACCAGAGATGAAGAGAAAATCTTAAAAGCAGACACCTCTAGGGGCGCCTGGGTGGCTCAGTCAGTTAAACGCCTGACTTCACCTCATGTCATGATTTCACAGTTCATGAGTTCAAATCCCACATCAGGCTCTGTGCTGACAGCTCAGAGCCTGAAGCCTGCTTCACATTCTGTGTCTCCTGTCTCTGTCTCTCCCCTGCTTGCAATCTGTCTCTCTCTCTCTCTCTCTCAAAAATAAACATTAAGAAAAAAAAAAGCAGACGCCCCCTACTTTCATCCCTACTCCCGCACACAAATACATGCTATATTCAGGGGAAACACCCAATAATATGTATGGCAGACTTTTCATCAGAATCAAGGAAAGGTATAATGACAATGGCATGGCATCTTTAAAATGCTGAAGGAAAAAGAAAACTGTCAATTTAGAATTCTATGCCTTATGAAAATATCCTTCAAAAATTAAGGTGATATAAAGATTTATTCAGACAGGTAAAACTTGAGAGAATCTGGCTCTAGCAGAAGGCCACTAAAATAAATGTTGAAAGTTCTTTGATCTAGATGGATCAGATGACACCCACTGAAAAACAGATCACACAGCTCAGGTCACATGGTCATCTGTTCAGACGTTCAGTACCTACAAAGATTCAGTAGCAAACCCAGGGTTATTTTTTAATAGTATGCATGAAGAGCAGGATGCAAGTTTTCTTCAGGCCTTCTGTTGTGATTTTTTCTACTAGAGCTTACACTAGCTCTATATCTCATCCTGATCTGCCATAAACACTTCAAGCATCATTGGATCCACTGGCTTTAAAAGTCAAATGGTAGAGCTGCTTGTAATAAAACCTGACCTAGCTGAAGACTCTCTTTCTTGCTCTGGAACCTACTTCCTGTAAATATATCATGAAAGGTATAGTTGAAGCAAATAAAATACATATGATGAGTTATAGCATACTCTGAATTAATGTAGGCTCAGAGACATTACGTGACTATCTCAGCTTATCCCGTGAAGTCAGAACCTGAACTTAAGTTTTCCAATACTAAATCTATATTTGTTATAAATCTGCCTTGTAATGTGAGAAAGATTTCTACTTCAGCCTCACTATGTACTAGGAACCCCACATCTGTTTATTTTTATGGTTAACAGGTTTGTCAAACAATCCCAGAATCGTGCCACTCAACATATGTTAAGAATGCCTCAATCTATCTATTACAATCATGGAAGGGTCTGAAGACACCCTTGCCAGAAACCATCTTGCCTTGTTTTGTATGCTTTGGGTATTGCTGTTCAATTTATTCAAATACATCAAATCTTCCCTTTTTGGAAGATGCATCACAAATGCGGCCTCTACTGATTAAGCTCCTCTAATTGCCTCAGTGGGGGGTTCTGTATCCCTTTTTGGGATTAAGTCCCTGAATCACTTATTGCTCTATAACTCTTGGCATTTATAATAGAGTATTCCATATGATGTGTTTGAATAGATCTTACCTCAAAAATTTAAGATCCTGGAGGGCGGAGACTATGAGACAGTCTGTCATATTCTTTTTGCATCGCCTACAGGGTCCAGCATGGAGGTTTACACCTGGAAATGGCTCAATAATTAATCTGTTAGAAGAAACAGATAAGCAATTTCAAAAGAGTATAGTCCAAATGATTTACATAAGTATCAAAACTCTAACTTATTGGTTCTAATATAGTCTTTCTCAAGCTTCACTGGGCAAGTCCTGTTTTCTTGGTTATCAAGGAATTAACGTACCATGCAGCATATCCATCCCAATAATAATTTTCAAAATCCTATATACTACTCAAATCTCATTTCAATTGTTGAGACTAAGTTTAAAGTAATTAAATAAACATCCATTCAATAGAAACAAACCACAGAGATACCATCCAAATAAATAAAGTGTATATTTAATCTGCTTCAGTAAAAAAAAAAATAGAACTCCATCACCCATGCACAGCTTGTTTTCAGTTGTAAAAACTCATAAGGTGGTTATATGGAAATAACTTTCATGACTATAAGGCAATTTTTACTGCTCTCCTCTGACATACATGAATTACAGTGACAGGAAATCATGTATCATTAAGCTAAAAATCACATAATTTTTTTTTTTCTGGAAGAATAGGTGTGAGAAGGCAGCTCACCCTCCAGCACTGTACTGGTTTAGATAACACTAGCTACAGTGACAGGTAAACCACCAAATCTCACTGCTGAAACACAAATTTATTTCTCACTCACCCAACTGTGCATGTAAACATTTCTAGTGTGACAATGACCCAGAAACTCAGCCTCCTTCCATCTTGTGCTTCTTCAACATATGACTTTCAGGGTTCATCTGGAAACCAAGAAGAGAACAAAAATGATTATGTAAGGCAATCAAACCCAATCTAAAGAAAAATGGGTTATCATTTCTTTTGTTTCTTCAGCCATTAGGCAATAAGTTAATAGTGGACGTTAATCACTAGGGTTCTAAAATTAGATACTTTGGATAAATTGAAAAAACAATTCATGATTACTGGTAGCATAGTTCATGAGTTGGTTTACTCTTTGTCCATGTACTGTCTCTGTTGCTTTGCCTTGGTGAAAAACATACAGCTCTACTAAATAACTGATTTTACTTTTCTTTTGTCATTTTCAAATGCAGAAATTAGATTCTCTATTGAAATTAATTTTTATGGTGTACTGTGAAAATAACTCCTTTCTGCTGAATTTAATGGTCTTCTTTACTTTAATAATTCCACTTAAAATTTATAGTTCAAACTGTGATGTATCCCATGACAAATGTAACTTTAATTTACTTCATCTTATAATGGTTCCATCACAATAACTCAGTAAAACTTGGGTAGAAGATTAAACTATTACGTACACTTTAGAGCTTGTTAATAAAATAAGTATCACTAAGTAGGTATGTTAAAAACATATTTAAGGGGTGCCTGGGTGGCTCAGTTGGTTAAGCGGCCGACTTCAGCTCAGGTCATGATCTCACGGTCTGTGAGTTCAAGCCCCGCGTCGGGCTCTGTGCTGACAGCTCGAAGCCTGAGCCTGCTTCAGATTCTGTATCTCCCTTTCTCTCTGTCCTTCCCCTGCTCATACTCTGTCTCTACGTCTCTCAAAAATAAATAAACGTTAAAAAATATTTAAGCATAATCATTAAAATAATAAAAATACATTTTATAGCTTCCAACCCAGCAGAGGAGGAATAAAAGTTACAGAGTCATTGGACAATACACAAACATCCTATTCTATCTAGACACATGATAGCACTGCATTTCCCTGCCCATTTGAATCCAGGCATGTCCAAGTAACTTCTTTTGGTCAATGGCATAGGGGTGGGAGTGGCTTGTGTCACTTGTAGATGGCAGCTTTATGAGTCAAGTAGGTGTCTGGCATATTCTCATTTCTCTCCTTCTCTTAGGAAGCATGTGTTGAGATGGCAGCCTGCATCAGCTGAGGTTTCTGAATGACTAAATAAGTCAACCCACAAGGATCATGTAAAATCAGTGAGAAATAACCTTGACTTGAAACCACCAAAAGTTTAGGCTTTGTTATTCCAATAGCCCACACTTTTCCTACCAAGCAGTCAAATTGAAACCATGAAAAAGGAAAATTAAAGAGAGAGAAAAAAAGCTGGCAAACAGAAAACAATGCAATAGTAGGACTAATTATAAGTCACAATAAAGGTAAGTAGATGAAACCTGCCTATCAAAAGATTTGTTGGATTAGATTAAAAATTATATGCTTTATAATTTATAAGCACACACAGACACAGTGCATTAGTTCAAGTTTTCCAAAAAGCTAAGACAGGATCAAATGTGTAGGAAATGTATTGGAGAAAATTCTTGTGAGGACAAAAGGGGAAGGTAAGAAAGGAGTGGGAGCCTTCTGACTGATGTAGGTCTGACCCCTGTGAAGGACAGGGGGAAGCAAGGATGGGATAGTGACGTCTTGTACTGCAGTGCAGTTCCGGGAAGTTTTTTGACACTCTAATCTGGAGTCCTTGAATCAAAGTCACCTGGTTGATAGGTCTACATGTCCCAGAAATGGGCCTGTATTAGTTCTCTTGATATGCTGAGCCTTTCACTGAAGAAAGCATGGCCTCATCATGAATATAGGGTTCTGACTCCAGAATAGCAGAAGCTGGGGAAACTGGTCAATTATATTTCCTGATCAGGAGATCTGAGTCATGCATTTTTATGGCTACTATAAACAGACAGTTATATACAAAGAGATGGGAAATTTCTATAAAGTTAAACCGAAGACAAAGGAAAGCAGCATAAGAATAGTGCTGTCGGACAAAATAGTTAACAGCTAAACGCATTTGAAGGAATAAAGAAAGAAAATAATAATAAAAAAAATCTGTGATGGCCTTGCACTTGTCAATCCAGCTACATTGGAACCAGGCTTCCCAGAATTCCCTTCCCTGTATATTCCCAGATTAGGGTTGGCCTCAATAGAAATGTGTATAACGTTTGGAAGGCAGAAGTTAAGTAATAGCTACTTTTGTGCTCTGCAGCTCAGCTGTTGCAGTGGCTGGGGAAGCCCCTGTGCCAAGAGCTCCTCGGACTCCTGCTGGGTCTTGTCCTGAAGTTTCTTCAACTTCTGCATCCTTATACACAGTTCTGTAGCAAAAGGGCATTAGCTTCTTCTATAGGTCACCTGCATCATCAAAGGTCAAGGCTTGAAGGCAGTGAAACACAAACACAGGTTTCAGTCTGTCTACCAAGTTTCCAGCTTATCCTCCGTGGTTCCAGTTTTTCCTTGCTCTTGCAACTTCATGTCCATTTTCCTTCTCAGCTGCCTCCCTGCTGTCCTCAAGTTCAGCATCAGGCAAGAGGGAGCATAGACAGTTTAACCAGAGTCCACAACTATATATGGCCAAACATCTATGCTAAATCTGTCTTTCAACATTATTTACAGTGTTCTAATTCTCTACTTATGCCCTAAATCATGGAGAAGAATTATCAAAAATAATGGGATAATTAAAAATGACAAGGAGATCTCAGAGTTCTAGGAAAGATGGTGGAATACTATGGGTACAAGTACATAACACCCATATCAGTGTAAATAACCCAGAAATGACCTGAAGACTGGCAGACAGACTCTTCACAGCTAAATTTAGGGAAGAGGCCACATCAAAGAGCGTACGAAGGGCAGAGACACTGGCAGGAGCTAAAGAGACCCACAGGGACACTGCAGGAGGGAAGGACCCTGTGGATCCTGAGAGGGGAAAGAAAAAAACCTCACACCAGGCACCCCAGTCATGGGGAACCCACATGGGGAAAATGAATCCCCATAAAATTTGGCTTTGGAAGCCAGAGGGGCATAATTTGTGAGTTCTTACAGTTAGTGAGACTTGACACATGGAACTTGAAAAATCAGTGGGCTTGACTCTGGGAGAGCCTGGAGGGCATGAGGAAACTTAGTCTCTGCCCTTAAAGAGAGAGCACAACAAACAGCCCTGCTGAGATACAGCACAGAAGCAGCACTTTGAAAAACACCTGGCCACTGCAGGAAGGAGATTTATTTACTAATCTCAGAACATCTGCTGGAGGGGCAGGGATGGCGGGGAAACTTCTCTAGGAACAAAGAAGCTGGCGAGCACCATTTCTCTTCCCCAACCCCTGCCCTCAACACAACGATACCTGCAGGAACCAGCACAGTGCCAACACTCAAAGCTAACTTGCTAACACCCTGAACCCCATTTCCACATCCTCCTACAGACCTGCCCCCTCCAATATGCCCTTGGTGGGAGCCCATCCAAACCAGTGCCACAAGCCTGGCAGTGTGCAAGCAGCCCCAGCAGGTATCAGTACCACTCCAAAGTGGCTCCTGCCCTGGGGAGAGGGGAAGATAACCACACACGCCAGCCCAGTAGCAGCCCCAGCAGTGCGCTGGGAGCAAACATCTGTTCTGACCATCGGCCCTGCCCACCAAATATGCCTCTCAGGGCATAGGACAGAGAAAGTGCCTGGCAGTTCAGCGCTACTGCATCTCTGGTAAATGCCTGCTCTGACTCAAGCGCAAGGCAGCTCCAGCCCGACTCACTAACAACACAGACACCAAACTCTGCCCATGACAGGCAAAGAGCCACTGCAGATGGGTGGACTGAAGGCAACAGGTGCACACAACACACATAGGAGACAGTCCTGAAGCGCCAGGTTCTGCTGAATAGGCGACACTGCAATGCAGGGCACTACAGGACCTCTTCTCATAAGGCCACTACTTTCAAAAGCAAGTGATGTGGCTGACTTTCCTAACACAAAGAAACATACAAAGAGAGACAAAATGAGGAGACATGGGAATATGTCTCAAATGAGAGAACAGGAAAAAAATCCCAGCAAGAGATCTAAATAAAACAGAGATAAGTAATTTTCCTGATACGGAATTTAAAGTAATGGTCATAAAGATATTCATTGGACTTGAGAAAAAAGTGGAGCACTTCAGTGAGACCCTTAACAATGAGACAAGAAAGCATTAAAAAAAAAACAATCAGAGATGAAGAACTCAATAACTGAAATTAAAAAATAAAACAAATGGAAGGGCACCTGGGTGGCTCAGTTGGTTAAGTGTCTGATTTCGGCTCAGGTCATGATCTCATGGTTCATGAGTTCAAGTCCCACGTCGGGCTCTGTGCTGAGCAGAACTTGGAGCCTGCTTCAGATTCTGTCTCCCTCTTGCTCTCTGACCCACTCTTGCTCACACTCGCGCGCGCTCTCACTCTCTCTCTCTCTCTCTCGAAACTAAACATTAAAAAAATTTTTTAAATAACCAAATGGAATAAACAGCAGACTAAAGGAGGCAGAAGAATGGATCAGTGACCCAGAGAACAGAGTAATGGAAGCAATCAAACTCAAGAGAACAGAGAAAAAGATAATAAAAAAATAAATTAGGTAACACAGCAACACCATCAAGCATAATAACATTCACACTATAGGAATCTCAGAGAAAGAGAGAGAAAAGGAGACAGAAAAAGTATTTCAAAAACTAATAGCTGAAAACTTCCCATGCGGTGAAGGAGACAGAAATCCAGATCAAGGATGCACAGGGATCCTCCAACAAAATCAATCCAAGGAGGTGAACCCCAAGACACATAGTAATTAAAATGGCAAAAAGTAGTAATAAGGAGAGAATGTTAAAAGCAGCAAGAGAAAACAGTTACATACAAGGGAAACCCAATAAGGCAATTAGCTGTTTTTTCAGCAGAAAGTTTGCAGGCCGGAAGGGAGAGGCATGATGTATTCAAATGCTGAAAGGAATAAATATGCAGCCAAGAATACTCTATCCAGTAAGGCTATCATTCAGAACAGAAAACATAAAGAGTTTCCCAGACAACCAAAAGTTAAAGAAATTCATCACGATTAAACCAGTCTTACGAAAAATGTGGAAGCGGACTCTTTGAGTGGAAAGAAAAGACAAAAAGTAGAAGTAAGAAAAGCAGGAAGCACAAAAGCAGTAAAAATAAGTATACCCATAAAAATCAGGCAAGGGATTCACAAAAAAAGGATGTAAAGTAGGACACCATATACTTAAAATGTGGGGCAGGAGGAGAGAAGTAAAGAATGGGATCAAACTGAAGCTATCATTGACTTAATATAGACTGCTATGTGCATAAGATGTTATACTCAAACCTAATGGTAACCACAAATTAAAAAAAAAACAGTAATAGATATGCAAAAAAAGAGAGAAAGGAATCCAAATATATCATTAAAGAACATCAGCAAACCATGAGAGAAGGGAGAAAGAAAAGAAAGGAACAGAGAAGAACTATAAAAACAATCATAAAACAAGTAACAAATGGCAATAAGTACATACCTATCAATAGTTAATTTAATTAATTTGAGTGTAACTGGAAATTTAAACACCAATCAAAAGATAGAGGGTTAATGAAATGGATAAAAAAGCAAGACCCATCTATATGCTGCCTACAAGAGACTCATTTCACACTTAAAGACACATGCAGATTGAAAGTGAAGGGATAGAAAAGAATTTATCATGCAAATGGAAGGAAAAGAAAGCCAAAACTTTTATCAGACAAAATATACTTTAAAACAAAGACTTTGACAAGAAATGAAAAATGACACTATATAATCATAAAGGGAACAATCCATCAGGAAGATAATACAGAATACAGAAGACATTCAGATTGCCAATAGACACATGAAAAGAAACTCATCATCAACAACACTCATCATCAGGGAAGTACAAATCAAAACCATAATGAGATATCACCTCACTCCTGTCAGAATGGCTAAAATCAACAATGTAAGAAACAACAAGTCCTGAGAAGGATGTGGGGAAAGGGAAACCCTCCTGCACTGTTGGTGGGAATGCAAACAGATGCAGCCACTCTGGAAAACGGTATAGAGGTTCCTCAAAAAGTTAAAAATAGATCTACCTATGATGCAGCAATTGCACTACCAGGTATCCTGGTGTATTCTACACAAAGGATACAAAAATACTAATTCAAAGGAATACATGCACCCTGATGCTTATAGCAGCATTATTTACAATAGCCAAATTATGGAAACAACCCAAGTGTCATCAACTGATGAATGGATAATGGATAAAGAAGATGTGGTATATACATGCAATGGAATATTATTCAGGCACCTGAATAAAAGAATGAAATCTTGCCATTTGCAATGACATGGATGGAGCTAGAGAGTATAATGCCAAGTGAGATAAGTCAGTGAGAAAAACACAAATACCATAGATTTCACTCATGTGGTATTTAAGAAACAAAACAAATGAGTAAATGAAAAAAGAGACACACCAAGAAGTAGACTCTTAAATACAGAGAACAAACCAGTGGTTACCAGATGAAAAGTGGGTGGGAGGGATGGGTGAAACAGGGGAAGGGGATTAAGAGCACACTTATCATGATGAACACCGAGTATTGTGCAGAATTGTTGAATCACTATATTGTACACCTGAAACTAATATAACACTGTATGATAATTATGCCAGAATTAAAAGGAAAAAAAAAGACTAACAGGGAGATACAAAATCACAATCACAGTATAAGAGTTTAACACATTTTTATTAGAAACAAAAAATAGGAAATATATAAAACATTTGAACAATATTGGTCTCAAATATATAATATAAAAAAGTTTATTTTATAAACGTATTATATATATATATATATATATATACATATGCCTAGAAAATAGAAAAAGAGACTTTAAGTGCACAAAGAATACTATCCACAAGTAAGCTTCAATAAGCTGTAAAGAAATTATATTATATATTTTTTCAGATAATTAAGTTATAAATTACCAGTAAAATATAGTGAAACATTTATATGTGAATAGAAACTAAAAACACCTGCATAATATCTGAACCAAAGACGAAATAGCAATGGAAATTACAAAATATTTAAAGTGACTTTTCTACATTGTACATATAAAATCGTGTGTGATAATGCTAAAGTACATTACAGTATGTTTGTGGATGTAAGTGGATATATTGAAAACAAAATAAAGAAGAATTTTAAATATGCATTAAGTGCTCAACTTAAAAAAAAAACAAAAAAGAACAGTAAAGTCATCCTAAAGAAAACAGGACAAAAGAAATAATAAAAAATGGGAAATTAATAAAATGGAAAGCTGAGAAACAATAGCAGGGATAAAGAAAACAAGCTATAATCTCCAGAAATACCATTCGACAAGCAAAGAATGAGAGATGATATAAAAACAACATGAGAAAATGTTAAAGAGAACTAACAACAGATACTGGAAAGATTCTAAAATGTTAATAGGATAGACTAGGAAAAAGTTTTAGCAAATAAAATTTAAAACTTTGATGAAATGGATAACACTTAGAAAAACATAAATCACTTCAAAAACTCAAGATGAAATGGAAAACCACAATAAGGCAATGAAGTTTACAGAAATTAGATTATTAATAGTTACATTATTGTTAGAGTCCACAAAGGACCAGAGGCCCAGATGACTTTTAAGGTAACCTTAACTCCAAGGAAAAAATCATTATTGTTTTATATAAACTATTGCAGAGAACCACAAGAACAGTAACTACAAAGCAACAACCGATACTACCGAGAAACATGCAAGAAACGTATAGACCAATCTCACTTATAGATGCAAAAATACTAAATAAAATACAAATGAGTGTAATTAACCTATTAATATAATATATACCAGGAACAAGAAAAGTTTACCCCAGGGATCAAGATGGTGCAATATCAGAAAATCTGTGACACACTATAGTAATAAGGAGAACAATCATACAATCATCTAAATAAATGACAAAAATATAAATAAAATGTTAATATTACATTTTTAATAAAACATTTTAGTAAACTCAGAAGACAAGACTATTTCCTTACCTTGATAAAGAATACCTGTGAAAAAGCTAAAGCAAGTTATTATCCTTAAATATAAAACTCTAGAGCATTATTTTAAACCAGAAACAAGATAAAAGCGACTACTACCACCATTTTATTTAAAATTTTATTGGAAGTTCTAGTCACTGTGATAATTAAAAGAAGTATATGATACAAGTATTAGACAGAACGACATGACTGTCTTTATTTGCAGATGACTTAATTGCATGGAAAATCCATAGAAATGTACAAATTATTTAAAATACTGGTAAGTCAAGAAAGTTTGCTGGTTGTGAGATCAGTATTCGAAATAAATTACAGATGAATACCATAACAATAACCACTAAAAAATTATAAAAGAAAACAAGATTCCATTCAAAACAACATCAAAACCTGTAGGTGTTAGGGTTCCACCTAACAAAATATGGATGAGGAGACTTAAGTGTATGAAGTTTCAATTTCCTCCAAATTCATCCATAAGTTCAACAGCCAAAGCTCTAGGCATTTTTAAGGAGTTTGACATAGTTCTAAAATTTATTTAGAAAAGTAAAGACCCAGAAATATTTAGAACAATTCTGAAGATGAGAATTAAACAGAGGCTTGTCCTATGAGATGGAACTTTCTATATTTAATGTGGTTAAAACAGTGATGTTGTGGGCCAAGGATAGGCAAATGGACAGAGTACAGAACACAAAGATCAGAAATAGACCCCGACACATATCAAAATATAATGTGTAATATAAGTGTCATTACAAATTAGCAACAATGAATTATCCAATAAATGGTACAAGGATGATTGGTTTTCCTTATCAGAGAAAAATCAGATATGTACTCCTACCATATATAAAAATAAATTTCATGTTTAATAAATACCTAAAAGTGAAAACTAAAAATTTTAGAAGAAAAACAGGTATAAAAAAATCCTTATAAGTTTGAAATAGAGGATAATTTCTTAAATGACACTCAACGAACAAATCCCTAAAAGAAAAGACTGATGGGGCATCTGGGTGGCTCAGTTGGTTAAGCGTATGACTCTTAATTTCCACTCAGGTCATGATCTCACAGTTGGTGAGATCAAGCCCGCATCGGGCTCTGCGCTGGCAGCATAGAGCCTGCTTGGGATTTCTCTCTCTGTCTCTGTCTACCCCTCCCCCAATCATGCTCTCTCTCTTTTTCTGTCTCTCTCTCAAAATAAATAAACATTAAGAAAAAGATTGATAAATGTGACTACATAAAAATTAAAAATAAAATCATTATTTATATTCAAAGACACCATGAACACAAAGAAAAGCAAAGCACAGACTGGAATATAAAATTTGCAAATGTTCTGAGTTGTGCTTTTTAGTTTACATGAAATCAATTCATACCAAATCTGAAATTCTTTTATTTTAATGAGTAGCTGTATTTGACCAGTGGACATGACATCTCTACATGATTAATTTCCTAATTTTTCTAGTATCTAACAAACTTTTATTTCATATATACTTTTAAAAAAAACCTTAAAACCTTATTAGTTTTATGTCAAAGATATTTGTTGTCAATCTTCCACTCTTGAAAACATTTTTATAGTGTTACCCAGAATAACAACTTTCACTCCTCGAGTATTCAGTAAATGTAAATCAAATAAAATGTAATGCTATAGGCCTAGCCCTTAGGCTAACAACAATAAGTATTGTGTCAGTGACAACCTGGGAGCTCTTTGTTCTATGCCAGAATTAAGTCAAACAAAGAAAATTTTCACAGGAGTTCAGAGTGTGTTCTGTAATCTACCATCTTGAGCCGACATGTCCCCATACCCAGGCCCACTTCATCAGAAATGTACCTTTCGGTTACATTTTCTCTCCTAGCCCTACTCCTTATTTATTTGGCAGAGACAATTTTTTCCAGGCCAGTAGTAAGGATTTTTTTTTCTTTTTTAATTAGCTAGGGAATGGGGGTAGTGCTAGGAGCACAGGGAGTCTAAATTACTAGCACTGTTACATTCCCTTTTCTAGTACCATATGGTTAAAATATGCTGAAGGGAAAAGCAACATATGGTTTATCTCTTTCCCCAGAAATTTCGATTTAATAGTGACATACTTGGTAACAGTTTGAAACAGAGAGATAGCATTTGAAGAAGCCTGAGAGAAGTTGTTCTATTAAATTCCATTGACATACCAGGGCAAAAGGGGTCTCATGAAGTGCCCCCCTACTGCCATCATAGGAAAAAATACAGTGTCAGAGAAACTGGGGCATGGAGACAAGGGAATCCTTCAGTGAACTGATTTTCTAGCACCCAGTGACATTTACAAAGGAAGAGGTAAGTGAAAGGAACCATCAACCATAACACTTCTAAACTTCCACTGTGCTTCTATTACAACCTGAGTCAGTGGAGTGACTACAGTCAGTAAATGATCATAAGAATAAACTATGTTCTATTCAATTCAGAATATACTTTGCTGTATTTTTTGATTGCTTATATAATTATTATAGCACCTGTATGCTTTTTTATGCTAACACATAGTTTTAGACAAGAATAGAGAGAAAGAAATTTCTCTCTCTCTCTCTCTCTCTCTCTCTCTCTCTCTGTGTGTGTGTGTGTGTGTGTGTGTTCATTCATCTGACATTCATCTGGTTGTCTCTAGAGACAGGATCAGACAGTAGAGACCAAGCAGATTTTGAAACCAGACAGACTTAGGTTAAATACTGCTTTTTCACTTATGTATGATAACCTATCACAAGATACTTAGTGAATCTCAGTTTTCTCATCTGTAAAACAGAATTTATAATACCTGCCAGCAGTAGTAAAAAGAATTAAGGAGTGCTTAAATTAGTGAAGTATAAACAAATAATATAATAATAATGTAACATAATAAATAGTTGTCTTCTCTACTAAGATAAACTGACTATTCATGGATTATCAATGTTTCAGTATTCTTACATGTCTTTTAAATTTTTTTGAAATGCCATTATCTGAAAGAACTAAAATACCTCTACAATTACATATGTAATCTCTTGAAAGAAAATTCCTTAAAATATGATGAACTATTTTGTTCTCATTATACTTAAAATTTGTGCTCAAAATTAAAATGTATTGAAACTATAAAATTGGTTTAACCGTTTATATGAATTTTAACCTAGATGTATTCACATCTATCAACTAGAGCATATTATTACATGTCATAAAGATCTTTTGAGTCTTGTAAAATGTTGAGCATATTCTTGGCTAAAAATCTAGACTACAGAAAATACTGGGTTCCGAGTTTATCTTTCTGATGACTTAATCAAAGATCCACACACAATAGATGAGCATATAAGGTCTTCATCAAAAGATTCAAAGACTTTGTTTTAGATGAACCCGCCCTTCATTCATTCCAACAAAAGAGCCAACCAGATTTTAATTACTCCTCTATTTGGTCCCTAAGGAAACAGGCAGCTCACAAGCCAGGGGTCTTCCATCTCCATATCCTTCCATCACCCAACTGCCTTCCTCTATATAAGCCTCTTCTGAATTACCAATTCCTCCATGAAGTCAAATTTCTATACAAAAGTAGTAAACCCTTCTTGCCACCTTTTTATCTCATCGTGGAACACTTTGGAATCCTTGAAGTCATTCTTAAATAGACACATACTTTCTTGAACATATTAGTAAATTGTCTAATTATTAGAGTAACTCACCAACTAATTCAATATTTTCTGGTTATCTAGGTTATTTGCATTGATATCAATGGTATTTTTTAAAAGAAAGAGACTACCTATTAACTTGCTCATTATAAGATAAACAATGATGACACATGGAAGTTACTTAGTTCTTTTGTGTTAATAAGTAATAACTCCATAGCTGTGTTTCCTTTTCTGTTGAAGGCAATAGTATTTATAAGAATGTAGAAAAGCTATTGACCAGATATAGGGATTGCTGTGCAAAAAGGTTCCCAAGACAGCAAGATCAGTCAGGGAAGGCAGTTTCAGAAAAGGAGGAAGATTTAACTGTGGGTGCTATGAGACGGCGTATGAAAATGCTGAGGGGGGGGGCGCCTGAGTGGCTCAGTCGGTTAAGCGGCCGACTTCGGCTCAGGTCGTGATCTCACGGTCTGTGAGTTCGGGCCCCGTGTCGGGCTCTTTGCTGACAGCTCAGAGCCTGGAGCCTGCTTCGGATCTGTGTCTCCCTCTCTCTCTGCCCTCCTCCTGCTCACGCTCTGTCTCTATGTCTCAAAAATAAATAAACATTAAAATAAAAAAAATTAAAAAAAAAAAAAAGAAAATGCTGAGAGGGGATACTGGAATAAAGTAGAAGAAAGTTGTGACAGGATAACACCTTCTCCAGTGCTGTTTTACCACTACAACTTATGTAAAATTGAAATATTCAAAGGAAGTAAAAGTGATACAAATTTAGGATGGCCATATTCAAAGGAAGTAAAAGTGATACAAATTTAGGATGGCCACAAAAGACTGAAAGAAAGTTCACCCATAGGGTCAACTATAGATTTTGTTATAACTCAGAAGCCAAAGTCTTGCAAATCCTTCTTTGGTTGGTTCTGACCACTAGCAGTCTCCACCTACATACTCCAAAGATTTTACTGATTATCTTCCTAGTTGATATATTAATCTACAATCATTTGCTAATTCATTGTTACACTAGGGTCTACTTTTATTTCACGATCACAACCAAGTTTCATTTTAGAAACTTTTTATTGAAGTGCAATATTCATACAAAAGGCACATATATTATAAACATACTACTTGATGAATTTTCACAAAATAAACACACCTATGTAACCAGCACCCCAGCACTAAGAAACAGAACATTACCAACACTCCAGGAGCCCTCCTGTACATAAGGGTATCAATTATGCTGACTTTGAACAGCACTGATTAGCTTTGCCAATTTTTATACTTCATATAAATGCACTCATACAGAATGTGTTCTTTTGTGTGTCTGGCTTTTTTCATTTAATATAAAGTTTGTGAGATTCGTTTATACCGTGGCAAGTAACAGTAGGTCTTTTGTTTTCACTGCTGTATAAGCATGCTGTTGTGTGAATATACCACAATTTACCTTTCCTTTCTAACGTGGGGGGCATTTGAGTAGTTGTCACTTGGGGGCTACTATGATACTATTACTATGAACATTCTAGTGCCTATAAAATTACAATGAACTACCACATAAAATAATGTTCCTTGGGAAATAATATGTTCACATTTCAATTTAATAAATGCTTATATGTTATTTTCTATGCACTAGGCTATATTCTCAGTACTTTATAAGTTTTGTTTATTTATTTATTTATGTATTTATTTAGAGCATAAATTTAGAGAATCCTAAGCAGGCTCCACGCTCATCATGGAGCCCAATCTAGGGTTTGATCTCATGACCCTGGGATCATGATGGAGCCAAAATTAAGAGTCTGACGTTCAACTGACTGAGCCTCCCAGGCGTCTCAGTATGTATTTATTTTAAAACCCTCTTGGCCACCCTATGAGATAGATACTATTGTTATTCCAATTTAACTAATGATGAAATGGAAACACAAGATAACATAGTTAGTGAATGGCAGAAGCAGAATTTGAATCCAGGTAGCCTAGCACTATGCACTGAGATTGGCTTTTTAAAATACTTCTAATATGCACTAGTAGATACTGAATAGTTAGTTGCCTTCGTTTCCTGGCACTTGGGCAATAATGTTCGCTGTCATGGGAGGTTACAGCTCTTGTGCCCAGGGTGTCCTCGGTGAGTGAAATTCTTAGATATTTCTCAGTCATCAGGACCCTATGTGTTTCTTTCCTTGGATCCATTATACTGGCCTAACTTTTTCCCTTTCCACAGAAACTATCTGAGCTTCTAAGAAGATTCTTCTGCTCCCTGTCCACTAAGAAACACCACACAGTTTCACAATTTCTCCCTGCATTTCCATAGGCTTTGGGAAATTCTGTGCCAACACAATCGGCAGATACACACATGCTTCCTTCTCAGGCTAGCCCACCCACAACTGTTTTTCTTTCCCAGGATATCAGATAAGAAACACAGAAGTATATTCTCCCCATATTTTTAATTCTTTTATTCATATGAAAATTTATTTAGTACATACTCTGGAACCAGAAAGTACTAGGTTTGTGACAAATATAAAATGGAGTAAAAAACAATCAATGATCTTAAAAAGTATACGGTCAAGCACAAGAAATGAATAGGATTTTATTCTTTAAAGTATGGTATATGAAATACATGTGGAAGGGTGACATTTAAAAGATTTAGTACCTATCAAGGCATAAACATTGGCCAATCACAATGCATGTCATGTGCAGACAATGGCATGGCTGTGTGTAGCTTCAGAATAGCAGCCTGGCATGTCCAAGGGACAGGACTGGATAGAAGTCTGCAGCCACAACATGGAACACTTCAAATGCCAAGTGACGTGCCTTGACTTCATTCTCTAAGCCCCACAGAGCCACAGCACAGTTCTGAGCTTGGTTATGATACAATAGGGCTATGTTTAGGGACTTGTTTCTCAGTCCTTGAGTCTACTGGAGACCCAAGGCCACAGAATAAAGATTGTTCTTTCCTACTCTTGTGACTTTATTTCTCAATAACCCATGACCCAAGCAAGCACTGGCTTATAATTTTTTCGCTCACTACAGCTTTCTCAAAGAGCACAAAGACCAGATCTGGTTAGTTGTGTTTGGACATTTGGAATATTGCAGAGTTGTCATCCGTCAAGAAGCAGACAGCCAGCTGAGCTTTTAACTTGTGTGTGCCAAAGAACAACTGAAATAAAAAGCTCACAAGGGGATGTACAATATGACTGGAATTTCCCTCTGCCAGTTGGCTGCTCTGACACTTGTGCTTCTTTTCATAATGTTTCCCACTTTTGAAGCAACTAAGTAAGGAAGCAAAGGTTAAGCTGGGGGCTGGGTAAATCCCAGTGGAGTAAAATAAATGAAGGAATGTCTCAAAGAGACACTTCTTTTGAATTAAAACTCCATAAGAAGATTCCCTTTAGCACTTACTTTCTCTCAAATTTGTCCTTTTAGAACATGGTTTGCTAATTTCTCCCTCATGAACTGAGCCCTATTTCACCACCAAGGATGCATTGGCTAAACTTATCAGCTTGGCTTACAAAACAAAGCTGGAAAATCTCTGGATACACTGTCTGCAGGGAGGATGGCATGGTGCGAAGGCGAGCACTGGTCTTAGACTGCTTGGGTGTGACTTGGCTGCACGCTATGCCATAAGGTCTTAGAAGGGTTTCATATTGTTATTTCCTCATCTATAAAATGAATATAACGATAACTACCTCGTATGTGATAGTGAATTAAATGACTTTCAACATATGTAGAAAAGAACCTGACATTAGTAAGCATACACACACACACACACACACACACACACACACACAAAAGGTGAGTTGTTTCACCTGTGTCTCTTTCCATTCTTTAATATGCTTCTGTTAATGAAGCCTAACTATCTATAAGCCACAAACAACTAAAGATTCATGTATCTCTCCAAAGTACAACACTAAAACAAACAAAAACACCTAAAAAATATAGAATTGTAACAGAAAGTCAGATTTTTGCATACTTTTTCCTCTAAGATGACAGGTCTCCATTAAGACCTCTTTCTAATTTTCTGGACAAGCCAAGATGCTCTGCATACAAACTACTAACAATTCTCTAATTAAAGATATGTTAAGATCACTAAAATACCTGCTAGCTTATTGAATGAAAATATTTAATCAATATTTTTGATTACTCCTAAAGCAATAAATGTGAGGTGTCACATTGAGCTGGACAAGTAACCCTTTCTTCCTCAATGCTCTTCAAGGTCTACTTGTAAAGGTGTGTTTTGCAGGGAAAACCACCTTCCCAGAGGGGACAGCACTGGCCAATGACATACTTTACAAAAGCGTTATATATACCCATTATAAAAGAGAAGGTTGCTCAGATGCTAAGAAATGGAAAAACCCATCTATCTGGAAATCATAATTTGGATCATACCGCTGATTTTTAGAGTGACTTTCTTTTGATTATAGCACAATTTCCTTGCTTTTTGCCTCATGTTGGTCATTGGTAAGATGGGAATCATTTAAATGATTTTTTCTTACAGTGACCCTGAGGTATTTTTAAAGATTAAAAACACAATAAAACTGTGAAGTGCTTTGAGTTCCACAAAGCAATCAGGACTGGTACTAGAGAGCACATCACGCACATCGACAGATGGCACTCTTTGTTAGTTTCAGTCAGATCTGGATGACCAGCTTACTGTTGTGTTATTTTATAAGGAAGTAGGTCAGCAGAAAGCACCAAGCAGGAAAAAAAAAAAAAAAAAAAAAAAAAACCAGCATGTGTGTGATGATCAATTCTTTGAATTATTCATTCTCATCATTGATTGCTTAATTGAGTAATATAGATACAAAATTCCAAAGCGCCCTCCAGAACTCAAGATATTAAGACAACAGCAAGTCTCTCTGGCTTGGAAGCATCTATCTAAAATGTATAAAGGGTTCTGTTTTAAAAGAGAAGCTGGCTAGAAGCCCCTGATGAAGGTTTCCCTAACTAACTTCTCACCAGAATTTGTTTGAAATTAAACAAAAATATAAAAATACAATGCAAGGAGACTAAGACTCTCAAGCAAACCTGTGCCAGAATCTGGGAGGCATCTCCAGAGACGTCAAACAACTGGGCAGAGAGAGGAAGAGCCCTGAAATAGGGCACTCTGAGAAATTTATTTTATTTTACTTATTTTTTGCTTTTTTTTTTTACTTTGAGAGAGAGAGAGCACGCATGCATGCAAATGAGATAAAGAGGCAGAATGAGAGAGAGAATCCTAAGCAGGTTCCACACTCGACACAGAGCCCAATAAAGGGCTCGATCCCACAACCCTGGGATCATGAATTGAGCCGAAATCAAGAATTGAACACTCAACAAACTGAGCCACCCAGGCGCCCTGACACACTGGGGATTTCAGTTTTTCATGCACTACAACTTCAGATGGGCAGAAAATCAGGAATTGAGGTTTGGGAACAAGTCTCCTTCATAAGCTGATAGAACTGTCAACTACAACATATAATAAGAATTGTGCTAAGAGCTGGCATATGAGCCTAACAATGGAAAAATGGTAGTGCTAAGATCAACTGGCATACCACATGCGTAGAAAAATAAGGTTATCTATTTAAGTGTCTATCTGTTTAAAGGAGTACAGATAGAAACCCCAAAGCCCACAATAAATTGAAAATGGTATAATTGAGGAAAAGGGAAAAGAAACATAATTCTCAATTTCTATACTAAAAAGTATACCTTCCAAAGTTACTTTACTCACTTTAGAAAGATTTTGTCATCTTTTGTAAGATGAAAGAAAACATTTACTCTCTGAAAGAGAAGCCAAAAGTTATTCAGAGAATGAAAGAAAAAAAAGTATGATAAGATTATAAGAGGCATGACTAATATGCAAAAGAATTAAAACAACTAAAAATGCAACTGTAACTCAGAAATTTCTCCATAGATATGTACCTAACCCTAAAGAAATTCTTTTATCTCTTATACCTGTACCAGGAGTTACAGAACAAACTACTGAAGTAGATGTGAACATAAAAGAATATCATCGCTAAAAGACTTGAGTGTTAAAATCAAAAGTGTTCACCATATTCAAGGCAAAAATTCGTTAAACAGGAAAATGAAATAGAATTACATTGAGTTATGTTCTGAGGGAAAAAAACTTTAAATTCAATAATTAGGAAAGTTTATTTTAAGCATTCAGGAAGGAAAAGAATTAATGACTTCTAATAAAATTGAACTACATGCTATTTATAAGACTTTATTTTCCACAAACAAAATTATGTAAGCCCATGCATCAACATCTCTTAAGGGAAAATTTTTGAGGTTAGAAGTTGCAAGAATTATGTTCCCAGAGAATTTGACCTTTGGGTATGAAGGAAACAGGTATCCTCAGGTTTGCAGGACCTCAGAAAATGAACTATCCATGTGTGGTTCTCGAAAAGGTTAAAGTTATATTCCTACTGGCCAAGAGATGAATCCTAATGAAGACCTCAGGCGGAGGAAGTCATGATATACATCAAACCAGTTCAACAGAAAGGTAACCTCAAGAACTATTGCTAATATTGTTACAAAACAGAGAGCAAACATATCAAGTAAAATATGAATTTAATAATTATATGGATTGAAACTTGTAGATTTTGATAAGGGAAACAAATGTGAGGAAAAGACAAAGCAGAAAAGGAAATCGAACTAAATTCATCATTTGGTATGAAGAGAGTCAAAATCTACCTTTTATTTTATAATCCTGATCATTAAAAATATGAATTAGTAAATATAATTTTGAAAAATCCAAAATAATTCTTTATGCAACTAAAAAACAAATATTAGAAATGTGCAAAAACTTAGGACATAAGCAATGTTACCAGAAAATTGAAGAAAGTCACAAATCAAGATAAAAGAAACGTGAGTAAACATTTTACTTATAATAGTAATTTGAATGATTGATAGAAGGTAGAATGATGATTGTCTTAATAGAAGGCAAAAAATTTCAAATCCAGTTTAAAAACACTGAACTTCATGATATTTATAAGAAAGACTCTAAAACAAACAGATATCGACAAGTTGAAAATAAATAATGGGCAAGTAAGCATCAGGCACTCACAAAAGAAAACAGGAAATACTAATTTCAAAAAGGCCAAAAGATATTAATGGTGGCCCAAGGGGTACCATTCATATTTATAAAGATATGTAACACAAGTAAAACAATAGTCATTCAACTTTACAAGCAGAGTAAGATCATGTCACTATACATAAAGCAAGGGTGTTAGAAATAATAGAAATGTGAAAAGGAAAGCATTTTCTTATGTGAGACTTTAACATATCCTTCTTAGCCCCTGATAAACATATACTGGATAAATATGTATAATTAGTAAGTTTGAATCTATTTACATGTTGACTTTTCTATCCAAAGAACAGAAAAACATATAGATACATGGAGACTATTTTTAAGATTAATATAACTTTTCATAAAAATTCAACAAATATTGTCACAAAGAAAATGTTCAAAAGTGATCCAAATCAGAAATTACGGGGCCTACATTCTCAGGCTACAGTGCAAAAAAAGTTGTTTTTTTTTAAGTTTAATTAAAAATCTAAACACTTTCGGGGTGCCTGCATGGCTTAGATGGTTAAGCATTTGACTCTCTCTTCATTTCAGCTCAGGTCATGATCTCACAGTTTTTGAGTTTGAGCTCCATGTTGGGCTCTGTGTTGACAAGGTGGAGTCTGTTTGGGATTCTCCCTCTTCCTCTCTCTGCCCCTCCCAGCTCATTCTCTCTCTCTCAAAATAAATAAATAAACTAAAAAAAATAATAAATAAACACTCAAAGACTTTGGAAGTTATAAATGCCTTCCTAAATTACGAGCTAGGAGAAATAAAAATAAAAGTAAAATCACAAACCTGTTTTAAAATAATGAAAACAGGACTATGACTTAGCAAACTGTACAGAATGTGTGCAAGTATAGACATGTGGCCCGAACTAATTTTTACTCCAATTAAAAACATAATTTAAAAAATAAAACTGAATGTAACTTCAAGAAGTTCAAACGGAACAAAGAATCTGAACAAAATAAGAAAATAGTAAAAATAAATATAAACATTAACTCCCAAGAAAAGAGAAAAACAGTAAAATTGGCAAATAAACTATAATACTGAATTCACAAAGAAGAACAGAGGAGTGATATCACCAAGAAGCAACACAGATTGTTTCTGATTTTGTTTCTGATAACTAACAACTATTCAAGAACAAAATACTACTGAGGGAATCCTAGAACGTGAGAGTAAGGCAGACACACTCCCTGCATCACAGAGACCTAGACAGATGGCATTAGAAGGGTAAAAGTAGACCTACACATTGACCACATTGCCCCACACCCAGGCCAGCATAGCACCCTGCAGAGAGGTCTCCCCGAGCCTCCAGGTCCTCCAGAAGGAAAAGAGAACCCAGGTAAGGGGGGTTATCCAGTCCTCCGCAGCACTGTGGGTAGATTTGTGGGAACTCCTACTCTGATCTTGCACCATGGGAATTGCAGGGGAATCTGCACAGCTCAGCCACTGAGAATATGACTGTGATGGAGAACAGAGAAGGGCTAACAACAACCAGAACCTGGATCTGGACAGACTGAGTTTATTCCTGCAGTGACAAGTAGTAATCCCAACCAGCACTTTTGCTCATCTGCCCGCCAAGTCAAGGGGCACAGTCTGGACCAGGGAACTTGATGGGTACAGATCTGCTTGATTCAGGTCCTCAAATGAGGAGTTTTGCCAGCCCTAGGGCCTGGTTTGCCCCTGCCCAGGCAGGGAGCTGAATCCCAGCCCCACTCACTGTGGAATGTACCTTCTGGCTTCATCTGACCAGAATGGCCAGAGACAACTCTTGGAAGCTGTGTGGTCAGTGGCATTCAAGCTGAGAGGCAGGCAGGCAGATCAGAGTTTGCAAAACAAAGCCAGTGGCCCTGTTAGAGTCAGGGCACCTGGGAAGCAGGTTGGCTTGAGTTAAGACAATAAATAAAAAGCTTTACCAGCTTTAGAGATGCTTCTTCCACTGAGCCTGGACAGGAATCTAATTTGTAACCGCACTTATCGCTGAATACAGCCGTCAGCTTCTCTGACCAGGGAACATAACCAGAACACATGGAAAGCTGCATATCCCATTCGACATATAATGGCACTTGAATAGGAACCACAGCCAAAGGCTTCCCCTGCCTGCAGAGAAAAACTGGTGGCCTCACTTGGCCAGGTAATTTAGTTCACACTCTGGACTGATTCAGGTCCCCAGACAATGAGCAGTATAGGCCCTGCATCCCATCCTGCTGCCTTGCCAGGGCAAAAAAACTAATTCGTCACCCCATCTACTACTGAATATAGTACTCAGTCCTAAACATTTAGCAAGCCTGACCAGAGAATCTAGGTAAACACAGATCCTACCCTGCAGCTTCATTTGGGTAGGGAAACAAGCCAACAGTTCTATCCAGCTGTTTTCAGCTAGTGGCAACCCTCCCTATCCCTGTCCTCAGAGTTTGAACAATTGCCTCACCCCAAAATAGGCCATAATAGCAGGCCCCGCCTACCCAAGGACATCATCCTCACACACCAGAAACCCAAATTAAACGGACTGGCAAAGAATTTTCTGGCCAAAGCAAACCTGTGAAGTCTAGAAAAGGACCCTGATTATTCAAATGCACAGATACTAACATAATGAATCAAAGATCACAAAAAATTAGATAACTATGACAACACAAAAGAAATTAATATAGCTCCAATAACTTACCATAAAGAAATGGAGATCTAGGAGTGTCAAAACAAGAATTCAGAATAATCCTCTTAAGGACACTTAGTGAACTTCGAGAAAACATATACAGACGACTGAACAAAATTAGGAAAATGGGGCATGAACAAAATGAGTTCAAGCAGGAAATGGAAAGCAAAAAAAGAAAAAGAAAACCCACCCCAAATAGGAATAGAAGTCTTAGAGCTAAAAACTACACCAACCAAACTGAGGAGCTCAATAGAGAACTTCAAAGGTAGAATCAACCATGCAGAGAAAGAATCAGCAACCTGTAGGATAGGACATTGGAAATTATCCAAAGAAGAAAAAAAAAATGAAAATGAATAAAGAAGCCTACAGGAATTATGGGACACGTGAGAATAATTAATTACGGGAATTCTACAAGGAGAATGAAAGAGAAAAGGACAAAAAGTATATTTTAGAGCAAAAATGGCTGAAAACTTCCCTAACCTGGGGAGGAAAATGTACATCCAGATTCATGAGGCCCGAAGGATCCCCAAAAATTGAACCTAAATAGGGTTACACCAAGACAGATTACAATTAAATTACAAATGTCAGAAACAAAGAAGCAGTAAGAGAAAATAGAGGATTTATATACAAAGGAACCGTTCATAAAGCTATAGGTGAATTTCTCAACAAAAACTTTTCAGGGCAGGAGAGAATGAGATGACATATTCAAAATATTGAAAGAAAATAACTGTCAGCCAAGAATTCTATAATCATTGAAACTGTCCTTCAGAAACAAAGGAGGAATGGGGCACCTAGGTAGCTCAGTTTTCGGTTCAGGTCATGATCTCAAAAATTGTAGGTTCAGGCCCCACGTTGGGCTTTCTGTTGACAGCTCAGAGCCTGGAGCCTGCTTAGGATTCTATGTCTCCCTCTCTCTCCGCCCCTCCCTCTGCTTACACTCTCTCTCTCTCTCTCTCTCTCTCAGGAAATGAAAAACATTTAAAAAAGAAAAAAAGAAAAAAGAAACAAAAGGAGGAATAAAGACTTACCTAAACAAAAGCTGAGAGTTCATTACCACCAGACCTGCCTTAAAAGAAATGTTAAAGGACATTCTTTGAGACTAAGAACAAACTGAGGGGTGAGGGCGGTGGGGAGGGGGTAGAGTGGGTGACAGGCACAGAGGAGGGCACTTGTTGGGATGAGCACTGAGTGTTGTATGGAAACCAATTTGACAATAAAGTATTTAAAAAAAAAAAAAGATTTGGTGGATAAATAAATGAAAGTTGACCATAACATATGATTAAATGAAACAGAGCAAATTACAAAAAAAAAAAGGACATTCTTTGAGTGGAAGTAAAATAATACTAATTAACATCATAAAAACATAAAAGGTAGTGATATCTCACTGGTAATGGTAAATACACAGTCATAATTAGATTCTACAATATGGTACAGTGGTGTATAATTCACTTATGACACTAGTTTAAAAGTAAAAAGGAAAACTAACATAATAGAAATTACCATAACTACAATAATCTGTTATTACACAATTTAAAACATCTGTAAACTGTAAACTATTACATCAATAAACTACAATGTGAGGGAGAAGAGAAGTAAAACTAGAGTTTAGGAATTCTACCAAAATTTTAGCTTCGAGAGAAAAAAGGAACAAATTTCTAAGGAAAGAAAGAACAAATTTTCTTTTCTAAGGAAAGAAAGAACAAATTTTCTTTTCTAAGGAAAGAAAGAACAAAGTTATACCTTAGAGAGAAAGAAGAACAAAGCAGGAGTCTTCGCACTTTCTCAATCAATACTATAAAGCTATAGTCATCAGAACAGTACGGTACTGGCATAAAAACAGACAAATAGACCAATACAGAACAGAATCAAGAGCCCAGAAATAAACACAAGCATATATAGTCAAATAACATATGACAAAATAGCCAAGAATACTCAATAGTGAAAAGTCTTTTCAATAAATGCTGCTGGGACAACTGGATATTTGCATGTAAAAAAATGGAACTGGACCCAAATCTTACACCATTTACAAAAATCAACTCAAAATGGATTAAAGACTTAATTGTAAGACTGAAACCATAGAACTCCTGGAAGAAAATATAGGAATAAAGCTCCTTAACATGGATCTCGGTAATGAGATTTTTAACTGTGCCATCTAAAGCACAAACAACAAAACAAAAAATAAACAAATGGGACTACGTCACACTAGAAAGCTTCTGCACAGCAAAAGAAATCATCAAAAACTGAAAAGAAAACCTATGAAATGATAAAATGTATTTGCAAACCATATAGAGGTTAATATTAAAAATATATAAAGAACTTATACAACTCAATAGCAAAAAAACCCAAATAACCCAATTTAAGAAATCGGCAAAGGATCTGAATAGATATTTCTCCAAAGAAGATATACAAAAGGCCAATAGGTACATGAAAGGACGTTCAACATCACGAGCCATTAGGAAAATGCAAATTAAAACCACAATGAGATATTACCTCCTTCCTATCAGAATGGACATGATCAAAAAGACAGGAAATAACGAATGCTGGGGAGGATTTGGAGAAAAGGGAACCCTTGCGTCCTGTTGGTGGGATTGTAAGTTGGTACAGCCACTATCGAAAACAGGATGAAGGAGCCTCAAAAAATTAAAAATAGAACTACCATATGATCCAGTAGTTTCACTGCTGGGGATATATCCAAAGAAAACGAAAACGGTAACTCAAAAAGATATACGCACCCCCATGTTCATTAGCAGCATTATTTGCAATAGACAAGATGTAGAAACAATCTAAGTGTCCATCAATGAACGAATAAAGAAGCTGTAAGTTGTAATTAAATATATAATATAATATGACATGATGCAATGTTATATTATACAATAATATATTATATTATAAAAATGTGTTATATATAGATATTTTTCAGCCATAAAAATGAGAAATCTTACCATTGGTAACAACATGGATGGACCCTGAATGCCTATGCTAAATGAAATAAGTCAGACAGAGAAAGACAAATACTGTACCATCTCACTTATATGTAGAATCTAAAACAAACAAACTCACAGAAAAAGAGATCAGACTTGTGGTTACCAGAGGCAGAGGGTAGGGGAAAGTGGTCAAAAGGTACAGAGTTTCAATTATAAGATAAATAAGTACTAGAGACTTAATGTACAACATGATGACTATAGCTACCACTACTAGATGATATATAGGAAAGTAGTTAAGAAAGTAAAGCATAAAAGTTCTCATCGCAAGGTAAAAAAAAATCTTTCTTTTTTTTTATTGTATCTATATGAGAAGATGGATGTTAGCTGAAATCTACTGTGGTAATCATTTCATAAAACATGTAAATCAAACCATGGTGCTACAGGCTTTTTCTTTATAGTTTATTTATTTTGAGAGAGAGAGCGAGAACAAGCAGGGAAGGGGTAGAGAGAGAAGGAGAAAGAGAGAATCCTAAGCAGGCTCCACACTGCTGGCACAGAGCCTGATGTGGGGCTAGAACCCATGAATCGTGAGATCATGACCTGAGCCAAAACTAAAAGTCAAAACCAAGAGTCGGACACTTAACCAACTGAACCACCCTGGCACCTTGATGCTATAGGCTTTAAACTTACACAGGGACAAACCTGACATACTCATATGTCAATTATTTCTCAGTAAAATAGAAAAAAGGATATAGATATATATATATATACATATATATGTGTATATATATATGCGTGTGTGTGTGTGTATAAAAGAAAAATAATCCAAAAGTGCTAGCAAACCTAATCAAGAAAGAAGAGTAAACTAATAAAATTAGAAGAAATAACATATAATCTTAAAAGGAATTAATAAGATTCATAGATGATTTTAAATATGATTTTAAAAGTATCAGCATAAATAAGTTAGCTTAATAAATTTGAAAATCTTAATAATAAGGATTCAAACATAATGAAAGAAAAACGTGTGGACCAAGATTTAAAAGACCAATATCAACTGAAGAATTGAAATTGAACAAGTTTTAAATAACTATCTTCAAGAAAGCTGTAGAGTTTATTTGGTTTTTATCACTGTACACTTTTCAACTTCAGAAATAAATCATTCCAGTGATATATACTCTCCTTGTGCATGGAAAAGATATGAAAAAATGTTCTAACTCACTTTATTTTTTTTTCGTTTTTGTTAATGTTTATTTATTTTTGAGAAAGAGAGAGAGAGAGAGTGTGAGCAGGCAAAGGGGAGAGAGAGAGAGGGAGACACAGAATCCAAAGCAGGCTCCAGGCTCTGAGCTATCAGCACAGAGCCCAACACAGGGCTCAAACCCATGAACCATGAGATCATGACCTGAGCTGAAGTCTGATGCTTAACCAACTGAGCCAGCCAGGTGCTCCTGTTCTAACTCACTTTAAAAACCAGGTGACACTCATAGTAAAACCTAAAAATGCTAAGCATACATCAAAGTTTGAATTACAAATTAGAATATTCAATTCAGATTATATTAAAATAATAATTTACTCTGAGTAATTAAAAATCATCCTAAGAATTCAAGTATATAATTCCTAATGAAGAAAAATCACACCAATAGACTGCAAAATAAATACAGAAATGTTTCAACAGATCTGGAAAATAATTTGATAAAATTTAATGACCCTCTCTGGGGTTCATTAAACTTGCTTAATAAGCTCAGAATAAAATGATAATTCATTGGCATAATAAGGAATATTTATATTTAACATACAATGAACATCATATTTTATAACAATACCCTGGCAAATCATAAACCATTCAAGATTATCTCTTATAACCACTACAATTTCCACCTGCTCTAGAAGTAACAGCCAAAACAAAGAAAAAAACCCTCAGAAACATAAGGTTTATTTGTTAATTTAAAGACAAACTGGGGACAGATACAATTATTTATAGATAATATGATTTTTTTACCTAAGTAATCTAAAGGAATCAACTGAATAAAAAGTATTTATATAATAACATACTTCAGTAACCAAAGTACTAAAGTAATCAAGTACAAAATAAATATATAAAAATCAATCAGATTTCTGACATTAATAATATATAACCAAAATATAATGAAAAATATCTCGTTCTAACCAAGTATCATAATAAACATTTCCAAGAGCAATCTTTATTTTAACGTTTATTTATTGAGAGAGAGACAGCATGTGTGCGTGAGCCGGTGAGGGGCAGAGAGAGGGAGATAGAGAATCCCCAGCAGGCTCTGCACTGACAGGGCAATGTCTGACACGGGGCTCAATCCCACCAACCGGGATAATATGACCTGAGCTGAAATCAAGAGTTGGATGCCCAACCAACTGAGCCACCCAGGTGCCCCCCTTAAGTAATCCTTAAGAATTGTGTGGGACCTACACAATGAAAATAATGAGAGGTTGTAAGAAGAATATAAAGACTTTCATGAATAAAAGGACAAACCTTCAGGCTGAATGAGGAGAAAATAGGTTCAATTAATCCATCAAAATTCTAATGTGCATTCTTGGAGTACTAGTGTAATGCTAAAATATCTTTTCAAAGCAATTCCCAAAGTTTATCAGGAATAACTAGGTAAAACTAAAAAGATTTTAAAAATTACTGGGGAAAGCTTGTCTCAACAGAATGGATCGGGATGTGAAAATAGATATAACAAAGGAATAAAGTAGAGAGACAATAAGCCACCTACTCTAGTAGATTAAAAAGACAACACAATGACAAGAATTAAAAAGCTCTGCGTGAGTTTAAGATGACATTGTAAGTTACTGCAGACGTAAAAGAAAATTCATTAATGATGTGAGACAATTATTAAACAAATGGAAATAAAATTAAGTTCGTTCCTCACTTTCTACCATAAGACAAACTGTAAAATGATTAAAATATTCTAATGCTTGTTGGGATGAACACTGGGTGTTGTATGGAAACCAATTTGACAATAAATTATATTTAAAAAATATATAAAATAAAATATTCAAATGCTAAGAGGCACCTAGGTCGCTCAGTCAGTTAAGCCTCTGATTTTGACTCAGGTCATGATCTCTTGGCTCCTGAATTCGAGTCCTGTGTTAGGCTCTGTGCTGACAGCTTAGAGCCTGGAGCTTGCTTTGGATTCTGTGTTTTTCCTCTCTCTCTCTCTCTGCCTTCTCCCTGCTCACACTCTGTCTCTCTCTCTCAAAAATAAACATTAAATTTTTTTTAAATATTCTAATGTTAAAAACTGAAAACACACACACTCTCCTAGAAGAAAATAAGGAAAATAAGGGCACTTTTCAGACCTCAGGATGGGAAAATGCTTTTTAACTATAAAAGCGCTGAAAGAAATCATGCAAGTAGTAGTATAAATTCGACTATAGAGAATAAAATTGAAATTTCCCTACAATAAGAGCATCAAAAACTGAAATGAAGCATTCATCATCATGAAAAAGTAAATATAATTTAAAAAGCACACAATTGGGAAAAATATTTGATGTAGGTTTATGACCAAAAAAGTTTCATACAGCTAATATATAAAGACCTTATGTAAATCTTAAAATGACAATAGAAAAATGGCAAAGAATATGAAGTATTTACATCAGGAAAGAAGAAAAGAAAGATGGAAGGAGAAAGGGAAAGAGGGGAGGGAGGAATAAAGGGAGAGAAGGAGGGAGGTAAGGAAGCTAAGAAAAAGAGACAAACTAAACATGAAGGAAAAAATCAAATTACTCAATTCCAGGTATTTTTGTTTTAAAAGGTACCTTTTTCACTTATAAAATTAGCTAAACTAAATTCTAAAGCCCAGTATTGTTGAATGTGATTTTAGAAATTGGAAAAACTTTTCTGGAAAGTAAGTTTGATGCTCTATATCAAGAATTAATGCCCTTAGGCATTAAAAAGGGCACATGTTGGGATGAACACTGGGTGTTATATGTAAACCAATTTGAAAATAAACTATTATAAAATTTAAAAAAAAAAAGAATTAATGCCCTTAGATTGAATAGCTCTAGTTTTAGTCATTCATCTTATGGAAATAATTAGGGAACATTTGAGAGCAGGAACACTCATTGTCACATTATACCCATATTAGTTGAATTTATCATTAATCACCAGAGATATTACAAAACATCCAACATTAGTTGTGAGGGTATCACAAGTAATTTGTTACTATTAATAGTATAAGTACCAAACTAAACATTATTTAATAAATTAGAATATAGTCAAGGTTATCTCTGTAATATCACTCTTACTCTTATTACAATATAGTTTGAATGGGAAGAAAAGGAACAGAGCAGTGGCAAATGCCGAGGGAAATCTGCATAAACTAAAGCCTTTTTTAAAATGTTTGTTTATTTGAGGGGAGAGGGTAGAAGAGAGGAGAGAGAGAATCCAGAGCAGGCTCCATGCTGCCAGAGCAGAGCCTGACATGGGGCTCAATCCCACAAATCATGAGATCATGACCTGAGCCAAAATCAAGAGTCAGAGGCTCAACCGACTGAGACACCCAGAGTGTACATGAGAACTAATTGGCTTGTGAACAACATATGTCTGTGTGGGTTACAGAGGACAAAACACTCAGAACCACTTATAGAACTGAGTTAGGTGCAGCCATTTAAGATACACTAAATACAGATATTATAAACTTTGTTTTGGAAGAAGTTTGGTAAGATGGGTAAATGTTCACTGTATGTTGGAGGCAGAAGGGAGGGTTGGGCAGGCAGTGACATCTGTTTTAATGAAAGAGCTGGGAGGAAGCTGACCTGTGTTAGGAGTGGTGGTTTCTGGGAGTAATTTTTCTTTTTAATGCTTCCTTGAATTTTCCAAATATCAAGTTATATATATTTATTATATATATAATATATATTTATTATATATATAATTTTCCAAATATTAAAAACCAAACATTATTTAATGGCTAGAAAGAAATTATTGTAAAATTATAAACAGGTACAAAGTTATCTTGTAATCCTTTTATCCTCCTGCTCTGTACACCAATTAAAAATATGTAATAATAAATATTCACAGAAAAGAATTTATGCCTTTCTGATTAGCCTCACAGAATCAATTCTATCATATACTGACATAAAAGACTCTGACAGCACAGGGTAACTTGATCCTCCGCATGTCTTCAGCTAACCTGCTGAAGACAATTTTGTAACTCTTTAAACATTACACACTTAATTAAAAACTAAAACAAAATGTAATCATGACATATCATTTTATCGTTCATGAAAATGTATCCTGTTCTTTGAGTAAAGGTGTAATAAAGACCAGATGGGTATACTTTAGTTAACAGTGTTCATTCTTCTTTACAGGGAAGCAAGTTAATGCCCTCTCTAGGGAGAAAAATAAAAAAACATGCAGTGACCTTCACTGAACTCCATGCACTAGCCAACTGAAAGCATATCTTTTTTAATGCCCTGAAAAACATGCTTCAGGGTTATAGGGTTAACACAATACAAAATGCTGCCAAACTTCCTGTTATTGCTGTTGTTGTTGTTTTCTTAACCCAGGAATCTTCCTATGAGAATACAAGTTTCACGCTGGGGTGATAGAGAGGACGGCTTCTGTCCTGTATCCATGCATCTTGTCCCAGAACTGCCTTTCTAATAACTCACGATTCTGAAGGGCACATAAAACATCGTTAAGTGCATTTTGTTTTCACTTATTTCTTGGGAGAACGGCATCATTATTAATGTATGTTCTTGACATATCATTGGATTCACATTCCCAGCCATTTTGAATTACCACCTAAAATAGTCTTTTGAGGAATACTAAAAAAAAAAAAAGAAAAAAAAAAAAAGGCATTCTCAACTAAGTTTGAGAATGTGCTGAAGCACAGTTGTTTCCTATGAGTAGTACTATTCTAATTCTGCTTTCCCAAACACTATGAATAGTGAATAGCTACCCCAGGTTTCTCAATTTTTAAAAATTATTTTATAACACAGGAGTGTATACAGTGTATCTAAAAATAGAGTGTATCTCTATTTTTTTTACTTTTGGGGGAGGGAAATATCACTTCTGTTTTTTCATTGCTTCAAAGACAACATATAAGGATTGATTTCTCTAAGTTTCCAGGTTGATGGTAGCATTTTGTTTATTGGTACATAAAAAGGGGTCTAAAACAGGGTTTCTCGGCCTATGCACTACTGACATTTTTGGCCAAATAACTCTGTGTAGGGGAGGGTTGTCCTGTACATTGTAGCATGTTTAACAGCATCTCTAGCCTCTACAACTAGATTCCAATAGTAACCCCCTCTGCCCCACCACCTTTGTGACAACCATAAACGTCTCCAGATACTGCCCAAAGTCCCCCGGGAAGCAAAACCTTCCCTGGTCAAGCACTCTGGTCTAAGTCATTGCACTCACAGAGAGCCACATGAGTGCTACCTGTCTTCTTTACATACTCGAAGACTTCAAAAAGTGAAATTCCTGTCTTTCAGATGTTGGGACTACTTGCTACTCTATTACTCTCCCGGTTCTTAAATAGTCTACCTCAGGTAAACTAATAAGCAACTAAACAACTAAGACTTCCCTTCAAAAATAAAAAAAAGCAGCTGACAAAAAATCCTAGAATTTAGATTTTAGAGGTATCTGTCACATTGAAAATTCATTTCACTTCTCTTAATATTATTTCCTTGTTTTTATTTGGTTGTAAAAGTCACCTAAATTATTTTATTATGATGAATACTCAAACTTTTGGTTCAAAAGTCCAAGTAAAGGGATTTTCAGTAAGAAGCAGATAATAATATTCATATAATGCATATACTTTATTCATAAACTTTATTACTAATGTAGCAATAGAGAATTGAGAATTTCTTTTTTATTACTTTAACATATTTATTGGAAAAATTATCAGAAAATACAGAAGAGTATGTGGATTACCACAATTCTAACACACCAAGATAACCACATTTAGGTGTTGATATTTCTAGATGTTATTCTATTCATATAAATATATCCTATACTATATCCTAACAAATCACAATTTATACTCCACTCTATGTGAATTAAACATAACATTTACTAGACATTAAGGACAAAATTTGCAATGATAAATATACTTTGCTTTCTCAAATAACTATTTTTTACAGCACTAAAGCACACCATGTTGGGTTATCTACTTTCAGCTATAATCTCCACATGCTATGATTTTTCTGTTTCTCTAACCCATAAACTTCAGCGGTAATAAGAGAGAAGGGAACCCTCAGGTACAATTAGGGCTTTTTTTTTTTTTTACCTTTTTTCATTCTATTCTATATATCATCTAAATACAGATGTCTAAAGTCCTAATTTTTCTGAGGATTCTAGGGGAAAGAAGAGAGGGTCTTATATTTTCATGGTCACCTCTTATTTTCCTCTGTTACGTATGGATCCACTGAAACAAACAAACAAATAACTACAACCAAAAAAAGAAAAATCCCTCACACGAGGCCATTTATGTGTTTAGAAAGTCATTGAACATTTTCCCTGAACCTTAAGAAATCCTCTTCATTCTGTCTCCACATTCAGGAAATCAGGAACTGTTTCACATCCTTTGTAGCTCCCAACTCATACCACCTGCCTGATTTTCCGTGCCTCTGGACGAATGCCTCCGGACATTCTCTCTGTTTTCTACAGAGCTCTTTACCCCCTGCCTTGGTTGCCTGCACCCCTTCTAGGTCAGTGGACAGCCTTGGGAGAGTTGACGAAAACAAATTCTTGATTATCTTTAAGATTTCCAGTCAGAAGAATCCTGGTAACCAATTAATTTAACTCCTCGACACAAAAAAGAAATTGAGGAAGCCACACGAATATTCTAATTTAAATGTATGGACAACAGTTAAAAGCGTGGATCCAAGTAGTGGAGTAAGCACCTGTAAATAATTAGGAGACCTGAGGCCTGGGACCCTGAGACCAGCGACCTAACCTTATGTAACTGGGTAACGGAGGACTCATCTCAATCACTGTGACTCCTGTCTATTCTCTTTAAAATAAGTATATAACCTATGCTAATAAGAACATTGGTGACCCACATAATGTTCCACAAAGCATGTTCAAACAAAATGGCTGTTTCTGCCCTCAAAACAATACAGCAAGAGAGATACAGCATCTATAATTATTATCATCCTCATTTATAGACCCAGAGGAATTGGTGGCCTGGTTGAATCCCATTGAAGTAGCAGAGCTCAAAATTATCTTTGAATCCAAATACTATACCAAGTGCCTTCTCTCTATCTGGAAGGAAAGTTATGAAGATATAATGACATTACATGTATAAAGGTTCTTTCCAAATGAAAAAAAAAAGTTAATGAAAACCCAACATTTATTGCTGTATTTATTTTCAGATAACTTTGGTAAGATGCAACCACATAAGAATGAGAAGTCAGGTATTTTCTACATTCTCTCCAAATGGCACAGTACATTATAGAATAAAGCTTAACATCTTAGGATTAAAACATTATAATACGATGGTAGTTTTTACTTTCATGAGGATTCTTTAATTTTTCTGTACCTGCTTTTAAGATTTATTCTGCTTATCAACTGGCAGGTGATCTAAACATTTATTCAGCCTAGTCTCTTGTGACTAGCAGTGTGTCTGCTTGTCCATGCACATGCGCGTGTACACACGCATACACACGCGCGCGCGCGCGCGCACACACACACACACACACCCATTTCTTCCTCCATGGTTTCTGGTAGTGATTTTTTCCCTTGCCTTTGACTATTTACAAAACAGATTGCAAGTCCAGCAGATTCATTTCCCAAGATGAACTGATTCTAAGAGACTCCCAGGAGCATTTCACAGTGGCCCCAATATTCTCCTTCACCGGCACAGAAAATTAACAATGTACTGTATCTGAAAAATTTGAAGCCCACAAAGCTCAAAAATGTCAATTCCTCAGATATTCTATGTTCTAGATTTCTAACTCCTTTTGCAACTTTCCACAGGATCTTTTCCATAATTTTCATTCATTCCTCAAGCTTATGACGCTCACAATCGAACACATTTTCTATTGAGTTTTCCTGAGTGCTTAGTCAAACGGTTTCAAATGATACAATTACTTCATCAAAAAACAAACAGGCATTTAACAGACACCCTCTCCGTACTCAATCTGTACTAGAATTTATGGGATCAAAAGGCACAGTTGTTCTCAAGCACAAAAAAGAGAATCCACTACATTAGGAATTGCACTTGAAGGAAATAAAATAACTTCACCATATATACATTATATTAGCTTTCTTAAAACTACACATATATTCCTGGGGTACCTGAGTAGCTCCCAGTCAAGTAAGTGTCTGACTCTTGGTTTCTGCTCAGGTCATGATCTTATGGTACTGAGTTCGAGCCCTACATTGGGCTCCTCACTGACAGTACGTACCACATATATTCCTGATTAATATTTGCATTTCAGTACACTGGGATCCTAAACAACATTTTATCCTACTCTAATTACCTTATTTTTGTGGTTTCCCGACATATATTGATACCCTCCATTTCTTTTTTAATAAATTTCATGCTATGACTTTTTTGCAATATTGAAAAATTTCATAAAAACAATATTCACGTTTGGTTTAAAAAAAATTAAGACAACAATCCTCCTCACACCCAACTGCAATACTCTCAAAAAGGAAAAGTCTTTTGACCATGTTTACATTTTGGAGACAAAAAAACTTAATTGAAAAAATATAAAATGTAAGTAATAAAATAACATATATTTCTATACTTATGTGTCTCTTCATGTGCTTGATTCTCATCTATGTAAAATGATGTAGTACTTTTCTCAGCATTTCTGTAATTTTGATAATCACATTATTATTTTAAGTGTTGTTGGAAATCTTTACTTAGAGATTTTAGTCAGTTTCTTGGCACTACTCTAATGGAATAAGGCTGTTTATGCCTCTATTTACGCCCTCTACTTTTGCTTCCTTCTTTCATCTTCTACCTCTGTCAGTTAACTACCCACCTACTTTTACTTTGTCGAGGTTGTAAAGTGAACTGTTAAGTATTTGAGCTAATTTAAAAAAATGTTCTTTTATTTAAGCCAGGCTGAATTGAGCTTTCTATCACAACAGAAACCCTCTTAAATTTACTGAGCACCCCTACCTGCTAACCCGCTGGCCAGGAGAAAGGATGCTATAAAATGACTCTATTTTAAAGGAAATAGGATTGTTTACCCTATCAGTTATATTGTATTAAAACATATCTCATAAAAGAAAACAAAATGATAAGATGAAGCTCTGCAAGAGTTTTAAGACAATATCTTACTCAGGAAAAGCCTTTCAAAAATAAAAACATTGAAGAATATTATTTGAAAACAGAGGGATACATTATTTATTTTCTAAAAGAGACATTAAAATTGAAGGAAATAAGTGTATGGTGATCCTGGTGAAAAGATTTATTGCATTTGAAACATATCCTAGGGGTTACTGTGTTAAGTATAAAGACATATTATAAATTCTATTAAGTCATGACCACTTCCAGAAGTGATCATGACTTAATAGAATTTATAATATGTATTTCACTTTATATTTAAGTCCAATATTCTTTTTTTTTTCAGGGAGACCTCTGAGTTTGCATAAAACATCCGTTAATATATATTTCCTCTAACTTTAACTTTTCAAAATAAGTGTAATAAATATTCCCTATTTTGTACTATACTTTTCTGCCTCTCTGAAAAAGGTTTTGAGATTCTATACCTAGTGAATCAGACTCTTCTTCCTTGTGAAGGAAACCATAGCAGTCTCCATCATGTTGTCCTCACTATATATTCTGCTTAAGTTATGCTCAGCTCACCATACCCAGGGTTTATGTATGGTTCAAAATATGTTATTCATGCCTGTAATAATTCGCATCACTTCAGAAAGCATTTTAGATAGCTTAAATAAAATGCATGCATACAAATATAAGCTAATAATATATAAGTAAAAAATAATAAGCCAAGTACTATGTATATTAAAAAAATCACAATGAAACAGGCCACAATACCTTCCTAAATTGAGCTGTAAATTTAGTTCAGAGCTTCCTGATAGTTGAAATAAAAAGGAGAAGTTACAAAGATTTCAATTCAGGGGAAACAAGACCTCTGCTAATACAAAACTCTAAAAGAAATTTCCCTTAGGGGCTGTGGCCTGAAATAAAATGAGGTAGGAAGCCTAGTGTGCCCATCACCAGTGTTTTTTGGAATTTCTCCCTGTTCCCCCATATGCATATAAAAGTGTCTTGCCAGAAATACAGCCCACAATGAGGAAACTGCACGGTCGGCTTCAAGAAGTCAGGAAAACACAAGTTTTGTAAAAGGCGAGTTAAAAGGATCTAATGTCATGGTTCAGAACAGGAATTTTCCCTCATCCATGTCAGAACCAGAAAGAAATGAGCAAATCATTTTTCTATTCTCTCTATATAGATATTATTTCACTCATCATTTCAAATGAGGAAACTGGATTCAGTGAATTGGAGAGAAGTCAAATAGAAGTCTGGTTTGTCCAAGACACAAAGAAATTCAGAGGCATATCAATGATCAGAATCCAAAAGATATGAATCAAGTTATTCGTCATACTTATTATGAAGTAATCTTAAGATGATTGTATCTTCAATTTAAAATACAAAAAAAAATCAAATTGTCATTAGTCATATTACCAAGATCATGTGATACAACTTATAAACGGCTTTTGTTTCTGTATTTTAAAAAAATTACCTTTACAAATACTAAAACTACTCCCAAAGTCACAGCTTCTCTAGTAAACATTTAAATGTATTTTAAAACTGTCAACTCTCTAAGAGTCACAGCTCTCTTGTTCCATATTGAACAACTGATGAAATCATTGATGAAAAACTTTGAAAATATCTTTTAGTGAATGAAATACCACCACAGTGAAGTCAGGACTATTACCCAGACAATTGATAAAATATTCATTTCCTGTAACAAATGGATATGGAGTCATCGATTATCAGGAAACTACCAAACACTGGTTTTGACTTAAATATACTTAATAAGTCATGTTCATTGGATTCATATTGATCAATTCTTCCACAATTTTCATTCAGAAAATGAAGTCTGTGCAGTTAATTAGTTGAAAATAACAACTGCTGGTTCAATTAAATTTAACAAATTTCACATTCTAGTGTTACCATATGTACATTTGTTTAAAGTAATAATTAAACTTCTGTACTAGATTGCACATTTAGAACAAAGTAAAATTACAGTATGACATGGAGATATCTCTAAAAATACACATTTCCTTTCCTCTTTGAAAATTAAGCATAAATGCCTTAAGCGAATCCCTAATAAATGGCTGCAAAAGTTACTTGATTATATAGGTATAAATTTGACCTAGCCATTAATAACTTCTACATAAAACTATGCCCATTGGCAGTCACAGGATACATTAAATTTCTCTCTTAAAACCATAGCCATTAAAAAAAAAGAAAGAGAGAGAGAAAAGAAAAAAGAAAGAAAAAATAAAACTTAGGAATGTTGCTTTACTCTAGAATTAAGAGGTTGGAGTTTCATTCATATTTAAGTTATGGGAAAAATGATGAGATCAAAAAATATTTCAAGTTGGAAAAATGTGCAGTCAGAGGAAATTTTGATGGGCTTCTAGTAGGTAAGTACCTTGCTATTTGCTTACAGTAAAGCAGAAAAAGAGAATAAACACATTTAAGGCTACTGAGCACTTTGTACAACATCTCACAAAATCTTAAATGCTATCTAGGTTGGATCTCATAGCACTTTGATAAGGCACACAGAGTAGGGGATATTATTGTCTTTTTGTAACAGTTAGCCATTAAGAGATTTGCTCAAAGTCAATCCAGAATCTGGATCTTTTGACAAAACTCAGACTTGGAGCCTAAGCCTAAGTAAAGCATGAAAGTTATTTGAAGCACAAATAATTGTGATTTTATTTTAACATTTGCATATATGTGTTACCAAAACCTGTTTTCATCATGGCATAGTCCACTTTCAATAAAGAGCTCAATAAAGTTTACATGACCAACAATAACAATAGCTAAGTAATCCTGTTCGTATCAAATAAACAACTATAGAGTGACTATTATTTGCAAAGTATTGTGATTAACAACTAGAGTCATTTATAGCAAGTGGTTTATTCAAGTCCCTTCTCTCTATACTTTTCTATTCAGCTATTTTATCTAACCTCCACTGAAGATACTGTGAGACTTTATTACAGAAATAAAGTTCATAATACAGATTATTTGTATATAAAACTATATTTTCACTCTTGTGTGCAATTTTCTTTCAGAAAGAGAAAAAAAGTTGGCAGTGCCATGATCACCTGCGTTTTAGAGCAGGATAGAAACTAACCTCTGTTTCAGATACCTGGTGTTCTGGCAAACATTAACACAAATGCATCAACCTGAGTGCCGCCAGGTCAGACACTTTAAAGCAATGTTCTAAAAGTAAAGGCCTTAATTTGAACAGTCAATAGTACTGCAACGTGTTTCTGCAGTTTTCTTTCACATATAACCTTTCGTCAGAAAAGGAGTTTAAAAGTAGGGATTGAGGTGACCTACAAAAGTAGTACGTCCAGCGTTCCCATTTTCGTCAACACCTTATATTGCGATACAGTAATTTAAGCACCAGACCTGCCTCCATAGACTCTCACTTCGTGACACAGCTCCGGCCGGCCGGACTTGACTTGCTCTGGGCGCCGGGATCAGGGTCCCACCTCAGGTCTCTGAGCGGTTTGTTCCCAGTGGATCAGGGCGGGTGTGTTGCCGGAGTGGTGTTCCATTGGCTACACTCTCGGGGACTGGCCGGGCTTTCCGACACTTGATTGGACGGAACTGCCCCCTGTAGGCCGAGATCATTGGAGGGTGCGGGAGCCAGGGGGCGGAGCGGGTTCCCCAGGATTCTTGACCGAGCGCGCTCAGCTGCGGAGCTGGGCGCCGGGCGCCCGACCAGAGCTGGGCTGGCGGCCGAGGAGGGGGGACGGGAGGGTCCTGGTGTGGAAAGGGTCTCTAAGCGGTACTGCGGAACCAGGGCTGGTCGCCTGCTGCTCCGAGGGCAGTCTCAGATAGCCCCAGGCGGCGGCCGCTCCAAGACAGCATCTGTCACCGCTCTTCCACACTCCTCCTTTGGCCGGGTCGGGCTCCGCTGGCGGCGGCTGGGAAGACGCGGGACCCAGCGTGACGAGCCCATCAGCTGTCAGGAGAGCGGCGAAGCGACCCGAGTGCGGCAGCGAGAGACACAACAAAGAACGCGGTGAGCGGCGGCGGCGAAAGGGGGCGGCAAATTCGGGACGGCAACTCCCGGCCGCGCCCGCTCTTGCCGCCGCCGCCGGAGATGGGTCCGAGGCCGCGGAGACAATGCGGCCGGGCTCCGGCCCCGCGCGCCTCAGAGTGCGGGCGCCTGCGCTCCCGCGGCCCCTATTAGACCGTCCCTCGACTCGCCCAACCCCCTCCCGGCCGGCCTGGCCCCCGCCCCGGGAAGGGGCGCCCCCTCGCTCCCGCAGCGGGGAAGGAAGTCGGTCCGCGGCCGCGGAGCCCGGCAACTTGCGAGCCGGGAAAAGTTTGCGGCGCCTCCGCGGGGCGGCGCGGCGCGGCACGGCCCGCCCCTGGCGTCCGCGGTCACCGCCAGTGACTTTCTGGACTCGTCGTCAGCCCCGGCCGCGGCGCGGCCGGTGGCGACTGCGGGGAGGGCCAGAGTCCGTCCGAGGGCGCCCGCGCCCGGGGCTGCGGGTGAGTTGGCTTTTCCGGCACGAGGGGCTTAAGCGGTCCGGGGTGTCTGGGTTGGGGAGAAGGCACGGAGAGTGCCTTTTAATACTTTTTCGAGCAGGCGGAGAGAACAGATAAAAGTGCGATTGCTTCAGAGTCGCTGACCTGCCACTGACTTGTGAACCGTATCGGTGGGAACCTTTTAGGAGCCAGAACTACTGAGGGCCTGTGCGGGGTGGGGGTTGGGAGGTGGAAAGATTAGAAGGTCGCGCACCAGCCCTGCCTGTAACTGGCTCTGCTTGACCTTGGACAAGTGACTTAACCGCTTAGATCTCCTCATCGGTGATAATGAGGCTAGAGCTACATGATCTGTGGTGTCTTCCCGTTTTTAAATACATCTCGGTTTGAGATTTTCCTTGGGCCTCAACGTGGTACACGAGTTACGAACCAGTAGGCCAGGATATATTTACAGGCGCATGGATTCACCTTTCAGCCTACCGAGAAATAACTTTTAAGTACGATGTTTTCAAACAGTAATATTTGAAGGTTTGAGATTTCTTTTCAGTGAAAAATAAATTATCCTTCGCTTAAAAACACTTATTAAAACTGATCTACTTTGCTGCACTATTTGGAGTAGTAGGAGCCAGGCGGGGGACAGAGAACCAAGCCTGAGGGTAAAGTGGCAGGTGCCTCCAGCGATCCCTTCATCCCATCTCTGACTCAGTTCAGGGGGAGAACAAGGCTCTTATTATACATAGGAGAGAGTAAACAGGGCAGGTGTTTTGTTGTTACTGTTTTTCTGTATTGCTTCTTTCTACTGAAAACTTTTGTGTGGAGGGCAGTGGGGAAGTAGTGGGGTCTAACTTCTGGCAAAGGAAAAGAAAATGTCACTTATAACCAAAGTAAGTCTTAAACTAATGTAAATCTTCCTTGCAGAAACAGTAACACGTAATGCAAGTACATCTTGATCTAATTTTAATGAAGGATTGAAAATAGCTGCTATGTTCAGTATCACTGACGCCAAGATGGCTCACTTACATAATCTTCTTTGTTGGGATGTGTTAGTGACATGTATAATTTTGATAAATTATTAATGGTAAAGGTTTGGTCCGGGAATGCTTTTGGAATATTGTCATTACAGGTTGTGTTGCAATACAGTGGAGTGTTAACTTTCATTTATAATGATAACCTGCATTTTTTTCCCTAAAAAGTGAAATCAAGCATTTTCCCTAATCAAAAGTCTTTCAACTATTAAATGTATATTCATCAGTACTGAATACAGAAGAAGTTATTTTGTTCTCTCAATAATAAATTTTCCCAGTTTTCTCACTACCCATGAGCATGCCTTCTAGGACTTAGGTGCTCTGCTGGACATTATCTCTTCTCATGAAGTTTATAACAAAAGATGATTTCTTTTAATGTAAGTGCATAAGTATACTCAATGAATACTCACTGGAAAAAATACCCAGTGCTCAGATAAAAATAATTTCAAGTCCTTTTCACCCATCCTGTAAGAGAATCATTATCATGCTTTAGGGGAAAAAAAGAAGGTGTCAAAGAAAACTGGGAGAAAAACCAAGCTTAATTCCAGTATCTATCCTGAAAGTTTATATTTTAAAATAGGGATACAGATTTAGAAACAGACAAAGACAATTGATAGGGTATCTAGGCAAAAGATAGCAATACTGATTTAACATAATACATTTTATGACCTAGCTGTTTTTGAAGAACACAAACCTTTGAAAAGGTGTGTTTTGTGAATTATCAGTAGCTGTTTGCATTGTGATTGAATGTCTAATTAAAGTGCCTAATCATAACCATAATATTTCACTAGAGTGCTATCTGATTTTTAAACTCATTCTTAAAATAACATGAAATGAACCTTTCAATGCAGTTGCGTGAAGGAAGGTATGCCTTTTGAAATCAACTAAATCTGCAGTTAGAAAATTAGCTCCAATCTTACACCAAATATAAAATAAGCCCTGGAAATAGAATCTTTCCAAGAAGATCTTCACTCTAGACAAACACTATGTGTGTAAAGGATCCTACGTGGACTACATCATGTATAAGATATTCTGATTTTCCTAAGGGGACTGTGTAATAGTCTATTTGTTGACATAAGCAATTTAAGTCCCCAACATTTGTAAGCCTGGAAACTTCTGGAAAGCCTACTGGCCTTATTTTAAAGTGACCACTCAACCTAAAACATGGCATTGATATTTGAACAACAAGCTGTCTTTGTAGAATGTGCATTCTCCTCATAGCAGGTTTGCTTGTTGGGCTGCCTTGCAGGGGGTTAGAGCAGTACATCTGAGAGTATGGTCCCTTGACCATTTGTATCAGAATCTTCTGTAGCACCTGCAAAACTTCAGACTTCTAGGCAACTTCCTACACTTAAAGAATCAGAATGTCTGTGAGCAGAACCTAGAGTCCGTATTCTTAACACGCCTCCTCCCAAAGTGAGAATTAATCACACTAGATTTTGAGAATTAGAGTTTTCTTGCCAATGTTTAATGGCAACTGTTGCTTTCCCTGGAACATTTAAAAAGTACTCCTTCCCCACCATGCTCACTGCCTTGATCACTTCCTCTCTACCACCAGAATTGATGCCTTCATCTCTTATTGTGACCAGGGATCTCCTCATGAGCCACTTCTGCACACAACCCAAGATACCACCTACCTTCTACTTAATAAACACAGTTAAGCCTGCTTCGGAGCACAGCGTCAAGAGACCCCTTTTACTCTGGGATACTCCCACCACCCTCTCCTCAAACCACCTCTTTGTCAACTAGAGAGATGAGGTCTTAAGCAAATTATTTGGAATGGACCCCAAGGAACAGAAGGCATGAGAGGGAACACCTAGAATGCTGCATGGAAAACTATCCCCTAAACATAGTTTAACACTCATATTTGATGATTTCAGTTCTGAAGCTGGTATTTTGGCAGTCAAGCGAGTGGCTGAACCCAGACTCCACACTGTCTATTATTAAAACTTTCATCTGCAAACCCATAAAATGACTCTTGTAACCTCTGTATCTATAAAACCCCCAACATTTCAGTATTTTCATGTTTATTGAAAAAAAAAGGCAAGAGTTTAGGAGAGAAGTTCACAGCATAGCCTAAGGAGTCAGCCATACCTGATACAAATCCTAGCTTTGCCATTTACTAGCTAGGTGGCTTCGAGCTGTACCCTCGACCCTCTAAGCTTCAGTTTCCTTACTTAGAAAATGAGGGTAAGAGTACCTGCCTCACAGGAGTTGTTTTGGGAATTATGTAATATACAAGTTAGTGACAGATAATTTTCACTCAATACATATACTCCATATATGTACTTTTAATTTATTATAGTAATTTTTAAAAATTTCTTTTCTAGCCCTGGAGAGATGCTGTAGAAGAGGGATAAGAGAGGAAGACAACACAGGAGGAGATAAATTGCTCTGGATACAAGGGAAGGTCACACCACTGTATAGTGATTATTGAGCAGAGGGGAAGGGGCAAGGGAAGGAGTCAGACTGCAGTCCAGCTGATAACCAGGGTTTCCTCAGGTATCACCCTGGCTCAGGTGCTGTCTCCTCTACCTCCTCCCTTTTCATACCACTTCATTTAGGACTTAAATACTTTTTTTGACTCACTTTGAGAAACACTGACTATGTTGTCCGCCTCAAAAAGTTAATCCTGGTTTTGGATTTTAGGATCTGTGATCTTCAACCTTGCAATGGCTGAGGGGTAGCTGTTGTCTCTCCTCTTGGGATCTAGCCTTTGGAATTATTGAAGGGCAGAGATTTCTGTCTCTGACCCCAAAGGAATAGATCCAGAATCCAACTCCAAATTTGCCTTTTCAGAGAAGTGTATGCCGTCAAGACATGGCAACATGATCAGAGAGGCCGCTACTCTTGACTTTGAAAAATACCTTTTCTTTCTAGAGCTCATGTACTTTCCAGAGTACTTTGTCTCTCATTAGCTCGCTTTCCCCTTACAGCAGTCCTGTGAAATATTAACATTGGTAGACAGACCCCTACGAGGCCTCTCAAATCTTCCTCTCTTCCCACCTCCATTCTCTTGCAAACCTGTTGCAAGGCTATTCTTTGCTATCTTCACATCATTCTTCTCGATTTTTCTAAAATTTAAATCTAAAATCACTTTCTATTTGTACCCAGATCAAATGGAGCCTCCTCTGCTTGGCTTATATGGTGGCCTTAAAAAAGTGTCCCATCCTACTCTGAATATATTCTCCCCTTAGTTCCTGGAAAATGGAACACTTCCTTAACCACTGGGCCTTAGCCCATATTGCTTCCCTTATTAGTGATGCCTCCTCTTGAACCACCCAGATTCTACCCATTCTTCAGTTTCCAACTCCTCATTGGAGCCTTCCTAGATCATTTATTCCTTAAAGATTACATCTTTCTCTGAATTTCAATGGTGGCTGCAGCTATTTGGTCAATTATAACCTGGTCTTAAAGTCCTAATGGAGAAAAAACAGAGCATAAATTTGCTAAGGAGAAGAAAACACTAGACTGAGTCAGTTTTACAAGACTTGATGTCCTCTAAAGAGCTGTGGGAGCCAAGCCAGGTTGCTTTACCTTTGTGGTTCTACATTTTCTGAGCTGTTAATGTTAAGAGTTTGGGCCAGATGATGTTGATGGTTCCTTCTTATTCTAAAGCTTTGGGACAACTTGACCTTCCTAATGTGGGATAGAATTGGGACTCTTATTGAGTTCTTGGATAAAAATGTCAGGAGTGGGCACTCATTGCCTTCAGGACTTGTTCTATTCCACAGATTTCTGAGGCCAAACTTGGCAATTTTTGAATGTCGTGTACCTTTTTTTGTTAATCTTTTTAACCACAAGCATTCAGGGAAGGTTAATGGGGGTGAGTTAGGTAGCAGGATGATGCATTAGGGATAATAAAGAGTCATCTTGTGAATGACTTCCTTTGATGGAATAAAGAAGGTCAGCTATTGGATAAACCATGCATCTTAGCATTTAAAATTTACTTTGCATTCCTCTTCATTGAATAGTGCTGTATATAAAATACAGTTATATTTTCTTCTTAATCCTTTCATAAATTGAAAAACATTAAAATAGTCAAACTGTATGATAGACACTAGATGACTTTCCATAGTAATCTGGTTGGTGACATGTTGTAAGTCTGCATATGTGTATATATATATTTATCACACGCGCATTACACTTAAATTAAGAAGAGTATCCCTAAGTTATGAGGTGCCATTATACATTGACCAGATTTAAGAAGAATATCTCTTTAAAATGTGTTGACATTTAATTGACCTTTGAAAGTTCATTCTGTTAATCATACTCAAAGTGCTAAAGCTATGGTTGACTGCTCTTGTGTTTTTACATTCAATCGTGCTTAGCATATAAATTCTTCAGTATAATTGTTACTTATTTAGCAAGAGTTTCCTTTCTTCTCTGAAAATATGAGTTGTGTTTTATTTTTGCATCTTTTTTTTTTTTTTAACTTTGCTTCAGGCTGGATAGCGTTAGAGGTTTGAATTGAAATGCCTTCCTGTCATTAGTTGTATGGGGTGTGGCTCCTTAATATAGGAGTAATGGAAATTTCTTGCTTAGTGGAAGTGTACTTTTTTTCTGGCAAAAGTTTGAGGTGTACTGCTAAAATTTAGAGAAGCTTAGCACTTCAACACTACATGTCTTTAACATAATAAAGTTTTGAAAATCTTTCAATTCCATTTATGTAGACTAAAACTATTCAGTACTAATACTTCTTAGTTATTAAACAAGGATTCAAAGGATTTGTTTTCATAGCAAACTCTAATTATATTCCTTGAATCACTGTGAGTGGAATTTAACTTTATTATAAAGAATATACTTGTTTTAAAAAATGTCAAATATGTTTCTTTTTTAAAGTCTAACATTTTATTACTATCACCTAGAGAGTATCTGCAGAATTGTTTAAAATTTTATGGGTATTAAATTTACGAAATCAGTCTATGGAAATAATTTTTAATGTGATTCACTGTCTTACATATTTCTAAATTAATATTTCTAATGATCGTGGAAAAGTAGCTATATTTTTTGCTAAATGTTAATAGAAAAATAAAAACATAACTTCCAATGTTTGCCAATTTATCTTTGAGACTCTAGACATGGTTTCCAAATATTTTTATCTTACGAGCTGTTTTTAAATAGAGAAGATGAAGTTTAAACCAGTTTTTATTTTCATGAGTTCATCTTATAGTTTTCATCTATGTAGCTCCATATATTTGAAATGTGTTTTGTTCTCTGTTTATAATAAGTTTTGACATCATGATGTCGTTTATTTATTCACATGTTACAAGCATGGTAAACAGCCTCATTTCGTGAAACTGACTTATTTTCTCTTCATTGTCTCTCCTTCCATAGTGTCCTGTCTTTTTTTTCTGCCTTTTTCTGCTTTTGGTTTTACAACTTACAGCTGTCCTTTCCATCTCATTATAGCCCCACCTCCAAAAGAAAATAAGTTCTTTTGCCTTAGTCCAAACATTTAACTTCTAACTCTATCCTTTTTTAGAATATACAATGAAGCCTCTTAAGGAATCTTATCTAAATAATGCATAAAGAATGCAAATGACTGCAATGCTGAATTGCAATGCCGCAATGCAATGACTCTGAATAGTCAGATATAGGATATCCCAGACTAAGGGTGAACTCTCATACTTGTATTTTGTAAACTGGTTTCAACAGGTAGATTGATTTCTTCCTTGATAATTAAGTGTCTCGGGATCAGGCCAGAATTGGTTAAATATAAAATGTTTAGATAAAAGTGGTTCCTTGGGTAATCTTCCCAGATAGTTCTACTGGATTAATGACACATACTGACAAAATTAATACATTTGCTCTTCTTTTCTTTTTGAAGTCCATTTTATCATCATACAGAACTTTTTGTTATTTGAATCCATATATATGTATTCATAGATACTTTATTTTATTTTCATTTTATTTAACAAATTTTTATATTATTCTTTCATCTACCAAACCCTGTTCTAAAAACTTTATAAATATTAGTTTATTTTGTTATCTTGACTCTATAGTTACAGCTATTACTATATAATTATAGTTATTATCTTTGTACAATTGAGAAAAATAAGACACAGAGTTTTATGGTAGGCCTTAAGTGAGGGGAGACCGATAAGTGTAGGCAGAGTGTTAGATAACTTAGCAGTAGTGCTAAGAATCAACAGGAAGATCTGCAAGAGTTTTAGGAAGATGAGTCTACATGGAAAGGGTCAGGGACTTAACTCAACCTAGTCTTAATTAGCAATGTCTTTCTTTCTCAGTTGTAAGCCTTGGGCTGTAGAATCAAAGGCTAAACTTAGGAGACACTCCTCAGTCCTGGGAAATGATCATTGCATGAGAAGTGACCATTGGCATGGGTTTCAGCTGAGGTAGACAGTCCTGGCTCATTGTGATTCTCAGAGGGTTGCATGAAACTTTATGAAACCTTACCTCCTCCTAGCACTTCTCAGGACTCCTGCTTCTTTCCTCCTACAGAGTTTTTAGCTTCTCTCTCAGCTGGAAACTTGCACATTGCAAATACAAGTGGCAAATTTTTTTCCCCAGCCCACTTCATTCTCTCTTCTTGCCCTAATTTGTGCATTACTTTGAAAATATTATTCAGTAGTGTTCACGTGTTTGTGTGTGTGTGTCTGTATTGTATGAAGTTTAGCGACTGATGTTAGGCAACAAGATTAAAGGACGAAGTTATCTTTTCTGTTGGAACTGGGGATAGAAGAAGATAACAGAACAGCTAAACACAGGAAATGTAAAGGAGAGAGACAGAGAAAAGAAGAGATATGTGGAGAAAAAAGATGGTGAAAAATTGAAGAAAGAGAATTACTGATTTGCTTCACACCCACACCTCCTCCCCAACTTCACAGTAACGGAGGCAATTTCTCTCCCTTTTCCCTGACATGAGGTTCACCAGGAAGTTATGTGCCGTGGGAGTGGAAAATTTCTCCCTTCTGCATTTTGAGACTTGGGTGTGCTGCTTTGAGATGCCACTGGTATCTAAGTAATATTTGTTTATACTGGATATTTTTCGCTGTAGCCTTTGAGGATAGGGCTTAGAATACAAACAATACTGTTAGCAGAACTGCAGGTACTCGATTGCTATGTTTATTTTATTAGTTAAAAAACTGCCAGAGCCCTAGGACTTCTGAGCACATTTTAAAAATACCAGAGGCAATTTTAAGAAGGGCTTTAGAAAGAAAAAAATAAGAAAAGTTAGGACCTTCAGGCTCTAGAATGCTAACCAACATGTTAGGTTCTTTTTCAATTAATGTTTTCAAAAACTCTAAATTAGGGTAGTTTCATTAATTATTGTCTAAAGTGGGTTTAAATTATTCTTCTGGTATATAAATCATCTTTTCTTAGTAGTTTAGCTAAAATAAAAGTGTGACACTTTTGTTGCATAGAACATAAAATTAAGGTTAATTCTTTAGGGAATTTGGGATTTTTTTTTGCGTGCCGCTTAAATCATCTCTAATGATTTTTCTTGGCCAGATCATAGGTCTGAATGTATTTCTTAATAATTTGCAATTGTATTGGGACAGAATCACTGAAATTATGATGTTCTCAGAAAAATCTAACATATATGGTCACTTTTATCCTTAAACTTTCTGAAAATTCATCTTATAATCCCCTGAAGTCTCCCTCTTTATCCTGGTCTCTGTAGAAAGGTACATTATTTAGTAGCATTTATGAAAAACACCCAGTTTAAAAAATATCGAACTAATCTAAAAGATATAAATATTGATTTGAAGAAATTAATTTATTTTTAAATGGTGGTTTCTCAGGTAGAGGGCCCTGGTCTTCACAGGTTTGATTAGATCTCCACTGGTAAAACAAAGTAAACTAAAGATTTTTTTTGTTAGTCATTGCATGGCAATAACATATTGTCCAGACATTTAAAGAATTACTAATAAATTACCCCTTTGGAACAGAAAGGGGGAAAAGGAACTTTTCTTTCTCGTTTGTTTGTTTTCATTTGACCCTTTCCTATAACCTTGGAAATTTTTACTTCCTTCCACTGTTCATCAAAAGTTTCCCATTTGTGCATCCTAGATTACTACCATACTAAGTTTTCTTAGAATTAGACAGAAACAGAACCTGGGCCTTTAGAAACTAATGGAAACCATTCCACGCCTTCTCGGACTCTCTTCCCAAACGCAAGAGGAGCAAAACAGAAGTCGGTGGCTCGTCACTGTGGCTTCTGTGGCTGTCCTGTTTGGTTGACCTAAGTTTTTTTACCTTTATTCTTAATGCTGAAATCTACAAATGAAATTAGGGCCACTCATATATTGTGTTTCCCTCATGAGCTATCCCTCGTGGTTCAAATTTAGCACAAATCTGCTGTGAGTATATATTAATTAGGCTAATAGAATAGGATGAAATTATAACATGAGTTTTTCAAAAACTATATTTTGTTTTCAAGTATGGTTTTAGCTTATGAGTTTAGTTATTTTGTTGGAAATCTAGAAAATCCTTATGTGAACATCTGAACTGCCGATAGCCCCAAACAGTATAAGTCAAACATTAACTTGCAGTAAACTCTGCCGAAAGTGTCTTTGATTTTGAGATGCAGTGAGCTATTTCAAATTAAGTTTCCCATTTCTACATGGAATGGTGTGGAGGTCTTGTAACCTGATTTCAAGATTAGACTCTGAATAAGAATTTTTGTGTCCTTGTTTTCTGTGTGCTATGTCACCTCAGGTGTAAGGTATATGACCTTCTGTTCTTTTGCTATTTATAACCCAATTCTCATGCCAGACAGTATTGGAGGCAACTAAGTTCTTCTACAGAAAATTTCATAATTCATCTACTAACTACTGTGTCTGTAAATATACTCTCAAACTATTTTGTAGTCCTGCTATTTTTAAAAATGTGTGGGTGTGAGAAGTGATGGTGAATGAAGTCAGGGTAATTGGTGCTTCTTTGTATTAAGAAAAATCACACCAGGTAAAGGAAGTCTTCTTCTAAGATTTGTATATGTTTAATTTTAAAAAATTCTTCCAACCCTCTCCTACTTCAACTGCTACCCCTACCTCATAAATTCAAGCAATGAAGGAGTTAGAGTCATAGGATTTTATAGCTGGGAGGATTTTAGAGGGAATCTGATTAACTCTCTTATTACACTTGAGGAAATTGATATTCGGTGAGGTCAAATGAGATCATGTAGCTGTTTAAAATTCCAAACGACACTAGTAGTTTATTTCCATTAGTAAGCACTGTTCTGATTAATCTCCCTTAACATGTTCATAATCAGAACGTAATAATAAGGAAAAATAACTAACATGTGTATGGTACTTTCTCATATGTATCTGTCACTCCTCAGAAGAACTCTGTAAGTTATAGGTATCGTAGTTTCCATTCACAGAGAAAAATGGCTCAATGATGTTCAGAGATCTGTCCATGCCAGTCTCTGTCAAAAGGACCCAGGGCTCCCATCTTCTCACCTTGGCAGAAGCTTCAGCTGCTCTCAAGACAGTTCTCACAGCTTTTATTTTATAGCTTTGGCTTTAAACTTGAACCAATTATTAACTTTCATCTATTTCATCACTTTTGAGGAGGAAAAAAAATTTTAAAGAGCTATGAGCTTATAAATTTTGCAAAAGAAAGATGCTGGATAATTGAAAATGACGTGTGTTTTAAGAATCTCCTTATCAATGTTTTAAAAATTCAGCAAGTATATATTGAGTACCCACTATGCTAAAGGCACATTATGGGCTGCTTCAGTAGACACACTAGTGATTGAGACAGAATCAAGGCCTTCAGGGAAGAGGCTCGTGCAATCTTCTCTCCTTTCAAAGATTTATCGAGATAGAGAACTGTTCTTGAGAAATGTCTGGCACTGTCTACATTACTCTTGAGATAAGAGAGCTATTACATTTCACCCTTGTGTTAGGGATGCCAACCCCCAGCACAGTCAAAACTCTGTGTATAACTTATGATTCCCCAAAACTTTACTAATAGCCTACTGTTGAACAGAAGTCTTACTGAGAATACAAACAGGCAATTAAGACATATTTTATATATGTTTTATATACTACTTTATTACAACACAGTAAACTAGAGAAAAAAGTTACTGGGAAAATCATAAGGAAGAGGAAATACATTTACAATACTGTGTTGTGTGTACCTAAAACAATCATAGGTAAGTGAATTCATGCTGCTCAAACCCATGCTGTTGAAGGGTCAGCTGTAATTCTTATGTCTGAAATGGATCAATTTCTTCTGAATATTTGTATTGAAAGTATTCACATTCAAGAAAACTTTTAAAGTACAGAAAAGTAGGGGACACCTGGGTGGTTTAGTTTGTTAAACGTCAGACTCTTGATCTCAGCTCAGGTCTTAATCTCAGGTCCTGAGTTCATTGGTCTCCCTGCTGGGCATGGAACCTACTTTAAAAAATTGCAGAAAAGTAGAAAGAAAAAAGTCATACACATATTCTCCATTTTACCATGGTAATATTTATGTCATACATATGGTTTTTTTGTTGGCTTCTCTTTTACCTGATGGGATAGGTAATGTTCTATATCATTGCATAGCTTTGTAACATGTTTTAATGATTACATAATTTCAGAAAAAGTCAATTTCCATGTGTGTCAGTAATCTGGCTATTCTATGGCAATACTGATATTATTTTATACAAAATGATTAATAAAAGTCTCTAACCTGGGCTACTACTAACAAATACTTTCTAAAGGTATTTGAAAAAAATAATGAACCAAGTAGCAGATTACTTTCAAATCTTTCTATAAGAGCATCAAAATAGTTTTATTTGCTTAAAATAGAAACTTTAGCAACTATGTACAGTTTGACCTACATTAGAAATGGATTTCTTTTAATTGTGAAATTTATAAACATATTTTTTAATTTATTTTTGAGAGAGAGAAAGAGACAGCATGAGTAGGAGAGGTGCAGAGAGAGAGGAAGACACAGAATCCAAAACAGGCTCCAGGCTCTGAACTGTCAGCACAGGGCCCACCGCAGGGCTCACACTCACAAACTGAGATCATGACCTGAGTCGAAGTTGGATGCTTAACCTACTGAGCCACCCAGGTGCCCCAAACAAATATTTTTTAAATATAGTTTCCTTTGTAGAATCGTGTTCCTCTGAAATAATTTCTCATTACTCTGAACATATAATATTAATCATGTTGAATTTTTACTATTTGAGGGAATTTAATCTTACAGCTTTGATTAAGAAAAACAAGGACTTCTGAATTCTGCTGTGTGATTATTACAATGAAATTTATCTTAAATTCACCATAATGGCCCTTTATAAATAAGATTTTATGTTTCAGCAGGACTAGGAAAGTATTCCTAGGTGAGAGTTGCTTTTTTTTTAAAGGTTATTTATTTTTGAGAGGGAACGTGGGGGAGGGGCAGAGAGAGAGGGAGAGAGAGGATCCAAAGCCGGTTCTGCGCTGACAGCAGACCGGTTGATGCGAGGCTCAAACCCACAAACCCTAAGATACACCCTGAACCAAAGTCTGAAGCTTAATTGCTTAATCACTTAACTGACTGAGCCACTCAGGCAGCCTGAGAGTTACCCTTTGGGAAGAGTCTAATGGAACCCTGAGGTGGGGAAGAGCTGAGCCAGCAGGTTGTCAGAAGTATGCAGCCTGGGAACTACTGCCAGTGATGTGCCTGAGGGAAGGGAAGGAGAAAGGATGGGAGGAGTTGGATGGAAAGTCCCTTATTAGCCTGAAGGCTGGGATCCCTGACTCTCTGGAATCCCCCCTCCCTAGTGAGAAAGCCAGCCAGGGTAGTAGGAGAGAGCCTGGGGCAGATGGAGGAGTAGGGTAATAATGACCAAAAAACTCTAATTAGAGTTCCTGTCTGGGGAACCCTGACATAAACTGTAAATCAGTATTATTTAAGGGAGACTTTGGCAAATGAAAAAATATATGTTGATGAATGAGTGAATGAATTGTTTTATCACCAAAAGATCTGAATATTTGTTTCTCCTCTTTAAGTATTTTTCGTTCATTAATTTTTTATGCCCAATTTATAATGTAGACACAATTTTTATTGAATTTTCACTAATTGTCTCATATTTATTCCAACCAACACCTTCCCCAACTGCACAAATGATTTAGAAGAGCTTACAACAGGCAAAACATCACAATGGGAAAGTGAGTGAATGATTCCAGCTCTCCAAGCCTACTGTTCCCATCTGTGTGATGATGATGATAGTAAATGTGTCATCATGCCATGGCAGGGATAAGATGAGATCGTGCACAAACATTGCTTGGTATACCATAAAAATGATCTATTAAAGTTAAGGCTATAAACTTGAAACACACAGTTTATTAAGTTTAATATTCTATTTCTCATTACCATTTTATTAGAGAATGTTAAGTAAATAAAGAATACATTAATTTCTAGAGTAGAAGAGATTTTATTCTTTGTAACTGTAAGCTCTATACTGTCCAAGATACTGCTTTTCTTCCTAGAATTTGAGTTTTTTAATCTTGCATTTATGCACAATCTATGGAAAAATGTTCCCAGTAAATTCCCACAGTCTTCACTCATTTTCAACAGGCAACAAACAGGTAGGTCTATCCTTCTATTAATTACCAAAAAAAGCAAGGAAAATTTCAACATCATTGTCATTAGCAAGAAATAAAATGAGATTTGGGTTGCTTGGGTGGCTCAGTAAGGTAAGTGCCCCACTCTTGATTTTGGCTCCATCACGATCCCGGGGTCATGCAGCCAAGCCCCACATCAGGTTCTGCTCTGAGTGTAGAGTCTGCTTGGGATTCTCTCTCTCTCCCTCTGCCCGTCCCCCTGACTCGTGCACTCTTTCTCTCTCTAAAATTAAATATATATTAATTAAATATATATATATTTATATATAATAAGAATTGGAAGACTGAATTAGGCTAACAATAGTGTACACTACTAAATATAAAGTATAAATAGAAGAAGGTGTGAGACTAAGCAAAAACCAGGGGGAGGGGAAGAGGGGAAGGAAAAAAAAGACACAGAGAGGGAGGGAGATAAAACATAAGAGACTCTCAAAGACTAAGAACAAACTGAGGGTGAGGGAGATGGGGGGGGAGAGGGGGTTATGGGCATTAAAAAAGGGCACATGTTGGGATGAACACTGGGTGTTTTATGTAAACCAATTTGAAAATAAACTATTTTAAATTAAAAAAAAAAAAGAAGGTGAAGATGAATTTTGAAGGCAGAATTTTGTTTATACATTTATTTTGCTTCCATTTCAAAACACTTCTGTGTATGCTTTCTGTGAAAGGAAACAGAAACCACTTTTTTTATTTTATTTTATTTTATTTTATTTTATTTTATTTTTGTCTATAGGTGGGTTTTCTGAAGGAAAAGTTGGAGACCAAATACCAATACTGTTGATGCAGTTGCCTGGGACCTTGGACCCCAGAGAGATGGTAGGTACAAAGATGCCAAGCACAGTCTGGACACTAGGCCCTGTGCTGGCGCGAAGCACCCATTCCTTGGGTGCTGCTGTAAACTTTCAGAGGCTAGAGCAGGTGAAGATTAGATGGACACAGAGAAAAAAGGTGGAACCAGAGGGAGATGCTTCACTCTAGTGAGGTAGAGTCACCTACGTATACCTTTGTATTTCCATGGCCAGGGGAGAGTCTTAGTATATATAAGTAAGTTGACCAGTAAGTTATGATAACTTCCACCATATGCTGATAAGTGCCTTAAATCTCAGCATTCAAGTATGGGCCATTTAATTTAAAAACTCTGATATGTTAAAATCCAGAGAATTGTGTGTATAAGCAGAAGTAGGGAGCTTGAGTGACTATAATATTTTAAGCTGTTCTAAGTTATGCATAGCTTAGGAAAATGTGTGATTATAGAATCAATAAGAGGGCTCAAGACTGAAGAGGGTAGCTAAGAAAAAAATTTATTTTTTTAAATTAACTTATATTTTTAATCTAAATCCAAGTCAGTTAACATACCATGTAATAATGATTTCAGGAATGAAACTTAGTGGTTCATCACTTACGTATAACACTCAGTGCTCAGCCCAACAAATGCACTCCTTAATGCCCATCACCCATTTAGACCATCCCCCTACCCAACACCCTGCCATCAACCCACAGTTTGATTTCTTTGTTTAAGAGTCTCTTATGGTTTGTCGCCCTCTCTGATTTTCTCTTATTTTTGCTTCCCTTCCCTTACATTTTTCTGTTTTGTTTCTTAAATTCCATATATGAGTGAAATCATGGTATTTGTCTTTCTCTAATTTCCCTTAGTATACATAATACACTCTAGTTCCATCCACATCGTTGCAAATGGCAAGATTTATTCTTTCTGATAACAAGTAATATTCCATTGTGTATATATACCACATCTTCTTTATCTATTTGTTGGTTGATAGACATTTGAGCTCTTTCCATAATTTGGCTATTGTTGATAGTGCTGCTATAAACATTGGGGTACATGTGCCCCTCCAAATCAGCATTTTTGTATCCTTTGGATAAATACCTAGTAGTACAATTGCTGGGTCATAGGGAAGAAAAAATTTTAAACTCTAACTGGTACCAGTCCTAAATCCACCACCCGAAGGAATGAATTCTTCAAAGAATTAAAACTAATATGAGAAAGAGTATAAAAACTGACTAGGATGTAGACATCCAGAACTGCACTTTTGGGTATGGAGACTCTTAGGAACCTTACCTGTTGGGGCTAAAGCAGCGGGCATTCCTATCATTTTGAACTAAGTAATTTTCTGCGAACGTTTCCAGTGTTATATAAGACAATATGTAGGATCTGATGTATTGGACACGATTGAGTCTTATTCTGCCATATTTGTTTTTAATTCATGATTTTTTAAATTGGATTTGCTGGTATTATTTCTCAAATAGTGGCAAGAGGTTTTTGTCTCAAGCAAATTTATTTAGTTCCATCTTTCTAGGTTAGTAGTTCTCTGCCAGGAAAGTATGGCAAAATCATCTGATAGCTTTTGCAAAATACACACACTCAGACCTTCCCCTTCTGAATAACAGTTGCAAAATGGATGGTGCAGGAGGCAGTCCAGGTATGTGGGGTTAGAAGAAGCTATCCCGGTAATTCCGTTACCAGCTTCTCATTTTGAAAATTACTGTTCTAATGGAACCAGTACTGCTCAGTACCAGAAAACAAGCAAATAGTTTAACATGGAGTCTCACTTAAACTTGGCAGAATTGTTCAGTACCTTGTTGGGATAAATCTGCTTTACCTTCTCATAGATTTCATCTAGCTAATGTCTTGTTAAAAAGGAAGCCCATGTATACAGGCAGAAATTGTGTTGATGCTTGTTAAATGCCCTTCCATTTATGTATATCTGTAGCTAAAATTTTATTATCTTCCATGCTTTTGAGATTTTTTATGTTTATTCAAAAGAGTTCTGAGCAAAGGCTGGATTTTCAAAGCTGTGCTAAGGTTTAACATCTCTTTAACATGTTCATTGAGTTGTTGAGGTTATTTGCCTAATATGTACTAGTCACCATTTTTAGTTTTTAATTTAAAGTTATTATTTAAAAGTGGTAAAATTCCAAGACAAGTAGGGGTTCTGTCACTTTGAGAAAAATTTATGCAAGTAAAAATATTTTCTTTTAGTACACAGTTACTGTTATACAATGCCTTCACAGGGTGTAAGGCTTGGTATTTATCTGTTTTAATTACAGAGTACAGAGTACGGTGCCTGTCTACTTGTGACTAATGTAAAAGAAGTGAGTGTCTTGGTGAGAAGTTCACAAGGTTGGTAGCTGTAGCTGAGTTTGGTGAACTGACTCGAGCTCCAGTCAGCGATGGTATATGTGAATGCCAAGTACTAAGAATTTCAGGAATGTAGAATTGCACAGCACTGATAAAGTTTGCTTTGTTCCCCTGTGTGACTTGACCCAATGAGAAAACGTGGTTCCCTAGGAAGTTTTAATAGTTCAAAGTCCTTAGTTAATAAAGAAAAAGGCCTCAACATAATTCAGCTTGTTTTCACCTGCTGCCTCAAAGATTAACTTTCTTAACCTTAATGGGATAGAGTTACCCTTTGCTTTGAAAAGTAATTTATGGAGCTCTTCACATTTGTTAGTTTCAGTAAACATGACACTGTTTGTGTGGATTTGGTTTTGGTTTTGGGTTTGGTGTCACAAACTACTAAGACTTCTGCAACCTGAGAACTTTATGGTAACTTCTTCTAAAAAATCTCAGGGAAAGGCACACCCCCTGTTCTGTATCAACTTAATCTTTCCCTAGTCTAGGAAGCATTTTGAATTCCTTCAGGAGAGTGGTGACTGATAGAGCTTAACCTTCAGTTTTCCTCATTTATTTTCATAAGAGAATGGGAGTGGAATTCAAAACATTCAAATTTGGAGTTAATGTGCGTCACTCTGTCGCGAGTGATAGGTTCTGTGTTTTTCCAGTGGGAAACTTTGATCCACAAACTGATCTATGCCTGTTATAGACCTCTTTATTACTTTCTGTTTTTCTCCCGATTGTTGCAAACTCTTCAAAAACCAGCTGACTATACAAATTGTCTCTGGGAGCAGATTTCAGAGCAAAAGTGGTATATAAAAGCACGTAAGTCTCTTTTTTTTTATCAAAATTTATAATGTTTGAAATAGACCTTTTATATTTTCATTGAGAGTCTAAGTTCTCTTAAGTGTAGTATTTAATGTTAATGTGCACTTTATGTTGTTAACATAATTTAATTTCTGCGTTTGGTCATTTTCACTCAAAGAAGGATTTTAAATTGCCTAATACGTATTGGAACCCTATTAAGTAATCCTGCCTTGTTTATTTCTTAGTAGCAATAACAATAATGGATGAAAGCAGTTTGCATATATTGTCTTAGTCTGTCACAAAATCATACAGGCACTGGTAGATGAATAACAGATATAAAGCTTTTTCTTTTAACTTGAGACATTTTCTAGAATACTTCAGCGTTGGAATGAGAGTTGAGTAATGTACAGAATTGCTGCTTGTATGTCTTAGAAACACCTGCTAGGGACCAGACTGCAGGCTAACCAAACAGAAAGAAGGTACATCCCTCTTGACAGTGAGCGACTGTAAACATCCTCGACTGGAAGCTGTGAAGCCACAGACGGGCTTTCAGTCGGATGTTTGCAGCTGCCTACTGCCTCAGACTGCAAGGAGCTACCGTAGGAGCAATTATCTCGTTAACTAAAACTGAATACTTGGCTTTCTTTTTGATTCATTTTTACAGAACTTGGGTGAAAATGGTATGAATTAAAGGACTTTTAAACTATCTCTTTGCATCTTCAGAGGACTTCAGCAGGGCAGGAGGAGAGGTACTTTGTGTGTGTATTGAATTTGCAATATCATAAAAGAAAGAAAAGGAATGAGAAAAGAGACAAAGTATTCCTGAGAGAAGTGAGGAAATGTCTTATAGTATTTTTGTTCTAAAAAAAAAAAAAGTGTACGGGGGCAATAATTCATAAATCACTCTACACAGTGATTTGTCCTGCTGTTTGTATTTATCTGTAATTTCAAAATATTTGTTTTTTAGAGCCATTCACAAACATTTATATGAATGAAGTCTAAATTCTTTGAAAAGAGAAAAGAATAAAGCCCAGAGTAAAGAGTTAAATTCACTTTCACATTATTGAATTGAACTTATTTCCTCATAGGTTCAGTCTTTAAGTAATAAAGTAGTTTTCAATTTAATAAAATGCCTAAGATAAACCAATCTTTGAAAAATCTATTCTTGTTTTAGCTGATTTTAGGCCATTGTTGATACTGTCCCCATTCAATTGAACTGTTAACTTTGTTTTATGTAGTAGCACATATCTCTTAAAAGTGATACATGCATCTAACGCTACCCTAACTATATGAAGGCAACCTAATACTTTTGAAAGAATACTGTTATATACCTTTGTGAAGGATCCAATAACTTTTTTTTTAAATCTATGTCTTATGGCAGATTTGTTTATTATGAGACACTTAAATAGTAGAAATGAGATCTATAAAAGGAGATGAAAATGGCATCCTTTGTCCTCTAAAACACTGTATTATCTAAACATGCATTATTGTCATTAATGTAGAATTTACAGTTATTGTTTCCTATTTAATACTCACTGATGATGTCAGTAAGAGGTGATACTGAAACAGTGTGACCACTATTTAACTTTTGACCACTACTTAACATTTGACCAAACTACAGTTGAACATTCTCATTAGCCAAGATGGAAGGAGACATGTATGAAATGCCTTTAAATTCTCTCATACATAAAGCCACCAAGTGAAAACCTCAATTAGTCATGCTGGGCCATGAGAGGTTAGTAGACCGTCCCTGGGAGGGATGGAGGCTTTCCATCTGCTAGGCCCTGGGGTCTGGAATTGAGAATGTGGCTGGTTTTTTAATAGGTAAACTTAAAACAGAGCAAATAACTCAGCTGTGTCCCAGGGAACTTAACCACATTTCCTAGATAACTGAAGATAGGTTTGGAGAAATGGGAAAACTTTTCCTAGTTTTTGACCTTCACTTTCTTTAGGTTCTCTTCCTATGTTATTTCGTATCTCTGCCCTTGCCTCACTGCCCTCTAAATTTCCTATTTCCCACCTATTTTAGTTATTTCTTCATTTAAGTGATTACTTATTAGAATATTTTAATTTGCAAAAATTACAACTTTCTCAAATACTCTTAAACTAAGAAATATAAACCTCCAGAAAACATTCTGGATAATTTTGAAGTTAATATCTATAATTTGTTGTGTCTTTGGCCCATATTTTACTAGGAAAAATCTAAAATGCTATTTTAAAATAATATCAAAGTATACTGTTTATATTTGGATAAGATCAGGATGCAATATTTTTCTTTCACAAAAATATCCAACTTCCAAAATTTACAGTGTTACGTATCTACAACTACATAGACAAAGTTATTTTCACTTAAGTAGGATAAATTAATATTTAGCATAAATTAGACACTGTTGCTAATTGCTTTCATGTGGTTTTCTTTTTTTATAAAAAGTTTTAAATTTTTGTACATATCAGCATAGTAACGTGTCATATATGATTAGGACATAAAACTCTTGAAATGGGCCACCATAGGTCAGTTACTGGGAATAAAACATTGTTAAAATGTGTGTTAGATAAATATAACTGTGTTAGATAAATACGACTATTGCTGTGAAGTTTGTAATGTAAAACCGAGAATAGCACCACACTGAGTAATCATCGTAACTATTGCATGTTTAATTTTTATTTGTGATTTGCAAAAATAAAAATGGGTACATCCTTAAAAGGGAGATTTCTGTAGGAAGTGTAAGAGGTCTAAAAGTGGCATTGGTGACTCATTTAAATGACCCTGATTTTTCCTGACCATAAAACTCAAATTTGACCTGGGCTCCATTTTGTAGTGATCCTATCCATAATATTACACGTGTGTAAAATCTTTCCTCTGTTAAAGAATAACTAAAACCAGGGGTGAGGACAACGAGAGTAAAGGAAGCTGCCTAAGAATATAGTCTTAGTAGCTATACCTGTAAAACATATCCTTGCCCAAACAGATGCTATCAGAATTGCCTTGCTTTCTTTAAAATTGTAGCTAAATATTATGCTGGGTGGGGAGGGAGAAATATCTTTCTTGAGTGGTGACAGTTTTTGGTGGCTTAAAAATTGTAAAGATGCCAGTTGTTTTTCTGTGTCAGAAGTGTAACTGGAAGTTATTTCTCCTAATTTTTTTAAATGACTTACTTAAAGATGGTTCTTAGTAAACTTTCTTAGAAATCTCACTACAGTAATGGAGAAGACTTTCTTCATATGGTACTATGTCAGAATCAATGTTCTAGTTATAGAAGATAATGGTTGATAGTGTATACCATAGTTGTTTGTGTGCACTAAGCTATAAAATCATTTAAGAGATCGATTTTTTTTTATTATTGTTTTCCTCCTTCATTTTTACTCCTCTTAATGGCAAAACTCTAGTAAATAAAATGGAAAAAAGAAGTCTCATCCACTGAATGTGCTTATTATTAGAAATAGTCAGTGAATTAAGTATTCTTAACAGGCTTCTTTAGTTGTTATGCACAAACAAGTTATCTCTCACGAATACTCACTTCTTAAATCTTCAGTGTGAAGGTGGTGGGCAAGTTAATGTTGCCAAGTGATACTTAATCTGCCTTTCCTAATTTGTATATCTAATTATTATATAAACTTAATGATGCAGTACTTCGAGCATAGAGACTTTTTAATGCAAATTAAAACAAAGTAGATTGGGGATTCATTCAGCATAAACACTAAATGTGAACTTACTGTCCCCAAAGGCTTCAGTGCCCTGCATGGTCAGAGAAATTAATGAATGAACTCCTTCAGGTACCTTAACAACAGAGTAAAATCAGAATCTCTCTACAGCTCTCATTTCAAAAATGACACCATGAGATCTCACATATGAGATACATTACTGGAAAGACTGTTGGAAAGTATAAAATGCTATGCAGTGTGGTAATATATCATAAGCTTGTTATTCTCAATATGCTTCCTTGCAGAGACTGAACTACCGTTTCTGAATTTTGGATCTGGTGTTTTTCAGCTAAAGAGTTAAACTCTTGCAAAGAATAAATGTTGATTATACCAGAGAAGGAAAATGTATGTAATTAAATGTCTCATGCCATAAAGGAGTAGTACTTGCAGTCAAGATTCCCACAGCAGAAATACATTTATTTGCAGGATGTGTGATGTTAATGAATAGAAACTGTTGTCCTGTTTAAATGATTTATTTGCACTGAGTGTTAAGTATGTTGAAATGAGTGAAATAATTGGTAAAAGTTATAAATTCAAATATTCAACTTAGAGGATTGATGTTTTATACATAATAGATCTTTCTAAGTGCCTATTAAGGAAATTATTTTGCTCAATTTCTTATTCTTTGTTATGTTAGATTAAAATTATTTTTGGAATTATAATCTTTCAACTCTGGAATGCCCATCTGGAAAATTTAATTTTGAAACATTTATTCTTTTTCATATACTTTCAGTAGCCTTCATGACCATATAAGATATATAGTTTTCTTTTTCTAATTCTCATTCTACTCTCTTACTCCAGTAAATCTGTATTTTGCTTAAAATAAGCTCTGACAGTCAGACATTGAATAAGAAATTAGGAAATTTGCACACTGTTTTTTCATGGGAAGAATAATGTTCAGCTGTATCTTGAACCAGTCATTTAATCTTTCTATACTTTAGCTTTAGTTTTTGGACTGATTCTCTTGATTTCTTGAAACTTGTTCCTATTTCTCTGAGTAATTAAAATGAATCATCATGAACTATTAGAAATTCTAAAAATGTAAGGCTAATTTAATAGCATAAATTCAATTTGTCAAAGTGCAATTTACTGAAAATATATATATACATATATACAGATATATGTATACATATTTTTATATATGTATACAGTATAGAAAAGAATCCATTCAGGTCATTGGTACAAATTTAGTGTGTGTGAGCGTATATGATATGCTAATAGCTAATTAGAATAAGCTTTAAAATAGCTTTTAGTTTCTCACCTGAGATAATACCAGGACTAGTACTAGGGGAAGTTATGGTTATGTTGAGGGTTAGAAAACAAACTCCCAGGGGGCTGATGAGCAGCCTATCCCCTGAATCTTGGAAGTGGTAGTTCACTTTTCCTGAACAAAGTATAAAACTCCTAGAGTTGACTCACACTTAACACTACTAATTATTTTTAAGTTAGGGAAGAATAGGAGAATACCCATGAAAGCAGAAGCATTTTTTGTTATGAAGAGTGATTAATCTGTATCTTAAGTTATTACGTAAGGGCTACTCTGCATAAATGCTCTACTACCCCTCTTTTGGGTCGTCTTCTGAAGGAGGTCTTTATGATTTGGCTCATGCCCCCTCTTCTGCTGTCCCGGCTTTTAAAGCTGAAGCCACATCAATTTTCAATTCTGCAAACAACCATGCTCTATTCCTTTGCATTCCAAGCCTTTGCCTCAACTTTTCCCTCTGCATAGATTGAATACTCTTATTTTTCTCACCTGTATCCCAAAACACATAGAGCCACACACACATATGTGCATGTTCACTCCTACTTTAGGTATCCTACTTCATGTCAGTTCTTCAGGGGAAGAAGATTTCTCTGTCTTCAAGCTCTGAGCTCCTTCTGTGTCCTGAGATAGGAATTACACGAAGCAGTTCATCATGTGAGATTCTGAGGGGGAAAGTATTTCAAGCAGAGGGACCAAACAAGTGCAAAGGAACAGAAGTTGGATCAGGCAAAAATTATGAAGTGTTCCGGTTCAGAGTGAGCAAGATAGGGTCAGAGAAGTAAATAAGGGATAGGCATTGTAGGGCCTTGTAGGTCATCCTGATGAGTTTGAATTTTACTGATAAGCATCACGTTAGTACTTGTTACTGTGAAAAGTTCTTTGAATTTTGGATTCAGTTTAATTAAATGATAGGACCTCAATCATTATGACCGACCCTACCAGAATTTGGCTAATATAACCACTCGCTCCAATAAATATTGAATGCCTACTTCTATAAATAATATAGAATGATAGGGGTTTAAGGATACAAAGTTGAAAAGGACTTGATTGCTGTGATTGCTAGTAAGAGTGGGATGAGATAATGTCATGTGGACCAGAAACTCAAGATTACCTAAATTCTACTTGAGATTAGCTGCCCCTTCCTGAAAAGATCTCACCGGAAATACATGCTAAGAAAACAAAAAGCAAACAATAGTGTCACCAAGTAGAGCATCATCTCTAGCCCCAGAATGGAATACTAACGAACCAGGCTACACTGGGGAATCATTTATTTCACGAGCCTTTAGCCTGGAGCAGCCGTATCAAGCCGTTCTGTTTACGAGAGATCTTGAAGAAGACAGAGTATCTGAGAAGATGAAAGAGAAAAATAGGGACCTATCCTATTCTCCCCCAGAGAACACCTTCTTACTTATCTTAGGAGGAAGAACAGCCATGAGAGAGTTTGTCCAAATGGGACAAAGACAACGCCGTACCTTTATGAACCTTCAGCTGAGCCCAGGAAAACGTCAGCAACATTCCTCCTGTTTGTGTGTGTATCTAAGGTGGGAGCAGGGGAGGAAGAAGGAGGAGGGCATGAAAGGGTGCTAATATGCACTCCTACTCTCCCCTCAAATTTTTACTTAGGTGGAGTTGGCAAAATACACATGAAATTAGTAATAGTGATGCATCGTGTCCTAAGTACTGGTAATAATAGTGAAGTACTGCCTGACCTTTATTGAGGGTGTGCTATTGCCAGGCACTGTTCTAGATGCTTTGTACTAACTCACAGTTTAGTCCTCACAATAGCCCTGTGAAGGCGGGTGCTATCATAATTTTATAGATAAAAGAAAACTAAAGCACAGAAAGCTAAGTGATTTGCTCAGGGTCACTCAGTAAGAGGCAGAGAATCTAAAGTAAAAAATAAGAAGTGCTGAAGGATTGTGGAAAGCATTTGAGCTGTACTGTCCTCAAGTTCTGAGGACATGGGGAAGTACAGGGAGAGCAACGTTTGAGTGCAGGGAGCGTGCAGGCCAGGAAGGTGCCTGGCTGGCCAGATTGCTGCCTGATTGGCCGCCTTAGCAGGTCGTGGGGAACCAGGAAGCCACGCAGTCGGAAACTGCTGGAATATTGTGGAAGTTTTGAATATGTGGCACAAAAATATCTCTTTAAGCTTATGACAAGCTACACTTTTAACTAGTGTTGAATTATAGGATAAAGTTATTATGCAGAAATGTTTTGTTTCCCTTGAAAGCTAGAAAACAAGGGATGGCTCTCCCTGCATCTGTAAATAGGCTGCTGTTTTTCTGTCTTTTTGTAGTTGTAAAGAATCATTCATGCCAGTGTAGTTAATGAGCTTCCGCAGCTGTTAAATGAAATTATATATTCTGTTCAACTAGGGCCTTCTAATGCTGCCATTGTCTCCTGGCCGTCTTGGTGTCTTCTCTAGCACCAGCATACTTCTAAATCACAATGGCCTGAGTTGTTCTTAGTCCAGGAGATTCTGAGGTCTGGGTCAGATAAGCCTGCAGAAAGAGAGGCTATTTTAGCAAAGGTAGTCATAATAGGATGTTATTTTTCTATACCCCAGCTGCCCTCTTCAGCAAGGACTGTGAGGAATGCTAGAGGGGAACTATTCACAATTGTCTAAAAATTATTTTTAAAGCAAAATTCTTATCCATCAAATTATACACAGACACTAACTTTTGATCTTCCAAGTAGGGCACTTAACCAACTGCATAGACAGCTCTGGCTAAGGGATTTGATTCCGACTTACTTCTTCTCTTCCTTCATGATGGTTCTTTGTTCCACACCTGTCGGAACTGGAGCTTCCTGGTCAGGTCTTTTAGTATATGTTTGAAGATTTTCCAATCCCCCCAGACTATTACTGCTCTATATTCAGACTTTCACATCTAGTCTTCCTCAACTGTTTCTCTGAAATGCTCTTTTCCTCTTGTGCACTCAAAACAAAACAAAAACAAAAGTCACCTCCCCATGTGCCACCAGGAAGTCATTCCTCATTCTCGTGCCACTGGGCCCCTGATATGCAGCCTGCTAACCTCTCCCGGACTGCGCTCAGTGGGGATCTTCGCCCTGCTGGGGTAGCGGGACTGGTTGTTCCAGACTGCGGCCAACTGTACAAGTCTCTCATTGCACAGGAATTACAAAACTCTTTTGCTTCTTCACAAATGCCCGTTTTTTTTCTCTTTAATTCTAACACCTAATTCTCTCTCCTCCGCTGAAAGAATTTTTGGATCTCATTCCACAATGTATGGAATGTATATATTTCTTTCCAAAATATGTGGTATATTCTACCATGTATTTACCACTGGAAAAAATTATTTGCTAAGCAGTATTTGACCATATGCTACATAAAAAACCCAAGTTTATGGTTTCTGGGTTAGCATAAATCACTAAATAAAAGTTAATCCTGGCGAAATATTAATTTAACCAATTAAATGATACCTAAGGGTTGAACAAAAGAGAACCATTGAATAAACGTAGGAAACAAAGATAGCTGTATGAGTACATGTATGCAGACATACGGTAGCTACGTGTACTTTCCACTTCTTTGCCTTCCTGACTCTTATACGGCCCTTCCATAGGTGATCAGCTGTTTGTCATTAGCTGTTTGCATAATAGATTTCATTAATTAGTTGTGTTAGTCTGATCATCAATTACTGCTCCTAACACTACAGCAATACGTATTCTCTTATAAGCTCTTCACTTTTGCACCTCTTCACTTTTATTGAAAAGGAAATGTATTTCAGTTAAAAGTAATGAGGAATGTATTTTTGAAGAGGGAAAACATTGATTAATAAAAAGAGAAAACCATGAGAGCTTTTCATGTCTTGGTCTCTGTTTAGATTACTAAGGAGATGTTAAAAATACAGTCTGGAGCATAGCATATATTCTGTTACTGGAGCGTAACTATCTGCTGACACATAGGCCACTTCTGAAATATTGCTTAGTAACACATTTTCAAATAATATGATGCCATCCCTGCCAAATTAATCTCTGAACTAACGAGAGTCCTTTCTGGGCATTACAGATCTGCTCAGAGATATGCAATAAAAGGTTTATACTCTAGGACTGCTGCAGTGATAGTGTTTATGTGGCTTGGCTAGCAATGGTTGCTCTCTTAACATGGTGGGTGTTTAAGACGAAGACTGTCCCTGGCATTGTACAGCACAGTAGGAACGTTGGCCTGCTGACTAAACAAATATGATTGCCAAAGTGAATTATTAAATTCCAACTGTCCTCACTTGCTAGAGAGTTTCACTCCTTTTTCTCCCACACAGCTTCCTACTTTTTATTAGATGAATAGTTTTCAGCTCTTGCAAATAATTGCTGTATTTTGCTAGTCATTACTGCAGCAGTTTCCCACTGTTTATATTTTGAAACTTGCACTTGGAAGAGTCCCGTTGAAGCAGAACAAATAAATATGTGTGTGCATCTGTGCAAATATTTATCTAGAATTTCATTATTAAAAGTCCCAGTGAACTTTCAGTCTAACCACTGTGCCTTGTATCACTTCTGAGACAATCACATCATCAGGCTACTGTTACTTTACTAAACACGGGTGACTTCATTCCAGCGTTTCCTTTAGAGGACTATTTGGGAGACTCCCTTCCAATACAGGAAGTGGGTTGATGAGGGCCAGTGTTCTCATTCCAGATCCTTCACATCTCTGAAAAGCTGCATCCTTTGTAGAAAATAGATCTGTATGTGTGCCAAAGTGTAACCCTGATGTTCATCAGGGGAGGGAGAGGAGGTCACATATTCCTTGTCTGTTTCAGCAGTAATCCTCCCATTTGGCAGGAGTTTGAGAGGAAGTATTTAACAATGGGATTTTATAAAATTCAATGTAGTAAAGAATGTTTTTATATTTGAATGGATCTAAGGAAGTTTTCTTTTTCTCCCCCCTGATAAGTGGAGGGTATTTAAGGGTAATGGTATCTGTGGATTTGTTGAGAGGATTTGGCTCTTTTATTGAACTTTGTGGAATAATTATTTTTCCATTTTATCATTTCCATGAAAGGTAATCCTCAGAATAAAAAGCTGTAGCCTCTTCATACTGATCTTAAATATTTTGCTTAAGGGGAATTAGTGAGGAAATAACAGTCTCTCAGGAAGGTTTAAAACTGTGATCTTATTCAGCATCCAGAGCTCTTTTAATGTCTCCCACCATGCCAGAAACTATGAAGTTATTTTCTTTCGCACACTCACCCTAAGACATGGTATTTTTAAAGTCTTAAACCCAAATAGCTTTATGTTAAAAATAAAAAGTTGCACAAAGTAGAGGAAACGATGCTCTTGTCATCATCCCCTGTTTGCTTCCAACTATGTGAGGACTTCAAAGGCTGAAGGCACGTTTTCTAGGTCTAGGGCACCTATCAGAGAGGGTCAAATGTTAGTTAGTAGTTACAGTCAAAAGAGGCCATCTGCTGAGGAATAAAGATAGACCTCTTTCCTCTAAGGTGTACTAGGTTTACAATCTAGGATAAAAAAAAAAATGGCCTTCGTTAGCCACCAAATGGAGCAATAGTTACCCAAAAGTGTTTCAATGTCTGCTACCACAAAAAGGAAGACAAAATGATCACTAATGTACCTTTTATTATACAGTCTATTTAGACTTTGTTAATATCTAGTCTTTTTATTTAAGGAATTTTAAGTAAATATACTTGGTACAGCATCATCCGAACATCACAAACCCTTCCTCTTATTAGGGACATTAAGTCACTTGGTCCACATCCTTGTCGAATGGCAACCCCAACAATTGGTCATCCAGACAATATTTCATTATCTCCTGATCTCCAGCATCATATTCGCACATACAGAATTCATCCATTCATTTGATAGGTGTTTACTGAGCCCTTCACACAGAGCTATGGCAAAGAACAAGGCAGCCTCATTTCAAGGAGTTGACAACTTAAAAGGAGATAAAAACATGAGAATCATTGATTGCATGAGAGAACCTATGGTAGAAATCGTGTTGAGAGTTTTAGGAGGAAGGGTATACAGAGAAGGTCTATTTAGCTTAGTGTGAGAATCAGGAAACAGTTCACAAAACTTTTTGAACATATTAAAGGACAAGCAGACCCTAGGCGAGTGGATGAGTTGAGCAGATACCCCAGGAAGATGAAGAGCACGCACAAAGGATGGAGGTGTGGAGAGCAGGGCCTACTTAGGAAGAGCAGCTGGTGGATCATGCTGCCTGAATAAGTGTGAGAGGAAGACTGTGGACATAATGAGGAATATGACACTTGAAGGTAAGCAGAGGAAGCTTCCAGAGAAGGAGCCAAGAGAGGAGAAGGAAAATGAGGCCACAGGTACGAAGGGAGTAGAGAATTCAAGGAGGGAGAAGTCAGCAGTATCAACAGCTTCACAGAGATGAAAGACTTTTAGCCTTGAAAAGGAGAGGCCTCTTTCCTGTGAATAAGAAAAGATGGATGGACATAGAACAGACTTGAGCTGGGACACAGAAATGTACTTTATGACAGAATGAGCCACATGAAGTAGGGAGTGAGTTAGGTAGGTCACGCCTGAGAGGGATGAAAATAGGGAGGAGGAGGAGGTTTGGAGAAGAAAAGAAAAAGCTGACGGCAGAAGCTCTTCTGTGCTTCACTGAGGGCCAGCTGAGATTAGAGGCCATAAATTTGGAGAGACATGTATCCACTTGTTGGTGTCACTTTTTCCAGCCTTAAATTAAAAATCCAAATATAGGCACAAAGGAGGGAGAGTATTGTGCATTGGAAGTCCCACCTAAGAAGGGAATGTGCCGTTGATTTGGGGCACCATCACTGTCGTAACGTGATGTTGTATGTAACTTTGGGCTATTTTGGTAAATTATATATTCAGCTTATCTAGAAGCAGCTGTTTTAACCCCCTGTACTCCTGTCGGCACTCAAAAGTCTTTGGTTGTGCCATGACCTCAGAGTGCCGAGAGCCCATAGATCCAGCTTGGCTCAGTAGAGAGTCTGGAGTGGAATGTTACATTTCTGCGACTTCGCATGTTTATTTCCCCTCTCTTCTCAAGCATTACAGGCTGACCTGTATACTTCAGTGCTTCACTGTGTAAGTAGTAACTGATTTATTTGACCCTATTCAGAAATGAACTGATCCTCATAATTGAATTTCTAGATAAGTGCATTATTTCCCATTTAAAACAAAAACAACTAAACAAACAAAAAAGACAATTTCTAAGATGTGTTTCCATCGGTCTCTATAGAGAGAGTAATCGACCTTATTTATAGCAGTTCCTTGGTGACTTTGGGCCATGGTTATAAATATCAGTTAATGGACTATGTATGCCTGTCGAGTACATTCAAGTCTCTGGGTTTTGTTTGTTTGTTTGTTTTCAGTTTTGGTTTTGGGTGTTTAAGAGTTTTAAGGGGTCATTTCCTTGATAATTAGTCTGCCAAATCACATATCTTACATTGTTTTCTGACTGCTAATCTTCTGAGTAGATTGTGCCTTAAAAGCAAGGATTCCATGCTTGATACTTCTCTATCCCACATAGACCTAAAACAATGCAAATAGAAGCTCCATAAATACTTGGTTGATTTCTAAAGATAACACAATTCTCTTAATGTTGACTAAAATCACATTAGCTTTTAGGGGAGCAATCATCAGTATTATTCAGATTGGGCTTAATGTCATTTAAAACTCATTCCTTTTTTGCATGAATTGCTCTTTTGCCCCAGTTGGTACTTGTTTCGCTCAGTACCTGAATTTAAATAGATATTTACATCTATCCATAAGACAACCCAAGAGCGGCAATTATGTCACCTTCACTGCATAAGAAATTTCTTAGAAATGTTACCTAATGTTAAGTTAGATTCAACCTGTTGCACTAATCTGTCAAAGTCCTTTTGGATTCTGATCCAACAGAATTTTATGTCAGATTGGGAAAGACTTCATTCTCTAGTTTAACTGAAGTTACTGATAAAGATTAAAATTGTTGCATAGGAAATGTCCATAATCCTGGCTCTCAGGATCAACCTCCAGGTGGATCTCTTGCAATCCTCAGTCCCTTTGGGGTACAGTTGCTCAGCAGCAAATCTTCCTGAGTGTACTAGGATCCAGACTAAATTTCTCCACAAGTACATGAAAGACTTGGTCAAATACGCTTTGCCCAACATATTTTCTCTGTCTCCCTGTTCAGTGAGCCTATCAAAAAGGGAGGAAATAAAAATCAGCACCCATACTGTACTAATAATACCTGTCTGCCTTCTCTCCCGGTCCTTCTCAGAAAAGATAAAAGGTAATTGTGGATCTCAGACAGAAGATTTCAGACAGTGGTTTCTTCATTTAATAAATATACATTAAGCAGTTATTCTGAAGTGGACCATCTGCGAAAAGTTTAGGACACAGATGAACAAGTCAGACATTGTCCCTGCCCTCCCCAGAAATGTCCATTATTGCCTGGCTGCTCTCAAAGAAGCTGAAGGGTGGGGCTTGAGTGTAAAGCAGCTGTTCTAAGTAGTAGACAGACCAAAGCTGGAAAACAGCATGTGCAGAAGTGGAAGTTTTTCAAATTACTGAAATTATAACATAAAATATGGTGCCAAGGTCTGGAGAGATTGGGAAACTGGTTGAACTATGAAACAAATAAACCCTAAGAAGTTGAAATTTGGAGCAGCTTCTTTTCTAAAACATTTGGTGTTAATAGACTTCATTTCAATAATTCAAGTGCATACGAGGGCTAACTTTCACACACATTGGTTAACGTGCTATAAAAAGGGCACTGTCATCTGAAGTAAATGTCTTTTGAACTTAGAACCACCATGTAAGGATTTTGATTCTTTTGCCACAGAGGGGAAAAAAAGACCTAGCAGAACAATGAATCAATTTTTTACTACATTGCCTAAGTCTAATGTTCTTCGGAGAGTTTTCAGAGAATTGCTTTCGCAACATCCATCTCTCCCACTGTTTCTCCAAAGGGCTCGTATTAATCATTCCCTGAAAGTCCTTTGTTTAGGTGCGTGCTACACCTGGGCTGATTCTTATACAGACTTCAAAGCTAATCATACCCCACTGCACACATCTCAAAAGGACTGTAGATGAAGAAACATAAGATAAACTGCCCAAGATCCTTTTTACGCTAGCTCCATTCCTTTTCCCATTTGCCAGTGCAACTTATTCTTGAGTCTAAAGTTTAGTAGCCCCACTAGAAAATACTGCATAAAAGCAATATTCATTCTTCCTTTGGAGCCCGCTCCCTTTAGGAGCCTACGGGTCCAGCTTCCCGTAGGGAACCTTAGGGATCCCATAGACTGGGGTGTTTGTGTTCAAACCCAGAAGCTACACGTGAGACAGAAGGGAAAGACATGTTTTCTTTTCTTATTATTGCTGTTTTCTTCTCCTCTTCCTTTGTATATGTTCCTGCCAGTCTCTACTTCCCTTTCATGAAAAATCCCTGTTTCTCTCTACAGTAGCTTCCAGTACAAATGGATGTTAACACTCAGATGTGGAAACTTTCCTAAATGAAATTGGGCAAATATGTGATGCCACATACACACATGACTCACTCTCTTGCTTCATTTAGTCTTGCTTCTCTTAGTTTCAGTAAGACCCCCCCTCCTCCATTTAAACAGCACTCCCTTCCAACTGATCACTTAACCAGCTATACCTTCCCTTAAAACATTTATCACACCTGTCAGATTATATGTTAATTTCTTAACTGACTTTGGCTCTTCATGGATACCCTGAGATCAGGGACTCACTGCTACATCCCCATAGTCTAGAACAGTGCCTGGTATGTAGTAAACCCTTAATTATATTTAAAAGGAAGAAGCACCTATTAAATTTTGACGATTAAGGGGCACCTGGGTGACTCAGTTGGTTAAATGTCTGACTCCTGATCTCGGCTCAGGTCGTGATCTCACAGTTTTAAGAGCCCAAGCCCCATATAGGGCTCTGTGCTGACAGCGTGGAGCATGCTTGGGATTCTCTCCTGTCTCTCTGTCTCTCTCCAAACCGTGCTGTGCCCCCCCCATAAATAAACATTAAAATTTTTTTTAATTTTGACAATTAAGAACCTTGAGGTTCATCTTAATAAGGGAGTTGCTGTTATCGTCATCTGTTTTAATACTTAGAATATTGAAGTTAAGAGCTTGCCCAAAGTCACACAAGTGGTAGTGGAACCAACATCCAAACTCAGACCTGCTGACTCTATTTATTCATATGACGCTATAAAATGTCTCAAAATAGAGATAAATTAATTTTATAAATATTTATTGGCTTGTCTTAATAGGAAAACCATAGTAAGCATAAAGGGCAGTGTATTAAACTTTATCACAAGCAACTGCTTAGCATATGTCAATTTCTTATCAGAATGAATAAGGCCAGAATATCAATTAGAATTAATCTGAAGTTTGCACATCAATCAAGTGCTCCAGTTTTTCTCCAGAAACCCTTAACATGGAATATTTATGAAAAAGAAATGGCCAATTCAATCTTACTTTTCATTTCTTTTGTCTAATTCTAAGGTAACTAACTTTTCATTCTTTGAGATTTAACTCCTGTTGCTTTATTTTCTTTCCTTTGGATAGAGGGGTGAGATAGTGGGAAAACACATCTTTCATGCTTATAAATTATGCTCCTTCCAAACCCGCAGATGTCTCTTGCTTCCCTAGAGACACTGGGGCACTGGTGGTTAAGCAACTAGATTTGGAACCAGTCAGATTTTTTTTTTTAGGCATCTGAACTTTTTCTTGCTTCCCTTGCAAACTCTCCAGCCTTTAGATGAGTTGAAAAGCTTACGTAGATCTCAGATGAATTTTCAGATGATAGAGTTTCATTTTTTCTTCAAAGATTTTTCTTGGGGGAGAAGATAGTGAATTGGGCCAAAAGTTTTGATTTTGCAAAGGTAGCAAGATAATGTATTCTTATCATAAGACTTTTTTTTTACTGAATTACAACCAGCATACAATACTGTGTTAGTTTTAGGGATACAAGAGAGTGATATATTTTTATGCTTTATGAAATGATCACCATGACAGGTCTAGTTACCGTCTGTTGCCATGCGAGGTTATTACAATGTTAGTGACTATGTTCCTGTGTCATACATTACGTCCCCATGACTTTTCATAAGACTTTTTATTATAGATTATTTTTTTCATCTGGAACATACTTTTAATTTTAATATAATGGAAAAAATGAAGATCTGTGGTGAATCTATGTGTATAAACACAATTAGAAAGACATAGAGATTAAGTACTACTGTAACAAAGTCCCGAAATATTTTACTACAATTTGCTTTTAAAAATTCAGCACATTTTCTTCTTTGCTTGATTCTACTAGGTTCTGTTTTGTATCAAAAGAAAACATTCTGTCATGTCAATATACAATAGCAGCAAAAAAGCTGCACAAGAATACCACCCTCAGCGCTGCTGAAAAGGAATAATTTTCAAAAGTTTTCTTAAAATACATGGAGTCACCTATTCAAGTTTCATTGAATATAATCAGCCACCTGAGAACGTTTTATATTTTTCTACTATTTTAAAAGCACGGTCAATTACTGTGTGGTGAGCAAACATCTTTTATTTGAACGACCTAAAAAGAGCATTACATCATTTATCTAAATTTCATTATTGTGATGGTAGACACGCTCATGTCCTTCTTTGTCTTCTTAAAAATTGTTGAAACACTGAGAAAATATTAACCAAAAGCTCCCAAATGATTATAATCTTATTATTCACACCCAAATATTTTAGTTTTACCTATTAATTTACAGTGTCTCCCATTTTTGCACAGATGCAATCATGTTGTATATCGAAAGTAGTGTTATCCCTTTAAAAAATATTATATTATACTTAAATATATTAATCACTTAAATGACTACATCATGTTGATATACCACATTATACCCAATTACTGTACTGTTAAAATTATTTTCATTTTGATAAAAGTATAGTTTCAGCAACTCAAAATATATTTCAAACTATAGAGTTTTATTACCATATAGTTTTTTATTCCATCATTTTATTTTTTTATCTCGTTATTTTTTTATGGTAAACTAAATTAAGCAATTTCACCAAGTCCAAAACAGATTTTTTCACGACACATGAATATAACAGATTTGCTCTAGCCATGCCTGTGCTGTGTATATGTTAAATTTAAGTTGCTAATTTGGTAGTTGCAACATGCTAATTCCAAAAATTCATTTACTTGAATTTCTTAGTTACAAAAAAAAATTAGTGATCCCTATTTTATTATTTGTACTTATCCTTTTGGTAATTACATATTCATATTTGGAAGTAGGCATTTCTTGAGTTCATTATTGCATACTGAAACATTATAGGCAAGGAATAATAAAGACATTGCATGATCCCCAGAGAATTAACTTGATATTTTATATAGTACCCCATGAAGTTGTAAGAGACTTTAAAGTATCCAGATACATCTGATCTTCTTGTACTTTAATAGTATCAATAGACATTAAAATAAAGCTTTTAGAACCAGAGTATACTTCCATTCTTTCATACTTTCTCTGTTTAGAGTGTGCATGTTTACATAGATGCTGAGAGAAGTAAACCTGGGTTTAGATCTTAACTTTTGGGTGATTTTGAGCAAGTTTAAGCCTCAGTTTCCTAATCTGCGTAGGGTTTTTTTCACGACACTGTGTTAATTTGCATTTGGCATGGGGCTTGGAACATGAAAAGCACTCAAAAGTGTTAGCCATTATCATGGAAGTCTGATCAATCATGATAACTCAGAACTGTTATGTGGTTTATTCAGATAACTCAGAAGAATTAATTTAATTACTTTTAAGTTTACTTATTTGTTTGGGGGGGGTGGAGAGAGGGGTTGAGGAAGAGAGAGAGAGAGAGAGAGAAAGAATCCCAAGCAGGCTCCACGCAGCCAGCACAGAACCCTACAAGGGGCTCGATCTCACAAACCACAAAATCATGACCTGAGTCGAGATCAAGAGTCAGACGCTTAACTGACTAAGCCACCCAGGCGCCCCTGGAATTAATTTTAATAAATGTATGTTCTTTTTCTATTTGAGGAATTCATGATATTCAATGTTAACCGTAATTGATGGTATTAGAGCCTCAAACATACTAGATGTGTTTCCTAAAGCAAATCTAAGTGATGAAAGCATGTTCTCATCGTCATGAAGTGCATCTAGTGCCTCTGCCTATCAACATGCAGGATTGTGCAGCAGATAGTATAATGTAGTACACACAAGGGTTGCCCATTATGACTTTATAACCTAAAAGACAACACAATGACAAAAATAGAGACCATTGCTCTTTCATAAGTTGATATGAATAAACTGTAACAGACTTCATTTAATAAGAGGCAAACTGTAATAATGAGAAATAAGCTGAACAGATTAAAGTCTAAGCAAAAGGAAATATAGGAGCCATAGTGGACCACAGGATGAACAGCAATCAAGAACTCAGGCATCCTGCTGAATAGTAGGAGTGTGAGCTGTAAAGTGAGGCAGGCCCAAATCTGAACTTCTCCATCACTTACTAGCTCTGTGACTCTGGATAACCTCATTGAATCTCAGAAAATGAAGGGGCGAGGGGGGGGGAGGGGAAGCTGTTTCATTTAAGTACACCATTTTTTGCCAGTAGGCACATAGTAAATACTTCTTTGCTTCTTATCTTCCTCCATTATTCACAAAAGTAATGTGCAATACATACCAACCATAATGTATTTAAGACCTGGTAGTGACTCCTTCAACATCTTCATCTAGCAGTATGTAAGAGAACAGGGGTTATTAAATTTGGAAGTCCATTTAAAAGAAATGAATTTTTTTTCTTTTCTAATATAAGCATTTCTAATATGAGCATATACATTTCCCTCTAGGCATGTCTTAACTGCATCTCACAATTTTGGTTCTGTGTTACAATTTTCATTCAGTTCAAAATACTTTCTTATTCCCCTTGTAATTTCTTTTATGACTCATGGGTTATTTACACGTATGTTGTTTAATGTCCAAAAATTTGGGGACTTTATAGATATCTTTTGATTATTTTTAACTTTATTTTTAGTCAGGGAACATATTCTGTATAAATGCAGTCCTTTTCACAATATTGAGATTTGTTTTATGGTTCAACATAGTCTATTTTGATAAATGTTCCATGTGTACTTGAAAAGAATATGTGTTGGTTGTTAGAGTTGTTTGGTAGAGTGCTCTATAAATATCAATTAAACTGGTTTGTTTCATAGTTTTGTACAACTCTATCATTACTGATTTTCTGTCTAAGTGTTCTACCTATTACTAAAAGAAGCATATTTAAATCATCAACTTAACTATAATAATAATTGTCTATTTCTCCTTTGAAGTCTGAGTTTTTTGCTCCATGTATTTTTGAGTTCTATTATTGGATACACATATACTTGTTAAAAATATCTGCTGATTCTTTTATCAATGTGAAATGTCTTTAACTCACATAATACTTCTTAAAGTCTATTATATCTGTTCTTGATGTAGCCATTGAAACTTACTTATGCCTACTGTATATCTTCCCAGCCTTTTACTTTCAAGCTCGTTGTGTTTTTATATTTAAAGTGTATCTCTTATAGATAGCATATCGTTGAGTCTGGCTTTTTTATACAGCTTGACCCAATAATGTGTACCTTTTGATTAGAGTATTTAGTACATTTACATTTAATGTAAATAGTGATATAGTTGAATTTAGGTCTGCCCCTTTGCTATATGTTTTCTATTTGTGTCATGTATTTCTTATTCCTTTCCTGCCTTCTTTCATGTTAAACAAATATTTTCTAGTATGTCTTTTTAATTATGTTGGCATTTTATAGCCATATTTCTTTAGTTACTATAAGGATTATAATATGCTTATTTATTATGATCAACTTAAAATTTTTATTGAATTAACTTTGGATATATACATATATATATATATGTATATATATCCTACGACTCTATAGTTTCATTTACCTCCCCTTCATCCTTTGTGCTATTGCCACATATATTACATCTGTATATTTTAAAACCCAAAATACGGTGTTATACATTTTGCTTTAAGCAATCATATGTCTTCAAGAAATTAAGAGATGAGAATTATAAAAGTGATATTAAAATCCCTGGGTAGTTATTAAAATAAATTATGTCTCCAAAATAAATGTTTATAATTCATAATTATAATTTTATTAGTTTTGAGAATTTCCAACTGTTAATTTTTATTACTTTAAGAAGTGTCTCAAATATCCAATAAAGAACAAGAAAAGTACTGAACAATCAGCCAAACTCACTTGTTCTCTGATAAAATCTTAGTCAAAGTATACATGATTATTATCATGGACTTCAGGTTTGCCTCCCAAAAGGCAAAACTGAAAATATGAAATCCTTGACCTCCAAAGATCTATTTATTGTATTTTAAGTCATTTAACATTCATTGTCATTAACTATAATTTTTTTAAACTGAAGGCTTGGGGTGATCCATTTATTTAGAATTTAGTAACTGTAGTTTAGAAACTATGAAAAATATAAATTACTGACATGGAAAGCCTTTTAAAATAGTACTTGTTTGTTTATAATGTACATTTCTTTCCATCTGAATAGAGAAACAACCAACATTGTTTTAGGTTACAGTGACATCTGGTGGTACTGTTTTTTTAGAATATATTCTGAGTTGATCTTTTTTGTCTGGAGACTTTCTTTAAGTATTCATTTCATCAGGTAGGATGTGCCTGTCTCTTCCTGGCTCTATAATCTTCTCTGTGGCAGGGAAATGTGAGCCAGACAAGAGCAGCCATTATCACTTACATTTTCCACCTTGAGCAAAAAAAAAAAAAAAAAAGACATCTATGCCCTTGTACAGGAGAAAACTAAGGCAGAAAGAATAAAGACATTGTTACATGTTAAAATCGGAATTATTAAGACTAGTAACATGCTATGAAGTATTTATACAGAGATGTTTTTATTGAGAGTGAACTTGGCATACCCCATGAGATATATCTGTTATTATTTTATCATTTTATAGATGGAACCCTGAGGCTCAGAGAGAGTTCTAGAGAGTACTCAATCACCTAGTACCAATTTGATTAAATCTGTAGAGAGGCCAGAACTCCACTTGAACCCTATTTCTAATTTTGTGAGAGAGAATTTTCATTTTAATTTAAAAATCAAATCTGTGTATATACAGATATAATTTTTTATATGTGTATAATATATATTATTTAGTGTGAGTACATTCTCTTTTTTTAAATTAATTTATTCCCAATAAAGTTGAGATTTTTTTTTTTTTTGATACCCAGCCCTAGTTCCTTCTTCCTTTCCCCATAGGTCACTACTGCTATCATTTTGGCATGTAGCTTTCCAGAAGCATGCCCCCCAACACACACATACACACACTCTGTATTAAATATAGGGATGGGCTATGTGTTTCGTACATAAAAGATAGTATTTGGCCAAAGAAACTTTATGCTGGTAAAGCCTCTTCAGTAGAGAGATTAACCTCATCAAAATATGAACTCATGCCACTAAGTATTACAATATTTTGATACTCTGCAGCACTGGCAGTTATTTCTAAAGTTAATTCAGATGCCTGTAGTAAATATTTAAGATTTAACTTAAATATTGGCAGGACCACCATTTGAGTTTTCTAATGAACATTCCAGGGTGGCAACACTGCCAGAATACCTTCTCTTCTGTTACAGTATAACACTCCCGTCACTGTGGCTGGAGCCAAAATTAGCAGACTTTTAAACACAGGATGCACAATTATTTATTGTGGCTGAAGTTATCAGAATAATAAGTAGTTTCTATGAGTAAAACCTTGCTCACAGAATATATGGGAAGAAGACTCCAAAAATTGCCTTTAAAAAATGTTTTTGAACCCAGGTTTTCTACCACTTTCATTGAAAATCCATATATATTTTCAATTAAACCTTTAACCCCCATAATGTTAAAAAAAAAAAAAACCTTGAAATTTGAATACTTAACAGGAAACTAATTATACTGATAGGCAGTTAAAATATTAATTCATCCATATTTTCTTTTCTGGGTACAATAACTTAAATGAAATAGTAAGTGTAAAGGGAAAAAAATTACAGGAATTAGGAACCCAAAGAATTTTTAGGGAAAGCATAATTGAATAGGTTACATCACACTGACGGGTCTACTAAGTCTCTTTGAATGTATTCATAGCTTTCTACACAAGGAAGACATACACTATTGGCTATTCCTTCACAACTATAGAATTTATTAGATTTTGGACTTAAGCTACAGTGACAACTTGAGACAGAAACACTTCAGGCACGGATTTAAGGGATAGAACATTGGGGATCAGGAAGAAGAGCTTTTTCTCCAGGAAAAACACGAGAAGGTTAATTAAAGGAGGAGTGGACTTTCTAGAGCAACTGATTTAAAAATAAGACCATGGAATTTTTGAGTTGGATAAATCTCCCAACTCATAAAATCTCTTAATTTTATGAAGATATTCTGCACCTAAATCTATTTTTAAGTCATAATATTGTTAATTATCCATGTAATGTAACAGGGTAGTGAAGTAGTCTATACTTGCAGTTTTCCTTTATCTGTATTTCCTTTATTTGTATTTATCAGGATCTTATCCGGATCTCTGATAAATACAAACTACAACAGCTTATAAGGCAACAATGATAGGATACCTGGAGCTTGACTAAGAATTAGTAGGGCAATGATAGGGCAAGGCATGAGCAGTTGAAAACCCTTAGTACACAAGATACATTAAGCTTCAAATGGTACTATGGACCTCCTCCATTTTGACCTAAAAGCTAAGATTTGGAGAAGGCTATTGTGTATCCTGAAAGCTGATGGGTACTGTTGCAGAATTTTTTTTAATCAGATAAGAGATCAAAATATTTTTTAATACAAAATGTACCAAATGTAATCAGATATAATATACACTTGAAATAAATTTATCTTTCCATTTAGCACTCAAAGGGACCAAATTACTAGTTTATCAGAGATTGGTTTTATGTGACTAAAATGCCTGTTAAATCAGAAGCCCTACTTGAAAAGAGTAGATTTCTTGTTACGACAGGAACTTCTCTAATTTGTCTTTGAGTGGTTAAAATAATCATTTTATGTGACTAAAATTATTTTAATGACTGTATTTAGTTAGGGTGTGGTTCTTCCCAGTTAGGACATTGTAAACTGTTAGATGATTATTCAATAGTCAGAACCAACTATTAGGGTCATTTCCTTTCTTTCTTGTCCATTTATAAACTGTTTACATGCACTTCTCCTCTGCACTGTGTGTACCCTGATTTTTCTTCATTTGGAAATCATCACCAAAAAAATTAAATTAAATTAAAATAAATGAAACTTCCATCATGAAAAATTAACTTTCCAAAAGGTTTTGCTATCATCGAAGGAAAGATTGTGATGCAGTAATTTATCTTCTTAGGTATAAGTTCCTTGGGAAAAGTAAAGGAGCCTAACCTTGAATTATTTGGGAGTTTAAAAACAGATTTTCAGGTACTGGTTAAGTGCTCATTATTTATGTATTTAAAACCCAAATATTCATCCTCAAATTGTTAACAAATTGCCAGGTTGCATCATACATTTACTCACGCATTCATTCAGCAAACATTTACTGGGAACTTTCTATAGTACCAAGCCAACATGTTGTGAAAAGTTTTCAATGAAATGAAATGGCATGAAATAAAACCTGGTGTTTTATAGAGAGACAGGTAAGCAAATAATTGCAATAAAGTTCAAATGTTGTGTTGGAGGAATATGCAGAGTACCCTGAGGGTCAAGAGGAGAAATAAACAGTTCCTCCCCAGGCAGGGGGAAGAGCACTGATATTAGGGATGGTGGTGGCCAGAGGAGGCTTCAGAAGAGAGAAGACTGGATTTGGGGTTTGAAGACTCTGTGAGCATTTTCCACCTGGAGGGTAAGTGGAGGTGCAGAAGCAGGAGAATAAAGAACAGGCTTATATGATTTAGTCCTTCAAAATGTCTTCATCCCTTTGGTGATGACAGAATTAAATATTCCTTAAATGTGAGCTCATAAACTTTCCAGCCCAGATCCAATAAAGGTATCCTTGGTATTCTTCTGAGCTCTTTCCTTCACCACCCCTCTTCATATCCATTCCCTCCTGTGTGAAAGGCCTTGTCACCCAAACCAGACTTGGGAATTACCCAGACTTCTCCATCCCCTCAAGCGGTCATTCACTCATTTCTGTTCTTTTTCTAATTTCTCATATTTATATTCTGTGGGTCCTTACTACTACTTCCCTAATTTAAGACTCTCATCCTCTCCTCTGTGCAGGTAAACGTTTTCTTATTTTCCTTATCTGCAGCCTTATGTTAAAGTACAGGCATGATCATGCCACTTGCCTGCTTATAATCTTTCACTGGCCTCCATGGTCTGGAGATAATGCTCACGTTTCTGAGCCTGGCATATAAGGAGTCCCACCATCTCTTACTCTGATCTACACCCTAGCCTCCCCTCCCTTTACCCCCATGCGTTTTTGGATGTAAGTCTACTTAATTTTTAAAGGTCTCAGCATACATCATCTTTGTCTTTCTTTCTCCAACTTTGTAATTGTTCTTTCTGGTACATTTAAAACTACACTATCCCCTTTCCTGGCCACCCATTCCAAACCCATATTAGCACCATCTCAACCCAGCCAACCTTATTCAATCTCCAAGACTTGACCTAGGTTTCAGCCAATTCGGAAGTGTCTTTTTGACCCACCCAGCACTTGCACTCTTATAAGAATGGTTGTGCGTCTGTATGGAAGATTAGGCCATGTTCTTCTCCAGCGCAAGGATGATAACCATTCATTTCCCATCACTCAGAATTTAAAACATGGTTGATAAATGACAGGTACTAACAAATGTTTGATGAATGAATGATGAACAGTGTCCAGTAAAAGTTTGAAATTGGGTGCCACTTTGGTTTACAACGTAATGTGGAAGGTTGTTTTGTGATATATATAGTATTGATGGTTTTCTTTTTCACCAAGTGTTTGGTGCGTCGTAGATCAATATAACAAATGAGGTCCAAGCACCACTTGAATAAATCATTTTTAGAAAAGAACTTTAGATATTGACTAACTCTGTTTATGTATATCCCTCTAATTACCAATTCCTTCCAAATATATTAGATTTTTTTTAATTTCAGCATTTTGTTAGCAATTTGCAATACACCATTTTATGCCTATAACTTGTGTCCTAGCATATTTACATTTACTCATTTGATTGAACTTACGGCTACGTAACCCGTAATTAAAATAACTTTCAGTAATTACACTGATGGATGGTCTTGTCTGCAAGCACAGTTCAGCCATTGTTCTCAGTTACATGCGGGAGTGAGCCTGAACAAAGTTGTATAGCTCAGGGAGTGAGAGGCTGGATTCCACATCTTCCTACATACAGAAAGGAAAGGGGCGCCATTTAAAGGATGGGTGAATCATTTGAGACCATTTTGGGAAATCATAGAATATTGAAAATCCAGTAATAACACAATCCATGAGTGTACAAGGCCAAAGCTACAGACCCCAGGAAAATCCTAGGATGTGCAGAGCAAGAAGACAAAAACTCAGCAGGCGGCGAGAAAGTAGTGTCGTGTGGCCTCCCCACCCACCCTTCCAGCCCCAGTCCTAAAAGAGCCATAATTTACTTCCAAGTATACTTTTCTGATCTTTTCCTGTAACACATTATGGTATCTCGAAATGATGCTGGGTTTCCTGAGGCTTATGCTGCTGACCGCCAACCCCACCCTGAGCGACAGATACTGTAAACATCCTACACTCTCAGCTGTGGAAAGTAAGAAAGCTGGGAGAAGGCTGTTTACTCTCTCTGCCTTGGAAATCAACTAAAGAGAAACGGATTTGGAGTATTTTTATCTGTGTCTTGTAATTAATCCTATCCAGTATTTATTTATGAGGTCAACTCCAGAAGGAAAAAAAGTAAATTGACTGAGTCATACTAACAAATATAAAATAATTTGTACGACCAGTTCTCCTTGATCTGTCTAATACTGTCTGGAAAAAAAAAATTACCAACTACCCAAGAGATGAAAGTTCTGGTAACTTGGACAAGGCTGAGGCTCTGTTTTGTGAGTTGCTGTAGCTTGCTCTTTGAAAGCAACAAAACATTAAATGCCTGTACATTAAGCTGAACATTTCTCCACTAACCCGAAGAGCATTTCTAGACTGATTATAGCTTTTTTTGATGCAGAAGTTCTGGTGTCCTGGGACTTGCTGTCTTATCAGGGATCAGCCACAGCTTAGAGGCCCAGGCTTAGAGCAGTCATGACGAACAGTATGAATGAGGCCTGCTGTTTAAAGCCGGCATATAGTTACACACCTTGAGGAAAGATAGGACTGCGGGGGAGATGCAAGGTAGGATGAAGGAAAATTTAAGAAAAATCTATACAACTAACTCTTAGGTCAAGACTTAACCAGAAAAACCATAACTCTTCGTTTTTTTCTTCTATGTAAATAATTTAAAGATTTATTGAATGCGACTCACCCCAAATCTGTTGTTTTTTCCTAATCCATGTTAAAGCAGTCTTCTTTTTATAGAGCATATTTAAATAATAAGGTATATGCTATTACAGCAAGCACTTAAAAAGGTTAAAAAATTAATTGTGTTTGTTTTGAATTTAAAATTAACCTGGACACAATTACTTAAATATATTGTCTTGATGTGTCAACAAATGCCAGTCATTTAAACCAAAAGACACTCTACTGCTTTAAAAGTATTAGAGGGACTTTTAACTTCACCTCTTTGCCGATTGCAGAATCTAAGACAACAGGAGCAATTGTTTCCTGTAAGTGTAACCAAAAAAATAATGTGTATAAATACAATTACCTTAGCATGTGATTTCGAGGAAGTATTTGAACAAGCTGGCCTTGCAGTTGAGACAGACACTGTTGAAATGCTTGCTGAGCAACTCCAGCTTGGTTGAGTCATTAACCTTTTTAGATTTTGCCTGCAGGGTTGAGGAGGACCTCACTGGGACAATGTTCTACAGTCTTCTCAAAGAAATCATTATTGTGGATGTTGGAAATTCTACTTTTTGCTAGGAGGTGCAGATTATATGGGTAAATGCAAAAGCCGTTCAGACTAGGACAGGAATGACCCGGATACTTTTTCATAGCATTTTAGTTATTCCGTTTAAATGAGAAGTGGAAGCATTTAGATATTTCAGATGTAATTTGATTTTTCTTTAGTCATGAATGTAGCTGCTTCAAGCTTATTAAAATCTGTGTTGATAGTCATTCCATCACCTAGACATATTTTTTGATCACCTACTTATGTGCCAGTTTTAGCTTTTAGGAATATAGCATTGAACAGAAACAAAATCCCTACTCTCATGAACCTACAAATAAATATATAACATGTCAGGATACAAACATCTTTATTTTATGTATCTAAAATATCCAGTTTTATTCAATGGTATTATTGTCTTTTCCACTCTTTAAAAACTAAATGAATTTAAATATTCTGAAAATGTAGTAAATTGTCTATGAAAAACCTCTGGTTCTATGTCTATATGATAGTGTTAGCTCTTATACTTAGCATTATTCTTCCAAATAGGTTCTGATTGTTACTAGCTTCTTTTATTACATAGGTAAGTAGTATTAATAAACATGCTTGAGAGGTCGTTATTCATACACATTTACTGAGAAGATACTGCTAAGCAGTTATGTAATACAAGAGTTAAATGTATGTGTGTTTTTATATATGTTTGTATGTATACATGTATAAACAGAGTAAGGTCCAAGTTAATAAAATTCACTTATCCTATATGCATTGATAATTTGAATATATAAATATGTATGTGCATATATTCAAATATTATACAATATATTATATATTCAAATTATGGTATATTGTACATATGGTATATGTTATATTTTATCAACTTAGACCTTACTTAGTCAAATATATAGTTCTCCAGATAACTGATAAGGATGATTTATCTTTACACTGTATATGTATATTTATTGTAAATACTTTAAAAGAGTAAATTATTTTAAATGTAATCTTCCATTTTTATTTGGAAAAAACCTAAGCTTCAACTAACCATTCTTTGCAAGCCTAATTGTGTCATAAAAACTCAACAAAAATAAGTCTAATATATACTGTATTAGATTACGAATTCATAGTCTTCTTGTCCTCATTTGTTTAAATTAGTAAGTCTTTAGAGTATAAATATTTGTAGGCCTAGAAGTGATCTATGTCTATAAAATTCTCTTGCTTAGATTTCTCAGGATCTAAATATAGTTTCTTTCTCCATTTTAAAACTGCAGAGAACAAATTATCAATCACAACAGTGGTTCTTGGGTGTTCATTTTGTTAACTCTATCATTGAAAAGCTATGATTTCTCAGGATCTAAATATAGTTTCTTTCTCCATTTTAAAACTGCAGAGAACAAATTATCAATCACAACAGTGGTTCTTGGGTGTTCATTTTGTTAACTCTATCATTGAAAAGCTATGTGGATAATATCCAAAGTTCAGTTTTATTCTTTAAATCAGCAACAGGCAAAAATGAAATTTTAAAAATACCATTTTTAGTAGCACCAAAAACTATAAAATACCCCAAGGATAAATCTAACAAAAGACATGTAAGACCTCTACACTGGAAATTAAAAATTAGTGAAAGAAAATAAGAAGACTTGAATAAAATGGAGTGATATCACATGGTCATGGAGAATAGGACTCAAATGTTCAAGTGGCTAATTCTTTCCAGGTTGTTTAAATACATTCAGTATAGTCCCAAACAAAATCTGAGCAGGTGTGTGTGTGTGTGTGTGTGTGTGTGTGTGTGTGGAAATTGAGAAATTCTAAAATTTATAATTTAAATGGCAAAAGAATAGCCAAGGCAGTCCTGAAGAAAAGATGGAGAAATTACCATACCACATATCAAGATCTGTTATAAAGTCATAGTAACTAAAGTAGTGTGATATTTGTGTAGCAACGAACACAGACGATGGATGGACAAACAGAATGGAGACACCATTATGAGAAAATGATACAGAGTACATTAGGGAGAAGATGGTCTTTTTAATAAGCAGTATGGGGTTAACTTAATACCCTTGTTGAAAAATTCAAATTTTTAGCCTCTACCTCATGCTATGCATGAAAATCAATTTCAGATGGATTGTGGATCTCAATATGAAAGAGAAAACAATCTTCTAGGGGAAAAAAAAAAGAACATCTTTATGACCTTAGAGTGGCCAGAATTCTTTTAAAAAATCACAAGACAACACTAGTGAAAAGAAAAAAATGAAAATAATATCAAGAATTTCTATTCATCAAAAATCATAATTAAGAAAATGAAAAGATAAGGACATCTGGGTGGCTCAGTCAGTTCAGCATCTGACTTCAGCTGAGGTCAAGATCTCTCAGTTCATGAGTTCAAGCCCCATGTCAGGCTCTGTGCGGATTCTCTCTCTCTGCCCCTCTCCTGCTCACACTCTGTCTCTCTCTCTCTCTCCCTAAAATAAAAATAAACATTAAAAAATTTTAAAGAAAAGAAAATGGCAAGATAATGTATAGAGAATATATTTGCAACAAAAATACCAAATAACTTGTACCCACCCAGAATATATAAAGAATTCCTACAAGTTAATAGGACAGATGACCTCTCAGAGAAAAAATGGGCTAAGACTTGAACAAAAAGAAGATATGCAAATGATCAATTAACATAAAAAGTTTCTCAGCCTCATTAGTTATCAAATAAATGCACATTAAGATCACAGCTCAGTGCTGAGACCTGACTACTAATATTGGTAAAATTTAAAAGAAAAAAAGTGTTGTCAAGGACGTGGAGCAACACTCCAGTTGGAAGCACGTGTTGGGACAACCACTTTAGAAGACTGGTGATATCTACTACAGCTGGATATATCCGTATTCTAGGTCCCAGTTCTCGTTTTCTATCCCACAGAAATCGGTAGAATATTCTCCAAAAGAAATGACTTAGGAATGTTCATAGCAGTATAATTTGTAATAGCCTCAACTTGGGAACTACACGATGCCCATTAACAGTAGGATTTATAAATTGTGGTATATTCATACAACTGAATACCACACAGCACTGAGGATGAACAATGTACAATTCATATGAAATTATCACTGAATTTAAAAACAAAATTGAATGAAGTAATCCAAACACAAAAGAGGGCATGCTTTATGTTTCCACTTATATTAATTTCAAACACAGGTGAATCTAATCTCTATCTATGATGGTAGAAGTCCGAATATGGGTACCTTGCAGGGTGGGAAACCAGCGACTATAATGGGGCAAGAGGGACAGGACTTCTGGGATGCTGATAATATGTTGATTCTTGGCCTAAGTACTGGTTACACAAGTGTAGCACTTCATGAAATGTCTTCAAACTTATATTTATTTTTGCAATATTCTGATTCTGTATTATGCTTTAATAAAAAGGTTTTTTAAACTACATTTAAAAAAATTAAAGCTTTATCATCTGATATTGAGTTAGGTAGAACTCTTATTCAAGCAGTCACTGAGAAAAATTCTTCCTCCCAGAGAATCTTGCTCTCAAAACACAGTAACAGCATACATCTTGAGGAACATTCTCTGAAACTGGCACAAACTGTTCAACCATCCAGAAGTTCACACAGCAAATTGACTTTTAAGCAAACATCCTCTTTTCTTCAAGATAGTGACCTATTTCAGAGAACACCATTCTGCTCAAAAATCTCACCGTACCAATTCAATCTAGTCATCAAATTACTGAAAGATCAGAGTGAAATGGCTGATGTTGAGGAGCGTTTATTCAGCTCTTGCCACGTTGCTGCACCGCTTCAGATACATGTTTCAGGGAAGGTCAAGGCATCGAAAGGTTAACTGACTTGCACAGGGTTACATAGGCGTCAGCAGCCTCTCAAGAACTGAAGAAGACATAGCAAGTTGGACTCTGTGATGCCTTAAAGAATTTCCATAGCCAGGTAATCCAGGATTGGGTTAGAAACAAAAGCCCTCTACCACTCAGAGTCAAAAACGCAAACAGATTGTAAATTTAGCATTCTTATTTTTCAGCTTGAGTATGGTTATTGCAATTGAATTTGTGTCTTTTCTTTGAACAAAAGAATGTTTTGTGGTTGTTAAAATTGTCTTTTAAAATTTAGTTTTTAAGAAAAGACTTCAACTTCAAACACCAGTTGAAGGATGCTTTTATGTTCAGCCAAAACTAAAAAACCTTACTCCTTCACATATCAAGTCCCATGTGCCAACAAGCTCCACTTAATGATTCTCATCTGGGAACAGTGCAGCCCCACGAGGGTGTTTGGAAATGGGTGTAGGCACTTTGGATTGTCACAATAACTTGGAAATGACACTCTTATAAGGCTTGGGACAGTTCCAAACAACAAAAAAATAATGTCAGCTTAAGTAATAGTAGTTCCTCTCTCTCAAAAATAAATTTACAAATTCTTAAAGATAATTTACTTTAGAATTTTATGTTTGAATGATATACACTTTACAGTCTCCAGTTTAACACACCTCTGTAGTATACTACCTGGGAGTCTGCATGTCTGAAAGAGATACCTATGATGATCTGGATGTTCTTAAAAATAATCATAATTAAGGCATAAAAATTGCCTCCAGACTGACCAGAAAAATACCCTATGATCTTAGAGTGACTGCCAAACATTCTGTAATGTTGAGTTCATCAAAATCTTTGTCACCAAAACACCAAGTATGGCCTAACGTGCTTCTTTTTTGACTCAGAGGAAAATGCATCCTATTTTAACCTCCAAGTCTCAGGGTAAAATAGTTATTTCTGCGGTTTGGTAATGCCCATTACTTGAGAATCTGCCAACCTCCAAGACTTCTCTGTATAATTCACTCACTTGGAAAGCTTTGAATTTCTAGATTCTTTCAACACCTGGACTTAGACAATCCAAAAAAAAGCAACATGTCTTTAAAACCACCTTTGAATTTTAAAATAGACTGGTTTTAGTGTTGCTGCTAGCCCAGTCATGTGAGTGTGCTGAAGAAGCCAAGTCTCCACCTTCCTTCCTGTGTGCTCTGATTAGACATTGTTCAAACTGTGCAGTCACTGCAGTTATGCTGGGCCATTTTCATCTCATCCCACTCCACAAATACTCACTCAGCTCCAGAATAAGCCAGCACAGTGATGGCACTGCACAACAGTGGCAAACAACTAGATATTCCCACCTTCAAGAAGCTTCTGGTTTTGTGGGGACTCACCTGCTGCACTTGCCGCAAAATCTTATGCTTCAGTGAACCTTTTTAAGTTCCACAGAATCCACTCCAGTGCACTCGGTGGATTCTAACTAGACTTTTACTGACTTTTCTTTTTTTACGCACAGGTATCAAGAAGACAGTGCTGTGCAACAGCAAGCATGGCTTCTGTTCTGGTGACAATCATCATCATGATAACCACTGATCCTCACTAAAGATTCTCTGTGTTCCAGAAGCCATGTTAGGGGACAAAAATAAATACCTAGTGCCCTTATTATGCACCGGGCACTACTTTAAACCTTTTGCTCATATTAACTGATTTAATCTTCACAGTTAAATAGTAGGCATAAATATTATATTTCAAATGAGAATCTGAAGCAAGAGAAATGAAAAATGAAAAGTACCCAAAGTTGTCCTAACAGGCCTTAGGACTGAGATTCCGTCCTCGGCAGTATGGCACCAGAGACCTGCTCCCGCACATTTCGTGATATGCACAAGTACCTTCTACATTGAGTATTGTCGTTTCATTTTTTCCAGGGGAGGAAACTGAAGTTGAAGGGGTTAAGAAAATGTGGGGATGTTCACAAATATTTCAGCTCTCCTCCTCTTCTGGCACAGTAAAAAGCTTGCACTTCTCCATATCTTCCGAGTTTAGGTGTGACTTGCTTTGGCCAGTGAAATGCGAACACATTTGTATACAATTTGCCATGTTCCTTTCCCCATGTGTTAGTGAAACCCTTGTCAAAATGGAGCTTTTGTCACCCGAATCCTTGAGTGACTATGCTCAACAGTGGCCCTCTGCTGGACCAGCGTTGGACATACAAAGGAAATTTTTGTTCTGGCAAGCTCTTGAGATTCAGGTTGAGGATGAGAAGGAGGTAATATAATTTATCCTAAACTTAATAGTCTGCCTGAATAACTTGCTCAAACTCCTGTAGCCTGTTGGTGCCAGATATATGTCTCGAATCCAGGTCTCTCTGACCCAATAGGTCATTTTTTTTTTTCATTTATTATGTCTCTTGGTATTTCATGGCCTGCAGAAAACCAAACTTAGTTTCTTGGTTTGCCTTTTAGTTTTATGATAGTAAGGAAAGCACTTAAAAAGTACCACCTGACATCTATGGTTAATCCAAAATTAATAGTATGTAGACGAAAAGTTCCTGTCATTCTCTGGTACATGCATTTTGTCTGGAACTTAAACACCATGAGCTCATGGCCTCTTTTCTGCCTTCTTTAATTCTGAGATTCACACTGTGTCAACAGACTGTTAACAATAATGTTAGCTAAAGAATGCTAATTTATCCCGAGCGTTAATTTCTGATTGTGCTTATAGTTTTCATGGTGCAAGTTGGTATATGGTTTCACCTTTTTTTAGGTTAGTAGTCCCTCAGACACTATGAGTCTGTAAAGTCACTCCATCATCCGTGTATACTTTGCTCTCTCTGTATATGCAATCACCAAATTATCCAGGTTCTCGTGTTTAAATTCAGAGTTGTGGGAATTTCCAAATCCACCAGCTGAGTACACCAAACAACGTAGCTGTGTAGCACTGACTACCATGACAATGAAAATGAGAGATTCTGAAGTTCTTTCCTGAGGATTATCCTGCTGAAACCTAAGTAAACAGAAGACCCTAGAACCCATTCATTAACCAAGTTATGCAATGACTAATAGGGCAAAATGTGTTCCTACAAGATGAAAATGACAAAGAGGAAATTTTATTCCTTAAACTAGCAGAGTTACCTTTTTTAAGACTTGGGGTTTTCTTTATTACTTGCTGAAAAATGACTGTTAGGTTACTTTAACTTGGTAAGGTTACTTTATTCATTTAATCCCCAAATCCCTAGCCCTTCTTTCAATAGCTTTTGTTTGGGGAGGGGGGAAATATTTTAAGTTTATTTGTTTATAATCCTGCTTCATTACAGAAATGATCAGAGGCAATCACTGTGCATATGTTTAACCTCGGCAAATAGTTGTTAAATGATACTGAGATAACTTGTAAAATGATATAGATGATGGTTAGGTTGTATAGTTTTCCAACTTTTTACTTTGAAATAAATGTAGATTTTTAGGAAGTTGCACATATACTATAGAGTGATCCTATATACACCCAGTTTCCCCCAATAGTTGTATCCTACAAAGTTACAGTATCGTATAAAAACTAGAAAACAATGTATGTGTGTAGTTCTATGCCATTTTATTACATGGATAGAATCACGTAAGCACCACTGCAATTAAAATACAGACTATTCCATCATCACAAAGATCTCACTCTACATGGTCACACTCATCCCCTCTTCCCTCCACCATCCCTAATTCCTGACAGTCACTAGTCTGTTCATATAGAATGTGTTATTTCAAAAACATTGTATAAAGTATTATTTTTTAAAACAGATGAACATTTTAAAAGTTATTTCTCAGCATACTTGGGTGGCTCAGTTGGTTGAGTATCTGAATCTTGATTTCGGCTCAGGTCATGATCCCCCGGTCCGCACTGAGCATGGAGCCTGCTTAAGATTCTTTCTCTTTCTCTCTCTTACTCTCTCCTCCACTCACTCACACACTCTCTCTCCCTCTCTAAAATAAAAAGTAAGTAAATAATTATTTCTCGTGTGTTAATTAAAACATTCAAAATCTGAGGTATCTCAAACATACCAAGATTTTTGTTCATATTAAACGATGATTAGTATACAAATTTGTTTTGGGATACCATTTTCAATCATTTTTTGTGTAATCTTCATACGTGTTAAATTTTTAATGTATTTTAGAGGATGAAGACTTCCTTGACGAACAGCATCAGCATTTTCTGTTGATAATAACAATGGCAAATAAAGACTACAATGACACTGCTGTGCAAAGTGTGACTCTTCCAATAGGCCTTGGGTTTGGTCTAAGGCTTGCTTAATTATGGTGAGCCTTTTGGTTGTTTCATTCTAGGAGTAGGGATTTGATATAAATACAGATGTGGCAAACTTTCACTAAAAAAATCTTGACCTTCCATATAAAACAACATGGTCATTCACTGCATTAAGCTTTTATGGATATGTATTATGTAGGAGAATTTTACAGAAGATAAATTCCTTTAAGATATATTCATTGCTGAATAGACATTTTTCCAAAGAAGACATGCAGGTGGCCAATAGACACAAGAAAAGATGCTCAATGTCACTAGTCATCAGGGAAATGTAGATTAAAGCCACAATGAGATATTACCTTATACCCGTCGATTGGCCAAAATAAAAAACACAAGAAATGACAAATATTAGTAAGGATGTGGAGAACAAGGATGTGCACCGTTGGTGGGAATGCAAACTGTGGGAAACAGTATGGAGATTCCTCCAAGAATTAAAAATAGAATTACTATATGATTCCACTACAGAGTATTTATACCCAAAGACAATGAAAATACTAATTCAAAAAGATGTATGTACCCCTTTGTTTATTGCAGCATTATTTATAGTAGCCAAGATATGCAAACAATCGAAGTGTCCATCCATACATGAGTGGATAAAAGAGATGTGGAATATATATACAATGGAATATTACTCAGTCATAAAAAAAAGAATGAAATCTTACCATTTGCAACAACATGGATGTTCCTAGAGAGGATAATATTAAGTGAAATAAGTCAACAGAAAAAGACAAATACCATATTATTTCATTTATATGTGGAATTTAAGAAACCATACAAACAAAAAGACCAAAAAAAACAGACTTAAATAATTGGAACAAACTGGTGGCTGTCAGACGGGAGGTAGGAGGGAGGGATGGGTGAAATAAATAAAGGGGATTAAAAGTACACTTACCTTGATGAGCACTGAGAAATGTATAGAATTATTGAATCATTATACTGTACACCTAAGACTATAACACTGTATTTAATTATACTTCAGCAAAATATATATTCCTCTCTTAATTCGAAATAATCTTTTTATGCTCATCTTATGTGATTATTCCTCCCTGTTCAGTCTATCAGGTCACAATCTATGTAAGGAGCATATAGGCAACCAGTTGGCCAGTGGAATGTCTTCCAGCCTACGGAGGAGGAAAAAACCATTAAGGTAAAATAAAAGTGCCAATATATGCTTAGAAAGAGCTAATAGAAAGTGTTTGATGTTACCTACACTGGTGATACCAAAATGAAACCTTGGTAATTGTTAAAAAAAAAAAAAAAAGAACGTGTAAATTTTATTCTTTGATTAACTACACTACGGTAGGGAATAGAAAGACAGGGAATGAAGACTTTCTGGAAAAAAAGTCTACTGAAAGAAATTATTTGACCCAGTTATCTGAAATCAAAAGTTTTACAAGATCCTAAGTTTTACAAGATCATCAAATGTTCAGCTAACTTTTCGGGTAGGTGTATATTAATGTTTAACAATAAAGAAGATGGGTTGTATTCTACCCATAACTTGTTACATACCTTAAAACATACTACTTTAATAATCAATTTAGAGGGATGATTTGAATGGCAACAAGACTCTGTTTCAGTCCTATCCTACACCACACTTTTAAGTTCACTAAAATAAAAATACTTTTGGACTTATAATTATTTTTTTAAGAAAGCAAGAGAAAAAGTTTTACAGTAGACGAATCAAGGCCCCAGTAAAAATCTCAGTAGGCCAAAAGGATGGGCCAGGCTGGATATAATGAAATCGAATTGGTATGAATGTAGAAGTCCAGCCTTGGGGATTAGACAGCTACGTGTACAAGGACTGCATGGGGACATGTGACTTGTCATGAGCAAATATGGAAAAAGACTTAGGACTTGTCCTAACCACTACCTTTGTAACTCACAGAGTGACATGATGTCAAAGACACACAGAAGTAGAATTCAACACAAGAAAAAAACTTTTTAGCCATTTTAGAGAATCCAAATATTTGGAGGCAATGAGTTCTTTACTGCTGGAGATATTCAAGCAGAAATTTCAGTAGCCACAATGGGTGTGTGTGTTGTAACAATGATCTAAGCAACAGAAATGTTACAATCTCTTCAACTCTGAGAGTTTATTAAATGTGTATCAACAATTTCCAGGTGTACCACTTACCAACTTCTTGGGTATCACTTCTCTGGGCCTCAGTTTCCTCCTATTCAAAGGACAGAGAGGTGATAGTACTCACAAAGCTGTTAGAGAGATTAAACGAGGTCGAAGAACAATAGCAGTAGCTTGATTCCAAATCTCCTCATGACATTCCCAAAATAACCTTACAATCAAAAAGAAAAACAAATAAAACTACACAGTACCCAGGACTTAAACACCATTAGGGAACAGAAAACGCTGCAACTTTCAAGTCACTTATGAGGAAAAAAATTCTAACAAAGCTTCCAGCACCCGCACACCATCTCAGTAAACCTCTATGCATAGAGAGGTGGGGTGAGGGGCCAAGAGGGGGAAGTGAGACATATAAGAACATATCAAACACACATTGGGATTTGGTAATTCACAGCTCTGGTTACAGAGAAGGGGCTCGAAAGGGTTCAAGGCTTGAAGTAGCAGCCTCAGAGAGGCAGTGCTTCTGGGGGAGGATTATAGAGAGAGTAAAGAGATTGTGCTCCTTGGGTAAGAGGTGATGGAGAGAAAGAAGAGAAAATTGAAGGTCTTGCTGAGTAAGATTTGTTGATTGTATCAATGTCAATATTGTGATTGTGATCATTGTGCTACGGGTTTCCAAGATGCTACCACTAAGGAAAAATGCAAAAAGAATACATGGGATCTCTTTATATTATCTTTCACAATTTCATGTTACTCTTCAATTATCTCAAAAAAAAAGTTTTATTTTAAAATCATTTTATTTTCATAAGGTAAAAAATGGGCAAAATGAAACTATATTGTTTAGAAATTTATATTTAGGTGGTAAAACTAAAGAAAAGAAACTTACTGTCTTAAATGTTAGTAGAGTGGTTGCCTCTAAATTGGGAGGAAGAGGTTGTCACTGGAAAAAAGTGAGGTGGAGGTGTTTCCTAACTTCATGATGGTTATACTCTGCATATGCTTGAAAATAATCCATCAAGTTCTCTATGTTTTTTTTTTTTAGCTTACAGGAAAAGGTACAAACCACAGACCTCCAGACCATAGTTTGTAAACCACTATTCTAGGACACAAAACCTTTGATAGTTTCCATAAAATGAAGTACTAAAACTGATTTGACCACAATGCAATAAAACTGGAAAATAAAAATAAAGTTAAAAAAATAAAAAGACATCTCAGCTGGAAATTAAAGATTTTGCATGAAATAATTCTTGGATGAAAAGGGAATAAAACAAAATAATGTATTTCTGAAAAAAGTAGCAATAATAAAAGCACTACATATTAGAAATTATGGAATACATTTAAAGCAATGTAAAGAATGATTTGTAGCCCTATATACCAAGATCAATAAAAATGAAAGAATAAAAATAAATTAATTAAATTCCCAACTGGAAACACTGAACAAAGAACAAAATAAGTAAATCAAATGAAATTAAAAGAAGGAATTATTCAAGTTAAAATCAAGAGGTTAAAGAATTAGAGAATAGAAAAGCAATAGGTCAAATTAAGCAAAATCCTGGTTCCTTAGAAAAATAAACAAAAATAGACAAACCACTAGCTAATTTAATCAAGAAAAGGAGGAGAAATCACAAATATACAAAATGAGTAAGTATAAGTTGGGAATAATTATGATCCAAAAGAAAAATTTTAAAGTCCTTTGCCCTTATGAAAATCAAGTCAAAAGCCTGGAGGAAGTGGATAATTTTTTAAGCAAATACACTTTACCAAAACTGATCCCAGTAAAGATAGAAAATTTAGACCAAGTTTTACGAAAATGGGAACAAATTTCTAGCTACCCCACATGATAGCATCAAGCCCAGATGATCATACAGGAGAATTCTATCAGACCTTTAGAGATGAGACAATCCTAATGATACATAAATTGTCTCAGACAATAAGAAACCAAGAATGACTTTTGAATTTTTATGAAGCCATGTATAACATTAATATCTAAACCTGATAAACATAGTACAAAAACTTGTAGATCAATATCATTTATGAGATTGATATAAAAATTTTTAAATAAAATACTACTGAACTGACTCTGACAATACATTAAATAATTAATACAACAGAATCAAGTAAGGTTTATACTAAATGTAAAAATCCTTAATATTAGGTGACAAATTACCATTGTAATGTCTATGGGTAAAAATAATATGAATTTCCTTATATGTGTTGAAGAATGACTTTGGCAAAATTAAATACTCATTCCTCATAAAAACTATCAGGAAAATAGTAATGAATGGCTGTTTCCTTAGTTAACAGGGAAACACTAGAGGGATTCTCACTAAGGTCAGTAACAAAGCTAGCAAGCCCCCACTATCTCCACTGGTATTAGCATTGTCTGAAGATAATAGTCAATACAATCAGATGAGAGAAAACAACCAGAGGTACAGGAGTAATAAATAAATCTACCTCTGTTTGCAGATGACATAATAGTATACATGGAAAATCCTAGAGAGTCAAAGATAAAGTGAACTCAAACAATACAATAATAAGGTAGCATGATATAAACCTAATATGTAAAAATCAGTAGCATTCATATACACAATGAGTAACCAGCTAGAAAATATAATGAATGCACAAAACCATTTACAATAGCAACAAAAAAGATAAAATATTTAGGAGCAAATTTCACAAGAAATGCTCAAAATCTATATGAAAAAAATCTATTAAAATACTTCTGTAAGACAAAAACAGGCTTGAAGGAATTGAAAGACATCTCATTTTTTTTTAACATTTAATTTTTTGAGAGACAAGGAGAGACAGAGCACGAGCAGGGGAGGGGCAGAAAAAGAGAGAGACACAGAATCAGAAGCAGGCTCTAGACACTGAGCTGTCAGCACAGAGCCTATGAGGGGCAAGATCATGACCTAAACAAAAGTCGGACGCTCAACCGACTGAGCCCTGCAGACGCCCTGGCATCTCTTATTCTTTATCAGCAAATCTCAACATCATCTAGATGTCAATTCTAAGTTAATTTTCAAGTGTAATCTGATCCCTATAAAAATTCCAATGGACTTTTTTATAGAGCTAGATAAATTGGTCTTAAATTCCATATGCAAAATAAACACACAAGGTCAGAGACATGTGGAGAGATGGAGCAAATGAAGAGAGGAGCAAAGGAGAGGTGAGGTAGAGGGGAGATGTGAGAGATTCAAAATATGAGAATGGTTGAAGAGCCATTGCTGTCCTTGAAGACAGAGAAAGGGGGTCGCTGGCCAAAGAATTGAAGCAAGTCTTAGAAACTGGGAACAACCACCAGCCTAAGGCCAGCAAGGAAATGAAATCATCCTTCGTACAACCACACGCAACTAAATTCTATTAACAAAATGAATGATCTTGAGGCTAATTTATTCTCAGAGCCTCCAAAAAAGAAGACAGACTTGAGGACACCATGATTTCAACTTTATGAAATCAGAACAGAGAACCAGCCAAGAGAACCCAACATATCACCTATAGAAATATAAAAATACTACACAAAGATTGAAATGAAGAGAACAACAAAGTCTTCCAGTGAACATGAATAAATGTGGTGTGTTCTGGACAAAAAAAGAATTAAGTTACATTAAAGTTCATCTATTTTTAAAACATGAGAATAGTCAAGAAAATTTTGAAAGAATATCTTTGCAAGAAAATTGAAAAATTTTCAAAGCTACAATAATTAAAATGGATAGTAGGGTCTCAGGAATAGACCAATACATTTCTGAAACAGAAAAGAGAGGCTGCATACAAAATTACGTCTATGATAAAGATCATTATAAACGAATAGAGGGCACGTGTTGGGATGAACACTGGGTGTTGTATGTAAACCTATTTGAAAATAAACTATTATAATGAAAAAAAAAAGAAAAAGAAAAAAATTAAACGAATAAACAATAAATTATTCTTTAAGTAGTACTAGGACAACTGGTTGACAGGAAAAAGAGTTAGATCTTTAACTCATATTATACAGCAAAATTATTTGTGGCTGGATTAAAAAGTTAAACATTTTTTTAAAAAGTCAATTAGGTGGGGCACCTGGGTGGCTCAGTCAGTTGAGCGTCCGACTTCGGCTCAGGTCATGATCTCGCGGTCTGTGAGTTCGAGCCCCGTGTCGGGCTCTGTGCTGACAGCTCAGAGCCTGGAGCCTGCTTCGGATTCTGTGTCTCCCTCTCTCTCTGCCCCTCCCCCACTCATGCTCTGTCTCTCTCTGACTCAAAAATAAATAAACATTAAAAAAAATTTTTTAAAAGTCAATTAGGTGAATATTTAAATAATCTAAAGATGGGAGAAAGTCTAAGCATTACAGGAATTTTCAAAATCCACAATACAAAGGACTGATATAAATAAAGATAATTAAAACCTTATGTATCAAAATATGCCAAACCAAATATGGAAACAAATAATAATTTGGAGGAAATATCTGCAAAACTTATGACAATGAGAGGATTAGTAGACATAATGTGTGAGAGACTCTTAAATAATTAAACAGAGACTTAATAGAAAAAAATGAGAAAATACATCAAATGAAAATTCACAAAAGACATTAAACTGACTGATAAAATTCTTAAAAGTTTCAACAGCAAGAATAATCACAAAGTTTTCTAAAACGAACGTCCTTTAACATTGAGGACAATCTCTTCTGATTGAAAAGTTAAGCCTTCATGAAATGGTCGATTGGCTTATCATAGGCACATAGAATTGAGTATCTAAGTTGGTGTGCTACATTTTTTGAGCTGCGTTTTTATTTTTTTTACTTTTATTTTTTGAGCTGCTTTTTTTAAAAAAAAAAGCTTTGGACTATGTCAATGGAGTGTAAAATTCTACTGATCAACTAAAATATATTTTTTATTTATTTTTTAAAAATTTACATCCAAGTTAGTTAGCATACAGTGCAACAATGATTTCAAGAGTAGATTCCTTAATGCCCCTTACCCATTTAACTCATCCCCCCTCCCAGAACCCTCCCAGAACCCTCTGTTCTCCATATTTAAGAGTCTCATGTTTTTGTCCCCCTCCCTGTTTTTATATTATTTTTGTTTCCCTTCCCTCTTGTTCATCTGTTTTGTATCTTAAAGACCTCATATGAGTGAAGACATATGATATTTGTCTTTCTCTGACTGATTAATTTCGCTTAGCATGATACCCTCTAGTTCCAGCCACATACTTGCAAATGGCAAGATTTCGTTCTTTTTGATTGCCGAGTAAGACTCCATTGTATATATACACCACATCTTCTCTATCCATTCATCTATCCATGGACATTTGGGCTCTTTCCATACTTTGGCTATTGTTGATAGTGCTGCTATAAACATTGGGGTGCATGTGTCCCTTCAAAACAGCACACCTGTATCTCTTGGATGAATACCTAATAGTGCAATTGCTGGGTGGTAGGGTAGTTCTATTTTTAATTTTTCGAGGAACATCTATACTGTTTTCCAGAACAGCTGCACCAGTTTGCATTCCCACCAGCAGTGCAAAAGAGATCTTCTTTCTCCACATCCTCACCAGCATCTGTTGCTGCCTGAGTTATTAATGTTCGCCATTCTGACTGGCGTGAGGTGGTATCTCATTGTGGTTTTGATTTGTATTTCCCTGATGATGAGTGATGTTGAGCATTATTTCATGTGTCTCTGGGCCATCTGGATGTCTTCTTTAGAGAAGTGTCTGTTCATGTCTTTGGCCTGTTTCTTCACTGGGTTATTTGTTTTTTGGGTGCTGACTTTGATAAGTTCTTTATAGATTTTGGATACTAACCCTTTATCTGATATGTCATTTGCAAATATCTTCTCCCATTGCATCAGTTGCCTTTTAGTTTTGCTGATTGTTTCCTTCACTGTGCAGAAGGTTTTTATTTTGATGAGGTCCCAATAGTTCATTTTTGCTTTTGTATACCTTGCCTCTGGAGATGTGGTGAGTAAGAAGTTGCTGCATCCGAGGTCAAAGAGGTTCTTGACCGCTTTCTCATCGAGGATTTTGATGGCTTCCTGTCTTACATTTAGGTCTTTCATCCATTTTGAGTTCATTTTTGTGTATGGTGTAAGAAAGCAGTCCAGTTTCATTTTTCTGCATGTCATTGTCCAGTTTTCCCAGCACCACTTGCTGAAGAGACTGTCTTTATTCCATTGGATATTCTTTCCTACTTTGTCAAAGATTAGTTGGCTGTACATTTGGGGGTCTATTTCTGGGCTCTCTATTCTGTTCCATTGATCTGAGGGTCTGTTCTTGTGCCAGTACTGTACAGTCTTAATGATTACAGCTTTGTGATACAGCTTGAAGTCTGGGATTGTGATGCTTCCTTTTTTGGTTTTCGTTTTCAGGATTGCTTTGGCTATTTGGGGTCTTTTCTGATTCCATACAAATTTGTTCTAGCTCTGTGAAGAATGCTGGTGTTATTTTGATAGGTATTGCATTGAATATATAGATTGCTTTGGTAAGTATTGACATTTTAACAATATTTATTCTTCCTCTCCAGAAGCATGGAATATTTTTCCATTTTTTTGTGTCTTCTTCAATCTCTTTCATAGATTTCTATGGTTTTCAGTGTATGGATTTTTCACTTCTTTGGTTAGATTTATTCCTAGGTATTTTATGGTTTTAGGTGCAATTGTAAATGGGGATGATTCCTTGATTTCTCTTTCTGTTGCTTCATTCTTGGTGTATACAAATGCAACTGATTTCTGTGCATTGATTTTATATACTGCCACTTTGCTGAATTCATGGATCAGTTCTAGCAGTTTTTTGGTGGATCTTTTGGGTTTCCCATATAGAGTATCATGTCAACTGCGAAGAGTGAAAGTTTGACCTCCTCCTGGCCGATTTGGATGCCTTTTATTTCTTTGTGTTGTCTGATTGCTGAGGCTAAGTATTCCAATTCTATATTGAATAACAGTGGCAAGAGTGGACATCCCTGTCTTGTTCCTGACCTTAGCAGGAAGGTTCTCAGTTTTTCCCCATTGAGGATGATATTAGCGTTGGGATTTTCATATATGGCTTTTATGATTTCGAGGTATGATCCTTCTATCCCTACTTTCTTAAGGGTTTTTATCAAGAAAGGATGCTGTGTTTTGTCAAATGCTTTCTCTGCATCTATTGAGAGGATCATGTGGTTCTTGTCCTTTCTTTTATTGATGTGATGAATCACACTGATTGTTTCGCAGATATTGAACCAGCCCTGCATCCCAGGTATAAATCCCACTTGGTCGTGGTGAATAATTTTTTTGATATATTGTTGGATCCAGTTGGCTAATATCTTGTTGAGAATTTTTGCATCCATGTTCATCAGGGAGATTGGTCTAGAGTTCTCTTTTTTTAGTGGGGTCTTTGTCTGGTTTTGGAATCAAGGCAATGCTGACTTAATAGAAAGAGTTTGGAAGTTTTCCTTCCATTTCTATTTTTTGGAACAACTTCCAGAGAATAGTTGTTAACTCTTCCTCAAATGGTAGAATTCCCCTGGAAAGCCATCTGGCCCTGGACTCTTGTTTTTTGGGAGATTTTTGATGACTAATTCGATTTCTTTCCTGGTTATGGGTCTGTTCAAATTTTCTATTTTTTCCTCTTTCAGTTTTGGTAGTTTATATGTTTCTAGGAATTTTTCCATTTCTTCCAGATTGCCCATTTTATTGGCATATAATTGCTCATAATATTCTCTTATTATTGTTTTTATTTCTGCTGTGTTGGTTGTGATTTCTCCTCCTTCATTCTTGATTTTATTTATTTGGGTACTTTCCTTTTTCTTTTTGATCAAACTGACTAGTGCTTTATCAATTTTATTAATTCTTTTAAAGAGCCAGCTTCTGGTTTCATTGATCTGTTCTACTGGGTTTTTTGGTTTGTTTTGTTTTTGTTTTTCGGTTTCAATAGCATTGTTTTCTGCTCTTATCTTTATCATTTCCTGTCTTCTGCTGATTTGGGGTTTTATTTGCTGTTCTTTTTCCAGCTCTTTGAGGTGTAAGGTTAGGTTGTGTATCTGAGACCTTTCTTTCTTCTTTAGGAAGGCCCGGATTGCTTGGATTCCCTCTTATGACTGCCTTTGCTGAGTCCCAGAGGTTTTGGACTGTGGTGTTATCATTTTCATTGGCTTCCATGTACTTTTTAATTTCCTCCTTAACTTCTTGGTTAGCCCATTCATTCTTTAGTAGGATGTTCTTTAGTCTCCAAGTATTTGTTATCTTTCCAAATTTTTTCTTGTGGTTGATTTTGAGTTTCATAGCGTTGTGTTCTGAAAATACGCATGGTATGATCTTGATCTTTTTGTACTTGTTAAGAGCTGATTTGTGTCCCAGTATGTGGTCTATTCTGGAGAAAGTTCCATGTGCACTGAAGAAGAATGTATATTCCGCTGCTTTAGGATGAAATGTTCTAAATATATCTGTTAAGTCCATCTGGTCCAATGTGTCATTCAAAGCCATTATTTCCTTGTTCATTTTCTGTTTAGATGATCTGTCCATTGTTGTAAGTGGGGAGTTGAAGTCTCCTACTACTATGGTATTATTATCAATGAGTTGTTTTATTGTTGTGAGTAAGTGATTCATGTACTTGGGTGCCTCTACATTGGGAGAATAAATGTTTACAATTGTTATGTCTTCTTGGTGGATAGACCCTAATTATGATATAATGTGCTGCTTCATCTCTTGTTACAGTTTTTATTTTAAAAGTAGATTGTGTGATGTAAGTATGGCTACTCCGGCTTTCCTTTGGTGACCATTAGCATGACAGATGGTTCTCCATCCACTTACTTTCAATCTGAAGGTGTCTTTAGGTTGAAAGTGAGTCTCTTGTAAACAGCATATAGATGGATCTTGTTTTCTTATCCATTCTGTTACCCTATGTCTTTTGATTGGAGCGTTTAGTCCATTGACGTTTAGAGTGAGTACTCAAAGGTATGAGTTTATTGCCATTATGTTTCTTGTAGAGTTGGAGCTTCTGGTGGTGTTCTCTGGTCCTTTCTAGTCTTTGTTGCTTTTAGTCTCCCCGCCCCCATCTTTTTTCCCCTTAGAGAGTCCTCCTTAAAATTTCTTGCAGGGCTGGTTTAGTGGTCACAAACTCCTTTACTTTTTCTTTGTCTGGGAAACTTTTTATCTCTCCTTCTATTCTGAATGACAGCCTTGCTAGATACAGAATTCTTGGCTGCATTTTTTTCCGATTTAGTATGTCCTGCCATTCCTTTCTGGCCTGCCAAGTTTCTGTGGATAGGTCTGCTGCAAACCTAATCTGCCTTCCTTTCTAGGTTAAGGATTTTTTTCCCTTGCTGTTTCCATGATTCTTTCCTTGCCCAAGTATTTTGTGAATTTGACTATTAGATGCCTTGCTGATGGTTGGTTTTTGTTGAATCTTGTGGGAGACCTCTGTGCTTCCTATAATTTGATGTCTGTGTCTTTTCCTCCAGGTTAGGAAAGTTTTCCGCTATGATTTCCTCACCTTCTACTCCTTTCTTCTCTCTTCTGTCATTCTGATGTTCTCTTTTAATGAGTCACGTAACTCTTCTACTCCTTTTTCTCTCTCTTCATCTTCTGGGACTCCTGTGATTCTGATGTTGTTCCTTTTTAATGAGTCACTGATTTCTCTTATTCTTCAATTATGTTCTTTTGCTTTACTCTCCTTTTTTTCTGCATTATTTTTCTACATAAGTTTGTCCTCTTTATCACTGATTCTCTGCTCTGCCTCATCCATCCTTGCCGCCGAGGCATGCATTCGAGATTGCACCTCAGTTATGGCATTTTTTATTTCACCCTGACTAGCTTTTACTTCTTTTATCTCCGTAAAGAGGGATTCTAATCTATTTTCGATCCCAGCTATTATTCTTATCATCGTGATTTTAAATTCTGCTTCAGACATCTTGCTTGTATCTGTGTTAGTTAAGTCCCTGGCTGTCGTTTCTTCCTGCTCTTTCTTCTGGGGTGAATTCCTTCATTTCACCATTTTGAAGGAAGAAAAGGAATTAACAAGGTAAAAAAAAGAAAAAATATTTAAAATTAAAAAATTGAAAACTACACGCACACACATACACAAATCAAATAAATGATGCTAGATCCTAGGTGTGTTTTGGTCTGGTTATTAAAGGGAGATTGACTGATTGGAGAAAAAAGGGGGAAAAATTAAAATTTAAAATTTAAAAAAACAACACACACATACACATACACAAATTTCAAATCAATGATGCTAGATCCTAGGTGTTTTGGTTTGATTATTGAAAGGAGCTTGATTGATTGGAGAAAAAAGGGGGAAAATTTAAAATTAAAGAATTAAAAACAACACACAGACACAGACACACGCACACACACATACAAAATCAAATCAATGATACTAGATCCTAGGTGTGTTTTGGTCTGGTTATTTAACGGAGCTTGATTGTTTAGAGAAAAAACAAAGGTAAAGAGAAGGAAAAGAAAAAAAGCATTTGAAAATTTGAGAAAATGAATGCAATGAAATAGATTAACGGAGAGGAGCTTGACTGATTAGAGAAAAAAGAGAAAAAAATTACAATTAAAAAAATTAAAAACAACACACACACCCACACACACACAAAATCAAATAGATGATGGAAGTATAATAGAATTTGAAAAATGCACAAAAAAGTGGAAAATTTCAATTTAAGTGACTTATTTCTTAGGTTGCTGAAAATGATGACACCCCAGAAACATGGGTTTGTCCATGGTTATAAAATGCTGTTTTTATTTTGGGGACTGTTAAAAAAAAAAGAAAAAGAAAACCATTTACGTATGTATTTTAAGTATATACACAAACACTTGAATTGAAATTTTTCCTGAAGCTTTAACCTTTCAAATTTTGTAATTAATTGGACAATTTACATATAACGTAAGCAATTTAAATTGGACAATTTGAAAGCAACCATATCAGAATCCATGTCTACAGTCAACAAATGCAAGTTTGTTTGCAAGATCCCTGAAAGGAAAATTTTATCACTACCAACACCTCCCCACTCAAATGAGAAAACCAGACAAGTCCTGGTGTGTTTTAATTAGGTAAGCAAAACTAGTTAAATGGACATTTAAAGGTTCCTTCTGGTGAACCATTCCTTTTCAAGAAATTGAAATCCCAGGGGCGCCTGGGTGTCTCAGTCTGTTGAGCGGCCGACTTCGGCTCAGGTCATGATCTCGTGGTCTGTGAGTTCGAGCCCCACGTCGGGCTCTGTGCTGACGGCTCAGAGCCTGGAGCCTGTTTCAGATTCTGTGTCTCCCTCTCTTTCTGCCCCTCCCCCACTCATGCTCTGTCTCTCTCTGTCTCAAAAATAAACATTAAAAAAAATTTAAAAAAATAATAAATAAACGTTAGAAAATTAAAAAAAAAAAAAAAAGAAATCGAAATCCCTGTGCTGCAGTGACTAACAGGTCATGATTCATGGAATGTCTGACACTTATTCATGGAAACCTGATCATAATCAGATGGTTAGAAATGTTGGCAATTTACCACCTGCTGGAATAAATGGGGGGACAAACCCTTGTAATCTAAATTCTTGACCTGCATGTTTTTTTTTTTTACCCCAACTCATTCCTTACATGTAGGCTCAATCTTCTCAGTATCTGAGTTACTAGTTCAGCAGAAACCATGTACAATAACTTTGTAGTCAGAATGTTATCCAACTGTATATTGTTTACTTTATTGTAAATACTGGTAAACAGTGGTCAATAAATAGTTTTATATTTTTAAAAAAGTGGAAAATTTAGTAGGAAAAAATAATACAGGAAATGTTGGAAGTATAATAGAATTTGAAATATTTACCAAAAAAATGAAAAATTTAGTAGAAAAAATATATAGGAAAATATTTTTAAGAAAAATTGAAAATAAAAACAATTTTTTCTCTTTCTGTATTCAAGTAAAAGAAACGAAAAAGAAAGAAGAAAAAACAAAAAGAAAATAAAAGGAAAAAAGAAAAAAATTGAATAGCTAGACCAGCGAACAGTCTGAAATAGGATTGATATTACATCTTTTTCCTGTAGAGGTCAAACTATAAAGCACTTTATAGTCCATGAACTAAGCAGGAGGAGAGATTTGTGGTGTTCTTGAAGATTGAGGTAGGCCCAGTCTGGCAGGGCTTAGTGTAACGGCTCTGTTCTCCACTAGATGGCGCTGCTTGGCTTACTAAGGTAGATCGTTGTGGCCCCTATAGGTGTGTGTGCGCATGCGTGGGCGGAGTGAAAATGGCATCACCCAGTCACCCAGTCTTGCGTGGGAATTCTGTGTTCACACCGGCCAGGAATTGTGCTCGGCTTCTGTCACTCCCCGCTTTTACTCTGTCTGCGACCCACCGTCAGGTTGCCCAGTGGCGCCTCCCTTCTGAATTTTATCTGAGATGCGGCTGTTTCCCGACCCCTCACTTCTGAGGACTGTGGCTTTGACCCACTCAGATCCCCTGGGTGAGGGTCTCACCTAGCAATGGCCAGTTGCCAGCCACACCCAGAAATGCTCATGGGACCTTGCTACTGCCGATATCCACAGACTTGTGGCTCGGTGCAAGCCCATGCCAGAAAAACTCACTCTGTCTTGCAGCGGCAGCATTTCTGGGATTATAGAAAATCACGCATGGCCTGAGGACCTCCTGTACCCACTCTTCTCCTGTGAATTCGCCCTTCCCACCAGAGCATCACCAGGTATTTTGAACTGCAGACTTTCAGACTGCGCTCCCCCTTTTTATAGAATCTTAGTGGAATTTAAACCCTCCTTTCTCCCTTTTTAGTTCAGTCCCTGTGGCTATTTCTACTTTTCCACTTTCTCTCCAGCTGATCTTGTGGGGTGTGCTTTTACTGTACTCTCCCCCCTACCCCCCCCACCCCCGTCTCCTTCCTCTCTCTGCAGGGAAAAGCAGCTCTCTGCCCTCCATGGCTCTTCTCTCCCCCAGTTCGTCTCTCCGCACCGTGTACCTGCTGAGTTCTGTGGTTCAGGTTGTGCAGATTGTTGTGTTATTCCTCAAATCCGTTTTCTAGGTGTGCAGGGTGGTTTGGTGTTGATCTGGCTGTATTTCATGTACTCGAGACAGAAAGAAAACTTGCATGCTGTTCGAACATCTTGGCTCCAGATCTCAACTAAAATATATGGTTTGAGCTGGAGATTACAAAATATTTTCCAGAATTATTGGAGAGATTGGTTCTCTTTTTGATGGAACTTTACGGGGAATATAATTTTTTAAATGCTAATTTATTCCAGAAACAAAAGAAAGTGTACTATGATGATAAACCTAAATTCAATAGGATCCTTTTTTTTTTTTTTTTTTTTTTGAGAAAGAAAACGTGTGCTTGCTTTGGGGGAGGGGCACAAAGAGAAAGAGGATCTTAAATGGCTCCATGTCCAACACTGAGCCTGACACAGGGTTCAATCTCAGGACAATGAGATCGTGACCTGAGCTGAAATCAAGAGTTGGATGCTTAACTGACTGAGGCCACCCAGGTGCCCCTTTTCTCTGCCTTTTTAAAAAATAGGATCTGAATTTCTAAGACATAATAGACCTTCATGGAACACTGGGGTCAACAGATAGGATTTCTTAAATCACAGATTTGAAGCAGGTGAAATCGATCGTAGTTTTGCTTACTCTAATTTAAAGTAACATGCTTTACCACGATGGAGAAAAGGTCTGGTTTAATTTTCTCTGGCTTCTGTTAGGGATATGTCAGCATAGACATAATCTCAAGGCAGGAACAGTGGACTGCAGTTGTCTTCAGTTAGTTTTGGAATCATAAATACATACAGTGGAGGGTTCTACTAATTCAAAGAGTGATGAGATAAAAGATTGTTTTCAACTGTGAAGTCCAGAAGAAGCTACCCAAACATGTTGATGGCATGGTTTTCTTTCCCCCTCGGTGGGGATGGATTATTGGTGAGAGATGAAAAGTAAGAAGAATGAGAAGATATTAGGAACAAGACAAATTAATTTTTTTCAAGGCTGTATTAAACTGAAATAATTTTCTTATATACTCATAAAGAGAGGAAGTAAGTATTTTTCACAATCAGGAATAAAATAGCTATCATTCTTCTGTTTACAAAAGCATTTCCCATAATCCAAGTTTAGTATGATATTTAACAGACTGAGCCACCCAGGCGCCCCTTTATTAATAATAATATAGTGAAAGCGACCTGTGTTGGTTAAAGTTTTAGTTTTATTAAAAAATAAATATGAAAAATAAAAAACACAAGGATGGCTAGGAAATCACTAAATAGGAAGGGTGGCAGGTGGCAGTGGGGGTTGAGGGACAAGAGAAAGTACTGCAACCAGCTATAAAAATGTGCTACGTTCATTAAACAGTATGGTATTGTCACGAGAAGAAGCTGTCAGAATCGAAAAGAATAAAGCCTCCAGAAAAAGACCCAACTACATATCTGAATCAAGTTTATGGTAAAAGAGGTATCTCGAATCACTAGGGCAAACGTTTTCACAAATGTGAAAACACTGTAATTCGTTGTCTACCAGGGGTTGCAGAAATTGTATAGAAGGAATACAAGAAGCAGTGACGCATCTCAGATTATACCCTTTTGTATTGTTTGACTTTTGAAATCATGTTAGTATTCTACATATTCAAAAAATTAAGTCAATAAGAATACAAAGAAAGTGCTAAAGCTGAAAGCAACCTGAAACACATGAACCTACTTGTACTTCACATGAATACTATAGCCACACTTAAGGAAGGAAGGGAGACAGGGAAGGAGAGAGGAAGAGAAACAACTAATCTAAGTAATTTGTAAACACAGTATTTGACTATATACCCTCAGTCTTGGGATACATGGGGAGTGAATCCCAAACTCTTCTTAGTACGTTGTTTATTGTAATGTCATGGGAAAAGCAATTCTGAAACTATTTTAGATGTACTAAATAAAGGATTGAACAAATGAGTAAATGGGTTGATGTTGTTGGAAACTGGAATTCTCATATGAAAGAAGGATATACAAACATGGAATGCTGGAAGGCAAGAAAGAACCCTTTGGGAGGGTATTAGAACTGGAGGTATTGGTGTAAACTCATGATTTTAGAAAATATTTATATGAAAGCTTCTGTGCACATATCTATACGTGCACATGTGTATAGGTATGCGTGTCTGTATACTGGTTTGCAGGCACATGCGTACATGTGCATATGCATCCTAGTTCTCTTTACTGAAAAGGGCCAAAGAGCAAGGGCCAGAGTAGCAACAAGCAAACCTCGCACCCAGACCTTGGTCCCACTAAAAGAAACCAAGGCTTCTAAGAGAAATAGCTGATTCTAGGGCTGATTCTAGGGCTTAATTCCTAAGATAGGCTGTCTCTGGCATCCAACACTCATTTCTCCTCTTCAAATCTTATGAAGCTGTACATATGTTCTTCTAACTACTATTAACATGACTTTTAGTCAATCTTTCTGGGCTGCCATAAAGTTTATATGTTCCTCAGGTCTTTAAAGAACTTCCATCAATCCCAAATTGTCCCTTATTTTTATCCTGCGTTTCTGCAAACATTCCTTTAAAGGCCATATAAAACTCATTTTTAATTTGCATCATGGCAAGCTTCTCTTATTTGCAACTGGTTGTGCCTTTCTACTTCCATACAGTTGTCTGACATTATAGGCCTAAAAGGTTTGCCAAAATACAAATGTCAGAAAGACTAACTACAACTAATTAAACAATCACATTGCAGAAGCCACGCAGTATAGCGTGTTAAAAATAAAAGCAAACAGACAACAAACCTCTTTGGCTGAGAGAATTTGCAGTGTGGACATGCTATAAAGCTCATTGGCCAAGACTGTACCTTACAGGCTCACTGGCTGACAATACAACTGTTCTCAGAGCACGGGAAAATACAGCAGAGACCAACTGAATCATAATAAATTGGCCCTTTATCATTTTCCAGGTGTCCACCTAATGTTTTTATTACCATTCACTTGGAAACTACAGCTTATGTCAGTATGTCCATGACAGAGTGACCTCGCCCGTGGGGTAACCTACCTGAGGGAGGGCCACTAGGCAAAAGAGGCCCTCTCACCTAGAACTGCTGCTGCAGAGACTGGCCTTCTATCTACCTTGAGACGGTCTGAGCTCTGATCCAGACCTGCTGACCTTTCAGAAGCAGGGGCAGAACGGTCACCAAACAGATAGGCCATGTCTCTTTCCTTGGAGTACGAGTTGGTGAGGGTGAGAAAGGGAAACTGAAAGCTATTCTTCCGGGGCTTCAGAAAAGGTGGGAGTGCCTAACTGACGAACCCAAGAAGATCCTGTGTGTTATGGCAAATTTCTAGTTTGCGAAGTGTGAACTCACTACTCTTTGGCAGACTCTGCTTGCTTCTGCTCCACACTGCTAAGCCATTTCCCCGTTTTTTGTATATGTTTTTTACAGCTGCTTCTGCTGACTAATTTTGGCACACAGGAGAGGCTCAAGTGACTGTGTTATAGGTTTGAGACTCATCAGTATTAATCTTAGTTATATGCACCATATTGTCCCCAGTTTGATTGCTTAATTTGCTTTTCTCTGGATGAAAAGAGAAGGAAAAGTCAGACATTACAGAGAGAAAATAGATTGTCTTCTTTTTCCTCTCTATCCCTAAACCGGCTAGTATGGTACTTTCAAGTGGATTGTGGAAAGGATTAAAAGTGAAGGGTTAAAAGACAAATAGAAGTGGTTTCTATTGTCAGCCTCTGAAATTCGATGAACAAACTGAAAGTTCAATTGAGGTCTACGAAAATATTAGCAGATGCCAAAAGGCCAGAAGCCAGGATTTGTGTCTTTGTGCAAGAACTGAATAGCTACCAACAGCTAGAAAATTTTAAAAACCATGGGAGTGATGGAATAGTCAGTCCTATGAAAAAGACAGTGAGAGAGAAATGTTTCCGCAGTGATTAGATTTATGAACTCGTAAAAGAATGTTCTCTACAGATACTAAACCTCTAAGCATGTAGGTAACTGAAATATTAAAACTTGGAGATAACATTTCTTTATTTTTTAATGATGCTATTAGTAATAGCAGTTGAAACGAATCTGACTTGTGATCTTGTAGTGAAGAGAATTAGTATCCATAATTATTAGTCAAAATTAAGTTTGCAGCAAGCTTAAGAAGTTCTATTTTTAAGTTATTCAGAATATTAATCACACAATATCTTAGCAAGATGATATCCTTTTCTCAGTGGTAAATTTAGTTAATTACATGAATAAAATCATGATTGGCCCTCCTTAATGATTTTGTGCTTCTAAACATTTAAATCGGAAACATTCATCTTTTTAAAAGAGATATTAGTCAAAATAGTAAAAAATTTAGGCTATATAAATGTTGAAAGTTGAAAGTGTTCTTTATAAACTAGAATTTGCATTTTTAAGATAAAACACAAATGACAAAAACATGACTAAGACAAATATTTTGGATTTTAATTGCTGATCAAATCACAAAATGTGTAAATGCTTCAAAAATGCTTACTAAAGGATAATTTTCTTTTTTATAATTAGAATCCATAATTTTAATTTAGTTTTATCAGAATGAATTTTTTTGCTTTTATTTCTATAAGGACAACTTTTCTATTAAATAAAGTATCTTACCTGATATTTGGCTGTAGTGACAGAAAACAAACAGGAGAGGGCACTTTAGCTCTCTAACAAAATAAAACCATTTCTCAACCCTTTTATAAATCAGTAAAATGATGAGAGGATTTAAATATCTGGTAAAGGTTAAACAAAAATGCGAAACAAGTTCCTCTGCTTCCCATAGCTTAATAAAAGATATCTCAGGTAAATAGAAGTTTCTTTCTTTAATCATTCCATAAATCAACTGGGTAACATGAAAAACAAGTGTTCTCAGATCTGCAAATCCATGGATTCATCATTTCAAGAACATTTCATTTAAAAAAAAATCTCACATTTATTTGGAAAATCCCTGATCTATTGAATGTACTTGATTTAAATAAGTAAATTCTCATTATCCAGGATTTTTAAGAAGAAGATTGAGTTCTCTTACCATGTGAGAATAGCAATATGTGATACTGTGTATTTCTCGTATCTTGGTTTGATGCTTACTAATAACTAGCCTGTGCCCCTAATCATGTTATTTAATCAGTTTCCTCCAAAATTATCTTTAGCAGCAGCAGCACCTCAAGGAAAGGCTCTTGCTTTCAAGCAGCTTCTTACTGTGGTTGAAAAAAGTAACAGTAATATATGAAACAGCAAATAATAGAGACGATAACACACAATTAAATCTAAATTGTGTTATTCAGTGTGAAAATGATACCAGACAAGTCATTATAATTCCCTGGGCCTTAGTGTTTATGTTTTACAAGGTTCTGTACTTGATGAACTCACTGAAACAATGACATCCATTCTTATTTTTACATTATTCTATCAAATTTGATTATCTAGTACCCAGGTTCTCAATACATTTACCGTGGTTCTTAACCATGAGATTGTACAGGCCCACTTGAAAGTCTTACAGAAGATGTGGAGCTTATCCCCTAGAAAAATGCTCTCATATATTTCTTACTCAAAATGAGTAAAGGTTCATTTCAAGAAGTTCGGGGTCTTCAGAAGTCAATCCTTAGTGGGTTGTTTAGCATACTAAATTCTTAACTGCATCAAGAGTCTCTGATAGAGGCACAAATTATACAGTTCTTATGTATAGTGGGGGTTATTCCTAGAAATTTCATATGGTGTTGTTGAGTCAAGATGGGTGACAAGGTTGGAGAAGAAGGTATGCCATACCAAGCAATTTGGGACTTTATCCTATAAGTAACAAATATACTAGAATGTTTAAACATAGAACTGGAAGATATGCATTTTAAACAGCAAAATCAGAGAATAGAATGTAAAATAAGCAGCAGAAGAAAGACGGAAGCAAGGAGATCATTAGTTAGTTTATAGCACAACAAACTGGGAGAGGCATAGTGAGAGCTTTATAAAACTCTTTCCAAAATTAGGGATGTTCCCTTTTCTAAGATAGGCCTACTTTGATTCTATATAATAAATAATGGGACGGAAGTTTTCAAACACCAAGGGACATTTTGAAACTGGACAAAGGACTGTTCTGCAGTTCCATTTATTTTCTACTCAGGGCAACAGTAGATACTAGCAGCCTTGTGGAGTACCCTAGACGGAGTACTGTAAAGGTCCAAGCAGCCTAGGATCCACCATACTCCTCCTGAAAAGGCAGACCTGGAGGACTTTGCTCCTCATTCACAACAGGGTCAGTGGCAGGTGTTCTGTCCCTTTTCATTATATCCCTTAGGGCAAAAGTGAGTGGCAGCCACTCTGGAAAACAGTGTGGAGGTTCCTCAAAAAAATGAAAATAGAGCTACCCTATGACCCAGCAATAGCACTGCTAGGAATCTACCCAAGAGACACAGGAATGCTGATGCATAGGGGCATGTGTACCCCAATGTTCATAACAGCACTTTCGACAATAGCCAAATCATGGAAAGAGACCAAGTGCCCATCAACTGACGAATGGATAAAGAAGTTGTGGCACATATATACAATGGACTACTACGTGGCAATGAGAAAAAATGAAATCTGGCCATATGTAGCAACATGGATGGAACTGGAGGGTATTATGTTAAGTGAAATAAGTCAGTCAGAAAAAAACAGATACCATATGTTTCCACGAATAGGTGGCCTTTGTGAGACTAAGCAAAAACCAGGGGGAGGGGAAGAGGGGAAAGGAAAAAAAGACAAAGAGAGGGAGGGAGATAAAACATAAGAGACTCTCAAAGACAAAGAACAAACTGAGGGTGAGGGGGGTGAGGGAGCGGGGAGAGGAGGTGACGGGCATTAAAGAGGGCACGTGTTGAGATGAACACTGGGTGTTATATGTAAATCAATTTGAAAATAACTATTAAAAAAAAAGTGAGTGGCAGAAATTATGGGCCACTCATAATGCTATTTGAGGCTAAACCAATGAGGAATTACCTCTCCATTCTGTAGTAGCCAAAATCAACAAGCAAGCAAAATTTCTGGATGGGGACATTTCTCAGAGAACTATACTTTAATGAAAAAAAAGTATATGTGTATGTGGTGTACATAGATTGTCTTCTAAGAAATTTGCACACAGATCCTGATATTGCCATTTATTGCCAAATCCCATTTGTTTTCTATAAGAAAAGGAAAATATAATTAGTGAAATGTTGAAGACTGGATACAGAAATGTTATCATTTTTATAAAGGGGAATTTGGCCAAGAGCCCCCAAGAATAGGGGCAGAAACAAAACAGAGTCAGTGGCATTAGAGAAAATGGATTAGATTCAACAATCAGTGTATTGATTCTACTTGGAATTCAGTATTTAGTCAGACATGGGAAGTGAAAGCAATGGTTCCAAAGTCTCTACAGAACAAAACCCACACACCTCATTCAAGGCACTTCACAGTCCAGCCCAACTCACCATCCTGCTCCCACTGTCCACCTTACTCTGCATTTAGTGACATCAGACTGCTAAACAAACCATACACCTTGTTGTCTCTGTGAGTTTGTGCACATGTCACCTAGGTCCTGAATGCCCTTCTTCCTGACTCTCCATCTGGTGAAATCCTATCCTCCCGCAAATCTCAGCCCCAAAGCCACCTTCTCTGTTAAGCCCTTGTTGAGGTCCTCTGCCCACCTCCTGAAAAAAAAAAAAAAAACAAACACATCCCTCTTTCTGGGCCACCTACACAGCATCCATGTGTGCAGTGATTTATGGGAGTCAGTATCTTTCACATCTTTCTTTTCCACTGCATTGTGAGCTCTTCAAAGAAGGAACCTGGTCTAACTGCTTTTGTTTCCCAAGCTTCCAGCACAATGTCGGCACGTGATAAGGAATAGATCCGTGTTTCTTGAAGACAGAAAGGGAGAGAGAAAAAAGGAATTCCAGCTGAAAGCCTATTATAATAATCCAGACAGCCTCTTATAAGCCTAATTATGAAAAGTGGCATTGGGAATGGAAATTCATAATTATGAAAATAAAATAGTTTCAAGTAGCTGAGTGATTAAAGGTAGAGAATGAGATAGAAGAAGGATTCAAAGATGATTCGGACCAAGTTTTCTGGCCCAAGAGACAGAAAGAACAAAAAGATATGATATTGAAAACATAGGGAGAATAGGAAGGGGACCAAAAATGGATTACTGTTTCAGACTTTTAACTTAATATGCAGAGGGACATCCAGTTTAAGATGCTCAAGAGGTAGTTGTATATTTCAATTCAGAGCTGATGATGTAAGAAAAATCTGGGGCTTAAAGCACAGCTGTGGGAGCTATGGCATAGATGATATTGAAGAGGAGAGGACCAATGACTGGATTTGGGGGTTCTGCCTCTATTTAAGAAAAGAAGAAAAGAATGGAGGCAGTGAAGGAATCTGTGAGAGGCCAAATGAAGTGATCCAAGAAAACAGAGTCACAGGACCCAAGAAAAGAGCAATTTTAAAAGAGGGGGAGTCGAAAGGTACAGAGAGTATTGAAGATAAGCCAGAGGTGGACGGATGGAGCCACCGTCATTGTAAAGAAGAGCAGCCTCACCAAACAGCAGAACGCAGCTGGAGCCTGTGAGGAGAGGGAGCAAAGACAGGAGTGTGACCTGTTCTTGAACATGTTGGTCATAACAGGGATGAGGGATGTTTCCATACATTCTGTAAATTATTTCAGGTTGTGACCTACATTGTCTTTTAATTGAATGTTGGCTTTAATCAAGTTTCATTAAAGTGTCAACTGCTCATAGCTACTAAGATAATTTCTGCTTTTTTAATTTAAGAAGTTAAAAATAGAATCTATGTATAAGCCTGGAGTTGAGGTTGAGAGGCAGTTTGAGGATTCATTGATACTGTCTTTTTAAGCATATTATTTAATTTTAGATATGAATCAATTCAGTTTTGGTTTTCACCTAAAGATGAACCCAGAAGACCTTAGAGGACCTTAAATTGTCCCTTCCCCAAGGAAAAAATAAAGAAAGCAAGAAAGACAAAAAAGAAAAAGAAAAAAAGAAAGCCTTCCATTAAATCTAGCTGTATTCTCAACTGATCTAGGGCTGGGCCGTGAAGTAGTGTCAGGGTTTAACTGTGAGTCCTATATACTCGAAGTCATTATTTCTTACTTGGCTTTCTCCTGTCTCTCTACATCGCAGGCTATATTATTTAATGTAGCAAAGGGAGAACCAAAATGTCTGCCTTCCTCAAAGCTGAGTACTTTTTATTGTCTTTTTCCCTATTTATTACTGAGGAGACCTGTGGATTTCAGGTCCTAATCAGTGAGACTTGTTGCTGTCTTTATCCAGCACCATACCTATCTTCAGTAGGTTAATGCTATCAATTTTAGAACTGAAGACCTATGTGTTTTAATTTGGTTTTAACCAATTATGTTTTAAATCTATTTTCTGAACTGGTTTTGGGAAATGTATTAAGTTCTACTGAAAAAGCCAACTTGTCAGAGATCAAAAAATATTAACTAAATAACACAGTCAGGGTCATTTTACTCCGTCAGTGACTTTCTGGAAGTTATTCTTGATGAATTTCTGCAAAGGAAGTATTTCCTTCCCTGGGGGAGAAACAGGAAGCCAAGATGAAAGAACCTAAAAAGGACAAAGAAAACAGAGGGAAGAGATTTCTTCTTCTGGGAATAGGAGATGAGGCAATTGCTGATGAAAAACAATTTTAAGAAAAGCCGTGCTTTACAGGCGTATATGTATTTAGATATAACTGATTTATGTATTTTGTTCATGTGCATATATCAGTGTCTCCCTGCTAGAACGTACGTTACAAAAGGGCAGGGATTTTTATTTTGTTCACTTTTATGTCCTGAGCACCTAGTACAGGGTCCAGCACGGCATAGTAATTTTTTTTTTTTTAATCAAAAACTCCCAAGTCCTGGGAGCATTTCACTTTCCTACCACAGTGGAGCTCTCTTTAGCACTCCTCACCCTGTCCCTGACTCCGTACCCTCTTCTCCCACCCAGCCTACTTCTAGCGCAGCTCACTCTCCTGGAGAACGCAGCCCCACGGGAGAGTAGCCCCTCTCTCTGTTCTACAGTTTATGGAAGGGAATCCTCCATGTGTCTTTTGTAGAAACAAAGGGGCCCATAGGCCACATGGTTGATGGGGGGAGGGAGATAAAAAAACTGGGTACCATTTTGGACTTAATTCAAACAGAGACATTGTATATTAGCATGGCTTCTGTTAGACTTTGGTGAGTATTGTGAGCTCTATACCTAAACAGCAATTTTTTTTTACTTATTTTTTTAATATACATCCAAGTTAGTTAGCATATCATGCTAGAATGATTTCTGGAGTAGATTCTAGTGATTCATCCTGTATGTATAACACCCAGGGCTCATCCCAACAAATGCCCCTTGCCCATTTACCCCATCCCCCCACCCACAATGCCTCCAACAACCCTCAGTTTGTTCTCTGTATTTAAGAGTCTGTATTATGTTTTGTCTCCCTCCTTGTTTTAACATTATTTTTCTTTCCTTCCCTTATATTCATCTGTTTTGTATCTTAAAATCCTCATATGAGTGAAGTCATATGATATTTGTCTTTTTCTGACTGGCTAATTTCACTTAGTATATACCCTCTAGTTCCATCCATGTAGTTGCAAATGGCAAGATTTCATTCTTTTTGATTGCTGAGTAATACTCCATTGTGTGTGTGTGTGTTGTGTGTGTGTGTGTGTGTGTATGTGTATATATATGTATATATATATATACCAGTTGGTATGTATATATATACATACACCCCATATATGTGTATGTACCATTATATATATATATATATCTCCACACACATCTACATATACTGCATCTTCTTTATCCATTTATCTGTCAACAGACATTTGGGCTCTTTCCATAGTTTGGCTATTGTCAATAGTGCTGCTTTAAACATTGGGGTGCGTGTGCCCCTTCGAAACAGCACACCTTAAACAGCAACTTTTAAGTATATAGCCCCTTCCTGTTAAACAGGAATGTTGTTGTTTTGAATCTCCCAGGAAAAAAGTAAAGGTAGCAGTAAAAAGCTGATGTATTCAACCTCTGTGGACAATGTTCACACCACCCCAGCCTCTTAATGAACAATAAGAGTGGCTACAGTATTGTACGGAGGCAAGAAACTAAGTCACTAATTTATGATATCCTATTACCTGTCCCTGTATACACTTTGGCTGGCAGAGTCACACTGGCCAAAGAGTAGCAGCTATCAAAACGTAAAGAAGTGGGAGAAAAAAAAATTTGTGTTTTCTGTACCTACAAAGACCCTCTTATCCCTGTGCGGTGGCCATGAAGACCACTGCTCAGGTCCCCTCTCCAGAGTCCCTGTACGGGGATCATGTTTGCTGGGCAGCCTCCAGCTGCCACGTCTTGAATCTGCCACAGCACTCATGCCTGTACCGCACTACCCCATCCCCCAGCTTCTCCCGGGCTGAGCTGGGGCAGGCAGAGTCACTGGCACCAGGCCTTCCTGCCCCATGGGGAACTCTTCTGGTGTGCAGCCTTTGCTCAGGGACTCCCAGTTGGCCTGCGGGAGACTTCAGAACAGCACTGTGGTTTGAGACTCTTCCTATCCAGTCCTTCAGCTTTTCACAGGGTCAGATCAGCTTCCAGGCTGGGAGGGTCACCTACCAGCTCCTGCTCCCTCCTCTTTTATCCCTCGCTAGCAATTCCTCCCGGTGAATCTTCTGCACATCTAATCCTGCCTTGACACTAGCTTTTTGGAGGACTTGAATTAATACACCTCCAAGAGTCAATAGATACTGCTAATTCACAAAATCCTTGAGTATCAATATTACAGAAAGATACTATGGGGAAAGATGTGATCTTTTAAAAGCCTTATTGGTGGTGGCGGGGCGCCTGGGTGGCTTAGTCCGTTAAGCATTGGACTCTTGGTTCAGCTCAGGTCATGATCTCGCAGTTTGTGATTTCGAGCCCCACGTCGGGCTCTGTGCTGACAGCGTGTAGCCTGCTTGGGATTCTGTCTCCCTCTCTGCCCCTCCCCTGCTAGCTCTTTGTCTCTGTCTCTCAAAAATAAATTAAAAAAAAACATTTAAAAAATAAAAATAAAAGCCTTATTGGAGATAATGTACACCCAAATGTAGGTGGTAAATGCATCTCTGATCATGTCAATGAAGGAGGCTCTTGACCTCCAGTTCATAGTTCTTAAACCCTTTAAATTTGTGTGTATGATGTTGAGGATGTATGCAATTCTCTCTGAAGAAGATCTATAGCTTTCCTCACATTGCTGTACAAAATTCTCACCAGTGGCAACTGTCAGTTAACTCAATAGTTCAAAAGTCATATTAACATGAAATCTGTATTACAGTGTAACTTATTTTATATAACAACAATAATCATGCCTCTATTTTCTAGCCTAAACTAAATGTCATCTTTAAAACCCTATGAACTAAGACTCTAGTACAAAGATAATCAGTACTGTGTTCTTCTAATACTGAACTAGAAAAAAGGCCATGCTCTAATTTAGGTAGTTATTGGCATAAAAGAAATAAGTAATTGAAAAATCAATAGGTTTATTTGTCCTATTAGAGGAGAGAAAATCGGTAGCAGATGCTTCAACTCTTAGCCCAGACAATGCTTGTAGTTAATCCGCTGGAAGACAGTGAAAAAGCACCTCTGGCAGCTGTTCTCAAGGAGAAGGTTTATGTCAGCACCATTCACATCAACTATACGCAGAACATTTGTGTCAGCAGCATAAATGCTGACATGTCAGCATCTTTATTTTATCCCCCCTCCCCCCGCAAATGCATATAGTTTAATTAGACCAAAGACAGGGAATGGTTTGTTGATAGCTCACCCTGGAAGTAATGGCTTCCTCAGGGAGATATTCCTGTCCCACTCTGTGGGATCGTCTAATATGTGTCACTGAAAAACCAGCCCCTCATAGCTGTTCTCTGCAGGAAACTGTTCTCAGAAAGTAATCACTTTACCCCTGAATCTAGTGGAATTCTTACAGTGAATCGGGATAAATAATTTGTCTGGACACTCCCAGAATTCTGTGCCCTACTACTACCAACCTCAGCCAGGCACTCTGAACTCATCCCTGTACAGGCTTACCTCATCCCTAGACTCATTTTAAATGTGACAAAGGAAGCTTCTGCAGCGAGAACAAGCAGGTCAACAGAACAGCCCTCCCATCTGCTGGTGGCTGGAACAAGCGAGTCCTTCAAGGGGAAAACAAGTTCCCCTGAAGGAAGGGTAGACCCATGAGCAGCAAAAGGCTTCAGAAGGAATGGATACAGATCATTCTCCCTCTGCCCTTCCATGTTCTTTGGATGTATATGGCCCTTCCCTTGGCTGAAAAATTCTCGCTCCATACTCTTGATTTCTCAATTCCTGATAGTATTGAATGATAATTTTAGGAAAAACCTAAAGTTCATTCTTGGAAAACCAGGAGCAGAGATTTTGAGGGGACCGGGCAAGGGCAATGGATGTATAGGTTGCAATCTTTTTATCGAAGGGAAGGGGAGAATTAAATCCAGTAAGTTTTAGAAAACATTGAATCCTTTGAAACCCTCTCCATATAGAGCCAGGTAGTGGGAGTAAACGTCAGAGAAGAGTTAAAAACCATGCTCAGACTTTTGAAGAGAAACCAGAGATTTCCCTATGATAATAACAATCTGATACCAACTTCTCACAAAACAGAGTTATTACCTCCAGCTGAGCTCCTTCCTGACCACTAGCTGAGTTCCTTATATTTCTTCCTCTACTGGAACCTTTTCTTTTTTTAAAAAAAGTAGTCATCTACATTATGAATTAAAATATCTGTTTTGAAACAGACACACACACACACACACACACACACACACACACACACACACACTTTTAAAGCATTACTCTTCATTGTAGAGATTTAATGGGGGTAATCAGCAAGCGTAAGGTGGTCATCATAATGATTTAGACCAAGTGTGGGCTCTTGTCTGGGTGTCATATATTTACTAAAAAATCTTTACACCAGGATCCTGACAGAGACGCAGAAAGGGTTATAGAATTCTCAGCTTGGGGCTGCCAATGTCCTCACCAGTAGCCCTTAAAGCTCTCCAGAATGCCCGTTGGCATAACACCACTGGCTCTAAATATTTTAAAAAGGAAAGGAAGAGCATAAAAATCTTTGCTTTCAGTTTGACCAATGTCTGCTGCACATTTTAAAATATACTTTCATGGACATAATTCTGGAAAAGCCAGAGTTATGGACATAAAGATCAGAGTAAAATATATTAGGTGTCATATGTTACTTTGTTAACACAGGGTAATAATTTTTACTTGCACTGCATCTATTTGAAGGATCACAAATTGGTTTACTGCTGTCACTACAGAACCACTATTCAATCTTTCTGAGAAATTATAAAGGACACACAAAACATGTCTAAAGATGAAAGAAGGGAAATGTTTTCCCTATCTAATAAAAAGGAAAAGGGAGTGTCACAGGAAATTATAGACTGCTAAACTTCTATGAATACAAGAGCAAATGATCAAATGAGCCGTTATAATATTGCATAAGATACGTAGCAGGGAATATAACTTTTTGAAGAGCATCATCCTAACAAAAATTATGTGGGGTGGTTTGTTTTTGGGGAGGTTTTTTTGCCTTTTTTGAAGGAATGATATGAACAAAGCAGTTTTAATACCAGTAAGGTTTCTAAGTCCATTGTGTTGAAAGAAACATAGTGCCATAGACTAGGAGTAAGAAATGGATCCCGTCTTGTCTCTTCCATGGAGTCCCCATGGAACTCCAAGTAAATCACTCATCCTTTATTCCTTGGATTCTCCTCCAGTAAAATCAAGGAACAATTCCTACTTACCACTGTCTCCTGGACTAGAGCCATTAAGAAGCTTACAAGTGGAAGGTCAGTCGATTAAGCATCTGACTTCAGCTCAGGTCATGATCTCACAGTCTCTGAGTTTGAGCTCCACACTGGGCTCTGTGCTGACAGCTTAGAGCCTGGAACCTGCTTCAGATTCTGTGTCTCCCCCCCCCGCCCCCCCCCGCTCTCTCTCTGCCCCTCCCCCGCTCACATTCTGTCTCTCTCTCTCTCAAAAATAAATAAACATAAAAAAAAAAGAAGCTTTCAAGTAGAGTCCAAAACCTCAGGGATAATCATGTCTTAACTACATGCTACCTAGGGTGACTGCTTGCTTCACAGAATCCCCACCTGCTGGAATTAGCCCCTTTGCTGCAGAAAGTTTGGGATAGAAAATAATCATACCTGGACTACATCTTATTCTTTTTGTCTACAGCTGAATAAAGCAGGCACAGACACTTCATTCAAACTGAACTGATCAAATTCTCTCTCTCAGGACACAAATGGAGAAATAGAAAAGCAAAAACAAATAACAAAAAACATTAGGAATGTTCAATCTAGAGGGTCATAAGATATCTTTTAAATTGTGAAATAATAGAATAGATCATAGGACAGTAATCTTGGCCCCATGCCTTGGAGCAGAATTAGTCTTGCCAGCTTGCACAGCATTCCTTTCGTGGAATTGTATGAGATTGGGCCAGCAGGATGAAGCTAACACACTGATTTGGGAGCCCTGCATACCACAGTGGTCCCTAAAAGTGGTCAGAAAGCATTAGTAGTAGAAAGAATAAAGTTCATTTTATGAACAGTTTGTTTCATATGTATATTTATATAATTTATATAGATACATAATACACATAAGTAATATTTGTATAATATCTAGAGATGTTTCTATAAGTACTATGTTTATATTATATATTTATATTTATATATATTGATATATAATAAATTTCTTCTTATTATAAATCAATAAAAATATTGCCTTTTGTGGGGGGCCTGGGTGGCTCAGTTGGTTAAGCATCCAACTCTTGATTTCAGCTGAGGCCATGATCTCACGGTTCGTGGGTTCAAGCCCCACATCTGGGGACTGACAGCATGGAGCACATCTGTGCTGACAGCATGGAGCCTGCTTGGGATTCTCTCTCTCCCTCTCTCTGCCACTCTCCTCCGTGCACATGTGCACTCTCTCTTTCTCTCTCCAAATAAAATATATATATATATATATATATATATATAATTGCCCTTTGTGAACTACCACCTTCTTCACCTAAAAATAGATTAACACATTGTAAAGCTAGTGTTGGTAAATGGCAGTAGCAACATATAATATAAAATTTATTTCAATTCCAACAACTTAGAAAAGGTAGAAACAACGGAGAAACACCTACGCCAAAATATTTATTTATAAGTCCATTCACACCATTCCATTCCATTCATGATCCATTTATGAGTTTATTAAACAGAATAGATACATTCTCCCTTTTATAAACTGGGCAGAGCCAGAAACTCTTAAGCTCCAAATGGGACAAGTTGTAAATGGAGACAGGACACACAAACTTCAGCTCATATTGCATCTCTTACAAAAGGCCAAACAAATGATCACCTCGGGGCCCATTCAGACATCGGAGTCTGATCATTAATGCAAAAATCTGAAAGTCAGACCTTCGCATTTCATTACCTCTACCCCATATTCCATTTTGCACTGGCTTTTTAAATTCTGTCATGTTATTGATCAATAATTGAATTATAATCTTATAATCTAAGCATCTAAACTAGATCCTTTAATTCCATATGGAAAATAAACTTCAAGATAAGTAAAAAATCAAAATTTCAAACAATTTTACATTTGCATGACTCCTAGAAATATCAAGTATATTTTTAAATCTTTAATCCATCCAGTCAATCGTGTTTAGAGTCAACATATTGGCCCCGTCAGTGCCTGGCCAGTCCTGAAAGAATCAAACTCTATGACTTGGGGCTTTTAGTTTATTAAAAACTAAAAGGATAGTTTTTAATGCTTGAAAATCTGTCACCTACCTCATCATTTCTTCTAGTTTATGGGTGTTCATTATAGTAGTATTCATCGCTCTTAAAAATCCATCCATGACTTACTGTCAAATATACTTCTTTGTTTGATTAAGGGGTATCCTCCCTTGATAATGTTTCCAAAAGTACACTCCCTTTTTCTTTAAAAAGTGTGGAGTTATTAACAACTTTGAGAAAATAGACTTTATCCATCACATTCTACATTCACATTCTTTGACAAATAGCATCTCTCTGCCTACTCTTTTCTTTGAGACCCCACAACCTTTTTATGTTCATGCTGTCTGTGTGTGTTTATGACATCCATCACCATGAGCCATACCTGCTAGGGTAAAGATACAGCACCATAGAGAGAGACATTGCTGGCCAAATCTCTTGTAGATTATGTCAGGGTGAATGATGATGCTGGAAGCTTGTAGAAGAACAGCAGAAACTGTGAGAGCCCAGGATACTTTATCTAGATCAGAATTTGTGCAAAGCTCTGGTGTTGAGTATTTTCTGGAACATTTTTCATATTCAACCTAAGCCAAAATTTTATCTTTAAAGCCAAATCATTCTACATCCCAAGTTACTGAACTAAGGGTATTTTTCAATATTTGTTATCCAGTCTGATGGGTACACAATAATTCAATACTTCTAGGAGAGCATCATAGTCTTATAAGGAATTGATATTTAAAAAAAAACAGGAAAATACAATATTGGCTTGTGACTGCCAATAGTTTTTTCAGAGAAGGGAACTATTGGGTTCTCTGCTACCTTTATTCCAATTTTTTTTAGCATAGCTTCAAGGCCCTTCGTAACTTCTTATCTTCCGTTATCGCTTGGTTAATGCGGTTCCTTAAAATGTACTGAACATCACAACCATGCCCAACCATTTTCATTTTGCCATCACCTTAATATACCATGCTCCAGCTATGTCTGAGCAAGTAGGCATGCGTGGAGGAGAGCCATTTGGCTATGGTGGAACATCTATAACCACTTCAAAGTTAGGCTTCTGCATGATCTTCAGATGATATTATACACAGAGCCACAAAAATACACTGATACTATATTCATCATTCAAATGTTCACTACACAATTTTTTTTAATTTTTTTTAACATTTATTTATTTTTTGAGAGACATAGAGACAAAGCATGAGCAGGGGAGGGGCAGAGAGAGGGGGAGACACAGAATTGGAAGCAGGCTCCAGGCTCTGAGCTGTCAGCACAGAGCCCGACGTGGGGCTCAAACTCACAGACCATGAGATCATGACCTGAGCTGAAGTCAGACGCTTAACCGACTGAGCCACCCAGGCGCCCCCATTATACAATTTTTAATATGCCCCATCTAGGCCTCAACTGCCTGGATGGCTTTTTAAAATGAATCATGTGATTTCTTTTGAACAGCACTTTTTATGTGTATTAATGGTTTTAATTTATTAACGGTAAACATTTAAAACCACTGCAATTTGCATAAATTTGTTTTGGCATTTCTTCAGTTTGAATAATCTGAGACCCTCAGTAGTTAGACACGGTCACAAGCTTTGTGTGGTTCTTTCACACATCACTGCCTTGGAACTTGCCATGTCCTTTCTCCCCTTTGCTTTTCTTAAAGAAGCAGCTGCAAGCAGAAATAGTGATTCCCTCCTCTTTGCTCTCTTGGTACTCAGGTTTGTTAGGTCCATCACATTCCACATTATATGTTTTACAGATGCATGTCTGTTCTCCATGCACAGTGAGGATTCAAAGGCAGAGATATTATTGCCTTTCTTAAACCCAAATCACCACAGTAACAGATGTTCTTCCTTCCCCTCCTAACAAGACCAGCTGGTCCAGAGGACACACTAAACATCAGCTGATTGACATCTCTCAGAATCTCTGCATACCTCAGTTTTCCCTAATTAGTTGTATACTAATCAAGAGTCACTTGCATTTATTGCCACAACTGTATGCCACTTTTATTTATTTTGATTAATTAGTTAAATTTATTTTTTATTTATTATAAGTATGCAATTTTATTAGATGTTAAACAAACAAAAAACTGAGCACAGCAGAAATGAAAGTTTTCTTTTTCTGAAATGTATCCTGAAAGTTTTTGGAAAGCTGGAGACTGATTACACACACACACACACACACACACACACACACACACACACAATTTTCAAATAAATTATGGAAAATACCCTATACACAACTGACAGGGGGATCTTGAACATTTAGGAGGAATATACATTCAGGTTAATTGCACATATCTTCTAGTCTTTGATCCATTTTAAAGAAATCACGGTTGAAAAGCGTCATGAAGATCTGCTTTTTTCTAGAAGAACAAGATAGAGCTCCAAACAATAGTCCCAGAGTTCAATTTAAAAAAAGAAGAAAAAAAAATCTTGGCTTTACATCAAAAGATTGACAAACTAATTCATTAAAATAAAATGTTTAAGGAATATCCTTTTAAAACTTTCCCTTCTTTAATTTGCTTTTAAACAGGAACTAACTGGGGTACCTGGGTGGCTCAGTTGGTTGAATGACTTCAGCTCAGGTCATTATCTCGCAGTCTGTGAGTTTGAGCCCTGCATCAGGCTCAGTGCTGACAGCTCAGAGCCTGAGCCTGCTTTGGATTCTGTGTCTCCCTCTCCTCCCCTCCCCTGCTCACACTCTTTCTGTCAAAAATAAACAAACAGAGAGGGAGACAAAACATAAGGGACTCAAATATTAAGAACAAACTGAGGGTTGAGGGAGATATGGGAGGGGGGAAAGAGGGTGACAGGCACTGAGGAGGGCACTTGTTGGGATGAGCACTGGGTGTTGTATGGAAACCAATTTGACAATAAATTGATAAAAAAAATATATATATATATATAATAGCTGACTATATGGAATAGAAGATATTCATTCATTGAACAAATATGTTTTACTCAATAAACATTTATTCATAAAAAATAAACAAACATATAAAATAAACAAATAAACAAGAACTAACAAATCCATGATAAAAGACCTTTTCCTGAACCCTGTCCTGACCCTCACCTTTGCAATGAATACTGGATAAAAAAGAGCCAGACAAACTAAGGAAGAAGGTGGTCCCTCTCTGATGGTAAGACTGAAATGTGAACCGAGGTGCTACCTGTGACCATGAGTCACCACGTAGAGGAAGCTGGAACAAATCAAGGATGACAGAGGGAGACAGAAAGCCTTTGATTTGGGTCCTTGAGTACTTCTCAGGACAGGCACCCACTTTCCATTTTAGGAGTAGCCACACAAAAACATCTTTTTGCTTAAGTTCATGCAAGTTGGATTTCAATCACATGTGGACAAAAAGAGTCTGATAATACAAAAAATAAATGACATCACTACTTTATATGTTGTCATTATTGTGGAGGTTGTTAGTTGACTCAACAGATATTATTATGGACACCTCTTCTGTGCTAGACTGTGAGGATAAGAACAAACCAGACCGGAGGCCAGGCTCTCATGGAGCTCACAGGCTAGTGCCCTAATGGCTGGAATGAATTGCAAATACATTTTATGCTTATACCACACTAACATTTATATCATAATATAGTTGGATTCATTATGAATTAATGGTTATTAGATCCAACATGGAGATTAAAGAAACAATATTTTTAAGGGAGTAGCCATAACCCTGTTGAATGCCAGTGAGTATAACTGTACCAAATCATATCCCCACGCCATTGTCAAATTTAGAATATGGTGTTGGAAGAACTCTGACATCCAATAAGTAGGGCAATTTCTCACATTAGCATGATTTAAGTATACAAAGAGGCCTCATTTGGCTTGGTTACTGCTATATGAGAGTGGTGGCAAAATTTTAGAGCTGGAAGAGGCCTACTTGTAAGGAAAATAAAGCACAGAGGAATTAAGCAATCCACTCATGGGCAGCCAAACTGTGAGTACAGCAGATCTCAGCCAGGTGTCGAGAGACCTGGTAGGTCACAATCAGTTGGAAGTCTGTCACGGTAGTTTGTTACTACTCATAAAATAGTGACATTTGGACAGTGGGAGAGAAAAGTGTCAGTCTATTCCCTGGCAGTGAACCAGGACTTTCACACACCCAGGAACCCCCCTGGGGAGATCAATATTATGCAAATCAATAATATGAGTGTTTTCTGTCACTGGGGACAAAAAAAGCTGAAAATCATGTGAGCTGGTAGAAAATTCAGGACTAGAATCCTGAGTTGTTTCAGAGGGTTCTGTTTTTAAATCAACTTACATCAAGAAAGGAGAAAATTTAACGTGTGGTTATTAATGGCCTGAGGGAAAGAAATAAGCCTCTATCAAACAAAGCTCAGTCTGTGATTTCCGTAGACCTCTTTCTTCCTCTGTTCCTTAAAGAGTAATTGCACTGATATGGAGGGAATTTTATTTTTATCCTTTCTAACTTAACTTCTGCTGTTGTAGAGGAGGTTAATGTCTTGCCTAAGCTTGAGCTTCGTAAAGTGGTATTAGTACCGGCCAACTAATGTCTTATTCAAATACCACAGGTGAAACAAAACACCATTGACTTGGGCCTACTCCTGTAAACCTCAATTTTCAAAAGCTTTCAGTGTCAATTACCTCTCACAACCAAGCAGTTCACAAGCCTCTTGATAATGCTCAGAATGTCATCTCCTCGATCCCAGATCTGTTTACACTACAAGGTAAAATCCAATTCCATGTAGTTACCACTGAGAGTGACGCTGCCTTAATCATGGAATTCCTAAAGCAAATGAGCATCTCAGAAGTAAACCTGAACTTATTAAAACCAGCTTCCAATCAAAATTTCCAGGAGCAGTGGGGCTTCCTAATTAATTTCCTTCAATACATGCTACTCAGCAGTTTCAAGGATATATTTTCCAGACTATGGTGAGGTCTCTCCCCATTAGAGAAAAAAAAAAAAGAATAGAATGCAATTCATACAATATTAATAACTTGCTCTACTTTCCAGCTTAGTAATAAAGTTATTTATGCTGCCAGAGGCATTTCATGACATTAGCAGTGGAAAGATAGCTGTCGACAGGCCGGTCAGCCCTGTGCCATTTACAAATGGCAGAGCAACCCCTCCCTGCAAAGCTGCATAGCAGGGCTGTGGCCAAAGGGAATAACCCTGGGATGAAATCTTTGTACTATGCATGGAAGAAGAGATAGAGAGTCTAAATCAATTGCTGTCCCATCTTTTGGAGCAAACGAATAGTAAAGAATTATAATTTAGATTAACATAGCCTGGACAAAGATCATCTAGTTGCCACATCACCAATCTCTTTCATGGATCAAATAGATTCTTCCAAAATTCAAATTGTACATTACACCTAGTTCCTCTTACATTAGCACCAGTTATGCTCTCAACCATGCTACCCCCCCCAAACACATAGATGCACAATTTAATCTTTGATTACGCACTCTTTTATATTCTATTACTTTATTTTATGTTATTTATTTTGTATTATATTTCCTATATTCAATTCTAAGCACCTAAAAAGCAATCATCACATCTTATCCAGTGCCTCTCTATCTCCCATAGCACCTGACACAGTAGTAAATTAAAGATCTGTGCCGAAGGAGTATTTGTAAATAAAGAACTGTGATGCCAGAGTGTTGTCTGATAAATGGATATAATATAGTCATTTTCCATGATTAGATCTAGGATATGTGAGCAGAAGAAAGTGATGGCATAAATAATTCAAAATAGATCATTGGAAAGTCATTTATATTTTATTTTGAAATGCATTAAGGATGGCCACAATTTCATAGAATAGACCACTTATAGACTGGCCAACAAATGGTGAGTGGTGTGCCGTGGTAAGAGAAAAGATGGACTGGGCATAGAAAACATTTGTCCTACTTTGTCTACCCAACACTCATCTCCTCATTTTCTTACAGAACCCTAATATCCTCCCAGGTAATTATCTCCTTTATTATGTGCAATCCTGTTGGGAAAGTGAATCCAGGCATCACTGGAGGCTCCTTCAAGTAATTTCCTTTTGAAAATTGCCTGGTGTAGCTAAGGGCTGGTATATCACTTACACTCAGCCAGTCAGATCCTCTTTTCAAGGGCCTTGAATTTCAGGCCATGTTATACAAAGGCAGAAAAGAAAAGGAATGTTCCAGGGCTGGCACATACATGGGCATCCTTCAGAGCCTGTTTCTGAGACCTTCCGGACATCTTAAACAGGGTTCTTAAGAAGAACCTATCCATAGTTTGTAAGGAATTAATTTTTAATAGAACTTAATAGGATTATTTTCCAACACACTCTAAAAACTATGTTAGGCCAATGCTTCCCTGAGAAATGTAGAAAGAGCAAACCAGGACACAGACACAGTATACACAAGGGTAGAGTCTGAGTTAGAATTCCATGAATTTGAATAGAGGGGCCAGAGAAGAGACAGAAAATGAGTGGAGGCTGTTATTATCCATTAGTCAGAGGTAAGAGGGAGCAAAGGTGATTGACTCACAGAGTAAGATAAAGGATAGGAATCATAGGAAGAAGCAGATACACCAGGAAGGTACACGACTCTGAAACATCTGGGTTGGCCTGGCTTCCAATGGTGGTCCAGTTCCCAACATATTTCCCAGGAAAGTGTACTGTATATTTCTGTGGAATTTCATCACCTTAATAAGACCTTCTGGACAAGTTTCAAAAGGGAAGTACAGTGGTGAAGGCATGAGCTTTAGGGTCAGTTCCTACATGAAAGCCTAGTTCTAGCCCTTACTATTTAAATTTTCCTATCTGTAAATTAAGGCATAAAATGACCTCATAGGGTTTTGATGAAGTTTCAGTAAGAGAATCCAAGCATAATGCTCAGCCCTACTGCTCATCAGATATATCAGACACAAATCTTAGATACTCTTCAAGTTCTCCGTACCTCCCACCTCCCAGACATCCCATGTTGCTGGGAGTGCAGGGTCCCTCCACTGAACACCCCAGGCAGCTCTGCCAAACTTCCTGAACAGTCACTGGAGGTGCCTCACGATGCAAACTGCAAGTGAGAGAGAATCAGACTCCCCCCCAACCAGGAACACACTGATCAATGAGAAAGGGATGAGAGGGAGCCAGGCAGATAACCCCCTCCTTCCCTCATTCGTGGGCTGCTCTAAAGCACAGTTTCTCCATAGGAGAAGAAGTCCCTAGGGACTTGTCTGGAGAAGTCCCTAGAAGACCTGCTGTCTCGTCACAGCTCCCACGAACCAGAAGCCAAGGTGTGTTGCATCACACCCCATGATTCATCTTTTTTTGCAGTTTCCCTTCTCCTCTGCTCTGGTTTCCCTGGCTTTGCCTTTCCCAAAACAACTTCAGATTTTAAAATTCTGACTTCCTTCAATCTCTACCTTCTAGAAAACCCAGTCTAAGACAACAGTTATTCATGTTAGTATTATTCCTTGAACTAGCTTGACTGAGTCTCCATTACTTGAAACCACAGAATCCAGAATAAGACAGTGAGGCAGAGTACGTATTATGATTCCAAACTGGATACTAAGAGATAGGTGAACTGCTCTGCACCTCAAAGCTGAGACCTAAAGACTTTTGTTTTGAAGTTTGAAGATAAAATTCTGAAGAACAAAACTAATAGTTCTTAAAACAGTTCACCAATAGTGTGCAAAGAGATGTTTTTTGTGAAAGTAGAAATTTCTCATATATATATGTATGTACACATATATATGTGTATATGAGTATATATATATTCTTCATATATATATATATATATAATATATATATATATATGAGTGAAAATCTTAGGGAAATGAGTATTTAATCAGAGAAACAAAACATTTATATGTTCTTTTTCCTCTCCTTGAGGAAATTTTCTTAGGCCACTTACCTGTTTTTTCCCCACACATTGATATTCAAAGTCTCATTCTTTTGAAAAGAAACATTTGAAGGATGACAGTTTACATGGAAGATGAAGTTATGAAATGTATTTAGTAAGACTTTAATATTAAATAGTTGATGGCAAAGATCATTTATAAAATTGTATGCTGCAGGGATGCCTGGGTAGTTGGTTAAGCTTTCAACTCTTGATTACAGCGCAGGTCACAATCTCAGGGTTTGCAAGCTCAAGCCCTTGAGCTGACAGTGCAGAGCCTGCTTAGGGTTCTCTCTCTCTCTCTCTGCTCACACACACTCTCTCTTTCTCCCTCTCAAAATAATTAAATAAACTTAATAAAATTATGTCTCAGATCTGTTTTAAGATATGGGAATTCATCTTAAGCCTGAAAGAAAATAAATAAAAAATGTTGACAATGATAGTTGTCGGCTGGTAACTAAAAGGTAATCTTAGAGTGGTGACTAGGGTTTGAACTCTGAATTCAGATAGAATGGGCTCAAACCCCTGCTCACTACTTTCTATTGCGTGTTCAGGGCCAAATTACACCATAGCCCTAAGGTTTGATTTTTACGTTACAATAGATATAGGAATAATATAAGATAGATATAGATGAGATATAGAGACATATAGGATAGATATAAGGATCATATAGGATAGATGAAATAATAGAACCATCTCAAAGGGCCATTATAAGAAATAAATGAGGTTTTTCTCATCTTGTCAGATATTACATTACTCACCTAACTGCTCACCCTTGATTTTGTTCTTTCATATTATTCCCTCATTTCCTCCATCCCAAGTATCACATTTCCTATCAGCACTCCCTCAAATGTATCCTGTATCCTTTCTCTCTCTCTCACCTCCACTGGTAAAATCAAAGCCACCATCATCTCCTGCCTGAAGTATACAAATAACCTCCTAATTGTCCCACTCTTCTTCCCATATAATCCGTTATCTACACCACAACCAAGTTGTTTTTTTTATAGCACAATTTGCATCATGTCACTCCTGACTCCCAAAGGCTTTCCATTGCACTTAGAATAAGAATGATGCTAATTACCATCACCTACAAGTTCTCATGACCTTCCTCTTGCCTACCTTTCTATCTCCTCTGCTAATCCTCATCCCCAATTCAGGTCATTGAACTCTAGCACATACACAGGCCTTCTTTCTGTTCTTCAAATACATCAAGTCCATTCCTGCCCCAGGATCTTGGTGCCTGCTCTTCCCTCTGCTGGAGTGCTCTTCCTCCAGGTCTTTACATGGCTCATCCCTTTTTACCATTTGGGTTCTTTTAAATAAAAAAAATTTTTTTTAATATTTATTTTTGAGAGAGAGAGACAGAGCATGAGTGAGGGAGGGGCAAGGAGAGACGGAGACAGAATCTGAGGCAGGCTCCAGGGTCTGGGCTGTCAGAATAGAGCCCAGCGTGGGGCTCGAACTCACCAACTGTGAGATCATGACCTGAACTGGAGTCAGACACTTAACTGACTGAGCAACCCGGGTGCCCCTGGGTTCTTTTTAAATGCTCCCTTCTCAGACTTAACCACCTTTTCCTTAGTGGATCCCATACCATCACTCTTTATTCCTCTTTGCTCTATCATTTCCTCAAATGACGTAATTGCTATACATGTGGTCAAGGAACCAAATTCCCTGGCTAAGACTTTACAAGAGAATTAGGCTAGTGGGGAATCTGCATTAGTTCTCTAAGTAAGTGAAAGAACTCGCCAGCTCAAGCCTAAGTGATCTGAAGAAACCCATGAAAGTCCCTGAAGGAAAAAGAGAAAACTAGTCATTTGGCAGGAAACAATAATCCTCCTCCACCAGACACCAACCGTGCCATCCACAGCCGGCCACCTGCTGTAGTGAGTGGGAACCCACTGGTACAAATTCCAACATGGTCCAGATCCTGCCAAAGTAATTAAGTGACATCAAAGAAGTGGACTCAAAATTAAAACAAAGGGATTTTAAAGTTAAACTGCAAGTTAAAAAGTACAGAGCTGCTGATACTAAGTAAGTAAACTGCTTTGAAACTGGTGTTGAATTGGCATTGGGTTTATAATGGGACTTGATTATTTCCACACGGTATTTAACAGGCACATAAAATCCCACTAATATGAAAGAAATGTATTTTAAGTGTTGGTTGACAGGGGGAAGAATACTTTAAATTACTAAAAAATGCAAAAAGGAATTTTATGGCAACTGAAGTATATTATCTCAGAATATTGATTAAAAAAATCTTTAAATAAGACAGAATAGCTTAAATGACTCCTTGTTATTAATATATATCCAGTTGATTACGATGGAGCCTTTTCTTTTTTGTACAGAAACTATTTCAGACTTTTAAATAAGCTTGAATTATGTTTGAAACCTTGTAGCAAAACATGTATAGGAGATTTCCAAGACTCCTTGATCTAGACGTCACTTGCTGTCTGGATTTCTGATATCTGAAGCCTCCTGCCTTTGCACTGTGGCTGGCCCATTCTTCTCTGTCCTGTTTGGAGTTGTTGACATAAGCATGAACAAGTAACAAGTACTCAGCATGGTTGGATTATCAACATCTTAGATTCTGGAGTCAGACTCTTGGGGTTCAGATCCCGGCTGGGCCCCTTACTGGTTGTATGGACGTTGAGCAAATTACTTAATCCTCTGCGACTTTGTTTTCTCCTCTGTGAAATACTACCTACTTCAAAAGTTGAGAACCAAAAACAAACAAAACAACAACAACAAAAAAGGAAAACCCACCAACAGGGTCATACAGCTAAAAACAAACAAACAAATAAACAGACAGACTTCATCTAAATTTTGCACTGATATACGATATCTGGTTACCCCAAAGCCTCTTTCCAGACCACTGTCTCCAGCAGTTTGTACCAGCTTCTCCCCTCTCTCTAATCAGCCCTGCTTGAATAGTACCTGGCACAAAGCAAACAACAAATGTTAAACAACATTAGTTGCTCATCTAGATTCCTTAAAAGCAAACTCATTTCCACAAACCACACAGAGGCCCCAAGACACACCAGGACTAGCATCCAGTCCAAGCCCTCACGTACAGATGAACAACAGCGGTCAGGCCATAAGGACATACTGTCTTGATAATTGTGTGCCTCTCGGCTTTGACCACATAGTTCCAGCTGTTAGAAATAAAGATAACTTCACTTATTGATTCTACTGTATGAAGACACACCGCTTGTCATGTATAATATGATCTCATTTAATCTTTGCTTTCATCTCGGCATTACTGTGGGAGAAACAAAAATGTCAGACAACCTCTGATGTTGATTATCTTTAAGAAAGATCATTTCATTTCCCAAGTTCCTAAACTAATGATATTTTTTGTTCTTTGTGTCAGGATCTGATAGATACAAAATGATTCATTATTCAATTCTGTACCTACTCAATATTTTTATGAGGGAACTACAGTCTTATAAAAAAGCCAGTACGTAAAGTGTGCCAATATTTAAACCCATTTTGGGGGTTTTCGCTTTGTATTGAAGTATGAGAAACATACCTAAAATTGTGCACATAATAACTATACTGGTTGCTGTATTTTCACAAATTGAACACACCAATATAAACAGTACCCAGATTAAAAAAAAAAAGAGAACATTATCAACATTCCAGAAGCCTCCTTTGTACTTCCTTCCTATCACCAGCACTTCCATAATTGTAACTTCTATCCAGTCTTGTAATCCACTGATGTTGTTTTGCCTATATTTGCACTCTGTATACATATAGAATCGTAGAGTATGAACTCGACTGTATTTGACTTCTTCCATTCAACATTCTGTTTGTGAGAATCAACTCTATTGCCGTGTATAGTTGTACATGACCTAATAGAATTCCATTCCTTTTTTTTTTAATGTTTATTTATTTATTTGAGAGACAGAGCACACATGTGAGTGGGGGTGGAGGGGAGAGAGAACCTCAAGCAGGCTCTGCACTGTCAGCAGAGAGCTCACTGTGAGGCTCAATCTCATGAACCCCGAGATCATGACGTGAGTCGAAATCAAGAGTCAGATGCTCAACTGACTGAGGCAAACAGGTGTCCCTATAGAATTCCATTCTTGAATATACTACAATTTGCTTATAAATTATAATGTCAACTTGATAGGCAGTTTGAGGCTATAATTAATAGTATTTGTCTTTTGGCAAACATGTGTATGTGTTTCCATTGGGCATCCACCTGGGAGTTTAAGTGCTAGGTCAGAGCTGAATAGTTTTCCCAAATGGTTATACCAATTTACAAGCTCCTATAAGTGAAAGAACGTTCTGGTTCCTCCACATCCTAACACTTGGCATTTTCCTTTTTTTTTTTTTTTTAATTTTAACCATTCTCATATGGGCATATCCATTCATCTTTGACTTATTAATCCTTATTCTTGATCCCATCTTTTCTTTCTGTGGCTGAAGGGTAAAGCACACTCCCTGGTGATGTTGCAGAATAAGCATGTGCCCAACTATATGAGACCACCTGGAGGATGATCTCAGCACAGTGACACGTCCTAAAAAATAACAAATTTCCCCCCGGGCCCCCAAAGCCTGGAAAAGCAACGAGATCTTCACTTAGTCTCTTGAGGAGAAAGTGGTGGAAGAATTCCAATACACGGTACACAGCAGGAGTTCCTAAGGATCTTCTAAGACAACTCTCCCTCTAACATCCCACAGTCATGTCAACTGCGCCACTTCTTCCTCAGGACTCCCCTTTTGTTCTCCTCTCTGCTGCTGCTCCTCCTTGCTTTATAAGCCCCTTCCTTTCTTTTATCCTTCGTATTGACTTCTGGGATCTCCTCCCCTCGTTCCTCATCCTGGACAGCACTTCTCAAGTCCACGACAGATGGTCTAGCCAGAGAGCTGTCCTTCAAGGTAGGAGGTGTGGCAATTCAGAAACATTATAACTTAATATTTCCCCTTAATACGTGTGTGCCGGATGATTTTGAGTATTAGAGTGTGTCCTGGATTCTTGGTTTTTCACCTGTCTCCTGTTGCAAGAGAGTAGCGAGGCCCCAATGATTCCTTTCCATGGCTATCTTGGCTATGCAGAGAGCCAAACCACCTGTAGCCACAGGACTTTTCACTTGTTTGCAAAATCCTGAATCCTCCAAAGAGATGGTGCTGTGACACCTGTAAGAGATCAGGAGAAGAACAATGGCTTTGAGAAACAGCCGTGCTGAGAGAAGAGATTCCTCCTCATTTGGTAGGAAGATGACAAGCTATCTCAGGCTGTGCACGGGGCAGCAACTTGTCCTGCACTCTGTGGCAATGCCAGAAGGAGGCAAGTGCTGCAGCTAGTCTATATATGAAGCCTTTGTGCCCCCTCTGGACAGATGTAGGCCAAAAGGAACACGGCTTACAAACAAATGGTGCCTTTGTCCAGAGTGAAAGGAATCAGCCCCATACCAGGACACAGAGCCTGTGAGCAGGGTGCAGCCTGGCTCAAAATCCCTTTACCCCCTCAATTTAGCCCTTTGTCCAGGGCACAAAGTGCATCACAGTGCACAGTGTCCCCATAAAAATGTAGCAAGACCTCAAAAGATGGTTCCGTGGTGCACCTAGGCTGGAGAGACCCTCTGTGTTGCCAACCCTGTCCTCACTAAGGAACAGAAAGCCATGAAGCTTCAAGGAAGCACAGATTGTAGCTTTGATATTTCAGCTGCGACCATGATGGCCCAGCAAGTAGAGGCCCTTTTCCTGATCCCACACTGTGTGAACCTCCCAAATACTATGATCCTAAGAGAATCAGGGACCCCAACACTGATCGAGATTGGGTTTCCTGGAAGTCTGTTAAGGTTGGAATCAGTCTGTTTAATTTCATGTAAAGGCAATAAGAAATGGGATGTTTCTCATACACTTGAGTTTATTTTCTATACCTGTCATACCTGAATTATACTTTATTTTAAAAATAAGCCTACTTTTGATTAATAAAACTATAAAATCTAACTTGCAGAATGACAGTGAAATTATTCTTGTTTAAATAAGTAGATTTAGTCTATGTGAACATTAAAATACAACCTTAAATATGAATGTAATCCTGTACAATTTTATATGCCATAGTACCTAACAAGAGGCTAGAATGCTTATCATATAAAACTCAGGAAATTCAAGATTATAATGAGAAGAGATCTGACATTTCCAAGTATTCATGTGGGTTTTTAAGCAGATTACTTGTCAGCATTTTCTATTTGTTCTATTGCTTTTTAGGTTGCCTTTTTTTTAACCTGAGCAGAAATACCTGAAATGTAATAGATGTCATATTAACACATACTCTGAACTATTTGCAAGTGTCCGCAATTGAAATGTTTATTTTTGAACACACAGCAGTGATTTTCTTTCATGACACTAAAGAGTGGTACTTGAATAACACATAGCCTAATTTTGAGACACCAAATTAATAATGATTAAAATTCAAAATTAACTTTATAAGTTATTGTGAGGTATTACTAGAGACATTAAAAAACACATAAGAAAAATTAAGCTAATGTTTTTCTCATTTAATCTAAAATAAGTATGATTTTCTACAAGCTTTTGCTTATAAATACAATTCTGGATGACAAAATAAATATTTATTAAAAACATACTTTTTTCTTGCAAATTTTTCATAGAAATGACTAGAAGAATTATTTCACTTTATTATACTGAATGAAATCAAAATAAATAGTAAGAGTGGCAAAAATCTGATACCTCAATTATGCTATAGAGTTTTAGGTGTCTTTCTTTTGAAGAGTTCAAAGTACTTGAAAAGGTATTATCTTAACATACCCCATTTTATAAAATGATAAAAAGGTAAATATGACTATCTCAATGCATAAACAAGGAAACTGGAGCTCAAAATTTTAATGGATTCTTTAGGACCACAGTCAGTCATTAAATTATTCATATACAAGTAAATGTTTTTCTTTTATTATAGGACTTTTTCCCTTATTCATTCTTCTTCAAAATTCTATTTGTACTCCAAGACCTAACCGAAACTTAACTCCTTCCATCAAACCCTCCCTGATCCTCAGGCAGAAATGACTAGCCATGCTGGCTGTTGTTCACCAGTTTCTATTGACTTTAATTACTATAACTTATCTCATTGGATTTTGAAGAGTTTTCTTAAATTATACCTAAAGATAAGCCAAAAAGGAATCAAAAATGCACCAGAATTGTTAGCCATGATTATGTGTGGGAGTTGTATTGTCTATAATTTAACTTTATATTTTCCAAATTTTCTCTAAATGTCATGTAATTCGTAATTGGAAAAAGCAAAACAAAACAATGGGAGGAAAAAGACATATGAAGTTTTATGAACTGTCACTTTAATTTACAGCTAGAAAAAAGCAGTGCTTCAAGACTAGGTATAGATACAGAAGAGACATCTAAAGAAAGGAAAGAGAACTTCGAGTAGAGGAGGGATCAAAAAACCTCCTTCACATATTATATCTAGATATGACTCTGCTCCCCAGGAAGCTTGGCAGATGTCGGAGAAGACCCTGGAATACCTGTGCTGGTTTCAAGAAAGTATAAGACCATAGGCCAAATAGACAGATGGCTCCTGGGAAAACTAACTTCCTTCTTTAACAAAATGGATAGAGAGAAAGGAATAACTTAAAGCCTTCTTGAAAGAAGAAGTAAGACACAGTGAGGAATCCATCTGAAATGGCTAGTGCCCAACTAAAGTTTCCAGCTTTCAAATGGGAAATTGACCCTAAGAAAGATCAACAACACCTGTTCATGTGTCCTGGTTAGGAAGGAAGCCAAACTGTTGAACAAAGGGGCCCAAGAACACAGCAGCTTAAAGAAAATAAAATGTATTTGTCTCTCATAACTAATCCTGGGGTGAGTGGTCTGGTCTGGTGGGCAGCTCCATAAAGGCATTTGGGTACCTCTTTATCTCCATAGTTTCTTTACCATGGTGCAGGAGTTAGAAAACTATGGACCTGTGAGCTGAATCAGCCTGCCATCTATTTTTATAAATAACATTTTATTGGAAACAGCCATGCCCATTTGTTTGTGTGTCATCTCTGGATGCTTTTTTCCCATAAGGCAAAGACTGTATAGTCACAAAACTGAAAATAGTTACCATTTGGCCCTTAACAGAAAAAGTACATCTACTCTAGAGTGTTGACCTTGCTGCATGGTGGGAGCCGGACCATGGGCACATTTAAGTTCAGCTTGTGAAAGAAGAGCATACACCGTGATATAAGGCCCACACCTGGGAGCAGCACATGTCATTCCTCTCATCTTCTGCTGCAAGGACTCAGTCACAGCTCCGCATGGAGTGGTAAGGAGGCTGAGGAACAAGTCTCTGGCTGAAAAAACATGTGCCCAGCTACAATTTTATCCCAGCAAAACAAAGAGAATGAATATTAGAGGATAGCCAACAGCCCCTACCACGTGGTATGTTTGTTTTGTCCAACTGCCTCAACATGGATCATGTAAAGAAGCACATATCCATATGTGTGTTATGTCAAAGGCAAATGATCACATTTTTATCCACACAGAAATGTGTTTTTGCTACAACCAAGCCAATATACATTCTAGTATTACTTGTCAGAACGTTGATGTGCAATTTGGTGCAAGGTATAAGACCTATAGTGAATGTCAATCCAAACCAAAGAGGTGTGCTTTTCTTGGAACATGCAATGACATAAGTAAGCTGGTCAAGATGGCACATGATTCTTTTCAAACAGCATCATGGTGTTAAAGTGTGGCCTGACCTGCTAAGTGTGCCATGACAATTGCAGGTGCAAGCCAATGCCTTCAACAAGTGCCATCCAAATACCATATGACTTCACTCATATGTGGAATTTAAGAAACAAAACAAATGAACAAAAAAAAAAGAGACAAAAAAACTAGTTTGTTCTCTGTGTGTTCTTCAGCACACAGTTCGTTCTCTCTTTAGGGGAGGTGGATAAGAGGATGGGTGAAATAAAGGAGATTAAGAGTACACTCATCTTGATGAGCACTGAGAAATGTATAGAATTGTTGAATCACTATATTGTACAACTAAAACTAACACTGTAAGTTAATTATATTTCAAGAAAAAAAAATAAATAGAAAAGAGCCATCCGAAATTCTGTTTTGTGAAATTGTTCCTCCAACACAAAAAAAGTTTGAGACCCATTCATAAGGTATTGATCACATACAAAATATGTTATAAGCCTCCAGTCAGGCTCCATTTAAAAAGAAAAAGTGCATATAAAAAGATTTAATGAAGAGTCACAATTTCCATAGGGGACTTTACAGTTCATTTGCTCTTCTACCAAATGAGATTAGATATAGAAAAGGCATCTAAGCTAATATTTCTGCTAGGATTATTCCCTACAGCAAATTTTACTATCTTCTTGGATTCAATTTTAAACATCTAGAACAATGTGCTCTCCTCATCCTTCTCCTGGAGGCAATTCAGAGTCCTGTGGGAAATTTTCCCAGCACTAGTGGCATAAAAAGTAATAGAGTGAGGAATAAGGAGGTAAAAGTTCTGGTTCTCACTCTTCTGCTTTTCAACCACATGAACTTGCATGATTCATTCTTCATATTCATTCAATTTGTGTATTTCTCCTACTATATGCAAAGCCACCACTGTGGGAGAAACAGAGATATCAGGGACTGAGCCCTAACTTTCTTTGAGTTTATAAACAAATACAGGAGCAAGTGCAAGAAAAAAGGAGAAATGCTTAAGTAGGTGGAATCACATCAGTTGGGAGTGATGGTAAAGAGAGATCATGCAAACCAGTTTGCAAGACTGGTGAAATCTAGAAAGGAAAGTTGGAGGGGGAAGCATCCCAAGTAGAAAGAAAATTAGAAAGAAGGCACAAGCTAAGGGTAGAGGTAAGAAAGGAGATATTCAAGGAATGACTGGTAATCGATGTTAGCTAGAACATGTGTCGTGCATAGGAGAATAGTGGAAGACTAATTCGGAAAGATAGTAAGGATCCAGACTGGGAAAACTACCGAGTCTGATGTTCTTTAGTAAGCAAAATGAAGGGTAGTCACAAGGCAGGTGATTTAATCAAGGAAAGACTTTAGAAAAATTATTCACATGGTGATTTGTAGAACGGATTGTGGGTAGGGAGACTAGTTTGAAATAGTTAGAGAGCTAGACAACGAGACAAATGTGGAAGAGATTTCATATAAGAAGCAAATTCAAGGAATTATTTTCCTTGTTTTGAACAAGATCCGGTTGCTGATATTAGAGATGTCACAATCAAAATATGATGAAGCAGGAGATATCACACTTAAGCTGACAGACAGAACAAAGAATACTTGAAGTTGAAATGATAGAAAAATAACTGAGCAGAAATGCATTTGAATTTCAGCTGTTTAATTTGATGTTTATGAAGACTTTGAAAGCTAAGAAAGGCAATGAACCTGAAACTATGGGAAGGGTGTAGGAAACTGGTTCCTCTTATGAAGAATATAAAAGCATAAAGAGAGAATTATTGTCCTCCTAGATTCTTCACACTTACTCCAAGTTAGATGGACCTTCTAGGCTCTACTTTTCCTGATATTGACTGGAAATCTAGAATAATTCTCTCACCATCCTCTCCCCAGATTCGCCCATAACTCTACAATCAACCCCAACTCCTTCTTTGGCAACTGCAGATCTGACTTCTATCACTAAGAATTAGTTTCGCCTGTTCTAGAATTTCATATATATACATATATACAATATTACAGCATACACATTCATACATATTCTTTTGAATTTGCCTTTTTTGCTCAGAATGTTTTTTAGACTCATCAATGTTGTTGCATGTGAGTAGTTTTTTATTACTGGATAAGGTGCATGAATATTTCACAAATTGTTTATCCTTTCATCTGTAAAATACATTTGGGTTATTTCCAGGTTGGGGTTTTTATGAATAAAGCTTTTATGAATATTAGTGTGCCAGTCTTTATGTGGACATAGGTTTTCATTTCTCTTGACTGTAATGCCTAATCCTGAGTCATATGAAAGTATACGTTAAATTTTATAAGAAACTGGCAAACTGTTTTCCAACATAATTACAGTATTTTACATTCCTAAAAGCAGTGTATGAAAGTTCTAGTTGCTCCACATTCTTTTTGACACTTGATATTGTCAATCTTTTAAAATTTTAACTAGAAGATTTGTAATAATATTTTATTGTGTTTACTTTATACTTTCCTAATGATTAATAATATTTCCATGTCCTTATTTTCATGTCCTCACAGGCCATTGCACATATATATATTTGTGAAGATTCTGTTAAATCTTTTGCCCGCTTTTTAATTGTCATTTGTCTTATCTTTGAGTTGTAAGAGTTCCTTATATATTCTGGATGTAAGTCCGTTTTCAGATATATGTATTATAAATATTTCTTCTGATCTGTGGCTTGCCTTTTCAGTTTCTCAGTGGTATCTTTGGAAGAGCAGAATTTTTTAACTTTAATAAATCCAATTTATAAGTTTTTATGGATAGGGTTATGTTCTATCCACAAAATCTTTGCCTACCCTCAAATTTCGAAAGTATCTATGTTTTATTCTAGACGTTTTATATATTTAGATTTTACTTTAGTTCTATGATACACTTTGGGTATTTTTGTGTAGTGTGAGTAGGAGTCAAGGCCCTCTTTTTTTTTTTTTTTTTTCTGTTTAAATATCCAGGTGTCCCAGCACTATCCAGTACAATCCTTTCTTCATCTAGTTACTTTGTCACCTTTGTCACAAATCAGTTGTCTCTTTATGAATGTAGGTCTATTTCAGAACTGTTTCTTCTATTTCAGTGATCTAATTGTTTATCCTTACACCAAGGCCACATTATCTTGATTATGTAGCTCTTAGGTAAGGCTCAAAATTAAAAAAAGGATGTCCTTCAAATTTATTTTTCTTTTCATTTTTTTCTATTTTAAAGAGAGAGTGTGTGTGACGGGGGGGAGTGGAGAGAGAGAGAGAGAGAGAGAGAGAGAGAATCCCAAGCAGGCTCCACCCTCAGGAGTAACCGTGAGGTCATGACCTGAACCGAAATCAAGTCAGAGGTTCAACCAACTGAGCCACCGAGGTGCCGCTATTTTTCTTTTTAAGAATTATTGTGGCAACTCTAGGTCCTTTATATTTCCATATAACTGTTAGTATTTATTTGCCAATTTCTACAAAGAAGTCCTAGGACTTCTCTTGAGTTTACATTGAACCTATAGATCAATTTAGGCAGAACTGACATCTTAACAATATGAGTTTTCTAGTTCAAGAATACAGTATCTTTCCTTTTTATTGTCTTTCTCTTAACAATCTTTTATAATTTTCAATGTACAGATCTTGCACGTTTTGTTAAATTTATTCCTATTTTAGACAGCCTGTCTTAAAACTTGACTACTGCAGAAAGTAATCTCTCCCATTATTTCTTTGTGTTATTAATTCCCAGAGTAACAATTTATTCAAATTGATGGTAGTAAAGGAGGAGTGGTAATGGGGGAAGGTAGTTACCAACTGGAAACACTTACATTTGTGAGATAATTCCCTGCCATATTAGAAAAACAAATCTCTTCATAAACCCTCACTGCACTCCAGCTTGCAGGAATGTCAATATATACATATACAAGGAGGCATAGAGACATGGACGAGTGTCCCTGGTGTCAGTAAGGAGGCTGCTTACCAAGATAATTAGGTGTTTAAAGTTGAAAGCAGCTCTTTTGCAGATTACCCCATCTGCAGATGTATGTATAGTTATCACTCAAAAATTACCTGATTTATCACATTAATGGGCAGTTTGAGTTGCTCTTCCTAGGGCTGGGTATTTTCTTTAGCAGAATTCCCATGCTTTTGTTTGAATCAGCATTTTTGCAATTACAGAGTAGTTGTATGAGAACTGAAGATTCATAGTGGAGAGAAATGTTTATCAGCAGAGTTTTATCTAGAAGGACAAAATTCTCTTGAAAACACTTTTGGGAAATCTAAGTCCCTCACTGATCTCTTTGCTTTCCACACAAAAATAGTGATGATAAAGAGGAAACTAACTTTCTGAACCATTAAATATTATATTATTTCTCTTGCCAAGTTCCCTGATGAGTATTTTATAGATTTTCCTTAATTTAAAAAGGAGATTATTCATGATTCCTGAAATAATTATATTATAAATATCATAATAACATTAGTGTATGCTCTGTTTCTTCCATTTGTGATATCAATTTTTTCTCATAAGCATCAAATTAAGATAAGTAAAGATAGGTGTTATTGTGTAATCGGAAAACAAACTCTAAAGAAAAATCAAAGAACCCTCTAAAATATCATATAGAGTTCTGGCTCTGGTTCTGTGTCTTTTCATTCTTCCCTTTCTTCCTTACTTTCTTCCTCCTTTTTTAAATTTTGGGCTTTGAAAGAAATACTCAGAAACCATAAGTATTCAAGAAATAGCAACAACAATAATAGTATCTTAACTACTCTGTGTTAGAAATGAACATTGCAATTCTATAACTTTCAGGCATCTCCAAGGTGAGTGTTATTGTTCCCACTTTACAGAAAAAGAAACTGGAGCTCATAAAGGCCTTTCCCAAGGCACACGGCCATGCTGAGGACTTGGGGTCCAAATCACAGAACCAAATCTCTATCGCACAGATGCCTCCAAGCTGAAATAGTTACTTAACTAATGGGAACTAAAGAATGAATAAACAGGTACACTTTAGCATATAGTTTATCAGAAGATCTTTCAGCCTCCATCTATTCAGGGAACTACATGGGAATCTGCACTTACAGAAAAGGCAACCTTGGATCATGGAGAGAGCACGGGGCTGGGGAGCTAGAAGACCTAGGTGAGAGCTAAACTGAACAGCAGATTGTCACATAATCCAAGGGAACCCTTTGAACCTGGTTCTTTATTAGTAAAAGTAGATGTTGGACTTCCTCCTTTCTAGTCTGTTCCAACTCTAGGTTCTACATAAAAGAAGAAAGTACTCTGTGTTTATTATTATAGGGATCATTTTCTTTGCTCTCTTGCTTTCTACATAAATAACCTTCTTGTTAATCAATTCATATTAGATCCTGTAAAAATGTCCATAGACGTATAAGGAAGCTGGAAGGCACCAGGGATTCCTGGTGTCACACTCTCCCAGGTGACTTATGTGGGCTGCAGCTTCTGGGTAAACCTTTCCTGGCAGCCACTTCCACCCTGGCATAGAGCAGTGGAATTGAGATGGCTGCAGGAGGACCCATTTGGCTGCTCTTTGTAGGAACTTCAAGACTGAAGGCTATCAGCTCCGTCATGAGCACCAGCAGGTGGAAGTCCAGATAGCCAGCTGAGACCAACTGAACTTTGGCAGTCACCAATCCAGGAGCAGGCTGGCCCAGCCACTTTATTGTGCCCAGAGAGCATCCAGAGGACACCCCGAGATTCTTTTTCACCTGTTCTTTTCTGCTGCCGTATATTTAATACACCTCCTCAATGCCTCCCGATGCCATATTGGGCAAGGAATGAGAGAAGAGTATAAATTCTGAATGACTAGTAATTTACCAAAAGAAACAGGGCCTTTCTGGTCCTTATTCAAACTTTGAATAGTCCGGATGTTTAACTAGAAGGAGAAATATAAACATGCAATGTCTATATTTATGTATAGAAATAGTACCACCAAGATCCTTTTGTAGTTCATAAGCGTGATGATTGGGTGTTCACGCTGTTGTGTGACATGTGCCACCCTTAAACCTTGTTATGACCCCGGCACATTACCCATCTGACGTGAAAAAAAAAAAAAAAAAAAAAAGAAAAGAAAAAAGAAATAATACCACCGGCAAGTTAAAGACGTCCCGACCAATCATTGGGGTGAGACTCCTGAAGATCAGATAAGCTATTAAAAAATAGATTTTCCTTATATATCTGAGTTTCAGGTGAGTGATTTTGTGACTTCACTATACTTTTACAATTTGAGTTCATTACAATAAGCTAAAAAAAAGAAAAGGAACAAATGAAGAGTTACTCTTTTCACAAAGTGAAGTTTAGCTCTAGTTTTCCTGAGTCTACAACACACTGAGGCCTTTCTTACCATTGCTCAGAAAGAATGCTCATGAGGTTTAAAGGTATTTGAATGACCATTTACTTCCATCCATGAAAACTTTCATAGGGTTTCTATTTAATGAAACTTTAAGATAAGGGAGTTTTCCCATTTCGATTCGGTGGTCGACACGTAGGAAAAAGAAAAGCTCACATACGAAGGAATATAATCAGAACATCAAACACTAGGGGAAAAAGCCATTTCCTAAAGTGTGGCCTTTACTGTCAAACTGAGTTTTGGTCTAAAGTGTAAAACCAGAGGGAAAAAGCTCTGCCGTGAACTGCCAAGACAATTGCTTTTATTCTGCCAGTGTTCCAGATGCTTTTCGAATAGAGAGACTTCATCTCATGCTCATGCTGGTTTCCACTCATGTAACTCGAAGGCAGGACGGAAACAGGGACTTTGTGATCCACTGAATGTGATTTTTAAATTACTTCATCTTACCTAAAATTTCAAACCAAGTAGGAAAGGTAGAACTATGTACTTTTTTCCTTCTATTTAACTTCAAATTTGAAACTTCAGTTAAGTCAGTTTACAACCGATTAATGGCATTTGTTACTAAGTGATCCAAGAAACCAGGAAGAAACTATGATCTAGGTTTGTCAAAGCATTAAATTCTTATGAAATGTTTCAATGTAAATCTTCGTACTTGTCATAAAAATAATCCATTTTGGGCGCCTGGGTGGTTCAATTGGTTGAGCATCTGATTCTTGATTTTGGCTCAGGTCATGATCTCACAAACACGAGATGAAGACTGGCATCGGGTTCCAAGCTAAGGGTAGGGCCTGCTTAAGATTCTCTCTCTCTCCCTCTGCCTGTGTACTCTGCTTGAGCTCACTCTCTCTCTAAAATAAATAATAATAATAACTCATTTTGAAGGCTATTTGTCTTGAGGAAAACATTATATTTCAGAAATGGATCCAAAAATAGCTGTCCCTACCCTTACAAATCTTGTTTCAAGATATACCTGCTAAACACTTTTTTAATTCAATAACTGTTTATTGAGTGTTTATTATGTGCTGGGCCCTAAAATAGGCACCCAAGATACAAAAGTACACTGTGGTATCTTGTGAAGGTTGCATTCTCTCTGAAGGCAGAGGGAAGACTGGAAGTCTTTTGCAACAGATAAAGACCTATGGGGACGATGGAGATGCAAACGAGGGAGTGGATTGGACACAGCTTTGAGAAATAGAATCAACAGAATTTGTTGTCAAACTGGATGTGTTAACAAATGAAAATTCAGAGGTATTTCCCTGGTCTCCAGTTTGGAGGTAAAGTGATGTCATTCAGTGAGATTAGAAATGCCTGGGTGGCAGATGTACAGGCAGCTCCACGTTCCCCCAGAGATGAGATCTAAACGAGCTTCTGTGCACAGAGAAGCACATGGTCAGAGAAAACTGTACTCAAAGTTCATTTTCAGAGTCCCAGTGGGTTTCTTCCCCACGTGGAAACGTTTGAACCTGCTTCAGAGCCTGCTAAACTTCATCAATGGTCAGTGGCAAATACGCTCAGCAGTGAGTACACTCTTCCATGGAGGGGACTCCAGTCCCGGATTAATATTGTAGCATAGGTCAGCCCACTGTCTGGGCTGATGCTTCTGAATCCATTCTAATTAGTAAAGGGTGCTCGAGAGTTAAAAGGGGCCATTCCTAGCAAACACACTGAATAGAGAGGCGGGGGGCTTAGGTTCTATCTCAAGCTCTTGCATCTGTAGCATTTGAAGGAGGAAAGTCACGTCACTTCTTCATTATCTATATAAGATTAGGATCCACGCTCACTAGAACTATAAAAGTCCATAGTTCCCCTTCCCATAACTGGCCATTGAAACAGATAAAATGAAGGGAAACCCATCAAAATGAATGCTGGAGAAAATGAAACTGTTCAACTTCTCTTTACAGCATGAGAATTTATTTCATATCACATTTATAGCATGTGTGTGGCATTCTGAAAGGATAAAGGGTTGAACAAGACCATGGCCCAAAACCTACGGTGACCCCATTTAAATTCACAGTATGAAGATGCCTATAATTTGGAATTTTGAAAGATGAAGATTTCTTGAGCACAAGAGTATTCATCCTCCTACTTCTGATTTTAAGTAAATAACAAGTAGGCCACAAGTTCGAGGAATTAACTACATACACCTCTTTAATGTTAACTATTAAGTGGCTTCCACTACGATATGAAGTGAGTATCTATTTGGAAGGTTTGGAATTAAAATGTCCTGCTTTGGATAAAAATCAGTACTGACAGTGACCTAACATAAACTAGATCATCTCCTAATCCTGATCAAAAGCCTTCAGCTCTGCCTCATACTCCAGCTCTTTCTTGGAAAGAAAGGTAAACCAATTAAAAAACACATATTAAGGAATAAAGGGCTCTTTTGCACATTCATTATATTCACAGTGAGGGGAAATTTCTACCCTGCCAATATGAGTACTATCTAATGTAAAACCATCCATTCCATATCTGGTAGCTTTCTTAGAAAAAAGTACCCTAAAATTATAAGTAAGTCTTCAACTTTATCTATAAACCTGGTAAATATAGATTAGATTTCCATTGAGATAAATGCTACACAATGTATGTCATGACCAAACTTCTCATTTTCTTCTAGAATAGTAGCAGCCACCATTAAGGAGTACCTCGAATATGTCCTTGGTTAACCTACACTTTAATACTTTCAAGAAACTCACAAAATAGATATTACCAATGAGAGACTAGGTACCCTGAGAATTTACCTGACTGGTCCAGAGCTACACAGCCAACGACAAGTGATGACTTTGCCATGTGGCTCCAAGTCTCGCTGGCTCAACTCCATTAAACAAAATGCCTCTTTGCTCTTACTTTTTACTCCTTCAGGCTTTTTCTTGAATTTCTCTTTCTGACAACAGTCAAATCACTCATTCAAAGATCTCAGACAAGCTCAGCATTCTAAGGTAACCTGTCAGATCTCATTTGGTTCACCTCATCTACCACTTCTTTGTTTATTCTTCTTCCTCTAAAATCTTCCTTTTTCCCAAGCTGAGAGTTGATAAAACAGGCTGTTTCAATCACAACAAAAATACGTTATACACCATTTGAAGAGAAAATATTTAGATATTCATTGGTAGTGTTAAATATACGCTAAGGTTATAAAAATAGTAACATGCTAACGATTACATCAAAATTAATTAATAAACCCAGTCTTTCTGCGTAGTTACATCAAATCCATGCTGACTCTCTAATCTCTGTCTTTAGTAACCTAGTTTAAAATGCTCTTCCAATTAATCCAGCGTTTTTCTCGGGGATAATCCCAAGGGCAGGATAATCCTTATATGTCTCCTGTGTCAGTTCAGCCTCTTAGTCACAATCACTGAAGCGTAAAATCACCTACAGGAAACCAAACTGCCCATCGTTACTTTATCCAGGCTGGGAGTTCCTTCCCTCCTTGGAACACCAGCTTGCCTGCCTTTACATCACTTGAGGCTTAAAATAAGGAACACGTCATAAATCTTTTTTTCCAAATTCTCTCCCATATTAAATTTTATGTTCATAAAGACATGCAGTCTCAGTCTTGAATTTCTCACTACACTGAGAATCTCCAAACTCTTAGGATTTTGCCTTGCCGACAGACATTCAACCTTTGGGGAAAAGAAGACTTCTCTATCACCAGAATGCGTCCATCCCTCCCTCACGACAATCAGGGCTAGTGCGCATTCCTCCCTACTAAACAATTCATCCCAAAGGCTGCAGTTAAAATCATGCTCACTCGCCACTGTGGCTGCTATTTTTTTCCTCTAACAGTTTCTCAATTATGCACCATGCCATTTCATTCTGCCTTGTACCAGTCTATTCTTAGTTCTTTCGGCCTCTCTTCTCCCGCCTATCTAGATCAATGAAGCCAAGCTCATCTTCTTCCTCATCCACACTGTCTTTAACTCACAACTGCATTTTTCTTAATCAAAAATTTGACTTAATACAATGATATTATAAGTGCTGTATGGTGCCACCTGGTAGCTACACTTATGATGAGCATAGCATGATGTATAGAGAAACTGAATCACGATATTGTACCTGAAACTAACATAACCTTATATTCTGTTAAAAAGACTAGGCCTCTTAAGTGAAAAACTGTCCTCTCCATTAGTTCTTCATTTTCATTTATCCGTGTTAAATATACTTTTAAAACGTTGCATTAGAGAAAAGCAAAATAGAAACAATAAGCATCCCAGTATTTATACATACAAGTGACCTGCCCTCCAAAGTCTTGCAACAAAAAGAACTTCATATGTAAAAAGATTTCACCCTTCAAAATAAAATATTTATTTTATAAAATAAAAGGAAATAATGTTGATCTCATATGATAATCAAAAATATATGTCTAATCATAGAAAAACAGCAAGTCATTTTCCCAGCTACTTAAAAATATTTTAATCATGCAAAACCAATATAACGTACTCTAACATAATGCTAAAATGTTAACCAAGATGAAGTGGCTTTTATTCATTTTACAGGATGTATATTTGGCAACAGTTTTTAAAAATAATTACTCTAAAGGAACTCTAAATATATTATTTCAGAAACAATATTTTAAAATACAGCAGTAAGCAACGGAAACTATTGTTCTTTATACATTTTTGGCATAACACTGCCATACAATTACAGAATTATAAAACAAGTGTTTCATAGTACCATACAGATCCAGAAACTGGTTACAACTCCTACCACATACACATGGTATTGGTACTAACAGACATGCACAGCATTCTGTAATTCATACTGCAGTAGAACACAGGGCACAGAGAAGACCCAGCGGCTGCTGGAGAGTCAGAGCTTCTGTGCGAAGTAAAACACAACTCTTGAAGAATCATACCCATTTTCCTGAAATACTGAAAAAACACAGGACACAATAGTTTCCAAAGTAAAAAAGGGCCTGGACACAGCTGGTCATCTTCTTAGGTAATATTAACAAAAGGCCAATATCTTACTAAGGAAATAAGTAAATAGGTTTTTAATAAAAAGGAAAAAAAATGCTTATCAAGGGATAAGCTAACTCTTTGCTCTCATTTATTTCTCTTGATTGTAATGCCTCACAACTAATATGCTGTCAACTCTCGTATGGGCAATAGTTACTTCATTGTAGCCAATCATATTAATGAATCTTCTCTTATCTCAGCCAGTCCCCCAGTTTAATTTCTTGTTAGTAAAACCACAAACTACTGATACACGCTGGCAAAAAAAAAAAAAAAAAAATTAAACTTGGTATCTGATCATTTGCCTACTTCTCTCACTCTACTGAAAGGTTTCAGTTTACTGTAGAGTAGACAGAAGTCATGGTTCAAATGGGAGTATTAATGGGATTCTGTTTGCACACCAATCCCTTGATCACCTATGCACAAAAAAACAGAGCTAATTCTGAATTCACACCCCCACCATAAAGCTTTTATGGATCTTTCCTCATCTGCTTCCAATAATTGTGTCACTTGTACAAGCCTAGAATTAGTTATATTTTTACTTCTGTAGTAAGTTTCTTGTTACTGTTTCTAAACTTTTGTTTCATTTGTATTTTCCCTTTCTCCACATGAAACTAAATCTTCTATCAGTGCTAAAAAAAAATTAAATAAGTAAATAATGCACATTTATTAAAAAATTTAAATAAGTAAATAATGCACAAAGACTATAGAACTTAAACATTTCTTAAGACCAAAATTATTATACAACTAATCTCTCTGATTAATGTAAACTGTTCTACAAACTGTCATAATTCAAAAATGAGACTATGATAAACTTCATAGTTTAAGTACATTTTCATATGGTTTTGGATTTTTTGTTTAAAAAGAGTCTTTTAGCCTAACAAGTATCAATGACTTTTCCCTTTCACTTCATTTTTAATGTACACTGAGTCATTTTATAAAAACTTTTAAATATATACCTAAGAAAGAACAACCTAAAAGAACTTTGATTGAAGAACTGGGAGGAAGGGTGGGCGGAAATGATATTTCAGTGTTTCCCAAGATAGTTAAAAGATTCAATATACATAGCAAGTGTCCAATTCCTTAAAATTTCCTAACTATAAAATAGTAGCAAATTATAACAGATATTTTATGAAAATTGATAACGTATTTAAATTATGTATGGAGTCCAAGGTAATCCATCCTCTTCAAAAGCCGGGGATAATAAAGCTCAACACCCTCCTGAAGCAGAGGAGGCTCTGAGGACTGTCATGACTTTGGAGAGACTGGAACCCAGTGCTGGCTCCACTTCACCAATATGCCCACCGGATCTTTACTCCCTATTCTGAACTCTATTTCCAGGCACAGACTGAGCCATAAAACAAAGCACTTAATTGTATCCTCCAACATGAAAACTTTAATTCAAGAAATAAACATATTAAGAAGTTATTTCCCACAAATAACTAAAACAATAATTCTCAAAGGTCATGAAAAAAGCAGATGACAAATAACATTCTAATCTAGGAGGAAAAAAGCAAAAACAGTGCTTTCTAAATGTTTCTAATAAGAAAATTGATTTCAGATTCCTCCAACCATCTACTGGAATTAAACTTTTAAATAATTCTCTAATAGAATTCCATTTTCTACATCCATCTGCAGCTAGAACAACAAGTAAAATACAGACAATTATTATTTGTAGTAACTGAGAAGTGTTTAAAATGAAAATCTTAGCATGTGGCAAAATCAAACAAAAGCATAAATAAATGTAACAATGTAGCTAATCATACTGTAAACACTTTTTGTCAAATATAACACACTGTTGAATGCTGTGGCAAGTACACTTCCTTATGAACTAATGCTATTGTCACAAAGGGAAATTTCTCCAAAATGAAAAAGCACCAAAGTAAGTTCATTAAAATAACTGATATTCATGGTTTGGAAAGTTCCTCATGGCAAGATTTTACAGTGGAGTAAAAATTTAAACTTCTGAATGAAAACCATCTACATTAGTTTAAGGCACATCTGGACACCTCCAGGCATTCATATTTATACCTATATTATTATTAACTTCAATAATAAGGGATTTCTAAAACCAGTCTGTCCCTGAACACAATCTGCTGGGTGGGCTGGATAACTAGAACACGGATGGAGGTAGGGTAGTACTGTCACCCTAGAGATTACCCACACAAATCTGTTCATGTAATAAACACTACAGCATTCAAAGTTGAAAGAAGTCAATATATGTAATTCCTAATTTCTACATCCAACATTGACCCCATCATTGTTCTCTACAACCTCACCTACATTAGAAACGATCCTAGCATGTCTAACTTCAGCCTACCTTCTATTTGACACATATAGTCCAAAAGACAAGGAGGAATTTTCTAAGTAGGAGACAAATTAGAAATCTTCAAAACCATTTCTATAACAAAGGATCCCACTCAGCACAAATAGGCATGAAAAGACCCGTAGATGAAGCTATAATCAAGTAAGATCAAGAATGTCCTTCTTTTCTCAGGTTAGAAAATAAAGCTTTTAGAGGAGCCTCAATTATAGAAAAGACAAAAAAAATGGCCCATTTAGTTATTCAATAGAGTATAAATCCAATCATAACTCTGTTATAAACTTGGGAAATTTAACTTTAAACAATGAACCAAATATTCTCTATCAGCTCAAGCAGTTTTTGACCACTTGATAAGGGAGTTTACCTACTAAAATGGCTTTTTAAAGAGTAACTCAGATAAAACATTGTACTGTTTTTCCTTTTCACCAGATCATATTTTCACTCAGATTAAAACATAAAAACTAAAAGCAAAGTAGGTAATTTTATACAAAAAAATATGAAACAAAATGACTATGAGTTATGAAATGACATTTTCATGTTTACACTGTTAATACTTAAGCAAAAAAAAATCTTAGAACTTCTCTAGTAACTCCTGAGTTGCACATTTTATTTTCTCCTCCAAGTTGAAAATCAAAGTAGTCTCAAAATCAAAATTCAAAATAAAACTATGCAAAATAATTTTTGAACTGAAAACTAGACCTGATTTATAAAAAGCAGACACATTTTTGCTTCTATCATGATTATTTTGAGCTTCTTATGAGATTGAGCATGAAATTGTATAATAGTACGATATTCTTAATATTATAAACTTTTTCTCGACTGTACAGAAATATATCTTATAATTATACATCACTTTACAGTATTTCAAAATACTTTCACATATATTATCTCCTTAGAGATATGAAAGCACAAAATATTAGAAATGTACTAGACTAACCAAGCGATATAACATCTATCTGCCAAGAAATGCAAGTAAATATTTAATCAATAGCCAATGCTTATATCCTCACAGTCCAAGGTAAAACAATAAAGTCTATATATTTGCAAAGATTCAATAATGTTTCTAGCTATTTGGCCATGCTTCACCGCATTTTTAAAACAGCTTCTCAGTAAATTTCTGCAAGCATATGGTAGTTTTTAAAAATACAAAACATCAGAGTCAAACCCAGAGGGCTGTTTCATATCTAAGACTCACATAAATACATATCTATAGATCTTATTTAAAAAACTATTAATTTTACAAAGTATTCTTTATAGAAAAAAATTATAGACACTCACAATTTTCATCTGCAAAAGGAATGACATCCTCTCATTTGTTCCCCACTGAGGAATTCTCTCATAAATTATTTGCAGATTAAATGTAGGAATCATACTGTTACATATGAATATAATTTTAAAAACAACATCATGGGAAAAGGCCACTGTTTATAAATGGAGGCCAGGCAGTTTTTCCCTGGAGACTACATATTCTCAAATTAATCAGTACAATCTAATCAAACCCCTAATTAGGAATAATATCCTAAAAGTTAAATTGTTGAACCAAGTGTTTTTACTTGTAAGGGCTCTGATATGCTACAGTTTCTAAGCAATTCAGATTATATCCATTTATTTTAGTCTCAGTCCACTGTTTATTAATATTTTATTATCTGGTCACAAATTTTAAATATTTTGCACTTAGAAAGCAGTTTGAACACTTTTTCATGTATTCAAAATTGGTAAGATATTTTGAATTAATCATGTTCCTACAGTTCAGCTCAATGTGACAAATAGTCTCATCTTACCCTGTAAAATTGTTTTTGAGCTCTATGGGGACATTGCTATAAGCAGCACAGTAGAGGGTCCATACAAAAAGAAATTGAAATGCAAAAGCAGAACTGTTTCCCCAAATCTTAATACTCACTTCACAAAACAGTAAAAAGTAAAAATTGGGATACTCTGGGCACCAAAAATGAGAAGATGCTCTATAGTAATTGGAATATGATATATGACTTGGTTAATAATATATTAAAAACTCAGGTTTGAGCAGCTATGATGCTTCATGTAAACGTCAAAGCAGTAAAATCATACTTCTAAAGGCATACTATTGGTATATTTCCTAGAAATCCTCTGCTGGATATCCCCTGATTGTAAAGGTAACAGAGGATGATACAATGTGACTAGCGAATAGGACACAGTAAAAATCCCCTGGGGGTTAAAGTGAATCTAAAAGCCCAAGAGATACACAATTGCCAATTCGTCTCTAAATCAAGTGAATTTTCTATTAATTGCTTTAACTATATTTGTATGTATGCTTTGAAGTTCTCACCACGGTGATTATTTTCTGATGTAGAATATTAATTAGTAATAATATTACAGAAAGTAAAACTATTACTCTTAACCAATGTTAATACATTAAGTGCTTGCTAAAACTGAGGACATGGAATTTTAAATCTTCTGAATTTCAAGGTTTGACAACTTAGAGAGACATCAAATTCTTTTCTTTTTTAAAGATACACTGAACTAAGCAATATTATTAATTTCACAGCCCACAGAACACTGAGACAGTCAAGGTTTTAGGGACCACTGCCTTGTTACCAGTGTAAGAAGCATGCTATTTAAAAATATATATTTTCTTTCCTTATTGTTTAATTCTTTAGTCATTTGCATTCAGAAACAAGCACCAAATTTATATGGAACAGCCATAAAAGCAAAATCCTTTTCTTGGACTTTTGCATCAAAATTTGTTTTTAAGCATTTAACATAGAAAAACATTTTTATTATTTTAAAAAAGCAAATTCTTGATATCATACAGTTAAAAGTGCCCCTTTGTTTCATTTAAATTTCAGTACAGGGGATCATCTGAAGGTACCCTAGAAATGTACATGCTGGCCGACAAAGAGGGCAAATGACGGCAAGTGCAGAGAAGGGAAAGGAGGAAAGGGCAGTGGGGAGGCCCGGAAATGGGCAGGGCGATTACGGCTCCCCAAGAATACCCATTTCACATACAAGAATTTAAAAAGAAACATTTTGAGGTGTTGCAATGAAGAGTCCAAATTACTTTCTGAATACATTTGAAATGACCAAATTTGTTTTTCCAGCTTTATGAATCCAAAACTTGGGCACTGATGTGGCCACATAATGGAATTTATCCTCTTGATTTTCTTCATGTAGACTGTAATCCCCCAAAAGAATTTATTTGATATATTAAATACTACATGATTATTTCCATATACGGTGAAAATAATTTGAAATCAATTATTATGTACAGACTTGAAAATGCACATCCTAAGTGTTAAAGAATACATTCATTTATTGGGTCTTGCTTAAAACTTCTTACTAAATATTAAATTCATTATCATCCAAAATAAAAACAACAAACTGTTTACAACAGAAATTACAAACAGATGGCTAAAATGTGAAATGACCACTGTTCTTCAGGATGTATTGTATCGTTTTTCCTCCCTTACCTACACAGGGTTGTGGGCTCTCTGATAATTCACTGTAACAGTACATCATCAGGGGGGCGTGTATTGCCAGGATTTTCACAGTCTTTGTTATGATTTTCACCTTCTTCATCCTTTTCAGGAGGAATTGCAATTTCCTTCCTCTCTGTGGGATGGCTGACTGCTTTTTCCAGTTGAGAATTTGGATTTTCAGCATTATCGTCCTCTGTGTTTCTTGGCTTGGCGGCTTCACTGCTGGGCTCTGCACTGGGCCTGTCTGTCTCTTCTCCAGGTCCTCCAGGTGCCACTTTTTTTTCTTCAGCTGTTTTGCTATTCAAATGAACAGCTGAGGAAGAATTTTTGGAGTCCTTGGATTTTTTGTGCATAGAAGTTTGACTGATATGACCAGAGGTGGGAGGGGCAGGCGTTTTCTGGGCTTTGCTTCCCTCCGACTGTTCTTTCCTCGGAGGTCCCCAGATAAAATTCTCTGAAGGTGTGTAATGTTTCTGGGCAAACCGTAGGAGCTTTCTCCTCTCTCTCCTGTCTCTAATTGTATAAACAAAATACTCCAGAGCACTCTGTTTAATATTGGGAATAGTGTTTTCTACAAGAGCTTCATGAAGAATAAATTTTACAAGAGGAGATTTAAAACTTTCATATCCAAGTTCACCAAGGCTTTTAAGAATACGAGTGATTCGTAAATAGTTGTGCTGGGACCTGGAAGAGAGGATTGAATAAAATGTAAGGGGAAAATCAGGTGAAGGAAAGCAGGGCAATAAAAAGTATTGGAAAAAATAGTTTTTAATGAAAATATGCATTACAACTTTACTGAAAATCACATTAGACACCATAGGAAGGATAAATTAGAAGTTATTAAACCCTTATACTTCAATGTAATGTCAATCTATATGAAATGCAAATGTGGAATATAAATTCCTCTTGTTTCTTTAGTTCTTCATATTTGAGAGACATTTATTAGGTCTAAAGTTTATTCCCACTGATGTTGCATTGTTGTTTAATTTTAAATACCCTGAGGATGTGATCTACTAGAGCATTTATTTGCAGTGATACCTGCTGTACTGTACCCACCACAGGTAACTAGTACCAAACATAAATGCAACATCAGCTATAAGCTGAAGGTATGATTTACAGTGTCAGCAAAATCCACCATATTGGCCAACTCATAAGGTAAGCAGCAAAAACCACTCTACCTTACTGAAATAATTCGGACAAAGGCTGCAAAACTGACTTATTTAGTAGAACATAGTTAAGAGCATGGGCTTTGGAGTCAGACCGGAGTTTACATCATGGCTCTGCCACCTACAATTATAAGAAATTATGGTATCTCCTTCTGAGTATGCTTTTCGATAAAGGAGGGGAAATAGCCAATATTTCATTTGACTTTTAGAAGAAATGAATGAGTTGAGACATGTGCAGGGCATGTAGAACTCAAAAAATATTAGATACTATTTAAAATTAATATTGTTATTATTTAAATTTGGCACTAAGGACCACCATATATGTACCTATCCCCACTTAATTACCTGTCTTCCATCCATGCCTTCTCTCTCCTTTTTCCCAGAGAATTTTAAATTTTGCTTCTAATAGCATAGACTCCAAAGATGCCTTTTTTCCCCAAATTGCACAAGCTTCTTCTCTGTCCCCAAACTAAGGCCATTATCAGCTGAATGCTTTCCAAGCTTACCTATCACAATTCACAATATACCTACCCCATCACCGGGCCAGCAGCTGTCTCATTTACAAATACCTGGCCCCGCATCCTAAAGGAATCTTCAGCTACACGTATTAATCATGTGTCATCAACAGCCCAGGTATTTATTCACCCAATATTGACACACAAGGATAACAACCACTTATTTCTAACTTCCTAAAATCTGTTTTATACACCAGACATTGAACTTTATACAAGCAATTCATATACCTGCTTTGGTTTCCAGAAGTGATTACAGCATTTCATTTACAAATGACTAGCCAATTATTCGAGAAGGGTGAAGAAGAATGTTAAATTACTTGAGGGACAAAAGGAGGTGGTTCTACAGCCCTACATTGTAATAAGAAAGTTTGTTTGGATAAAACAAAAGTCTTAATGAGTCAGGCAAGATAAACACTGGAAAAGACAAGTCTGGCAGTTTTTATCATCCTCATTCTTATGGGTGTTTACCACAAAGTATTATCTTAGCATTCAACTCTTTGAGGCCAAAGGGTAAAACACAGTCTTATGAATCTGTATTTTTTAATAGTTAAGAAGTAAGAGTCTTCTGAGACAACACAAACTTGAATGAGGTTAAGACAATGTGCCATTAACAGCATTGATGACTTAGTGTTAGGTTAGTATGGGGTTTATACTCTCCAAAAACTTCGTGATAAAACTCTTGAGCAACATCTGCTTCATAAATCTATGAAAAAGAGATCTATGGAAAAGTGAGGGAACGTTTTGCCTAAAAATATCCCAAAGATGAGTTATATGATCCAATAAAATTTTCTATATTTGCAACCGGCTCAATTGTACACATCCAGTCGAAGATGAATGACTAAGATAAAATTTCTGTACACACTCTCTGATTTAAAATATTTACATTACATACAATATTTACATAACAACCCAATATTTACACTGAGTTCAAGAGAATGAAAATCAGAATTATGGAACAAAATTATACAAGAAAGAAATTGAGTGTGTCAGTATGATTTAAAATAAATATCGCAAATAAAGACAAAAAGGAAGAGAGGACACCAGCTGAAACCCTCCTAATGTTATAAGCAGTGTTTGGGGTTGCAAAGCAGATAAAAGAGAGAATCTGGGCTTCCCGACAGAAGTAAGGGCAGTAAATAGACCTGAAAGAGTCAGGAAGACTAGATAGGTGAAGAGGAAACACACAAAAGGCAAGAGCCAAGAGACAGAAGATAAAAGTTAGAAGCAATTCCAGGGTCTAAAATATGGCTCAGTAATCTAAGGTGATGACAAATAAAACTGGAAATACATCTTAGTGGTTGGTCTATATGTTTGTATTCTCACATTCAAAAATATTCACTTCTTTTAGTCATGGTCACTTGTTCACTGAATGTTATTTCATTTCACTTTCATTCAGTTTTTTTTGTCTGCTGGGCTACTATAAATATATTGAGTTTCCTGCCTACTCTAAAAAACTCAAGATGTCATACACATTAAAATACAAATAAAAGCTCTGTGCAACACCCAGGGAAAGAAAAATGAGAGACAGTGGGTGGCAGAAAGAAAAGGATCTGAATGGGGCACAGGGAATATGACAGTTAATTCAGGCTTCTTTCCCCTGACCCAAGCCAGAAGATCATTTTAATTAAAACCTTCGGAAGGGTTCTGTTTCCACCTGTCAGTTTGAGGATCTGAAAATAAAACCCCAAGGAGGGTTTAAGCCAGCAAATGTATTTTGTTCAGTGTTTATTCCTTCAACAAACAGTTACTAAACAAGATTTCTATTCCAACCAAAATCAAGAAGTTGGGGATGGAGATTCTCTAAAATAATAGTTTACCATCCTACATGTCAATAGGCTATTTGCATACAGCTTTCATTGACAATGTGACATAAGTGCTTAGAAATTCTTTCCAAAGACAGCAACCCGCATTGCTTAGGCAGAGGCATAATGTAGTTCTGCTATAAGTGCCCTATATAAATCAAATCTAACTTGAGTTATGGGTTAATGGTTCTTCTGGTCAGGTTCATTAAGCTTTATGCCTGTATCTTCGGTGCTTTAGTACACGCTACCATTTTAATAGTATTGATTATAACTAATAAAGTAAAAAGAAGGCTTAAACATTAATACTTCTACTCATTTTAGCAAAGCAAGATGAAAGTTCTAGAAAAACAGCAAAAAATTCGGTTAATTGCTGCTCAAAACTGTTTTGAGCAAAGAAAAATTTCGTAGGTTAGCTTTTCTTTTTCCTCTCTCTTAGTACTTGCCCAGTTCGGCTAATTATAATGTGCTAAAAAAAAAAAAAAAAAAAAAAAAAAACTAAAGCTGCTGGTTTTATGGTCCAGCATTCATAAGCCACCCTATAATTAAAAAGAAAAAAATTCAGTTTGCATACAAAGAAAATACTAAGATTAATAAACTCTGGGTATAAGTATAACGAAAGTTATAAATATCCAGGCAAAAGAATACATCAGATCAATTCCAAATAAACTATGTTAAAATTCTCTTCACAAGTTTTATGGTTTATTAAGCAAAAATGGGCTTTTGTTTTTACTAAAATAATGAAGATTCTAATTTTCCCTCTTTTTTAGAAACATACAAGCCCATCTCAATCTTATAAAATGATTTTTATATGTCATAGGCTTGATTTATGGATTTAATCTAAGAAGGTACCATGCTTGAGGAACAGACTGTGCCACAAGCTCACAGCCTAGCTGAGGAGGGTTGGAAAACTGTATATGTGCAATAAGTACAAAAGCCAAGATACATGCTATAAAGAGGGAGAGAGGCCACACATGGTTTTGGGAAGTAGGTCCAGGAAGAAGCAACTGTGAAGCAGAATGGCCTTATTTCTACCTGGAATTTCACTCTTTCTTGTTGCTGTTTTGTTGTGCTCTAGACAGGAAAAGGAATAAAATGCATTTCGGACTAGTTTTTGAATCTAATTCTTGGGTCCATCTACTAGTTAGTTGTTCCTATGTTCCATAGAGAATTCCAACCAAGAAAAATAACATGCTGGCCCCCGGTGTACTGTGGGGCTTTACTTACTCATTCAGGTGCTGAAACCTTTCCTGCCAGTTAACGGCCCGAGCAACATTTCCAGTTTTATCAAGCAGTTTTATTCCGAAAAATTCTAACATCATCTTATAAGCCAGGAGGAATCTTTTAATTGCTTCTTTCGTTTTTTTGAATTCCTAAGGGGGAGAAAAAAGTCAGCTGAAATGATTCAATAGTTACCAGGACAATAAAATAGCAATATTATTTGGTCATCACATATAAAATGAAATGAGCTTGCATTACCTCAATTTCATATGTAGTTAATTCTTTAGCATAAAAATTCAAGCCTTGTTCTCTCAGGGGGAAAAGCCTATTTTTTAGAAAAATAATATTATTATATTAAAGCTATCTGAAAAACATACATGATTAAGTAGGCCATGGTTCAAGATACATAAATGTAACTGACCATTGAATGTAAGTGTGGTTGTGCTCCAGCTTTTCATAATCTCCTTTCCACTTATTCAGAACTTCTTCAATGTAAACACCTAGATAGTAAAGATTCAGAAAACAAGCCAGACATTTAAGACACTGTTGGCGGCATTTTAACATTTAATCAGTCTTTATATTAAAACCTCTGAAATTTAATTATAGCACATGAAAATCATGCTTTTTAAAAAAATGTTCATTTATTTTGAGAGACGGAGAAAGTACAAGTGGGGGAAGGACAGAGAGAGGGAGAGAGAGAATCCCAAGTAGGCTTCACTCTGTCAGTGCAGAGCTCAATGCGGGGCATCCCAGGAACTGTGAGATCATGACCTGAGCCAAAATCCAGATGCTTAACTGACTGAGCCACCCAGGTCCCCCCACGAAAACGAGGCTTTCAAAAGAAAATACCTTATGCCATATGCTCAGTTATGTAATAAGCCTTATTTTTAAAAACTCAACGGCACCTCAAATCACAGAAAGTCTAACAGTGTTGCTCTAAAGCAGAGGTTGACAAACTACGGCCTGCCATCTGTTTTATAAAGTTTTGGAACACAGCCATGCACATTCATTTACATATTTTACACTACAACAGTAGAGTTGAGTAGTTGCAATAGAGACTATACGGCCCACACATCTGAAAGTATTTACGATCTGGCCCTGTGCAGAAAAAGTTTGCCAACCCCTGCCCTAGACGGTCATACAGTTCTTTAAAAACCAGATGGGATCAAAATGGAAGGTAGGCCAGGAAATAAAAAATAAAAAGGTAAGAGAAGAGAGAGAATGAGAGAGAAGCATGAAGGAGAAGGAAAGGGAAGAAGGAAAAATGGAAGGAAAAGGACCCATGTTACACACAGTATGTATCATCCAGCTTACTCTTCACAGAACTCTCTCAAGCCAGTACTATTATTATCCCCATTTTACTAATGAGGGCATTGTGTGATTTGTTCAAAGTCACACACTAACAAAAGAGTAAATGTAGGAGTAGAACACTGGTTTTTCTGTTTCCAAAAAGTAAGCCCTCTTCACCACATCTTATTGTTTCCCCATAAGAACTTATTACAGTTGACCGACATAGGTTTGAACCGTATTGTAAGAATACAGTACATAATGCATATCACATAACAAAATATGTGTTAATCAAGTGTCTATGCTATTGGTAAGGCTTACAGTCAACAATAGGCTATCAGCAGTTAAGTTTTGGGGAGTCACAAGTTACACACAGGTATTTGACTGCAGAAGGGGTTAGCATCCATAACCCCTCCACTGCTCAAGGACCAACTGTATAACAAAATCCTCCTGCTTCTCAAATTCTGTCTAGGTCCTCACAATTGACTATGTGACCATTTAGTCAATTTTAAGAAAAAACAACACATATTTCCCTAAATATAACTCATCTCATTCTTGTTTCTTCCAGATATCACGTTTGTAATTGAGGCCCACTCTTGGAAAGTTGAGTAAAAAGTTGTTTTTGAATCATACTTTTGGCTTTATCAGCAATTTAAGGCCATTTACCTCCATAATCTCCCTTCCAACTACCCCTGGATGTTCAATGTTTTTCATATCTGAAGGCATTCCTTTAGGTGAATTTTATTAAATTCAAATCAGAGTCAAATTAACATCATTGCTTTCCTTTCAAAGGTTTTCATGCCCAAGGTCCTAAAGAGCTCTAATAATTTAATTAATATTATTTCAATTAATAAATAAAACTGTGTGTTTCTATCATTAGGAAATGCAACAGAGCATTTTTATCCAGAGGTTTCCTCCCAAGTCTGAGCAAACTTTTGGGACACCAGAAAATTAATTAAAGGCAAGTATATTTGGCCACTGGAGCAATGTTCTTAAGTCCTAACTCCTAACCAATGCATCTCTCAGTGCACAGTTGAGGATTCCTCCTCTCAACACTCCAGTCACCTTTCAGATAGCCCTCCTCCAGTTCGTTCACCAAAGAATGCACAGTCCTGCAACTTGGAAAGCTTTGCAAGCTATGACCCTCATTCCCTGACTCACTTGGCTATGGATTTGGCTCAGTTTCCACTAAAGCAAAGAGCAGAAGCCAGGGCCATCTGGTCCCTTCACAGAGATAAGGGCAAGGATAAAAGCCAACTTTGCTGGTTTGACCTGGATAAAATCAGGATACCCATCACAAACCACAGCATGGTACCTTGGTGAAATATGCATATTACCATAGTGGTTGCATCCTCTCCTATAGGGGAAGAATGTTAGAAAAGATCCTATGAGGGCAACTGTAGAATTCCGAAGGGGGAGGCAGTTCATTTGGCAGGACTGAATGGAAAGCTAGTCACTGTAGTTCCCTTCCCAGGATATTAGAACACTGAACTGTGACTGCCAGGGCTCCCTGACCCCTGAATCTGAAAATCAACAGGAAATATCATTCTAACATAAATATTACTTCTCAATTATGTTCTAAATAATTTGGGGGTATGGCATAGTGAAAATAATACTGAACTGTGCTCCTAGACCCAAATCTACAACTGAGTGACCAGACAAGTCACTCATTCAAGCTTTAAGACCCAGTAACTTTAAAATAAGGAAGATTAATTTGATCTCCTCTAAGGTTTCTTAATAATCTAGTATTTTATGATTCTATAAATATCATCTCTTTCCCTCTCACAAAAGTGGCCCCCACTATTTTAAGACAATAGTCTTTGTGAACAACTGGTGGGAAGGTATTGCTAATCCACAGTTATTCCTCTAGAATTTGCCAAGTGGGTGTTCACAACTCTAGGGTCTAGGGCTTTGGGGACACATTAGACTACATAGGAAAGTAAAGCCAACCAATGAACAAATGCATTAAGAATGTAATGAGCACAGAATAAACAAAGAATAACTAGGATAGGTTATTATTTAACATTTGCTTTTTACCAAGGTAGCAGATTACTCACCATCTGGCTTAAAAGGAATTTTATTCTTATAAAAACGAAGATTGCTCAAGTCATTTTGATATCGGATATCTTTGAAGTTCTGCTGAAGGAAAAAAATTACATCAATCTCCAGCATATGGACATATTAAAAAAGACACAAGGACCCTTCTTGCATGTATGCTCACTAGCACCACAAAATAACAAAAACAGAAGGCAAATATTTTACATTCTAGAAAAAACATTCTATACTCTTACTGGGTACTGATGTCGGTATTTGTACAAATCCCTCGCAGCATAAAAGCTTCTCTTTGGTTTGGCAGTTGCTTCAGTGGAATCACTACCCTAAAATGAAAAGAAAATTCCATTTACATGTTGAAGCACGATAATTTCACTGAGAAATTTCTAGAACACCTAAAAAAATGAACATCCATAAGGGAAAGCCTGAAAAGTGGCAAGAATTTAGAATAATGACAATATTATACATTTTCTTTTAATGATGCCTTTTAGCAACATTTGTTGGCATTCTATTTGCCTGATTTGAACCCAATAAGATTTATCCTAAAGTGTTTTACTAAATAAAAAACTGTATTATTTACCAAAAGCCTATGGAGGCCAAGTGTTCTAGATTAATACTTAATCAGAAATAGAACTCAAAATGAATTTAAGACATTTACCTTACCAGAGGTTACACAAGTGATTCTATGCCCAAAATTATTTTAGAATACATAATAGTAAAAAATTGTTAAGATAATAAATCAATTCTACGAAGAAGATTATCATTAATTTGCAACATTTAGAAGGCAAATAATACTCATGAAAAGAAAAGGGAATTTTTAAAACTAAACAGCTTTCTAAACTCCATCCTTTATTGCACCTTAACAAGTACACAAAGGAATGAATAATCCGTTAATCCAGTGATAACACAATGTGACATAAATCAGCAAATTTGTAATACATATATACGAAGCAGTAAAAGTTCTCAAATGGAATGAACTTCACATTGTAGTAACTTATGTGTGGTAGTTCATCCATACTATTTAAATTCTAAAACTTCTCACCACAAGTGATTTCAAAAGTTTAAGATACAGGTCAATATAATGGGTTGGAATTCTCTTAACTCTAAGTACTCTTACGTGCTTTGTGTCCCATGTCATGCAGGACAATAAGACAGATGACAATGATGAAACTGAAGATAATGTTTAGGTCTGAATATTCATTAAGAGCTTCACCCCTCAAATCCCTTTCTCATCATCCCCCACCCCCATCTGTGTTGACAGATGAGCATCCTCCAAGCAATTTTCGCACATTTTTGAAGTGGTGTGATTCTCACTATTACTACAAGTATGGAGATACTTACTTTAACACCAAATTCTCTGATGTTTAACATTAGCTACTCTGTCATGTTACATAAGCAAGGAAAAGCTTAAATTCTGGTCCTTGCCACACGTTTCAAAATAGCTCTGCCTAGCAAGTTTCTGAATCTATTTAGCCTGAGCTACAACCATATGAATCATCATCTTACATTTGTATAGAAAGCACTTTTCCATTTACAAAGCACTTACATGTATATTGTTTCATTTGATTTTTATGACACACCTGGATGGCAGATATTAGTGTTTCCATCTTAGAAACAAGGTAACCCAGGCTTAGGGAAGTTCAACAAGGCCCTTGAGCTCAGTGACAGCACAGGCTCTGGGCTGCAAGTCCAACTAATTCGGCATATTCCATTTCCACTCCACTAAAAGTGAAGGAGCTTATAGAAACCTTGGTATAATGTCAACAGCCCAAGACCTGGTTTATCTTAACTCTGCTACTTATTTGTGAGGCCTTAAGCAAACCACTTAACTGAATCTTAGTTTTATCATCTATGAAACAAAGATAATGACTCACGCCCTACCTATTTCTCAGGATTATCGTGAGAATGACTGCATCCTCCAACCTTTAAGTGTACCAACCTGCAAGCATCTGTCCTTGTTCCCCCAGCTTCTGCTCCTTTAGGAATCTCTATCCTGTCCCCTTTTACTTGTCCCATCAAGGATTTTTTCCTTAATATATTGTTCCTGTTTCCTGATCATCAAAATTTCTCACTCTTCTGGATCATTCTCCTCAGCAGACAAATGTGTAGAATCTCTAATCTTAAACATATACAACCTTCCTTGACCCAAATCCCCCTCAAACACAGATCTATAGCTCTGCTTCCTATTTTGGTAATATATCGACAAACAATTGTGCATAACCCCTGTCCTCCTCCTCTTCTCCCATGACACACCCCAATCAGGTTTTCATCCTCACCATCCCATCAAAATGGCTCTTTCAATGTCACTAATCTCCATTTTACCAAACCATTTCTCAGTGCTCAACTCAGGCAACCTCCCAGCACTGGGCCAGTGAAATATCTCCCTCCTTCCTGAAACACTGTCAGATGCCACACCTCTCCTGGTTTCTTCCTATCTCATTGGTTGTCCCTTGTTACCTTCTCTTTGGCTCCTCCTCTTCTTCATAGGTGCCCAGGGTTTAGTCCTTATTCCTCATCACTCCTTAATGACCACATATCTCCCATGACTTTCCATACCACCAACAGACTGATGACTGCAGTCTTGGACTAAGGCTCCATTCATCAATATAATTTACAATTCCACTTAGACGTCCAATAGGATATAAAATTCAAGGGAATTCTTGATTTAACCTCTGATGATGTCTTTTCCCCTAGACTTAACCATCTTACTTAACGGCACCATCATTTATTAAATATTCACTTGAACTAGGAATACAGCAGTGAAGGAGGTGAGAAGTATTCAGACTGGAATATATTCTAAAGGTAGCTCCAGCAGTACTTGCAAATGACTATGGAGAGAGGGAACAGATAGAATTTATAGCCAAAATGCAAAATTAAAAACAAGATTTTTTAAAGAAGTTAAATGGTGACACTAACAAAAAAATAAATAAATCACTAAAGGGGAAAGGGGAGGGTTGCTGCGGTCTACCATTTTCTGGGGTCACAATTAACTGAAACATTAATTATCAAACTGTTTTACGTAGAGGGACCTGGTTAGCTGGATTGAATCTGGGCTGGAATTGTTTGATAGCCCAAACTTCTTTGAGAAGGTTACTTAGTTGTGAGATGAGAGAAAGAGAAAAACTGGAACCCAGCCTCTAATACATTTTGAGGGTTGAATTTGCAATTCAAAGTGACCCGTCACCAACCCAGAACACAAGGGACAGAGGGATCCTCACAGTACCTACAGGTTAAAGGTTGTACATTGGTCACAGACACACTTGGGTTTGCATGATTCTCTCCCTGAGTGTCCTTGGGCAAGCTTCTCATACTCTCTAAGCCTCAGGTTTGTCTAAAATGGGGATTAAAAACAGCAACTCCCACCCAACCCCCGAAACTGCAGGTGACTGAAATAACGTGTTTAGCATAGAGCCTGCACTCAGACTTTGTCTCCTCCTCACCTAAACAGAGATGATCATCCAGATTAAGGCGGCGGCCTTGGCTGTAATATTTGGGTGGTGACTCCTCTACTCCAGCCAAGCACCCTGTGGTCATCTTTGACTTTGAGCTCCATTGTTTTTTTCACTCTCCTTCTCCCACAGCTGATAAGGAGGGCCTAATGCAGAACCAGAAACCTTAACATACCTCCAGAACGCGCACTTCTCCAGAGGGCTGGCTACACAGTTCCTCCTTTCTAAAGTTTTCTGAATTATTTTCAGTCTGTCAGAGGTTAATAGGGATATTTACCTGTTTACTAACCTCTCCTCCAGATTGTATTAGCCAAATGATTTAAGCACAGTTGGATCAACAAGTCTCTGGGTGATACACGAGTTTTGAAGAGTGCCCTGAACTCCTCAGTTGAAAGGCCTTACTTAGGGTAAGAACTGTGGCATTTTAACTTCGGATGGGGGCCTCTGCCATACTTTCAATGGCTGCAGACCCCACCGTAGGGGAGGGTGCTCGCTGCTCCTCACTTGCAGTCCCACCTTATTCTGGGTAATTTTTCCCAACAACACGCACTAGACCGGTTTTCACAATCCTCTATTTTTAGACAGGTGCCTCCCACCCCACCTTCGCAGCAGCCAGCTGCGCTGCAGAGGCAAAGAAAACACCCATTCAAGTTGGGTTCTGCCCTGAGGGACTTCCCCGTGGTGCCCGCGGTCAGGCCCCAGGCCGGCGGCGAACGACTCCGGCACCGCAGGCCCCCAGGTCCGCGGGGCGGCGGGACGGCCGCCGGCGCGGAAGGGTCTGGACGCAGAGGACCGGCAGCCGCCGGCGGCCCTGCCCTCCGTGTGCCGGGGTCGCTCGGCGTTTGCACCTGCCCCCGGCGACGTCCTTCCTCTCGGGGCAGGGGCGCCCCGGCCCGGCCCGAGGCCACCGCGGGGCCGCGTACCTGCTCGGCGCCCGCCGCCTCGGCGTCTCCGTCCGGCGCGGGACTGGCGCGGGGCCGCCCGCCCGCTCGCTCCGCGGGCTGCGCAGGCTGCTCGGGCTCCTGCCCTGGGGCCTCGCCGCCGCCGCCGCCGCCCGGCCCCGGCTCCTCGGGCTCGGGCTCCGAGTCCGTCTGCCAGGTGGAGTCGCAGTCCTCCACGGTGGTGGGCTCGCGGAAGCTGACCCCGCCGAGCAGGTTGCCCATTGAAGAGGCGGCGGCGGGCGCGGAGCTGTGGGGGCTGCGGGGCGCGGGACGGGGCGCGGGCTGCGGCAGGCGCGCTAGGGCCCGGGCATGGCCGCGGCGAGGGCGCTGGGCGGCAGCCTCGGCCCGCCCGCCACCGCACTGCCTCAGCGCGGCGAGCGGCAGACAGGCACACTCGCGGGGAGGAGCCGGCGGCCCCGGGACCGCCGCCGCCGACGCTTGAACCCGCCCATCTGGTTCCTTCCCCTCCCCGCCCGCGGGAGCCGGCGCCGGCCCGGAGCCCGGGAGAGCGAACTGCCACCGCTCTCCCCACCCCCACCCGGCCTGAGCGCTTCCAGCCCCGGCCCGCGGGACACACCTCCCTTTCCCCTTTCCCCCCCGGAAGACCTGCCTTCGCAGGGCCTTTGACGTCTCCGGGGAAGGATCGGGATCTGCTATTCACCCGCCCCTCTCCACCCCTACCCGGGGCAGGGCACACAGCTTGGGGCTCCTCCCAGCTGAGCGAGAAGACTGGTCCCGCTCGGCGCTGGGAGCCACGGGACTGTGGTGGACGTGATGTCGAAGGAGGTTATCACAGTGTGCAGGCCGGTCCTGTCCACATCTCCTCCCCCTCTCCCGGCTGGTCCGGGAGAAAGATAAATTAGCCTCAGCAGAAGAAGACAAAAGCTAATGGTGACGGGGCACCACATAAACAGAACATCCCAGCTACCACGACTGTAGGTATTTAGGGCAGCCACCGAGAGTCCCCATGGGCCAGATAAAGTCAAAGCTATCTGTCACCTCATCTAATGAGCAAACATCTCTTGGAACAAAAGGAGCAATAATAGCTAGACTTCCCCATTGATCTGTGGATTGTTTTACCATCACCAGCTCCAAATCTATGTTCCGAGTTGAATAAAAACTCAGAGTCGTAGGCCTCTTGGTCTGTTCTGTAAATGAAAGGAGGAGGGAAAACGCGTTCTAGAAATACTTAAAGATAAAATAGCATGATCAATGCAGTGTCCCAGAGCAAAGTGACTACTGTAAACTTTGTGTTATGTCCTTCTAACTGGAAAGAAAGCCTCTTGAAAGCAGTGGTGTCTGTATATATATATATACAGCTTGGCAGATACTCCGTAAACATTTATTGAATAGGAACTGAGAAAATACGTTAAGTATATAAGGTTATATCTTATAAATTGGTGCACTCGAAGTAAGTAGTTTCTTTTTAAATATTTCATGATAAAATAGGAGACTGAATCAAGGCGAATGGTCTATTTCTAGGGGAAAAAATCAAGTGAACAAGGTACCCGTTCTACAGGTAAATCAGGATTGCTGGCGTCTCATCCAGCATGCTGCAGGAGATCCCAGCTGTGGCTCTGTCCCTATTCAGTTTCTGACCTTGGACAGGTCACTTAGCTACTTTAAACCTAAATTTCATCCATAAAATAGGACCAGATTTTATCTCTGGGGTCCCTTGCAGCTCTGACATTCTATGGTCCATGACTGGGAAAAGCTCAGAAAACTAATAAATAATAGACAGTTTTAAAAAAAAAGACACAAAGACTTTTTTTTTTTTTAATCATAATGGCTCAGTGAAGAAAAAATGGAGCAGCAGTAGAACACATGAATCCAACTGCTCATATCTGGGGATTTGGATTCATCTTCCATTGGCAGAGAACCAGACCACATTGCAGAAGTAAATGCTGTCCATCCAGCCATAAGCATTCCAGACAGAGGGAGTCTAGGGATAATTGCTGTGCCCAGGTGCTCCATCAGTTGGTCTAGTTGTATGTAGATTAAAGTTGGCCTCCTATTCTTTGCTTTTCTCCCATTGAGAGATAGAGTCTAATTCCTCACCCCTTAAATTGGGGCTGACCTCAGTGGATTGCTTTGGAATTTAGAATATGGAGGATTTTCAAAAATAGACTATCCGGAATTTTCAAGGTTAAGCCATGATGAAACTTGCATCTTCTACTCAGTTTTCTTGGAACATTCTCTCTGGTAGCCCCAAGCCACCATATACAAAATTTAACTATTATGAGACTGCCATGCTGGAAAGGCAACTGTATTATGCTTTCAAGCCACTAGTCCCAGCTGAGCCCTGCTTTCCAGCACTCCATGCTGAAGCCTGATAGCTTTTATTGGGTCTTCCAGACCAGACCATCAGCCAGCTAAATACCTCTCAGTGACCTCCAGTGATGCTGTGTGGAGCAAAGGGACCACTCTGCAGACCCCAGCTCAAATTCCTGACCCTCAAAATAGTGAGATACAATAAAATGCTGATGTCTTAAGTCACTAAATTTTGTAGTAATTTGTTACACAGCAGTAGATGATGGCACGGTGTCTGTGCAAGCGTCTGTGTTTGTTTATAAACACATATAATTTGTTAATTGCTACAATTAAATCCTTGCCTTTTCCACCACCTTTTGGCAAATGTATCAATTTTCTTAGGACTATAGATTTTGTGCTGAGTTATGCATTATATTTTCTAAAAAATATAATTTTACATGAGGTATTCCAAAACATTAAGTAATAATTTTAAAAATTTAGAACAGTAATTGATCATGTTGTGTCCAATCTATGTATTTAAAAAAACTCTGGAGATCTGTCATTTCTTGGTTCTGTACACAGGAATTACACTACCTGAAAACCTAAACTTCTTCATCATCCCAACTTTTGAGAGTGTTTAACACTCCTGCATTAACACTAAAGAAGTATGTCTATGCTTCATATAAAACATTCAACACTTAGCTGGTGCCAGGTAGATATTACTCTATTAGTACATGTTAACTTTAATCACTATTTAATATATCTACAGAGTATTGAACTTAACAAGAGTATGAATATATATTGGACAAAGAGAAACTACTATGACAATGGCTTATTATAAAGTATAACTTCTAATTCCCTTTATCTAGAACCTAACCTGTATATCTATCTAGTATACAGATACTATAGCCATACTCCAGTGTAACTATTTTTCAACCTTGTCATGGTTCCAGATATGTCCTTGATGGATGAGGCCATTGTTAGGAGGAACTGGTGCTTTAGGAACTAAACTTTTCAAAATAGAACACCAGACACATGTGACATATCTTAAATTATTTTTTATAGTAAATTGTTTTTTACAGTGAATTGTGTTTTAAGGATGTTAAGAAAGAAGGTTTATTGTTATATAATTTCCTCTGAGACCCTTTCAAATAAAAGGAAAGAGTAGATCAAAAGCCATTTTATCCAACCTCAGGAATTAACTTCTCAGTAGTTCCCAGGAACATAAGATCTATGGAGAAAAAAAATAATGTTATAAAAAAAATTACCCTCTTTTATCAAAAGCAATTCTATTTCCACTATTTTTAATAGGAGTTTTTGTTGTTTTTGTTATTTTGTAGTAAAGTAAAAGTGTAGGGAGTGAATAACTGACATCCTCAACAGACTTGAAAAGTTGGACCATCCTGGCTACATACATTAGGTGTCTTCTGCAGCCTTTCTCAGACCATTGGAGTATTGGCTAATACCCTGAAGCAATAGTGTATTGTATTTCATGGATTCTAAGAAGCAATCAACTCTAAGATGCATCCTATTTCAGAGATATTTAAATGTGAAAAAAAGGAACATTCTACAATCCATGCAATATGGTGATTTGCTAAGAGAAGTTAACATTTTTAAAGGACTAATTTATTCCTAAGAAATAGTTTACACTTCAAAGGCCAGCTCTAAATTCATATCCAATACTGAGTATTTTCACAGCTTAGAGTCCTTTGTACTAATCACACTAAACGTATTAATAAAGAAAGTGAAAAGTTCATAGAATTTGTGATTATTGGATTAGCATATAATAAGATATCAGTGGAAATAAGTTGAAATTAATACAAGAATTTGATAATAAACCATCATTTGCACAACTAAGCAAATAAATTCAGCGTATAGACTAAAAATAGAGCCATGTTTAAATTGAAAAAGGAATAGCATTTGTTCAATAATAACATTTGTTTGGAGTCTTTATTTGGACAATTCAGCAGCATTTATATCCATGTTTCAGGGTTTGTATTCAATTTAAGATGCTATCCTGAAAAGAGACACTGAAAATATCTTTTCTAGCCACATTTAAATAAAACAAAACCTTCAAATTTTTAAGAGAAAACTACCATACACACCATGTAACACAGGAATTTTGACCTCTATCTAAAAAGGAAAAGTAAGAAGAAATTTTACCTATCACCTCCAAAGTTATTCATTTTCCATGAATATAAATAGTTACGTATTCCCAAATCCCCTTTTTCTAATTACTATTAAATATGCTATTATTTTATATAATTTGTGTTCTTGGCCCCTTAAATTTATCTGATCATTTAAAGTAACTGAATATGAAAAGGATATGTAAACACATTCTGGACTTTCCTCCAGCTCAGAAGAATGCTTGTTATTAAATCTACGGCCAAGGAATATGTGACTCTCATGGGTTCCTCCAGGCATCCTCTGAGTTCCTGTCCTTCCTTTTAATCTTATGAAACGACTCCCAGAGGCAGGTTGTAGGAATGGATCTCCTCCAGGCTACTCAGAGCACAGGTGCCCCAACAAGAACACATCAGAACCAGCAGACATGCTGTCACTGAGCCCTGGGATGCTAAGAGACCCAAAGGCAAGCATTTGGCACCGTATTCTAGGACTTGATAGCAGCCTCAATATATCGGAGAAACCAAGTCATGCTCCTGCCCAAAGACAAGTATAGGCTGTTTAAGCCTTAACCAACCCCAGACACTGGTCTTGCCTTCTGTGAGATGGGCGTGCTGTCTGCAGAGCTGGGGGGTAGGGTTAAAGAATAATTCCCCATGGACTGTCAGCAACTCCATCAGGAAAAAAACCAAGGCATGAGCGTGTGTGGCAAGGAGAGGTACGATCCATCTAGGTGGCCGCCTCTTCAAAGAGAGGTACCATCCTATTTGACAACAATGGTTTCTTCTTGGCTTACAACTCTCTTTAGAAGGGTGCCTACACAGAGCCTCTGTCTCAGTTTGAAATTTTGTTTTCTAATGGCTGATCGTCTATTCTACCTGGTTTCCAAGATAGCCCTAATAATCTTCACTTCCTGATATTTATGGCCATGAAAGTCCCCTCCCACACCAAATGAGGGCTGGCTCTGTGTGACCAGTATGGTGAACATGCTAACATGTGACTTCTGACCCTGGGTCATAAAAGGCATGCAGCTTCCACATCAGTCTCCTCACTTGTTTGAGGGAAGCCAGTTGCCTTGTCTTGTGGATTCTCAAGCAGACCTGTGGAGAGGCCCACAAAGTGAAGAATAGAACTGGCAATAGGCAGCACAAACTTGCCAGACAAGTGAGTGAGGCACCTTGGAAGTGGATCCTCCAGCACCAGACAAGGCCTTCAGATTCCTACAGCTCCAGCTGACACCTGACCAAAACCACCTGAACACACTCTCCACTCCAAAAAATGAGAACTATCCAACCTAGCTCCTCCTGAATTTCTGGCGAAACATAAACCATGAGAGAAAATAAGGAATTATTGTTTTAAGCCCCTACATCTTGATTTATTACAAATTATTAGGGTAACTAAATCAACACTAGTCACCAACTTTATTTATTCCACAAACTTTTACTAACCATCTATTATATGCCAGGCCCTGTGTTAGGCTAGGACACAAAATTGTATAAGACACAGTTGCGGGATCAATTCTGTGGGAACATAGAAGAGTAAATATAAATGACCATACTAGATCTTATGACAAAATACTGTGAGAGCACAAAAGAGAGAGAGAGAGAGAGAGAGAGAGAGAGAATGGTTTTTGTTCCTTTGTTAATGAGGAGAATTATAGAATTATTCATTCTTTCAGTAAAAATGTATTTAGTGCTTCCTGGGAACCAGTCACTATGACCTGTGATAGACACTGGTGAAAATACAGTGAACCAAACACGTCCTTGCTCTCAAGGTTAATACCAAAGCTGAGGAGATAGCACATTGGAAGAAAACTAAAAGTAGGTAGTCAAGTTTTCTGTATTATGACCTTGGTGAGAGCAGTTTCTGTAAAATGGTGAAAATAAAGAATGAGAACAGAAAGAGGAAGTAGAGGCTGCTAGTGTAGAACATATTTGTTTTTTTTTAGAATGTTAGTAGTAGAGAGAAGGAGAAAGGTCAAGAGCTTGGTTCTCCTTCCTGCCTGTGCCGAGCCCTTGGTGCCATCAGCTCTACTGGTTTCATCACCATGCTTCTCACTTCCGCCTCTTCAATGGTGAGCAGAACAGGATCACTGGAAGTGCTGGCTCTTCTCATGAGAAAGGACTGGGTGGCATGGGGAGTTCAGCAAGGCAGAGAGGCTGCCGTCAGCCACACAATCTCAGGATCTATAGCTTGTCATTGTTTTGAGTTAGATCTGACTTGAGGATGTTCGCTGATATAAACAGAGCTCTTCAAAAGACTAGTCCATAAATCTAGAATACCATTTCTTAATTCATGATGAGAACTGTAACTCCCAATCTCTAGTGGATATGAGTGTCTGCTCATCAGACTTCATGAATGTCCCCCAAAATTCATATGTTGAAATCCTAGCCCTTACAGTGTGATAATATTAGGAGGTGAAGACCTTAGGAGGTGATTAGGTCATAAGGGAGGAACTCTCATGAGTGGGATTAGTGCCCACATAAAATAGACCCCCCCACCCCCCGCCAAGAGCTCTCTCACTCCCTCCATTATGTGAAGACACAGTGAGAAAGTGGCTGTCTATGGACTGGGATGCAGACTCTCACCAGATATCAAATCTTCCAGCATGCTGATCTTTGATTTCTCAGCCCCCAGAACTGTAAGAAATACATGTTTGTTGTTTAAGGCACCAAGTCTGTGGTATTTTTGTTATAGCAGCCCAAACTGACTCAGACAGTGGGCATGAAATCAAACTCAGAGACACTCTAGAATTCAAATGTTTAAAGATCTTAAGGTCTCAAAGCCTGCACACGATGGGGAGTGGAACAGTGTGTTCTGCAGCTCAGGCACTGTTCTGTGAGGCACACTGTGCCTCTTAGACTCTATTTTTCTGAGGATTCATCAGTGATCACACTGTTTACGAGTGGTTTGTTCAGAGAGGATATTCCGAATCTCTAAGAGCTCAGATAATGTGGGCTCCAGCCAAGTGGAATTCCAGCTGGAGGGGTGACGGCCTGGAGGCCCCCTGCTCTGCCAACGGCTGGGTTTGGGGGAGTTTCAGAGTGGATGCAAGAGGGAAGGAGCACTGGCGGTATTGGGATCATGAGTATATAATAACTGGCCGGGAGTATTTCAGTGTTTATGTACTGACAGTTTGATTATCCATCATCTTCGTGTATGTGAGTACCTTGATTAGGGACAGGCTCCCTTGAAAGTCCTGCAGCCACTCCTCTTTTTGGTAATTGCCCATTCAATCGGCATCCATTAAATGCTGAATCAAGATTTAGGTCTCAGACGAAAACTCTATTCCCAAGTTCTTTAAGATACTTCGTTGGTTAGAAATATAAATTAGCAAATTGCAATGTGGTTGATATTTTTCTTCCTTGGAGCTTTCTATAACAAGTGATATATTATATGCACTTTTAAATGCTTTCTAATGAATACTTAGATGAATGAACAAACACGCCTATCTTGGTAGCTGTATGTTCATTGATACTGATACCTACTACTTTCATCGAATGTATGTTAATGAACAGAGTGTTAATACAAAGATAAGTCACCAATTTACTTGTCATTGGTAGCTCTTAGCAGTACATAGACTTAACTACAACACTTTCATTCATTCATTTTAATGATATGCTATCTGTAGCTATCTTTACTGTTATGAAAACAAAGGGGTGATTTTTGTTTTGAGTTTCAAAAGTGCAACAAAAAGGAACATTTCTTTAAGTGTCAATGAGACAAACTTTTAATTGCGTCTATGCCATAGATACAATCATTCAAAAATCATTCGGAGGTCACAAAGCCCAGTCTGATCCAAGGCACATGAGCCACAACTGCCAAGTATAAGAAAATAAACATGTTTTAATTACAAAATAATTATTAAACCATCTTGTCATTTTTCCTTCCAAAGTAGTTGCATGAATCATTGCTCTCGAACAACCCATCTTTTCATATGATACTGCATCTAGTAATCCATGTAAATGGAAACTTTTCTCTTTAATTTCTTCTTTTATATTTTGTAAAATAAAAGGAACAAAAAACTCAGAGTGTAATAGATTTCTGGGCTTGCATTTTACAGTTGTGGAAATCTATATGGAATAATTCCCCAAAAGCATTTTCAAGGTTCTGTTTGAATAACTAAGTATGCCATTCCTAGGAATTCATAGTAGAATCAAATCAGTCTGCAATGTGTATAATGCTCAACGCAGAGAGAGTTTCTCAATGAATATTAATTGATGATGACTGAGATGATTACGTGAAATGTTTGAAGGTGAGAAGAAGCAAAACTGGATAAATTCAACAGAGGAATTGACCCAGAATAGCACCACTTATTAAGGCAGTTGTGCCCAGAGTATTTTAGTAGTTTTTCAGAAAAATATAAATGCTCTAACAGTTGTGCAGGTTGGCTACAAACCCAGACGATGAACGTAAGAGTGAAGATTGAGGTAGGAAATAGAATTTTGCAATCTCCTTCCAGCCAAGACCCAAGGGACTTTTCTTTAATACCTACCATTCTTTTTCCAACAGTGTTAATTTCTCCTTCACCACTGACTCTACCTTTACACACACACACACACACACACACACACACACACACACACACTTCCCTAGCTTAAAAAAAAAGTAAACTTGACCAGATGTTTCCACAGCTATTCTTGTTTTTTTTGTTTTTTTTGTTTTTGTTTTTTTGTTCTTTCATTCACTGCCAAACTTCTACAAATGACAAGTGATCTATATGTTTCCACTCTCTCATTATCCACCCCCTCCAGAACTGTATTCCATTCCCCACCTCTTTACTGGAACTGCTAGAAGTTATTGCATAAGCTTCATGATCTCTGTGACGTGTCATTCTGCTCAGTGTATTTACTACTTGGGTGACATATTCCATCTTTAAACTCTTTGCTCCATCACTTCAGGATTCCACACTGTCCTGGTTCTCGTCACATTACCTCCAGACATTTCCTTAGTTCTCTTCTCATTTCCTTCCTGTCATCTCAAAGTCTCAAGGTTATTTATTTGAAGAATAACATGTGTTGAGTATCAGGTGCTGTTCTAGGTGCTGGAATACATAAACCCTCTTTAAGATATTCTAATCTAAACTCATGATTTTTTTTTCCTAAAACCAGTGACCTTACCAACTTCCCTGCTACTCTTTTAATCACCCAAGTTAAAAATCTTAGAATCATGCTTGATCATTTTTTTCTGTTTACTTTTCATGTTGGTCAATTTTATATATGGAGTTAATTATTTTTCTTTAAAATGGTTGTCCCAATCATCTGTTCCTTCATGTTTCCATGGCATAGTGTCACAATCTAGTTTAAGTCCTTAACACTGCACACCTAGATTACTTCGGTAGTCTCCAGTTTTTCTTTATGATTCTACCCATTCTCCTTCTTTCTGTTTATGTAGTATCTTTACCAGACCAATCATCCATAAAAGTCCATTGAAAATATCCCTTCATTCCCTGCTCAACACCTGTAGTGTGTGCCCCCATCTTGTTATGATGGGAGGTCAGCTTTGCTGGTCTTTTTCTCTCACTCGAGCTTATAAATGCCTACTCTCAGTAGGTCTGTCTTCTCACGGACACCTTGGGGTAGGCAAATAATTCTTAGATGTGAAACCAAAAGCACAATCCATAAAACTTTTAAAAAGTCATAAATCAGTTTTTATCCGAATTTAAAACTTCTGTTCTACAAATGATACTACTAAGGGGACAAAAAGACAAACTACAGATTGGGAAAAATATTAGCAAAATACATATCCAAAGGAAAAAAGGACTTGTATCCAGAATATATAAAGAACCTTCAGAATCCAACAATAAGAAAACAACACAAGTTTTTAAATGGGCAAAATTTGAATATATGCTTCACCAGAGAAAATAGATAGAAGGCCAATGGCAGATATGTACATAAAAAGGTGCCCCATATGATTGCCTATTTATGGCTCATGCAAATTAAATTTATGATGAGATACCGCTACCTACTTATGAGAATGGCAAAAATAAATAAACAAATAAGCCACTGATAATACTAAGTGCTGATGAGGATACAGAGCAACTGGAACTCTCATACACTGCTCATCGAAATCCAAAATGGTACAGACAATGTGAAGCAGGTTGACAATTTCTTATGAAGTTACAAATATACTTACCATATAACCCAGCAATCTCATTTAACCTAGAGAAATAAAAACTTTGTTCAGAGAAAAAATTATAAATTTCATTTATAATCACCAAAACCTGGAAACAATCTAAATGTTTATTGATAGGTAAATGGATAAGCAAGATGTAGTATATCTATACAATGGAAAACCACTCAGGAATAAAAAGGAACAAAATAGGGGCACCTGGATGGCTCAGTCAGTTAAGCATCCAACTTTGGCTTCGGTCAGTACCTCATGGTTCATGGGTTTGAGCCCCACTTTGGGCTCTGCGCTGAGCTGTCAGCACAGAGCCTACTTCGGAATCTGTGTCTCCCTCTCTCTCTGCCCCTTCCCTCCGTGTGTTGTCTCTCTCTCTGTCTCTCTCAAAAATAAATATTAAAAAAAAATCTTTTTTAAAGGAACAAAATGTTGATACACAAATAGCATGGAAAGATCTCACAGGCAGTATAATGAGTGAAAGAAGTTGGTCTTAAAATGTTGCATACTGTATGACTCCATTGAAACAACGTTCTGAAAAAGGCAAAAGTACAGAACAGTAAGGAGGAAGAACAGATGAGTGGTTGCGAGGATTCGGGGTGAGGAGAGTGACGGATAAACAGAGAAATTATAGTGGTGATGGACCCGTTCTGCATTCTGATTGTGTTGGTGGTTACATGAATCCACACACAGGTTAAAACATGTAGAATTATATAGCAAAAATAAGTTATTTTTATGGTTTGTTAACAAAATTTTAATAATGTTAAAAAAATAATAAAAACTTGAATTAAGTGGCCATATGTAATTCCAGAACCATCTCTATTGTCATTTAGGTTTCTTATACTGTTTTGCTATTAAAAACAACCATGAAACTAATGCTAATAAATGTATTTAATAAAAATTATAGGGGTGCCTGGGTGGCTCAGTCGGTTGAGCATCGGACTTCGGCTCAGGTCATGATCTCGCGGTCTGTGAATTCGAGCCCCGCGTTGGGCTCTGTGCTGACAGCTCAGAGCCTGGAGCCTGCTTCCAATTCTGTGTCTCCCTCTCTCTCTGCCCCTCCCCCACTCATGCTCTGTCTCTCTCTGTCTCAAAAATAAATAAACATTAAAAAAATTTTAAAAAAAATAAAAATTATAGTAATAACAAATGGTGTAGTCCTCTTTTTAAAGGATATTTTCTTTGTAAATATATTGAGTGCCTTTGATAAGGAATGAAGAATACAAAAGAGTTGCAAATGTTCAATAAACATTTTTTTGAGTAGCTGCAAAATGAAACACATGATATTTGTAATATTTATGGGTTAAAGATAATAATTATGAGACAGAAACAATGTGCATAGGACTAGGTAATAAAACAGTAATTATGGCAGTAGTTAATATAAATTAAAAGGTCAAGTGTAGGTATAAAGACCATCTTATTAGTTACTTTAGAATGTTATGTTAAACATTCAGGGAGGATAAAGATAACCTGTACATATTTGAGAATATGCCATTATGGAGAAATGCCAGGTGATACAGCTAGCAGAAGTTTTTCTATGAATCTGCTTATACAAGTCTTCCCAACACAGACTTGTATAAAGTTGAAAATCACAAAATATCAACCTACAAGACACCTTGAGCTCTAAATAGATAAGATATTGAGATCTTCCATAGAAACTTAACACACTGTTTATATTTCTAATATGCCTTATTCTCTGTAAGACATTCAGTAGGTTTTTATTAAATACGTTTGATTTGATCTACTACAACAAAAATAAAGCTAAGTAAATGATATGAATCCAATTTGTGAAGAAAATAGAAGGCTGAAATGCAGGGAGATAGAATGTCAGTTTGGTGCTGATATTCTAGGTGCCAAAGAAACTTCCATAATATTCCTGGATTGCATGCAAAAGAGATATGGAAATGACACATTTTCAGGATAATCCATTGAAGCTGTAACCAAACTTGTCTGCTCTAAACTGGACATCCAACAAGCACAGGCCCAGTATGAGTACCCTTGCCAACCTGGGGCACTATGAGCTGACTGTATAGAGTGTGTGTGTGTCTGTGTGTGTGCATGTGTCTGTGTGTGTGTTATGTGTACACAGTTGATATTCTTTTAATTACTACAAATGTTAAAAATCAAAGATTTGGCTCAGGGACATAGAGAGCTTAAAAATATGTTACTTGTTTGTCATTCATGACAAAAACACCCTGTCAAACTCACTGCAAGTTCATTACTTTTCTTGAACTTATCAGAGAGATGAGGTCACAGGATAACCAATTAGCCCGAAATCTAAGGAGAGACAGACATTTGCAGGAGAAGACTAGACATGGCAACTTGCTTACCTGGGATGGACATAATCAGACTGGTTGTGGAAGAACTCAACCAGTATAGTTCATGAACTGGTAGAGCCTGAGCGGAATTCATTGGAGAATGTGGAGCCCCTCAGGGCTGTAGGTGTGGGAGAGTTTGCATTCTCTTGCAGACTCTTCTCCATGAACCCCACCCCACCCAGAGCACACTGGGAAAGTATCCCTGACCTTGGAGCGATGAAAAGCTAAGCAACAGTATCTGCTAAGGGAATAAGAGACCCCAAGTAGGACCTTTCTCCATTATGTTGCTTATGGAACAAAAGCCTTAGGTTATTAAGGAGGAGGATAACAAACAGTGTCATTGTTAGGACACTGGTGAAAACCCTTTGTAACTGGCAAAGGAACAGAAAATAACCTTCTACCTCTAGTTTCAGTTTGCCTAGGATGCACATGGGACTTTCAGTGCTAAAAACTGGGTAACTTCCTGGCACACTGGGAGGAGGTGATCATCCTAACCCTAGGGGAGGCTCTAGAATATACCTCTTGGGTCCATAACTACAGTGAAGAGAGGGAGAGGAGGACAGAGAGAACCACACCCTACAGACACAGTGCCTACCTCAGACTGAGTCTTAATAATAACAGAGAATTCCCTCCCCCACCCCTACCACCAGGCTCACAAGCAGAGTAACAAGTGACAATGGATATTGCTGGAGGAAGGACAAGAGAGCGACTGAACCTCTCTGAGGTACAGCATAAAGGGAAGACCTAACTCTAAAGGCGGAGCAAACACTGTCGGGGGAGGGGGTTGGGGAGAGACTACAAGCAAACCATCCCCCTGCTGACAAGGAGTCAATAAAGGAATTTGATTCCTGCGGTGCATTGAGAGTAAGCACAGCAGCTGAGAAAGGTAATGTCAAACTCAGTCCAACTCCTACCTCAAATCACATGCTAACCCTTTAACAGGAGGACAGGTATATGCATTTCCAGGCATAAAATCTATTTGCCTCATTGCTACCTGGACAAGGTGTCTGGCTTTCAACAAAAAATTATGAGGCATATGAAAAGGTGAGAAAAAAACAACACACTGTCAAAAAATAAAGGAACTGACAGAAGCAGACTCAGATATGACAGAGATGTCAGAACTACCTGACAGGGAATTTTAAATAACTATGAGTATTATGATAAAACTCTAGTGGAGAAGGGGAACGACATGCAAGATTGGCTGAGTAATTTCGGCAGAGAGATGGAAGCTGTAAGAAAGAATCAATCAAATTGAAATGCAAGGAATGAAAACCACTGTAACAGAAGAATGTCTTCAATGGCCCCCAGTAGACTTAACAAATAAACAGTGAACTTGAAGATTGGTCACTAGACATGACCTAAAGTTGAAACATAGAGGAAAAAAATTTAAATCCCCTAGGTATTTACCCTAGAGAACTGAAAACTTGTGTTCACACAAATCCTATACATGATTTTTTCTCGTATCTGTGTTCCTAATCGCCCCACTGGAAATAACCCAAATATTTTTTAATCAGCAAAGAGGTGAACAGAGCATAGCACATCAACACAATGGAATACTATTCAGTGATAAAAAGGAAGGAACTGTTGACATTTCCACCAACATCATAGATTTTAAGTATATTTTGCCAAGTGGAAGCAACCAGACCCAAAAAGCCATTTTTATATGATTCTCTTTGTATAACTTTCTGAAAATGGCTAAAATAGAGACAGAAAACAGATGAATGATTGCCAGGAATTGCAGGAGGGGTTGCCTACAAAAGTGTGGTACTTAGGTGGTGTAAAAGTGTCAAGGAACTTAGGTGGTGATAAAAGTACTCTACATCATGACTGGCGGTGAATATGCGGGTTTAAGTATTTGTCAAAAAACAAAGAATTATACCCCAAAATGAGTGAGTTTTACTCTATATAAAGTGAAAAAATAGATAATAGGATGAGGGGGTATCCCAAATGGAATACAAGCTCTAACAAATGTTACTGACCAAACCTATGAATAACATTACCACACTAAAACAGGCGGAGAAGAAAAGAACTAACCTAAGAAACTTTAGAAAGCAATATTTTGATCAAATACTATTAAGAGTAAAGACAAAAATTATTGTAAAATATACTATATTCTAGTTAGTAAGTGTGTTTCTTTTTTTTAATTTTTTTTATTTTTATTTTTTGAGAGACATAGAGACAGAGCGTGAGCAAGGGAAGGGCAGAGAGAGAGGGAGATACAGAATTTGAAGCAGGCTTCAGGCTCTGAGCCATCAGCACAGAGCCTGAAACGGGGCTCGAACTCACAGACCCGTGAGATCATGACCTGAGCTGAAGTCGGCCGCTTAACCGACTGAGCCACCCAGGCACCCCAGTAAATGTGTTTCTTACAGAGATATGAGTTAGCAATTCTGAACCAGACATAAAAATCTACTTGTGTATACCAAGATTGAACAACAACAAAAAAGAAATACATTATAAACTCTGAAAGCCAAGTTTCTGTCAAAGAAAGAATAAAGCCTGTAGTATTGAATCCGAATTAGAATGGAGCTATGAATTCATAGATTTATGTATATGTATATATACTATGTACTATGTGTGTGGCTTTTGGTATATACAGTTTTTAGAATATTTATATATACACTATATATAGTTACTAGTATGTGTGAGTATATATATATATATATGTATATATATATGTACACACACATACTATTTGTGTACCAATAAAGATGTGGAAATAAATATAAACGTGTGTATATGCATGGGGCTAATATTATATATTATACATAAATGTATATGTATACATACATATTATCTTTTTTGTTTCATATTATCTTCTTTGATTCAAATTCATGCGTCCCAGGTCAGTGCCACCTCCTCCTTGAAGCTTTCCAGTTTTCCCTTTGCAGATTCCCATTTCCATTTATAATTATCTTACAGCACTTACAGCGTAAGCCTTACATTTGTGTAGCTCTCCCAGATGTCCTTCCAGATAGCAAACTCTCAAGAGTCTTGGTTGGTTTTTACCTATTACAACATTCTCCATCAGCTTCTAAATAGCACAGGTGCTCGGTAAATTAACTGAATGGGATTTAATGTTAGTGATATCTACACACAAATCTGAATGTCTAAGGATCAATACGCCCTCGAGGCAATTAGTTCTGTGCAAGCTGGACTCCCCAAAGCCTTCAAAAGAGCAAAGATACTCATTAGGGTACATCCTGAGCTCTCTACTCTTTCCTTTGCATTCTCTTCAATGTTACCTAGTCCTTACACTATGAAAACTAAATGTTGCTGATCCCTGAATATATATGCATCTAGCCTTATCTTCTCCTCAGAGAAGACTTGGCATCTTCCATTCCCCCTTTCCCAGCCCTGTCTCCCCATTTGCCTCCAACTCCTCAGAGAGTCATGTGTCAGCTCTCTTCCAATTCTCCGCCAGTTAGCCCCTGCCCGTCCATCACAAACACAGTCTAAGCCATCCTCATCTCTCCTGAAACTTCTGAAAGCTTCCAAGCTGGTCAGCGTGTTTTACACTCTTTATTTCATTTTATCTGGTTCTTCATAAAGTAGTTAGAATGATTGTTTTAAAAATCCAAATCATATCATGTATCTGTTTAAATTATCTAAAATTCTTCAGTAGCTTCCCACTGCACTTAAAATAAAATCAAGTCACTTTATTTTTTTTTCTGTCCTCAAAGCTCTACACACAACTACACTTCAGTCATGAGCCTCCTGTCAGTTCCTCAAACTCAGTCATCACTTTCCTTCTTTAGAGACTTTTGTAACCAAAGTTTACTTCTGCTGCAGCAGAGTTTCTCGAATTATCTGCAGTAAAGAATCAGATCTCTTCTTTTCTTCAATCTATCACAGAATTATACTTTCCAAAATAGAGTAAAACTTAACTACTAGAAAAAATTTTTTAAAGAAATGTTTTATTTTTAGATTTAACAGACATAAAGGTGGTCTATAGAATTACTATGAATGTTTCCAATGCTTTTTCTCAATTTCTGGACAGATTTCACTAGGGTTCCAGAGCAATATGCCGATGGGAATGATCCATAAGCTACTGAGTGGCCCTGTGCTGTCATACTCTGCATCATGACTGATTCCATCTGCTCTTCAAGCTCTCCGTTAAAATGTCACTTCCTCAAAAAGTCTGCACGGAACATACTAGCTAATTTGGTCCATCACCCTTTCTGATATTTTCTATCATTGAATCCTATTTGTTTCATTCATAACCCTGACCTAAATTACACACACACACACACACACACACACACACACACACACACACAATTTCTCTGCTTACTTTATTCCCTGCATCTCTCTCCTAAACTCCAGGTAGCAGCGACTGTGACCGTTTTTGTCACTAATGCATAGCAATTACAAAGTCAAAACTGTCAAATTCGATTAGGACTGATGAATTTCTCAGAGACCGTCGTGTACTAAATGAAGTGTGCAATTCCAAGGGCAAGTATAAAGCGCAGAGTTTCTCCAACTCATGGGACCAATAGATCTTTCTTCAGGATGCGTTCTGTAGAATACATTGTAGAAAACACTGATCGAAAGAAATAACTGGAAATTTTGTACATGCTAAACTACTTTTACCAGGTTATAAAATTTATTGCATTAATATTTAAACTTAAGCTATTATTTCATGGGTGGGGGAGTAGAAAATTGGAATTATACCAAAGATTTGGTGGAATTAGGGAAGTGTGACACTCATTTCCCCATTTTTCTGTTAGTTTCTTTTCTGTCTTCTCACATTCAAGCCCCGAAACACTGAAAATTAAATTTCCCTGAATTCTTAGACTGATGACTTCTGGATCAGTTCTTCCAAGAAGAGGCACTAGTAGAAGATTGGAAATCTGAAGGAAAAGGGAAATTTTATTACTATTTTTTTTCTAAACAAATGCTGTTTTTGACAGCAGTGGATGGTCTCAGGCTTCGGTGGCCTTTTGGCCTTGTGGACTGGGGCTGATGGCACTGGTAACAGTTAAGCCAGCAAAAAAACAGCCATGAAGCCAGCTGGCCAGTGCCCTCCATGGGCTTCAACAGCTGAGCAGCAATGACAGTGGATTTGTCAGTAGTGTGGCTCCTGGCCTCTAGCAATGTCCACTGTGAGCATCATCCTGGGTCTGGCAGCACTACATCTTTCCATGTGTTCATTCAGCCGGGAGTGGTGGGACGTCTTACAATCACTAACTCTTTGTAACCCCACCTTTTGCCTTTTGCCCCATCAGGTTTTCCTATACCGTTGAAACCAATGCCTTGTATAAAGTCCCCTCTGTTCGAAGAACCTAGAGCAGTTTCTGTCTTCCTGACTAGACTGGTTAATATGGGGTCAGTATGGGACAAGGTGATTCTATCTTCCAAACAGATTACATGAGGGTAGAAAAATGTCATCTGCTCTGTCAGATGTCATTATGAGTCAGGAATTGGGCATTAAGAGAAATACCCAAGTAAAACAGAATGATGGATCATGGGAACACAAGCAAGAGTGAAAACACAAGCCCATGATTTTTAATACAGTCAATCACAGGGTGACTTCTGCGAGTCATTTCACCATTCTGAGCCTTACTGTCCTCATTTCCTTCCTCCCTGATTGCTTCTAACACCAAGGGGCGCACAGAGGTTTGTAGCCACCATGCCCTCTGTTGAGTCACCCAGAGCCACTCCCAAATAAGCAATCTAAGTAAATACTGTGTGTTTGCCCTACCAAAACAGCTTCAGAACAAACAGGTCTTCTAGTCTCCAACTCTCCCCCCAACTAGACTATGACCCAAAACCCTAGGTGGAAAATCAAGTTGCATTCTTCAACACTTTTTCAGTACTTCTATGAGGCATTAGGCAGGAAAAAATAAAACTCACATAATGATGTGTGGGAGACAACAATGTATACAAATAGCAGCAAAGCTTGGAATGAAACAAGGGCTGTTACAGAGGTACAAATTAAGGTAATAAGTCCTGGGAGAGGGAACAACTAATTCTGTGGAGATCCTTCTAAAGTCTTCACAGAGATCCATTGCTCATAGTGCAGCACGGGGCTCACGGGACTGAGTGAAAAGAGCTGAGAACAGGGAGGTGGAGTGGGGTCAGACTGAGTGCGCTCTTCAGGGGTCACACCCACGTTATTACCCATAGGGCACTAGGAAGTCACATGAGGCTTTTATTTTTTTTTAATGTTTATTTATTTATTTTTGAGAGATGGTGTGCGAGCAGGGGAGGGGCAGAGAGAGAGAGGGGAATGGAAAATCCCAAGCAGAATCCAAGCTGTCCGTGCAGAACCCGATGCGGGGCTTGAACTCACAAACCTTAAGATCATGACCTGAGCCAAAACCAAGGGTTGGATTCTTAACCAACTGAAACACCCAGGTGCCGCACAACGCTTTCTTTTTTTAATATTTTAAATGTTTATTTATTACTTTGAGAGAGAGAGACACACAGAGCATGAGCAGGGGAGGGGCAGAGAGAGAGGGAGACAGAATCTGAAGTAAACTCCAGGCTCCGAGCTGTGAGCATAGAGCCCGATGTGGGGCTTGAACCATGGACCCCAAGATCATGACCTGAGCCAGAGTCGGATGTTTAACCGACTTGAGTGACCCAGGCGCCCCTCCCATGAGGCATTTAAACTGAAAAATGGAAGTGAAAGTGTTTTAAAACTTGAAATATATAAATGTAGGAAATGGAAGTTGAGGAATGTTGTTACTTGAAGAAGATATTATCGAGCATTTCATATTATTTTTATATATCTGTTACACTTAGGGTATATGTAGAGTATCCCATTAGCAAGAGGATATGTTTAAGATGTAATTAGCAAAAGGAATTGTCTTAATAAATTATCATAATAATAACACAGTCAGGGCAACTGAAACATTGGTTGGAAAAAAATAATTATGTTGAAAGACTAAAAATGCAGTTGCAAGGAAGAATTTAATATCTTTCTGAACAATCTAGAATGAAAGGAATATTTTTTAAGTTTCCAGATATTACTGATTTGGAAGGACAATGAGAAATAATAATAGTTTATGATTATTAAGAAGCTGGAACTGTGGTTCAAGATTGCATAATAAGAAGCAAATTATAGAAATATATTCTGAACTCATTTAATTCCTGCATATTCAATGATCAGTGAAGAAACAATAACGGCACAGAGATTTTTGAGTGCCATTACATGGGAAATTAGTTATGACTCTTCAAAGTAAAATGATAAAAACACCGATAAAGTCAGCACTATTCTGAGCTATATATAAATGAGGAACTCTAATCCAGGTGAGGAAATTTGAAACCCTCTCCAACAGCCTTAGGATAAATTGAGCCCAAAATATCTCATTTAACTTTGATTAGCTCTATATTAAAGAGATGGAGACAAATTGAATAGAGAACTAAGAAAAGCAGCTTAGTATTGAGGAAATTGATTTATGAAAAACATTATAGGAACAAAATATGTGCAACTTTGCAAAGAGATGACTAAGGAGTGATGACAGTCTATAAATATTTGAAAGGTATAAACATCAGTAGGGGAGGAATTATTTAGCATGTTATAAAGAGCTATAATTACAGTTTATGGGATGAAATTAGACAACCAAGATTTAAAGCATTCAAAACCACTCTCCTTGGGTTACTAGAGACTTGTATTTGAAAAGATAAATAGTGTCATCTTTGGGATATCTGAATGCTCTTGTCTGTTTTGCTCTTTTTTTTACTTTCTATTTTTAAAAAACATAATCAATGTAGTGAAGAGAGATAGGCATAAATCTCTTAAAGGTAAGTACAATAAACACTTGATTATTTTATTTACTTTGCACACTCCCTTGTCCTAAAAGAATCTCAGGTGGCTCCCTCAATTGTTTGGCAATAGAATGCAGAAGAAATAAACAACATCCACGAGTACTTCCCCAATCGAATGTTCATCTTTTCCATTGGACCTACTTACTAGCAGGGAGCAAAACTCACTAACTGGAATGTTGCCTAAACATTACCAAAGGACTGTAAATCACTGATCTAGAGTAATTGGGAGTTATGTACCTAATTGAGGTAAAGACAGATATTGGTTGCTTCACGTTGAAAAGACTCAAGATTTTATTTGGACTTGACACTAAATACTGCCTCTTTCTTGAATTGTTTCTTTCCCTGTGAAGGTCTTAAGTATGCAGCCGCAGTCCCTTTCCTGTGCCCGTGTACCATATCTCACACTGGATGTCCTCCTGCTCCTTCGAACTCAATAGACTCCAAATCAAATTCATTTGACAAACAAAATAAGATTTGCTGCACAATGTATTTGCCAGGTCCTGTGCTGCGGAGCTAGAGATAAAACCATGATTATAAAAGAATCCCTACAGGGAGGAGATCCTAGATCTTATCTCCCCCCCCCCCCCATTAGCCATTTCCCAGGTTTCAAACTACATAATTCTGTTATGAACACAGTCTAAGCCTGCATTCCCAGGAAGTACGTGATTCACTGAGATTCTGGTGTTCATGATGTATTGAGAGAGCACTCTCAGGATAAAAGGAGTCAAGCAAGTGACATATGGAGGAGAAGGAAACTAAATAAGGTGGTGGTCCCAACTGGAACCCAGCTTCAGCCTGATCTGTGGGAAACTGTGAAGCATAAATTGTACCACTGAGTTGATTCCACCATGAAGCAAGAAGGATCATCTTTTGTACATCCTTGTCAATGAATCATTGACTGTGTGCTGTCTCCCCAGAGAGTGTGATGTGTAACCTCTCAGTGTTTGTGCTCTCATTCCTTCAGTGGATGGCAATTTTCTGGAGGAGGGGGCAACTACAAGTCATTACCAGCCAACTCTCAAAGCAGCTGTGGGATATATGCACCATCTGGTAAAAATCTTCTGACCGACTACCGACCATGCTTATAAACATCATTGCTCTGAGGGCCACTCCGGTCAAAATTCCTTTCCTGTCAAGCCATACTAGATTGGTCACGAAATCTTGAACATTCTTCCTTTATATTTTCTTTCTTGTGTTCTTTCCCTTGTTTTTTCTCAGCCACCACTTGGAGCAGTCCAAGTTCTTACTGACTCACACTTAGTCTATGATCATATTTTCCTAACTAGTCTCGAGATTTCCAGAGGCAAAAAAGGCACTACAAATAGGCAGAGTGACTGTGTGTCCTGGAAAGCGCATGCTCATTAAGGGGCAGCTATGACCCAGCTTCAGATGTGGGAAACTGAACCCAGGGCTGGAGATCTTCTGATATTTTAAGAGAAGTTATAAATCCACATTTTAATGGGAAGTCTTCTAAATTTTATATCTGGTAACTAACTCTAGGTTTTTGTTTTGTTTTTTAAAGTTGTACGTGAGGTAAAAGGAAAAAAAACATATTTGCAGGTCAAATAGACACACCACAGCCATTTTGCAAAATCTAGCCAGAAGTGTAAGAGGAGATGACATTTAAATAAATAACAATTGTTCAAAGTGAAGGGAAATGAAAGTCTGAGAGGACACCCAAGTAATGTACTGTGGGGGTTTCAGGAGAAAAAGAAGAAAGGAAATAGACCCTGAGCCATCATGAATAAAGATCTTGTTTTTATTAGGATTTTCATCTCTGTTTTCTAGCACAGTGCATGGCACATGAAAATTCCAAACAAATGTTCAAATAAATAAATGAACAAAGAATGTGTATCTCTGTATGTCCTTGAGAGTGCAAAGGAGTGACGATACAGTCCAAACCAAGCAATCATTCTAGTATGAAGCACACAGCTAAAGCTGTCACATACTATCCCCTGGCATTTCTGTCAGCCAGGGTCACTCCGACACAGTCCCCACTTTCCTTCTCCTCTCAACCTCCCCTCTGGCACAAAAAGCATGTGTCAGTGTATTGCTAAGTGATGCTTTTGAGCTTGCAGGCAACAGCAGCAAACAAAGAGAAGAGGCTGAAATTAGTCTCTAATAATAGACTTCGGTCAGATCTATTTTATAGGGTATATGGCAACAGTGACCAACCAATTTGCATCTCAGTCTCCTTCAGAAATGCCTCGTATCTCCTGACATACATTAATACGGGGAGCTCTTTGTTTTCATGCCACAGAATCCAACTGCTAGACCTTCTTAGAGGACCTGAGTCAAAAGCAGCTCTTGCAGTCATTGCAAAATGATAGTGTCGCTGGACCGGAGTTCCCCATCACCTGGCAGGGCTCCCGTCCTGAGCCAGCACCATTACTGAAATCCCACAGATGCCTGATGAAGGGATGGGAGCTGCCAAAATGCCATTCCAGAAAAGCTGGGCAGAGCGGAGGCCAGGGAAACACAATGCCCAGTTGGCTGCTTTCAGGAATATCAAGCCCTTTTCTAGAATGGTCCACATCTGCATGCATCTTTCCCATCACAGTGGAACAGTTCCATAGAAATTTACAGTCAGATGTTTCCTGCCCCAACTGGCACCTAAACACAAGGTGGGCCGGGCCTATTTCTCTAGGATGCTTCTCTATTGTCGGCTAAGACTGAGCTTAAGTAGCAGAGAAACCCTACATTCTGGAATTTTTCAATTGCCCCCCTTTGAAAGGGGGCATTCAGGGCTTTCCTCCAAGTTAGGTTAATAAATCATAAATATAAACATTAATTGTGTTAGACTAATTATTTAAATTGTACCTTATAACCCTCTTGTTTCCTGCTTTCTATTAAAAAAAAAGGTTTATTTCAGTACATAATTGAAGTTCTTTTCACTATTTGCAGAATTAGCTTTTGACAGATTACCCCTTTACTAATTGGCCTGCCCCCTGCCTTCCCCTCTTTGTGCTCCCAGAAAGTATCTATTCACCTCTTACACCCACCTGGCAAAACCCCAATCTTGAATGGGCTCAGCTCTCCACCTGAGTTGCCCTGCCCTAGATTGCTGAGTGCTGAAGAAAAAAAAAATCACACAGTAAAGCAAATCCTAATCTGTTTGCTTGTTTTCTTTCAGCAGACCGGGCAGGCCTCTTCCTTTATAGAGGAATCAGAAGCTGTCAGACAGGAACTTCCCCAAATTCCTGCCGCAGCACATCTAACTGTAATTGCATCAGCTGCTCCCTCCTTCCTCCTGCTGCAGGGGAGGAAGTGCCCTTTCCTGTGGATTTTGTCCTCTGGCCAGCCCACATCCTTCCTGCTTCAGCTCCTCCCTCCCCACCGCCACCTTCCTATCAGCATTTGAAAGTGTCCATCTCCCTCTATATCTGACAACTCCAAAATAGTCCTATGATACAGTGTCACTGATTGCTACCCTTTTACTTTCCTCTGTTCCCAAATTCCAGCATCACCCAAACCTGCTGCACCTGTGCCTCACTTTCTTGGTCAACCCACTGTTACAAGGTTACAGCTCCCAGGATTCTTCTCCCTGCTGCCAAATTCAAAGGACACACCCAGTGCTTATCTTGCTGGACCTCAGCAGCGTTTGTTACAGTGAGCTCATCCTGTCCCCAAGGCTTCCTTTCCTTCACCTTCTTCCTTTGTTCTTCTGCTTCCCTTTTTGTGCCTTCACAAGTGTTCTTAACTGCATTCTTTTTTCTTTGTTTTTTTAATGTTTATTTATTTTTGAGGGGAAGGCAGAGAGAAAGGAGAACAGAAGATCTGAAGCAGGCTCTGTGCTGACAGGCAGACAGCCCAATGCTGAGCTCGGACCTATGAGACCATGACCTAAGCCGAAGTCAGATGCTTCACCAACTGAGCCACCCGGAGCCCCTTTTTAACTTTTGATATTCTTTAGGATTCTATTCTAGGTTCCACTCTTCACTTTTCATTGCACTCTATCCCAAAGTCATCTGACTCTTGCGGCTGAATTTTCCATCCGCCTTGAACAGTATTTCTTATTTCCCCATTCTGTAAGATAAGAATATGAACACTCCCACCGTCCCCCTCTTCTCCTTCCACCTCCGGTCTCCAATCAACTACACACAGAGTTTATCATTACATTTCATCCTTTCCACCATAACCAAATCTCTCTTCCTTTATATAGAGATTCATGCTAAAAGATGGAAACCAACAAACAGCATTCTATTATGTCTACTCTGCAAGTATCCCCCACTGTGAAGGAAATTACAATGTTGCCAAATAGTGGGCTGGAATTGCACTTCCTTCCCTGATTTCTTGACTCCTATGCCACTGCAAGACAATTGCAGGCATCAAAGTCAAATGGATTCACTTTTCTTATACTCCCCAATTACTTAAAATTATGTAACATCATAATCTCCTTCATTTGTAAGTAATGACTTTCTTAGGTATTTCAAATTGCTTTCTTGATTTCTTGTGGCATTTGCCTTGACCATCCCCTTCGCATTTTCAGACTTTACATCATACTAGTCGGAGCAACTCCCGTTTTCCCCCAGACTTCCGTTCTCCTCTTCCAGTCTGGCTGGTTTTGTTTTTAAGTGGTCTGCTTATCTGTTATCCTAGAACTTCTCTTTTTTGCCCTTCCAAATTGAACTCGCCGTCTCCTCAGTCTGTCTTCCTTTTTCTTGAATATGCCTATTTTCCTGGAATATGTTCTTGGATAACTTCTTTTGAAAAGATGTGTATGGGGTAAATTATCTAATTCTTTGCAGGTCCAAATTGTTTCTTTGTTTTGTTTCACTTTCACCCTGGCTGGGAGTTTGGCTGATTGTAATCTTTGAAGGCATTTCTCCCTTGTTTCTAGCCTCTAGGGGTGCTATGTCAGACTGATTCTTGTTCCTTGGTAAATGTTCCTTGGTATTATTTTTTTTTCAATTGAAGCTTTTATACTCTTTAGTTTATTTGTTGGCTTTGAAATGTCATGCTGATATGTCTAAGAAATGGTCTTTTTCATTCATTGTCTGGGCACATGGTGAGCCTTCCTGGAAATCTATAGATTTGCAGCCCACGTATGTACAGTTCCTGCTCTGAGTCTGGCCTCAGTGGTTGGCTCCTGCACCGCCTTTGGGCACGAGCCCATTCCCCACAGCTGGTCCAGCCCCTGGGCAAAGCCCACGATACTGTGACTCTGAAGGGGCAGGAGGAGCTAAGGCTTCCTGGAGCGCTGGGGTTTGGCTGATAGGTGGCTGTGAGCCAGACCCCTTATAGAGGAGCTCAGGTGTCTCTGGCACCCGGCACGCAGGTGTTTCTCATCCCAAGGCTCCCCAGCCTGCCTCAGAAGAATTCCCGAGATCCCACGAGACGGGGTTTCTTTCGGGAAGAGTGGTCATGGCTGTAACACCTCAGGACTGATTCTCCCCTTCTTGAAGACTGTTGTCTTGGACTGGATTTCCCAGAAGACAGCACCTGAGGTAAAATCTTACTACTGGGGAGCACAGTACCAGAGAACCAGGAGTGAGAGCAAACAGGGATGAGGCAAGAGAGGGAAGGGTATTTACCGAGAAGGCCACAGCTTCATGAAAGGCTGAGTGCTAGATGCTGGATCCCACAGCATAGCTTCAGAAAACAAACTGAAAACTATGCATCTCCACATAGTCCCTCTGAAGGGAAAGAGTGTGTTTTCTCACTTTTGGTCAAGGACTATTCCATGGGGTAACCCCTCAATAATTGCAGGTTGTATAGTTGTTGGTGCCATGAAGTTCCTCAGCAACAACAAGGAATCCCCAGAGTAGGAGGCAAAAGATGCTGCAGGGACAGCAGGCAAGGTGCCGTCAGGTTGTGTCCTTAGGTGACCTGAGGGACCAGAGGTAGCTGTCACCACAGGCCCTTTGTAGCATTAGCAGCGACCTGACTCCCTAACCATGGGAACAGCTCCAATGACTGCTAGATTCAGTCACCGCAGGTCTGGGGTGCTGTGTAAACTGAATCCCCTGAAGCTATTATTTCGCTAGCTCTGGGAAACTGTTTTCTGGTACTTTTTTTGTTTTATTGAACTTATTTGCATTAAAAACAATTTTTTTTGAGTTTATTTATCATTGAGAGACAGAGAGAGAGAGAACAAGCTGGGGAGAGGCAGAGAGAGAGAGGAAGACACAAAATCCGAAGCAGGCTCCAGGCTCCGAGCCGTCAGCACAGAGCCTGATGCGGGGCTTGAATGCACAAATCGTGAGATCATGACCTGAGCCAAAGTCCGGGTGCTTAATGGACTGAGGCAGCCAGGCACCCCTCTTATTTGCATTTTTAACACTTAGGAGCTTTTTCTGGGTCTCTCTTTACTCCTTTTTCCACAGTATCCTGTTCTTGTCTTAAGGTTATAACTCTTTCTCAACGTCCATTAGATATTTAGATAGAATAATAAAGATCTAAATTTTTCTGCTCCTGGAGATGGTCTGCGTGTTCATTAAAGGATGGACCCCAGAAGAAGACGGCCTAGATTTGAATCTCAGCTCTGTAACGGTTTTGTGTCCTTTTGGGAACTTTGTGTTTTAGTTTCTTTTTCATTTTCTTTCTTTACTTTCTTTTTGCTTCAAATAAATATGAAATGGTTATGATTCAGAAGTGCAGTAATTGTCAAGCTATCAATTTATCAAACTTAGAAAAAGTATGAACTTATTTTATACCTCTAGAAAGAAAACTTTACAGGTTTGTTACTCAAGCTAACTTATCTTCAAGTTCTAAAAGTTGCAAATTTTTGGTTTAAAAATATGCCACTCTGAAATTGTGCCAATTAGTTTTGTTATTCCATAAAGAAGCAAAAAAATCTTCTCCACTTACCGTGCATTAAATGAAGTAATGTTTGTAATGTAAACTTATTTCAATAGCTTTTACATCAATAATAGGCCAGCATATAAATTAAATACCTTCTTAATAGAAATAGCAAATATTAACAGCAAAGTCGGTATGGAACTTCATACCTGTCAATTCACATACAATATGATTAACAGTCAATTAATAGATTACGTTAGTGACAAAGGTGTTCAGTCATTAAATTTCCCAGGTAATTGAACATGCTAGCATTCTGATCGACTGTATACCAAGTTCATTATTTCATGTTCTCTACTCTCCCTGTCTCTAAGTTGGAATGGCCCAATGGGAAATAGGCAGAAGTGTCCTAGAACTTGGTTCTATAACTTTGATACATTCTTTCCAACCTTTGATAAGTTTATAAAGCCTACAGGGATGTCAACTAGCCTGTTTTCTTTCTTGGTTCTCTGTCTTCTCCTCTTCCATTTCCTATCTAAATTTTTTTTTTTTTTTGTATTTTAGAGAGACAGAGTGTGTCTGCGAGTGGGGAGAGGGACAGAGAGGGAGGGAGAGAGAATCCAAAGCAGGCTTCACGCTCAGTGCAGAGCCCAATGTGGGGCTCTATCCTACAACCCTGGGATCACGACTGAACCTAAATCAAGAGTCGGACACTCAACCTGCTGAGTCACCCAGGTGCCCCACCTCTCTAGATAATTTTATTCAAGTTTATGTAAATCTCTTCCTTGAAATCTGGCAGCAGTTTTTCTTTGCCCATATCTCCTTTTCAAGCCTCAAAAGTTTTCCTGTTTTTTCTTCTCCTGGGTATAACTTTCTAATAGTAACTTTAGTTTAAATGAGCAGCATCTGTGCTCTTTCTGCTACATTTTTCTCTTCTTTTAAACGTGAGAAGGTATTTCATTGACATTTATATAGTGTCCTGTTTCTGGTTTTTGCAAGCTTCAACTGGCATTTTGTTTCTTCTTTGTTCTTCTTTTTACTTTCATCATCTTGTTTATTATGAAGAAGCACAAGTATGTCCTCTGTCTTTAATTTGAAAATTTCCTGCTTTTTTGCTATTTTTAGTTTTCCAGTTCTTTTTTTTAAGTTTATTTGAGAGAGAGAGAGAGAGAGAGAGAGAGAGAGTGACCGAGCGAGCCAGGGAAAGGCAGAGAGAGAGGGAGAGAGAGAATCCCAACCAGGCTCCATGCAGTCAGCACAAAGCCTGACATGGGGCTCAAACCCACAAACCTTGAGATCATGACCTGAGCTGAAACCAAGAGTAGGACGCTTAACCAACCGAGCCATCCAGGTGCCCCTTAGTCTTCCAATTCTTAATAGACTTTCTTTTTTCTTTCTTCCAGAATCAGAAATTTTTCTATAAGTTTTTCCCCTGTTGTACTTCATCCCATGTTCTTCTAGGGTAGTGTTCTAAGAACTCCTTCCATTAATGTTGGCTTCTGTTCATGTTTGTTTCTCACTTTTACAAAGTTCTGGTAATAATAATTATCCAGTGCCCTCGTCATCCTCCTGTTAGCTGAAAAATTTTTCAGAATCTGCATTTCTCTTGGAAGAGCATGTGATGGTACTTTGTCCACAGGAACTTTGCTGGACATGCTGTGAAAACTCTGTGTTTCTGAGGGATCCAAAGCCCATCTGTCAGTTTTTCTGGATACAGCACTCAAGTCATTAGTTGTTTTCTCTCCTTTAATAAGCTCTTCATATATCAACCTCTGCTCTTATTTAAGAGTATTCATCACATTTTCAACTGTTTCCATTATTTCTCTGAGCTTTTCAATAAAATTAGGTGTAATTTTCACTTCCTGTCACCAACACTGGAGTCTCTTTAGATCAGTATGTATTTTCACCAATTGTTGCTAGATTTTGCTCTTCCTTGTTTCCTGCCAATAATTTATATTCCAGTTCTTCCATCACACTATGCTCAATAATAAAGTCTTTTTTTTTTTGGTTGGTTGTAAAAAAGACTGTGTTTATCTTCTTAATAATAATTTGTTTTAAAATTTTTTCTGCTGTAAGCACGATCTTAGCTTTCTCACCTCAAGTAGCTTTCTTTCTGTTTTGAAGCTGAGAAGGTTGAATTCCATTCTATTTATTTATTTATTTTTTAATGTTTATTTATTCTTGAGAGACATAGAGACAGAGCATGAGCAGGGGAAGGGCAGAGAGAGAGGGAGATACAGAATATGAAGCAGGCTCCAGGCTCTGAGCCATCAGCACAGAGCCCGACACGGGACTCGAACTCAGATCATGACCTGAGCTGAAGTCGGCCGCTTAACCAACTGAGCCACCCAGGCGCCCCTGAATTTCATTCTAAATTCTTTCCTCTTAGAACTGCTGGAGCCACTCTTGTAGGTGGGCCTAGGGGTTTACACAGGGGGCACTTCATAGAAAGAGCAGGTTGTTCTCTGCATTCGTGACTAGGCCCATGGCTGCACTGTACCTTAATTTCTTCATCCATAAAATGGGATAATACGGTATTAACTCTTAAGGCTATTAGAATGGCAAACTTGTATGTAAATTAAAATTAGTTTATAGCTCAGATTATTATTAGTTCCTCAAGTCAGTGTTTTGTATGTTGGCCTTGTTCTCTTTAATGCTGGTGGTATTTCTCACATGTCTCCTTATCCTAGGATGTCTAGTCCTGCTTTAAAAAGGATTGGATCACTAGAGTTTCTTCTGATGTTGTCTGAATAGGATGTTTTTCCTCGTTGGTGTCACTAATAAGAAGAGATTTCACTGAGAATTCTATGCACATTCATGGCCCAGGCACATTCTACTATAAGCCTTCACGTTAGTGGGTGGTGAGTAGGAGCTAAATGTCAGTCTGTAGATCCCCGAATTTGGTTGGCTTTCATATATATCCTACCTTTGTATAGATTTTCAGTTAATATGGCACTAAAAGGGACTGGTTATGATATCCTACGGTGGTAGATATTATTAAACAAATGTATAAAATACAAATAAAATCTTTACAAGAAGTTCTCCACTTGATAAGAGAGAAGAACCTGTGGCTTAATTATAAGTAAAATGCTTTTATCACTTCAAAAAATAATGTCCTATGTTCGTTCTTTTATTTGAAAGTGACATGTGGTTTTCTCTGTAGAATTGAGGGTAATTATAGAATCACTGTGATTTTTGTTTTCTGTAGAATTTTTTCTAGATATTTTTGTAGAACTTTTTGTAAAATGCTAGAATTGCTTATGATTTATTTAGATTCTTTAATTTTGTTGATTCAAAAATAGGACAATAACTTTGAAATATTACCACCCCCCACGACGAGGTAATGGTGTGGGTCTGGGCTACCTGCAAACTCTAGAACCCAGGAGAGGAAAATGGAGAACAGATGAGGAAATATTCTTCAGTAAAAAAGCCCTATGGCCCACACTGGTGGAGTAAGTTGTCTGAGGCTGTGGTCAATACTCTGTTTCTCTACTGAATTAGATTTCTCAACTTCCTATGATGTCATTTGTTCTTTTCCCTCTGGCTTGAATTAGGACCTCCCTTAGAGCTGCCAAGTCAGTTCCCTTTAGACCAATTTATAATCAAGTATTTCTACTAAAGTTTTGTGAAAAAAGCACTGAATGAGAAGGCAGGATAAATAGATTTCTAAGGCCCATTTTCCTTCTTGCTATCTGACTTTAGAAACCAGTGTTCAACCAACCCTGTACTTCTAAACAATTCCCATTCTTGGAAGGTAGAAAGAGCTTCCTTAAATAGTAAATGAGTTCTGTGTCTTTGAAAGTATTCCAGAAGACACTTGAAAACCACTTCTTAAGATTCTTGTGGAATGTTTCTGTAATAAGATGATTGGATTTAATGGCCTTAAAAAGTTGCTCTGAACCCTGAGACTCAATGGCTTTCTGCTTTAGTTCTTTCGAAAGGAGGCAGGTAGGAAATAAGGAAGAGAACTAACTTATTTATTCAGCCTTGCATGGATTTCAGCCTTGGTCTCTAGAGTTGCTCCAGTCTTCCTACAGTTGTGCTTTACCTGTCCATTGTGACTCCACACGTAGGTACACAGTTTTCTGATACCTTTCTGTTCTTTTCAGCATGTCCATGTAATTATCCTTAAGTCAAAGATAAATGCATCCCATTAGTTGGACAGATGGCCAATCAATGCAAACACAGTATTTCTTTTAATATTCTTTATATTTTTTAATTAAAAAACTTTTTTAATGTTTGTTTATTCTTGAGAGAGAGACAGACTATGAGCAGGTGTGGGGCAGAGAGAGAGGGAGACACAGAATCCGAAGCAGGCTCCAGCCTCTGAACTGTCAGCACAGAGTCCTACGCAGGGCTGAAACTCAGGAACCATGAGGTCATGACCTGAGTCAAAGTTAGATGCTCAACCGACTGAGTCACGCAGGCACCCCTATTAGTCTTTATTTTAAAAGTACATGGAAATTTAAAACTATATATCATATAACTGTTTCTCTTTAAAATTTTTTTTTAATATTTATTTATTTTTGAGAGAGACAGAGAGACAGAGAGACAGAGTGAGAGCGGGTGAGGGGCATAGAGAGAGGGAGACACAGAATCCAAAACAGAATCCAAAACTGAGCCAAAGTCAGACACTTAACCAACTGAGCCACCCAGGGGCCCCTCTCTTTCTCTTTTAATACAAAATAATATTTTAAGTTACCAACGGTTGGAGACAGGGGAGGTGAAATGTGACCCAATCAATCTAGGAAGATGTGCTTCTGATTTCTTCACATAACAAGGCAAATCACTCCTGCTTAAGAAGCTCAGATCAACACACGGACCGGCAGGCACTCTGGAGGCAGGTTTATTATCCATGATCTCACAACCCTTGGGACCTGCTTCTGCAAGGCCCCCCCTTCTACACTTTAACATGGAAGGGCAATCGTACCCTGGAGGAGGATCATGTGTTATTTAAACAGCCACTTCTTAAATCATTCATGCTTCTTTTTCCATTTGACTCTGAACCATTTACAATGACATACTTTAGTAGGATTATTTCAGAACCTGTCTTCACTCAATCTGAATGTGCCTCAGTGAACTAATAAAATCCTTGCCCCTGAAAAGGGTGTATTATGTGTTACATTTTGCTACATTGCATGATATGTCTTTGGAGAAGAAGTGTCATTTTATATAATTTGTCAAGGACAATTTCAAAATGCGTAACATCATCAATCTCACTGACAACATCTTTAATGGCTTCACTCTCTAGTCAGGGTTTTGCCAAATGCAAGCTAGGACTCATACTATCCCACACCTGCTCCCTACCTATTGTTTCAGATGTATCATCTGTTGATAAGACAACCAAGTTTAGGAAAAAAATTCATCCTTGAAGCATTTCTTCTCTAATTAAGTCAACAGATGCTGTTTGAAGTCTATACCTGGGGAATTTATTACTTCAGTTTTAAAAAGTAAGAGGAATTCACAGATTACTTTCATAAAATGTTTGTTTAATCAATGTAGCCAGGCTGGTAATGACTGAAAATAGTCCATAATTTGTGATGGTTGTCATTTTCAACAATTTGAATGGCATTTTCCAAAAGTGCTTTCATTTGCATCATCACCCAGACTTCTTTGCTCTCTGGAAGGAAATCCGATCTTCCTCATGGTCGGAGGCTGCACAGAGCTGACCTGGCTGACATAGGCTCAAGGAACTTGGCTTTCAGGGCCTCTGTGGTTGCATGGAGGCAAAGAACAAACATTAAAGTTGAAGATCTAGTCATAAGTGCAGAGTTATCTCAGTCATAGAAGGCAAGAAGAGCCCCAGGCAGGAAACAGTTAAACTGGCGCAGCCTGTGAGTCAAAGAGCCAGTGAAAAGGAAGACAAGGATCCTCCACTAGGAAGAGGCAAGCAAGATGGTAATCTTGACAAGCAGCCAAAAGATGGGCACTTGCTGCCTTCTGAAGTATAGGAAGCTGGGACAGAAGGGACACCCAGTGACCCATCTAGGCTTCAGTTTCTTTCTTTCTTTCTTTTTTTTTTTTAATATTTTTTAATGTTTATTGGTTTTTGAGACAGAGAGAGACAGAGCATGAGCAGGGGATGGGCAGAGAGAGAGAGGGAGACACAGAATCCGAAGCAGGCTCCAGGCTCTGAGCTGTCAGCACAGAGCCTGACACGGGACTCGAACTCATGGACCGTGAGATCATAACTTGAGCCCAAGCTGGACGCTAACCAACTGAGCCACTCAGGTGCCCCTAGGCTTCAGTTTCTTTATCTGTTTCCTTCTCTCCCTGCCTAATAAGAATGTGGAAAAGATCAATTTTGATCTTGTATGTAAAGTCAAATTACTATTATTATTATTATTATATTATTATTATTAAAGTCCTTGAAACAATTGAAAAATATATGGAAAGATAACCTAAATAAAAAAGGACTAGAAAAAAACATCAATATGGTAAGAATATTTTTTTGTTGCTACAGAACAAAATAGGACATAGCATTTTGATATGTTACTTTCTTTAAATTTAGTCTGCTCTTGTTAGTTTCTAACAAAGTATTTAATTAGCATCTCTGATTGTCAAATATATGCTATAGTTATAATTTGTAAACAAGTTATTGTTACTGTGGCATGTTCTGGTAAAGTCACAAATCAAAATTTATATAACTAGGAAAAAATCCCAACATGAAATAATTGGTTTGTTTTTTTTAACATACCAGGTCTCAAATTATCTACCTACTTTGACAGCTTTAGTGTCTTGATTAAATATTTTATGATGATTCTACTTAAGATAAAATGTAAATGCTAATTTATACTGACATCCCTTTATGTAAAAGGCTCCCAGGCTGATTTACTACCAGGTTGAAGCATGTCAGTGAATACAGCCATGTCTAAAGTAAAAACACTTTGCAATTTTCTTCCACACTCCTAGTTAAGCAAGTTCTAAACAATTTATGTGAAAAACAGGGTATTTAATTTTACAAGATTCTAGTTTATCTTCCTATGATATCTCCTTTAGTTTCCTTCTTCAATTCAATTTAGTACCTGCTATGTTATGTACTAAGCAATGAATTTAGAACATTATGCTCGATTATAATTCATTTTAATACCTGCACACTTGAGGAAACTTAATGTCAAAGATTCAGACTTAGTTCTCAGACTTGGATTCTTACCTTCTACTTAGCAGAAAAGTAGTTAATCAGTTGCCAAGTTAACAGTATGTTTTTCCAGTTTTCTAATTGCCTCTCATCATCCTAATTTTGCCTTTTGGCAAATATATTATGTTACATCATTATGAAAGGACTTTGAGGAAAGTGTGTATGTGTGTGTGTACTCATGCTACATAGTATGTATATACTACATATTAAATAATATACAATCATATTTTTTGTTAGGATAAGAGAGGGTTAAGGGACTACTTCTAATGCTTTATTTACAATTACATAGGACTATTTATCAATACAACTAATAAAGCATTATAATTATAATCCAATCTACGAATACAGAAAATCTGGGTAGTGATAGATGAGTATTATTCCTAAGGTTTAAAATTATTTTCTTATCAGTAAATGGATTTCAGGGGTTATTGCAGAAGAAATAAATGACATGGATTTTATATTGGTAACAGTTTGTGTTACAGGAGTATTAGAGATATTGTAAAATAGAGAAAATGAAAGCAAGAGGATGCTAGAAATAGGACAAAGAAGAAGCAGGCACACCTGAGGAAGCGAGTGCACATGGTTCACTGTAGGGCCTTAGGGACAGTTCATGATAGAGGAGGTGGCAGCCTCAGTGGTATAACGGGAAAGAAAGATGTCTTTGGCGACAGCATTTTGGTGGGAGGGAAGAGGAGAAAATAGGGAGAAGAGTAAGGACAGAGAGAGACCAGATGCCGACAGTATTGAGCCAGACACCAAAATATGTCATGGACTAAAATCTTAGCAATAAAGGCCTAGTAAAATGGGAAAATGATAACACAAATAAAACCAATATAACTTATTTTCGACAATTCAATGTACTTACATTTTATTTCATATAGAAAGTATTTGAGAAGAATTATTCAAACAGAGGAGGAGAGATTTACAATAAGATTCATAAAAGGGGTCACCTGGGTGGCTCGGTTGAACATCTGACTTTGACTCAGGTCATGATCTCACAGTTTGTGGGTTCGAGCCCCGCATCGGGCTCTGTGCTGACAGCTCAGAGCCTAGAGCCTGCTTCAGTTTCTGTGTCTCCCTCTCTTTATGCTCCTCTCTTGCTTGCTCTCTCTCTCTCGCTCTCAAAATAATAAACATTAGAAAAATTTTAAAAAAGACTCATAATATAGTACTAAAAGTGGGAGAGGGAAGCCTACAGTAAGAGTCCCCTGGGTGGTTATGTTTGAGCATAAAACCTGGAGTTTTCTCCTAGCCATGGTGAAGATTGAAACTTAATTATATTTAATGAGTGTTTTATAATTTATAATCTAACATAATTACCTACAAATATTTGGGGGATAAAATTTTCCTGGGAGAGGCCTGTCTCCTATGTGACAATAGGGAGAATAAGATATCAAAAACAACATCACTATTGGTTTCACAATGAATAGATAAATTAAATTTTTGTGGTTAGTTTTGAAAGTAACCCATGATAAAAATCCATGGCCAACAACCGAGAGACAGTTCTACAAAAGCAATGACAAGTATGTTACTGTCCGGAAACGTAGCCTTCGTATGATCTAACTTGATCCAAGAACATTGGTTGATATTTAGCAAGTGTTTGTGCTGGCTTTGGGGACACATTTGTGAACAAAATAGCCGTAGTCGCAGGTTTCATGGAGCTTACGTTTTATAAAGGAGTCAGAAAATAAAGTAAAAAAGATGTAAAAATGAAATAGTTACAAATTGAGATAGCAGTGTTAATTTTCTTCTTAGCACCTACCAAGAGTTAGAGGGGTGGAGGATGTCCTCTAGTCTCAGGGAAGGCCTTTTTAAGGAAAAGACATTAGGAGAATTTGGAGTATATACAGTCGTGAATAGGTGCATAACCCAAGACCATCTGTCTTAACCACGTCTCTACAAGAGCTTCAACACGCACCATTTAAGCACATGCTGTTTAAGACTGTGTACTCTAGGCAGTTGACCTGGATTACAGGCATTCTGTATGCCTAATTAGGGAAATTTCATCAATTTTAGAAAACAAGCTGGTGAGACAGTGTTCTATTCTAAAACTTAATAAGGTTAATATTTTAGCTCAAGTAAAAGTGCTGTAGACTGAATTGTGTCCCCACGAAATTCATATCTTGAAGCTCTAACTCCCAATGTGATGGTATCTGGAGATGTGACTCTTGGTGAGTAATCAAGTTTAGATGAGGTCATGAGGGTGTGTGGCCCCTTGATGGGATTAGTGCCCTTATAACAAGAGCCGTGAGAGAGCTTCCTCTAATCCCGCCCCCTGTGAAATGGTGGGAAGCCAGACATCTGCAAGACAGAAATAGGGCCCTCACCAGAGAATTCAGGAAACTAAATCAGGCAGCCTGGACTTGCTAGCCTCCAGAACTGTGAGAAAGAAATTTCTGCTGCTTAGCCACCCAATCATGGTAGTTTGTTATAGCAGTCTGAGCCAACTAATACAGAGATGAGGCAGAAGAAACCGTAGGATTTGGAGAGGAAAGTCATAAGATATGAAAGAAATACAGATGCTAGATGCTTATTTTAAATCCTAATTGTGCCGACAAAAGTGTAGTGAGTTCCAGTCTTTCTTTGATACTCAGAGGCGTCTCCTGGATCTCAGACGTAATTATTGCTGCTCCGCGTGGACAGTCTGGTTCTTACAAGCCCCTACGTTTCACTCAAAGGGTCTTGCCTACCAGGATTAGGGGATTAAGTCAATTCAACTGCATATGAGTAACTAATAATTCTCATTAGTTCAATAATGCAACACTTTCGTATTTTTAAAAAATTGGTTCCATTGCATTAAAAGAATTGCATAAAAAATGAACTCTTCAACCTCCTTTTCCAGAGCCTACCAATGGTAAAGAGTTCCTTGTATATAATTCAAGATATACTTAATGTACATATAAGTATTGATATTTGTATTACACGCATACACCCTTTTTTTTTTTAACGTTTATTTTTTTTTTTGAGAGACGTAGAGATAGAGTATGAGCAAGGGAAGGGCAGAGAGAGAGCGAGACACAGAATCTGAAGCAGGCTCCAGGCTCCGAGCCTTCAGCACAGAGCCTGACGCGGGGCTTGAACCCACAGACCGTGAGATCATGACCTGAGCTGAAGTCGGCCGCTCAACCAACTGAGCCACCCAGGCACCTGACGCATACACTCTTAAATCCAAATGGCAGGATTGTAGAAATAATATGCCACCTTTTTAGTTAGCAATATATCTTGGACATCATACAGTACATTTTGTGTATCTTAATATAATCTGTTCCTAATTAACATTTCTGTTTTCCCAATCTTTACTATTACTAATGGTGCCAAAATGAACATCCTGTATAAATACTTTTATGCATATGTGTGAGTACATCTGGAGGATAAGTTTTTTCATTTATTTCTCAACTATATTACAAATTTTAACAACCGTAATAATGACGTGTATTAGACTTACCATTTAAGCAAATACCAAATTGCCTTCCCAAAGAGGAAATACCAGTTTATACTCCCACCAATTATAAGCAAAAATGCCTGTGTGTCAAACTATGCTGTAAATTCTTATAACAACCTCAGGGGGAGGTATGATTATTATTTCCAATTTAAAACTGAGTTAACTAAGCCACAGGTCTGTTGAGCAGCTTGACAAAAGCCACACAGAAGTGACTAAATGGAAAGCTGGGTTCAACACTATACCTGTTGGGAGCCGTTTCGGGCTCGCAGGTTGAGACCCCTCTCTGTGTGGAAAAGGCTGAAGCAAAGCTCCCGCCAGCCAAACTGGCACCTAATCTTACTTCCTTCTAGATAATCTTTCAGGCCTGGATTTCTTGGACTGCTTTCGTTGGCCTAAAGGACATAATGCTCTTTGGGTTTATGGCACATGGAAAAGGGGACCTGGAGTGCGATGTCTTGATGGATAAAATCTGAATGAGAGTAACCTGGTCAGAAGTAACCTCAGGGTTGTCTCTTGGGGATAGGTACACAAATTGATCATATAGAATAGCAGTTATGAGTTGGCTAGAAATTAGCAGACGTTAGGCCCCAAGACTCCTTGAGCCAAACTAGATTCTCCCTGCAGGTATAGCATTGTGTTAATCATCCCTTCAGCCCCACCATAAAACCTCAAGGCACATCTCTGAAGCTTCTCTCAGTATTTGGTTAACAGTCTGATAGGAGAGATTGTAAAGAGACTTGGGACCTTCTCCGGAGGTTGGCTTTGCCCAGAAGTTGGGAGCACTGTTTACAGATAAGGTACAAACAATAGCCAAATAAAAGTAGCTACACATATCTTCACTGATCAACAACAAACATTGAGTACCTTCCTGAGGTTAACGTTTCACGAATCCTTTTGCTATTCCCATCCCCACGCTCCTTTATAATATAAAGGCAATAACAAAATACTTTTACAGAAACTGCTGTTTGTATAAAGAACAGATAAACATGAGCCCTTATGATATAGGCTCACTCACTCATAAAGGAAAAGAACTTAGAGATCATGTCTCTACCTCCTCCATCATGATTAAAGATTATGGATAGAATGTCTCCTAATCTAGCTATAGATGATTAACATAGGTCTTAAGGCAACAATGTATGTGCCCTCTGTTTACCAAGAGCTATGACAATCCTGCTCTCTTCCTAAAATCTTTATCTTGTTATTTCCTCTGCTCTGCCTAAAAAACAATGTGTAACTTTGGAACAAAGTCATAAAAACAGTTACTGCCTAATCTAAGTCGGAGGGATTCGCAAATATGTCAACCTAAGAAAAATTGTAAATGATGCCTTGTCACTCGCTACCTTTAAAAATAAAGACACTGAGACTAGCAGGTCAGAGATGCCAGAATTTCCAGGGCTGCCTGCTTGGTCATCAGATTCCACCTCACTCGTGGCTCTCTCACCTCATTTCGCCTAACCGTTCGTCCTTCGTGGACGCCTAGATTCGCCGGAACAAGGACCGACCCCGGCATATACCCTCTTACCCGTTATGCTATATGGCCTCCTGAGTTTCAGTACTAGCTCTCCCACTCCCAAGCTGATAGCCTTGGCCAAGTTATTTACCTCCCATCTATAATTTCCTTATATGTAAAAAGATAAGCTGTATCTCGAAGCATTAGTGTGAGGGTAAAGTGAGATAGCAGAAGGAAAATCCCATGCAGAAAGCACTAAACAAATAAATGCTTTGCCTCTCTGTTGAGATAATATATGAATCACAGGGATGAATAAACCATTGCCATGGTTGATCCTTTTCAATGACACGGAAATTAAAGAAGCAACTATGATCCTTTTTAAATGCTATGGCAGTAAAGCCAAGAGACATGAGAATTTGTGGTGTAATTCCCCTCCCCATCTTTCTTATACAGTCTTTAATTCTGATTGGTTTAGTCTTGCTCAAGCTTCCTCAGTGTTTGTATAGATTTTGAGCCCTTAGAAACCAGTCTAAGAAGTAAGAATTATTTGAACCTGCTGGAAGTGGTTTCCCCACTTATTCAGGAGATTGCTCAAAGTTCTCTTTACTGTCATCATCAGTCTTTGGCTAATAAGTTGAGAGCAAGCACCAACCTAGGAAGAATTAAAGGGAATATATTAATGTTCAGCTGTAGAGTATGTTGTCACTGAGAATATACAATGACAGAGTGAAAACTTTGTACTGCTAAATGAGACTGTGCATTAAAATATTTTCATATACTGTGGTTTCCTTTAATATGATAAAGTAGTTGAGTCAGTACTTATTGAAAAGTTCTGTTCTTGGGAGTGAGTCTTGGGAATAAGTGATTCAAAGAGAGGTCCTTACCTGCTTCCCACACACGTGAGAAGCTGGCGACCCACTGCTGTTGTGCACAGGGGCCAAGAGGGTAGCAGAGCTGGAGCTGGGGCTATAGTGACTCAACCGTAGTCACTCCTTCTGACTGATTCCTTAATATCCAACCTATTCTCTTGTTTCTCCTCTGGGGGCTTGGCTGAGATAAAAATTGGTAAAGTTATGTTGCTAGAAACTGCTCTTTATTCCAATATAGCCTTGAATGGACCTTCTCTTTAGGTTCTACAGTCCAGAGCCTGCAGCCGAGGGATGATTCATATTCTTCTTTCCTCCAAATGTGTTCCCTTCACAGTGTGGAGGCTATCTATATATAACCTTGCACTGTGGCCTGTCTCCTCACCTCTGAGTGAGGAGTAGAGCTCAGGAAAATAGGCTCAAAATGGGAAGCAGGACATTTAGACATGGCTGAGTTGACATAATGGTTTTGATGTGACTCAGAAAACTCACAACCACATAAAAATGTCAAAATAAAAAAATCACTGTTTTTTACAACCAGGTTATAAGACAATAAACACCCTGACAATTACACTAACTCTGTGCTTCACTTCACCTTTCACTCTTACCTGATCCATTACCTTAGATCTGTGAGCCCTGATGCTGTGCTTATCTCTGTCCCATCCACGCTGTTTCCTGCCCGACTCCCTCGACTCCATAGTGCTAACCAGCAATGGCGTGAGACTTAGCTACCTATCCTTTTATTTTTTCCACAAACATTTACTAAGAGCCAGGCACGATTCAAACCACTGGAGTGAATGTGCTTTTTCTTCTTTCTTTCTTCCTTTTCTTTTTTTCTGCAGAGTCATAATTATTTTACATGGAAAATTTAATCTTCTGTCTTTTTTAACTGAGTAAAATAGGTCTCATTTCAAAGTAGACAAGTCACAATGTCGTAGAGCACCAGAAAGTGCTTCTGCTAATAGAAAGGATTTCCATATGATGTAATTTAGGAAAGAAATAACTGCAATTTGGCAAAAAATATTTTAAACAATCCAACAGACAAAAGGTTCTGTTCATCCCATTTAGTACTACTATTATTGCACATTTATAAAAATGTTTCAGAGACTTATACAAAGAACATATACCTCCAACTGTCCTCCAAATTTGATAAATCTGGATATTTTACCATCACCTGTTTCAGCTTAAGAAAAATACAATGTACCTCTTTATTTTAAAATTGTATCTACTCTGGTCAAAATAGAAGAGTTAGCTCCTGCTTTAATGTACCCCCTGGATCCAATACATAGCAAAAGTATATAAAGATATAAAAGGAAAAACCTAAAACACAGGTTCAAAACCTGTTAAGCATTGCTATGTACAGAAATAGAAGAGAAACACAGTGCGGGGTAAATCCAAGGTCACAGGCACGCTGAGCTCTAGTCCTGAAGTAGGCAGTGGCAGCTGGCAATTCAGGGAAGGAAAGCTGAAGGTGTTCCATGGAAATCTGAAGACCGGAGCCAGGTTTAAAAACAAGAGCAAGGTGAGGCTCCTTCTGGTGAATGGAGGTTGGAAATGTGCAGCCCCCCATTACCTGGGGTGATGACTATAGACTGCTTCAGAAGCAGGAGGACCTAACACTCCATGTACCTGAGGAACTGGGCCAAACGCCCATGGCCTGAGACCTGATGTCCTGTCCCTACTGAGACCACAGCAGGTGTTCTGCAGTTCTCTACAGTATCTGGGTTAAAGCTGAGGTACAGGAAGTTGAGAGAACAAAGCTGCAAAACCATTGGACAGAGAAGTGTGAGAGAAAAGAAGAAAGGGGGGTGGATATCTCATTCAAAATGAGGCTGCAAAACAAAATTTCAAAACAAATGGAGCATCCTAATGCTGTGAGTGTGACCAAGCGAAAAATCAACAATTGTAACAAAATTTCATTCCAGGTGAAATTTTATGAAACTATCTAGGCAAAGCTTTAGAATACACATGCTTTGAATGCTTAAGGATTAAAATGAAAATCATATATATAAATATTACATAAAAATTATATAAAAACAGTAAAAAACAGAAATGAAACAAGTCAGCTAAATTAAAAGTAGAAGGACTAGACATATTAGAAATCAAAAAATCTATTGGTTGAAATAAAAATTCTAAAGATTTGGTAAACTTTGGAACAGAGACAATAGAAGGGAAAATAATAAATTGGAAAGTATTACTGAGGATTCACCTAGATCACAGCATAAGGAATAAAATCTGAAAAATTTCTTAAATGATGTGATTATCAGTGGCATTTCTTTTAACTCTCAAATATGCCCTCATGCAGACAAAAACACTTAATTTTATATAGGATAGACTAAAAGGCAAATAAGACTTCCAAAAGGAAAGAATAGAATCACAAAAAAGTAATAAAGAGAAAAAATTAAGAATTTTTGAAAATTGAATAAAGACATGCATCCTCAGACTGAAAGTGAACTCTAAGAACCAAGAAGGATTATTGAAAACCTAGTCACACTTAGACTAATCATAGTTAAATCAGGAAAAGTCAAGAAGTAAGACATGTGTAGCAGGTACCAGGAGAAAGACAGATTACCAACAAAAGTGGTTATTAAACATTAAACCAAGCAGATTTCTCACCAGCAAAAATAGATGCCATTAAACAATAGAGAAATAATTTCCGTGTAATAAGGGGAACATTCAGTTTAGAATACTATACTCAGATAACTTGGCAACAACAAAAACAAGGTGCTGGGAAATAGATACTCAACCTATACTCAATGTGTATTTAGATTCCTGGGTTTGAGAAGAGGATAAAAATACTAGGTAACTTTAGATAGTTTTAGAAATAAATCATAATTTACCTAACTTTTAAGAGTGCAAAAAGTTTATTGATATGGTTTCGGGATCTACATTGTATTACTCTTTTTCTTTTTTTAAAAAAATAGCAGGTTTATTTATCATACAATTTATTTTTTTTTTTAAGTTTCAAATTTTTAAATTGTAGTTAAATAACATGTAGTGTAATAATACTTTCAAGAGTAGAATTTAGTGATTTATTATTTGTATATATGTATCACCCAGTGCTCATCACAAGTGGCCTCCTCCATATCCATCACCCATTTAGCCCATCCCCCACTACCACCCCTCTAGCAACACTCAACTTGTTTTCTATAGTTAAAGATCTCTCTTATGGCTTGTCACCCTCTTTTTTTCTCTGACATTCATCTGTTTCTTACATTCTACATATGAGTGAAATTGTATGGTATCTGTCTTTCTCCGGCTGACTTATTTCACTTAGCATAATACACTCTGGCTCCATCCATGTCATTACAAATGGCAAGATTTCATTCTTTTTGATGGCTGAGTAATAATCCATTGTGTATATATATACACACAACTTCTTTATCCATTCATTAGTTAATGGACATTTGGACTCTTTCCATAATTTGGCTACTGTTGTTAATGCTGCTATAAACATCGGGGAGCATGTGCCCTTTTGAAACAGTATTTTTGTATTCTTTGGGTAAGTACTTAATAGTACAATTGCTGGGTCACAGGGTAGTTCTATTTTTAACTTTTTGAGGAGCCTCCCTACTATTTTCCAGGGTGGCTGCTTCAGTTTGCATTCCCACCAACAGTGTAAGAGAATTCCCCTTTCTCTATGTCCTCACCGATAGCTATTGTCTCCTGCCTTGTTTATTCTAGCCATTCTGACAAGTGTGAGGTGGTATCTCATTGTGATTTTGATTTCTATTTTCCTCATGATGAGTGATGTTGAGCATCTTTTCATGTGTCTATTAGCATCCAGATGTCTTCTTTGGAAAAGTGTCTATTCATGTCTTCTGCCCGTTTCTTCACTGCATTTTTTGTGGGTGTTTTCAATGTTGAGTTTGATAAATTCTTTATAGATTTTGAATACTAACCCTTCATCAGACATCACTTGCAAATATGTTCTCCCATTCCGAATGTTGCCTTTTAGTTTTGTTGATTGGTTTCTTAGCTGTGCAGAAGCTTTTTATCTTGATGAAGTCCCAATAGTTCACTTTTGCTATTTCCCTTTCCTCAGGAGAAGTATCTAATAAGAAGTCATTGTGGCCGAGATCAAAGAGGTTGCTGCCTGTGTTCTCCTCTGGGATTTTGGTGGTTTCCTAGCTCACATTTAAGTCTTTCATCCATTTTGAATATATTTTTTGTGTATGGTGTAAGAAAGTGGTCCAGTTTGATTCTTCTGCATGTTGCTGTCCAGTTCTCCCAGCACCATTTGTTGAAGAGAGGTTTTTTTCCATTGGATATTCTTTCCTGCTTTGTTGAAGATGAGTTGGCCATACATTTGTAGGTCCATTTTTGGGTTTTCTATTCTGTCCATTGATCTGTGTGTTTTTATGTCAGTACCGTATTGTCTTGGTAACTACAGTTTTTTAATATAGCTTGAAATCTGGAACTATAATGCCTCTAGTTTTGTTTTTCTTTTTCAGGATTGCTTTAGCTATTTGGGATCTTTTGTAGTTCCATACAAATTTTAGGGTTGTTTTAGCTCTGTGAAAAATGCAGGTGGTATTTTGACAGGGATTGCATTAAATGTGTAGATTGCTTTGGGTAGTATAGACATTTTAACAATGTTCTTCCAATCCATGAGCATGGAATGTTTTGCCATTTCTTTGTTTCCTCTTCAGTTTTTCTCATAAGTGTTTTATAGTTTTCACAGTACAGATCTTTTACCCTAGGTATCTAATTGTTTTTGGTGCAATTGTAAATGGATCAATTCTTTGATTCATCTTTCTTTTGCTTCATTATCGATGTATCGAAATGCAAAAGATTTTGCATTTTGACTTTGTACCCTATGACTTTGCTGAATTTGCATCAATTCAAGCAATTCTTTGGTGGAGTCTTTTGGGTTTTCCATCTAGAGTATCATGTCATCTGCAAATGGTGAAAGTTTGTCTTCTTCTTGGTCAGTTTGGATGCTTTTTATTTCATTTTATTGTCTGATTGCTGAGGCTACCACTTCCAGTACTATGTTAAATAATAAAATGACACTGGACATTCCTGTCTTGTTCCTGACCATAGAGGAAAAGCTCTCAGTTTTTCCCCACTGATGATGATATTAGCTATGGGTCTTTTGTATGTGATGTTGAGGTATGTTCCTTCTATTCCTACTTTGTTGAGGGTTTTTATCAAGAATGGGTGCTGTACTTTCTCATCTTTTGGGAGGAATGGGCCTTTCTGCATCTGTTGGGAGGATCATATGGTTTTTATCCTTTTTTTAATGTTTTTATTTATTTTTGAGAGAGAGAGAGAGAGACAGAGTGTGAGTGGGGGAGGGGCAGAGAGAGAGAGAGAGAGAGAGACAGAGAGAGAGAAAGAGAGAGGCACAAAATCTGAAACAGGCTCCCAGCTCTGAGCTGTCAGTACAGAGCCCAACATGGGGCTCAAACTCCTGAACCTCCAGATCATGACCTGTGCCGAAGTCAGATGCCCAACCAACTGAGCCACCCAGGCGCCCCTCCTTTCTTTTATTAATGCAGAGTATCACGTTGATTGATTTGCAAATATTGAACTACCCTTGCAGCCAAGGAATAAATCCCACTTGATCATGATGAATGATTCTTTTAATATACTGTTGGAAGAAATTTGCTAGTATTTTGTTGAGAATTTTTACATCCATGTTCACAAGGCATATTGGCCTGTAATTCTCTTTTTTAGTAGAGTCTTTGTCTGGTTTTGGAATCAAGGTTATGCTGGCCTCATAGAATGAGTTTGGAACCTTTCCTTCCATTTCTGTTTTTTGGAACAGTTTGAGAAGAATAGGTGTTAACTCTTCTTTAAATGTTTGGTAGAATCCCCCTGGGAAGCCATCTGGCCCCGGACTTTTGTTTTTCGGAAGATTTTTGATTACTAATTCAATTTCTTTACTGGTTATGAGTCTGTTCAAGTTTTCTATCCAGCCTTTCTGGATAAAGTATTCTTGGCTGCATATTTTTCCCATTCAGCATGTTGTATATATCATGCCACTCCCTTCTGGCCTTCCAAGTTTCTGTGGATAGGTCTGCTACTGACATTATTTGTCTTCCCTTGTAAATTAGGGATTCCTTTTCCCTTGCTGCTTTCAGGATTTTTTCCTTATCTCTGTGTTTTGCAAATTTTACTACAATGTGTCTTTTTTCTTAAGTGTTTTTTTCTTAATGTTTATTATTTTGAAAGAGAGAGAGAGAGACAGAGTGTGAGCAGGGAAGGGGCAGAGAGGAGGAGACCCAGAATCTGAAGCAGGCTCCAGGCTCTGAGCTGTCAGCACAGAGCCTGACGTGGGGCTTGAACCCATGGACTGCAGACCACGAGATCACAACCTGAGCTGAAGTCGGATGCTTAATGGACTGAGCCACCCAGGCGCCCCTACTATAATATGTCTTAATGTTGTCCTGCTTTTGTTGATTTCAATAGGAGTTATATGTGCCCCCTGGATTTGAATGTCTGTTTCCTTCCCCATATTAGGGAAGTTTTCAGCTCTAATTTGCTCAAATAAATCTTCTTCCCCCTCTTCCCTCTTTGCTTCTTCTGGGACTCCTATGACATAAATGTTATTATTCTTTATGGAGTTACTCAGTTCTTTAAGTCTACATTTATGATCCAATATTTTTCTTTCCCTCTTCCTTTCAGCTTCAATATTTTCCCTAATTTAATCTTCTGTATCATGCGTTCATTCCTCTGTTTCTTCCATCCTTGTGGTCATTACATCCAGTTGGTTTCGCATCTCGGTTATAGCATTTTTTATTTTGGCTTAATTAGTCTTTAGGTCTTTTATCTCTGTAGTAAGGGATTCCCTGGGGTCTACTGTGCTTTCCTCAAGCCCAGCTAGTATCCTTATGATTATCGTTTTAAATTCTGGATCAGGGATATTATTTATATCTGTTTCGATTAGATCCCTGGCCATGACATTTCATTGTTCTTTCTTTTGGGATGAATTCCTTCATCTTGGCATTTTGTCTAGCTCTCTATCTTCTTCTCTGTGTTACGAAAGCCTGTTATATTTCCTGCTTCTAAAAGTAATGGCTTTATGAAGAAGAAGTCATATATGTCCAGGTCCTGGCACTTCAGGAAGTGTTTCTGGTGTATGCCGTGTGTGCTCTGATTCTGTGTTTTGACTGCTCTTTCCCTCAAGTCTGTCTTCGGTAGAGGACTTGGCTGTGAGGGGAGTGTTTGGATCTTGTCCAGTGTGTGGCAAGTTTTAACGAGGTGTGCTCTGGTCTGCTTCTTAAAAGAGCACGGACCCTATTTCCACTAGAGCAGAAGCTTTGCAGCACTCTGTGGTCAGTAGACTTGGTGTGTGCAGGGGCATTCGTGCAGGTCTTCTGGGGAAGGGCCCGCTGCTCTGGTTCTCAGGCATACTTGCCCATGTAAAGAAGCACTTGCAGAGCACAGGGGGGTGGGGCTTAGTGTAGGTGACTTCAGCCTTCACTATGGGCACTGTGATGCTCACTGAAGTCTATCAGTGCTGGCGGGTGGGGGAGAAAAATGGTGTCAGCCAGCTCTCTCAGTTCAGAGAGGGAAATTTACACTTCCACTGTTCAGGAAGCCCTCACAGAAGGGCAAACAATCTCCCTTCCCTTGTGTGTTCCAGGCATCCCTCAGTTCCCTGCCTTCACCTTGTCTGTGCCTGGGCCATCTGCCCACCCAGCAGCACAGTGCACCTGTGTTTTATGTCAGGCACACAAGCTGAATTTCAAAACTCTGAACTTTAGGGACCTGGCATGACACAGACCCACACTGACTCTCTGAGGAGGGTCTTGCTGTGCTAGGGCTGGTACCAGTTTGTCTAGAAGGGCAATCACACCAACATGCAGGAGCTTGGAGTTTATAGTAAAGTGCAGCAAAAAGCTAGTGTCCAGGTTAGCTGCCCTCAGCAGATGTCTCTGCCCCCATGCTAAGGAACTAGGTAGCACAATAGCGCTTGCTGGCTCTTTTGTCCACTGAGATACAGTGCCATCTCCCCCAGATGCACTCCAAGAAAGGAGAATCTTCTCTCCCAGTGAATCCCAAGAGATCCTCAGATTACACCTTCTGCTTTAGGGCCTCTGCCTTCTCTCCACAGGAGCACCACTAGGCTCCACACTGGCCACGGCTCAGACTTCTAAAACTTCAGTCTTTGAGCCCCACTGGTTGTAAAAACTCATAATAATCAGCCCCTCTCATTTTTCCTGTCAATAGTTTTGGAGAAGTGTTTTTCTTTTGTGATCCCCTGTGCATTATTTGGTCTCTCTGCCCTCTGTCCGTAATCAAGGCTCCCTCCTCTTCACAGCACCCATGAGTCTTTTCTCCCCCAAATCACATCTCCACACCTTCTACCTTCCACGATGTGGTCTTTTCTCTCCCTCTAGTTATACAGTTTGGTCTCTCAGTCCTCACATCAATTTCTTGGATATTCAGAATGACTTGATATTTATCTTTGTTTGAGGGATGAGGCAAGAAGAGGGTCCCCCTACTATTCCACCATCTTAACTCCCTCCTCTACTCTTTTTATTTTGAGGTATACTTGGCATATAATATTAGTTTCAGGTGTACAATATAATGATTCAATATTTGTATACATAATAGCTAATCACCACAGTAAATCTCATTAACATCCTTTATCATACATGGTTATAATTTTTTAATTTTTTGTCTTATAATGAAGATTTTAAGATTTTCTCTCTTAGTCATTTTCAAATATGCAATACAGTATTATTCTAGTCACCATTCTGTACATTATATCCTCGTGACTCATTCATTTTGTGTCTGGAAGTTTGTATCTTTTGGCCCCCATCACCCATTTTAATTCCTGGGCCCAGCAACAACCAATCTATTCTTTGTATTTGTGAGCTTGGTCATTGTTAGTTTATTTGGTTGGTTGGTTTTTATTTTTTTTTTAATTTTATTTATTTATTGATTTATTTAGAGGAGGAGGGGCAGAGAGAGAGGGAGAGAGAGAATCTTAAGGAGGCTCCATGCTGGGCATGATCTCACAATCATGGGATATGAGCCCCAACATGGGGCTTGATCTCAACAGTGAGATCATGACCTGAGCTGAAATCAAGAGTCAGACACTCAACCAACTGAGACACCCAAGTGTCCCACAGTTGGTTTGTTTGTAGATTCCACATATAAGTGAAACCATATGTTATTCTTTCTGTCTGACTTTTTTCACTTGGCATTAATGCTCTCAGGTACATCCATGATGTCACAAGTGGTAAGATTTCATTATTTTATATGGCTGAATGGTATTCCGTTGTATACATATACTACATCTTGTTTATCCATTCATCCTTCAGAGGACATATGGGTTTTTCCCATATCTTGACTATTATAAATACTACTGCAGTGAACATGAGGGCACATATATCTTCTCAAATTAGTGTTTTTGTTTCCTTCAGGTAATACCTAGAAGTAGAATTACTGAAACATATGGTAGTTTTATTTTTAACTTTTGGAGGAAGCCCCATATTGTTGTTCACAATGGCTGTACCTATTTATATTCCCTTCAGTGGTGTATAAGAGTTCCCTTTTCTCCTTATCCTCACTAACATTTCTTAATTCTTGTCTTTTTAACAATTTTCAATGTTTGTTTATATTTGAGAGACGAGAGAGACAGACCAGAAGTGGAGGAGGGCAGAGAGAGAGGGAGACACAGAATCCAAAGCAGCTCTAGGCTCTGAGCTGTCAGCACAGAGCCGGTCACAGGGCTTGAACTCACAAACCACGAGATCATGACCTGAACCGAAATTGGACGCTTAACCTACTGGCCACTGGGGTGCCCATTTCTTGTCTTTTTGATACTAGCTTTTCTAACAGATGTGAAATAATATCTCATTGTGGTTTTGTTTGCATTTCCCTGATGCTTAGTGATATTGAGCATCTGTTCATGTGCCTGTTGGCCATCTACAAGTCTTTTTGGAAAAAATGTCTTTTCAAATTCTCTGCTCATTTTTAATTACATTATTTTATTGCTAGTCAGTTGTGTGAGTTCTTTAAATATTTTGGATATTTTGATTTGCACATATTTTCTCATATATATATATATGGCTTTCTCATATTTTCTCTCAATCAGTAGGTTAGCTTTTCATTTTGTTGACGATTTCCTTTGCTGTGCAGAAGCTTCTTAGTTTGTTGTAGTCCTCCTTGTTTATTTTTGCTTTTGTTGTCTTTGCTTTTGGAATCAAATCCAAAAACTCATTTCAAAGGGTAATGTCAAGGAGGTAATGCCTATATTATACTTTAATTATAATTAATTAATTTTATCTATACTTAATTTATATCTTGTATATTATGAATGTGAAAGTATTGGAAATTAACAAATAGTATCTAATTTATCTATATATAGAAATGTAAAGGACTAAGACCAGACACATCAGTTTTGAAGAATAACAAAATTAGAGGACTTTGCTCTAAGGGTATCATGATGTGTTGCAAAGCTACAGTAGTTAAGGCAGTTTGGTATTAGCACAAGATTAGACAAATAGACACCCGGCAGAGAATAAAACATGTGAGACCATTTGTTTTCTTATAAAAAATAATGAGGAAAAAAAATTTTTTAAATAATGATGTTGGGTGGTTATCCATATGGAAAAAATATTCTCGATACCTTACTTCACATAAGATACAAAACCCAATTCCGAGGCAAGTGGGATATATATGTCTATGTGAATGGTAATAATAAAACATCACATAGACTTTAAGCTTTCAGTTAGGGGGAGGCGAAGATACGGTTTTCTTCAGTGGGTTCATCTGACACCAGCTGCCTCCACCATGCTTCCTAAGTTTGACCCCAATGAGATCAAAGTCGTATACCAGAGGCGCACCCATAGGGAGCACCATCTGCTCTGGCCCTGTCTCCAAAGAAGGTTGGTGATTATATCTCCAAGACATCCAGTGATTGGAAGGGTCTGAGGATTACAGTGAAATTAACCATTTCAGAACAAACAGGCATGGGTTGAAATTGTACCTTCTGCTTCTGCCCTGATTATCAAAGCCCTCAAGGAACTGACAAGAGGCAGAAAGAAGTGGAAAAATGCTAAGCACAGTGGAAATGGGATTGTTGATAGATACGGTACCAACTTTTGATGGGATTGTCGATAGATATGGTACCAACCTTTAGCCAGAGAACTTTCTGGAACCATTAAAGAGATCCTGGAAATTGCCCAGCCTATGGGCTACAATGTGATAGTTGCCACCCTTGTAACACTATAGATGACATCAGTAGTGGTGCAGTGAAATGCCCAGCTAGTTAAAAACTACAAAGGAAAATATTTCAGTAAAGAATCATTTGATAACCAAAGCCAAAACCAAAACAAAAACCCATCACATAGAAAACAGAGAATATCTTCATGCCTTTAGGATAGGCAAAACTTTCTAAAGAAAAGTGTTGATAAATGAGACAAAATTAAGAACTTCTGGTTATCTAAAGACCCCAGCAAGAGAATAAAAGAGAAAACTACAAAATAAAGACTTTTTTCTGACAAAGATTATTATCCAAAATATGTAAATTGTAAAGCCATTAAAATGTGGACAAAAACTTGAACACTGAACAAGTAACTCATGAAAGAGAATAAATAAATAGATGATAAGCATATAAAGTATTTAACATCAGTTGTCATCAGGGAATTGAAAAATTATGTAACTATAACTACACACTCATGAGAATAGGTAAAATCTAGAGAAATTAGTAATACCACATATTGGTGAGGATATGGAGCAACAAGAGCTTTCTTGCACTACATGGAAATATAAATTGGTACAACCACTTCAGAAGACTGGTAGTAACTACTAAAGCTTAAAGCATGTGTAGCCTATAATCTAGCAATCCTAGATTCCATTCTTACATATATACCCAACTGAAAGACAGGAGCAAGAATATTTAAAATTGCATTAATTACAATTGCCAAACACTAGAAACAATCTAAATGGCCAGCAAGAGTAGAATGGATGATAAATTGTGGTGTTTTCATACAATGGTGTATGAATACACATTAAAAGCAAGTGAGTCACCACTACATCCAACAGCATAGATGGGTCTAACGACATAGCATTGAGCAGTAGGAGTCAGACATAAAGAGGTTATATTTTATTATTCCATATACATAAAGTTCAAAACAGACAAAGCTGATCTATGGTAAGGAAGACAGAGTAGTGGTTAAACTTAGGAAGGGAAGAAGAGAAAGTTGGGATGGGACATTATAGGAGTCTTGGGGTACTGGTAATGTTCTACTTCCTGATCTGGGTTATTACACAGGTATATTTGCTTTGTGAAAATTCATTGAGGTGTACTGTTATGCATATGCTCATTTCTGTATGTTGTTGTACATAAAATTTAAAAGGTAAACCCTAGGTAACCAGTTTATAAATAGAAACAATCTTAATATCTTCCAAACTAGATGAATCAAAAGGAGAACAAATAAGAGGATTTGGAGGAGGAAAAAGAAGAGAGAAGAAAGGAAGAAAAAAAATTAGAACCCTGTATCAATCCAACAAAAGATAGAGCAGAAAAAAAAATAAAATGAATGGTAAGCAGAAAATACAAAGGGAGGTGGTAGAAATAAACCCCAATGCATAAAATATCAAAGTGAATATAATAAATAAAACTCACCTATTTAAAGACAGTGATTATCAGATGGAGTAACAATGATATAAATTCAGCTATATGCTGGTTATAAAAGATATACCTAACACCAAACCAAAAAGAAAATTTGGCCCTTAAGTTTTAAAAAGCTAAGTAGATTTCATAGGAAGTTGAATTACAAAAAATAGAGAATAACTCCCAAAACAATAAAACAATTTGGCACCTAATAATAAAACATTGCATTAGACAGGGCAAACTGACAGGATCACAAAGTAAAATTGACAAATCCAGAACTGTAGTAGATGTCAAACACTTTAACAAAAACCATAAATCAAATAGAAAAAACTAGTAAAAGTATAGAATAATTGAACAAATAGGCTATAGCCAGTTTCAGCTCTCTCCCTATTCCTACCCATCTCCCAAAACACACACACGCCAAAATCCTCAGGCCACTGAGAAGTGAGAATAATTCAATAACCAGCTCTTAAACTGTATTTTGTGGGAAAAGACTGTTAGAGAATATGGAAAGGACTTAAGGAGAATTTTCCCAGACTATACCAGAGCAAAAACAGTCTACATAAAGGATTCATTGGAAGTATGACAAGATGAAAATATGACATAAGAACTATGCAAAGAGAACAAAAATTAAGAATGAAAGAAACTCTATAGCAATCAGAGTCTAAAAAAACACAGGAAAACTTCTCACCAGTGTTTCATACCATAGAAAAGCATATTAAGAACATGAATAAAATAAGAGCTTAAATGTAAAATGATAACAACACAGAATGAAATAAAAATGAAAATTGAAAATATAAGGACACAAACTGAAAGTAAAATAACACCATTACAAAACTAATAAACAAATTACATACAGAAAGAAATTGAATGGACAGTGCTGAAAAATAAATTACTTACACAGAGAAAAGGCTTGAGGTATGCACAGTAAAATCAAAGGAAGAAGATAAAACTATTAATGGAAATAGAGAGAAGATAATAGCTATGGAAAAGTGACAAAGATGACATTACACAAGGATAAGGATCCATGAGTTAAAGAATTCAATAAATGAATCAGAAAAACTATTTCAACCACAAATAGAAAAATAATCCTGAACTGCAGGAATAAGAGGCTCTGTGACTCAGAAGTTTGTACACTATTCCACGACAAATATATTCAACACCATCCATTCTAAATCATATTCCTGTTATTATTGAATTTAGAGGATAAGGAAAAAATTCTTTAGGGATCTAGAGACAAATAGTCATAATCTAGAACAAAAGAAAACTGGCCTTAATCTTCTCCAGAGCAACATTCCAGGTAGAGGACAATGGAGCACTGTCTACTAAACTCTAAAGGAAAAGAAATGTGATCCAAAAATGTTGCATCCAGTTAATATTCCATTCATCTATGAAGGCTACAAACAGATATTCTTGAATGTGAAAGGAAAAAAATAATAGCATGCATTCACTTTCTTGAGGGGCAAAAAAAATGGCTTGATGGAATCTAGCCAATCAAGGAATGAATAGAGACACCATGGCATATGGTGACTTCTGCCATTTTGAATACCAGAAGACAGTAATGTCACAGCATTACAACAAAGTGTGACTACGTTTTCTAAAATTGGCTAAGTTCTTCTTTAGTTTGAAAGGCAATAGACGCATAGTCTGCTCTAGCAAGAAAGAACCTATGGAATATAGCACTTACAAATATATTTTTTAATAAACTCTTTGAAATAAAATCCATACAAGAGGGGATCAAAATTTAGAACTTAGGAATGAAAAACTAGTAAAAAAAATGGTGATAGATATTAAATCCATTTAAACATAGAACTAAGAAAACAGAACTAAGGTTACAAAGCACAATACAAATGGCATAAGGCCTTAAAATGATTAACTTTAGTGTCTTAATATCAAGCAAAATTAAGCTACTTTTTATGAAAAACAGAATGCAGATTCTGATAGTGGTTCAAGACAAAAGAGAGTGTATGTTGATCGACTTTTTCTCCCAAGACTGAGTTAAAATGATAATATAAGTATAAGATCCGGAGGAACAAGAAAAGGAACAGTGATTGACAAAAGAGTTTAATAAGTTTATGGAGTCCAAAAAGCAGATAGAAGGGTGGAAGTGTAGAAGAGCTCCGGCCATGAAGAAGCCAGGTATGTTGGGTGGGATAGGGCTAATAAAAAATTATCAGGTGGGATCAGACCTAGGGCTGATAAAAAATTAAAAGAATTAATTATGTACAGGATGCCTGGATGGCTCAGTAGGTTAAGCGTCTGATTCTTGATTTTGGCTCAGGTCATGATCTCATGTCATGAGATTGAGTCCCATGTAGGGCTCCACGCTGACAGTACAGAGCCTGCCTGGGATTCTCTCTCTCCCTCTCTCTCTGCTCCTCCCTGCATGCACTCTCTCTGTACATAAATAAATAAACATTTAAAACTAAAGACTTTAAAAAAATATGTAAAGAAAAGGTAGTCACCCCATATCCGTCACCTACTCTTAGCAATCCCACTCTAAGAAAATAAAAACTAAACAGTTCTTTTCTAAAGAAATTTAATAGTTTGGAAAACCTAAAGTAGAAATGTTGATACTTTGAATAAAACCTATCTTCCGATTTGGGATTCTTCAATTTAAGGGTCAGATCACTACTCACTCATTTCTTAAGGAAGCCGCTTACACATAAATTCTAGTTCTCTTTTCCATTATTCTAAAGCAATGAATAGCTATGAATTATCTCACACTTGAAGGAAAATATTTAAGAAATAAGACTAAGATACACCTGGTAAAATACCCCCAGAGAAAGAAAGATAAATTAAGGAATGGAAAACAACTTTTAAATATTCTAATTATTATACTAATATATTAGAAGATATTACATGCATATAGCAAGAATAGGATCTATGAAGAATGAACAATGAAATTACAATAAAACTAGTATATGACTATTTAAAACAGAAATTTGGGAGAAGAAAAATATCAAAGAAATAATAGAAAGGAACTTACCACAGTTTAGGATGAACATAGGTTTTCAGATTGAGAGAAGCCAGGAAATATATAGCATGAGTGCAATAAACATCCATTTCTAAACATAATATTGAGAAATTTTACTATACCAAGGTCAGGGAGAAGATCCTAGAAGTTTTCAGAGAGAAAAAGTAACAATACAGACTGCTAGCATGCAGGCAGAATTGCCTTAAAAATTCTGATGAGGGGAGCCTGGGTGGCTCAGTTGGTTGAGCGGCCGACTTCGGCTCGGGTCAGGATCTCACAGTCTGTGAATTCGAGCCCCGCGTCGGGCTCTGTGCTGACATCTCGGAGCCTGGAGCCTGCTTCGGATTCTGTGTCTCCCTCTCTCTCTCTGCCCTTCTCATGCTCTGTCTCTCTGTTTCTCAAAAATAAATAAAAAAAAACGTTTAAAAAAATTCTGATGGAAGCTGATTTTGAACTTAAAAGCCTTTATAGCCAAATTATTAATCAAGTATGATGGTAGAATAAAAATGTTTTCAAATATCCAAGGATTCAGAAAATTTCTCTTCTATGCATCCTTCTTTACAAGATTCCTTAAGATGGGTCAGAAAAAACAAGAAACTAAGAATGAGCAAGGCATAGGATGTTGGAAACAATGAATATAACCTGGGACAGTAATGAAGTGAGGACCTAACATTACTAATGTGTGGCCAAACCATTCTCAATGTGAGGTCCAGGGCCCCTGGGTGGCTCAGTTGGTTAAGCGTCTGGCTTCAGCTCAGGTCATGATCTCACCATTCATGGGTTCAAGCCCCATGTCGGGCTCTGTGCTGACAGTGCAGAGCCTGGAGCCTGCTTTGGTTTCTGTGTCTCCCTCTCTCTCTGCCTCTCCCCTGCTCACACCCTGTCTCTCTCTCTCTCTCAAAAATAAATAAACATTAAAAAAAATTCAAAGCAAGGTCCAGAAATAAGTATGCAGTAAAAAAAGATAAAAGGTGTGTGCAGTGGGGTATACTCCATAGACTCAATAGTATCCTTGAAATGCAGAAGAAACCTAAGGTTTGACTAAAGAAAAAAAGAAAGACAATTAGAAATTTGCTTAAGAGGGACACTGTACATGAAAAGTACATGCTATCATCTAATCTCTGCTTGGTCCAGCAATGAACGATATTTGCATAGTTATGGTAATACAAAGCAATGCTTATTGATTTTTCAACTTTTAAAACCTAAACAAAGGCAAAGCATGGAAAACTGTGGTTATAGCTCAGAAGGCATTTTTTAGGTACTGTTAATGTGAAAGTAAAAGTGATGCTTGCAAGAGTAAGGGATTGAAGACTTCACTTTACAAGGTAAGGAGTCAAGACAGATCCTCTGTTACTACTGGACAAAAATAAAGAGAAAATGTATATTTTGAGGGGCACAAACGTGATCCAAAGAAGAATGAAGACTAGTGAAATAATTACAATGGCAGGAGGGAGAGGGGAGAGTTTAGGGAAGAGTAAGTGAGCTAAATCCTCATTTACCATGGCAGGAGGTCAATACAGTTTTTAACATAGATAACCCAAAAACTCATTACCAACCAATTCAGAAGTTTAAAATCTAAATGTGGAAAAATATCATATTAAATAGTACCTCTTTTTATAAAATAATTTTTTCTCTATTCACTTATCTAAAGTAATGTATAAAGAGATGTTTATAGTAACATTCTTCTAATATTTCCAAATGGTGGAATTTGAAGAGAGTTTTTACATTGTTCTTTGTACTTTTCTGTATTCCTTAAATAATTCATATCTCTATATCACTTTTATAACAATAATATCATTATTGCATTCTCTGAATGCTGGGAGGAGAATGAGAGTTATGAAGAGATAAAAGTGGAAGCAGGGAAGCCACTAAACTATTACAAAAACCCAAGTGATAAAATAGGGTGGGTGTGGGCTAGGATGCTCACAATAGAAATGAAGAAAAGTGACCTGATTCATGACACAGTTTGGAGGGAGGAAAAACAGGACTGATAAACTTGAATGGTGGTGGTATGCAGAAAAGGAGTCAGGCAAGATGCCGAAGTTCTTATTCAGGCTACTGGGATCAGGGAGGCCATAGACAGAAGAATGGATGTGTTATGTCCAAGGTAAGAGGGATAGAGGCAGAGTCTAGAGTTTGACTTTATATGTCCTAAGTTTGAATATCTGAGAAATATATAAGTAATTGTCATATAGTCAGTTCCTTACGCAAGTTGGCTTGGAAATAGGTCTGTACTGGTTATGTGAATCTAGGCTATGAAAGCATTAAGGAAAAACCCAAAATCTTAGGGTCATTAGCACTCACAAACTAGTTTCATTAATATCATGGATATTAATTGATTTTATTTTATTATTTTCATTTTTCAGTAGACTAAATTCTGTTTGATCCATTCACCTAAGTAAAAGAATACTAATGTTTCATCAGACACACATTGACTCATGGAATGTTGGAACTTAAAGAAATCTTAGATATTCTATATTCCCATCCTCATTACATAGGTTAAAAAACCTGAAGCTCAGTTTAGATAATTTTCCTATAACAAAAGAACTAGTTTGTGACAGAAGTAGAAATAAATATAAGTTTTCAGATTCTCAATCTTGTATGAAAGCTTACACACACACAAACACCCCCTTTATTAAAAAAATCAAAGAGAATCCTCAACAAAGTAAGGATAGATGGAACATACCTCAACATCATAAAGGCCATATAAGAAAGACCCACAGCAAATTTCATTCCCAATGGGGAAAAACTGAGAGCCTTTCCCTTATAGTCAGGTCCACTGTCACCATTACTATTTAACGTAGGCAATCAGCAATCAGACAACAAAAAGAAATAAAAGACATCCACATCAGCAAGGAAGAAGTCAAACTTTCACTATTGAAGACAACATGATACTCTATGTAGAAAACCTGAAAGACTCTACCAAAGAACTGCTAGAACCAATACATAAATTCAACAAAGTCATAGGATATAAAATCAATGTACAGAAATCTGTTACATTTTTGGGGCCCCTGTGTGGCTCAGCTGGTTAAGTGGCCGACTTCAGCTCAGGTCATGATCTCACAGTCTGTGAGTTCGAGCCCACGTCGGGCTCTGTGCTGAGAGCCTGGAGCCTGCTTCAGATTCTGTGTCTATCTCTGCCCTTCCCTTGCTCATGCTTTGTCTCTATGTCCCTCAAAAATAAAATAAAAATGCTAAAAAAAAAAAAAGAAATCTGTTACATTTCTAAGCACAAATAATGAAGCAATAGAAAGAGAAATCAAGGAATTGATCCCATTTACAATTGCTCCAAAACCAATTAGATACCTAGGAATAAACCCAACGAGGAAGTAAAAGATCTGTACTCTGAAAACCATAAAACACTTATGAAAAAAACTGAAGAGGACACAAAGAAAGCAATCCTGAAAAAGAAAAACAAAGTTAGAGGCATCTCAGTTCCAGCTTTCAAGCTATATTAAAAAGCTGTAGTTATCAAGGCAGTATGGTACTGACACAAAAACAGACACATAGATCAATGGAACAGAATGGAAAACCCAAAAATGGACTCATAAATGCATGGCCAACTCATCTTCAACGAAGCAGGAAAGAATATCCAATGGAAAAAAAAAATGATGCTGAGAGAACTGGACAGCAACATTGCAGAAGAAAGAAACTGGACCACATTTTACACCATATACAAAAAATAAATTCAAAACAGATGAAAAACCTAAATGTGAGACAGAAAACCATCAAAATCCTAGAAAAGAACACAGGCAACATCTTTGACCTTGGCCACAGCAACTTCTTAGTAGATACGTCTCTTGAGAAAAGGGAAACAAAAGCAAAAATGAACTATTGGGACTTCATCAAGATAAGAAGCTTTTGCACAGTGAAGGAAACAATCAACAAAACTAAAAGCCTACGGAATGGGAGAAGATATGTGCAAATGACATATCTGATGAAGGGTTAGTATCCAAAATGAAGAACTTATCAAACTCAACACCCAAAAAACCCACAAATAATACAGTGAAGAAATGGGCAGGAGACATTGATAAACACTTTTCCGAAGAAGACATCCAGATGCTAACAGATAAGTGAAAAGATCACTCGTCATCAGGAAAATACAAATCAAACCATGACGAGATTCCACACCTATCAGAATGGCTAAAATTAACAACACAAGAAACAAGAGGTGTTGGCTGGGATGCAGAGTAAGGGGAACCCTTGCACTGTTGGTGGGAATGCAAACTGGTGCAGCCACTCTGAAGAACAATATGAAGGTTCCTCAGAAAGTTAAAAATATAACTACCCTATCATCTAGCAATTACACTAGTAGGTGCACTATTTACTCAAAGGATACAAAAATACAGATTCACAGGAAAATGCACCCTGATGTTTATAGCAACAATATCAACAATACCCAGATTATGGAGAGAGCCCAAATGTCTATCAACTGATGAAGGGATAAAGAAGTTGTGGTATATTTACACACTGGAATATTACTCAACCATCAGAAGGAATGAAATTTTGCCATTTGCAAGGATGTGAATGGAGCAAGTGCGGAACTAAAGGAAAATGGAAATGGAAATAAAATGGAAAATAAGGGAAATAAATTAGAGAAAGACAAATACCTTATGATTTCACTCATACGTGGAACTAAAGAAACAAAACAGGCAAACATATGGGAGAAGAGAAATAAGAGAGAGGGAAACAAACCGTGAGAGACTCTCAAGATAGAGAACAAACTGAGGCTGGTAGGGGGATGGGTTAAATGAGTGATGGATATCAAGGGGGGCACTTGCTGTGACGAGCCCTGGGTGTTGTATGTAAGTGATGAATCACTGAATTCTACTCCTGAAACCAATATTGCATTGTATGCTAAGTAACTAGAATTTAAATTAAATTTTGAAAAGAAAAGAAAAAGAGCTTTTTTATCAGACTCTACTTATCTCAAGTTTAAAAAAAAATATCTTTATTAGTTTCATTTCACTGTAATGAGAGAATATTGCATGTGTTGTACTTTGGAAGACTTGTGCGTAAATCATTTTTATTTATTTTTAATTTTTTTTAACGTTTATTTATTTTTGAGACATAGAGACAGAGTGTGAGCAGGAGAAGGGCAGAGAGAGAGGGAGACACAGAATCTGAAGCAGGCTTCAGCTCTGAGCTTTCAGCACAGAGCCCGACGCAGGGCTCGAACTCACGAACCGCGAGATCATGACCTGAGCTGAAGTCGGCCACTTAACCAACTGAGCCACCCAGGTACCCCTGTATATCACCTTTAAAACCATAAGAATAGAAGAAAACTATATTTAATGTATTTTGAAAGATAAAAATCTTTTCGTTGTCTAAATTACCAAATAATTTTTCTCTTTTTGTTGGCAATTATAATTTCTTAGATTCATAGTTTATTTTCTCCTCTAATTCCAATATCTTCCTAAATTTCTGCCTAGAAAAATTTCCAAGATAAGAGGAAAATTATTTTCCACTTGTATTTTTTGTCATCTGATTAATTTTTTAAAATTACATCCAAATGATTCTACTTGTTTTTCACCTGCTACCTCCATAAAAGAAATATCCCATCAAATTTTCTGCCCTACATAAATAACTACTTCCCTAGGAGGGAGAATGCACAGAATGGTATTTACTCTTATTTTTTTTACAAATATTTCTGTTGGATTTCTTAGTGTTATGCTAAAATACTTTTGCCTTTGTGAACATCATATTTAATCTCTCCCATTTCCTTTGAGATCATAATTAGTCCCTTCCACCTAGTAAGTTTTCAGTTAAATGCTTTATTCCTTGTGAAAATGTTCTTCGAAATATTTTTTTGTACAATTATTGGACATCTAAGTGATTCTATAATTAAAAGTTTCTGAACAATGTTCCATTAAGCCATATAACCACTATGTACCCAAAAAAGCTTTCTAATTTCATTCATCCCTACCTCTGCATGTGAGCAAATTTAAACATAAAAATGCACTAACCAGAGTAAAAATATATTTTCTTCTTGCTCTTACTTAGATGTGCATGGCATGGGATGGATGGAGAGGGCCACAAAGAATGATCCCTCTTTCCTGGCTTTTCAACAGATTTTACTAAAAACTTGGACAGCTTTGTATTGTAGTAATGGTCAGAGATGGATTTACCATGAAACTAATGAAGATTAATCCCAAATAATCCACGCTCAGGGTTAAATGCTTTAGAAAAATTTGCAGAAATAAGATCATTTTATTGCAATCGGTTAAGACTATTATCATTTTCTACGGCAATTTCTCCCTTACACTATCCCTCCTGCCAGGAGATGGGAGAGCAGCTGTGGAGATCAGGGGAATATACTTAAGTGATTCGCAGTTAATTCTATGTGTTGTCAAATCACTGCTAGCTACTCTGCATAGAATTTGTTTCCAGAAAAACTACCATTTCCTGCAACCACTCTACCCAGCATGTTACACAAAGGTGCCCACAGTTCCAAGTCCTAGAACTAGGAGGGTACTGAAGGAGAAATAAAGTTTGAACTATCTGGAAAAAATGAGTTAGTCCATGGAAGATTCCTCTAGTAATCAGTTGTCTACTATCGAAAGTGTACTTAATAATGACCTGAAATCTTATAATTTGTATATGAAAAAAACTCAGTAGAGCTTTTTTTTCAAATTTGACAATAATTCTAAAATTTCATGATATTTCCAATAACAAATATGGAAGGAGAAATTTTTTTGAAAGATTGAATTTTATAAATCTTAATCAGCAGTCTTTAGTGAAAAACTAAATTATCTTCCAATTTTCTTTGTTAAAAATTATTACAAAATTGAAATTTCATGGAAAAGGTGATGGTGAAGAGATTAGAGTCAAAAATATAAAAAAGATATATATTTTCAGGATTTTTCTGTTTGTAGTATTAGCTTTTAAAATTTATTCTTGAACATCCCTCTTTCTCATTCTAAATAAACATTCATATTTGTACTTGACTATTAGCTTTCTATGATTTTTCTTAAAATGGGTCACACAAATCATATCAATTTCAGGCTTTAGAAAACCAGTGTGTGTTTGGTGACCACACAGCTCTGCCAGCCTTGATGGACATTCTAATTTTAGTTAGGGACCATCACAAACAAAAAGATAAAAATTAAAAGGGAGAATAAGAGAGACTTTCTATTTTCCATATGCTTTGGAATGTTATTTTACAGAAATGCAAGCTCTGAGCTTTAACAGAATAGAGATCATTACCCTACAGTAATAATGCTTTGAATGTCTAATTTCTAACGGAAGGTGAACAGAACTGAGTTTCAGAAAAACTGGCAAAGGAAAAAAAATGAAGTGTGGTCTCCTGGTAGTTCATCTTACTGGCCAGACTAGTGGTCTCTAATTACAAAACGATGGCTCACTTCTCCCCCACACATGAATTTGGCCTTGGTCACTGGTTATAAGGTTTGCATAGGTTTTGACACCTCAAGTCATGTATTTTGCCATTTGTAGAAGTAATGAGAGCATTAAAGGAAAAAAACTAAAAAAAGTTAAGTTAAGGAAGTAAGCTATCTAAAGACCATAAATTGCCAGGGAGTAGTTTATGATTTTCTGAAGTGCAAACTGCTAATCTAGTCCCTTTTAATTGCACCTAAGGGGTAAGAAATAATAAGTCAGATACAAGAATACTTAAATCAATGCTTGCCTTATAATAAGTCTTCAAACATGGGTATTTTGTTTTAAGACACAGTGAGAAGAGCTAGCCCCACTCAAAATAGTTTTCCAATGTAAGAATCATTTTATTATTTTTTCTATAATCTCCTTAAAAATGTAAAACCATTTAGAGGCATGACAAGAAAGGAAGGTTCTGTGACTTTAGGAAATTCTATCACACAGTTTTCCTCCTTAGCTAGAACTGGGCACTTAAGATTGAAGTATTTCTCTGAAGGAAGAGGTGAAGCGGAAAAAATGAAAATGTAAATTCCACTCCTGTAATTTGGAATGTGGCCAATCTGATTGCATTCTCTAAGGGAATGTTGCTATACTTGAATGTTTACCACTTGAATGTAAATGATGTAAAATTGTCTTAGGATTCTCAACAGAGTAGAAACATACTCAGAAAAAAAATCATTTCTGCTGTCTTAGTTATTACATCAATTGTTTATTTTAAAAAGTCAAACAAAAAAATGTTAAAAGCATAGTATGATAAACATGCACATATTCTTTACCTAGATCTAACAATTATTAATATTTTGCCATGTTTACCATTTCCTTTTTGCTATTTATTTCTTCCCCTGCAGCCACCTGGAACCATTTGAGAATAACTTGCAGACTTCAAGACGCTTCAGCACTAAGTGCTTTAGCATGTGTCACCTAAAAACAGATACTTTCCTTCTTCTCCACAGTCTCTTCCTAACCACAATACTGTAAGATTATCGCCCATAAGGAAATTTACACAATTTCAGCAATTGAAATACTACATTTTATTCTAAAATGTCTCTTACACCTATTTATTTTTTAAGACCTAATCAAAAATCACTTGTTCAGTAGTTTTCATTTCTACTCAGCTTCCTTTAGACTAGGATATTCTCCACCTTTTCTGTTTGTTTGTTTGTTTGTTTGTTTGTTTTTACCTTTCATGACATTGACTCGGAAAAAAAAACAACTGGGGCCAATTTTCTTCTATAAGTGTCCCAAATTTCAATTTGATTGGTTTTTTTAATGTTTATTTATTTTTGAGAGAAAGAGAGAGAGAGAGAGCAGGGGAGAAGCAGAGAGAGGGAGACAGAGAATCCGAAATAGGCTCCAGGCTCTGAGCTGCCGCGCAGAGCCTGACACAGGGCTTGAAGCCATGAGCCGTGAGATCATGACCTGAGCCAAAGTCAGACGGCTAACCAACTGAGCCACCCAGGTGCTCCATGATTGAGTTTTTTATGATATAATTAATGTTAAACATTTTTGGCAAGAATACTACTTAGATATATTTCCTACCGCTTCACATCAAGAAATATAGAATGTTAGTTTGTCTCATTATTGGTAATGCTAATGTTGGTCATTTGGTTATGGTGGTGTTCCCCAGATGTCGACATTGTAAAGAAATCTCTTACGCTTTGAACTGAATATGTAATCTGTGAGATAATAAGTTGGAAGGTCTGTATTAATATTCTATGTCCAACAAATCTTCACTCAATGCTTTTACCATCCATTCATGATTTTTGCCTGAATGAATTATTATAATGATGTTTTAAAAATGGAAAAATTTCTAATTCTATTATTATTTCTACACTAATTCGCTGGCATTCTTTTGTAAAGAATTGCCTTTCATACGCTTCTGCCTTTTTATGGGTATTACTGTGGATTCATGGGTTCTTCTTTTGTTAGCTGTGTTATAATCCATTACTACACTATTCTTTTTGATGCTCGAATTGTCCCAGATGAGACAAGTGGAATTCTATTAAGATAGCCCTTAGATCCTTTTAATAAGCCCCCATGATTCTGGTGAAAAATGTCCCAGGCTTACCTTATACTTTCTTGATCCCTTCTCACAATCAGGTATTTCTGTAGGAAGACATCTTGATTTCTTTTAACTGGAAATGTATTTAGAAACTGAAATCCGATGTTAGGTGTGTTGATGGCTAATGGGAGGTCGTTCTTTAAACCCATTCAGTAGACAGAACTAAGAAATTTATGTATATGTTTAAGTCAGGAGTTCACACTGATAGCTACAATCCAAATCCAAACACTTAAACCCATTTCAAATTAGTATCTTTTTTCTTTCTCAGTGAAAATTGGATCCCAACCACATTAATATATTCATTAATTTTCCCTTTTCTACAATATGCAGAAAATATGTCTAGTATTACTACACCAATACCATTATCAATGACAAAACAAAGTTCAGGATTTCTTTGAAGTTTTTCTTTTACTTCAAGAAAACCCCATTTATGGTATGTAGTCAAGGTAATATGTTTAAAATTTACTTGAATGAATTTCTTTTTTCCATATGATTATATCGTTAATTTGATATGCCGTTAGGGTCATATCAAAGCATTGTTTTGTGCAAAAGTTTAAACTATATATTCTAAGAAGGCTCACATCCTTCCATTGCATTCTCACTTACCTTCTAGGGGTAAAATTTTTAAATTAATTTTTGGCTTATTCTTCCTGTATTTGTTTTACAATACACACATCTATATTAATATAAAAATGTGTATAGCCTCATTTCTCTCTGTTACACAAAAGATACTATATTATATATACTTGGGTTTGTTTTTTTTCCAAATTGCAATGGAGCCTGAAAATCATTTCATACCAATTCATAGAATTCTTTTTCAATCTTTTGTTTTTACAGTAAATAGTATTCCATGTGTGAATGTACCACAATTTATTCCAGCACTTTTCTGTGGTGGGACATTTGGGATGTTTCCAGTAGTTTGCTATTACAAATAATGGTTCAATGAATAACATTGGGCATATTTTTTTCCTCACATTTGTGAAAGTATATCTTCAGGTTAAATTCCTACATATGGGAATTGCCATATGGGATTCCTACATATGGGAATTGCCGCTGTGTCAAGCAAGAGTAAACCATATGTAATTTTGCTAGATAATACCAAATCCCTTTCAAAGAGGTTATATCATTTTGAATTCTCATCAGCAATATTTGGGAACTTGTTTCTTGTATTCTTGTATACAAAATATGTTATTGAGATTTTGAAGTCTTGTTCTAATAAATGAATAGTATTTCAATATAGTTTGAATTTGCATTTTTCCTAGAGAACTTATTAAATTTTTTATATATTTGAGGGCCTCTCTATATCTTTTTCTTCATGAACTGACTCTTTATATTTTTGCTTATTTTATATTAGGTTGTAGGGGTTTTTTTAATCTGATTTAAGAAAATTTTATATATTAGAGAGGCTAACCTTTCATCTACAATAAGGTAGCAAATATTTTCTTCTCATCTACCATTTGTCATTTGCCTTTCTTTATGGTGGTTTTGGTAATTTCAAAGTATTTCTTAATGTATTTGAATGTATTAATCTTTTATTGAATCTGGATTTGAGTTAAAACTCACCCAGAGGTTATTTAAAACCTTCACCTATTCTTTTCTAGTTGTTGTGTGGCTTCGTAGTTTACGGTAGCTCTCTGCCCTACTTGGAGTTTATTCTGGTATGTGATGTGAAGTATGGGGAGCCTACCAGTTGTTAAATCATCATTCATTAAAAAGGTTACATTTTTCCTAGTGATTTGAGATGCCACCTTCATCATATGTTGAATTTTTTTCTTCTTTTAAAAATTTTGACTACTATTCCAGTATAATTAACATACAGTGTTATATTCGTTTCAGGTGTAAAATATCGTGATTCAAGAACTTCATATATTGCTTTGTGCTCATCAAGATGAGTGTGCTCAATCCTCTTCACCTATTCACTTATCACCCACCCACCTCCTCTTGGTAACCATCTGTTCTCTATAGTTAAGAGTCTGTTTTTAGGTTTGTCTCTATTTTTTTCCTTTGTTCATTTGTTTAAGTTCCGTATATGAGTAAAATCATGGTATTTCTATTTGTCTTTTCTTACTGGCTTATTTTACTTAGCATTATACATTTTAGATCCATCCATGTTGCAGATGGCAAGATTTCATTCTTTTTTCTTTTTTCAATATATCAGTGGACACTTAGATTGTTGCTTCCATAATTTAGCTACTGTAAATAATACTTCAATAAACATAGTAATGCATGAATCCCTTTGAATTAGTGTTTTTGTATTCTTTGAGTAAATACCCAATAGTGTGATCGTTGGATACTAGGGTAGTTCTACTTTTAATTTTTTAAAACCTCCATACTGTCTTGTACAGTAGCTGTACCAGTTTGCATTACCACCAACAGTGCACAAGGATTCCTACTTCATCACATTGTTACCAACACCTGTTTCTTGGGTTTTTGATTATAGCTTTTCTGACAGTGTGAGGTGATATTGCATTGTGGTTTTGATTTGCATTTCCCTAATGATGAGTGATGTTGAGCATCTTTTCATGTGTCTTTTGGCCATCTGGATGTCTTTGGACAAATGTCTGTGTCTTCTGCCCATTTTTATTTGGATTATTTGTGGGTAAGGGGGGAAAACTTTGTGTTAAAGTTGTAGAAGTTCTTTTTTTCTTTAGTTTTTATTTAAATTCCACTAAACATACAGTATGTAATATTAGTTTCAGGTGTACAGTATAGTGATTCACTACTTCCATACAACACCCATTGCTCATCACAACGAGTACATTCCTTAAACTCCATTACTTATTTAACCCATACCCTCTGGTAACCATCAGGTTTTTTTCTATGAAGAGTCTGTTCCTTTTTTTTCCTTTGGTTACTTGTTTTGTTTTTTAAATTCCATATATGAGTGAAATCATATGTTATTTGTCCTTCTCTGAATTATTTCACTCAACATAATACTCTTTAGCTCCATCCTTGTCATTGCAAGGGAAAAGATTTCATTCTTTTTTATGGCAAAGTAATACTCCTTGCATATATGACCCACATCTACTTTATCCATTCCTCGATCAATGGACACGTGGGCTGTTTCTATAGTTTGGTTATTGTAGATAATGATGCTGTAAGCATCAGGGTGCATGTATCCCTTTGAGTTAATGTTTTGTATTCTCGGGGTGATGCACTTGCTGGATCATAGGGTAGTTCTATTTTTAGTTTTTTGAGGAAACTCCATACTGTTTTCCAAAGTGGCTGCACCAGTTTCTATTCCCACCAACAGTGAAAGAGTGTTCCCCTTTCTCCACATACTTGCCAACACTTGTTTCTTGTGTTGTTGATTTTAGCCGTGTTAACAGATGTGAAGTGATATCTCATAGTTTTGATCTGTATTTCCCTGATGATCAGTGATGTTGAGCATCTTTTCCTGTGTCTGTTCTCAAAAGTGGGTAAAGAACTTACAAAACTCAATACCCGAAAAATGGATAATCTAATTAAAAATGGGCAGAAGGCATGAAAAATTGTATAAGTTCTTTATATTTTTTTGGATACTAATCTTTTATTATGTATGTCATTTGCAAATATCTTCTCCATTTAGTAGGTTGTGTTTAGTTTTGGTGGTTGTTTACTTTTTTGTACAGAAGCTATTTACTTTGACGTAGTCCCAATCCTTTATTTTTGGTTTTGTTTCCCTTGCCTCAGGAGACATATTTAGAAATATGTTGATATGACTGATGTCAAATAAATTACTGCCCATACTATCTTCCAAGATTTTTATGGTTTCAGTTCTCATATTTAGATCCATAATCCATTTTGAGTTTATTTTTGTGTATGCTGTAAGAAAGTGTTCTAGCTTCATTCTTTTGCATGTAATTGTCTAATTTTCCCAACACCGTTTGTTGAAGAGACTCTTTTTTCCCATTGCATATTCTTGCCTTCTTTATTGAAGATTAATCAAACATATAATTGTGGGCTTATTTCTGGGGTTTCTGTTCTGTTTCATTGATCTACATGGGTATTTTATACCAGAACCGTACTATTTTCATTATTATCACTTTGTTAATATAACTTGGAGTCTGAAATTGTGATACCACCAGTTTTGTTTTTATTTTTCAAGATTGCTTTGGTTATTCGGACTCTATTGTGGTATCATACAAATTTTAGGATTGGTTGTTCTAGCTCTGTGAAAAATGCTGGTGGTATTTTGATAGGAATTGTGTTAAATCTGAAGATTAATTTGAGTAGTATAGACATTTTAATAATATTCTTCTAATCCATGAACATGGAATGTCTTTCATTTCTTCATGTTGTCTTCAGTTTCTTTCATCAATGTTTTACAGTTTTAAGAGTACAGGTCTTTCACCACTTTGGTTAGGTTTTTTCTTAGGTATTTGAATATTTTTGGTTCAGTTGGTAAATTTGATTGTTTTCTTAATTTCTCTTTCTGCTCTTCATTATTGCTGTATAGAAATGCAATGCATTTCTGTATATTCATTTGATATCCTGCAACCTTACTGAATTTATTTGTCAGTTCTAGTAGTTTTTTGGTAATATCCTTCAGGTTTTCTATATATACTCACTTGTCATCTGTAAATAGTGAACGTTTTGCATCTTACTTACAAATTTGGATGTCTTTTATTTCCTTTTGTTGTCCGATTTCTGTAGCTAGGACTTCCAGCACTATGTTGGATAACAGTAGTGAGAGTGGACGTCTTTGTCTTGTTCGTGACCTTATGGGAAAAGCTCTCAGGTTTTTACCATTAAGTATATTAGTTGTGGGTTTTTCATATGGCCTTTATTATGTTGAGATATGTTCTCTCTAACCCACTTTGGTGAGGATTTTTATCATTAATGGATATTATACTTCATCAGGTGCTTTCTCTGCATCTATTGATCAAATAATTTTTATTCTTTCGCTTATTAATGTGCTTGAAATGATCATATGTTTTTTATCCTTTCTCTTATTGATTTGATATGTCACATTGATTTATTGATTTGCAAACATTGAACCACCTTTCCATTCTGGGAATAAATCCCACCTGATCGTAGTGAATGATTTTTTTAATGTATTGTTGGTTTTGGTTTGCTATTTCTTTATCTGATTTTGGAATCAGAGTAACACTGGCCACATAATATACATCTGGAAGTTTTTCTTCCTCTTCTAGTTTTTGGAGAAGATTCAGGAAATTAGGGATTAACTCTAATTATTTGGTAGAATTCACCTGTAAATCCTTCTTGTCCAGGACTTTTTTTTCTTGTGAGTGTTTAAATTACTGATTCAATTTAATTGCTGGTAATCAGTCTGTTCAAATTTTCTATTTCTTTCTGATCTGTTTTTTAAGGTTGTATGTTTCTGCTAATTTATCCATTTCTTCTAGGTTGTCCAGTTTGTTGGCATATAATTTTCCATAATAGTCTCTTACAATCCTTTGTATTTTTCTAGATTTGGTTATTATTTCTCCTCTTAAATTTCTGATTTTGTTTATTCGAGTCCTCTCCTTTTAAAAAATTTTTGATGTATCTGGCTAAAGGTTTATCAATTTTGTTGATCTTTTTGAAGAATCAGCTCCCTGGTTTCCTGATCTGTCCTTTTTGTTGTCGTTATTTTAGTTATTATTTATTATTTATTTATTTCTGCTCTAATTTTTTTTATTTCCTTCCTTCTACTGGTTTTTGGTTTTTGGTTTTTTGGTTTTTGGTTTCCTCTTTTTCTAGCTCCATTAGCTATAAGGTTAAGTTGTTTCAAATTTTTCTGTTTCTTGAAGTAGATCTGTATTGCTATGAACTTCCCTCTTAGAACCACTTTACTACATCCCAAAGATTTTGACAATTGTGTTTTCATTTTCATTTGTCTCCATGTATTTTTTATTTCCTCTTTGATTTCTTGATTGACCTATTCATCTATTTCTCCTTGTATTCTGAATGATATCTAACCTGCATGTATTTGTGCTCCTTCCAGATTTTTCCTGTGGTTGATTTCTAGTTTCATTGAATTGTGGTCAGAAAAGATGCATGGTATAAATTTGATCTTTTTGAAATTGTTGAGACTTGTTTTGTGACCTAATATGTAATTTCTTCTGGAGAACGTCTCCTGTGCACTTGAAAAGAATGTGTATTCTGCTGCTTTAGGTTGGAATGTTCTGAATGTATCTGCCAGATCCATCTGGTCCAGTGTATCATTCAAAGCCAATGTTTCCTTGTTGATTTCTGTTTAGATCATCTGTCTACTGATGTAAATGGGGTGTTAATTTCCCCTACTATTATTGTATTGCTGTGAATGATTTCCTATTTGTTATTAACTATTTTATGTATTTCTGTGCTCCCATTTTTGGCATATAAATATTTACAATTTATGTCTTCTTGGTCAGTTGTTCCTTAATGATTATATAATGTCCTTATCTTTGTCTCTTGTTACAGTCTTTGTTTTAAAGTCAATTTTGTCTGATATAAGTAATGCAGCCCTGGCTTTCTTTTGACATCCATTTGCACGATAAATGTTTCTCCAATCCCTCACTTTTTAAAAAGAAAATTTAATGTTTATTTTTGAGAAAGAGAGAGACAGAGTGTGAACAGGGAGGGGCAGAGAGAGAGGGAGACACAGAAACCAAATAGACTTCAGGCTCTGAACTATTAGGACAGAGCCTGATGCAAAGCCAGAATCCACAAACCACAATCATGACCTGAGCCGAAGTGGGACGCTAGACCAACTGAGCCACCCAGGCGCCCCATCCATCCCCTCACTTTCAATCTGCAGGTGTCTTTAGGTCTAAAGCAAGTCTCTAATAGGAAGCATAAGATGGATCTTGTTTGATTTTTACTCCATTTTATCACCCTATTCTTTAGATTGGTGTGTTTAGTCTATTTACATCCAAAGTATATATTTATTACCATTTTGTTGTTTTGTGTTTTCTTTGTGAATCTTTTCTGTTCCTCTCTTCTCTTACTCTCTTCATTCACCATAAGTTGGCTTTCTTTAGTGATATGCTTTGATTTCTCTTTATTTTTTGGCATATCTATCACTAGTTTTGATTTGTGGTTACAATTATGTTTGTATGTAACATCTTCTTTAGATACCATTCTATCTTAAGTTGATGGTAACTAAAGTTTTAACCCATTATTTACTCCTCTTTTCCCCACACGTTAGGTATATTGTGTCGCACTTTACATCCTTTTATTTTGTGAGTCCCTTGACTGAATTTTACAGGTATATTTATTTTTACCTCTTTTGTGCTTCCTACTTTTCTTACTCTTACTTATGGTCTTTTCTTTCCACTCACAGAGTTCCCTTTAACATTTCTCGTATAACTGGTTTAGTGGTAATGAATTCCTTTAACTTTTGTTTGTCTGGGAAACTCTGTCTCTCCTGTATTCTGGATGATAGCTTTGCTGGATAGAGTATTCTTGGCTGCAGATTTTTTTCCTTTTAGTACTTCGAATATATCATGCCACCCCCTTCTGGTCTGCAGGTTTCTGTTGAAAACATCTGCTGATAGCTTTATGAGGTTTCCCTTGTATGTAACTTTTCTTTTCTCTTTGTTTTTTAAATCTTTATCACTGCTTTTTGCCATTTTAATTACTATCTGTTTTGGTATGGACCTCCTTGGGTTGATTTTTTTGGGTAATCGCTGTGCCTCCTGGATCTGAATTTCTGTTTCATTTCCCCAGATCCAGGAAATTTTTAGCTATTATTTCTTAAAACAAATTTCCTGCCCCCTTTACTTTCTCTTCTTTCTCTGGGATCCCCATAATGCAAATGTTAATGCTTGATGGAGTTGCTGAGTTCCCTAAGTGTAATCTCATTTTGCATATTTTTTTTTTCTCTCACCTGCTCAGCTTGATTACTTTCCATTACTCTCTCTACTAGGTCACTGATTCATTCTTCTGCTTCTTCTATCCTGCCATTTATTCCATTAATGGGTTTTTGATTTATTATTGTGTTCTTCATCTCTGATCGGTTATCTCTGTGTTAAGGATCTCATTAATATCCTCCATTCTTTTCTCAAGTCCAGTGAGTGTATTTATGATCATTACTTTAAATTCTCTATCAGACATATTCCACTACCTCTGTTTCACTTATGTCTCTTGCTGTGATTTTTGTCCTGTTCTCTCATTTGGGACATATTCCACTGCCTCTAACTCTCTGTGTGTGTTTCTGTGTGTTAAGAAAGTCATCTATGTCTCTTGCTCCTGAAGTAGTAGGTGGGGCACACACTTTTAACAAGGCGGCTTGTGGGGAAATAGGTTCTACTTAAATAAATGGGTTAGGAAAAAGCATAGGCAGAAAGCTGCCACCACAGGGCAAAAGTGCCCGAGGCTAGTTAGCAAGATATTGTAATGGGATCACGAGAAACTTGTTATATCACCTGCAGGAAATTACTTTCCATCTGGTGCCAAACGTACCTTGATCACGAACTCCACTTGCCCCCCAGGCCCTTTGCTTTTTACACATGCAAATTAATGGTTACTGTTGATTATTTTTTCCATGTTCACGTATGTAAGATCTTGTTTTCTTCACATTCACCACATGGGTAATATCTTGTGAGCTCAATAAATGAGGAAACGAAACCCCTGTTCAGGGCTCTTGTCCCCTCCTGGACATTAGCCTCTCTAGTATTCAATTCTGCATGCACTCTTTTGCTGGACAAGAGAGAACTCCAGACTCATAGTCTGTGACAGTGGCTCTTTTCCTCTTCCACAGGTGATACACAGCTGCTGCCAATATCATGGTGGATGGGGGCCACTCTGCAAAGTGCATGAGGGTGGGGAATGCAGTTTTAACAAGGTGTATTGTCCTCCCTATGAGGTGGCCAGCTATAGCTGCTGAGACCAAAGCTTTGCAAAACACAGTCATATGATGCAGTGTAGGTGGATTTGCACTAGTCTTGGGCAGGGGTGGAGGGAAGGTGAGGGGGAGAGCAGGGGGAACCTACAGTGCCAGAACTGAGGCAGACCTGGCTGGAAGTGGCAGATCCACCAAACGGCAGGGGGAGGAGCGTGGGGTAAGTCAATTAGATATTGAAGTCTAGTGTTGGACTGGTTCCTGCAGGGGAGGAATCAGGGAGGGGAATGGTGTCTGTTAGATCTGAGTTTAGTAAGTAACTATCTCTCTATATGCTCCAGGCATTTTTCAAACTACTCCTTCGACACTGTATCTTCATGGGCTGTTTGTCACGCTATATTTTTAAGGGAAGGGACTCAATTTCCTACCACCGTCTAGGCTCTCCAAGAGCCAAGCCACTGATTATTAAAGCTCCAGGCTTTGGGTCACCTGGGTGGTTCAATCGGTTTAGTGTCCAATTTTGGCTCAGGTCATGATCTCATAGTTCATGAGTTTGAGCCCCTTGTCAGGCTCTGTGTTGACGGCTCAGAGCCTGGAGCCTGCTTTGGATTCTGTCTTCCTCTCTGTCCCTCCCATGCTCATGCTCTGTCTCTATCTCTCTCTCTTGAAAATAAATTAACATTAAAAATTAAAAAATAAAAACCGTTCCAGGCCTGAAGTCCCACTTTTTAAATTTCTTTTTTAATATTTATTTGGTTTTTTTTAATTTTATAATAGTTTATTTTCAAATTGGTTTACATATAACACCCAGTGTTCATCCCAACATGTGCCCTTTTTAATGCCCATCACCCCCTCTCCCCCCTCCCTCACCCCCCTCACCCTCAGTTTTTTCTTAGTCTTTGAGAGTCTCTTATGTTTTATCTCCCTCCCTCTCTGTGTCTTTTTTTCCTTTCCCCTTTTCCCCTCCCCCTGGTTTTTGCTTAGTCTCACAAAGTCCATCTATTCGTGGAAACATATGGTATCTGTCTTTCTGACTGACTTATTTCACTTAACATAATACCCTCCAGTTCCATCCATGTTGCTACACATGGCCAGATTTCATTTTTTCTCATTGCCACGTAGTAGTCCATTGTATATAAGTACCATAACTTCTTTATCCATTCGTCAGTTGATATTTATTTGTTTTTGAGAGAGAGAGAGAGACAGATGGAGCATGAGCAGGGGAGGGGCAGAGAGAGAGGGAGACAGAATTCGAAGCCAACTCCAGGCTCTGAGCTGTCAGCACAGAACCAGATGCGGGCCTCGAACCCACAAAAGGTGAGATCACGACCTGAGCCAAAGTCAGAGTCTTAACTGACTGAGCCACCCAGGCACCCATAAGTCCCCCTTTTTGTAAGAACCCATGAAATTCATCCCTTCTAATTTTCAAAGCCAAATGCTGTGGAGTTTCATCTTCCCCACGCAGGCTCCTAGGTGTGATAGACTGTTTCTCGATTTTCTTTGCATCCTCAGCTCCACCCCTCCAATGGCCAGATCCACAGGGTATAGCCCACCACTGCATCTCCACCCTTCCTACCTTCTTCAGTGTGGCCTCTTCCCTGAATTTAGGTGTAGAGTTTGTTCTCCCAGTCTTCAGTTAATTTTCTGGGTTACTTAAACTGATGCGAGTGCTATCCAGTTGTTATCAATGGGATGAGGTGATTTTAGGTCCTCTTACTCCACCATTTTCTCAAGAAGTCTCCATATTTTGAATTTTTATGTGTATTTGGGTCTATTTCTAAAACTACTATGTTATTTCTTTTACTGATCCGCCTTTTCATGTAAAAGAATTAACTCTTTTATGTTTATTCATTCTATTCAAGAATGAAGAATGTCTTCCATTTATTAAAATATTCTATTGTGCCTCTATTTTAAATCTAGAAATGCGTATATGTTTAATAATTGGTTAAACTAATCATTCTGCCTTTTCACAATTTTCCTAACTTTTGTATATTTTTAAGTGTGAACTTTAAAATGAAATTCTCTAACTCTAGCAATAAGCTTTGTTGGATTTTATTGGATCGCATTTTTTAAAAAAATAACTAAGAAAAAACTTTTAAATTTTTTAAATTTAATTTAAATCCAAGTTAACATATAATGTAATAATGACTTCAGGAGTAGAATTTAATGATTCAGTACTTACATACAACACCCAGTGCTCATCCCAACAAGTACCCTCCTTAATGCCTATCACCTGTTTAGTCCATCCCCCCACCCAACACCCCTCCAACAAACACATTTAATTTACATAATAACTTAGGCAGAATTAACTCTTTTATGTTTATTCATTCTATTCAAGAATGAAGAATGTCTTTCCATTTATTAAAATATTCTATTGTGCCTTTCAGATATATTTTAAAGTTTTCCTCACATGGATTTTGCACATTTCTTTTTAAGTTGATGCCTAAGTGCTTTATATTTTTTGTTGTTATAAATGGAGTTTTTCTTCCATTATGTCTTCTAAATGGTTATTGATTTTTGTAGGTTAAAATTGCATTCTGTTACTTCACAGAATTTATGGTTGTGTTAATTTTATTTTTGATTCTCTTAGGTTTTCCAAGAATACTATCTCATAAATTATAAATAGAGATAGTTTTATTTCTTTATTTTTCCTAATTCGTGTGCCTCTACTTCTTTAGTTATGTCTGGATGCATTGTCCAACACTCCCAATTCAACATGAAATAATAGAGGAGATAGTGAGCACTCTTCTTAGGGCAAATTTTGAGACAAATAAATGTAGCAATGTTCCATTTTCCATAGTATCGTAAGTGCAATCCACTAGAGCAATTGGCAAGTGTCCCCAGGCAGGAAACCTTCTTTATTTGCGATACTTCAAAAGATGTGTTTCTATGGAGTTAAATTTAAGATCCAATTTTCTTTTAAGGTAGATATCAAGGGAACTTTCTGATATTACCTCAAAGAAGTCTTAGAAAAATTCTTTTGAATTACAGTACCAAATTACTACCTTTCTCCCTGTGTTGATGAGGTGCTCTAATAAAAGCCAACGAGGCCCTGGTAATAGAAATAGGATATGTCCTTGTGAGAGCAAGTCTTAGGGCAGAAGCCAGATTCCAAGTTAATGGGGATAACAGAAAATTAAATTCACCTGTGTTTTTATGATTTTAAGGTATTTGATTCATTCTCCTCTTAAATTTGTATGTGATTGGAGGTTATTTGATGTAGGAAATCTTGAAAAAGATTTTAGTCCTAGGGCAGCAGAGAACGTATCTTTTGTAATATGTTCTGACCAAAATGCATGTAATACCAAAGATGTCATCTCAGTTTCAAGCTGCTATCACATACAAACATAAAAAATAACGTATTGGGATCCGTTGAATCACAAGGACTCTGATAATAAGCACTTAGTAGATTTTCTGAAAATTTTATTTAGTAAGACTTAATCTTTGGGGGTAGTTTGAAAAAAATTATATTACACAAAGTAGCACATTATCAAAAGTAGTAATCAAATTTATAGCAAAAATTGCTGTAAGATATTGATATTTAAACATATAAAGCAACTCAAAGAGAAGTCCTTATGTATCAACTCAAGGAAAACCATAGCTTAAAAAAATGCTAGTATTTTTTCTTATGAATATACTTATAAAAGACAAGTATTTTCCAGGAAATTGGTCAATAATAAAATTTTGCATGGATCAAATATAGAAAAAAACTGTCCTTGAATGGGAATGTTTTCATCAAACTTTCTCTGTTGAATCCATCTACTTATTTTGATGGCATATAAAAGAAGTTCCATGCACAAGGGAAAGTCACTATTTTGACAAAACACTGAAAAGTGAATAGCATAAAATATTTTTTTATACAACTTTAAAAACCTTTAGTGGTTTAGTGGTATCATTGTGTTTATATCTGCCATGTTTAAATAAATTTTTACAATAGGGTTTTAATTTTTGAGGCAAAAGATTTAGTTTACTGCTTTCATTTAAAAATCTTGTATTATCTACATAATTGCCTTAGTACTTTACTTTTCACATGTAAACAGTTGTTTCAACATTTATCATGTATCACAATGGTGGCTGGATAGAAAATGGTTCCTATTTTTAAAGAGCTCACAAACTACTGGCAGGAACAGAAAAGTAAACTAAAAATTGCAATTCAGAGGTTAAAAAAGAGAACACAGTGATCTGAGAGAGGAAGGCAGGATCAATACTGCAGGGAGATATCGGAAAGCTTTGTGATTGTGGAGACCTACATGGTGAGAAATGGGTCAAGAAAAGAGCAGGCAAGGTAAAGAGAAAGCAGAAATTCCTTAAAAACCATATGTTTGAGAATGGCAAGTCATCTAGCGTGGTAGCTATTTGCTTAATGTTTATCTTACTAGATAGGTTTTAAAGTCTATAAAGCTAAAAACTTTGTCTTTCTTGCTCAACATGATACTCCCTTCCAGTGTCAAGAAGTGCCTGGCACTTTTAAGAAATTCAGTGACTGTATTTATATTTTTATAACTTTTTAACTAATATTTTATTATTAATAGGTTATTAATCTTAATAACTTTTAAATTAATTTTAATAAAAATTTATAATATGTAAATATTCTATAATATAATAAATATCCATGCACCCACCACTCAGATTAAGAAACAAAATACTGCCAACCCATTTATTGCTTGTTAGGAACATACCCACATCTCTCCAACTCATAACTACTAATTAGAATTTTAGATTTGACATTCCAGTGCATTTCTTTGTAATTTTGTTATATATATTTATGGAAGTGATTAAACTTTATATAAATATTACTGAGATGTATATTCAGTCTGTGATTTCATTTATTTCCTCAACATTATATTTATGAGATTCATCCATGTCGACATTTGTGATAGTAGTTAATTAATTTTGATTGCTTGATAGTGATCTATTGTGTGATTATACACAATTGTTCTTCATCAGTTTTGCTTACAATAGACATTTGTTTTCAGAATTTTGTTCATATAAACAATGATGCTATGGATTTTCCACGTATGTCCCTTCTGTAAATGTGATAGAGTTTCTGTATATCCTCTCTTCTATAGATAAATGCCTAGAAGTAGAATTGCTAGTCAGGGTTACTCAGCCTCCTCAATGATACTTGGAATTGAGATTTTTTGTTAATATCACTTGTGTGAATGGTATCTCATTATTTTATGTTGAATTTGCTGAACTATTTTTGAGGTTTTGTCTTCTATGAGTTGTTAGTTCAACTCTTTTGCCAATTTTATGTATCCGTAATTGGTCTTTTTGAATTGATTGAGTTATCCACGTTACTGATTCAATTAACAGTAGTATGTGTGGTAAGTATAAACCTTTTTCATTTTGGTAATAGATACAGTCGTCAAATCTAATAGATTTTTCTCCTTATTGGTTTTGGGCTTTTTGGTCTTGTTTAAAAAAATCCTTTATTACCCAGAATTTATAATATAATACACTATCCTATCATATCATATCATATATTATTATTCTGAAAGGAATCCACTTGGAGTTTTTTTTTAATCCACTTGGAGTTTATTTTTTATGTGAAATAGGGATCTGGAATCTGATTTTATTTTATTGTTCCAAATTAATTCCCTAAATACTCCATCCTTTATGGAATTGTTCATGATTTTCTTGCCAATCTACGACATTTATCATCCTTAAGTAGGATATATAGAATGTTTCTTCACTCTATTCTGTTCTACTGTTTTATTTGTTATCTAAACAAATTTATTTATTTTCCTTTTCAAGTTGTCTTTATGCTCTTGCACTCCGACTCTTCCACATAAACATTGGCTTTTAACTAACAATTAGTGAGTTTGAAATTTTCTTCTTTTGTGCTTCTCGTCTCCCCTGAATCTGCTACATTTGTCTTTATTTTCTGTCTTATTTATAATTGATTGAGACTTTAAAAAAATTGGGTACGAATTACATTGGAATGCCTGTGCTAGTAAATAGAATAATTTTTTACTCTATCACCCTGTGAAGTAGGGATTATTGTTGTGTTTACCTTTTGTGTCACAGAACTTTCAAACATTTATAAAACTAGAAAGAATAAATAACCTAATATACCAATAACCCAGATTTGATAATTACCAGTACCTGGCCAATTATTCTCTTGAATTTTATTCATTCCCCCCCAAACAGCTCCGCATCCACCACCACTGTCACAGATTATTTTAAAGTGTTCTTCTTTTGACATAACCACAACATCATTATTACGTCTCTAAAATTTTAAAGTGAATCTGTAGTATTATAAAATGTTCAATGTTCCTATTTCCCTGATATTATACCTCTTTTTATTTAAAAAATTAAATATCTAAGTAACGTCTATACCTCTTGATTACCATGTCTTCTAAATGTCTTCTAATCTGTATGTTTTCTCTCCATCTATTTTATTTTATTATTTCATCTCATTTTATTTCCTTTCATTTTAATGTGTTGAATGTGCTGGGCCATCTGGGCTATGGTTTCCTATAGTCTGGTTTTGTTAATTGTATTCATATGGTGGTATTAAACACAATTTTTCTCCTTGTATTTCCTAAAATTTATTAACTAGACTAGAGCCTTGATCAATTTTAGGTTAGATTTTTTTTTAACTCAATCTCATAGGTGGTGTCTTGTACTTCAACTATATAACATTTTATTTATCTCTTTTTAATGGTCTTGTCTGATAATTGGTGATTATCATCTAAATCCATTAATTCATCAGGAGTATTTAAAATGGTGATATTTTAATTTTTTTAAACTTCTACATTTCTTTTCTGGAATAGGTCTATAAAGAGAAATTCTCAAGACATATACTTGCATAGAATAAGGACTCAAAATATCTTTTGGGAAGTCTAGGATTAATTCTTTATTTTTAATTACAGTATAATTAACATACAGTATTATATTACTTTCAGTTGTACAATATATACCTAAGAGTATATATTGTTGAATTCTCTGTATTACCCAGTGCTCATCACCAGAAATGTGCTCTTAATCCCCTTCAACTATTTCATCCATTCCTCCACCCACCTCCCCTCTGGTAATCATTAGTTCTCAATAGTTAAGAGTCTGCTTTTGCTTTGTCTCTTTTTACTTTTGTTCATTTGTTTTGTTTCTTTAAAAAAAAATGTTTATTTATTTAGAGAGAGAGAGAAAGTGCACCAGCAGGGGCAGGGAAGAGAGATTGAGAGAGAGAGAGAGAGCGAGAGAGAGAGAGAGAGAGAATCCCAAGCAAATTCTGAGCTAGAAGCATGGAGCCTGAAATTAGGTTTGATCCCATGACCTGTGAAACATGACCTGAGCTGAAATCAAGAGTCAGATGATGAATTGACTGAGCCACCCAGGCATCCTATGTTTGTTTTGTTTCTTAAATCCACATATGAGTGAGATCATATGGTATTTGTCTTTCTATGATGGCTTGTTTCACTTACCATTTTACCCTCCAGATCCATCCATGTTATTTCAAATGGTAAGATTTCATTCCTTTTTTCAACTGCATAATATTCCATTGTGTGTGTATATATCGCATCTTCTTTAACCATTCATCTATTTATGGACACGTGGGTTGCTTCCATAATTTGGCTATTTTAAATAATGCTACAGTAAACATAGGGGTGCATATTTCATTTCAAATTTGTCTTTTCACATTTTTTGGGTAAATACCCAGTAGTGTAATTGCTGTATCATATAGTAATTCTAATTTTAATTTTTTGCAATTTCCATACTGTTTCCCACAATGGCTACATCAGTTTGCATTCCCACCACCAATGCAGTAGTTCTTTTTTCTCCACATCCTCGCCAACACTTGTGTCTTGGGATTTTTACTTTAGCCATTCTGACAAGACTGAGCTGAAAGCTCATTGTAGTTCTATTTGCATTTCCCTGATGGTGAGTGATGAACATCTTATCATGTGTATTTTGGCCATCTGTAAGTCTTCTTTGGAGAAATGTCTGTTCATGTCTTCTCCACATTTTTTAATGGGATTATTTGGGTATTGGGTATTGAGTTGTATCAGTTCTTTATATATTTTGGGTACTAACCCTTTATCATACTTGTCATTTGCAAATATCCTCTTCCATTCAGTAGCTTGCCTTTTAGTTTTTTTTGGTTGTTTCATTCACTGTGCAGAAAATTATTTTGATGTAGGCCCAATATTTGTTTTTGCTTTTATTTCCCTTGCCTCAGAAGACATACAAAGAAAAATGTTGCTATGGCTGATGTCAGATAAATTACTGGCTGGATTTTTGTGGTTTCATGTCTTTAATCCATTTTGAGTTTATTTTTGTGTATGTTGTAAGAAGGTGGTCCACTTTCATTCTTTTGCATATAGCTGTCTTGTTTCTCAACACCATTTGTTGAAGGGATTGTCTTTTTCCCATTGCATATTCTTGCCTCCTTTGTTGAAGATTAATCAAACATGTAACTGTGGGTTTATTTCTGGGGTTTATGTTCTATTCCATTGATCTATATGTCTATTTTTATGCCAGTATCATAGTGTTTTGATTACTACTGCTTTGTAATATAACTTAAAATCTGGAATTGTGATACCTCGAGTTTTGTTTTTCTTTTTCAAGATTGCTTTGGCTATCCAAGGTCTTTTGAAGTTTCATGCAAATTTTAGGGTTGGTTCTTCTAGTTCTGTGAAAAATGCTATTGGTATTTTGATAAGGATTGCATTTAATCTCTAAATTGCTTTGGATAGTATAGACATTAACAATATTTTTTCTTCATGCTCAACCTATGAGCATGGAATATCTTTCTACTTATTGCTGTTGTCTTCAAATTCCTTCATCATGTTTTATAGTTATCAGAGTACAGGTCTTTCACCTCTTCAGTTAAGATTATTAAGATGTTTTATTATTTTTATACAGTTGTAAATATGATTGTTTTCTCATTTCTCTTTCTGCTGCTTCATTATTAGTGTATAGAAATGAAACAGATTACTATACACTGACTTTGTACCCTGTGACTTTACTGATTTCATGTATCAGTTCTAGAAGTTTTTTGGTGAAATCTGTAGAATTTTTCTATATATAGTAACTCATCTGCAAATACTGTAAGTTTTACTTCTTTCTTACTGATTTGAATGCCTTTTATTTCTTTTTGTTGTCTGATTGCTGTGGCTAGGACTTCCAGTACTATGTTGGATAACAGTGGTGAGGGTGGACATCCTTGTCTTGCTCCTGACCTTATAGGAAAAGCTTTCCATTTTTCTTCATTAACTATGATGTTAGCTGTGGATTTGTTCATATGGCCTTTATTATGTTGAGATATGTTCCCTCTAAACCTACTTCAGTGAGGGTTTTTATCATGAATGGATGTTGTACTTTGTCAAGTGCTTTTTCTGCATTTATTGAAATAATTGTGTTTTTATCCTTTCTCTTATTGTTGTGATATGTCACGTTGATTGCTTTGCAAATATTGAGCTACCCTTGCATTCTGGGAATAAATCCCACTTGATCATGGTGACTGATTTTTTTTAATGTATGTTGGATTTGGTTTGCTATTATTTTGTTGGGGATTTTTGCATTGATGTTCATGAGAGACAGTGGCCTATAGTTACTGTTTTTTGTTGTTGTCATTGTTGTTATTTGTTTTTTAGTTTCTTTATCTGGTTTTGGAAGCAGGGTAATGCTGGCCTCATAGGATGAATTTGGAGGTTTTCCTTCCTCTTCTAGTTTTGAAATAGTTTGAAAAGATTAAGTATTAAGTCTTCTATAAATGCTTGGTAGAATTCACCTGTAAATCCTTCTTGTCCTGGACTTTTGTTTGTCTATTGGGAGTTTTTTTTATTACTGATTCCATTTTATTGCTGGTAAGCAGTCTTCAATTTTTCTATTTCTTCCTAATTCGCTTTTGGTAGGTTATAGTTTCCAGTAATTTATCCATTTTTTTTCTAGGTTGTCCAGTTTGTTGGCATATAATCTTTTCTATTTCTGTGATATCAGTTACTATTTCTCCTCTTTCATTTCTGATTTTATTTGAGTCCTCTCCTTTTTAAAAATTTTTCGATGCATCTGGCTAAAGGTTTATCAATTTTGTTGATGTTTTTAAAGAATCCTGGTTTCAGGGTGCCTGGGTGGCTCAGTCAGTTAAGTGTCTTATTCTTAATTTCAGCTCAGGTCACGATCTCAGAATTAGTGAGATTGAGCCCCACATCAGGCTCTGCACTGGCAGCATGGAGCCTGCTTGGGATTCTTTCTCTCCCATTCTCTCTCTGCGCCTTCCCCACTTGTGTTCTCTCTCTCTCTCTCTTTCAAAATAAATTTAAAAAGGTATCCTGGTTTCATTGATCTGTTCTATTATTTTGTTTCTTTTTGTTTTGTTTTAGTCTCTATTTCATTTATTTCTGCTGTCTGCATTTGTCCTCCCTCCCATGGGTCATTTTGATTCCCAACCATGTCTCTGCCCTTCCTACCTTCTTCATTGTGGCCTCTTCTCTACATTTAGCTGTAGAGAGTCTCTTTTGCCTTTCAGTCATTTTCTGGGCCGTTTACATTGAATCCTGTAAACGGTGTAGGTAATCCTGAATCCTGTAACTGATGTAGGTGTTATCTAGGTGTATTCATGGAATGAGGTGAGACTAGAATCTTCCTACTCCACCATTTTCCCAGCAGACCCTGGGATTAATTTTTTATATATTTTAATTTATAAAATAGTAAGATCATTTTCTAGAATGCTTCAAAAGTAACTAATGATTTTATTTTTTTATTTATTAATCATAAATAATTAGGATCATTTTGAACTTCTGGATTTAAATATATTATATAAGTTTTAATCCTTTGCAGTTGATATCTTTATTAGCGTATAAATTTTCCTTTCCTGGCCAATGCAGCCTAATAAGATTAGTTTATAAGTCTGTAAGGAACAGTTTTACACCAAAATAAATGTTCTTATTTTTTAAATAAAGTCCATTTTAGTTTAGATTTTCCCTCATGTTTACCAATTTTTTTTTTACATACCATTCTTTCTTGAATCTTATGCCTTAGATCTGCTGTGACATCCATCTAACTTTCATTTGAAGATAGGTTCCTGCCTATTTTCACAAGTTACTTTTTATCTTGTCATTGATGATCTCACTTTGACTACAGTGTGTCTGGGTTAAGATTAGTTTTGTATTTGTCTGCCTTGGATTTGTTGTTTTCCTAAATCTGTGAATCTTTGTCTTTCCTCAATTGTGGAAAATTCTCATTATAAAAAATATTAGTATTTCAAAATAAACTTTCTCTCTCAATTTCAGTACTCTTTTATTCTGGAACTCCCATTTGGCCTGTGTTAGACCTTTTCATTCTGTTCTCTATATCCCTTAACCTGTCCTCCATATTTATTTAATCTGTGATAAATTCTGCATAATTAATCAGATCTCTTCTCCAGTTTATTAATTCCTCTTTAGCTGTGTCTGCTTTGATGTTTAGCCTGCCCACAGAGTTTTAAATTACATAAATATATCTTATTTTTATAGATTCTACTTAGCTCCTTTCCAAAGTTATATAATTGCTAAAATATTATCAGTCTTTGTCATTAGTCAGATTAACAGTATTATTTTTATTTTAATACTTATTTATTTTTGAGAGAGAGTGAGTCGGGGAGAGGCAGAGAGAAAGAGGGAGACAGAGTATCCTAAGCAGGCTTTGCTCTGTCAGCACAGAGCCAGATGTGGGTCTCAAACTCAAAAATTGTGAGATCATGTCTGAGCTGAAATCAGGAGTCAGATGCTTAAGGAACTGAGCCACCTAGGCACCCCTATAAGATTATTTTTTTATTTACAGAAACATTTTAAGCATATTTATTTTATATTCTGCATTAATTAATTTCAACATTCCAGATCCTTTGGCATATCCTAGGACAAGTCTAATTCATTATTTGCTGTTTTTTATGAATCTGCTTACTGTATCTTGTTTTCTTGTGTGTGTGAGCTTTTATTTGGTTGACTTTAAAGGAAACAGTTTGGGAATGACTTTCACCAAATAAATATGTATTTACTTCTGGTAGGTGCTCTACCAATCTGGTAAGCTACCCACCTGAAGTACTGTAAATTAAATTGTTAGTATAACTTTTCCTGAACTGTACATGTTTTATAAATTCAAACCCTGAGCTTATGATCAGATAGGCTGGTAATTTTCAGGCAATAATTTTTCCCTACATGAAGCCAAGGACTAAGATTTTTAAAGTTTCCTTTTGACTCCTTTCACCAAGATATGATTTTTTTTTCCCTAGTTCAAACGTTCACTGAAGGTCTAGTGCTTTGAGTATCTTAACTTTATGCATGAGTATTAGTTGTTTGCACATCTTTTTAGACAAAAGGTCTTATCTCCTCTTCCTTCATGAAGCTGTCAAAACCCTGGCCTCTATTTCTAGTATTACAGACACTCCAGGAAAATCAGGACATTAGTTCTAGCTTATCACTCTCATTTCAACTTTGTTTTGAAGATATTTACCTCATAATTTCTACACACTATTAGTCGGAGAATTTATGTAATATCTAATCCAACAGAAGTGGAAGCTTCTCTGCATCTCAAAATTAAAAAATTTCCCAACTCCAAACTAAAAGAGCACAGCATAGGAAATATAATCAACAATATTGTAATAGCATCATACGGTGACAGATGGTAGGTACATACTGTGGTGAGCACTGCGTGATGTATAGATAAGTTGAATCACGTATGTTATACACCTGAAACCAGTGTAACATTTTTTGTCAACTATGGTCAAATTAAAAAATAATAATAATTTTTAAAAAGTTCCCTAACTCCATTCTAGCAAGGCTATATCAGTAAATGTTAAAACTTCAAAAGACTAAAGCTAAATTCTACATTTAAACACCTAAAATAATCTTTAAAGTGAAATTTGGGTTAATGTGGAGGTAATATCAAGAAATTAAATTTAAGGAATGTCAAGATTATCAAGACTAACCAAAATTCTTACAATATTAGACAAATTATGTAGTTCTGATGTATATTTGAAACTTATCTGTAGAAATGATCAGTCAAATACCTGATATTAATAGAACTCATTAGAAGAGAAAACAATAGTAACCTATTTATTCAACTTGATTTAACCTTCATTTTTTATCTCTTAACTTCAATATATTTAGTGTTCCTAAAGTTAAAGAATATACTAAAACTAGTTTAAGCACAAATATATATTTTAAATAAAAAGCCTTTTGGTATTTTGTAGTTTTTGGTGCAATTGTAAATGGGATCATTTCCTTGATTTCTTCTTCTGTTGCTTCATTATTGATGTATAGAAATGCAACCGATTTCCGTGCATTAATTTTATATCCTGTGACTTTGCTGAATTCATGGATCAGTTCTCACAGGTTTTTTTTTTTTTTTTGGTAGAATCTTTTGTGTTTTCCATATAGAGTATCATGTTGTCTGTGAAGAGTGAATGTTTGACTTCCTCCTTGCTAATTTGGATGACTTTGTTTGTGTTGTCTGATTTCTGAGGCTAGGATTTCCAATACTGTGTTGAATAACAGTGGGGAGAGTGGACATCCCTGTCGTGTTCCTGACCTTAGGGGGAAAACTCTCAGTTTTTCCCCACTGAAGATGATATTAGCAGTGGTATTTCATATTTATGATCTTGAGGTATGATCCTTCTATCCCTACTTTCTTGAGGGTTTTTATCAAGAAAGCATGCTGTATTTTGTCAAATGCTTTCTCCGCATCTTTTGAGAGGATCATATGGTTCTTCTACTTTCTTTTATTAATGTGATGTATCAGATTGATTGATTTGCAGATATTGAACCAGTCCTGCATCACAGATATAAATCTCACTTAGTCATGGTGAATAATTCTTTTAATGTATTGTTGGGTCCGGTTGGCTAATATCTTGTTGAGAATTTTTGCATCCATGTTCATCAGGGAGATTGGTCTGTAGTACTTCTTTTTAGTAAGGTTTTTGTCTGGTTTTGGAATCAAAGTAATGCTTGCCTCATAAAAAGAGTTTGGAAGTTTTCCTCCCATTTCTATTTTTTGGAATAGCTTCCAAATAATAAGTGTTAACTCTTCTTTAAATGTTTGATAGAATTCCCCTGGAAAGACACCTGGCCCTGAATTCTTGATTTTGGGAGATTTTTTTATTACTAATTCAATTTCTTTACTGGTTATGGGATGGGTCTGTTCAAATTTTCTATTTCTTTCTGTTTCAGTTTTGGTAGTTTATATGTTTCTAGAAATTTGTCCATTTCTTCCAAATTACCCAATTTATTGGCATATAATTGCCATAATATTTTCTTATTATTGTTTACATTTCTGCAGTATTGGTTATGATCTCTCCTCTTTCATTCTTATTTTATTTGGGTTCTTTCCTTTGTCTTTTTGATCAGACTGGCTAGGGGTTTATCAATTTCGTTAAATCTTTCAAAAAACCAGCTCCTGGTTTCATTGATCTGTTCTACTGGTGTGTGTGTGTGTGTGTGTGTGTGTGTGTTGTTTGTTTGTTCGTTTGTTCTTTTGGTTTCAATAGCATTGATTTCTACTCTAATCTTTATTATTTCTCATCTTCCACTGGTTTTGGGTTTTATTTGCTGTTCTGTTTCCAGTTCTTTAAGGTATAAGGTTAGGCTGTGTATCTGAGGCTTTTATTCCTTCTTTAGGATTGCTTCTTTAGGATCTTTTTATAGGATTCTTATATACTTCCCTCTTATGACCACATTTGCTGCGTCCCAGAGGCTTGGGGCTGTGGTGTTATCATTTTCATTGGCTTTTATGTACTTTTTAATTTTCTCTTTAACTTCTTGGTTAACCCATTCATTCTTTAATTCTTCGGAGGACTTGTGCCTCCAAATTTTTTCTTTCGTTGGTTTTGAGTTTCATAGCGTTGTGATCCGAAAATATGCACAGTATGATCTCAATCTTTTTGTACTTATTGAGGGCTGATTTATTTCCCAGTACGTGATCTTTTTTTTTTTCAGTTTTTAAAATTTATTTATTTAAATTCAAGTTAGTTAACATACAGTGTTAATATTGGTTTCAGGAGTAGAACACAGTGATTCATCACTTGCATACAACACCCAGTGCTCATCCCAATAAGTGCCCTCTGTAAGGCCCATCACCGATTTAGCCCACCCCCTACTCACCTCCCCTCCAGAAACCCTCAGTTTGTTTTCTGTATTTTAGAGTCCCTTATGGTTTGCTGCCCTCTCTGTTTTTATCTTATTTTTTTCTTCCCTTACCCTGTCTTTATCTGTTGTGTTTCTTAAATTCCACATAGAAGTAAAATCATATATTTTGATCACAAAATCATATTGACTAATTTTGCTTAGCATAATACACTCTAGTTCTATGTTGTTGCAAATGGTAAGATTTCATTCTTTTTCATTGCTGAGTAGTATTTCATTGTATTTTCTTTTTTTTATTTTATTTTATAATAGTTTATTTTCAAATTGGTTTACATATACCACCGAGGGTTCATCCCAACATGTGCCCTTTTTAATGCCCATCACCCCCTCTCCCCCCTCCCTCATCCCCCTTACCCTCAGTTTTTTTCTTAGTCTTTGAGAGTCTCTTATGTTTTATCTCCCTCCCTCTCTGTGTCTTCTTGTCCTTTCCCCTCTTCCCCTGCCCCTGGTTTTTGCTTAGTCTCACAAAGTCCACCTATTCGTGGAAACATATGGTATCTGTCTTTTTCTGACTGACTTATTTCACTTAACATAATACCCTCCAGTTCCATCCATGTTGCTACACATGGCCAGATTTCATTTTTTCTCATTGCCACGTAGTAGTCCATTGTATATAAGTACCATAACTTCTTTATCCATTCGTCAGTTGATGGGCACTTGGTCTCTTTCCATTATTTGGCTATTGTCGAAAGTGCTGCTATGAACATTGGGGTGCACGTGCTCCTATGCATCAGCGTTCCTGTGTCTCTTGGGTAGATTCCTAGCAGTGCTATTGCTGGGTCATAGGGTAGCTCTATTTTCATTTTTTTGAGGAACCTCCATACCGTTTTCCAGAGTGGCTGCACCAGTTTGCATTCCCACCAACAGTGTAGGAGGGTGCCTACTTCTCCACATCCTCGCCAGCATCTATGGTTTCCTGATTTGGTCATTTTAGTCACTCTGAGTGGTGTGAGGTGGTATCGCAGTGTGGTTTTGATTTGTATTTCCCTGATGATGAGTGACATTGAGCATCGTTTCATGTGTCTGTTGGCCATCTGAATGTCCTCTTTGGAGAAGTGTCTATTCATATCTTCCGCCCATTTCTTCACTGGGTTGTTTGTTTTTCGGGTGTGGAGTTTGGTAAGTTCTTTATAGATTTTAGATATTAGTCCTTTATCCGATATGTCATTTGCGATGATCTTTTCCCATTCCGTTGGTTGCCTATTCGTTTTGTTGGTTGTTTCTTTTGCTGTGCAGAAGCTTTTTATCTTGATGAGGTCCCAATAGTTCATTTTTGCTTTTAATTCCCTTGCCTTTGGAGACGTGTCGAGTAAGAAATTTGTGCGTCTTAGGTCAAAGAGGCTTTTTCTTGCTTTCTCCTCTAGGATTTTGACGGTTTTCTGTCTCACATTCAGATCTTTTATCCATTTAGAATTTATTTTTGTGAGTGGTGTAAAAAGGTGGTCTAGTTTCAGTCTTTTGCATGTTGCTGTCCAATTCTCCCAGCACCATTTGTTAAAGAGGCTGTCTTTTTTCCATTGGATACCTTTTCCCGCTTTGTCAAAGATTAGTTGGCCATATACTTGTAGGTCCATTTCTGAGTTTTCTATTCTATTCCATTGGTCTATGTGTCTGTTTTTGTGCCAATACCATACAGACTTGATGACCACCGCTTTGTAGTAGAGGTTAAAGTCTGGGATTGTGATGCCTCCCGCCTTGGTTTTATTCTTCAGTATTATTTTGGCTATTCGGGGTCTTTTGTGGTTCCATACAAATTTTAGGATTGTTTGCTCTAGCTTTGAGAAGAATGCTGGTGCAATTTTGATTGGGATTGCATTGAATGTGTAGATTGCTTTGGGTAGTATTGCCATTTTGACGATACTTATTCTTCCAATCCATGAGCATGGGATGTTTTTCCATTTCCTTGTGTCTTCCTCAATTTCCTTCATAAGTTTTTTATAGTTTTCAGTGTAGAGGTCTTTCACATCTTTGGTTAGGTTTATTCCTAAGTATTTTATGGTTTTTGGTGCAATTGTGAAAGGGATCAGCTTCTTTATTTCTCTTTCTGCTGCTTCATTGTTGGTGTATAGAAATGCCACCGATTTCTGTACATTGATTTTGTACCCTGCAACTTTGCTGAAATCATGGATCAGTTCTAGTAGGCTTTTGGTGATTCTGTCAGATTTTCCATGTAAAGTATCATGTTGTCTGCAAAAAGTGAAAGTTTGACTTCCTCCTTGCCAATCTTGATGCCTTTTATTTTGTTTTGTTGTCTGATTGCTGATGCTAAGACTTCCAACACTATGTTAAATAGCAGTGGCGAGAGTGGACACCCCTGCCGTGTTCCTGATCTCAGGGGGAAGGCTTTCAATTTCTCCCCATTGAGGATATTAGCTGTGGGCTTTCCATAGATGGCTTTTATGATGTTTAAGTATGTTCCTTCTATTCCGACTTTCTCGAGAGTTTTTATTAAGAAGCGATGCTGTATTTTGTCAAATGCTTTTTCTGCATCTATTGACAGGATCATATGGTTCTTATCTTTTCTTTTGTTGATGTGATGTATCACGTTGATTGATTTGCGAATATTGAACCAGCCCTGCAACCCAGGGATGAATCCTACTTGATCATGGTGGATAAATTCTCTTTATATGCTGTTGGATTCGATTTGCTAGTATCTTATTGAAAATTTTTGCATCCATATTCATCAGGGATATTGGCCTGTAATTCTCTTTCTTTGCTGGGTCTCTATCTGGTTTGGGAATCAAAGTGATGCTGGCTTCATAGAATGAGTCCGGGAGTATTCCTTCCGTTTCAATTTTTTGGAACAGCTTGAGGAGGATAGGAATTAACTCTGTTTTAAATGTCTGGTAAAATTCCACGGGAAAGCCATCTGGTCCAGGGCTTTTATTTGCTGGGAGGTTTTTAATAACTGATTCTATTTCTTCACTAGTTATGGGTCTGTTCAAATTTTCTATTTCTGGAGGAGGGGCAACATGGCGGAGGAGTAGGGGGCTCCAGTATTTCGCTTGCCCTTTAAACGGGGACGACTGAAACCATTGTCTCTCTCAACTCCAAAAATCGGGGGGAAAAGGTGCTACTGCTGACAAGAAACGTAGGCGAAAACAGACAAGGCCCAACTAAACTGTGAGTTTAATCTGGGTCGGATAAAACGAACTCGAACTCGGGAAGTTGAGCTGAGGGGAGGGTGAGCGTCTTCGGAGATAGCTGGGAAAGTGCCGATCGAACAACATCTGAATGAGAGGGCTAGAGCCGGTGAGACCACTACCATCCAGCCCCTAAATGCAGGGCTTTTGAAGAGAAGTTCAGTGGCAAGAAGCAGCACTAACTGCGCGCTGCTGGGACCTCACCAACCCCGTCCTGAGCCACTGGGACGCGCGCGCCGGGGGGATTGGCAGCGGGGACGCAGGCGGCACCACCAGCCGAGCACCTGTAACCCCGGCACAATTATAATGAAATCGGGGGTGGCAGACGGCCGCCTCACCGCGCCACCCTCGCCCAGCGCCTCCAGGGCACGCGCGCTGCCGGGACAGGCAGCGGGGACCCAGGCGGCGACTCCTGCGGAGCACCTCTAACCCCCGCACAGTTACAGCCAAATTGGGGGTAGCAGATGGCTGCGCCACCGCGCCACCCTTGCCCAGCGCCTCCGGGCACGCACGCTGCAGGGACCCAGGCAGCCCCAGGCGGCGGCTCCTGTGGGACACGGCCGGGTCACCGTCCAGTAAACCACACTAGGCTGGAGTTAGCAGTGGAGAGAGAACAGAAATAAAGGGGCGAATAAAGCCTCCAGGACTGGTGGCGCAGGTCTGGAGAGACGCCATTGTTGTCTCACAAGCCAGGAGGTCACCCCAGAAGCCATCTCTGCAGCAGTGGAGGCCGGACCCGCCTACACTAAACCACACCCCTCCCAAACTATCAGCAGGAGCGACTGATCCAAGTGGAGATTGCTGCCTGGAGTAACACCAGTCATTTCTTCCTTTTAAATTTATCCCTCCCTTTCTCATTCCTACCGATCCCCATCCCTGAGCTGGTCATCCAGGGTACTGACTGGCTTAATCATTTTTTTTGTTTTTTGTTTTTTGTTTTTTGTTTTTTTTTTTAACCTACTCTTTGAGGACATGTCCTACAACCTCTTCTTTACTTCCCTAGCCCTTTTTCTGGAATAACCAGGCCGTATAAGATCATCTAGACGACATCGATCTTTATTCCTTTTCCCTTGCACCTGTCCTTATTCTGATTTCTATCAGTCTGGATTAAACCCTTTAGTCGCTCTACCTGGGCAAAGTCCATTTCCTTCTTCTCCCTGCACCAGTCATTATTCTGTCTATATATGCTCTGCCACCAGCACACTACATACCCTGTCCTTAACGTGTAGCTGTTACTTCAGGACATTGCCCTCAGAGAGTCACTTGTTACTTTTTTCTGTTGTGAACTGCTTGTCTGGACCATTTGTCGGTACGTTTGAGTATTTCTGTGTTCTGTGTGTCTGTCAGTTTTCCTTTCCAGGGCAACTTCAAGAAACAACCCATAACACATCCAGCCAAAATGACGAGACGGAAGAATTCTCCTCAAAAGAATCTACAAGAAGCAGTGACAGCTCAAGAATTAATGAAAACAGATATAAGCAACATAACAGAACTTGAATATAGAATGATAATCATAAAACTAATTGCTGGCCTTGAAAAAAGCTTAGATGAATGCAAGGGGTCCCGCGTGGCAGAGTTCAAGGACCTTAAAAACGGTCAGGAAGAATTAAAGAAGACATTGGAAGAAATACAGGGGAAACTGGAAGCAGCCACAGCACGGATTGAAGAGGTAGAGGAAAGAGTTAGTGCATTAGAAGACAAAATCATTGAAAAAGAGGAAGCAGATAAAAAGAGAGAGAAGCTGATCCAGGAACAGGAAAGGAGAATTCGAGAGCTGAGCGATGCACTCAAAAGAAACAATATCCGTATCATAGGAGTTCCAGAGGAAGAAGAGAGAGAGAAAGGAGTCGAAGGGGTTCTTGAACAAATCATTGCTGAGAACTTCCTCAACATGAGGAAGGAAACGGGCATGGAAATCCAAGAGGCACAGAGAACTCCCCTCAGACGTAACTTGAATAGACCTTCTGCACGGCACGTCATAGTGAAGCTGGCAAAATACAAAGATAGGGAAATTTTCTATTTCTTCCCGTTTGAGTTTTGGTAGCGTGTGGCTATTTAGGAAGCTGTCCATTTCTTCCAGATTGCCAAGTTTGGTGGCATATAATTTTTCATAGTATTCTCTGATGATTGCTTGTATCTCTGAGGGATTGGTTGTAATTTCTCCCTTTTCATTCACGATTTTATCTATTTGAGTTCTCTCTCTTTTCTTTTTGAGAAGCCTGGCTAGAGGTTTGTCTATTTTGTTTATTTTTTCAAAGAACCAGCTTTTGGTTTCATTGATCCGTTCCACTACCTTTTCTGTCTCCATATGGTTAATTTGTGCTCTGATCTTTGTTATTTCTCTCTTTCTGCTGGGCTTGGGTTGATTTAGTTGTTCTGCTTCTAGTTCCTTTAGGCGTGCTGTTAGAATTTGTGTTATTGATTTTTCTTGTTTCTTGAGATGGGCCTGGATTGCAATATATTTCCCTCTCAGGACTGCCTTTGCTGCGTCCCAGAGCGTTTGGATTGTTGTATTTTCATTTTCATTTGTTTCCATGTATTTTTTAATTTCTTCTCTGATGGCTTGGTTGACCCAGTCATCTTTTAGTAGGTTATTTCTTAGCCGCCATGTTCTTGGATATTTTCCAGGCTTTCTCCTGTGGTTGATTTCAAGTTTCAAAGCATTGTGGTCTGACAGTGTACACGGTATGATCTCAATTCTTTTATATTTATTCAGAGCTTCCCTGTGCCCCAGAATGTGGTCTATCTTGGAAAATGTACTGTGTGCAGTTGAGAAGAACGTAAATTCCTTTGCTTCTGGGTGAAGGACCCTAAAGATGTCTGTGAGGCCCATCTGCTCTAATGTATCGTTCAGGGCTATTGTTTCTGCGGAGATTTTCTGTTTTGTGGATCTATCCAATGCTGAGAGTGGAGTGTTGAGATCCCCTACTATTAGGACATTTTTATCGATGAGGTTGCTAATGTTTGTAATTAGTTGTTTTACAAATTTGGGTGCCCCCGAATTCGGTGCGTAGATATTTACAATTGTTAGCTCTTCCTGCTGGATGGTCCCTGAGACTATTATATAATGTCCTTCTTCATCTCTTATTACATCGTTCATTTTAAAGTCTAATTTGTCTGATGTAAGTGTGGCTACTCCGGCTTTCTTCTGGCTTCCAGTAGCATGGTAGATAGTTCTCCATCCCCTCACTTTCAATCTGAAGGTGTCTTCAGGTTTAAGATGAGTTTCCTGAAGACAGCAAATAGATGGGTCTTGTTTTTTAATCCATTCTGTTATCCTATGTCTTTTGATTGGCGCATTTAGTCCATTTACATTCAGTGTTAATATTGAAAAATATGGGCTTACAGTCCCTGTATTATCTGTAAGTTTCATGTTTGTAAGGCTGTCCCTGGCAGTTTGTGTTCTTTGCAACCTTGCCTTCATAGAATGCCCCTCAGGATCTCTTGCAGTGCTGGCTTATTTGTGATAAATTCTTTCAGTTTTTGTTTGTTGGGAAAAACCTTGATCTCTCCTTCTATTCTGAATGATAGGCTAGCCGGATACAGAATTCTTGGTTGCATGTCCTTCTTGCTCATCACATTGAAGATATCCTGCCATTCCTTTCTGGCTTGCCAAGTTTCTGTAGATAAGTCTGCTACTACCCTTATATGTCTCCCTTTGTATGTTAGGGTTCTTTTGTCCCTAGCTGCTTTCAGGATTCTCTCCCTATCTTTGTATTTTGCCAGCTTCACTATGATGTGCCGTGCAGAAGGTCTATTCAAGTTACGTCTGAGGGGAGTTCTCTGTGCCTCTTGGATTTCCATGCCCGTTTCCTTCCTCATGTTGGGGAAGTTCTCAGCAATGATTTGTTCAAGTACCCCTTCGACTCCTTTCTCTCTCTCTTCTTCCTCTGGAACTCCTATGATACGGATATTGTTTCTTTTGAGTGCATCGCTCAGCTCTCGAATTCTCCTTTCCTGTTCCTGGATCAGCTTCTCTCTCTTTTTATCTGCTTCCTCTTTTTCAATGATTTTGTCTTCTAATGCACTAACTCTTTCCTCTACCTCTTCAATCCATGCTGTGGCAGCTTCCAGTTTCCCCTGTATTTCTTCCAATGTCTTCTTTAATTCTTCCTGACCGTTTTTAAGGTCCTTGAACTCTGCCACGCGGGACCCCTTGCATTTATCTAAGCTTTTTTCAAGGCCAGCAATTAGTTTTATGATCATCATTCTATATTCATGTTCTGTTATGTTGCTTATATCTGTTTTCATTAATTCTTGAGCTGTCACTGCTTCTTGTAGATTCTTTTGAGGAGAATTCTTCCGTCTCGTCATTTTGGCTGGATGTGTTATGGGTTGTTTCTTGAACCCAAAGGAAAACAGACTGACAGACACACAGAACACAGAAATACTCAAACGTACCGACAAATGGTCCAGCCAAGCAGTTCACAACAGAAAAAAGAATAACAAGTGACTCTCTGAGGGCAATGTCCTGAAGTAACAGCTACATGTTAAGGACAGGGTATGTAGTGTGCTGGTGGCAGAGCATATATAGACAGAATAATGACTGGTGCAGGGAGAAGAAGGAAATGGACTTTGCCCAGGTAGAGCGACTAAAGGGTTTAATCCAGACTGATAGAAATCAGAATAAGGACAGGTGCAAGGGAAAAGGGATAAAGATCGATGTCGTCTAGATGATCTTATACGGCCTGGTTATTCCAGAAAAAGGGCTAGGGAAGTAAAGAAGAGATTGTAGGACATGTCCTCAAAGAGTGGGTAAAACAAAAACAAAAACAACAACAACAACAACAAAAAACAAAACAAAAACAAAAACAAAAAAATGTTTAAGCCAGTCAGTACCCTGAATAACCAGCTCAGGGATGGGGATCGGTAGGAATGAGAAAGGGAGGGATAAATTTAAAAAGAAGAAATGACTGGAGTTACTCCAGGCAGCAATCTCTACTTGGCATCTGTCGCTCCTGCTGATAGGTTGGGAGGGGCATGGTTTGTTGTAGGCGGTCCCGCCTCCACTGCTGCAGGGATGGCTTTTGGGGTGACTTCCTGGCTTGTGAGACAACAATGGTGTCTCTCCAGACCCGCGCCACCAGTCCTGGAGGCTTTATTCGCCCCTTTATTTCTGTTCTTTCTCCACCGCCAACGCCGGCCTAGTGTGGTTCACCGGATGGTGACCCGGCCGTGTCCAACAGGAGCCACCACCTGGGGCTGCCTGGGTCCCTGCTGCCATTCCGGGCGGCGGCGTGCATGCCCGGAGGCACTGGGCGAGGGTGGCGCGGTGACGCAGCCGTCTGCTACCCCCGATTTGGCTGTAACTGTGCAGGGGTTAGAGGTGCTCCGCAGGAGCTGCCGCCTGGGTCCCCACTGCCTGTCCCGGCAGCGCGCGTGCCCTGGAGGCGCTGGGCGAGGGTGGCGCGGTGAGGCGGCCGTCTGCCACCCCCGATTTCGTTATAATTGTGCCGGGGTTAGAGGTGCTCGGCTGGTAGCGCCGCCTGCGTCCCCGCTGCCAGTCGCCCCGGCGCGCGCGTCCCCGCGTCTCGGGAGGGGGTTGGCGCAGTCCCGGCAGCGCGCGGATAGTGCTGCTGTTTGCCACTGAACTTCTCTTCAAAAGCCCTGCATTTAGGGGCTGGATGGTAGCGGTCTCACCCGCTCTGGCCCTCTCGTTCAGGTGTTGTTCGATCGGCACTTTCCCAGCTATCTCCGAAGACGCTCACCCTCCCCTCAGCTCAACTTCCCCAGTTCGAGTTCGTTTTATCCTACCCAGATTAAACTCACGGTTTAGTTGGGCCGTGTCTGTTTTTGCCTTCGTTTCTTGTCAGCTGTAGCACCTTTTCCCCCCGATTTTTGGAGTTGAGAGAGACTATGGTTTCAGTCGTCCCCGTTTAAAGGGCAAGCGAAATACTGGAGCCCCCTACTCCTCCGCCATGTTGCCCCTCCTCCTCATTGTCTTTTCTCGATGCACGCGGTTCCTTTTCCAGCTATAACGCGCGCTAGCGCTTCCCTCGCGATCCTCGGCCACTCAGTTCCCAGTATGTGATCTATTCTGGATAATGTTCTATGTGCATTAAAGATTGTATATTCTGCTGCTTTAGGATGAAATGTTCCGAATACATCTGTTAAGTCCATTCAGTCCAGTATGTCATTCAAAGCCATTGTTTCCTTTGATTTTCTGCTTAGCTGCTCTGTCCATTGCTGTAAGTGCTGAAAACTATAGAAAGTTTATGAAAGAAATTGAAGAAGACACACACAAAAAAGAAAAAATATTCCATGCTCATGGATTGGAAGAACAAATATTAAAATGTTGACACTACCCAAACATTCTACATACTGATTGCAATCCCTATCAAAATAACACCAGCATTCTTGACAGAGCTAGAACAAACAATTCTAAAATTTGTAAGGAGCCAGAAAAGACCCCGAATAGCCAAAGTAATCCTGAAAAAGAAAACTGAAGCTGGAGGAATCACAGTTGTGGGCTTCAGGATGTATTACAAAGCTATAATCATCAAGACAGCATGGTACTGGCACAAAAACAGATCAATGAAATGAATAGAGAACCCAGAAATGGACCCACAAACGTATGGCCAACTAACCTTTGACATTGCAGGAAAGAACATATAATAGGATAAAGGCAGTCTCTTCAGCAAATATTGTTGGGAGTACTGGACAGCAACATGCAGAAGAATGAACCTGGACCACTTTCTTACACCACACACAAAAATAAACTCAAAATGAGTGAAAGACCTAACTATAAGACAGGAAGCCATCAAAATCCTAAAGGAGAAAGCAGGCAAAAACCTCTTTGATCTTGGCTACAGCAACTTCTTACTCAACACATCTCTGGAGGCAAGGGAAACAAAAGCGAAAATGAACTATTGGGACCTCATCAAGATAAAAAGGTTCTGCACAGTGAAGGAAACAATCAGAAAAGCAAAAAGGCAACTAACAAAATGGGAGAAAATACTTGCAAATGACATATGAGATAAAGGGTTAGTATCCAAAATCTATAAAGAACTTATCAAACTCAACACCCCCCCAAAATAAAACACAAATAATCCAGTGAAGAAATGGGCAGACGACGTGAATAGATGTTTTACAAAGAAGATATCCAGATGGCTAACAGACACATAAAAAATGCCCAAGATCACTTATCACCAGGAAAATACAAGTCAAAACCACAATGAGATACCACCTCACTCCAGTCAGAGTGGCTAAAATTAACTCAGGCAATAGCAGATGTTGGCAAGGATGTGGAGAAGAGTAACCCTTTTGCACTGCTGGTGGGAATTTAAACTGGTGCATCACTCTGGAAAACAGTATGGCACTTCCTCAAAAAATTAAAAGTAGAACAACCCTCCAACTCAGCAATTGCCCTACTAGGTATTTTTCCAAAGGGTACAGGTGTGCTGTTTCGAAGGGACACATGCACCCCAATGTTTATAGCAGCACTATTGACAATAGCCAAAATATGAAAAGAGTCCAAATGTCCATCAATGGATGAATGTATAAAGAAGATGTGGTATGTGTGTGTGTGTATATATATATATATATATATATATATATATATATATATGTGTGTGTGTGTACATATATACATATGAATATATGTATATGTGCATGTATGTATTCACACGCACATACACACACACACACACTAGAGCATTACTTGGCAATCAAAAAGAATGAAATCTTGTCATTTGCAACAATGTGAATGGAACAGAGTGTATTATGTTAAGTGAAATTAGTCAGAGAAAGACAAATATCATATGACTTCACTCATATGTGGAATTTAAGATACAAAACAGATGCACATAAGGGAGGAGAAGCAAAAATAATATAAAAACAGGGAGGAGAACGAACCGTAAGAGACTTTTACATATAGAGAACAAACCGAGGGTTGCTGGGGGGATGGGCTAAATGTGCAAGGGGCATTAAGAAAGACACTTGTTGGGATGAGCACTGGGTGTTGTGTGTAGGGGATAAATCACTGGATTCTACTCCTGAAATTATTATTGCACTATATGCTAACTAACTTGGATGTAAATTTTAAAAACTAAATTAAAAATAAATGAATAAATGTATAAATAAATAAATCCCTTTAAAATAAATTAAATTAAAAAATAATAACTTAAAAATATTTTTTAAAAGCCTTTTGGAATTAAATAGAAAAGATAATCTAGATATAACATAAGCAGTTATTCATCCCCCAATAAAATTTTGCCAAAAGAAACCAATTCTATGATTAGGATCTCTATAATTTCTCTTATAACCTTCTTTAATTAAGGACAAAAATTTTCTGCATCAAAATATTTCTTTAAGCTAATTTAATCATCTTCAAGTTCAATGGATGATCGTGATGCATTATAAATTTTATTATGAAAACGCTATCCTAGATTCCTCATGTTTAGTTAATTTCACATAGTTCAAATTAAGGTAGTAATAATCACCAAAGGGTATGTAATCTCTAATAACTAAAAAGTCTTCTTAAGCTTTTTTCTATTGGCATTAGCACAGCGTTTACCCTGACAAGGAAGTAGTAAAAGGAAGGGAAGCCAAAAGGACATAAAGCACCAGGTAACATTTTCAATATCCCTGGCAAAAATTTCTGGCAGTAGCAGTATATAAGCTAGCATTCAAAAAGTGCATTAGCTCTGGTTTTGAACAGACTCCTACAAAGAGAGGGGAAAAGGCAAATGTATGGTTGGCAATTTAAGAACTGCTGAGCTATGGGTCAAATTTTGCCCCACTGAATAAATAATTAAACTCCATCAAACTCCGCTTACTACTGCATGGTCAGCAGTGACCTTCATCAGCATGGTTTCACTGGATTGGTACAAAGAAGTGAAGAATTACCTTTTACAAATATAAATCAGATCATCCAGTGCGCATGTTTAAAATGCTTGAAGCAATTTCAGAATGAAATCCAAATTTCTTATCAAGACCTACAAGACCTCACAGTTTGGGCCCTATTTTCCTCTCCAACATCATTGCATAACATTCTCCTCCTCTTTCACTACATCCAGGCTGCACTGACTTCCTTTCTATTCCTAGAATATGCCAACTCCTTTCCTAAGACAAGGTAGTTCCATGAGGGGAAAGTAGTCTTTAACTTGTGCTGGAACAACTAGATGTCCATATATTACAACATACATAAAGATTAACTCAAAATGGATCATAGACCTAAACTCAGCCCTCCAGGGAGATCATGGCACTGGTGCTGCTTCGGCCCTGGAGACGTCCCTGTCAGTTTGTAAGAAGTAAAACTATGAAGAAGCTAGAAGAAAACAAACAAAAAAATTGTGATCCACATCAAATATTTCTTAAATAGAACACTATAAACAGGACCTATAAAAGAAAAAACCAATAAAATGTATTTTATCAAAATTAAAACTTTTATTCTTAGACACAGTTGAGGGAAACAAAAAAGGCAAATTTAGACTAGAAAAGATATTTCCAAATAGGAAGTCAATTTGGCACATCTTATATAGTTAAATATGTGATCCATCGATCCTACTTTTAGGCATTTATCCAAAAGAAGTGAAAATGTGTGTCCACATGAAGACTTATATCAAATGTTCACAGCAGCATTATCCCACAATTGCCCAAAACTGGAATAACTGAACATTGAATGGATAAAAAAAGTGTGATATATCCATATAATAGAATACTGATTAGCATGAAAAAAGGACTATTAATATACACAACAAGATGAATAAATCTCAAAAACATCTTAAGTGAAAGAAAAGAAACACAAAAGAGTACATATTATTTGATTTCATTATATACAATTCCTAAAAAAGGTAGAAAGCATAGTGAGAGAAAGCAGATCAGGGATTATCTGGGACTGCAAATTGGATCAGAGTGTCAATTGCATAGAGACACAAGAGAACTATTTTTAGAGTGATGGGACAGTATCATATCTTGAATACAATTCCCCAAATTCATTAGACTGTTTTAATTACCAATAGTCATCAAATGTACACTTAATGTAGGGGACTTTTATTTTATGTAAGCTAAATCTCAAGAAAGTTGAAAAAATAGCATCCACAATTGTTTAGAACCAGGCCAACTTAATTTTTGAAGGTCAAAAAGTACTAATTACTCCTATTGTTTAGAATTGTTATTGCATGGTGACAATAAAAAATAGATCAACTTTTAGTCGTCTCCAGAGGGCAATGGGAATGAGATGTAGAAATGAAAATAGGATTTAACAAAAGTCTGCACGAGGAGTTTGTCACCCAAGTCCTTCTCTCACAACTGCTTCTAAAACTAACTAGAAGTTTTCATTCCCCGGGCTTTTGAAGGATTTCTTTCTATCAAAATAAAATAACCCCAGAGATAAGTTCTTCAAATATGGACATAGGAGTTCACCCAGTGAAGTGGGCTCACATTCAACCTTCCTAGAGAAAAGCCCTATAAAGGGCAACAGCACACACACATACTGCTGCCTAGCACCTCATTCAGAAATACTCGGACAGCCCAGGATCATCAACAAGATATGATGAGATCTTGCACTGTGAGTGAGAGACCAAGAAAAGCACACCAAGGACACAGAAATAATGTATGAAACAGGAGGAACTTCAGGAACGATTTCATTAATTCGTTCAAAAAATGTTTGTGGCACTCTTACTGAAGTTTTACACTGTGTTGGGCTTTATATTGTTAGTTAAATTAGATGAAATTAACTTAGTGGAAAAGCACTGAAGTCAACAGCATCAGAACTTGTTTCATGTTCTCCCTAGTAATTTGCTTTTGGGCCAATAAAATCATTTATCTGATGTGAACCTCAGTTTGCTCACTCCTCCACTGGATATAGAAATATCTGACCGGGTTGTACAGTGTGGGCTCTGATATCAAGGGGTGTAAGGGGTTTCCTGCAGTTTAGGTACTGCTTTGTTTCTCTGCTGGACTGGATGTGTTTACTATATACTTAAGACTTATGCACTTTCCTGTATGTATGTTACACTTCAGTGAAAAAGATACCAAAAACATGAATTTTAATGCCTCTTCCCAAACTGAGTGAAATTCTATGATTCTATGACTGTTTTCAGTTAAGCATTATGATAGAGAAAAGAAACCTGAACAGAAAATTTTAAAACATGATTCCAGACCCTTTTAGCCAAATAGTTGTTATCCCTAGCCAAACATCCTATCACTAAGAAACCCATTTTCTTGTATATACGTTGAAAGGTGGAATCAATTCAGATTTTTCTCTTATGTTTCTCACTCTCTAAAAGACTATGATTATTATTATAAACACTTAACTCCAACTGATGATTTACCAAAACATTGTCAAGTAGGATTGCTTCCAACCTTTCCGTTATAAACACATTCTCATCAAGTGAGACATTTTTGGTTTGCAGACTATGCTGTTAATGACAAGCATGACTTAGTCTCATAATTAAGTTCTAGATCCTACCTGGAATCTTCTTTATGCTATTAATTTGCTTAGGGAACCATTCTCTTAGTAATAAAAAGTTGAGATTAAATAGTTTTACTATACTCTGTAAATATTTTTTAGTGGGCATGCCTCAAAATATTTTTCTTCCCTCCTGCTTGGCTTTTATATTCTCCTTTCCACTCTACCTTTTTTTTTTATTCAGAGGAAAAGCCTGACCCTCTAGCTTTATTCCTCTACTTGAAAATCTCATAAAACATTTTAATTTAAAAATCATTACTATTTGTACCTGCCTACGAATCTTTATTTGAAATAGAGAAATAACGGGAGTTATTTTGAGTTTTTGACAAAGATTGTAAATTCTTTAATTCTTTTTTCTATAAACCATTTCATTTATGGGCCTAGTTCAGGGATTAATGGATCATTCTAGTGTGAGCTGTTTCTTGACTCTGGATAAATGGGTTCTCTCCCCCAAAGTTTAGTAGATGGAAAGTACTTCTTAAAGGCTTAATGTTATTAATGGTAAGAAAGTCAAATTATTCTGAAAAAAATGTTATAAGCATCTCTCTCTAAGGAAGCCTCTTCGAAACTCTCTGAGGCTATCGTTTGGGTCAGTTATTTATATGCCTCTTTTGAACTCTATTGCTTTCTCTTAGAGAAATGTGGACAGTCTGATGTTGGCAATTTCATTCTAAGACCCCGGGAATTTGGACAATAGATTGCTTCAAGCTTGAAATTATCTGTGTCTCAGAGATATTTGGCTTTTAGTTTTTCATCATTACCACCCTCTTTAGAGATACCATTTGGAAGCTACATTTCTAGAAGTTAACACTTAAGATGACGAACCTAATGGGAAACTATATAACAGCTTAACAAATTAGTTGCTGATGTATTTTTATAACCTATTACTCTCAGATTTTCATGTTATTCCTCATTTCTTAGAATTCTCAACACTAAAAAATAGAAATTTCTAAAAAACAAGAGTTTACTATAAAAGATAACTTGTCATATTATTCTTGAAGTGGACATACATTTCTGTTTGCCCTCACAAAGTTTATAGGTTCGGCAAAGAAATTGAAGAGGCCTTGAAAAGAAATGCCCCTAAAGTCATCTCAGAAAGGTAATTACCTTTCTTTTTCTTAAAAAATATCCAGAAGTCTAGCCAGGCCTCTACGGCTAACAGGCTGTGTTACCTCCAGCCCTGAAACAAATAGAGAACTCTTCCCTTTCTCTCTCTACTGTCACATTTTTCTTTCCTTGAGAAAAACTCCCCTCTCCCCTCTTTGCTGAACAGTGTCCCCTTTGTAATTTTAAGTCAATTTTTCTCAGTTCTCTCCTTCCAAAAGAAGACTGGCCCATAGAAAAACAAGCATTTGTTTCTTAGTGCATCTAGAGATTTCTTCTCTTAAGGAGAGTTACTCAGAAGTCTTGTCCCTGGCTGTGTTTCCTTCTGAACCCTTTCCTCGTGATCTGGAACAAAAGCCTCTAGATCTCTAGATCAGAATTTGCAAATTCAATCTAAGGGAAAAGCAAAGTTTGCCTCTTAAGAATATCCTGCCCTCCTTCAGATCAGCTGGTCTCTGTCTCCAGTGAAATGATAGCACTCACCAGTACAGCACACCCTGCACCCAACTGCCTGCTCTGTCCAGGCTACCATGCCAGGTGCTGGGAAGACCACCAGGTCCTGAAGGGGTCTTTAGTCAACAAAGCCATTTTGTTTGACTTATGCTTACTCAGCATCCTTAAATCCATAAGGATCTTTCACAAATATTACCACAAATGATCTTTACAACAACCTTCTGAGAAAGCAGGACAGGAAAATAGGTGTTCCCCCCACTTTATAGAAGAAAGAGACAATGTGACCTTTGCAGTTGAGAAAGGTGAAGAATTGGAACCCAGGTGTTGTTCCTCCAAGTTCAGATCCTCATTCACAACCTCTACCCGTAGCTCCAATCTAAATGCTGGAATATCCTACAATAATTTCACTTGTATGATTCACCCCTCTCCTTTAATCCTTTCGCTGCGGGTATGTTACAGTGTCTGAGCATAAATGCCTTTGCTTTTCAACTCAGAACCCAAATAAGCTTTGTTTTTCTCTTCCAAATACTGCTCCCAAATTTTAAGTTGTTAATGGTGTTAAATTCTTCTAAGAAAGATGATGTGACATTGAACTTACTAATGATACTTGTGCCACCTTTCATTCTGTTACTGGTCAATAGTACAACGTGCATGGTGTCGGAAAACTTACCAATCAATAAAATGGCCAAATCTGAAACTATCTAGTGGGGAAAGAAGCCTGCCATTCTAAGCGAAGCAGGTTTCTGAAACACTATGGAGTGAGTCTCTTAGTTTCCTACCGACTGAGTCCCAGTTGCCATCTTTTTCCTGAGCTAATGGGAAAGCAGATTTTTAGTACGACCATTGTTATCTCTAACCACTACTGGAACTAAGTCTAAGAACGTCATTAATAAGGAACATCACCCTAAGACACCTGCCACCTACATAATCCCTAGGATGGTTAATAAGTGTTTTTCTCTGCTTTGGCATTCATTCTTGCCAATGCACTACCAACAAGGGAAATGAATTCTGGGCCGAGCAAATTCATCAGAGTTTGTGGGATAGTAATGTTTGATTTTTAGAATAAATGAGTTGATTATTCATGCTAGCAATAAAAATAAGCAGTTACTATGTATCTGGCATATGCAGGGCATTGGTCTAGGCTTGGGAGATACAAGGTGGTGCCAAAAACAGATTTTTACCTAAAGGAACTGATGATATAGCTGGAAATGTAAAACATGGATTAAAAATGGAAATTACAGTTGCACTATCGTATCTTTAAATCCAAAATGAGAGTATAGAGAATAAGTATTACGAGGACTCATAGGATAGAGTAGTTCAGAGGGCCGAGGCAGGCAGGGGAGCCCAATAACTCTGGGCTACAAAGCGTTCTGGTTACACGTACTTCTAATTTAGACCTCATCATGACCATACAAGACAAAATAGTTATTGCCTGCATTCCTCCCCCATCTTTCAGATGAAGAAATTGAGGCTTAGAGCTAAGTAACTTGCCTAAGCCACATACCTGGTGTTTAGATGCTCTCACACCAGAATGCTAGCTCTTAACCTGGATGAGGAAACCACCACCCTTCCCTGAACATGAATTTGATTGAGAAAGGGACTCATTTCAGGGATAAAGACCAGTGTACTCAGTGGACTCTGCTGACTGGAATCAATGATAAAACACCGCAGAGGTCATTTAGGACAGTGGTTGGCTTTGCCAACCCAACTGCAGGTGGCAGGGTGACTCCATAGGAGACACAGCACCAAGAGAGGAATCTTAAGGCGGCAACACCAATAAATTAAAAAGGCAGGGCCCTCTAGGACACATGTCAAAGTGCAGCCTAGAGTTTAGGGAGAGGGCCGTGGCTCATGGGCAGGGCAAGGCAAACATCTTAACAGACACTGATGTGCCAGGTATCAAGAGAGTGACCCCCACATAGAACATGACATGGATTGTGAAGAGACCAACTTCACCAGCGCAGGATAGGCAAGGATGGAGAGCAAGAATCATCCACCCCCAGGATAGGGTAGGTACTGCGAGGACAGAATCGGTGGCAACCACCAGAAAGAAGGTCAGCCTGGCAAGCAGAACTTGATATCAGGAAGGATGGCATGACCTTTCAAGCACAAAACTAAACAAGATGCACCACACCTCCACCTGGTGGGGAATGGTGCTAGATTCATCATCAGAGACAGATGCACTCTGGGCTAGTAAAAAAAGTGGGACACCAGTTTCCAGAGATGAGGCTCAAGGACAAAGCCCAAGTAGCAGCAAAATTAATTTGATGCCGACTTGTATCTTTTCCAGGCAAAAGCCCTGACAACTCTTGTGTTTGGGTCACAACTGAGCAAAGAGTCTAGGATGGGACTGAGCCCCCAGGTAAGGATCAAGGACTCCTAATTCTGCTTTAAGAAGGCTTCAAAAGATGGGAACCAAGCAGCACCTATAACCTTTTGGATTCGTTATTGAGTATCTACTATGTGCCAGGCACCATTCCAAGACAAGGACCTACTGCAGCAAACGGGGCAGGTCTTTCCTTCCTTGGCACCCACATTCCAGAGGGAGCATAATCAAGCCAACTAGGATGAGGCAAGAGAAAAGGAAACGGCTTTGCAAAGGTGCAGAGGCAGGAAAGTCATGGGTTGTTTGAAAGAGAAACAGTTCATATAGTTGCTGCAAAAGGTTGACGAAAGGAGTCTAGGGAATTCAGTCACACATTGTATCCAGAGTCACCAAAGTGCCGAATGTTTGGGGTAGAGAGCCTATAGACCTTTGCCCCATCTGTCCCTCTAGTCTTCTGAGGAGACCTCTAGGCCCAGAGAAGCAGAAGAAGTAGAAGCATGAAGTACACCAGTCTTAAAAAGGATGAGCTCTGTTGTGGTTACTTTGATAGAAAATCTCTGAGTCATCAGTTCACTGATCTAGAGTGGTTTAAAAAAACACAAATGGCCCAGAATTCAGTCAGGGAAGCTAGGTCCAGGCCCTCCTTATCTTACTCACTCTTATCCTTGACATTGAGCTAGCTCCAGAGCTTCACAGGGTTGAGGCGGATGCTCTGAAAAGCCCCTTCCAATTCTGAAGACTTTTAATACTTTAAAGAATCCCCTCGGGGTTACCAGTAATTAGCATTCTGTGACATCGGAGAGGTGGGGAAGAAGGGGAGGCAGCAGGGAGGCAGGCGCCAGGGTCTAGGTTCTGGTCAGGATTCCAGGCTCTGCTATGGCCTGGAGCACATAACACCTCAGAGTCCCCATCTGTAAAATGGGGGGTTGCCAAGCCACCTCTCAAGTCTAGTATTCTTAGAGCCTAGAATCTCAGTTGACAGTGAAAGAAGACAAACACACAGCTAATGTACTTTTTAAAAAAGGGGTATCAGCTCTCAACGAAAACATCTTAAAACAAATAGCATTAATTGCCTGCTCCTTTACACCTCATCTTCCCCACCATAGTTTGTAATCTTGCAGTTAGTGGCGTGAAGCTTGAGTTTCAATGCTTGCTTTCACTGCTCATGCAGCTTTTAAGTAAATGCTTTTCTAAGTAAAATGCAAAGGACTGCATTGTCCTTCTAGAAAGAAGACAAAAGTCAACAAATTATTAAATTTATTTTTCACAAATTAAACTCATTGCACTGTATACATAGAATTCTAATGCACCCAGGACTCCTCAGGCAGCTCCCCACATGACTCTATAAATGCCATCAGCACGCTCAGCAAATTTTATAGCGTATCATGAAACGTGCTTGTTCTAACAATACCATCAACTGTTTCTGAACCAAAGGCTGTCAAGATTTTCCTTTTCCTTTATTCTATGTGAGAAAAAAATCGCTCTAAGGGAGACTTGTAATCAGAGGGGAAAGTGACAGAATGTTGACTCATTTGCTTCCCTCAGGCCTCTTGGAAGTCCTCACTTATGGTCTTTTATTACTCATTTTTCTAATCATAGCTAAAATCATGGTGAGAGTTCCAGTTAAATCTTGCAGCTATAAGAATATATTTTGTTTCTTTCAACCTAAGTGTATAAACAAGAGTGAGAAAATATAATATGCACGTTTCTACATACATTCACGGCTGGCATGTCTTAGCATTACACTTGATGTAATTACACTGAACTACACTGCAGTTCAACCTCCAGAGTGCATAGATGATATTAGCTGCCATGTATTAAGCACTGACTCTGTGCCAGGCACTGTGCTAAGTGATTTGCATGTGGTGGCTCATCCAGTCCTCCCAACAAACACATCTGGGAAGCTGTAAGTGTGCTTTCCTCTCAAAGCCAGTTCCTGCCTCCTGGTGTTGTTATTTTGTTAAGTAGTACCATTACTCTACCTGCTACCTGGGCCTGAGAACTCAGTTATTCTTCCTAAATGCACAGCCTTATATCAAGAAAGACTTAGGGACTGGCCTTCTTGGCTAATGTCTCTCACAAATGTCTCTTCCCTTCCCTTGCTCTCACAGTTCCCACCTGCTCCACTGACCTCTTTTCTTTATCACAATGCTCCTGGTGCAGGAGCTGTGCTAAAAGCTTAGTCCAGAACCCCCTCCTCGCTGCTCATTTTTTCTCTACACTCCATATCCGTCCCCTCCATATGCACACCTGCTTTCTAATGGACCTAGTCGTGGGTCTTCTCCAACATTAGAACCCATACATCCCCCACCCTCCCAGCAAGCATTAACTCAATTATGCAATTCACATTTTCACTTATGCTCACTGTGTGTTATCTCTTCATAGGCGTAACTCTTGCCTTTCCAAATAAAGTGGAATTCCTTGAAAGTAGGACCATCATCTATGCAGCCACTAGCGCAGGGGCTCAAACAGGCAAATTGAGAATAGCCAAATAAGTCAGGTATATGGGATATAATAAACTCTGCAACATTAAGAGTATTAATACTTACATACTGTTTCCTTGGGGGCCAGACATTGTCGTAAGGACTTTAGATATATTGAGAAAAATCATAAGAAGTATCCACATTTCATTGGTGAGGAGACTATGGCACAGAAAGGTTAGATTACTTTCCCAAGGTCACAAACTAGTAGGCAGTGGGGTCAAGATTTAAACCAAGCCGTCTCATTGAAATATCTGTGCCCTTAAGCAGCCAAAGAAACAATATTTGGTCTGTCTACCTCCAAAACACCAAATATATTTTCTATTCCTTTCCATTACATTTTCAATATCTGATAAAATAAAAAAACAGTTGGCTAGACAATCACAAACACACTAGGGTGTCTTGTTTCCTTGTCAGCAAAATTTAGCTTTTCATGAGTGAAAGGGGAGTTGAAATGTATTCTGATGTACTCAGGCATCTCTCCATTTGACTAATTCTCTTTTATTTGGTTTGAATCTAAGAGAATGCCCAATACACAGGCAGAGGGGTGTTCAGACCTTGGAGGAAGCTGATACTCTTTGGTGGAGTACAGTTTCAGGCCTATCAGGACTTGGCCGGCATCTGAAATTCCTCCACAGTAGCATCACCCTTGGGTTCCTCAGAAATCTCTAGCAGTTCACCACAGTTCATAGCACCCTTTAAGGAAGGCTTTGATGTCTCTTAAAACTCAAATTCCCGTGGAGAGCAAAGCCCCTCACCTGTTGCAGAAATCATTTTAGCAAGGAGCTGAGATTTCACTTCCATTAGTGCAAAAAGGAAGGAGGAGGGCATTTAGTGCATAATGTGTCTAGAGAGGCAACATGCTAGGGTAAAATGGAAGTATTTCAGAATGGCCGAATTCAATTTCTAACCTTATTACGTACATTTGAGAAATTTGGGCATCCAATTGGGCCCTCAGGTCTCAGTGTCAGCGCTTTAGGGAGGATGTTGGAGTAATTGGAGGCATCCCGCTTGACTGTGGCTCCCCAAGGCTGAGACCGTGAATGTGCTGAGTCGGTTCTAAATACCAACACCCTGATACTAGGCACTGAGTGTGCCTCCGAGCAGTGAGTGAATAATTAATCTTAACTTAGAGCTCTGATGATGACCTCTCCCAGAGCTTCAGACCTTTATACTCAACTGCCTTGCAGACATTTCACCCAGATATCTCATTATCATTTTATTTTTTTTTTTATTTTTTTTTTATTATAATAGTTTATTTTCAAATTGGTTTACATATAACACCCAGTGTTCATCCCAACATGTGCCCTTTTTAATGCCCATCACCCCCTCTCCCCCCTCCCTCATCCCCCTCACCCTCAGTTTTTTCTTAGTCTTTGAGAGTCTCTTATGTTTTATCTCCCTCCCTCTCTGTGTCTTTTTTTTCTTTCCCCTCTTCCCCTCCCCCTGGTTTTTGCTTAGTTTCACAAAGTCCACCTATTCGTGGAAACATATGGTATCTGTCTTTTTCTGACTGACTTATTTCACTTAACATAATACCCTCCAGTTCCATCCATGTTGCTACACATGGCCAGATTTCATTTTTTCTCATTGCCACGTAGTAGTCCATTGTATATAAGTACCATAACTTCTTTATCCATTCGTCAGTTGATGGGCACTTGGTCTCTTTCCATGATTTGGCTATTGTCGAAAGTGCTGCTATGAACATTGGGGTACACGTGCTCCTATGCATCAGCATTCCTGTGTCTCTTGGGTAGATTCCTAGCAGGGCTATTGCTGGGTCATAGGGTAGCTCTATTTCCATTTTTTTGAGGAACCTCCACACCGTTTTCCAGAGTGGCTGCACCAGTTTGCATTCCCACCAACAGTGTAGGAGGGTGCCTACTTCTCCACATCCTCGCCAGCATCTATAGTTTCCTGATTTGTTCATTTTAGCCACTCTGACTGGTGTGAGGTGGTATCTCAGTGTAGTTTTGATTTGTATTTCCCTGATGATGAGTGACATTGAGCATCGTTTCATGTGTCTGTTGGCCATCTGAATGTCCCCTTTGGAGAAGTGTCTATTCATATCTTCCGCCCATTTCTTCACTGGGTTGTTTGTTTTTCGGGTTTGGAGTTTGGTAAGTTCTTTATAAATTTTAGATATTAGTCCTTTATCCGATATGTCATTTGCGATGATCTTTTCCCATTCCGTTGGTTGCCTATTCGTTTTGTTGGTTGTTTCTTTTGCCGTGCAGAAGCTTTTTATCTTGATGAGGTCCCAATAGTTCATCTTTGCTTTTAATTCTCTTGCCTTTGGAGACGTGTCGAGTAAGAAATTTGTGCATCTTAGGTCAAAGAGGCTTTTTCCTGTTTTCTCCTCTAGGATTTTGACGGTTTCCTGTCTCACATTCAGATCTTTTATCCATTTAGAATTTATTTTTGTGAGTGGTGTAAGAAAGTGTCTAGTTTCATTCTTTTGCATGTTGCTGTCCAATTCTCCCAGCACCATTTGTTAAAAAGGCTGTCTTTTTTCCATTGGATACATTTTCCCGCTTTGTCAAAGATTAGTTGGCCATATACTTGCGGGTCCATTTCTGAGTTTTCTATTCTATTCCATTGGTCTATGTGTCTGTTTTTGTGCCAATACCATACAGTCTTGATGACCACCGCTTTGTAGTAGAGGTTAAAGTCTGGGATTGTGATGCCTCCCACCTTGGTTTTATTCTTCAGTATTACTTTGGCTATTCGAGGTCTTTTGTGGTTCCATACAAATTTTAGGATTGTTTGCTCTAGCTTTGAGAAGAATGCTGGTGCAATTTTGATTGGGATTGCATTGAATGTGTAGATTGCTTTGGGTAGTATTGCCATTTTGACAATATTTATTCTTCCAATCCATGAGCATGTGATGTTTTTCCATTTCCTTGTGTCTTCCTCAATTTCCTTCATAAGTTTTTTATAGTTTTCAGTGTAGAGGTCTTTCACATCTTTGGTTAGGTTTATTCCTAAGTATTTTATGGTTTTTGGTGCAATTGTGAAAGGGATTAGCTTCTTTATTTCTCTTTCTGCTGCTTCATTGTTGGTGTATAGAAATGCCACCGATTTCTGTACATTGATTTTGTATCCTGCAACTTTGCTGAAATCATGAATCAGTTCTAGTAGGCTTTTGGTGGATTCTGTCGGGTTTTCCATGTAAAGTATCATGTCATCTGCAAAAAGTGAAAGTTTGACTTCCTCCTTGCCAATCTTGATGCCTTTTATTTTGTTTTGTTGTCTGATTGCTGATGCTAAGACTTCCAGCACTATGTTAAATAGCAGTGGCGAGAGTGGACACCCCTGTCGTGTTCCTGATCTCAGGGGGAAGTCTTTCAGTTTTTCCCCATTGAGGATGATATGAGCTGTGGGCTTTTCATATATGGCTTTTATGATGTTTAAGTATGTTCCTTCTATCCCGACTTTCTCGAGAGTTTTTATTAAGAAAGGATGCTGTATTTTGTCAAATGCTTTTTCTGCATCTATTGACAGGATCATATGGTTCTTATCTTTTCTTTTGTTGATGTGATGTATCACGTTGATTGATTTGCGAATATTGAACCAGCCCTGCAACCCAGGGATGAATCCTACTTGATCATGGTGGATAATTCTCTTTATATGCTGTTGGATTCGATTTGCTAGTATCTTGTTGAGAATTTTTGCATCCATATTCATCAGGGATATTGGCCTGTAATTTTCTTTCTTTGCTGGGTCTCTATCTGGTTTGGGAATCAAAGTGATGCTGGCTTCATAGAATGAGTCCGGGAGTTTTCCTTCCGTTTCAATTTTTTGGAACAGCTTGAGGAGGATAGGAATTAACTCTGTTTTAAATGTCTGGTAAAATTCCGCAGGAAAGCCATCTGGTCCAGGGCTTTTATTTGCTGGGAGGTTTTTAATAACGGATTCTATTTCTTCACTAGTTATGGGTCTGTTCAAATTTTCTATTTCTTCCCATTTGAGTTTTGGTAGTGTGTGGCTATTTAGGAAGCTGTCCATTTCTTCCAGATTGCCAAGTTTGGTGGCATATAATTTTTCATAGTATTCTCTGATGATTGCTTGTATCTCTGAGGGATTGGTTGTAATTTCTCCCTTTTCATTCACGATTTTATTTATTTGAGTTCTCTCTCTTTTCTTTTTGAGAAGCCTGGCTAGAGGTTTGTCTATTTTGTTTATTTTTTCAAAGAACCAGCTTTTGGTTTCATTGATCTGTTCCACTACCTTTTCTGTCTCCATATGTTTAATTTGAGCTCTGATCTTTGTTATTTCTCTCTTTCTGCTGGGCTTGGGTTGTTTTAGTTGATCTGCTTCTAGTTCCTTTAGGCGTGCTGTTAGAATTTGTGTTATTGATTTTTCTTGTTTCTTGAGATGGGCCTGGATTGCAATATATTTCCCTCTCAGGACTGCCTTTGCTGCATCCCAGAGCGTTTGGATTGTTGTATTTTCATTTTCATTTGTTTCCATATATTTTTTAATTTCTTCTCTGATGGCTTGGTTGACCCAGTCATCTTTTAGTAGGTTATTTCTTAGCCGCCATGTTCTTGAATATTTTCCAGGCTTTCTCCTGTGGTTGATTTCAAGTTTCAAAGCATTGTGGTCTGACACTGTACACGGTATGATCTCAATTCTTTTATATTTATTCAGAGCTTCCCTGTGCCCCAGAATGTGGTCTATCTTGGAAAATGTGCCGTGTGCAGATGAGAAGAACGTAAATTCCTTTGCTTCTGGATGAAGGACCCTAAAGATGTCTGTGAGGCCCATCTGTCCTAATGTGTCATTCAGGGCTATTGTTTCTGCGGAGATTTTCTGTTTTGTTGATCTATCCAATGCTGAGAGTGGAGTGTTGAGATCCCCTACTATTAGGACATTTTTATCGATGAGGTTGCTAATGTTTGTAATTAGTTGTTTTACAAATTTGGGTGCCCCTGAATTCGGTGCGTAGATATTTACAATTGTTAGCTCTTCCTGCTGGATGGTTCCTGAGACTATTATATAATGTCCTTCCTCATCTCTTATTACATCGTTCATTTTAAAGTCTAATTTGTCTGATATAAGTGTGGCTACTCCGGCTTTCTTCTGACTTCCAGTAGCATGGTAGATAGTTCTCCATCCCCTCACTTTCAATCTGAAGGTGTCTTCAGGTTTCAGATGAGTTTCTTGAAGACAGCAAATAGATGGGTCTTGTTTTTTAATCCATTCTGTTATCCTGTGTCTTTTGATTGGCGCATTTAGTCCATTTACATTCAGTGTTAATATTGAAAAATATGGGCTTACAGTCACTGTATTATCTGTAAGTTTCATGTTTGTAAGTCTGTCTCTGGTAGTTTGTGTTCTTTGCCTCCTTATTTTCATAGAATGCCCCTCAGGATCTCTTGCAGTGCTGGCTTATTTGTGATAAATTCTTTCAGTTTTTGTTTGTTGGGAAAAACCTTGATCTCTCCTTCTATTCTGAATGACAGGCTAGCCGGATACAGAATTCTTGGTTGCATGTCCTTCTTGCTCATCACATTGAAGATATCCTGCCATTCCTTTCTGGCTTGCCAAGTTTCCGTAGATAAGTCTGCTACTACCCTTATAGGTCTCCCTTTGTATGTTAGGGTTCTTTTGTCCCTAGCTGCTTTCAGGATTCTCTCCCTATCTTTGTATTTTGCCAGCTTCACTATGATGTGCCGTGCAGAAGGTCTATTCAAGTTACGTCTGAGGGGAGTTCTCTGTGCCTCTTGGATTTCCATGCCCGTTTCCTTTCTCATGTTGAGGAAGTTCTCAGCAATGATTTGTTCCAGAACCCCTTCGACTCCTTTCTCTCTCTCTTCTTCCTCTGGGACTCCTATGATACGGATATTGTTTCTTTTGAGTGCATCGCTCAGCTCTCGAATTCTCCTTTCCTGTTCCTGGATCAGCTTCTCTCTCTTTTTATCTGCTTCCTCTTTTTCAATGATTTTGTCTTCTAAGGCACTAACTCTTTCCTCTACCTCTTCAATCCGTGCTGTGGCTGCTTCCAGTTTCCCCTGTATTTCTTCCAATGTCTTCTTTAATTCTTCTTGACCGTTTTTAAGGTCTTTGAACTTTGCCTCGTGGGACTCCTTGCATTCATCTAAGCTTTTTTCAAGGCCAGCAATTAGTTTTATGATTAACATTCTATATTCAAGTTCTGTTATGTTGCTTATATCTGTTTTCATTAATTCTTGAGCTGTCACTACTTCTTGTAGACTCTTTTGAGGAGAATTCTTCCGTCTCGTCATTTTGGCTGGATGTGTTATGGGTTGTTTCTTGAAGTTGCCCTGGAAAGGAAAACTGACAGACACACAGAACACAGAAATACTCAAACGTACCGACAAATGGTCCAGACAAGCAGTTCACAACAGAAAAAAATAACAAGTGACTCTCTGAGGGCAATGTCCTGAAGTAACCGCTACACGTTAAGGACAGGGTATGTAGTGTGCTGGTGGCAGAGCATATATAGACAGAATAATGACTGGTGCAGGGAGAAGAAGGAAATGGACTTTGCCCAGGTAGAGTGACTAAAGGGTTTAATCCAGACTGATAGAAGTCAGAATAAGGACAGGTGCGAGGGAAAAGGAATAAAGATCGATGTCGTCTAGATGAACTTATACGGCCTGGTTATTCCAGAAAAAGGGCTAGGGAAGTAAAGAAGAGGTTGTAGGACATGTCCTCGAAGAGTGGGTTAAAAACAAAACAAAAACAAAAAACAAAAAACAAAAAACAAAACAAAAAAAAAACCCAAACAAAACAAACAAACAAACAAACAAAAAACAAAAAAACAAAAAACAAAAAGAACGAAAAAAATGATTAAGTCAGTCAGTACCCTGGATGACCAGCTCAGGGATGGGGATCGGTAGGAGTGAGAAAGGGAGGGATAAATTTAAAAAGAAGAAATGACTGGCGTTACTCCAGGCAGCAATCTCCACTTGGATCAGTCGCTCCTGCTGATAGTTTGGGAGGGGCGTGGTTTAGTGTAGGCGGGTCCGGCCTCCACTGCTGCAGGGATGGCTTCTGGGGTGACTTCCTGGCTTGTGAGACAACAATGGCGTCTCTCCAGACCCGCGCCACCAGTCCTGGAGGCTTTATTCGCCCCTTTATTTCTGTTCTCTCTCCACCGCCCACGCCAGCCTAGTGTGGTTTACTGGAGCCGCGCCTGGGGCTGCCTGGGTCCCTGCGGCGTGCGTGCCCGGAGGCGCTGGGCGAGGGTGGCGCGGTGGCGCGGCAGTCTGCTACCCCCCGATTTGGCTGTAACTGTGCGGGGGTTAGAGGTGCTCCGCAGGAGCCGCCGCCTGGGTCCCCCCTGCCTGTCCCGGCAGCGCGCGCGCCCCGGAGGCGCTGGGCGAGGGTGGCGCGGTGGTGCGGCCGTCTGCCACCCCCCGATTTCGTTATAATTGTGCCGGGGTTAGAGGTGCTCCGCAGGCGGCGCCGCCTGCGTCCCCGCTGCCAGTCCCTCCCGCGCGCGTCCCAGTGGCTCAGGACGGGGTTGGTGCAGTCCCAGCAGCGCGCGGGGATTGCTGCTGTTTGCCACTGAACTTCTCTTCAAAAGCCCTGCATTTAGGGGCTGGATGGTCGCAGTCTCACCCGCTCTGGCCCTCTCGTTCAGATGTTGTTCGATCGGCACTTTCCCAGCTATCTCCGAAGACACTCACCCTCCCCTCAGCTCAACTTCCCAAGTTCGAGTTCGTTTTATCCGACCCAGATTAAACTCACGGTTTAGTTGGGCCGTGTCTATTTCCGCCTTAGTTTCTTGTCAGCTCTAGCACCTTTTCCCCCCGATTTTTGGAGTTGAGAGAGAGACAGTGGTTTCAGTCGTCCCCCTTTAAAGGGCAAGCGAAATACTGGAGCCCCCTACTCCTCCGCCATGTTGCCCCCCTCATTATCATTTTAAACCCAAAATGTCTCAGACCCAAATCATCACCTTCCCCCCAACAAGATCCATTTCCTGGTGTCCTTATCAGTATCCTTGGCCTAAAGTGATCATTTCAATACAGTGAAATCCCATGGTTTAAAATTTTCAGCATGTCTTTCGCTTTTCTCTCTGAGCAGTCCTAAATCCTATTCTTCCCTCAGATTTTCTCAGCTCTCTCCCTCTCCTCCTTTTTATCTTGTCTGCCAACACCCTAAACTACTCTTTTTACCTCTTACCAGAACATCTTACCTCCTGGCTTTCCCTCTTACAAAGAGTCAGCCACATTTAATTTTCTGACACAATGTTTTAAGAGCATCTTTGGGTTCCTCAGAAATCTCTAGCAGTTCACCACAGTGCATGGCAATGTGTGATTCTATTCCGTAGTTGCAGGTACAAACACTGCCTGCATCAGCCAGCTTCTAATCAGCAGACAGAAAACATACTAGTCATTGGAGCTGGTAAAATTTAGTGTAAAGAATTGTTACTAGGTAAAGATGGCCAACTACTAAAAGGCGTAAATGAGAACTCTTAAGTGTACAAAGGTAGCAACTTCAGAAAGCAGCTACTACCCCTAGGACTAAATGAATAAGGAGGGAACCTGACAACTTAGATATCATCACATCTATTCTTCTTTCCTATAGAATATATACCTCTTTCCTAGCTCGGTCTAGGAAGCAAGCTATATATATCATATAATAATGTACTATATAATATATAATAAATAATTATATGACACACATAATTACATAATATATAAAACTATTAGTGTAAATATGTATATTTATTATTTAAAGATAAAGTACCTCATATGTTCTTACTAATATTTCCAATTCAAATTCCATATTTACTTAAACACTTCTTTCATCCAAATCTCCTTTTGTCCACAGCAAGAATCCTGGATCTCAAAGACAATGGGGACAAATGAATGTTTTTTCCATGTCTCAAAGCATTCTCAGGATTACAATACCAGAATTATTACCACTATAATTACTGAAAAACGATTTTAAATGTTTTCATATGCTATTCCCATTCTCTCATTTTTTAGAATATTACCATATCTACATTGACAGAGCAAAGAGCCATTACGTACTACATCCTATTCGTTTTGCCCTTCATTCGTTCTCCATGTAAATCTGTACAGCAATGTGTCTCCAGTTACTTTGGTTTTCTGGAGCTCCGGTGTATCCCCAAAGAAAAGCTCATGAAAACAGCAGTCCCCAAGTTTCCACATGTTGATGGCAAGTTGCTGCCTGTATACCTCATTCAGTTCAGTTGAATATAAAAATGTTTGGGTGACAGTTTCTTTCCTTCAACATCTTCAATACGTTACTCCATTTTCTTCAGGATAAGGCACTGTTATTGAAAAGCTGATAATCTACTCTTTTTGCCCTCTTAAATCAGTAGGTCTATTGCTCAGATATTTGTTCTGGGTTGGTATTCTCAGATACACACACACACACACACGCCCAGACAGGATCCTTTCTTCCTGTCTTATGAATTAATCACACTCTTGCTGATACTCTTCATTTCTTTCTTCACTTTTCCTTTCAATTTTTTTATTGTGATAAAATATACAACATAACTTTTACTATCATAACCATTTTTAAGCCTACAGCTCAGTGGCATTAAGTACATTTACGTTGTCGTGCATCCATCACGAGCATCCTCCTCCAGAACTCTTTTCATCTTACAAAAATGGAAACTCTGTACCCATCAAGCACTAAATACCCAGTGTAACACACACCACCCCCCCCCGTCCCTGGCATCTGCTTTTTGATCCTCAATTTTTTCCTCCCTTTTATTCTCTCTTTATTGTAAGATATTACCCATTGTGTATATTTATTCTTGGGTCATACTTCAAGTTAGTCAATTTCTGAAATGTTTTCTTTTTTGTCTTATTCTTTCTTGAGTTTTACCACCTTATTACTGAATTTTCTTCATTCTGATTCATCTTTCGTATCTTAGATCTTTTTTAAAGCTTTTTTTAAAGTTATTTTTGAGAGAGAGAGAGAGAGAGAGAGAGAGAGAAACAAGCACAGGAAAGGTAAGAGACAGAGAGAAAGAATCAGAAGCAGCCTCTAAGCTCTGAGCTGTCAGCGCAGAGCCCAGCATGAGGCCCGAACCCATGAACTGCGAGATCATGACGCAAGCCCATGTCGGATACTTAATCGACTGAGCCACTCAGGCTCATTTATCTCATTTTGAAATATTCAGTTAAATTTTTATTTTTGCAAGAACACTTATCTCATATTCCCTAATTACCTATAGAGATTCTACTCCTTACTCTTTCTTTTAATCCTATAATAAATTTAAATGTGATTTGAACTCTATCCTTTTCTGTTGCTCATTTTGACATAGAATTAGATTTTCTGAACTTTTCTAAAAGAGGCTTGGCTCGGATAGTTTTTCCAATTTAACGTGTGTAGGCCACCCTCTCCTGGTTGTTTTTGTAAAGTATTCAACAATATGAACGCTTAAATTCGAAGATCTTTTGTTTCTATTCTCCCTTAACACTTTGATCTGGACTTTATATTTCTATGGTCTCTATGGTCCCTGCCCTGTTCAGTTTAGATCCTCTCCTCAGCAGTTTCTCTCAGTTTGGACTATCACCCAGCTTTGTCCAGGAGGGACCTTTGTTTGGTAGCTTTGGGAATGAACGGCGCTCAGCCTATTCAAGCTCCTTCAGTCTTACCACAGACTGTGCCTCACCACAGACGCTTTTGGATCATGAAAATCCCCCTCGGTTTCAGTTGCTATTCTCAGCTTGTCTGGCTAGTCTCTCAGGTAAACGCTTGTTTGCTACTTGGAAGTCATCAGGTTTGTCCTACATCCCATTGCTTCTTTCCTCCTACTCTTGGACAGGTGCTAATACCCAGCAGACCTTGTAACTATTGGTGATTTGTCATTACGTGCTCATAATTTGGGGTTTTAGGGGACACTATGTTGCCTAGTTTTGCAATGATTGTGGCCCATTTTTTTTTAAACCTAGTTGTCCTGTGTGTTTTATAGAGGAGTTTGGGGAGATGCCACCGTGTTCCTCACAGAATCCTCAGAACGTACCTTGTAGTTTCCTAGTTCGGTATACCTTGTACACAGAATGGATTAATAAATACATGAATAGGGGCGCCTGGGTGGCTCAGTTGGTTAAGCGGCCGACTTCGGCTCAGGTCATGATCTCACGGTCTGTGAGTTCGAGCCCCTCATTGGGCTCTGTGCTGACGGCTCAGAGCCTGGAGCCTGCTTCAGCTTCTGTGTCTCCCTCTCTCTCTGCCCTTCCCCTGCTCATACTCTGTCTCTATGTCTCTCAAAAATAAACATTAAGAAAATAAAAGTAAATAAATATATGAATAAACAAATTTGAAAGTTTGAGGTATTTCTTTCACACACTTTGTAATGTTAGAGTAGGAAGTGTCAAAATTGTAAAGGAAGTGAAGCTTATTTTTAGTATCGACCCACTAACTTTACTGATCCTGTGCTTTTGACATCTTTCTCTTGTCTTCTTTTTCTTCTTCTTTCTAAGACACATTCCCCTTCTCCCTTTCCTATCTATTTATACATTATAGGACTCATGTTGCTAATATTTGCTCAAGACTTTTTCTTCTAAGTTCAAGAGGTAGATTTTCCTTTCCCAAACTGTCCTCGTTAGGTTTGATATCAAGATTACGACAACTGTGCTCCTACAGTGATTGGTCAAGTGTTCCTCTTTCTCTATATTTTGAAATAGTTTGTGTAAGAATGCAATTACTTGTTCTTTGAGTATTTGCTGAATATATTAGAAAAACAATCTGTGCCTATATATTTTGAGTAGGAAGACTTAACTACAAAGCAATTAATTTATTGACTATAAAAATATGTTACAAGATAAACAGAGATATTAAAAATCTTAAGTGTGGGGTGCCTGGGTGGCTCAGTTTGTTTGACTTCGGCTCAGGTCATGATCTCGCAGTTCATGAGTTCGAGCCCTGTTGTCAGGCTGTGTGCTGACAGCCTGGAGCCTTCTTCAGATTCTGTGTCTCCTTCTCTCTCTGCTCCTCCCCTACTCGCTCTCTGTCTCTTTCTCTCAAAAATAAATAAACATTAAAAACATTTTTTAGAACCTTAAGTGTTATTTGAGAAAAAAACAATTCAAATGAGGCAGCATCCAGTCTAGCAAAAGAGCCCCAAAGAGCTGTACAATATGAAACACTTTTTTTAAGATTTTATTTTTTTAGTAATCTCTACACCCAGCATGAGGCTCAAACTCATGACCCCAAGATCCAGAGCCACACACTCTTCTGACTAAGCCAGACAAGTATCCCAAAATGAAAATCTTTTAAACAATAAAGACATACTGGCAAAAAAGCAGATTGATTATTGCAAAGTTAACTTCCTTTAGAGGATGGCAGGGATTATTAGGAAGATTACTTAACTAGTGTTGATCAGGTGATTTCTGATTGACTGGTTTAAGATTCCATTTCTGGGAAAGCCAAAACTGTAGTTAAGTCTCGGTTTGGTGGCACAGGGCTTGGCATAAGCAACTCCATTGTTTCTTCCTTGGTCAATTATATTTTTCTAGGAATATGTCCAAGTCTGTTATAAACAATGCTCCTTATCATATCCTCCTATTATCATTTTGTTCTGTAGCTTCTATAGATATGTCCTTTTTTTTTTCTAGTGTTTGCCTTCTCCTTTTTTATTACATTCACCTAGGCTTCTCAAATGTAGTCTCCAAATAATCAACTTTTGCCTTCGCTGGGCCTCTCTATTACATGTTGGTATTATATTTCACTAAATTCATATTCCTTATTATTCTTTCTATTTTCCTTGGTTAATTTTGTTGCTTTGGGGTTTTCCCCCTTAACTTTTGAATATAGCTGATTAATTTATTAATTTTTATTTTTCTTCTTATCTAACAGAAGTACTTAAGGCTAAAAACTTTCCTCTCAGCACTGCCTTAACTGCATCCAATAAGTTTTAATAGAAGAATTTCCAAGTCATTTGGTTCTAAATATTTCATGATTTGTTATGACCTATTTTGATCATAAGTTATTTATAACTGTGTCACTTAAATTTTAAACATATAGACCTTTTGTTTTTATCAATAATAACTAAAGTTTTAGCGATAGAAAAGGTATTTTCAATTCCCACAAGACTTGTTCTCTTTGTTATTAAATTCTGACATACTTGTAATATGGTCAGAAAGTACAGCCTTTATGATAACAATCCTTTGAAATTTGTTGAGACTTGCTTCATGGACCAATATGGATCAATCTGTGTAAATGTTTCATGAGTCCTTGAAAGGAGTGAAATGTGTATTCCACAGCTGTTAAGTGTAATGTTCTTTCTATGTCCATTAGATCAAGCTTGTTAATTGTGCTATTGAAATATTTTTATATTCCTATTGAGTTTTTTATCTATATAAAATAGCTCTGAAAGTATACACAGGAGACTAGTAATATTGGTTGCTTTGAGAGGAGAAACCAGATGGCCATGGAGGAATGGAAATAGGGCTCTCCAAGCTATGTCCGTTCTAGTTAGTGCCGCATCACCCCAGGCCTGGATCCTTCCATTAAAAGGACCACAGAGGAGACACCCCAGATGGCCTCCTGGTCCTGGAAATATCTGCTACCCATGACACACTACACTCCCCCACCTCACTACAACAGTCTGCTGCTCCAAAGCAGCAGTCTTACGCTATTCTTATAAAGAAGACTAGAATTGGAACTTGTGGTACATTTTCCCCTCAGAGAGCATCAGGAGTAAATCCGCCCCTCCTCGCATCTGTGTTTACCTCAATCACCGGGAGCAGTTCAAAGTGCCAGGTCATCCTCATTATTTGTCTACGTATTTCATAAATTCTGTACATCCCTTCGTTGACCCAATCTCCCACACTTACCCCACAACTTACACTGTGACCTCAGGAACTCAGCAATATATTGGCAAATTGCCTATATCTTTAGTCTCTTCTCAGAATGTTCCTGCGACTTCTTACTCTGACTGAAACCTGCCACCCCGTTTTGTATTCCCACCTCACAAGCAGTAGCTGTTTGTTTTCCTACACCCCTAAATCTGTAGGGTCTGGAGTAGAATAAGTATCCTCATTATTGATTCTAGACCATTACCTCCGAGTGTGGTCTGCAGACCAGCAATAACCACATCCCCTGGGAGGTTGTTGGAAATACAGAATCTGAAGCTCCATCTGAGACCTACTGAATCAGAATCTGCATTTTAATATTTAAAATATTTAAGTATTTTTAAATAAATATAATTTATTGTCAAGTTAGCTTACATACAGTGTAGAGAGTGTGTTCTTAGTTTCGGGGATAGGTTCCCATGATTTACCGCTTACATACAACACCCAGTGCTGTGTTTTAACAAGATCTTTTCATATCTTTCACTTACATCATAATCCCATTTTGAAGCAAACCACTCAATGTTAGGATAAAATCTCAAATGTACCAAGCTGTAGACCTCCTGTCATGCCTGTAGGACCAATATTTGTCTCTCCCACCCCTTTCCTTAGTTCCACTTAGGCTCCTCTCATCGTTCCTCAGACACACCACTGTGTTCCTGAGCAGGGCCTTTCTACTTCCTGCCCCCACAACCTGGTACACTCTTCCATAAGATAACCTCTCAGCACTGTGTACCACATTCAGGACTCTACTCAAACCCATTTCTCAAAGAGCTTTCCTTGATCACCCTGCGTAAATACAGAATTTGCCTACCTCCCCATACTATTACCTGCTTTATTTTCATCAGAGAACTTTAATGTATTATATTGTATTATATCATACTAATATTATATTATATTATTATACAACTGTTTGTTTTCTTTATTATCAGTCTACTCCTACTCCTCCTCCTCCTCTCTCTCTCTCTCTCTCACACACACACACACACACACACACACACAAGCACCACGTCAGCAGGAACTTCCTCTGTTTGGTTCACTGTTGTGTCTCCAGCGTGGGAAACAGTACCCACATACTGCAGGTGTTCACTGAAGTGTTTTCTAAGAAAGTAATGAATAAAAAACAGGAATGTGGAGAACATTTTTCACTGTATACCTTTCAAATTTTAAGCCATAGGATAGTACTATCTACTCAAAAATTTTTTTACTTAAATGTTTTTTTTTTTTAAACTGCCCTAATATCTCTTGCTTCTTCTATTCAAGCTCAGGGGAAAGACTTGTCCCTTTTCTCACTGAAAGACAACTCATCAGAATGGAATCTTTACCCCAGTCCCTTGTAAACTTATATGAACATGGCTCTAGTGATATTCCTTCTTCATTTCCAGAAACACCCACCATCAGCCTTTAAATATTCTTGGGACTCTCCCACAGAGAAAACATATAAACTCCCTAAAGTCACTTGGTCCATTTATACTTGTCCAAATTTCATGTGAATTGACTACACTTAATTCCCACTTACTTTCCAATTGACTATAATCTGGCTCCTGTTCCCACTGACCCATCAGTGTTTTAATCTCTCTCTCCTAATGGTGAGATGCAACTTCTGGTTTAATCTCACTGGACTTTTCTGGTGCTCCTCACAGCTTCTATGACATGATGGTATCCCGTTGTCCTCCTATTCCATTTTTTCTTATCCTTTTTTAAAGACTCTTTTACTTGTTGGGGTTTTCCAGGATTCTCTCTCCAGTCTAGTCTTTTGTAGACACTCCCTGAGTGGTCACATTCATTTTACAGTTTCTTCCTACATGTTCATGACCCCCAAGCTCTCATTATTCCCCAGACTTCTCCTACATATTTCTTATAAACAGATAAAGATATAGGATAAAGTCCAGGCTCCTTAGTCAGTATGGTGTACGAGGTCTTCCTTGGAATACAAGATGGACCCTGTTTGTCCCTTCATCCACACAGCTTCTTATCCCAGCGATTCTCAAATGTACTGTGTTGTTTCTAGCCCCATGCTTTTTGCCCATGCAGGCACATGTGCTGGGAACACCCTCACACACCACACTGCATCCTTTTCTTTGACTGACTAAACATTCCTATCTCTCCAGGCTGTGCTTAGTACCTTCTCATGTTTGGCATACTCTTTGCACACATGTCTCAAAGCGTCAGCTGCATCGTATCAAAATCATATCCTTATGAATCAGTTCTTGCCCTTTACCAGTGAGGTTCCTGAAGGCAGATGCTGGGTCTTATTCATCTTGGTTTCCCCAGAACAGGGCCTTCTGTATAAAAAGTGCTCAACAAAAAGGTGTTGAACCGAGCTAATAATTGTACTGACTGTATCAGGCTCTGAGAAAAACTGGTGTAAAGAGATATCATTTCCCTTTATTCTTTGCAGGAATAAAGCATTACAATTAAATCCCTACCAGGATTTTCACATGGAAGTCCATCTGTTTTATGAGTACTCTTAGAAGTTGTTTGCTGAGGATAGAATCAGGCTATAAAACGGGAGACCGTGATCAGAGGTAGCTAGAGTACGGCCTTCTTTAGAAATAATGGACAATTCTGGTTATAGATTTTTTTTTCTAAGGAAGGGCAACGTTGTTGTTGCACTATATTACCATAGGAATGTTGTGTGAGAAAATACACGAATGTTCACTCTTTCCCTCTTAGCATGAAAATAGCTTGTGCTTCAAGGAGAGATAGTCTGAGTTTATTAATGGAAATGAAATTCTTCAGAAGACCCCAATAGTACCTTTAAAATGAATAAAAAGTAATTCCAAAGACAGATAAGATAAATTTTATCCAAATTGTCCTAGAGCTATTTTCTATATATTTTGGAGGATATAAAATAAATAAATGCATGGCTTACTGTATTTTCTAAAGAAATATTGAAGACACATATTTCTTTACCCTGATTTCCTTATGTCTATTTCATTCTTAAGTTACACAATTTAGAATTACTGTTCTGAGAAGTAGTTTCACATTTTCCCAATGAGAAATAAAAATGAAGTCTTAAACCAGACATAAAACCTTCATTATATCTCTTTAAATTTTTATACTGTTCCCACCAGCAACGTGCAGTTAGTGGGTTGCATGTTTAACATTAATATCGTGTTTAAAGCGATCTCTGGTTACCTAACACATTGTCTCTATTCCTTTCAGCAGCTTATTTAAATTCTTAAAATATCAGCATTATTAAAAGCATCTCAAATATTTTCTTGTCTTGCTTTTCTTCTAGTACAATTTTATAAATGTGAAAGCTCCAGATTGCTAATATAGCTTCCACTTTTACTTCTTGGAATTAGAATACAATATGTTACTTCCTAGGTAGCAAATACCTTTGAAATACATACCTTGGTAGTAAAATTGGTAACATTACCTAAATTTGAAGGTTATTGATAGGGAGGAACATGTTATAATGCTTCCTTATTAAAGGAAAAAAAGGCATTATATTCTAGCTTCATAGCTTGTCATGACCACATCAAATATGAAAGTAGACTATATACAATATATAAAGATTGTTTTCAATAATCGAGAATGATACGAGCTGTTTAGAATCTATCCTCACCCCAGGAGAGTATGCCCTTTTCCAGCAGATGTTTCATAGAAGCAATGACTATGTGTGCAGAGATTCTGAGGCATTATTTATAATGCCTTAAAATGAAATTAGATTCTTTCCACATGAAGCATTTTTAAATAAGTGTCCATCAGTGAATTTCAGAGGCTATTGTTACCCAAAATTGTTAGCAAAAATATTTTTATTACATTCTCCTGAGGAGAGGATCAGTGGCTTACACCAAAAATGTCATTGGGATTAATAAAAGGCTAAGTTCCAGTGAAATAAATAGCACCTAGTTACGAGTATTCCTTATTCTTTTTTTAAGTTTTATTTATTTTGAGAAAAAGAGAGCGAGAAAGAGCACAAGCAGGGGACGGGCAGAGAAAGGGGGAGAGAGAGAGAGAGAGAGAGAGAGAGAGAGAGAGAGAATCCCAAGCAGGCTCCTCACGTGGGGCTCGAACTCATGAACCTTGAAATCATGACCTGAGCTGACACCAAGAGTCGAACATTTAACTAACAGAGCCACCCAGAATCGCCTGGATATTCTTTCTTCTATTCTTTTTTTTCTCTTCCAGTATCTTCTAAACTCAAAACTCATTGGAAACTAGTAGAACTAGAAGTCACAAAACCCAGGGTCTACTTCCAATTCTATTATTTACTATAAACCATGTGGCTTTGGGAAAATAGCATCTCTCTGATATTTAGTTTTATTTATTTGTTTGCGAGAGAGAAAGTGCGAGCTGGAGAGAGGGTCACAGAGAGAGAGAGAGAAAGAATCTTAAGCAGGCTCCATGCTCAGTGTGGAGTCCCACATAGGGCTTGATCCCATGACCCTGGGATCGTGACCTGAGCTGAAATCAAGAGTCATCTGCTCAACTGACTAAGCTACCCAGGTGCCCCAGAGATTTAGTTTCCTTATCTTAAAAAGTGGATAGTAATGCCTGAAGATTCTCCTAAAATGGGGAGGGCCTAGCCTGAGTTTTCATAGCCAAAGGATACCATCTGATTCTCCTTCCCCAAGTAAAGATAGGCATTCAATAAATCAGAATAACAGTCTGAATATAAAGAAGGAAATCATTTACAGGATTAAGGTATTTTTAATTTCACTCATCAACTGTGTGTTGAAAAAGATGTCAAACTAGGCAAGAAAAGTGCGATTTATTTTGTCATTGCAAAGAGACCCAGCCTGGTTGCCAACCATGTTGACTCAGAGTGATATCAATGGAAGACTGCTCTTAGATAAAGTCCTTCTTGTCATCATCCTTACTGACATTCTTTATGAGATACATTTTGTCACAATTGCATTGAGTTTAATTTATATTATAAATGATAGTAAGGTGGTTGTCTTAAAGCTTGTCACTTCATCTGTATTATAAAGTTACTCCATTTTATTGCCATTATTTATTGTGCTGTCTCAATGAGGCAATGTATTAATCCTGTATGAGGCACATCAGAATAGCAGTTACCCTTTTTTTTCATTTTTACATTTTTATTTAAATGCTAGTTAGTTGGGGCACCTGGGTGGCTCATTTGGTTAAGCATCTGTCTTTGGCTCAGGTCATGATCTCATGGTTCGTGGATTCAAGCCCCACATTGGGCTCTGTGCTGACAGCTCAGAGCCTGGAGCCTGCTTCGGATTCTGTGTCTCCCTCTCTCTGTGTCCCTTCTCCACTTGTGCTCTGTCTGTCTCTCTCTCTCTCAAAAATAAATATTTAAAAAAATTTTTAAATAAATTCTAGTTAGTTAACATATGGTGTAATATTGGTTTCAGGAGTAGAATTTAGTGATTCATCATTTACATATAACACCCGATGTTATATGGTAACAACAAGTGTCCTCTTTAATGCCCATCACCCATTTAACCCATCCATCCCCCACCACCTACCTCCCCTCCAGCAACTGTCAGTTTGTTGTCTATATTTAAGAGTCTCTTGTGGTTTGCTTCCCTCTTTTTAGCTCTTTCGATGGTTAAGAATGTCAAATGAAATAACATGCGTAAATATCTCTAAAGTGTTTAGTTTAAATGATCTTGCACAAAATTCAATGCTTTCTACCAAAGTAGTGGTTTTTGCCTCATTTTCTCATTATTTGTTTCTTTCTCTCATTCCTTGTCTTAATAAAAGACAACACTGCAAAATCAATATACTACATAGTAGAACTTACTATCTGCCATCTAGTGTACTCAGCACTAACAAGTATATAAATTCATTTAATGCTTATTGCAACCCTTATACTTTCAATGCTGTCCAATATGGTAGCCAAAAGCCACCATGTGGCTACTTAAATTTTAATTTTAATAAACAATTTGAATAAAGTATTTATAATTTATATATAAAATGTATATGTACTTTATAATCTAAGCTTAAATAATTTAAATAAATATAGTTAAAATGAAATAAAATTAAAACCAGTTTCTGAGTCACATTTGCCATATTTTGAATGCTGAATAGCCTATGTGACTAGTGGCTGCTACCACAGTGGACAGCATAGATTAGAAATTTCTACAGAAAGTTCTACTAGGCAGTGCTAGTTGTGCTTGAGCAGGAATTGAGGAGAAAATAAAAAGGTTAATTTAAGGGAAATTGAATAGCCTTGTGTAAGTGTTCTGTATGGTGCTTAGGAGCACAGAAAAGGGGACATGACTCAGGGCACGGGGTCTAGAATTGCTTTCTGTTATAGGTGGCAGGTAAGCCAAAACTCAGAAGGTTAAGTGGGAATTAGGCAGGCAACGAGAGAAAATGGGACGTTTGAGTCAGAGGGAAGGTGTTTCTTAGTATTTTTTCTAGCATGACTTCCACATCCAGCATTTGGTCCTGAAGTTTCATCCTCAAAGAACATAAAATATTAATCCTACATACCAGGGAGCCCAGAGGGAAATGGGGCATGGGATGGGGAGAGGACATGGCTGTCTTCATCTGGATGGTTTATGCCCTGTACTGCGGCGACGCTGAGCCACATCACACCGTGCAGGGTCCAGTCAGCCTTTTGTCTGGCGTCCCCGCTAATCGGAGATTTTCAACTATCATTTCACATCACATCAACGTGACTGTGACTCATTCCTCTTAGAGTAGGCTCCCTTTATTTTGCCATAGTCCCGTTTCTTAAAATGAAGAGAATGCCAGAAAGCAGTGACAATGATGAGGATTTTAAAGGTATCTTTGCCCAGCAAGCCAGCCTGATAGAGTAGATTTGTATCACTTACTGTTTTTATAGGGAAGAATATCATAGCATGGTGCTTTTGCAAGAAAGATTATTAAATATTGAAATGATAATCTTATAACTTTTCTTCTACATTTCAAGGGCATACGTTTGATGCTCTTATTAATATGGTAAAATCATAGATATTAAAAAGGATTTAATAAGCTATACACACAAAGATCCATTCTCAAAGGAAACCACTTAGAAGAATATTATTCATTAATTCATTGGCAAAGGATTGTATGAATTCACAAAGGAATTAGAACTAAATGACTTCTGAGGATATACAAACTTTGACTTCTAGGATATCAGTTTTCATTCTCCAAGTTGAATAAGGATAAGGGGATTTTTGTCTAAAAATGCCTTTGGCATACAAATATGTCTTCACCTAAATTGGCCTCATCTTTTCTTTAATCTTTATTTACCTGGAAAGCCCCCATGACTGTTTTTTTTTTTTAATTAGTTTCCTATGCCTTTTCCTTCTTACATTAAAACACAACAGGAGAGAAAAGGCAGGGAGAAAGTCGAGAATTGAATTTTCAAACTTCATTATCTCCTGAAAATTTTTTTTCATAAATAGCCTCAGCACGTGCATCTCTGGTTATTGTTTCAACCTACGATTCTGTAAACTGCAAGTAACCTCGCTCACAAAACTCATCATTAGCCTCAGAGCACAACACCTCCCCTTTGCAAAGTCTTTGTAGTACACAGCCCAGCTCCGGGTTTATTATCACCCAGGATCCACACAGAATCTCTGTACTGTAGGTGCCACAATCAGCATCTCTACTGCTTTAGAGAGAGGAAACCAAGCAAGAGTCTCAGGCTAAACTGGGGACCCAAGATAATTCAACTGGCCCTCAAACCAGCCTTCTGCCTCCAGACTCAGTGAGTGCTCTTTTCACTTTAAGACAATAAACCTAGGAAAATAGAGCAGAGGCTAAAGGAATTCCAGCTGCTAAAGGTCAGTCTGTCTGTGAACACAGGCAGGGAAGGTACAATCATATGTGGGTTCTTCCCACGGCACTCACATCATTGGCCTAGTTGTTTGTAACCCTGATTGAAAAAGTGAAAACTAGCTCTGAAGAGGAATATTCAACTTGAGTACAAAGTGGTGGGGGGGAGGGGGGAGAGAAAGAAATTCCGATAAAGGTAGGTCTTCTGCAGTGTAAAGCATGAGAGCAGAGTGCAGAAGAGGCGAGGAACATTGTAAGCCTGGAAAGCATTGAGTACACACTTCTTTTTTTTTTTTAATTTTTTGAATGTTTACTTATTTTCTAGAGGGAGAGGGATCTAGTACAAGTTGGGGAGGGACAGACAGAGGGAGACAGAGGATCCGAAGCAGGCTTTGCACTGCAACCCCAGAGCCTAATGCCAGGCTAGCACTCATGAACCATGAGTTTGTGACCTGAGCCAAAATCAACAGTCAGCCGTTTAACTGACCCAGGCACCCATGCGCCCGGAGCACACCCTTCTAATACTATTCCACAGCTCTCATCCTTGCACTATAGAGGAGGTGTTGACTGAGAGAAAATAATGATAGGGCTCGAAAACACTCTAGAAACCATTTCCTTCAACCTCTTTATAAAGAAATAAATGGGTTCAAGGAGGTTATACACTCACCCAATGTCCTACAGCTCAACAAAGACAGGACTAAGCACCCATATCTCCTCATTCTCAGTGTACTGCTTCCAAGGAGACTCTAAATCAGCACTAACCAAACTTTTTCACAGAACTCTAGTGTCTTGTGGAATGTGGATAGTCCCAGTTAGTTAATTAATTATTTATTTTTTTTAATATTTTAAAATTTTTTCTTTTTATGTTTATTTATTTTTGAGAGAGAGAGAGACAGAGTATGAGCAGGGGAGGAGCAGAGAGAGAGAGAGACACAGAATCCGAAGCAGGCTCCAGGCTCCGAGCCGCCAGCACAGACCCCAACGCGGGGCTCGAACCCACCAACCGTGAGATCATGACCTGAGCCAAAGTTGGACGCTCAACCGACTGAGCCACCCAGGTGCCCCAATTAATTAATTATTAAGATGTGAGATTCCACATTCAAGTAATTTGGGAAATACAGGGTTAATTGCAATTTTAAATGCTTTCCAGGCTTACTGCACAAATTCTCAGAAGCTTTAACATGATAACATGCACTATATATTTCTAAGAGCAGAAGATACAGTATACGTGATTTATCCAAATTTTTTTTACCATGAAATGTTTAAACTTTTTTTGAAGAAAATCTATTACCACTTATGTCACATAGTATTAAATATCCACAGAATATGGTTCGGGAAAAGCAGTTCTAATATTGTGAGGTGTTCTCAATGGCCTTTTGAGAATAAGTGTGAGTTGGGATTGTTTTGTTTGTTTATTTGAAAAAGATAAAAAATATAGCTTCAGAGTCTGGCAGTACAACTCTTTTTCTACAAAAGAGCTGAATCTCATAAAATATAATTTTATTGACTTTCTAGGCTCAAAGAAAGTAAGAAAACTTTGCAAGATGGTTCCCGACTTCTAAAAAGAAACCATGAACTAAAATCTGAGCACATGTACACACACACTTAGATACATGGGAGGAAAGAAGGCAGGTTTTATATGTTTGTATATAAAGCAAACAAAAGAAGGGAAGATGCTGGGACCCGGTTGGCTCAGTCAATCGAGCTTCCAACTCTTAATTTCAATTCAGGTCATGATCTCACAGTTCGGGGGATTAAACCCCCACCAGGCTCACAATGAATGGAGAACCTGCTTGGGATTCTCTCCCTCCTCTCTCTCTTTCTGACCCTCCCTCCACTCATATGTGTGTGCTTTCTCTCTCTCTCTCTCTCTCTCTCTCTCTCTCTCAAAAATAAACATTAAAAAAAAGATTTTTCTTTTTAATTTATTTTTGAGAGAGAGAGAGAAAGTGTGAGCAAGGGAGGGACAGAGAGAGAGGGAGAGAGAGAATTCCAAGCAGTCTCCCTGCTATCAGCAGAGCTCAACCCCACAAACTGTGAGATCATGACCTGAGCCAAAGTCAGACACCCAATCAACTGAGCCATCCAGGCTCCCCAACAAAAATCTTTAAAAAAAAAAAAAAAAAAAGGAAGGAAAGATGCATATATTGGTACTGCAATCAGGAGACTAAGCGTGAGACAGAGGTAATGTGGAAAAGGTGGACCTGAGGCTAAATTATGCCAAATTAAAATACATACTGGGTGAATGCTAAATTGATCCCAGGTAGCATATCTTGGCATCTAGTGGAACCAAAAGAAAATTCTCTAAGGAGATAAACATCTACATTGTAAGTTCTAGTCTCAGCTCAGATTGGGATCACCCAACATAAGGAAACGAATGGTAATGAGTGAAAGTCACCAAGGGGAAAAAGAGATTTAGCCCTCCATTAATTTCAAATACAATGTAAGATAAAATTATAAAGTAATTATGTAATAGTATATTTTAAAAATATAAAAGAGAGCGGACTTCCAGGAAGGTGGTGTAGACATACTTTTCCCTATTCCTTCCTCTGATTACAACTAAAGCTTTGGTCATTGTATAAAATAAACATAGACCATGAAATGTAGAGAGAAGAAGGTGAACTGTCTAAGAACCTCAGGAACAAAGGATTAATGTGGTGGTAAGTCCCCTGGGTTTTCTTTTTGTTTCGTATATCCCAGTTTTGGAGCTAAAAATCTAGGACCAAAAGATGCCGATAAATATGGGGCAGGAGTAGGAGGGGGGATAAACTCCTACAAAAGCCTGCTTTCTCTAGCAAAAGGCCAGTAAAGAGGAAGTCTAGCAAGACAGAAAACTTTTAGATAATAACTGCACTATTCCTGCCAAGCACAACAGAAAAAAATGTGGCGTCACTCCCGTCATGCCAGCAAAAACCAAGTGGCGAGCCTAGACTTCAGCATTTCTACTGCCATTATGAGACATGGAAACACTCTTACCAGGATAGTGTCAAACAAAGCTAAGTCAAGGTCCAGAACTTTTGTCTCAGTTAGCCGGTAACAACTCCCCAAACTGTAGTACCAGTACAAACAAAAACACTGTTGATAAATCAAAATGGAATTTTAAATTATGTTTTAATAACCCACAAGGAAGAGGAGGAAAGCAGAGAAATTAAAGAAACAGAAAAAAATATTAAAATGATAAACCCTAATATAACAATAATTCCATAAAATATCAATTATCTAAATACACCAGTTAAAAGAGAAATTGGCAGAGTGGATTTAAAAATATGACTGAGGTATGTGCTATCTACAAACTTCAAATATAACAATATAGGTGGGTTGAAACTAAAGAAAGGTAGGGGGGTATATATTATATAAGCATTAATCAAAGAAAGCAGAAGTAGATTTCTTAGTATTATATAAAGTAGACATCAGAGTAAAGAAATTTATTAGAGATGGAGAGAATATGATATAATGATAAAAGAGTTCAATCCACTAAGAAGACATAAAAAATCTTAAATGTTCATATACCACTGGTAAATATTATTTAACTATAATAAGTACTATAAATGTAAATGGTGTAAATATTTGGTTTATGTCTAGGCTTTCTATTCTGTTCTCTTGATCTGTGTGTGCGTTCGTGCCAGTACCATAGTGTTTTGATTATTATAACATCTTAGTATATCTTGAAATCTGGGATTGTGATACCTCTAACTTTGTTTTTTCTCAAGATTTCTTTGGCTATTGGGGGTCTTTTGTGGTTACATACAAATTTTAGGATTATTTTTTCTAATTCTCTGAAAAATGCCGTTAGAATTTTGATAGGGATTTCATTGCATCTGTAGATTGCTTTGGATAGTATGGACATTTTAACAATATTAATTCTTCCAGTCCATGACCATGGTATTTCTTTCTATTTGTTTGTATCATCTTCAGTGTTTTTTCCATCAATTTCTTATAGTGTTAAGAGTACTAGTCTTTCACTTTGTTAGCTAAATTTATTTGTGTGTATTTTAATCTTTTTAGTGCAATTGTAAGTGGGATTGTTTTCTTAATTTCTCTTTCTATTACTCATTATTAGTGTATAAAAATGTAACAGATTTTTGTATATTAGTCTTGAATCCTACAACGTTACTGAATTCACTTATTCTAATAATTTTTTGGTGGAGTCTTTAGGGTTTATATGTTTAGTATTGTGTCATCTGCAAATAGTGACAGTTTTGCTTTTTCTTTACCAATTTGGATAACTTTTACTTCTTCTTCTTGTATGATTGCTATGGCTAAAACCTCCAATACTGTACTGAATAAAAGTGGTAATAGTGGACATCCTTGTCTTTTTCCTGATCTTAGCAAAAAAACTCTTGGTTTTTTTTTTCCCTTTGAGGACGATGTTACCTGCAGGTTTGTAATATATGGCCTTTATTATGTTGAGGTATCTCCCATCTAAACTCACTTTGTTGAGAGTGGGTTTAGATGAATGGATGTTGAATTTGGTCCAACAGTTTTTCTGCATCTATTGAGACAATTTTTATCCTTTTTGTTAATGTGTTGTATCACACTGTGATTTGCAGACGTTGAACTATCCTTGTATCCCTGGAGTAAATCCTAGTTGATTGTGGTAAATTATCCTCTTAATGTATTGTTGAATGTAGTTTGATAATATTTTGTTGAGGATTTTTGCATCTATGTTCATTAGGGATATTGGCCTGTAGGTTTTGTGTGTGTGTGTGTGTGTGTGTGTGTGTGTGTGTGTGTGTGTGTTTGTGGTGTCTTTGTATGGTTTAATGCTGACCTCCTAGACTGTAGAGGCAACCTCAGTGTCCAGTGATAGATGATTGGATAAAGAAGATATGGTATATATACAATGGAAAATTACTCAGCCATAAAAAAGAATGAGATCTTGCCATTTGCAACAACATGTATGGAACTGGAAAGTTTATGCTAAGTAAAATAAGTCAGGAAAAAGACAAATAACATATGACTCCACTTATATGTGTAATCTACAAAACCAACCAACAAACACAAAAGTAGACACAGTCCCATAATACACAGAACAAACTAGTGGTTGACAGAGAGTAGAATGGGGGAATGGGCAAAAAATAGTGAAGGGAAGTGGGAAATACAGACTTCAGTTATAAAATGAATAAGTCATGAGGATGAAAGGTACAGCGTAGAGAATATAGTCAATGGTATTGTAATAGCATTATATTGTGACAGATGGTGAACATAGTATAATGTATAGAGTTGTCAAATCACTGTATTGTATGCCTGAAACTAATGTCACATTGTGTTTCAACTACACTTCAATAAATACATAAATAAATAAAGTGATAAAAAAGTGTATGCACCAAACCAAAAAATGAGAAAATAGTAAAGCAAAAACTGATAGAACTAAAGAAGAAATAGATAATACATACTTATAGTAGAAGACTTCAGTGCTTCCCTCACAACAATTAATAGAACAATTAGACAGAAATCAGCAAGGATATAGAACTGAACAGCACTATCATCCAACACAATCTAATCAACATTTATAGAACACTACACCCAACAACAGCAGAATACATATTTTCAAGTGCTCATAGAACATAGGTTAATATAAACCATATAAAGGGGTACCTGGGTGGCTTAGTCGGTTAAGTGTTCAACTTCGGCTCAGGTCATGATCTCATGGTTTGTAGGTTTGAGCCCTGTGTCAGGCTTTGTGCTGACAGCTCAGAGCCTGAAGCCTGCTTCAGATTCTGTCTCCCTCTCTCTCTGCCCCTCCCCCACTTGTGCTCTGTCTCTCCATCTCTAAAATAAATAAACATTAAAAAAATTTTTTTAAATATATAGACTATATATGTTATGCACCATACCCTGGGGCCATAAAAACCCCCAACAAATTTAAAATGATTGAAATCATATAGAGTGTGTCTTCCGACCACAATGGAATAAATCTAGAAATCGATAACAAACAGATAAGAAAATCTCCAAGAACTTCTAAAGTAACCAACATATTTCTTAAATGGCTCAGTCAGTTAAGCGTCCAACTCTTGATTTTGGCTTAGGTCATGATCTCACAGTTTGTGAGTTTGAACCCCATGTTGGGCTCTGCTGACAGTGCAGAGTCTGCTTGGGATTCTCTGTCTTCCTCTCTCTCTGCCCCACCCCCTCTCACATTCTCTTTCTTTCTCTCTCTCTCTCTCTTTCAAATGAGCATTAAGAAAAATAATCCATGGGTGAAAGAAGTTTTGAGGGAATATTTTTTAAATTATATTGAATGAAAATGAAAATATAATATATCAAAATATATGTGACATAGTTAAAGGAGTGCTAAAAAGGACAGTTACAGCACTAACTGAAGATACTAAAAAGAACGAAGATCTCAAATCAATCCTTTAAACTCCCAACTCAAGAAACTAGAAAAAAAGGAAAGCAAAACAAACCTAATGCAAATAGAAGAAAAGAAAAACTAAAGGTAAAGCAGAAATCAGTGAAACTGAAAACAGTAAATGTATCAAAGAGTTTGGAAAGATCAACAAAATGCCAAACCTTTAGCAAAACTGACAAAAAAAAATAGAAAACACAACTTCTTCTCATACAAAAGGTTTCCCACAAATGCTCATAGCTGATTTGCTCGTGATAACCAAAACCTAGAGTAAATCGAGATGTCTTTCCACAGGTGAATGGGTAAACAAATTGTGGTACATCCATATCATGGAATACTACCCAGCAATAAAAACAAATAAACTGCTGATACATGCAACAATCTGGGTGAATTTGCAGAGAATTATAGGGTGAAAAAACCAGTCCCAAAGGTTACATATGATTCCATTTATGTCAAATTCTTGAAAGTGACAAAATTACAGAAATCGAGAACAGGGTAGTGTTTTCCAGGAGCCAAGGAGATGAGGTGGTAAGGAAGTGGGTATGGCTAGTAAAAGGGCAACATGAGTGATCTTTGTGGTGAAGGAAATGTTGTATTTTTCAACAGTATAAATGTCAATATCCTATTGCGATATCGTACTATAATTCTGCAAAGTGTTATCATTGGAGAAAACTGGGGATCTCCCTGTATTCTTTCTTACAACTATATGTGAATATATAATATTTAATTGTAATTTTTTTTTAATTTTATTTATTTTTGAGAGCAGGAGAGACAAAGCACGAGCAGGAGAGGGGCAGAGAGAGAGGGAGACACAGAATCTAAAGCAGGCTTCAGGCTCAGAGCTGTCAGCACAGAGCCCGATGAGGGGCTCGAACCCACAGACTGTGAGATCATGACCCGAGCTGAAGTCGGCCGCTCAACCGACTGAGCCGCTTGGGCGCCCCCTAATTGTAATTTTTAAAAAAATAATAGAATAAAATAGAGATGATAAAATGATCACAAATGTTTAAAAATAAATGGAACTTTTAATAATTATATAAAATTTCTGGGTAAAGACAAAGAATTTAATATAAGCATCTACTTTTGCTCCTTCTTTGATAACCAAAATTCTTCCTCTGAAAAGCAAGACCTGGAAATTGCTACTAGAGCTTTGCCTGGAGGGGCAAGAAGAACAGAAGAGCTAAGCTACCCCTTCACCCTAACAAGTAAAACATACTCTTCTCCTTATAGTTCTAATGTAAACACTTTGTGCACACTTAAAAGCAAAGCCCTCAGCAATGATTTCCTGAACTTAGTTCTCAGTACACTATGCCACTTAGAATCTGTCCTAGTAGCTTCATGGGATTGCTGGCAACATGTGGGATTTTTTTTTAATGTTATTTATCCATTTTTATTTTTATTTATTTATTTATTTATTTATTATTTATTTATGAAGTCAAGCCGGAGAAGGGCGGAGAGAGAGGGAGAGAGAGAATCCCAAGCAGGCTCTGCATTGTCAGCACAAAGCCCCAGGCAGGGCTCAATCCCATGAACCATGGGATCATGACCTGAGCTGAAATCAGGAGTCCAAGGCTTAACCAACTAAGCCACCCAGGCGCCCAGGTGCCCCAACATGTGGAATTTCTTAAATCTCTCACAGACTTAAGCCCCAAAGAACAAGTTCTGAAAATTCTCCCCATGCTCTGTAGGGTTGCAAGCAATCTGCAGTGGCCCAGGCCTGCGGCGCCACCAGCCCAATTAGTTAGAGAGGCAGGCTTACATAGGAGCACTAGTGGAGGCTTGATGTTCAGGTTGGCCCCTCCCTCTTGCCATCTTCCTCTTCATTTGTGCACATTTAAAAATGTCCTAGGGGCCATTCAGCAAGCAGCAGAATGAGAAGTCCATCCAAAGACAGAAAGTGTAGTTCTCACCATAAATAACCTGCTGGCCCATTCTCTATTAGATGGTTCACTTAAGGCACTGCAAAAGTCACTGCCACATTACTGACTTCCCCATCTCCATCCCATGCCCATTGAGTCCAAACCTCTAGAATTTTCTACATCAGGAACTAATCAAACCTCTTTTCATTACTACAGGCCCAGAGATGTTACAAATAACATCCGCCAGACATTGGAGCCAACATCCACTCTTCTCTGGTGCAGTGGACACGACCTGGGCCCCAAATACAGTAAGGTATAGTGGAAATCATGTGAGGGCACAAGAAATCTAAGTATTGCCTGGTTGGCACTACAGTGTAAAATAGGAGGGGTTGAATTACTTTAGCATCTTAATTATACTCATATGTTTTCCTGATGGTACTTGACCCAAATCAGTATCTATTGTAGAGGGGTTTGAAAAGTAAGACCAAAGGTAAAATCTCATGATTTAGAATGTTTTGCTTTCAGGATAGAATCGTCTACCTGTAAAGGAACCTTCCTTTATTCTTGAGGAAAAGAAACCCCACAGAAGGAGGCAGCATCTTCTATTTTTTTAAATAACATATTAGTAAGTAAAGAAGGGGATAATGAGTTTTACTCTGTAAATAATAACTCACAATTGGATTTATAACCCTTTTAAAATGCTCTTGTTAGAAGTCAGAAATTTCTCTTCATGCATATTCTCCTGTGGAAAGTTTAATATTTATTCATGGAGCCACCAAAGAGCATTCACAAGTACAGGACTCTTTAGCTGTGTGATCGTTTATTAGCTCCATAGCCTGAGCAAATCACTTTTTCTCTCTCTCTCAGAATTTCCAGTTGAGAAATATCTGCCCCTACTTACTTCTTGAGGGTTATGATCAGGCAAGTCTCCATTTCACACTGATAACACTGAATTTCATATTTCAACCCATTCTATTCCACTCCATAGTATGAGTTAATTGATTTATGACCCAATTCAAAAAACCATGAGAAAAAAAATGCATATTCCTTAAGCTCAGTTTTTGATAAATTATATCTACTTGAGATAAAATCATGGTAGTTAAGGTTTCGATTCAAAATCATTTCTTTAATTTTAAACAGATTGCAAGGAAATATGGTGTGTGGGTAGAATTTGCAGAGATAAATGACTAACAAGGGAGAAATTCATTTAGCAGTAGATTCCTAGGAACTCGGATTTGGAAAAAGACCTTAACGAATATTTGGTCCAATTGAAGAATTTGTCTTCAGCAGCTAGGATAGATAGTTTTTTTTGGGGGGGCGGGGTGGTGTTTAAGAGTACTTCTTTATTGGCATAGTTCAAGACCATGTTAGGCAGTTTTTTTATTCCTGGGAAGCTTACCTAGAAATATTTTCCTTGGGATGAAATTTCCCTCATTCTAAATGCCAAACTCCAATCCTAATTCTGCCTTGCGTTGTAAGATAGAAACGTTTTCTCCCTTTCCTACATAACGGCCCTTCTAATATTTGCAGACTCTCAGTCTTTCTTTCCTGGTCCTCCTAACAGATTACTTAATCTCTGTATGAAAGCCCTGGCATATACAGACTGCTCATAACAAAATCGACCTAACCACTTTATGCTACTTTGAAAATACCCTACAGAGGATAAGGGTAAGAGCTCAGGCAAAGATTATTATTAGGTGTCAGAAAATTTAGAGTTGGGTCATGGCTCCAGCTGTTTCTAAATGTGGGGCCTTGGGGGAAGTTCTCTCTCTTCTTGTACTGCTTTTGTAAGATTTTGTTATCAAAATTAAGCTAATTTTATCAAATGAGTTGGGTAGTGTTCCCTTTTTTTCTAGAATCTGGAAGGGTTTTTTTGTATGAGTTTTTCCTCAAGTGATGAAGAAAATAAACTTCCATAAAGTGACGAAAAATATTTTGACAAATTCCTATAGATAAGAGACGATTTCCTTTCACACCTTCCTTCACATCACTACTAACCAAGAACTATTAGTTAAACTTCTAGACTAATTGGATTTTTGTGTGTCCTTGTTAGGCACAGGGAAAACACAAAGTAATTATATGGGGCTTTTAATGGAAAGGACTAAGCTGTAAGGAAAGCATTTTAAACATTATCTAGCCTGAATGTGAGACAGGAAACCATCAAGACCCTAGAGAAGAAAGCAGGAAACAACCTCTTTCACCTCAGCCACAGCAATTTTTTACTCAACACATCTCCAAAGGCAAGGAAATTAAAAGCAACAATGAACTATTGGGATCTCATCAAAATAAAAAACTTCTGCATGACAAAGGAAACAATCAACAAAACTAAAAGGCAACAGAGGGAATGGGAAAAGATATTTGCAAATGACATATCAGATAAAGGGCTAGTATCCAAAATCAATAAAGAACTCATCAAACTCCACACCCAAAAAACAAAGAATCCAGTGAAGAAATGGGCAGAAGACATGAATAGACACTTTTCCAAAGACATCCAGATGGCCAACAGACACATGAAAAGATGCTCAATATCACTCATCATCAGAGAAATACAAGCCAAAGCCACACTGAGATACCACCTCACGCCAGTCAGAGTGTCTAAAATGAACAAATCAGGAGCCTATAGATGCTGGCAAGGATGTGGAGAAACGGGAACCCTCTTGCTCTATTGGTGGGAATGCAAACTGGTGCAGCTGCTCTGGAAAAGTGTGGAGGTTCCTCAAAAAATTAAAAATAGAACTACCCTATGACCCAGCAATAGCAGTGCTAGGAATTTACCCAAGGAATACAGGAGTGATGATGCATAGGGGCACAGGTACCCCAATGTTTATAGAAGCACTTTCAACAATAGCCAAATTATGGAAAGAGCCTAACTGTCCATCGACAGATGAATGGATAAAGAAGATGCGGTTTATATATACAATGGAATACTACTTGCCAATGAAAAAGAATGAAATCTTGCCATTTGCAGCAGTATAGATGGAATTGGAAGGTATTATGCTGAGTGAAATAAGTCAGTCAGAGAAGGACAGATATCATATGTTTTCACTCATATATAGAATTTGAGAAACTTAACAGAAGACCATGGGGGAAGGGAAAGTGGAAAAATAGTTTCAAATAGAGAGGGAAGCAAATTATGAGAGACTCTAAAATACCGAGAACAAACTGAAGGTTGATGAGGGGTGTGGGGGAGAGGGGAAAATGGGTGTTGGGCATTGAGGAGGACACTTTTTGGGATGAGCACTGGGTGTTGCATGGAAACCAATTTGACAATAAGTTATATTTAAAAAAATAAATCAACCACCATCCAATGTATATATACACATATATGAAAAAAATTGCACAATACATATTCTTACTATGTGCAATGCACTATGATATTTTTTATTCTAGACTAGTCTGTTTCTTTATATAAAACATTCTGGTTGTGACCAACTGAGTTGATTTCATGACCCACTAATGTGTCACCACACATAGTTTAAAAAATTCTACTTTAGGGGTCTTGAAATTTGTTTCAGACCATGCTATTAATTCTCTCTATGGCCCAAGTTACTTAATGTCTCTGTGTCTTGGTTTCCTATAAAATGTTACTGAGCTTATAGATGTGCTGTAAGTATAAAATGAGAGATGAGTTTTAAGATTATTTTAAACAAGACAAAAAGACTAAGGAAAGATGGTTTTATTCAGGGATTAATAGCAGAGCCATAACTGATCAAGAAACTGCACTTTGCATCATATTACAAAAATATGGAATAGGAAAACAGTTTTAAATAATGAATTTAAGAGATCAAACAATACATGCAGCTATCAAATGACCCAGCAGTTGCACTCTTGGGCATGTATCCCAGGGAAATAAAACTTATGCTCACACGAACACTTGGACATGAATGCTCATAGCAGCTTTATTTGTAATAGCCAAAAACTGAAATCAGGCCAGATGTCCTTCAGTAGGTGAATGGTTAAACAAACTGATGCAATCATACCATGGAATACTACTTAGCAATAAGAAGGAACAGTTGATGTATACAACTGGGATAAACCTCCAGAGATTTATGCTAGGTGAGAAAAGCCAATCCTGAAAGTTTTCATGCTATGTGCTTCCATTTATGAGACATTTTTTTACTTAAAAAATTATTTAATGTTTATTTACTTTTGAGAGAAAGAGAGAGGGAGAATAAGAGAGAGAGAGAGAGAGAGAAAGCATGCGTGCATGAGTGGGGGAGGGGCAGAGAGAGAGGGAGACACCGATATCTGAAGCAGACTCCAGGCTCTGAGCTGTCAGCACAGAGCCCAGTGCGGGGCTCAGACTCATGAACCATGAGATCATGACCTGAGCTGAAGTCAGATGCTCAACCAACTGAATCACCCAGACGCCCCTATGTGACATTTTTGAAATGGCAAAATTTAGGAAGGGAGGACAGATGAATGGCTGCCAGGGTAAAGCTGGAGAAATGGAGAGAGGGTAGCTCCAAAAGGGCAACAAGGCAGTCCTTGTGCTGATGGAACTGTTCTGTATTTTCGCTGTGGCCGTGGGCACACAAACCTACACATTTGATAAACTTGCATAGACACATACACAAAAATGAGTACACGTTAAGCTAGGGAAATCTGAAGAAGATTAATGGTTTGAATCAATGCCAACATCCTGGTTGTGATACTGGAGTATAGCTCTGTAACATCTGACCAATGAGAGAAGCTGCATGCATGCATGCATAAACAAACAAACAAACAAACAAATTTTCTCAATAAAAATTCAGTTAAGACTATGCATGAATTGTATGATCTCATATAATTCTCTATATATCTCCTCTTCTCTGTGCATACACACACACACACACACCTTTTCAAATCAGGGATAAACTCTCCCCTAAAACTATCACGTATGCAATCCTAGAGACCCAAGATTAAGAATCCTTGTCCCGGGGCGCCTGGGTGGCTCAGTCGGTTGAGCGGCCGACTTCAGCTCAGGTCATGATCTCGTGGTCTGTGAGTTCGAGCCCCGCGTCGGGCTCTGTGCTGGTGGCTCGGAGCCTGGACCCTGCTTTGGATTCTGTGTTTCCCTCTATTTCTGCCCTTCCCTTGCTCATACTCTGTCTCTATGTCTCTCAAAAATATATAAATGTTAAAAAAATTTAAAAAAAAGAATCCTTGTCCCTACTATCCCCCTTATGCCACCACCCCCATCTGTTGTATATATGGTGGCTTGCTCCCTGCCCCCCTCATCTCTTGACTAAAAACATTCCATGTTCATTCCAAATTCATTAGTTACTCATTAATTAAAATAACCAATCCATTTGAAAAACTAAAGCAATTAGAGAGCAGTATTTGTGGTTCAGTGTGTTATAGGCAATCTGTATATCAATCCAGCCAAGTGTAGTGAACAGAGGTTGCTTTCTAGCTGTGTGCTGAGGAAGGACTTTCCAGCAAAGCAAGAGAATCACAGAGAAGGCTGAGGTCTGTAGCTGGGACACAGGCTGAATGTTTTCAGAAGTTGCAGAGTCTCAAGTTATGAGATGATGAGTAGGGATTTCATTTCAGAAAGTAGTATTTTAGGAAGATATCCAAGATGGTGTGGGGAACAGGCAGAGATAGTGGACTCTAGAACAGACTCCAGAACACCCCAAGTGTGGTCCATACCCCAGTGCCAGTCTTCCAGCTCCTTGTTTCTAGTCTGTCAGGAAATCAGTATAGGAATAGAGAGTTCAGATTTAGAAACTTGCCCTTCACCACAGATGGTTTGAGAAGGTCTGCTCATAAGGCTACCATGGATATCCAGTGGTGAGGCAGTGTGTGTCTGGGAAGTGGCCAGTCTAAAATTAAAAAAAAAAAAAAAAAAAAACCACATCTTATGGAAGTTTGAGCATCTGTTTTGAAGTAGTGCTAAAAATTCCAAGTACAATATAACATGATAAGCTATTATCAGAATACTGGACGAAAAATAGGATTAACTTTATCACTGAGAAAACAGTTCCCCCATAACTACTATAGAAATTTCTGAGAAGAAAACCACTAAGAAAACCACTAAACAATTTGTCTCTCCATTCCAGACAGAGCTGCTATTATTTTTCAAGAGAACATTAACTGAACAAGGAGTTTTTCAAATAAACACTCAGTGAAGGAGGGAAAAGGCATAACCGATTTTCTCAGCCTTTTATATTTCAAAAAAGCCATTAAAAGATTTGGATGCTTGAGGTATTACATAAATTATCTTATTATTGTAGCAATGAAAGGATTTCACACCCATCCATTTACTTCTGATTTGATTTCTCTCCATGAAAATTCTTTGTTTTTGGAAAATATTTGTCATGCTGTGGATATAATTTATATTAACCAAGGAGTATATTTAAAAGGTAAGATTTTCAGTGCTTTATTAGAAGAAAAATACTTGGCCCTACATAACCACTTAACAATCCACTTCTTTGGACAGTATACTTGCCAGGCACCTAAAATTAATTGTCCTTAGAAACTTATCAGAGAAAGGTAATTTCACTGCATAACTTACAATTCATGTCTCTTCTACCAAATGACCTGCTTGATAAGTGACAGGGAGTGGATAAACACTTGTTGGTTCCTCACTGCTTGCACACTCAGCAGCTTGAAGGAAAGGCTATCAGCATAGTGTTCTGGAATAGTTCTTACAAAATGAAATATACATAAATAAATCCCAGAATTCTACAGAAATGATACTGCAAGGCGTTCTTCCTCTATTTGAGATAGCTCTCTGTGTATGCCTCTTTGTCACCAATTCCCCTCCCCTCCCATTAAAGTCATGTTCAGTGCCTTAGGAAAGGGCAGGAATGGACTCTCCAACATAAATCCAACTTTCATTCCCAAAAGACTAAGAGGAGGGACTTGAGTGGGCATATATATGAAAAAAAGATGAATTTCTCTAAGACTAGGAGAAGATTCCTCAAGGTTGTAAGGACAAAAAAAAGAAAAGGAGAACATGATTCCTAAGAACAAAAAGAGATGGCCAGACCCCAGGAATATCAGCTGTGCCAGGGAAGGTTTTCCATGACGAAAAAATAACACCAAATAGCAGAAAGTTGGATATGAAGAGGACATGGACACCAGAACTTCCGTGGAAATATGGGCACCAGTAACCATTCCCTGTCTACCGCCTCAACACCTTAAAACTATGTAGGATCTTGGAATTATGGGGCAACACCAGGAACATTGTATGGGGGATAGGAAACTCCATGAAAAGCTAACATCAGGACTTTTCTGCCCACTCCCAGCAGACCAAAGCCTTAAAATCTGAATATAAAGTAACATTTCTTGCCCACCTGAGTTTACAAATTGAGATTGAGCCCACCACAAATAAACGCAGACACACACAGTATTAGTGTATACTGTGTAATATTGGTGCCACATGACAGATCATTACTTTCACATTTCATTGTGTGATGGGTGCAATGTGCTATGTCATTAAAGTAATTGCCATAGATGTCCAAATTCAAAGTGTCTATAAAATAACCTGTATTAACAATAAAGTAGTGTATGTGTATGTATAAGTACATGTATACGTTTATAAGAGAACAGGTACCCATGGGAGCTGAAGAAAGATGCCAGGGGAGGAAATATCAACCTTAGAGTTCTTTAATTCAGAATTTGAATGCACACTAGTTCTCTCTATTTCAAGAGAGAACAAGAACTAGTTCTATTTCTTCATTATGATGATCTAGAAAATCTTTATTCACAATAAATCCTCAGAACCAGAATACCAGATTTGCTTGAGTCTCTCATATTTACCAATGGCATGCTTTCTCTGCTATTACATTTTAGTCCTTAATAAATGACTTTCCAAATTGATCTGGAATGGGGGAAACAAATTATTTTTCATTCCTCACACCTATCCAAGCAAACCTGCAAAATACTACCTTCTTCCACAACATTATGCTAGCCCCACACCATGACACACTTGGACACCCTAAACAGACAAATCAAAATATAAATAACAACAGGAAAAAGAAGAATGAAAAGCAATTGGACACCTAACCTGCTTTCCTCTAGAGTTCTGAAGTCATTATCTGGGAAGCGATCTTGATCCAAGAGACAAAACCATAAACAAAAATTTTAAATAAAAGCCCCAATTTTAAATGAAGCTATCAAGTCAAAACAGACCTAAAGAGAATCAGCAAGCTCATTCAATTCCTATTAGCAAATATGCAAAAAAGAAATTAAATCGATCAGTGCCCACGAGGTGAGAAAGAACAAATTGAAACGCACCTCAAGTTTAGATATAAAGCAATTAAGATCAAGACACACAGCTAAACCTACAGCCTATTAGACTGTTTCTAAAGACTTGAAGGCAAAATCAGAAACAAAAATCCAACTTAAAAGTGGCATAACAGGGTGAGACAAGCGGTCTTCATGATACAACTGCTCACCTACACCTCTGGCCCCCAAATCATGTTCCTTCCATGCTCTGGACTTTGCTGGTTGAACTTCAGAGCCATAGTCCAGATATTCTTACCTTTCTTCTCCTTACCCTCCCACTTTCACTTGTGATTTGATTTTTCTCAACAGAAACATTTCTCCAAAATCTGGACTTCTGTCTCACCCAAGTCTTACATATAAATAGAGCAGGTGTCTACCAAGAGTTGGGAGTAAGGGATGCCGGGAGAGATCTCCATGGTCCACAGCCATTGCCATCACACACACACACACACACACACACACACACACACACATGTGTGTGTGTCCTAAAATATATCCTCATCAATTCTACAAAATCTAGACTTCTCCCCCACAGAAGTACTTTTCTTGAGCAAAAAGATTACATTCAGAAAACCCTGATTAAAACAAATGCGTCTAGGAAGATTAACATAGTACATGACCTTCATTTGAACTTTATTGGAATATAAGTGTGCAGGACAAGGAACAGGTGATACTCTGATTGGGGAAAAGCACATTGGACTTTCAACAGTAAGGTGCCTGAGCATCTGAGGGATTAAGGGAGTGCTGAAGGAGAGGTGGGAGGCACCAACGCCTTTACTACTCAAGAAATTCACTTTCCTTTTGGGAAAAGGTTTGTAATATTAGTGGCACAGGCCTTGGAATCTAAAGATCTAGGTTTCAATCTTAGCCCTGTTACTAACTTGGACCTGTTAAATGGTAAGAAAAAGATAAGTGATTCATATGGTTTTAAGAACTCAAGGGGAAATGGCTAACATACATTGAGCAACTTACCATGCACCAATTACTCCATCCAGATTATATCCATGCTTCTCAAACTTTAATGTGCACACAGCCACCTCAGCATCATATTAAAATGCAGATAAGTAGGTCAGTCCAGGGTAGGGCTGAGTTTCTGCAATTCTAATAAGCTACCAGGTGACTCTGCTGCTGCTACTGGCTTGCAGATCATACTTGAGTAGCAAGGACTTGTATCATTCAGTCCTCACACTAACCCTAGGAAGTTAGACTGTTATTGCCTATGCAAAGCCCGCCCTAAATAGGCTAAAGGAAACAAAAGTACTAATGCTACCAGAATAATGAAGTGTTTTAAAAAGTAAAGACTTAGGCTGCCTTGAGGGTAGATTCTTATTTCTCAAGGTACAGAGGAAGCAGCATCTGCCTCCCCTGGAGCTTGTTAGAAATGCAGAATCAGCGGCACCCTGGGGGCTCAGCCGGTTAAGCATCCACTTAGGTTCAGGCCTAAACCTGAACATGGCTCATGAGTTTGAGCTCTGCATCCGGCTCTGTGCTGATGGCTCAGAGCCTGAAGCCTGCTTCAGATTCTATGTCTCCCTCTCTCTCTGCCCCTCCCACACTCATGCTCTGTCTCAAAAATAAATAAAACATTTAAAAAATTTAAAAAAAGAAAAAGAAATGTAGAATCACAGGCTCCTAACTGGACCCACTGATTCCAGATCTACCCTGAAACAAGGTCCCGCATCAATAGTAAATAGTTTGAGAAGCCTGAATGATAGGGTTAGTCTTCCTTTTTTAAAAAAAAGCTTATTTATTTTGAGAGAGAGAGAGAAAGCAGGGGAGAGGCAGAGAGAGGGCGAGAGAGAGAATCCCAAGCAGGCTCTGTGCTGTCAGGGCAGACCCTGATGCGGGGCTCTATCTCACAAACCATGAGATGATGACCTGAGCCGAAACCAAGAGTCAGACACAACTGACTGAGCCAACCAGGCACACCCTTCATTTTTTAATAGGTACGCCTATTGCTACCAAGAAAATTTCTTTATGTAAAGTTAAATTTTATAAAAAATCATTATAATTTTAAATAATCAAGGAAAATGATTAAATAAGTTCACACTCTTACCACCCTACTACCCTGCCACATACATGCATTCCTAGTAGCAAGTAGAAAACATGTTTCTTGTCACACCCTCTTAGTTAGAATAGCCAAGGAGCACTCCTTCCTAAGGTCAACAATCTTGACCCAAAACAAACAAACAATAAATTATGCTGCCCAAAATAAAAAATTTTTAAACTTTCAAGATAATTTAATTTCCTACAAGTTATCAAATATGTGGAAAGTTAGTAAATACATTTTCTTATTCCATTAGTAGTACTCGAGATTCATAGTTGGGAATTACATATGTTCCATCCTACACATCAGCAAGGATGTTTTCCAGGAGAGCTTCTCTCACAAAGGACACGTGGGAAAAATTAATGAGCTCAGACCCTGTGTTCAGGGGTGTTTATTTTCTCTAAGGGAATATAATTTGAGAAAAACTACTAATGGAGGTAGAAGAACAGGGATGTAATCAAACACCAGTTAATGAAAAGAACCTTTACCACATATTTATTTGTGGAGTCTGGCTACTACCCTAGAAAGAGTCATTTCCTAGCAAAATGGTAGCTGACTGTGGCTGTTACACAGGGTCTAAGGATCTGCTGCTTAGGATCTGAGGTGCCTCAGCAGGCCTCCGCCCAAAGGGCTCTCTAGTGAAGGAGAAAGGGAATGTGAGTCAGAGACAAAGGATATGGAGCACATGTTTGGTCTCTCCCACTAGACAAGAACCTAGAGCTATTAATTCCATTGTTATGTTCAGTTGATGGAACTCAATAGATACGTTTCAGCTTTATAAAGACAGAAAGGGGCTGAGATTCAGACTGTCAATTCGATGTGAGAAAACTGCCTTCCAAATCCACTACCAGCTTTCCAAGGTCACCTGTCTTTCCTCACTCTGGAAATTGCTGACTTCAAGAGCAAAGGGAAGCAAACTAGACCCACCAACATGCCAGGCTTTAAACACACACACACATTTTTGGCTTTTGGACCAAGTGTGTCAGGCAAAAAATGGGCAAGAGATACCATCTTTGTCTATTTTGACTCTCTCTCCCTATTTTCCCCTCTGAAAAACAACTGGAAGTTTGTGTATGAGAATGTATGTGTGTTTTTTATTTATATTTATGCCTTCATATTTATCATTAATACTTTTAGGGTGGCCACTGGAAGTTTGCTGTGAAAGTACAATTTCTACATATGAAAGGAGAAGAGGCAAACCTTTCTTAAGTGCCACATTTCAGGCTGAGCACTTTTAAAATTACCTGTCATACATAGTATTAAAATTGCCAATCTGCATTTATTTTGAATATGGAATATATATTAAACTTTCATTTTAATAAATAATAGAATGAAACCACGGCCTTTCAAATCATCACAGTTCTCAACTGTAATTCAAGTCAATGAATATCGAGCACTAACTATGTACAAAGCATCAGTAGTAGGTACTGTAAAATAACCCTAAAAAGTGACCATGCCAAGGTCCATCTGGGGTCTTGCTCTGGAGTACTGGTCTCGTGATCTTCAAGTCTACCACAAAGTGAAAGCTACTTACTTTAAGAGAAAAATAAGGTTCTGGCCTATCTCCAGTGAGGGAATGCCTGAATTAGGGGAAAATGTGCATATGCACACAGATAATTTTCAGTGCAGACAGTAGGTGACAGGTGCCAAATGAATTCTGCCAATTAAAAGAACTCTGTAAATGAGAAGACGAGGTGACTGGGACCAGTGTAGCCATGGGAGGCTTTATAGAAGGGAGCAGAACTTGGTTTCAGCCTTACAGGATGAGTGGGATTTAAAGGGCAGAAAGGAGGAAAGAGCGCAATAAAGTAATATCAAGGCGAGTTTGGACGACAGTTGGGCAGCCAGAGATGTGATGGTGAAGAGCACAAACTCACAAGCCAGACTGTTTGAGTCCTGGCTCCACTGCCCCCTAGCTGATGATCTGGGGCACGTCACTTACTTGTATGTACCTCAGTGCCTCATAGACATGTGTGCAGATTAAACGAGCTAATATTTGTAAGTGCTCAGATTAGGTAGGGTTGGAGTATACCGTTCCTGCAAGTAAGCTCTGGGAAACAGGTTTGAAAAGGTAGACTGAGGTCGGCTTGTGGAGGTCCTTGAATGACTCACTTTGAGCTTGTTCTTCAAAATGACAAGAAGCCACTGAGGGCTTTGAATGGCATCAAAGTCCGAACACCACAGGATATCTTTCCTGATGTGTCAGTGCAAGGGTTTCTTTCTGTACCATCTTCTCTAAATCCACTTTTCCTGTGTATCTTGAAGAACACTCATTTTCCTCATTTACCATATCTTTTCAGTCCAGTTCTCATTCCTCTTTGTATCTTTGTAATTGTTTTGTTCAAATTTGTGAGGGATTTGCATTCATATTGTATTAATGACCCTATAATTACTAAGCTAAACTATAAGGAAGCCTGAAAATAAAGATAGACCATAACAAAGGACATTTTTCCCCATCCTAATTGCTATTAAAAAGAATTTCTGTTTAAAGCAAGCAAGTCTTAATGTATTATATACCCATTATCAACAAAATATTAGCTTCATTGAGTTCGTAATTTATAAATGTAAGAATAAAGTGCCCCAGGGGTGTGTTCCAAATGAGGCTAGATTCGGGAATGCATAATTAATCACCCTACCTAATGTTAAAACACCAGATTTATTATATTTAATTAAGTGACTCAATGATCTCTCCAGCTCTGATAGGTTGTCTTTATACCAAGTAGAGAAATATAGATAGATGTGAGCAGTCAAGGAAAGTGTTCAGTCTTCAAATAGGATTGTTTTCCCTGTGAATAATTTTTGTCCTGTGTGATCTGAATTTTTTTCTCAACTCCATACTGGTAGCCCATGTTGGACACTATGGAATCTGGCCCTACAGCCTCCTCAGCCTCCTCTGAGTACAGCCACAATCATGGGGACAGTTCCTCAGGGACTCTACCCACTTCCACCTAACCAGTACCTTCCCTCCAGCATGCACTCTGGTTCTGGTGCCCACTCAGCCCCACACATACTCATGAAGAACGCACAGGGGATTTAATGCCCGGTGGGCGAGCCTCAACCAGTGGGGGCTCGGATGAACAAGTGCTTCTCCCATCCTTTCCACAGGTGGAAATACTGATAAGTATTCTGCGTGCTGCCAAAAGGATCGGGTGGCATCAAGCCTCGACCACCCACAGCAGTGCTGACTCAGGGATGCATTCTCCTCTGGGCTTTCCCACTTCACTTCCAAGCTCACTTCCCACATGAACTACCTAAACAAGCCTTTTTCTCAGACGCTGCTCTAGGGGCTCCCTGACTACAACAGCCTGAAAACACAAATCCAAATACAGGGAAATCGAGTCTATTTTGTAAATTAAAATGATGTCAAGTAGCTATAAAAGTCCATAAATAAGGCCTATATTATAGAAGACACATTTATTTTAATTTCAAAAATGAGTAGTGTTATATAAATATTCCCAGCAGCAGCTTGACTTTATTTCATTCTTTTATGTTTTAAAGGCTAATTTGGGAAGCTTTGAATATACAACTGCCACCAACATTTCCCCGGATCCTGCCTAGAAATCCCATATTAAATCCAAGAATATACTAGATTGAGTGATAAGGCAGAAAGGTGAGTTTATGTCAGATATAATGGCTTTGTTTTATATTGGGAAATGTCAAAGATGACTTTTTTATGAGGATTCTATGATTATTAAGCAGTACCTTATTATCTTGGCAAAGTGATTTTTATACAGGAGTGTCTTCTTTTATTGATGTATAATTGACCTACAATATTATATTAGATTCAGGTGTACAAGATAGTGATTCAATACTTTTACATGTTACAAAATGATCACCACAATAGGTCTAGCCACCATCTGTCACCATATAATGCTGTTACAATATTATTGACTAGATTCCCTATGCTACATTTTACCTCCCTGTGACTTATTTATTTTTCATCCAGAAGTTTGTACATCTTAATCCCCTTCAGCTATTTTAGCCATCTCCCCACTCTCCTACCCTCTGGCAACCACCAATGTGTTTCTCTGTATCTATGAGTCTGTCTCTGTTTTGTTTTGTTTGTTTTGTTTTGTTTTTTAGATTCCACATAAAAGTGAAATCATGTGATATTTGTCTTTCAGAAATACCTTTTAGTAAGAATGTGTTCAGTGCAACTTTGTAAGAAACTTCACTATCACAGGTAGAAATGATACAGAAAGCACAGGAATGAGGTCTAAGACAGGAGGACAAAGATCTTTGTGTTAGAAAAATACCATTAAATAGGACTGCATATATATAGTACAAAATACATCTGAAAACTCAGAAATCTCTGTGTCTGAAAAATACTAGGATCATCTAGACACTCTGAATCCATCAGAGAGAAAGAAAGAAACTGCATTCAATTCAGGGCTTACTAGGCAGGATAAAGGGCTATAAAATTCTCTGCCCCCAGTAGTCTGGTAGGTGTTGAAAACTGGGCACAGATCACTGTGGTCCTCCCCCCCACCCCCACCCACTGTGGACAAGGACACTGCTACTCAAGATCACTTGCTCAAGCTCCCAAAGCTCCACAGTGGGAGATCAGGTGCATGCTTGACTGTGTCATTTGTTGTTTTGTTTTTAAGTCACAGTTGTCTCCATGGTGCCTGCTGTATGTGATGGCCAATAAATACCTGTTTCCCATGAATGAATGATTAACGGCACTATTAGCCGCTTTCCAGTCTTCCCTGGGACATCAGGAAGCCACCCACACAAAAGCAGTTACATTGCTGATAAGTCATCAAGGTGAACCTCAGAGCTGGCTCTGCTAATAATGTAGTACCACACCATCCGCTACGGTGTTCGTGGATAAAAAATATCTTACTGATGCCTAAAATGTCTTTAATGGGAAAAAGTCTTTAATCCCAAATTAGAGATTAAATGCCTAAAAAGAAAATACTTAGTGGAGATAACCATGCACTGAAAGTAATTGCTATACTAGTCAGTCATATTATGAGTATAAATGACTGATATAGTGTTTTCTGTAATTTCACTATTTTGTAATGGTTCAAGCTGTCAGTTAGCCAGAGTTGTCACACTAAATGGCCTCTGTGAGAGACAGGGCAGTAATCAAATGGGGGAAAGGAGATAGAAAAAAGATATGCAATGTGAAGGAATCAGACAGTGAGTTTACCTTAAAGTGGGCCACAGAATAAACAATTAACTCATGGAAGATTTTCTATCAAGCATGGCTTTAAAGACCTAGAGCTCTATTTTATGAACTTATGAAGGGTCTTCTGTTTTTCCTAACCTAACACAGTCAACTTCATGGTAAACAAGACTCTTTTCTGCAAGTTTCATTACCTGAAGATGTCGGTCGGTTTCCAGCCAGGGAAAGAGAAAGTTTTCTGGTTATTTGGATGGAGTGACTAATAAAAACAATGTTAAAACAGAATTGTAACAGAGAACTGGTTGCAAAAATGTTGGAAAGACTGGGACGCCTGGGTGGCTCCGTCAGTGAACCTTCCGACTTCGGCCTAGGTCACGATCTCGCTGTTCCCGAGTTCGAGCAAGGCATGGGGCTCTGTGTTGACAGCTCAGAGCTTGGAGCCTGCTTCAGATTCTGTGTCTCCTCCCCCCCGCTCTGTCTCTGTCTCTCTCAAAAGTAAAATAAACATTAAAAATTTTTTTTTAATGTTGGAAAGACTAAAGAAGCAAAATGGGATAGAGGGAGTACCCAGGGTGCAGAACTCCTCTTTCCGAATTGGCGCTGTCAGGGAGCAGGGACCCAATGCTTGTCACACTCTTACTGACTCTGCAGGCCTGGGGGCACACGGTCCCACTGATTCTGCAGGCTCTACCACGGATGCTGCTCACACCTACCACCCTGCTACACAGCATGGAGGTCATCCTGCTATTATGTATACACTCTCTTAATGCTGTCACTCTCAGTTGGTGGAGGCTCCACAACCAGAGAAGGAATCATAGTTGGGTCTGGTGATTGTGAAGTTGATAATTAATCAGGGTATGTTAGAGAAACACTTGTGGAAAAATGGGTAAACAGTGACATCCTGTATTTGAGATGAAGGCATATTGACCTCACAAAGTATATAATCACGGGTCACTATGTTTGCTGCAAATAGTAATAGCATGTCTATTACTGGTACTACACCGTAGTGAAAGAATCAAATTCTATGCTTAAAGAACAGTTATAAGTATTCCCTATTTTCAATCTTAGTAACGTGACAGGCAGAATTAGGGAGTAACCTCTTTTGAAGAAGGAACTAGTGTGTTTCTAGTTGTGCACTGTATAGTTGTATCGTGTTAGGCAGAATTATGGCATTGTCTTTATTTGGAGATCGAGCATAGGTTAAGAAGATGCAAAATGGTACCAAGTTGATAGCACTTGTAAAGATAATTTTATTTATCACTTGACTGGGTCACAGAGTACCTAGATATTTGGTTAACATTATTTCTGGACGTTTCTGTGATGGTGTTTCTGAAGGCAATTAATATTTTAATCAATTGACTAAAAAAATCAGATTCCTCAGTGTGAGTGGGCCTCATCTGATGCTGTGAAGGCCTGAATGGAATGAAAGGCTGAGTAAGGAAGAATTCTCTCACTGACTTACTACCTCCAAGCTGGAATATCAGTCTTCTCCTGTCTTCAGACTCTCACTGGAACTTACACATTGGCTCGCCTGGTGATCAGGCCTTAAGACTCAGACATCAGTTGTCTTTGGTCTCCATCTTGCCAACTTCAATCTTGGACTTCTCAGCTTCCATAATCACATGAACCAATTCCTTCTAGGAAATATATATGCTAAATCTATAATTATTATAGATTTGTAGATAGTTAAGGATTAAAATATTCAGTAGATGAATTGAAAGACAAGAAGATTCCTATGGAGAACCAAACTAGAGAATTACAAAATGAAGTGGAAGAAATATATCAAAGGCCAATTAAAACATATAAAGGCATGGAAATAATACAGGAAAAGATAAACCACTTGAAAAATAAATACAGGGGACCTAAACCCAAATATCTAGTCACGAGACTGGAAGACAGGAACAGAACAGAAGATAGTGAGACAATATAATTACCAGCACTACTGTGATTAAAAATCTTGGTAGAGAAAGTGTGAAAACAGATGAATGGCCTTTGGAAGCACTAAAAGGAGATTGAGTTGAACAGCCAAAGAGAGGATGGAGTTCAGGGAACTCTGTAAGGTGATTAAAATGTTGAGGGAAAGAATTGAAGAAAGTTGTATCAAAGGCAGTTAGAAAGCTCAAAAGGTCTTGGATGTGTGTGCCTATCTGTGCATGTGCACTTCTGGGTGCTTTTTCATTAACGATGATACAAATGATGTGCTCTCTAATGATGCTGGCCATAGCAATGGTGGGTGATGTAAAAAGAAAACTGGAGTCAAGCACACATGGATTCCGGTCCCCGTTCTGTTACTACCAAACCCTTGGACAAGTCATTTAATTCCATTAAATTTGTTTTATTCAATTAAATTTATTTTATTAATGAAACACAATCCACAGTCTCTCTAGACTTGTGTGAAGAGGTAAGACCACACCACTGACCCCCAAACCAGAATCACCAGGGGAGATTGCCATTCCACAGCCTTGGGACACTACTTTGCTGGACCTAGAGTGAGTTCTGATAGGAGTTTTTAACAAGCTCCTCTGGTGACTCTAAAACAGAGTAAGTTTGGGGAACCACTGCTCTGTATGATCTTTATGATTTTCTCCAGTTCTAAAATCCCAGAGTGGTCTCCGAGTCACCGAAAACAGGGACTGAGATGCCCATCCATCAAACTAGGTGTTTGATTCACATGAGTCACGGAAATAACAGGGCTGTTTGGTTTTCAAATAGCCTCACATACCAGGCACTGTTCATCTCGTTTTATTATTCGGTTGTGGGGGAGAAAGAGCAGTCGGCATAAACCATCTGCTTTGTGTCAACAACACAACACACCTCCAAACCAATGATTAAAAGAATTGAAGGGGGCTGAGCATAGATTAGTAGATAAGCATATTACAATATCTAGAAAAAGAATTACACTTTCCCAAGAGACTAAATAAAAGTCATAAGTATAGAGAGAGCAAATGTTTTCATTTAATATTAACTTCCTTTCCTAAAAACCCACTGTGGACTGTGCAGTGGGCTGGCACAAGCAATGACACACACGAGTGAGAATCTGATTATCCTATATCTGAGGGGGAAATATCTCATTTAGGACTGCTCTCACTCTTCAGTGCTGTTAGTTATATTTACTAAGTGTACAATATTGCTGAGATCATACCTCTTTTAGGGGCTTCGTAAAACCACAAATCTGCACTATTCTTCTGACTTATCTAGATTCAAAATTTTATTTTACAACTAAAAAAATCATTTAAAATATTTTGAAACCTCTATTTGATTTTTTAAAATTTTTATATTGTGTCTCCTTTTGTAATATCAGTTAGGACCTAATAATTCATTATCAAACCTCCCTAGGACATCTTGAATGTTTAGGAGCTCACACTATGGGAATTCGATTTTCACTTACAGAGTGTGTATTACTACCTAGTTATCCCCATTTCCTAGGAAGCCCTCTTTCTACTCTTAAACTAGAAGCCAGGTATGAATTTTAACCTTTTTTGGTTAAAGGTTTTGGTTCAACCTTTTAAAGGTTTCTTTTAACAAACCGTATCATTATTTCATTGCTTTGATTTATCTAATTTTGCAAGGCATTCAGGGTAATAGAGTATCTGTGGAAACCAAATTAACAATACTTACTGCCATATATATTTGACAGCTAACTAACTTCTCCCACACTCATTTGACTCCCCAGTAGCGCTGCAGCTTCACAACACACAACACTCATCCTAATCCAAGGGTCTAGAATGGCAAATAATGAAAGGAGGTCACCAAATGCAAGTTCTTCCTTTTTCGGAAGCCAATCTGTATTTCTTTTTTTTTAATTAATTTATTTTTTAATTTACATCCAAGTTAGTAGTGTACAGTGCAACAACGATTTCAGGAGTAGATTCCTTAATGCCCCATACCCATTTAGCCCATCCCCCCTCCTACAACACCTCCAGCAATCCTCAGTTTGTTCTCTATATTTAAGAGTCTCTTATGTTTTGTCCCCCTCCCTGTTTTTATATTATTTTTGCTCCCCTTCCGTTATGTTCACCTGTTTTGTATCTTAAAGTCCTCATATGAGTGAAGTCTATTATATTTGTCCTTCTCTGACTGATTTCACTTAGCATAACACCCTCTGGTTCCATCTATGTAGTTGCAAATAGCAATATTTCATTCTTTTTGATTGCCGAGTAATGCTCTATTGGGTGTGTGTGTGTGTGTGTGTGTGTGTGTGTGTGTGTGTGTGTGTATACCACATCTTCTTTATCGATTCATCTGTAGATGGACATTTGGGCTCTTTTCATACTTTGGCTGTTGTCAATAGTGCTGCTATAAACATTGGAGTACATGTGCCCCTTCAAATCAGCACTTCGGTATCCTTTGGATAAATATCTAGTAGTGTAATTGCTGGCTCATAGGGTAGTTCTGTTTTTAATATTTTGAGGAATCTTCCTACTGTTTTCCAGAGTGGCTGTACCAGTTTGCATTCCCACCAGCAGTGCAAAAGAGATCCTCTTTCTCTTCATCCTCACCGACATCTGTTGTTGTCTGAGTTGTTAATGTTAGTCATTCGGACAGGTGTGAGGTGGTATCTCATTGTGGTTTTGATTTGTATTTCCCTGATAATGAGTGATGTTGGGCATTTTGTCATGTGTCAGTTGGCCATCTGAATGTCTTCTTTGAAGAATGTTCTATTTATGCCTTTTGACAATTTCTTCACTGGGTTAGTTGTTTTTTGGGTGTTGAATTTGATAAGTTCTTTATAGATTTTTGGATACTAACCCTTTATCTGATATGTCATTTGCAAACATCCTCTCCCATTCTTTCAGTTGCCTTTTAGTTTTGCTGATTATTTCCTTCACTGTGCAGAAGCTTTTTATTTTGACGAGGTCCCAATAGTTCATTTTTGCTTTTTTCCCCTTGTTCCAGAGATGTGTTGAGTAAGAAGTTACTGCAGCCGAGGTCAAAGAAGTTTTTGTCTTCTTTCTCCTCTAGGATTTTGATGGCTTCTTGTATTACATTTAGGTCTTTCATCCATTTTGAGTTTATTTTTGTGTATGGTGTAAGAAAGTGGTCTAGTTCATTCTTCTGCATTTGCTGTCCAGTTTTCCCAGCACCATTGCTGAGGAGACTGTCTTCATTTCATTGGATATTCTTTCCTGCTTTGTCAAAGATGAGTTGGCCATATGTTTGTGAGTCCATTTCTGGGTTCTCTATTCTGTTCCATTGATCTGAGTGTCTGTTTTTGTGCCAGTACCACACTGACTTGATTACAGCTCCGTAATACAGCTTGAAGTATGGGATTGTGATGCCTCCTGCTTTGGTTTTCTTTTTCAAGATTCCTTTGGAGAATGGACCTATTCAGGGTCTTTTCTGGTTCCATACAAATTTTAGGATTGTTTGTTCTAGCTCTATGAAGAATGCTGGTGTTATTTTGATAGGGATTGCACCAATCTATATTTCTACCCTGAAACACAGGTATCAGCTTCTGCATGAACTCCTGAGACAAAGAGAGAGCCAGCACCAATGTTGGCAACTCCAACTCTACTTGAAAACACCACTGTGACACAGAGCTGTTCACTCCTAACTTCGAGTTTTGAAGTTTATAGATCTCTGTCACCTGAGATGTCTTAGACCTGTTATAATTCCATAATAGGAATGTTTTGTCCACAGAGGAGAAATATTATTTTTTGTAAAGTAGTATTGATTTCTTTTTTAGAATTTAAAATTTAGTGTTCACTATAGAAAAAGCAAGGATTTTGTTTTTTGGTTTTTTTTTTAATTTATTTATTTTTGAGACACAGAGACAGAGCGTGAGCAGAGAAGGGCAGAGAGAGAGGGAGGCGCAGAATCTGAAGCAGGCTCCAGGCTCCGAGCCGTCAGCACAGAGCCCGATGCGGGGCTCGAACTCACAGACCGTGAGATCATGACCTGAGCCGAAGTCAGGCCGCCCAACCGACTGAGCCACCCAGGTGCCCCAGGATTTTGTTTTACACTCATGTAAGTATATACCAGGCATCACATGTTCTTTTTATGAGCTTTTAAAAGTTAATGGATTACTGCTCTCCAGCAAAGACAATCTCATATTTGTCTTGAGTCCTCAGGAGCTAACAAACGGCTAGCACATGATGAGCATTCAATAAATGTTTGCCTTAATTAATGAAATCTAAGACACCTCAGTAAAACTTTTAGAAACCTTGTCATCCTTAATTAATTGCATAATAAACACTTCTTAGTCCAAGATCCACCAATGAAAGAAAGTCCAGCTGTTCACATGAAACAAAGGGGGTTTTGTCGATGTAACATGGAAGTTCTGTGCTAATATTATTTCCCCCATAATTTTTCTTTTGTGTAAAATCCATTCTTTTTCAGGATAATATTATTTTTACTATTCTTCCGATCATTTACAAAGCCAAGGGCCTCTGTTTAAAATACTACGGTAGAGGTATGTTTTCCTTTTAAAGTTCATTTTTAAAAATCCTTTTATTAATCAACATGTTAATTGTTAATAACAATAACAGAAAAATTTTGCCATTAGACATCTTGCATCTTAAACACTTATCAAAGCACTTCCAAAAATATATGAAATTATCATCAGCCAATCTTTATGAGACCTGTATAATTCTCTGTTTTCCTTCCTTTTATAAAGAGAAGTTACACAATTGTCTTAAAAAGAATTCTTTGACCTAAGAGATACCTACCCCTTTAACTCGAAGTTGTCACACCCAAAACTCCACTGCTATTTCCCAACCTATGGGAGCCCTGGAGCAAACTTATCTCTGAGACCAAGGCTACTTTTCACCCAGATTTGAGAGTGTCTTAGCCAGCCCCACAGGAACCCAAATAGTAACCCCTCTTTTCTGTAACCTGTTTATCCAGGCTGCAGAGACCATCCCCTATCCTGTCCAACTTTACCAATGAAATTAGGGTAACTTTTGGGTTTATGCAAACTTCAGATCTCTTCAAAGCAGGCCAAGCAAACTTTCAAACTGATGAACCACGAGAGAAAGGACCCAAGAAGGACAGCCTGTCATAACTCCAGCTGATGATCTGGTACCATATGTTGAAAGGCCTGGCAACTACAAAGGCCTTCAGAATAAAAGTGCTCAACGCTAGCCCCAGTAAAATGATTTGACTAGTATTGCTGGAAACATGGAAAAGAGTAGCAACCAGGAGTAACTGCATTCCCTTAGTAAAATCATTTTGTTCAAGAAATATATACTGTGCTCCCTCAATGTAACAGGCATAAATAATTTTTTTAATTTAATTTTGAGAAAATTAACTTCCTTGCATCTTTCCTCATGGTATGATCTTTCTGAGAATCAGAGGAGAATGAAGTTGACTTGTCTCAGGAAAGTAGAAGTATCAGTTTTAAAAATATCTATGTGTTGTTTCTAGTCTTTTTAGTTTTGTCTTCCTCGTATCATATCATCATTTTGGTTAAATCTTTGGACCGAAATTCCTCCCATGTTATGTTTTTACCAATTGCAATGGATGTTGTTTTCATCTGCCCAGCATCTTATAAGCACTCTATTTTTTTTCATTAAAGATCCCATATTTCTCTTTAAATGTAACCAGATTTTGAAACTCATTTGAAAACATTTTAAAATAAAACTGTATAGGTTCTTATTGGTAGTGATAAAGAGGCCTCAATGCCACAATAAATCCAAGGTTCAAACATAAATACTAGGGATATGTACTAAATTAAGCTATGCTTCATCAAACAGACTTGTTGACTAAATGCCACAATTGATTGATACGGAGAAATTGTAAATATGTCTTAAAGAAAATACTTGCGCAGAGGTAGAATTGTTAAACACAAATAGCTCCTGAAATGTTTTAGATGTTAAAAAATAAAAAGTTTCATACACAGATCAAAAAAGAATGTATAATAGATTTTCCCTGGAGTTTCTGTTTCTATGTTTGTTCACCAAAAACTTAGTAATTTAAAATGATATTTGCATGAACTCATTGCATAGTTATCTTTAGAGAAAATCAAATAATAAATTTTAGAAGACAGAGGAAAGAAAATAAAGACACAACATAGAATAAAATTAATCATAAGAAGAAATATACAGTAGACAATCATTTCCCTTGCCAAATTGGTTCCCAGAAGGGACTTCAAATCAACTACAAAGTTTGTGTGATAATCAACAATTTTTTATCTTGAAGCTTACTATGCTTCTTATATTTGTGCCAGTCCTGACGATTATCAGAAGTTTTTTCCATTATAAGAATTATTGCATTATAAGAATTTATTTTCCATTATAAGAATTATTGCATTATAAGAATTATAGTACAGCCAGTCTATAATTACATAATATATTCATTCAAAAAATATTGGCTGTTTACCTACAAAAAGCATGACATTGGCCAGATGCTAGAGATACAACTGAAGGCAACACTGTCTCTGCCCTAGTGGATCTTTTAGTCTAGATGTACAGTTAGACATTAATTTCATAAGTATATCATTGCTACTGTACTTATGTGCCAAGAGGCAAAGGTCCAGGGTGTTATGAAAATGGGTACCCAGAGGGACATGATCTGAAGTGAGAGGATGAACAAAGGCTGTTTGTCTTCTGGGTTACCAGGGAAATAGTACTGAGGAATGCAAATAAAGTCCTAGCAGCTTATATTGTTTAATTGTTTCTAAACGGTCTGATAGCCTGGTGGATTGGATTTAATCGATTTAATGTTATATTATACTGCCCACCCCAGGGAAAGAAAATATTTTTTAAATCTTGGTGCTCTCTTGACCTCTTGCAAAATTAGACCTTTAAGTAAAGCATCATGGTATGGATCTCTTCCTTGAAACTTCTCCAAAACTATACCAAGTTTATATATTGTTAAATTCTTATCACATCATAATAAAGGGCTAAAGAGAACAAGGAAAGTGGATGTTGCAAAATCACCTCTTCTTTTGTATAATAAACTATTACGATAATCTTGATTTGGCAAAGCACATTAAAGAGAGTCATAATTGTAGAAACAGTAATGTCAACCATCATTAACAAAAGGATGGCATCATTTTTGTTGTAGATCTATATGCCAAAACACGAGTGTTCAGATATCCAAAAGCTTTCCAATTCTGCTCAACACTAGTTAGAATTTTAAAGATAAACTTATAAAAATACATAAGGTAAATTCATCCTGAAGTTTTCTGCATTTATGAACTGAAGTGTGTGGATTTGAAAGTTTAAATATCTAAAATAAGATATACTCAACTGCCTTCCCTTGTCTTATACCTTGTGTTGATTACTAAGCAACATGGGGGGTCAGTGTGTAGCTTCATGTATATTCAGAGAAGTGTTGCTTTTGCTTCTACGGTCTGAATGGCTTCGCCTTCAGGGAATGTCAACACCTTCCTGGTTCCCTGCTCCCCCAGTCCGATTCCTCTTTCCTATTTTGTTTCAGAGTCCGGCAACTCCCACATCTTCTCACCTTCCTAGAAAGAAGCTCCGGGAGTACTGATTCACCTTCTGGCTAAGACAGGTATTATCTGCCTCCATCTCTGAATATCAGGGAAAGGGAGTAGAGTTTATTTCTCCTTTACAAGGTCAGAAATCAAGAAATACAGAAAAATTAGGAAATCTCTGGCAACATGGCAGACTGTGTAAATCCATACCCTAAAATTCTGGGTAAAAAAAATAATATCAATGAATGAAATCAAAGAACTAAATAAATGAAAATATATCCCATGTTCATGAATAGAAAGCCTCAATATTGTCAAGATACTAGTTCTTCCTAATTTGATCTATATTGTCAGTGCAATCCCTGTCAAAATCCCAGCAATTTATGTTCTGGATATTCACAAACAGATTCTAAAGTTTATGTAGAGAGGCAAAAGACACAAGATAGCCAACACAATATTGAAGAACAAAGTTGGAAGGCTGTTGCTGCCTGACTTTAAGACTTAACATAAAGCTACAGTAACCAAGGTGGTATGGTATTGGTGAAAGACTAAATACATAGAGCAATGGAACAGAATAGAGACCCAAGACATAGACCCCCATAAAGAGAATCAATTGATCTTTGACATAGGAGCAAAGGCAATACAATGGAGCAGAGATAATCTCTTCAACAAATGGTACTGGAAAAACTAGATATCCGAATTAAAAAAAAAAAAATCTAGACATGAACTTTACACCCTTCACAAAAATAACCCAAGTAGATCATAGACCTAAATATACAATGTGAAACTATAAAATTCTTAGAGGACAACGTAGGAGAAATTCTAGATGAACTTAGCTATGGTGATACCGTTTTATGTACAACACCAAAGGTATGATCCATGAAAGAAATAATTGAAATAATTGATAAACTGGATTTCATTAACATTAAAAAATTCTTTGGGGTGCCTGGGTAGCTCAGTCAGTTAAGCGTCCGACTTCGGCTCAGGTCGTGATCTCGCTTTCATGGGTTCGAGCCCCGCGTTGAACTCTGGGCTAACAGCTCAGAGCCTGGAGCCTGCTTTGGATTCTGTGTCTCCCTCTCTCTCTGCCCCTCCCCCACTCACACTCTGTCTCTCTCAAAAATAATAAACATTTAAAAAAAAAGAAAATTCTGCTCTTCAAAAGATACTGTCAAGAGAATCAAAAGACAAGTTGCAGAATGGGAGAAATATTTGCAAAAGACACATCTGATAAAGGACTGTTATCCAAAATTTAGAAAAAAATACATAATACTCAATAATAAGAAAACAAACAACTTTATTGAAAAATGGGCCAAAGCCCTTAACAGACACCTCACTAAAAGAGATACATAGATGGCAAATAAGCATGTAAAAAGATGACCCACACTGTAAGTTTTGAGGGAAATACAAATTTAAATACAACGAAATACCACTACTCACCTGTTAGACTGGCCAAAATCTGGAACATTGACAACACCAAGGGCTGGAGAGAATGTGGAGCAACGGACACTCTCATACTTTGCTGGTGGTAACGTACAGCAACTTTAGAAAAATGATATGGCCCTTTGGAAGACAGTCTGGTGGTTTCTTACAAAAGTAAGCACACCCTTAGCATATACTCTAGCAATCACACTCTTTGGTATTTACCCAAAAGAGTTGAAAACTATGTCCACAAAAAAAAAAAAAAAACCTGCACAAGTATGCTTATAGCAACTTTATTCATAATTGTCAAAACTTGGAAACAACCAAAACATGTCCTTTAGTAGGTGAATGAATAAACTGTTACATTCAAACAATGGGATATTATTCAGTGCTAAAAAGAAATGAGCTATCAAGCTACGAAAAAGAGGAACCCTAAATGCATATTTCTAGTAAAAGAAAATAATCTGAAAAGGCTACATACTGTATCATTCCAACTATACGACATTCTGGAAGGGGCGAAACTATGAAGACAACAGATCAGTGGTTGCCAGCAGTGGGGAGATGGGGATGGAGGGAGAAATGCACAGGCAGAACACAGATCACTTTTAGGACAGTGAAACTACTCCGTATGATATCATAATGATGGGTATATGTCATTATACTTTTGTCCAAACCCATAGAATATACAACACCAAGAGAGAGCCATAAGGTAAACTAAGGACTTTGAGTGGTTACAATGTGTCAATGTAGTTTCATCCTTCGAAGAAAATGTTTCACTCTGGTGAGTGGTCATGATAATGGGGAGGCTCCACATGTCTGGGAGCAGAGAGGTATATGAGAAATCCCTGTCCCTCCTTTTCAATTTCGTTGTAAACTTAACACCGCTCTTTAAAAAAAATCTCTTAAAAATAATAATATCCCAAAGCATAGCTTAAGCAGAAAGACAGAAAGGGAATCCCTGAGTGATCAGAAATTATAAAAGAATTCAAAGCCAAGATGCAAAACATGAGCTGATAATACACAAGGGACTGGGGGAATCAAAAGGAAATGGGTCATGGTTTTCCTTGATGTTTACCTTAAATTTCACATGTTTTTATATGAATCAGTATTTTCTATTCTTATCACAAAGCTCTTTTTCTTTTTTCTTTTTTAAATTTTAGCGTTTTTTATTTTATTTTTGAGAGACATAGAGACAAAGCGTGAGCAGGAGAAGGGCAGAGAGAGAGGGAGACACAGAATCCGAAGCAGGCTCTAGGCTCTGAGCCGTCAGCACAGAGCCCGACGTGGGGCTCGAACTCACAGACCGTGAGATCATGACCTGAGCTGAAGTTGTCCGCTTAACCGACTGAGCAACCCAGGCGCCCCTATTTTTTCTACCCAAATAATTTTTAAAATATTTTTATTACTTTGCATGAGAAATGTATTAATTTTGCTCTTAACATTTTGTAAAAGTTAAAAGAAGTAAAAGAAGAAACATGATTCTCAAAAGAGTGAGAGATCCTGTATATTTTCTTTTTATAACCAATATTCTTAACTGGCATGTGTAGGAGAACACACTTTAATAATCATTACAATCATACAAATATAAATTAAAATCCACAGGTTCCAATTTCCACCGACTTGATGATAATCCTGGGAAATTTACTTGATATTTGTCTGTCTCAATTTAGCCATTTGTAAAACCAATTTAATAATATTCTTAATTTACTTCTAATGGAAGTAAGAGACTTAATTAATGTTAGGAAACTAATTTTATCTGGTTAAAAAGGCTACATAATTATGCATTACTTTAGTGTTCTTAATTTGGAAATTATTTTAAGGTGTCTAAATGATTAAATCTGTGAAATTTTAATTTTTTTAATCTTCATTTATTTTTGAGAGAGACAGAGTGAGAGTGGGGGAGGGGCAAAGAGAGAAGGAGACAGAATCAGAAGCAGGCTCCAGGCTCTGACCTGTCAGCACAGAGCCCAATGCAGGGCTCAAACTCATGAACCACGAGATCATGACCTGAGCCAATGTCAGATGCTTAACCGACTGAGCCACCCAGCTGCCCCTAAATATGTGAAATTTTTAATGACCTTTATTTTAATTCAGTTAGTCACCACATACTTTAATTTTTTTTGTCCTTTTTCTCCTTTTTTTTTATTAAACTATAGTTGACATATAATATTTTATTTCAGGTATATAATATAGTAATGTACTGCTTTTATACATTACAAAATTATCACCCCAATAGATCTAGTTACCATTTGTCTCTATACAAAGTTGTTACAATACTATTTATCATAGTCCCTATGTTGTACATTATATCCTTATGACTTATTTATTTTATAACTGGAAGTTTGCATATTTTAATTTTGAAGGTATATATGTGACTTTCCAGAGTGATAAAATTTCTTCTATTCAGTTAAATACAAACTACACCAAAATACCCTCTCCTAAAGTTAAAACTCTTGGTACTTCATTTCTTACATGTATCCATTGTTTTTGCTTTTCATTTTATTCAAAGCCAATATGATTAAACTAAGAGGATTCACTGTGAATTAAAAATATATATCTGAAACTGATATAACACTATGTGTTAAATACACTGCCATTAAAATAAAAAACTTAAATGTAAAAAAAAATAAGTAAAATCATTAATTAAAAAAATACATATATATATCAGTGGATTTTAAATGAGCTTTAAATGCTGACTTCATTCATCTTAATTCTTCATATATGTTGTGAATATGTGTGGTCTTGTGTTTTTTGTATGCAATGAGTGGAAGATAGAATATGATCTCAACATAAGTTTGTTAGAAGTAAGCTCTATTACAAATGTATAATTGGTATAAGTAGGTCAGATAAAGCAAAGTAGGTAAAGCAAAACTGAGTATTTAAGAACAAGAATATATATTGTCTTATATCTCTTATTCCAATAAGTTAACAAAAAAATGTAAAGAAAGTGATTTTGTCTCTGTTTTATCACAGTGCCACTTTTTTCTTATATCTTAGCCTTCTTAGTTTTGCCTAATGCATTTTCCTCACTTCCTTTTATGTCCCCAAATAATCAGACCTTCTTCTGAGAAAAAGTAATGTGGAAAACACTGCCTTAAAATTAGCTTTTCACAAAAGATGACATAAAATATCAGTGCAAAGAAAGAGATAATAGATCTAGGGAAAGCATGTCAGGTTAGGTATTCTGAAGCATTTCCCTGTCTTTCAGGAAGAAAAGTAGAGATTGTCAGTCTGCCAATAATAATTTTTATGAGATTTGGTTTCCAGGAACAGTGCTGAGGGACATTTGCAAAACCTGCCTCACTAACTGAAGAGTTGCTTTTTCCAAGGGCTTTACCCATTCCATGGGGGAGGCCAGAATGTGTATCTAGCTTGTTCCATTTAAGAGCATCTGTGCTCATTACTGGCCCAGTCCCTCTGTTCATTTCCTTAGCCATTAACCTAGCTACGTGTCCTTTCTCATTAAATCTCTCATCAAAACATTTGATGGTGCTTTGAGGAAAATACAAATTGTGGTCAGCTCTCAATTATCCACATAGAGACTCAGTGTTGTACATTTTCCTTTTATTCCTCCTCTGCTAAAGCAAAGAATGAATGGGGAAGAGTTGTATGATATAATGCTGGAAAGATGTATAAAAGTCAAATTAGGAAAAAATCCCAAACGTTGTACCAAGGAATTTTGTACTTTATGAAGGATGGCAGTGGGGAGCTATGAAAGGTGTTTGAGAGCAGAGTGTAATGTTCTAATTGTAATTACAGGAAATATTTAGAAGACTATAATAATTTCATTTTATCTTATTAAAATAAATAGATTGAAAGGATAGGGACTGGAGCAGAGAGAATAATTAGGATATTATTTTAATCAGTGAAGCAATAATGAGGTTCCAACCTAAAATAATGCTATTGGAGAGGAAAAGGACAGTTGAGAGAGAGATTTTAGGAATAGAAGTTGGAAAAGTAGAGATGACCCAAGGCATTGACAAGAGTGATCAGAAAGACTGAAGAGACTGAAAGAGAAAGATAATCTTGGGCATGCTGAAGCTGTAAAAGCCACTGCGTTCATCGGATGAGACTAGAAGGGGAAGGAATGAAGACTGGAGTGAAAGAATCCACAGAAAGTATCCATGAAGTTGAGAGAGGGTGAAAGAGCATGGTGAGAACACAGAACAGAAGGAGGTGGAGGGAACAGAAAATTCACCATCAGAGGAGTTAAGGTGAGTGTGGAGAAGACAAAGCCAAAGAAAGAGAGGAGTTCAAGAAGAAGAGTTCATCAGGGTCAGAGGTACTGGGAGATCAAAAAGGATAAGGGTGAAAGGGAGGCCATGGAATCTGCCCCAGAGAGTGAGGCTGTGGCCCTGACCAGCTGATCAGGTTACCCCGTGTTCAGTTGTCCATGTTACTGCTCCTTTCTCTGGCACAAGGAATTGAAAGTTGACTCTAAAGATACTTTCAATGTGGCAGCATATCATTATAGTCTCTTCCCTTTGTTTATAACCTATTGTCTTGTTTGTCTCTCAAACCGGGACTAAAACTCCAATGTTTGAGAAGCGCATCCACTATTAAACTCTAAGAAATGCTGGAGTACCTGGTATCTAAATGACATGAAGGGGCATTGTCAAATTAACTCTTTTTCCAAGGTGCAACTTTTGGTTTTTATAATTTCAGTCCCTTGGAGAAATGAGTAAAATATTTCTTTTCAGAGTAGAACTTTAGTTTTTTGGGAAACACTTTTTGTTATAAATCTGCAAGCAGCTTTCTAGGAGTAAATGCCAAATGATCTGTTCAGAAGTGGCCATTTATTTCAAATAATTGTGAGTAAGCTCTTTTCATCCATCTTACTCTACAGTATCATTGCCCATCAGGTCACTGCTGTCTGCTTTAATACTAAATGGTAACATGTACCTAAAAAAACCATGGAAGTCTAGCCAGCAGCCCTTGCCATGTGGAATGTAAAAGCCACCTGTCCTCTAACAAAGATAATGACCACCATTGCCCAGCTTATATTATAGCCAGCTCCATAGCTCTGCTTCATGGCTGGCATAATATTCTATTCTATCTGGGCAGATTGCCAGATGCCAGGGTGTAGCATTTTACTATCAGAAGTAGATTTACTAAGAGACTAATGAGGGTTAAGATTGCATGGGCCCATTCAATGTCACACGTTATTATACAATTTGCAAAAGTGAGATATTTTAATGATAATCAGCTATGGGCACTATGTCTTTCCACTTTGACTTTCACCCTTCCCCAAACTCAGTCACATTTTTCCTCCTGTCTATTGGCGTTGGGGCCATGTGTGTCTTTGGAATCAGCCAAAAGGAACTTGAATTTGGGACTCAGTTAGTTTGAGATATCACTCCCATGTTATTTCTAGAAGTTCTAATGAAGGAATGACTTCAACACCCACTCTTTCCAACTCCCCCAGGGGTCATACAGTAAAGTGAACATGTCCTAGGGAGCCTGGCACCAGAAGTATGCAGGGGGAACAAAGTCTATCTGTGGAAAACAAATCTCACAGCTCTTATGAGAAAGAAAGTTAACAATAGTTTATTCACCAAATTGACAACAATCTTAAAAACATGAACAATAATGAGTTATGATGCTGAAAGAAGTTTTTCTAAGCTGCCAATTAAAAAAGAGACAAATTCCTGGGTTCGAGCCCTGCATTGAGCTCCACGCTGACAGTGTGGAGCCTGCTTGGAATTCTCTCTCTCTCTCAAAATAAATAAACTTTAAAAAAAGAAATTAAAAAAAGACAAATTCCAATCCAACATTCTAAAACAAAGACAGAATTATCTTTCAAATCTACCCCCTTGAAAAAGTATTACAAAATAGTTATCATATGAAGTGTCAGTCAAAGCATATGCAGTCAAAAATATGTAGGAAAACCCAATCACAGATGGGGGGGTCCATAATTAATAAAATTACTACATTATTTGTTCTTTTTTTCCTGTATTTTGCAGTGCTCATAGGGCCTGCTTTATGGACATGTGATGGGTGCAGTCACATAGAACCACACACTCAGTTGTGCCCAGTGGTTGGTTTAATGCTTTGCTGTCTCCATCTTGAAATTCTTAATTTTTGACCAAGCATCTGTGGAGTTTCATTTTGCACTGTACCTTATAGATTATGTACCTGGTCCCGATAATAGCCTCTCCAGTGATGTTAAGGATAGAAGAAAAAATATCTCAGTAATTGAAGCAAGAAATAATATACCCTAGATGTGAAACTATTTCTCAACTTTTAAAAATTTGCGGTTCCCTGTGATTTCTCATTCTGGATAACTGTACACCTTTGTATCTATTATTGATTTCACAAATGGGTCTTCTTTTTCATAAAAAATGCTCTCCCCCCCCCACCCTCCGTAATTATATAAGCTTCAGGCCCCACAAGACCTCTATCATGTATGTGTCCTTCAGGCTCTACTTATCCAGAACTGAATAACAGCTGGTAAATTATTCAGACTCAATTCCTTGCCTTCTGTCCAACTTGTGATCATTTCTCAGCTTTTTAGCTTTTATGTTTGGCAGAGGCTAGGAAGAAATAAAGGAAGGAAAAACACAACTTGGCCGATTCTCATCATTTGTTAAGAACTCTAGAAAGCCAATAGGAAGTGGAGAAGTTGAAAAGAAGATTTTGGTATTGTTTGCCACTTTCTTTTTGAGGCTAACTCTATACCTTCATTTCTGAGCTCCACCACTGAAGGGAGATGTGTCTAATAATATCCTTATCTTGTCTTGCCTACAGAGTGCCTTTTAAGTTATGGGAGGACATTTCTCAGTTGTGAATTTCCCTTGCTATTTTCCTTCGCTCCACTGTGAACTTGTTATGGACGGAAAGCTGGAGACAGTAGCCAGCTCATTAATTCAGTTTTAGAAAGAGATTGGTGCGGGTGAGCAGAGCCAAAGCTTGGATCCGTGTGACCTTTCTCATGCACGTCGTCGTCTCCATCTATGGGAGTAACAGTCCCTATATTCACTCTCACTTTGGTGCAGCACTCTCCCACCAGTCTATTTTAAGGCTGAATTCACATAAAATTTTCACTTTTATTAATAGGCAAAATTGTTTTCTTAACCTGGCAAAATTTGAAAGGTACTCATTTCCTTGGATAATGTGATGAATTGCTTCTTAATATGGACCATGAACCTTCACCCATATTTACCGTAGTCAGTATACTCAAAATAAAAGAATCTGAGAAACAGTGATTAAACCCCAACTAATTTTCTTCAAAAAATCGATTACCCATAAATTCTAAAGAATTTGGGGGGAAGCTAGCTAAGTAATACGGGGAGTTTCTTCAACATATTAATTTTCATTTTTTAAGATGAGGTTTGAAATTAGATTCAGATTGCAAATTACAGCTTTGTATGGGCTCCCCACTGCTAGCTAGTGAAATCCTCTGGCTTCTGGGGATGAAGCAATTTGGCTTCCTGTAATAAGACTGCGAGAATCTTATTTCCCACTGGTAGAATAATATGTCTGTAGCCTGAAATGTAGGAATCCAACATTTGCTCTTTGACTGGGTCACCAGTAGGGATACATAAACGCAAACAACAGGCCTGATAAAACAGCGATCTGCTCGTGCATTTCAAATTTGTTCTAAAACCCACCCTCCAACTCATTTCATTCAATTCCTCAGATGTGGCTCACAAAATTGTATTTTCCTTTCTATGAAAAGAATTAACCTTCTGGTGGCTTCTGAGTGTGTGACACATATATACAGTTGGCACTTCTCATGCCCCAGCCACACAGTGGTAGATACTCCAATGGGTTTTTTCCAGGTATAAAGTGAAGGTTCTTTCAGTTGAGGTGTCCGAAATCTATTGCAGACTGCTTGACGACAAAACGTGTGGTGATTAACTGCTGTACATGCACCTTATTGGGCCTTTAGGAAGAGCTTAGAAGCTGGTTAACAGGACACAGCTTCCATCTTTACAAGTTAAATATATACCGATTGACTGCCTGACTTCACACTCAATCATGAATTTCTCTCTCTCTCTGGGGGATATTTCCCCAATGGGGACTGCCGATTCAGCCATAGCATCTAGTTTTCAAATATACCTGCTTCTTCAGAGTTTCTTGGAACTTCCTGCACAGTTTCAATTAATTTTACTGCTTCTTAGGTTACTTGGGGCCAGAAGAGAGTGGGGAACTGAGGGATGCAAAAAAGAGAACAGATTCCATAAGTTTATCAAAATTGTTTTGCCTCATGTGGTTTCCTGTTGCCCTTTCTGCTGTGTCTTTGAGTGTTTGGAAGCAATTTATGTTGCACTAAGACTGTTTTTCTTTCAGAAGTTCCTGCATTTGAAATTCAAATCTCAACTGTCAGCAGGCTGTTTGCTCCAACTGTGCCTTTTCATAAGGCCCTTAGCAGGGTCCCTTATGGCATATTCCTCAAACCAGAAGCTCTCTTACTCCAAAGGCCCAGAAGGCTCCTATTCTAGCTGGTAGAAAGATAGAGATTTAAAATATTGGGCTAATCCTTCTTGCTTTCATTTGTCAGCTACAACTGAGAGTTCTTTGCCTCAAATTCAGGTCATCTCCTCTCTAGGTTCATACACCTATATGGCTGTATACTCTGGTTTTGTCTTGTTCATCCCTGTGTCTGTGTTGGCAGTGTCTACTTAGAATGAAGACTCAGGCCTGGTAACCACTCAGTCTCCTTCTCTCATTCGGAATCATTCTTCCATTGACAGAAAGCTTGTGGTGTTTTCTAACAACAAAAATATGATATTTCTAAATTTTAAGTAATTACAACTTTAATTAAACTTACCAACCTACATTATTATATTTGTAATAGTCTCTTGAACTATTCAACTTTATATAAAACTGGAAATTTCTGTTATATTTGCTCATCCAAAAGAACCATATTCAATACATTCCTTAGGCAAGGAGGCCTGGGGAAGAGGCATGGGGATTGCCATATGGCACTGGGCACGATGTATGGAGATTTTTGTGTCACATGATAACACTACCAGAGAGCACCCACCACAGAAGAGACAGTAAATAACTAAGAGGACAAAATGACCCAGCCAGTTGCCATTAGCCAGTTTTCATCATTGGCCACCCTGGCTATGGTGGATATATGAATGGAATGCAGGACGCCCATGAACCCAGCAGCATAGATTTCCACATACCAAAGCCAATCTAGTTCTTGCTGCTTCTGAATGCCCTCCAGCTAGTAACAGAAGCCAATACGAATCCCCAGTATGGTTTATCTCTCAAAGACACCAACAAGTCACTTGTGACAAGTTGACTTCTTTGGACCCCTTCCATCCTGGAAAGACCAGTGGTTCACCTTCACAGTGATAAATACCTATTCTGTGTATGGTTTTACCTTTTGTGTCCTAAGAACCACAGCACGCACCATGATCTGGAGGCTTACATGATACCTGATCCACAGGCTTGGAACCCACACAACAGTATCCAACTTGAGGCAAGCTTAAGGAAATGTTGAGAGGAGCTGTTACCACCCCTAGGAAATACTGTAACTGTGGATTTCAACGAGAGAGGGAGCTATGGAAGCACATAAATGGACAGAGTCTTGCATAATTATACCAAAGCAGGAAAGTCTGGCAGGAAAAAAAAATGCCCTAAATGTTTTCTCCACTTTCCCTTCAATTTCATACTTCTCCTCCTTACCCACCCTATCTCCATTGCCTGAATCCAACCTGGTGATGCCATCCCAAAGGGTAAGCCTCTTGGGACATGGATCAAGCCATGGCAGACCAGAGGACATGGGAGATCTGGATCTGGACAGAGGGTTAAATGGAGACTACCACACTCCCTTACCTTCTTCACAGGGAAATAGGTGCTTATGTACCAGACTTTCCAGAAGCAAGCAGCTTCATAGAGTGTAAGAATGACTTTCTAAGAGCAAGTCCAAAGTCCCAGCTCTACTGCCCAGTCCCAGAGGCAATACTGACAGATGGGGTGCCATCTTCCATGATGCAACATATACATTGAATCAGAGACCTCAATATGATACTCCTGTGTCCACAGGAAGAATACATGGATTTGAGAATCAAAAGATAATTCTCCCTTGTTCTGTCATATTGTGAGTTCACATGTGCAACAACCCCAGTCTAAGAAGGGTGTAATTACCAAGGTCTCAGACCTCTCAAGAATGAAGATTTGGTGTGCCTGGATGGCTGAGTCAGTTCAGCATCTGACTCTAGATTTCAGCTCAGGTCATGATCCCAGGGTCTTGGGATCAAGCTCCATGTTAGGCCCTGAGCTGAGCATGGAGCCTGCTTAAGATTCTCTCCCTCTCCTTATGCTCCTACCCCCATTTGTGCTCCCTCGCTTTCTCTCTCTCTCTTTAAGAAAGAAAGAAAGAAAGAGAGAGAGAGAGAGAGAGAGAGAGAGAAAGCAAGCGAACGTAGGTGTGGATCTCACCTTCCAAAGGTAAGCCACCAAGACCTGCTGAGGTGGCAGCTGCAGATGATGAAAATTTAGAATGGTTGGGGAGGATGAGTACCAGATGTGGCCTCAAAACCAACTACACTACTAGGGTCTTAATATATTCTTAACACAAACCTTACCCACCCCTCTTAATTTCTCCTCAGGAAGAGGCCCTCTGGAATCATGGAGTTTCTATTCCCAAATCTGGGTGGAAAAGTAAATCTTGATTTCAGATTTCTGTCCTCCAGAACTACAGAAAGTAAATTGCTGTTGTTTTAGGACACTGACTTTGTGGTAATTTGTTATAGCAGCCCAAGGAAATCAATACAAGTGGGGAGAGGCTTCAGATTACGATGCAGTTTGGACTGTACGAAGAAAAGGGTGATGGAAGATTTGGGTAGGAAGAGTCACGACTGCAGTGCAGTTCCAAGTAAGTTTTTGCTAAGCTGGCAGAGAATCCTTACAACCAGGAAAGGAGTCCCCACTTTCTCTTTCATAGGCGGTTCTACCAGTGAACCAACACACACAAGGCTAAGCAGAATGAGCTAGCCATAGAAGAAAACATGCGGTTGTATTTTGTTCACATACTGTTCAGATACAGGCCAACAAGCCTCTGTTGTTCAGGAATGTCCACCGAAGCGGCACAACTACAAAAACAGCAAGATACTAGTTATTGTAAAGTTATGATGGGAGGGAGGGCTTCAATTAGGAGAGGTACAGGGAGACTGGCAGAGTTCTGTCTCTTTAACCAGCACTGGCCAGAAGTTAACCAAATCTGTGGTTAAAACAAAAATTTAGCCTACATATGGCCAAAAAAAATTTGACCAAAGAAGTCAACCTCACTAGTAAGCAAATAAATGTAAATTAAACCAAGAAGTACCACTTTTCACTTAGCAACTGGAAAAAGATGCAAAAGAATAATTACCTCAGGTGAGACTAATGATGGGAGGAAATGGATAAGCTTATATACGCTACTGGCAGGTGCGTATACACTGGCACAGTTTTGCTACACACACTTTTGGCACTATATATCAAAACTTAGAACATGCATCCTTATGACCCAAAGACCACAACTCTAAATTTAAAAAAAAGCTACTTTAAGATAATTTATTATTTTAATTTTAAATTATTTCCATTATTATTTATATACTCTTTCTAATTAAGATAATAATTAGAAAAATATGCAAATATATGTATAAGTTCATAAATACATTTATAATAATAAGTATATTATATATCCATTTAAAGGAATAATATTTAATCATTATAATTATTATGTACAGATAAACTTACCCATTCACAAGGAAGGATGACCACAGTCAATTAAGAATAGAAACTAAGTCTGAAAGCAACATATGAAGTAAGATGGTGTTTTTGTAAAACTCTATATGTGAATACACACATATACTCACATATAACACTGAAAAAAACTGTAAAGAACAGAAAATAAGCATAGTTATCTCATGGTGAAACTATGGTCACTTTTAATACTTTCCCATATACTATAACTTTCTTAAAATTAACAAATACTATATTTATAATCATGAAAAAGGTAACTAAAATTTTGAAAATAGTTGTAAGTTCAGACCTGGCTGCACATGAACCAAAATAAGTTTGCAACTGAATTTTTGGATTTCAATTATTTTAGGAAAACCAACAATGCTACTGTGTAAATACTTTTAGATGAATATTATTTCTCTTTTCTTGGAACTTCTCAGCATACCTACCTACCACTTCTAAACATTGGATAGGAGCTCATATAATTTTCCTTTTCCATGTTATCATAACAAAGATAATTAAAAAGTTCTAGAAACTAAAAATTCTTAAAGGAAGAACCATATTAATATTCATTCATTTATTCAACAACTAAACATTTAGATAGTCCAGTGGGTAGAGAGATAAGCAAATATGACATGATAATAAAAAATGTTGATGGTGCATACAGTATAGCTATTCAGAAGGTATCTGACCTAGGCTCGTGGCTTGCCCATTCCCTCCCTCCTCAGGGACTCCTATCAGAAACTCAAATAGTTTAGGCTTCCTCAGAATGAAGGTAGAGACTGTTTTCAAGTAACTTCTGATGTAGACCTGCGAACAACCCTGATGTATAAGAGAGGGAGTAAGAGAGAAATGAAGAGACCATCAAACCCAAGTAAACTACAGTCTTCCTGATTCTTCATCACAAGTCAGTACACACTGTAATATGAATAACTTATCCTAACATATGGTTTAAAGGGACACCCATGGATGCAGTCCAGAGAGTAAAGAATTTCAGTACATCTGGGCACTTTAAATACAGAAGTTATTGGATGCCTTGTAGTATAGATAGATATATTTTCAATCTATTGACCAGGAAGCAAGTTCAAGGAAAGTAACAACTCTTGATTTGTAGCAGTCATCTGTCTTTCTTCTTGTCACATACACACAACACTGTATTCTGTAAAATGGATGTATTTTAGCATATGCTTATTCATGAGTATTTCTCTAATTATTGCAAAACCCCAAATGTAAATCTTACTGCAGCCTGCCTGGGTGATTATATTAAAAAGCTTCCATGCTCTTTGCAGACTTTCTCACATTGACATTAGTGGTTCATTAATATTAAAGAGATCTGCAGTACTGTGAGTATTAGCTAATCATACTAAAGACTATCTTTGGAATCTGTCAAGCATAGACCTGGCTTCTATTTTTATAGCTTGACATGCACAATAGGCTGATCTATTTTTAAAACTATCTATCAATCTCACTTTGACTAAAAGAAAATTGTCTGCTTTAAGATGCATGCTTTAACCAAAGTAAATATCACCTAAGAATAAAACAATTTAAATTGCTACTTTTGAGAAGTAAGAATAGCAAATTCATATTCTGTTCAGTTCAGGCTATTGGGCCAACTTTTGTAAAGGTAAAGGAATAAGTCTTCTAGAAGTGTTTGTGTAACATAACTAGGAAGAAGAACATCTACCACCCATCATGCAAACCATGTAGCTCTTCTGCTTTCACTTACCGCTGGGTACAGGTACATCGGAACATGCACCTGAATATTCTTCTGGGCATGGAACTCTATCCTATGCTCCCCCATTTGGTCATGTCCAGAGGACTTTATAACTGAATACAAAAATGTCTAAGTCAGGGTACAGAGAATACCATTATATTCTTGATTTCACTCTCTGGTCAATGTCTAGACATAGAAAGGATATTAAAAATTTCTCATTTGGGGGACCTGGGTGGCTCAGTCAGTAGAGCAGGTGACTCTTGTTCTCAGGGTTGTGGTTTCAAGCCCCATGTTGGGCGTGGAGTCTACTTAAAAACAAAACAAAAATAAAATTTCTCAGTTAACATTCAGTATTTACTACATAAGTGATCATTGCCAGTTACCTCCAATAATGAGTCAACCATTATCAAGTCCCTATTTTATAAAAGACACCCTGCTGGACCATGTGGGAAAATCAAAAAACCAAGAGAGAACCTGCCCACACGTCCCTACGACCTGGTTAGGGAGACAAGAGAGATGCTGAATGTGAGCTAATAACCAACCAGTGAAAGGAGGCATATGTGGGTGACATTTACAGACACTGGGGCAGGCTTTGTAAGGAAAATCTTATCAAAGTTGTTTATTTGATACTAGGCAAAAAGTCAAAATTTTCGTGTTATCTTACACCCTGTTATCTTACACCTTACAAATTTTGGTGTTATCATTCTCCCTGAGTCTAAGTTTCCTCACCTTGCAAAAAGCAATTCCTACATTTTATATAGCCAGGAAGTCAAAAAACCAGGAAGTCAAATCCTCGCTCTAAATTCAGGATTTATTTCATTGTTTAGAAAAACAAGAATTTCAAAAGAAGCATGCTGCCTGCCGAAGTGAGGATATTTTTTATCCTTTTTTTTTTTTTAATAACAGGAGGTATATAAAAGATTTGTCCTTCACAAAAAGTCAAGGTTAAGCAGTGATTGATAACTAACAAAGTTCGGCAAAAGAGCAAACCCTGTAAAAAGTAAGGCAGTTTTATGGCATTTCTTTTGCAACTTTCCCTCAGTGCGTTTCTTTGTTTATCTGTAGTTTATGTTTATAGTTTATGTTTAAGACGCTTACCATTATTTTAAGGCTTTTATTTAATAGAAAAAGTTTCATAAGTTTGGGAATATTTGTCTCTCTAATTTCCTGATATTTGGAGAAAGCCTAATTAGATAATGCCTTAGCCCTGGTCATTTAGAAAACAGAGCAGAAGGTAAGGATTAGGTTTCTAACAATTTGGGAAGTGCAAGCCCAGGGCAGTGAGTGCAAAGGGCAAACTATAAAGGAAAAAAGAATATTAGGATACAGAGTGTTACTGCACTGACCGTTACTTCACAACTAGTTGTGGAGAAATATAGAGCAGGTGTGCATTCACTCGACATGCAGAACTTCCCCAGAAAGTTATAAGGAGGAACTGACCCTAAGAATCATCCAAATTCCAGACAAAGGAGGGGGATTTCCCCTTTGAGCACGATTCGCCATAATGGAGGGTAACTGCTCCGAAGTTTGGAGTTGCATCAACGCCTCAGTGATTGCTCAGATCCTAGCACCCCTTAGTGACTGCCAGGACCACTGCAGTGCGGGAAAGAAGGAAGAGGCATTATTGCAGAAGGCATGCAAGATTTCCGAACGGTGGAGATGGTTTATACAACACAATTTTCATTTCTCTTAGCATCTTTCATAATATTTAACATAATACCTTTTAAACAGTAAGTACTCTGTAGCTATTGGTTCAGGAAATGAAAAAGATGTATATCTGCAAGATGCTAGCGTAGGAAGATCCTGAACTCACCTCCTCCCACGGACATACCAAATCTATAGCTACTATGGATCATTTTCCTCTGAAAAATATCTGAAAACTAGATGAACTGCTCCTCCACAACAAATGATAAAAGACATCACATTTTATAGTCTCACCAAACCACACCCCCACCCTCCACCGCAACACACGATAGGGAAGGGTCTCACCAGTACAGTGCTACTATCAGAGAAGCAAGGGGTTGTTGCCACACATCAGGAACCCTGACCCCTGGGATCTTCACCATATGGATGAGCCCCTAACATGACTGGCTTAGAAAACCAACAGCACTAACACCCAAGGGATCCAAGGGACTATAGGAAATTGAGATTCCTTCTTTAAAGGGCTTGCATACAATCTCACTCACCCTGAGACTCAGCAAAAAAATAAAATAAAATAAAATAAATAAAACAGCGTTTTGAAGAGCACCTAAGCTATATGTGAAAGAAATTCATTTGCTAATATAAAACCATCTGCTGGAGGGGCAAGGGACAACTGAGACCCTCCCTGGAGACAGAGGCACTGGTGGACACCATTTTTGTACTCTGCACGTACCCTGCTATCACAGGTGAACAAACTCAGTGGCAGCACCTTTTTGCCACCTTTCTAAGACAGGCCAGGGCCAGCAGTGGTGGCCCACTGCCTTGTTGAAGCAGGAGAGCACAGGTAGTTACAGCATTCCCCTGCTCTTTAGCTGGGGCAGGTGAGCACAAATGGTTACAGCATTCTTCCACTACTGAGTAAAGTCAGTGTGTATAGGCAGTTGGTGAGCACCAGTGGTAGTTGCATTTTCCTTTTGCCAGCTTAAAGCTGGCATGTGCACACAGACAAGGCACTCTCCTATTATGGAAACTGGTCTGGATCACCTGGCGGAAGAACCAGGCAGCACTCAGAAATCTTGGAAGGCAAGAGGTTTATTTACACTGGTGGGCTCATAGGAGATCACTCTCCAAAGGTCTGAGTCTTGAGCATAAGCAGAGGGAACAATTATAGTCTATTACTTCTACATTCCTCATTAATGCCTGTGCAAGGAGGGTGGGAAGAACCCAGAGGGGACAGGACTTTCCTTATCAGTCCTGCTAGCCATATGATAACAGATTTTTCCCTATCACTCCAACTGCATTCCTGCTGTAGCTGCAGGCTGTACACAGTCAAAACATTTTCCCTTTGTCTTTCTAAGACAGGCCATGGGCCTGCCCCACCCCTTACACTATCCAGCCATGTGGGTAAAGCCAACAGGTGGGGACAATCCACACAAAGGATGCCCTTTGATTGCCTGGCCTTGGTGGCCAAGAAGGCTGGCATTTCTGAGCTCCCTGGGAATGTAACAATCAAATGACAGTTCACAGGCCACCACCCCCACCCCCAGAACATGCACAAAGAGCACACTGAAACACAACTCCAGTTTTCCTGTAAAAAAAGCCAATTAACTTGGCCTCGGAGCATCAGCCTTAGAGACAGCCTTCAGGTTTCCCATACATCTAAAGGTTAAGAAGGTGTTCCCAGGGAATATAAGAAGGGAGGCACCATTCTGTGGACTCCCTCGGCCTATATTTCAATCAGACTTCCCAGAAAGGAACTTACAAACTCATCTGGAGCCCCAATTTTTGCTACTGTCACCCATGGGCACCTCCTGATCTGGTCTGGAGGCCGACAGAGATTACAGTTGCAGGCCCACAGGACCATATATATTTGCATCTTTTAAAAGCTGCTGTCTGAGGGTCTGGCTTCCAATCAGCCTGAAACTAGATGCTAAATGAGATTCCTCCCCTTGGATCACTGACAGGTCTTGGCACACCCTCAATAACAGGGCATAAAAAGAATAAATCAGAAGGTTTAGACAATCACAAAAGTTCCAAGACAACTAAGAGCTACAACAAAGTAGAACAAGAAGGTTTATCACCTACAAAAGGCTCTAACACTAACCTTCAAGACTAAGAAAGGTAGCTGTTCCATCTAATATATAGAAACAAACACAGAGTCAAGCAAAATGAGGAAACAGAAAAATATGTCCAAACAAAAGACTAAGACAAAAACCTCAGAGAAAAGTTATCTACCTGATAAAGAATTCAGAGCAGAAGATAAGGATTAAGTTTCTAACAATTTGGGAAGTGCAAGCCCAGAGCAGTGAGCCCAAAGAACAAAGGATAAAGGAAAAGAAAAGAAAGAATTAAGATGCCCTCTGGACTCAGGAAAAGAATGGATGAACACAGTGAGAACTTCAACAAAGTAATAGAAAATATTAAAAAGTACCAAACAGAAGTTACAGAACTGATGAATATAACAACAACTGAAAAATATACTAGAAGATTCAACAGCAGATTGTATGAAGTAGAAGAACAGATCAGCAAACTGGAAGACAAAGTAAGACTCCAGACAGAGCAGCAAAAAGAAAATAATTTTTTAAAATGAAGATTACTTAAGGGACCTATAAGACAACATCAAGCAAAGTAACATTCATGTTCTAGAAGTTCTGAAAGAAGAGAGAGAAAGGAGAAGAAGCTTATTTGAAAAAATCATAGCTGAAAACTTCCCTAAGTTGGAGAAGAAGACAGACATCTAGGTTCAGGAATAAAGTTCCAAATAAGATGAACCCAAAGAGATCCACATTCAGAAACATTATAGTTAAAATGTCTAAAGTTAAAGAGAAAATCTTAAAAGCAGTAAGAGAAAAACAAATTGTTAGTTACAAAGGAAACTCCATAAGGCTATCAGAGTTGTCTGCAGAAACTTTGGAAGCCATAAAAGGAAGCCAGTGACATATTCAAAGTGCTAAAAGGAAAGAACTCTCAACAAAGAATACTCTGCCTGGAAAGCTTATCATTCAGAATTGAATGAGAGGGGCATCTAGGTGCCTCAGTTGGTTAAGTGTCCCAACTCTTTGTTTTGGCTCAGGTCATGATCTCATGATCATGAGTTCAGTCCCTACATCTGGCTCTGCACTGGCAGTGTGGAGCCTGCTTGGGATTCTCTCTCCCTGTTCCTCTGTCCCTTCTCCACTCATGCTTCCCCCCACCTCTCTCTCAAAATAAATAAACATAAAAAATATTGAAGGAAAGATGAAGTTTTTCAGACAACCAAAAGCTAAAGAAGTTCATCATTACTAAACAGGCTTAACAAGAAATGTTAAAGGGACTTTTTGAAGCTGAAAATAAATGGCAGGAATTAATGACAAGGAAATATGAAAGTAAAAATCTCATTGGAAAAGGTAAATATATGGTAATAGTTTTGGATTAACCCCTTACAAAGCTAGTACAAAGGTTAAAAGACATAAGTAGTAGAATGAACTAAAACTAAAATAATTAAGGGATACATAAAATAAAAAGATGTAAAATGTGACATCAACAACACAAAACTTGTAGGTAAAAATTTAGTTTTAGAATGTATTCAAACTTAAATTACTATTAGCTTAAAGTAGGCTGCTATATACATAGGATGGTATATGTGAACCTCAGGGTAACCACAAGGAAAAACTTATAGTAAGTACACAAAAGAAAAAGAGAAAGGAATCTAGATATAACACCAAACAGAGTTATCAAACCATAAGGGAAGAAAACTAAAGAATAAGAAACGAACAGAGAGGAACTACAAAAACAGCCAGAAAACAACTAACAGTGGTGATAAGTATATACCTATCGATAATTACTTTAAATGTAAATGAACTAAATTCTACAATGAAAGACATAGAATGGCTGAATGGAAAAAAAAAACAAAACACATCTACATACTGCCTACAAGAGACTCCCTTTAGAAATAAGGACACATAGGGGCACCTGGATGGCTCAATTGGTTGAGAATCTGACTCTTGATCTCAGGTCATGATCTCACAGTTTGTGGGACCAAGCCCTGCATTGGGGTCTGCACTAGCAGTGCTTGGGGTTCTCTCTCTCTGCTCCTCCGCCACCTCTCAAAATAAATAAACTTAAAAAGAAGGAAGGACACATACAGACTGACAATGAAGGAATGGAAAAATATATTTCATGAAAATGGAAATGAAAAGAGAGCCGGTGTAGCTATACTCATATAGGACAAAATAAACTTTTAAAAAAGATGTAATAAAAGACAAAAAGTCATTACATTATAATAAAGAGGTCAATCCAGCAAGAAGATATAACACTTATAAATATGCAACCAACATAGGAGAATCAAAATACATAAAGCAAATATTAACAAATATAAAGGGATATATTGGTGGCAGTACAAAAATAGTAGGAAATTTAACACCTTACTTACATTGATGGATAGATCATCCAGACAGAAAACAAACAAGGAAACATAGCCTTCAATGACACATTAGGCGAAGTAAACTAACAGAAATATACATAACATTCCATCCAAAAGCAGAATGCATATTCTTCTCTAGTATACATGGAACATTTTCCAAGATAGATCACATGTGAGGCCAAAAAATAAATCTCGATAAATTGTACAAAAATTAAAGTTATATTGAGGATCTCATCTTACCACAATGGTATGTAACAGGAAATGAATCAAAAAAGAAAAGTGGAAAAACTACAAATATGTGGAGATTAAACAACATGTTACTGAACAACTACTGGGTCATAGAAGAAATGAAAGGAGAAGTCAAACAGTGCCTAGATACAAATGAAAACAGAAATGCAACATACCAAAAGTCTCTGAGATGCAGCAAAAGTAGTTCTAAAAGGGAACTTCATAATAGTACAGACCTACCTCAACAAGCAAGAGAAATACCAAATAAACAATTTAATTTTACAACTAAAGAAACTAGAAAAAGAAGAACAAATGAAGACCAAAGTTAGTAGGAGGAAGGAAATAATAAAGATCAGAGCAGAAACAAAGACTAAACAGATAATAGAAAAAAATCAATGAAACTATGAGCTAGTTCTTTGAAAAGATAAACAAAACTGACACACTTATAGCCACACCCACCAGGAAAATAAGAAGGCCCAAATAAATAAAATCAGAAATGAAAGAGAAGTAACATCTGATACCACAGAAATACAAAATATCATAAGAGACTACAACAGTTATATGTCAACTAATTAAACAACTTAGAAGAAATGGATAAATTTCTAGAAGGTAACAGTCTTCCAATACTTGATCATGAAGAAATAGAAAATCTGAAGAGACCGATTACTAGTAAGAAAACCAAATTAGTTACCAAGCAAAACAAAACAAAACAAAACAAAACAAAAGTTCAAGATCACAAAGCTTCACTGATGAATTCTATAAATATTCAAAGATTTAATACTTATCCTTCTCAAACTCTTTCAAAAAATTGAAGAGAGCATAATGCTTCTAAAAAACTCATTTTACAAGGCCAGCATTACCTTTATACCAAAAGAAAACAAGAGACCACAAAAAAATATATATATATATATGTATATATATATAATTGGTAATTACCAATTACCAATATTACCAAGAAAAGGTCAATAACCTATTGAACATAGATGCAAAAATCCTCAACATAGTATTAGCAAACCATATTCAGCAACATATTAAAAAGAATATACACCATATTCAAGTGGAATTTATTTCAGGGATGCAAGAATAGTCAATATCTATAAATCAATCAATATGATATGCCACATTAACAAAATAAAAGATAAAAATCATATGATCTTTACCATAGATATGGGAAAATATTAGACAAAATATAACATCTATATGTGATAAAACTGTCAACAAAGTGAGTATAGAGGGAACATACCTCAACATAATAAAGGCCATATTATGACAAACAGCTAACATCTAAAAACGAAAAGCTTTTCCTCTAAGATCAACAAGACAAGAATGTCCACTCTCATCACTTTTATTCAACATAAAAGTTGCAAATCTTAGCCATACCAGTTAGGCAAGTAAAAGAAGTAAAATGCATCCAAAATGATAAGAAAGAAGTAAAACTTTCACTATTTGCAGATGACATGATACTATATATATATAGAAAACCCTAAAGACTGCACCAAAAAAACTTAGAACTAATAAACAAATTCAGTAAAGTCTCAGGATACAAAATTAACATACAGGAATCCATTGCATTTCTATAGACTAATAATGAGGTATCAGAAAGAAATTTAAAAAAATCCATTTATGATTACATCAAAAACAATAAAATTCCTAGGAATATATTTAACCAAGAAGGTGAAAGACTTGTACTCTGTAAACTATAAGACATTGAGGAAAGAAACTGAAGATAACACAAATGGAAATATATTCTCTGCTCATGGATTGGAAGAGTTGTTTAGACTACCCAAAACAATCTACAGATTGGGTACCATACTACCCAAAACAATTTACAGATTCAATGCAATTCAATTCAATCCTTATCAAAATTCCAATGACATTTTTCACAGCAGTAGAACAAATAATTACAAAATTTGTATGGAACCACTAAAGATCCTGAAGAGTCAAAACGATCTTGAGAAAAAAACAAAGCTGGAGATATGACACTCCCTGATTTCAAACCAGACTACAAGTTGATAATAATCAAAACAGTATGGTTTTGGCATAAAAACAGACATATAGATCAATGGAAGAAAATAGCTCAGAAATAAACCCACATATGCACTTTAATTAATCTCTGATGGAGGAGGCAAGAATATACAAGGGAGAAAAGACAAGTCTCTTCAATAAATGGTATTAGGAAAACTAGATAGCTACATGCAAAAGAATGAAATTGGACCACTACCTTACACCACACACAAAAATTAGCTCAGGGTGTAATATGTGAAACCATGAAATTTCTAGAAGAAATTTAGAGGCAGCCTCTACAAGCTGAAAAAGTTAAGGATTCAGATCTTACCCACAGCCTACAAAAAGGAACACATCCCTGCTGATATCATGATTTTATCCCGGTAAGACCCATAACAGATTTCTGACTACAGAACTGTAAGATTTTGTGTTAAGCTTCTAAGTTTGTGCTAATTTATTTTTTTAAGTTTATTTATCTATTATTTTGAGAGAGAGAGAGAAAGAGTGTACAAGGGGGAAGGAGCAGAGAGGGAGAGTCCCAAGCAGGCTCCATGCTAACAGCGTAGAGCCTGATTCGGGGCTCAAACTCATAAATCGTGAAATTATGACTTGAGCCAAAGTCAGACCCTCAATCCAGTGAGTCACCCAGGGAATTCTGTGCTGATTTATTATGATAGCAACAAAACACTAATACAGTGTCTGGCAGGGAAAATCATGCAGTTTATACAAGGCTGTTCTGTCTTCCCATAACAAACCTTAATTCATTCTTGCCATACAATCATTTCTTTTAAGAAATATGACTCGAATGGATATTTTTATATGATTTTGGTTTTTTAACCTTTACAACCTTTATAATTTTTTAGAAATATTATATAATTTACAGTTTAATGATGCAAATTAAAAACCATGTTCATTAAAAGAGGGAGAAGTAGTAGGTTAATTTTTGAAATAGTCAAGGAGCCCTTTACAAGAACCAAAAGAAAAAGATTTGCAAACAGCAACGTTATTCGTCAGGTGTGTTAATATTGAGGAAATGATACTTACTGAGGAGGCAAAGAAAGAAGGTAATTTGGTATAAAACAGATTTGAGGAAAGAAATTTTTCTAAAATCAAGCTGTTCATGTAGGAAACCAAACTTGGGAGGCAGTGATTGTTCCAACATAGTTGGAATAAACTTTTGGTAGATACATCAAGGAAATGCAAGTTTCCAATGAGTTATGAGCTGAATGACCTTTATCATTCCTCCGATCCTGAAATCCTGTGATTAAACTAGGAAATAATTTTATGGACTTTATTTATATAAATGATGTAAAAGTGAGAAATATAGAAAAATAGAACCTAGATATCGGGAATATATCCTCAGGCAAAAGGGAAAGGAAGGATAAAAAGAAAAGTCAAGCTGAGATAAGAGGAAAAAACTAAACTTCCAAATGAAATGTCTATTATATTAACCATTGAGAGAAAAATATATTAAGACTGATTTCTATGAGATATCTCTCTCAAAGAAAAAAATGTGCTATATCCTTGGTATTACAGAGACATGGTTAAAATAAGGAAATGGTAGCAGGGAGGATTCAAAATATCAAAGAGCTGTGTATACAAGAAAGACATAAACATGATAAAGAGGAGATGGGTGACATTAATGATGATAGATGACATAATATTTTATAAGAGAAATGATATTAGAGCTCTGGCTGACAAAAGGAAATGGTTTTGGCAAAATTTGCAATATGGACAAAAATAGTAGAAAGGTATTTCTTAGATATGAATGCGTGGTGAGAAATTCCTTTTTGGATAGATTTTTCTGAAAATTATAAAAGATGGAAATGACACTACCATTGATCACAAGAGGTTTTAATTGACCAGAAATTGTTTAGAGACTATGCTATCGACAAAAATAAGGAAAATCTGTTTCCTAAATGTGCTGAAATGTGTTTACAGCCCTACATAAATTATCGAACAGTCAACATCCTGAAAGCACATTTACACTTTCATCCTTGGAAATGAATCAAATGTGTAACGAGGAAGCTGGAGCAGAGATGTTGTAAAATGATTCCAGGCTGTCTACATTTACAGTCTAATGGGCTTAGTGGGATTAAGATGTGGCTTAAAGGTTGGCGTCACTAACCTTTTTATGTCTCATCTTTCTCTTTGTGCAGTAAAGGGTCTGACTAAGTGGGCTCTGTGTTTCTCCTAGCTCCAGAGTCGAAGGTGATGTTTGTCAGTAATGGCTATGTAATATTCTGTTGATCCCAATCTAATTTTTTTTAACTTAAGCCTCAGTGTGATAACTCATCATGCTTGTGTCTTTAAGCTTCATATATAATGATTTGAAACTTTCCTCCTTTCAACATATTCAAGTTTACTTATTCCTTGGCCTATATCTGCAAATCTCATATTTCACAGATTGTTGTTAGGGTCCTATCTAGTAATAATGCACTAAACTGGCCTGAATTGTTTTCCATCTCAGCTATTCATCCCATCACTCTCAATTCTTTACATTGGATTCTGGACCACACGTAAATCTTTGAACATGTATGCGTTTTCTATTGGTGCACAGAGAACAATAGTGAGAGATGGGGCTGGGGTGGGAGGAAGCGTTCACTGAAAGTTGCTGTAGGGACCACCGTGCATTCCAGATTCCCCAGCCTGACCCTCACTCTTTATCCCCACTCCAGCACTAACATGTGGTGAGAACATTTTACCCTTAGGCAAAATAGAGGGTGCCTTTCCAAACATGTTGAGTTAACCACATGGAAAATCTTAGGGCTTTAGATATGGTGACTGGGTTCAAAGGAAAGCCATCCTTTTTCTGGCATTTAGACAACCCAAAGTTTTCAACCAGGTCTATCAGGGGCACAAGATCTGAGTACACACAGGGCGACCAGAGCGATGCCCTACTTCCCAGAAATCTCCCCCACTGTCAGGAAGCAGGTGCAACACACCAGAAGCAAGAATCACCTGACATCAGCATTAACATAAAAGAAAGACCATGGTAAACCATCAGAAAAAAAGGACTCTGACAGGACGGTTATTCAGAAGACAGAAGAGCAACTACCAAACTACCAAACACTGGAGTAAGGTGATAGGAAGCAGAGAGGAGTCGGAAAATATTGTCTAAAGCAAAAACAGAAAACCAAGAGAGATAGATCCTTAATGTGCTGTTAGAGGGAATGACTAAAACAGAAAATCATTTAAAACAGGGTTACTTCTATAAATTGGAATGTGGAGCAGGACAAATGAAGCAAGAAACTTTCCTTTCATCATAATTATTTCTATGCAGTTTGACTTACTACTATGTCATTTAAATTAAAAAAATTTTTTTCAATTAGTAAAAGTACTTCATACAGAACGATACTCACGAAGTAGATAGAAGCTCCCAGTTTCTTAGAAAAATCAAATGGCCTTTTCTGGACACCGCCTTCATCTGACAAGCAGAGACCTCCACGGGAGGTATTTGGAGAGAATCCAGCCCACTTCAGTCAAAGAACACCATCCACTTCACAGGCCCTGAGGTGAAGATGGAGGTTCCACAGAGGGACTGAGATGACGGGCTCCAGAGATGTACGTAGATCATTGAGACTGGAGGTTTCAGAGGGCTGCTGGGCCTGGGACCAGACGGTGAACTACAACTATCAAGGGCTTACAATGAGCCAAGCCTGGTGCTAAAACATTAGAAATAAAGTGAGAAACAAGACAGAAGCAATCTTTATCCTTCTTTATCCTGGCTCCTTTATCCGAGCCAGGTGGTGTTCTAAGTTTCCACACACACTAACCCTATGAGGTGAGTATCTCATTATCCTGCATTACAGGTAAGGAGACTACGGAGGCAAACCAGTGTTAAGCCACTTGTGCAAAATAACATGCTAGTGAGGGGCAGAGATCTGAACACAGGCAGAGAAAGACAGACACTAAACAGTGACTTAGGCGTCTGGTAGGTGTCATGAAGAGGTATAGGATATGGACACAGTTGGCAAGGGGACACCCAGTGTGAACAGCCAAGAGAGGCTAATTTGTTCACTTCACTTTTCCTGTTTAATCATCCTTTTCAGCTTCCCCCTCTCTTTCTCCCTCTGCTTTGACAGATCCGTTCAGCTATAACCAAAAGGCCTGCGGGGGCCAGGACAATTCTGTATCCCTTAATACATCTCACTTTGGAACTCAGATCTTTTCTCCCTGGTCAAAACTTAATAGATCTCTTCCTTGCTAAACTGCCACCTTCTTTACTGGCTTTTAGTTACTTGATGTCTATTTATTTAAATGATCCCTACCATATTAGTAAAGCTTGATGATACCTCTTCATGTTACATATTAGCTACATTACAGAAGAATGTGGCTTGTCAGCACACACTGACATCAACCAAATTGGCAAATAAGTGCACCACACAAGTTGGGCAGGGGAAGGGCACCACCGCCCCCGATAACGGGGTTTCCTTGCCCCTCAAATGTTTCGTCTTCCCCCAAACTACTCTTTTGCCCTGGTAAGAGGCTATGACTAAAGGTTTATAGATCTGAAACTGCCTTTGGTCAGTTCAGCAGATTTTACGACAAATGTAATTTATTTCCTTCTTCTCGTCATAATCAGGAAATAGCACATGAAGTAAGAGACATCAAGTAAACAGACTCTGAAAGAACTGATTTGACATCAAGCAGCACTTCACGTGTAATGCGAATGAATACTTAAATTGATCTAAGGGTAGACCCTGCTGTTAACATCTATGACGCTAAGAAAAATAAGAGATGTTAGTAATTTCTTTTGAAGAAAAAAACAACTGCCTACACTAAAAAATTACATTTGCAAAAAAAAACTTATGGAAGGAGTAAAAAAATAACAAGTATCCCTTACTTAAAAATACTGATTTAATATTTAGAAATTATATATATATATATATATATATATATATATATATATATCCACCATAAACATCTCCAGCAAAAAGAATATCATTTTCCATTAAGCTTTGTAGAAATGAATCTATTCTCTTCCTAACCATTATGCAGAGAGGGAAAACTGCATTCTAGAGTGGAAGCAGATGTGGCCCAGATGGGGACATCAAGCCCTCTTTCTAGGTCTACTCCAGCGTGATCCAGACAGCACGGGGTTGAGTTAGGGAAACGTGGGTCCTGGTGTGTCTCAGTAATTACTGAGCAACATTAAACAAACTCTTTAATAGTTATGGGCCTTGGTCTCTTCATCTGGAAAATAAGAACTTTTAATTACGGGATCCAATGTAGTCTACTCCAGCTTTGCATCTAATAATTCTATCAGATCAGGACTCTTCTGTTATGACTTCATTTGACCTCATCACCTCCTTAGAGGACCTACCTCCAAATATAGCCACAGGGGGAGTTAGGTCTTCAACATATGAGTTTGGAGGGGACACAAATACTCAGTCCATAACGACAGATTAGATAGATGGATGGGTGGATGGATAGATCCATCTCTCTCCCTTCTGTACCTGGCTGACCCCTAATCTAACCTTCCTCTTAACCACAGCACAGACCTCATTAATTAGTAAACCCTCCTAGCCCACCACTTAGCTGAGCCCCTCCCCTGTACCTCTATATTCTTCCAGCATGGATCACTCACACTGTATTGTGTATATATATTGTTGGTCATTAGGGCTGTCTCGCCTTCTAGTCAATGAGTTCTTTGGGGAAGAGATGCTTACTTGTTCATTATTTAACTCTCTCTCTCTTACAAGCTAGATAGGCCACTGAATATTCAATGATCAGATGAATGAGAAGACATGGGTCTTAGCATCAGACGAACATGTGTGGTATCCCTTTGCCATTATTTTTTAGCTGGGGGATCTTGAGCTAATTTTTTTAAATGTTTATTTATTTATTTTGAGAAAGAGAGCAAGCAGGGGAGGGACAGAGAGAGAGAATCCCAAGTAGACTCCACACTGTCAGCACAGAGCCTGACGTAGAGTTGAAACTCACAAACTATGAGATCATGACTTGAGCCGAAGTCAGATTCTTAACCGACTGAGCCATGCAGGCACCCCAAGCTAATTTTAGTTTTTAAACGAACTGAATCTCAGATCATTGTCTGTAAAGTGAAGATAATGCTATGTAATGTTCAGGGTTGCTAAGAGGATTAAGTGAAGAGTGTATGAAAGTGCAGGGAGAGGGCAGAGGCAGGGGGGAGCGCCTGGGTCACTCGTTCGGTTAAGCATCTGACTCTTGATTTCAGCTCAGGTCATGATCTTATGATCATGGGGTCAAGCCCTGCTTCAGGCTCTGGGCTGACAGTGCGGAACCTGCTTGGGATTCTTTCTCTCAACCGTCCCCCAGTCATTTCTCTCTCTCTGTCTCTGAGAATAAATAAATAAACATTTTCTAAAAAGTGCCCAGCACAGTGCCTGGTATATCATAGGAGTTCAATATATGCTACTTTTCCCTTCCCCATAATTTTGAAATTAAATGAATTACCAAATAGGTATTGACTACCAAAAAAGTACGAAAATTAGTTCTTATTCAAATTCGATAAAAATAAATAGGATGTATTTTACTAGCTATGGCTCATCTGGAGGGGGTCATAATTTCATATTTGATACTTTCAAGAACTATGCTAGTCTATTGCCTGAAGATATAACAGCTTTACATGCAGCAAAGATGAACTTCCTGGTAGTTAAAGCATTCTAAAGGATCACTATTTGTTGCCACTAGTTAACCCAGCCAACTGAGGCACACCCCGAAGGAGTCTTTTAATGAAGTGACTAAAGATTCCCAAGCAGCATTTTAAAAGCTTGTAAAAATGAACATCCCAAAGGGATGGATTTTTAAACACTTAAGGATGTATGAATGGTGCATAGCATAAAATGAAGTAGGGATTTGGCGACCGTCCAACACGAGCAGCTCCCTGCTGCCGAGCCTCTCTCTGCAGCACAAGCTGAAAGCAGGACACAGGCCTTCCCTGATGGAGGGTCTGAGTGACATGCACCATATCCTTTACACCACCACTCCCACTGGTGCTAATCAGAGTTCCCTGTTACAAATATCAGACACTCACTCTAGTACAGCATGATGACCATAGTTAATAATACTGGATTATATATTTAAAAGTTGCCAAGAGAGTAGATCTTAAAAGTTCTCTTAAAAAAGCTGCTCAACATCACTCATCATCAGGGACATGCAAATCAAAACCACAGAGAGATATCACCTCACACCTGTCAGAATGGCTAAAATCGAAAACTCAAAAAAAAAAGTGTTGGCAAGGATGTGGGGAAAAAATAACCCTCTTGAACTGTTGGTGGGAATGCAAACTGGTGCAGCCACTGTGGAAAATAGTATGGATCTTTTCAAAAAATTAAAAACAGAGCTACTCTGTGATCCAGGAATCACACTACTGGGTATTTACCCAAAAAATATGAAAACACTAATTTGAAGGTATTCATGCACCCCTATGTTTATTGCAACATTGTTTACAGTAGCCAAACTATGGAAGCCACCGAAGTGTCCATCGATAAACAAATGGATAAAGAAGAGGTACTATATATATAAGTATATATATATTATGTACATATGTATAATGGAATATTATTCAGCCATAAAAAGAACAAAATCCTGCCACTTGCAACAACATGGATGTATCTAGAAGGTATTATGGTAAGTGAAATAAACCAGTAAGAGAAAGACACATACCATATGATCTCACTCATATGTGGAATTTAAGAGACAAAACAGATGAGCGAAAGAAAAAAAGAGAAAGATGAATCAAAAAAACAGACTCTTCACTAGAGAGGATAAACAAATACTTACCAGAGGGGAGGTGGGTGGGAGTACGAATGAAATGGGTGAAGGAAATGAAGACTACTCTTATCTTGATGAGTGCTGAGTAATATATTCCAATATACTGTTGGAATCAGTATATTGTACACGAAACTAATATAATGCTGTAGGTTAATTACACTGGAATTGAAAATAAAGTATACTAAAAAATGTTAAGTGAAAAAAAGTTCTCATCACAAGAACAAAAATTTTGGTAACTGTATAGTGATGGATGTTAACTAGATTTATTGTAGTGATCATTTTGCAATATATACACATAGCAAATCAGTAGGTCGTATACCTGAAATTAATATAATGTTATATGTTCTATGAAATTATATATTAATAAAATAAAGAAAGAAACTCAGCTTCGGTATCTGTCTAGTAGAAAGACACTACCCGAAGCCCAGGGAACCAGGAACAAACAAGAACAAAACAGGGAAAGACACGATTGAGACTCTACCACCCAAACTGCCTACGTAGCGGCTGCCCCTGGCCCCTGAACACTGGCCCACCTGGACTCTATACTACACCTCACCTCCTTTCAAAACTATTGTCTAACTGATCTTTGCGCCTCTCCCTCGAGACTTGGCTGTGCTCTTAGGAAGCAATTTGTGATGATTTTCAGCAAAATCTGCCTGGGGTTCTGGCTTCTACAAGATGAAAAGAGGAAATATTTTCCCTTTTGTGGAAGAAATATTTTCCCCATGCCTCCCTCCTATTTTGGGAATTCCTTCGAATTTAAGGGGTATTTGGCTGCTGTTTAGCCAAATGTTAACTGTCCAGTACAGTACCTTTTATTGTCCCTGCTTTACAGTTGAGGGAACTTGCCAAGAATACAGCAAGCGGTGGAGGTTGGGCTAACACCTCACTTTCCACTTTCCACTGCACTCACTGACTAATCAATTTTGATTTTTAAAAATTGATTAAATTTATTAGCTTCCTGCCAAATCACTTCCATTGTTCTGTAAGGACATTGCCTAGAATTTATAATTGTTAACGTTCTAGCCACTTAATTGCTTTTCCTTTCCCTTTTAAAGGTATTTCCAGATACTATAAAATCTGGAGTCTGCATCTTCTTTTCCATCCAAGAGTAAATCACAGGGACAATACCCTAAAGTTACATGAAAATACACAAGCCGAGGTTCAGCCAAAGAGCCCAACTCACTCAGAAGCAATTGCACTTCTGCGTCAGGATGCTTTATTATATAGCTAAGTGAAGCCAACTATCTCACCCTCTCAAGTACAAAGATCATTTAAACGGATGGCTGTGTGTGTGACTCTAATCACTGAAATCTGGGATCAATTATGGAAGTTAGTCAATCCTAAAATTTTATTTACTACCTGATGCAGATGTTTACCTTCACTTTCAAATTTCATAGTCAGCTGGAAAATTTATTTAACTATCTCCCAAGATAACCATTTCCAGCCGTAATTTTTCATGCCAGGAGTTTGCCGCAGTTCACTATGTGCTATAGATCTTGTTACTGCTAGGGGGAACTAAGTTCTGAGATAACCCTGCTGTGAAAAATAACGTAGGTTGGCTCATTCAAACCCATTTCAACCTCATTTCCTGTCTTCCTCTACCAAAGCTGCTAAAAACTGAAACTTCACCTTCTCTTATAAAGGTAACCCTGTGACAAAGTTCAAGCCAAAGAGGTGCAAGTAGACTTCCATGCTTGTCTAAGAGAGTCTGATTTCCTAATAAGAGTACCACCCTTTTCTCTCATCCCTTTCTTCTGGCCTGGGGTCTAAATGGTGTTGCTAGGAGCTGCAGCAACCATGTAGGGACCATAAGGGAGGAAATCAAGGAATTGCAAAGAAGTGGACTCTGATATAACTTGAGCCTCTGAACCACCACCTACTCAGGACTTGTTGCATGAAGCAAAAAAAATTATAATAAATAAGCCAGTATGTGTTTAAGGCTCTATTTGCCTCTTTTTCTGTTATTCGCAACCAAAAGCAACCCCTCCCTTTTAAGTCTGAAAAATGAGAAGTTACTAATCTTCACTGCAGGGCACACTGCAGTGAGATTAAATGTCCTAGGATGGCATAAACAATGTGGTGGTCTCTGCCTAAACCAATAATATGGATTTAAAATGCATTGATTCCCCGAAGCAAAAAGTCATCTAAATCTAGCGTACCAATGTTAAATACTACGTTTAATTAAGGTCCTAATGGCAAACAGTTAGATTTATTTGGAAAACTGGTGTAAATCCACCCAAATCTGCGAATTGAACAAAATAATTTATTGTAGATTAATTGTTTATTACTTACACTCATCTGGAAAGGCCTTTGGCACATATAATTAAATATTCTATATTGCTTTCTTTGCTCCCTTTCCTAAACAAACTGCTTCAAAGTTTTCTTGATACTCATGGAATAAAATCCAACCCCTTGTCATAACCTAAACGGCTTCGTATGAACTAACCCCTCTCTCAACTTTATTGAATACTTTCTACCGTCCACACTGTGTTCCAGCCAGTCCACCCCTTTCCATCCCCAAGTCTGCAGGCCCCTACCCTCCTTAGGATTTTGTGTCGGCATTCTCTTCCACGCTCTCCCTATAATAGGTTCCTTTTTATCCTTCAGACATCGGCATAAACATCCCCTCCTCCGAGAAGCCCTCCATGACCACACAACTATGGCCGCTTTGAAACACCGTTCATTACATTCATAGCACATTCCGAATCCATCATTTTAATCATTTCCTAATGTATTTATTTCTTTGTGTATTCATTTTCTCTCCCCCTCCTATTTATATATCAGTCCAGGGGCACAGGGACCTTCCTGATGTCCCTAAAAATGTAACGTATAGATCATTTTCTGATTCAGCCAGGTGTTTCTCAGCATATCAATGAGATCTCAAACTACTTGTTATTTTTACATCATGCGTGAAATAATTAGCAATAATAATAGCTAATGGCAATGTAGATCTTACTATGTATGAGGCAGTGCTATGGTTTTATGCCTTATTTTCTTTAACCTCCACAATTGTGTGAGGTAGGTGCTATTATTATAATCCCATTTCACAGATGAGAAAATGAGAAGGGTGCTAAGGCCACACAGCTGTGAAGTGGGAGAGTCAGGGTTAACATCTAGACCACTTGGCTGCAGAGTCCTTCCTCATAAACACATCCCTGCTACTGATTTAGGCTCCCAGTAAGGACTCCCTTGCTCTGCTATGGTACTTAGCTAATTATAAAATTGTTTAATATGTGTTATAATAGATGAATAAGGTTAAAAATTTGCCAGAGAGGATGGCATTAATAGTCTTGTTCTACAGATGAGAAAACTAAGATGCAGAGATATTAAACGATTTCTTCAAGATCATAACAGCAATTGGTAGAAGTGAGAGATGGCCTAAGGAGCTCTGATTCCTTACCCAGGTTTCTTACCCTGGTACCATGCCGCCCATGGACCTAACACAAATTCCACATGACCTGTTGTTCCTCCATAGGAATCCCTTTAAAGAAGCCATTTCCAGTGGATGTCTGAGTTCTTACGTACATTATGGTAATCAATAGTATATATTTTCTTCTGTGTGGACCTTAAAAAGAATCTTTTAAAGGCAATCATGTCACTACAGGCTTATGTGATGATATCACCTCAGATACAATCATTTTCTTAATGAAATATGAAAGGAATTGGAAGCTGTAAGTCATTTTACGCAAATGTGAGTGCATTAGAACCCACTGATTTTACGTCAGTAATTATTTTGATGCGTAACTGCCCTCTATCCCCATTTACAAGTTCTTAAGGACCATGAATTATGTATCATACTTGTTTTTGCTAAGAGGTCAAGACATGTTCATTGTATTTATTTAGAAAGGCAGAGAAAGCAATTTTTCTACACAAACAAGTTCTTTCTTCTTTTATGGATCAGAGTCCAATCGTACAAGTTTTGAGTGATTTCAGTTTTTCATAGATTTATTAATTTTGTCAAATAACAAATGGTTACCAGGCACGCAATACAGTCCGGGCCCATGCCAGGCATCAAGGAATACAAAGGACTGGAAAACACTGGCCTTACCCCTGCCACCCTCAGAAAGCTAACTCAAGTTGTGGAGACAAAATTAATGCATTTGAAAATATAAGCAACAATAACAACCAAAAAAAGGCAACATATAATTTATGATAAATGCTGTGGTATAAACAACATAAGAATTTAGAAATATCTATTTACTATAGGGAGAGGGTCCAAGATCACAACATAGGAAGATCCTGAACTCACCTCTCCCATGAACACAACAAATCCACCCCCATATAGAGAACAATTCCTACTGAAGAAGAACTGAGAGCTAACTGAACAGCTTCTGCACAACAAAGCATAGAGGGACCACGCAGAGAATGGCAGGGAGACAGAGACATAGTAATGATGAAAATCTCCACTCCCTTATAGTGTGAATTGTGGGGAGAGATAGTACTGAGGGACCAGGAAGTGATTTGTCTGCTCTGGGACACAGAAAAAAACCCGCAGTTTAAAAAGACAAGTAGAATATAAAGGAACTAGCCCTCCAACAAATGGTTGGCTTCCAACTGGAACTCCGGGTCAGAGGGGCTGGCAAGCACCACTGTTCATATTCCCCATCCACCTTCACAGCACAGGTGGGAGCAGGGTCTGGGCCCTCTAGCTGGCCTACCAACTGGGTGAGCTCCAGCCCCTATCCTACACAGCCCTTGATGCCCTGGGGCACAGAAAAAAAAAGCCTTGGTTTAAAAGAGCAAGTAGAATATAAAAGAACCAGCCCTAGGACTCTCCCAAATGGTAGAGGAGCTGCTGGAATTCTCTCCTGGGTCGAAGAGTCAGGTGTTCCTTCTCCACCTTGGTAGTGCAGACAGGAGGAGCATCAGGATGCCCTAGCAGGCTGGCTGCCTTAATAACCCCCTGGCCACAAGTCCATACCAGCCCCAGCCTTCCCATTGAGACAGCCCTAGTACAACACACACTAACACATCCCTAGACAGCTGCAGGTTCAGTCATCTCACTAAGGCCTCATAGACACAAAGCATTCCAGGACATGCTAGGATCTCACTCACTTCAGCTCCAGATGACTCCAGGGTACCTCCTGCATGGAGCACCCATGGGTCTCCTGTCCTTTGCCCACTTCAGCTCCAGCTGTCCCACCAAGGAACCCCTTGCACAGAGTGCCTCAGGACTCCCTAGTTGCACTAATTTCAGCTTCAGCTATCCTGTCATGGAGCTCTATGCATGGAGAGCCCTGGGATACCCCATAGCCTGAGCCCAGTTTTGTTCCAGCTATCCCACAAGGGTGGCCACTGCTCAAACCAAAACCCAGCCCATGCCCCAAAACCCAGCCGATGCCTGATATAGCCCCAGACAGACAACCAAAGTTTCCAGGCTCACATGATCTACAGAGGAGATATCCCTACACAAGGCCACTCCTTCAAATTTAGGAGAAGTAGCTATTCTGCCAAATTTATAGTCATAAACACAGAAAATCAAACAAAGAGGAATATGCTCAAAACAAAAGAACAACACAAAACCTCAGAAAAAGAACTAAACAAAGCAGAAATAAAAAAGACACAAACGCATAGAGACTAAACAACATGACACTAAAAAAACCAACGGGTCAATAAAGAAATCAAAGAAAAAATCATAAAATACATGGAAACTAACAAAAATGAAAACGCAATGGCCCAAAATCTATGGGACTCGGTGAAAGCAATTCTAAGGACAATTTTATAGCAATATAGGTCTACTTCAAGAAAGAAGAAAAATCTCATATTAGCAATTAACCATACATCTAAAGAAACTAGAAAAAGAACAAGCAAAACCCACAGTTAGTAGAAGAAAAGAAATAATAAAGACCAGGAAGAAATAAATGAAAAATAGACTTTAAAAAAGGCAATAGGAAAGAGAAAACCAATAACTTGTTCTTTGAAAAGATAATAAAATTGATGAGCCTTTAGCCAGACTCATCAAGAAAAAAAGAGGACTCAGAAGAATAAAATCAGAAATAAAAGAGGGGAAATAACAAACAACACCACAGAAATACAAAGGATTATAAGAGACTACTACAAAAAATTACATGCCTATGAATTGGACAATCTAAAAGAAATGGATAAATTCCTAGAAACATATAACCTTCCAAAACTGAATCAAGAAGAAATAGAAAGTCTGAACAGATTTATTACTAGTAACAAAATTGAATTACTAGTAACAAAATTGAATTAGTAATCAAAAACTCCCAACAAACAAATGTCCAGGACCAGATGGTTTCACAGGTGAATGCTACAAAACACTTAAAGAAGAATTAATACCTATTCTCTGCAAACTATTCCAAAAAATAGAAGAGGAAGGAAGCCTTCCAAATTCATTCTACAAGGTCAGCATTACCCTGGTTACCGAAACCAGACAAAGACAGGCCAATATCTGATGAACAGAGATTCAAAAATTCTCAACATAATATTGGCAAATAGCATTCAACAACACATTATAAAAATCACTCACTACCATTAAGAGGGATATATTCCAGGGATGCAAGAGTGGTTCAATATCAGCAAATCAATAAGCATGATAGATCATATTAACAAAATGAAGGATAAAAACCATATAATCATCCCATTACCTGCACAAAAATCATTTGACAAAATTCAAAATCTGTCCATTATAAAATCCTTAACAAAGTGAGTTTAGAGGAAACATACCTCAACATAAGAAAGTTCGTTTATGACAAACTCACAGCTAACATCATACTCAATGGTGAAAAACACAGAGCTTTTCCTCTAAGATCAGGAACAGGATAAGGATGTCCACTCTCACCACTTTTATTCAACATAGTTCTGGAAGTCCTCGCTGCAACAGTCAGACAAGAAAAAGAAATAAAGTGCATCCAAATCGATAAGGAAGAAATATAACTCACTATTTACATATGATGTGATACTATATATAGAAAATCCTAAAGACTCCACCAAAAACTATTGAAACTAATAAATTAATTCAGTAAAGTTGCAGGATAAAAAATTAATATACAGAAATCTGTTGCATTTCTATAGGCTAATAACAAAGTAGGAGAAAGAGAAACTAAGAAAATAGTCCCATTTACAATTACATCAAAAATAATAAAATACCTAAGAATAAATTAAACCAAAGAGATGAAAGATCTGTAATCTAAAAAACTATAAGACAATGATGTAAGAAATTGAAGAACAAATGGAAAGAAATACCATGCTCTTGGACTAGAAGAATTAATATTGTCAAAATTGTATATTACCCAAAGCATACTACCCAAAACAATCTACAGACTCAATGCAAACCCTATCAAAATAACAACAGTATTTTTCACATAACCATAATAAATAATCCTAAAATTTGTATGGAACCACAAAAGATCCCAAAAAGCCAAAGCAATCTTGAGAAAGAAAAACAAAACTGGAGGTGTCACAATCTCAGATTTTAAGATTACTTCAAAGCTATAGTAATAAAAACAGTATGGTACTGACACAAAAATAGACATAGATTCATGGAACAGGATAGAGGGCCTAAAAATAAACCCACACATATATGGTCAATTAATCTACAACAAAGGAGGCAAAAACAATAGAGAAACGGTCTTTTCAATAAATGGTGTTGGGACACCTGGACAGCTATATGCAAAAGAATTAAATTGGACCACTTTCTTATCTCATACACAAAAATAAACTCTAAATGGATTGAAAAACCTAAATATGAGACCTGAAGTCATAAAACACCTTAAACAAAACATAGCCAATAATCTCTTGGACATCAGCCTTAGCAACATACTTATGGATATGTCTCTCAGGCAAGGGAAACAAAAGCAAAAGTAAGCTATCATAACTACCCCAAAAAAGAAAGCTTTTGCACAGTGAAAGAAACCATCAGCAAAACAAAAAGGCAACCTGTTATATGGCAACATATGAAAATGATACACCTGATAAGACGTTAATGTCCAAAACATATGAAAAACTTATATAACTTAACACCAAAAGAATAAACAATCCAATTAAAAAAAGGGCAGAGGACCTGAAAAGACATTATTCCAAATAAGACATACAAGTGGTCAACAGGTACATGAAAAGAGGCTGAACATCACTAATTACCAGCGAAATTAAAGTCAAAACCATAACGAGATATTACACCTGTAAGAGTGGCTAATATTAAAAAGAGAAGAAATAACAAGTATTGGCAAGGATATGGAGAAAGAGGAACACTTCTATTATTGCTGGGAATGTAAATTTGTATAGCCACTATGGAAAACAGTATAGAAGTTTCTAAAAAAATTAAAAATAGAAATGCCATACAATCCAGTAATTCCTCTACTGGGTATTTACTCAAAGAAAATGAAAATGCCAATTCAAAAAAATATATTCAATATATCACCCCTATATTTACTTCGGCATTATTTACAATAGCTAAGATATGGAAGCAACCTAAGTGGCCATTGATAGATGGATAGATAAAGAAGTGTGTGTGTGTGTGTGTGTGTGTGTGTGTGTGTGTGTGTGTATATATATATATATATATATATATATATATATATAAGTGTGTGTATGTGTGTATATATATATATATATATATATATACAAAATAGGGAATATACACACACACACTTATATATATATGTGCATATATATATACATATATATATTCCCTATTATATTAGGGAATATTACTCACCCATAAAATAGAATGAGATCTTATCATTTGTGGCAACATGGATTGACCTAGAGGGTATTACGTAAGTGAAATAAGTCAGAGAAAGAAAAATATCTATGATTTCACTTATATGTGTAATCTAAAAATAATAATAATAACTGAAACAAGCATCAATGAAAACAGAATCATAAGTACAGAGAACAAATTGGTGGTTGCCAGAGGGGAAGGTGTTATAGGAGGACGGGCAAAATAAGTTATAGGAGGATAAAGCGGTACAAAATTCCAGTTATAAAATAAATAAGCTGTGAGGATGAAAAGTACAACAAGGAGAATATAGTCAATTATATTATAATAACTTTGTATGGTGGCAGATGGTAACTATAGTGAGCATACCTTAATGTATAGAATTGTCAGATGACTATGTTTTACACTGAAACTAATATAACATGCATCAACTATTCTTCAATTGAAAAAAGAATTTAGGAAAAGAAAAGAGAAATAGAAGAAGAATTCATCAACACACAGGCTACCTTCTGCAGATAGATCTACAAGTTCTGTATAAATTGTTATTTTCAGGCTTAAAAATATACTATTTTTTGAGTTGGTGACTCAAACAGCATGGACAATAAGAATAATGTAGGCTTAAGAGAAGGGTAGGGGCGCTTGGGTGGCTCAGTCGGTTAGGTGGCCGACTTCGGCTCAGGTCATGATCTCACGGTCTGTGAGTTCGAGCCCCATGTCTGGCTCTGTGCTGACCGCTCAGAGCCTGGAGCCTGCTTCGGATTCTGTATCACCCTCTCTCTCTGCCCTTCCCTTGCTCGCGCTCTGTCTCTATGTCTCTCAAAAATAAAATATAAACGTTAAAAAAATTTTTTTTAAAAAAAGAGAAGGGTATGTATTTTAATAGAGCATGTGAGCAGGAGGATAGGGAAATGTCTGGTCCTTTGGCTAGATTCTAAAGAGCAGCATTCTGAGAGGTTCAGTATAGTGTGAGCAATCCCATACCTACAAAACTCTCACAAATTTCCATCCTTGCAGTCTGAATACGTCCCAAGTTATCTTCTTATTTGTTTTATTGTTTTGTGAAACTCATAGCCAAACACATAGTATTTGAGCTCAAATATTTTTTAAAACATAAAGTTGCACGTGGATTTAAAGCCAAAATCTGTGGAATTGGAGGCTGATGGAACAAGAGAAAGGAGAAAGAAAGAGGAGTTTAAGATGACTCCCCAAGTTGGACAGTTAGGGAGTTAGTGGGACAATTTCCTGAAAACGCATCTGTACTTAGAAGACTTGACAGAAATAATGAGTTCTGTTTTGGACACATTGAGTTCGAAACTCCATAGGACACCTACTGAAGACATACAAGAAGCAGGAGAAAATGCTGTCCTGGAGTTTAAGAGAAAGGATCTTGAAGACATGAGCATATTGATGGTAGCTGAAGTCATGAACATGCCTCACCCACAGAAAACATATGAGATTGAGATTTTAAGGAGTTAAATATTTAAAGGAAGGCATTGAAAGAGAAGGGTGAGACATGGTAACCAGAGAAGTAGCAGGCAACCAAAAATCAGCCAGTCAAGGAATAAAAAGCAAAAAAGAGAGTTTTAGAAAGGAGAGTTCTGTGGGATCAGGTGTGGGGGGCTAACTCTGAGTTAGGACGCAAAGGCCACCACTCTAGACACTGGAGTGACCCTGTCATGGACAGGCCCGTACAGGGACAGCACTTCAGTCTAGCATCATTCCAATTTCGTAGATTAAGGTTGTTCTAGGCAGAAGTAAATGCAAATTTTTCTCTGGAGAATGACACTTATAACATCCTAAGTGTCAAGTTTTTCTATGATTTTGCTAATACAGGACCTAGCAATCAAAAGTAACTAGGCAGTACATATATTCATCTATCTATCTATCATCTATCTATCTATCTATCTATTTATGAATATTCTTAGCCACACTGCTTGTTAAAGACCCAAACTGAAAACTATAAACAATTGAATGCTAAATAAATTACGACATAATCACACAATGGAATACTAAATAGCAGTGGAAATGAACAAGCGACAGCTACTATAGAAAATAATATTGATGAAGCTCACAAACATAATGTTAAGTGAAAAGAAAAGCAAAACCCACAAAAAATATATGCTTTGTTATTTCATTCAGATACAGTCCAAAAATCAGGAAAAAACTCATCTGTGCCGTGAGACAACAGAATAGTAGTTATTCTTGGGTGGATGGAGGAGGAGAGAAGGAAGAAATCATTTCTAGAAAGGTTCAAAGAGGGTTTCTGGATGTTGGTAATGATACAATTCTTAATCTACGTGTAAGTTACATAGATGTGTTTAGTTTGTAGGAATTTAACATGCTCATGGTGTGTATATATATGGACACTTTGCTGCTTGAATATTATACTTCCATAATTTTTTAAAAAATAATATGGTACACAGGAAATAAAGCAACATGATTGAAATGGGCAAGAAAAAAAGAGGGGGTAATATTTGCACCCACAGAGGCTCCAATCAAATATTTTTGTTATCATAGACTTTAAAATAACTAAGGTTGTTTTATTTATTTATTTATTTGTTTGTTTGTTTGTTTGTTTATTTATGAGAGAGAGAGAGCACAAGCTGGGGAGGGGCGGAGAGAGAGAGAGAGAAAAGGAGACACAGAATCCAAATTAGGCTCCAGGTTCTGAGTTGTCAGCACAGAGCCAGATACGAGGCTCAAACTCACAAACCGCGAGATCATGACCTGAACTGAAGTTGGCTGGTTAACTGACTGAGCCACCCAGGTGCACCTCTTGATTTCGGCTCAGGTCATGATCTCATAGTTTGTGAGTTTCAGCCTAGCATTAGTGCAGAGCCTGCTTGAGATTCTCTCTCCCTCCCTTTCTCTCTCTGCCCCTCTCCTGCTCACACTCTCTGTCTCTCTGTCTCTCTCTCTCAAAATGAACAAATAAATTTAAAAAAATAACTAAGATTTTTATTGAAAGAGATGAAAGATAAAATGGAATTTTTGTGGAATTCTGGAAACTATACAAAAAAAGAAAGAAATGAGCATTCTAGCCTTCAGAATACAAAACCAAAATGAAGATTTCAGTGAATGGGTTTAGTAGAAGATTGAGCACAGTTGAAAAAGGAATTAACTGGAAAATAAATAAGAATAAATTATTCAGAATAAACTATAGAAACTCAAGAAGGATGAAAAATTACAGAAGAGAGGGAAGAGACATAAAAGACACAATGGGGATTTGTGAATGGGTCCTATTGGGAAAGAAGACAGAGAGTGAGTTAAAAACAGTATTTGAAGAAGTGGTGAAGAGAATTTTCTAAAACTGATTAAAAAACACCGAGCCAAAAACTCAAGAAGATCTACAAGTCTAAACTGGATAAATAGAAAAAGTTTTTTTTTCAACACACCATAATAAAACTGCCAAAGACAAAGAGAAAAATCCTAAAAGCAGCCAAAGACAAAAGACTGATTATCTTTTAAAAAGCCACAATTAGCCTGACAGTTCAGTTCTTAATATAAGAACTGGCAATAGAAGCCAGAAGAACATAAAATGATGTATTTAAGTGCTAAAAGAAAATAACTGTGAGCCCATAATTCTATATACTGTAAAAATATCTTTCGGAAATGAATGTAAAATTAAAATATTTTCAGGCAAACGAAACCAGAAAATTTGTCATCAGCAAATAAAATACTAATTCTTCAGGCACAATAAAAATGTTCCCAAGGAAAGATCAGAGATGTAAGAAGTAATGAGAAACAATAAATGGCTTCAACAGCATTCTTTTGAGATAGGACTCATCTCTTCTTCTTTGGATACCAATCATGCCTCTGTTCTCATCAGTTGCATATGGCAAACAGTGACCAAGCTCACCTTTCTCAACCTCTGCTTTGTGCCATGTGGACTGCCAGGACAGCCTCCATCATACAGTCACATGTGTGTCCAAGAAAAATTTTGAGTCTCTAGAATGGTTCAAGGCAGTTCCATGTCAAAAACTCCAAATAAGAGTGATTTCTATACAGAACAAGTCAATATATCCGATATTTGAATCCCATTTTATGGAACAAGTCCTGGACAAAAAATTGTCTGCCTCTAAGCATGTTAATCTCATTCTGGCTAACTACATCATTGGGGAGGAGAAGCCTGAAGCTACCGACGAAGCCCAAGAGACCATCATGCCAGATGCCAAGCATCTCATCGAAGAGGTTGGTTTTCTCGAGCATGTCCAGTCAGATCTGTGCCTAATGCAGTTGATTTTCTTCACTCCACAGCCCAGCACCCACTTCTAGCTGTTATGATTTAAATTCCTCATGTTCCTTCCAGTATTGCTTTTCCTCCTGGTTCAGGTTTTCAGATTCTACCCAAACTTCTCAAAACTGCCTGTCACTTTTCTTAGTTTATTTTGACTTCCTCCAGTTCCCAAATCAACCTCACTCAACTGCATCCATAGATTCTACTTCTCTTACTCATTCCTTAGCTCCTTTTGTTCCAAAACCTATTTGCAGTTCTGACGCTCATCTTCGGTGACAAGAAGTTGGATGGCTAATCGCTCTAAAAAGTTATCAGAGCATTCCTCACATAGTGGGTCATTCACACATCTTTGTCTTCACAGGAAGTCAGGGTGTCCCCAGTAACCTTCAGAGTGGAGCTGAAGATATTAATGGTGTATATCTCTCTGATCAGTGAGGCCGTTAAGAATTTTTCAAGCACTATTCCCCTCCCAGAGGGGTCATCTGAGGCCCCACACGCTGTAGGCATCTGGCTTGTCCTGTGCTGCACTGAATAGCGGAGCTGGGAGCTCCTGACATATTGTAAAATCAGGCTCTTGAAGCAAGCATCCAGTTTCAGTGGCTGACTACAGCGCCAGCCAATGCCATGCTCTGAGGACACGGCGGTCCATATGGCTAAATGCAATCTCACCCTGATCCCAAGTCTCCACTGTCTCCTCAATTCCTGACTTTTTTTCTCTGTTTCTACGACACAGATCTTCTAAAGCACTGAACCACAATCGCACAAATACTATCTTGACACTTTCCCTCAAAACTATCAATCAATGCCCCCCTAGTTCTCTACACTTTTATATCCTCCTTTGCTCCTTTTAATCTGGGGATATTTCTAAAAGGAAAATGTGATTATCTCACTGGCCTTAAAACTTTCTATGACACTCCTTGAATCAGAGTGATCTTATTTTAAAATGGACATCTGTGATAGCACTCCCAGTATCTGCCTCCCCAGTGTCCACAAGTTCAAGCCCAGTTTTTATCATAATTTGTCACACAGGTCCCTACTTGCCTTTCCAGCCCCATCTCTCTCCATTCACAGTCTCCTCTATGTCTCATCTGTATTGAATTGTCTTTTAGTTCTTCAAAGACTCCATAGTGTTTCATCAATCTGGAATATTCTTTCCACTCCTTAGCATAGCTTATTCCCACTTTATCCTTCACTTAGATGTCACCTCCTCCAGAAAGTTTTCCTTTCCCTCTAAATCCACTTTAGTTACCAATGACTTCCCTTACAACACACTGTATCTCCCTAACACACTGAATTTTTTAAATGAATGAGAGAAAAAAAAAAGAATGAATGAGAAGTTAGGAAGCAAAAGGACTAAGTCTAGATTTTCTTTTCTAAAAGAAAAATCCTTTTATAAAAGGATGGGGAAGGCATTAAAAGTGAATGCAAGGAATATAAGATCACAGGCATGGCAGACTGAAGTTACCAGGGAAAAGGACTGTCACCGATGGTATCAGGTCCCGAGGAACAGGAGAGGAAGCAGATCCAGAGCTCAGAGAGCAGGGTTACTTTGGGATATTATAATAGCCAACACTTATTAACTACTTACCACTGGATGCTATTTTAGGTCCTTTACAGGTAAAGAAATGCAAGAACAAGATCTCACAGCTGAAAATTGCACAGCTCATAGAAAAATACATCAGGGCCTAAATCTTGGCAGGCTGGCTCCAGATAAAATGCTCTTAATCATTCTATCCAATTAGATTTGAGAAAGGACACCTCCGCTTTAAAGCTGAGGAGCATGTTTACCTAAAAGTGTATTTAGTTCTCTAGAAAAATAGTCTGGGATTTGGGAGCATGAAGAGGAAGCAGGTCCCTGCTTGATAGCTCCTGCTTTTTCAGGGAGAAATTAATGCTATCTGCTGAGCACAGAGAGGGTGGGGAGGAACTTGGGCAATAGAAAATACTGGCGTCTCTGCTGTGTTTTTCAGGGACATCTTATTTGCAGGTGCATCTCTTAGACCTGTGGTACTCAAAGTGCAGTCCCGGGCCAGGCCTGGTTTGCAAACTATTTGTTGTTTTCCTCCAACTTGTTAAGTGCGGAAGTTGAGGGCAAACATTCAGAGACTTTTACAGCCAGTTAACATTGCTGCATAGCCAAGTGCATGATTGGTGGCGTTTCTCCTTAAAGAGGATATAAGCAAGTTCAAATGTCATAGAACTCACAAATGTGGCAAGAACACTGGCAATTTAAAAATTAACAATAATAATAACCAGGGAGTTTGAGAAGCGCTGATTAAGGAGGGAAGGGAAAGTAAAGCTCCGAGGACCGCACAGCCGAGAAATTCCTATGATGCTCCTACATGACTTCTAACATCTGAACGGAAATGTAACATCTCTGGAAACGGCTTTGCACGCTCTGGGGAAGAACATAAATGAGCATGTGCGATTCCGCAAAAACGCTGCCAGGAAGTGATGCTCTGTATGCTCTGAGCTGCATTACTGGAGCAGAGTCGTAAGAAAAGGGCCTGGCCCCAAAAGGAGAAGACCTTGCTTCTAGTTTCAACACTGCTTCTGACAACCTCTGTAATCTTGAGGAAATCACGTAATCCCTTTCATCCCTGCGAGCCTCAGTGTGCTCATCTGAAAGGAAAAAAAGTGTAGTAAAGTGTGTGTGAGGAGGAGAAAGAGGGGACAGGGATGTTGCTCTAGATAATACCGAAAGCTTCTTCAACTTTTGTATTCTATTATTGTCCACTGTCAATGATTCTGAAAATTTCGCCCTCAAGCACTAAAGCACAAGTAACCTGTAGCTTCTGGAGCAACTATCATAGAAACACAAATTTTAAATAGCTATTGTATCAGGCGGGTCCCCACCTAACTAGGATACATGTTTTCCTAATAAATGAGTTGAGGAAATGGCTAAGAATTTTCCTAATATTTCTTGAAGTCATAGTAAAGAATGTGGCATGTAAAATCATTATCTTCCATATGAGACAGTGTGCTCCTGGTGTATTTAGTTCACAAGGAATCTTGCTTATATTTAAGCATATGCATTTTAAACTTCAGTGAAAATCATCATCAAAAAAATAATAATGGTCCCTAAATGTCCTAAGTTCCATGTCTAACTGTTACTATATTAAGCCCTACTTAAGCCCATCCAGCTCTTTAAGAACCGGAAACTAAACATAATATTCGCCTAATAAATACATGGTATATTCACTTAAATATATAGCATCTTTTGCTTAATGATGGTGTTCAGACAGTTCTCTACTCGGCATCATCTGCTGCTCCATAATTTGACAGTTTATCCTTTGTGTATACTTATATAGGAACTGAAGGGCTCTGAGAGCATGCATTACCCTCATTAAAAAGCGTGAGATAATGAAGGACCAAACTTGGGTCAGAGCCCAAGTGTTTCTATTTTGGTGAGAACATTTCATTATCTTCTGGTAGGACCTAATGAAGTGATATTATTTAACTCTTTCTGAGCAGTTCTTATAGACTATCCTATGGACCTCCTGTTTTGCTCGATGTTTTGAAAGAATGTGTCCGAATGAATAATGATGAACAGCCACCCAAGATTGGTTCTACAGAACAAAATAATAAGCCTGTAAGTGTAAATGCGTCCTTTTGTAATCCTGTGTCTTGGCAGGTGTTACTAAAACTCTTTAGTTTGCATTTAAATAAGATGCTAATTTAATTCCTTTTCATAATTTTTATGAGAAATAATAACCCTAGAATTTTCAAGATCATTTTCTAATCTGCGGTTTAATATTTGCAGACTTGTAGAAATGCTATTTTGCTGCCAGCATCTGGTCAATGACATACTGTTCATTTCCAGACACACTATCAAGCACAGTTTTAAATGACAAAAGGTAGATTATGTCCATTCTTTTTTAATAAAAGCAAATTGCACAGTTCTAGCTCAGTAATCGTCTTAGAAAAACTGAAATACAATGAAAATAAATTAATCATTCTTGCCATTTACTTTTCTACAGATTATTGTTAATTATACTTAAATGAAATGTCTCTGCTGAGAATTTCTTCCCTAAAAACATATTATCTATGAGATTTTTTTTTCTGGTTTTATTTGGATAATCAGAGGACTAGATTTAAAAAAAAAAAACACTATAATTATTACAGTGACTCAATATATTTTATCTGAGATTGTGACTTTACCAAGGCAAGAAGAAACAATCCTAGTTCTTTTCTAACCATTGGAACTATAGCCCCCATTGTCAATTGCCCCTACTTCTTTTAAAGAGTTAAAAATGACTATTTCCACAATTTGGCTATTATTGATGGTGCTTCTATAAACATTGGGATATATTTGCCCCTTCAAATCAGCATTTTTGTATCCTTTGGATAAATACCTAGTAGTACAGTTGCTGGGTGGTAGGGTAGTTCTATTTTTTATTATTTGAGGAACCTCCATACTGTTCTCTGGAGTGACTGATGAATGGATAAAGATGTGATATATATATATATATACAATGGATTATACTGTATATATATATACAATCAAAAAGAATGAAATCTTGCCATTTGCAACAATGTGGATGAAACTAGAGTGTAATATGCTAAACAAAGTAAGTCAGAGAAAGACAAATATCATATGATTTCGCTCATGTGTGGCATTTAAGAAATACAACAGATGAACGTAAGAGAAGGGAAAGAAAAATACGAGAAAAACAGAGAGGGAGGCAAACCATAAGAGAATCTTAAATACAGAGGACAAACGGAGGGTTGCTCATAAATGGGTGATGTTCATTAAGGAAGGCACTTGTGATGAGCACTGGGTATTTTACGTAAATGATGAATCACTGAATTCTACTCCTGAAACCAACACTACACTGTATACTAACTAACTTGAATTTAAATTAAAAATCAAATAAAATTAAAAAGGTTAAAAGGAGACCTTGAGGGCCAGCTGCCTGAGAAAACAAAATACTGAAAAGGAAAAGTCAAGTGAAGAAATAATTAAAAAATAAGGAGAAAAACTGTAAAATTTACCAACCTCTGAAAATCTAGCTCATTTTATTTCTACAACGTTTCTGTTTGATCTCAAATATGTGACCATAAAGCCATTTTGAACATTTATGACTAAAACTCTAAATGTACATCATTTTACATTAACTTGGAGCAACACACAGTTCCGCTGCTTGGGCTTCTGAATTTGTCTTTTGTATCACAGCTTTTTAGAAGTTTGATTATCTGTGATGACCATATTTTAAGTGAAAATTTTTGTAAACTAAAGAACCTATAGTATTTGACCACCCCAGTGCTCACTGGTCCTCTGAGAGGGGAAGCGGGGACTTTACCAACTTGGAGAGGAAAAGCCTAGACTATCAGAGACCAGCTTACCATTTTACCAAAGGTCACACCATCTGTGACAGTGCTAGGACCAGAAAACCAAGCTGGTTTCCCCACCCACCTATAATTCCGACACATTCCCTGTTTGGGTTTATAAGCTTCTTTCAGTCTTCAACACGATTTGATGGACATTTAATGATGAGAAAAACATATGCCATCTTGATCAACAAAAAGGCACCATGGCTGTGCTCAGACAATCAAGTCATTTCAGTGTTTGTGAATCTCTTTTCTCCTCTGCTCCCTGCAGAAGAGGGAGGTATTTAATACCAATTAAAGATGCATTTAATACCTTCCACTGATGCTGAGCCATCTGTTACCGGTTCTGTTCAACTTACATTTCTAGAACAAATCTTCTTTAATACCTGAATTGTACACCATTTCAAAGTCCATAGTCACTCGCTATCATCTTAAAAATATCAAAAGTTGCTGGATCATAGGGTAGCTCTATTTTCATTTTTTTGAGGAACCTCCACACCGTTTTCCAGAGTGGCTGCACCAGTTTGCATTCCCACCAACAATGTAGGAGGGTGCCTACTTCTCCACATCCTCGCCAGCATCTATAGTTTCCTGATTTGTTTATTTTAGCCACTCTGACAGGTGTGAGGTGGTATCGCAGTGTGGTTTTGATTTGTATTTCCCTGATAATGAGTGACATTGAACATCGTTTCAAGTGTCTATTTGCCATCTGAATGTCCTCTTTGGAGAAGTGTCTATTCATATCTTCCGCCCATTTCTTCACTGGGTTGTTTGTTTTTCGTCAACTAAAAACGAGTGGATAAAGAAGATGTGGTACATATATACAATGGACTACTACGTGGCAATGAGAAAAAATGAAATCTGGCCATACGTAGCAACATGGATGGAACTGGAGGGTATTATGTTAAGTGAAATAAGTCAGTCAGAAAAAGACAGATACCATATGTTTCCACGAATAGGTGGACTTGGTGAGACTAAGCAAAAACCAGGGGGAGGGGAAGAGGGGAAAGAAAAAAAAGACACAGAGAGGGAGGGAGATAAAACATAAGAGACTCTCAAAGACTAAGAACAAACTGAGGGTGAGGGAGATGGGGGGGGGAGAGGGGGTGATGGGCATCAAAAAAGGGCACATGTTGGGATGAACACTGGGTGTTTTATGTAAACCAATTTGAAAATAAACTATTAAAAAATTTTAAATAATTTTTTAAATTAAAAAAAATATCAAAAGTTTACCTATATTACAATATAGAAAATTATTTGATTTCTCAAGTGTAGATTGTTATCTAGGCAAATAGCCTCCCGGTTTTAAGAAGGAACTGAGGGGATAGGTTCGGAGAAGATTGAGAAGATGAGAAGAAGCAAAGTTGGTCTTGGAATCAGCTGAGAGACTAATAAAATGAAAAACACACCCCCTCCTCCCCATATCCTTAATATCAATCTCCTTTATATCTATATATTTTAATAGTGAGTCACTGATTCTTAACCTTTTTCATTGCTCATTTTACTCCAACTTCAATATCCTTTTACAGTGTCTCATCCCCTGTGCTGCTGCCTCATCCCTATTAAACATTTGCTCATACCATCATTTAATATAAATTTAAAATGCCTTAGTAGGAAGGGAATACTTAGACAAACCCCTGAAGGTTGAAGCTGATTTCGAATCCCACTTCTAATGTAAAACCTTCCCTAGCTCACAAGGAGGCATATTGACATACACCTTAAGGGGGCTGGAATGTGCAAAGAACACGTATGACAGGGAAGAAAAAAATGTTTTTTTCCAGTTGTACCAAAGGGGTTGGGGGAGGGGGAGGGAGAACCAAGAAGATGGTGGAAGGCTGAGCACTCCCTATTTAGACGCCTCCTTGCAACCTAAATTCTCAGGAGAGTCACTAAAATCAGTGCAATGTTTGAAATCAGAGGATTTTAAAACATAATAACTGGAACAACGCTGGGCTTTGCACCCAAGCTAATGTGGCCAAGACTGGGGCAGCACGTGTGGACCGTATAGAAGAAGAAGAAGAGGTATAGAGAGAACTAAAAGACTAACCCAAAACCTTGGGTCTCACATAGTCTGCAGAATTGGGTTTGGACCAGGTACAACAAGATTTCCGTACATGGTGGCTGGCGGGAGACATGATCCCTTCCCCAGCGTGGCCCAGCTGCTGTTGTCAACTAACATTAGCTCCGCGCTTCTCCCCTCCCTGCCACATAACTGTCGCTGTCCCCTGTCTGAAGCATTTAGCTCCAATGCACTTGTTGACACTCCACTAATTCTCCTCCCTTGGACTTGCAAACGCTAGTGTGAGAGGGTCCTGTGAGTCACAGAGAAAGGTCAGGAAGGAATAAGGAAGAGAAAGGCAACAGTAAAATCCAGAATACTTCATGGACGTCTGCCCTACTTATGTCTAGGTACCTTTGGGGTCGGTAATATTACTTAGCATCATTTTTTAGATAATAATTTTAAGTACTTTAAGGACATGTATGTGTCTTTAGGGGAAAAATTTATGCGTGTATATATGTTACAATAATAGAGAAATATATTTGCCAAGAAAATGCCCTTTAAATTATTATTTATAACTAAAGAAGGAATGAAATACAGTAGATAATCATCCCAGAATAACCGAGCCTCAGAGTTCTTCCCACCTCCATCCCTTCAAACTTTTCCCCTCCACCCCCAACAACTGGCTCTCATTAAGTACAATGGCCCCTGGTCACTTCACACATAAGTAGGGCTACATTCTAAACCATATGACTTGGTGCCTTCACCAAGAAGTTTGAACCACAAAAAACACTAAGGAAAAGGCAATAGTCTATAAGTCTCCCAACCACCTAGGACGAAGACTGGTATGAAAGTTCTTCCTAAATCAACAAAACAAGAAAATGGAGATTAGATGGACCTATCAGAGTCCCTCTCACAAAAATTTAATTTCAACTATAGAGAGAAGGTTGAGCAGTTGGTAGGGGCAAGTAGAAATCAAAGCATACAAGAACAGAAGGCAGTGTGTGGACTCTTGCCACAAGGAAAAGATATCTAACAGGGGAAAAAAAGTCAAGTGGATGTACAAAAGAAGGAAGAGTCAAATCCAATACATCAAAACTAAATGGCAATGTGTTCAGTGAGTCTTCTTTCTAAACTTGTCTTCAGTTCTTTCCCACACACCACGAGGTGGTACTCTGGGTGGTAAATTGCTTCTGCTTCTTAAGCTACATAGTTTAAGGAGGTGGAGTGATTAGGTGCACCGTGGGCTAATAACTGAGAGCCCAAGTTTCCCTTTAGAAAATGAGGAGTTTAATTATTTCCGTTGTTACTGTTAATCTTACAAGGAAATAAACAACCTTATCTGGACATTTCTCAATGAAATTTTAAATAGGATGCCTTGTACCTACTCATTTTGTATGATTGTGCCCATATGCAACACAGAAAAAAAGATGTTTGTCCAAAATTTAATTACTGTTCCCATATTCAAATTATCATCTTCCCTAAGGGTCTCATTGAACTACTCCTGCAATATTATTGATTGTTCAAAGTCAAGTATTACCTGACAATGTTTTCTTGTATGTATGGGACTGCCTACTCCTCTTATATAGGAAGCTGAATTTACTTAACAGATATTTACTGAGCCCTCATATGTCAAAGGTGCTCTGCTCAGGGCTCTCGAGAAGTTTCCCAAACTTATCTGATATTGAGAATCATCCATAACACTTTTTTTTAAAGTCCTTGAAGCCCAATCCAAACTCACTGAATCAGAATTTCCAGACAGCAAGAGCCCCACATTTATTCTTATCTCCAGGAATTTGGAAAATACTGTCATAGAGGATAGAAGGAGAAGCAAAGCTCAGTCCCTAGATTCCGGTAATTCAAGAATGAAGAGAATGAGGTAAGTGTATAAGAAGCTGCAACAGAAGGCAGAGGAGGAAGAGATCACATGTGGTGGGGAGGAGGCAGTGGTGATGAAAGACATCACAAATGGTTTGATGGATTTCATGTGGCAGACGCTATGGGATTTCACTAGGCACAGTGCAGACAGTGACAGGCATGCATGCAGGAAGGTGTGATACTTGCCTGGCAAACGGGGAGATAGCCCAGCCTAATTGGACCATACGATCTGAGTTTTGCAGAGAGCAGGAAAATAGAAACAGTGGGCGATATATTGCAGAGGCTCTGAGTGGCAAGGGGAAGGAAACCTTTTGATGCAGGATATTAATGCGATTATACCTGTTCCTTAGAAATATTAATCTACCAAAGGTTATTAGAACAGGCTAAAGTAATTCAAGACAGTAAACAAGAAGCCCCAGAAGGATCTCATTTCAAAAGATCAAAGGGCAGGTAGTGAAGAGTGGGGAGGGAGTACTAGAAAGATTATCATTTATGTGAGGTCACTAGAGCAAGGTTTATACTTCATCTTCTCTGTCCTATTTCTTTTTTAAAAAATGCAAATGTATTCAGTATTTACTCAACAAATATTTAGTGAACATGTACTATGTGCCAGACACTTTTTAAGGCTCTGGGGTCCCAGTCTTCACCACATTGCTAATAGGTTAACGTGGCAGACAGAGGAATAAATCAACCACTGCAGGGCCCTGAGAGGAGCAGGGGCAATGGTTAGGGGGAGTGGAAGCAATTACTTTATAACATTCCTGTTGTGAATGTACCACATAGGTATTTTCTACACTCTGACTTACAGGAAGAATGTCTTAGCTCTTTTCACTGAACATATTAGTCTCAGTTCACTGAAGCTGAAAGCCAAGAGAGAAGCTTTACCAGACAGAACCTTGGAGAATACCTGTGTGGTTTGTGGCATTTGCAGACAACACTGCTGTCTTCAGACACCAATTTATAACGGCTGCAGCTTACCTGGTCTGTCCATGCTGGGCTCACGTTGACCACAATTGTGTTTACAATCCCGTGATCCAGACATATTTCTGAACCACACATGAGGGTATTTTTAATCCTGATCTTAAAAACAACAAGCCAAACAAAAATAAGGGATGGACTGATAATTGGTTGAACCCATGGAAAATGTCAAATGTACTAAAATTCTGGATGTGTGGCCTTAGCCACACACACACACACACACACACACACACACACACACACACACAGGAACCACATCTACTATTTCAACATATTCATACAGGGGTAGGGTGTAAATTACTAGTCCCTCCAATTAGAACACTAATAAAGCCCCTAGCTTTAAGTAACCCTTAGTTTAAAAAAAAATACAACTAAAGATTCCATTTGGGTCTGTATGCTCAGTTTCTGTCATTGTGCAAAGTTCACCACTGATCATCTCTCTATCTCACCCGCATATATCACCACTGACGCATGCTCCTCCACAGAGACTCAGAATTTTCATTTATTAGAGCTGACAGGCTAGCCGTACAGTGTTCTCAGTCTCTGCATACAACTGTTCAAACCTCCATCCTTCCAGATTTAATCTCTGCAAATATAAATAAGTTCTGCAAAAGTCCCCCTCAAGGTGCCTACAGCAAAATACTTAACTGTGTCTTCCATATCCTTATCCTGCCATGGTTTGTGTCAAAAAACAAGAACCTTCAGTCCCTAGAAGTCACCATTTTATAGTGACCTCCTACGTGTGGCCATAAGATGCCCCCTCTACTGCAGTGGCCAGAGTTAGAAGCAATCCAGCCAAAACCTTAGCCAGAGTGTGCTGTTTAGTTAACAAGGGGTTAGACTTACAGTTAGGAATAAGCAGCATGAAACAGAGTAACTAAAGGTAGCTAACAATTCCACAGATGGAAAAAACACTCCAAAATGTTTCTAATGGATTACCTAGATACTAGATCTTTTTTCTCTTTCTACTTTTCTAACATGGTTCAAATTTTTAAAAAGCCTTTACATCTTTATAATACACTTGTTTTTAAGAATCAGACTGTGGAGGCACCTGGGTGGCTCAGTGGGTTAAGACTCTGACTCTTGATTTTGGCAGGAGTCATGATCTCACAGATCATAAGTTCAAGCCCCACATCAGGCTCTGTGCTGACAGCCTGGAGCCTATTTGGCTCTCTCTGCCCCTCCCCTGCTCCTGCTTGCTCTCTGTCTCTCTCTCTCTCAAAATAATAAATAAACTTAAAAAAAAATTTTTTAAAAAGAGTCACACTATGTGGGTCACCTCAGTGGCTTAGTTAGTTAAGTATCAGACTCTTGATTTTTGCTTAGGTCATGATCACGTGGTTTGTGGGATCGAGCCTGTGTCTGGGCTCAGTGTTGACAGCATGAAGCCTGCGTGGGATTCTCTCTCTCTGTTGATCTTTCTGCCCCTCCCCTGCTCACTCTTTCTCTCTCTAACAAATAAATACACATTTTTTAAAAAAGAATCAGACTGTGTTAAGAGGGATATATATTGATTTTTGCTTAAATATTCTTGAAACTTATGCATAAATACATAAGAAACCAATAATACGATTTCTTATGGAGAGGAGAACTGAGAAGATGGAACACAGTTGGGGGGAGCAAGGGAGTTACAGCATACTCTTCCTGTGTCTTTTAAATTTTGAACCATGTAAATGTATTAACTTGTCAAAAAATAAATTAAAAACCAAAACAATTATATAAGTAGGAGGATATAAAAAAAAAACAAAAAAAAGTAAGAGGATAATTAGGAGAGAATGTATTAATTCACACATTCATTCAGCAGGCTTCATTAGCTATACATGCCAGGCACTGTGACAGATGCTAGGAACATAAAGATGAATGAAACAGTGGCTGTCCCCATGGCTCACAATAACCCAGACTTGAATATGATGCTGCCTAATCACCTTTTTTATTACTGTTTGAAAATTAATGAAGAAAAAGACCTTGGAAAATTTTGATGCCACTGGTAGATATAGAAATAGTCATGTTTTCCCTCAAAGCTAAATTACCTGGTTAAAGGCAACTTGGCCTTGAAAACATTAAGCTAGCTTCTCTATGACCAAAGAGTATTGTATTTAAGATCCTGGTCTTTGAAATCAGATGAGATTTGTGTCAGACTCTCAACTTTGTCTCACTACTCGCTGCGTAATCTTGGGTAAGTTTACTGAACATTTCTAAGCTTCATATTATCTGCAGAATAAAGATTCTAATGTTACCTGCTTCATCAAGTTGTTATGAAGATTACATTTTAAGTATATGCAAAGCACTTTTTATAGTTATCATTATTATTATCTGGAGAGGAATCTTGGTTTTTCAACAAAGGTTTTTGTTAAAGAAAATAAGATTCAATTTCTGCTGGCAGATTCCTCTTTAAACTGCCTATTTTTGTTCTCCTACATCTTTTGCTCCGCAAAATGAACATTTGGCTGAAAGCTTAGCCATAATGCAGAATGGTTCCCAGGGAGGGGAGGAGCACCTTCCAAAAATCCATGATAAATATCTTTGGCTTTATAACTCTACAGGCTTAAATCCTATGTTGTAGCCAAGACTGAGGGCATTAACCTTCTTGGCAGTTTCAAGTCACACACTGTGCAGAAATCAATTTCTTTGGGGAAAATATAATACACATTGGAGCAGGTTAAAATCTATGATTTTTATGCATCTTCTGCACAGGTGTCTTTTCATATGTTTTAACTTTACATCAAAGGAAGTCCTGGTGCCATAAAATAAAAGACTGATGCATTTTGTCGCATAGCCCCCCAAACAAGCACATCTGCATAGCAAACGAAAACAAGAAGCCAACTCAAAAGATAAATGGGAACATTGAGAAAATATTTGCCACAAACATAACATACAAAACTTATCTTCTTAACATATCAAGAACTCCCAGAAACTGAGAAGAAAACCCTCAATCCAGAAGAAAAAAGGAAAGAACCTGAGCAGGCAGTTCACAAAAAAGGAATACAAATTACTCTTAATATGAGAAGGTGATCAACCTAAATTGATGTATCCGTTTTCATTTACGATATTGACAAGATCACAATGATGCATAACCTCATGAGCGCTCTGAGGATTAAATCATAATACATGCAGAGCACCAGACCAGAGCGTGCACTTTGGGACCACAGGAAGCACTTCCTGTCCACAACAGGATTTCAGGCCAGCCCAGAGCCAAGAGTTCACATGACCAGAATAAAAGAAACTCAATACTAAAGGAATATATGATTCTAATTAAGGTATCTCTACACCCTCTCTGTTTTCACAGTGATGGAAGCATGTGTTCACTTACCGCTGTAAAAACAGATGCAATATGTGGTCATGATATCCTATTTAAAGTAAAAGCACCAAATTATCCTCAAGCAATATTGCTTTCTCCATTCTAGAGAAGTCATCACTGCTCATGTTTTAAATGTAGAGTAGAAGTATAAGAATAGAGATGATTCAGAATAATGACTAATCCATCATCTTTCCATCCACTTGCCTCAGGACACAGAGACTGAATGGGGAAACCTAAAACAAGACTGAGGACGACTTCATATTTTGGACCCAGAGGAACTAAAAGAATCTAGTTGCTCAAGTAGGAGACACTTCACCCGCCCATTCTCATCGGTGAGTGCACATTCATAGTCTTTGTTCTCAGCAGTGTCTGTAATTTTTAGCAACTGCAGGTGCTAATGTTCAAGTTGAACGTTGATATAGCTTACCGACTGACCATGAAAACAAAATGGGAGGCCATTTTTTCTTTGGCCTTTCACAGTACACAAAATTCTGACTCATACTTTCCACTAGTTTTAATGTGTACAATTTTTACTGTTATAATGTTCTGTGAGTTATATATCACATGCAGATTATAATAAAGGTCCAGCCAAACTAGTATATCAAAATTGCTGTAATACTACAATGAATAATGATGCATTCATATGAATAAAGTTACAAACAGTAGTTGCAAAAAAGTGAGTATCATTTGGAAGTGCACTCCAGCAGCTAAGGCATCAACATACTCTCCAGAGAATAATGTCTCTGAATGAACCCTGGCACCTTATATGCAGCTAATGATACCTAATGGAAAGTCATTTAAATGGTCCCACATCCTGTTATATATCGAAATCAATAATCAGAGACAGTATGGGAAACAAGTAAGTGGTTTTTAAATTACTGTGTAGGAAGATATTATTTAGATTTACTCTGCTTAGATTTTCTGATCAATTAACAGGTCACAACCAAGCAGAGCTTACATTATTCTAAGTGCTGCAATGAACCATTTCCCTCATTAATAAAATGCAACAGTCCTAAGTTCATTCAAGCAGCTGTTGCATTTATCATACTTATATTTACAAATGACTATAATGATCACATAATGTTGTTATTATCACTTTTTGGAAATATTCCAGGATTGTTTTCTGAGAACTCATGTGGGTCCTTCTGTTTCAAATGTAGAATATATGAAATATTTAGTGCATTTCAACTGAGGAGTGGAAGTACATTTCACCATTGATTTTAGATGTAATAAATATACAGTAACCCAGACATAGAAGCTCAGTCCTTTCAAGTTCCACTTATCCCAATATAGTGTCGTAAGACATTGTGATCCAAAGTTGGAGAAAACGGAATCACTATTGTGCTCTCTGATAGCTAGTGGTTAATATTTTCAAGCAGTTTAGATCAATTCAAACTCACAAGTGAATTGATCTGTTATCATGATTCTTTTTTTAAAAAAGTTTATTTACTTATTTTGAGAAAGAGTGCATGTGAGCGAGGGAGGGGCCGAGAGAGGGGGAGAGAGAAAGAATCCACACTGTTAGTGCAGAGCCTGACGTGGGGCTCAAACCCATGAACTTTGAGATCATGGCATGAGCCGAAATCAAGAGTCAGATGCTCAACCAACTGAACCACCCAGGTGCCCTTCTTCCATCATGATTCTTGACCCTAAGTGTCGTTTACGACTCACCTTCTCTTCCTCCCCACCCAGCAGCAACTTTTGTTTTCATCTTGTGGACTGACTGAATTAGATGATTCTAAGCATCCTGAGAATTTCAACCCCATCATAGTCAATTTCACCAGGAAACTGGCAATGTACAATAACACATTACGCATATCATCACCCCACCCCCCAGCACTGACATCTCTACAGCCTGAATCCGTGAATCAACATTTCCTTTTTAAACTAAGACAAAGAAACCTCAAAGATAATGGAGCAATCAGCATTCAAAGGCTTCTTTCGAAGTCTTAAATAATTATCTCTTATGCAGCTTTAAATTAAATTGTGATGTGCTTTTACACCTACAGTGTAAAAAAAGCAGCTTTATTGTAGTAAATATAGCAATTCAAGAAGAGAGGAAAGAGGAGTTTAAAGTGTTTGTTTGGAGGAAACAGAGGGTGGCAGTGAGAGTCCCAGAATTCCTACAAGAATTAACAAGATATAAATCCCTCCCAGAGTGGTACTATGTCTCTGTACTATGTCTACTTCCTGTTCCTCTTCCCTTCAGCCCCTCAACCGCCAGCAGAGTGTTCTCTCCTATTCTTCCATATGTTCAGACAGCTGTTCAAGACAGACTATTTTGGATTTATTGATTTCTTCATAAATGAATCACTCAGAAACAAGAATATATCAGATTACATTATTCAATTCATATAGGCTCTTGTGATAGAAAAAAATTACACACAAAAAGAAAGAGAGAGAGTCTTCTCCTTCTCTCTAGGGTTTCCTTCCCATAGTAATGAATTATTTACGATTATGCATCAGCCAAGACACATTGATAATGAAAATGCTTTCAACCACTTTGAAATAGTGTTTATGGTAGTTGTTTTTACCAGAATGGTTTTGCTAAGGTGGCTTTGGGCCTTGTATATGTAGTGCCTTAAAAAAACCTCTATGTCAAGGCTTTCTGACTTGAGACACTTCACATGTATGTAGCCTTAATCCAAAAAGACAATGTTTGAGAAATGGTCAGACTATTATTATAGCTTTCCAAAAAAACACAACTCTTCAGAGCTGATTTTTGAAGGGCAAGGTACATAAGCAGTTTGTTTATTCATAATTTGTTCACAGTAGGGGCATGATTTCAAGCTAGTAATTAAGCAGTTACTTGTTCTTCAGTCTGGACATTTTATTATTCAAATGTATTATTAGTTTTATCTTTAGAGTTAGGGAAAATTAAAGCTACAGAACAAACAGGCTGGTTCCAGCTTAGGGGTACCAGATGCACTTGGAAAGTAAGCACCAATATTTAAACCAATTTACAGAATGTTACACAATTTGTGTGAGAAAACTGATGCAAAAGAGAGTTCAGTTGGTTTTGTCACTATAATGCCTCTATGGGATACTAACATGTCTTTAAAAAGCTAGTGCCTAAGAAAAGTAGATTAGTTATTTTGTGATCATTTGAGGTACATGGAATGGGGAGAAAAGAATACACCCAGAAGAAACAAAATTTGGTTTGTTTCATTTTGTTTCTGGGTACTTCCCAGAACATGCAAAAATGAAAAATAGTAACATTATGATAATGCCTTTATATGTGACTTGAACACCAACTGTTACTTTGACCTTTAAAATGTGCAGATTCAGAATTCTTACTGATTTTATTCAACTATTATTATCGTTATTCTGTTAAAAATTCTATATTCCTAGTTAAAATAAGGAAGTTTTAACAGAAGACCCTGTTGAGTTGTAGAAATGCAAAATTTTATGGCAATGTTGGGAATACACATTCATGAATGAAAGCTGTAAATAGAAGTTGCAAAATAAGATCGTAAAATCATATGAAAACTTACACCACTGGCTCTCTATACCTATATGTTGTTCAGCGATCCTCAAGGAATAACGAATACTCATGCCCTATTCTGTCGAGACATATGTATTATGTTCCCACACACATAAAAACAAGGAGCTCTAGGCAGGTTGGCATGTTGGTTGGTTGGCTGGTTGGTTGGCTGGCCGGCTGGCTTTGGTGGGTTTCTAATAGACTGTTTTTCTCCTTTACGGAAACTTGTCAGTAAAATCTCCAAGATAGTAAATATAAATAATTACCTGGAAAAAAACCCAGTAACAATGGATATCCTCTCTGTGGCCTTGAGCAGGCCATCTAACGTCTTGGAGCCTCAGTTACTTTGTTTAACATAAGGAGTTGGACTTTAATCTTTACGCTTCCCTCCAGTTCTGTAGTTCTAAATCTAGATCTCTTGCCTCCTTAAATGTGTAGATGGCCTAATTACTTGCTCAAGACTTAAAAGAAGATCAGAATTCTGTCATAACTCTGCTTTCTCATTTTATACCCAGGGGACTACTTTGTTCCATCGTTGGTAGGATGTAGGGGTTAGTAACATGTGCCTGTGAGTGCTGTAAGGAGTCACTTGGGTCCTAGAATTTACAACTAAGCTCTACTTTTTAGATGAGCGAAGGGGCTGAGAGAAGACTCCCTTTAATTATCTGAGACTGTGATAATTTCCAGGAACCTACACTCATCAGTGCACATATTGGAAAGCAGGACTTCCTACTTTCCAGATGGCACAGAGGGTGATTGGGGATAATTCTAGAGAATAATACAAGTTACACTCAAATGGGACCCTTCCAAAGATGGGGGGGCAAAGTAATATTTTTCCTCAATTATAGCTCTATATGCCAATTCCCATATTTTACATACCACGAGTATGCAAATGCTCCTTTAGGGAGAAATGTTATTAAGCATATTGGCAAGAAAGGATGACAAAGCTGGGATGTAGATTAGCTATTTTAATAATACAGAGGGCCAATTGCTTATTCTTTGGAGAGCAACTATAGCGGCAATTAAATTGCAAAAGTGTCAATAAAACAAACGTTGATTACACCCAACCTAAGAATCTGTAATAAAACAGAAACAACTTTTTTTTCCAGCATATATTTTCAAGCCTGTGGCTTTGGAATTACATAGACCTATTTTCTATTTTCATAGGATAGACTTATTTTCAATTATTAGTGTGAAAATTTAAATTCTGGTTTCAAAAGAATTATCTTCAAAGATGGTGAGTTTCTTCTGAAACACTTGTAGTTTTGCTTTCTCTTTTAAAATTTTTCAAAGTGTATTTTATTTATTTTGAGAAAGAGAGAGAAAGAGACACTGAGACCATTAGGGGCAAAGAGAAGAAGAGAGAGAGTCCCAAGCAGGCTCCTCACTGTGAGCGCAGAGCCCGATGTGGGGCTTGAACTCATGAACTGTGAGGTCATGACCTGAGCTGAAATCAAGAATTGGACTCTTTACCAACTGAGCTGCCCAGGCACCCTATAGTTTTGCTTTCTATCTCCCGAGTCTTAACGTTTTGTAAACATGGCTGAGACTTTTATTTCACCCATTGTTCCAAGTCAGAATTTCTACACTTAGTACTTGAATCAGTCACATAGGACACATCAACTTATTTTGCATGGATCTAAGCATTTTGCAAATGTTCCATGACTCAAAAATGAGCTAAGATATAATACTACATATTTCATACTCCTCTCTTCAAAAATGTCTACCTAATACGCGTGTTTGCATGACACTCCAAATTAAGCTGTGTGGGTAATTTTGAAAATAAAAATATGTTTTGTGAGACCAGAGATAATAGATAAGGGACAATTATCACAACCCTAAGAAATCCTAAAAAGCCTGGAGTATTTTCCTCTTAACTTACTGGCTGAAGTTGAAGAGAACTGCCATCTAAATCTCCAAAGCCAATGTCCAAAATATGGAAATATGAAGCAGAAGCTTTAAATGTCCTCTGAGCACACTGAATACAGTGACTGTCCCATACTGGGACTCAAGGATGTGTGAATCTGAGCCACCTGAATGTTTGGTGGTGGTAGTGGTGGTTATTGTTGTTATTGTTTTCTTTTTAAAAAAGTGGTCTGAGACTGAAAACATTTTTTCGGTGAGCATAATGTGAACACTGTAAGTGACAATTGTTGTTTTTAATTATTAAGTTGCGCCTTAGTACAGCTGCTGGGACTCACCCACGGTGCTCTTGATGCATAAAGCCCGGACCTTCTGCTGATTCTTCCAGGAGATTGACAGCCAGGTAGATATTGTACACAAGCTCATCATTTGTCACCTTCACAGATGGCCAACGGCCACTGCCAGACACAGCACCTCCTTCATCTGGGATTAGATCATGGACTTCACTTCATACACTCTGACCACCATGTTCTCATTGTTGTCAGCAAGGGAGGGAACTTGCTAGACTGATTCAGGCCAGTGTCCAGGATTCATGGGATCTGCCTGACCAGAGATTCTGAAGCCAGAAAGGCATCATATTTCTTGGCCAGCTTCTTGACAAATTTTTTATTCTTGAGTTTCTTCAGCACCTCAAAGTCCATGTGGAGAATATCCAGAGCGTTGGCCTCATCACGGTACTGCTGTTTCCCCAAAACACATACAGAGACCTTGGGGTGGGGAGTGGACTTACACCTGATGGTGCCTGAGAGGTGTTGGTCGTTCCGGGGGTCATAGTTCTTCAAGCTGACCTGCAACTCCACCATCTCCAAAAACTTCCCACAATTATGCTGGACTTCCAGCACTGCCTAGAACAGGGCACCTCAGGAAACTGCTGCTCATGGTGCCCTGTGCCACGATAACCAGAAAAGAGAGCCGGAAGTTTGGATTAAGGCAAGGAAATGCTTTTTATTTGACCTGAGCTTTTTTTAATGTCAACACAGTCTCCGTGCTGATCTTAGAGTCTGGATATTTTAAGAATCTTTCACAGAGCAATATAAGTATGATAACACACAAATGACTTTGCAGTACTAATAACATTCGGTGTGTGTTGTAGGGAAGAACATTCGGATCTTTATAGGCATTCTCTCTTCAATTTTCAAAACCCCATGAGGTGGATAGGAAGGGTACCCTCACCTTTGTTTTACAGATCATAATACTGAGAAGCATCAAAGTTAAGAAACTAGCTCCAAGTGACAGGGCTAGCAATAAGTAGACCAGCAGGTCCACCCAAGTCTCCTGTTTCCACCCCAAAGGGCTTTTCATCACCCTTCCTTGCTTCCGAACGTCTCAAAGGACTCATTCTCATCTTCCTCAGCAAACAAAAAGCTCTAAAAAAAAAACAATGTATGTGGGAAAAGATATGAGTTGAAATATCCCAGATTCTCACTCCCTTTTACATTCAAGCCATTTGTCTAAGAAGCAACTTGGGCTCTCTTTCCAGTGACCTGATTCCAACTAACAAGAGAATTACAGTTCTGTTTCACAGCATCGTGTTTTATAATTTTTCATTTTGAAAGCTTTTCTCCATGGTCAGGTATAAGCCATGGTGGTAAATAAATGATATATTTCTCTGTGTCTTCTTAAAGGTGGACCCATTCAATGCATTTCCCAGCGGCTCATTACCCAAGAGAGACTGGAAGGCTGGCGGCTTGTATGACCTCATTTTGAGGATGCACTGCCGTCCGTCTAACCCATTAGCTATCTAAGCCATCTCGTTGGAAGACTAACTCAGGGCATGGGGTGGGGGCAGGCAGAGTGTATCAGGCAGCTGCATCCTATTAGTACATGTGCGGGTTAGGAAACCAACAGGTCAGTGCTAGGTGGGTCTGAGCAGATGGCATCTTTGGCAGAGCTTAAGGCAGGAATCTATAAAATGCTTGGTAATTGGTTCCAGCAGGATTTTCTGGGGTAGGTGTCTCAGGGTTGAAATAGCCAAGGCTCCCATTTCCCTGTGCTTGTTCCAGCAAAAGCCAGCACTGTCAGAATCAAAGCTTGCTCTGTATCAAAAGGTGCTCTGTCTTTTAGTAACTTATTTTTATCACTTGCCATTAGTTTTCAAAGAGCGGTCCCTTTTATTCTCACCCTTTACATTCCTCCTTTGCTCTTGAAACTTGTTATGCTTTATACCCGAGGACAAAAGCAGCTGGAAATGAGTCGTTGCCTCTCTTCCACATCCCTCCTTTTCAGACATAAAACACACAAAAAATGTTAAAGCTCTGTGAGCTGTCGCCACAGGAGAGTGATGGTGAGGCTCTCCTTGGTCATAATTGTAACAACACAAGGATTTGATGACACACATGCACACACACACAAACGCTCCCACAAATACATGCTCCCTGTAAGTAATACCCTCTAAAATGACTGCCAGTAGATAAAAAACAACCTTTTCAAGAAGAAGAAGAGATCTTTTTAAATGGGGGCATTTTCAATACCTCTTCTACATCTCCGAAGCAGATTTTGTCAAAAAGATTGAGAGTCAGCCTAAACGCACCCTTATACACATGCACACACTCCAAAAGTCCACCTTGTGTAGCTGTTTTTTCTCTTGCATATTGATAAAAAGCACTATTGTCCTACTTCAGGGAATTTTCTTGGCTTCATTAAATTCCCGTATGTCAGAACTGAAAGGGAACAGATCAACCATCTTACTTTTCACACAAGGAAACTACAGCCCAGAGGGGAAGTGACTTTGCCAAGGCCACGCTTTGGTGGCAGCTGGACTTTGGATCTCAATCCAGTTCTTTTTCCATCAGGCCAGCCTGCTTCTTAGGGAATAGAGTCTGAAACATTTCATTCCTTCCTTGGAAACTTATTGGCCACTACTGGATGTCTGTACTTAGACAAGGCTGTGGGGAAGATACAAAAAGAATAAGAAAAGAGCTAGTCCTTGAGGGTTACTCAATTCTTAATTTTTTTATTATATAAAGACAGATGCTAAGTAATAAATACTTTGTATTAGATGAAAATTTTAAAGTTATATTTTTCTTTCCTATGTTTTTTGTTGCTGGAGAAAATGAACATTTAATACCCCTATAGATAACACCCATAATATAGCTACTGTTGAAACAAAATGAAGGGGTTTGAAGGCCGGAAAAGGTTAATTTGACATCTTAGAGAATTTGCAGATATTAAAAAGAAACAACTTTCATTTTCTATTTGAAAGCTTATCACTAAATTCACTATTTCTCACTCAACTGTCTTCCATTTTATAACTCAATTATATCTTAAAATACATGGACATAAAATGTTAACATATTTAACTTGCCATGTTGTTTCCTGTCCCAATGTATGGAAAAGTAGAATACGATGAGAAGTGTTGGTCCTTCTGGGGGTCATAGTTCTTCAAGCTGACCTGCAACTCCACCGTCTCCAAAAACTTCCCACAATTATGCTGGACTTCCAGCACTGCCTAGTGGGAAAAAGGTACAGGTGAAAAGTTTTTCTTTTTTCTCCCTTCTTGCATTTTTTAAGTCCCTTATAAATAGACATGCTTTCACTGTTAGAGATGATGTCCAAAGCCTTGCAAAATGGAGCCATTCATTCTCCTCAGCCCTGGCAAACATAGACCGCCAATGGAGTCAGGTTTGAAAGACGTATCGTGTGACTTCCCTTTTATCTGTATACTCCACTTTTTGATCATCTGTAGTTTCAGCTTCACTTCTGAGTGGCCTCGGGTTCAGGGAGATAGGCAGAGCATTAAATTCAAAACGGGAACAGAATCTGAATAGGCCTTGGGTGACTGACATATAACCTAGGGATGCAATCTATTTCACTGCAGAAAAAAAAAATGGCACTCTATCTCCAGGCTCTCTGAAGGTTTTCCCATGAATAAAATCTGGCTGCTGAGTACCTGTGATAGCTGGTGACCCGCAGCAAAAGCTTACATATAAATGCATTTTCCCCTGTACATGCTTTGCTTTTTTTTCTCCTTCTTGCTGTCATGGTCCTTTACCATCCTCACAGCCTTTCCTTTTTGATTAGATAATAATAGTGACTATTCATTAGATATTTGCTCTGTGCTGGACACTGCTAAAACACAGCATTTCACTAAACTGCACATCACATATACAAGGGAATTATTTGTCTTTCAGTTTTGAAAAAAAGCTTAAGTAACTTAACCAATGTCCCTTAAGTAGCAGAGTGGTGGATTCAGATTCCAGTGTCCATGTGCATAATCACTATGTTTGTCCAATAGTAACATCTAAAGCTTTTTCAGATTTTTCACACCAACTTTAAATCCCAAGTTGGGGTTTAAATCCCAACTTGACTTTCTACTGTAACAGCTATGTTTTAAGGCTGCCTCATATACCTAGTGGGCTCAGAGTAATATTAAAAGAACCTAACTAAAATCTAATTAATTTTAGGAAAAATCCTAGAACACACTTGAATTTATTTTCTATTGCTGTGTAGCAAATTACAAACTTAGCAGATTACAACAACACAGGTTTATTTTCTCATCATTTCCAGGGGTCAGCAGTCTGGCACATTTTAGTTAGGTCCTCTGATCAGGGTCTCATAAGGCTCAAATCAAGGTGTCAGCTAGATATGTCCTTATCTAGAATCCCAACTAGGAAATCGTCTCTTCCAAGCTCCCTCAGGTAATTGGCAGAATTAATGTCCCTGTGGTTGTAGGACTGAGGTTCCCACTGTCTTGTTGGCTATCCACCAAGGAACACTCTCACCTCCTACAGGCTACTCTCAGATCCTTGCTATATGCACTCCCTCCATCTCAGCAATATCCCTCATGGATATTCTACCTCTCACAGCAATCGCAGCTTATTTCTTAATCTAGTCTATTATTTTCTTCCATTATTTGAAGAGCCAGTAAATATTAAAGAAGAAAATTTAACTGTAATAAAATGTTCGCTCATAGATTTCAAAGAAAAAGGTAGATTTAAACCCATGAATGGTGAGGAGAGACTTTCTCTCCTGGTTCTTCAGTCATAGCCTTGTATGTACACTGTCCAACAGTATTTGATCTTCCTGCACATGCCTCTCGGCCCTCTTCAAGAAGAAGCCTCAGATGCACCTGCATGCTCCTCCTGTGAAAGACAACAAGAAAACGTCTATGTCGGGAAATCAGTACCCGTATCATCTGTTACTTGTCCATGTTTTACATCAATCCCAGGGCACATCCACTGAGAAAGTCTTTACCTCTCCCGTTTGCTGATAGGTGCGTATTATGGAAGACCATATTTTTTAAGGTACATGATTTTAGAATAAAATAACAAACTGTTACATCTGTATCTAACTATGTTTTTATTTTAAGCTGCATTTTAAAGAATGGATTTTTCTAGGGCTACCCTATCAATATACTTCATAAGTTCAGAGACTGGGACCATGGTCTCCTGATAGAGCTAGGATCCTGGTTATGCCAAAATCTATGCTAACACACTATCTTTACTATTTTCCTCAATCTATGAATATTTCTGGTTATTATCAGTTACCTCAGCTATAAACTAAAAGGGTTAATTTAGATAACCTCCGCAGGTTAAATGCAAAGTATCTATTTGGAATGCATGATGCAGTACTGCTGGATGACCAGATGCCAGCCCTCAGCACTCAGTCTACTTTAGGCTTCTCTGTCAATGAGAATGATCTTCAGACCCAACAAGGATAGAACTAATGTTGTAAGAGAGGTTGGAAGCTTGAGATAGACAAAGAGATTTTCAGATAGTTTCTGTCTGCTCTAGATACGTTTACGTCTCAGGCCTTGATGAGTAACACTCCAGAACATGGAAAGAACTTGCAGACAAGGTCCCTGATCCACTGCCTGGGCTGGAGCTCTGATGATAGGCAAATATTGTTCAAATATTTGTCAAAACTAGAAATTTTATAGATTTATATATTTCTATTTTTTATAGATTTATATATATATTATAAATAGTTTATATAATCTATATAGTATATATATTTATAATACATATTTATAATATTTATATATTTATAATAGATATATATAAACTATATAGATTATATAAACTATTTATATAGATTTTTATATAGATCTATTATATAATAGATTTATATTTATATGAATCTATTATAGATTTATATAATCTATAGTTTATATATTTATATAGATCTATTATAGATTTATAAATCTATATAAATTACATAAATCTACATAGATTTATATAAACTATTTATATATATTATATAGATTAATATCTGTAGATATTAATCCTATAAACTGCAGATAGACCCTAGGATTAATTTCCAAAAAGATGGTTTGGGAAGGCTTAGGAAAGGGAGCTTGGATCACTAAGAACCAGTATGGATTCAGAGTAAGAACAATTAGTGACTGGCTGATCACATTTCTTTTGCAGATTGAGTTACTAGACTGATAAGGAAAGAATATATAGTCAAATCTTGCCTCTGTGTAACAAGAATCCCCGAGAAGGGTGAGATGAATCTAGATTAGGAGAAGAATAGTGAATAGAGAGACAAAGAAAAAGAAAGAGACTGAGAAAGATAGGAACAGAGAGGGGGACACTTGCCGGGGTCCTTGTTCTAGTGAATCTAGGGGTCTACGAAGGATGGACGGTCAGGCGAAATGAGATGAGAGAGCCATGAGTGAGATGTAGTCTGATGACCAAGCAGGCAGCCCTGGCAATTCTGGCATCTCTGCCCTGTTGGTCTCAGTGTCTTTATTTAAAAGATAGTGACATTACATCAATGTGTGACATTCCATAGTTTGATCTCTTTAACAATAATGGTTTTTACCAGCAAGGTGGCAACTTCTTCAATCCTGTATGTTGGTTTCAGGTTAATTAAATATAAATTTAGGGTGGGGGGAGAGAACAGGGTGTTTCCTTAAGGCCTTAATGTTAATTATCTGTAAACAGGAGAAATCAGGGCGTTGCTTTGAGGGCTATGCTTCCAACTACAATGGGAGAGGTGCAACCCATCCCCAAGATGCAACTTTAATGTTACTTTTCAACCTGTGAGCCCAAAACAGCTCCCAACAGACACTGGTAGAAGTGGAATAAGTAGAAGACAAGAAGAGAGAAGACTCAGCCCTAGAGAAAAGGAGTAGAAGAACAGCTCCCTCTGCAGAAGAGACCACGTGACTTTTCCCAGTCCCAAACCAACATGGCAGCAAGAAGAAAGCCCCACTCTCTCAGCTGGTGGGAGATCTAGTAGTTTTCCCAAATGGAGGTGTCAGTCCTGACACCTGGGGGGCTTGGAGCACTCAGGGCTCAGGATGCCAACCACACTGCAAGGAGAAGAGAGACTCTTTTAGAGAATTCAGAAGCCGACACAGCCCACGGAGCTACGCAGCTGTGGGCCAGGCTGCAGGCAGCAATCAACACTGTGGCACCTGGGTCTCCAGTAGAACACCTTTGGGCTTAATGGAAGAACAGAGTGCTTTTTTATCTGAAGACATATATTCCCCTTTGACCTCCAGAAAGTATAAAGCTCCTCTGCAGAATGAGCAAGGACAAGGTTTCTGAAGCCCTGCCTAGAATTAAATCCCCACTCTTCTATTTGCTAGCAGACCTTCTACAAGTTACTTATCTCCCCCCTAAGCTTTACACTATCTCCATCCATAAGACAGTGATACTAAAATACCTCCCTAATAAGGATGTCCAGAGGATTAAATGACAATTATCCATTTAAAGCGCTTAATATTAGATATTATTAATACATTAACACATTAGTTCAAGCTGATGTTGTCTAAGGAATCTTTAACAAAGCCTCTCATGACATATTTGTGGAGAAGACAGAGAAATGAGGAATAGACATAAATACGATTTTGTGACTTGTAACTGGTTAAGTGACAAAGCAAAAGAATGCAAATTAGTTTAAGGATATTCAGTCTGGAGAATTACTGTGAATTACAAAAGACCTCCTGAGAGTCTTCAAAGTCTTACCAAATTACAGGTCCTTGCTTTGATGCTCAGAGACAAATAAATGACAAGCAATTCCATAGAACTTCCTTTTAATATTCTCCAAAACGTTACTTAGAGTAGCTTGCTAAATTAGTTATTGAAGTTGACTAAAATTTGATATTCACAAGCTAACTAAAATGAACTCATTACTAAATTTACTGAAGGAGCTCATTCATCATTCTCCAGGAAGACAGAGCTATCCTGAAGCATGCGTATCATCTGAGCACATGTGCAAATTTCTGAAATGTAGCATCTTTATTACCACGTCATCAGGCTTATCCTGACTTGGTCATAGTTTTCAAGTGCTGCTATATGTTGAATCAATTGATATATCACATTACATGTTAACAAATACTCATCCATCCTCAGTGACTTCATGAATGATCTCTGTATGTCCTGGCCCTCCTGGATGTCTCCAGAGGGCACAGACCCCCTGGTGCAGGAGATCCCTCAGGTACAAGCTGCACACTTTCCAACACCTCATGCACTTTGGACTCAAAAAACAGGGCAGGCATTTTCTTTGCTCCAATATCCCTCCAAGAACGTGATTCATCTATCTTGAATGAAATTCCAAGCAGGTTCCATTAGGGCACCTGCCTTCTGGCTCTATCACCCTGAACCCTCTGCATCTTCCCACCCTTCACCTGTTATCTCCCTTCACTTCCTCTTGATTCCTTGAAGACTCTGGCATCTGATTCACAGTCTTCCTCTTTGTGCAAGTCCTGCCATCACCCAGGGAGATTGCAATGTTCATATAGATAACCTAGCCAACACCCTAGCCTCTCACTTCCTTCATCTCCTCAACTCCATCTCTGAAATTTAAATTCTGTATGGTCCTGACTACAACCATACAGATGTCTCTCTCTCTTGCTCTTGTATTCCCAGGACCTCATAAAGGCCTCCATTTTCTACCATTATAGCAACATCTCCTTACCTCTGCCATCTTCTGTATGTTAACTGAGGCTCTGTGTCCCCGCTTCACCTACCTTCTCATTGTATTAGTTTCCTGTGGCTGCTATAACAAAACCCACAAACTTGGAGTCTTAGAAGAAGACAAATTTGTTATCTCGCAGTTTCAGAGACAGAAATCTGAAACCAAGGTGCCACACTCCCTCCAGAGGCTCTGGAAGAGCATCCGCTCAGTGTTCCTCTCCTTGTTTCTGGTGCTCCAGGCCTTCGTTGACTTGTAGCCACATAACTCCAATCTCTACCTTCATCTTCATACTGCCTTCTCTTCTGTGTTCATATCAGAGTTTCCTCTGCCCCTCCCTTATAAGGATACATGTGATTGACACCAGGGCCCACCCGGATAATCTAAGATAAGCATCTCATTCCGAGACACTTACCCACATTTTTGCCATATAACATAATACTTACAGATTTCAAGGATTAGGAAGAGAATACATTTTTAGGACGCTATTTTTTTCAGCCTACTATGCTCATCAATATTCTCAACATCTTTGCCTCCCTGGTCCTTCTCTGCTATCCAGAAAAGCATCAACCTTCTTGCCATCCCTGACTGGGCCATTGATTTCTGCTGAACAATATCACACACTCTCATGGATAGATTTCACTACAAATTTACAGTCTTCAATCCAGGAAATCAGATTTGTCACTTCCCTTCTGGATTAGGCCATACTGTACAGTCAAGTCCAGAGTTGTAAATGCGCAAGAATGAAAACATGGATTGAGTTTGAAGTTATTTTTACTTCGATTTATTCAAATCACTGCACAAGCAGTGCAGAAGATACAGACAATATCCATTGGATATGGGCAAACATCATTCCTACTTCCTTCCTTTTACCTCATGGAAGCATACCAGTGTTACCAGTAAGCATACTGCTGGTCAGCAGCTAATGTAGAAGGAGAAGACCACAGAGTTAGAGGACCAAAGAACTATGGACTCACTGCTTTTCATATGCCCAATGAGGTCAGCACCTACAACAACTTGTACTACCATATAAAACTGTCTGAGGAAGCTCCACAGGAAGCCATGTCACCCAGGCCCAACCTCTGTGCTCTGGGTCTTATCTCTGCTGCACTAACACAGAGGTCTGGGAGTTTTCCATTTCTGTTCCCCTAGAGGCTTTCTCATTATGCTCAAAATAAAATCCAAACCTCTTGGCAGGAGTATGTTTTATTCCTTTCAAGCCTCTTCTTTCATCTCTCAGCACACCCCACCATTAACATTTAAATACTTGGAGTCCTGTACAGATATTTATTTTTCTCTCTCTCCTCTGAGTCTTGGCACTGGGTAATCTCCCTGCCTGGAATGCCATTCTCCCCTCCCCACTTCCCCCTGCTTACTCCCATCATTCAACAGGAGCTAAGCCCAGCTCCAGGTCTTCCCAGAAGCCCCACCCAGCCCCCTGGTCCCCTCTAGTCCCACACGTTGCTATCGCCACTACCACCCCAGGCTGGTTAGGTACCCCTCTTTGTCTGACTAAAGCCCCACTCTTTTCCCTGCCATAGCCTTTTTCACACCATTATCTAATTAACCACATTTATAGCAATCTGTCCTATTATACTTCACAGTCCTTGCAGGCAGATGTATATATTCCTGGCACCTAGCACAGTGCCTGACACATAATGAGTGCTCAATAAATATTGGATGAATAAACTGGCATAATTTCATCAATATGAATCATCTGTAGGGTTTAGAAGCCAAAGTTATTCACTATTCACACAAAATGAAATACCAGGAGTGAGGAAGATATTAGTTCAACTTTACTCCGCAGTGGTCAGGCTGACCATATTTCATGTTTGGGCACCATCCTTCAAGAAGGACATGCCAGAGTGTGTCTGGCAAAGCCCAAACAGAAAAGTGAAGGGTTGGAAGCCATGAAAGCAGGGGAACAGCTGGAGAAAATAATGGTGTTTACTGTGGAGAAGGGAAGATTCAGGTGCTGCCTACATGAAGGCAGTCTTCACTACTTGAGATGATGCTATGTGACTACAATGGAACCGAACTGTTCCAGAACTTCCTTCCAGTCATGACTGGAATGGCTGCTTTCCTCAGATTGGAATGCGCTGCCTTGCTGGAGGGGGATTCATGAACCCAAACATGCACGAATTGGGGTTGTAAAAGAGTTGAGAACATCACGGGAGGGGTCATACTAAATGTTTTCTGCAGACTCTCCACCATGGCATTCCAAGTTTCAAATTAATTAGCATGCCAGGCACTTTGCTACTTAGCAGTTCTGGAACATCTCGGCTCTATTGGGCTGCATGGTAGTACACGGCGTTGACAACTGCACTCCCAACCAGGCCAATCTCTATTCGTTGAGTGGAGACAATTCCAGCCAAATCTTTCAGCATGATTGGATTTCTTCTCCCTTCCAACTGTCTGTCGGTGATTACAAAATTGTACATTTTGCTTTGTAAGACTGTAACAAACTGCCTTAAGAGGGATGCAAACAAACAAACAAACCAACAAAAAGCAACTACTTTTCCTCAGAAGCCCTGGGATAAGATTCTGACCACTTCCTCAACTGATAGCATGCTTTCGTGTTCATATATAACATCATCATTATTCTTCAGCTGACATGTTTGATTTATGGCTCTTAATATCTTTGAAGTAATGCACTTGGTAATTGTAGTCACTCTATTGATTTTCATAAAACTACTTTATTCACTATGAAGCCACGTCTAAATCCAGTGAATCATGCACTCTCTCTATCTCCAGCTGTTTGGGTGGTGGTATGAATATTCAAACAGGGCTTTTTGCCAGCTTTGGATACCACTTATTCCCAGACTATATCTTTAAATTCCCTAATGAGTCTATCCATTAATAACTAGGTGTTGTTAACAAATCCATACAAACTTGTTTTTAACTAAGTCTAGTATTTTATGTACATCAAAGGTTTCCCAATAAAAATGATCATATGGAGCAAGGAAAGAATAAGCTTACTTTCCAAAGCACACATGTAATTATTAACTATGTTATGAAGGGAAGGTCAAAACTGCTAAGAGAAGAAAATGATGAAACAGACACTGACATTTAGCCTCTCTCTGATAGAGGCCATAATCCTTGCTTCAGGTAAGTTTTCTTGATGGATTTCTAAGGCACTAAGCTGTTGGTTTTTGGTTTCCTTTTATCCATGTGTGTGTTTTCCTGTGAGGCCCATAAACTGCTTTTAAAAGTGGTCATTTTACTCGTGCTTAATGGGCCTGGTGTACTTTCTGCTCTCTGTCCTGTAATTTGCTTTGCTTACCACCGTCAGTATTCAAACACAGTTTTAAGGACTGGGCAGCAAAGGTCATTGATCAGTACTGCTAAGCGGAGATGACTGGATCCCTATGCTTATGTTACAGAAATCCGGTCCAGGTTAGGCATTTTCCAGGTGCTGCAGCTTCACTCAAAGCCTGCTGATTTGTTTCCCTCCGCAGTGCCATGAATGGAGCCATGCCTTAGGAGTCAGAAGGATGAGGTTTGCTTCCAGCTCTACCACTGACCAGCTGGGCGATCATGATGAAGCCAACACTTCCCTAAACCTCTGCCTCCTCTCTGTAAAACAGAGGTAATAATTCTTGTGTCTACCTCACCAAATCATTATGAGAATTAGGTAATACACATAAACAAAAGCACTTGATAAGTATCATCACTGTTCAAACAAATGGTCATGGTATCATCCAAGATGACTATGGGGAAATAGTTCATAGTATTCATAGTAGCCAATGAAAATGTTGTACATACACAAGGGAGAAAAAATTTCACATGTAAACACATATAAGTCTATGTTAAGTTTACAGGAATTTTATGTAATTTAAAGCACAAATCGGGTTATAAAATAGAGCAGTCTAATATGAGACCTTCATAAGCAGAGAACTAGATAAGCTTCTCCCAGATTGTGCTAATGACAAGTATGGGAATATGTACATTACTACACATAAGCAAAAACATAGAAGGGGCAGGATCAAAACAGGAGTATTCTCCGGATGAATTTAAGAGTCTCATTATACCGTGTGACATTGGATTGTTTTCGTGTCTGCTTCTCACACTTGTTTGTGAACTCCATGAAGGCAATGATTACATCTGTTTTACTTACACCATATACAAAATTTAATTCAAAATGGATTAAAAATTTAAACATGAGACTGGAAACCATAAAACTATGAGAAATAAACATAGACCATAAGAACTCTGATCAGTCTTAGCGACATATTTATGGATCTGTCTCCTCAGGCAAGGGCAACAAAAGCAAAAATAAATAAAGGGGACTACATCAAACTAAAAGGTTTTGCCTAGTGAAGAAACTACATTTTAAAAGTACATTTAAAAAATTTAAAAAAATGTTTTTTAATGTTTATTTATTTTTGAGAGACATAGAGGCATAGTGTGAACAGGGGAAGGACAGAGAGAGAGGGAGACACAGAATCTGAAGCAGGCTCCAGGCTCTGAGCCATCAGCACAAAGCCCGACGCGGGGCTTGAACTCACAGGCCGTGAGATCGTGACCTGAGCCAAAGTCTGCCGCCCAACCAACTGAGCCACCCAGGCGCCCCTTAAAAATTTTTTTTTACAGTTTATTTTCGAGACAGAAAGAGAGAAAGAGTGAGTGAATGGGGTAGAGACAGAGAGAGAGGGAAGAGAGAATCCCAAACAGGCTCTTCATTGTCAGCACACAGCCCAACGTAGGGCTTGAATTCATGAACCGTGAGATCATGACCTGAGCCTAAACCAAGAGTCGGATGCTTAACCAACTGAGCCACCCAGGTGCTCCTAAAAGTACATTTTTAACGACCACTCTCACAAACCCTGAACTTTGAGAAGCACATTGGAGAGTATGTTTTAGAGTCTATTGTAGTCAATTTCCAAACAACTGAACAGCCACCTTCGTAGAGGGAGCACAGAAGAAAGGGAAAGACTTGGGTTGAGAACAGCTTCCACTTCTTACCAGTAGTATGACCTCGGATGAGTCACATAAGTCTCATTTGTAAAATGGGAATGACAAGGCCCTCACCACAAAGTTGTTGGAAAGGGCAAAGAGAAAACTGTATACGAAAGTGCTACATAAATGACAAGAGTTAGAGTAAATGCAGGTGCAGCTGTTTTTGATTGTTGATGGTTTGGCTCTCTGAGTCTTCAGACACTGGCTGGCAGAGAAAGGCCAGCCAACTGAGACCCTGCAAATCTGCAAGATCAGATCTGCTTATAGCTGTGTGACAGCACCTGCAAGTTCCTCTCACCCATGCATCCTCCTCTTGAGTCTCAGTATTAAGAACTGGACCCTCCTCATTAATATTTCATTTAAAAGATAAGATTAAGCTTCATCATAACATTAACAATATATATTTACTAGGTACTACCTACAAGACACTTTATGTACATTATTGACTTTACTCCTCAAAAACAAAAACTTATGATGTAGTATTATTGGCATCTTTATCCCCTTTTTAGAGAAGAAAAAAGCAGGGGCACCTGGATGGCTCAGTCAGCTGAGTGTCTGATGTCAGCTCAGGTCATGACCTCATGGTTCATGGGTTTGAGCCCCATGTCAGGCTTGCTGCTGTCGGCCAGTCAGCACTAAGCTCACTTCGGATCCTCTGTCTCCCTCTCTCTATCCCTCCCACCTTGGACTCTCCCAAAAGTAAATAAATATTAAAAAAAATTTTTTTTTAATTTTAATGGAAGAAAAAAGCAAGGCACAGAGAAATGAAGAACTCGTTCAAAGCATACTTTCAGTAGGCGGCAATGCCAGGGCTTGAACCCAGGCAGTCTGACCCCAGAGCCTGAGTTCATCACTACATTATGTCATTCATCAGCCTGAGAAAAGTATCATGTGTACCTTCCTTCCCTATTTCGCCCAAGACACATAGACAACCAAGGCACAGAAAAAAAACATGGACTAGTCCCTTTTCAGCCTGGCCAATTTTCTTCACCCAGCACTGGGCTGACAGCTGCAACTGTACAACGCTTCCTTTTTTTTTTTTTTTTTCCTTAATTTAGACTGTGGTTGTGTACAAGAGTCATAGAAATCTGGTCTTGATTGTGTTAGTCCTAGTTTAGGGAGTCATCGATATACATTCACGAAAGAAAATTACTAGAGATTCCATATGAGTTTTGCAGGCAGATGTGACACCTTGTGTGCAGGAAGTCACTGGAGTGTGAGCCTCTCGACGAAGTGAGCGAGGAGCTGAAAACTGGGCATTTCTCAAGGAGAAAGCTGCAAGCTCTTCTGCTAGATATAAAGACACAGAGCTTTCGGATCCCATAAGACTATGTCAGTATGTAATTAGGTTTCTCGAGAGTGACTAAAGGTACTGACACATTTTCTCTTCTTTTAAATGGCAAAGTTTTATCCATCATCACTGACGAATACCCAAAGGGATTCTTCATAGGCCCACCCAGCAGTCAGTGATGCCAATCCGGGTGTCAGGAGGCTGGGAGTGCAGTTTTCCCTGAACCATAGAGACAAGCCTGGAAGGTAGAGCCGAGCAGAAGATAGGCCCAGGACTAGACCATTCCAATAACAAAGTAAGAAGCCCATTGCACAGTTTTTAAATGGCTGAGTCAAGGTAGTATTTTTACTTTCTTTTCTTAAAGCAATAAGGCGTCTGAGAGATAGAAATGCAAATTTTATCTTCAGTGAAACTAAAAGGTGTATACCACCCCAAACTACAGTACTAAAGGGAGAGCAGTCAGATGCAGTGCAGGTCAAGACGGGCACTAACACCCATGGCTACAGAGATCAAAGCAAAGGAGGAAAGCACAATTCCATAAGCTCAGTGGCAAGTGGCACCATCTGAGAGGCAAAGTCAACCATCCCTTACATGGAATAACAGGGAAGGGTATGTATGGGAGGGTGGCAGGGGCTTACACAGACCTAAGTTGGCACAAAGGAAAATTCGGGAGAGTAGGAATGAGGAAAGAATTATAAAGATAGACTACAAATGTAGGAAGTAATGGGTTAGGGAAACAAGATGAAGAAGAAATACTGTGTGAGGAGGAGACTTGCAGCTGCCAATATCAATGAAGAAGAGAAATCAAGACCAAAGCAATTCATACATATAATTCTATAACATGAGAATTCTTGAAACATGGAATTATGAAAGTGTTGCATGAAACAGATGGAATTGTGAGCAAGTATACTGGCATGAATTCATACATTTATTGAGAAGCCATTGTCACTATAAAGTGGAAGCTGGAGCAGAGATACAAGAACTGCGATAAAACACGGTGAAACATGGCACAAAAAACAGATGCATAGACCAGTGGAATAGAATAGAGAACCCAGAAATGGACCCACAAGCATATGGCCAACTCATCTTTGACAAAGCAGGAAAGAATATCCAATGGAAAAAAGACCTTTTTAGCAAGTGGTGCTGGGAGAATTGGACAGCAACATGCAGAAGAATGAAACTAGACCGCTTTCTTTCACCACTAACAGAAATAAACTCAAAATGGATGAAGGACCTGAATGTGAGACATGAAACCACCAAAATCCTAGAGGAGAAAGCAGGAAAAAATCTTTATGACCTGAGTTGCAGCATTTTCCTACGTAACACATCTCCAAAGGTGAGGGTATTAAAAGCAAAAATGAACTATTGGGACCTCATCAAGATAAAGAGCTTCTGCACGGCAAAGGAAACAACCAACAAAACTAATAGACAACCAATGGAATGGGAAAGGATAATTGCAAATGACATATCGGGTAAAGGACTAGTATCTAAAATCTATAAAGAACTTACCAAACTCCACATCCGAAAAACAAATAATCCAGTGAAGAAATTGGAGGAAGATATGAATAGACTACTTCTCCAAAGAAGACATCCAAATGGCCAACAGACACATGAAACGATGTTCAAGGTCACTCATCATCAGGGAAATACAAATCGAAACCACACTGAGATACCACCTCACGCCAATTAGAGTGGCTAAAATGAATAAATCAGGAAACTATGGATGCTGGCGGGGATGTGGAGAAGCAGGCACCCGCCTATACTGTTGGTGGGAATTCAAACTAGTGCAGCCGCTCTGGAAAATGGTGTGGAGGTTTCTCAAAAAAATGAAAATAGAGCTACCCTATGACCCAGCAATAGCACTACTAGGAATCTACTCAAGAGACACAGGAGTGCTGATACGTAGGGGCACATGTACCCCAATGTTCATAGCAGCACTTTCGACAAGAGCCAAATCATAGAAAGAGACTAAGTGTCCATCAACTGATGAATGGATAAAGAAGATGTGGTATATATATACAATAGAATACTATGCAGCAATGAGGAAGAATGAAATCTGGCCATGCGTGGCAACATGGATGGAACTGGTGGGTATTACGCTAAGTGAACTAAGACAGTCAGAGAAAGACAGATACCATATGTTTCCATGCATAGGTGGATTTTGAGAGACTTAGCAGAAAACCATGGGGGAGGGGAAAAGGGGAAAGAAAAAAAGACACAGAGAGGGAGGGAGACAAAACATAAGAGACTCTCAAAGACTAAGAATAAACTGAAGGGTGAAGGGGGTGTGGGAAGGGGGAGAGTGTGTGATGGGCACAGAGGAGGGCACTTGTTGGGGTGAGCACTGGGTATTGTATGGAAACCAAGTTGACAATAAATTATGAAAAAAAAATTTTTGAAAAACATGGTGAGACAACAAAAGAAGTGGCAGCATTCTAGAAAGATGAGCAAAATAAAATCATTACAAAAAGAGGCCACACTGAGAGCAGCCCAACAGATAAGAGACCCTGCTAAATCTCCCAAAAAGGTAATAGAGAATAGGGTTCAGAAATATAAGCAAATAAATGGAAATGATGAATAAAAAATAATTACAAACAAAATGATAAATATAGAAGACAGAAAAAGGAGATCTAACATAGTTCTCTCCTGCCCACCCCCAAGTAAAAAACAACAACAACAACAGTTTTTTCAACTGAAATAACAAGACAGGAAAAATCTTTAAGGATATAATTCAAGAACACTTTTTCAAAATAAAAGCTGGATTTGAAACTGCATGTACAAATGCATGCCATGTTCCACCAAAAAAAAAAAAAACAAAAAACAAACAAACAAACAAAAAACCCACAAAAAGTGACACAAAACTGTCAACCCTGTGACATATCTTGGTAATGTTACTGGACTTCAAAGATAATGAAAAAATTATTTGGATATCAAGGCAAAACCTTTAATTCATCTATTAAATGAAAGAAATAGTTTGGTCTGAGATCCTAGAAAATGGTAGAGTCTTCCAAAAGGCCCCCAAAATACTAAAGAAATAACATATGACCCAAGGATTTATACTCAACAAACTATTTTCCAGGAAAAAAAAAACTCAGGAAATACAGCTGCCTTGAGTACCTGCTGAACAAATTAGTAGAGGACACATTTTAGCCCAACCAAAGATGAAAAACCCACAAAGACAGACTGTCAGTAAACTCTAACTCTAACTATAGGAATAAAACTAAAACACATGTAGGGATTGTGGCTGAAGACCAGAATCTAAACACTATTAAACATGGACAATATTACTGTGATACAGCTAACAACTTAGGGAAAAGAGAAATGAATAGTGAGAGATAATGCAGTACAGACAATTCCTCATCTTTTACAGACATGAATAAAAATATCCATTAAAGGTAGTAAGTCAATAAGAGTAGGTGTGAATGTAAACACAAACCTATATCATCAACAAAAAGGGTGAAAGAGGCAAAAGAGGAAAGAATGAGAAGTTTTTAGAAATACAGTAATTTTTTGGAAATATCGTAAATTTATCATTTCTCACAATGATAAAAACTAAAGATTAAATATAATTTCCTTGGTAAACTAGGAATAGAAGAGAACTTCTAGAATCCCATAAAGAGAATATACACCTAGGGGTGCCTGGGTGGCTCAGTCAGTTGAGCGTCTGACTTCAGCTCTGGTCATGATCTCGCAATTCCTGGGTTCAAGCCCCGTGTCAGGCTCTGTGCTGACAGCTGAGAGTCTGGAGCCTATTTCAGATTCTGTGTCTCCCCCTCTCTGCTCCTCTCTTGCTCACACTCTGTCTCTCTTTTTCTCAAAAATAAGTAAACACTAAAAAAAATTAATGAGTAAATACCTCCCAAAAAATAGCACATAAATTTTATCCTGGAATGTTGAAAACATGCTCTTTAGGATCAATGATAAGATGACAAAATACACTATCACCACTTTTATTCAACATTTAGGACTAGAAAGGAAAAAATAAATCTGTCATTATTTGCAAATGATAATTCTCTGCAGAGAAAGCATACGATAATGTAGCAATCTTGCTAGGTACTAAACCCATATTAAGAAGTCAGTTGCTTTTTTATTCGCCAGCCACATTTAGTTAGAAATGTTTTTTAAAGATACCATTTTCAATAACAACAAAATATACAGCATCTAAGAAAAGTTCATCATGAAATAAAGGTATAAAATTTTATTTTAAAACCTTCAAGAAAAAATATATATATATAATTTGTATAAGAACACTCAAAATTTTATTTTATTTATTTTTTTTTTTTAGGGGAGCTGGGTCATTTTATTTTTTTTTCCCAGTATTTTTTTTTATTATAATAGTTTATTTTTAAATTGGTTTACATATAACACCCAGTGTTCATCCCAACATGTGCCCTTTTTAATGCCCATCACCCCCTCTCCCCCCTCCCTCATCCCCCTCACCCTCAGTTTTTTCTTAGTCTTTGAGAGTCTCTTATGTTTTATCTCCCTCCCTCTCTGTGTCTTTTTTTCCTTTCCCCTCTTCCCCTCCCCCTGGTTTTTGCTTAGTTTCACAAAGTCCACCTATTCGTGGAAACATATGGTATCTGTCTTTTTCTGACTGACTTATTTCACTTAACATAATACCCTCCAGTTCCATCCATGTTGCTACACATGGCCAGATTTCATTTTTTCTCATTGCCACGTAGTAGTCCATTGTATATAAGTACCATAACTTCTTTATCCATTTGTCTGTTGATGGGCACTTGGTCTCTTTCCATGATTTGGCTATTGTCGAAAGTGCTGCTATGAACATTGGGGTACACGTGCTCCTATGCATCAGCATTCCTGTGTCTCTTGGGTAGATTCCTAGCAGGGCTATTGCTGGGTCATAGGGTAGCTCTATTTTCATTTTTTTGAGGAACCTCCACACCGTTTTCCAGAGTGGCTGCACCAGTTTGCATTCCCACCAACAGTGTAGGAGGGTGCCTACTTCTCCACATCCTCGCCAGCATCTATAGTTTCCTGATTTGTTCATTTTAGCCACTCTGACTGGTGTGAGGTGGTATCTCAGTGTAGTTTTGATTTGTATTTCCCTGATGATGAGTGACATTGAGCATCGTTTCATGTGTCTGTTGGCCATCTGAATGTCCCCTTTGGAGAAGTGTCTATTCATATCTTCTGCCCATTTCTTCACTGGGTTGTTTGTTTTTCGGGTTTGGAGTTTGGTAAGTTCTTTATAAATTTTAGATATTAGTCCTTTATCCGATATGTCATTTGCGATGATCTTTTCCCATTCCGTTGGTTGCCTATTCGTTTTGTTGGTTGTTTCTTTTGCCGTGCAGAAGCTTTTTATCTTGATGAGGTCCCAATAGTTCATCTTTGCTTTTAATTCTCTTGCCTTTGGAGACGTGTCGAGTAAGAAATTTGTGCATCTTAGGTCAAAGAGGCTTTTTCCTGTTTTCTCCTCTAGGATTTTGACGGTTTCCTGTCTCACATTCAGATCTTTTATCCATTTAGAATTTATATTTCTGAGTGGTGTAAGAAAGTGGTCTAGTTTCATTCTTTTGCATGTTGCTGTCCAATTCTCCCAGCACCATTTGTTAAAAAGGCTGTCTTTTTTCCATTGGATACATTTTCCCGCTTTGTCAAAGATTAGTTGGCCATATACTTGCGGGTCCATTTCTGAGTTTTCTATTCTATTCCATTGGTCTATGTGTCTGTTTTTGTGCCAATACCATACAGTCTTGATGACCACCGCTTTGTAGTAGAGGTTAAAGTCTGGGATTGTGATGCCTCCCGCCTTGGTTTTATTCTTCAGTATTACTTTGGCTATTCGATGTCTTTTGTGGTTCCATACAAATTTTAGGATTGTTTGCTCTAGCTTTGAGAAGAATGCTGGTGCAATTTTGATTGGGATTGCATTGAATGTGTAGATTGCTTTGGGTAGTATTGCCATTTTGACAATATTTATTCTTCCAATCCATGAGCATGGGATGTTTTTCCATTTCCTTGTGTCTTCCTCAATTTCCTTCATAAGTTTTTTATAGTTTTCAGTGTAGAGGTCTTTCACATCTTTGGTTAGGTTTATTCCTAAGTATTTTATGGTTTTTGGTGCAATTGTGAAAGGGATTAGCTTCTTTATTTCTCTTTCTGCTGCTTCATTGTTGGTGTATAGAAATGCCACCGATTTCTGTACATTGATTTTGTATCCTGCAACTTTGCTGAAATCATGAATTAGTTCTAGTAGGCTTTTGGTGGATTCTGTCGGGTTTTCCATGTAAAGTATCATGTCATCTGCAAAAAGTGAAAGTTTGACTTCCTCCTTGCCAATCTTGATGCCTTTTATTTTGTTTTGTTGTCTGATTGCTGATGCTAAGACTTCCAGCACTATGTTAAATAGCAGTGGCGAGAGTGGACACCCCTGTCGTGTTCCTGATCTCAGGGGGAAGGCTTTCAGTTTTTCCCCATTGAGGATGATATGAGCTGTGGGCTTTTCATATATGGCTTTTATGATGTTTAAGTATGTTCCTTCTATCCCGACTTTCTCGAGAGTTTTTATTAAGAAAGGATGCTGTATTTTGTCAAATGCTTTTTCTGCATCTATTGACAGGATCATATGGTTCTTATCTTTTCTTTTGTTGATGTGATGTATCACGTTGATTGATTTGCGAATATTGAACCAGCCCTGCAACCCAGGGATGAATCCTACTTGGTCATGGTGGATAATTCTCTTTATATGCTGTTGGATTCGATTTGCTAGTATCTTGTTGAGAATTTTTGCATCCATATTCATCAGGGATATTGGCCTGTAATTTTCTTTCTTTGCTGGGTCTCTATCTGGTTTGGGAATCAAAGTGATGCTGGCTTCATAGAATGAGTCCGGGAGTTTTCCTTCCGTTTCAATTTTTTGGAACAGCTTGAGGAGGATAGGAATTAACTCTGTTTTAAATGTCTGGTAAAATTCCGCAGGAAAGCCATCTGGTCCAGGGCTTTTATTTGCTGGGAGGTTTTTAATAACGGATTCTATTTCTTCACTAGTTATGGGTCTGTTCAAATTTTCTATTTCTTCCCGTTTGAGTTTTGGTAGCGTGTGGCTATTTAGGAAGCTGTCCATTTCTTCCAGATTGCCAAGTTTGGTGGCATATAATTTTTCATAGTATTCTCTGATGATTGCTTGTATCTCTGAGGGATTGGTTGTAATTTCTCCCTTTTCATTCACGATTTTATTTATTTGAGTTCTCTCTCTTTTCTTTTTGAGAAGCCTGGCTAGAGGTTTGTCTATTTTGTTTATTTTTTCAAAGAACCAGCTTTTGGTTTCATTGATCTGTTCCACTACCTTTTCTGTCTCCATATGGTTAATTTGAGCTCTGATCTTTGTTATTTCTCTCTTTCTGCTGGGCTTGGGTTGTTTTAGTTGATCTGCTTCTAGTTCCTTTAGGCGTGCTGTTAGAATTTGTGTTATTGATTTTTCTTGTTTCTTGAGATGGGCCTGGATTGCAATATATTTCCCTCTCAGGACTGCCTTTGCTGCATCCCAGAGCGTTTGGATTGTTGTATTTTCATTTTCATTTGTTTCCATATATTTTTTAATTTCTTCTCTGATGGCTTGGTTGACCCAGTCATCTTTTAGTAGGTTATTTCTTAGCCGCCATGTTCTTGGATATTTTCCAGGCTTTCTCCTGTGGTTGATTTCAAGTTTCAAAGCATTGTGGTCTGACACTGTACACGGTATGATCTCAATTCTTTTATATTTATTCAGAGCTTCCCTGTGCTCCAGAATGTGGTCTATCTTGGAAAATGTACCGTGTGCAGATGAGAAGAACGTAAATTCCTTTGCTTCTGGATGAAGGACCCTAAAGATGTCTGTGAGGCCCATCTGTCCTAATGTGTCATTCAGGGCTATTGTTTCTGCGGAGATTTTCTGTTTTGTGGATCTATCCAATGCTGAGAGTGGAGTGTTGAGATCCCCTACTATTAGGACATTTTTATCGATGAGGTTGCTAATGTTTGTAATTAGTTGTTTTACAAATTTGGGTGCCCCTGAATTCGGTGCGTAGATATTTACAATTGTTAGCTCTTCCTGCTGGATGGTCCCTGAGACTATTATATAATGTCCTTCCTCATCTCTTATTACATCGTTCATTTTAAAGTCTAATTTGTCTGATATAAGTGTGGCTACTCCGGCTTTCTTCTGACTTCCAGTAGCATGGTAGATAGTTCTCCATCCCCTCACTTTCAATCTGAAGGTGTCTTCAGGTTTAAGATGAGTTTCTTGAAGACAGCAAATAGATGGGTCTTGTTTTTTAATCCAGTCTGTTATCCTGTGTCTTTTGATTGGCGCATTTAGTCCATTTACATTCAGTGTTAATATTGAAAAATATGGGCTTACAGTCACTGTATTATCTGTAAGTTTCATGTTTGTAAGGCTGTCTCTGGTAGTTTGTGTTCTTCGCCTCCTTATTTTCATAGAATGCCCCTCAGGATCTCTTGCAGTGCTGGCTTATTTGTGATAAATTCTTTCAGTTTTTGTTTGTTGGGAAAAACCTTGATCTCTCCTTCTATTCTGAATGACAGGCTAGCCGGATACAGAATTCTTGGTTGCATGTCCTTCTTGCTCATCACATTGAAGATATCCTGCCATTCCTTTCTGGCTTGCCAAGTTTCCGTAGATAAGTCTGCTACTACCCTTATAGGTCTCCCTTTGTATGTTAGGGTTCTTTTGTCCCTAGCTGCTTTCAGGATTCTCTCCCTATCTTTGTATTTTGCCAGCTTCACTATGATGTGCCATGCAGAAGGTCTATTCAAGTTACGTCTGAGGGGAGTTCTCTGTGCCTCTTGGATTTCCATGCCCGTTTCCTTTCTCATGTTGAGGAAGTTCTCAGCAATGATTTGTTCCAGAACCCCTTCGACTCCTTTCTCTCTCTCTTCTTCCTCTGGAACTCCTATGATACGGATATTGTTTCTTTTGAGTGCATCGCTCAGCTCTCGAATTCTCCTTTCCTGTTCCTGGATCAGCTTCTCTCTCTTTTTATCTGCTTCCTCTTTTTCAATGATTTTGTCTTCTAATGCACTAACTCTTTCCTCTACCTCTTCAATCCGTGCTGTGGCTGCTTCCAGTTTCCCCTGTATTTCTTCCAATGTCTTCTTTAATTCTTCTTGACCGTTTTTAAGGTCTTTGAACTTTGCCTCGTGGGACTCCTTGCATTCATCTAAGCTTTTTTCAAGGCCAGCAATTAGTTTTATGATTAACATTCTATATTCAAGTTCTGTTATGTTGCTTATATCTGTTTTCATTAATTCTTGAGCTGTCACTACTTCTTGTAGACTCTTTTGAGGAGAATTCTTCCGTCTCGTCATTTTGGCTGGATGTGTTATGGGTTGTTTCTTGAAGTTGCCCTGGAAAGGAAAACTGACAGACACACAGAACACAGAAATACTCAAACGTACCGACAAATGGTCCAGACAAGCAGTTCACAACAGAAAAAAATAACAAGTGACTCTCTGAGGGCAATGTCCTGAAGTAACCGCTACACGTTAAGGACAGGGTATGTAGTGTGCTGGTGGCAGAGCATATATAGACAGAATAATGACTGGTGCAGGGAGAAGAAGGAAATGGACTTTGCCCAGGTAGAGCGACTAAAGGGTTTAATCCAGACTGATAGAAATCAGAATAAGGACAGGTGCGAGGGAAAAGGAATAAAGATCGGTGTCATCTAGATGAACTTATACGGCCTGGTTATTCCAGAAAAAGGGCTAGGGAAGTAAAGAAGAGGTTGTAGGACATGTCCTCGAAGAGTGGGTTAAAAAACAAAACAAAAACAAAAAACAAAAAACAAAAAACAAAAAACAAAACAAAAAAAAAAAAAACCCAAACAAAACAAACAAACAAACAAACAAAAAACAAAAAAACAAAAAACAAAAAGAACGAAAAAAATGATTAAGCCAGTCAGTACCCTGGATGACCAGCTCAGGGATGGGGATCGGTAGGAGTGAGAAAGGGAGGGATAAATTTAAAAAGAAGAAAAGACTGGCGTTACTCCAGGCAGCAATCTCCACTTGGATCAGTCGCTCCTGCTGATAGTTTGGGAGGGGCGTGGTTTAGTGTAGGCGGGTCCGGCCTCCACTGCTGCAGGGATGGCTTTTGGGGTGACTTCCTGGCTTGTGAGACAACAATGGCGTCTCTCCAGACCCGCGCCACCAGTCCTGGAGGCTTTATTCGCCCCTTTATTTCTGTTCTCTCTCCACCGCCCACGCCAGCCTAGTGTGGTTTACTGGAGCTGCGCCTGGGACTGCCTGGGTGCCTGCTGCCTATCCCGGCAGGGTGCGTGCCCGGAGGCGCTGGGCGAGGGTGGCGCGGTGGCGCGGCCATCTGCTACCCCCCGATTTGGCTGTAACTGTGCGGGGGTTAGAGGTGCTCCGCAGGAGCCGCTGCCTGGGTCCCCCCTGCCTGTCCCGGCAGCGCGCGCGCCCCGGAGGCGCTGGGCGAGGGTGGCGCGGTGGCGCGGCCGTCTGCTACCCCCCGATTTGGCTGTAACTGTGCCGGGGTTAGAGGTGCTCCGCAGGCGGCGCCGCCTGGGTCCCCGCTGCCAGTCCCTCCCGCGCGCGTCCCAGTGGCTCAGGACGGGGTTGGTGCGGTCCCAGCAGCGCGCGGGGATTGCTGCTGTTTGCCACTGAACTTCTCTTCAAAAGCCCTGCATTTAGGGGCTGGATGGTCGCAGTCTCACCCGCTCTGGCCCTCTCGTTCAGATGTTGTTCGATCGGCACTTTCCCAGCTATCTCCGAAGACGCTCACCCTCCCCTCAGCTCAATTTCCCGAGTTCGAGTTCGTTTTATCCGACCCAGATTAAACTCACAGTTCAGTTGGGCCGTGTCTGTTTCCGCCTTAGTTTCTTGTCAGCTCTAGCACCTTTTCCCCCCGATTTTTGGAGTTGAGAGAGAGACAATGGTTTCAGTCGTCCCCCTTTAAAGGGCAAGCGAAATACTGGAGCCCCCTACTCCTCCGCCATGTTGCCCCTTTTTTCCAGAACACTCAAAATTTTAAAGATGCCAGCTCTTCCCCAGTTGACTTATAGATTAACTGTAATTCCGTTGAAATCCTAACAGGATTTGATGGACTATCAAATTTATATGAAAGAGCAAAACACTAAAAGAATATGATGGAGGAATTGGTCCCATGAGATATGAAGACTTGTCAGGAAACAGTAGTAATTAAGAGAGTGCTGGTTGGGGCAGGCAAAGGTGGCCAATAAGAGAACAGTGAGCTCAGAGCAGACCCACACATATATGAAAACTTGATTCGCGAGAACAAGAGAATTACAGACCAGTGGGAAAAGGAGACACTATTCACTATATTGCACAATAAAAAGTAATGGGCCAATTAGTTATCCATATTGTAAATATAAAATGGAATTCCTACCTCTCACTATATAAAAATTTAATTCCAAGCAGATTAAAGACTTCAATACGAAAGGCAGAACAGTAAAATTTTTAGAAGATAATGTAAGAATTTTCCATTTTTATATTACATTAAAGCAGGGAAAGATTTTGTAAATAAGCATAAAATGCATAAATCATAAAATTCAGGATTGATATATTAAACAAATTTAAAATTAGGAACTTCTGTTGATGGAAAGATGTCTTAAGGAAAGTAGAAAGACAAACCACAAAGTTAGGAACAATGTTTGCAACATATATAATTCACAAAGGACCAATATCGGAGGATTAAAAAAAAATCAGTGCAAAGAAAAGACAACCCAATAGAAACTGGCAAAAGATACTACCTGGCATTTCATCGACGAAAAACCAGGAATGGCCCAGGAGTACATGAAAAAATGTTCAACCTTATTAGTAATTAGGGAAATCCAAATTAAAACCACAATGAAACACTACTTCCCCCTCATCTCTTGGAATAAGTTAGAGGTGTAACAATACGAACTGTTGGGAAGGATATAGAAGTCTGCCCCATATATCGACATTACCTAGTGGATTCAAATATATCTGCACTCCGTGATCCCGGACATCCACTCAGATGTAGAGATGCTAAAGATACTATTTTCCCCTGTCAGAGTGGCAAAGAGCAGTAAGTTCAAAGATCCACTATGTTCATGAAGATATGCAAGCTTGCATATTTGCTGGCGGGGGGAGGGGGGCTGTAAACTGCCACAACCCAAATGGACAGCAATTTGTTACTATATTTCTAAACTAAAATGTTATGTTCTCTTAGATCCTGCAATGCCACATCTAATAAATATTCACAAATTTGTGAAATTATGTGCAAGAAAGAAAATCATTTCAGCATTGTTTGAAATGTCAAAATAATAGAAACAATCTTAATGTCTTTTAGACTACGTGAACTGCTATGCAGCCCTTGGAAAGAATAATCGAGCCTAATATGTACTGATATGGAGGAATCTCCAAGATATGTTCTTTTTTTTTTTTTTTTAGAGAGAGAGTATGAGTGGGAGAGAGGGACAGAGGGAGAGAATCTTTTTTTTTTTTTTTTGAGAGACAGAGACAGAGAAAGTGTGAGTGGGGTAGGGGCAGAGAGAGAGGGAGAATCTCAAGCAGGCTCCATGCACTAGCTCAGAGCCTGATGGGGGGCCCAAACTCACCAAACTCTGAGATCATGCTCTGAGCCGAAACCAAGAGTCCAATGCTCAACCAACTGAGCCAGCTAGGTGCCCCTATACTCTTAAGTTAAAAAAAAAGTGCATATGTTCCACTTGTGTTTTTAAAAGCATATATATATGTTTGTATACATTCATATATGTTTGTCTGTGCAAATATTTATATACATATACGTTTATACACACGTACACAAGTAAGTGTATAAAGTAAGCCAGAGGCAAAGTTTAAAGACAGTTTTACTTTTCATTGTCTAGCCTTTTGTATCTTTTAAATTTTGTGTGATGTGTACATATGACCTATTCAAACGTAAAGTAATTTTAGAAAGAGAAGCCATCTTTGGTTGTGGTGGACGGGGGAATCCGGAATCAGAGGGTCAGCAGAGTAGGAATGTACACTGCTTCTCAAGGTCAGACCCAGGCAGTAAGGCTACACAGGAAGACCTGGATAGCGAATGTCATTGTGAGCAGCAAGTCTCCAACTGGGGAAGGCTGCAAGGATAAGGAGTTCATACTCCATGGGGCGGAAGGCAGGAACCATATGGTCTGACCCTAGGCGCCATTATCACTCAAGTTCTTCATATCGTTAAAAAAAAAGAAAAGCAACTGAGTAAATTTTAAATATCTTACCAGCTTTATTCAATGGTTCATAAATCAGGCAGCATCCCATCTAGCAAATAGAAAGGAGCTCTGAAGAGCTGTACAAAAGAAAAGACTTTAATAGGCAGAAGGGTGTGGGACAAGGAAGTTATACTAGCTATGTGCTAACTGTTTGTGTCAAGGTCATCTTTCTTGAGGGGATGGCAGAGGTCTACCAGGCAGATTACCTCACGAGTGCTGACCAGGTAATTCAAGATCGACTGGTTTAAGATCCCATTCCTGGGGGAGGCTGAAACTTTAATTAAGTTAGGTATTAAGTCTCAGTTTGTTGAGTTGGAGATTAGCACAAGCAACTCCATTTTGGGACTGTTGTCTCTTTTCTAGCGATACTGAGCCAACACTCTGTCTTAATCAGAGACCTTTCCGTATGATTCCAGGACGAGGCATCCGCAAGTCTCCACCTACAGATAGCCAGGGACATGGCAGTGGAGAAAACTCGGAATGGCCAGCTGGAATGGAAAAGTAAAGAAGCAGGAAACTGACCATTGATATCAGGCTGCAGAGACATGGTTAATTCAGGCAGGGCCAGTTATGTAATCGAGAGGCCTGGTTGCAAAATGAAAATGCAGGGTCCCTTGTTCAGTGTTCCATTAAAGGTACTAAAACATAAAGCTTTTTCCTTCTGCAATCTCTCTCTTGACCCGTTACGGATTTGCTGGGTAATATCATTCTAAGTGAAGAAAAATTAAAATTTTAAATCATTAGCATACATTTTACTATTCATCTTTAGATTGTGTGATGGCAGTTTAAATGCAAATATAAAAGCATTTAACTTATATGCAGAATTACTGAAATTACGCAATTCATATTTTGTGGCTCATACATACATAAGTATTTTGTTCTTACAAACAGTAAAAATGCTGCACAAAATTAACTCAACTGTTTTATTTCACTTCTTAATACTCACACATTCTACCAATAATCTCTACCTTCAGCTTATTGATGAATAAGGAAAGGAACTGTGGGTTGCCCTATTCTTCCTCTTTCCCTGTCATTAATTTCTCTGTAAGAGAAAAAGGAAGCAAAATGAGTGGAAAAGGATATGGCTGGGTTCCTTGGTCATTCATGTGTCTTAGACTACCATTGCCTTCTTTCTACACTTGAAACAAGTTCTGGTTCAAGTGGAAAATATGACCTCTTGGGGCTGTCCGCATTCCCACTTGGACATCTATATAACACACTTGCCTGTATTCCTTCGAATCTCCTGAACTCCCACATGCAGTGGGTCCACTGGAATTCTGTGCTCACTGAGAATCACAAATGCTGCATGCAGATGAGTGTCAAGGAATGGTAGATGTGCATATTATATTTTACACACCTCTGCCTACACGCATGCTCCATTGTCCCATCTGACTTAGTTGACAAAAAGCAAGTTTGGAGATAAAATTATTAAGAATTTCGTGATGAAGACAGCAGAGCATGAAAGCAGGTATAGGACCCTTCTGAGCTTGGACCCTATGTGACAGCACAGATCCCTAACCATAAGCTAACCTGTATCGAAGAGTTTGCTTTCAAAGGAGAAACTCTGGGGTGCCTGGGTGGCTCAGTCAGTTAAGCATCCAACTTCGGCCCAGATCATGATCTTGCAGTCTGTGTGTTTGAGCACCGTGTTGGGCTCTGTGCTGACAGCTCAGAGCCTGGAGCCTGCTTCAGATTCTAGGTCTCCTTCTCTCTCTGCCCCTCTCCTGCTCACATTTTCTCTCTCTCGTTTTCTCTCAAAAATAAATAAACATTGGGGCACCTGGGTGGCTCAGTCGGTTGAGGTCTAACTTCATGGTCATGATCTTGCGGTTCCTGAGTTTGAGCCGCGTGTCAGGCTCTGTGCTGACAGCTCAGAGCCTGGAGCCTGCTTCGGATTCTGTGTCTCCCTCTCTCTCTGTCCCTCCCCTGCTCACACTCTGTCTCTCTCTCAGAAATAAATAAAGATAAATAAGTAAATAAACAAACATGAAAATCTTTTTTTAATCTTAAAGGAGAAACTCTGGATAAGCATAACTGGCTTTCTTTTTGCCAATATTTTGCTTGTCTATTTAGTAGTATAATTAATGCTTAGGAGGCACATTATCAGAGCCATCATATTGAAAACATGTCTGATTGACAAGTATTATGTTGTAAATTTTGATTTCTTGAGGTTCTGTTTATCAGTTCATTATCAACCTGTCTATATGTGAGAGAACGAGTGATCTTCTGAGAGCTCCTGGTGACATTGCTACTGAATTCTTATGATTATTAATGCAGGATATGAAATTTTCCCCCAAAGGATTAAGAATGAATTCTTAAGTCTGGAATTATTCTCCAGGGAATAAATTCAAACTGACAAACTCTGGGATTCATATGCAGTGGAGACACAAATGGGATTTGGAAGCGCGCTTGCTCCCATTGTCTGTGTGCAGCTTGTTGAGAACGTCTTGAGTTTTTCTGCATCATTTGTTCTGCTGTGTAAAGAGACCACACAATTGGAAGAAAGTGTTTCAATCATTGTGATGCCTGCTCTGGTGAGAACTTTTAAAATGTATTTGACTTCCGGTTGCCCCAGAAACAAAGTCGGCTCTATTATAGAAAGTGACCAGATGCCCAACATGGGGAGGCAAGTCTCTCCCTTTTTGATACAAAGCCGGATTGGGTGCAAATATGTCTGAAGAAAATGCCCTTCACTTAATTCCTCAAATGTCAAGAGGATGGTAACAGTAGTATTTAGCTTATGGGTTTTGTGTGATTTAAATCAGGTAAGATGTGAGTCTTAGCACAGGGACTGTGCACAGGAAGTGCTCAATAACTGTTAGCTCTTCTATAAGCTGTAATTCCAGTTGTTTGTTAACCAGGTTGTTAAACTGTTAAAACTCACGTTGGAGGTAGAGATGATGACAACAACCCACATGCTCCTTTTTGGCCACTCATTGCTTTTATCCAATAAAATCCTGAGGGATATTTATAGCAAAATCCTCTGGACAAGTCCTCCAAAACTTCACTGTCCTGTCTGTGTTCTCCACGCTATTTAGATAACTCTCCTGGACTTTATCAAAAGGCCTAGATGTCTGGCAGGCTGAGTAGCTTATTCTCCAGCCGCTTTCCCCAGACCCACAACTGGGCACTACCATAGAAGCTCATTCCTCTAGTGGGACCAGTCACAGTGGTCCTTGGAGACTCCTCTTGTCTTAATCCATATCAGAATTTCTTCCCCGTGGAGGAAGGAAGGTAAGGCCTAAGTCCCTTAAAATATTAGATTATGTGTTACCATATCTAAAAAAAAAAAAAAAAAAAAAGCTGGAGATAGTATGTCAACAATATAAAGCATAGAAATCCTTTTCTAGAACATAATGCAATTGCCTTCAGCCCTATATATGGCAACATTTACAATAAAGGTGCCAGGATATCTTCTCTGTCTCTAGTTGTAAGGCTAGACCCAGAAGCTATGGACAAAGAATATCACAGTACAGAGCACATAGCAAATTTTCAATCAAAAATATATCATCTGAATTATATAATCAGCTTAATAATTATTCTTTTTTTTTAATTTTTTTAACGTTTACTTATTTTTGAGAGACATAGAGACAGAGTATGAGCAGGGGAAGGGCAGAGAGAGAGGGAGACACAGAATCCGAAGCAGGCTCCAGGCTCTGAGCCATCAGCACAGAGCCCGATGCGGGGCTCAAACTCACAGACTGTGAGTCATGACCTGAGCCGAAGTCGGCCGCTTAACCAACTGAGCCACCCAGGCGCCCCTTAATAATTATTCTTAAAGCATCAGCCCTGTCCTCCATTTCTTAAATAAATCCAAAAGAACTGCAAGAGAATGGATCGAGGCACCCTGGAAGACTGCCCAAAGGGGAAAAGTCAGGAGCCCACAAGAAGAAAACTGGAAATCGGACACACTGTTAAATGACCCATAGATCAAAGAAATCACAAAGTCAATAAGAAAATAATTGGAACTGAATGAAAATAAAACACAACATATAAAAATGTGTGGAACGCAGCTAAAACAGTGCTTAGAGGGCAATTTATAGCTTAAGTTGCTTATATTTGAAACACAAAATGCCTAAAAATCAGTGATCTAAGCCTCCTCCTTAAACATTAGCCAAAGAAAAGCTAAATATTCAACCAAAAGTAAATTGAAGGAGAGTGAAAATGAAGATAAAGCAGAATCAATACATCAGTGAAACCAAAACTAGACAATTAGTAGGGAAAATCAACAAAACAAAAATGTGGTTCTTTTAAAAGGGTATCAAAATGTACCTCCCTAGCAAGGTCAACCAAGAAAAAAGAAAGAAAATACAAACTACCAATATCAACACCCAAAATGAAAGCAGGAGCCCGACTATAGAAAATACATGTTTTAAAAGGACTATAAGGAACTATTATAAACAATTTTATAACAATACATTTGACGACTTATAATAAATGGGAAAATCCCCTGAAGGACCCAAATGACCAAAATTGACACCATAAGGAATTTTAAAAAAGTGACTAGCCCTGTAACTGTTAAAGATACTGAATTTAGAATTTAAAACCTACCCACCAAGAAAACTTCAGGCCCAGACACCTTCACAAGTAAAGAACAGCCAAAATCACTTTGAAAAAGAACAACATTGGAGAATTTGTACTACCCGATTTAAGAATTAACGTAAAGCTAGCGTAATCCAGATAGTGTGGTATTTTGATCTAAAAAATGGATAAATCAATAAAATGAAATAGAGAATTCAGAAATAGACCCAAGCTTGTATAGTCAATCGATATTTAACATATACTAAACAGTTTAGTGTCATAATTCATGACCTTATGAGGTAGCTACTTACTACTAATACCCTGTTTGATACATGAGGAAACTGAGGCACAGAGAGGTTATATAACTAGCCCCACATCACGGTTGGCCAGTGGCACTGCCAGGCGCTTGGAAACCAGGGCAGTCTACCCCAAAAATGTATACTCTTAATCTACTACACTGTTCTGTTTCTAGGACAAGCGTTTCATTATTGAGTCTACATTATAAAACCCTGGGAAAATTTATAGTTAAATGTGTAAAGTGGTGATATAAATCAAACATATGCTATTAATATTTTGAGCTGTTTAGGGAAAAAATTAGTGAATATTTGGTACTTTAATTATTTATAGTGTTTAATGATATATTAGAGTAATTAACAGATAAGCCTAGGGACAACTTAAATTTGCTGTTTTTATTTGAAAAGTAAATGAGAGTTTTCCTAAGATTTTAAGTAGTTTTGGAACATTCAATAAAACTTAAGATTTACCATGGGGAATGGATAGGAGTGGTCCCTCCCAGCACAGAGGACTGTTTTATCACAGATATTGTTAGCATGTCAGTACATAGCAATAATAAAAAGCAAACTAATAAACATTTAATTGGTTTTATTATTGTTTTTAAATTCTCTACAGATAATGCACCTCTTTGTTGTCTGTGCCCAAATTAGACCACATTTATCATTCCCATTGCTATGCCACTCCTTAAGTTTAAACTTTCAGGAGCATCTGGGTGGCTCAGTCTGTTGAGCTTCTGACTTTGGCCCAGGTCATGATCGCATGGTTTGTGGGTTCGAGCCCTGTGTCAGGTTCTATGCTGACATTTTGGAGCCTGGAGCCTGCTTGGGATTCTGCTTTTCTGTCTCTCTCTCTTTGCCCCTCCCCTGCTCGTGCTCTCTCTCTCTCTCTCTCTCTCAAAAATAAATAAAATATTTTTTAAAAATAAAGTTTTAGATTTATGAGAATTACTTAGGTACTTGATATCATATGTTTATAGATAACCGAATTTCTTAAAATAAGGAGGACTGGATTTATAAAGGCAATTTAAAGTGTATAGGACAAATTAAACTGTGATATTGTGGTTTCCAGTAAGAATTATATATTTGTTCTTTGTCCTGGGTTCTGGTACAGAGCTCCTAAAAACCTTTGGAATTTCTTAAGTGAGGAGAATCTCAAAGGTGTCTTTTATTATGTGAATGAGGTGACTTTTGAAATACCCCTAGGTCTCTTAAGAAGGTGGCTGGTCACGTGGAACCAACCCAGTGATTAGAGAGTTGGAATTTTCAGTCTCACCCTCCATGACCTCTGTGGAAAGGCAAAGGGGAGAGTGAGTTCAATCACCACAGGCTGGTGATTTTAATCAGTTGTGAGTAGAATGAAGCTTCTGTAAACACCCAGAAGTAATAGGTTCGGAGAACTTCCGGGTTGGTGAACCCTTGGAGGTGCCAGGAGAGTGGTGCACCAGGAGAGGGCATAGAAGCTTGCAACCTTTTGCCCATGCCTTAACCTACCATGCTCTTCATCTGGCTGTTCCTGGGTTATATCCTTTTTCAACAAACCAGTGATCTAGTAAGTAAAGTGTTTCTCTGAGTTCTGTGAGCTGCTCTAGCAAATTAATCAAACTCAAGGAGGAGGTCGTTGAACCTCCATAGCAGATCAGTCAGAAGCACAGGTGACTACTTGTAGCTGGCATCTGGAGGGGGTTGGGGAAGCAGTCTCGTGGGGTTGAGCCCTCCACTTGTGGGATCTGATGCTATCTCCTATTAGATGGTGTCAGCATTGAGATGAATTACAGGACACCCAGCTGGTGTCTGAGAATTATTTGGTTGGTGTGCAGAAAACTACCACACACACACACACACACACACACACACACACATCCTCACTGGTGGCCAGAACCAACGTTAGTTGTAAATGTTACTTTACAAATGATTGTCAAATTTCACTAGATTCATAAACAGAAAGCTAAGATTTATGAGTTGCACCCAAAGGCTTAAAGACTAAATGATACAGGTCTTTTGTGAGCCAAGCCTTTTCTAGGTGATTTTCACACACAAACTCAATTATTCCTTACAAGCCCCTATTAGTATTCCTAGTTTAGATAAGTGGAAACTAAGCCCCAGCTGGGGAAATAGTGGCCCCTCTACAGGTTATGGTGAAGATTAAATGAGTTGATGTATACAAGGTTAAGTCACTGGTCCGAGTTCCCAGAGTTAGCAAGTGGTCGAGCAGAGTCTCAAACATAGCACCTCCTGAGCCCAAGCTCTTAATATTTTGAATCTGTAGCTTTAATTAAACTAAATAATAATTTGTAAGATCAAAATTGTCCCTAAAAAATCTTCCTTTAACAAAGATGGACTTCAACCCCCTCACCAAACCGCTAGTTTCATTGACTTTAACACAGGTACTACCTCCCTGTTCTCATGAATTTTTCTTTTTTTCTTCCCTTTTTTTTGGCAATATTTCAAAATTAATCTTTCCAAAACTGAATTAGCCATTTTCTTTCAAAAAATTCTCTTTATCTTATAGTATCTCAAGGTCTACCAAGACTTTCCACTCAGGCACCCCAGCATTATCTTACAGACCCATTTCAGTCCTCTTTCACTCTTTACATTCAATACTGTCCCTAATTACAATTGATTCTGCCTCCTAAATCTCTTTCTCATTTGCTCCCGCCTTTTCATCCCTGCTTCCATAGCCTTAGTGAAGGCACTTACTCTCTATCACCTGGGCCATTGAAGCAGCTCCTAATTGCTTTTCCTTTTTGTGGTTCTCCTCTCTTCAAAGGGTAGACAATTTCCTTCCTAGGAAATAACTCTGATCACCTCACTCTCTTGAAAAACCTCTGATAGCTTCATGTTGCTTATGGGACAAGTACAGACTCCAAACATAGCACCCAGAGCCCTGCAGAACTGTCCCAGTCTACCAGCTGAAGACCCCACCACCCCTCAGCTGTGCCGCCTTTTCACAGCAGTCTCTGCCTAACATGTTTATACCCCTCTCTGTCTGCCAAACTCCTAACATTTATTACAAGTCCCAGCAGAGATGCCACCTCCTCCATGAAGCCTTCCCTAGTTCTCTGACTCCAAATTAGCGGTTTGCAAACAGCACCAGAAACTTGGTAAAAATGCAAATCCTCAGAAGCCACCACAGACCTCCTGAAGTAAACCCTCTGGCCATGGGGTATGGCAACCTGCTGCTCAATGGGCCCTCAGGTGAATGACAGATGTTCAAGTCTGAGAACTGCTGTCAGGGCCCGTGTTCATACACTGGCTCTCCTCACACTACACTGTAATCGCCTACTGTTCTTTCTCCTTGTTGCTTGCCAAGGAGTGCCTCACATGCAGGGAAATTATCTAACTCATCCTTATTTTCCCAGTGTCTGGTGCATAAAAGTCTCTCAACCACTTCTGCGAATCATATACCTGGCATCTTAGAGTCCTATCCATAATGTTTCTTTTCGCCACTTTTCAGCCTTCCCTAAATTACCAGATTCTCCATAGACGTCAACCCTTTTCAGGGTTGATTGGTTGGACAACCGCTCTTGTCCCCAGAGAACAGAGTGTGACCTCTCTCTTCTGGAGACAGCTAGGCAGACCCCAATACCAAATCTCTTTCTTTGACAGTGTACCCCGTGGAGCAAGCTCTTAGGAACCTGTACTTTGTCCAAGGACCTGGTGACTTTGTAGTTATTCATCTGAAATTGCTTCTAGGCTGGCTCTAAAGGATAATTGCCATGAGAAAACTTTGTTGGAGGCGCAAACATTTACTGTTCTCAGTAAGGATAATCGCGTTATAGACCAACCACAGGTGAAAAATGTAACAGCTAAGCTGAATGTGTTTGGTTATTGTTTCTCTTTTAAGAAACATATTTCATACCATAATGGCATTTTAATATAACTCTAAGGTGTATTTATACAAGATGAGAGAAACTTTGGTTCCAATTGTGAAAGCACCCTGTGTCTCTATCCTGTGACACAGAGTATTAAATACTAATATAAAGGGCTCAGATTTTAATGTCTATCCCCCCTAGACGAGTGCCTGGTACTAGGCAGGCACTTGATAAATATTTGTTGGTTATTGATTTTTTTTTCTGGGTCCTAATAATTTCATTTTCAGTGAAGCAGAAGAACCCACATGCCATAAATATGTAGTTTTCGCATTCTTTTTATGTAAAGAGAATTAATAATGACTAGCCCCATTTTGAACTACAAATGCAAATTAGTTTTGTATTTCATTTAAAATTCTTCAGTCTCCTTCAGCCCTCACTCCTGAGGGGTTAGGATCTCCTATCTTTTAATGATCTGCATACTGGAGCCAGGGCAGAGTTTCTAGTGAGTAACTTCCCAACACACTGGTTGTTAATAGTAACAGCTGATACTGCTTTCTTGCTGGGACTGTGCTGGGAAATCAATGGTTCTTTGTTGATTAATAACTGATAACTGTGATCAAAATGCACAGATCAATGCACTGCTTCATTTGGTGGCAGCAGCCACGCCCTTCCCTACAGCCACGCTGCAGCCAAAGTTCCTGCCATCCTACTCTTGTTTCACTCAGCTCAGAAAGTGACTGGGATTCTCCACAAGGAGCGAGAGGGTTGGGCCATACCTGAAATTTGACTTTCAAATTTTATAGCTAGAAGCACTACCCCCGCTTCCTGTCCACTAGATGGTGCTGCGGAGCCGTGTTCGTAACAGTTCACTGGGCTTGGAGAACGGAGTGGAAAATATAGACAGGTGAAATGCTGTGGAATGCTTAAAATTTATGAAAGTTAATCCTTTAAACATTCCGGTCTGTGCTTGTGTCTTGGCAGTCAGTGGAATTAAAGGTCCATCCAAATGAATGAAATACACAACATGCCCATTTATTTATCACCTCTGGCAGCCTGGGCTTGCACGTTTTCAGGTACCTCCTGGCACCTCTGTGTATAAAATAAAGCAGCTGTTTACTCAGTGCATAATAATTAATGTGCTCCTTAAAGAATATAATTTATGGCACTGAATACATAAGAGAATGTATTGTGATCTCCCATGACACTGCTCAGGAAAATCAACGGGTTGTCATATCTCAGGTTCATTAATTGCTCTAGTAACTTAATACCCAGTAGAAAATGAGTAGGAATTTAGTCAGAGGTGAACCTTTGTATTTCCAGTAATCACCTTTTCTTTAGGACTGAAGGTCAAGTTCATGGAAGGATCTCAGTTCATCAAGGAAATCTCGGCATTTCTTTTGACTATGAAAGAACATTCCCTCTGGTTTTTGCTACCCACATTTTGCTGGGGAGGGAGAGAGAGGTTAACTAGTAAATGTGGCTCATTGGAGAGTCATCGAATCCTCTTTGGTGAAAAGGCTAATTTTGTTGTTCTGTTGTGTTCTTTCCTTTTGTGGCACTGAGAACCTCTCTCAGAGATAACATAAATCAAGCAGATTTGGCTTGGAGGCAGCCATCAGCTTCCAGTCCACATGACAAAATGCAGTTAACCTCATTTGCAATTGACCGCCCCTTTTTCACTGATTTTGAATTGTTTGGTTAACTTGCTTTGGGAAGGAGTATCGATAATTCAACATTAGCCAGTTGGCATGTCACCTTGACAGATGGAAACAGCGACAGGGCTATTGATTTGGTTACTCCCTCTCAGGGGGCAGTGGTGAAAACCTCCGCCCACCCCATCTCCATCTATGGGATCAGTGAGAGAAAAGAAAATGGTTCCAACACAGTCATTAAATCCTGTCCAAGACCTCCAGAGGACAGCCAAATATGCAAATTTGCTGGGATGTTTTCACCTCAGGGAGAAAACAGGAATGTGGAAACAAAAGCAAAAGATTAACGATGCACCTGAGAAGTGAAATGAATGCCTGAGGGGCAGGCAAGAGGTGGCCCAGAAAAAGTTATGAGCCCAGACGAGCCCCCTGCTTCTGATACAACCTGTCTCTCTGGCACCTGAGCAATGAACTGGAGGGAATGGGTGTGTGTGTGTGTGTGTGTGTGTGTGTGTGTGTGTGTGAGAGAGAGAGAGAGAGAGAGAGAGAGAGAGAGAGAGAGAGAGAGATTGAAAGAGAGAGAGGGAGGGAGGGAGGAAAGATGATAAAATTATAAAGAGTTCATTGTAGATCACATTTATTGTGGACTTTTCGGCCCCTGGTTTGTCAGCTGCTGCCACTAAGCTAGGCTTAGGAAGATGAGGGACTATAAGTATGACCAGTCTGGTACATCTCGCTGGTAGCAAAAGGTCTTAGTTAAGGGATGAGCAATGCAAATGTTTGGTTCATGTCCATAGTAACAATAAACCTGTGGCTATTTTCTGCTTTACATCTTAGTTGCATACAAATTATCTATATAGACTTTGATCCTACCACCTAAGTTTTCCACTCTTTGTCCCCCAAATTAGTGTCTTCGAAAGTGATTAAAATGGATGAGGATATGAATATATTTCTGTAAACAACAACAACAAAAGCTATTGTTTGAGCAAGGTGTTGTCTAGTCTGTCTTATTTGACTGAGATGTGGTCCATTCTGGGCACCTGGACATCCTTATGGTTAGTTGTCTCTTCTAGGTAATTTTGCAGTGTCCCCTCTGATTTCACGTTCCTCAACTCCAGAAGCACATCTCTGTTTCTGTTACCGGCAGGGCTGTGCCCCAGCATCCTGTCAATGAGTGACATGGCCATTAGATCAAGCCTTGATTCCAAATGTCTCTCCAGGGCGCCTCTCCAGGCACCTGTGCAGTCCCGGTCTACTGCTCCCTCCATTTCAGCTCTTTGTGTGATGTCTCGGTGCCTGCCCAGCCCCTCCCTGTTGATTTGTCAGCCACAAACATAACTCCCATGGTGCCCTTTCCCTCAGGGAATGGTTACTAGGCTTGACAAGTGACACTGATGAAATTTCTAAAGATGTTAAAAAGAACAACCTTCCATCCATGTTATGGAACTGAGAACAACAGTGTACAAGTGTACAAAGAAAGTTCGGTCATTACATCTGGTGTCAGCTAGAAACCTCCCCTAGCCTCCCAGTCTCATTGATGATTTGTTCCGACAGCCTAAGTAAACAGTCTTCTTTCTCCTTAATACTAATAACCCATATTTGCATAAAGTTTTTATAAATTTGCAAAAACTCCTTGGTTCATATTACTTCATTTAATCATCACAAAACCCTTTGATAACGCATTACTATTAAAGGTCACAAAAACTGAGGTTTGGTGGAACGAAGTGATTTGACTAAAGTTTCATGGCTGATCAATGGCAGGATCAAGTCATTAGAGTCTAAATCCATAGTCTTTTTCTGGCCTGTGTCTTAATAATAGAATTCACTGGCTTTGTATTGCTAAGCTAATTAACTGACTATACTGGAATGATATTGAAAATAAATTCCAAAAAATTGTCTCATGCTGTCCTATCTCCTCACAAATCAATGGAGGTTCAGCAAGAATAAAGCGGGATCATGGCAGAGTGGAAACAGCAGAGAATTTAAGGGATACCTAAGCACCAACACACACTACCTACGTGCAAAGTACTCAACAACCCTAGGCCTCAGGTTTTCTTCATATATAAAATGGAGATGGTAAGTCCTGCTAAATACACTTGTGAGAATTAGAAATTTTAACAAATGCAAAATAATGCCTGTTACAATAATTGGCACCTGATAAATACTAGCTTTTGGGCACCTGGGTGGCTCAGTTGGTTGAGTGGCCGACTTCAGCTCAGGTCATGATCTCACATCTGTGAGTTCGAGCCCCGCATCGGGCTCTGTGCTAATGGCTCATTAGAGCCTGGAGCCTGCTTCGGATTCTGTGTCTCCCTCTCTCTCTGCCCTTCCCTTGCTTGTGCTCTGTCTCTATGTCTCTCAAAAATAAATAAGTGTTTAAAAAAAATACTAGCTTTTATATTCTATTATTATTTTTATTAACTACAGCCTCATTGTTACTGAAAAAAATACAATTGCAGAATGATCTGTGAGTTTGGGGCAATGACTTTAGAAAGTACAATTGTACAGAATACAGAAAACTGACCTTTCATCTTTATGTGTGATAAAGACTGGTTGATTAAGTCTTACTAACGACTTAATGTTTTTCCACCCTCTGGATACTGAAAACTATTTTATTGTCTGTAAAAATAAGTTTGGTCATAGAAACAATTATTTCTAGAAATATGAAAACTCTGAAGACACTGGGCAATTTGTCTTGTTAACCATCTGCCACTGATACACCCAATTTTGCATTTGATTTTCCCTTGTCCCTGCCATTGTCAATTACTTTGTACAATATCAAGATTTGGAAAACAGTTAATCGGGTTGGATTGCGAGGCAGCCTTGAGTCTGCCTTTGATTGAATCACAAACACATGCTGCCGCATTCATCAATTTCCCTTTTATGTAAGCTTCTTCATTATTGCGATGCTTTACCTTTGTCCGCTGTCGACATGTTTGCTGATTTCCAAGTCGGAGAAAAGAAATGTGATGTAAACAGAAGTCCCCATGGGAAAGGGCAGCGAAAACAAAAATGTGAAGTGAATTTAAAGATGTAACCCAGCAGAAAATCCAACCAGTCCAAATCCATGAAGACTTTGTAAGAAAATGTGGTCTCTCAAGAGATGGTAACAACAATGCCTACATTCCACCAGGGTAGAAATACAGTTAAAGCAGTATAACAAAAACATGGAGAAACATTTCAAGGATGGGGCTGAAGATATGAATCAAAGAGCATGACAACTACTGTATAGAGAACAATAGACATCGTACACTTAAAATGTGTTATGAGAGTCTCGTGTGAAGTGTTCTTACCATAAAAAAAGCGGGGAGCCACAAGAAAACTTCTGGAGGTGATGGATATGTTTATTACCTTGATTATGGTGATGGTAACATGGAAGTATACATATGTTCAAACCCACCAAATTATATACATTAATTATGTGCAGGGTTTTTTTGTATTCCAATCATACCTCAATAAGCTGGGAGATAAACTTACTGAAAACTACAAAAAATCCTGATTACATGGAGACACTGAAGGTAAGAAAATGGTAATGTTTTTTTATTATGAGCTTCTTCTTTAAATTAAGGGCCATTCTGTTTTTATAAGTGAATTTAATGACAGTAACTGGGTAGAACATCTCTGAATGAGGCAGGAAGACTCACAATCACGGGCTCTTGGTGGCCTGTGGCCACTGGCAGCTGGAAAAGTGGAAGTGTAAAGGCTGTGTTCCCCTTCTTCAGTGTAGTGAGTCCAGGTACTTCTTGCCACTTGCTGCTGGTGTTCCTGATGCTTACCTGGGTCTCACTTTCTCTGTCTAAAATGGAGAGCTTTGACTTCTCAAATCCTTTCCAAAACACCACTTACAAATTTTGTAGCACTTTATATTGAACTCATTTATTAGTTCTTGTGACCTCCATTTAAACTTGTGAGGTGAAATAAGCTAGGAAGGTATTCTTATTTCCATTTAAGCTATGCAGGAATTGCTCTCCAAAAGCTACTGCCGAGTCAGTCGGCCATCATGGGGAGGACAGGCAGTGCTGCTGAAGCTCAAAACATTGTTGGAAGTGCCTTTATAAACTGCAAGACGCACAAATTCTGTCTCATTATGGTCAGGTGATGTATATAAAGGAGTGTGTGCTTGCATGTGCTCTTGTGTGTGTGTGTGTGTGCATGTCTGTTAAGGTACCAAAAAATATTTACACAAACTTGATCATTCACTGTATTCACCAGAATTGGTTTTGGTTACTCTAAAAAGTATCCAAAGTTCATATCCACCTTTATCCAGAAGGAATGCACTCAGCAGGTGCTATGAGTTCAGATGTGGCTAATTGAAATAGATGCAGTATAGCCTCTAGAGATAGCAAGAGTCTCTCCTGCTCTTTCTTGCTCTTGCATTTTGAGCCATTTTATTCTTTTTTTATGTTAATTTATTTGGGGGGGGAGACAGAGAGAGAGAGGGAGACACAGAATCCGAGGCAGGCTCTAGGGTCCGAGTTGTCAGCACAGAGCTCAACACGGGGCTTGAACCCACAGACCGTGAGATCATGACCGGAACCAAAGTCAGATGCTCAAACAACTGAGCCACCCAGGTACCCCCTGAGCCATTTTAATCTTCTGTGGAAAGAGGAATACTTGTTGAATACCAGAGAGCACATATTAATGCACTTTTCATTTAGTCCTCAAGTCCCCTTGAGAAGTAGGCATAATCACCACCACTTAATAATTAAGGAAGCTGGGGCACCTGGGTGGCTCAGTCGGTTGCGTGTGTCCAACTTCAGCTCAGGTCATGATCTTGCAGTTTGTGGGTTCCAGCCCCACGTCGGGCTCTGTGCAGACAGCCTGGAGTCTGGGGCCTACTTCTGATTCTGTGTTTCTCTCTCTCATTCTGCCCCTCCACCACTCACACTCTATCTCTCTCTCTCTCTCAAAAATAAATAAACATTGGAGCACCTGGGTGGCTCAGTCAGTTAAGCGTCTGACTTCGGCTCAGATCATGATCTTGCAGTTTGTGAATTCGAGCCCAGCGTCAGGCTCTGTGGTGACAACTCAAAGCCTGGAGCCTGCTTCAGATTCTATGTCTCCCCCTCTGTCTGCCCCTCCCATGCTCATGCTCTGTCTGTCTCTGTCTCTCAATAATAAATAAATGTTTAAAAAAAATTTAAGAAAAGATAAAAATGAAATAAATAAACAGTTAAAAAAATTTTAAATAATAATTAAGGAAACTGAGGCCCAGGTAGGTACTGTGACTTGGTAGGTACCGTGACTTAGTAGTGAGTGGTGATGCTAGAATAAACACCTAACTCATTTAGACTTAAATGCTAGTAGTCTTTTGATCACACTGCCACAGTTCTGAAGGTGACAAAGTTCATTTTGGAGGTGTAAGTTCCGATACTAGATACTTTTGAAATGAATTAAATTTCTAATCATACTTATATTTCAGAGTTGTCATATTTATGGGGACTTTGGTGTATATATAGTTCAATTTCATTTCTTTTCACAGCAATATGTTCTTGGTTTCTATGTATCTCATATGGCTTATATGATGTTATTTATATCCTTTCATCTGAATTAGCTAACAGGGAAACCCAGAGCAATTCTTAGCAATCTAAATGATGTTTGTCAATTAAAAAAATGCAGCTGTCAAAACCATACCCTAAATATGAGCCCACCCTGCTAACCTTACTACTTCTCTGCCTTCTGAGTTGCCACAATACATTTATCCAATTAGGTTTTCCCAATGGTTGAAGAAAAAAGGAGAATGCTTTTTTTCCCTTCTCTGTGATCAATGTTTCATTATATAAAAGGAAAATATCAAACCGATTTGGTAGAGTAGTAGCTTTTATCGAAGGAAGTAGGGCACACAGTGTTTATCAGGCAGAACAGAGAACTTGAACAAAGGCAGAAGGATTGGGGAACAAAGAGTGCATTCTGATTAATACGCATTACTCACCAGCTCAGCTCTCGTCTGTTATTAACCCCCATGAAGGCCTTTCAAATGACACACCTGGAAATGAGTGAAAAGAAACATTTTCCAGAGAAGATGTCAATTTTTAAAATCAAGACAAATGTTTAAAACAAAAGATTAAATTAGGCCAGACGTCAATCAGTGCTTTTTTTTTTTTAGTGCTTGCTATTCAGTTTACTATCTATGCACAGTGTAAACATCCTAATGACTTTTGGAGGGAAGCTGTGAAGAAAAAAATTTTTGGCGTGGTTGGATATGATTTGTCACAAAACACAGGCGTCCTCCTAGGTATGCAGAATTTATAGAATGCTAAGGCATATTTTTTCATGCATACTTTTTTCTCCCTTGAACATTAAAACAGTAATAAACATTCTTTTCAGAGAACTTACCTAAAGTGTAGTCTACTTATCTTTTTCATAAAGGCAGGAAAAGACAATACTCGTATAACATATGTACCATTTATCTTGGAAAATACATATATCCCATATATTTATTATCATTAAGAATGTATGGGGCGCCTAGGTGGCTCAGTGAGTTAAGCGGCCAACTTCAGCTCAGGTCATGATCTCATGGGTTCAAGCCCCGTGTTGGGCTCTGTGCTGACAACTCAGAGCCTGGAGCCTGCTTCAGATTCTGTGTCTCCCTCTTTCTCTGCCCCTCCCCTGCTTGCGCTCTGTCTCTGTCTCTTTCTCTCAAAAATAAATAAACATTAAAAAAATTTAAAAAAAGAAAAGAATGTTATATTTAGAGGTCCCTGGGTGCATCGGTCCATTAAGTGTCCAACTCTTGACTTCGGCTCAGGTCATGATCTCACGGTTTGTGGGATGGAGCCCCGGGTAGGGCTCTGCGCTGACATTGTAGAGCCTGCTTGGGATTCTCTCTCTCCCTCTCTCTCTCTCTCCCTCTCTCTCCCTGCCCCTCCTCTACTCATGTGCTCTCTCTCTCTCTCTCTCAAAATAAATAAACTTTAAAAAAGAATGTTATATTTAGATAAATAAAGTTCGAGAAAACAAAGATTATACCTGAGATAATAACACTTAAGCACATACAGGCACGTACAGTCACATTCACTTTAGACAAAGATCTGCCTAAAATGTCTTTCACTTGTCTGAGTTATGAAAAGGAGTTAATGGGCATTTAACCTGTGCTTGAAATGTCATGCTATCATTATAGACTTGGGTTCAGTATACTACGTATTGATTCTCGGTGATGACCGTCAGAGCTATATTGTAAATATGTTTAATTTTCTGGATATTCGGATATTTTGACATCTTAAAGATCTTTCTGGCTGTGGAATTACTGCCCCTCCCAGGGTTAGCCAGTTCTTAGAGACAGCAAAGGGCCCAGCTGGGAACATGACATTGACTTGCAATTCATCAAGAGAGCCATACCCCCTTTACCTGGCCCAAATACCCCAGGAGACAATATTCCTCTGCCTTACTCATCCCAGGGCCAGGTACCAGATCATCCTTCTAGCACAAAGCCCACTAAAATTAGTCAAACTAGCCAATCCCACACTGTTGTTCTTGCCCTGCCTTGCCTTTCCTGAGGAAACTCCAATAAAGATAATGGCTTCAGTGTTCTCCTCTCCTGTCATATGCCTGCTGACCAGCCTGAGGTCTTTCCCATGTGGCCCCGCATATGCTATGCCTCCTGCTTCTAGAACCTGTGCATGCAATGAACTGTTTTCCTTGGTCTCTCCCCTGTCTCCTCTTGTGACCCCACCTACCTGACTGACTCACAAAAAATTACAAAACAAGTGCTGATGAAGTATGTGAGTAAATTTTCCTAGGTGACTAGATCATTGAAGATTCTGTTCCTGTCTCTGTTGCCATTTCTCAGTATGCTGACTTGCCGGTCAAACCTTCCAACACATACCCTCTGACACATGTGCACACTCATGAGATCACACTCTCAATGCAAGAGACCCATTCATCTCTACCCATCTCTTCTCTCTCTCTCTCTCTCATTCTCTCTCCCCCTCATTGAATCTAATTCCCTGCCTTCTGAAACCAGAAAGTACTGAAGATCACCAGAGAAACCAAAAGCTTATTAAATCAAGTTTTACATAGTACAAAGTATATCTTGAGGCAGGTTCCGATCTCATCGTATAGAATTTCCTCACTAAAAAAGGGGCCTGTCTTATTTTCTTTTGAATGTGTGCATACATATATGGGGAATCATCATTGAGAATGCTAAATGTCCAACCACCGCATGGATGAGGTGTGACTTTTCTATCTCCAACCAGTAGTTCAGTTAAAATTTCTTTCTTTATTAGAGACTAAATATTCTCACTAGGTTCTAATTATCCTTTGGCAAATGGGATTCCTTTCTTTATCCTCTTTCACACGATTTTAGTGTATTGTTTCTACCAGAAATAGGTAATTTTCTTAATTTAAAAATTCCCAAGCAATATTTTACTTAATTTTCAAAGACAAATTGAGTATGAGAGAGTCATTCCAAGTTTTTCATTCTATTTTAGGAAGCAGTGATCTCATCCCTAATGGTAGTGCCACGACACCAAAGCTGTAAATAATAAGGTCTCAATCAAAATTATTCATTAAATTACTCAGATAGAGTGACCTCAACATCAAGTCTAATTAAATATTTGTGTTCTTTTGTGAGGGAGTGGTTAGGGGGATTTTGTTTGCTACCAGTCACTATTAGGAAAAAGAAATGAGTGACTGACAACCAAACTGAGAAAAGAGATTTAGTTTTGTTTTATTTTTAAGCAACTTACAATTTGTCCTGGGGTCAGTATAAATTCAGGCTTCTCTCTTAAATCTTATATGTCTCCAATTATAGTCTAATCCAAATTAATGTTCACAATACTATCCCTGGGCCATTGTGAGAGCCTTAGTCACCTAAGAAAAAATCAATTATGTTCAGTACATTCCACTCCCTAGACTAAAACAGCAGCAAGATCATTTTGGGAAGATTCTTAACAATAGTTGGAACACAGCCATTTTCTGATTAGCTCTGACTTAACCATACATTCACTTGACCAGAACTGCCTCTTTTCCAAATTGGGATTAATTAAAGTTTTATCATATATTTATTCCCTCTTGGAAATATTTTCATATGGTTCTTAAATGTGAAAAACTATTCTGTTTTTGCTTTCTAAAATTTGTGTACAACCTACCTTATAGCCAGAAAAGATTTGACTGCATATTAAATTCAAGGGATACAACCAAATCAAATAAATTCAAAATAGGTTTAAAAAAACCAGAGACATAGATATAATAAAGTAGAAAGTTTATGCCGGTACCAGCAATGAGGTAAGCACAGAAACTAGGCCACAAAACCCTTCATGTTTGCTAATGTAAACTATACTTTTGTCTTTAAGTCTTGAATAGCCAAGCATTTGTTGTATGATGTTTCATTTCACAGAAAACGAAATAGGGCTGTCGTGCTCAAGGTAGTAACGTCCGTTAACATTAACTACAAACCAGCCTCTGAGATTCCAACAGGAAAATTAAACAGGCCAACAAATTTCCAATAATCTTTATAGATCATAAAATGCCAGAGGCAGAGTCTGGGCTTGGGGTGGGGCTCGTGTCTCCAGAAGCCAGTCTGTTCCAAACCACAAAGACCTAGTCTTAGCAAATAAGAGTGCAAAGGGAAGAGACAGGAACACATTACTTTGCCCACTGGGTACCATTTAGCTTTACTCTTGTCACTGTAGAACGCTCTTACTGTGGAACACTACATTGTCTGTTTTCCATACAGTCTAAAAAGAGCCTCAAGAGTAAAACCCTAACCACTAGAAACTGAACTAATGCAGAGTAAAAAAAAATAATAACAGGGCACCTAGGTGACTCAGTTGGTTAAGCGTCCGACTTCAGCTCAGGTCACAATCTCATCATGAGTTCAAGCCCCACATCAGGCTCTGTGCTGACAGCTCGAAGCCTGCTTCAGATTCTGTGTCTCCCTCTCTCTCTGCTCCTCCCCTGCTCACCCCATCTCTTTCACTCTCAAAACTAAAAATAAACATTAAAAAAAATTTTTTAATAACAAGGTCCATGTCTGGAAAAAATATATTAATTTTTACTTAGAAATCATAATATTAGATATCATTAATTCAAAAATTAATGAATGTCATTAATATCACTTTGAATATCTTCAAAATTGAGATTCCCTCCCTTGGTAAGAAGGGTCAGGGGCTCTGAAGATAGAGCAGGGACTTCCTAAGAAAGCAAGAGGTTAGATCCTGGCAGACAGTCTGAAATCTCCCTATGAACCTAAATGGTGCAAGGCAGAAGGGTATGGTGTCTAAATGGGGTGTCTCTTGATTGGATGGGAGCCTCCAAATGTGAGGCCATGATGGGGTGCAAGCCAGTGGCGCAGGCAGTGGAAGATTTCACCTGAGGCAGAACAAAGGCGATTACACTACCAGCAGGCAAGACAGCAGAGGAGAGGCGATCTGCAAGGAGGTAGTGGGTGGGGCTGTTTTCAAAGCGGGGAGATGAGGAGGTAACATAGAAAATCTTTCCTTTTGCAATAACTGTACCTAGCTGTAAGTAGCCATTGGTCAGTTAGGCCCTATGTATGTTTTGAGGTGGGTCACCTGTTGGGCCTGTTTATATTCAGCCAGGTGCTCACTAAGGGCCCTTTCTACATTCCATTGCTGAAGCCTGTTGGCCGCAACGCAGTCTCTACAAGGGGTAGGCAAAGCTTGTAGTCAAACAAGCCAGAGATAGAGGGGAGGAGAGGATGGAAGTCACTAAAATCATTCTCTAAAACCACTGCTGTTGGCTAAATGAGAGCATTGAAGGAGAGCAAACAAATGTGAGTGTTAAGAGCCTCAGAATGTTGGAGCACCTGGGTGGCTCAGTCGGTTAAGCGTCCAACTTCGGCTCAGGTCATAACCTCGAAGCCTGTGAATACGAGCCCCATGTCGGGCTCTGTGCTGACAGCTCAGAGCCTGGAGCCTGCTTCAGATTCTGTGTCTCCCTCTCTCTCTGCCCCTCCCCTGCTCACACTCTGTCTCTCTCTCTCTCTCTCTTTCTCTCTCTCAAAAATAAATAAGCATTAAAAAAAATTTTTTTAAAGCCTCAGAATGCAAACCAAATGCTATCTCATACACACACACACACACACACACACACACACACACACACGACTTTAGCAAGACAGTGGGCTTACAGATTGTAATAGCAATCATCTCATAATGGTTTGGGGTTACAAACTTTTATGTCAACTTCGTGGGCACACAAACCTCCATTTATAATTCAATTAACAATTTTGACCACCTTCTGTGTGCAGAGCCCTGGCCTGAGTGCTGTGGGGGAGACAAAAATGCACAAGACACAGCACTTCCCACAAGGAACTTACTGAAAAGGGGAAGCTGGGAGGAGGCTGTGGGAAAATGACAGATACATATAAAATGCAAGGCTACACTAATGAGCACAATCTCCAAAGCACAGAATGAAGGAGAGACTCTACCTGAGAGGAAGTGTAAAAGACCCAGACACTGCAATCGTTGATACGGAATCCAAGTATTGAACTGTGCATAGAACCCCAGCTCGAGGTTAGAGGGTGGAGCCGGAGGAGAGCATGTCAATGCAGCTGAAACAAATTTAACAAAGCAGGAAATTGAAAGGTGTGTAAAGGCGACAGTGGCTTGATATATTATGGTGATTATTAGTCATGTGATTGCTGTTATAACTAACCTATTCAATTGTCTTCAAACTTACCCCCAAAAGATCAGTGAAACCTTAAGTAAGTAATTCAGATTCTTATGGTGAAGTCATAAAAGACTCAGTGTTTCACATATAAATCTTCATTGTTTTTAAGAACACTAACTCCGCTAATTTGCAGAATTCTGTTGCTGCGAACCCCTAGTTACACTGTCGGATGTCCATGAGAAACAATCACAAAGCTGTTAAATTAATCCCTTTTACAGAATAATCACATCTTAGCTTCCTAATGTAGGTGTGGCTAAATTGGCAATTGCAGTCTGTGCTATGGTAAGTTTTGCATTTAATAGCTATAGTAGCTACCTCGTCATGCAATAACCAATTTATATATAGGGGAGTAAATTGGTTTTGCAGTCCAGATGTAGTGCAGTAAGAAATGAAGCAAAATGAAACTTGATTATAACAAATCTGATATGGTAGATGACATATTTAATAAAACTCATTGCTCTTCATAGATAAGGAATCCCTAATATAGATGTGTCAAATAAAATGTTAATTATGCCATGGAAGAAATTATACAATATCTCATCTTTAGTGGAAAAGATAAGAAGACTACATAATTGCTTCATTGAAAAATTAAATAGTATTATCTTCTTTGTAAAAAGTTATGCCAAGAATCTTAATGAATTCTTATCCTACCTTTTTGGGAAAAGTATATTATTTTTAAGTGGCGCAATACAAAACATTTTAAGTAGATGAAATAAGTATTGTAGAAGTATTCAAGATTTGTATTTCCAAACTGCAGAACAATTGTGAAATGAATTCACTTATTTGACATACTTTTCCAGTTGATGAGTCAAAGCTATTCCATTGTAGAGATAAAAAAAAAATTGACTTGAAAAAAATCAATTACTCTTCTGGGTTTCCATCCTAAGTCAATGTAAGTTATGGTTGAAATTTGGATAACAGAGAGTATTTCTTGGTATTGGAATCCTGTGTGTCATGTTCTTATTCTTCCAGTTGAAACTAATTTGGTACTTAGAAATAATTTCTTTACCTGGAGGTCCCTTTTAGTTCACTTGTATCTTTAGTTCACTTATATCTTTCCCCCAAGATTATTTGCATTGATTAAAAAAGGTACATTAAAAGACTGTAAGATAAAATAAAAATTGAGAATGAAGCAAAAGGAAAATGAGAGGAAAACAATTATGAAGTCAGAGCGAGGTTAATGCACATGAAGTCATGAAACCTCACTGAAGTGGCTGCAAATTCACCTCTAGGATTTCTAAGTAGAGAGTATATAGAGCAGACCATGTATCAGAGGATCCTGTGGCCAATCATATTTTCCAAAACTGGACGTAACAATACTTCCATTCCTTGTGTTTCTCTGGAAACTTAACTGCTCCCTTTCAAGAGGTGGGCTCTATTTCCCTTCCCCTTCAACCTGGGGAATGACTTTGTGACTGCCTCAAGAAGTATAAAGGAACAGAACTGATGCTATGTGATGTCTGTGGCTAGGCACAAAAGATGACACAGTTTCTACCTAGCTCCCTCTCTTTGGGGATGCTCATACTTGGAATATGGCCGCCATGTGGGAGAAGTCTCCAGGCCATATGGAGAAGCCATATGTAAGTCTACCAATGGTCCTGCGAAGATTTTAGCTAAAGCCAACATCAGACATATGAGGGGATGAGCCCAGAAGATTCTACCTCTTGGCCTTTGAGTCTTCCCGCTAAGACCCCAGATGCTGTGGAGCAAAGACACGACACCTCACCTTGCCCCGTTGGAATTCCTGGCCCACAGAATTCATGTGCACAGTAAATTATCACCCTACACCACTAAGTTTTAAGGTAATTTATTGTGTGGTCCTAGCAATTGCAATAGTTCTTTAGATGAAAACAAATCAAGAGACACCGAACCATTACCAGTTCTGAGAAACTAGAGATAAATTTTTCTTGTAGGCCTTCGCTGAGAAAATACTGTGAAGAAATGAACAAGGTTTTCAACAGTATCTGTACAGCAAACATGGACATGGTCCCTTGGATCTCGCCTTATAATAACTCTCTAGGTAGACTGATTGCTTTCGAGCAAAGGGCAGGGTGACAAAAGCAAATACAGGGAGGGAGCGTAAATGCAGTTCACGTTTACAGCTCTCCGACGGCTGAAACTGCTGCAAAGACAAGCTGTGGTGGGTAGAAGATGCTCTCTCAGCTGGAGCTCAAAGACACTAGTAAGCTTAGCACAGAGGGGTGGAGCCTTGGGGCCAGTGGCGGAAGGACAAAAGTAGGACAATAGAGAATTTTACTTCCCATTCTTCATTGCAGTTTGAAAATTGACCCTAATCCTGTCCTTACTTAAAAATATTTCTGCTTATTTATTTTTTAATATTTATTTATTTTTGAGAGAGAGAGAAAGTGCAGGGGAGGGCCAGAGAGACAGGGAGACAGATGATCAGAAGCCAACTCTGGACTGACAGCAGAGAGCCTGATGTGCGGCTCAAACTCACAAGCCATGAGATCATGACCTGAGCTGAAGTCAGATGATTAATCAACTGAGCCACCCAGGCGCCCCTAAAAACATTTTTAAGAGTTAATGAGGCTTGAGTCTTATACGAGAAATTTTTAGTCTTCCAAATTTGGGTTGGGTTTTGTTTTGGGGGTTTTTGTTTTGTTTTGTTTTGTTTGCCTTTTTGTAAAGCTTGCTGATATAGTCTGTCCTTGACATGTTCTCTCCAAATAGAGATATTTGGGGATGTATATAATCTCCCCCCTCCACCCCGTGTTTGTCATAACCTCAGGCAATTCTCCTTTTTAGTTGACCTGTGTCACTATGTAGTGTTAATTACCCTATCCTTTAGTTACTAGATTTTGAGAGCTGGCATCTGCGTGATGACCAAGGAGTAATCAGGGCATTGTGGAGTTCTGATTGGTTGAATTCCCTGGTGTTCTCATTAGTCAGACTCTCAATCTGCAATGCATCTTCTCAAATGAGCACGTTGTAGTAACAGCACTACCAGTGACATGATGTTGAATTCATTTTCTATTTTATATAACACATAAGAGTATTTATTTGTTCCAAGTAGCTGGCAACGTCTAGTCGCACAGATCCTAAAGGTTAATAACACAGTCTCTCTCCATAAGATAGCACATATTTTATAATGTATGCACATACATATAATGTATGGCTGAGATAGAAGGATACCTATATGAGACCCTGGGCCAGGCAAGGCCTCCAGAGGTGACCTAGCTTGCTTTATGGTATGTATGAATTCCATCTGGCTATCCTTCATTAACATCCTTTCTCTCAGCAGAACTTCTGATTCATGAAGTTACCTGAAGTGCAGTTACTCCGATGTTACCATTTAAGTTCAGATCCTAAACTAGGGTAAGTTTTATTTCATCTTAGGGAAATTGGGATGGGATGGGATGGGATGGAACTGGATGGGATGCCAGCTATGTGACTTGCCACCCCAAACACTGCTGCTTTCAGTGACATACCATAACATGGATTTGGTCTTGGTAACTGGATTTAACCTTGTGAAGGAGATGTCCGGCCTTTGCCCTCGGACCCTAAGAGGTAGCCTTAAAACCCTTGGAATGCCTGGCCTGATGGAAGTATCTTTGTTTACCTAGGGGCTTTGAGCCATAGCAACAATGTGGTATAGGGTGGGGGCTTTTAGTCAGGTGGTGTCAGCTCAACACCCCAAGGGGCTGGAGACTGAGGTCAGCCTTGTTGGTGAATAGCCATGTTTACAATAGAGCCTCTATAAAGAATCTGAACACAAAGGCTTGGGTTAACTCCCCTGGTTGGAAATACTCCATGTGTATTATCACATATCAATGCCGGGAAAGTAACATCATCCATGATGTCATGAGGAGGGGACGATTGGAAGCTCCATCTTTGGAATGTTCCAGACTCTACCTATGAGCTTCTTCTCCTGGCAGTTTAATCTGTATCCTTTAGATCTAATAAACCAGAACTGTAAGAATAGCAGCTTTCACTGAGTTCTTTTAGTCATTCTAGTGAGTTGTTGAACCTGAGGATGGCCTTGGATCTCCAAATTTGCAATTGGCATAGGAAGTAAGGGCAGTTTTGTTCCCTGAGCTCCTTCTATTGTTGCAACAACAGAGAATCCTGTAGCCTTCTGGAACCACCTCACTGGCAGTGGGGTGTGCCAGGCAAACAACAAAGATTATCAAGATTATGGGGGAAATAAAATAGGAGGAGGACAACAGGCACAAATGAGCTGAAGAACAGTTCCTTAGGGAGGACCAATGGGTCTTTCTGTAGCTGGGTGGGAGGTGTAAACAACCAGGTTAAACATAAGCCAATCAGACAAAACCCATCATAAGGAAGATCTTGTAAGGGGATCCATGTAACTATTATGGCAGAAAAGTACCCAAACTGGAGACTTGGACTAATCTTGAAGGGACTTCAGGTGCTCTCACCTCCTTCAGTAGGCTTCCAAAGAGGTGAAGAAACCCAATTTCAGATGTCTCCCAGAATCCTAATGCCCTTCCTGCCTTGCCTTTCCTTTATACCCCAGTCTTCTGAGAAGGTTTGCGGAGGCCCAGTCTAGATCCTAATTAGTTTAGAAAAACACCAGCATAGCCAGAACTGAGGTAGTTATTCAGATTTAACACTCACTCGAGCCAATTTCTCTTGGACCTTCGTGAGGGGATGAAACTGAGGGAACCACACACCAAAACCATCTATTATGGTTCTGCCATTAAAGGAAGTCACCAACGTGGAATCAGGCCACTGTCAAAATGATGCTCAGAATCAGGAGCACCCCTCCAGTACCTGAACTGGCTCTCCTCCATTTCTATCTATATGTGTAAGTGACCTCTTCCCTGCTCCTGGGACTTTGCATTCTGGCTCATGACATTATTGACACAATTTGTCCAAAGACTTTGTGTACCAGAGACCAGGGGTTTTAAAAACACAATTGATAGGACTTTCAGGGAATATCACAGTTCCCTAAAACCCACCCAGACAGAGATTTACACCTGCAAGACTCCTGAGAACCAGTGAAGGAGTTTGGGAGAACCTACTCTGAACATGGTTAGAACGCCACAGAGCAGTGCCTCCTGATCGGCAGTCCCTGAACTAGCAGCACCAGTATCACATGGGAACTAGTTAGAAAGGCCAAGTCCTGGGCTCCACACAGACCTGCTGAATCAGGAACTCTGGAGGTGGGGCTCAGCCACCCTGACTTTAGCAAACCCTCCAGCCAGGCAGTTCTGATGCATGCTCAAGTTTGAGAATCGTTGCCATCGAGGGGATGGGAAGGGCACTGCCAGAACGGGGGAAGAAGAGGACGGCGTATGGCCTTGCCACAGTCGCCACATCTGTATTTATAGCAGTGACACTCAACCGCTACTTTGAAAGAAAAGTGTTAAGAGAGTAGGAGGAAGGGAAATTTTTATATAATAAAGGGAGGGGGTCAATTTATCAGAGAAATAAAACAAGAACAATGAGGAGAGAAAACAGAAAAGGAGCAAAAAGTAAGTAAAAGGCAAAATGGGAGCAGGAAGCCTGAACTGGAAAGATTCAGGCAAACTCAATAACACACCACAGCTAGAGCTTAAAAACATAAGCTCAGTTAGTTGAGTGTTCGACTTTAGCTCAGGTCATGATCTTTCGGTCTGTGAGTTCAAGCCCCACATTGGGCTCTGTGCTGACAGCTCAGAGCCTGAAGCCTGCTTCAGATTCTGTGTCTCCCTCTCTCTCTGCCCCTCCTCTGCTTGCTCTCGCTCTCAAAAATAAATAAACGTTAAAAAATAAAAAAAACAAAAACCACCCATCATGAATGTAGCCAGGCCTGTGGCCATTTTGTTGCTCCACCACCCACTAGTTAAATGACCTCGCTAGGCCACAGTTTCTTTTTCTGTCAAATGGGTAGTATTGTTGTGAGGATTTGATGACATAACATGTTTAAAGTACTTAGCACAGGGGCACAGAATAATTACTAAATAAATACTTGTTTTCTATTAGAAATAAAAATCTATTGCTAAAACAATGGCATCAGTAAGCTGGCAAATTCTGATGCGTGTAAGAGTACGTTTGGAATGAAACAACTAAAAAGAAGCAGGGAGAGGGGAAGAGGGACAGACAAGAAGAAAACAAAACAAAACAAAAAACAGAAAGAAAAAAAAAACAGTTGAGAGAAGCGATTAGGTAATATGGGATCTTAATGAAGTCTTCATTGGAGCTGGTTGTGGGTATCCGGCCTCTCGACGCCCAGGCTTGATCCAGACCCTTTTTGTCAGTGCCTTGGAGGAGACCGACAATGTCCCTTTCAGCCGCGCTTTGCCTCCTGGCCCGTCTGAGAAGGAAACATGTCAGCCATCTCAGGCACAGCTGCATCCCCTCCTCCTGTCTTAGCTCAGTCCCCTCTGGGGCAGCGATTGCTCATCGGGTTGGCCCGAGACAGAAACACGCTGGGACTACGGATTACTAATGGGGACGCCCTGCACCCCAAGGGCACAATTAGTCTCTGCCTTCCTCTCTCCTTCAGCTTCCTGCCTCCATGGGGAAATCCAGACCCAAGAAGCAGCCCTGCTGGGTAGGCAAATCATCTCCCCCACCACCCCCCACTCTCCCTTGGCACGTGCAGCTGGTGGATAAGGGACTAGATTTTTCTTGGACTGATGCATGCTTAAGTCTCCTTTCCACCATGCCCTTCAAATATGCCTATTCTAAAGGTCCCTAGGTTTACATGGATGGGAGAAGGGGGCCCTTTTCAAACTTTTCAACCTAGCTCAGCTCGGCAGTTTCAGTAGTGGCCCAAGTATTAATACACATGTATCTTTGCATGTTGCTTCATGTGTATTATTCCCTTGGGAATCACAAAGGCAGGCAAGACTTAGGCTTTTGTTGGGTCCCAGGCCTTAACACTGACAAAATGTCACCTTTAAACCTAATAGCAGAGGCTGGCCCTTTTTTAGAGAGAGAGAGGGGAGGGGTGTCTCTGTCAAAGTAGTTATGTCCTCTGTAGTAACCAGAACTCTACTTTTGTGCAGGAATCAAAGCGGCAACAGTTGGTCAGCTGTGTAGCCGTGAACTGGGCTCATTTATGAGTGCTAGCCTTTAAGCTTCTATTTTTAATACTTATAGGATGCCTCTGTATAGTGGTTGAACTCGTTATCTGAATGTTTCTAAAATAGTCATTCATTCAACAGGCATTCCTGAAGCACCTGTGAAAGGGACATAGTAAGCATACTAACTATACTAGCCATCTCTGTGCTGGGTTGTGGGGACAGGAAACCAATCATACAGGGGCCTTATTCAAAACTACTTGGAGTGGGTATACTTTGGTTCACAGTGTCTTTCTCAAGGGTGGCAGGGGGAGCTAACAAGAGGAGAGCCTATGAACAGTTCCTAATTTTAGGAATCATTAGGAAGTTCTGACCTGTGGACCAGATCTAAAGTTTTGCTTTCATTTCATCTGGCTCCAGGCAGGCTGGGCAAATACCGTGGTAGCATTCCTATCTGTGCCTGTCCTGGGGGTACAAAATGAAGCACTACCATAAATCCTCAACACTTGGTTCTCTGCAAACATTCTGTGGATCTATTTAATTCCATGATTGTCTACATTCTCTCCGCCCTACATCTGTTCGTGTGCCCTATCCACTACCCCCTTTTCTGGAGCCCAGCGCTGTCCAACAGCAACATGATGCAAACCACATGTGAATTTTAAATTAGTAGATTAAAAAATAGAAAAGAATGGATAAGACGAATAATAATACATTTTAGTTACCCCAGCACATCCAAAATATCATTTCAACCCATCATCAATATACAAATTAATAGCTAATTTACATTCTTTCTTTCATACAAGACTTTGAGGTATTGTATGCAGTTTACAATCATAGCATATCTCAGTTCTAAGTAGCCACATTTCAGGTGCTCAACAGCCACGTGTGGCCTGCAGAGGGCTCCCCTACCAGCCAGGACAGTTTCAGCACCTTCTCCAGTTTTCTCTTTCCCCAACCCAACTTTCCCTCTGCCATCCCCCTTCTCTTGTATAACTTACATGTATGTCTTTAGCTGTTCAAAACTCTAAAGAAGGCATAGGTTGTACGACTTGTGTCAGAAATGTAAGATGGTTACTTACCTCATGAGTATTTATAAAGTAAGTTCGTATAACATTAACAAGTATGACCTCCATGTCCACCCTGTAAAGTAGGCAAAGCTGGCTGCTCTTGTTTGCCCTTAGCCTAGTCAGGCTGCTTTAACAACATACCATAAACTAAGTGGCTTACCAACAACAGAAATGTATTTCTGACAGTCATGGAGGTTGGAAAGCCAAGATCAAGGTGCCAGCATGGCCAGGTTCTGGTGCTGACTTCTTGTATCCTCACATGTTGAAAAGAGAGCTCTTTGCTCTTCATTCCCTTGTAAGGGCCCCAGCCTCATCATGGGGGCTCCATCCCTATCATCTTATTCAAATATAATTACATCCCCAAGGCCCCACCTCCAAATATTATCATATTGGGGATTGGGCTTCAACATGTAAATTTGGAGGGGGACACGAACATTCAGTTTGAAGTCACAGAAATTGACTATAAATAAAAATAACAATAAATAATGCTAGCTAATACACAGAGCACTTAACAAATGCAGACACTGTTTGAAGAACTCCACATCAAGAAATAATACACTAAATGAATTTTTAAAAATTTACTTTATTGGAGGGGTGCCTGGGTGACTCAGTGAAATGTCCGACTTCAGCTCAGGTCCTGATCTCGCGGTTTGTGAGTTCAAGCCCCATGTCGGGCTCTGTGCTGATGACTCAGAACATGGGACCTGCTTCAGATTCTGCATCTCCCTCTCTCTCTGCCCCTCCCCTGCCCACACTCTGTCTCTCTCTCTCTCAAAAATAAATAAACATTAAAAATTAATAAATTAAATAACATTTATTTTATTGGAGATATTTTTCTCCTGTTGTCAAGTGCCCTTGTTAAAAGTGAGGAAAAAGAAGGGTGCCTGGATGGCTTAGTCGGTTGAGCGTCCGACTTCAGCTCAGGTCATGATCTCACAGTCTGTGAGTTGGAGCCCCATGTCGGGCTCTGTGCTAATGGCTCATCAGAGCCTGGTGCCTGCTTCAGATTCTGTATCTCTCTCTCTGCCCTTCCCTTGCTCACACTCTGTCTCTATGTTTCTCAAAAATAAAAAAACATTAAAAAAAAGTGAGGAGGGGCGCCTGGGTGGCTCAGTCGGTTGGGCGGCCGACTTCAGCTCAGGTCATGATCTCGCAGTCTGTGAGTTCGAGCCCCGCATCGGGCTCTGTGCTGACGGCTCAGAGCCTGGAGCCTGCTTCTGATTCTGTGTCTCCCTCTCTCTCTGCCCTTCCCCTGTTCACGCTGTGCCTCTATGTCTCTCAAAAATAAATAAACATTAAAAAAAAAAAAAAGTGAGGAAAAAGAACTAGTTCTTTGAACCTACAGTTGTATGCCATATTACATCAGTTATAGTTGGTCTATAGGATTTGTCATTTGAATTTTAGGTGGACACAAGCATTTAGTCCATTGCATAGGGTTAAAGAAGTGTTACTGTATCTTCTGAAATGAAAAAAAATATCTCCTGTCTCAAGATAGATAAATCTAATCCCTGTAGGGAAACACATGTTATATGAGCACCGTACCTCCAAAATATAAGAAATAAAATAGAACATATAGAGACCCCTTTGTCTCTCTGGTTACCAGGAATCTGATGCTGGCAGCAACAAAGAGGAAATATAGAGTATCAATAAATCCTTAGGCCCAAAAGAGATTACTTTCTCTAAATATTGACTAGCATTTTCATAGTGCCAATTACAGTTAGGATTTCACACACACTGTGGCAGTTAATCCTCAGGAAACCACCCCTGCCCCCAGGTAGTTCTTACTATTATGAGTGACAAAATAGGAGAGGCTCAAATTGGGACCCTGATCTTCTGACCTCAAACCCCAGCCTCTTTCTTCTACCAGTTTGTGGTTTTGCATAACAATGACCACTTGATTGCTCATTTTTAAAAATGTGTGCAAATCAGTCCTATTCTCACTGTCATGATTCATGTTCAGAGGCCAGACGTGCACCCTGCATTACCATCATCATAACAGTGCCAGCCAGTGCTTACTGAATACGGACCATGTCATTGTTCTAAGGATTTTACACATTTCAACTCATGTAATCACAAGGACTTCAAGTTCTGAAATAACTTCTACATCTCCTTTTATCCATTCAACTCTTTTACATTTGCGGAAAACAACCGTAGTGGAAAGAATGTTGGCCTTGAAATCAAAACAAAAAAAACAAAAAAACAACAAAAAAAACCACACCTGGGTTCAAATTCAGTCTTTTATCCTGACTGGCTGTATAACCTTAGAAAAATTTCTCTCTCTGTACCCGCTTTGCAAAGTTGTTGGGTTAAAGTAGGTTTAGCGCGTTGAACGGAAACTTGGTTCGTGTTCATTCTTGCGCAGCATCTTTAGTGTTCAGAGCGATGGCAGGAGGCAAGTACTGGGATCCTACGGGAACTGTGAGTAGGTATCTAGGATATGGACCCGCCCAGCTCTCCTCATTCTGGGACAGCTCCTCCTCCCCAGTGGGGGCGGGGCACGTCGCCAGCCTCTTGACAGAGTTGACCTGGGTCTCCGGTACCTGTGCCAGGAAGACGGTGTTCCCACACTTGGGTTGCTTTGCCTTCTTACTACTACCTTCTAAATGATCAAGTGCTTCCAGACCCTAGAGAGTGACAGCACCTCAACTGTGATGGCCTTGACACCTAGTTGGCTTGGAGATTATATTAGGATATGGACTTTAGCTGGAATATGAGGGCTTTTGTTTTTAGTTAGTTGAAGTGTGACTCTAAGCAATTATACCATGGTTTGAGAATGATGATTTTGCTGGCTTAATTGCATTTTATTTGAATAGAATTCCAAACACTTTTCTTGTAAAATAATGGACTCAATTTTGCAGCCCTTATGCTATTTCTGCTTCAGAATCAAGGCTTTTTAATGAGCTCCTTTTTTGACTAACTCTGTGTGGGTAAATTCTTAGGCTGAAGCTATAAACTCCTGATGGGCAAAGGAATAAGGGAATGAACCCCCTGTTTGGTTCGTTTGAGGGATTCATATCCCACTTGGAACACTGAATACATGCCCGAGCCATGTCCTACTTAATTTGAAACTCAAAAAATAGAAACTAATAAATGTAGGCCCTTCAGTTGTCCAACTGTAGGCTCATAAATTAATTTGTTACAAAAATAAAAAGCTAATTCAAGCCACTAATTCAAGACAACCACATTTAGAAGAAATGGCACCTACAACATTGACAATGTTCTATTTTATTTCTTATATTTTGGAGGTAGGGTGCTCATATAACATGTGTTTACCTACAGGGACTAGATTTATCTATCTGGAGACAGGAGGTACTTTTTTTTTATTTAAGAAGATACAGTAACACTTCTTTAACCCTATGCAGTGGACTAAATGCTTGTGTCCACCTAAAATTCAAATGACAAAATCCTAACCTCCAGTGTGGTGATAATTTGGAAATGGAGTCTTTGGGAGGTGACTAGTTCAGGAGCGTGGGGTTCTCTAGAATGGGATTAGTGCCCATACAAAAGGGACCCAAAGAGCTCTCTCATCCAGAAGTCAGCAGTCAACAACTCAGATGAGGGCTTTCACCAGACACCAAATCTGCTAGCACCTTGATCTTGAATTTACAAGTCACCAGCACTGTGACAAATGAATGTTTACTATTTAAGATACCCAGTCTTTGTTATTTTGTTGTAGAATCCTGAAGGGTGGTGGAATATGCCACTGAAAAACATACCAGTTTGGCATAAGAATTATTTTGAGATAAAGGCACTTGAAAAACAACAGGTACAAGAAGGGCCCTCTGATGCCTCCCTTTCCTTCCTGGAAACAGGAGATAGAACTCCCATGTGAAAGACATCCTCACCACACCAGAAGGAAAGAAACATTCTTATCACCAAAGACAGAGATTTGAGGCTGAGGAAATTCTATACAAACAGACCTTGTTAAAATAAGTCTTATCTTCCTTTAGCCTTTTCCACAATCCTTTGTATTCAACCTGGTATAAAAGCATAGGTTTTGCCACTTCTTGAGGGTCTTCATTCCCTGATGTGGGCTCCTATGTCACATAAAACATATTAAATAAGTTGGTATGCTTTTCTCCTGTTAATCAGTTTTATGTCTTTGATTCTCAGAGCCTGCCAGAGACCCTAAGCTTTGCCTTTCCTATAGTTTCTGGACAATAGGATGTGTTGGAAAAGGCTGAGATGCCCCACTAACACTCTCTCCACAGCCTGTGGATGGGGTCCTGGGAGAACCGACAGAAGTCAAAGAAGAATTCTTGCTAGAGTCAACTTTCCCAGATCGCTGTCGTTCTAGTCAAAAGAGAAGGTACAAATTTCTCCTTGTCTCTTCTTTTCTGGGTTCAGATTGGCAGGAGAAAAATATTTGTTTAAAAAAACAAAACATAGTTCTTTGGATTGTGACTCTTGTGATTTGGTTTTTGTTACACATTGGCTATTGATCCCTATCAATAATAGCAATCGTTATCAATAATAGCAGGTAGGTATCCTACCCTACCTGTTCCCTACCTCTTTGTCTCTTTCCTCTTTGTCTCATTTCGTGTACTGAGAGCTTGGCTATGCTTTCCTTCTGCCAGGGCCTATGGCTACAGGCAGCCAATTGTCAGATTGGGGATCCTGAGAATTTGGTGGAGTGGTAATGTGGATTGCACACCATTAGTGGCTAGCATCTTAACCAACAGTTACTGGTTCTCAGAGGGGTTGTCTAGGTCTTTCTTTCTTTGGCTCTCTTTGGGAGTGGCTCTGGATCATCCGAGGGCTGCATCTTTTGTAACCTCTTTGGGGGTGCATTTTGAGATCACCATTAATCTGTTAAAAGGCCTAGTGGTTTTAAGCCATAAAACAGCTTACTGGTTTGTAGTCACCTTGAAATAGCTATGCCTCGGAAGATTCGGACCTTTATATCTAAAAGGAATTTTTAGAGATCTCTTATCCTAAACAAGTGTCCTCTTGTTACCTGTGAGAAGATCAGATTGAAAGAAAAAAATTAATAAGGCAAAAATGAGAACTGGCTCTAATACAAATTAGTAAATTGTATGTTTCTGTGTTTATACCTAATTCATGCTTAAAATTTTAAATGAAAACTATAGTTTCCGTTTGCATCTGTCTGTATGTTTATGTCTTTATGTGTTGTGTACATGTGATCTTTTTTCTACCTCCAGATGATATTGGCAAAATTAATTTGTAAAAGAGGTGTATTTAATTGGCTTAAGAAAAATCATTACTATATTAATCTAAAATAAGCACTTAATTTACAAATTAAGTATTCATAAAACTCTTAGAAATATAGAAACTAACCCCAATATTTTTCAAGTCCACATGATCTGGGATAATGGTCAGTAAAGAAAAGCTAGTTTAAGTTGTTGGCTTAATAAAAATGGGCATATCTTCAGAAATATTAACATTAAATATAGTACAGGCATACAAATTCTTCTACCTGGGCTTTCTAGTCAAATAAGGTTATGTTATCTCCACTAGATGTTTAAGATTGTAAAGGTATAAATTCAACCTAAGAACAAAACATACCATAAAAACTAAGTTGTTTAAGGTATGCCAAGCATGACAGGAGAAAAAAAGTGGAGAAAACTTTTAGGTTCTTTGGTTCTGTGATTTTTAAAAAATATTTGGTTGATTCGTCTACAAGAAAAACAAGATGATGAATAGCTTTGTTTAGTGTTTCAGGAAATTTTGATGAGTAATTCAAGTATAATTAAGGTGAATAATTAAGTGAAATGGAAAATAAGTGATTTAAATGGATGTAAGTGGGATAAAAGTTTATAAATGAGCTTCTTCAATAATGATTATGTTTTGTAAAATATGTTTGCATAAAAACAGTTTCTAAAATCTTTTGGTATCTTGAAACCTTAAAGTTATGCTAAGTTAAGTTAAATAATGGATATTCATTGAATATCTAGATCCTTTCCAAATAAGATAAAATATTTTAAAAATTTTTTAAATATTTATTTATTTTCGAGAGTGAGACAGAGCACGAGCAGGGGAGGGGCAGACAGAGAGGGAGATACAGAATCCAAAGCAGGCTCCAGGCTCTGAGGTGTCAGCACAGAGCCTGATGCAGGGCTTGAACTCATGAACTGTGAGGTCATGACCTGAGTCGAAGTCAGATGCTTAACTGACCGAGCCCCCCAAACGCCCCCCAATAAGATAAAATATTGAAACATTAATTGCTAAACATAAGTTTATCTATTTTTTTACTCCTTAAGTTTTACAGAGACAAGAGATATTTGAGTCTTCTAATAAGTATGTCCTTTTTTGTTACACTGGAAAATAGTATTATGAAAAAAATAGGTACCTATAAATTGTGAAATGGTATATTCATAAAATTTGCCAGTTTGCTACAGAATGCTAGTATATGACAAGAATCTATATATGTAAATGAAACTACTAGAACCCTTAAGAGTGAAAAGAGACAATTCTGTGTGCAAAGTTTTCAAGGAAAGTAAGATGTATTTTTTATTAAAAAGGAAAAAAATGTATGAAAGACATGCTTTTGTTAAGGGAAAAAGAGACTAATCTTGTACTAAAATGAAATGACTTCATTTGAGAAATGGAAAAAGCAGGACACTACATAAATGATGATAGAAAGTTGCAAAAGCTATATGGGAAAAAATTTGTATGTTGCAAATTCGAACCTGACTAAGTGGATTTATTTATACATTAAAAAATTTTTTTTAATGTTTATTTATTTTTGAGACAGAGAGAGACAGACAGAGCACGAGAGGTGTGGGGCAGAGAGAGGGGGAGACACAGAATCCCTAGTAGGCTCCAGGCTTTGAGCTGTCGGCACGGAGCCCAGGGGAGGGCTTGAACACAAACAGTGAGATCATTTCACCGACTGAGCCACCCAGGTGCCACTCTTTATACATTTCTAAAAGGAGCTCTATAGGAGTATGAGGGTTGCTCAGTCAGCTGAGCGTCTCACTTTAGCTCAGGTCATGATTCATGGCTCATGGGTTCGATCCCTGCATCAGGCTCTGTGCTAACATTGAGGAGCCTGCTTGGGATTCTCTCTGTCTGCTGCTCCCCAACTTGTGCTTTCTCTCTCTCTCTCTCCCAAAATAAATAAACTCGAAAAAATATATTCAAATTAAAAATGAGTTCAATAATATACTGATACAAAACCAGTGTTTAGTTTTCTCTCTCTGTTAAAATGACAAAGTTTCTTAGATTATTGGTCTCCTAATTTAAGAGATTATAAAAGGTTTTCCTTTACCTTTCGAGTAATCTGCCTAGGACAAAGATTGTGTGTCTTATCAAAAGAACTTCCTCTGCTTCGTATTAGCTTTATCAAGTCTTTGATTACTGAGTCTTCTTAATATATAAAACACTACAGTTTTTTTTTTTCCTTAAGTATATTACCAACTGTATTCACCTTTAAAATACCTTATCGTCACTTTGGTTAGATGGATAACTGGATAGTTTTAAGTGAGATCTGTGATCTGCTTAATTAAGTGTTCAAACTTTTTAACGTTTTGACAAATTTCCCCAAATAAAATTCTGAATGAAGTGTTTTTGACCTCAAACTAATTTTGGGATTTCTCGGAAGATCCCGGGAAAAATTCAAAAAATTTGTTCTCTATCCTTATAAAAAGAGAGATATGAAACTAATGAGGCTTACTTGATTTGTTAAAGTACATGGGAAACATTATCAAATAAAAGTACTGTTTAATCATCTTCGGTTATATTTGAATGAGTATGCTACTAATATAAGTATTTCAAAGACTGTATACAATTCCTAAAAATGTGTCGATGTCTCTATTATCCGTATGAACAATTATAATTCCAATTGTTATCTTAAAATGTTCAATGCCACAGAAATAACCAAGTTTCCTTGTAAATTACATCATAGTGAACTTCCACCGGACCTTTAACCATGGCTATTTTGGAGTCTTTCATCACTCGAAGATAGTTATTTTTCATTCTGATGCTTCTCTGAAAGTTTTTACAATCAAATACAATCAAAATTGCTTCAAAGAGATTCATGGAAAAGACTTGGACAAGTACCCTGGAATACAGGTTTCTGGTAACTTTAAAATCAAACCACTGAACTAGAAAAGAAATTTCTAGAAATCTGGGGTGCCTGATCTGACTCAGTCAGCAGAGCATATGACTCTTGATCTTGGGGTCATGAGTTTGAGCTCCATGCTGGCCATAGAGATTGCTTAAATAAATAAACTTTAAAAAAAAAACATTTCTAGAAATATAATAGAGTAACTGATTGATTCATAGAACTGCTGACCCAAGATCAAGTGAAAACATAGGACTAAATAAACATTATATTTTTAAAATTAATTTTTGTTAAAATATAACTTAAAAAAAATATTTTGTTTGCCAGATTTAAAATTTTCATTTCCTTGGGGCGCCCGGGTGGCTCAGTCAGTCAAGTGTCTGACTCTTGATTTTGATTCAGGTCATGATCTCACAGTTTGTGGGACTGAGTCCTGTGCTGGGCTCTGTACTGACAGCACGAAGCCTGCTTGGGACTCTCCCTCTCTCTGTGCCCCTCCCCACCCCACCCCCCAAATAAATAAATTTAAATTAAATTCAATAATTTAAAAATTAAATTATTAATTTAATTTTAAATTAAATTTTTTTCATTTTCTCTTTTCTCTTAAACTGTAACTTAAGCAATTTTGTAAATAGAATTGAAGCATTTCCCTTTTCTTTCTACCTGATCCTCTCAGAATTTGGAAATGCTTATTAAGTATACTTCTTTTCATGACAATTTAGTTTTTTACCTAAGTTCAATAATAATATGTTCTCATAACAGGACATAATTTGAAATATGGCTGTATTACCAAGGCTTTGACTGGGATGTCATATTTGAGAATGACATGTGTAGAATTAGATAGGGCCAGACAGATTTAGGGAACTAAGGTTCACATCATGGAGCCAATGCTTATAAAATCCCTTGAAATCCCAGCCTGGTATTGTCCTCACAGGTGAGTAGGAAGGTCATTTCCTGGCACTTCAGGAAAGTTAAGATATATTGGGGGCCTCCAAAAGAGAGGAATTTACCCAAATCTAGAGGCATTGCAGGCAAAGTCTGCTGGCAAGTTCCTGACTGGGCTTATTAACAGTCTTTCAGGGCTAAGAGACTGATCTATAGGCTTTTAAGTATTCAGTCTGAGATTTTTATTAAAGTTCCAGCAAAGCAGACTTAAAAAGAACCTGTATAATAATTCACTATTCTTGTTGCACTTATGTAAATAATCAAGCCAAACTTACTGGGAGTAAACTTGCTTTATAAATTAGTCTTCTTCAGTTATCTTTAATAAAAATAGGGATAATTTTAGGCAGGAAATGCTGTTTTAAATAAACTACAACGTACTCTTGTGGGTTGTTGAACGTTGCTGTGTTTGTTGACTTAGGTTGTTTTTTTTCCTCTTTGTAAACCGGCTCTTGCGGTGCCTTTTGTCAATACTTGTTTCTCGTTTTTCTCCCACCCTCCTGACTTGGCATCACTAAAAACTAAAATTGCCCTTTTTTGGAAGCCTTGCAAGTTGATGCTGAATGACTTGATATAAATTTCAAAGAAATCACCATAATAGATCATGTATGGACAACTTTCATGCCTGCCGCTGGGTAGGTCACTCAGAAAGTTCACCATAACATCTGATGCCATCACCAGAGACAGTCACACAACAACACAAATATCCAAGGGATTGCCACTGCTTGTTCTCACCCCACCGTCTAGAGCTGCTTCGAGCCCAGCATCTAAAAATCTTGACTGACTGCCTCTGGACTCGAAAACTGAGTTTAGAGTTGTTTTAGTCATTAGCCTTTGTTTTTCTCTTGTTTCCATAGAAAGGTCCTTCATCAAATGCCTGCTACTCATACTATATAAGGCCTAATTTAGATGCCCTCCCCCACTTCCACATACACCATTGACCCTTGAAATAGGACATAACCGCTTAACTGAACTGACCTATTTTTCAGGGCTAAGAGACTGATTCAACGAGTTATGGAAATCTACCAACTCAGCTTCTGGACTGTAGCATCAGTATAATCCCAGTAAACAAACGGTAATTTGTAATATTCTATTTTATGTATTTTAACTTTCTATAATGGAAATTCTGAAACATGTAAAAATAGGCCCGATAGTATAAGGAACCCCATGTTGTTTCCAATTATCAGCTCATGGCCAATCTCCTCTATTTTACATGTGTAAACCATAGTGTTTAACATACTTTCATCTACATTATCTCCTTTGATTCTTGTAACAACTGTGAAAGGTAGATTGTGTAGTTCTACGATAAAATTCTAAAAAATTGCTGACAAATTATCATTTTAATGTAAATGCCAATTTTTAAGGTAGTGAGGGAAAAGATATAAAAGATGCTAGTATGCCTTTATACGTGTTTTATCGGGTTTTGTGTACCCTAATTCATTAATAAAGGGAAAAGGAACAACACTGGCATGTTTTATTTCAGCCATTATTCAAACTGAATAGAATTATTTTTCAATGAAATTGTTAGGATGAATTGCCAACTTCTACTTTTCTAGAAAACCACTTTTACTTAATAGCCTTGATCCCAACCCATCATATAAAAATGGGATTTTACTGAACAGATTACTTATAACTTCACATTATGTACATAATATCTGTGAAAGTCTAAAATTTTAAGGAAGCATTATAATTTAGGACAATTCTAAGCCAAACATGCTATTTGTAGAGGATCCAGATGCAAGAAAATAAACCAAATGAGCCATTTCATTTGTGGTTTGGATGTCATTTTTCTGACAGTTATCAATGAAACTGTCATGTACCCCTGGAATTTGGGGCTATTAGAATTATTCATTTTGATGTCACTCTTTCACATAACTGTCTGATATTTTAACAGAAAGTTATGTTCACATTCATGTGGGTATTGATTATCAATACATTCACATTATATTATTACTTGCACATGAATTCTGATTTTCTTTACAGCCTGATTTGCATACCCGTATTATCATATACTTACAAATACTTAATTGTGTACAGATTTTTTTTCTTGATCTCTTTCTTACTTGGCTAAGAATATTTGAGATGTCCCCAGATGCTCGTTTGAAGGTTGATTTAGTCACACTAGCAGAACTCCAGGCTCAAATGTCAAATGGGATCAGTTCTGTACAGTGCACTGGTCGTGCTGCAAGCTTTTTGCTACAGAAGTTACAGTTGCATATTACTCATCAAGGCAAAATGTAAATGCTTAGTGATTATACGATATGTTTTTGTTAACTCCCCAGATGGGATTTTTTTTTTACCTTTGTTTATCTGCGAACAACAACTGAATGCTGATGAAATGCTGTGGCTGATGCCAGCAATCTAAGGCTTCATTAGTACAGAAGAAGCAACGCTCACTTTGTTACACAAATAATTAGAGAGATTAAATGAAAATAAACACTGAGAGGATGTACAGAAGCTCTGAAGTTAGGTAATTATTTTAATTACTCTAGTGACTTCCACTAACCTTCATTATCAGCCACAGATCAAGTTTAAATTGTTTTATGTAAAAATATCGTAGACTATCTGGAAAAGTACTACAGCTACCCAGTGATTATGCTTCACAAAAATGGCATTTTCTTCAAGCTTCCATTAAAAGGGGTAGTTTCCATTCTGGTGCCTGATAAACTCTCTAAATATTTTAAAAGCACGATAAATTTTTGTACTGGTTTTTTGCTTCAAATGGACATTCTTAATAATTCCGTATCTTTATCTACTCAGATTTAATCATAAAGGTGTGGGTCCACAGTTTTAAGCCACTAAATGTAAAATAATATGGCATATTCAGTCATTTGAAATAAATGTCACTTGGAATCATGTCATCTTTATTGCATGACAAGCTGTAACTTGTATTTGGGGTAAATTGATTTCTTTATTCCTCTCCCTACCCCAACTGAGGAAAACTAGACACACACCAACACCTTCCCCATAGGTGGGAGCCCTGTTGGAGGCATTGTCAGTCCTGTTCAGAACGGATCTCATTTTTATTCCTGTGTGATGATTCTGTAAGATCTCCTGGGGTAAGATCATCTTTTGAACGAGTGTTCCCTGCATTTAAATACCATTCATTGCCTGCATAGTGCCAGCTCCTCTGCAAAATACTGTACCTAATTTATGCTATTTAATCCTGACAAGTTCCCATGGAGTATGTATTATTAACTCCATTTTCCAGAGGAAGAAACTGAGGCTGTTTTGAGGCTCACTGACTTTCTAAAGTTGCTAAGTGGCCCAGCTGGGAATCAAACCACCGTCTGGGCTGCCTGACTATGAGAACCATGATTGGATGAGGTAAACCTGGATGCCAATGCTGACTAAAGATAGAGAAGAGATGAAGTGACCTCTTTGATGTGAATGTGCTAGTTAAGGGTTGTGTTGTATGACACCTGTGAATGCCGAGCACCAGTTAAAATCTCAAATTCCAAAATTCGTTTGATTTTAAAAGTGTCTCATCTGTGAAGAGCCCCGGTTGCTGGAGAAGCAGCAGTTTAGGAAATGAGTTTTTATGATATAGTAAGGATAACCGAGAATTCCCAACCAAAGGAAATTAGTGAAGCTTTTCAATACAATTCAGTAATCACTGGAGCTTCCAGCCAGCCAGCACACAAGGCATTTCTCTTCTACTGCAGTAAAAATTCCAACAGGATGAAGGAGACTTCAGTCATCTTCGCAGGGGTGGTCCGGTGTGTGTGCTGCTTTACGTATTTAAGAAAAGCTTTTGCCGGGGTCCCTCCCCCACCTTCCTGACCCAGGATACTGACATTGATTTCAGGCCGCGGCACCCCAGGACCAGGACACATTTTCCGGGGGCTGTGTTATATTCACAGTCTCATTAGGACAGCAGACAATAAGGGAACGGGTGCAATGGATTCATTGTTCCCTATGTTAGGATGCACTAATCTGCCCAGTTTATAGTATGAGTTGTGGCTGAAAGAGGGAGGTTGGGACTGAAGGCTAGCCCTTGCGGTGGGGGAACCAGGAGTGCATGTAAACTAGAAATTTCACTCTCAGGTTTCAGACTCTGAGCAGGAAGTTAGGGAAACTCACAGACGTGCCAACGCCTGATGGCCCGATGACAGTCGGAGCAGCAAAGGTAGGACTAAGAAATTGAGGAATCTCAAAAACGCTAGAGGGGGTGGAGAGGGGTGGGCTATCAGCCCCAGAGCTCTAGTGCACGCACTCACACCGAATGCGCAATTGGAGGGATTTATTTGTGAATAAGACTGAGCAAGACAAACAACCGAGAGAAGATGGGCTTAGAAATTATTTATCATGGGCTGGCCATGGGTGGGGGGAAAGGCTTTCCTGCTGCTTTTGCAAGCATCTCCCTGGGACCTGACTGTGAAGCGTGGCTCGTCATAGCCAGCCAGGGTCTCAGCTAGTAGGTCCACCAGACAGAAAAAGTCCTAACTAAGCCCCAATCGTTCACTCGTGGTTTTCCAGACCCTGTCATGTTCTGTATGTCTCCGCACGCTCTGTTTGATTTTGATGCCCTGTGTTTACCTCTCAGAGGGCCAGCCCCGCCTGGCCAGCCGGGCTGTGTCCAAAGTGATTTCTTCAGGCCGCGCGGCCAGGAAGCCACTGGCTAGACTCGGGGGACCCACGTTCTATTTCCACTTGGCCACTCGCCACTGACCTCGGAGAAATCACTTTAAACTGAGCCTCAGCTTCTCATCCATAAAATGAAGGCGGTTCTACTCTCCAGGCCTCTTTAACAGGATCGTCGGGAGGGTCAAACGGAATAATTCTGATCACAGCGTGGAGGAAATAGGACTCCAAATCCCTGAAGGAAAAATAAGTTAAACGTACTCGCTGGAGTTTTAGGAATTTCCCCCCAGTGGTCTCACTGCAGTCAGGAAGCAACCGTTTGGACCGATCTTTCTCGTGGACCATCTCGCGTGCCAAACACCCATGCAAGGCACCCCTCCGTCTCTCCAGCGCGTCCATCGATTTCTGCCTTTCGGCGAAAGCGCTTTTTGCTGCCGCTGTTAGGCACACACCCCGGCACACCACCCCTGCAGCTGGGATCCTTTACTCTCCCCGCCTTTCGCCCCTCACTCCCCACCCCAGGTCTCCGAGTTTTCCGCACGTGAATGGGGTTTCGCGGCTCCTCTCTGAAGACCTTGCGGTATTTCGGAAGGCGAAGAGCGCGCGGAGACCAGCCGGCGAGCATCCGGCCCTTCCCCGGAGGTCGTGCGGCCCCGCGGGGACCCTCCTCCCGCGGTGCCACGGCCGCCCCCAGAGCCGGCTCCCCGGGGCCGCCGGCGGCAGACCCCGCGGAGAGCCGGGGCCCCCCTAGCAGCCCTCCCCCTCGCAGCCCCTCTCCGCCAGTAGCAGCGCTGCTGTCTTCCCACAGGAGGACTGGGAGGACGCTGGAGTCTGCAGCGCCCCCGCCCCCTCGCTTTTTCTTTCTTTCCTTGCTTTGGGATCTCGCTGCCGGAGCCGGGAGAGGTTCTGCGAAGAGAAGAGAGAGAAGGACTGGAGCGCAGGCTTCCGCTGCGGCGCGCGAAACAGAGCCGGGGGCACAACATCCCGGCGTCGCCGACCCGGCTGGAATGTGACCGAGCCCTCCCGCCCTCAGAGGTGCCCCCAGAGAGCGCACCGGGAGCCCCGGGTGGAGTCCCTTTGCCCGCAGCGCCGCGGGACGGGAGTGGCGAGGAGCCCCGGGGGCCGGTTCCCAGCTACCACTCTTCAGAAAGAGCGGCTGGGGAATCGCCGCTTTCGCGGCGCTGGGCACAACTCCGGGGCCAGCAGCGCGCGCCTGGACAGAGTCCCGCTTCCCGCCGACTGACTCGCCGGGATTGGGGGACAGCGCCTGCCCGCCTGCACTCGCGGTGGCCCCAGCTCCTCCGCACCCGTGCCGATCCCCCACGCCGGGGGGCTGAGCCCCGCGGCGCCCGGCCCCCCGCAGCGTCCTCGGACCCCATGGAGAAGGTGCCCACCGCGGCTTCCTGAGTGCCGGCGCCGCCGCCGTCCAAACTGCGCGCTGGGGTCTTCCAACTCGCCCCTCTCCGGGGCGTCCGAGAGGCCGGGGAAGAGCGCACTATGAAGTCGGTACTGTTCAGCCGCTTCTTCATCCTCCTGCCCTGGATCCTAATCGTCATCATCATGCTCGACGTGGACACGCGCAGGCCCGCGCCCCCGCTCACCCCGCGCCCTACTTTTCTCCCTACGTGGTGGGCCGCGGGGGCGCCCGACTACCGCTCCGCAGGGTTGGCCCCGACAGCGGCCCCGGGCGCCGCTGGGTGAAGCGCAACGAGTCGCGGCCGCAGCCACAGCCGCGGCCCGAGCCGCCTCTGCCCACCATCTATGCCATCACGCCCACCTACAGCCGCCCGGTGCAGAAAGCCGAGCTGACCCGCCTGGCCAACACTTTCCGCCAGGTGGCGCAGCTGCACTGGATCCTGGTGGAGGACGCGGCGGCGCGCAGCGAGCTGGTGAGCCGCTTCCTGGCGCGGGCCGGGCTGCCCAGCACGCACCTGCACGTGCCCACGCCGCGGCGCTACAAGAGGCCGGGACTGCCGCGCGCCACCGAGCAGCGCAACGCGGGTCTCGCCTGGCTGCGCCAGAGGCACCAGCACCAGCGCGCGCAGCCCGGGGTGCTCTTCTTCGCCGACGACGACAACACCTACAGTCTGGAGCTGTTCCAGGAGGTAGCGGCCGTCCCGCCCCAGCTTGGGGGTGGGGGTGGAGGGGCAGGGCCGGAGGGGGCCTCGGCCGGCCGGGCTACAACTGCACTTGTGAGTTCTCACTTCTCAATGTTCCCATTCGGGACTACAGGTGGAGCGCTTTGCCGGGCCGCCTGCAGCCCCCAATGGCCCTGGCTTCTTTAGTCAGGGGGATAGAATATGGACGAGAGGACCAATGTGGGCCAAGGGAGGAAGGGTGGCCAGGAGCTTTGCAGTCCACCTGGCTCCGAGATTGAGCCGAGAGAGTAGCACAGGTGAGGCGCGGGGGTATTTCCAGGAACTAGGCTCTGGCTGGCTTGAGGATGGAGCCCACATCAGTGGGGGGGAGGCCCCCAGCTCGGTGGGGGAGGCGGGCTCGGTGTACTCCCGAGGCCTTTCAGCACACACAAGTGTGATTCTGAGTCTAGAACCATATGGGGAAGAAGGGGGAGATGGTGACTAAAACTCACCCAGAGACAAATTCTGTCTTACGGTCCTTTGGCATGGAAAGAAACAGTGACTTCTCCGGGCGTGGGGGTGAGGGGGGCGGGTCTATTTCTTACTGCAACCCCACAAAAGCCCTTTCTGATTCTGAAGATTTCCCCTTTTTCAAGGAAACCCTCTGGTAAATGGGTTGAGACTCTTCTGCCCTGTGGTTATGTCTTTTTGCACCCCAAAGTATCAGGTGGACGCTGGATTCTTTTTCTCGACCTTTCTCTAAGACCTCTCTTTGGTGAGTTACCCGGGGCACTCTTATACCTGCCCATTGCATCCTGGTCCTCTCTGTGAGGTCCTGGGTGTCACCCAGTTCCCTGTTGCTGAGATGGCTCTCTCCCTTTGGAAGGCCACACGTGCACAGAGCCAGCAGGGGGTTAGGACAGGTGTCACTTCTTGAGGCTGGTATTTTGCAATCTGTGTGTGTTGTGCTAAAGAGCCCAGACTGCATGGTTTTCACTTTTCTTCCTTGTACACAAATACACCTGGGAAAAAAAAAACTAAACAAAACAAACTTGTACTCTTTGACACTTTATGGGACTGTTGCTTTCTTCTACCCAAAATGCCGTGACCTCCTGCTTCTTAGACTCCATCAGACTCCACCCCTCCAAGTAAATGGGACAGTCTGTGTGTCTCCTCCACATAAACGCCCCACACCTTCATCCTAACATCTGTTCGGCTTTCTTTTAACCTCAGGACACAGTTACTTTGTACTCTTTCAGTTTAATTTTTCTGCCTATGTGGGTTTTTTTAAATCCATTTTTCTAAGGGCAGTTGCCACCTTCTTTTCTATTCATCCTCTTCCTCATGAATAAAAGAACCAGTAATTGCTCTCCATCTTTTCCCAATGTAGGGCTTTCTTTTCATGTTTCTTCAGAAGAAATAGATAAGCTTGACATTGTAGGGTGTACTCTTTATTATAACCAAGATTAGAGATATAATCTGATTTTTTAGGGTGGGCTTTAGTTTTTTTTAATGTTTATTTTGAGAAAGAGGGACAACTTGCACATGAGCAAAGGAAGGGCAGAGAGGAAGGGAGAGAATCCCAAGCAGGCTCCGCCATGCTGTCAGTGCAGAGCCCGCAGTGGGGGCTCAATCTCTCTACCCAATCTCTCTATCAGAACAGGACCTGCACCGAAATCAAGAGTCTGACTCTTAACCGACTGAGCCACTCAGGTGCCCCGAGTTGGGCTTATTTTGATCCTGCTTACATACTCTTCCCAAAAGATCCTGTGATTTGTATTCTGTAGCAAAGGCCTTTACATTTAAATACACCATAATTTTAAACTCCAAAGTCTTTTTTTTAACCACTTAACTTGCCTTACCTGTAAATATGTGTCTTCTTGTATAAGTAAAGTAATGCACATTATTATTAACATTTTAGGGGGATTAACTGTGAAGGAGGAGTGATTTTCTATTTATCTCCTAGTTCTAGCCCATTGTTATGAGGTGGTGTTACATGAGCCAAAGAGTTGGCGCTATGGGCATTGAAACAATTCAGAACAAAGTATCAAAGTCTTTCTTGATACTTCCCAAACCGGAAGGAAGGCTTGTTGGTGGAGGATATTAAGCAACAAGAGAAGAATCCCGTAGAGTTTTTCACTGGTCCGTTGGAAAAAGAGAACATAAAAAGGAGAAGATGAGGAGAAAATATAGTGTTGGCCCAGAGGAAACTATAAAGGGAAAAACATGAAAAACTTTACAAGATGCTAAAATTTTGTACAGTTGGAAGTAATGAAAAAAAATCAAACTTAATTTAAGAGCATGTGCAACTCTTTATGGACAGGTGCCAAGTATAGAAAATATACGGCAGAAGGAATGTTTAAAAAACGTCATACACATGATACACTTGAATTTAGATCCTGTAGCTCCCAGGGGCTACTCCCAGACAGTAATTTCAAGACTAGTCCCTTTCTCCACCATCTTTCATCCTCCCCCACACACAGTGTTTTTGGACAGAGTCGGCATCTGTTCACCATGCATATATGTTGATACATTCGGTTTTCCTTTTTGCAACACATTCTTCTCCTTGTAAGGTAAGCGATGTTGAACTCTAAAAAGTCAGATTAGTGGAATTCATGCTTCTTTTGTTTCGTACATTAATGGTATGGTCTACCTTCTACCAGTTCTAGGATTAATGAATCCATGTGGATTATAGTCTAGACATTGCTCTCTTTGAGGAAAGGTATTTGAGAAAAGGTAGGACTAGATTCAACATCTAAAAACTGCAGCTCCTCGGGGGAAGGGAGGATGCTGCGGAGGTGAGGCATATGTATCTCAGCCCTTTATATTGTGCATCCACACAAATTCGTTTTTAAGTAATTCACGGTACTTAAGGAGAGAATGTCCCAAGTCGGGCTTCATCTTTTATTCATAGCGCTTCTAATTTCCATGGTTGATGTTAATGTAGATAAGATAAAAGGAGGAGAATGAACCAGGTACAAATTAGCTCACTAAGCATTGGCTGCAAATGAAGGAAACTAAAAGATGAAAGGTCTCCAAATTAAATTACAGGCGCAACAGGCAATCTGTGTTCAATTATTCCTCCCTGGTAGCTGGAGTGCTGCTTTCTTCTTCCATACAGCTAACTAATTTTCAGCCTCCTGTCTCAACTGAGCTGTACTGCCAGGAAAGAAATATTTGCATTAAACAATGCTACATTAATAGCCAAATCCCTTTGCAAATGAAGCAAGTCCAGTTTCTGGACTGTCCATTGGAGGAGATGGAAAGGGTTTTTTCCGGTTTCCAGTATTCAGCCGCTACTCCCGCACGTCCTGGGGAGTATTACCTGGGGGGGTATTGCCGGGGTTTTACACCACAGATCACAGGGAATCCTGCCCTCCTGAGCACGCTTCTCCATCTAACCCGCCGGGAAAGCTTATTTGTGAAGGATTTAAGCCACTTTAATAAAAGTCACAACTACAGATAAATGCGACTCTACATCTAGTCATGTTTTCGATAATGCTATTGATCAGATTTCTGTTCTTTACTAGAAAACCTTCCAGTCTTTTCCTGAGTCTCAAGCTGATGCTTTTCAGGTGAAGTTGCTTTCACCTTTGGAAATCAATTGAATCGAAAGGTTAAAAAAACAGCGCTTTCCTAGCATGAGAAAAAACTTTAAACACTTTAACTTTAAATTTAATGAGGGAAGCCTGGAAGGCAGGCCGACTGTGAGACATTTAAGGGGCGCGTGAAAGGACTCTGTTAATGAGAAGGCATCTTGAAGATGCGTTTCTGGGAAGCAGCGAACTAAAGAGGCCCTTCGTTTCGATTTTTCTGTTGGGTGCTCTTAAGCTATTTGTATGCTGGGCAGGTGGAGGAGTTGAGGGTTAATTTTCTGTCTTATTCCTTTTCTGAAGCCTCAATATGCTCCCCTCTTTATATGCAGCTTATTGGAGACACAATCCAAAGGATATTCACATTTACAGCGTATGGCACTTCCCTCCCAAATAGTAAATTCTGCCTGTGTTTCCTGAAAGGAGATGAGAGATCTACTTTTTACTTCTACCTTTGATACAGGTACTTAGTGTAGGGTAATGATCTTTGCCAAGTGAAGAAACCCAAAAGAATCTCTTGGGTGTGGCAATAAAATGACTATTTTTCCTGAAATGCACCCTTTGTGTTTCATTTGTCCCCCTCTAAAAGCATATTAATCATGTTGTAAGTCTGATAAAATGTGAGAATTTTCTAAAACTGTGTGTGTAAAACTACAGCCAAATTTCTTAGGCCGTCAGTGTTAAATCTAAAGATTTTCTGTGTTCTCCCTGGGTGTACAGTGCTTGACTTATGGACAAGTTTTGAGTTTTCTATGAAGACCAGTTTTCATTTGGATTTTGGTATTTTAATGGACCGGAAACAGCAATTTAGGTTTAAAAGACATTGTCTCTTCCGCCTCTTCCTATTGTCTTTTTCCATCCTTCTTCTTTGTCCTCCAACCTACTTTTCACTGATTATCCTTTCTTATGAATAGACATGAAGACATGTCTGGGTTATTGTTTGGTGCAATGAGTATGTGTCTTTTAAACATTTAGACTGTTGTCTCTTCTTGGATACTTGAATGGGTGACTCCATTTTCTTCTGTCTACTCTACTTGCCTCTAAATTACAAGCTGGTAAATTTTCTCTTGTGTGAACAGTAATGGAATAGTAATTGCTTTTAAGGCATGCTACAAAAGCAAAATAGAAGAACTAAAGTCAGTGATCTTATTCATTATCCCAGGTGGTATTCAAGTACTGCTTTTTTTTTGTATGGAATTCAATAATGTTGAGATACGTCTATTCAAACATCTTGAACTCTAATGAAATATTTGCTCAGTCTGTACAGTTAACACATTACATACTTGATTTGCAATCCTGTCAAAGTATAAGTTTTGCATAGATCTCAAATCCTCCCCCCAAAACACAAATAAAATTGTTATATGAGTCCACAGGTAGGTAGGTAGGTAAGTAGGTAGGTTTAGAATAGATTTCCAATTTACAAAAGTAAACTAAGACAATCCATTGTTCATGCCTTATAGTTCTGTGCACACTTTAAATGTTAAAATACTCTTTACCATGGATACAAGCAAAATGTAGTTGACATCAATTGAGCACGTAACTATTGGCCAGGAACTACCCTTAGAGTTTCACGTGTTTTTACTTAAATTTGTTCCTCACCACAGCCCCTGAGGTAGGTAGTAGTACGTTCCTATTTTCTTTTTTCATCCTCTGCTGATATTTGGGTCTGGTATACTACTTGGGAGACCACAGAGATCTTTAAAAGTATGGCATGAATCTAATATAGTCATTTACTCAGGTATAATTGGTATCCCTATTTCATAGTTGACTGGAAGTACCTGGAAGTAACTTGAAAAGGTCATGCAGCTGTTCAGAGACTGGAATTTGAACCCAAGTACCCTGGTTTTAGAGCCTGCACTTTTGACTGTTCTAAGGCTCATCTCGTGTAACATGTACACATGTACAGTCAGACGGAAATATGTCATTGTGGTAGGTAAAGTCTTTGAACAGGAGTTTTCTAATATCGTTGCTGTCTCCTGCCACACTTAAACTCAGGTCTGTCTGCTTGGCCATATCAACTTCTAATTTTCCCTTTTGACCTTTTTTCCCCTAATACCAGTTGATCTTAAGAAAATTTTGTTTCATTTCACACTATCTCATTTATAGACCATTTGATTTTTTTAAAACTTTTTTTATTAAAAATATTTTTTGTTTATTTTTGAGAGAGAAAGTGTGAGTAGGGGAGGGGCAGAGAGAGAGGGAGACACAGAATCTGAAGCAGGCTGCAAGCTCTGCGCTGCCAGCACAGAACCGGATGCAGGGCTCTAACTCTCGAACTGCCAGATCATGAGCTGAGTTGAAGTCAGACACAACTGATTGGGCCACCCAGGTGCCCTGCAGACCATTTGATTTTTAGGTGGTTTTTTTCAAATCATGTGAAAACTGCTAAGTTAGTATGTGAACTATAGTCGTGTGTGTGTGTGTGTATTGTATACAATGTGTGTGCTTTTTAACAATGTATTCTTATGAACAAGAAAATTGATTATTTCTGCAAGAAGATAAAACATTAAAATTAATTTTTCTCCTCACTTAATATGTATATGTCAGCAAACATAGCTACTGAGCATATGTCTTTTCAGGACAGGCAGAATTGAAGAATATTTGGGGGATGGAATGGGGATTAGGGAGAGTACAGACTTGTTTCCCATGGGGGAAGCTGGGGACCTGAGTCCACTTGAGCTGAAGCTCATTTGGGAGACAGATACTTGCTGGTGGCTCTCCCACAGGCTGAGGCAGCTCCTGCCTGGAGCACAAAGATGTCCTTGTAGGAATCTTCAGCCAGTGTGCTGGTTCTGCCGGCCGTCGGTGGCCCACACTGTCAGGTTCATCAAAATGCTCACTTGTTGATAGAAGGCTTAATTTTCTTCTGTTTCAAAAAAGGTTTATTTCGAGAGAGAAAGAGAGCACAAGTGGGGGAGGGGCAGAGAGAGACTCCCAAACAGCCTTTGCGCCATCTGCACAGAGCCTGACCCAGAGCTGGGTCCCATGAACTACGAGATCACGACTGAGCCGAAATCAACAGTTGGGCATTTAAATAACTGAGCCACCAGGTGCCCCTAGAAGGCTTAATTTTCTTGTCTGATTCTTTTTTTTCTGGGATTAGGAATTTCCCTGGATTAAAAGCAAAATAATAGACCATTGGTTGACTCTTTTTGCATGTTAGGAAAACCTTGGAGATACCTGTGTTGAGAAGGGTGATCATATTCTCTCCCTTAAGTCAGATTATGTGGTCTTTTCCTCAAAAGAATTGGAAACTCCATAGTCCCTCCACACACCCCCCCCCCCTGCAATCAATCTCCTGTAGCAGTGGAGGGAGAACTTTAAATAGTAATGTGTTACAGGCAGAAATAAGACTGTTGTTCCTTTAGTCTGAATTTGTAAGTTGTATCTTCAGCCCTCTCAGGAAAGCTGAGTGTGTTAAATGCTGAACATTCTCCATGTGAGATCTCCGTTATCTAAGATAATTGCATATTAGCAGTAATGGTGTAGCACTCTGCAAGTTTCCTTCTACCTGCTTGAGCTTAAACATTACCACATTCAGAAGACTCTTGAATATACTTAGAACGCCCTCTCCTCTACTTAACAAATGTTAATTGAACATCTACTATGTGCTTGGCACTGTGCTTCGTTAAGGCAGGGAGTGATACAGCTGTGAGCAGAGAGAATGCATCCCAACCCTCACAGATCAAGTGTCTGGACTGAATACGCCCACTAAGATCTGTGCATGTTGAGAGAAATACAGGTGCCTGGGAGCATAAAACAGATGGCTAATGGAGTTGTAGGTTGTGTGAGCGACTGTGAAGGAAGTGATCTCTGAACTGAGAACCTGAAGGACAATAAGGCCTAGTAGGTGACTGGTCATAGGGAAGAGCTCTCCAGGTAGAGGGGGCCATGGCTAAGCACCTGCATGAAGGTTCTCTCATACAACCTGTATGAATATCCAGAGAACAGAAAGCTGTCCTGGACTGCAAGAGATGAGATGGAGGACTAGGTAGCCACGTCCCCATCTCCCACATGTCGAGTGAGAGACTTAGTTCTGGGAGAAGACTAAGTATCTCCCCCAAGCCTGTCCTGTGATGTAGTATCTTTTTCGGTTGACCTTCTTTCCCACTAGAATCTAAACTCCATAAAAGTAGGAATTTTCTTTTGTTTACTGTTGTATCTTTAGTGTTCGGAGCCTACTGTGTAGTAAATGCTCATTAAATATTTGTTGAATAAATGAATGAGTTGTAAGAAGCTTCTTCACTTACAGAGAAATCTGTTCCTAGCAAGGAGCTCTGAACAGAGAAGTCTGATAACAGTCTTGAAGTCTATGTTGTGTGTCTAGGATTATATTGAGCCTTTTAAGTAGTAACTTAAAGATATATGTGGTCCCTATGCTGATTCTAAGAGCTTTCATGCTAAAAAGGACAGAGAGATCAGGCCCATGAATATTTGTGTATGTAGCAAAACACTCCCGGCATTGCCCCTTCAGAGGACAGGAGGTGTGTCAAGGTACATGTGAGCCAGTTGAGTGTTAGGCCTCTTCACACTCGAGAAAGGCTGGAGGCTAGGAGGGAGCTCAGATAGGACTTAGGAGTTAAACAGCCCCATGTTCAAATCCAGCTTTACCACTCAGTGTTTGCATAATTTTAGCGAGAGCTGTCTGCCTCATATGGTTGTTTTAAGTATTGACCCATCGGCAAGTTGTAAACCTTAGTTCTTTTTCCCTTGCTCTCTCCTTTGTGGGTGACTGCCCCAGTCGAGGAGTATATCATATAGCTGCTGCCCTGTTTTGTTGGTTAGATGCCTGTAAATACTGTTTCTGAGATCTCGACTGTGTTTCTGGAGGTCTGGAGGGGAGGAGGAGGTACAGGTGCTTGACTTTCCCAAATTAGTCTGTGCCCAAGTGGAACTGTGTAAATTAGGCATCTTAATTACACCACTGAGTGTTACCACAGTGATTAGAGGGACGAGAGTTAAATAGGGCTTGTCTGCAAAGAGTCCTGGGAGGATGTGAGAGTAAAAAGCATCTAAAGGACATTTTAGGTTGAGGGGAGGTGGGAGGCTATCCTCCTGTGGGTTAGGAGGTCTGAAGCTGATGAATGTGTGTGCGGGAGCTGGGAAGTTGGCCTACATGGAGCTCAGGGCAGGCTTTGGGTGTGATTTTTTTAGCTCCCGGCAGTCCCACTACCTAGCTTGGACCCAGAGCATGTTACAGGACCGATTATTTCTGGCATGAATGATGGAATCAAACAGATAGTATGTTACAAAGGAAAGGGCAATTTAAAGACAGGAATGCAATGAATCTATTTTTAAAGCACATGATTAGAAGCAATAGCTTGATTTTTAAGGTCATTTGCTGGAGGAGGGAAGGTTAGAATTCCTCTTTCCAGCACCTATTGCAGAAAGCAGAGGGGATCCCTTTGACAGTGTCACCTTGTGCCCAGCCCCCCTCCAGCCTTAACTGGGACACTGAGCTGGCCTTCAACTGACTGGCAGTTATTGGGAAGTCTGCCCTGAGCTTGGTTCTTTTTTCAAACGTTTCTTACATTTTCATAAATAAAAACATTTGAAGCTTATTTCCTGCCAGAATGAGGAATGTAGCAGTTGGAGTGGGGTGTGTGTGTGTGTAACCACAGGATCCCCCGATTGCCTCCTTGTGTGTGAGTGCAGTGAGGACTGTCCTGGTTCTTTCGTCACAGAACCTGCACCCTCCAGTCAGTCTCTCACAAGAATCCTGGTCACACCTGGGGTCTGGTGCGGTGATCCTCACCATTTTCTGTACATACAACTCCTAAAAGGGTTTATTAAAATTACACACTCTCGAGGATATTTTCAAATCGGTCTAAATTTTTTAAATCATTTAAAGTGCTTGCAAAGCATATGTATTTTGAATTATAACTACATTTGTCCATGAAAACTAAATACATACAGTGGATATTATAAATACTCTTAACAGTTTTATATTCAACATCGTTTGATAAATATACTTTCAGGGCACTTGGGTGGCTCAGTCAGTTAAGCATTTGACTTTGGCTTGGGTCATGATCTCATGGTTCATGAGTTCCAGCCCTGCGTCAGGCTCTGTGCTGACAGCTCAGAGCCTGCAACCTGCTTCAGATTCTGTGTCTCTCTCTCTCTCTGACCCTCCCCCACTTGCACTCTTTTTCTCAAAAAATAAACATCAAAAATATACTTTTCAGTAACATCTGGAAATTTTATTTTGTTCCTTTTGTGTTTGTATTCACTCAGAATTTTATCTTAGCATAATATTTTGAGGTCCAAAGTCCTTTTTTGAGCCTCCAGTCATATTATCTGCAGTAACAAAAATGATTATAGATGGAATTTAAATTTTTTTAATGTTTGTTTTTTGAGAGAGCACACATGCCCAAGTGGGTGAGAAGCAGTGGGGAAGGGAGGATCCGAAGCAGGCTTTATGCTGACAGCAGTGAGCCTGATGCAGAGCCCAAACTCGCAAACCGCCTGGGAGATCATGACCTGAGCCGAAGTCAGACGCTCAACCCACTGAGCCACCCAGGCACCCCTGGAATTTAAATTAAAAAAAAAAACTTCTATGGCTATAACCTTCAGTCTTAAAAATCTTTAAGACCGAATCAACTCTACAATTAGTAGCAGTAAACAGGTAATCAAAACAACATAAATGCCATGCATGAGTACAAATCATTTTTTAAAAATTGTTAGTTGTAATAAAAAAATGTTGCCAATTTGGATAATTAACTCTTAAGCATAAAAGCTATGTTTATTGGAAATTGGTTTCTTAATGATGGATGGAGCATTTTGTTGTTAACTATTCACTGATGAATATTACTGATTGCTAGGAGGAGATGGAGTTCAGCCTGTTTGTGTTCTCATTAGGTCAACCTTGTTTATAAAGAAGTAAATAAGATGGAAAGCATTTTTTCTTGTAGTGGTGTTCTTCAGTTTTTGAACTCTCAAGCTCTAAGCCAAAAACCGTATGGTGATCTCTCAGCAAAAAAAATATTTAATGATCTATTGATGACTTTAGGTCTCCTTCAATTTTGTTGAAAGCAATTAGAAATCTCTTCTTCCAAGAGGATTTATTACCATTCATTAGAGACTTCAACTTTCTTAATAAAGACAACAATATTTCTAATTACCTTTGTTCAGCTCCCTAAAGGTTTGACTATGTTGGGACGGTACATTTAATATGATTCAGGATGGGTAGATGTTGGCCCTTTTCTGTGAAGTGGGAGAAGAGCCGAAGGAAGGGAACCTGCCTTCTACCCAAGAATTCAGGTGTAGGAAAGTGGGCAGGAATGCTGAGGGTCTGGGAATTTATTCCCTTAAAGCTATCTGCTCAGATATTCCCTGAAGAGTCTTTATATGTGTTGAGGGACCATGAACCCCCAGTCTGAATAGTGCAGTTTTGGTAAAAATAGCACTAAGTTAGGAACTGGAGAATGTGCGTTCCAGGGCTGGGTGAGCCCGAAGCTCTCGTCCCTCATGATCTCAGGGGAACTGGACTAACCACGTTTTCTGATTGTTTGCTGTGTGGTAGACCCTGCCCTAGGCATTTGGATGTGTGCACTGCTGTTTAATTTTCAGTGGTATCTATGAGGTGGCAACTATGATGCCTATTTTACAAGTGAGGAAAAGCCTTAATATTCAGCTTCCTTACAGGGCCTGATACAAATGTGTGTAGTTGTTGGGAGATTTAAATAAGTTGATCTACCTGTAAAGTGGGAAGTAGGGCATCTTCCCTATCCACTTGGGCATCTGCTTGTATCACAAGTTGGTGGCCCCAGGAGCTGTGGAAAGGTTCCAGGAGGCAAAATGTCACAAAACCCAGAGCCACCATGGCCGTACCAATCCTGACAGCCTTGGTGGCCTCAAGATGCTGCCAGAAGATGCTCATTCCCAATGGGAATGAGAATTTAAGTATGGTCCATGTGTGGATGTGTTGTTTATCATCTAAATAAACTTGGCATTGCAAGATTGAAATGCCAGTGTCATTTTTAAAGGTCAAGTGACGGTTTGGGGATATTTTTGTATCTTTGAAAAGTTCCTCAGCTACATCTGTTCATACTGGTGCAAGTGCTAGAGACCTCCCTGGAGAGTCTTTTTCTGGGGCAGGGGTGGTGGTGCTGCAGCCTTGCTTTGCAGAAAGTTCTATTACACACAGTAATTGGAGCTGGTGTTTGGGGCTTATGTCCTAATTATTGTTTTCATTTTTCTTGAATGGTTATATTTAACTGTTGGCCTATTACCTTTCTTTCCTGCTAAGCATCCTCTTCATTTAAGGATTTTTAAAAAGTTTTTATTTAAATTTCAGTTAGTTAACATACAATGTAATATTAGTTTCAAATGTGCGATGTAGCGATTCAACACTTCCATACATCACCTGGTGCTTGTGGCAGCAAGTGCGGTCCTTAATCCCCTTTGCCTGTCGAACCAGCCACCTCCCCCCCTCCTCATTTCCCATCTGATAACCATCAGTTTGTTCTCTGTAGTTAAGAGTCTGTTTCTTGGTTTGCCTCTTTTTTTCCCCTTTTGCTCATTTCTTTGTTTCATAAATTCCACATATGCGTGACATCGTATATTTGTCTTTCTCTAACTTATTTTGCTTAGCATAAAACTCAATAGCTCCATCCATGTTTGTGCAAATGGCAAGATTTCATTGTTTTATGACGGACTAATAGTCCATCGTATGTATATACCACATTTTATTCATTCATCAGTCAGTGGACATTTGGACTCTTTCCATAATTTGGTTATTGTTGATAGTGCTGCTATAAACATTAGGGTGCATGTATCTCTTTGAATTAGTATTTTTGTATTCTTTGGGTAAATATTCAGTGCCATTGCTGGATCATAGGTAGGTCTATTTTTAACTTTTTGAGGAACCTCCATACTGTTTTCCAGAATGCCATACCAGTTCACATTACCACTAACAGTGCAGGAATGTTCTCCTTTCTCCACATCCTCCCCAACACCTCTTATTTCTTCTGCTGATTTTAGCCATTCTGGCAGGTGTGAGGTGATATCTCATTGTGGTTTTGATTTGTATTTCCTGATGATAGGTGATGTAGTGCATCTTTTCATGTGTCTGTTGGCCACCAGTATGTCGTCTTTGGAAAAATGACTATTCATGTCTTCCGCCCATTTTTAATTGGATTATTTGTTTTTTTGGGTGTTGAGTTTTATAAGTTCTTTTTATATTTTGGATACTAATCCTTTGTCAGATCTATTACTTGCAAATATCTTCTCACATTCCAAAGGTTGCCTTTTAGTTTGTTGATTGTTTCCTTCATTATGAAAAAGCTTTTTATTTTGATGTGGTCCCAATAGCTTACTTTTGCTTTTGTTTCCCTTGCCTCAGGAGACATACCTAGAAAGAAGTTGCTATAGCCATTGTCAGAGAGGTTACTGCCTGTGTTATTTTCCTGGAATTTTATGGTTTCCTATATCACAGTTAGGTCTTTAATCCATTTTGAATTTGTTTCTGTATTTGATGTAATAAAGTGGTCCGGTTTCATTTTTTTGCATGTTGCTGTCCAGTTTTCCCAACATTGTTGAAGAGACTCTTTTTTCCATTGGATATTCTTTCCTGCTTCATCAAAGGTTAATTGAGCATATAGTTGTGGGTTCATTTCTGAATCTGTATCTTGTTCCATTGATCTATGTGTCTGTTTTTGTACCAGTACCATACTGTCTTGACATGATAGCTTCATAATATAACTTGAAATCCAGAATTGTGATTCTTCCAGCTTTGCTTCTCTTTTTGAAGATTGCTTTGGCTCTTTGGGGTCTTTTGTGGTTCCATACAGATTTTAGGATTGTTTGTTCTGGCTATATGAAAAATGGTGATGGTGTTTTGATATGATTTCATTAAATGTGTAGATTGCTTTGAGTGGTACAGACATTTTACCAATATTCCCCAATCCATGAGCATGGAAGGTCTTTACATTTCTTTGTGTCATCTTCAGTTACTTTTATCACTGTTATATAGTTTTCAGAATACAGATCTTTCACCTCTTAGGTTTATTCCTAGTTATCTTATTGTTTTTGGTGCAGATATAAATGGGTTTGATTCCTTATTTCTCTTTCTGCTGCTTCAATATTGGTGTATAGAAATGCAACAGATTTCTGTACATGAACTTTGTATCCTGCTTCTTTACTGAATTTATCAGTTCTGTTAGTTTTTTGGTGGAGTCTTTTGGGTTTACTGTATAGAGTGTCATGTCATCTGCAAACAGTGAAAGTTTGACATCTTCCTTGCTGATTTGGATACTTTCTTTTTGTTGTCCGATTACATGGCTAGAACTTTACTACTATGTCAGTAACAGTGGTGAGATTGGACATCCCTGTCTTCTTCCTGACCATAGAAGAAAAGCTCTTTTTCCCCATCGAGGATAATATTAGCTATAGGTTTTTCATATGTGGCCTTTATTATGTTGAAGTATGTTCCCTCTAACTTTATTGAGGATTTTTATCATGAATGGATGTTTTACTTCATCAAATGCTTTTCTTGCATCTATTGAAATGACTATATGGTTCTTATTCTTTATTAATGTGATATATAACATTGATTTGCAAATATTGAATCACCCTTGCAAGACAGGAATAAACCCCAGTTGATTGTGGTGAATAATTTTTTTAATGTATTGTTGGATTTGGCTTGCTAATATTTTAATGAGAATTTTTGCTTCCATGTTCATCAGGGATATTGGCCTATAGTTTTCTTTTTTAAGTGGAATCTTTATCTGGTTTTGGTATCAGGGTGATGCTGGCCTCAGAGAATGGATTTGGAAGTTTAACTTTTTTTATTTTTTGGAATAATTTGAGAAGAATAGGTATTAACTCTTTAAATGCTTGGTAGAATTTGCCTGTGAATCCCTCTGGCTCTGGACTTTTGTTTTTTGGGAGTTTTTTGATTACTAATACAATTTCTTTACTGGTTGTCAGTCTGTTCAAGTTTTCTATCTCTTCCTTTTTCACTTTTGGTGGTTTATATGTTTCTAAGAATTTATCCATTTCTTCCAGATTGCCAATTTGTTGACATAAAGCTTTTCATAATACTCTCTTATGTATTTGTATTTCTGTGGTGTCAGTTGTGATCTCTCCTTTCTTATTTGTGATTTTATTCATTTGTGTTCTTTCTCCTATCAATAAGTCTGGCTAGAGGTTTATTTTATTAATTTTTTCAAAGAACCAGCTACTGGTTTCATTCATCTGTTCTATTGGCTTTTTCTCGTTTCTATGTCAATTATTTCTGCTCTAATCTTTATTATTTCCTTCCTTCTGCTGGCTTTAGGCTTTGTTTGTGGTTATTTTTCTAGTATGTGAAGTGTAAGGTCAAGTTGTTTTGAGATTTTTTGCTTCTTGAGGTAGGCCTGGATTGCTATCTACTTCACTCTTACGACAACTTTTTCTGTATCCCAAAGGTTTTGGATCATGTGTTTTCATTTTCATTTGTTTCCACGTAGTTTTTTATTTCTTCTTTGATTTTTCTGGTTGACTCATTCATTGTTTAGTAGCATGTTGTTTAACCTCCACGTATTTGTGGTCTTTCCAAATTTTTTCTTGCGGCTAACTTGTATTTTCATAGCATTGTCAGAAATGGTGCATGATAGGATTTCACTCTTTGTATTTGTTGAGGCCTATTTTGTGACCTAATATATGATCTATTCTGGAGAATGTTTCATGTGCACTTAAAAAGAATATCTTTTCTGCTGTTTTAGGGTGGATGTTCTGAATAGATCTTAAGTCCATCTGGTCCACTGTGTCATTCAAAGTCATTGTTTCCTTATTGATTTTGTGTTTAGATGATCTGCCCATTGATTTAAGTGGGGTGCTAAGGGTCCCCTACTGTTACTGTGTTATCAGTTAGTTCCTTTATGTTCATTATTGATTGTTTTGTATATTTGGGTGCTTTCGTGTTGGGCGCAAAAATATTTACAGTTGTTGGATCTTGTTGGATTGTGTACTTTGTGATTATGTATTGCCTTTGTGTCTTTAAAGTCTAGTTTGTCCTATATAAGCATTGTTAGTCCAGTCTTCTTTTGACATCCATTTGCATGATAAATATTTCTCCACCACCTAGTTTTCAATCTGCAGGTGTCTTTAGGTTTAATATGAGTCTCTTAAAGGCAGCAAATAGGGGCTCCTGGGTGGCTTAGTCAGTTAAGCATCCGATTTTGGCTCAGGTCTCGTGGTTTGTGAGTTTGAGCCCGCGTAAGGCTCTGTGCTGACAGCTCAGAGCCTGGAGCCTGCTTCGAATTCTGTGTCTCCCTCTCTCTCTGCCCCTCCCATGCTCATGCTCTGTCTCTGTCTCTCAATAATAAATAAACATTAAAAAAAAATAAAGGCAGCATATAGATGGATCTTGTTTTTTTTTTTAATCCATTCTGACACCCTGTGTCTTTGATTAGAGTGTTTCGTCCGTTTATATTCATAGTATTGATAGATATATATTTATTGCCATTTTATTACTTGTTTTTTATTGTTTCTGGAGATTTTGTCTGATCCTTTCTTGTCCTTGTCACTTTTGGTCTCTCCTTTGCACTCAAAAAGTCCTCTTTAATATTTGGGGGGGTGCTGGTTTAGTTGTCATGAGCTCCTTTATTATTTTTCTGGAAAACTCTTTCTCTCCTTCCGAATGAGCCTTGCTGGATAGGGTATTCTTGGCTGCAGAGTTTTCCCAGTCAGCACTTCGAATGTATCCTGCTACTCCCTTCTGCTTGCCAGGTTTCTCTTGAGAAATCTCCAGCTAGCCTTATGGGTTTTCCCTTATAAGTTAAGGACTTCTTTTCTTTGGCTGCTTTATAAGATTTTTTGTATTTATCACTATATTTTGCAAATTTAATTACATGTCTTGGTGTTGGCCTGCTTTCATTGATTTTGATGGGACTTCTCTGTGCCTCCTGGATCTGGATGTGTTTCCTTTCCAGACGAAGTAGGTTTTATGTTATTATTTCTTGGAATAAATTTTCTGCCCCTTTTCTCTCTCTCCTCCTTCTGGGACTCCTGTAATATGAATACTATTACACTTGATGAAGTCACTGAGTAACCTAAGTCTATTCTCATGTTGCATAATTCTTTCTCTCTTTTGTGTAGATTTATTATTTACATTATGTCTTCTAGGTCACTAATTCATTCCTCTGATTCTCCCTGTCTGCTGCTCATTGCATCAAGTCTATTTCCAATCTCATTTATTGCATTCTTCATCACTGATTCTTTTTTACCTCTTTTATCTCAGTGGTAATCATCTTACTGATACCTTCTATTCTTTTCTCAACTCCAGTGAGAATCCTTATGATTGTTTCTTTAATTTCTCCATCGGGCATGTTACTTGTATCTATTTCTGTTAGAACTCTGGCCATAGCCTTATCTTGTTCTTTCATTTGGGATAAATTCCTCCGTGTTGGCATTTTTGTCCAAGTCTCTGCCTTTTTCTATGTGTTAGAAATCCAGTTATGTCTCCTGCTTCTGAAAGTAATGACCTTATCAAGGAGAGGTCATGTAGTACCCAGGGCCTGGTGCTTGAAGTAGTGTTTTTGGTGTGTGCTGTATGCACTCTGCTGTTGTGTTTTGGCTGCACTTTCCTTCAGGCCAGTCATCTGCAGAGGCTCTCCTTGCCTGCTGTGGGCAGTGTTTGGTCCCTGGCCTGAATGGGGTGAGTTTTAAGTAGGTGTGCTCTGGTGTGCTTGTGAAATGAGAAGTGACACCACTTCCGCAAGGACTGAGGCCATGCAGAACTCTCTGGTTGGGAGACACAGTGTGGGCAGAGGTTTGTGTTGGTCTTCTGGCGGAAGCCCTCCCCACTTTATCGGGCTGTGACTGAGGCAAACATGATTGAGAAAGGCATTCCTACCTGAGCACAGAGAGGTGTAAACAAGTTAGGCAGCCAGGGTCTGTGCTGTGCTGCTTCCTGCAGGTGGCTCTGTGTTTATGCTGAGGGGCAGGGGAAGGAAATGGCACCAGCCAGCTCCTTTGTTGCCAGAGGAGGGTCTCTGAATGCTGCCTCTTAGGGTCATGGTCTGAGAAGAGCAAATAATCATTCTACTCTGTGCCCCAGGCATTCTTCAGATGGCTGTTTCTACACCTTGCACCCCCAGGTTATTTGCGTACCTTCTTTCTAGGAGTAGCAAGGTGTCCTATGGGCTCTATCTCAGCAAGCCCATTGACTTCTAAATCTCCAGGCTTTAAGACCCACTGGTTATAAGAACTCATGAAATTTAGCCCCTCTCAGCCAATGGGTTTTTCCAAACCAATGGGTTTGGGAAAACATCTCATTTTGTGTTCACCTGTGTGCTTTTCTCCCTCTCACTCTTCTCTGTGACCACAGCTCCCTTCCCTCTGCAGCATCTGGGATCCCTTTCTCCCCTAAAGCACACAGCTCTGCACTTTCTACCTTTTTTGATGTGGACTTTTCTCTCCCTTTAGTTGTGGAGTCTGTCAGGCTTCAGGTTGATTTCTCTGTTTAAGGATTTAAAAAACAGAAATGTGGGGCACGTGGGTGGCTCAGTTGGTTAAGCATAGACTCTGGCTCAGGTCATTTCAGGGTTCATGAGTTCAAGCTCCGTGTTGGGCTCTGCAGACAGTTCAGAGCCTGGAGCCTACTTTGGATTCTGTTTCTCCCTCTCTCTGTGTCCTCCCTTACTCATGCTCTGTCTCTCTCTCTCAAAACTAAACATTAAAAAAATAAAATAAAAAACAAATGTTAAGTTGGGTGGTTGATGCTTGTGGTTTCTGTGGATGATAATAAGGTTTTTATAGCAACCCTGGGTTTCCTCTGAAAATCAGTTGATTGTCCTGTAGTTTCAAATCTAGGTGTTTATTTGGTTGGCTCTTGTAAATCCAGTGACATTTATAAGTAAATGCCTATTCTTGGTTTCTTGTTATCTCTTGTCCCTAACTGTGAAGGGAAATGGGGGAGAAGCAAAAATTGAATATACATAAAATTCACCATTTTAACTGTTTTTAAGTGTACTGTTCAGTGGCGTTAGTTAAATTCTCTTTGTTGTTCAACCATCGCCTCCATCCGTCTCCAGAACTTGTACATTCCAGACTGAAACTCTGTACCCATTAAATAATAAGTTCCCATTTCTCCCTCCCTGGTAAACTATAATCTACTTTCCCTATGAATTGGACTATTCCACATACCTTACATAAGGTAAAATCATACAATATTCATCCTTTTAGGTCTGGCTTATTTCACTTAGCATAAAATGGTCAAGGTCATCCACATTGTAGAATGTATCAAAATTTCATGCCTTTTTGTAGGGGGTGGGGGTGATTGTGAGTGCTGCTTGGAACACTGTTGTATGGATATCTGTTCAAGTTTCTGCTTTCAATTCTTTTATGTGTATATATACAAAATGGAACTGCTGGATCACAGCATAATTCTATGTTTAATTTTTTGAGGAACTTACATACTGTTTTAGATGACAGCAGCACCATTTTCCATTCCCACCAACAGAGGAAACACAGGTTTGAATTATTCTATATCCTAGTTAATGCTTGTTATTTTCTGGTTTTGCTTTTGTTTTTATAATAGCCATCAGTGGGCATGAAGTGGTGTCTCATTGTGGTTTTAATTTGTGTTTTCCTAATGATTAGTGATGTTGACCATCTTTTCATGTGCTTGTTTCACTATTTGTGTATATTTTTTGGAGAAATGTCTATTCAAGTTCTTTGCCCATTTTTGGATACAGTTGGTTTTTGATTTTTGTTGAGTTTTAGGAGTTTTCGATAAATTATACATGTTAATCCTATATCAGACATGTGATTTTCAAATATGTTCTCCCGTTCTTAGTGTTACCTTTTTATTTTGTGTCCTTTGCCCTAAAGTTTTAAATTTTGACTAAGTTTATTACATTTTTTTTCTTTTGTTGCCTGTGTCCTAGCCAAGAAGTTGTCACCAAACTTATTGTCATAAGGTTTTTCCTCTATGTTTTCTTCTAGTAGTTGCATAATTTTAGCTCTAATATTTAGATAATTTTGATCTGTTTTGAGTTAATTTTTGTACATAGTGTTAGGTAGGGGTTCAGCTTCATTTTGCATGTGTGTATCTAGTTTTTCCCAGCACCATTTGTTGAAAAGACTGTCCCTCATTGAATGATCTTGGTTGGCACTTTTGTCAAAAATGAATTGACTATATACGTGAGGGTTTATTTCTGGACTCTTTATTCCTTTACTCTATATGTCTTCATGCCAGTACCACTAGTTTGATTGCTGTTCCTTTGTAGGAAGTGTTTAAGTCAGGAAGAGTAGGCCTTTCAACTTTATTCTCTTTCAAGATTGTTGACTACTTGGGGCAGTCTCCCTTGAGATTCACTCGAGTCTCCCTTGAGATTCCAAATTATTTTTAGGAAGGATTTTTCTATTTCTGCAAAAAAAAATATTGAGATATTTATAGGGGTTGCATTAAATCTGCAAATTTTGGGGGGTGTTATTTGGCATTTTGACAATATTGTATTTCAGTCCATGGACATGGGCTGTCATTCCATTTATTTATGTTTTTAGTTCCTTTCAGCAATGTTTTGTAGTATTCATTGTACAAATATTTTGCTTCCTTGGTTAAACTTATTCTTAATTATTTTATTCTTTTGGTGCTACCTTTTAGGTTATATTAAATTAGTTTTGGTTTCTGTCCTAAATCAGAAAAAAATGCTACTTATATACTTCTAATAGAACTAAAAAAATCCAGGACCAAGGGAAACTTTAGGTACACAGAGCCACATACATAGACCTTAAAAATATGATAGAGCATAGAAAAATGGGGAAAAATCTGTTCTGCAGTACCATTTATGTACTTAAAATACTGTACACAGAGTGTTATATGTTTCACAAGGGCACACACAAATGGAATAACTCAGGGTTTTCCGAGTTGTGTTCCATAGAACAATCTGGTGAGACATTTCTAGGCATGATTTTAAATGACTTGATTCTTATTCACATTTATATCCAGCCTGACCTCAAACGTGCAGCAGAGGCTAAACTTCTAATCTCTGAAACACAAAAGGAAGGGCTCCACTTATTCCAGCCCTGGGTTTATAGAATTTACGTAGTACAGTTATTCTTAGAAAAGTAGATGTCTTCTTAAACATCTAAGAAAAGCATTTCCCACTGACAGGTCTGAATTTCTATGCCAAGGTCAGAAAATCTTTTCCCCTGAGCAACAACAGATGATGTCAGTGACAGTGGACTCTAATACAACACTTAGTAATATACCAGAATCATAAGTGCTTTAAATGTTTTAACTCCTTTAATCTTCGGAACACCCTCTGAGATGGTACTATGTTGTTATGCACGTGTATGTGTGCAGAAACAGGTTTCCAGAGATTTACAAACTTTCCTGAGACCACACAGCTAGTTAGTGGCAGAAAGTTTTGAATGCTGAAAGTTGAGTTCATAGATTCAACTTTTCACTTGTTTATTTTCTGTATTGTCAGTTTCTAATCTGTTGTTTTGTTCGACTCTTTATTTCATTTTCACTTTTTTTAGTTCATTGAGATAAAAACTTAGATCTTTAATTTTTTATCTTTCTAAAATATGCTTGAAGCTATATCATTCAATCTAAGAACTCTTTGAATTGCATCCCACAGACTTGATGCTGTATTTTCATATTATTCCCATCAAAATAATTTCAAATTCCTACTGATTTATTTTTTCATATTTTTCTATATTACTAATTTAGTTTTAAGTTGTTAGAGTTTTTAAATCTTTGGTTCTGTTATCTAGATTAATTTTTAGTGGTTAAAAACACAATGTAGTTTCACCCAATTGAGATTTATTGGGTTTTGTTTTGTATTCTAGCATACTGTTGTTTGGGAGCTTGTTCCATGTGTACCTAAAAAGAATGTTTATTCTAAAGTTGTTGGGTACAGAGTTCCCTTGTAGAGGATAGGCTTAGGAATCCCCCGGGCTTATATCAATCAATGGGTTAACAAGGCATAAAGAAATAAAAAGCCATAATATGCTCCCACCCAAGTTCAGATAAACATGATTGGAACCCCAAGAATAGGTCAGTGCAAAGACACCCCCAAAACAGGGAGTGCTGAACCCCCAAAATAGAGAGGGACGGGCAAAGGCCCAAAGATAGGAACAGGCTCAAAGGCTCCCAATACCAACGTGTATGAGGTAAGCAAGATTAGACATGCAGGGCAAAAGTGCCCCCCAATTTAGTATTATAGCAGAAAGCTGCTTTCACAGGAGAAAAGGGCCAAGTTAGGCAAAACAAGTAAATTGGACTGCAGACCGCTGTACTACTCTGCTGCGGGTGATCCTGCCTATTACAGAGCTAATTCTCAAAAGAAGAGCTGGATACTGGGAAGTGTTTTGCCCTATCTGCCTTATTCCCTGGGCTGGCTGAGATAAACAGACACAGCCTCCTTTCTGCGGTTAACAACCACCTGCCCATCTGCCGAGTCCAGGATTTTGTTTTATATTGACCCAAACCCCAAACTCTTTATATCTTCAAAACCCCCCCTTTCACTCATGCCCATGAGTTGATGTTCACAGTTTCCTTGTCTCTTTGTGCATGCCCATTACGTTTGTTAGCCTTCTGACCTTAATAAATACTGGGCAAGGACCCTTATTCAGGGCTCTTGATTTTTCCCTGGACATTAGCCATCTTTCTCTCCTATTTTCATCCTGCGCCTGCTCTCTCGCTGGCCGAGAGAACTTTAGACTGAGAATATATGACATTCTCTATATGTCAACTGAGTGTTGATGAAGTTCTTTAGATCTCTTATGATATTTAGTGTGCTCGCTCTATCAAATACAAAGAACTCTGTGTTAAAATTCCTGATTATGACTCTGAATTCTTTCTTTCTTTAATCAAAGTATAATTAACATACAGCATTATATCAGTGTCAGGTATACAATGCTTTTTAAAAATTTAAGTAAAGTTGACACACACAATGTTACATTAGTTTCAGGTGTACAATATAGTGATTAACAATTCTGTACATTACTCTGTGCTCACCAGGATAAGTGTAGACCTCATCTGTCTCCAAACATTATTAAAATATAATTGACTGTATTATGTTGTAATTTTCATCTTTGTGACTTATTTATTTTATACTGGAGTTCATACCTCTTAATCCTCTTTGTCTATTTTCATCCTTCTTCCCACCACCCCCACTCTGGCAACCACCAGTTCATTCTCTGTATTTAATAGTCTGTTTTCTTTTCTTTTTGTTTTTTAGATTCCACATATATGCGAAATCATATGGTATTGGTCTTTGTCTTATTTCACTTAGCCCGCTATCCTCTAGGTCCATCCATGTTGTCACAAATAGCAAGATCTCATTCATTTTTGTGACTAATACTCCATTGTATATGTATAACCATCACCTCCTCTTTAGCCATTTATCTATCAGTGGACACTTGGATTGCTTCCATACCTTCACTATTATAAATAATGCTGCAATAAATATAGGGGTTTTTGCTTTCTTTGGGCAAATACCTAGTAGGGAGATTAGTGGATCATATGGTATTTCTATTTTTAATTTTTTGAGGAATCTCCATTCTGTTTTCCACAGTGGCTGCACCAATTTACATTCCCACCAACAGCGCATATGGGTTCCTCTTTCTCCACATCCTAGCCAACCCTTAATATTAGCCATTCTGTAGAGTGAGAGGTGATATCTCATCATGATTTTGATTTGCATTTCCCCGATGATTAGCTGATGATTGAGCATCTTTTCATGTGTCTGATTGCCATCTGTGGGTCGTCTTTGGGAAAATATCTACTCAGGTCCTCTGCCCATATTTTAATTGGACTGTTTGGTTTATTTTTGGTGTTGCGTTTGACTTTTTTACATATTTTGGATATTAACCACTTATTGGATATATCATTTGCAGATATTTTCTCTCATCCACTAGGTTGCCTTTTTGTTTTGTTGATGGTTTCCTTTGCTTTGCAAAAGCATTATATTTTGGTATAGCCCCAATGGTTTATTTTTGCTTTTGGTTTCCTTGCCTAATGAGATCTATCTAAACAAATGTTGCTAAGGGTGATGTCTTAAGATAGTCTGCCTGTGCTTTTTTCTAGATGTTTTATGGTTTCAGGACTCATTTTTAGGTCTTTAATCCATTTTGGGTTTATTTTTGTGTATGGTGTAAGAAAGAGGTCTAGTTTCATTCTTTTGTATGTAGCTCTCCAGTTTTCCTAAAAACCATTTACTGAAGAGACTGTTTTTCTGTACTGTATATTCTTGCCTCATTTGTTGTAGATTAATGGGGGCTCTATTCTGTTCTGTTAATCTTTGTATCTGTTTTGGTGTTAGTGCCATACTGTTTTGATTACGGTTTCTTTGTAGTAGAGTTTGAATTTGGCATTGTGATACTTCCAGTTTTGTTCTTTTCTTTTTTCTTGAGATTGCTTTGGCTGTTTCGGGGTCTTTTGTGGTTCCATACAAATTTTAGGATTATTCTAGTTCTATGAAATAATGCTATTTGGTATTTTGATAGGGATTGCATTAAATGTGTACATTGCTTTGGGTAGTATGAACATTTAAATGATACTAATTTTTTAATGATACTATTTTTTTAAATGTCTTACAGTTTTCAGGGTATAAGTGTTTTACCTCATGTTTGAATATATTTAGTATTTTATTCTTTTTCATTATAAATGTATAGAAATGCAGCAGATTTTGGTATATTAATTTTGTATTCTGAAACTTATATCCTGCAACTTTACTGAATCATTTACTGGTTCTAATAGTTTTTTTTTTTAAGTTTATGTATTTATTTTGAGAGAGACAGAGACAGAGTATGAGCGGGGAAGGGGCAGAGAGGAGAGGGAGAATCCCAAGCAGGCTCCATATGGTCAGTGTGCTGAGCCCAATATGGAGCTCAAACACACAAAGCTGTGAGATCATGACCTGAGCCAAAATCAAGAGCCAGACAACCAGCTGAGCCACCCAGGCATCCTAGTTCTAACAGATATTTTGGTGGAGTCTTTAGGGTGTTTCTCTAGATGGTATCATGTCATCTGCAAATAGTGACAGTTTTACTTCTGCCTTATCAATTTGGATGCCTTTTATTTCTTGTTTGATTGCTGTAGCTAGGATTTCCAATACTGTGTTGAATAAAAGTGGATATCCTTGTCTTGTTCCTGTTCCTAGAGAAAAAACTTTCAGTTTTACCTCATGGAGTATAATATTTCCTGTGAATTTGTTATAGTTCTTCATTTTGTTGAGGTGTATTCCCTCTAAACCCACTTTGTTGGGAGTGTTGGTCATGAGGGGATGTTGAATTTTGTCAAATGCACTTTCTTTATCTATTGATAAGATTGTATCGTATCTTGTTAATGTGATATATATAACAGAGATTGATTTGTGAATAGTGAACCACCCTTGGGTTCCTGGAATAAATTCCACTTGATTGTGACGAATGATTGTTTTTAACATATCGTTGAATTCGGGGACACCTGGGTGGCTCAGGTTAAGCATCTGACTCTTGGTTTTGGCTTAGGTCAGGATCTCATGGTTTGTGGGATCAAGGCCCCACACTGGGTTTTGTGCTGATGGCTCAGAGCCTACCTACGATTCTCTCTCTCCCTCTCACTCTGTCTCTCCCCCATGCATGTGCCCTCTCTCTCTCTCTCTAAATAAATTAAAAAATGATACATTGTTGAATTTGTCTTGCTAATATATTGTTGAGGATTTTTCATCTGTGTTCATTAGGGGTATCGATCTGTAGTTTTCTTTTGTTTGTAGTGTCTTTGTCTGGTTTTGTCACCAGGGTAATGTTGGTCTTATAGAATGATTTGGGTTTTCCTTCCTGGGTTTTTTTTATTTTGTTTGTTTGTTTGTTTTTGTTCTTTTGAGGTTTTGTTTTTTTTTTTTTTTTTGGAATAGTTTAAGAAGGATAGATATTTAATTTTTCTTCCTTTATTTTTTAAAAATTTGTTTTTGAGAGAGAGAGAGCACAAGCTAGGGAGGGGCAGAGAGAGAGAGGGACAGAAGATTCGAAGTGGGTTCTGCACTGACAGCAGTGAGCTTGCTATGGGGCTCGAACCCATGAACTGTGAGATCGTGACCTGAGTCAAAGGTGGACACTCAACCAACTTAGCCACCCAGGTGTCCTAGTATTAATTTTTTCTTTACATGTTTAATAGAATTCACCTGTGAATCCATCTAGTCCTCAACTTTGAGGGGAGTGTTGGAGTACCAGTTCAATTTCATTACTAGTAATCAATCTGTTCAAATTTTCTGTTTCTTCCTGATTCAGTTTTCAGAGATTGTGTGTTTTGAGAAATTTATCCATTTCTTCTAGGTTGTCCAATAAGTTGGCATATAACTTTTCATAATCTCTTATAATTCTTTGTTTTTCTGTGGTTTGGTATTTCTTTATTATTTTGTTTTGATGTGAGTTCTCTCTCTTTTTGTAGTGATGTCTAACTACAGTTTTATCATTTTTATCTTTTCAAATAATCAGCCTTTGGCTTCACTGATTTCTTTCTATTTCATTTATTCCTGGTCTAATTTTTATTATTCCCTTCCTTCTACTGACTGTGGACTTTATTTAGTATTTTTTTGTCTGGGATTTTTAGGTGTAAGGTTAGGTTGTTTGAGATTTTCTGGTTTCTTGAGGTAGGACTGTATCACTCTAAACTTCCCTGTTAGAACTCTGCCTTGTTGTATCTCAAAGATTTTGGACCATTTTGTGGTTGTTTTGTTTATGTTTATTTTTGAGAGTGAGAGAAACAGTGCATGTGCGTGAGAGCAGGGAAGGGACAGAGAGAGGGGAAGAGAGTGAATCCCAAGTAGGCTCTAAACCTTCAGCACAGAGCCTGACATGGGGCTGGAACTCACAAACCATGAGATCATGACCTGAGCCGAAATTAAGAGTTGGGTGCTTATCTTACTGAGCTGCCAGGTCCCCCTGTACCATTGTGTTTTCATTTGTCTGTGTGTCTTTTGATCTCTTTGATTTTGTGGTTACCCATTCAGCCTCCATGTGTTTGTGCTTTTTCCAAGTATTTTTTTCTTAAAATTCATTTCTGGTTTCATGCTATTGTGATTGGAGCAATGCTTGATGTGATTTGAGTCTTTTTAAATTTATTGAGACATTTTTTGTGGCCTAACATGATCGATCCTAGAGAATGTTACATGTACAGTTGAAAAGAATGTGTATTCTACTCTTTTTCAGTAGAGTGTTCTATACGTATCTGTCAAGTCCATCCAGTCTGGTGTGTTATTCAAAGTCACTTGTTCCCTATTTTTCTGTCTGGGTGATTTATCCGTTAATGTAAGTAGGATGTTCAGGCCTCTTACTATTATTGTATTACTGTCAGTTTCTCCTTTAATGTCTGTTAATATTTGCTTTATATATTTAGGTGCTCTTATATTGGGTGCATAGATATTTACAATTGTTATATCTTCCTATTGGACTGATTCCTTTATCACTATGTAGTGCCCTTCTTTGTCTCTTGCTACAGTCTGTTTTAAAGGCTGTTTTGTCTGACATATGTATTGTTGCGTTGGCTTTTTATTCATTTCTATTTGCATGGTATATGATTTTCTGTCCCTTCACTTTCAGTTTGTATGTGTCATTTAGGTCTGAAACGAGTTTCTTGTAGGCAGCATATAGATAAATTTTTTCTTTTTTTAGTCACCCTGTGTCCTTTGGTTGGAGCATTTCGTTTATTTATATTTAAACTAATTATTGATAGGTATGTATTTATTGCCATTTTGTTAACTGTTGTTTGGTTATTTCTGTAATTGATCCTTTGTTCTCTTGCTTTCTTTACATATTGTTTGATGACTTTTTTTAGTGTTATGCTTGGATTCTTTTTCTCTTTATTTATTCATGTATCTATTCTAGATTTTTGATTTGTAGTTACCATTGGGTTCTTTACAATACATCTTATTGTATAGCAATGTGTATTACATTGATGGTCATTTAAGTTTGAACACATTCCAAAAGCACTAAATTTTTAACCTCCTCCACATTTTATGTATAAAATGTCATATTTTACATTTTTAATTTTGTGTATCCTTTGACTTATTTTTGTAGGTATAATTGATTTTACTCCTTTTGTGTTAAAATCTACTTTTTATCATTCTAATTAATCATCTTAATGTGGGCCTTTGGGGATTTATCTTGTTAGGGCCTCTTTACCTAGGTTAGGGACACTTTTGGCTATTATTTCTTCAGATTAGTTTTCTGCCGCCTTCTCTCTCTCTTCTCCTGGGAACCCTGTGATGCAGATTTTATTACACTTGATGATATTGCTGAGTTCCTTTAACATTGTCTCATTTTTGTTACTCTTTTTTGCTGTTTGGTTTGGTTGCTTTCAATTATCCTGTCTTCTAGAATGCTGATCCATTTTGCATCCCCTAAATCTACTGTTGATTCCCTCTATTTTTCATTTCAGTTAATGAATTTTTCAGTTTCTCTGTTCATTTTTTAAAAAAAATATTTTCTTTGTTGACGTACTTACTGAGCTCATCCACTTTTCTCAAATTCAGTGAGTATCTTAATGACCACTGGTTTCAATTCTTTACCAGGTACTTTGCTTGTCTTAGTTTAGTTTACCTCTTTTACTTTGATTTTTGTCTTCCCCCCCCCCTCCATTTGGGACCTATTTTTCTGTCTCCTCATTTTGTCTAACTCTCTGTGTTTATTTCTGTGTATCATGTAGGTTAGTTAGATTCGCTGGTCTTTAGAGGAGTGACCTCGAGTAGGAGAGGTCTTGTGGTACCTGTAGCTCAATCCCCCTGATCACCAGAAACAGGAGCTCTGTTGATGGTCCTTGTGTGGGTCGTGTGCTTCCTTCCGTTGTGGATAAGCTGGCATTGCCTTTAGCCCAGCAGTCTGCTGTGACCTGCTTTGCCTGCTGTGGGCACACTGGTCAGGGTTTGTTCCCCAAGCTATCATGAGGCTTGAGGCCGCCATAGGCTTGTTGGTAAATTGGGCCAATAGTCAGCCTAGCTGTATGCAGTCAGCCTCTCCAGTGTAGTCGTGGATGCATCAAAGGGCAGAACTTGTTCCCTGTTTGGCCAACTGAGAGGTTCTCATTAGTGGGCAGGAGTGGCTGTCAGCCTAGCTGTTTGCACTTAGCTTCTCTGTCACAGGTATAGATGCACTGAAGGGCACGGTTTGCTCCCTGTGCTGTCAGCCAAGAGGCTGGGCTACTGGAACTGTGGGCACGCTACTGTGTGGGGTTATCTCCTCCACTCCCCAAGGCAGGAATCACTTCGGAGTGATACCGGTTCTTGCTGGGTATGGTGGGTAGTATCAGCTTTGAAGAGGTGCCTGCTCAGGAAGGTAGGTTGGATGGGGCAGCCTGCAGGGGAACACAGGTGGGGCATGAGGAGGTAGTAAGATATAAGATAGATGGAGTTAGTCCTGCCTCTTAAAAGTGTCAGGCTATCTAGGCTAGAGGAAGGGGAAGAGAAATGGCACCTGCCATCACTTTTTTCCCCCAAAGAAATCTCTTAAAGGTCCCTGCTTCTCTAGTACATGTTCTTAGTCAATAAATCTCCTTCACATATAACCCAGGTGCTTTTCTGCTGTTTCTCTGTTATGTCTTGGGCTGAGTTATATATTTTGTTGGCTCTTTAGGGACAGGAACTCAATTTCCTATCACCTTCTGGCTTTCTCAGAGTTAAGCCTGCTGATTTTTCTAGCTCTTGAAGTTAAGCCTCACTGGTTTTCAGAGCCAGATGTTACGGGGATTCATCTTCCCAGTGCAGTTCCTTAGTGCCAAGGGTTCCTGGTGTAGAGTCTGATCCTTTTGGTTCTCCATTCTTATGGTGTCCTCTCATTTGTGGTTAGTCCTGCCAGAGATTTAATTCCCAACCGTGTTTTCACTCCTCCTACCGTTTTCCCTGTGGCCTCTTATCTACAGTTAATTATGGGAGGTCCATTCTGCCAGTCCTCAAGTTGGGTAAGTTGCATAATTATAACTGTTATCTTGTTGTGTCTGTAGGAGGAGGTGAATTCAGGATCGTCCTACTTGGCCGTTGTCCCCAAATTACCTTTCTCCTTTTAGATTTATCTATTTTTTGCTTCATGTATTTTGAAGCTATGTTGTTTGGTGCATACACCTTTAGATTTTTTTTTTACTTGATGAATAGACCCTTTTATCATTATGAAATGTTCCTCATTATCTCTGATAATTTGTCTTGAAAACTACTTTGTTATTAATATAGCTGCAGTAACTTTCATATGCTTGCTGGTTTTTGTTTCTTTGTCCCTTTTGCCTTTTGATACTGTTCTCCCAAGTTAAGAGCTTAATGTGTAAACAGACTTTATTTAAATAAACCATGCTATAAGTCTTGTACTGAGTAAACAGCCTCTGCATTGTGTGTGTGTGTGTGTGTGCACACATGTGCTTGCATGTCGGTGCAGGTGTGAGAAAGAGAGAATTGGGCTTTCTTAGTAAGTTTTTTTTTTTTTCAAGATTCACCTATACTTTTATTTGGGGGAGGTGGATTTTATTTTTAAGTAATTTGTATACCCAACATGGGGCTGGAACTCACAACCCTGAGATCGAGTTGCAGCTCTACTGACTGAGCCAGTGAAGCACTCATATCTTTATTTTTGATTAAAGTTTGGTCATGATAACTTTGTAAACCTTTTACTGAGGCTACAGAGTCTACTACTCTTTAGGAAAAGTTCTATCAAATTTTCTTTTGTTATTTTCTGGGAGTATTTAATTCTTTCTATAATTTTAGACATTTCCCTCCCTCTTTTATTCATTTGTCATGTTCTGAGTATATTTTCCACCAGGAAATCCTGGAAATATATTTTTCTCTCTCTTAGATTTCAGCTACAGGGATAGAGTTGATCATACCAGTCCTAACCTGCTGTTGCCATTATTGCAAGTTTTTTTCCTTGTTCTATTTCTTTTACCCTTATATTCAGGCATCTATTCTAATACATATGTTGTAGGTTGTTTCATTTGTATGTATCTGTGTGAACTGTGGAGCATTTTGTGTGCAGTGCTTTTAGTGTATATAAATGACATTGTGAAATAGATTTTTTTGTATTTTTCCATGTTGTACCATATTTTAAAGATCTATGTTTATTGTTGTGTACATTTCTTATCTATTACTTCTTACTATGAAACTTTATTTTTTCAACTTGGAACTCATAAGTGCTTTATTTGTTTGGGAAATTGGAATTTGCCATGAGGTTACTTCACTCTGGTGATCATCATAGCACTCTAATGCTTTATTAATTGATGAAAAAATTAAAAGTCCAGTTCTCTGCTCAAAGGGACTGTTTAGTCAAAGACTGTACCAAAATGGAAAGTTCCCACCTTCTTGTGAATGAGTTAAGTCCCTATAAGTGTGAATCTTGCACAGAAATGAGCAGTATCCAGCTCCCAGGACTAATGCCCTGGAGAATATGTCCCTGATGCTCCTGACCCTCCTTCATTCAGGCACATGCCTTCATTAGATGCCTTAGATTTATCTTCTTAAATCCATACCACACTTCTCCCTGATTCAACAGTTAAAGACTTTATAGCACTGAAGCAAACCCACAGCCTAGAATAGCTATGGCTGAGAGAGCTATTGTCAGAGATCTTTACTTTAGGCATGAACGTGAAGAATCCTATATACTCTATACGTGTATATATATATATATATACGTATATACTATATACGTCTGGTCCAAGAATGTGGCATGTGTAACACACAGGAAGCTTTTAGGTACAAGTTACAAAACCCCAACCTAAACAATAAAAAATTGGCTTACGCAATAAGCATATATTCTCACTTTATTAGCAGATAACACTGGCTGCTGCAGCAGGCAGAGCCCAACATCTGATAAGCTTGATAGCGTAAAAGCTTGTTGATTGGACCTACAAAGTTTGCTGGGGGTTGGTGACTCTTCTGTACAGAGTTGGTGATTTTGACATCCCAGTTCTTTCATCTTGTCATTACACTAACAAACACATGGCTGCTTCTTTTTCTTCTTTTTTTCTTTTTTAAAAAAGAATGTTAAAATATATTTAAAAGACAAAAGTTCCCTGCTCTTCAGAACATGTTCTAAGTGTAAAATGTTATCATGAAATGAATTGAACATAGAAAACATTTACAATTGGTTGGTCTCCTGCTACTTAGATCAGTCTTGTACATTTGGGAAAAAACACATGGCTTCTTCTAAGGTCACGTTAGTAAGGGAGAAGGGAGGGCTGGTCAACTGCCCAGGACTTTTCGTTGTTGTTCTTGCGTACTCAAGCACTACAGTTTCCAGCTCCCTTTTTTATTAATTTTTATTTTTACTGAGACACACGATGTTACTTTAGTTTCAGGTGTACAACATAGTGTTTGATAAGTCTGTACATTTTTCTATGCTCATCACAAGTGTGTTTACCGTCTGTCACATACAGTGCTGTTACAGTACCATTGACTGTACTCCCTATGCTGTTCTTCTATCTCCATGATCTATTCATTCCATAACTGGAAGCCTGGATCTCCCACTCCTCTTCACACATTTTGCCCATCTCCCCACACCATCCACCTATTGAAACCATCACTTTTCCGTGTTTATGGATCTGTTGTGCTTTTTATTTTCTAGATTTCACATGTAAGTGAAATCGTATGGCATTTGTCTTTCTCAGTCTGACTTATTTCATGTAGCCCTGTACCTTCCGTCCATGTTGTTACACATGGTAAGATTTCATTCTTTCTTATGGTGAAGCAATAATCCATTGTATGTATACACCACATCTTTATCCATCATCTATCGATGGATACTTGGGTTGCTTCCACATCTTGACTTTTGTAAATCAAACTGCAGTACACATAGGGGTGCATATTATCTTTTGAAATTAGTGTTTTCATTTTCTTCGGAATACCCAAGAGTGGAATTAATGGATCATAAGCTTTTTCTTTTTTTAAGTTTTTGAGGAAACTTCAGACTGTTTTCCACATGGCTGTACTAATTTATATTTCCACTAGCACTGCATGAGGGTTCCCTTTTCTCCATATCCTCAGCAACACTTGTTATTTTTTGTCTTTTTGATACTAGCCATTCTGATGAATATGAGGTGATATCTCCTTGTGGTTTTGATTTGCATGTCCCCAGTGGTTAGTGATATTGAGCATTTTTTCATGTGTCTGTTTCCCATCTGTATGTCTTCTTTGGAAAAATATCTATTCAGGTCTTTTGACCATTTTTTAATCGGATTGTTGTTCTTTTGGTGTTGAGTTATATGAGTTCTTTATATACTTTGAATAACAGCCCCTGAGTGGATATATCATTTGCAAATATCTTCTCCCATTCTCTAGGTTGCGTTTTTGTTGTATTGATGGTTTCCTTGTTGATCAGAAGCTTTTTATTCTGGTGTAGTCCCAATAGTTTATTTTTGCTTTTGTTTCCCTTGCCTAAGGAGGCCTGTCTAGACAAATGTTGCTAAGGCTGATGTCAAAGAGATTAGTGCTTTTGTTTTCTTTTGGCAGCTTTATGGTTTGAAAAGCTCTCACATTTAAGCCTGCAATCCATTTTGAGTTTATTTTTACATATAGTGTTAAAAAAGTGGTTTAGTTTCATTCTTTTGCATGTAACTGTCCAGTTTTCCCAACACCATTTTTGCAAAGACTGTCTTTTCCATATTGTATATTCTTGACTCTTTTGTTGGAGATTAATTGACCATATAGGTATAGGTTTGTTTCTGGGCTCTGCACTTTGTTCCACTGATTTATGTGTTGGTTTTTGTGCCAGTACCACACTGTTTTGATTATTACATCTCTGTAGTATAGTTTGAAATATGGGATTGTGATAACAACAACTTTGGTCTTTCTAAGATTATTTTAGCTATTCGTGTTTGGGTTTTTTTTGTGTGTGTGGTCCCATACAAATTTTAGTGCTATTTGTTCTAGTTCTATGAAAAATACTATTGATAATTTTGATAGGAATTGCACTGAATCTACAGATTACTGTGGGTAGTACAAATATTTCAACAATATTCTTCCAATCCATAAGCATGGAATATCTTTCTGTTTGTGTCCTCTTCAATATCTTTCATTGATGTTACATAGTTTTCATTCCCCACCTCCTCCTCCTCCTTGTCCGATTTTGATATCATGGTAATGTTGGCCTCATTGCTTTCATTCCTTCCTCTACTTTTTTGGAATAGTTTGAGGAGAACAAGTATTAACTCTTCTTTAAATGTCTGGTAGAATTCATCCATACTGGTTGTTTCTAAGGACCAGACTTGGATCTGACTTACATGAGTTCCGTGTGTGTACCACAGTCCATATGACTCCATCCTAACTGCCTTGTGACTCCATCCTAACTGTAAGGAATACTGAGACATGGATTCTTCCAGGATGCCTAGATGAGGACAGGCTGTAGCGAACAAGGAGCCACATCCTTCTATCAGGAAGTCCAGATATAAAGCAGGTTTCAGGGTTGTCTGACTTCGTAATTCTGTGATGTCATCAAGGGTCCAGAGTCTTTTCCATCTAGGTCCTTGCTGCCATCTTCAGAATGTCAAGTGTTTTTTTTTTATTTTTAATTTTTTTTATTTTTGAGAGAGAGAGTGAGAGGGAGAAGCCCAAACAGGCTCCACTCTCAGCACAGAACCTAACAAGGGACTCAATCCCATGACCCTGGGATCATGACCTGAGCCAAAACTGAGATTCGGATGCTCAGCTCACTGAGCCACCCAGGCACCCACACAATGTCAATTTTGTCTTCAGGCTGTCCTCTCCTGGTTGCAAAATGACTGCTATATTTCCCACCATCACATTCAAACATGGCTATGTGCTGAGGTGGAAAGGGAACCTCGGAGGCCCTTAGGAGTGAGGGAACCTTTCCCAGAAGCAGCTAAGCACAGTTCTTGTGATGACCAGAACTTCCAGTACTCAAACTAATTGCTGAGAAGTGAGAATTTACCCGTGGCATGGGAGAGGGTCACCATCTTCTCAGTCATGTCAGCTGGTCACTATCTGAACCAAACTGAAACTCAGCCATCAAGGAAGAGGAAAGTAGATTTTGAGTAGGCAGCCAATACTCATTCTCTGCCCTCATCACATCATTTCTCTTCCCTAATAAAGATTTTTATTTTTTTTTTCTTCATATGGTTCCTGGATTATTCTCAGTAAGTTTATGCCTAACATTCCCTATTCACTCTTGGTGTGATTATGCTAGTTTCCATGATACTTGCTGGTATATAGGAAAGCTGTTGATTATCAGTCATCTGTTTAATTTTCTTTTATGTGTATATCTCTATAAATAGCTTTAATCCTTTTTTTAAAGTAATATTAGATATTAAATACTGGGAAAGAACCCTTGAGGTAGAAGGATCTTAAATGGAAATGGGGACAAGGCAACAGGGTGAAGAGTAATAAAGAGTATTTTATTATTTCCCACTTCTGTGAAAATAGAGAAGTTATATCTTATTGCCTGGGAAAGAAATGGGAATATGTGTTTTTCTCAAAACTTGTCTTAAAAGAATAATGTGTGTGTGTGTGTGTGTGTGTGTGTGTGTGTGTGTGTATGTAGAGGGGGGAGATATAATCATTTTAATATCCCAGAACATACTTAATGCTGAAACTAGATGACCAATAACTTCTATCTTTTAAGAATACTTTAGCGCTGGGGCACCCGGTGGCTCAGTCAGTTAGGTGTCCAACTTCAGCTCAGGTCATGGTCTCAAGGTACGTGGGTTCAAGCCCCACATCAGGCTCTGTGCTGACAGCTCAGAGTCTGGAGGCTGCTTCAGATTCTTTGTCTCCTCCTCTCTCTCTGCTCCCCACCCCCACTTACTCTCTGTCTCTCTCTCTCTCTCTCAAAAATAAATAAACATTAAAAAAAATTAAAAAAAATACCTTAGTACTTTGGGGCACCTGAGTGACTCAGTCAGTTGAGCATGTGACTCTTGGTTTCAGCTAAGATTGGGCCCCATATTGGGCTCTGTGCTGATGGCACAGAGCCTACTTAGGATTCTCTCTCTTCCTCTCTGTCTGTCCCTCCCTGCTCACACATTCTATCAAAATTAATATATAAACTTAAAAAAAAAATCCCAGGGGGCACCTGAGTGGCTCAGTCGGTTAAGCCGACTCTGACTGGTCATGATCTCATGGTTCGTGGTCATGATCTCATGGTTCGTGGGTTTGAGGCCCGCATCAGGCTGACTGCTCGGAGCCTGGAGCCTGCTTCAGATTCTGTGTCTCCCTCTCTCTCTGCCCTTCCCCTGTTCATGTGTTGTCTCTCTCTCAAAATTAAACATTTAATAAAAAAAAAAATCCTAGTACTTTAATGACCTTCCCCCACCACCATAACTGTTCTCCCTGAGAATAATGGGAGATGGATAGTTGGTTTTCATATAGAGAAATTAAGACCCAGAAATGAAGGAATTGGGATTTTTTTTCACATAGTCATAGTTCTCAGCAAACTAGAGCAAAGAGTTGGATTCTTAACTGACTTATCTATTTCGCTGCTCTTTATTGCTGAGTAGTAATGTATGGAATGGATCTATCACAAATTGTTTATAAGTTGATGTATGTTTGGGCTGTTTTAAGCTTATTGCTGTTATGAATGAAGCTGCTGTGAACATGCACGTTCAGGTGCAGGATTTTTTTTTAAGTTATTTTGAGAGAGAGAGAGCGCAGGCAGGGAGGGGTTCGGAGGATCCCAAGTGGGCTCTTGGCTGACAGCAGAGAACCCAGTGTGGAGCTTAATCTCATAAATCTTAAAATCATGATCTGAACTGAAATCAAGAGTCAGGTTTAACCAACTGAGCCACGCAGGCACCCCAGGTGCAGGTTTTTATATGGACATATAATTTCCTTTCTTTAGATAAATACCTAGAAATGCAGTTGCTGGGCCATATGATAAGTATATTTTTTAGCTTTGTAAGAAACTGCCAGATTGGTTTCTAAAGCCGTCATACCATTTTATCCTCCTACCAGGGATGTTTAAGAAGCCCAGTTACTCTACATCTTTATCAGCACTTGGTATCGTCAGCTTTTGATTTTAGCTATCCTAACAGGTGTATAATGGTATCTTGTTGTGACTTTAATTGCTGACTTTAATTTGCTGATTTTATTTTTAGTGACTGATGATATAGAACATCTTTTCATGTGCTAATTGGTCATTTTTTTTTTTTGGAATGTCGTTCAAATCTTTTGACCCATTTTTTAATCATTTAATATTAATAGTGGTTAGTGCTATTCATCCCTTGGGCTTTTTTTTATTGAGCTGTAAGAATTCTGTAGATTCTAAGATTTTTTTGTCAGGTATATGTAGTGGGATATTTTCTTCCAGTCTGTGACTTGCTTTAAAAAAAAAATTAACAGTATCTTTTGAGAGAATAGAAAATTTTAATTTTGATTTTAAAAAATTCAGAAATTTGGGTGTCTGGGTGGCTCAGTCGGTTAAGCATCCGACTTCGGCTCAGGTCATGATCTCACAGTTTGTGGGTTCAAGCCCGGCATAGGGCTCTGTGCCTGCTTCAGATTCTGTGTGTCTCCCTCTTTCTCTCTGCCCCTCCCCCACTCATGCTCTGTCTCTCAAAAATAAATAAACATTAAAAAAATTTTTTTAATTTCAGAAATTAAACCTAAAGTTCATATTTTTAGGTACTACCTGAGGAGTCTTTGCCTACCCTAAGACTTCAGAGATTTTCTCTTGTATTTTCTTCTACAAGTTGTATAAATTTAGCTTTCGTGTTTAGGTCCATGTTTCAATTTTTGAGTTAATTTTTATGAATTTGTGGGACAGACATGAGGATGGAAGTTCTTCCCTCCTTCCTGCTTTCTTGGTTTTGCTTTCTTTTCTTCCTTGCTTCCTTTTCTTTTTTCTTTTCTTTCTTTCTTTCAATGTAGATACTCAATTCTTCCATATTATGTGTTAAAAAAAAAAAAAGTGTCCTTCCCCCCATCCATGGGGGATTGCCTTGGCATCTTAGCCAAAAAAAAAAAAAAAAAAAGCCAGCCATGTGTGGGAAGAACTCCTGAACTCTGATCTCTTTCATTTATCTACACGTCTGTCTGTACACTAATGTCACATTGTCTTGATTGGTGTAGCTTTATTTTTTTTAATGTTATGTTTTATTGAGAGAGACAGAGACCGTGTGAAAGGGGGAAGGGCAGAGAGACAGAGAATCCCAAGTAGTATCCACGCTGCCAGCACAGAGTCCACCATGGGGCTTGAAGTCACAAAACTGTGAAACCATTACGTGAGCCAAAATTAAGAGTCAGACCGTTGACGGACTAAACCCCCCAGGTTCCCGTTGACTACTGTAGCTTTATAATAAGCAGAGCCAAGCTAGCTCCTCTCAGACAGTCCATACCAGGATTCATGAATTTATATGCTTTCAAGCACATAGTATACTTAAGCTGGCCATGTGTAAGCAGTTACTTAATTTGTATTAAAACTTAAAGGGCTAAAACTACAACCTAATTTGTTTTCGTGTATTAAGATTTTTAATTATGTTCCTGTTTCATGTATTTCTTGTGGTACCTATATTTCTAATGGTGTCTTTTATAGACTTACTTCGCATATTAAATATACAGGAACAGTTCTCATTTCCATACATACAACAGTGTGGCCTCTCTGTTTCTTGAAGTGCATGGCCCATTTCGTATGTTTTTGTTTCCCATTTTGGAGATAAGAATATCTCCTGTGACAGCATCAGCTGGTAATAATGGTGACTGACCCTGAGACACTCAGCACTGAGGAGGTGATGGCAGTGCAGGGAAGGGACTATGGACAGCTGGGGAGGGCTGGCACTGCTGAAGGGACATAGCCCCTTGGTGCCACTGTTGGCACATGTAATACTAGCCCAGTTTGCCAGATTTTTAGAGAGGCCAGTAATCTTTGTATTTGAACATGTCTCAATTTAAAACACAAAATCTCCGTGCAAGCCAAACCAAACTTTCCTGCAGGACCACATTTGGCCACATGCTCCACTGGTCTGCACAATAGAGTACAAAAATGGGGAGAAAAATTGACCCCAGGCTAGAGAGTAAGTCTGCACCATATCTGACAGGGGCGGATGGAAAGGAATGATTACCTTAGGAACTTTTAAAAAAACATGTTTTTAAATAGACTTTATTCTTAGATCAGTTTTGTTTTATTTTTAATTTTAATTGAACTATAGTTGATACAGATCAGTTTCAGGTGTACAGTATAGTGATTCAAAAACTATAAACGTAAAATGCTCACCATGATAAGTGTAGTTACCATCTGTTAGGATTCAGTGTTAATACAGTATTATTGGCTATATTCCCTATACTCTGTTTTTCGTTTCTGTGACTTATTTATCTTATAACTGGGAGTTTATATCTCTTAATTCCCTTATATCACCTATCTCCTACTCCCTTACCCTCTAGAACCTACCAGTTTTTTCTCTGTATTTATGAGTCCATTTGTGTTTTTTATTTGGTTGAGTGGTTTTGAGAGTACACATATAAGTGAAGTCCTAAGGTATTTGTCTTTCCCTGACTTATTTCACTTAGATATTACGTGATAGGTCCACCCATATTGGATGGCAAGAAATAGCAAGGTTTTTTTTTTTTTTTTCCCATTGGCTGGGTAGTATTCCATTGTATATATATACCACATCTTATCTGTTCATCTACTGATGGATACTTAGGTTGCTTCCATAGCTTGGCTATTGTAATTAATGCTGCAGTAAATCTAGAGATGCATATGTTTCCTAATTAGTCTTTTAATTTTCTTCAAGTAAACATAGAAGTGGAATTACTGGATTGTGTGGTACTTCTATTTTTAGATTTTTGAGGAACCTCTGTGCTATTTTCCACAGTGGCTGCACCAATTTACATTCCCACCGTCAGTGCACAAGGGTTTCTTTTCCTCCACGTCCTCACCGAAACTTGTTATTTCTTGTCTTTTTGATACTAGCTATTCTGACGAGTGTGAGGTGATATATCATTGTGGTTTTGATTTGTGTTTCCCTGATGATTAGTGATGTTGAGCATCTTTTCATGTGTTTGCCATCTGTGTTGACTTTGGAAAAATGTCTATTCAGATCCTCTGCCCATTTTTAAATGAGATTGTTCAGTTTATTTTTGGTATTGTAGGAGTTCTTTATATATTTTAGATATTAACCCCTTATTGGTTACATGATTTGCAAATATCTTCTCCCATTCACTAGGTTCCCTTTTCATCTTGTCTATGGTTTCCTTCACTGTGCAAAAGCTTTTTAGTTTGATGTAGTCCCCATTGTTTATTTTTGTTTTTGACTTCCTCACTTAGGTAGACATGGCCAGAAAAATGTTAGAAGGGTGATGTCCACTAGATTACCACCTGTGGTTTTTTTTTTTTTTTTTTTTTTTTTTTTTTAGCAGTTTTGTTTTCAAGTCTCACATTTAGGTCTTTATTCCATTTTGACTATTTTTATTTATGGTGTAAAAATTGGTCTTTTATTCCTTTCCATGTAGCTATCCAGTTTTCCCAGCACCATCTGTTGGAGAGACTGTCTTTTCCCCATTCTATATTCTTGCTTCCTTTGTCATAGATTAATTGACAGCATAAATGTGAGTTTATTTCTGGGCTTTTTTTAAAAATACAATTTATTGTCAAATTGGTTTCCATACAACACTCAGTGCTCATCCCAACAAGTGCCCTCCTCAATGCCCATCACTCACCTTCTCCTCTCTCCTGGGCTCTTTGTTGTATTCCATGGATCTGTGTGTCTGTTTTTTTGCTAGTACCATACAGTTTTGATTACTGTAATTTTGTAGCATAGTTTGAAATCTGGGATTGTGATAACTCCATCTTTGTTCTTCTTTCTTAAGATTGCTTTAACTATTTGGAGTCTTTTGTGGTTCCATGAAGATTTTAGGATTATTTTTTCTAGTTCTGTGAAAAATACTATTGTTATTTTGATGGGGATCATATTGAATCTGTAGATTGCTTTGGGTCATATGGACATTTAGACCATTCTTCCAGTCCATGAACATGGTATATCGTTCCATTTGTTTATGTCCTCTTTTATTTCTTTCAACAATATCATAGTTTTCAGAGTATAGGTCTTTCACCTCTTTGGTTAAGTTTATTCCTAGGTATTTTATTCTTGTTGATGCAATTGTGAATGGTATGACTTTCTTAATTTCTTTTTCTGCTACTTTGTTATTACTGTATAGAAATGCAACAGATTTCCATCTATTGATTTTTGTATCCTGCAACTTAATTCATTTATTTGTTCTAACAGTTTTTTTTTAATGAAGTCTTTAGGGTTTTCTATATATAGTATCATGTTATCCACAAATAGCAATGGTTTTACTTTTTCCTTACCAGTTCAGATTCCTTTTATTTCATCTGTTGCTGTGGATAGGAGTTCCTGTACTATATTGAATAAAGGGGAGACCGTGGGAATCCTTGTCTTGTTCTTGATCTTAAAGGAGGAAAAGCTTTCACCTTTTCACCCTTTAGTTTGATGTTAGCTATGGGTTTGTGATATATGGTCTTTATGATGTTGAAGTATGTTTCTTCTCTGCCCACTTTGTTGACAGTTTTTGTCATGAAGAGATGTTGAATTTTGTTAAATGGTTTTTTTTGCATCTGTATGATTTTTCATTTTGTTAATGTGTATCGTGTTTATCAGTTTGCATATATTGAAACCTCTTTGCATCCTCCAATAAATCTCACTTGATTGTGATGAATGACACTTTTAATGTACTTTTTAAATGTTTATTTTTTGAGAGAGAGCAAAGCGCGAGAGGGAGAGGGACAGAGAGAGAGAGGAAGACACAGAATCTGAAGCAGGTTCCAGGCTCTGAACTGTCAGCACAGAGCCTAACGTGGGGCTTGAACTCACAAACTGCGAGATCATGACCTGAGTTGAAGTCAGTTGCTTAACCTTTGGAGCCACTCAGGTGCCCCACTTTTAATGTATTTTTAAATTTGGTGTGCTACCATTTCATTGCTGATTTTTGCATCTAGTTTATCAGAGATCCTGGTCTGTAAATTTGTTTTTTTGTAGTGTCTTTTTCTGATTTTAGTATCCGGGTAATGCTGATCTCATAGAATGAATTTGGAAGCATTCCTTCCTCTTCTATTTTCTGGAATAATTTGAGAAGGATAGTTATCAAGTCATCTTCAGTCTTTGGTAGTGTTCATTTGTGAAGGCATCTGGTCTTGGACTTTTGTTTATTGGTAGTTTATGGATTCAATTTTGTTACTAGTAATTGGTCTGTTCTGTTTTCTATTTTTCCTGATTATGGATCATGTACTCTTGTATGTGTCTAGAAATTTATCCATTTCTTCTAGGTTGTTTAATTTGTTGGCATATAATTTTCGTAGTATGATAATTTTTTATATTTCTTTGGTGTATTTGGAATGAGTTTATTTTCTTTCATTTGTGATTTCATTTGAGCTCCCCCCACCGAGTCTGACTAAAGGTTTAACAGTTTTATATTTTCAAAGAACTACCTCTTAATTTCATTGATCTTTTCTATTTTTTTTTAATCCCCATTTATTTCTTCTCTGATCTTTTATTTCTTTCCTTCTACCAACTTTGGGCTTTGTTCTTTTTCTAGCTCCTTTTAATGGTAAGTTTAGATTGTTTATTTAAGATTTTGTCTGTTTCTTGACATAGGCCTGCATTGCTGTAAACTTTCTCTTAGAACTGCTTTTGCTATGTCCCCCAAATTTAGAAGTGATGTGTTTCCATTTCCATTTGTCCTAGGTTTTAAAAATTTTTCTCTATGATTTGTTGATCCATTGATTGTTTAGTATCATGCTGTCTAGCCTCCACATTTATGTTTCTTCTAGCTCTTTTATTATAAATGGTTTTATACCATTTGGTTGGAAAAGATGCACAATATAATTTCAGTCTTCTTAAATTTATTGAGACTTGTTTTGTGGCCTAATGTGTGGTCTATCCTGAAGAATGTTAAATGCACATTTTAATAAGAGTGTATATTCTGCTCTTTTTGGATAGAATGTTCTTTTTAAAAAATTTTTTCAGATGTTGATTTTTTTTTCTTTTTAAGCATTTATTTATTTAAATTCAAGTTAACATACAGTGTAGTATTGGTTTCAGGAGTAGAACCCAGTGATTCATTGCTTACATGTAACACGTAGTGCTCATCACAACACGTGCCCTCCTTAATGCCCATCACCCATTTAGCCCTTCCCTCCACCCACCTCCCCTCTAGCAACCCTCAGTTTGTTCTCTGTATTTAAGAGTCTCCTATGCTTTGTTTCCCTCTCCGTTTTTTTTATCTTCGTTTTCCTTCTCTTCCCCTATGTTCATCAGTTGTGTTTCTTAAATTCCACATATGAATGAAATCATACTAGATTTTAAAATAAAGACTGTAACAAGAGATGAAGGGCATTATAACTAAGTGGGTTTTATACATCAAGAACATATAAGAATTATAAATATTTATGCTCCCAATTTGAAAGCACCCAAATATATAAATCAATTAATCACAAACATAAATTAATTCATTGATAATAATACCGTAACAGTAGGAGATTTTAATACCCTAATTCCAGGAATGGATAGGTCATCTAATCAGAAAATCAACAAGGAAACAGTGGCTTTGAATGATACACTGGACTAGATGAACTTAACAAATATATTCAGAACATTTCATCCTAAAGCAGCAGAATACACATTTTTTCCAAGTGCACATGGAACATTTTCCAGGATAGATCACATACTAGGTCACAAATCAGCTCTCAACAGGTACAAAAAGATCAAGATCTTACCATGCATATTTTCAGATCACAACACTATGAAACTTGAAATCAGCCCAAGAAAAAATTTGGATTGGATATTCTGTATATATCTGTTAAGTCCATCTGGTCTAATGTGTTATTCAAAGCCACCTTACTTATTTTCTGTCTGGGTGATCTATCCATTGATACAGGTTTGGTGTTAAAGTCTCCTACTATTACTGTATGACTGCCAATTTCTGCTCAATCTGTTAATATTTGCTTTATATTTTGATGTGCTTTTATGGTGAATGTATAGGTATTTATGAATGCTGTGTCTTCTTGTTGGATTGGTCCTTTTATCATTACATAGTGCCCTTCTTTTTCTCTTCTTACAGCTTTGTTTTAAAGTCTGTTTGATATAAATATTGCTACCTCAGCTTTTTTTTTTTTTTTTTTTTTTTTGCTTTCAGTTTGTATGTATCCATTCAGTCACCCATCTTTTGATTGGAGCATTTAGTCTATTTACCTTTATAGTAAGTATTGATAGGTATGTACTTACTGCTATATTATTTTCATTTTTCTTTAATTTCTTTTTTAAATGTTTATTTTGAGAGAGAGAAAAAGAGAGAGACACCATGAGCAGGGGAGGGGCAGAGAGAGTTTTAGTTATGTTTTAGTTAATACAGTGTTATATTAGTTTCCAGAGTACAATACAATGATTCAACAATTTCATACAACACCCGGTGCTCACCATGACAAGTGCACTACTTAATCCCCATCACCTATTTTACCCATCCTCCCTCACAACTTCCCCTCTGGTAACCATCAGTTTGTCCTCTATATTTTCTACTTTTTGTAATTTTTTTTAGTTATGGCTTTTTTCTTTCCCATTTTAAGAAGTTCTTGAAAGGTCAGTTTAGTGGTGATGAACTTTTTAAACTTTTGTTTGGGAAATGATCTCTCCTTCAGTTCTCAATGATAACCCTACAGGAAGTAGAGTATTCTTAGTTGTTGGTTTTTTCCTTTCAGCACTTTCACTGTATCCTGCCACTCCCTTCTGACCTGCAAAGTTTCTGCTGAAAAATTAGCTGATAGGCCTCTGGGCTTTCCCTTATATATAACGTTTTGCTTTTCTCTTGCTGCATTTTAGAGTCTCTATTTATCTTACTTACTTTTTCCTGTTTTAGTTATTTTGTGTCTTGGTGTGGCCCTCCTTGGGTTCATCTTGTTTGGGGCTGGCTCTCTGTGCTTCTTAGGCCTGGATGTCTATTTCCTTCCTCAGATTAGGAAGTTTTTAGTTACTATTTCTTCAAACAAATTTCTTCCCTGTTTGCTCTCTCCTTTTCTTTTGGCACTCTTATGAATACTTAAGATGTTTGCATTATGTTTGATACGGTCCTAGATGTCCCTTGATACATCCTCATTTGAAACAATATATATTTTTTGCTCTTTAGCTTTGTTGCTTTTCACTACCCTGTCTTCCAGATTGCTGATCCATTTTTCTGCCAAAGTTGATTCCCTCTAGTGTATTTTTTATTTCAGTAAATGTATTCTTACGCTCTGACTTTTAAAAAAATATTTTTCTCTTTTTTGAATTCTCACTGATTTCATCGAACACTTTCAAATCTAGTGAGTATCTTTATGACTATTACTTTGCACTCTTGTACAGGTGGATTGCTTTTCTTAATTTATTTTAGCTCTTTTTCTGTGGTTTGTCTTCATTTTTGAGTTGGAACATATTCTTAGTCTCCTCATTTTGTCTGACTCTCTGTGTTTGTTTGCATATATTAAGTAGGTTAGCTAAATTCCTGGTCTTGAAAGTGGTATCCTCATGTAGAAGGCATCCTTTGGTGCCTTGTAGTGCAGCACCCCCGGTCACCAGAACCAGATGCTGCGGTGGTGTCCCCCATGTGGGCTGCTCGCACCCTCCTGGTGTGGCTGAGCTGTGGGTACTGCCTATCCCCCTACATGTCTAGCCGAGGAGCCCTGCTGCAGCCTCTGGGGTGCATTGGTGGGTGGCACAGCCCTCAGCCTTTGCTGTCTATAGCAATCAGCCACAACTACTATGGATGCACAGGGCATGACTTTCCTTCGGCACAGCTTGCTGAGAGGCCCAGTTGCAGATACTGTGTGTCTGTGCTGTTGTGTGGGGTTAGCTACTCCCCATTCTGGGGCTTTGAGGAGACACCAGTCCATCTGAAGGTGATTGCTGGGTGTGGTGGGATGGGAGCCTTCTGAGGGGTACCTGCCTGGGTAGGCAGATTGAGTGAGGCAAGTGTGAAGGGGAGAGTGCCAGGGCAGGGCAAGTGTTGCTAGCGTGGTAGATAATGTCAGGACTGGCTCCCATAAGCATTGGGTTATGTGGGCTGAAGGAGGGCAAGAAAAATGATGCCCCCCAGCATTTCTGTTCCTGGAGAAAGTTCCTGCAGATCCCCGCTTCTGTGGCACAGGTACTAAAATTAGTCAATAAATTTCCTTCATATGTAGCTCAGGTGCTTTTCAATCTTCTACTTCTGTGCTGAGTCCCCTGCAGGGTGATACAGTCTGCTGGTTCTTTAAAGCAGAGACTTCGTTTCCTTTAGCTCCTCTGTCTCTCCCAGAGTTCAGCCCTGCTGATTTTGAAAATTTTTCAATGTTTGTTTATCTTTGAGTGAGAGTGAGAGAGAGACAGAGTATGAGCAGGGGAAGGGCAGAGAGAGAGAGTCACAGAATCTGAAGCAGGCTCCAGGCTCTGAGCTGTCAGCATAGAGCCTGACATGGGGCTTGAACTCATGAACCATGAGATTATGACCTAAGCCAAAGTTGGACACTTAACTGACTGAGGCATCGGGCGCTCTGAGCCCTGCTGATTTTTTTTAAACATCTTTTTAATGTTTGTTTATTTTTGAGAGAGTGATAGAGCATGAGAAGGGGAGGGGCAGAAAGAGGGAGACACAGAATCCAAAGCAGGCCGCAGGCTCTGAGCTGTCAGCACAGAGCCCGACATGCCTCAAACCCACAGACCGTGAGGTCACAACCTGAGCCAAAGTCGGACGCCCAACCGACTGAGCCACCCAGGCGCCCCAGTCCTGCTGATTTTTAAAGCCAGACTTTATGATGACTTATCTTCCCAGTGCAGGCCCTCAGGGCCAGGCATCCCGGTGTGGGGCTCGATCCCTTTGCTGCTCCGTCCTGCTCTTGGGTAGCCATGCTAGGGGCTTGGTTCTCAGCTGTATCTCTGCTCCTCCTCTATTTACTGTGGCCTTCTTATGACTTAAGTGTAGAAGGTCTGTTCTTGCAGTCTTCAGGTTGCTTTCAGAGTGAGTTGTAGTATATGTAGTTGTTGCCTTGGCTTGTCCCTGGGAGATGGTGAGCTCAGAATGTTCCTACTCTCTCATCTTCCCTCTTTCTCCAAAAAAACAAAAAAAAACACAAAACAGAACAGGTTTTGATTTATAGAAAAACTGAGGAGATACTAGAAAGTTCCCTCTACTACATATCCAGTTTCCTCTTTTATTATAACATTTTACATGAATGTAGTACAAGTATTACAACTAATGAACCAGTATTAACTAAACTATATTCTTTAGTTAGATGTTCTTGGTTTTTATCTAGTAGCCTTTTTCTATTTTAGGGTCCCATCCTAGATACCACATTACATTTAGTTGTCATGTCTTTCCAGATTCTTCTTGACTATGACAGTGGCTCAGATTTTCCTTGTTATTGATGACCTTGACAGTTTTGAGGAGCACTGGCTAGGTGTGTTATAGCATGCCCCTCTGTTGGAATTTGATGTTATTTTTTTCATGATTAGATTGTGGGGTTATGGGGTTTGGGGAAGAAGGCCACCGGGGGAACGTGCTATTTTAATAACATCATGTCAGGGGTACAGAGAATCAACATTCTTTTGTAACACGAGCTGTTCTGGTTCTGGCTTTCGGGAGCTCTTTCAGTTGGCTATATCCTTTCGACATACCTCCATCAATGTGGGTTTGCTTGAAGTTTTTGTTTTTGAACACTTCCTTACTTTCTAGTGCTTCCAGATGGTCAGTCTCACCTTGAGTATGTTCTGCCCTACTCCTAGAATCAACCAATTCTCCAAGGAGCCCTGTTTCCTGTTATTGGAGAATGGTATTAGAAAAGACCACACACGTAAAGTCCTTCTCAGTACATCATAAGGATACATAATTTATCAGTGTTGATGTTAACCTTGATCATTCAGGTGAGGTAGGTTTCATCAGACCTCTTTACTATAAAGCATGTCCTCCACCCCAACCTTCCTTCCAGGCTGTTCTTTTGGGAGGAAGTTCCTGTGTGCAGCCCATACCTAAGGAGTGGGGAGTTTTGTTCCACCTCCTTGGAGGGTTACCTACATAAATTTTTTTGGAATGCTTCTGAATGGGAGATTTATCTATTATTCTTTTACTTATTCAATAATTTACATACTTCAAGTTATAGTAGTATTTAGTATTTACATTTCAGAGTATAATCCGATACTTCTTAATTTGTTGCTCACATTGTTTTCAGCTCTGACCAATTAGAAATTTTTCAGTTGACTGTGTGCCTATTACATGCACCCATCAGTGTACAGCTTTATATTTGTTTTTGTTTGGGGGCACTTCCTTGCTTTTTGACTCTAAAAAATACCCTTTACCCATATACAAGATATGTCTTGTATATTTTCTGCCCCAGACCTAGAATCAGCTACTTTTCCAAGTACCTTTGGTTCCTTTTATTAAAGTGTAGGATTAGAAGCCAAGATCTGGGCACCAGGTAGGCTCATTGTTACTGTAACTTATTTCTGGGCCCTGTCAGCTGATAGAGCAAGGAAATGTATGTATGGCACTAACCAGTGTGTATACACATATCTGTATCTTTATAACCATCTCAATGTTCAATTAAACATGAATTCATATTGATGTCCTTAGCTCTAATCCATAACCACATGGATCATTCTAGCCTTCTCTTCTGCTTATCTGTAAATTCTTTCTCCAACAGAATGACTCCTTTCATCCACCATCCCCAATAGATCTTTTTATTTAGAAAAAAAAATTTTTTTAATGTTTATTTTTGAGAGAGAGAACATAAGCCGTAGAGGGGCAGAGAGAGAGAGAGAGAGAGAGACAGAATCTGAAGCAGGCTCCAGGCTCTGAGCTATCAGCACAGAGCCTGACGCAGGGCTCGAGCCCATGAGCTGGGAGATCATGACCTGAGCTGAAGTCGGATGCTTAACCGACTCAGCTACCCGGGTGCCCCTATCTTTTTTTTTTTTTTTTAATTAAGGAATGCAGTGAAATGTTTATCTCAGGGGCCCATGTACCTGAGTTCCCTTCTGCCTAGAACATTTTTGGTATTCCTTTCCACTGTGGTTAATGCTTCAGGCTTTAGGCTTAGCTCATGCTGATGTCCTCAAGGAAACTTCAGCAGCTCCCAGCTCATGTCAGGTAGTCTGCAGCATGCTCCTGTGGCACTGTACACTTCCCTTACAGCCCTCATCAGCATAGAAATTAAGTAACTAATTTTACAATTCCATGCATCATTGCCTTTTCTCTTCTGGACTGTCGGTTTGGTAGGCAAAGAGCTTGTCAGCCTTGCTCAGGGCCTAGCACAGCACTGGACGTACAGTATGTGATAGGTGTTTACTGAAACAAATACAGCAGGTATGGAAGAAATGTTAGATTTGATCTTCAACCCAGTGACACAGGAGATGGGTTTAGAATGTAACATTTGGAACATTTCTGCTTTCCAGAATACTTAGGTACATTAAGTAATTAGCTTACATACCTCAAAAGTTCATGCTGTGGAAATGGGGGTTTATGGAAATCAAAATAGGCAAAGAAAGATCCAAGGCAATGTAGTTACCTGAGGGATACTGTGGAATGAATAGCATTGAGCCAAGTATCAGTTAGTTGGGAAATGGATGCTAAAGTCATCAGGGGCAGATGCAAGAAAGAGAAATAGGACATTAATTTCTGAAGTTGTTACAAAGGAAATTTATGAGTATTTTGGGTTATGTAATGTAGTTTCTGTGTTGGAAAATATCGGATGTTTGTGGTCAGTGAAATTGGAAAGGACCCGTGGCTCCAGGTGGTCATTTCTGTATCCTTCCCCTTAGACTTGCCCTGCTCTTCCCTTTGTGTCTTTAGTTCATTGGATCCTACCAGATTTGGGGATGTTTTTCTTTCCCATTGAAATTGTTAGTTAAAAAAAGCAGGATACAGCATGTAACATTCCTTATTGTAATTTTACTCCTTGAGGTTGCCTATAGCGTTTTAAATTTCTGAAGATTAAGAACTTTATTCATTTCCCTTTGGACAAAATAAGACGAGATTTCACCTTAGTGGTAGGTCTTAAAAGAAGCTAAAGGCATTTGTGTAACTTTTTCTGTTTTACCCTAAGGGCATTTTGATGATCATCTATGCGTGATCGTCTGAAGTGTTCCAGTCCCTGTGGCTGACTGTCAGCCATACCCCAAGGAGGGACCAAAGGGATGAAGCTTAAAACTGCAGAAAGAGTAGTTGGCAAAAAAAAAAAAAAAAAATGAAAAACCAAAAAAACAAAAACAAAAACAAAAACACCAGTGGATGGTCGGTAAGGGTCAGGAGACACAGGCGTGGGCAGTAGTTACCTGCCTCCCTCCTTTCCTGAGAAGATGACATAAACAAGCACCAGCTGCCCTGGGATAGTTTAAATGGCATTTAGCCTGGAAGAGTGAAGATGTACCAGATGTCTCTTTAGTGTCCTTTGTAGCCATTGGGTCTATGGAAATTATTCTGCCCACAGTTTTGGCTGGTTAACATTGCTCTCTGCAAGTCCTGTCTATTAATTGGGGTTGTGGTGGAAGGAATAAATGACAGTTATGACTTTGGCATTGAATAAATAGGAAGAGAATGCTTTGGGGGCCGGACCTATTAGTCATAGTGTAACTGTTATAAATATGTGAATTGCTTCCTCTTCATCTTAATATCTAGTGCTGTAGTCCTCTGTTTTAGGTGGGAGCTCATGCCAGGCGCTTGAAGTTGTGTCTGTTATGTAACCACTATTTTGTGTTAAGGAGGTAACAAAGCTTTTAAATACTGAGAATATTTTAGTTCTATGAAAGTGCTTTTGGGGCACCTGGGTGGCTCAGTAGGTTGGATGTCTGACTTCGGCTCAGGTCATGATCTCGTCATTTGTGAGTTCAAGCCCCACATCGGGCTCTGTGCAGTTCGTGAGTTCGAGCCCCGTATCGGGCTCTGTGCTGACAGCTCAGAGCCTGAGCCTGCTTCAGATTCTTTGTCTCCCTCTCTCTGCTCCTTCCCCAGTCGTGCTCTGTCTCTCTTTCGAAAATAAACAAATATTAAAAAAATTTTTTTAAAAAGTGCTTTTACTTTTAATAGTAATAGTCACTGTTACATTTCCCCCCTTCTCAGAAAAGAAGGCGGCTGCCAAGGAATCGTTAAAGAGCATAGATTGAGTGAAAAGGGCATGGAACAAAGGATAGATCCCAGGGGTGAAATGAGGAAGTTCTGTAAATAGCTGTGCTATTTTCCTTGGAAATGTCTGGCACACTCTATGTAGTACAGTAGTGGTGTGCCGAGGGGCTGCATGTCTAACTCTGATGAAGCATTTCACGTTGACTCGCAGAGCAGTGCACATGTGGCAGGGGCATCTGGATGTTTCCTAAGTATTACACTCAGATGACAAACTTTTTTTTTAATTTAGCATCCTTGGCAGTATAATCCTGCCATTTCACCTACAAATAGTCACTCCTTCACCTTTTAACACCCAGTTTTCTGAAAAAAGTCAACACAAGTAAGTGTTAGCTTGGAATATGCTAAGCTAAACCTTCATTTTCTAGCAAGTAACTGGCACAGAAATGTGAAGTTTTGCTTCTTTGATTCATCTCATTACTTGGTACCCGAGGCTATTCTGCAGTCTGTGGGCCAAACCCTACACGTCTTCCATGGCCCAGTGGAAGTGAAAAGCCTGCCACAAAACGCACTCGCCATGTTTAATCCCCTTACTACTGGTCTCACAGTTAAGATTTATTCTCTTTAATGGTGATTTCTCTCTTTCTATTTTATTTTTATTTGAGAGAGTGGGTGGGGGGGAGAGGAGCAGAGGGAGAGAGAATCCCAAGCAGGCTCCACACTCAAGCACAGAGCCAGATGGATGGGGGGGAAGGGGGTGGGGTAGGCTTGATCTCACTTCCCTGGGATCATGACCCAAGCTGATATCAAGAGTCAGACCCTTAACTGGCTGAGCCACCCAGGCACCATCTTCCTCTTTTAAAAACAGTTTTGACCTCTGTTCTTTCACTGTCTGTCCTCCTCTCTTGATTGTGAGCTTGCCCCTTGCCCTACACAGACAGACACTGTTTACTTGTTATGCGTGGCCCACATTTCAGTTAAGTGCTTACACACTTCATCAAGAATTTTTTGGCACCTGATATATGTAGACCACAACGCATGCATTTTTTAAAAATTTTAAATGTTTATTTATTTTTGAGGGAGAGAGAGCACGCATGAGTGCAAGTCGGGGAGGGGCAGAAAGAGGAGACACAGAATCCAAAGCAGGCTCCAGGCTCTGAGCTGTCAGCATAGCTCAGAGTTCGACACGGGGTTCAAATTCACAAGTGGTGAGATCATGGCCTGAGCCGAAGTCAGATGCTCAGTCGACTGAGCCACCCAGTGCCCCTCAACCTATGCATTTTCAAGAGGACACACAAGTCTAAGATGGGGTCTCTTTCCTAGTGTTTAGCAGATTTGAAAATTTACTGCTCTGGGCAAGAGCAGTTTTGGGGCTAAAAAATCATAAACATTTTAAGGAAATACTAAAAAAAAAATAGTACTGTTTTTAGTACCTTAAAGATATAAGGCTGTTGTATCAATTGAAGAAAAACATATGTATTAGATTTAATTTGGTTTCTTTGTATGGTTGGTGTGTTTGATATATAAAACAAAAAATAGAAATGTTTACATTATCTGCAGTGTGTGAGGGAACAGGAGTTTGAAGGTGAGTGAGTTGGGGAGAGGGCTATATTTTGTGAAAATTTTAGTAAATTTTCCAGATTTTTCCCCCATCAATGGAGAAGACCTAGGACACAAAAATATTAAATGTTAATATTGATTCAAGAATTAAATCATGAAAACATCGCTGAGAAAAATTAAAGATCTGGAGTTCGTGGGCGGCTCAGTCAGTTAAGTGACTCTTGATTTCAGCTCAGGTAATGAGCTTATGGTTTGGGAGTTTGAGCCCTGGCATTGGGTTCAGCACTGATAGCACAGAGCCTGCTTGGGATTCTGTCTCCTTCTTTCTCTGCCTCTCCCCCACTTGCTCCCGTGCATTCTTTCTCCCTCCCTCTCTCTCTCTCTCTCTCTCTCTCTCTCTCTCTCTCTCACACACACACACACACACACACACACACACACAAAATAAACTTAAAAAAAATTTTTAATGAAAAATTAAAGATCTAAGTAAAAAGGTCTATCACGTTCATGGGTTAGAAGATTCCATTCTGTTAAGCTATCCATTCTCACCAAATTGATCTATAGATTTAATGCAGTCCCAATCAAAATTTGCTGAAATAAACAAGTTGCCTGTGAAACTCCTATGGAAAGGAAAAGGAGTCAGAACAGTCAAAACTTTGATGAAGAAGAACAAAGAGCTAATGCTACCTGATTACCAGAGTTATTATAAAGCCACAGTAAATCAGGACAGTCTGTTGGCATCGGGATCTCCAAGCAGACCAGTGGATCAGAGGAGAAGATCCATAAAGAAGCCCACTCGTTCATGGCAACTTACTTTGACAAATGTGCAAAGACAGTGGAGTTGTTCTGGGACAGTCACATACCCGTGTGCACATTCCAGTCTGTAGATGTCCTTCCGCAAGAAGGACAAGGAAAATAACATCAGTCCGTCTGTCATCCCATACACACAAATCAACTCAGATTCATAACCTGAATGTAAAACCTACAGCTATAATACTTGTAGAGAGGGGGAGAAAATTCTTGTGAGCTTGAGTTAGGGAAAGATATTTTAGATACAACATCAAAAGCATGATCCGTGAACAAATTGATGAATCGGACTTTACCAACATTAAAAGTTCTGTTTTTCAAAACACATCATTATGAGAGTGAACATTGTGATAAGCCACGGACTGGGGTAAAATATTTGTAAATCAGGGATCTGCGAAGGGATTTGTATGCAGAATATATAAATAACTCTCAAAACTCGATAGTAAGGAAATATAAACAATTTTAACAATAGGCAAGAGATTTGCACAAATATTTCTTCCAAGAAGTGATTATGGATGACAAGCACACGAAAAGATAGTCAACATCATTAGTCATAAGAAAAATGCAAAATAGAAGCACAATGAGATACTACTAATACCTGTTAAAATGGCCGAAGTGAAACATTGACCACACCAAGTATTGCTAAGCACATGCAGTAACAGGGACTCTCCTACATGGCTAGTGAGGATGAAAAGTGGCACAACCACTTTGGAAAATAATTTGGTAGTTTCTTAAAAAGTTAAATGTACGTGTACCATGTGATCTAGCCATTCCACTCAGGGATCTATCAAAAAAAAAAGAAAGAAAAAAAAAGAAAACATTGGGGGTACCTGGATGGCTCAGTTGGTTAAGCATTGACTTTGGCTCAGGTCATGACTCACAGTTCGTGGGTTTGAGCCCCACATCAGGTTCTATGCTGATAGCTCAGATTGTATCAGATTCTGTGTCACCCTCTTTGCCCTGCCCCCACTCATTCTCTTTTTTTTCCTCTCTGTCTCTCTCTGTGTCTCTCTCTCAACAATAAACATTTTAAAAAATTACATCTTATTCTTTCAGGAGTCCCCCAAAACCACCCCCATGTCTGGTGATTTACTAGGACTCGTAGCATCCAGCATATAGTTGTACTTGTGGCTTAGAGTTGTTACGGTGGTGCAGTAAGGGTATGTAGCCAGATCAGCGAGGGAGAAAGACACCAGGAAGAAGGGTCTGGAGAAACCCATATGCAGACTTCCTACGTTCTCTCCCTCCCACGAGGGATCCTGCTTCCCTCCGGCAACAAAACTATAACCACAGGTGTGCAGTGTTAATGCCCTGGAAAACCCATGTAATATTTAGGGTTTTTAATGGGGACTGGTCACATAGGCACCTCCTGCCCTCCAGCGTTTCAGGGTCCCCGAAGGAAAACAGGTGTTCAATGCCCAGGCACAAAACAACATTATCAGCATAAGGACTATTTCAAAAGCCAGGTTCCCAGGTGCCAGCCAAGGGCCAGCCTTATAAGCAGGCTCTTAGTAATCTCAGAACTATTAACTCTTTCCTGCAATCACTTCTACCTCGGAACTTTTTAAAAATCCTCATATAAGTTAGTATGAGCACAAGGCAATGGTGATTAATTTCTTGAAAAAGGAAGAGACTACAAAACTAATTCCAGATTTGTGGAAGACCAATATGGTGAAATCTTTATTACCTGGAGTGCTTCATATCCTTAAATCTTTTTTTTTGAAGATGAGAAATTAATAAGTAAATTGGAATTCCTGGCAAATGGGAGCTTCTGGTTACCTTTATTCTTTAATCATATGACTTTCATTTGAATTGTATCTAAAAATATTTCCCAAGTTTATAATTTTTCTTTTAAAAAAAATTCATGATTGGTAATCATTATTTTAACCATTGAGTAACTGATCATGACTCAGTTCTATAGCAAGTAAAAGATAAAGCTTTGGTTGAAATTGTAATTACAACAGGCCCACCAAATGCAGCTGTGAACGTCACACCCAAGGACACCCTCAGCTGAGAGGGTGAGTAGAGCTGAAACCAGCCGCTACTTTAATGGCCAAGCCACAGGCCCCTGCGCATGTGTGTGCTCTAGAAATGGGAACCTTCTAGTTGGTGCAAAGGTGTCATGTGGGCTGCCTATGGCCGTGTTCAACACATGTCCTGGAAGTTGGTGGTGGTGGTGCTGATTTTCCCAAGAAATGCTGCCTGCGCAATATCAGGAAGCTTTGTTGCAAACATGTCTTTCCCCTTAAAGAAATCCAGCAAATAAATCTGAGTTGAACATGGTCTAATCAGAACTTCACCAGGTACAACAGGCTGTGCGAGAAGAGAGCCACCTTCTCCAGCTGTGTGCGTGAGGCATTTTCCTCTCTAGTTGAACCCAGTTTCCCTGGAAAGGGAGAATGTAGAGTATGTTTTTCTTTTCGTCACTCTGGAGAATGCCTGGTATCTGTTCTGTATCTGGATGCCATTTTTTAAAAATATTTATTTACTTTTGAGAGAGAGAGAGACAGAGACACCGAGAAATGGGAAGGGGCAGAGAGAGAGGGGGAGACTCAGAATCTGAGGCAGGCTCCAGGCTCGGAGCTGTCAGCACAGAGCCTGACGTGGGGCTCGAACCCACAAACTCCAAGATCATGACCTGAGCTATAGTCAGATGAGGCTCAACTGACAGAGCCACCCGGGCACCCCTAGATGCCATTGTTAACGCCCGCAGCCAAGATTTCTGTGTCGATAACAGTAAGGAATTCATAGGAATTCCTCTGACTTCTCTGAGTGAAATGTTTGCTGCTACCGAGTTTCCTAAAGGGAAGTCAACCTTCTCACAAAGATGCAAAGTATTCAGCTCCAACTTTGAAACAAATAGAAAATACTTTTGATAATACAACTTAGCTTCAAATAAGTGCTGTTCTGATATTGACACCCACTTTATTTCTCTAAAGCCTTGAGCCGCCAGCTGAGTTTGTGACCGAGGACAGTGGATGGTGCCAAGCAGCCCAGCAGCAGCGAACCGGGCAGCAATCTGCCAGCAGCAGGGTTCTGTCTGGAACCCTTCGACTTTTGAAAATCTACACTCTCTGTCCCTCCCCGCCCCCCATTCCTTCCATGTGGCTCACATTCCTTTCCTCCCTTCAAGTTACTTTCCCTAAGGAAACTTAAACCACGTCTCTTTCCCCTTTTTATAGATGCGAACTACACGCAAGGTCTCTGTCTGGCCAGTGGGCCTGGTCGGCGGGCGGCGCTATGAACGTCCGTTGGTGGAAAACGGCAAAGTCGTTGGTTGGTACACCGGCTGGAGAGCAGACAGGCCTTTTGCCATCGACATGGCAGGTGAGGAGTGTGGATGGTGACCCTTGCTCCTCCCCGATCGTTCTGCCGGTGCTGCTGTTTACAACCATGTGCTGGAGGAAGGACTTTGAGAGACCACTTTGGTTAAAACCCTAGATCGTATTCTATTCAGCAGATGAACTATCTGAGTAAACTTTCACAACAGGCTTTTTGAATAATTGAAGCAGAAATGGAATTTGTGGGTGATTAGAAAATGCTCATTCTGTTCCATTTTTGTCAGCTGTCTATGCGGCCATCCCTTCATCCAACAAATGTTTGTGCCTAGGCTGGGTTGGGTGTCAGGTCGGTGGTGAGACCTAGGCTGGGCCACTGCCCATACCTTTCAGTGCCCCCCCTCTAGGAAGGCCAGTTGTTTTTGGTATATCACGTGCTTATTGATAAATTTAATAGTGATGTGAAATTGACAAGCTCATCCTTTTAATGCTTATTGATAAATTTAGTAGTTACTAATACAGTTAATAGCTGGAACATAAACTTGAATTACTGGTTTTTCAAACACTTATTAACTGAGTATAACTGTCTTTTAAAGTTTTTATTCTCCGACCGGCCAACTAGTAGTCGACAAGTCCTAAAGTGCTACATTATCCTAAAGTGACTCATTTTCTGTGGGTTATATAAGATGCCTCTCGTAACTGGAAGGATGCAGTTTAAAACATGAGACTTAGAGCAAGATTAATCACTGACATCTATAACCTAGAAGATGGAGGCAGAAAAGCTTCAAAATTAATCTCATCAATCTTCAGCTCTGGAACACAGCTCTGTCTGTCTGTCATCCTGTGCTTGGCCAGTCTTGTGTGTGTAATACCCAGCTGCAGTCACAACCTCTACCCTCAAAATACTGATGGGATGAGGACTGTGTTCTGAACTGGATTCATCATTTTTGTTCTGACAATACTGCAAATTTGAGGGAGCAAGATTATAAAGGATACCAGGAGTGAGAGTTGTTGGGGAAGTTCTTGTGCATGGCACGGTGGCAACTGCATCACGGGAGGTGACAAACTAGGATCTTTTTACTCCACATTTAACAAACATTTCCTGAGTGCCAGTTTTGTGGAAATGTGTGTCATGGTTTCAGACCCCAAGGACAGGTTGGAGCTCTCACCCTTCCCTGGTCACCCTGTCCCAGCCTGCTCTCTCCACCTCTGGCCTTGCCCTTTGGTCTTCAGTTCTTGCAGCCTCAGAGCTGAGCTGGCCTCTCAGCCAAAGCATTTTCCTGAAGGCAGACAGAGAGTAGGTCAGCCATACTTAGAAGGTCCTGAGAATTCCCACAAGAGGCCTTTCCTCAATCAAGTGTGAGTTTGTGGCTCTGAAAATAGAAGACTGACCATAATGTGTCTTTTGAGAATCTGGTTTCTTGCTGATAAGAAGTGTGACTTTGAGCAGAAAACTTAGAGAACACTAGGCAAAGTCTTTTGCTTCCCTGGAACTTAGTTTCCCCGTGTATGGAATGAGATGTAGCATGAATGACCACTGAGGTCGTCTTCTTCAACATACTCTTCCTTCTCCTGGCTTCCATCAAAGAGAATTCAGGGCCCCTAGATTCTAAGTGAGGGTTCATGGCTGCTAAAGCAGCCAGCCGACAGATGTTTGGTCCTTACCTTTCCCAGAGCCTTGCTTCACCACAGGCTCAGCAGACCTGTCTCCTTACACACAAGATCTCTGCCTATAACCCTGCATGATAACTTCAAGGCGAGGGCAACTTGGATAAGTCTTCCTGGATTTTGTTATAAGAACTTTACATATATGATCAAGTATCCAGTAAACCCACTGAACATTTGCATTGATTCCCCTCAGAATTTGGATCCAAATAGATATATTTAAAATTCGAAAAAGGCGCATGGGCTTTACACATTAGGCCTAGCCTGTGACAAAATATTTGATACCTTTTCACTGCTCTGGGAAACTTTGCTCCGTGATGTGACTGATATTTGCTTTTTCTAAGCATTTCAATATGTTTTCAAAGCATAATATAAGAACTGGCATAAAATATGAATGATTTGCATGCATTCTAATTATCCTTGTTTCAAAATAGGAATATGGTTTCTGTCTCAAAGAAAACAGCTTTTGCCACACTAAATTATTTTCTTCACATGTGACCTTGCTTTGCAAGTTAGTTTTCAGTAAATTATTAGTATTTTTGGAAGTTTTTAAGTGAGCATGATTTAGTTGATAGGATAATTCTGATTTGGAGGGGGTTCTCATTCTAAAACTTGAAAATTCACAGCTTTGTTTTACATTTCACTTAAGATTTGTGCACTCTCCGTGGGAAGAGAGAAAAGACCTTTTGGACTTTCATGTACAAATGATTCTTCCCACTTCATTTTTGAGTTGTAGGTGCTCGTAGTCTAGAAGAAGAGAGAGAAGCAGGAAACCCAGTTTCCTGCTTACTCTGGACGGTTGGGGAAGCGCTGTAGGAAACGGTCCGTGGCAGCTGAGGGAGAGGCTCGCGCTGGAGCCTGGTCTCTCCTGGATTTCCACAAACCGGTTAAGATTCATGAAACTTAACCAACAGGGAGAATTTCCCCAAGTGTCTTGCTTTGAGGGGGTGAGCACATTCCGTACAAGCCCCTCAGGGTCTGTCCTGCCTGCATTTCTGGGAAGTCACAGCCTTTGCCCATCACGAGAAGCTTATTTGAGTATCAGACATCAGAACCATAAGCTTTCATGTCATTCAGGGAGACGGATTCCATGTCTGTCTTTGTTTTGACATTTTGGACTTTGTAGATGCTATTTTTGCTCTCAGTTGAGGAAACATTGTTCTGGAATTATCTCGTATGCGCAATGTTAATGGCAGAAGTAAGGATTATTTCTCTTGCCCTGGGGGAAAATTAAAAAAAGAAAAAAACTTTCTAATGATTACTATTAAAAGAAAAAAAAGTTAAAGAACCACCCACAAGGTGGAAGAGAGTGTCAGAGGCGGTCCTTGCCCTGGATGGCGCACACAGGCGGAATTCCGCAGTGGGTTGGCGGGCACGCTGCTCTGCCAAGCCAGTGAGACCTAGAATATTTCTGCTTGTCGGAGCCTCAGGCTTCAGCTCCTGCACCTGGGGCATCTAACCACCGGCTGGTTCTTACGAAAGGCAAGGCGGCCCACACAGAGTTTTTAGCTCTATTTTGAAGTCAGGGAGTTTACTTTCAAGTGACAGACTCACGTTGGCCACTTCCAGGGAGGTGTCCATAAGAGCCATTGCCTGAAAAAAACTGAGCTTAAAGTAATCTTGAGCCTCGCCAGGAGGTGTAGATTTGTTCAAATTCAGAACTTAAAGGCTGCGATTTGTCTTGAATTCTCAATGTGTGCATGCACTTTATTCTTAACTCTTGAGAGGTGGCAGGCGGGCACTGTGCTCCTTTAATGACAGTATGTTCAAGTCTCAGTTGAGTGCCTGGCATGCAGGAGGGACTCTATTCCAGTAAAAATCCAGCTGTGTGCGCTCCGCCACTCACCACCCAGAGTTAGCTCCGACCCCACACAGCTGCTCTTACTTAACCAGCAGCACTTCAGGGAGCCCCAGGCCAACTGCACTCCTGACTGGCTGTAAATTTGTTTTCTCTCAGGTTTGCCAGTTCACTAGAAGGGCTCCTAGAACTCAGGATGGTGCTCTACCTCCTAGCACAGTCCTGTTACAGAAGATAAAAATTAGCACCAGCCAGATGAAGAGTCACATGGGGTGAAGTCTGGTAGAGAACGCAGAGCTTCTCTGCTTTTTCCTTGTGGAATCAGGATATATCCCCCTCCCAGCACATGAATGTGTTCACAGCTTGGGAAGCTCCACTGGACTTGTGTGTTCTGAGTATTTAGTTGGAGTTTCATTACGTAGGCATGACTGATTGAATCAGTGGCCGCCACGCGATTGAACTCAGTCTCTAGCTTCTGTCCCCAGAGGCCCGCGGGGTGGCCCAACATTCCAACTCTCTGATCATGTGTTGGGTTTTTCCAGTAACCAGCCCCCACTCTGGAACTGTATAGGGACCCACAGCAGCCACCTCATTAGCATAACAAAGTCACTTCCATCACTCAGGAAACGCTAAGGCTTTTATAAGCTGCATGATGAGAACTAGGCACAAAGACCAGGTAGATTTTTTTTTTCTATCATACCACAGGCTCAAAAAGGAAAACTTTCATATCCTCAAGAAGAGTGTCTACCACATCTCTGTTTTCCTAATGCTTTCATCTACAAAAGCAAAGGGTACATTAGGCGATGTCTCAGGGTCACTTTCACCTACATCTGTGGGTGATTTCTTGACTACTAAAAACGAGACATGATTGTGAAGTGGTAAAATAGTTTCTCGCATGTGGATTACAGAGAGGGATGAGAAGTCTAGGAGGACTCTCAGTTTCCTAGCCTGGAATCCTGTGGACATGGGTGTGTTGAAGCTCTGGAAAGAGATGAGCGCCCACAGGCGGCATCCCAGGGAGCAGCCATTTAAAGTGGCTGCAGGGGGGGGGTGTAGAGCCAGGGAAGGGAGCAGGGCCCAACCTGAGGGTGGGGAGGTGGGCCTCTGGCAGCAGTCACCATTGGGAAGAGGTGGGTGAGTCATGAATTTGATTGTTGGATGCCTTGTGTCATGGATGTGGAAGAGAAGGGTGCTTGGTGATTGTGAGACTGTCAGCCAGAAGCACGTCGATGGTGTCAGCCATCTGGTTGGTAGCAATTAGGACCTTGTAGGCTGTTGTCTGGAACAAGGGATATATGGGAGAATAGACGGCCTGAATTCAAGAGGAGTAAAGGTTTGGCAGAAACGTCCAGTAGAGCAAAGAGGGAGAGGAAGTTCAATCCGTGAAAGGATTGAGGAGGTTGCCCTTGGGCAGGAGAGTGATGACAGAGGAGGTCATGGAAAGAAGTAGCTGGGAGGCCTCCAAGGAGATGTGTGTAAGGAACGGGGTGGGTGGGAGGATTTCTGAGGTCCAGCTCTAAGGTGGTGTGAGTTTTGACACGTTCTGAATCTAAGGATTGAGGTCGTATGTGTTCCATTGTATTTATACTTTTGCTCTTGACACCTAGCATCTCCATCCGTTCATGGTTTATCACCATTTCTAGCATATAGTAGTTTCTAGGTCTCTAGAGATATAAAGGGCCCTTCTTAAAATGAAAATCCCATCCATGATTTAGAAGAGACCTGTGGGGGAAGTAGGGTGAATGGTGAGTTCAGGGGCGGGACGGTGAGCACCGTGAGGAAGAGGGCTGGGAATAACTCTTCCAAGAAATATGGCAGGATTGAGAAGGGAAGAGCGATGGTAGCAGTTTCAAGGGGTAGGAGAGCCGCTGTGTTGTTTTCCTTTAGCATAAGAAGAGAAGTTGAAATTTTGAGAGAAAAGAGCTGTGTTGAATTCCCAAAAGAGAGGAAATTAGGGGGATGGTTGGGATTGGGATCTTCGATAGACAAGTTCACCATGGCAGAATCACCTCTTATTCCTAATAAGGAGGGGAGGTAAGTAAGGAAACCAAGAGCTAGGAAGGTGGAGGGGCTGGTTGTTGGAGGCTGGCCGTCTGCCAAATATCAATGGTGCAGGAGGAACACCATGGCCTGAACTCTGCAAACATTGACTGAATGTGGGACCGTGTGGAGTCTGTAGGGGGATACACAGCCCCTGCCCCCAAGTAGTTTTGTATCTAGCAGAGAGAATAGGTATGATAAATACATAACTTACTGTACCCTGAGATACAAAATGAGGTGTGAATGGAAGGTTTTAGGTTTACATTTTAAGAGACAGGAGAACTGCCATCGAGGGCACTTTGGGATGGGGTCATGGAGGAGGTAGCCCTTGAGAGGTGCCTTCCATGCAGGCCCAGGTCAGGGTAAGTTTAGGGGACAGCAAATCCCAGGGTGTGTGCAGCTTTTAGGGGAGCGGCAAACTGGGGTTGGATTGTGAGGATCGGTTACTGAAATAGAAATTTGTCTTCATTTCTGTGGATATTGGAGGATTTGTGAAATTTGTGAGTAAGGGGCTAGTGGGATTGGGAGTGTGATTTGAGAGCCATGTGATGGCAGGTGCAGAATGAATGAATGGTGGGGGGGTGCGGGTATGGGGTCTGAGGGAGGGGGTGGAGGGTGACGGAAGGCCTTATAAATAGATATTAGCTATTTATGAAATTTTTTTAATGTTACTGATTTTTGAGAGAGAGAGAGAGACAGAGTATGAGCAGGGGAGGGGCAGAGAGAGAGGGAGACACAAAATCCAAAGCAGGATCCAGGTTCTGAACTTTCAGCACAGAGCCCAACGCAGGGCTCAAACTCATGAACCATGAGATCATGACCTGAGCCGACTGAGCCACCCAGGTGCCCCAGCTATCTATGAAATTTTAACAAGCCATTTCATATTCTGCCCATAAATTAGCAGAATTTTAGGTCTTTTTAACACCGTTGTATGGTAAGGTAATAACAGATATATTAAATTAAATAAATAAATAAATAAATTTAATTTTAATTAATTAATTAATTTTTTAATTAATTTTTTTTTAATTTAATTTTTTTTTTTATTTTAATTTTGGTCTTAATTGGTATAATTTGTATTCTGCTTTTGAGTTGTAACATACATGCAAAAATAAATGGTGATTTCAGGTAATTAGAACATTCTGTTAACCAGAATACCAGTTTTATAAAAATAGGAAAATAATAATAATAATAGGAAACTGTGGATTAGGAAAAAAGAAAATCCTATTCTTTGCCAAGTTTTCAGGCTCCGGATTCATGGTGGGTATGCTGTCCTTACGGAGGATTGTGGAGTTTGGGCTCTTGGGAAATAAGAGTTGTATAAGGCTTTCTTTCTCTTGATGTTTGTGGACAAGGAATTTTGCCTGGTTTAATTCACTTGGCAAACCCTTTCTTGGTAGATAATGTAGTGGTAAATTTCAGCCCAGTTGGGATCAGGTAATCATCAAAGCCCAATGAGCATAACCAAAATTGGCAATTTTGACTTAGCTTCATGAATATAATACTGCAAGAAAAGGGAGATAATAACCTTGTTGCCATTTCGAAGCCATTTGTAAATTAAGTGTGCTGTTTTCAATGCAAGGCAGTTTTGTATAAGGAAGATAAAGTCAGTATTCTCAGTAGTGACAATATAGTGCCTTTCAGTGCAAGATTTGGGGACTGACTGGGGATCTTGTCCTTAGGTTGTTGCAGTGTGACTGTCACTGGAGTGTTGTGCGGGCTCTCTGGGACAGAATTGCAGCTGCAGGGCACAGTCCTTCTGTCCTGAGAACTTACAGCACGACAGGGATGGTGGTAGAGTATCAGAGTAAAATGTTGACTGTTGCCCATTTCTTAGCTATTTCCAGAATGAGGTGCATTCTAGAGACTTGCAGGTGTTTAATGGCCGCAACATGTTCGGTTCTGTGCGCATGCACTGCGTTTGTGTTGGGTCAAGGTAGGGGTGTGGGGGAAGGAGCATCTGTGTGTTCAAAAGCAGGATCTTTCTCTAGAATAGCTGACGACGGGGCAGCCAGGTTCAAGTGGGGCTTGGTGGAAGTGGAGTGGTGTCCTGCAGAGTTTCAGTGAGTAAAGCTTTCGTTCAGAACTAAGAGTTTCGAAAATTAGAAGCTTTCCCTTGTATGTGGGAAACCCAGCAGACTTAATGATTAGGGTTTACTGATCGTTTACCAGGCATTTGTATTTAATCTTCACTCAGTTCTGCAAGGGAGATGCTAGTATCATTATCCTCCACTAAATATAAGCAAATTGAGGCCTGGACATACTAAGTAACATGTCCAAAATTGCATGGTGATCAAACTCAGGTTAGCGTGTCTCAGGAGAAGGCACTCCCACTTGGCTTTGAATTCCGTCTCACCCACTTACAGCCAAGTGACCCACTTCTTGTTGTCTGAGCCTCTATTTTCTTCAGCTGCAGAACAGCGAAACAGATTCCTCACAGAGTAAGATATTAAATGCAAAGCACTTGGTACAACACTGTAGACACTTGAACAATCCATCTCTTCATCAAGAAGCAAGACCAGTCTGTGTCTGTGTTCTCCAGTCATCAGAGTTCAGACAGCTCATGCATTTGTCCAGGGGAGTCAGTTCAGTGCTGTGTGTGGCTGAATATCATAGTGGCCAGATCTCTGCAGGCGACTGTGGGGGAGGGGCGTCCCTGCTGCCCAGACTCCACTCAACACGGCAGGCTGTATGAACTCAGTTTCCCCAGCCGTAGATTAGAGATGAGACTACCTGCCTTCTGAGTTACGGTGAGGGTGAGATGAGAACAGGTAACTGCAAAAGCTCCTGCTGTTCTGGGAATGTTTGAATGCTCACCGCATGTAGCTCTTTTGGGTCATTCTTGAAGGTAATACTTAAGAACATGCAAACTCTTTGCTTTGGGCTCAGGATGGATTTCATTTCTCTCCTGGCTGGTACACCTGTGCCCATTATCATTCAGTGAACTAACCCAGTGTGCAAGATGGCACGCGGAGATCAGCACTGGCCCTTGATTTAGATAAAATACTCCCAAAAGAAACTGAAAAGTAAGAGAAAAAACAAAAGATCATTAGAAAGTTTTGGAGGAGGGGGTCGCCTGGATGGCTCAGTTGGTTAAGCTTTTGACTCTTGCTTTCCGCTCAGGTCACAATCTTGTGGTTCTTGAGATCCAGCCCCTTGTCAGGCTCTGCACTAACAGTGCGGAGCCTGCTTGGGATTCTCTCTCTCTGCCTCTGTCTCTGCCACTCCTCTCCTGCTCATGGGCTCGCATTCTTTCTCTCTCTCTCTCTCTCTCTCTCTCTCTCTTTTTTTCTCTTTCTCTCTGTCAAAACAAACTTTAAACAAAGTTGTTGAGAAGTAGATATAGGCTCATTTTCATAATTTCCCAGATGAAAAATCATTTCATAATTACTGATGGCATATGGGGAGGATTTCAAAGAATGATTCTCCACACTTTCTAATCAGGTCACAGGGGGGAGAAATGTCCTTTTTCACCACCTTGGCTTTCCTAAGAGCTTGTGGGAGAGAGAGCATCTATAGATAGAATTTTCATTTGGAACCTATTAAAGAGGCAGACAGTTTATTAGTATAAATAAGTGTTAAGGATTGTTGTTCTGCGCAGCTAACCTGGGGGCTGGCACGCATGCCAGCTTTCCTTGGCACATGGGTGGTTGCCGTGACTGGCATGCAAGTCTGTCCAGTGACTTGAGAAGCCGACCTCAGCTGGCATCCTTCCTGGGCCACATGACCCAACCCCAGCACGCTGCACTTCAGTCCACCTCATCTCAAATCCCTTGACCACGGCCAACCCCCAGGGTCAGCCAGGCATTGCCACGTGCTCGTGGGCCCAGCATAATAGAGAGTGGCACACATTGCCTGCCAGAAGAGGGAATGTCCCTTTATCTTCCCAGGTGTGCCTGGCTAATTTCTAGTCACCTCTCCAGACTCCTTAATGGTAGAGGGACAGCTTTCTCTGGGTCATTTTTCCTGCTTTTCCGTCCAGCACAGATGCTGTTCCCACATGTTCCTTATGCACTTGACGGGAGGTGGTGCTACCGTCGGTGGCCTGCCTGCTCTGGGCTTCCCCTGCTGACCCGGAACTCTGCTGGGACAGGGTTCATCTCCTCTGCCAGCTCTCGCAGGTGGGGCACCGTCCTGACAGCAGTAGCTTGGATAAATGTTCGCTGCATTCATGAATTTTAACTTGTCCTTTTTTCCAGTTTAAGGATGATCGAAAGTAAAAGTTGAACAGCTTCTTATTCCTCTGAGCCCAAATTCCCATTATTTCTTAATGGTGAGATTTTTAAAAAGGGGATGTTGAGCCATACTCCAGAGAGCTTTCTAAGAAGTGACTAATTCAGCGGGTCTCAACTTGGCTACACATCAGGATTCCCTGGGGAGCTTTGAGAAGGTGTCCATACATGGGCTTTGTCACTGATCAATGAAACCATAATCTCGGGGTGGCACCTCGCGTTGCAGTGCGTATGTAGTTTTAAAGTCCGAAGTGATTATAAAGTGCAGATAGAAACAAGAACAGCTGGTGTGGGTGGTCAGAGCTACCTTCCTGTTCTTCCCGTGACTCACAACAGTCTTGTAGTAGCCATGGCCCCTGCCCTGCCACCTGTTGGTCTAGTCTGGAGGTTGGATGTGGGCTAGCCCCATGCTGAAAAAGTTTGAGAATGTTCAATAAAATTATTTCCATAGAAAACACTTCCAGTGGTCAAGCAAGAAGAGAATTTGAGGGGCGCCTGGGTGGCTCAGTTGGTTAAGAGGCTGACTTCGGCTCAGGTCATGATCTCACGGTCTGTGAGTTTGAGCCCCGCATCGGGCTCTGTGCTGACGGCTCAGAGCCTGGAGCCTGCTTCAGATTCTGTATCTCCCTCTCTCTCTCTGCCCTTCCCTTGCTCATACTCTGTCTCTATGTGTCTCAAAAATAAATAAACATTAAAAAAAATTAAAAAAAAAAAAAAAAGAGAATTTGAGCACAGGAGTGGAGTGTTTAAAATTCTAGCAACTGAGGGACCCCCGGGTGGCTTAGTTGGTTAAGCATCCGACTCTTGGTTTTGGCTCAGGTCATGATCTCAGGGCTTCATGGGTTTGAGCCCCGCATCAGGCTCTGCACTGGCAGCACAAACCTGCTTGGGATTCTGTCTCTCTCCCCCTCTCTCTGCCCCTTCCCCATTCGTGCTGTCTCTGTCTCAAAATAAATAAATTTAAAAAACAATACAATTATAACAGCTGAAAAGCACCACCAACAATATAAAAGACTGCCTTTTTCACTGGGAATGCAAGTGTCCTCTGTTTTTTAAATTGTGGTAGAATGTACATAACATGACATTTGCCGTGTTAACGATTTCTAACTATACAGTGGTATTTAGTAGTACATTCACACTGTTCAGCGATCACCACTATCCGTCTCCATAACTTTTTCATCATCACAGTTACAACTTTGTACCCATTAAACACTAACTCCCCACTCACCCCCCACCCCTGCCCAGTTCCTGGGAACAACCGTCTACTTTCCATCACTATGTATTGGACTATTCCAGGTAGCTCATGTAAGCGGAATTACATAGTATTAGTCCTTTTTATTTCACTTAGCATGATGTCTTTAAGGTTCATCCATGTTGTAGCATCTGTCAGAATTTCATCCCTTTTTAAAGCTGAATAATATTCCATTGTATATAGAGACCACATTTTTCTTTATACATTTATCTTTTGATGGACATTTGGGCTTCTACCTCTTGGCTTGTATGAGTAATGCTATGAACACGAGTTGCAAATAACTGTTTAAGTCACTGCTTTGAATTCTTTTGAGTATATGCCTAGAAGTGGCATTGCTGGCCCATATGGTAATGGTATGTTTGACTTTCTTTATTGAGGAACCACTGTACTTGCCACAATGGTTGCATCATTTTACATTCCCATCAGCAATGCACAAGAGTTCCAATTTCTCCGTAGCCTTGCCAACTTGTCATTTTCTGTGACTTTAAAAACGATTTACTAGTAGGGGCTCCTGGGTGGCTCAGTTGGTTAAGAGTCTGATGACTCTTGGTTTCTGCTCAGGTCATGATCTCACAGTTAGTGGGTTTGAGCCCCGCATCAGGCTCTGCACTGACAGTGCAGAGCCTGCTTGGGATTCTCTCTCCCTCCCTCTCTGCCTCTCCCACACTTGTACTCTCTCTAAATAAATAAATAAACTTTTTAATTTTTTTATTAAAAATTTTTTTGGACATTTATTTATTTATTTTTGAGATAGAGCATGAGCAGAGGAGGGGCAGAGAGAGAGGGAGACACAGAATCCTCAGCAGGCTCCAGGCTCCAAGCTGTGAGCACAGAGCCCGACGCAAGGCTCGAACTCACAGCTGTGATCATGACCTAACCCAAAGTCTGATGCTTAACTGACTGAGCCACCCAGGCACTCCAATAAATAAACTTTTTAAAAAATGATGTACTTGTAGGTGCTGGGGTTTGGGAAATAGGAACACAGATCCCTTCTCCTCCTGTTTTGCTGTATTTCCTGGATTGGAGTAGAGTGGCTTAGTGACGCATTCAGTAGTACTCATGGGTAATAGGAAGCAGAAGATGTAGGTGAAATACAGCTTGAGACCGTGGTTCTTACTACGACATTGTCAACACTGTTGATTCCGCCGTTCTCAGTACATACAGCACTTCATTTCCCATCACAGTCTTTTTGGCTGTTGAGCTAATAGACCCACTTTCCCTTCTGAACCTCAGTATTAGGCGAGCCATAAGTCTCTGCCACCAGCTTACGGAAATCTCTGTCATGTGTATTTTTAGTATCTAGTTAATTAAGTCGCCTTAATTTATCTTTCATTCTTTTCATCCTGATTCAGCATCCTGACGGTTTCTTTAGAAGATTTAGGTTTCTGTGATGGTTTGTTTTCAGAGTAAAGACTTAAATGAATTGCTTATAGATTAAGTAAAGAATACATCTTAGAAATGAAGAGTGTTTTATTTTTTTCCATAAGAACAATGACTTTTGATGGTTCAAAATCAAATCAATACTAATTGTTTGGTGGCAACAATGCTAAATGGCTTTTGAGGAGTTTTAAAAACTAGACAAAATAAAGGGGTGGGCGTTACCCTGAAGCAAACATAAGGTGTCCATCAGTATTCTGGAGTAGATTAACAGACCCATTTAACAGTCAGGCTGTGCTTTTTCATCCCTTTCCTGCACTAGAAGAAAATTGTTCTGAGGAATAATTGGAAGTAAACGTGGAAAGTTGTAGCTCTGTCTGCCCCTTGGAAGCACACATGTCGCTTAAGTATTCAGTCTCAGGACCTTGAAAATCTCTGCTTAAAGACTGACATGATACAGTAGCAATTTAGAGATGATAGTCAATGAGTAAAAGTCACGTTCCTTTTATACAGCCCTCTTTTCTGCTTTCTATATCTGATTTAAGTAATTTAAGTATAGTGAAAATGATTCCTCAAACACTACTATTAACACATCTGTTTTTCAGTTGGACAGTTCACAGATGCCAAGGCTAGAGGGTACAAGATTATGAAAAAGTACTCAAGTAGTTTTCCATTTTTAAAATTGATATTACTTGTCAAATAACATACTAGTTTTAGGTACCACATGATTTGATATTTTATTTATTGCAAAGTGATCACCACAGTAACTCTGGTTAACATCCATCACCACGCATAGTTAAAAATGTTTTTCTTGTGATGAGAACTCTCTTAACGTTCAAATAAACAATCTAATATTTTTAACTGTAGTCCCCATGCTGTACTTTACATCTCCAGGAATTATTTGTTTTGTAACTGAGAGTTAGTACCTTTGGACCACCCTCCGTCCCCCTACTTCTGGCAAGCATCAGTCTGTTCCTGTATCTGTGAGTTTGATTTCTTTTTATAGATTTTGCATATAAGTGAAATTGTTTTGCATTTGTCTTTCTCTGACTTACTTCATTTAGCCTAGTGGATTCAAGATTCATCCATGTTGTCCCAAAAGGCAAGATTTCTTTCTTTTATATTGCCGAATAATGTTAGGTTGTGTATATATCTAACACATCTTCTTATCCATTCATCCATCAGTGGACACTCAGGTTGCCTCCATGCCTTGGCTGCTGTAAATAATACTACAATGAACATTGGGGGGGGGTACATATATCTTTTTGAGTTAGTTTTTCATTTTATTTTTAATACCCCAGAGGTGGTATTGCTGGATCATATGGTATTTTTAACTTTTTAAGGAACTTCCATGTTGTTTTTCATAGTGACTGCACCAATTTACATTCCTAGCAACAGCGTACATGGGTCCCCTTTTCTCCATGTTCTTGCCAAAACTTGTTATTACTTGTCTTTTTGATACCAGCCATTCTAACATAGGTGGTATCTCAGTGTGGTTTTGATTTGTATTTCCCTGATGATGAGTGATGCTGAGCATCTTTTCATGTGTCTGTTGGCTCTTGTTTATCTTCTTTGGAAAAATGTGTATTCAGGTTCTCTGCTCATTTTTTAATCAGATTTTTGTTGTTTTTTGCTGTCGAGTTATATGAGTGCTTTATATATTTTGGGACATTTGCCCCCATAGATACATGATTTGCAAATATTTTCTCCTATTCGGTAGGTTACCTTTTTATCTTGCTGATGGTTTGCTCTGCTGGGTGAAGCTTTTTATTTCGATATAGTCCCACTTGTTTATTTTTGCCTTTGTTGCCTTTACTTGTGGTATTAGATCCAAAAACTTATCACCAAGATTGCTGTCAAGGAGTTGATCACATGTGTTTTTGTGTTGGAGTTTTATGGATTCAGATCTTATATTCAAGTCTTTAATCATTTGGAGCGGATTTTTGTGTATGGTATAAAATAGTAGTTGAGTGTCATTCTTGTGCATGTGGCTGTCCAGTTTTCCCAAGACCATTTATTTAAGTCCGTGCTTTCCTCATGTACATATTCTTGGTTCCTTTGTCTTTAATTGACCATAAATGGATGGGTTTGTTTCTGGGCTCTTAATTCTGTTCCATTTATCTGTGTATCTGTTTCGTGCAAATACCTTATTGTTTTGATTACTACAGCTTTGTAATATGATTTGAAATCACAGAACATGCCTCCAGCTTTGCTTTTATTTCTCAGCGTTGCTTTACCTACTCAGGGCGTTTTGTGGTTCCACACAAATTTTAGAATTCTTTGTTCTTTTTCTGTGAAAAATGGCATTGGAATTTTGATAGGGATTGCATGGACTCTGGACTGCTTTGGGTAGTTTGGAGATTTTAACAATAATCTTCCAATCCCTAGTATGGAATAATTTCCCATTTATTTGTGTCTTCAGTTTGTATCATCATTTACAGCTTTCAGTATTCTGTCTTCACCCCCTTGGTTAAATTTCTCCCTAGGCATTTTATTCTTTCTGATGCAATTGTAAACTAGATTATTTGCTTAATTTCTCTTTCTGATAGTTCATTATTAGTGTATAGACATGAAACAAATTTTTGTATATTGATTTTGTATCTGAAATGTACTGCTCATTTATTCTAACAGTTTTTGGTGGAGTCCAGATTTTTCTATATATGATATTATGTCATCTGGAAACAATGATAGTTTACTTCTTTTTTTCCAATTTGAAGGACTTTTATTTCTTGTCTGATTGCTGTGGCTAGAACCTCCAGAACTATATTGAATAAAGGTGGTGCGAGTGGGCATCCTTGTCCTGTTCCTGATCTTAGAGAGAAAACTTCCAGCTCTTCACTATTAAGTATGATGTTAGCTGTGGGCTTGTCCTGTCTGGCCTTGATTATGTTGAGGTACATTTCCTCTATCTCCACTTTGTTGAGGGTTTTTATCACAAGAGGATATTGAATTTTATCAAATGCATTTTCTGCATCTATTGAGATGATCATAAAATTTTCATCCTTCGTTTTGTTAGTCTGGTGGATCACACTGATAGGATAGATTTGCAGATGTTGAATCATCCCTGGAATAAATCCCATTTGATCATATGATTCTTTTTTTATTATTGAATTCAGTTAGCTAATATTTTGTTGAGGATTTCGCATCTGTGTCCGTCAAAGATATTGACCTAAAATTTTCATGTGGTATCCTTGTCAGGGTTATGGCATTAGGGTACTGCTGGCCTCATAAAATGTTTGGAAGTGTTTCCTCCTTTTCTATTTTTGGAAGCATTTGAGAAGTATAGGTATTAAATCTTCTTGAATATTTGGTAAAATTCATCAGTGAGGCCATTTGGTCTTCTGTTTTGTTGAGAGGGTTTTGATTACTGATCCAGTCTCCTTACTAGTCATTGGTTTATTCAGATTTTCTATTTCTTTATGATTCTTGGTAGGTTGTATGTTTCTGGGGAACATCCATTTTTTTCTAGGTTGCCCAGTTTGTTAGTGTGACTTGTTCACAGTAGTTTCTTATCCTTTCCATTTCTGTCTCATTAATAGTAATGCCTTCTCTTTTATTTATTTAAAAATTTTTTTAACGTTTTGAATTTTTGAGAGAGACAGAGCGTGAGTGGGGGAGGGGCAGAGAGAGAGGAAGACACAATCTGAAGCAGGATCCAGGCTCTGAGCTGTCAGCACAGAGTCCAGTGCAGGGATCGAACTCACAAACTGTGAGATCATGATCTGAGCCAAAGTCAGATATTTAACTGAGCCAACCAGGTGCCCACCTTCTCTTTTATTTATAATTTTATTTGAGCCCACTGTTTCTTGGTGATGCAAGCTGAAGTTTTGTCAGTTTTGTTTATCTTTTCAAAGAACCAGCTCTTAGTTTCATTTGTCTTTTCTATTATGATGATAGTCTCTATTTCACTTATTTCTGCTCTGATCTTTGCTATTTATTTCCTTCTTCTAAGTTTTAGTGTTTTTTTTTTTCCTTTTTCTCTTTGAGGAAAAAAGGTTTTTTGAGATCTTTGTTTTTTGTGTAGGCATTTACCACTAAGAACCTTCCCCTTAAAATTGCCTTTACTGCATCTCATAAGTTCTGGTATGATTTATTTCCATTCTCATTTGTCTCCAGGTAATTTTTCATTTCTCAGCAGCTTTCCATTTTTTTTTAATGTTTATTTTTGAGAGAAAGAGACAGAGCATGAGTGGGGGAGGGGCAGAGAGAGGGAGACACAGAATCTGAAGCAGACTCTATGCTCTGAGCTGTCAGCACAGACAGAACCCGATGCAGGGCTCGAACCCACGAATCATGAGATCATGAACTGAGCTGAAGTCGGATTCTTAACCGACTGAGCCACCCAGGCACCCCAGTTTTCCATTTTTAACCTTCATGCCCTACATTACTGTGGCTGCTTCTTGCAAACTTATTCTCAAATGGTGACAGTGGGATTGGGAGTTTGAGAAAGAGAAAGGCAGGAACATCATTGGTAATGACAGTAAGGACCTCTGAATATTGTCTTCTACAAAAACAGCGATGGTCAAAATCATCTTTCTCACAACTGTGGAAATTAACCCAAAGTGTGCATCAATATGAGGAGTATTTATTCAAGAAAAATGGCTAAATGTTGGTGATAACAGCGAGTATTCCATTGGGTCACCTTGCCCTATTTCTGTCCCTTTCTCCCTAGCTCCACAGTGGCCTTGGAGTCGGGGTGAAAATCATCAGCTACTTAGCCTCTAGCAGTCACTGGGAGGAAAGGACAGGGTTGGAACTTATTCAAAGCTTCATTCTAAGAGAATTGCCATTATTTGACCTAACAGGTCTGTAGAGAATCCCATTCTCCAAGCTTGTCTTTATCTGATCTCACTCACATCTTGCCCACTACAAACAGCCTTTTCCGGGGAGCATTTTTAAAAAATACAAAATAGGAAAAACAAAAACCTCAAAACAAACAAAAACTAAATAAAAACAAAAATAAAAACAAAATGTTGATTGTTAATCACTGCAGGTCCTAGAGGCAATGGTAATACTTATGGCAAACAATAAGCTAATTGGAAAGAAAAATCTCAGATAATATTTCATTCCATAGGGTCTTTGAAAAGCCACCTGGGTGGTTCAGTTTGTTAAGCATCTGACTCTTGACTTTGGCTTAAGATTGTGATTTCATGGTCCATGGGATTGGGTCCTGTATCAAGTTCTGCACTGACAGTGCTGAACCTATTTGGGATTCTCTCTGCCCCTCTTTCTGCTCACACATGCACTCTTTCTCAAAATAAATAAACTTAAAAAAAACTGACTCAAAAGGAAATAGAAAATCTGAATAGACCTATAAGAGATAGATTAAATTAGTGATCAACAAAACTTGTACAGAGAAAAGCCCAGTTCCAGATTTACTGGTGAATTCTAAAAAACATTAAAAAAAATTAAGACTAGGGCACCTGGGTGGCTCAGTTGGTTAAGCGTCTGACTTCAGCTCAGGTCATGATCTCCCTGGTCTGTGAGTTTGAGCCCTGTGTCAGGCTCTGTGCTGACAGCTCAGAGCCTGGAGCCTGCTTTGGATTCTGTGTCTCCCTCTCTCTCTCTGCCCCGCCCCCGTTCGTGCTCTGTCTCTCCTGCTTTCAAAAAAAAAATAAATAACATAAAAAAATAGAAACAAAAATTAAGACTGATCCCTCATAAACATTTCCAAAAAATAGTAAGGAGGGAGCATATTTGAAGTCATTCTATTAGGCCATTGTTGCCCCGATGCTAAAACTGGTCCTCACAAAGCATAAAACCTACAAACTAATATCCCTTATGATATAGATGCAAAAATCCTAAACAGATTACTAGTGGAGTTAATCCAGCAACATTTAAAAAGGATTGTACACCGTGACCAGGTGAGATTTATCATGGGAGTGTAAGGTTAGTTCAGTAAATGTACCATGATCAGTAGAACAAACCCCAAAAATGACACGATCAAATTAGTAGATGCAGAAGAAGCATGTGACAAAATTCAGCATTATTTCATGATACAAACACTAGACAGATCAATAAGAGAGGAATGGGAAAGAACATCTTTTACCTGATGTAGGGCATCTGTGAAAAAGCTAACGCACTTAATAGCTGAAGACTGTGTTTTTCCCCTAAGATCATGACAAAGATGACCCCTTTTGATTGTTGTATTCACCATTGTAATACAGGTGGTAGCCAAGGTAATTCTTGAGGAAAAAAAGAATAAAAGGCATCTTGGTTGGAAAGGAAGAAGTAAAATATCTTCAGTTATCAATAGCATGATCTTTTACATACAAAATCCTCAAGAATACATACACAACTAGCAGTGCTAGTAAATAAATTCAGCAAGGTTGCAGGATGCAAGGTCAACATATGAAAATGAAGTGTATTTTTAAAAGTTTTATTTATTTATTTTGAGAGAGAGAGAGAGCATGTATGAGTGGTGGTAGAGGGGGGAGAGAGAGAGAATCCAAAGCAGGCTCCATGCCGTCAGCACAAAGCCCGATGTGGGGCTCAGTCTTACCACCTGTGAGATACTGACCTGAGCCGAAATCGAGTCAGATGCTTAATCAAATGAGGCATCCAGGCGTCCCCTTATACACTGGCGATGAACAATCTGAAAAATGAAACTAGAAAACAATTTTATTCACAACAGTGTCAGAAATAACAAAATACTTAATTAAAAAAAGTATCAGACTTGTATACTGGAAACTGTAAAACATTATTTAGAAAAATTAGCTATGTAAGTGTAGACATTTTACATTCCTGGATTAGGAGACCGTGTTATGGATTAGAAGATATAATATTACTCCAATGGCAATATTCCCCAAATTATAGATTTGGAGTAATTCCTGTCACGATTTTGGCTGCCCTTTTTGCAGAAATTGACAAGCTCATCCTAAAATTCAAATGGGGAAAGCAAGGAACTCTACATAGCCAAAACAATTTTGTAAAAGAGCAGAGTTGGAAGATTTATACTTCCTGCGTTGAAAACTTAGTATATAAAGCTACAGTAATAGTGTGGCACTGGCCTAAAGATAAGCATATGAATCAATAAAAGAGAATTGGCCAGAAATAAGCCCTCACATGGTGGTCAATTGACTTTTGCCAAGGGTGCCAAGACCATTCAATAGAGAAAGATAGTCTTTAAAAAAAAGTGCCCAGGGGTGCCTGCATGCCTCAGTCAGTTATGCATCAGGCTTCTGCTTTTGGCTCAGGTCATGATCTTCTGGTTGGTGAGTTCAAGCCCTGCATCAGAGCCTGCTCGGGATTCTCGCTCTCCCTCTGCCCCTTCCCTGCCCACCCCCCCCCCCCCGTTCAAAATCAATAAGTAAACTTTTTAAAAAAGTGCCTGGAGTTATGAATATACTAAAAGCCACTTAATCATATCCTTTAAGAGCAAATTTTGGTGCGTGTGAATTATATCTCAATAAAGGGGGTGGGTGGGTAGGGAAGATTCACCCACACGCTCTGCAAAAGGCAGATGTACTCTGCCAGGGAGAGTTGTGAAACGAGAGGGGGTCGCCTCAGGAAGAATTAAGAGAGTAGGTGCCACACGCACATCTTTCTTTCTCCAGCAATTCCTGAGACAATTGTGTGTGTGTACATTTCAATTTGGAAATTGATCATCTTTTTTTTCTTATTTCAAGTGAGTAGAGACCAACGTTCGAAATTACCAGATACCTGTTGCCAGTAGTAGAAGTGTGTAGAGAGCACAGTATTCCAATACCACTAGCCAGAGCTGACTGTCAGGGAAAAAAGGCCATTAGTATCCATGTTGTGGCTGAACTTTGATGTTGCCAAAATCTATCCTGTGAGAAATTGGAAATAAGTTTGGTTTGTAACACCCTTGCTTCTCAGATTAGATTATGTGTAATTAGAAAAGAATAGGCCAGTGGGTCAAGTATGTGGAGGTGAGACCAAGTTGCTACACCACAGAAGAAACTGATAAGCATTACTGATGCATTTACTGTGACTGAAAGAGGAGGAGGTTTGCTGGACTTGCTTTTTCCTTTTCCAGTTTGTCTGGTTTTGGTTTGTTTTTTCCTTATCTCAATGGCTGGGACCTCCAGTCCACTGTTGAGTAAAAGCTGAGAGCAGACAGTCTTGCCCCATTCCAGTCTTCAGGGGTTTAACACTGTCTTTCACCATGAAGTATATGTAATATCAGCAATAGGTTTTTTTTAGATGTTTTTTACAAAGGTGAGGAAGTTCACTTTTTATTAGTTTGCTGAGTCCAGCTTTTTAAAAATCTTGACTTGTCAGATTTTGTCAAGTGCATTTTCTGCATTTATTACAATAGATTTTTTTTTTTATGACATCTTAAGTTGAATTATACTGATTGATTTTGAAATGTTAATCAACATTGCAGTCTTGGAATAAACCTCATTTGGTCATGATTTATTGTTGGATTCAACTGGTTAAAACTTTAAGAATTTTTTTTGTGTCCATGAAGGTTGTTGTAGTAGTTTTCTTATCTTACTTTGTCTTAGTCTTTTTTTAATCTAATATTTGTTTGGTTTTGGTATTAGGGAAATGCTGGCTTGAGAGAATTTGAAATGTTCCCTCCTTTTTTATGTAGAAATCGTTAATACTTCTTCCTTAAATATTTGGTAGACACCAGCAGTGAAACTGTCTGGGCCTGGAGGTTTTTTGTTTTCTCAGTTTTATTTTGATTCGTGTGTGTGTGTGTGTGTGTGTGTGTGTGTGTGTGTGTGTGTGTGTGAGGGTGTGGCGTGGGTGGTTTTGAACTGTAAATTTAATTTTGTTATTGTTATGGGGCTATATAGATTATCTATTTCTTCATGACTGAACTTCGATAGCTTGTGTCTTTCAAGGAATTTGTCCATTTTTATCTAAGTTGTCAAATTTTCTGCCATAATGTTCCTAATACTCCTTTATTATCATTTGATGTTTGTAGAATCCATACCAATATTCCTCTTATTCCCACTATTGGGAACTTATGTCTCCTTTTTTCCCCCTGAATAGGTATGGGTAGATATTTATCAATTTTCTTGACTTCTTTTTCCATAGGACATGGTTTTTATTTTACTGATCTTCTCTATCTTCTATTTCATTTTTTTTTTTTTTGGCTCATAGGTTTATTAGTACATTTTTTCTATTCATTTTGGGTTTTATTTACTCCTTTTTTTAGTATAAAATGTATAGGAGTTTAGATCATTGATTTGAGATCCTTCCTATCTAATAAACATGTTTATAAGCTGTTAAAAATTAATTTTCCATCTAAGTACTGCTTCAGATGCATCCCGCCGTTTTCATTCACTTAACCACTTTTTCATTTCCATTTTGATTTCTTAGATCCATAGTCTATTTAGAATTATATTGTTTGGTATCCAAATATTGGGAGATTTTCCAGATATCTTCATTTTATTGATTTCTATTTCAATTCCGTCGTGGCCAGAGAAATACTCTGTACAACTTAAATCCTTTCATCTTTAATGAGGTTTGGCTTCTGGCCCACACCGTGTGGCCTATCTTGATAATGTCCCACGTGTACTTGAAAAGATTGTGGATTCTGTATTAGGTGGCATGTCCTTGGTCAAGTCTTACATATCCTTACTGATTTCCAAACTTAGTAAGTCTTCAGTTCTTCATTTTGTTTTTTTCTCTTTCCAAACCTTTCAGTTTCTTTGGTGGCTGGGTGGGTGGGTGTGTCTTGGTATTTTCCTTTTTGTTTCCTTTTGGTAGTTTCCATTGTTGATTCTTCAAGTTTACTAGTCTTTCATTTTGAAATGGTTATCAGCTGCTAATCCCAGCCAGTATATTTTTCACAACACTGAGATCATTTTGGGTCTTTTTTATATCTTCCCTGTCTCTTCTTAGCATGCTCAATATTTCCCCTACCTTTTTGGTAAACGTATGGGTTATACTTGGGGTTTGTTATTTTCCAACTTCTTTGTAAATATGGTAATTTTTGTAGCTCAGGCATTTTCAATTTTATGTTGCTACGTATTAGAAAAAAATAGGTATTTGTTAGATTATGTTTATGTATGTCTAACACATTTATTACACACACATACATACCTACAGAGGGGAATACATACATACAGACAGACAGACATTGGGGACCATATCTCTACCCTATCCCTACTTCAACTTGAACAAGTCATTCACAATGAATAACCAGTTTTCATTTGCATTTTATTCTTTATGCAACTGACCAGGACAGAGAATCCTAGTCCTATGATTTTTATAAGGCTCCCAGTATCTCAAAAACTACTGCAACTTTAAAGATGCAAACATCCTCAAACCTAAGTTAATTTCACTAGAAAAAAGGAAGAAAGAGTACATAAAATACTTGAGGCATAAAAATACTTGGAATTCAGAAAACCCAAGATCTCCATCTTTAGTTGGAAGCAGTTGTTTGTGGAGCTTAAAAACTCCTTGTCTTGCTTTCATAGGGAGAACTCTCTAACTCCCCAGCTTCATAGCAGGTCACATGATTCCCTGAAAGGCAACCTGGAGTTTGGGCCTCAGTAGTGTGTGGTCCCACGTGCTGGATGTGACCGACTTCCTTTGAAGAGCTCACCTAGCAGGGGCGTGGCAAAGAAGATGGAGGAAGTAGATTGAAGAGCATCTGAATTGCCTCCCACCCCCTTTTGTATTAGGACATAGAAAATCACTTTACTGCAGCGGTGAGCCACCCACGAAAATCCCTCTCCAGGGTGTTGGCCTGCCAGGTGCACCGTTCTCTAGTGAGGCCAGGAAAGGGCCTCACAGCAAAACGACGTCTAAGCTTCACAGTTGGCTGGCAGCTTTAAGTTGTAGATTGTGCTGTGTAACTCTGCTCTAAGAACTAGAAGAGTATTCCCTACCCAAGGAAAGCAAGAAACTACACTTAATCTGAATCTTTGAGTGGTCACCATGACGAATGCGTTAAAGACTTCAAGGAAAATGAAGGAAATCAAACTGGCTTTGTTGCACTTTCAGAATGACTTCTGTACAGTTTGGAACCTATTTTTTTGTTTGTGTGTTTAATTTAAGAAAGGGGAAGTACAATTAATACTTAGTGCCATGTAAAAAATATACCAGGAGCTTCAGTGATGGAGAAGGGCAGACCCTCAACTGTAGACAAAGTATGAAACTTATTTTTAAGTACATGAAAAAAAAAAGCAAGGCCCCCTAGAGCACAAAAATCACCAGTTAGAAAAGTTACTTTTAATGTGTGAATGTGAACCTCTGGCTTTCTGCCGAAGGGGTCTGCGGCTGTTTTGACTGACTGGGGAAGGCTTCAGACTCCTTAGCTAAGTGCTGTGAAATGCGGGTGGCCTGGTTCTGCCACCACGGTCACAGGCCCTTTCCCACTAAGCCCTGTTCTCCAGTCATAGATGGTGGACAGTGCCACCTGCCCTTCCTGTTTCTAATGGTATTTTTATGTATATACCATAGTACCTCATGAACAGTGCTGTGCAGTTAGCGGGGTCTTTCCATTCACTAATTTTACATGAGACGCTGAATTGAAAAGGTGTCACACCTCTCTTGCGGATGAGGAAATGGGGAAGTTTTAGGATCAAGAATGGTTCAGTGACTTGGCCAATGTCCCAAGTACAAGGATCCAGACAAAACCAAAAGGCTTATAATTCTGAATTCAGTGTTCTTCCTGCCAGAATGTGCTGCCTCCCTCCAGGATTGGTGGGAGATCCTGGAGCCAGTCCTCAGGCTACTGCTTTACGATTGTTTTATTTGTTCTGCCTCACTCAGCCTGTGCTGGGCCACGGTGTGTTTGTGGGGAGCTGGCTTAGTGGGAGGTCTTCCTGTAAAGAGGGCAGGGCCCAGAACGTGGAAGTGGCCCAGTCTGGCACGTGGAGTGATTCGAATACTGGTGGTGGTTTTCTCACAACTCCCCAGTTATGGCCTAGTATCATTTGGAACTTACTTTGCTAACTATGCTTTTGCAAAAAGAAGCATCAATCAATTCAGTTAATGTAGAAAAGGGCAAAAAATTGCTAAGAAACATTCCTGGAGGTTGGCCCTCGCAGCTTTGACTCTGGGAGGGTGTCTGACTTTACAGCATCAGCTTAGTCATAAAGAGCAGAGGTCCAGGACTTTGGACTTTCAAAACCGCCACAAAGGTTATAGCGGTTGCTTGCTGAGAAAGCCTGTAGGGTGTTTAACGGCTAAGCCTTTAACATAGGGTTTGCTAAACCGCAGATTCAATAGTAATGATTTTTCACGGTCAAACCATTGAAGGAAATTGACAGCAATTTGTTTCCTTAAAAAAATTAAACCCCAAAACCAAATTTATCAAATGGCCGGAAGCCTCCTACACTGAATTCCGAAACTCCCCCCACTCTCGTCGGATTGAACTAAATTGGAAATTTAAACCAAACGATGACAGATTTTTCACTTTCTGGCTAATTGACTTGTACTCCTCAGTCTTCTAAACTCAAAAGTAAGTCACAGCAGTGCTGCTGTGAGGAGAGCGCACACACAGGTGTGGAAGAACAGGCAGGAGACCCAGGCAGGCGCTCTCACACCCTGGGGACATCCAGGGGAAGTCTGTGTGCTCTGCAGCCATGCGTAGTTTAGTTCTCAGTTCCCAGAGTGTCGAATGCCGGGCTGCGAGGGCCTCTGTGAAACTGCAGCGTCTTGTCAACAGCCTAGACTTCGTATTTCACGGCAGCTCTGGTCTCCTGCGCCCCACCCCCCACCCCCGGCACACACCTCTGTCGTGGCACTGAACGTACCACCCTGTCATGGCTGCTTTCTACACGTAATGCTCCTATTCAGCTTTGAGAACCAAGACCTGGCAGACACTGGCATGTAAAAGAATTTCTGATGTGTCCAAAATTTTACAGAAAAAAAGAAGTACACCAATTATTTTATTTTAAAGTCTTTTTTTTTTTTTTTAACTTTTCACAAAGGATTTGCTGTAAGTCTTCAAGTCATCTTGTCCAATCCAAAAGCCGTATTTAAGCGTCGTGGATCCCAGCCAGGGATGCAAGAATCTGATTTTCTAAAACAGATAACAACAGTTGAAGAACTGGAACCAAAAGCAAATAACTGCACCAAGGTATTCATTTCACTTGTGCTGCTTGTCCTTGTTGAGTGTCAGCGTTAAGAAGCGTGGCTACCCAAAAGATCTCCCTCCCCTCCAGGTTCTCGTGTGGCACACTCGGACAGAGAAGGTTAATCTAGCCAACGAGCCAAAGTACCACCTGGACACGGTGAGAATCGAGGTATAAACTGAAGCAGCTGCTGGCGCGGTGTGCCTGGCTGGTGGACGCGGGGGAGGACGTGTGGCGGTTGGGCTGCCAACGTTCAGGTATCGTTCACTTTACTTCGGTACAGCGGCCTTTACTGTCGTCCGACGGACATCCGTTTAAGCAGAGCTTGCCAGTTAACACGGCTGACTGGATGGTATAAAATGTGTGTTTTTGTCTTCATTTGTTCTGCATGTTTTCCCTACAACGAAACTGGAAGTTCTTTGTACAGTACGGCTAGGACGCTGCAGGGTACCACTGTGAGTGTCTCGTGTACTCTCTTCCCATTTGGCCTTAGAACTGGTGGAACTGAACAGGTTTTAGTAACCAATGACAGGTATTTAGTTGACTAAATGTAATTCCTCACTTTGCAACATTAAATAATTTTCGTAGGGTTGGTGGCAGTATACACTGTAGGAAATAAAACCCACAAAAATAAAAAGGTCTCAGGATTCATCTGTTTAATATAGGGATATAACATTTTGTCAATACTAGGCACCATAAAATGTAAACACAATTACTGTCATAAACCTGGATATACCTTCAAGGATTGAAAGTGGCTTTGTTTAGTTACCCTGTTTGCATATAGTGCAGAGAAAGGTCTTCATGTTATTAGCACTATGTACAGAAGAAGAGATCCAAATTACAAGAGAGGCAGATGAAATTTGACTTCTTTGAACATTCGTTAAACTAAGTTTTGTAGTAACATCCAGGTTTATCTTCCTTTCACTAACCACGCTCCCTGTTAAGCACATCATCACAACAGCACAGTGAAGTGAATGAGGAAATAAAAGAATTCTGATTCACTAGGAAACAGTGCTCAGTGACACCTTTACATTCTATTTATATGATTAAACATTTGATCATACAGTACCTTCCTACAGGATTACTGGCTAATTTGGGGGTGGGGTTTATACTGTTAGAGGTATTACTAACATGATAACTACTTCCCTTATATGCAAACATTAGAGCTATAATTTTATTGAGAGTAAAACTGATTATGCAAGTTGACTGAGCAGCTTCTCCAATAACGGTTTACGGAATCATGGGAAATGAGCAAAGCTGCCCTTGACATAAAATGGTTTCTCAACCTGCTTTTCACGTCAAATTTAATCCGTACAGACCAACACGGTCAGTCAGATAATTCTTAATATGAACAAATGGGGAAAAAGAAAAAAAAATATGTACATGAATAAACAGGGGAACTAGATGCGTTTTAGCAAGGAATGTCAGGTGGTAGTTCTGGATGAAACTTGCAGTGCAGTTTTCATTTCCACAGCTGTGTGCTCAGAGTCTGACCCGACGAGCTTCCAGACCAGCCTGCCGTTGTGCTGGGGGGCTGGCCAAAACCCGCCGCAGGGCTCGTACTGCTGATACTCATGCCGGCCATTTGCTGATTCACCTGTGGAACATAAAAGGCTTATTTTACGATGTTTACTTCACTCTTAATTCTTGTTTCTTGAGCCACAGTTAGACATTTTTAAGTTACTCTGTCTTATTAGACGCTGCCTTTATTCGAGGTTAATTCAGTGAAAGAGATAATGAAGTTTAATAGCAATTAGAGAAGTATTTTTCATCAATATGAAAATTAGTCAAAGCACAGGGGTAAAAGTAGACTACTGAACAATTATTTCCCGAGAGAAAGCAAATAGCTATTTTGTTTCCTTCTTGTTCTTTCTTTCCACTTTTTTTTTAACCATTGTCCATAAAGTCATCTCAATTGTATTTATTCATTTTCAAGACTCCATTTCTTGTCCCCCAAAGATCAACCACAACTGAAAACAAGCACCAAAGCAATCTTTCAATTTGTATCTGAGTCCACTATTCTAACTTTCAACTGTATCAGGATGTTGTGCTTTAAGGACTGAGGAAACTTTAGAAAGTCAAATACTCCAAAAGTATGTATTGTATTTGACAGCTATTATTCTGTCTTCTTAAAAATCTTAAATGGTTCTATATACTTCCTAAGTATTAAAAAAAGAAAAAAAAACATACATTTTCTTTTGTTTAACCACTAAACATCTAAAATTAATTTTCATTATGTAAGGTATAAGATGACCTGCATTTTTCTCCCAGACTGGAATCATATATGTGTATAAACAACCGTTTCCCTATGGTAGTCTTACCTCTAAGACTGTGGTAAATCTTGCCTTTCCCTTCCTTATCATCAAAGTACAGAGTGGATTCAAAATCTGTGCTCAGGATTGGAATGTATTCTTAATCAAGCTCATTAATGTTCACCACATTGCTGATGAGGCATAAATGTCCGTGTCTTCATCTCAACTAAAGGATGCTGTAACCACCTTGTTGGCCCAAAGATTTCACTGAGGGGTGCTAGACAACAGCAGCACCCCTGAAGTAAAGGCCAATGTTACCTCCTTACTGGTCCATCGAGCACCTTAACTTGGAGCTGGGCGGGCTTCAGCATTTTGGCTACACAAAAGCTGTTACTGACACCTGGTACTTGAGGTTCCCAGAAGGTAGACATCAATGTTCTACAGATAATTCCTTTAAACAGCAGGGGCGCCTGGCTGGTTCAGCTGGGAGAGCATGTGACTCTTGATCTCGGGGTTGTAAGTTGGGTGTGGAGAGTACTGAAAATCACTGTATATCCTGTGAATGCTTTTACCATCACTACTTTAAAGATTTTTTTAAGTAATGTTAATTATTACTATAGACTGTTCTCTGGGTGTTCTCAAGGTAAAAGAGCTGAACAGCAACCAAGATCCCCCCAATGCCAGTGGAACATGAAATAGGGTTTGTGAAGGGAAGAGGAGCTGGAGCATGAAACCTAAATTTAAGGGTCTTTGTGCAGAAAAGTCAGAATGGAGTGCTAAAACAGACTGATTTGAAAAAAGTTTTACTAGAAGATTAGCTCTTAGCTTAAAGTAAAAATAGGATTTTATAATATACGGGGACATCTGAGACAAAAATGGGCTTGTCCATAAGTAAAAAGGAAACCTAAACTTTACAAAAGTTTTTAAACAAATATTTTTTTATAAAGCCAGAGGCAGTAGGCATATGACATGGAGAACAGCCTCGATCCCTTATAAAATAGTGCTTTGAGACTAGGAGGCTGGATATTTTCCTAATTTGTCAAAGTTGCCAAAAAGAAAAACCCAAAATTAGTAGTGAAGACAGGCTGGTCTAAGTGGACTATAAAAATGCCCCACCAGGGAGCTGGGTTAAGCTTGGTGCTAATTTCACAGGTAGCAGAGAGGAAGTCTCTCAAGATGCCCAAGATACTCTACCTGTTAAAATCAGGATGTTCACCAGTGTTCTAATCTGAAATGAAAAAATGCTTAACATTGCTTTATAGAACACTCTAAATCTAGGGTCAGTGCAGCTCATTTGTCTATCTGACGTAACGTCATAATACCTATAGACCGTTCTCATCTGATACATTACCCCTACACAGATCTTTCTGCCACCTTGTTATATTTAAGTAAAAGCATTCGGAAAATGAATCCCATTTTTTTATTTTGACCCCCTTACCTGTGAGAGGTTCCACTGGGGCTGTTGAGCTTGCGGCAAGCCAAACTTACTCTGGGGCGCACCCATCTGTCCCACCATTCCTCCGTGGGGGCCAACCACATTTGGAGGAAGTGGCATCACACCAGTTTGTGCGTTTCCCATAAACCCATTGGGCATGGGCATGCCCACCATCATGCTCGCACTCTGTCCCATCACATTTCCTAGGAGGCCAGGAGCTGCAGGTGCAGGCACAGGCACGCCCATTGGTGGAAAACCTTGAAATGCAGTCGGTGCTTGTGAGGTAAACGGTATATTTGTGGGTCCCATAAACACACCTGCATTTTAATAACCATGAAAAGAAAATGAATGAAGAAGGCAGGGCTACACTATACAGCTGCACTCACCTCTATAATCACAGAAAAAGGATCGCCATCTCTCTGAACAACCCACCGCAAAAATTTTAATTCTAGTCTGCTGCTAGTGCTCAGACCAACTCACACCCTCAGAGCTGGTTACTTCCAGAATGCACACAAATCAGTTACGAACCTGAGCAAATTTAATTAGGATAGATATATCTTATGCAATAGCCATATAGACTCCGTAGCATGAGACGATGTGCTGGTGTGCATGGCTGGTCTCCCACTATCAGACACCCAACTGAGAGCTGACATGCCTGGCTTTAATGGAAGCAAGTGTCCTAGAATTCCAACTCGTTATTTTAGAGGGAGTAGATCTGACAGATTCAAACTATGTAAACAATAGATCTTACTGTGCTAGTCTTTCACTATATTAAAAACTCAGTTTTGGAATTCATGTGATAATTCAGACTGCTTATTGTTTACTTACAGAGAAACTACCATATTGTTGTAAACTTCATGCAAATCAAAATAATTCTTCAAAAACAATCCATGTCCTGTAAGCTTGTGAAACAATATTAAGTGATTATGTGAACAGCTTGTTACTTCTAAATGAATAAAGTTTTGTGAATCCTGTATATGCTTTTTAATTCTAATGCTTCCTATCAGTTTTGTAGTTGCAAAAATTGCAAAGCAGCACCCAGTATGTGGAAAAATAGGAAGAAACAATGTACCACCAAGGGTATATACTTCTAGTAACGTTACTGCAGTTCACGGAAAGCAGATGTGAAAATGAGTTACCAGGAGTACTCTGTTGCTGAATGGTTCCTGTACCATACAGAGATAAGATGGAATCTTTGGAGAGTTGCTTCTTTGCTACCTCTTCTGACTTTGTAGCTTGCTCAGTGAACAGATCCAGATCCCCAGGTATTACTGTAGACAGAGTGGCAGCTGCAGGTAGAGAGGGCGTCCCCTGAGACAAATACCAAAACAAGCTGTCAAATTCTGCATATTAACACATAGTTCATCCCTACCTGAAAATCTAAACGAAATCAGAAACTACACAACCGTAGAAGGTAATATGGTGACATTAGAGAGGATCATTCACGAGCCCACACGAAACCAACATCCAGGATGAGGTACAGTATTTCCACTGTGAATCTGTTAATGTAAGCGAGGTAGATCGAAGCTCTGTCATAATAAACTGCGTTTACCTGCTAAACTGATACTGCGTTTTTGCCCATCACATCCTGACCACAGTGGGTTCAACAACAGCATGTGGCTGCTGTGGAGGACCACCGTTCGTGGGAGATGTTGGGGCGTTCCCTTCAGCAACTACTATTTCAAGGAACTGGTATCCTTTAGAATAAAGAACTACAGCAGACTGCAAGGCTGATTTTTGTCTTTGAAAAAAAAGAAAAGGTTTTGTTTTTCAAAAGCTGCATCATGATATTTTTATAAACCTAATCTACATCAATTTTAACCACAACGTTAGAATGTTTCTGGTCTATCCAGAAATGAGGTACAGCAAAACTTCAACCACCTATACTCTCAACCATATCTTTATTCCACTTCTGGACAAATACAAATAAACAGATACTCAGATACTTAATACAAAAGAAAAATGTTAACTTAACCTGTATCTGCACGCGGATTATACAATCACAGCTAATAATCTCCATTTAATGATCTCTGCAGTCATTATTCAATCACATTCACATTTGTTTACATGAAGTTGTTTTAGAGATGAAGAGTTTCAAATAATTCTAAAAGGAATGGTTAAAAACTGGGTAAAGGTCTTCTCAAACTATAGAATAAGGTGAGTAGGAGGTAAAAGTTAAAGATCACGTAAACAAATTTGCCTTAGTTTTTTAAAAAATCAAACATTTAACATCTTGGCTAAAAATCCTAGCAATAAATTACCATCCTAGCATTGTATTCACAAATTTAAGCAGAACAATAGTTGAATCTACTATGACAAATTAAGCAAGAATTTTGAGATATAAAAGTCACTTAATTTTGCAAAAGATCTGAAATGTATAAGAAATCGGACACAGTGGCAACGCACTGGAATAAAATGCTACCTGAAGTACCAGTGATGCAGGAGAAACTCACGGAGACTCAGAGCGAGAGTGCTGGAGCCAGCTGCCAGGGTTAGAACTCTGGTCCTGCTGCTTGCTACACTGCGCCCTTAGACTGTCAGCCTCCACTGTCTCTCTTCTGTAAACTTGCAGGTACGACTTTCCAACCTTACAGAGTTGCTTGATGACCACAAGAAGTGCTCTGCGCAATGGCAGAATTAAGCACGCCATGTTTATTGTTAATGTTGTTAGGTAACAAAAAAAAACCATCTCACTAATCTTTCCCTAATGTTTAGTTTCTGTTCAGTCTAAGAACCTGCTCAAAATCCTGAGGTCTATTCCTGGAAAGGATGAAACTCTTCTTGTCTTTGGAAAATCCAAAGTGGCTGGGGAACCTATTACAGTAGTCCCCATATAACCACCCCCCTCACACAGCCTTTCCAAGATACATTCCAAGTACCCTGGAGATGCCTGAAATCATGGATAGTACCGAAACCTATATATCCTGTTTTTTTTTCCCCATACATCCACACCTATGATAAAGTTTATAAGTTAGGCAGAGGAAGAGATTAACGATAACTATAAAATAGAACAATTAATACACTATGGTAAAAGTTATGTGAACATGGTCTCTCTCAAAATATACTGTACTCTCCTTATGATGTGAGATGATAAAATGCCTCCGTGATGAGATGAAGTGAGGCGGATGACAAGTGAGGCACTGTGACGAGCGTTAAGCTACTACTGATCAGCTGCCGATACATCAGAAGGAAGATCAGCTGCTTCTGAACTGTGGGCAACTAAAACCACGGAAAACGAAACTTAGTCTCACACTAGAGCGGCCTAATATCCACACGCTCTAACCGTGTATTTCTTCTGACGAAGGTACATAAAATGGAACATCTACCTCAACACGGTCATAGTCTAAGAAGAGCCAAACCGAAGAGCATGACTAGTAATCACTCCTATATCTATTTATTATTATTTTGGTGCTTCCATTTGACAGCAGTACAACTCGAGGATTAAAGGAAAACAACTTTTGTCTGTCAATTTACACTTTGGGAGGCTGCAGAATACCTAAACCAAAGGTTCTCCCTGGCTGTTGGGATCCTAAGGCTGATCCAAGGTCAGGGCACAGCACCTGTGCAGGTCTAGATACTGTTGCTTTATGTACATTATAGACAGAAGGAAAGGGATGGCTTCTATAAGTCACCTTTGGGGACTCTCGAATGATTCCTTGGGAACCCCCAACACACATGCACATTCCAGTCAGCCAAGTATTTCCAACCTCCTTCAGAAGACTACACAACCAAACAGGTAAATCTCTCTCATCTTCACATGAGTGGAAATCTTTTAACAGAATTTTTACTATGAATAAAATCAGGACTGAAAGAATATAGGTATCAGAGTAATTCCTATTTCTGTCTGATCAATTTGACATAATAAAAACCCATCAAAATGATTAAGTTACATAGCTAGAGTGTATGTATAAAATGTGTAATTTAACCTGCCTTTCCCTCTCCCTATTTTCAAAGATATTATTTTGAAAACATGTCTGGGTTTTAATCTTTACATGAGAGTTCAGATGAAAAACAATTCTGCTCACCAAATATTTTATACGGCTTAATACAATTGGCACAGTTTTGGTCCAAAATCAATGTTATAAAAAAAGAATTAGATGGGATTTAAAAAATCAACACTGGGGCGCCTGGGTGGCTCAGTCGGTTAAGCGGCTGACTTCGGCTCAGGTCATGATCTCGCGGTCTGTGAGTTCGAGCCCCGCGTCGGGCTCTGTGCTGATGGCTCAGAGCCTGGAGCCTGCTTCGGATTCTGTGTCTCCCTCTCTCTCTGTCCCTCCCCTGCACACACTCTGTCTCTGTGTCTCTCAAAAATAAATAAACTTAAAAAAAAAAAATCAACGCTGTTACTCTTAGTTATTGATGCAGAATGCACAAAGCATGAAGCCAGACCAACCAATCCCTCATAAAGGTAGAAGCCGCACCCCATGTGGCTGGTCATGGTGCTACTTAAGAGTTAAATGAAGTCTGCACTGTTCCACTTGCTTTGATTCCCAACAGAACACATGACGTACACTGAAGCCTCAGATGTGGGGTCTAATTCTCTACGCAGTTGCAAAGCAACTCACATACTCCACTAGAATCAAAAGAAGTTTAGCAGATAAAACAGCCTCACTGGAATGCTAGACCAAAAGAAACTGCTTTTTGTGCTCAGATTGTCGAATAACCTAATGCTTCTTTCTGAAGCCACAACATTAGCATTAGACAATTTTTATTATCACATGCATACCCATGCCTGCACAAATTCACAAGGTAATTAATGTTAATTGAAACAATGGTAGTAACAGTCCTCTTTTTATGTTTTGGGGTAGGAGAGAAGGATCAAAGCCATAAAATAAAGCTATCTTTTCTGAAAATAAACATTAATGCTGCAGACATTTTGATAATTTAACCTAATTCCTAAGAAATTTGCTCAATTCTAGTGGTAATTATAAAATGACTATCGTAACAAAAAATATGCATAATAAAAGTATAAGCAATTAGTCTTCTTAATAAGACACAGGTTCTTATTAAAACTTTCCACTCTAGAGAAAAGGAAATATTTTACCTCAAAAATTATGCTGTACTGAAACAAACTGTTGTTTATTTATAATGTATAAATTTAAAATTTTAAAGTTGTATGCTTCAGAGTAACCTATATTCTTAAAAGTTAATCTATTCACCTTTAAAAAAGATAAATACTTCATGGGATCACTTGTATGTAGAATTAAAAAAAAAAAGTTGAATTCATAGAAAACAGAATGGTGGTTACCAGCGCTTGGGAGTGGATGAAAAATGGAGGTTGGTACAGACTTTCAGTTATAAAATGATTAAGGTCTGAGCACCCCTAACGTGACTATAGTTGATTATACTGTATTGTGTAACTGAAATTCGTAAAGAAAGAACTAAAGTGGAAGTTCTCACCAAAAAAAGTAACTATGTGAGGTGATGGGTGTGTTAATTAACTTGATGGTGGGAATGAAACACTTTAAATATAACCATTTTATTTGTCAATTATACCTCAGTAAAGCTGAAAAAGTAAAATATTAAACAATTTACAATTTAAAAAAAGTAATAAAGGCCAACAAAATCCATATAATGTTAAGAACACAATTCAAAATTTCTTTATCATCAATATGTGAAAAAATCCTGATCATTAATATTGTCCTAAATAATTTTTTAAAAATTTAAAAGTAGAAACATTGTATGTCCACTATACTTCAATAATAAAACAATTTTAAGGCTAACTTAAAACAACTTATCTTCATATAAAAGGAATACTGAATTTGCTAGAATTTCTTATTCTTGGTTTTCCTACAACCAGAAATAAACACTATCTTGAGGATGGCTCAACAGAACATAAAAAAAGAGCTACTGGCTTATATAATCAATGTTTATATACCTATGGTTAACTTTAAAACCTCTGAAGTTACCTTGTTAATCTCAGGCAAGGCTGAAATAGTCTGAATTTTCTCGCTTGTTCACTCTAAACACCACTGTTCACCTAAAGCCAGTCAGCATACCTCAAACTGAATACTTAGGCCTTGTTGGTCAGTGTTGCAACTATTCAATTTGCTTTTTGCTTTAAAAGCAGCCACAGGCAATATGCAAGCAAATAGAAAGGCTGTGTTCCAATAAAACTTTATTTGCAAAATCAAGCTGCAGACTTAGTTTGTCAACCCCTGACCTAAAGAACAGGAAGCTTTCAAATTCGACTGCTCAGAAACAATTCTTCCAAAATTGAACATTTGAGGCTTTTCAAAAAGAAAATAAGCAGTGCTCATGTAAAACCATGTTCTTACTACATACCTGGGCTGGGGGTATGACAGTTGCAGGTAAGGGATTAGAAATCATGGGTCCAAAGATGTCCAGATCATCGTTCAGGGACGGCACCGTGGTTGTGTTCCCGTTGGTCACTGGTGCCTCGGCAGGGCCATCTGGAAAGAACATAGATTCTCGTCCTAAAGCAGATTCTCTTAAATTACTTGAAACATGACATTATTTTTAAAATTATGGTTACAAAACAGTTCAAAAGCTAAGATCTATGTCCCCCTTCTACCTAAAGCTCTCTCCTCTTTCCCAAAGAAACTATTTCCAGTTTTGTTTATTCTCTCAAAAATATCCTTTACTCACCAGTTTCTATGTACAATATATCCAAATCCAGTTTTAACAAATAGTAGTACACTATTCATATTATTCTGCATCCTGATGCTTCCTTATATGCCAAAAACTGTTCTGAGTACATACATTAACTCACTTAATCCACATAATGTTATGAGACAGACCCTACTTTTGAGATAACTGACTAAACTGGCATTTCATACCGTGTTCTTATAAATAAGAATGCCTGCATGTGTGTGTTATGGACGACATCACTTCATATCATGTCTACGCTGGAAATAAATTTTGATGATTTAAAATGCTTGTAATGTTGAACTCTGAAGTTACAATAAGCGGGGGAGGGGCCCCTGGGTGGCTCAGTCGGTTGGGTGGCCGACTTCATCTCGGGTCATGATCTCGGGGTCCTTGGTTCGAGCCCCACATCGGGCTCTGTGCTGACAGCTCAGAGCCTGGATCCTGCTTTGGATTCTGTGCCTCCTTCTCTGTCTGCCCTTCCCCGCTCACATTCTGTCTCTCTCAAAAATGTTTAAAAAAAAAAGTTACAATAAGGAAAAAAACTGCATAGAAAGAAAAAAAAGGTACAACGTGTAAACTGATTCTATAGGAAGTATCCATAAAACTTTGAAATAAACTCACTGTATGCCCAACCATGGCCACGTTCAGTGATGGCAGTACGAATACCAGGAAGGGAACTCTGACAGAGTGACAACACCCTGCATCAGCTTCTTACTTAACCTACTACTCAAAAAAACTTTTTTTCACAGTCTGTCTCTCCTTTTTACATTAGTGCAAAATTTACAAAATGTAAGGGGTAGGACTTGGAGTACGTTATAGTAGAAAGAGTTTGCGAGCACAGTCCAGGGACTGGACACCTCACACAGTTTACTGTGGCCACAACCAAGTAACAAGAGTGCCCCCACTCCCATCTCTTGTGTTGAAGGAGCCTAAAGCAAGCTGACAGGCCACAAACAACCCTCGCCGCCCCTCCCCCCACTACACACAAGTTGGGATATGTGTGATATTCCTCAGGCACTCCTGACTGCCCAAGAACAAAGGAAAGGGGGAAAACAAACGGTTAACTGATAGAGATCACAGTTGGGCAGGACCTGAGTCTCCATCTATTTATGAATATCATAGTAAATTACAAGAAAAAGGCAATCTTACCAATAGCCTAATCTCCATAAACCTACAGAATCCATTTCCTGGAGCCCCAACATCACCCCTCCATAGTGATGTGGGAAACAAAGGCAGAAGGAAATGTCAGAGAGATCTAAATTTTCTTGTAACCTGCGTCCCATTGAAAACTACTTGAAGCTGGCAGAGTAAAATGTTTTTCCAGGAACTCCTTACTGTCTTAATGCTAATGATTTGCTAGAGGGAAAACAACCTTGGCTTGACAATAGCTAAGCCTCCACAATCCAGGGAGTCTTCTTTAGCATATGAAAATCTCACTGGAAACTTTACCTCCCCCAGCTCCCAAGTATATATCCAGTGTCTCCTCATGGTCTCTGGGCAGCTCTTTCTGCCCATGCTCCTGTCCTCGTGCTTTAATAAAATCACCTTTTTGCACCAAAGACGTCTTCAAGAATTTTCTTGACCGTTGGCTCTGGACCCCATGAACCCCACTGTCACCCCCAGAAACCTCATCATCTTGGGACTCATGTCCAAATCATGAGCAAACTTCAATTTTAACATTTTACAATCTCTTTGATCTCTCTCTGCTTCAAAGGCAAATTAGTCATCTTTCAAATTTTCTTCAACATTGAGTGAGATGTCTTGTACAGAGGAGGTTTCAAATATTTGGCAAATCTAATGGAAGGTCTACCACGTATCAGGTATTTCTACCACAAACCACAGAAACTCACAAGTTTCTTTTCTTTTTTGAAAAATAACTATAGAAACTTACATTTTATTTCCCAGTTTAAGCCTCAGTGAATCACAAATTGTCATTAATTTCAGTGGATAAATAGGTCATAATGAAATATTTTTTACTACTTAATTTCTAAAAGACTGTAAAACCCACATAGTTTGTAAGAGATCAGCTGCAAATATTTTTTTACTCATTTTCACTGATATATTATCAGAACCCAAAAAATATATGTTTACCATATATGTGTATGTGTTATATGTTCTAGCTCTATTAAGCACTATGGACAATTTAAAGGTAAAGCAATAAAACAATGCACAGATAATACTAATTTATAATATACAGAATTTTAAGCTAAGATACAACTATGACCTAAAAGAATTCAAATATGACTCATGAAAGCTTTTTTTTTCCTTCATTTCTAACCACAAATGGCAACATTCATTTTGAAGCCAGGCCTCTTTAAAGAACTATCTCATGTTTTCCAGTCCATTCTACATTCTATTTACATCATATAAATATGAACCAGAAACAAAATATTTTAAAAGGACAAGGTATTCTAGATTAAAAACACAATTAAAGGAACATCTTCTTTGTGGTATCTGGAACACCTCAGTTAAGAAACTCAACAAGAACATGTGAGCCAGTGGCGCCGTCCCCCATGAGCTGCAGAGATGGGGAAAGGGAAACAACCCCATCCAACAGACATGTGTAATTGTAGCATATGAACAAGGAAGCATTTTATTAGCAGAAAATAAAACTATATAACCAGAACTATGACCATATATATATATATATATATATATATGCAGTTTAAATTCACAAACCGAAGCATATGTCCTTTAGAACAAACTACAACTGTTACGAAACCGGGCTGGATTGCTGGCGGAAAAACCAAGCGGCACTCGGAGATCTTGGTGGATCGTAGTTTTATTTTACACCGGTGGGCTCAGAGGGTATCACTCTCAGAGGTCTGAGCCGCAAGTGCAAGCAGGAGGGATAATTTATGGTGGTGTCTCTTCTGCATTCCTGGTAATTTAGCGCTGCAAGCAGAACAGGAAGAACCCGGAAGACGAGTCTCTCAGCTACGGACTAGAGCTTCTGTTAGTCCTGTTGGCCATCTTGTGGTACATAACTTTACTTATTTTCCCAACGCAACCAAGAGGAATAAAGGTAAAAAAGCAAAACCCTGACAAGTTGAGTATAAATATGTATTTCTAGTTTTTTCAGTTAAAATGTTTTGCTTTTTCAAGTAATAGCAATCACTAGCAATTAGGATAAATTTATGAAAAAAATACCTTAAGCTTGAAAAAATATTATCTTTTATTTTTTGGTTAAGAAAATATCTTGAACTGATTTTTACCACGGGACATATCAGTCTAGTTTATAGAACACCAGTGTGCCAGGGTACACTGTATGAGAACCAAAAGGTTCACCTACTGCAGGCAAATGATCTATATTCATTACTTTTAGAAACTGTACATCTTTCAGAAATTTATGTCTGTTTTAAGTGATAGGGAAGAATCTAAGATGGCTGACGGGACTGACCGAAGACTCCCCTTCCGGGTTCTTCTTCCCACCCTGCCTGGCCCGTGCCAGTTTACTACTAATGAGAAATGCGGAAGTAACAGGCTATAAATTGTTCCCTGCTTATGCTCAGGACTCAGACCTCTGGAGAATGATCTCTGAGCCCACCGGTGTAAAATAAACACTCCGAGTGCCGCTTGGTTCCTCTGCCGGGTGATCCAGACCAGGTTCTGTAACGTAAGTAGTACATTATACTTCATCAAGAATATATATTTATACTTTCAAATCTAAACCCCATTCAGAGTCTAAACTGTAAAACAACATGCAGCACATTATGTTGTTTCTGAAGTCTCGTTTTACCCTTCACACCCTTATGATCACATAGGTAACTAACAAAAACAACAGCCAACACTCAGTATAGTGCTTGTTTCATGTCACCCTAAAAAAATACAAATACATCAACATGTACGTACACTTCTTTAGTCTTTATAATGACGCTATGAGCGTGGTACTATTAATTATCCTCATTTGCAGATGGTAAAAATATTAAACTTGTCCGTGGTCACAGATCTAGTGCAAAGCCTTGAGTTATAATCTAAGTCAATTTTTATAATAAGATAAAAAAATTCTTGTAAAAGATGCAAGTAATGCCAAAATGAATAAACTAAAAGTTCATTACCATGGATGACGGCAATGCTGCACAATAATGTGAATAAATGTACTTAATGCCACTAAACTGTACATGTAAAACTGGCTAAAATGGTAAATTATATGTGTATTTTACCACAATTAAAAAAAGTTCCTACATTTTCTATTCTTAAAAACATATGCTTAAGACAATGTATATACAAAAGTTGTTTTCTTTAGATAAAATTGTATACGTGTGGGTGAGAGTGGACTTCATCCCACATCGCATGAACTTAAAATTACTTACTTATTCAATCCTTCACTCCTGGGCTAAATTTAGGTAGTTTCCAGACATTCACCACTACAGAAGCAGTAAATACCTACTGTCATTAATATAAAGCCTACATAGCTCATTTCCTTCACAGTGACTTCATGTTCTACTACCGCACTGTGAGAGCTTCCTTTCCTCATTCCATTAAAAATATATATACATTTAAAATCTGACCTTTTGAAATCTCAGACAGGCATTCCACACCAACAACAAAGTGAGGTTCTCTTTGCAACCACCTCCATATAGTGGAGCTGCCATTAAAGTCAACTCATAATAGAAGTCCCAGGAACTTTGGAATCCTTTAGAAAGGGACGGAGGAAGCATCTGCCTAGGAACAAGGAACTTTCTCTCCCAGGAGTGACCAAGATTTCCTATCCACCCTTGTGATAGACACAGTGAGTCTTCTCTGCCTTCACATCTACAACACACCTGTCTTTTTTTCTCTCTACCCCAGTCTTCTCCTCACATAACCTCCTAATATGATGGATTTTACCCCCATCAGTTTTTGTTGTTACTACAAAAGCTAAGCATTCACAGAATTGTTGAAAAAGTCCTTAGCCTAAACAAAAACTTCTCAGCCTTGCACAATCAGTAAATACAAGTTCCCAAAGGGTTTTCCCAATGGATTTCAATGTCTGCTAGTCTGACTTACTATACTGTGTTTAGCTTGCTAATGCATTCTTTAAAAAGAAATGTTTCATTATGAGGGTTGTATTTTTGCTTTTCAGTATTTAAAACGGACAGTTAAAGACTATTTGTCATATTACCATCATTAGAAACATCACATTTCTTGGACTTTTTTTAATGTTTATTTTTATTTGGGGGATGGTGTGTATGCACATACTGGCTCGTGCATGGGGGAGGGGCAGAGAAAGAGGGAAGACAGAAGATCCAAAGCAGTCTGTGCTCTGGGGCTCGAACTCACAAAGATCATGAACTGAGCCAAAGTTGGGGGCTTAACTGAGCCACATAGGCGCTCCTTCCTGGACGTTTAAAAGAATGTTTATACATGTTACCATTTTTGTTTCTGTAAGAGACAGGAAAGGCATCTCCTTCCATTATCTCCAGTTACAGAAACCAGGGAACACACACCTTAAAAGACTTGTTCAATGTCACTTCCTTAGTTAGGTAGCAAAATCTCCACTAGAATAGTCTTCTGACCCCAAAGCTAGTGAGTTCTCTCTTCTTAAACCACATTTCATCAAAAGTCATGTAATTACAACTGTACCTAATTATAAATAGGTCACTTAAAATTTTGAAAATTAAAAGCCAACTTTTATATAGTTTATAATTATTTGCACTAAGAAAATCAGTTACATAAAAGGTTCAAAAACCATTCAGCACCACCATGGACAGTTCCTCTTCATCTTCCCCCCACCCGCTGCAAGCCCAGAATCTTCTCAATTTACAGGAAAGGACACAGGTGGACATGGTCATCAATGAGCAAACTGGGTTGAGGGAAGCAAGTGTGGGGTACAGTCAGCCCTGGGTCAACAGAGTATTCACATATCACAGTGAGTTCAATGAATCCTTTTGATCACGGGTCCACTAACGGCACAGTCTTTGCTGACTGAATACAAGCTCAGAGGCCACAAAAGCAACAGTGAAGTGGATGTTTGTGCAAACTAATCAGAATTCACCACAGACATGCACCTCAGAGTAAGTGTTGTGTTCCCTGCTCCGCTAGGGATGGTGGTAGGAGCAGCCAGCAGCAGGAGGAGGGAGAAGCCCCCTTTAATCAGTATGCGGAAACAGTCATTGGTGGACAATAAAAATAATGGGAGATCCAGAGTACAAGAAAAGCCTAAGGCAAATGGGAAGAAATTTAGCTGGGGACAACGTCATAAAAAACGATAATGAAGCACAAAGGACCCCTTGAAAAGGCAATGAGCAAACTGAAGAAATTAGGACAATGCAGTAAAATGAAGAACGAATTTCAATCTTGAAGGCAAGGGATCAAGCCCACAGTTAGCTGCTTGTGGGCAATTATTTTCTTTCAATGTTACCTTAAAGTTTCAAACCAGTGTTTTATCTGAAAACTGAGTTTGTAGATGACCATTTCAAACTGCACACATACCATAAATTTACAAGAAAATGTTAAAGTGTTCTGAGCACAAAAAAAAAAAAAGTTGTTAAAATCAGTGCTACATCTCACATGAACATAAGGCATGCCCAGCATGCATTTACTGGCCTGCTTTGCATCATGACACTGATAGATGCTTAGAAAGAAGGTAACATTTCAAACATGACAAAGTCATGAAGGCCAGTCTCTGTCAGGCAGAAATCCTCAATATGGCGAACGAGACTGCTGATTCTATTAACTGTGGCTGTACCAGAGCTCAGATCTAACACCTATAATCCAAATGAGTAAAGGTTAAAAAAAAAAAAAAAAAAAGTAAGACAATACTTAGTGTCTCCGTTTTGGATCATTCCAAGTACCTCTGAATGATAATTTATAAACTAAAAGAAATAGGAATACAACACTTTATATTTTAATGACACATTTTTAACACTAATATTTTTATTTAAATCCTACTGCCAAGTACTTTGATCAATGCTTTTTATAAAGTATCTCAGTTTAATCATAGCACCTTAAGAGATTTTTACACACATTAGGCCTAGGATTGCTACAGAATTCTGGTGGTGCACCTAGAAAACTCAACTGCCATAACCAGCTTGAGAAGCTTTCTCTGGAGCCCCTAAGCAGAAACAGGTGCCTTTTCCCCATCTAGAGTTAAAACGGTTTATGTGGCGGTGGCCCTATGTCTCTAATAAAAGTGCTTGGGGGGCAGGGCTGGCTTCACCACCACCCAGCCTACTCAGTACTTGGCACGAGCTCCTTTTTGAGACGATTAATGACTCCTGAGTCCGTAAGACCTGACACTACTTCCGCTGCAGACCCATCACCCACATCTGGTCAGCCAGGCCTACTGACTTTTCCACCCCAAATCCAGGGGCTACAAAAGTGGCAGCCTTCCCAAATGCCTCAATAGTTTTAGTTTTTAATGGCATCTGAATACACGTAGATTGACAGGCAATCCCAGTATGCTACAGGCCTCATTACTGCACCCTGGCACCATGGTCACAGTCCAGACCCCTTGTCCACTCCCTCTGGTCATCTCACCAGGGAGACACGGTGGAGCTACCTCCTTAATTTGATGCTTAACACAAAGCTCTATCCCAGGGGCTGCCTTTCTCCAGTTCACCAATGACAGTGTGGCTGGAATTATCTCCCCAGAGCAGAAGTATGTCCTCCAGAGTCACTCTGTCCATAGGCCAGTGCATCACTGCCACCACAGCACCACGCATGACTACCTATGCACAGCCCAGTCTCCTCCACCGACCGCCTGGTGAGCAGGAAGCACATCTTACTCTCCCCACCTACAGATCTGTTCCAAGTGTGCTAACACAGCCCCTGGCAGGTACTCCAAAGATGAACTCCGTAACACACTGGATCTTACTTGAAATAAATTTCCACAGGACAACAACAACAATAAAAAACAAAAAACCCAAACCCAAAACAACTCATCTGCTCCTCCTCTGACCAGCAGCAACAAGAAATTAACCTTTGAATTGAGGAAAATAAACTGGGAATTTTACCGTTATTCCAGATTTCAAACTGAAATCACAATCAATTCTCTTACAGAATCCCACTCTTCCCTCAGCAGCAATTCTCTCTCTTCCTGTTTCCAGACTGCAACCTCATCCTCAACTTCTATTACTATACACACAAGAAGCTGCTTTTTCTGGTATTTTCTAGAGTTCCATGAACTCTGCTGGCGCTCAATAAACATTAATTAAATTCATCCTTTACTTGAATGTCAGATGTATTAGCTGGTCATAATCCATTTGCACAAATAATAAAAAATGTCAAAGAGCAACATGAGATTTTATGTATTACTAATCTAGTTTAAGGCAGATAAGACTATAATAAGTAAATGGATGTTATGTTTTTCATTACCATTTTTGACTGAGCATGAACATTCAGCCTTGAGTACACCCTTGCTACAATGAAAACTGCCAAATCTAATTCTCCATCAGTAACTACTGAGGCGTCATCCTAAGAAGGAACGAATTTAAAGTGGAAATAGCACTGATCAGAGAAGGCTGCTTCCATGAGATGCGGTAATGTTCTCCTTAATGGCAAAACTCCTTTTTAAAGCTTTATAAATTTTCATGTTACTCAAAGAACCTTTTTTATTTTCTACACAAGAAACCATTTAAAGCTCTTTCCTTAATAAAAGTGTTATTTGGAATTCCTTTGTATTAAAACACATGAATTGCTTTATGGAATGAAATAAACTCCCATATGCATTACTTTGTAAAATTCGAGTCACAAATGTCCATTTGAAGCATATTAAAATTTTCAAGCTTCAAATTGTTTTCAAATGCTTTTTTTTCAAATGCTAAAAAAAAAAAAAAAGGAATAGGTGCCTGAGAGTTAAGTGGAGCTATTTATTTTTATTTTTTAGTTAATTTTCTTACTGCTAAAAAGGTGGTATTTAGGCTACTTTACTAAAATGACTGAAGTGGCCTTAAATGATGATCTTAACCCTCTTGCTCTATTTACTATCCCTTTTGGGTCCCTCCATACTACATATGCCTGCAATCTGACCAACTCTAAAGCAGGGGATGCTGTCATGAATGGGTACCACAATGTTGTGCAGCAAGCCCTCCAGTGTCGTCCATCTTTCAGGACACACACACATCAATTTAGAGCTGCTGTCTGAGACTGCTGAGAAGTGCTTTAAGGAATAATGTCGTAGAACTGTTTAAAGAAATAAACACGTGTGTGTGTGTGTGTGTGTATGTATGTATATATATGTATGTACACACACGTATATATGTATGTATGTAAATTTAAAACCAAATTGTAGGGGCACCTGGGTTGTTCAGTCGGTCAACTGCATTCGACTCCTGATTTGAGATCAGGTCCTGATCACACGGTTCATGGGTTTGAGCCCCATATCCGTTTCTGTGCTGGCAGTGTGGAGCCTTCTTGGGATGGATTCTCTGTCTCCCTCTGTCTCTGCCCCTCCCCTGCACACACTCTCTCCAATTGTAAAAAACCCAACAAATTGTGTAAGATAAATTTCTTTCTAAATGTTTAAAACATGGTGACAAACTAGATTTCTTTGAGGCCACCCAATTTCCTTAGTGCTTTTCAGGAAGCTGCAAATCTTCCCTCAAACACCATACTGTGTGACAACAGTCTGCAGGAGTCCTAGTTACAGCGCAGAAGTTGAGTCCCTCCTCTGCACATCCCCTTCAAAGGCCTGAGCTATCTCTGACTCGTCTCCCCTGACCTGATCGTCAGGCTATAGTCTCAGCACAGCCCTGCATGCAAGTTACTGTGCTATATGCTTCACATTTGTTTCTTCATTTAGATTCCAGCCATCAGCCACATGTTTTCCATTTCCCAGATGAAAACACCAGAGCCCACACAAACTACACGTTACTGCCTCTAAAGCCGGTGCTCTTCTTCTGACAAATGCTACCAGCTATCAATATGACAAGGATCTGTTTTGTGTGGCACAAGGTCACCTGTGAGTTTTATTTTGTGTTGCAGCTCAACACAGTATACTAGTTAAGAACACAGGCCTGGCTCTGTAATCTACTAGCCAGGTGACTTTGGGCAACTTAACCTCCCTGTTCCTCAGTGTTTTCACCTGTAAAATGGAAATAATGATAGCTCACCAGTCTTAGGTGATTTACCATTCACTTCTCCCCAACATGGACTCAGGACCACTTGTAAGGATCTGCTTATTGCCAGTTTTCTTACAGCAATATATTAATCTACCTGCATTTTGTTTCCTCCACAGGTATGGTTACCCAAAAATAAAACAATTCCTTCTGTTTGAAAGGGTAATATAATAGTTTACAACAGTTCCCTGAACATATTCTTAAAAAGAAGCAATACACGTTTTCATTAGGTTTAGGTTTAAAACCGTATCTGAAAAACCTAACAGACTACAAAATTATTTAGGGTACTTATGCTAGAACATTCCTTCTCTCTGCCCTTCTACCTCGAAAAATGGGGTGTGTACACAATTGCACAAACATCCTCCTGATCTGGTCAAGGCACAGTTCACAGGACACTGGCGGTTTTCCAGGGCCACAGCTGCTACGTCTAGCATTCGGTCAGCTCATTCCCAAATTTGTTTTATTTTACAGCATATGGACTTTGAAAAATAGAAATTTCCCCGTAGGAATTTTCTACTTAAAAAGTAAGTAGAGTGCTTTCTGTGGGGCTTTATCCTTTAGCTGTTGCTGTCCAAAAAAATCTTTTAGAAACAAAAAACTTAGAAGAAAAAGAGTAATATATTCATCTCTCTCATCATATAAAACTGGAATGTATATGTTACTAGAAAACCAAGTATGCGGGGTGTCTGGATGGCTCAGTTGGTTGAGCGTCTGACTCTCAGTTTTGGCTCAGGTCATGATCTCACAGTTCGTGGGTCTGAGCCCTGTGTCAAGTTCCACGCTGACAGTGCAGAGCCTGCTTGGGATTCTCTCTCTCTTCCTCTCTGCTCCTTCCCACTTTCCCTCTCTCTCTGCCAATAGATAGATAGATCTATCTATCTAGATAGATAGGAAAAAAAGAAAATTAAGTAGGTTAATGTGTTGATAACTACATCTAATTAGCACTGTCAACTCATTTACACTTGGCCATTGTGAAAAGTTAAAGCTTGTATTTCCTGAAACACAAGCATGAGTGAGAAAACTTTAAATTTTGCCCAAAGCTGCGTGTTCCTTTTCAATTAAGAAAAACTGAGGGAACCTCTATGTATTCCTCTATACAGCTCGGCATTTAAACCATTTAAAATAAAACTATGAAATGTGTAGGTAGAAGTTTCCCCAGGTTAAAATGAGTAATGAGTAAGCATGAGAATAATTTTATTTAAGCAGTAAATATACGCTGAGCTACATTTTCATGACCAAGATCATTTTGATTCTTTGCACGATGTCTTTTAGAGCACCAAGGACCCGATCCTCTCAGACACCTCCTGTGGTCCACCCCAGCCACACACAGCCCTCTCTGCCTGACAGGACTGCTGGTCAAAGCCTCCCAGCAGTAGGGGGGGGGTGGGGGGGGGAGCTATGCTGTGGGGCACATGCAGTGCAGGGACGACCACAAGGCAGACACTCTGCAGGAGGGCTTTCTACCTTCGGCGGCAGATTGAACTGAAACCTGTAAGGTCACGTTTAACACCAGCAATTTATGATTCTTCTCAAGACTTATGCTTAGAGCATTTGCTCAGCCTTGAGGATTCTATTCTCAGATGGGGTTTTCTACAAAAAAAAAAAAAAGGCAAAAAGTGCTACTGGATGGAAGTATTAGTCTGGGGGGGGGGATTATCCTAACCAACTGCTAAGCAGTCTGTCCACTTTTATCATGTAAAAACTAAGCAGTAATCCACAAAAAATGGAGACTAGGATAACTGCCTAATTCCCAGTCCTAGAATAAGTACACAGGTAGTGAAGAACACCACCCCCACATGCCCTAGAAACTGATTTCAATTCTCTTCTAACATAGGAGGTACACATTCAAGTCAAGATGTGTCTCAGACTGGAGTCTGTTTCAAGTCTAGAGCATTCAGGGATTTTCAGTCGGGCCCTTAGTGAAAAGGAACCTAAAGACACTAGGTAATTTCCAAGACTAGTGGGCAAGTAATAACCAAATTATCTGCCCCCACTTCTGGCATTAGAGAGTAAAGCACCGAATACCTCATATCTGTACAGGCTTCAAACTCGAATACCTAAATATGAAGCAGTTCTTGCACACAATCAAGAACGTAAGGCAGAGGTCAGCAAACGGCAGCCTGCTATTTTTAAATACTTCTGAACACAGCCATGCTCAATTGCTTATATATGTGCTTACAGCTACTTGCATATTACAACGGGGGAGTTAAGTGGTTGCAGAGACCATGCAGCTTACAAAGCCAAAATACTGGCTTTTTTCATAAAAATTTTGCTGACCCTTGCTATAAAGCAGATAGAGAGCATTTTATCTTTGACCTTGAGATGGGGAGTAGATCAGGAAAGATGAGCTGAATAAAATAGGTTTAGCTTGAGTCAGTAAGTTGGAAAAAAGAACATGGACTCACCAAAATGTCATTCAAAAGGAAGATCAAATTACTATAAAATGGTCTTAATGATTACCCTATTATGAGATTAAAAGTGATCCTGAATACAAACAGTAAACTTTAGGATTCATGGACCTTCCATGGCTGTGGAACTAAACTAACTATGTGAGGGTTTTCTGTGTATTTTCTGCAAATGCTTCAAGTTAATGCCTGTTCCAGTCTCATTCACTTGGGCATATACTGTCATTTCTGCATGACCATAAATCAAACTTCCAGGCACCTGCTTCTACTCCCCACCATGTTGCAATTAACAAAGGAAAACCAGAGTCCCATGAGGGGAGAGTGGCATGCTCACCTTGGGCAGCAGAAAAAGAGTCTGCTGCCCAAAGTAGATACTAATAATCAATCCTGATTTAGGATCACTGTTTGTTTTGGGCCGAAGAGACCTTTGATTCTCTGTGGTCTCCCGGACTTTCACAAATTCATCAAATGTCATGCTTAACAGAGCTTTAAAAAAAAAAAAAAGTCAGAAAATATTTTTTAAAAGAACTTAAGATATTGATAAACCAGCAAGGTGAAGAGGTGTACATACTCTGGGTAGGACCCCTGCTACTAAGAGCTCCATCAGCAAAATATCCCTCTTTCTGACCTTATCTCCTATCCCTGCCACCTTTGGAACTCTTCCAATATATGATCTAAAACTGTCAGTCACCAGCAAAATCCTCTATACATACCCTTAACTTCTTCTTCAAACATTCCCTTCACCTTCCTGCCCTAAATGGACCTTGGCTCTCCCCTAAAGACACTGTTTACTGAAGCTCCCCACTGTCGAAAAGAGGGCTGTCTCAGGAAACCCACAGACCATGAGTGAGAGAAGTAAGTGTTAACTGACAGAAGCCAAGGAGATTCTGGAGTTGTCTGCTATGTGGCAGAAAGTGATACCAGAAGAGGGGTGCTGCCATCACCAAATCCCAAAATCTGTGGTACTCGCTTTGAGATTGGGTGGCAGAGGACAGGGAAACACTTATAGGATCTCAAAACATGGAGACACGATATGTTACAGTGCAACAGTTGGTAAGTGGTCCCCAGCAGTTACCGGGAAGATGGGAAACACATCAAATGAAGGTCTAGCAGAGATGCCCTAGTTGACCCACAGACCTGAGAGAAGAAAAATAAATGTGTACTGATGTACACTGCTGAGCTCTGGAGGCTGTTTTCCATACAACAGTACTGCAGCCATAGCTGAGTATTTAAGGCCAGTCACCCCCATTTGTCCACTAGATCCCACCAGCTACTCAAGACTGGCTGCGACAATTCTTCTTGTCCTGAATCAGCAGACTTTCCCATCCTACAGGCACGTTCCCAAAGGTAAACTTCCTATTATCTCAGTTGGTCAGCAAATCCTATTGGCTCCATCTTCAAAATATATCCAGAACCTGATCAGTTCTTTAAACTTCCAGCATCATCTATCACCTGTATTACTCTAACAGTTTCCTTCCTGGTCTCCCTGCTTCCAGCCTCGCCCTGCTACAATGTATTCTTTTTTTAATTTATCCTTAACATGGTAGTTACAATAATTCTTTAAAATCTTAAGTCGAAGTATGTACATTTTTGCTGAAATGTCTCCAATAGATTTCCAGGACGCTCAGAGTAAAAACCACAACCTTGTTATAATCTACCCCACACATTCCTCTCCCCTGTCACTACTCTCCCCAGACATTATTCCACTCCGGCTACACAGTCATCCTTGCTGGTGCCTGCACACGTTAAGTAAGCCACTACTGCGCAGCCTCTGCACATGCTCTTCTCTCCTGCTGGAATTTCGTGCCCCACACGTCCAGACATCCACAACTCCTTCAGGAATTTGCTCCAGTGAGACTCAGTGAGCACCCTCCATGCCCTGGCCACCCTATTTAAAATTACAACTACTCACTGTTACTTTATCTATACAACTTACCATAGAAGAACCATAATATACTTTACTTAACTGTTATTCCCAGTTTCCCTAAACAGAATGAATGCTCCAAAAGGTCAGCTACAGTTACCAGTTTTCTTTCCTAGCTATCTCCCTAGTGCTTACAATGGCACCTGGAAACATAGGAGACACTTAATAAGTATTTGTTCAATCAATGAATGAATCTGTAGGATAAGGGTCGGGTCTAGCTTATATTTTACATTTCTAAGTTATAAAGTAAACCAGACACTTAGACTGGAAAGGAAAGGCTAGAGTGAAGATAATAAAGATGCATATAGTGTTAGTAAGATATTTTCTTACCTTGGTTTTAAGTCTTTTTTTTTCTTTTCTCTCATTTACAGAAAATAAAATAAAATACAGAAATTATACAGACTAGAATTCAACATAATTATTTCAGAGCCCCTGGGCTGAAGCCCTATTTTCAAAATTAGAGTTATATATACTACTTATTTTTACCATCGTGAAAAATTTTTACCTATTAGGATATATTTATTTGCACACTATACCAGTTTCCTAAGAAGTGGATAAAACATTCAACTGTAATTATTAAAACAGAAAACAATTTATTCAATAAATAAGAACAAAGCTCAAGTTTTAGAAAAGTAGTGTATGAAGTTCAACACTAAGGATCTTTCATTTTTTTCCTTTGTTAATCTTTCTCCAAACTAAAAAAATTTTTTTACATTAATTACTGCTGAAGGCTCAGATATTACTAAAAATAACCACTTGTTTAAAGCTATTTTTATAGGAAGAGAAGAAAGATATCAAAAGAGTTGACAACATTTGTAAATAAGTACAGTGTTAGCATTCCTTGAATGGAAGCCTGTTTACTTACCAGGCAGACAACATGTATCTGTCAGCCATAAGAATAAATACGACATTCAATTAAAATGAGTACTTCTTATTGTCATCAAACATATGAAATGAATGTATCCACTAGATCTAGGTATAAAGAGCATCGCTTCAGTTAACCAAAATTCAATTTTATTTTAAACCAGCATATATTTATAATTAGGCTACCCCTTAATTATTATGCTAAGGGAACTCCCCAACAAAAGTATATAAAGAGAAGCAGGGGTAAGAGGGAGAGAGGAGAAAAAGAAATCTACTCTTTATTTTAAATGTTGAAACGTCAGTGTACTAAGCCTTTGAAGATTTCTTTGATATCTCTTCTTTCCCCAAGGAACTCATTACTTGTGATTCAATGGAGACGGTGCTGACAGATACTAGCTCTCTTATTAAAGACTTCCCTTTTTGTGGGAACTGAACACACTAATCATACCATTTTCAAATTCAGTTAACAGGTATCTTTGGCATACAGATGATAAAGCTATTACATTCATTTCAAGTAAAGATTTCAATTATTTTGTAACTCTTACGGTGACTTGTATTTTTTACTACTTACCAAGTCCTAAAAGATCAACAGTGGGCTCTGCAGCTTTTTTAGGGCTGGTACTTTTTTTAGGCTCCAACTGCTGATCCTCTTTCTTCTGCAGCTTTAAAATAAACAATCAGATTTATTAATTTTTCTTAAATAAATTGAACAAGCTTTTTAAGCCCCAATTAATTACGCATATTTTTGATATAGTGTAATGAAGTATATGAAGCATAGAGTAATGAAGCCCAGAGAATTTATTATTGTATAAAAAAAAAGTAAGCATGATCACTGAGCCTGAAATGACAAACCTTACATATTAGGATCCCAAATAGTAAATATACACTTTCAATCTTAATGTAATTGTTTTTAATCATTTGAATCCTTTGTACGACATTACACTTTTTTAAAAATTTTGTTCTTAATGTTTATTTATTTTTGAGAGAGAAAGAGAGAGATAAAGCACGAGCAGGAGAGGAGGGGAGACAGACAGAAAGAGAGAGAGAGAAACAGAGAATTTGAAGCAGGCTCCAGGCTCTGTCAGCACAGAGCCACAGACGGGGCTTGAACTCACGGATGGCGAGACCTGAGCTGAAGTCAGATACTTAACCAACTGAGCCACCCACGTGCCCCGAAATTACACTTTTTTTAAAGAACTGCATTTCATATTATTTGCTAGCTACTGTTAATGCGCTCCGTTAGAAGATGCTGGACAGGCCTCAGAATCTTCATGAGCCCATTGTCACTCCCCTCCTCCACACTGCCGACATGTGAGACACCTCTGTACCAAGAAAAGTCTGATGAAATCTTGCCTGATTATGTTTTCCCCTGAGTCTACACTACCAGTTACATTTTAAATATAATGTTATTCTAGTTCTCGGAAGCTCTCGGAAGCCCAAGTCACAGTTACACATTCTAAACTTTACCTTTCTCATTTACACAGAAATGTTGTGAAGGACAGAATGAAAAGTTGTACATCTACTAGATTCGCAACTCAAAAGTCTCTTTTTCCACTTTTTTAATGTAGATATAATTGGCATATAACATTATAGTCGCTTCAGATACACAACATAAAATGATTCCATATTTGTATACACTGTGAAATCATCACCATAGTAAATGTAGTTAATATCCATCACAATACACGGTTATAGAATTTTCTTTCTTAAGATGAAAACTTTTAAGACCTACTCTCTTAGCGACTTTCAAATATATAATACAGTCTTATTAACTATAGTTACCATGCTGTACATTACACCCCTAGGAATTATTTATAACGGGAAGTTTGTACCCTTTGACGCCCTTCACCCGTTTCACCCACCTTCCACCCCCTACTCCTGCCTCTGGCAACCACCCATCTGGTTCCATGATCTGTTCCAAGATCTGATCCAGGATCTTTTTTTTGTTTGTTTGTTTTTAGATTCTACATACAAATGAGATCATATGACAGGTGTCTTTCTCTGTCTGACTTACTACACTTAGCATAATGCCCTCAAGGGTCATCCACGTTATCACAAATGGCAAGATTTCATTCTATCTTTTGGCAGAATAGTATCTTTTGGCTGAATAAATATACAGCCTACCTCTCTTAAACCAAGAAATAAAACATTTATTCATCACTCACATTCATTTCTCAAACTATCCCTATAAGATCATTTCTTCTTCAACTATCTAAAGAATTCATAACTTGTTATCTGAGTGTATTTTTGTTAGCTATACAGATATATAATTTCTAAGAATAAATATCTATACTTTGTTTTTAGTCACTACTGTCTCCTCAGAATTATTTGTTATGTTAATTAACCTACCATCACAAGTATCGATTCTTTAATAACCTTCTCAAATACAGAATTACCAGCCTGTAACAATACATAATTCTCAGATGTTTAACATAATTCATTTCACATTCTCTATTATTTTTTATTTCCAATATAGGTAAGACTTACCTTATATATAGCAAAGCGATTTAAAAGAAAGCACAGTTTATAGTAACCAAGGAGGCAACTCCTTCCAACTAAATACTTAAACTGCTAGAACTCCCTTCCTTCCTTTTTTTTCTTTCTGGACAACTTGTATTGAGTGGATAAGCACTCAACTCTGCAAGAGAATCTGAGGAATTAAATGGCCATAAAGCACTCGAAATTCAAATACTCCTGAGCAGGGTTCTAGCGGCTTTCTCGAGCAGGTCTTCACTAATCTTCACCCCTGCCTGGAATACTCTAGATGTTGAGATATATGTATCTTATGCTTAGCAGGCACATAAAAATCTAATTCCTGATTTAACTTAAAATCAGAAGGTCTTTAAGTTGAAAATAAACTTAAATAATCTGGCCAAACTCATTCACTTTGCAGGTTAACTGAGGCTCAGATATTACATGCCAAATGGGGCTAGAGTAGTAACTAAAACTTATTTTTTGTCTTCAATTTAAAATTCTTTCTTTGATAGATTTCACTGAAACGTCTTCCCTGCAAAGCAGCATGGAATAAACCTGTGAGGGATTCCTTCCTATTTACTTTCTGCATTCTAATAATGCGGAATCTTTTCAGGCCAAAATGACTTCTTTTTCCATTTATGAGTTATTTTCCCACCAAACTAGAACTACCTTTTAAAATACTGCTGAGTATAGGGCTCCTGGGTGGCTCAGTAGGTTAAGCATCTGACTTCAGTTTAGGTCATGATCTCACAGTTTTGAGTTTGAGCCCATCTGGCTCTCGGCTGTGTGGCAGAGCCCATTTCAGAGCCTCTGTCTCCCTCTCTGCCCCTCCCTTGCTCACTCACTCTTTCTCGAAAATAAACATTTTTTTAAAAGTTAAAAAAAACCAATTGCTGAGTATGCAATTACTCACTGCTTAGAAAGCAGAGAAAAGCCAAAACAAACAAACAAAAGATCCCCTGGTAATCCTGATTCCATCCTCAGAACTACTGAAAAAAGTTTGAAAAATATCTTTTCCTTCCAGATGTCACACATCTATTAATGTCCCAAGAATTTTCTTCTTTCAATTGCAATTGCATCATAATTTAAATGGGTGTTTATCAACAATCTCCACAGAAAACTATATAATACTGAACATGTATATAGTTGTGCAGGGTAACGAGAAACATAAAGGTAAGACTAAGGGGCATATCCTAAACGCAGTTTATTAAAATGTAGACATGGCCCACTACTGGGTTTTGAAACCAAATTTACAGATAACAACTAGACGGTTTTTTGGCAATTAAAAAGGTGAAATAGAAAACCGTGCAATGTACAAATTAAGGTAAGTATTCATGAATTGTTTTGCATATTTGTGCACACATGTGAAAACATGCAGCCTGGATAATAATGTTAACACGTATTTCTTACCAGAATCACGGGCTGAGAAACACTGCTCTAAATTGTCTGCTCCTTTGCTTACAGTGGGTCAACCTATATGAGTGAGGAATGTCTATGCCCTAAACCTTACCAACTACTCCAAATAGAGGTGGCTATTCCAGATGAATTTCAACAACTCTTACAGTTGGCGTCTGACAGGTTGTCCCACAAGTTAAAAAGGCGAAAAGGGTTGATCACTTTAAAAATGCTTTTGTATCTCTTCATCTTCAAATCGTGCTGAAGCAGTATCATAAAAACACTGATATGTGGCAGAGGTAATTTGAGATCACTCCTTTATATCTTGAGAGTAATCCAAGTACTGCCTTGTACACATTAGTGAGGCCTGCAAAGATTGAATGCAGATGATATTCTGTTCATAAATGTAAACTTAAGAAATTAACCTCATTTCTAAACTTAAAAGGGGGGGGCACCCAGGTGGCTCAGTTGGTTAAGAATCTGACTCTTGGTTTTGGTTCAGGTCATAACCTCACGGTTCGTGGGTTCAAGCCCTGCATCAGCTCTACACCGATAATGAGAAGCCTGCTTGGGATTCTCTCTCTCCCTATCTGCTCGTGCTCTCTCTCTCACTCTCAAATAAACTTAAAAAAAATTTAACCTAATTTTTAAAATTCTGAAACCTATTAAGAGAAAATTCAAGGATATACCAAAGTATCAAACTACATAGGTAAGAAATATTGAATTTCTAGCCACAATAATATCTAATCTTTCAGAGCTACATATTCATAAAAGACTCTAATTTTTATTCAGTGTCTTTGAGTGACTTTCTAAAAACAACTGAAAATTCTCATTTATACTTACAATTATTTTTATAGATTTTTGTGTAAAATGATAGAAATAAAACATTTATTTTTCTTGGATGAATTATAATATCTAAAAAATACAGACGAGGGATAAAAACATCTTTGCATAAATAGTGCTATTAAAAGGGTTTAAAAAAAAAAAACCTCTAAAAAATCCTCTAAATTATGCGGTCCTCTAAAACAAAGAAAGACTCAATATTTTAACAAACACAAACTAAAAATATCTAGGTCTTGTATTTTATTTCATGATAATGTACATTTAAGCCCAATACCATCACCAATAAATTGAGAGGCAAAGTCTATTTCATAGAGGTCCTATTTCTACCCATTAAATCATGTCCACTGCTATGGCTTCTTGACACTGCCCTATTCTAAAAGCTGACAACACACTCAGTTTTTGACTAAAGAGGAAGATTATAAAAGGCCTCAGACACCGAACTAGGAAGAGAGTGTCAAAATAATAAATCTCCTTTCTTCAACATAAAGCATAATCTAGTATTTCAAAAATGAAACATTTAAAATTGTCAAGATCAAATCTCAAGAAGTAAGATAGGAAGTTAGGAATAGCTTTTTTCTTCTTCCTCATTACAATATCCATATTAACAAGGCAATGTGATGGCTTTTAGATAGCCTGGGTTTATCAAGAAGGAAGCAAAAGCAACCTGTGTTTACCCTAAAAACACCAACTTCATGGCTACTCTGAAGGGTACTTAGTTTCTACAGCAAAACAGATTTTTCACTCTCTTTGTATAAAAGAATTTATATGTATATACATACATATGTATATATATATATCACCAGATTAGTGTTAGAGAAGAACTATAAGGGGATTCCCAAAATGTATTCCAGTTAAACATTTTGGTTAACAAACAGGTGCATAATTGATTATGCCTTCCTGATAATCTCTTCTAAAATGAAAAAAATCTTCAAGACCATATCTGATTTCTACCAGATTTACATATAATACTATTTATACTAAACTTAATTCAACACCAAGTACTATTTATCAAATATTTTCAGGATACAAAGATAATAAACCTTAAACAAAAATATTAATATACAAATTATTAATTTGTCCTTCTGTTCTACAGCATACCAATTCTGTTTACTTTGGAAGGAATAACAAGATGATGTTATTTAAGATATTTGAAATGTAGCTATCATATAAGTCATGTAATTGCTCGAAGCCAAATTTCAGAATCTTCGAATAAAATGCTATTGGGGTGCCTGGGCAGCTCAGTTGGGTAGCATCTGATTTTTGATTTCAGCTCAGGTCATTATTTCTTGGCTCGTGAGATCGAGCCCTGCATCAGGCTCTGCACTGACAGCCCAAAACTTGCTTCACATTCTCTCTCTCTCTTTTTCAAAATAAATATTTGAAAAAAAAGAATAAAAATGCTATTATCTTGTTAGGATTTGGAGGCAAGGATATAGTAAAGTGTGATAATAGTAAATCATGACCTTGCCGACCCCATTTTCCCTCGTGTAACTGTCACTGCTTTATTTCACATTTACCTTAGACATAACAATCAGTATGTACAGAATAATCCACTTTAAATCCTCCTGCTACTAAAAACATCACATATGGAATTTGTCTTTTAATAAGTGAGAAATGCAGTCAACTCTCAATGAATAAAATTAGGCAATTTATAATTTATTAAACAAAATTTTCTAACAAGCAAGGATACTGATCTACTTAAAGAAATTTTATAAGTTCTTTAGACTCATATTAAGCAGATGTCTCATTCAAATTATCAAAACCTTTATTCGCAGAAGCTTCACCAGCCTATCTTTTTATAACTTATAACACTACTCCACAGGTTATAAATGCATAAAAAAAGACTTAGTTTCCAACTCCTACATTTACCACCCTTTTAAATAACAGAAATAACAGCTGAGCCCCTCGAAAGTGATTTAATATGCTTTAGCTGACCAATACATTTATCTATTAATGTAGATAATAGCATTAATTCATATTATAAGAATATGGAAGCTACACAATTTTCTAAGTTCTATAGGTAATTAAAAACTTTTCTTTAAAGCTGACTACAACTCAAATTGTGCTTTAACTAGTTTATCTATAATCAGTTTCCTTTTACATTTATAGAATCATACAACCAGAAGGGACATAAAATATATTATGTTCAACTTTCTCATTTTAAAGTTAAGGATATTAAAGTGATATGATTTGTCCAAAAACGCCATAGTCACCAGAGTGGCAGGGGCTAATCTCATGATAGGGCTCCTTCCCCTGTACCATGATGCCTTTTCCCTCATAATTTCTATTTATCACAAATTAGATTCAAAATTATCCAATGCTTATTGTACATGGATACTATTTTTCCAATGACACAAAGAGAAGCTGCAAAAAAAGGAACCACAATCTGATAGAAGGGACAAGGCAAGTACACAAATAACTTCGACACAAGGTAGGGTATAAAGAGCATATGAAAGGTGTAAGATGCATCTTATGCCCATGATGGTGGTCATGGGATGATTAGGACTTTAAAAAGGAAGTAATATTTACTCTGAAGTCTGTAGGAAAGATAGGAAGGAGTCCTTTAGGTAGGAGCTGGTTTTAAAGGCACCATGTGAAGAAAACAGAGTATAGGAGAGTAGGAAAGACAGTGGACATACCTGACTTATAGGTCTAAGTGTACAGAAACAATAAAAGAAAAATTTGAAAAAATAAGCTAGAGCTACACTGTGGAAGGACTCGAACAACCAACGAGCGCTAGTAATTAGACAGGCCACCAATTTTCAAAGGAGGTAGCCAAGGCAAAGATATTACTCCTAGGGAAATGTGTTATGCATATGAACTGTACCGAGAAAGAAAATTTGATCACTACCATTGTAAGCACAGGGGTGTGTTGGCTGTGCCATGATCAAAGCAATGTTTTAGGAGTGTTCAGTAGAAGCCAGATAATGAGCAGTAGAAGGAACCCCCCGAGAAACGTTTTTATAGTCCAGAAAAGCAAGTCATGTTCCCCACAGAATAGGATGTAACAGCCTAGAAAAACTGTCCCTAAAAAGGTACATGCATCCAGGAAAAATATGTTCCCAGCTTGACCTTTAGCTAGTTACACAGCCATTTGCATACATTTGTTTTGCAGTCAAGACTCCCCCCTTATGGGCTTTTCAGATACATTATGAGAATGGGCACGTGTGGTAAGAAAATGGTTATATCATCTTAGCTGTCAATTAAGGATCACTCGGCACCACCCCATTGTAAGTCACAGGTCCTCCCACTCCAGAAAAACCCAATACACAGCCAACCTCAAAACAACCAAGGGGCTGGTTCTACCTCATGGGACCTGCATGCTCTCCCTCAGAGAGTGTATTGTGCTTTAATAAAACTGTTCTCTGCTATCACTTTGGGCACCAATCTCTAAGTCTTTACTGCTTAAGTGCCAAGAGTGAAGACACAATGCTTTTTGCACTGACAGGAGGATTAACGTTAACCTACTCCCTCATTAAAACTTGAAATCTGAGACATATTTTCTAACAAGTTACTCAATAACATATAATGCCCAGAATACTACTCTCATCTGGGTGCCTGTTGAAATCTTTATAGAATTTCACTTTTATGAAATTTTTAGTAAAAATTTATGAATGACAAGTTACTCAAAAGCTATTGGGTTGTACATCATCATATAGTCTATAAAGTAGGAAAAAAATGAAAAAATGGAATCATCTTTGTTGTTTACCCAGTAGTTCATTCAATTGCCTAATACCAATACATTAATAAAAATTAATAAATCGCTCAGTCTTAATTCCTAGGAGATACTGGTTGTTATTAATTACTATATACGCGTTTATATGTGCATACTGTCACAACCAAATTATATACAGGCTTGTTTAAAACTATTTTGTGCAGAAAATAATCTTGTACATAACTCGTTTATTTCTAATATCTCATCTTGTTTTACTTAGAATCTTGTTAAAGTTTCCTTTTTTCTTATCATTCCTTATAACGTACTTATAAATGTTTTTCACATTAAACTTATCAATACATCGTGTACTATGTTTTTGAATTTAATATCCTTTCTTAACTTGTACTTCTAGGGTTCAATTTAGAACTGTAGTCTACATTTCACTTCCCAAACCATATGGACATCTTCTGGTAAATGGCTCTCTAAATAGCCTAGGGACATTACAATCTCAAACAATATCTGACTGAGCTGGAGAAATACCAAAGATTTATATAAATTTCAGAACAGGATGGGGACTTAAAAGACATTTACTCAATTCATTATGTGATGCATAAAACACCCCTGTAACATCTCTCTTACATGCCCAGTCTCTCTCTACGAGTTTTCCCGTATTATGGGATCATTGGATATAGTAATACAGCACACTCCATATTCAGACAATGATAAATATTAGAACGTTTCCTCCTCAGGTGGCTACGTAACATCTACTCTCTTTTTCCTCTTCTCCATGACAGAGTCATGCCGAAAACAAGTGAGAAATGATTTTAACTGGAGCCTTGACCCTCTCAGCAGCCACAGCTGGCCACTAATGGACACCAAAAATTCCCTGACACACTCTCCTTTGTGCTATTATATTTAGGGCAGCTGAGATCTGGATGCACTTATTTCAGAATTCTACTTTTGTCCAACTTGTTGGAATTTTTGTGTTTAAGATTATCTGAAGAATTGTACTGTCAAGCAATGTCTTAACTAATTGTTGTCGCTTGGTTATTTGAAAATTTGAACATCACTCTGATGTGCTTAGTTAATAAAAATGCTGAAAAGAACCAAGTTTAGGATTGAACCCTGAAGAATGCATTGACATTGACATCAATTCTATTAAACTGATTCCTCTGGTAAAGCTGTCCATCCAGCTCACAATCTGTGTACAATCTGCTCATCAGGCCTATGTGTCTATATCATTCCCAGAAAGATATCTAAGAATCTCAAACAATAAGCTGAGTCTGACAGGAACTACTCTTAGGGTACCCATGTAAGCACCTAGTAAGTGATGTTAACACTTTGAAAAAAGAAGTAAGCCATTAAAAAACAATCCCATTTGAGGGTGCCTGGGGGGCTCAGTCGGTTGAGTGTCCTCTTGATTTCAGCTCAGGTCATGTCATAGTTCGTGGGTCTGAGCCCCACACTGAGCTCTGCGCTGACAGGACAGAGCTGGCTTGGGATTCTCTCTCTCCTCTCTCTGCCCCTCCCCCTGCCTTTTCTCAAAATAAATAAATAAATAAACTTTAAAAAAAATCCCGTTTGAATTGTGAATAGAATTCATGTCAAGTTCAATGATATAAGCATTCATAATCCACATACGTTTTCCTTCTAAGAATCTAGACATGTGCCTATCTCTAATTTTCTAGTTCTTGTCTTAGTTTGTACACTTTCTCCAAAAATGACCTATAGTGCTTTATTCATTAGTTCTGTCAGGTTTCTCGTTATTTAAATACAAAGATTGAATGCCTACGTTGGTAAAATAATGGTTACTTTGCAGGATTTTTGTAAGGATTAAGTAAAAATATAGAGAGAGTCCCTTTCATAGTGGGGGACACATAATAGGTGCTTTAAAAATGGCAGTGGTAGTTATGGTGGTAGCTTTTACAGTTATGTGCCAGAACCTGTAGTGCACTGGGGATACAAAGATGAGGAAGACTTGGTTCTTAATCTTCAGAGGCTTATATTCTAGACAAGCAAAAAGACTCAAACATAACTGTGGTTCAAAGTGAATTAGCACAACGATGGTGTTAAAAAGAAATAAAGGCAGTCTTCCAGAAGCTCAGAGGAATGTCATGCTTAGGCTCAGCATGTGTCTGAATAATGCAGTATGAGATGGGTGACTGTATGTCTCCGTTTGCTCAGAACAACTGCAGTTAATGCCTGTTACTCCAGCTTCACTGTTAATAGTGCCTGGTTTCACTCTTAAAAGTATCCAGTTTGAAATACTCATCACAATTATACTTAGAGCCTTTGTCTGGGGACAGGAATTGGCTACAGTACTGCTGGACTCAGATGTAAAGGGGTTCCTCTCCTTCTAGCAATGGTAAACTCCTTGAGGGCAGAATGATCTATTAAAGACTGTGTAAGACTGTGGACTGCATGCAAATGCCCAGTCAGCCTCTCAGTATTAAATTAGCAAGACTGGAAAAAAAAAGTCAGCAAACTCAAAAGAAGAAGCAGGCTGTATCTGTATCTATGTCTGTAACATTCACCTTACTATTGTTATTTTTGCCTTACACAGTCTGGAGGTTTACAGAGAAGGAAAAAGAGGTAGATTTTTATAATTACTACTTTTAGAAAACTATAACAGAAAGAAAATATTGGGGTGCAGTTGGAAAGGGGCCACTCCCTTGCCCATTACACAACACATATGTGAGGAACCTGGTGCTAAACCATTCACAGATGACCTGCTTTTAGGCCAGGGTCTTATATGTAGCTGAGCAGCTCCCTCATAACAACCCACTAAAAGTGCTCAAAATAAGAATTTGTAAAAATAACAACACAACAACAACAACAAATACAAAAAAAAAAGGAGAGAAGAACATTGGCCTTCTTAAACATCTAAGTTTAAACCTAGTTTGGACGCTTCCCAGCTGTGTGACTTTGAACAATTCACATTATCTCTGAGCAGGATCAGCTTTGTGGGTGTAACCTGTGCAGTCTCACAGAGCCCCACAGAAGGTTTAAGAGCTATTGCATCTTGAACTTCTTCATTTTATCTTCAACTTGATTTTGCAAATCCAATGAGACAATGACACATAAGCTCAAGCACAGGAGATGCATGCCCTTGCTGCCCGCTTGCATAGAGTGGTCATGATGTTCCATGAACACAAAATTCCTAACCTAAGTGTATTAGGTCTACAAAAGGGTAAGCAGGGTATCACTAGCCCTAAGAGGCCATGCTTTCTGTTTCAACAAGAACTTAGAAAGCAGAAGAAGGCAACACATTCTAAGAAACAAGAAAAACCAGGGAGTCACCTGGGAGGCTCGATTGTTTAAGCATCCAACTGTTGGTTTCGGCTCAGGTCATGTATCCCACGGTTCATGAATTTGAACCCCATGTCAGGCTCTGCACTGGCAGCACAGAGCCTGCTTGGGATTCTTTCTCTCTCCCTCTCTCTGCCTTCCCCCAACCCCCTCTTGCACTCTCTCTCTCTCTCTAAATAGATAGACTTAAAAAAAATAAATAAAAATAAAGACCAAAAACTCCTATTCTTTCTTACTTATGTCACTTCCTTATACCAACCATTTATAGTGAAAATGATGACGAAGTAAAGAGAAGGACAGCACAATGGATAGTATTTTTCCTTTCACTCCTTCTTCATTCATCAGTTAATTAGAAATAGAGAATGTTCATGGAATATGAGCATTATTGAGAAGTAAAATAAAAACAGTATAGTTTTGTGCAGTATTCCCATTATTCTGTTAAGAGCAAAATACACATGTATGTACAAGCTAAGAAATACAAAGTATGGAAATTTGATGATTCCACATTTGACATAAATGCTCTTATGAATGCAGTAAAAATGTGCATTACAATATAAAGATGAATGATAAAATTCATGTTAATGATGTAAATTTTTATAGACTAAATAATTTTATTATTTATTTTTTAAGATAAATTATATCCCCAATGCGGGGCTCAAACTCATGTACTCAGAGCAACACTAAATAGCAAATAAAAGACACTTTGACAAGTTGACAGAATTTGGAAGAAAGAAAAAAAAGCTTTGATTTTAGTACATTAAATGGTACATTTTTTTGTTTTTTAAGAAGGCCCTGCAAGTTATATAGTTGGCCCTGTCTCTGAACCTCAGTTTTTGATTGGTAAAATAATAACTGTCATATTCACCTGATGACTACTAAAATAATAACTGGAATAAATAAAACAACACTTCCAGTTTCTGGTCTGACAAAAAAAGCAGCTTGAATGGTCACTACTTCTCCCTAACAAGTAAAAAGTTGAAACTGAAAAATTAACAACCCTTTTTAGATTCATCAGAGAAGTGATGTCACAGAGCAAAGAGCAGCCCCCAAAACTGGAGAGACAGACAAGAAGAGAATGCGGAGAATTTCAACTTACTGGAGGAGAAACCCAGCACCATTCAGGGTAGAAAAACCTGAACCGTATGTAACTGACCATGTGCTGAATACTCTCAATCTGAGAGTCAAAAATTGCAGAGTGGGGGTGCCTGGGTGGCTCAGTTGGTTAAGCGGCCGACTTCGGCTCAGGTCGTGATCTCATGGTCTGTGAGTTCAAACCCCACGTCAGGCTCTGTGCTGACGGCTCGGAGCCTGCTTCATATTCTGTATCTCCCCCTCTTTCTGCCCTTCCCCTGCTCATACTCTGTCTCTATGTCTCTCAAAAATAAATAAACGTTAAAAAAAAATTGCAGAGGGATACGGTTATATGGGGCCCTCGCATTTTTGTGAGTTTTATGTTCAAAAGCACTACCAAGGGGCACCTGGATGATGGCTCAGTAGGTTAAGCATCTGACTTTGGCTCAGGTTATGATCTCACGGTTCATGAGCTCGAGCCCTGCCTTGGGCTCTGTGGCTGGCAGTTCAGAGCCTGGAGCCTGCTTCAGATTCTGTGTCTTCCTTTCTCTCTCTGCGTCCCGCTCCCCCCACCACCCCCCCCCCCACCACTTGCACTCTGTCTCTCTCTCTCTAAAATAAACAAACATTAAAAAAGAATTAAAAAACAACAACCACAACGAAAGCACTACCAAGATTCTCTTAGACTGGAGAAAACTCCCTTTGGTTTTGTCACAGGGTGGGGAAAGAGAGAGCCCAACCAACTGGAGTTTTATCAGAACCTAGCTTAGCTGGGAGAAAGGCAAATACTCAAATTCGGCCCCCCTCCAGCCATACTGTTCCATCCGAAATGTGGTGAAACAGGAATTTGGGAAATTCACTGCCTAGGAACACAGGCTCACTAGAAGACAAGACCTAATCACAGGACTACTGAATGCTTCCCACTTTACCACCACATTACTAAAGCCCTGTTTACCAAAGTTCCTTTCACCCCATGTGTACATTATACTCAGCTTTCAACAAAAAATTACAAGGCATACAAAAAGGCACAGAACAGTTGGAAAAGACAGACCAAGCATTAGAACCACACTCAGATACAGCAGAGATGTTGAAATTATCAGATTGAATTTAAAACAACTATGATTAATATGCCAAGGGCTCTCATAGTAAAAGTAGACAAAATGCAAAGACAGGTAATATAAGTAGAGAACTGGAAATTCCAACAAAGAATCAATGTTCTAGATCAAAACCACTGTAACACAAATGAAGAATGCCTCTGATGGACTCATTAGTAGCCTGGACATGGCTAAGAAAAGAATCTCTGAGCTTAAGGATACATCGATAGAAATTTCCAAAATGGAAAAACAAAGAGAAACAGACTGAACAAGAAAAAGAAAACAATACCCAAGTAGGACAAATATAAATAAAAGGTATAATATATATGTTTTGGAATATCAGAAGGGGAAGAAAGAGAAAAAGGATCAGAAAAAATATTTGAAGCCATAATGACTGAGAATTTACTCAAATTAATGTTGAACACAAAACCACAGACCCAGGAAGGTCAGAGAACGCCAAGTAGAATAAATGCTAACAAACAAACAAAAAACCCTCCACCTTTCATATAATTTTTGATCTACAGAAAATCAAAGAGAAAGAAAAAATTCTGCAAGAAGCCAGAGGGGGGAAAATTTTACCTACTGAAGAACAAAATAAGAATTATACCCAATTTTTTCTAGAAACCATGAAAACAAGAAAAGATTGGATTCAAATACTTTTAACATGTTGAAAGAAAAAAACCCCCACAAACCTAGAATTCTGCAGCCTAGCAAACTACCCTTCCAAAGTAAAGGAGACATAAAGACTTTCTCAGACAAACAAGAATGGAAGGAATTTGTTGCCAATACACCTGCCTTACTAGAAATGTCAAAAGAAGTTCTGTAGAGTGAAGGGAAATGATACAGGTCAGAAATTCAAAACTACATAAAGGAAAAACAACAGGATGAAAGGTGAAGGTAAAATAAGATAAATATTACAACAGTGCTTTATAAACTGTAAAAATAAAAAACATAAACATTTGAGATTCTAATGTTACTATTACAATTTAACTCTTCCATCTCTCCTTCCTTTCCGTTTTCTCAGAACCGGGTGGCTCTACATACCATCTTATCACTAGGCTCTATGACCAGAACACAACATTGCCAAACATATCTGAGTGCTAACAGGCATTATCATCCTGCTTGATCAGATACCTTATACTGTTTCAAGGCTTCCTTTATATAAAGCTAGTTGTGAACTCTAGAAATCATAGCAACTTATTACTAGATCACAATAAACCTAGTAACAATTTCATTCTTTCACTGTTTGAATTAATATATGGTGCAATAAGTCTACAGTGAAAACCCACTCACTAAATCTTCAAACACGGAAGATGTTTATCTATTTAAAGTTCTTGGTTTTCATAAAGTAAAATATCTAATATAAAAATAAAATCACTCTCAGTAAAAATGAGAACTAATACTTTATAGCAACTTTATTTCAGAATGTTATTTTATATAGTTATTAACAAGATAACATTACTTGACGATATGTCTAAATTCATGTTTTAAGTACTCTAGCAATTTGGTAAGAATTCCATTCAAAGATATAATTTTATGTTACCACAACCAACACAACTTGCATTCATGGAGTTCACATGTTGTTAATCCATGTTTTTATTTCTGACTTTTATTAGCTAATAATAATCTAAGAGTCATGTTAATATATACAGGTTTGGAGACTGCGCTTTCAACAAGTGCAGTGAATTAAAATGCTGTACTGCTCCTGCTACTATGGTTACTACTACTAGCACCCCTGCTACAAACACTGCTACTATTAACTACCTGTCTCCTCCTCTCCCCTGCATTAGCTTCCAACCCAGCCGGGTCTCTCTCTCTTTTGAACAATAGAAATTCTCTCTCTGACGCTTAGTTGTAGCTATTTCAGAATAATACAGTTGTACCTTCCAATACTTTACTTCTAGCTTTATGGATTCTTTTTAAACTAAAGAAAAAGTATGTAACTCCAAGCTGATATCTTCTGGTTCTATCAGAGAAATATGGGCCCTCAGCTTAATGATACTAAACAAGGAGGAACATAAGGAAAAATTTTCAAGACAACTGAACACATTACACAAGTTATCAGATATTTTACCAACAATCAATGAACAGATTACTTATATGAAAAACTAATTAATTTCTGAAGTCAAAGACAAAAATGAAAGCTGCAAAGTATTTCCTGCAGGATTTGGGTAATGACAAATAGCCAACTGATAAAAGAAGACTGCACCCATCATTGGATATGCATACTTATCAATTAAAGATAACTATTAAAAAGAAGTTATTGTTAGGTAGAATAAGCAATGGAACGCAGGCAGGCGAAGTCCCAGGTACTTCAGGCGGAATGACAGAGACATGAGCTGGAGGCAAGGATGGTGACAAATAAGCTACACTTTAAAAGCCCCAGGGCACAACATCTTGAAGTTGTGGCATTGGGGCTGACGACCAAGAGCAGATCAAGAGCCACAGGTGCCTAGCTTGTGCTTTCCCCTTCCACCTCTGCCCCAAGGTAACCCCTACAGTCATTATAAAACATTTGCATTGCAGGTATAGCACCCCACCCCCCAACAAAGAATGGCTACCTGGAGGTTCTGGTAAGAAGCTTGTAGCATCAGAACTCCACCTCCCAACCTGTGGGAGGAGTTCCCAAAAGATTGGAAGTGGCCTCCATTAGAGACCACCCCAACTGTACGTCACAGCTTCTCCCAGCGCAGAAACACCCAACAATATCCAATCCAAAAACAACCCGGGCCTGGGCCTACCTCTTGGAACCTACCCGGTCTCCCACCTTGAGGGTATACTTTTGCTTTTATAAACTGCTTTGTGTTTGCTACTTTCCTTCTGGCTATCTTTATTAGAGCACCGATCCCCACGTAAATCTTCTCATGGGGAATCCAAGGACAGAAGCATCCATTCACACAATGCAGACACTCCCACTGGTAACATTATCCCTGGCAAAGATTCAGGACAGGAGCTATGGGATTTGAATTCTGGCATCACTTACAGACTGTATAATCACACTCCGTTCCCATTTCTTCATCTGAAGAATAAGGTGGTTGAATTAGATTGCTTATGTCCTTACCAGCTCTAAAACATTAAGGGACTACAAATAAAGTCTGATGTGGGCCCCAAATATATCCTCTCTATATAATTGCTTATATGAGTATGGGTGCTATTGGTCCTCACGAAGGGCTAGTGTATACATTTTCATATAGCCTATCAGGTACTGCACCAGAATCGTTAGTGCAGGGAAATATCTTTCTAAATGGCAAGGCCCATATAGATATTCTAAGATACATCATGAAGGTATTAATCAGTTTAGTTATCAGCACTGTATTAACTAATGCTCTTAGAATTACAAAGATTTAATAATAATTCACCTACCAGTACCTTTTTGCTATAGTAGCTAGCAACAGATGTTCATTTAAAAAATATCTTCTATATTTTGATTTTTAAAAATAAAAAAAATTTTAATAAAAATTTTAGTATTTATTTTTGAGAGAGAGACAGAGTGTGAGCAGGGGCAGGGGAGGGGCAGAGAGAGAGGGAGACACAGAACTCGAAGCGGGCTCCAGGCTCTGAACTCTCAGCACAGAGCCTGATGCAAGGCTCAAACTAACCAACCGTGAGATCATGACCTGAGCCAAAGTCAGATGCTTAACTGACTGAGCCACTTGGGAGCCCCTAATTTTTTTTATTTTAGAGAGAGAGAACATGCAAACAGGGGAGAGGAGCAGAAGGAGAGACAGAGAATCTTAAGCAGGCTCCATGTTGAGCATGGGGCTCAATCCCACAACCCTGGGGTTGTGACCGGAGCCGAAATCAAAAGTCAGATGCTCAACCGAATCAGCCACCCAGGTGCCCCTGATCTTTTCTGATTTTTTAAAAATTTCCCTAAGACAGGTTATTAGAAGTATCAGCGGAGGGAAAAAAATACCCTGAATACTAAGCTGTTTAAACATCTAACTGTAAGTTCAATGGTTGGATTACTTGTTTTAAACCTCCTAAGAATGATTTATCACCTCTGGCCTGTGTTCATTCAACACTCACTCCACAGAGTGAAGTGACCTGATAATAAGCTGTATGCATTACAAGCACAGTAAACAGCCAAGAATTTAGTCTTATGTAGCAATTACCCTTCAGTTCTCTTTGCTCTCCTAAATTATGTCAGTCCTCACATTTAACTTTCCTAATAGTACAACCATTAAGAGGATCATTTTTGCCAATCATCATTTTCCACTAAGACTGCTTGCTCCATTGACAGTCATTTACTTGATAATCAGGCCTCTACATGCTCAGCAACATTGCAGACATCGACATTCTACACTTGGCATTTTAAGGAAGTTGGGAGGGGGGGCGTACAGAGGGGAGAACATACAATAAAACAAATAATCTCAAATAAAATGGAAGTGTTAAGTGCCACTGGGTAACTTACAATAGGGTGTTGTAATGAAGAACAACAAATAGAGGCCATAATAATTGGAGATAATAAGATAGAGTAAAAAGGAAAAAAAACAAAGAAGCAGGGAGGTGGGTAAATAAAAAAAGAAGTTGTAAGGTAAAATATCTAGACCGCAGTTGGAGCAGCTGATCTCCCACAGGGGCAGGACCTGTTCATTTCAGAAAAGGCAGGACACAGATGCAAGCTGTGGTGAGAAAATGAGGGAGTTCCTGTATGACTGCCGTTTTCTTGATCAAACATGAAACAAAAACATTACTGAAATGGACTATGTATTATGTTTACAGAGAGAAGAGAAAGCATGAAAAACTGGAAAACTAGAAAGCAAATGTACTAGGAAAAAGAAAAGGGTAACTGGACTGCAAGGCAACTTCAATGCCCTTTTGAGATCTGTAGCCAGGAACCGAAAGTGAGACCAGTCAGCAGTTAGAATTTCTACTCATCGGAGGGCATGGAATGGGACAATAATTGGATTGAATCAGTACTTGATTTAGGTACAGGAGTACCCCTAAGGGAAGAGTAGGGAGGTCACAAGGAAGTAAATAGAGCGAGACTGTGGAATTTGTGAAGTCAGGAGGCCATTTTAAATAATTCTATTTTGAGGCACATCTTTAGCAATTTTCTCCTGTTTGACTGATAACCAGCTTATCTCTATCAAATTCTCATTTGATAGTGGCTTTGAATGTAATTAAAGCGGTTTTCCAACATCTATTTGAGATCTTCACATATTATGACAACTGCAGTAGTGGATAGTGAAAAGTTTTGAACAAGGACTTCCTACATACTACTGTGCATGTCAAAACATCAAAAAAGAGGAAAGATATGAAAACATCATTGAAAGATCAACTAAAACCAGATGAACCAGAAAACAAAATATGCATATATCTGGAAATACACCTTCTTTCTTTTCTCCCTTCAATGAATACTTGAGGGATCACCACGGGCCTAGAAAAGGGAATGAGTGAGGCTAAGGAACTTAACACAATGAGGCCTTATACTACTGCTTGTAGGTTCTGACTAGTTTTTATGGAGGAAAAGAACAGAGAGAGGGCTTGGGGAGGAACCACACATAGGAGACAAAGGGTTCCTCTCTTCTCCCTCTGCTCCTTGTCTCTCTCCCAAACTATAAGCTCCCAGAGGATACATATTTTTTTTTCCTGATGTCACCTTTACACTCTCAATGCTAGAATAGGACTCATCACATAAAAAATGCTCAATAAATGCATATTCAACCTAGAACACCTAGGCAAAGATACAGAAGACTGATGGTCCTGGAGAAAGTCAGTGCGGATGGGACCTAAAACCTTTGCTCCTAAAAGCTCTTAGAAATGAACTCTATCAGATAGACAGGCCCCTAACCTATCAGGTTGCCAGATGGAGAGCAAGAAGACAGTATCAAGAAGATCACAATTTCTCAAGAGCAAATTGTAACTAAAGAAACATGACTGGACTGTAAGCTCCAAAGGGCAGTGATTATGTCTAATTTGTTCAATGCTATATACCAAGAGCCTATTACAGTATCTGTCACACATGAGGCACTCAATACATCTGTTGAGTAATCTGAGTGTGTCTTCAGGAAGAAGTAAATGAGTGGCCCATCCAAAAATGCTTATAAATTATGACTTTGGGGCACCTGGGTGGCTCGGTCGGTTAAGCATCAGACTTTGGCTTAGATCATGATCTCATGGTTCATGAGTTCATGCCCCGCATCCTGTAAGCTTGAGCCCTGAGTCAGATGAGCTCAAGCTCTGCTTCAGGTAAGCACAAGCCTCGCTTCAGGTGAACCCCACTCCTCCCTCTCTCCCTCTCTGCCCCTAGTGGGATTCTCTTTCTCTCCCTCTCTCTCTGCCCCTCACTTGTGCCTCCTCTCTCTCAAAAAAAAAAAAAAAAATGACTTTGAATTACCACTTTAAAATTAAACTTTATTCATAAACACTAAGGTCCTTCTGACTTCAAAGTCCATCTTCTTTTTAGTATGCCACCCTGCCATTACTTAACAGAGATCGTGTGTTGACTCACTTCAGGAACACACGTTAGATATTTTGTGCTAAAGATATAAACAGCTTGCTACTTCCCAATAGATATTAGCAGCTGTTTAAATTAATCCATAGCAGACATGTGCCATGTGAAGACAATGAACTCCTATCAGTGGCCTCCTTTTTAGAAAGATCTGTTCTATCAATTATGAGATATAGGACCATGGGTAAATTTCACTCTCTGAATCTTATGTTTCTGTTTTGTGTGATGACTATATTAAAGCTGCCTACGGTCACTGTGAGATTAATCAGCACACATAAAATGCTCAACACAATGCTTGGCACTTAGTAGGAACTTACTTAACCCCTGGCCTTTCTCCCTTCTTTCTATCTTCACTTTTGGCTATAATACTAATATACTGAGAGACCATATTGCTTAAGAGTACATATTGATTAAGGCATACTAATTAAGAGTACATATTCTGAAGGCAGAATGTTCAGATTCAAATATTGGCTTGACTACTTAATAGCTGTGTGACCATAAATAAATTACTAAGTCTCTCAGGTTCTCATCACTAAATGAGAATAAAAACAGTATCAGTCTCATGGAGTTGTAGTGAAGCCCGTGAAATAATATGTGTATAAAGGGCTTAAAACAATGCCTGTAATAGTTAAACACCAAGTGAGCACTTCCTATTTTTATTACCTTCATGACCAATCAAATCCAATTGCTGACCCTTTCACCTTGGCTCCAATATTCTAAGTCTTTAACTTAGTGAAACTACCTTTTATCAAAGCATTTACTGAGGAAATATTTTTCTTATCATCTATTTAAGGAAATTTCTAATTTACTGTGAGAGACTGTAAAGCTTGCATGCTTACTGAACAAAAGTCTTTCTTTCTCTCATTAAATAGGAAATGAAAGCTTTGCACATAAAGTAATTGGATTTCTTCCGTTTTTATTGCCTCCCTTGCAATAAAGCTTTAAATGACTGCACAAACATTTTAGAAATTCCATGAAGGAAAAAAAATGTTTCCAATTTACTGTAAGCCTGTAATAGAACCTAAAATATGGTTTTCTGCAACAAGTTATACACTCCTTATCATCAGTTACCTTAATAATGAGTAAGTATTAAAAAGCTATTATAATTTCAGCTGGTTCCTTTTTCTTTTAGTCTTGAGGGCATTTTAGCCTACAGTTACTTAACTAACAAAATAAGGTCACTACCATCTTGTTATTGCTTTCTGTAAGACAATGATTCTTATTTTTACTCCTCAATTCTTTCTTTTTTCAACTAGGTAAAACAGTAAGAGAGCAAATGTAGTAGTAGACATGTAGTAGTCACAACTGTCTCAAGCTAGTTAAATTATTTACTAATTTAAAGATAACCTCTCAATTGCCAGGTCATTATATAAATATATATATACATATATATATACTTAATTAGCACCAATAATAAAAATACTAGTTTCTATATCCATCAGATTTTTTTAAATGACAATACCAAATTTCGTGAAGAATGCAAAGCAACTGTAACTATTATACAACGCTGAAGATAATACAAGTTGATATAATCACTTTGGAAAACTTTTATTTTTTTTTAATTTTTTTAATGTTTATTTATTTTTGAGACAGAGAGAGACAGAGCATGAGTGGGGGAGGGACAGAGAGAGAGGGAGACACAGAATGTGAAGCAGGCTCCAGGCTCTGAGCTGTCAGCACAGAGCCCGACGCGGGGCTCGAACTCGGGAACGGTGAGATCATGACCTGAGCCGAAGTCGGACGCTCAAACGACTGAGCCACCCAGGCGCCCCTGGAAAACTTTTAAAACTAGACACATACATACCCTGTGATTCAGCATTTCCACCCCCAATAAGCTATGTGTATATGTTTACCAAAAGGCATGTACAACAATGTTCATAGTAGCTTTATTTATCAAAGTCCTAAACCAAAAACTACCTATGTCAACCATCAGTAGAATGGAAAAATTAAGTATGGCAAATGTACACAGCAATAAAAAAAGAACATATAGTAACATGGATGAATCTCACAGACACAATCATAATCAAAAGAAACCAGACACAGAAAGATACTGTATGATTACATTTACATGAAACAGGAAAGCAGACAAAATTTACCTATATTCAGAAGTCTGAACAGTGATTTACTTTCATTAAGTGCTGATTAGGAGGACCAAGAGAGTGCAGAAGTATTAGAAATGTTCTGTAATAGTGATCTGTGCACTGGTTACACAAGCAAATAAACTTTTAAGCAATAAATTTAAGACCTACATGCTATATTTCAAAGATTATAATAAAAGGGTTAGGAAATTTTTAAAAACTAATTTAACTTATAAAATCTCTATGAAGTTACAAAATATCCCTTTCAGATACATAATATAATAACATAATAACACAACAAAAGTTTTTAAAAATTCTGTTAATTTTCTCTTTAAAAAACAGGACACCTTGAAAACAAATGAAAAAAAATCCCAACGGCAACTTCAAGTGCTACCTGGAGTGACATTTTCTAACACTGGTTTTACTGAGAAGAAGTCAAACTTTAGACTCTACAAAGACTAACTTCAGCAGCTATTGATTACTCCCTTGAACCACAGTTTCTGGTTGTATTGATTAGTTCTCTTAAGTGTGATAGTTTAGCCTATTTAAAAAGAAGAATCTAAGGGCGCCTGGGTGGCTCAGTCAGTTAAGCATCTGACTGAAGCTCAGGTCGTATTAGGCTCTGTGCTGACAGCTAGCTCAGAGCCTGGAACCTGCTTCGGATTCTGTGTGTGTCTCTCTCTGCCCCTTCCCCGCTCATGCTCGCTCGCTCGCTCTCTCAAAAATAAATAAACATTTAAAAAACTAATAAAAAGAAGAGCCTAGAGATTTAATTGCTTATTTAAGGATTCTTCTATAGTGGTGAAAACAGGCTTCTAAATAATGCCTATTTATAAAAAAAGTTAACTCTGTAAAATTAAATGGGAAAAAAATCTATGTATATACATATATATGTATCTGAAAGGGACACACACACACACACACACACACCCCACACACTGTCCTAGACAGAAGTTCTCTCACTGGCTCAAAATTACCTTGAATAATACATAAAGTTTCACAGTCTTTCTCTAGTCTCTGTACCAAGACATACCATACCTTTCACCATCAAATCAAATAGGTTTTTCTGCCTTCATCCTGTTTATAATTGTCATAACATCAATTATGACTGTTTCCTTATATTTTACTGTATAGAAACATGATATGAAAATCTAGAAGCAATGTCTCTTGATGTCTGATCAAGACATCAAGCAATGTCTGTTGATATATCCTTTTTTTCTTCCTATTGATATATCCAAAAGATACTGCTTGTCAACAGTAAATGATGATTTGGTATATATCTTAGTATATCACATTTACTTAAACAAATGAAGACATTCTTTAGTCTTCAATGTTTTCACTCACAACATTCTATAGCTAACACGGCTCCAGAATTTCATCCTTAAACGCATCTCTTCAGCTTCAAACACATGAAAAAGTATTATGTGAGAAAACCCACAGATTAGTCAGGCTCAGGATTGAGGTGAACATCTTTTCCTAGAACAGAAATCAAATGTAAAGGCAAAGCAGAGAGACAAACTGAAGTCACATCCCTATATAGAGCCCTATGGATAGGGAATACAGAACGACAGGGTTTTTGAAACCAGTACAATGCTTGAAACCAGGAGCTAAGACAAGTCTTTCTAAAATGATCTGAAGTAGAGGCATATGAATGCCAACTCAGCAGAATGTTCCTTTCTTATTAGCAAAATTTAGTTTTAAGAAATAATTATGTGGTTCCCTATTTCAAAATCTTAGAAATATTACTATTATTCTGATAGGTTTCAAAATATTCTGTTCCAATAAAGTATCACAGATACTTTCATTTAGCAATCAATTTAATTATCAGTTTTTCAGGATAAACAGTTCTCATCGCTTACCATCTGGGTCTAAGCAACCCTTTTAATTTTTTTATATTTTCAAGTCATTTCGTGTTTTCTTTAGAGAAAAATAAAGAGAGATTATTCTTTAATGAAATATAAAGCTACATTAAAATTTTCAGTACGAGCTGAAACACATTCCACATGTTTCTGGTTTTGACAGATATAGACCTTAAATGGGCAATATTCTTTGAATGAAACATGCATGGACATGGAACTTATGGGTTGTAAATGCTGATTCCAGATTTCAAATGCCTCCCTAATAAGTGGCTACTTCTGGTTCTTTCTATTCTTGTATCATTAAAACATGGTATTTTTTAAACCTCTGACAGCTCATAATTTTGTTGATGAGAGAACAACCACTCCTTTGCTCCATAAATGCAACAACAAAATATACTGCAAGAAAATAAGGCACTGTCACATGCTGTGACATTAAAAACAAGATGCTAATGAAAGAAGCCAGACACAAAATACCACGTTATTAGATACTGTTTATATAAAGTATCCATAATAGAAATTCATAGAGACAGAAAGATTAGTGATTGCCACGGGAGACCGCTCACAGCTAACTAAGTGGTGTTTTGAGGGTGATGAAGGTGTTCTAAAATTGGACAATGGTATGGTTGGACAACTCTAATAATATAGTAGAAACCACTTAATTGTACATATAAATAGGTGAATTTTATACTATGTAAATTATATCTCAATAAAACCATTATTTTAAAAAATAACATGGCAGAAAAATTTATAATTGGAAAATGTTATTAGCATGGTTTTTCCACAAACTGGAAATAAAAAGACTATCATGTATTATACTTCAGTAGTAGATATTCCAACACAGTTTGAAGAATGCCAACATTCTTTAGGGACACACTTCCACTATCACAGATCTAGTGTCCTCCAGCCCAGCTCTTCTTCTTCCTCTTAAAGAATGAGGGTTAGGAAGCCAGGAAGAAAGGGAAACCTGGGGAAAGCATGTCCAATAAACAAACCTGTACCTCAACATCCTACCCCAAAAGCCAAGAATACCTCCTGGATGCCAATTCCTAAAAGAAATCTCTATTATAAATACTTTCCTGTGTACTGTTTTGTTTGCAAATATGTTTGTATGTGGCAAGACAGCATAAAATGAAAACCACAACAATAGGCCTTCATTATAAACAAGACTTGAGTATACCTTATCAATTTTTAATGTACTAGCATATTTAAAAATAGGACTTCCAAAGGGAGGAAAGTGAAAATATTGGAGAAATGGTAATGGAAATAAACACCTGCTGCCTATGGTTCTTAATCAACAGATCACAAATCTACGAAAGTCAGAGTTGGCTATTCCATTTGGGGACTTTTTCTTTTTTTTAACCTAAGAAAACCGTAAACTGTGGAGTTCTAAATTCAAATCCACAATCTGTTCTTCATTTGCTATCACCGGTCACAACTTTTTTTCTATCCAATGACAAGTGGAGAGAGGAAACAATTTAAATTTGAGAAACTGTATGTATACACACGCACACACAAGGACTGACAATGAACACCTCTAGGACCTACACTGTGGTAATTAAATACCCTTTCCCACTAAAGGAAACCAGGGCTCCCTAGCAAAATGGCTGATTACAGGTCTGGGGTAGGCAATGTACACGATGAGCTTAAAACAGTTATCATACCAAAATCAAGGAAAATATCATACTACTTATATTAGCATCACAAAAAAAGGCTCAGGAGCCAACTTGAAAGCTTCTCATCGAAGGATAATAACTTCAATGGATAGACCACACCCTATATGTTTAATTAATGAATACATAATGAAACACAAAGAAAAAAAAAAAGAAAGCTACTTGTACACAACTGAAGGATGCTAATGAATCAACTCATTATTTTGAAAACTGTTAGATTAAGGGAAAGAATGAAGCTGCCTTTCCTATATGAATTACACTACCAGGTAACCAAAACTAGACGAAGTATTTCAACTACTAAATGAAAAAGAAATAACAGAATTAGGATATCACCATTTTGCAGCCCCTAATACATTCTTGGAAGTAGGTAGTAAGGTAAATGTGCTAACGTCTCAAGAGGAGCAACAGCCAGATATTATTTCCTGATGGAAAAAAAAATTATACTGTAATAGTCTATCTTAAAAAAAATCAAATGGGCATCCAACTACCTAATTATAGGAAAATCAAAGGCCAAAAGAAATATGGAGGTGCAAAGCAGCAAATTTCGTATCGTGGGAAAGGAAAAGACACCCTTTTCCCCCAAAATAAGTAAATTAGGAGAAAAGAAGAGGTGAAAAAGGAATTAGTAGTTTAAAAAGCTTAAGAGACATGCCAACCTGATTTGCATTTTGATACAAACTAGCAAAGTGAGAAAAAACTTATGACTCATAGGAGATAATCAGAAATCTGCACACTATAAGGTATGTAGTAATAGGGAATGACTCTTGTGTTTTAGTATATGTGATGGCATTTGATAGTTTTTTTTAAAGGGACTTTACCTTTTAGAGACATATAATGAAATATTTACAGATGAAACGACACAGGCTAACCTACTTTTATAAAGACAGCACTCTACATTCAAACCTCAATCATCTCTGGCTTGGACTATCACTGCTGCTCCTCTCTTCGGCACATCTTATATTCTGCAGCCAGGGTATCATCTTATTTAATCATTGCTTAAATCAATATACTTCCCTATTCAAAATCAGAAGTATCCACTGTTTATCAAGAAACTTAAGGTTTTTCTCAATATTATCTTAGTCTTACACTCCATTATTGCCCCACACTCTACTTAAACCAGATTATTTATTATTGCCAAAATACGCCTTACAATTTGTCCTTTTTTCATGCTATTTCCTCTGCTTATTATCCTTTCCTCCTCTTTCCTAACAATTTTCTAAGGCTCATGTCAAATGTAACCACCGCCATAAAGACTTTCCTACTAATCCCAACAAGTTATCTCTCACTTCTGTAACTCTAAACTTCTCCTGCTGTAGCGTAGCAGCCTTTGGCTAGTGTTATTTTTCATATCATTTCCCCCTTCAGTCACTTGCTCTTTCCGAATTTTAAGATTTTTTGATGGCAAGCTCGGTTTTCATTATTTTTATATTTCTTCCAGCCCTTCGGTGTGACTAAACACTGCAGGGATCCTAGTGATAGTTGCTACCTTCAATCCAAATACTTCCTCCCAGAAGCTTTTCAAGGTGTCTTTCTAAATCTCTCTCTCTCTCTCTCTCTCTCTCTCTTTCTCACACACACACACACACACACACAATAAGTATCTGGATGCAAAATACCGATAGCATTTAATATACTTGAGCGTAACCAAACTGTCACCCCAAGTCCCTTGTAAGATTGTTACTTTTATCAACCTTACACTTTAATCACAGAATATCACAGTAGCCATAACAGAACTCCCACTTGGCCAGCATGCTTTATAAGAGAGAAGGGGCTGAGTGCGGGAGGGATTAAGAAGTCAGATGGCACACTCCGAGAACAGGAATTCAGGTGAAATGAACAGGATGTAAAATACTGCGCATACCTCAAGGTTCTAATCATGTCTGATCAAAGCTGTACAGCCTATGAAGCTAAAAGGTAAAGTTTCAAATGATGAAAGGTCTGGAGAGTATTGGGTACAGAGGGGAAAAACAAAGACTGCCTGGTCATCTCTATAAGGTTATTAATATTTACTGCTACCAATGCCCTCATCAGATCCTAAGGATGTTCACATCATGTAGTAAGTATGAAGTGATGAGACTTGTTTTTGTAATCTACAAATAAAAACCATTCAGGATATTTTTGCAGTAATACCTCAAGAATGTTTGTCACTGCTATCAGGAAAAAAGAGTATCTATTTCTCTAGATCCACAGCTAATAATATTAAATATAATAATAATAGTAATAGTAATAATAATGGGAGCCTGGCTGGTAGCAGAAGGCCATAACTCAAGACAAGAATGAACTCCAAAAGAGATGTGTATATAGAACAGCCATCTGTTAACAGGCCACAAAACAGGGAGAGCTGGAAACACCAAGGCCAGGGGTTCCTTTACTGTATATATATAAGTGGATACCCTTTAAAAATTAGTACATGAATGCCTCCCATGTGAATGGAGGAATACCTTGGTCCCTTCATCATTGCATATTTTTTACTTTCTAGTCAGACTATACTGTTTTAAAGTCAAACGCCCCCAGATGAATTACAGGATAAATAAGGTAAAGAAGGGGCACCTGGGTGGCTCAGTCGGTTGAGTGTCCGACTTTGGCTCAGGTCCATCTCATGGCTTGTGAGTTCAAGCCCTGAGGTGGGCTCTGTGCTGACAGCTTGGAGCCTGGAGCCTACTTCAGATTCTGTGTCTCTCTCTCTCCTTGGCCTCCCCTGCTTGCGCTCTGTCTCTCTCTCAAAAATAAACAGACATTAATAAATTTTTTTTAAAAAGCCTGCAAACTAAGAATGTTTAAAAACAAATAAGGTAAAGAAGAAGAAAAAAATGAATGTAAAGAAATGACCTTCAAATTAAGTAAGAAATAGGTTTTGAAACTTTTCTTGGGAGTCCTTAAGCAATTATAGAATTATTTTTTAATTAAAAACAAAACAAAACAAAACAAGAGTATCAGAGAAAGGCTCCAGGCTCCAAGCTGTCAGCACAGAACACACCGCGGGGCTCAAACTCACAAACCATGAGATCATGACCTGAGCTGAAGTTGGGACACTTAACCAACTGAGCCATCCAGGCGCCTCAACTCAAGAGATACATTTTTAAAAGAATCTTACTGTACTCAGAGGAATTACAATATATCCACTCAATGGAATGTTATTAAAGATAAAATAAAACCATATGTATATTTATCAAGAAGAAAGGATATTCAAGATTTAAGAAGACATTGTTAAATGACAGAGGAACAGAGTAGATTACAAAATAGTATGTACAGTATGATCCCATGTAGATACACATATTTCCATGGGAAACAACCAGGAGGGATAAAAATCAAAATGTTAGTGATAATTTTTTTCTAAGTAGTCAGATGTGTAGTGATGTTATTTTTTTCTTTTTCCTTATGCATGTTTTTTAGCTTATTAAAAATATAGATGGTATGGATACTATGGGGAGAAGAAGGGAGAAGCTATTAAAAATCCACTAAGTTTTTTATGTACCTTGTCTCTTGGTTAAAGAATAGTAACTATAAATTTACTACATAGGACATATGATTTCTTTTTACTTAGGCACAGCACTGTGATCTTTTCTTTTTCAATGAGAAAATATTAATTTTTAGAAAGATACTTAATAGCTAAAGAAAGATAGGAAGTTGTCAACAGCAACTAGCAACCTATACCTTAAAAAAACTTAGAGAACAGAAACTACACTAAAATGCTTTCTAAGCCTAATGTACAGTGATACTGCACATAACATTGTTTTTTAAATCTACAAACAAAACGTTACTATCAAACTACTCTTTAAGGTTGAGCTTTAAGCAGGGAATAAAATGATTTGTGGCAAGTATAAGGAATCCTCCATACCCACTTACAAAAATGCTTTGTGAGACATCTGCTATGTTTATTCACCCAGACCATATGTTTCCATGATTTCTATAAAAGCATTAATTATTGGATATATCTTATTCTCAAAAGCACTCATGTATCAGATGAAAGGTTTATTTAGCCTAAATTACATTTGAGAGCTTGGTGGCTGTGTAAATGTCTGTCAGATTCCTAAAACCATAACCTATCAATATAGCATCTGGCAATGAGCCACTTAATTTAGCTTTAATGTTTTACTAAGAACAATTTATTTGATTTACAACTGTTGCCTACTTTTACACGGTTGTATTGAAATTTCGAGTTCAACAGATTTGCAATTGTAGTCTTTGCATATATTGGAAGATTAAATCACTTATATTTAGCAAGTAAAAATGTATTTTTAAGTTTTATTAACATAAAAGATATGATCCAAAAAAGCAACTTTGCTGGTTTGTTCTTTACCAACTAATTTTAAAAATCTCTATTTATCTATTTCATCTTCTTAAGAGTCAAATACTTCTCATATCAAGTTTATCGTGAGATAAACTTTTTAATGACAGTATTATCAAAAGTAGGAGCCTTCTCTTTCCCATAATATTACTACTTCTCTAGAGATCTTTCCTTCCTGGGATTTTTTTATTCTACATTGATAAGCTTTGTGAACTGATTTTTCTTTCATGACTTTCAAGAAGCCAGTGGCAAATATCTGCACAAGAAATACTTTTTAAGTCTTACATTTAAAAAAGTATAACATGTACTTTGGAGACCACATGCCATTGTAAATAATCTCTTTTAAACTAAAGGACCCCACAAAGGGATATATCAGTAAGTATATACACACGTATGCACACAAGCATAGAAAATTATAACACAAATTGGGAGTGCCAGGATGGCTCAGTCGGTTAAGTGTCCGATTTTGGCTCAGGTCATGATCTCGTGGTTCATGAGTTCAATCCCCATGTCAGGCTTTCTGCTGTCAGCACTGAGCATGCTCCCAATCCTCTGTCCCTCCCCTCTCTCTGCCCCTTCCCTGCTTGCTCTCACTGTCTGTCTCTCTCTCTCTCAAAAATAAATGAACATTAAAAAAAATTATCACGTAAATTGTTTACAACAGTCATCCTTAGACAGAAGGTCTAAGAGAGATTACATATTTTTTAAGTGTTTTGCTTGTTTGCATATTTTATTTTTTTCTACTGGATAGGTAATACTGTACTTAATAAAGAAATAGTGGTGCCTGAGTAGCTCAGTCAGCTCAGTGTCTTCCTCCTGATTTCACCTCAGGTCATGATTCCAGGGTGATGAGAATAAGCCCCGCGTGGAGTCTGCTTAGACTGACTAAGTCTGAAAGACTGACTTTCTCTTTCTCCCTCTCTCGGTCTCCCCAACTTATACTCTCCAAATAAAATAAAATTAGATAAAATCAAATAAATAAATAAATAAATATAAGATAAAATAATTTTAATAAAGGACCCATAACCAGCAAAAAAAATTAATCAGTAATCAAATATTTCCCAAAAAATCAAGAGTCTTGGGCCAGATGGATTCCCAGGGTAATTCTACCAGACATTTGAAGAAGAGTTAATATTAATTCTTCTCAAACTGTTCCAAAAAATAGAAATAAAAGAAAACTTCCAAACTCATTTTACAAAGCCAGCATACCTTGATTTCAAAACCAAAGACCCCACTAAAAAGGAGAATTACAGACCAACATCCCCGATGAACATGAATGCAAAAATTCTCAACAAGATTCTAGCAAATTAAACTTAAAAGTACATCAAAAGAATTATTCACCATGATCAAGTGGGATTTATTTCTGGGCTGCGGGTCTGGTTCAATATTCTCAAATCAATCAATGTGATACACCACATTAATAAAAGAAAGGATAAGAAGCATATGATCCCCTCAACAGATGCAGGAAAATCATTTGACAAAATATAGCATCCATTCTGGATAAAAAAAGCTCAACAAAGTAGGGATAGATGGAACATACCTCAACATCAGAAAGACCATATATGAAAGACCCACAGCTAATCTCATCCTCCATGGGGAAAAACTGAGAGCCTTTCTTGTATGGTCAGGAACAACGCAGGGTGTCCACTCTCATCATTACTATTAAAACAGAACTGGAAGTCTCAGCCTCAGCAATCAAAAAGAAATAAAAGCCATCCAAATCAGCAAGAAAGAAGTCAAACATTCACTATTTGCAGACGACGTGTTACTGCATACTGTTTAGGTATGTAGAAAACCTAAAAGACTCCACCAAAAGATTGCCAGAACTAATACATGAATTCAGAAAAGTCACAGGATATAAAATCAACGTGCAGAAATGTGTTGCATTTCTATACACCAATAACAAAAAGCAGAAAAAGAAATAAAGTAATCAATCCCATTTGTGACTGCACCAAAAACAGTAAGACACCTAGGAATAAAACTAACTAAAGAGGTAAAAGATCTATATGTTGAAAACTATACAACGATGATGCAAGAAATTAAAGATGACACAAAGAAATGGAAAGACATTCTATGCTCATGGTTTGGAAGAACAAACATTGTTAAAATGTCTATGCTACCCAAAGCAACCTACATATTTAATGCAATCTCTATCAAAATACTACCAGCATTTTTTGCAGAGCTAGAAAAAACCATCCTAAAATTTGTATGGAATCATGAAAGACACCTGAAAATGAAAATGCTGGCGGCATCACGATTCTGGATTCAAGCTTTTTTACAAAGCTGTAGTGATCAACACAGTATGGTACTGTCACAAACACAGACACAGAGATCAGTGGAAAGAACAGAAAACACAGAAATGGACCAACCACTATATGGTCAACTCCTCTTTGACAAAGCAGGAAAGAATATGCAATGGAAAAGAGCCTCTTCGACAAAGGGTTCTGGGAAAACCGGACAGCAACATGTAGAAGAATGAAACTGGACCACTTTATTACACCATACAGAAAAATAAATTCAAAATGGATGAAAGACCTAAGTGTGAGACAGGAAACCATCAAAATCCTAAGGGAGAATGCTGGCAGCAACCTCTTTGACCTACCTCAGCTGCAGCAACTTCTTAATAGACATGTTGCTGAAGGCAAGGGAAACAAAAGCAAACAGGAACTACTTGGGACCTCATCAAGATAAAAAGCTCTGCACAGCAAAGGAAACAATCAGCAAAACTAAAAGCACAGAAGAGGAGAGAAGTATGATATTTGCAAATGACATTCCTGATAAAGGGTTAGTATTTATCCAAAATCTATGAAGAACTTACCAAAATCAACCATCAAAAAACAAATAAGAAGACAGAAGACATGAATAGTCACTTTTCTAGAGAAGACATCCAGCTGTCTAACAGGCACATGAAAGATGCTCAACATCCTGTATCATCAGAGAAATGCAAATACAAATCAAAACTATGATGAGATACTACCTCACACCTGTCAGAACGGCTAGAATTAAACAAAACAAGAAACAGCAGGTGTTGGCCAGGATATGGATAAAGAGGAACCCTCCTGCATTGTTGGTGGGAATGCAAACTGAAACAGACACTCTAGAGAACAGTATGGAGGTTCCTCAAGAAACTAAAAATAGAACCGCGCTGTGATCCAGCAATTGCACTATTAGGAATTCACCTGAAGAATAAAAAAAATACAGATTCAAAGGGTTACATGCAACAATAGCCAAACATGCAAAGTGCTGAAATGTCCACGGACTGATGAATGGATAAGAAGAGCTGGTACATATATACAATGGAATATTAGTCAGCCACCACAAAGAATGAAATCTTGTCATTCGCAATGATGTGGATAGAGCTACACTACATTATGCTAAGTGAAATAAGTCAGCCTGAGAAAGGCAAATAGCATATGATTTCACTCATATGTGGAATTTAAGAAACAAAATACATCAAACAAACCACAAGAGACTCTCAATGACAGAGAAGAAACTGAGGGTTGATGGAGCTAGGTAGATGGGAGATGAGTTAGATGGGTGATAGATATTAAGGAGGGCACTTGTGATGAGCACTGGGTATTATATATGATGAATCCCTGAATTCTACTCAAACATTACTGCACTGTATGTTAACTAAAATTTAAATTAAAAAAAAAAGAAATAAAATGAACATTAAGAGAGTTTTAAGTTCATAAAAACATAAAAATATTCCAAGATAGGAATATAATTGTGTCCTAACTCTAATCTCTAATTATAATTACCTTAGAGAGAAACTTTAAGAAAGCCCATGAAAATATATCTTCTGATAGAAAAATCTGAATTATTGTTAATATATCCATTGCATAATAAAACAATGGTACAATCATCTGGCATTTGTCTATCGTACCCCTGAAACTAATATTACACTGTATGTTAACTGGAATTGAAATAAAAACTAAAAAAAAAACAGTGGTGCAATAACACCTAGATAAGTATTTAAATAGAAATAATACCTAAATACCTTAAAGTAAGCCATTTTTTCCAAATTTTATATACATACATGATATGTACATTCTATATGAATACAAAAGTAACTTGGATTAGTTTACTCCTAAATTAGACTTCGTGTTAACAGTAAACAACTAAGAGATCAGAAGTATGGTGGGTGAAAAACTAGTCTGAAATAATATGGAGAACTCACTGACTAAATACCAGCCCTGCAGAGTACTAAAAGCCATCTTTAAGGGTATTTTCAAATGATTTTAGGAATCTGTCCCTGTGTTCAGTAGATGGAATAATTCTAAATTTAAAGCTATATTACCAAGAGGACCTCTAGATATCGTTCAGGAAACCTTGCAATTAATAAAGAACAGGAGGTTCTGTAGTTAACTGACTTTGCCAAGGAGACAGTTAACCACAGACCAAAGACTTGACTCTGGCTCTCTTCTTGACTCTGCTTCTTCCACTGCAACTAATTCTCAGTTGTTGGGAAGGCAGAGAGGGAATGTTCTCTACAAATTCAGCTGAGTGTTTCTGGAAGTACAGTTTTACTGGAACACATCATTTACTGCTTTAGTATTACAAAGAAAGAACTGAATAGTTGTGAAAGATACCTTACTGATCCACAGCCTAAGATATTTACTATCTGGTTCTTTATAGAAAAGTTGGCTCATTCTACATGAAAGATTTTATACCATTCAATTCAAAGTTTCAGAACTTGACCCATAATAACCCACATGATGGGTTCTAATAATTAGTAACAAAACCAAAAGCATATTAGCAATTGTAGTAAAAGGGGTTAATCCCACCACCACCACCACCACCACCAAGGAATTGACTATTTGTCCATTTTTCATATTTTGGCATGAACATCTTTTAAAAAAGAAAAACTGTAAAACTTAGAACCTTGCAAAGGAGAAATTAAGATCTGATCATTTAAACTGAAGGAGAACTCATATATATTCCTATCCTATAAGACTACTTCTCATCTACATGAACATATTTATAGATCATTGGCTACTTGAGAGAGAGTCTAGTAGATAAATTCAAAATAAATGAATTAGATGTGTCAGATGTGGTGCACCTGGGTGGCTCAGGTAGTTAAACATCCAACTCTTAATATCCTAGTCTTGAGATTATGCCCTTTGTCAGGCTCTGTGCTAGCAGTGTGGAGCCTGCTTGGGATTCTCTCTCCCTCTCACTCCCAGACTCTCGCTTGTTCGCTCACTCTCTCAAAAATAAATAAACATTTTAAAAGAAAAAGAAATGTCAAATGTATGAAAGAATTATTTTAGAAGGAGTCAAATTTATACACATTTTTCTAGCAGAATATCTAAGGCACAAAGGATATGTATTTAAGTGTCAAAACCATCTGCCCTATTAATCACCTGATTCATTAAATCTTTCAGGTTTTATCTTTTCCCTCTTAGAAAAGAAAGCAAACCTGGCTTCACCTGACTGTGTTGGTAACAGATACATACCACAGAAAATGTAAACCTCAGTGAAATTTAAATATGTACAAAATACAATTTAAACAAAAGAAATAGAATGTTCAAGGAAAACAAGTTTATTAAAGAAAAAAGTCCCTTCTAGAGGCTAACAAATCAATAAAAGTTATTAATGCACTAGTCAGGGTAACATGGGATGAGGTTACAAACAAACACCAAGTTCTTTTTTAGGAAACCCTGGACAGTTTGTTATAAAACGAGGTAGGACGTGCAACAGAACTAAAAATTACAACAGGAAAGGAACCTGTGCGTCAAATTAGAAGACAAGCACATGACTTGGGACTTAAGTCAGAAGGCCTGGTTCAAATCTCTGAGCTGTCAACCACTGTTCACACTGATTAAGTTACTTCTTGGTGACTCAGGGTCGTAGGATTTAGTTTACTTCTTTATAAAGGATCTGGACTAGAGTATTAAAGTTCCTTCTAACTCCCAAATTAACTTATTTTTAAGTAACTTTATTATCACTGCTATGTGTCAAGAACCATATTAATGACTTTAATAACTTGTTAAGTGCATTTAGAAAAAGTATTCCAGAATAAAAGTATTCTTTTCAACACATGAAGAGATATGAGATGAAGTTTAGTAGTATGCGCTGCCTTAAAAAAAAGAAGTAAAATCCTTTTTCCAAATGAGACTCAATAATTCTCCAACTAAACGAGGTGATAATAAGCAAATCATATATTCTCTGAGTCTCAGCTCTTCCATTTATAAAAATGGGACCACCGACAATACTGTAGTTTTTGTGAGAAATAAAGTTAACACACAGGTGAAAAGTTGAAAGCTTTCCCTTTGATGTCAGAAACAAGACAAGGATGCTATCACTGATTCAAATATTAGAAATAAAAACAGCAATAAAATCAGTCAAAATAAAGTTACAAAGCTAAGATACTTACAAATATATAACTGGTAAAAGACAAGTCTCCTCTACGTGTGTACATACACATAGATTGGTACAAATGAATGAGAAAAAGGTAAGCAATCCAGCTGAAAAATAGGCACAAGATCTGAACCAGAACTCCAACAAAAGAGGAAATCCAAACAAGGCAATTACCATATGAAAAAGGCACTTGACCTAATTAGTGATAAAGGAAACTGACATTAAAAATACAACGGGAGACCATTACATTCTCACCAGACGGCAAATAGTAAAAAAACACCACACATTGTAAAGAATGTACAATTTGGAAAAGAGTTTAATCCTACGGTAAAGTTCAAGATACAGATTATGACCCAACGACTGTATTCCTAAGAGTATCCTAAAGAAATGCACGCTTGGATGCAAGTACAAAAGTGTTCACAGCAGCACTATCTATAACAGCTAAAGCCTGGATATAATCCAAGTGTTTTTCAACAGTGGAATGGATAAATAAAACAAGGAACATATATATGTATATAATGTAATGTTATAAAACAATTAACTGAATAAACCATAACTAAATACAATGATTGGCCCTTATAAATAAAATGTTAACTAAAAAAGGCAAAATACAAAATATTTGTGGTATCACTTCATTCATATGTTTAAAAAAACAAAAAAACACACACTATTTAGAAATACATGCAGAGAAGGTAAAACTATTTCTAAAATGCAGAGAAATTATCACCTCTGTGGAAAAAGGAAGTGATTTTTTATTGGGAATGGTATTGAGTGGGGGCAGTTTCTGGGGTGCTGGCCATGATCTACTTCCTGACTTGGAAAGTGAATACATGGGTGGTCACTTTATACACATACTGTATATGTACAACTGTACAAGTAAGTTGTATACCTGCAAGTTCCTGACATACAGGAGATAGTTAATAAAGCCAACTATTACTTTATACTGATGATTTTATTCTGATACTATTGCTAGTACTTTCATCAATATTACTACTAATTTCTCCTCTGAAGATTATATATGCTCGCTTAAAATATCACCTCATAGAGAATACAAAGAAAAATGCCTATATACATACGAAAATATATATAAGAAAATGCCTATATGCTATAGAGCTTCTTTGTACTATTTTCCTTTCAGTTTCCCCACATTACACTGTGTGTTTGTTTTTTTTTTTTAAGTTTCATTTAAAAAGAGAGAGAGAGAGAGCACGAGCAAGGGTGAGGCAGAGAGAGAGAATCCCAAGCAGGCTCCGCACTATCAGTGCAGAGCCTGTGTGGAGCTCAAACTCACGAACTGTGAGATCATGACCTGAGCTGAAACCAAGAGTCAGACATTTAACTGAGTGAACACTCAGGCACCCCTCCAAATATAACGTATCTTTCTTGGGGCACCTGGGTGGCTCAGTCTATTGAGTGTCAGCTTGGGCTCAGGTCATGATCTTGCGACTCATGAGTTCGTCATGGGGCTTACTGCTGTGAGCACAAAGCCCACTTCGGATGCTCTGTCCCCTTCTCTCTCTCTGTCCCTCCCCTGCTTGCGCATAACATAAATAGACATTAAAAATAAAATAAAATAACCGTATCTTTCTTCTTATACACTCTGTACTATCTTAACTGCAAAATTTTGACAGGAACTAAAGTGTTTCCCCTCTATGTGATTATTCTTTCAGCAAAGCTCCCTGAAAGCAGGAGTTCTAATGTAGGCTGAGTAAGAATAACAGACGATGTGTGAACTGAGTTTAATAAAATCTGAGTATCAAAAGGAAATAATATAGGAATCAGGTTAGATGCTCACTGTTCACACTCCCTGAACCTGCTCTTCTCAAGCTCCCAACCCACAAACTCAGTTCTCAGGTAACTGCTGTGGCCCTTTTTCACGGGAAGCAACAGAAGGCAAATATTTTCACACGACAGTATGAAACATGTAAGTTCGCTATATCAAAATGCTCACTATATTTCACAGGAAGCAAGAGAAGGCAATGGTAAGGTTTTTTTTAAGAGCGAAAATAAGTACCACAAAAACTATTTTGACATTTCCAATTTCTGGAAACAAAAGATAACATCTACTAGTGATTTTTAAATTCCTCTGTAATGAAACAGGAAATTGTAAGAAATTTTACTTAAGAGCTTACTGATGCATGCTATGGAGAAAGTTACCAGAGGAGACTTAAAGCTACTTGAGCAAGTAATTACCAACTTAAGCACAACTTTCAAAAAAAATGTAATATTTAACATCTAAATTTAATTTGATGAAAGATAAGAATTTAATTCATTAAACTATCATTAAAACAAGGTGTTAATCGAAAAAATTAAGTTTAACTAAAAAGTATTCCAAATAAATATTGCAAAGAATTCCATTTAGCAAAGGTTTACAATCTTAGTATTTAATAAATCAATTTGAGAAATAAGCTGCAGTTTATTAATTGTTTGGCATGACCTTGGAATCAAGATACTACAAGATGAAAAACATCAATGAATCAGTGTACATATATTTATCCTAAATATCGACTACATACAAGAAACCATTAGAAATACAAGGAAACATAAGACTTGGTCCCCACCTGATTGATGCATAATCTCAAGAAACATCTATGTATGCATCTGTGTTAGATAAGAAAATTTATTTGAAAATACAAACAATAACATAAATAGGAAGTAATAAAATCAAATGTATGACAATGTTACCAGTATTTTGAGGAAGGGAACAATGTTATCTAGTTGAGATATTTAGAGGGACTTCATGGAAAAGGAAGAAACGAGTAAACTTTCAGTAAAAGGTAGGGCAAGGAAAGGACATTCTTGGCAAAGCGATTTAGTGAACAGAGATGGGAAGTACGTTTAGGCGACAACGGACAAGTCTTACTGGTATAAAGAATGGAGAGAAATGGCTAGGAAGGTAGGTGAAGGGTTAGATAGAGGAGAGTCTGATTGTTATATGAAGGATTGAGGAGTCTTGGGACACTTGGTACATTTTAATTGCTGAAGTCATGTTTACAACTCTTTGAAGGTAGAAACTGCTTGAATAAATGAGAGGGGACGTCTGGGTGGCTCAGTCAGTTAAGTAACTGACTCTTCATTTTGGTTCAGGTCATGATCTCGAGGTCCATGGGTCTGAGCATCACATTTGGTTCCATGCTGACAGTGCGGAGCCTGCTTGTGATTCTCTCTCCCTCACAGACACACTTGCTCTTTCTCTCTCAAAAATAAATAAACTTAAAAATAAATAAGTAAGTAAATGGCAGAGAAAGAACCAGTATATATCTGCATCGTATGCTTTAAATGGATGCACCTTGTATATGTAATTTATGCATACGTTAGGTCAATTTTTAAAATTTCGACAACTATCAAGGATGCTCTCTTTACTGCCAATTCCTTTACCATGCTTCCATATTTTCATGATCAAATGCATTCGAAGCCAAGCTACCATAATTATGTAACCAATTCCTTTTAAAAAGCTAATGCTCTGAGGGCACCTGGGTGGCTCAGCTGATTAAGCATCTGACTTCACTTCAGGTCATGAATTAGCGGTTCCTGAGTTTGAGCCCCATTTCAGACTCTGTGCTGATAGCTTAGAGGCTGGAGCCTGCTTTGGATTCTGTGTCTCCCTCTCTCTTTGTTCTTCCCCCATTCGCACTCTCTCTCTCTCAAAAATAATAATTTTCTAGGGTGCATGGGTGGCTCAATCAAGCATCCAATTCTTGATGTCAGCTCAGGTCACGATCTCACTATCATGAGATCGACCCCCAAGTTGGGCTCCGCAATGGGCGTGAAGCCTGCTTAAAATTCTCTCCTCTGCTCCTCCCCCACTTAGATGCGCACAAACTTGCATGTTCTCTCTCAAAAGATAAATAAAATAAATAAAAAATAATAAAAGGCTAATGTTCTCTTTACCTCTAGTTTGCCTAATCATATCTATCTTGTACACTACTGCCAAAATAATCTCCCAAAATAACCGTTCTGAATTAGGTACATCTCTATTTTACAAACTTGGAAATGTTGCCCACAGTCTTTCCTCCAAGAAGCAATCAAAGGTCTTCTACAATCTGAGCTCAATCTACCATACTGGTCTTATTTTTCACTACTTTCTTTATATAAACATACATCTTTCTTCAAACTCCACTACTATTTTTCTAAATATACTTTGTCTATTTTCAGTTTCTACGCCTGTCCTTAAGGTGTTCTCTCCAAATAATATATTCTTGTCTTCCACCTTAATTCTACTTACAATTCAAAATCTACCTCAAATGCTTACCCCTATGGATGGAGTCTTTTCTGAAGGCCCCTTCAAGTATGATCTCTTCATTCTCTAAACTTTCACTGAAGTCTGTGCATAAAACTAAAAACACCATTCTTTATGTCATTAATAGAGAATGACCCTGAGGACCTCACATGATCTATATTCGTATATATGTAACTGACTAAAAATTATATAGGACAATCTAGAAGGACATGCTTAGCACATATATTCATTCAAAACATACTTAGTGAGAAAACGATTATTCACATATTGTAAATATCCCAAAAGACATTCACGTAAGAATACAAAAATAGGATGGTGGTATTAATAGATTTTTTTAAAAGGAATTTTACCTTTTCAGTTGTAAGAGGTTTTGCAGGCTTTTCTGGTTCCTTTTCTCTCTTTTTCTCTTCCTTTTTTTTTTCCTTTTCTTTCTAAAACACAGACCGAAGTTTTGGTAAGTTCACTTTAAAAAAATGTCAGCTCTTAACACATTTTTATTTTATGCATTTCAGTAATTAAGGAAGGATTCAAAAATGACAATATCCAATGATACTGAAATATAAAAGTAAACACAGCAACTTCATACTCTCATTGAGATTACATGTTGATAACACAACAAAGAACATCTTTTAAGAAATTTAAGACAGAGGTGAAACTATTTAGAACTTCTTTGAAATTTTAGGGTTTGTTTTAAACAAATGAGACTTCTATTCAATAAATTCTCATTGCATCTTTACAGATTAGGCTTCCTAATACCGACTATAATGTTCAACTTTGAGCAAGAAGATCACAGATCTTCACACGGATGAAGACATTACAACATGTAAACGTGAAGCAAAAAGGGAAAAAATACTTTAATTAAAAAACATTTTTTTAATCTTTATTTATTTTTGAGAGAGAGAGAGGGAGACAAAGCGCAAGGCACCCCAAGAGTACTTTAATTTTTTAAAAGTATCACAAAATAGGGGTGCCTGGGTGGCTCAGTTGGTTAAGGGTCTGACTTTGGCTCAGGTGAAGATCTCGCGACCCGTGAATTCAAGCCCCATGTCAAGCTCTGTGCTGACAGCTCAGACCTGGAGCCTGCTTCAGATTCTGTGTCTCCCTCTCTCTCTCTACTCCTCCCCTGCTCACGCTCTGTCTCTCTCTCAAAAATAAAATAAACATTAAAAATAAATAAATAAAAATATCACAAAGCATGTTTAGTCCATCAAAAATGGAATAAAAAAAATGTTAAAGATACGCCTGGTAACACAGCAAACTGACCAGTTAGTGTATTTAATCCGATCCAGTCTAGGTAAAATGTAATGGTATTATGATGTCCACAATCTGCATTTCCAAGAAGGATAAAATAGGATATAATATTAAAAACTTAAGAGCCCCAAACACGCCAAAAGAGGAAAATGAAATAAAAGATTAAACAGTGATTTGGGGTACCTGGGTCAGTCAGTCAGTTAAGAGTCTGACTCTTGATTTCGGCTCATGGCATGATCTCACAGTTCACGAGTTCGAACCCCACATCTGGCTCTGTACTGAGAGTGCAGAGCGTGCTTGGGATTCTCTCTCTCTCAAAATAAACAAACAAACTTCACGATAAAGATTAAACAATGAGCATTCATAAGGCATTTAAAGGGAAGAGATGCCTAGAAGCCTATAACTCAATCATTACAACAAATGAGTATTAGTTAGTATCTTAGTTTTCTAGTAGTAAATGGTTAAAGATAATCTGATGAATCTCAGAAAGGCAGAATAAGCAGCACAAAAAACTTAGTCAAAATGCCTATGGGTTTGTTTTACCTGTGCCTTTAAAATGGTATTTGAACCTCTCTCAACAGTAGAGATTTTACTGTTTGTAATTGAGAAAAGATAATACTGACAATTCCTAGGCTATAACATAAGGCTTATAATAAAAGTTCCTATGGTCCAGACACTGTGATAAGCACCTTATTTTCTAATTTAATTTAATCAATAATTGTCTGAAAAGAATGTCATTATAATCATTTCACAAATGAAGGAAAAAAAACTAGGAAAAGGACAAAGCCATACAGCTAATCAGCAGGAGGACCTAGGGAAGACCCCAACTCTCAAGTCACTATTCACTGCCATCCACTAGAGCACTGCTATTTATTACTATTCTTCCCTAGGACAATGGTTAATATTTCCTGAACCTTCTATGTGTTAAACACTGTATTCACTCATTTAATCCTTACAATAACTCTATGAGGTGAGTAACCTTATCCTCTTTAATAAGTGAAGAATAAATGAAATATGCAAAAATCCTTTATCTATTATGAAATGTTTGGTGAAGAAGGCAATTAGTGGTTGTCACTAATATGTTGGGGATGAATTATTCTGTAACTTCACAGGATTGTTAATTTCTCAAGGAAGGCACTGACATGAAAGTGGAGAACCAGCTTGTCTTTCTAAATCACTATGACTGGTAGGCACATACGAAATCACCAAAACTGAATTAGACTATTTAGCTATGTTTAATAAAGGCAGAGTACAATTCAGTTCTCTTTAACCTTGGAATTCCAGCTGCTAAAATATGGCTGTTATCTGATTCCAGCAGGGGTATTTTGGAACAAGCTCTGAAGCAACATTAAAAACATGGGCTCTAGGGGCGCCTGGGTGGCTCAGTCGGTTAAGTGTCCGACTTCGGCTCAGGTCATGATCTCACAGTCTGAGTTCGAGCCCCGCGTCGGGCTCTGTGCTGACAGCTCAGAGCCTGGAGCCTGCTTCATTCTGTGTCTCCCTCTCTCTCTCTGACCCTCCCCCACTCATGCTTTGTCTCTCCTGCTCTCAAAAATAAATAAAAACATTAAAAAAAAATCTTTTAAAAACATGGGCTTTAAATTCGGATCATACAGTTTGATCCAAAACGACTCCCATCTCTAGAATTAAAAGCTGCTGAAAGATCAAAGAGTACTGTGAGAACCTAATTTGTTTTAAACTATTTTCTCAGCAAGAACAAAATATAGCAGTGTTTGGTATCATAAAAGAGTTCCTGAAACTTGGTTGCTATATATGCAAATGATATAGTGAAATAGGTACTCCTACCTTAAAAAGTTGCAGGCATATATACTCTACCATGTATATATATTTATAAAGTATATATAGCACTATATTATGCACATTATAAGACATACATAAGAGAAATGTTGAAAGGATAACAAAAAAGCACAAATAGACATAAATGAACCATCCTGGAGTTCTAATAACTAATGATATAGACATTAGACTTTGGAAACTACTGAGTTAGACCAATGCCTTTTTTTAAATTGAGGTACAATTTACATATAACATTAATTTCTGGTGTAGAACATGATTCAATATTTATATGCACTGTGAAGTGATTGCCATACAAGTCTAGTTTCCTCCTGTCATCACGTAAATGAAATACAGTACTGTTGCTCTAGTTACCCACACTATACATTGCTACCCATAACTTACTTTATAACTGAAAGTTTATACCTCTTGATCTTCTCCAATTCCCCCCTCAACCCCAATTCTGGCAACCACTAATATACTCTTTTCATCTATGAATTTTGTTTTCGTTCTTTGTTTTGCTTTTTAGATTTCACATACAGATGAAATTTTATGGTCTTACTCAACCTTATTTCACTTAGCATAATACCCTAAAGGTTCATCGATGCTGTTATAAATGGCAAGATTTCATTTTTTCATATGCCTGAATTGTATCTGTTGTATATATATAATCCACATTTTTTTTTAAATTTTGGAGAGCACATGCAAATGTGGGAGAGAGCAGAGGGGGAGAGAGAGAATCTTAAGGAGGCTCCACACTCAGTGCGGCGCCCAATGGGCCTCAATACTACAACCCTGGGATCAGGACCTGAGCCAAAATCAAGAGTTGGGACACTGAACCAACTGAATCACTCAGACACCCCTTACCAACATCTTCTTTAATGTGATGTTCTGGATATATCTATTAAGACCATCTGATCCAGGGTGTCATTTAAAGGCACTGTCTCTTTGCAGATTTTCTGTTTAGATGATCTGTCTGTTGCTGTGAGGTAATAAAGTGCCCTATTACTATATTATTATCAATGAGCTTATGTTTGTTATTAAATGACATATATTTGGGTGCTCCAAGTTGGGGGCATAAATATCTACAATTAGATTTAACTGTATTTAGATTAGATTTAATTGGAATTAGATTTAATTCTTGTTGGATATACCCCTTTATTATGATATAGTGCCTTTCTTTATCTCTTATTACAGTCTTTGTTTTAAATTCTAGTTTGTTATATATGTATGGCTAATCTGGCTTTCTTTTGATGTCCATTAGCATGATAAATGGTTGTCCATCCTCTCACTTTCAATCTGGAGGTGTCTTTGGGGTAAGTCTCTTGTAAGCGGCATATAGATGGGTCTTATTTTTTTTATCCATTCTGATACCCTATGTCTTTTAATTGCAGCATTTCGTCCATTTACATTCAGAGTGATTAGTGATAGATATGAATTTAGTGTCATTTTATTACATGTAAAGTCAGTGTTCTGGATATTTTTCTGTTCTTTTCTAGTCTGTTGCTTTTGGACTTTCCCACTCAAAGAGTCCTCTTTAATATTTCTTACAGGGCTGGTTTAGTGGTCATGAACTCCTAGTTTTTGTTTGTCTGGAAAATTCCTTACCTCTCTTCTATTCTGAATGACAGCCTTGCTGGATAAAGTCTTTTTGGCTGCAGATTCTTCCCATTCAGTACATTGAATATATCATGCCATGTCCTTCTGGTCTGCCAAGCTTCTGTAAAGAGATCTGCTGCTAACCTTATTTCTCTTCCCTTGTAGTTTAGGGATTGTTTTCTCTTTACTGGTTTCAGAATTCTTTCCTTACCTCTGTATTTTGTAAATTTTACTACTATATTTATTGGTATTAGTCTGCTTTTATTGATTTTTATGGGAGTTTGTCGTAGACTCTGGGTCTAAAGTTCTTTCTTGTCCAGCAAGAGAGCAGGATGCAGGATTAAAATGTGAGAGGTGGCTAATTTCCAGAAAAAGACAAGAGCCCCAATTAAGGGTCCTTGCTCCGTTATTATTAGGATCAGAAGGTTTACAAACATGGTGATGGACATGCACAAAGAGACAATAAATCTGTGAACAATAACTCATGGGTGTGAGGGAAAGGGGGTTTTGAAGATGTATGGTGATAGGAGTTTGCGTCAATATAAACCAATATCCTGGTGCCAGGCAGAAGGATGCTAACGGCAGACAGGAGGTGCTGTGGTCTGCTTATCTTAGCCAGCCTAGGGGATAAGATATATAAAGCATGCTGCCTCAGGGTTAACAAGCTGACCCCTGTCCAACAGACACTTTAAAATTAGGCAATAAATCTCTTTCACATATGGTCTAGGAGCTTTTTTTTTCAACTTGCTCCTTTTGTCATGGGTTCTGCGACAAGTGAGTCATGGTTCATGTGCCCCTTTAGAGTCATACTTTCTTACAGTTTTCTGGATATCTTGGACATGAAACCCGTTGGTTTCCAAAGCCAGATGTTTTGGGGACTCAACTCTCCAGTGCAGGTCGTAAGGGTTGGGGTTCTGAAACAGGGCTTGAACCTCTCACTCTTCGGGGATATTCTACATATTTGTGAGGTCTCTTTCACCTGTGGACCAGGGGTGGGTCCGTGTCTCTGCCTCACCCACCTATCTCAATATGGCCTTTATGAACTTTGTTGTAGAGGAGCTGGTCAGCTAGTTTTAGCATCTTTTTTAGAGAAAATAGTTCTATGTGTAGTTGTAGATTTGCTGTGTCCATGGGAAAAGTGCAATTCCAGGTCTTCCTATGGCACCATCTTGAATTATCAATGTCCAGTGCTTTCTAAGACTTGCAGGCAAGCACCACACAGTACAAAAGTATATTCAGGATTCCCGCCCTTTTTCTTACATGAAAGCATACCTTCAGAGCAAATTTTGAAAACTGTTTCATGGTAACATCCACACTCATAGAGTGCTTCTTTCCTGACTTAATAAGATACCTACAATACTCCAACCATGTACTTCATGCTCTAAAACTGTCCCCTACAGACTCCTTGTGAATTCCCTTTGCTATCCTGTAACTTCAAGTGTACCGAGCTTTCCATTCTCAGGACTCTCCTCTTATCACTCAACACACTTTCCCTGGGCTACTTTATAATCTTAATCCTTCTCTCATTCCCTCTCTGTTTACTCCCACTCCCCCCAACCTAGGTCTTTCCTCTGGGCTATAGACCTGTATATCCAACTACCTACCAGATACCTGTATGTCCCACAGTCATATCCAACTTTTAATTCATCCCCCCTCTTCCTCTGTCCTCAAACCTGTTCCTCACCGGCAGCTTGTATCCCTTTCTCCCTGGATAGGACCATCATGTCCTGAGATACTCAAGCCAGAAACTGGAAGCCATCAAGGTTTCCCTAATCACGGTCATGATCCACTCATTACTAAATCCCATGGATTCCATCTTCTCAAAAATCTCTTAAAATTACACTTGCCTTTTTTTCCACTCTGTCTCCATTTTAGCACAGGCTCCCATCATTTTATTCATGGATTAAAGCAAGTTCTCAAGCTTCTCCCACACCTATCAACACATAATTTATTCTCCATAGAGATGAGGAACAAGTGTGAAGACAAGAAACTCAGATCCTGTTACCCTTCCTACCCTTAAAATTCATCATTAAAGTATCAGGGCCTTCAGGGTGAAAACCAAAATCCTTCAGAAGGCTCAGAAGTGGGCTGCTCTCTCACTTCTCTCCCTATCCTATGCATGTTCTAGCCATGCCATCTACAAACAACCCACTTTGTCCATAGGGTTTTTTTCATGAGATGCTTTCTGTACTTAGAATGCATCCTAATCCTTATAGCTAATGTTTATTAAGAATTGAAGATATTTCAAAAATATGCCTCCTGTATTAGGAAGAGCATAGAACTATACTGCATTAGAGATTTCCGTAAAGTTATGTTTTCCTCCATTAGGAAATCATTATTGACTCTAACCACGCCTATTACAAACACATTCTAATGATTATCACTGATGATTCTATAGTTATAACTCTCTATTATATACATCGCTATATCTGTATGATGGCTACTACTGCTGAAAAAAAGAAACTTGACATTTTCTTCAAATGCTGAAAACAACAGAATCTTCTAAAGAAAACATTTTCAATGAAAGACTTTTTTAATAGTCAAAGAATTCAACAGCAACTATACAAAAGGTCCTAGAAGTATAAAGTAGTAATGCAGACAACAAAAAAAATTGCTTCTCAAATATTGAGATATATCTATAGTACCAATAAATCTGTCATTCTGAAATGAAACAGACCAAACTTCTTTAATCTTACTGGTGGCATAGGAAAATATTCTAGAAATTGTTATATTTAATATATTTAATACTGGAGACCATTCAAAATATAAACAACTATTACACCACTCCCAAATTATGGCGCACAGCAAAAGGAAGCTCATTTACCAGTGAACACTACCTAATGTAGCTGGCTAGAACACTCCCATACCTCCAATTTGTTTTTCTCAACAGCAGCTTGTAGAGAAGGAGAGGACACCAAAGGCTGAAGAGGAGCATCAGAGGAGGAAATCTGTGGAATGCAGATGAAAAGTCAGAAGAACAAAACGAAAGAAGGTAATAGAACTGACAGGCACAGGGAAAAAAAAAAAAACCACCTATTTCTGAGATATAAAAGCACTTAGAAGTATGTTAACCAAGAGAAATAATGCATCGAGAAGAGAGTATTTTTTCTTTTTTAAAATTCCCATGTGCAGTTTCTAAAAATGTAAGTATTTATTATGGAATTGTGTATAATTTAAAATAGAGTTCGCTATGATAGAAAATTTAAAATGTACTCAGGTATGATCATACCAAAAGTATTCGAAAAATAATGAGGCTTCTCAGATGGTAAACTTTTACTCTGTAAAAGTAAAAACATTACTTTGGAAATACTAATGCTCTGAGGCATGAACACACGTTGTTTCAAGTAGCAGGAGAGCATAAATGAACTGCTTTTACTTGTAATAACTATTTTAAGAATAGAAAATAAAACAGTGCTGAAATAATAAAAGTTAATTAAGTTTTAATCAGTTGTTTAAGAAAAGAAAAAAGTCTGGGATAAAAAGAAAAGAGTGGGTTAATGCAATATAACAGCTAAGCAGCAGAAGGACTTATCATAAAACAATTTATACACTTCCTTCTTTAAGATCAGTATGTACAAACACCATTTCCAGTGCTGAATTTGCTGAATTACCCCAAAGCATTATGAGACAGTTATATATGCAGCAGAGGCAATTTATATATGAAAATGGATTTCATCTAAAAGCCTTTTCACACATCTTCCTACCGAATTTCTACATGCATAGTTGATTGCTTTAATGGAAGCATTACCTTCCTGCTCTCTTTACTGCCAAAATATAACTGAAATATGTTTATAAAATGCATAGTAGATCTCTGAAGCCATAAAACTGACATCTGTGTATATTGCCCTATCATATCAATAGGGCCTCTAAGGAATTGTTTAAAATAAAAGGTGCTATTATAGAAAGGTTATTATGTAATGTCAAAATAACATTGGGAGATAAGTCCTCATTCGATCTGCTTGTTATTAAGTTAGTTACGGTTGTAATTCTTGAATCACAACCCAAGACCATAAACTTTAGGGTTTTTTTTTCCCTTGAACACTGGTTGTTGGTCTTATAATTGTGCAAACCAGCCATTTAATAACTATTAATGGCAATTACACACAGAAAAAAAGATGTTAAAAGAAAAACAGCACCTTAAACCCTGGCTTCAAAGCTGCTTTATCTTATTGGACATTTACTTGCTAGAGATCTTTAAACTGCCACTTTATGTAGAAAACAAGAGATAAAAAAGCATCCAAATTCATTTAAGATGATAGCTTGTATCATAGAGACCTCTTTGCCCAAACTCATGTAAGAGCTAAATACAAAAATATAAAAAAGAAATAGATATATATTTAGCATGTCAAGGGTTACTAATTCAAGATAATTCATTGTAAAAGTGTTTGTTCTCCTTTTGACTGATTTGGCCACTTTTAAACCTCAGAAGCAGGAATATAAAACTATTTAATAAATAGCAGTAATTAGGGGTGCCTGGGTGGCTCAGTCAGTGAAGCGTCAAACTTCTGCTCAGGTCATGATCTCACGGTTCCTGAATTAGAGCCTGCATCAGGCTCTGCGATGACAGCTCAGAGCCTGGAGCCTGCTTCAGATTCTGTGTCTCCCTCTCTCTCTGTCCCTACCCCACTTGCACTCTGTCTCTGTCTCTCAAAAAAAAAATAAAACATTACAATAAATAAGTAAATAACAGAAATTTAACAAAGCATTTTAATGCTCCCTCCTAAAAAAGCTTTAATACTATGTTTCAACTACAAAGAAACAGAGTTCTTCAGTAGGAAAGACATTTGAAAAGTCAACAGACAAATTAACAGGTGAACAAATAAACCAATTATGATATATCCGTAAAACGAACTATTATCTGTAAATAAAATAAGAATGGTCTAATAGTACTCACAAAAACAGGGATGAATTTCAGAAATACACCAAAAGAAAGACATCGGACGCCAAAGAATACATACATATGATTTCATTCATATGAAACTCCAGCAAAGACAAATATAATGTAAAGTAAAAAAAAAACAGATCAGTGGTTACCTGGCCCAGGGGTGGGAGGTAAGAGGCAGTACGGAACCCTTTGGAGCAAAGGAGAGATTCTATATGCCCTCTGTGGTGGTTACACAAAGGTATATTTTTTTCAAAAGTCAATGAACTCTATCTGAAATTATCTGCCTTTTACTGCACATAAATTTTATCTTCAATAAAGTTCATTTTTAAAAAGTCAATGAACAGGGTTAGGATACATTATACAAGCAAGAAATGAGGAAACAGAGGTCAAATATTGACAATCAGAAGCAAGAGACACCAAAGAACATAGAGATGATGACGGAGAACAAGAAATAAAAAGGGCAGGGGAAAAGAAAAAAAATACAGAGGCAAGGAAAACTAGGTGCTTGAGTGTTCTAAATCTCTCAAAACTACTTCTCGCCATCTCCACTAAGCACCCTAATGAAAGTACCATCATCTGTCACCTAGATTAGTCCTAACTGGCCTCCTTGCCACAAGTCTTATTACTCTTCTCCAAACTATGACATTCTCAAATGCAAATCTGATCACTCGATATCCTTAATCAGAAGCTTTAAGTAGTTCGTACACATTATATATATAAATATTTCTGAACGTTAAAGGAAAACAATAAAGGAGGAAGGGAGCATCTCAGAGGAAGGACCAAAAAAGAGGCTCAATCTCAACACTTATTATTTATTGTCCTTTGTAAGTTTACTGCTTGCTAACATACTATTCTGAAATCTCATATAAGTTATCTACATTTACTGTCAAATTCAGAATTTATTTTATAACTACACATTAGAACCATTCCACTGGATTCTAGTATTTTTACACAGAGAATGGACAAGACTAAGACATTAGAAAATTTTGCTGGAAACTGGTGGTGTCAATAAATTCAGTTGTTATGACTGAATGTCCCTCTATTCCTTCCCCTTCTCCTGCTCAATTCCTCCATCCAGCAGAGAACAAACAGTGGGAATCTAGTAAAAATATCCTTCAGAAATAAATGAGTTATAGTCTTTCTTTTAATTACTCTTAAGTCTAGAGGTTTCTCTCTAGGCCACCACCAAAGTAAACTCTATGTGAAGAAACTCCTAAAGCAATACAACTGCATAAACTCATCTCCTACAAAAGAAAAACTCATCAGGCAAAACAGGTTTCCAACTCCCACCTACCAGAATAAAGTGAGCAAATACATTTGGAAAAGATATGAATATCATAAAAATACCAGTAATGGTTATTTGAAGGCTATAAGGCAAAATGTTTATCTTTTCAAAAAAAGATCACATTATTTTCTTGATCAATTTTTTTCTGCTACCACCTTTTTAAACACAATAAAATAAACTCTGGTGTTCCAAAACACTGAAAAACATAAGACCACTGGAAAATGCCTTACGGATTAATTACTAGCAATACACTGCTTCAAACTCATTTTGGAAACTCTTGGATATGTTTTCCAAGTGGAGATTTTATCATAGCAATTCCCAAATGGCTATCTCATAAGCTCTCAATAAATTGCAAAGCTCAGGTGTTTCAGGAGTCCAGAAATCTTAAAAATATGATTTCCAATGTCCACATAATTGACACAAACATGAAAATACATTTACTGACCCAATAAATAAATCATACAAAAGCCATCATCACTTAAACTCATCAATAGGCCACTTAAAAGACTTTGATAAAACTTAACTAAGTAATGAAAGCCACCACATATGTAGAAGAAGCCTAAATTTTAATATACTAACTTTAAAATCTTTGCATAAGTAACTAAGAAATGAAGGATTCTGGAAACTTTCAAAATGTAAGTCCTTTAATTGCCACATCAAGTCACTGGCAGACCATAATTAAAGGGCGAACTAAAACATGGAAGGATTAATCAAAGAACTCTAAGTCAAAATTGTGCCGGTGATTTAAAGCCTTATAGTTAAATTTGAGTATTCAAATTTCTTAATCATCTACCTGCTTCAAGATATTTGTCACTTCCAACCTCTCGTCACTTTCCTCCAATATAATCATTACAATAAGTTATATTTATTAAGCACCCTAAATATGTGTGCCAGGCACCCTTTTAAAAATGCAGTATGCCTTATCTTATTAAACTCTTACAATACTATGAAACATAGACACCATGATCATTTTTATTCCACATAAGAGGAAACTAAAATTCTAATGAAAAGAATTAACAAAGAAAGCCAACTTGAAACAGCCAATTTATACTAATCCTAACTAATTATTCACCTAAGTTTCTCATCCCTAAAAGAGAGCATCTAAAATTCATTGCAACTCAGTCTTGAAATTACTCATGTATCTTAAATAACCAATTATATAATCATCAGTTAATTATAAAGAGCTTAAAAAATTACTAGTGCTAACTCACTTCTGTAGTAATATACAAACATTGTTTCTATAGTAATTTCTAAGTTAAAATAATGAATTTAATTTTACTTTTGTTGTATTAAACTATTAGTCTTTATACACATACACATATATAATAAGTAAAATTTGTATTGTTTTTAAACTCATACAATATTCAATTATACAGCAATTGATTAGAAAAGCAATTTCATGTGAAATTCAGATTGGAGAATTAAAATCTTTGTGTGTTACAAATTCAAATTGAGTTCAAGAGGTTGTTTCTGAGAGATGAGAAGTGGTAATGGAGGTGAGTAAAATGTAAAATAAACTGAAACAAAAACAAGCAAGCATTCACCAACTCCCAAATATTATTAACTGAGTAAGTCGGTCAGTATTAAATAGCTACAGTTACCTACATATTTTACTGCTCTACTAGACTGTCTTTTTGTTTCTGATCATTATGATGGCAAATAAATAATGACTTCGGCTCAGGTCATGATCTTATAGTTAGTTAGTTCAAGCCTCGCGTTGAACTCTGTGCTGACAGCTGGGAACCTGGAGCCTGCTTCGGATTCTGTGTGTCTCCCTCTCACTCTGCCCCTCCCCTGCTTGCGGTCTGTGTCTCTCAAAAATAAACAAACATTAAAAAAAAAAAAACCTTTTAATAAAAAAAGATACAAAATAGATAAAATAAATAAAATAAAATTGTTTTTCCGTTTGAGGCTACAAAACAGTACAAACTGTAGTACCAAAACATTTCTACTTGGAATATATTTTCCTTCACTTTTGTCTTATTTAAAACTTTGCATTTTCCCTTTAAGCTTCCTTCCTTAATTCACCCTTATGGTAGGTACCACATGGCACTCAAAACCATCTATCCTATACCATAAGCTCCCTCCACAAAGCAGCACATACATCCCTCCCCACTTTCTCAGAAGCACCATGTTTATATGACCAGATGCCATATTTATTAACAGTCTGCTGAAGCCAGTTTTTACAACTATGAATAAATCCCTGGGTATGAAGGAAGGACAATCTTAGCTTCTCATACTCTACATAATGGACTCCTATGGGGCTTAGTTTACAGACTCATTAAACAGCCCTAGCAGGCAGTAGGGGCAGTATTATGGAAAAATGGCAAAATCCTTTGCCACTGTTTTCTTGTAGTTTATTGTACTGTATTTTGCCACAATATTCTGAAATATTTGCATTTCAAAAGGCCAAGAAATGTATCAGTTTATTTTTTTTTTAAGAGTTAAGAAATGGGGCGCCTGGGTGGCTCAGTTGGTTAACCGTCCGACTCTTGGTTTTGGCTCAGGTCATGATCTCACAGTCTGTGAGTTCAAGCCCTGTATCTGGCTATGTGCTAGCAGCAAGGAGCCTCCGTGGGATTTCTCTCTCCTTCTCTCTCTGCCCCTCCCGGGCCTCGTTGCTCGCTCTCTCTTTCTCTCTCTCTCTCTCAAAAAATAAACATTTAAAAAATATTTTTTAAATTAAAAAATAAAATAAATTTTTAAAAAAGATTTAAGAAATTAAATGACTGCCTTACACAGAGAACCAGCATCAATCTCCAGGCCCTTACTCTTATTTAAAATAAGAAAATAATAAGAGCAACACTAAAAAATACCAGCTAAAATAAGAAATACAGAAAAACTATAAAAATCAGACACAAAAGCTGTAAAGGTAAAGCAATTTGGAGCCACTTAATATCAGAGTAACAGCCATATCAAGCTTCACAGCTACTCATGACATCTCTTTATCAGAGTATAACTAGTACAGTTAGTATTCAAACTATCTATCCCCTTAAATGCACTAGTGCTTGAGTACCTTAGATATAAGATACTTATACTAGGTCTCTTTTTTTTTTTTAACCTAATCTCATCCCCACTATGAAATTAAATCTCTCTCTAAAAGCAAAGTATAACTAGGGACTGTGACCATAACAAGTGATGAGAAACTATTTGAATGAATGTTTAACCCATTACTGAAGACAATTCTTAGTGATATATCAGATTAGACACATTGATTACTGTGAAACAGGAATATTTTAAACTTGCTAGAATATAACTTTCAAAAAATTATCATTTGGCGTATAAATGAATTGGTGGAATACATTTACCCTTGGGTTCAATGTGAAAATTTTCATTATATGAATAATATAAACTCAAGCATACACAATCCTTCACCTTAAAATTTTCATTCTCAAGACTACAAAAAATATAAAAAACAGAGAATGAATATCTCTGTAAACTTTACCAATATTCATCAAATGTTAACATTATGTCATGCTTGTTCCCTCTCTCCACAGACAGGCACACAGACACTCGGCTGCCAGGTTTCACTGAACCATTTAAAAATGAGTTAAGAGAGGGGCGCCTGGGTGGCTCAGTTGATTAAGTGTCCAACTTCGGTTCAGGTCATGATCCCACGGTTTGTGGGTTCGAGCCCCATGTTGGACTCTGTGCTGACAGCTCAGAGCCTGGAGCCTGCTTGGGATTCTCTGTCTCACTCCCTCCACCCGTCCCCCTCCCCCACTCGTGCTCTGTCTCTGTCTCTCTCCCCAAAATAAACAAACATTAAAAAAAATTTTTTTTTAATGAGTTAAGAGAGAGAGGAGTTAAGATGGTGGAGAAGTAGGAGGACCGTGGGCTTTCCTCATCCCTCAAACACAGCCAAGATTACTTAGAGTATCCAGGAAATCGGTCTTTGGAGTAGCAGAACGGTCTCCACAGTTTGAGGGAGAGAAAGAGAGAGGGGTTGAGATAGGAGATAGTGAAGCATTGAGTTAGCAGAACAGGAAAACCTCTCTGGACCATGGACTGGATAGAGAACGAGAAGTATTGAGGATCCAAGTTTTTTTTCTGCAAACAGCCTTTGGAGCTGAAACTCTGCGGTTTTGCAAGTGCATGAGTTTCTCTGGAGCGAAGCTATGGTGTGGGCTCCTGGGGAGGAGGGAGCTGGCCCCAGAGTCAATAGCGTGGTGTAGCGATCTGCGGGATGCACTGGGAGAGGAGAGACCCCTTCCTGGACTACTTTTGGAAGAGAGTGTATTGCCTCCCCAAGGACAAAAGACCCTGTGGGTGCCAGCCAAAGGCCTTTCATCAACAGGGTAGTGAGGCTCTATTCCAGAAGAGGGGAGCAGATCCATGCCATGCTGGGGGTCCTTTAAGACATTTAGATTTGAATCCCAGCTGCATGCCAAAGAAGAGTTTTGACACAGGGGCAAGCTGATTTCCCTCGCTATTCTGTGAGGGCTGCCTGAACAACGGGGGTTGAGACTCCTGGTCCAGGATGAGAGATTGGGGTGGCGCCACTTCAGAACACCAACACCAACACGGTAGGACTTCAGAAAGCAACACACCTGCCCACAGTGGAGGCAGGACCCACTTACACCAAACCCTCCCCCTCTGTGCCTAGCAAACTGCTTATTTACTGGGGCAAGACGACTCTGAGCCAACACAGCCAGCCTCTCCTCCAGTCCAGCCTAACCAGCACCCCCCAAGCACCCACAGACAACTCTGGTATTTTTTCCTCCTTCTTTTTTTGTTTGGAATTAGGTTCATAGTTCCTCACTTGTTTTGTTTGTTTCATTTCCTTTTCTATCTTTATTTATTTATTTTTTTGGACCAGACTTTTGTATTTTTTCTTTTTCCTTCCCTTTTTTTTCCCTATTTTTTTTTTCTTTTTCTTTGGAATCAGCCTTAGTTTTTTGATTCTCTGTGTGGTTTTTTGTTGTTCTCTTTTCCTTTTCTCTTTTTTGGGGATCAGGCCTCCCCCACTCCTTTTTTTTTCCAGGGTTACTTCAACAAACAAATCAAAGCACACCTAGTTAAAGGTCCAAACACTCCCCGACTGCAAGCAAGGAGCTCTGCAAAGGAGTGACCAACCAGTGTGAAAGAGCAGCCAACACACAACAGCAGAGTGCACACGGCATATACCTGAAGTGCCAGGCCTTGGACAGTGTATGACCCCTTTTTAGTACAGTAGTATTCTCAGGTACAGGAAACTTTAACAAGCTTTTAAAAAGGAATTAGAGATATCCTGACACTCAATCCCTAAATATTTTATCCCAGTACATATCTCATAATGAATGAAGAAATTCTCTTAACTGAGCATAATAAATACCATTCACACTTGAAGCGGGTGGGAATTCCGCAGCAACAGCTATCATCCAAAGATAAAACTGTTTTCCTATACACTACTACATAAAACTTATTTCCAAATTGTTGTCAAGATAAAAAACTATCAATATAGATATAATAAAAAAGAATGAAAACGTTTAGTTTTTTTTAAAGGGTATTTAATGTAAAGCCATTATGTTTTATAAAAACACTAAAATAATTTCTTAAAATTTTAAGTGAAAATATATTACTTATGTTTTAAAGTTAGCCCGTTTTCCTTCCCTCATAATGCTACAATCAGACTTAGTTTTATGGACATTATAAATATCATTTTCAATACTGTCAATTTTTTTATCATTCTTTCAAAAGATTTCCTCTCCTGTATCCAATGCAGCCCACACTCTATACACAAGGGTGTCTTTGTTTCGAAATCTACATTAATGATACTTTAAACATTTTTAACAAGACTTTTTCATGATCAAAGATAATGTATTAAAATATCCTTATTTTGTTAGTATTTGATTAAATTTCTAGTATATTGCTTCTCCATATGGACTGAAAAGAAAAACCCAGTTTGTATACAAAATGAGATGAAACTGTCGTCTCCAAATTGCTTGATAGATGACTTAACCACAAAATTGTTTATAGCTTGCTTATTAATCTAGGAATCAAAGGCCAAAAAAATGACTGTAACAATAAAGCCAATTAGCCTTAAGCTGTAATTAACTGGAATAAGAAAAATTAATCAGAAAAAAACTAAAAAGAAACAATGATACAATATTTTGATCACTACAGTAAGGTCTCAACTATTAGGTATCAAAATATTTGACAGCAACCTATTAAAATGCCATATCTTAATATACATATGTCTGGACACATCCACTAAAGCCATAAGGGGAGTATAAATTGCCTTGTTTCTCTTTCATTCATTTACAGAATTGAGTGAAATAATTTTCTCTCCCTTCTTTTTCAGTTAGTGATTTTATCTTTTTGTAAATTTCATAAATTAACTTAATAAATGACATTTAATAGTTATTAGACTCTTCCTTAGAATGTGTTCTTTTCTGAATCAAGGGTTCCGCTTTGTGAGAGCTCATTATGTGACAAAAACTTCCAACATTCAAAATTTTAAAAGTATGTAACTAAGTATTTTTTTACAACAAAAAAATTAAGCTGTATTGTATGTTAAAAGTTTGAGATCTATACAACAAATGTCAATTGGTGATAGCGATGAAGATTTTACTTACATTTGTAATAGCTATTGCATTTTTATCGTAGTATTTCTTCTTTTCATATTTATCTCTGATGAAAAATTCCACCGCTCTGAAAACAGATAACTTAAGGAAAAGCATGAGTTCAGTGACATGTCCAATCCCCTTTATTCATTCCTTTCCACAAAGCCTACACTCTGAATTCCTCCTCCCCAGCCTGAGCCTTCCTCTCACACTATTTCTGCAACTAAATTCTGTAACCTACTTTTCTTTCTGCCAAAGAACATCTATCCCTTTTAGGAAGTTTTCTCCATTCGACAAATCCACCCAACCCAATTCTAGGAAGAAAAATAACCACATTCCTCAATACCACCACACTCCCAAACCTCCACCTTCAACCAAACTCAATTAAAGTTCATTTTAAACTCTCAGTATAAGGAAACTAATAGCCATGTGGTACCCACAACATACCAGACACTGTGTGCTATGTATTGTTCACAGTTTGTTTCCTTTAATCCTTCCACAACCCAGTAATGTGTACATTATTTCTGCATCACAGACGAATAATTGGCAGCTTGGAAAACTAAACAACTGTGACTTCAATACTTCTGTTATTTCCCACCATAAATGGCCTCTCCTGGTTGCATTTTAGAGGATTCCGTATGTATTAGAAGAAGGGGGGGTCATTTTTTTTTTCTCGTTCAAAGCGGAGGAATGGAGAAGTCAAGAAGCTACAACCAAAGTTAGTACTATTTAATTTTCTAAGTTGGCTGGACTAGCCTTACACATAGACAGAGTGAGCTACTTCTAGTGGGATTTGAGAGTTTTGAGTGATCTGATATTGATGACTTCTCTTACCTCTCAATCACTGCTTTACTGAATTTCACTAAAATGAGAAATCTTCCATCACATAGAGATTCATAACCTTTTTAGTACCATGAATCCCTATGGTAGTCAGGCAAACTCTTTCCTGGGACAGTGCTTTTAAATGTATAAAATTAAACACACAGAGTAACAAAGGAAATGAATTACACTGAAATACAATCTCTCTGTAGATCCCCATTAAGACATCCTTCTGTTCAAAAGAAAAGTTACCTGAAGCAGTGAAACAATACATTTTCAGTCAATAACTCCTTATTTGAAGTTAATAAAAGTCTTTTAAATTGACAGTTGAGGCAATAGGTAATAGAAAGAGTTGACAGACCAATATACAGCAGATATTAAACAGTTGGGGCATTATGAAATCACTCAAAGAGGGCGAGGGAAGGCAAGACAGGAAATCTAAACATTTAATTTATTAAGTAAACAATGACTGAAAGCTATTTTTAATTTTTTTTAATGTTTGGTTTTATTTTTGAGAGAGAGACAGAGCACGAGTGGGGGAAGAGGAGAGAGAGAGAGAGAGAGAAAGAGAGAGAGAGAGAGAGAGACACAGAATCCAAAGCTCCAGGCTCTAAGCTGTCAGCACAGAGCCCGATGCAGGGCTCGAACCCACGAACCATGAGATCGTCTGACCTTTGCCAAAGTCAGACGCTTAACTGACTGAGCCACCGAGGCACCTCTGAAAAGTCATTTTTAAAAACAGTCTGTCAAGGGCACTTTATGTGATCTTTATCTCCTTTTCTTCTCTTAGCAACCTATAAGGCAGGTGCCACCTCACAACTAAAAGTGAGGCACAGAAAGTTTTAAAAGTTCTCTGGGATTCTATAGTACAAGAGAGAGCTATAATTCAAAACCAGGAATGTCTGGCATCTACTTTTCAGAATGTTCTTGATCATTACCAGCTCATCTGTGAACCATTCAGTTAGTTTGTGCCAACGCTAGTAAACACTTTAAAATCTAGAGAATGTCATATTTGGAAGGTATTTTCAAAGTAGCCTGGGAGATCCTCTTAAGTAAAAGGCCCCAAAGCTGCCATCACGCTGCTTATTTAGATATGTGAAAATTTTAGCAGCCAATTCAATACGAAAAAATTACCACAAATATGCCAAGATTTTCATAAAATGCAATAATGTTATTTTACTCAAACTATTTCACATGTAAATCAGCTAAATGTTAAGTTAGCTCATGACTGTAAATACAAGTTCAATATTACATTTTTCTATTTTCCTAACAAGTAAGAAATGAACAATAAAAAATCTGGCCCTTTAGATTAGGTGTATGAATGTGGATATACTGAGCAATTTTCACTGAAGAGACAACTACTTATCTCCAATGAAAAGAGAAAACAGACTTCACTTAGACTGAGGTCATTTTCATTTCAGATGACATTCAATGTATTTATTATTCATATATATATGTGTGTTTATAAATTTGTATAAATATTTTAGCAGCAATTATATCTACAGTTAAATTTGTACTATATAACATACAATACAGCATATATACAGCTATTCTTTTAACTACAGGAAATTTTTAGAAATCTAAATTCTTAAAATATTTATGTTTAAATATCAGAGAGGAGGATAATACTAATACTTTTCCTTCTTAAAGATAGAAACAACATTCATTTTAGATATTGTTTACCGTATACTACACCTTAAAGCTTGAAAAGATTTGTACTCTTATCTATGAAATGTTTATGACAAAGATCACTGTTTATTATTTAAAAAATGACTATTAGATAGAAAACTCATTAAGGTTAGAAATAGAGTTTATAAAACAGTTTAACCAACAGTAAAACTTAAATACTGAAAACTATGATGGTTTTATAAATACTAAATTTGAAAAAGACAAATATTTTAAGTTTACAATTTTTTGGAGTCAAAAAACAATACAAACATCTGGTAAAAATGTATGTTGCTGTGAATTTTCAGAAATAACAGATATCTGAAATCTTAAAATCTGAAATCTTAATTTATATTTTATGTATTTTATACAAATAATTCAAATATAAGTGAATCTGGTTCTGCTTATAAGAAAACTTCTCAGAAATTATCCAAAAAGTAAGCAATTTCTAAAATTCTGAGATGGAAGTTGATCTTTCATCCTAATATCCTTTCCCAAGGATATTAAGATTATATTAATTAAATTAAAATAATCATTAGGGCAGGAGAACTTAGTTGGGTCTTCCTATTATTAAATATTTCTTCTCTAAAACCAATCAAAGCACACCACAAAGTGAATTTTTTAAGTTCTTTGGGAGTCATCTGAGAAAGGACCATGATTTAGGACATGATATCCTTTCCTATGTACCTCTTAAAGCAAGAATATATCACATGGTCTTTATGTATATTTGTATAAGGTCCCAAATGTAAGCCAATTCTTCATTGTTAATTCACCTAAAGAAACAATGATTTCTTCCCAAGATCAGCAAATTTTTTCCTAGAGGGCCAGACAGTAAATATCTTAGGCTTTGAAGGATAGTTGTTCTGTGCTGTAACTATTCAACTCTGCCTTAGTAGCTCCAAAGCAGCCTTGAACATACATAAATAAATGGGTATGGCTATGTTCTAGTAAAACTTTATTCATAAAAAAAGGAGTTGGCTCATAGGCCTGCAGGTATTGATTCCTGAATCGTACCCCAATTTTGCCCAAGAGGGCAAAGACAACTTGGAGTTATCAGTATGCACTTGTTATTTAATTGGCAGTTATTGTTACCTTGTAGTCAGCTAATCTGTTGAACCCACACCTAGGTACTAAAAAAAAAAAAGATAATCATACTCAACTCACAAAGTTGTTGAGAGTTATGGGAATAATATATATAAGGCATTTAGCACAGTACCTAACAGACAATAAACGTTCGATAAATGAAGTTAGGTTTTGTTGTTATATAACTTTATATCTCAGTTTCCTCACCTTTAACCTGGAGATAACACAAACGCTCATATCACAGGATTATTATATGAATTAAATAAGCTAGTGTACATAGAGAACTAAGAACAGTGTGTGGCACACAGTGAGTGCTATGTCATTTTTATATCTTAGTATTATACTAGAGGGAGGAAATGAACAGCAACCACCATGTTCAGGACGAAGATGGCTTGCACATCATCAAGTTTAAACAGATGAACTGAGAAACAACAATTAAAGGACAAGTGAATTTGGAGAATAGTCCATATTCATCTTCATTTTTCCAGTCTCTATGTGTCATTTGAGACATAAGGATTTAGTTATACTGACAGATCAATAATATAACCAAAAAAGTTAGAAATAGAACAATAATATTTTCAGGAAATCAAGGAAAGAAATATATTAACAATTCAAGTTTAAGTGGTTGATTTGGGATTTAGTAAACAAACAAAAACAAATACCCCCAGAATCTTCCCCGCATCTATGGTTACAAAACATTCAGTACAGTACCCTTAATTGTTCCTGTCCTCAAAATGATACTATACGAGCCCCACCAAAGTTTAACATTACTTTGTATTTTATCTTTTAACGTGTAATTATTTGTAATTTGGGATTTTTTCCTTTTCTTAAAGATACCATTTTAAAAGACAATTAAATTAATATTTACTCCCAAGAACAAAATCTTCCAATTCCAGACACATTCCCACTGACAGCAGTAAAATCTTAAAAAGCTCAAAGGAGAAGAACTGCTGATTAGCTTTGGTGCACAATAGACCTCGTGGAACTGAAGTAATTAAAGTTTTTAGATAAGATGAAATATCCTAATAACGAAAAGCTTAATGTAAAGCTTTATCATTTGTCATGCACTAGTACATGCAGCCTATAATTAACCACATCCCGCATGAGAAATTATACTTTCACAGCAGCTTTTGCATAACTATGTAAATTGTAAAGCTTTTAAAAAGTGACAAATCTTGTTAAGAATATAGTAAGACCCCATATTATGTGAGTTTTCCTCAGTTTGGTTCCATTTGCCTCTAGGGATGAGGCAACAATGTTTCAATCAATAAAAATGCAGCGATTTTAGGCTTTTCAAAGAACAATGAAATTTAGAATGATTCGTGAAATAAAGAAAGGAGACTAGTTTTGTCATGAGTTTCCCTAATAAAATCACAATGTTTTGTAATTTTAAAAAGGGAATAAAGTGATGTTACTATATAATATTTAAGGTAAAAAGATTTTTAAGGCCATAGTATTATATTAGCTATAGGGACTGGTCTCATGGTCCAGGACATACCATCTTAAACTCACAGCAGTCATCTTTGTGTCACCAAATTTGTTGAGACAAAATCCCTCTTTAAGTAGTTTCTGACAACCATCAGATTATCTTTTTGTGAACAGCAAGAGGTCAACACATCATACTGATATGACCATAATATTTAAATGCTTTAAAGATGTAACATCTAGTTTTAAAAATCACATAAGCATGCTTGAGCATACATTAGCAAAAATATACATAATCTAAAAGCCTGAAATGAATCATACCAGCTACTTAAAAGTTAAAATCTACCCCTAGACCTAATGATCTAGCTGCAAAGAATCCCAAACCATAAGCCTACATATTGTTAAAGGCCATTAAGACTCAAATGTGGCAACACTGATTTTACTCAGACTATCATCATTTAAAAATATTCAAGTGCCCATCTATAAGAGGAAAAGTCTGGAAGCTTTGAGAAGTTTTTTAGTAATTCTTTGAGCACACCCCTTTCCCCTCCCAAAAGGAAAATATTATGCTCTAGTTCACTGAATTATTTTGATAATTAAAAAAAAAAAGATAATGTACATAAAATGCCAAGCTCCGTGTCTGGCACACAGCAAACCTTTTATAAAACAGTAAAAGCTACTTCAGCTGTTGTTCACAACATTGTATCTTCAGTGTGTCAAAGGTCAAGGATGTAATGATACCAAACACCAATAAAATCTTACCTCTCTTGAAATTTTTAGGTAAGTACCAAACATTTAAAAATATATCAGCAAAAATACCAGAATTAATAACTCACTACCTCATAAATCCTCTGTTTGTATAACGTTCATCACAAAATTGATGGTAATTACTTGAGAAGAAAATAGTATTCCTACCAACATATACAAAATAGTGCATAGAACAGTTCAATATAAGGGGCGCCTGGGTGGCTCAGTTGGTTACATACCCAACTCTTGATTTTGGCTCAGGTCATGATCCCATAGTCCATGAGAATGAGCCCCACATCGGGCTCTGCGCTGGGAGAGCACAGACTACTTGGGATTCTCTCTCTCCTCTCTTTCTGCCCCTACCCCACTCTCTTTCTCTCTCAAAATAAATAAATAAACTTTAAAAAAAAAAAAAAACAGTTCAATGTAATACCAAGAAACTACGTACAGTCCTTTCCTGAATATCTTCAGGCTTCTTTGAAAACAAACAGAATCATGATATATTAAATAACTTGGAAGCCACTTTCACCCACAAAGTACCAAATAAAGGATACTACCAACAATTTCGAGAACTTCAATAATTTACCCTGTAATATTCAAGAGAAGTGAAAAAAAAAACCTCAAACCAAACTAACCCCAACACACATACACACAAACTTCCACAGAAAGGAAATTCTTCCACTTAAGGGATATGTCAACTCAGCCTGGGGGGTGAGAACCAGAGAGAAGAGGAATAAATACAACTAGCAAGGAACTGGAAAAACCCAGGACATTACTGGTTTGCTTTACTCTATTTCCTTCTACGATGCTCTACCAGGGTTCTGTCCTAGCCCTCCATTTTTCAGAGGAGAAAGAAAACAGCATTCTCAAGATTTTTAGTAAAAGACAAAAAAAGAATACATGACCCCTGCCCCTGGGTAAGCATAGCTTCACACAACTCTTTTCTGTCACCTACATGCTAAATTACTCTATAATCTGCACTGAATTTCCTGCTTTCTTCTAAGGTCCAGACCCACGTTTCCAGCTACTAAATGGGGATCTCCATGTGTATGTTCAACAGACACTCGGACCTGTCCAAAGCAGTGAAGCATGGCTCATTACCTTTCCTTTCTGACCCTTCAACCTTCATCTGGTACTGAATTCTTCCTCTCTGGGAATATGCTTTACTTCACCACAGAACCTTGGCCAAGCTTTAAAATACGGGATCATCCCAGTATCTTCTTCAGAAACAGAGCCAGTCTTAATCTAATCCAATTGCTCATGCTTTCCCAATTTCTTTCCAATCTTCCCAATTCCTTCTTGTCCATTCTTAATGCACTACTTTAAAACTTCATTACTGCTCATTTCAAGGCTGTACTAGTAATCTACATGATCTCTCTGATCTCTAAGATCTGACAGTACAGAACCTATTCTCTCTCTCCCTCTCTGCCCTCACCCCAACTTGAGCGTGCACATTCTCTCTCTCAAATTAAATAAACTAACATTTAAAAATAAATAAATAAATAAATAAATAAGATAAAGTTCACAACTTTCTAAATACAGTTAAAATATGAAGTATAAAAATGAGTTAATTCTTTTAAAACCTACAATAAATAAATTTTAAAGGATACTGATCTGTCTGTGGTCTTCGAAAGTTCTCTGGAAGATTGGCTTCATAGAGTAGTCTTGCTTTAGTATTTCCCATATCTTGCATGCACTAAAATAAAAAGAAAAATCAAATATTTTCATTACTCATATGAGTATTAAGAAGTAATTCCCATATACACATACCCAGCTACACACATACACACAAATACAAACAAATGCAACATTTATTATCTGCAATATATATTTTCTCAGAAAATAATTTAAATCACAAGTATGAAATTACTAAAGTTCAAAGTATATTTTTAATTCCTCACATTTATTTAACTTAGGTGGACTCACAGTTTTCTAATGCCTTCTTCTGTGAAAACAATACCATCTTTATTTATATTTATTATTTCCTAAAAATGATTTCCTGGCAGTTCATGGCAGTTTTATTATTGTTTTAAATATAGCACTTGAACAATACTGCCATTTCCAAGGATAACAACTCAAGACCAAATTTTCTTTGTTTTGAGTTTCAAAATACTCCTGGGTTTTCATGATTTACAATCAGGATCACAATGGAGAGCAGATAAAAAAGAAACAGTGCTAACCTAATACTCTAAAGAAGAGGATTAACTTCCGTGGGGTTAACCTCTTTAAGATGCTGCTGAAAGTTATGGATCCCCTCCCTACAAAAAAAGCTGGACATATGGCCCAACGTCTCCTTAAAATCTATACGCTCCCAAAATAAGAACTACTCAGGAGGCATAAAATAATCTGACAATCACCTCAACCAGTTTAACTAAATTTCATTATCTTCTGTGAGTAAGGATTACTCAAACAATACTTCCTGGACATTCTATTATATTAGAAACTAAATTAACATTTACAAACAAAACATTATTCTATTACTATTTTACATCATTTACCTAGAGCTTGGGTTCCTTAAAATGTTTTAATTGCTAGAAAGATCGGTTTGTATAATCCCTTATTGTTCTTTCTAGTCCTCAAGTGGACACAGAACTATCTTCCTCCAAGTAAAAAATACAGTGACCTTTTTTCGCCCAACTGAGTTGTAAGGTATGCAAAATATTAATATACACTCATTTCTGGATACCTATCCCACCCACCTCAACATACTCTCTCAGAGTAAACACAAAAATAAAAGAGATAATAAAAAAGTGAAGTAATAGGGGGCTGGGAAAAATAGGGGATAGTAAAATGAAAAAGAAAAAAGAATTTCTGTTATATTGCTTTGGAGAGAAATCAGAAACTAAGACAAAATAAAACCAAAGGTATATAAATATAAGGTAAGGGGGAAAAATTGTGTAAGGGGAACTGAGTACAAGGTCAGAGGGCTCTACTACATCATAACATATACTAGCATGAATATGAGGATAGCTAATACGTAAATTCTGTGTGTGGAGAGAAGAGCATGGAAACTTTGAGTATACCTAGCCCTTCTTGGAAAAGAAAAAAAGTTTGCCCTCTCAAATACTCAAATGGTGCTTCATCTTTGTGTCATGGGGAAATTTAGAAGTAAAGATGATCCAAGTTATGTAATCATAAAAGCATTAAACATTTAGGAAGAACTAAAACAAGAAAAACTGTCTCTTACTTTTTATAGTATCTGCAATAAAGCAAATAGTAACTCATAGAAACTATGAAAGTAAGAAAATTTGAAAAGTTCCCATCAAGCAAACAAGAATACATGGAAATTCTAACAAAAAATTTAGTAAAATTAAAAACAGTATCTATTATATATGTCATATCTCACTGATCCTAAGTTATATTTTTTCTTCATATTTTAACATTAATGAAATAGGAATACATCTTAAAACTGATGGTATCCTGTAACTGATGGGTTTTTTTATTAGCCCATAAAAAAAAAAGGTGCTTTTTATAGAAATACCTTACAGTTTCTAGGTTTCTAAAAAGTAGAACAGAGTAGTGAGGACGGAAGATCAGCAACAAACGGATCAGTGAAGATGAAAAGGTTAAGCAATGTGGAGATGGTTAAAGCAAGGGGAAAAACAACAGGAGCTGGTATTGGGGGAGTTGATAGAAATACGGTACAACTAGCTGTCCTCAGAGTTTCGAAATACTACATTTAAGGACCATATAGAGCACTTTTGAAAATTTATTCTATTGGCCCTGAAGAGCAAACTCTGTCTAGTAATCAGAAGAAAATGATGAAAATAGCGTAACAACTACAGTAACAAGCTTTAACCTCAATACTTTATTTTTGTATATAAATTATATATTATTATAAATTGCATACATATTATAGAAATTGTGTATATATACATATATATGCCATTTTAAATTTCAAAAAACCCTGATTTAGACATTATTACCCTACTTTGGCAGGAAAGGAAACAGAAGTGGCGAGACGTTAAGTAACAGGCCCAAGATTATTAGTCTCCATGAGTATTCAACTCCTGATACAAACAACATCAGCCATCGGTTGTAGTTTTGGTATCTCGGGCTGCATCCAATGGAACTAGGGACTATGTCCTGCAAGACTTACAAACATCAAGCTCTTTGCTTTAGAGTTCAGTTTTCATTTTACAGATGAAGAAATTGAAGCACAAAGAGGTGATATGATTTCTCTGAGTAATACAATGAATCAGTTACAAGGCTGAGACCAGGATCAAGTTCCCTAGTCCCAACCCTTACCACCAGGCACCAGCTAATCAAAGTTAAATGTCCAGGAAATTTCACAAGATAGAAGAATACTTTAGGTATTGCCTCCATTAGTAAAACATCATTCCTGTTATTAAAACATTACTGCTTTTCTTTTAGGTTCCCTCAATCAAAAAGCTTTAGCAAAATGTACTGTTAGAAAGGAAAATTTTAGTTGCTTTTTCTTTGACAATTTATACTTCGGTTTTCCAGGCTGAAATGAGCAGACTCGTTGCAAAAAAGGGAAAGGAGGGATGATAAAGGGCATACACTTCTCAAAAAAAATAATGATAATATTTTTTTATTATTTTTAACTACAATGAGAATTAAGTTGCGGTTAATGAACAAGCTACCTTAACTTCTATCATCTAGTTTCCAATCAAACCACACCTAATACTATGCACCATTCTGAAACACTTAAACTGTCAAACCTATTTTCACTTCTCCAAAAGGAGGAATACTTGTAAGGATGTCAAATAGACTATTAAAATTTTTTTAATTTACCAAATTTGAAAATTCTGTGGATTTACAGAAAGTACGTAATTCTGTCAATTTTTTTCTCTCTCTCACATTTCAAACATGAAAAATGGAAGAAGACACTTGATTATTTAAATTAAATTTTCTACAAGTTTGGTTAAAAATTTTTTTGATGGCGAGGACACAAGTGAGCAAGGGGTAGAGAGAGAAAGAGAGAGGGAGGGAAAGAGAGGAAAGGCAGGAAGGAGGGGGGTAGAGAGAGAGAGAGAGAGACAGATAGACAGGGAAGTGGGGCTCACCCAGGGCTCATGTTTTATCCAAAGCGGGGCTTGTGTTCACCTGATGCAGGGCTCAAGCTCACCAGAAGTGGGGCTCTTCTCACCTGATGTGGGACTCAAACCCACGAACTGTGAGATCATGACCTGAGCTGAAGTCAGATCTTAATAACTGAGCCACTCAGGTGTCCTAAAAATATTTTTAAATAGGTATTTACTTAATAAACTACAGTTTGCCTCAAAATTAAATTTAAAAAAAGTCAAATCGTAGGCAGAAAATATACTTAAATTATTGACAAATAATTATAAAGATATATTAAATAAGATGTGAATATGCATTATTATTTTAAAAATATATATTTATATTGAAGAGTAAGTGAAATGTGTATTTCAGTTATGATAAATGCCATTTAGGTAGTACATATTTAAAAATTAGTGTTATTTGCTGTTCATTTTAAATTCAATCTGTCCTCATTTTATACATTGTATGTTCCTAGAAGCATGAATTTTATATTGTACTTTTTGCTTGAATCATCTTTATCCAAAATCACTACCATTATAATTGTAAAGGAAGATTTCACCTAAAAATGGTATAATAAATCACGCTTAAGAATTTCAGGGGGTTTGGGGTAGCTCAGTCAGTTAAGCGTCCAACTCTTGATTTCAGCTCAGGTCATGATCTCAATAGCTCAAGTTCGAGCCCCACATTGGGCTCCACACTTATAGTGCAGAGCCTGCTTGGGATTCTCTTTCCCTCTCTCTCTGCCCCTCCCCCACTAAAATAAATAAACTTAAAAAAAAACCCTCAAAACCTACTATTAAAAGTATTTTGTTCTTGCTGATCCATAATCTATATGTTTTTAGTTTCTCCACATAAGCCAATACGAAGAACAATACCTGCCCAAAGACTCACAGGTCACCTGAGATTCAATTTCAAAAATTACTATTTGAACTGGAATGCTGAAAAACATGTACAGGCTAACATACTTCCTGCGCAATCTAACATAGATAAAATATTCCTATTTCTGAAACTTTCTAAGTAAAAAACATTTTCTCCAATCCTAGTTTTTGCACTAAAAACAATAAAATCTATATTCCAAGAGTTCTAAGGTTTTTAATGTTTTACAGAGACTGAAGTAAACTGGAGTTGTCAATTTAAAGTTTAAACTGGTATTTTCTTATGGGATTTGTGTAGTTTAGTAAACTAAAACGTACAAAAAGTAAACTGGTAACAGATGGTAGCTACACTTGCAGTGAGCACTGCATAACTTACAGAGTTGTCAAATCACCATGCTATACACCTAAAATTAATATAATATCATAGGTCATCTGTACTTCAATACAAAAATAAAAACAACAAAAAAGTAACAAACATAACAAAAAGCAGGAACAGATCTAAAGAAAATAAGCAGAAGCAAGGAATAGGCAAACGAATGTACTAGGAAATTTTATTTTTATGTTAACAGTACTGTAAAAATGTTTGTTGTTTTTTTTTAATTCACTATTTCTATGTTTTATTTATTTATTTATTTTTGAGAGCAGGAGAGACAAAACATGAGTTGGGGAGGGTCAGAGAGAGAGAAGGAGACACAGAATCTGAAGTAGGCTCCAGGCTCTGAGCTGTCAGCACAGAGCCCGACGTGGGGCTTGAACTCACAGACCGCGAGATCATGACCCGAGCTGAAGTCGGCCACTTAACCGACTGAGCCACCCAGGCGCCCCTAAATCACTATTTCTTACAAATCAGAACCACACTGAGATGCCACCTCACTGGTCAGAGTGACTAAAATTAACAACTCAGGAAACAACAGCTATTGGCGAGAATATGGAGAAACGGGAACCCTCTTGAACTGTTGGTAGGAATGCAAACTAGTGCAGCCACTCTAGAAACAGTATGGAGGTTCCTCAAAAAATACCCAGCAATAGCCCTAACAGGAATCTGTCCAAAGGATACGGGGGTGCTGATTCATAGGGGCACATGTACCTCAATGTTTATAGCAGCGCTATCAACAATAGCCAAATTATGGAAAGAGCCCAAATGTCCATCAACTGAAGAATGGGTGAAGAAATGGTGTGTATACACACACACACACACACACACACACACACACACACACACACACACGGCAATGAGAAAGAATGAAATCTTGTCATTTGCAACAGAGTAGATGGAATTGGAGGGTATTATGCTAAGTGAAATAAGTCAGAGAAAGACAGATAGATATCATATGTTTTCACTCATATGTGGAACTTGAGAAACTTAACAGAAGACCATGGGGGAAGGGAAGGGGAAAAAATAGTTTTAAACAGAGAAGGAGGCAAACCATAAGAGACTCTTAAATACAGAGAACAAACAGGACTGATGAGGAGAAGCAGGGGAGAAGGGAAAACGGGTGATGGCCCTGAGGAGGGCACTTGTTGGGATGAGCACTGAGTGTTGTATGGAAGCGATGAATCACGGGAATCTACCCCCAAAACTAAGAGCACACTGTATACCTGTATCTTAGCTACCTTGACAATAAATTATAATTTTAAAAAAATCACTATTTTATGTCAACAGGGGCATCTCCAATGGAAAAAAACAATAATTAAGCCGCATACAAAATCAGTTTTAGTGAAAAAAGAGCCTTGAAATAAATGTGAAGAGAAGAAGTAACAGGGACAGAAAAACATGTGCCTACATTTGAGTCTTTATCAATATCAGGAAAGAATAGTAAATGACAAGATAAATGACAGGCCACCTAAAATTCCAAGTTATTGATTCATTCTCTAAGAATAAAACGTGCTCCTTTTTTTCCTTTCTTTAGTCTTCTAAAATATTGGAAAGTAGAGCACTTTGTGGAATCCAACTAAGTAACAAAACTACTTCAGGGTATGACTTCTACCTGGTTTTAGGTCAACTAAATCCAAATATAGTCAAGTTCAGGTCCAGTGGCTATGTTTAAGAACTATGGCTCCTTGGACATCCTTCTCTTTCACCTTGTGCATCCTTTCTCTTTTCTCAGTACCTACCTCTTATCTGTCCTTATGTTTCCTGCACTTTCTCCCTCAGATACTAGGAATTACCTGGTCAAAAGTCATTTATAGTTAAGCTAGAATTCACACTACCGTATTAATACAGGAGCTCTCTGCATAGTTTTCATAAATGTTTCTGTGTGTACTGACTTGCCCTTTAGAGTTTACTGGCTACTTTAAAAAATAGAATAAGTGGGGAAAAGAATAGCAGCTACAAAATAAAGGACTGAGATTGCTAATTGCTCTGCTTCAAATGATTAGGTTACAATGTGGCAATGAGATCTTCTAGATTCCTGATGGCAAAAATGCAAAATATTAAACTAATCACTAATTACAAGTTAGTGAGTAATGGAAAGGTGCTACACATCTACATTAAATCTAGAAGGAGAAAGGTAAAGCTATGTAAATTAAAACTCTCCTGAATTTTCTGAGGTGTGGGGAAGAATCTCTCCTACAAGATCAAAGATTATTGTGTAAGGATATGAAAACAGCTAAAAATGTATACTACCTATATGTTTGTATATATGCATAAAACACTTCAGGAAAACTATACAAGAAACTAACAATATGGTTGTTCCTACGGAGGAAAACTGGATGACTGAGGGATAGACATGGAAGGAAAACTATTTTTACACTTTGTGTACCCTTTGAAGTTTGTGCCATGTCCATATAATTCTCATTCCCCAAAACAATAAATAATTAATTTATTAACATTAATCCTGCATTGTCTCTAAATAATTAAACTTTATTCAGAGAAGCTTAGTTAGGGTATCCAAGCAGCATGTGAATGAGAGCAAGGAGACTTCCTCCTCACCGGTACTGTCCACTCCTACTAGGAGAACAAAGTGTTCTAGTGATCAAAGAGGTGATGAATCAAATGAAATTAACACATTTTAAAAAATCCCATCCAAGTATATCCTACACTCCAAGTATAAATATGGCATTTACTTATCATATCTTTTCCCAGGATCGTCATCTTCTTAAAGAAACAGAACAGTTGCTGAAGATTACATCACTGACTGTAACTGCTTTTGCTTCTTAAAATGTCAACATATATATAATTTTATGTGGGCAAGGGAATACTACTTGTTCTATTTTCTATTCATTAAAACTTTTATAAAACAAAAACTAAGATTTTCAAACTACCTTATCTGAATGTACATATTTTTAAATTGTTAATAAAAAAAGAGAAAATGAATATTTGTAGTCCCTGGATAAATTCTTCATGTCAGTGACTCACCTCTACTACCACTTGAAATTTTCCAGAATAGTTCTCTATCTTCCTCTCAAAAGCCACCAGGATTTCTTGCATAGGAGCAAGTTTTTCAGGACTGGTTTCAAGATCTTTTGGATTCCAGCTGCTGGAAAAGAAGGGCCACCGTTTTTGGTCTCAGGAACTCTTTGTAAATATTTAATACAGAGTCCATTCCTTCAGGTTTCATAAAATTGTGTTTTAGGGGAATTGTTCTCTTTCTGTTTTAATTGTTGTTTTTAGGAACAAAGTAAGTAAACCACACATATTTAAAAATTAAAAATTTTAGATGATGATGTGGAATTAGAGGTAGAAATTTTCTATTTTTCACAATTTCTAGATATTCTCAGACCACGATTTATCTGTTGCATCATTTGCTAGTTCTTACAAATTCAGAGAATGTATTTTTTAAAGCAATAAAATTAAACACGGTTATGACAAAGTTGGAAAAGCTTTACATTACAGTCTTTAGTAATCTGTACTTACTATGAAATCCATACCATTTGAAGTCTAGGAATAAACCACTACTTTCATCCTAGGTGCTTAAGGCCCAGCTCCGGAATCAAGCTGGACTCTACCGTCTTCTGTCAGAAGCCTCAGTGATTCTACCTCTTTGATATTTGTTACAGCCTTCCCCTCCCTCCCCATTACCACCACTTTAGTTCAAGATCTAGCCACCCACTGCCTTGGCCATTGCGGGAATAAGTCCATCAGATGTAGGTCCTTAAATGGAGTATAATATTAAACATCACTCTTCAATTTATAATATTTTAAGAGTTCCTGGATGTATCCCTATCCCCTCCCCCTACCAGTGATGGGATCAAGACCAAGTCAACTAATTCCTCACTGAAACTTTTGCCTTCACCTCCTATGACACATATAACTGCACCCAATATTCTTGTCACAGAAAACTACTTCACTTTCTCAAATATCATATGCTTTCTCCATCTTTCTGCCTAGAGGGCCTGTGTACTCTGTAATATGCTTCTAGAAATTCATAAACCAATAAAGATCACTATAAAAACAGTAAAGAGACACCTTTAAAATGTTTAGAACTTAGTATAGCACTAGGTATTGATTTTTTTTTTAAAGAAAAAGGAGCCACTACTAAGTGATTTTCTGAAGATTATCTACCGTTTCGTTAACGAAGCCAGAATTAGAACCCAGGTCTACACAGAGTCCCAGGCTTTGACTACGCCTGCCATCTTCTATCATTATTATAGTCATACAAATCAGGGAAGAGGAGTGACTACACCTATAAAATATTATACACAATGAAAGTAATAATAACAGTGTTTTCAAATGACCAATTCATACAGGTGTTCATTCATTGGCACATAACAATTTCCTACCAAATATAGCACTCTCTATGAAGATACAAGCCTTTTTCTTCAAATAGTTTAGTATTCCTTTAGTCCTACTCTCTCAGTTCTATCTAGACTAGGCACTGTAGAAATAACGGAGTTTAATTAATGAAGATCTGCACTAAGTAATATCTTAGTAATATCTAATATCTAAGTAATATCTTGTTCACTGTTTTGACCCAAAGAACTATAGACAGTTACTAGGAAGAGAATTCTAAAAATTATTACTGACTTTTTAACTTTAAAAGGTTAACCTCAAAAACAATTTAAAAACCAAGAGGAAAATATAGGGCATAATCCTGCACAAATTCAAAATACATGTGACTTTTTCTCAAACGTATTCCTTAAAAATGCAAACCTCTTATTAAACTTCACAGATTAAATTTTGTTACAGACAGTATCACGCTCGTTCTTCTTCTCACTCTGCACATATAGACAATACATAAACCCAACACTGTAAGCTGCCCCCCTGCTCAGCTCTTCTTTGAGGACACATTTAATGATCCTGGCAAGGAATCAACAGAAGTTGAATCTCAATCAGCTTTAAAAGTATGCACACGAGACCATGATTTGAGAAATTTCGTCAGTTTGATAGAATTAATAACGAACACTCCTCCCATGAAATAAGAAAAAAGTTATTTAACCGAGGGTTTTCTTAAATAAATGTGTACCAAGAATTGTGGACTGAAAGCTTATTACATGCCTGGTTCTATAAAGTACTATGAAAATTTATCTAAGGGTCAAAACCTTGAGAGATTAAATAATGTTCTACCCATAACAAGTCAGATATATTTAAATCATGGAGCTCTTCAAATTAGCTTTATTTACCTGGAATTTTATTCTATGAAATATTCTTGCTTATAGGAATTCTGTAATTCTCACAGTTTTTAAAGCTCCCAGAAGCTTCTCACCAAAAACAATCAACAAAAAAAAAAGAATAACTAGATAGAAAAACCAAAAACCCATGAACAACATTTACAACAAAACCTTGTGATGAAGTATCCCCATAAACCTCATGACGCTATCCGGTAGAGACAAGGCTCTACCAACCACTGTCCTGCATGATGCCTGTCACTAGTGAGGCGTTGAGTGGATCTGAAAACAGAACATTCAAATAGTGAAGACATACAAACTGGATATTACAGTGAACCAGTATGGAGAAAGCACACGAAACTGAAAAGAAGTTTTACCCAATCCAATAGCAATTATGTGCAAAAGGTCAACAATAAGCCTGAAATGGGGGAAACAATCTAGCCCCTATGAATTCTCGTAACACAACCACCAAATTTCCCTCTGGAACAGAGCCCCACCCTGAGGAAAGTCCTAGGAAAGGATTCAACATTGAACAGGACCAAAAAAATGGAAATAAAGGAAGAAAAGGTACAGATAAAAATGGGAGAAGGGAACAGAGCAAAAACATCTCACAAAACAAGTAGTCTTATTTTTTAACATTACACAAAAACAACTGAAGAGAGGTTGGTGCAGCTAGAAAAGCTATCTTGAATCTCAATTCCTTTTTAAAAGTAAAGAAAACTAATACTACATAAAAAATGATCAAGGTCAAATCTCATACAGTTATTAGAAGAAAAAGAGAATAAGCAGCAGAATAACATCTCTACAATGAATCCACACTAGAACAAATATGCTCAGAAAACAGACCTAAACTGTACACCTACTAATTCATAACAAGCCAAAAAACATATGCAACATATGAAAGAACATGTAAAATGAGTTAAAAGACATATGAAGTTATGAAAGTACAACTAAATCAGAATTTTGAAATATTCAGAATTAAAATAAAAACTCAGGAAAGAATAGGAAATAAAAGGAAAATATTTCAGAAATGAATATGACATAAAATGGAACATGAGAACAAATAAACACAACAAATAATGACCTATAAAAACTGGAGAGGCAAAAGAAAAAAAATGTTTAATTAAAAAAACAAGTAACAAAAAGGATCCAAGAGAAAGTGAAAAATACTGCAGTTAAGCAATGAAGATCTGACATACATGTGTTAACTTATTTTTTTAAAGTTTTATTTGTTTTTGAGAAAGAGACAGACCACAAGTGGGGGAGGGACAGAGAGCGAGGGAGACATGGATTCTGAAGCAGGCCCAGCCTCTGAACTGTCAGCACAGAGCCTGAAGTGGGGCTCAAACCCATGAGTTGTGAGATCATGATCAGATCCAAAATGGATGCTCAACTGACTGAACCACCCAGGTGCCCCCATGCAACATACATGTAAGAGAGTAACTAAAGAAGAAAACTCAAACAAGGAGACTCAGAATACCCAAAAACTAGTTTTAAAAAGTCACTGAAAGGGGTGCCTGCGTGGCTCAGTCAGTTAAGCGTCCAACTTTGGCTCAGGTCATGATAACACGGTTTGGGAATTTGAGCCCCACACCAACCCCTGCATAGGGCTCTGAATCTGACAGCTCAGAGCCTGAGGCCTGCTTCAGATTTCTCTCTCTGCCCCTCCCCCACTTGTGCTCTGTCTCTCAAAAATAAATAAATAAATAAATAAATAAATAAATAAATAAATAAATAAATAAATAAATGTTTTTTTAATCGCTGAAATTAAAAAAAAAAAAAAAAAGTGAAACTACATACTGAAAGAGCATACCCCAAGGCATTTCTTGTCTAAAAGAAACCTATTTATATTTAACAATATATGTCAGTTAAACATAAAAGCACAAGAGAAACATACCATGCAAACATTAAGCACAGGAAGGCTGCAGTGGCTACACACCAAAGCATTAACAAGTATCTTACATGTATACCACAGCTGGGCAACAAAAAGATAATCTGAGCCACTTTTATCCTTTTAAATTTTCATTTAGTCTCATTAGCAAAAATAAAAACAGGTAAAATTAACCTTAATATTATATTTCATTTAGTGCGTCTTTCTCCTCTGCAGAATTCCCATGGAAAACATAGTAACTTATCTCAACCTCCTTTAATGACTTAAAAATGGTGTCATAAAACAAACCTGCACAACTACACAATTCAAGTTGAATTCAAGTTTCAACTGCCCATCAATATTCTAGCTCCAGTTTTCTTTTTTAAAGATGGCAGAGATACCTCACAGAATGCTGTACTTCTATCAACTGCAATCTTATTACACAAAATTAATATGCTTTTAAAGAATAAAATGTATCATAACTTTAAATGAAATATACTGTGTTGGAGGGTCAAAGAGGAGAAAACTTCTTCAATCTGTTTGGCCACTTTCATCCCCTACATTTTACAATCCTTTACATCTTAAATTTACTATTGAACATGAGCACAATATGACCAATATAAGAAGTACCTGTAATTTTATGTGGCTCAGTCAGTTAAGCACCCGACTCTTGAGTTCAGCTGGGGTTATGATCTCATGGTTCAGCTGGTGAGAACAAGCCCCAAGTTGAGCTTGTGCTGTCAGCACAGTGCCTGCTTGGGATTTTCTCTTTCCCTCTCCCTCTGCCCCTCCCCTGCTCATTCTGTGTCTCAAACAAATAAATTTAAAAAACAAACAAAGGAAGTACCTGTAATTTCAACTACTTTTTTTGTTACAGAGAAATATTTAAAGTACCTTCCAATTCTCTTTTGCCTATTCTCACTGTATTTAGACTAACTGATTAGGAATTCAAACTGAGGCCACAGAACACAATAAAGCTTACTGATGAATATTAGTGAAAATCTGTAATTTTAACTTCCTAAGGACAATTTTTTTTCTAAGAAAGAACAAAAGTTTAAATTAAGACAAGCAGGTCAATACTATGACACACTTTTTACTAAATTAAACTAAAAGCTACCAAATTACTGGATAGCAGGTGCTTCTAAGAATAACAAAGTTAAAATAGAAATCTATGTCCATTTAGCTAGTGATTTTTTTCCTTATGAAAGTAAAAAGAACAAAAATATTTGTTCAAATCACTTCCAGAACTTGTCTTTCAGACTGAATCTGAGAGTCATGTTACCTTCTTTGACTTGTCCTAAAGTGCAGGAATTTTTATTCTCTAAGGTAGGATTTGACTTTTAGGGAAAACGTGAATCACATCTCTAACTGTAATAGACCATTCTTATTCAAACACAAATAATTAAAGTGTTTTTGGAACTGCTGTGGGAACCAAAGAGGACAGAACATAAAGTCAGAGAACCTCAAGACCAAGAATGGAAGAGACTTCAGAGTCAGCTAAATTATTCCTCATCTGCCCATTCAGCAGTCGAATCCCAGTTACAGATTTCCAAGTGGTTGCCCAGCCTGTGCACAAACCATTCCAGCAGTGGCAAATTCATTACTTTCCAAGGCAATCAGTTTCAGTTTTGGATGGTTTGAAATACTGGAAAGTACTGCCTTTCAAGGGCCTGCATCTAATACCTTGGAACTTCCACGCACTAGCTTAACTTATACTCCCTACGGCTGTTGTATTTTGAGAATTTAAAAGTATATAGGAACATGGGAAGAAAAGGACAGAGGAAAAGAAATGAAAAAAGCCACTGTATAAGTAATATAGGACAAATTGAGAGCATACACTTGATTTTTTTTTCATTTTCTCCATTCTCCTCATTCAGTGCTAACTACAGAAAACATTATCTCACAGAATTATATCAAAGATTGTTCCCAGTGTGCCATTACAAAATTTAAGCACATACTGTGTTCCCAGCACTGCAGAGGCCATCGCAAGGACTACAAATACACGTATGATAAAGTTTCTAACTATTGGAAGGTTACAATTAACTCAACAGACACGCACAAAGGTATATAACAATATATGGTAGTAGATAACAAGGCACAACTCATATTTTATTACCGTAGGGATTTACTGGGTTTTAAAGAATGGAAAGATTTGGTTTGAAGAAAGGAATATGCAAAAAACATTCCAACAACAGCAGAACAAAAACAAAAAACAAACACACACACCGCCAAAAGATTTCAACAGGAACATCTGTCTCTATACAGCCAAAGTGATCTGCTGTCAAGCATCTGGAGTAAGGTCACAGACACACAATGAAGCCAGATGGCAGAGGTATATGATTACCAATTTAAGGAAAATAAAACTTTTATGATTCTCAGAGGAGAACCAATACAAATCTCTTAGAAGAGAAGTCAAATGACCAAAGCAGTGTTCCAGAAAGATTACTCTGAATGTGCTATGTAAAAGTGATAGAGAAGTGACAGTAACAGGAAGATCAGGAAAAAGCTAGAGCTGTGGACATGTGAGGAGAAATGAGAATGGAAAGCAACAGAAGCAATAAAGAATTAGGAACTGATGGAGTATGGAGACACAAAAGAAAGAAGTAACAACCACAGGACACCACAGGATTTTAAGATTAACTGGAATTATGACATTAACTAAGAAATCAGTCTGAACAACCAGATAATTATTTAAATTTTAAATGTGTCAAATTGCAGATTAGTAGGCATCTACCAATCTTAACATTTAAAAATGCTACGCATTAATAACTATGACTTGTAGGCCAAAATTTCCTGCATTGAAACACTGAAACAATTTCATAAATCCTTTCTTCCTGTTTCTATATGAAACGTATAGAGGTTTTATTGGTACTGCTATAGAGCAACAGTTAATGTTGACATTCTATTCTTTTTTCTACTCAAAAGCATTATGTTACCTGGCAAACAAACAAACAAAAAAACATACCTGGTCATACGTATTCATTTTTCTTCACTTCTATCATTGCATTAATAGCCAGCTTTCTTTGCTTCATAGCAAAGTATTTTTCAAAAAGCAACAAGATTGTTAATTATGTCAAAGAATTACTTAATACACAAAGATGAATGGATATGTAAAGCCATGGCCAAATTCCAGTGCTATGGAATCAAGCGAATTGGCTAACTCCAACCTCAACAGAACAAATGGAACAACATTTCAAAACAGAACAAAATGGATGCCTGGGAAAGTTACCAATCACTTCACATCAAAGATATCCAAGGCTTCTTAAGAATGATAAATACATGAACACCAAAGGTCTCTAACAAGCAATCTAGAAAAGAACTGACATTCACTATAGAAGTCACTACTGGAAAGACAGGAGGGAACCATCTGCACAAAAAAAACAACAGGTGAACCCATGAGAGTAAATGAGTTGTCCTACAGAGAAAGACTAAAGAACATCAAGGCTAAAGACAAAACTGTAGAAAATGTCCAAGAGAGGGAAAAACCAGAAAAAGAAATAGTAAAAAAAAAAAAAAAAAAGAGAGAGAGAGAGAGAGAGACTAAATAAACCAAATAAAAGATGTGAAATAGTAACTTCAGCTTCTTTTACAAAGAAAAAGCTTCAATAAGGCAGGGGGTAGTATCAAGTGAAGCAGGAAGACCAAGGAGGAGGGAGGAGAGTTGGATTTGGCCATTAGGGGTAACTAGTATTCTTTATGAGTGCTAACTTAGCAGAAGATGGGACCAGAATGAGTTAAAAGAGGCAGAAGTAAGGTAAAGAAATGAAATAGTGGGTAAAGATCCTGCTGAAGAAATTCAACTGCTAAAGAAAGATTAGAACTAGTCACTAGAATACAGTGGCTGGCACACTGTGAGTACATGCTCAGTGGCTGAACAAGCCAAGAGCTGTATATTGAGGGAAAGATGGTATTTTAGGAAGACATTTTTATGGCAGAAGGGTGTGAGTAATACGTTTTGAAGAAAAAGAATTTAAATATGCCTCCAAATGAATATAATTCTTGGGTGGAAAAGCAGGAAGGAAAGCTGCAAATGAAAATAAAGGGAGAGAAACTAGCAGCCACCCACTACTATTCTGTCCCTAAAACAAAACAAAAAGCTGGAAGTCAAAGCAGAAACACTCAGGTTGGATGGATCAAGAGGAAAGAAAGCTTCTATTCTTTTGTTATAATAGGAAACTGTGTGAAAAGAGTTGGGTTTAAAGACCTTTCCTTCTAGCCAAAATATAGTCAAAGCTAAAGTAAAAATGGTAAAGATATTAAGAGGGGATAAAAATGCTTACAAATGTTGAAGGTAAGTTCACTAAGGATAAATCATATATCTATAGAGACTGGCAATTTCAAATGTGAAGTTCCCCACGATATATTATATAAATGAATAAATTTCAGTTGTGTGGCTTTCGTGTTCCCAGGAAAATACTAAGTACCATATCGATAAATGAAACTAGTCAGTAGTAGACAATCTGACAAAAAAGATTGCTAAAAGTATTAAAAATGGTCCAAAAGTTATCAAGATAAATACCAAATACATGGAGTATACTTTGCAATAGGGACAAAATCTCACTAAGATGTTTCATTAGGCAGCACAACTTTCAAAACTCTGCACAAAGTAAGCTAAGAAACTTAACAGCACAAGTAACGTTCCTCTGTAATAAAAATAAGGTATTTTTCATTTTAACTCCTTCGATAAGGCACTGAATAATGAATAATTTAAAATTTTAAATAATGCAGAAAATGGTAATACTTGGGATTAACAAACCGGAACAAAGTAAAAAATAAGGCTATAGTATTTATAAAAGTACAGAGTAGTTCTTTTCAAAAATTTGAAAAGTGTCTGACAATAAACTCAAAATATGACCATGAACCACAATTCAAAAAAGAATTTTTATTAAAATGTAAGGTGAGTAACTCTATTTCCATGCTAATAAAAATCAAAATAAGTTTTGGTAGATAAATTATTTTCTTTTAAAAATAAGCATATAGCTATTCTAACCCAGCTATGATATATGGTAGATGTCCTAAAACCTGATTCACACACTCACACAACATGTATATAAATAACTGACATAAATATGGTGTATGTGTAATACCAGTTGATAAGAAGCTTTGAAGCAAAACTTAGTAAGTAGTTACACTTTACAGATACACCAAAAAAAGAACATTTATTTATAGTCTGACTGGGCTCAGAAAATAAATCATGTTTCCACATTTACTATTAAAGATCTAAAAATATATATAACTGCCCAAAACTCAGTATCATCTTCAAAAATTAGAAGCATAATTTTCATGAAATGCTGGGGGGGGATGGTAAGGGAAGACACAGGGTAGGAATATACACAGTAGAGTACATAATAATCTCCCAAGTTTTTTTTTTAATATCAAAGAAATTCTTATAAAATGTCATATGAATAAGGAACACTAAAATCACACTGTGATCTTCACTCTTTCTAATCCTTATCCAAAAGATAAAAATCTCCGTGTACAGCAACCTAAAGGTACAGACATCAGCGTAGGGGTTGCCCCTAGAGAACCTGCCTGCAAACTGGCACAAGTAAATGCTCTAGGGTGATGGGAATGCTCTGCACATCTTCCCTGGGGTGTCGGTGACACAGGGTACACATTTGCCAAGGCACAGAATACTCACTTATATCTGTGAATCGTTCTCTATAATTATACTTCAGTTTTGTAAGTAAATGCACAGGTATAAATAGTGTGGGATTAAATGGAACATACGTACCATTATAGGCAACAGAATACGCTTAAATTTGAATAAGGAGCAGCCTCAACAGACAACCAATAGGATCACCTAACCATCTCAAAATGCTTTAACATCCAATATCACTAAAACTGAATTAATTATACTTCACAAATATTCTCAAAAGTAATTTATACTCGGTAATATCACACGATGAGTCAATTTGCTTATTTACTCAGTAGTACATTTAACAACCAACTCATCACAGTGGATTTACTAAGAAGCTATGTTGTGTGGATCAGAACGATATTCAAGGCAACAAGCAGTACTGAGAGTTTTACATAATGAACAAATGAACTAATACTACTAATAACCGATAAGCTAACATCAAGTATTTAAAATGTACCAAGCACTGTTCTAAATGCTTTCCTCATATTAACGTATTTGATCCTCACAGCAACCTACAGGAGTAGATACCCTTACTATTCCATTTCATAAATGAAGAAATTGAGGCACCCTGAGGTGAAGTATCCTGTCAAGCTTATCCAGGTCTAACTCTGGCAACCTATCTAGAGACAACTTTCTAAATCACTTTGTTCTACTGCCTTTTTAGAATCAGTTGCCTTAAAATTTTCTAGGTTAAGATAAAGGTTGTGCACTATAGAATGGAACCTTGGGAGACTTTTATTGAATAGCAGTCCCAGAAGGATTTTTAAAGAACAAGTACTTACAAGGCTCACCACAAAAATATTAGATGGTGTGCTCATCTGTCTGTGTGATTAAGCTTCTCTATACTTTTTTCTCTATACTTTTTTAAAATAAAATTTCATTGTCTACTTATTTTTTAAGTGAGTGCATCTTAACCTTATTTCTTATCACAGAACACCTGATCTTTAAGAGGAGCAGTGTGGTATATGAAGCCATACAGAGCATTCTCTGGTGATAACTACTCATCAAAAGTCTTGCATTCCAAAAGAATAACTCTTATTTCAAGATACTGACAGTTGAAACCATACAAATTATGTTCAAATACAATTTTGAAGATTGCATATTACTTAATAATTGTTTTCAAAAGCCTTCCATTTTTAATAATTCAGTATCTTGCCATGCAACTAAACCTTGTTCCACAGAAAATGAGTGAACTGTAGCCCTCTGACTGGGAAGTTCTGCTCTATGCTACAGGAAAAGAAAAGCTGCCTACCTCAAACAAACTGCTATTCAACCCCTTTTAATGGCCTAGTTGAGAAAAATATTACTTCTGGAGAACTGAATTATCCACGGATTTCATGTTTTATCCTTGCTGTGAAACGAACGACTAAAAGGGAATACATCTTGGGTCTTGAATGTTTTGTACCTCCATAACCCAGTACAAACACCAAGTCGCATTTTCAAGCTACACTTCACATTTTCTTGCAGACAACTTAAGAAACGACATTTGAAATCTGTTACCATAGTTACTACAAAGATGTTATCAAGAACACTGCCTTACATGCAATGTTCAAAAAGCTCTGCTTCCTTGATAGAACAAGTAACTTTTCTCCTCAAAGATCATGAAAATACTTCAAGTGTCATATTTACTTTATGCCCTAGCCAGCAAAAACCTCAAAAACTTAAGCGAGAACTAAATACATTAAGGTTGACTTTACAGCCTAAAGATCTCTTTGCTATTTTTTTCCTTTCAAGTATTTCTAAGGTTTAATTTCTTTTAAATATTTAAATCTTGGTTCTATCCAGAATTTACTTTGGCATAAATAGGTCTTTAGTACAAAAGTTTCACTTTCTTTAACCAAATCTTTATTTTTTTTTTTTTACAATCTACTCCTCTCACCACTGTATTCTATTTTTTCACCCTTACCTCACCCTATCCATGCCAATTTTTGTGTTCTTTCTGGTGTTTTCTGATTGTAGATATGTAGGAGTATCACTGAAGTTCAACATATACTTGTATATTTAGCTGGTTGAAAATGGGCATAGGAAAAAGTAGTACAGATTCACTGTGAATTACAAATTAAAACCAGTAGAAATAAACATTTTTATTTTAGCAGTTAATCTGAAGGATTAGAAAGTAAGATTTTGAGAATTTAAGACTGTCACACTGTAAATATGGCAAGCCCTTAAAATTACAAATTTATCTCTAACAATGCTAAACCACTCAAAACAATCCAAATCAGTCATTAGAACATATGCTAACTATCTTCCAACTATCTTCCATACTTCAGCCCTGTATGAAAATCAAGAACATTTCTGTACAAAAGGGAATCTTTCAAGTTAGGTCGTAGGCAAGAGGTGGTTTATTCTTTATCTTTACCCAGGCTCCCTCTACTGACAGAAAAACAAAACATACTATGGAATTAGACTGGCTAATTTCATCAACACAAGGAAAAGGAATTCATTTTTTAAAGACTTCAAAATCAACATTTTAGGTAAGAAAAGATTAAAAAATGAGTTCACTAGAGACCCAAAAAGAAATAAACATTTGTGAGTGGACAATTCAAGTAACATCCAAATTTTATACGTGGCACATACCATTTCAATATACTACTTTTCAATGTTAACCCTTGGCTATGAAAAGGGTTAAAGATTTTAAATTCGTTTTAAATATTTTTTTAAATTTTTTTAATGTTTATTTATTTTTGAGAGAGAGAGACAGCGTGAGCGGAGGAGGGACAGAGAGAGAGACTCACACAGAATCTGAAGCAGGCTCCAGGCTGAGCTGTCAGCCCAGAACCTGGAGATCGTGACCCGAGCCAAAGTCAGACACTTAATCAACTGAGCCACCCAGGCATCCCTCATTTTAAATATTTTAAATAATCTCTCAGTAAGGAAATGTTTACCTGTATCTGTTCTGGTGTCCATTGGTCTAGGTTGACTGACTTCACCCTGGATATATGAACTCCAAGATTTCTATGGATTCCAGCACATCTGATGCAAATAAACACACCAATATTCCAGGAAGCCCATCGAGGACCTAATAAGGAGAAAAAACAAAGATAAACAAATATAAAAAACTAAAATAAATATTATGACAGCTTTTAAATGAAGCAATCTGATTTTTATACAATTATAATGGAGCCTTACAAAATTTACGTGCTCAAAGTTTCAAACGGCACTGGCAACAAGGTTATAAATCAACTTTCGAGAACCTTAATGAGTTTACTAATTCTGCTTTTCTAGAAACTTTCCCAAACTGGTCTAAGAATTTAAAGCTAATTTATGTGAATAGTTTTTTTCACTCAGCATATTTAAACCAGCACCAGTAATGTCACCACAATATGAACTAAGTTCTTTATTAAATGTGTGAGGTATTGCTCAGGTCATGATCTCATGAATTGGGAGTTTGAGCCCCACATTGGGGCTTGCTTTGGATCCTTTGTCCCCCTCTCTTACTGCCCCTCCCAGCTTGTTCTCTCTCTCTCTCAAAATAAATAAAAACTTAAAAAAAAAAAAAAAAAAGATTGCCAAAAGCAATTAAGGAGTTTTCAATGAAATGTAGACATTAGTAAGAAATAGACAACCAGGGGCGCCTGGGTGGCTCAGTCGGTTATGCAGCCGACTTCAGCTCAGGTCATGATCTCACAGTCTGTGAGTTTGAGCCCCACGTCGGGCTCTGTGCTGACGGCTCAGAGCTTGGAGCCTGCTTCAGATTCTGCGTCTTGCCTCTCCCTCTCTCTCTGCCCTTCCCCTGTTCACACTCTGTCTCTCAAAAATAAATAAACGTTAAAAAAATTTAAAAAAAAAAAAGAAATAGACAATCAACCTAAAAGAAAAATGTACAAAATGATATGAATGGATAATTCACACAAGAAGTGGTATATGGACAATAAACATATAAAAACATGCATGGCCTCACCAGCAGTTGGGGAAAATGCCTTTTAAAACTACAACAATCCCCATTTTACATTCAATACATTGGAAGAAAAGTTTTTAATCAACTATTAGGAAGAATAAAGGACAATAAGGTCTGCCTCAAGAAGTCTATAACAACATGGATAAATCCCAAGTATAACCCTGAATTAAAAAAGGTTATAGATATACTAAGGCATGTTATGAAATATTAGTTCTTTGGATCACGGTTAAAAATTTCTGAAAAACATTGTAGAGATATTTACATTAAGGATACAAGAATACAAAGCCAACAGCTGTACTATTCTTTATATCTTTGAATGTATTTTCTCAATAATTTTAAATATACTTATGATTATTTTCATACATGGCTTATATAAGTAAAAATGGAAAAATAAAACTAATACCTGGTAATTACATCAACTATTCAGAAGCTTATACCTAACTGATTTTTATAAACCACTTGATTATGAAAAAACTATATACAGTAAGAGGTATCAATAAAAACTAAACTTTTTAAAACATTAGACTTCTGTTTTAAGTACATACATTTTATCTAAAGGTGAGAGTTAAATCTACAAAGTAACACCAAACCAGTAATTATGATACAGTAAAACTAAACACATTCCTCTTGAAAATTCCTTAGGAGGTAGCTTATGCATATATAATTTATGCCAAAATATCCTCCTATTAAATTTCAGAAATGACACCTATAACCTGAGAAGCATCTGGGATATGTTCTATTTAAATGTTTAATGGCTAACAGCATCAAAATGATTTAGAAACCAAAAGACCCATATTCAACCTACTCTGCCATCAGTGAACTGCATAAACTTTCCTGGACTAGCAACAAACTGAGCAAGAAGGTTCTCATATGTTAAGTGGAGTCAACATTGGCTGCCTCATTACTTAGGTGAGTCATGTATGGAAAATATTTTGAAAGTTTTAATGCACTACTGAAGTGCAAATTATTGCCACATTAAGAAATTCTAAAAACCAAAATACAATACTTTCCTCCTCTAGAAAAGTTTCTACATTGGTCTGCAGAACACCTGTATCTTAACTTTCCTCAAAAACAACTCCCAAAACTGCAGTGAATCCAGAGTATGATGGGAAAAGATTTTGAACACTCTCCAAGTATGGCTTCATTTTTGTCCTTAAAATAGAATGCTTCCCCTCAGAATATGTTAGACCCACAGCCAAATACAAATGGAGAAGACTGTTCTCTACAGCACATTTTTTTTTGATACAGTAAATGTTATGACTGAATGATTTAGAAAGCATCAATTGCACAATGTGATAATAACTGTCCATACAGGTAAAAAGTTGTAGCACCAAACAGAGTGGTGCATTTTACAATAACCAAAGATAACAAAGGGATCAAATGTATAAAAGCACTGTACAAGAATGCTAGCAGTAATAAAAAAAAAATGGCCATTTACTATCGAACAAAAAGCTAGATATAATTAAATAAATGTTAAATGTTCAGATTTTATACAGCTTCATACGACTATAAAAACTATTTTACTGATTCCTGCAAGGAAAAAATAAACTGCTATCACTTACTGGAAATGTTAGCCCCAATCATTTTTTACCAACTGAAATAATAATGCAATTTTGTCAGTGCATGTTTCTTTGGAATACAGTTATCACATCTTAACTAATACAGTCAGGGACCTTCAAACATAGACTTTTTTTAATGTTTATTAATTTTTGAAAGAGAAAGCACGCGCAAGCAAGAGCGGGGGAGAGGCAGAAAAAGAGGGAGACACAGAAACTGAAGCAGGCTCCAGGCTCCAAGCTCCAAGCTATCAGCACAAAGCCCAACGTGGGGTTCGAACTCACGAGCCATGAGATCATGACCTGAGCTGAATTCGGAAGCTTAACTGACTGAGCCACCCTGGCACCCCCCAAAATAGACTTTTAAACATCTAACCAAAATTACAATTGGGTTATTCACTCTATAAAATTAGGCTTGTAAAATTTCCCTAAACTTGATTTTTTTAAAAAAAACTGTTCAACAAGGCAGTCATTCAAGTATTGGCATGAAACCCTAACTTTCATTCACCAAATTATTTCTTGAGTACCTACCAACTCTGTCAAGTAAATGTTGTTATAAGACCATAGACACAAAGGTAAAAAGCTAAGTTCCCAGGCTGAGGAGGCCAAGCCAAGTATAAATAGATACAACCACTAAAAAAACAATTTGTGAAATCTAGAATAAGTTCTAGATGAATAAACCCTTCTACCAGGCAATCAATTCATACATACTTAGACACACATATACATAAGTTTACCAATTTAGATATGTAATATGGCATATTTAGTACACATACACACTCACATATAACATATCCTACAGCAGCTATTTTATATGGCAGGTCACAACTCATTAACTTAATCTCAATAAGTATTTATTTTTAAAAGAGAAGAAAAAAGATTTAAGTGCATCACACAAAGGGTAAATATAGTTTTGTTAAACTTTTTTTTAAAATCAGTAACATACATATATATGCATACAGAGACAGGTATGCACAAAAATCAAGCCAAGCTGTAAAATGTTTCTCTGGGTCATGGTTGACTATGTCTGAAAAACACTAAAAAGAAACTAATACATGTATATTTAAGAAGCTTGTGCCAGAAAATTTACAGCAGCATGCTTTCTAAAATAACTGGAAATAATTTAAATGTTCACCAGTATGATTATCTCACCATACAACTTGAAAAAGAACAACCTGTATGTATCAACATGGATAAATCTTAACTATAACATGGAGTATCAATTTTAGCATAAGGTGATATCTGGGCAATGTCTCCAAGTAAGGAGACAAAGTCTGCTGGAAGGCACGGCTCGCAGGTCTCACATAGGTGGCAAAGACTGATCTGAAATTTAAAGGCTGACTAGTACGCAGTAAGCACAGAATATACCAAGACACATTCTTGGCAAAGGTTAAAAAAGGTGAGGTATGGTAGAAGACTTTGGTATGACTGGAGGGTAGAGTATTAAAAGTATTTGGGGACAGCTTCAGGAGATGATAGGAGGAGGCCTTATAGGGCAGGCTCAATGGTTTACCCTGACTCCCATGGAGAAGGCTCCTAATAGCACTTTCAAGTTCACCATGGCACTTCCACTCACATACTATGATGATACATGCCCTGTCCTGCCTTCATGCTTTTGCATTTGTTGCTGCTTCTGCTCCAGATTCTTCTTTCTTGGGTCTTCACATGTCCGGCTCATTTTATTGTATGGGCCTCAGTTCGCACACTACGTGCTCACAAAAGTCTCTCATAACTCCTCTAGCTAGAGTTGCCTCCCTATTCTCCATCATTTGTAATATTTCCAGCAATTTGTTCCGAAGTTTACACAAAAATCTAAGATAAACAAATAAATACAAATAGGTAATTAGCTGGAAGGTTTAATTATTTTAGCAGCTGTATCTCAAACTAAGTTAAAGAAAGGCAAAGTCAGTTCTAGATCAGTATCTCTCAAACTCTTAATGTGCATACACAACCCTGGGGATATTATGAAAATGCAGATTCTAATTCAGTAGACCTGGAGTGGCATCTGAGATCCTGCATTCCTAAGAAACAACCAACGATGTCCATGCTGCCATACACAAAGCACATTTAGAATAGCAAGATTCTAGAATATTCTTGACAAGGTCTTTAACTCAAGCATTCAGCATATTTCTTTATCTGTTTTCACTATTCTTATTGAATATATGACTCGAATTGTGAAAATTTATTTTAAATTGTGAAAATTTATTTTTAGGAATCAAATCTGCTGAGAAAAAAATCCAAAGTTTATTTAGAATTCAAATACTAGGTTATTTTTGGTTATCCATATCACTATCTCACTAAAAGCAACACCAATAAACTAGTATTACTTATCTCATAATCACAGTCACACTAAAACAAAGTTCCAGTAACAAAAGAGAAGATGGTATTTGGCCTCACTAATATTAGCACCTTAACTCATATCCATCATCAGTGAATATATTGAATAAACATGTCTTGTGGCTTTCATACCATTTGAGAAAAAAGATGAAACTACATTCTCGTCTGAGAAGGAACTTCTCTTAAGTTTCTGATTACCATGATAGACTAGCAAACGGTAAAACTACTTTGATTTTTTTATATAAATAGAAAATAAAACAAGATAAGGAATAGAGAATATAACATTAACTGCTAAATGTAATTTCTTTTTAAGACTAGTTCTTCTATAAGGCCTTCTCCAATTCCCCCAAAATTTTTTAACATTTATCACAATGACTTATAGCTAATTGTTTTAGCTATCTTTTCTGAGAACCTGTGATCTCTTTGAGAATAGGATCATTTTACTGATCTCCGTATGCAGCACATCTGGTATAAAAATGTAGGCAGCCTCCAGCTTATGAACGAAAGCTAAGACCTTGAGCCACCTGGCTTACTGCTGCCAAAATTGCTAGAAGGTTCTTTTACAGGAAAACACGACCATACTGAATATGCAAGACATTCACCATATTTCCAGATACACTGTCTGATAAAATCCTAATAAACGTGAGGTAGGTAATATTACCATACCATTTTCAGAAGTGAGAAATTAAAAAAAAAAAAAGAAGAAAAAGAAGGAGGAAGAGGAGGAGGAGGAGGAGGAGGAGGAGGAGGAGAAGGAGCGGGAGAAGGGAGAAAGAAGAAAGAAGAAGAAAGAAGAAAGAAGAAAGAAAAAGGAGGAGGAGGAGGGGAAGAAGAAGAGAAATTTAGGGTTTTAAATGCTAGAAAGGGGGAGAGAAAGAGCCAAGACTATACCGCGGGCATATCTCAATATGCAACTATGAAAACTCTGCATCTCCTACTATGGTAATTCCAACCTCCCAAACAAAATTCCTTTACACTGGCTGACTGCTTTTACTTTTGTGTCAGCTTTTTGAAATGCCAAGTCACTTACTGTTGAGATCAATAATATAGATCTAAAGATGTAAATAATCCTTTCAACTCACCAGAAGTATCAATGCTTCCCACATTATTATAATTCACTTTATTTCTTTCCCCATAATACCCAAGATTAGAGGCAGCAGAACTGGATTCGGTTTGATCTGTTGAAAAAGGAAATTACAAAGGATAGAGAATTTTGATCAAGGGGGAAGAGAGGGGAGAGGGAGGGCAAAATTAACTGAGTTGTAAAGAGTATTTTTATAACATGGCATCACAGTAGTGGACGCCTACAGAAAGGGACACACAATAAAAAGATCCTAATCTACCCAAGAGACACAGGAATGCTGATACATAGGAGCACGTGTACCCCAATGTTCATAGCAGCACTTTCGACAATAGCCAAATCATGGAAAGAGACCAAGTGCCCATCAACTGACAAATGGATAAAGAAGTTATGGTACTTATATACAATGGACTACTACGTGGCAATGAGAAAAAATGAAATCTGGCCATGTGTAGCAACATGGATGGAACTGGAGGGTATTATGTTAAGTGAAATAAGTCAGTCAGAAAAAGACAGATACCATATGTTTCCACGAATAGGTGGACTTAGTGAGACTAAGCAAAAACCAGGGGGAGGGGAAGAGGGGAAAGGAAAAAAAGACACAGAGAGGGAGGGAGATAAAACATAAGAGACTCTCAAAGACTAAGAAAAAAACTGAGGGTAAGGGGGATGAGGGAGGGGGGAGAGGGGGTGATGGGCATTAAAAAGGGCACATGTTGGGATGAACACTGGGTGTTATATGTAAACCAATTTGAAAATAAACTATTATAAAATTAAAAAAAAAAAAAAAGATCCTAAAGATGGGGTGTCTGGGTGCCTCGGTTGGTTAAGCGTCAGACTCTTGATCTTGGCTCAGGTCTTGCTCTCACAGGTTGTGAGTTCGAGCCCTGGCATTGGGCCCTGCTCTGACAAGGCAGAGCCTGCTTGGGATTCTGTCTCCCTCTCTTCTCTCCTCTCCCACTCACTCGCTCTCTGTATCTCTCTCTCAAAATAAATAAATAAATTTAAAAAAAAAAAAAGGAGGGGAGCCGGGGTAGCTCAGAGGGTTAAGCATCTGACTCATGATTTCAGCTCAGGTCATGATCTCATGGTTCCTGAGTTTGAGCCCCGCATCGTGGGATTCTCTCTCTCTACTCCTCCCCTGCTCGCTCACTCTCTCAAAATAAATACAACTTCACAAAATTAAAAAAAAAAAAAAAAAAAAAAAGATCCTAAAGAGAACAGCCTGCATCAAAATATTGTCCACAATCAAACATGAAACAAGGAAGAAGCCCTTTTACTTTTGCTATCACAAGGCCCTTTGTTCTTTACCCAAAAGTTCTGATTAGCCTTTCATTGGTCATGGTCAGAAAGGTTATAGATTAGGTTCACTTATTGATCAGCAAGAAAACCAAGCAACAACCATGAAAACATGTTTTCTACATTGTAAATAAGTGAACTATAACCTTGCAAAACAATCTGTACAAGTGTGTTGCGGAGAGGGGAACCACTGCAAATAAGCATGAAGAGGGATCTTTTGGGAATGATGGTATATTCTAAAATTTTATTATGGTGATAGTTGCAAAACTCTGTTAAACATTAAAAATCACTGGATTAGACACTTAAAATAAGTGAATTTTACAGTATGCAAATTATATCTCAATAAGGCTGTTTTTTAAAAAAACCTGTGTAGGGACGCCTGGGCGACTCGGTCAGTTGGGCATCTGACTTTGGCTCAGGAAATGATCTCACAGCTCATGAGTTCGAGCCCCGCAACAGGCTCTGGGCTGACAGCTAGTTTCTATGTCTCCCTCTCTGCCCTTCCACTGCTTGTGCTCTCTCTCTCTCTCTCAAAAATAAACATTAAAAAGAATTAAAAAAAACAACTGTGTACATTTATTTAAATATAGCCATGAACATCACACATTATTTTTATTGCTTTTCCCTTACTTTACCAGAAAAAAAGAAAGGCAGCGAGTAGTAGAACTAGTAGTTGAAGTTGAGAATACACTAGTTGATGATCTCAAGATATAGAGCCCTGGCAGATACAGAAACGTCAGGCAAGAAGTCATGGATGCAGGTGCTATTAGAAAGGTTTCAGGATAAAACCAAAAAGTTTAAAGAGAAGTTCCATAAATAGTATTTCAACAATTATCAAACCATTTCTTTCAGCAAATACACTCAACAGAATATTTAATTTTTTTAAATATTAAGTATTTTAACATGCGATGCTTTACTAAGAAGGAAACAAAATGGTCTTTAAAATATTTCTTTTTTTTAATCTGAAAGTAACATATTTTGGTATGACCTAGTCACCTATGATTAACCTATCTCAAATTCATGTTTTCCTATAAAGTAGTATCAGTAATGCTAAAGATAACATGTAATCACGATTTCTAAGTGATTTTACAAGCTTCAAAGAATCACTACAATGCTGATTAGAAGAATCATGCTGTTTTAATCAATCACTTCCTGGAAGCTGGAATATGAAGCATTAATAGAGACTAAGCAATTGTGATTACTAAAAACTGAGCTCACAGAAATTTCCTATCTTAAAAAACAAAACAAAAACCAAAACACAACAAAAAACAACCTCAAACAAAAAGCCCTATAAGTGCAAAGATCACCTGCAACAACGGAGGTAATTAATTTCTTCTTCTACAATTCGTCTGAAACAAGACTGACATTAAATGGTAAGAAAAGAGTATTTTTGTTTTATTTTAAAAAATCAACTTTTAACACACTACAGTCCTCTCTTCAGTTTCTTATTTGCTAAGAACCTTATGTACAACCAAACCAATAACCAAATAGAATATAAAACCTTTAAAAGTTCTAGAACAAAGAAATTTTAAAACCTCTCTATTCAGAAAGAGCATTAAAGTTATAACATTTAATTCCCTCAGAAATGCTTTTTTTTTTTTCTTTTTCAAGTCTGTTACACTCAGAATAGCAGCACATGTATTTAACCAGCAAATATTTTCTGAATGCTTACTATTTCAAGGCATCTCTGTTTAAGACTCTGGAGATTCAGTGATAAAACATAAACTCGTGCCCTCATGGAGCTTATATTCCAACAGAAAGCTGTACACAAACATATAAAAGTAACAGTGTTTCAATGGCAGTAAATATTATGGAGAAAAATAAAGGAAAAATGGAAAGAAGGAAGGGAAAGGTAATTGTTACTTGGTCAGGAAAAGTTGTATTTCACCAGATATCTAAGAAGGTAGCAGAACACACCATGCAGCTATCTGGGCAAGAAGAATTAAGGCAATAAGAACAATAAACACAAAGGACCTGAGGAAGTGGATGTGTCTTCCTCACGTTAAGGCATACCTTAAGAAATGTTTAAGGCATGTGTAAGAATTATCAGTGAGGGGTTCCTGGGTGGTTCAGTCCATTAAGTGTCTGACTGTGGCTCAAGTCATGATCCCACAGTTCATGAGTTCAAGTCCTTCATCAGGCTCTGTGCTGACAGCTCAGAACCTGGAGTCTGTTTCAGATTCTGTGTCTCCCTCTCTCTCTGCTCCTCCCCTGCTCGTATTCTCTCTCTCAAAAATAAATACACATTTAAAAATTAAAAAAAAAAAAAAAAGAATTACCAATAAGGTTTTGTTTTAAGGGTCTATGAAGAGCTACTTTTACATCGCTACATCAAATATAGTAATAAAACATTTACTGTGAAATATTTGTAAATGGCTGTTGCTCAAACTATTTGTAGTCCCTAAGAATAAACCATCATAATCACTATATATACAGACTTCTAGCATTTTAATTCTATGCCCAGCACATGCTTATTAGTAAGTAGGAAACAAAGACAAGAGAGAAATAGATACAACTAAATAAAAATAATGCTAAGATTCCTCCAAAGAATGTTTGGGGCATGCACTATTCCATCAGGCATGGGAAGAGGTTGTAAGGCAAAAACAAAAAGTAATCTACCCCCTAATCTCTCCAAAATTCGAAGTCTAACTGTAGGACACAGAGCAGACAACTATACTCAAAGACTTATGTCCATTAATTATCTTAAGAAAGCAGACTGTGTTTACAAATGCTCTGACATCAACCTAAAAGTTTGCTTATTTTCCTAACACTGTCTTTCATTCATAATTGTTGAATCTGACAAATCAAAAAGTTATCCCTCACATTATTGGGACAACTGGTGAAATCAGAGTAAAATCTACAGATTAGATCACAGTATCAAGATAATTTCACATTTTTGTAACTGTACTGTTGTTATGTAAGTCCTTATTCTTAGAAGATAAACACTGATGTATTCAGGAGTACAGGAGCGTATCTCAAAGATTCCAGGAAATAATTAAAGTATATATGCAGGAAAAAGAAAACAAATGTGGTAAACTGTTAACATTTGACGAGTGGAAAAAGAATGGGGGAGAGTATTGCATTAATAATTTCCTTCATCTGGGGCGCCTGGGTGGCTCAGTCGGTTGAGCGGCCGACTTCAGCTCAGGTCATGATCTCACGGTCTGTGAGTTCGAGCCCCACGTCGGGCTCTGTGCTGATGGCTCGGAGCCTGGAGCCTGCTTCAGATTCTGCGTCTGCCTCTCTCTCTCTGCCCTTCCCCTGCTCACGCTCTGTCTCTCGAAAGTAAATAAACGTTAAAAAAAAATTTTAAAAAAATATTAAAAAAATAAATAAATAAATAAATAAAAATAAAAAAAAATAATTTCCTTCATCTTATTATATGCTTTCATTTGTAGAAGTGAGTAATAAATGAGCATAGTAGAGCATAATAAATGATCATACTTGTGCATGCTCATTCCACAGACAACTATAATAAAAATAATTAAGAAAAAAATTATCCCTGTATTTACACTTCTCTGAATGTCAGGTTCTTCACCTGAAAGTGAATATACCACCATCTTCCTTTTCAAATGACCACTATGAACCTCAAATGACAAAATCTATATGAAAGCACTCTGTATCTACAAACCATTTTTGTAAGACTAGCATGGCCTTTTCTCTGTATCCACACTGTTCCTTGCTAATTCTATCTACTACTATTAAAAGGCCAAAATCTACACTTTCTATTCAATTGATTATATATGATATAAAATAATAGTTTTTAAGGAAAAATAACACATTAAAGGTACACATTGATTATGAAATGTCTCAATATCAGAAACACAAGAAGTTTTTTATAATTGAGAAAATGTGGCATATCTCTTCTCTAAACATCAGATTCTTTTTTTTTTTTTAATGTTTATTCATTTTTGAGAGACATGGAGCATGAGTGGCAGAGGAGCAGAGAGAGAGGGAGACAGGCTCTGGGCTGTCAGCATAGAGCCCGATGCAGGGCTCAAACTCACAAACCGGGAGATCATGACCTAAGCTGATGTCAGATGCTCAACCGACTAAGCCACCCAGGCACCCCGCTAAGCATCAAATTCTTAATAACCAAATTGTACACCATAGCATTACCAATTAAACATGTCCAAGATGGAATTCTCCTCTCCACTTAGCTCTTCCCTCTTACCCTCCTTTTCACACAGCTTCCTGATTCATCCAACTCAGCTGGTAATAACACTACCCAGCTAATGACTTAAGAGGAGACATAAAGAAGTCATTCTTAACTCCTCTTTCTTGCATCATCCATAACCATTCAATCAAGCAAACACCCTAATCATTTTATTTTAAAAATTTTTTTCTAATCCATGACTGTAATCTCATTCCAGCTGGGTCTCTGCCCCAGTTCAAGATCTCACCAGCTAGAGTCCTAGACTACTACAATGTCCTTTGAAATAACCTCCTGGATACAGTGCTTTTCAGATTTATAATCCATCAGATAAAATTTAACTCCCCTAAGCATCACTTACAAGGCCCTTCACGGTCAGCTTCACCTACATCCCTAGCCCAACTTCTAGAGATACTGATTTTTTTTTTTAAGACTTCTCCTAACCACTTAAGAGGGATTATTCCATTTTGGATTTCATCATCTTATTTTGTTAATTTGTCCGTTTCTTTCTAAAGGTTCTAGTTCTAAAGTTTTTAGCAGTACAATTTTTTTGCAAATCTCAAAAAGAGATTTTCACATGTATTCCACACATACTCCACAGCCAAGACAAAAAGGAAATTTTCTAACTCTGAGTCTAGTGAGAAAAACGCCACTAGAAAAATGGATCATAGACAGTCTCTGCCGAGAGTCGCCGCGGTCTCCTGCTTCAACAGTGCTTGGACGGACCCCGGCGCTCGACCACCACCCTCACCTCACCCCACCCCCGCCGGCCACCCAGAGCCAGCCCTCCGCCATCTCCTCACAGCGCCCCGCGGACCTCCCCAAGGCTCCCGCCGCCGCTCCAGCGCCGCCATGACGACCGCGTCCCCCTCGCAGGGGCGCCAGAACTACCACCGGGATTTGGAGGCCGCCATCAACCGCCAGATCAAACTGGAGCTTTACGCCTCCTACGTCTACCTGTCTATGTCTTACTATTTTGACCGTGATGATGTGGCTTTGAAGAACTTTGCCAAAATTTCCTTCACCAATCTCACGAGGAGAGGGAACATGCTGAGAAGCTAATGAAGCTGCAGAACCAACGAGGTGGCCGAATCTTCCTTCAGGATATCAAGAAACCGGACCATGATGATTGGAGAACGGGCTGAATGCGATGAGTGCGCATTACACTTGGAAAAAAGTGTGAATCAGTCACTACTGGAACTGCACAAACTGGCCACTGACAAAAACGACCCCCACTTGTGTGACTTCATTGAGACTCATGACCTGAACGAGCAGGTGAAATCCATCAAAGAATTGGGTGACCACCAACCTTCGCAAGATGGGGGCTCCCGAATCTGGCATGGCAGAGTAACTCTTTGACAAGCACACCTTGGGAAACATTGATAACGAGAACTAAGCCTTAGGCTGTCTTCCCATAGGCACACGGGTGACTTCCCTGGTCACCAAGGCAGTGCATGCATGTTGGGGTTACCTTTCCCTTTTCTATTAGTTGTACCAAAACATCTACTTAACTTCTTTCATTTGTACCGTTCCTTCAAATTAAGTAATTCGGTACCCCCCCCCAAAAAAAAAGAAAAGAAAAAAAAAATGGATCATAGTTATCAAGACTAGTCTAGGTTTCTGGGCAAAAGTGAATGAGGCCAAGGGAATCAACTTACACTCAGGAATTTCCTTACAAGTTAAGACTGAAGTAAGGCTATATACTAGTATGTCTACTTACCAATGAACAAAGAAAGTCTTTAAGTTGAAATGGGAGAAAACTTTATATATATATTTACCCTAATACCAATGACGGGGGGGGGGGGGGAATATGGGAAAAACAGCTTGTGTAGAGAAGGAAACAATAAAAAAAATTCTATTTTTGTCATTTATTTTAAGAAAATCTGCTCATAGAAAAATCAGCAAGAAATGTAACTTTTTCTTTCCCAATCAACAACACTAAAATAATACATTAAACTTAAAATTTAACATATTTTTTCTGGAATCCTCATGTATTTAATCTTTTAAGACCTTCAGGTAGGAGCACCTGGGTGGCTCTGACACTTAAGTGTCTGACTCTTGATTTTGGCTCAGGTCATGAGATGGAGTCCTGCATTGGGCTCCATGCTGAGCATGGAACCTGCTAGAAATTCTCTCTTTCCCTCTCCTGCCCTTCCCCCACTTGCATGCATGTGCACGCACATGCGCACTCTCTAAAAACAAAGAAGAACTTTAGGTATAAATACCTAAGAAAAATGAGAATCAATACCCAAATATGTTTCCCTAATATATTAAAGAAAAAAATGCCATAGTTCTATTTATTTAAATAGTCTAACTAGAATCAAATTCACCTAAAAATACTACTTGAAAATGTGTTAGATTTATACGTTTTTAAGGTGAGGTTTTAAAAGTCTGTTTTCAAGTCTTTTTAAATGCCAAAATAGTTCGCTTTAAAAATAAGTGTTTTATTTTCTTTCGGCCAAGACAACAGTAAAGGGCAAAAGACCATACTCTCAATGGCTTCCAAAATTGACTTTTAACACAATCAATGTTCCCTACCAAAAAAATAACCAAACACAGAGAAAAAGAGGTCAGTTTGGGCAGGGGTGTGAGCAGGGATTAGATGAAGGAAGTCAAATGGCACCAACTTACAGTTATAAGATAAACAAGAACTAGGGATATAATGTATAATACGTCCACTATAGTTAACACTACTGTATGTATATTTGAAAGTTGTTAAGAGTAGATCCTAAGAGTTCTCATCACAAAGAAAAAAGTACATATATACATACATACATTTATATCTTTATGAGATGGATGTTAACTAAACTCCTTGCAATGATCATTTCCCAATATATGTAAGATAAATCATTATGCTTTACAATCTAAACTTATATTATGCTGTATGTCAATTATATCTCAACAAAACTGGGGGGAGGGGAATAAAACCTTTAACTATCAGGGCATCTGGGTGGCTCAGTCAGGTAAGCATACAACTTTGGCTTAGGTCATGATATCACAGTTCATGGGTTAAAGCCCCGCATTGGGCTCTGTGCTGACAGCTCAGAGACTGGAGCCTGCACCGGATTCTATGTCGCCCTTTCTCTTTGTCCCTCCCCTACTCATGCTCTGTCGCTCTCTCAAAAATACACATTAAAAAAATAAAAAAAAATTAAAAAAAATTTACCTATCATTCCTTTTAACTTAAAACTGTTTAAATGAGAATATAAAATTTTTACTTAATATTACTAATTTAAGTTCAACATCCTTTTATTACCAAAATAATAAATTACATGCTTAGTTGTAGATAATTCATGAAAATTCTAGAGAGAGAATTCTATTCTCTAGATTAAACAGTTTATTCTAATTCTGTCAAAATAAAATTAGCTCAAAATGTTGTATGTTTATGTGATAAAAATATAACAAAATCTGGGGGGACCTGGGTGGCTCAGTCGGTTGAGTGTCCAACTTCGGCTCAGGTCATGATTTCACAGTTCATGAGTTCGAGCCCCATGTCCAACTCTGTGGTGACAGCTCAGAGCCTGGAGCCTGCTATGGATTCTATGTTTCCCTGTCTTTCTCTGCCCCTCCTCCACTTGCATTCTGTCTCTCTCTCAAAAATAAATGTTAAAAAAATATATGTGTATATATATAACATATATTTATATGTATATAAATATATATAACAAAATCTGATAAATCTAAATTCCAGTACAACCTAATTGGAATAAAGTTATTCTAACAGCATCAAAACTAATATATAGCAAAAGAAACTCATTAATGTCAAAAGTAGCTGATAAACAAAAATCAACTATTGGGAAGATCAAAGGAAAACTCAGCATAACAGGAAAAGACAAACCTATTTGACAAAATACAAAACAGCTAGATTTTGTGGAGGCTGCCCCAAAATACACCACTACGGCAAATTGATTATTTTGAACTAAAGTTACTTAGGAAACAGGCTGTGTTAAAGGACACTCTGACCCTTCTTTGTTCCCCTGCAATCAGGAGATAAATCTCCAATGTGAAAGAAGCACCCTCCCTGTACCAGGAGGTAAAGAGACATTCTAATTATCAGAGAAAATGCAGGGCCAAAAAGGCTGCATAAACTAACCACCTTGTTATTTTTACTAATTTACTACCCCACCCCAATTTCTGTTTAGAATTCCTTGTTAATTGAAGCTCCCAAATGTTAAGTTTTCTTTGGCCTGTCAATTCCTCACAGATTTATGTTTCTTTCTCTAAAAAGTGTAACAGATGCCCCCTGCCTTGGTCACTACTTAGGTCCTAGATCTATGAGACTTCCACACATAAAAACTAAATTTTGTTTTCTCTTGTTAATCTATTTCTCATGTTAATTTAATTCTTGACCAGCCAGAAGAATTTTGAAGGGTAAAGAATATGTTTCCTCCCCAACAATTCCTAATCCTACATTTTATTCTAATATCATTCTAATTCCCAATGATTAGATTCTACAAATTACATTGAACATTGGTTTATTTAATATATCCTAGGCCTATACATTAATAATTCAATTATTCCATTTTTATTTTCATTCCTGAATTCTAGGTCCTATTATTATTAGATTACACATTCATGCCAAAATTCTAGAAATACTCATCACATAAAATAATTCAGAAAATCGTGTACAGGCATCTTAATTTTGATTAATAGGGGCACCATCTAGCAGTATGAGAAAGATTTATTTATGTGTTTATTAATACAAAAGCATTTATTAAATACAAGAGAGTAACATGATTTTTTAAAATATGTGAATATTTTAAGTGTCCTGAAAATAAATGGAATGATAGTACAATCTGACCAATAATATGAACCCACTCTAATCTCTATTTTACATGAATAGTAAACACTATTACTATACTAGTTTACCAAATCATCTGCTGAGCAACTAGATAAAAGTTCATTTCAGAAACAGTTTAGTATGATATATATCTGGTCCACATGAAACAGTGAGAAGAGGCAAGTTTAAAAAATGCAGTTCTCCACTAATACAAGAAATTAGTTCATCTGTTTTAACTTAAAATGAAAAGCCTAATGGGGGAAAATAACCTTTTTTCACTACAAGACTTAATTTTTTTGCTTCTGCTATCAAAATTCAAGTTGATAGTTGTAATAAAGATGATACAAGCAAGTAAAGAAACCAAAAGTGGGTTACTATTGTACAGTCAGGAAGTGAATATAGCAGTGATTTTCAGACTGCAGATAATGACCCATTACATGTTATATCTATTCTAAAGTAAACAAAACAGAATGTGCAATACTATAGTAAAAATAAATGTTATTTAAGAAACATTTCTTTCAGTCATATGTATGTGTGTATATATTGAACCACCATGCAAAATGTTTTTCCCTCAATGTGTCTAAGAGACAAAAAGTTTGAGACCACTGCTGACTTCACCATTTCACTGTTAAGTTGGAACACACTTCCTAAGCTTTTAGCTTCTTTATTTGTAAAATGGTGCTGAAAACAGATATTTGACAATAATGGTCACAGAAAACATTGAATGAGAGAATGTACACAAAACATAGTATCTGACACAGGTAAGCTCTTGATAAGTATTAACTTTAATTAAAGTACATCCTAATTATACATGATAGTTATTACCCTCTAGAGATCGGCTTAATAGATTTTTCATTTTAATTTTTAAGTAAGATTACTTGGATCATGTAAAAACAAAAACGAAGCAATAAACCCCAGCAATAAATGAGTCTTAAAGATATCAAAATAAGATCAACCAACTTTGTTGTCAAATTCTTGACCAATCACCAGGCCAAGATATGAACAGAATGATAAAGTTTGGTGCCTCTGTTTCCCTTTTGGTTCCCTTCTCTGTTTTTAAGTATACAATTATCCAAACATTTTCTCTTCCTAACCAAATGCTGTAATTCTATGCCATTCAAGCCTTCACTTCTTAGTAAAAATACCAAACTTTACACAATTATAATAGTCCTTGAGTTCATGACGAAGTTACTCCATGAGGCAGCATAATAATTCTTCTACAATGAAAGATCTGGTTTTGAAACACCAATCAGACATTTACGACTACAGAACAATAACTATAGTCTCTAAATATCGGTTTTCACAACTACCAAAAAGGGTGAGTTCATCTACCTCTTAAGGTCCCTCAAAATTAAAGGGCATGAAGTATACAAGCACCTAGCACAAAGAGAACTATACATATGAACTCCTGTCCCCTCCACTGACAAGGCCAGCCTATCACTCTGTAAACATTCCAAGTAATAAAATTCTCCCAATTTTGGAACCGACTCCTATCAGGTGCAACTGTATCTATTAGAAAATTCTCTCTTACACCAATATGAAAATGCCATGAGTTTAAAGGAGGAAAAGATCATGATGAGCTGAAGTTGGGAGGCAACTTCCTTCAAAGGCAGTTTCATGAACGAGGTGTAACTTGGAAGTGGGGCTGGAAATATAGATGAGATTTGGATGAGCAGAAAAGATTTAGAATTTTAGATTTAGAAGATTTAGATTGCTCATTCATTTATTAACTGATTTATTGCCATCAAAAATGTGCTGAATGCTTACTGTGTGCCAAGAACTTTCTAGATGCTGGAGATGGAGCTGAGAAATAAAGTCCCTTCCTTCAAGAACTATATATCCCAGTGGAGCAAGACAAAGAAACAAACAAGTTATAAAATATGTAAGATCTCAGATTTTAAGATAAAGTCTATGGAGGAAAAAATTGAGTAAGGAGGATAGGAAGTGCTTGGAAAAAAGAATGGATACTATTTTAAGTGGTCAGGGAAGACAACAGTGATGAAGAGGCACTTAAGCAGGGCCCTAGGCACTTTCTGTAAGGAAAAGCGGACAACAGATTGCGCATCCCCACCTCACCAGGAAACTACTGAAGTTCCTGTGGAAGTAGAATTCATAAGAACATAATGGATGGAGAAGAGAAAACCATGGTAACTGTGAAGGGCCTGGTGCCATGTATGTCAAATTGATATCTTCGGAGGGTCATAAATTTATTGTCAAAAGAGAACATGCGCTAACATCTGAAACAATAAAAGCCGTGTTGGGTGGCCCAGGTCGGTTTGCAGAGAACGAAAGTAATTAAGACAATTTTAGACCGATCCTTTCACATGTGCTATCGAAAGTATGCATGTATTTTACCTACAAGGTTCACTACACTGACAATTCCATGGAGATTCCAAAATTCCCAACTGAAATTTTACTGGAACTGCTGACGGCTGCGAACTTCCCAAATTGTTAAGCAAATTATAATTAATTAACTAATACATAGATAGATAAGTAAATAACAAATAAAGCCCTAAAGCAAGGAGCCAGTTAGAAAACAGCAAAGTTTTCTTTGGGTAAGTGCAAAGGCCCTAATGACAAAAACCAAGCAAACATGTAGAGGTGGGAGCTCAAAGTATCTCTGATCAACAGTACCTAACAGAAAACAAAGGAGGACAGCATAAGTGAAAATACAGCATGAAGACACTGCAGAGAGACTTGACTTCTAAATTTGATTTTATACTGTTAGCAAGAAGAGTTGTTGAACAACAGCCCAGTGAAATGAATGAAATCATAGCTTAAGAAAAACATACAATCAATACTCAACTTATTCAGAATTTATGCTTATTGCTAACTACACAAAGCTACTTTTTGTACAAAAAGTAATTTGGGGGGACCCAGGTGGCTCAGTCAGTTAAGCATCCGACTCGATTTCGGCTCAGGTCATGATCTCATGGTTAGTGAGTTTGAGCCAGGGGTCAGGCTCCGCAACGACAGTGCGGAGGCTGCTTGAGATTCTCTCCCTCTCCCTCTCTCTCTCTCTCTCCCTCTCTCTCTCTCTCTCTCTCTCTCTCTCTGTCTCTCTCTCTGCCCCTCACCTCCTTGTACACTCTCTCTCCGTCTCAAAATAAATAAATAAAACTTAAAAAAAAAAGTAACTTGTGGGGTGTCTGGGTGACTCGCTCAGTTAAGCATCTGACTCTTGGTTTCAGTTCAGTTCATGATCTCTCAGTTTGTGAGTTGGAGCCCCACATTGGGCTCCACACTGAGAGTGCAGGGCCTGCTTGGGATTCTCTTTCTCTCCCTCTCTCTCTGTCCCTTCCCTGCACGTGTGCTCTTTCAAAAATAAACACACTTTAAAAAATAAAAAAGAAAAGTACCTTGTTTTTTTCTTCACTTTCTTTAGATGCTGGCTCAATTAATACCAATTTTCAGCTTGAGGTAGAAAAAATTTAAGTAACTGGTGACTCTATACAGAACTGTTACTTTTAAAAAGTCTTTGATATAGTGAAGGAAGAAACTTTTAGCTAAAATGATATTCTGAATTAGCTACAAGAGTTCAACTATTTTCTTTCAAGTTCACAAATAATAGAGATGGCTGAATAAGCCCATTTAATATCTTTATGGGGAGGGGGTTCTTTGGTTTCTTTGGTTTTTTTAAGTAGGCTCCACACCCAGCACGAAGCCCAATGCAGGGCTTGAACTGATGACCCTGAGATCAAGACCTGAGCTTAAATCAAGAGTCAGATGTTAGCGGACTGAGCTACCCAGGCAAATGAACCACCCAGTTACCCCATTACCTTTGATATCAGTAATAAAAGAGTAAAACATTAATATATCAAGATTTTTAACAAATAACACTGAGGAAAATATTATCCTTATTTGTATGCAAAAAGAATAAATGCAAAAATTAAGCCAAATTCTTTATCATTTTGAGAATAGAGAGCTATAATTAAATTAACAAATGTTTTCAACAATAGAAAATAGAATGAGATGATCTTTGAAACATGAAATATGTAATAACATGAAGAGTATAATCAAATGTTTTAATTTTCTTTTAAAACTTAATTTGTTGCAAAAATGTTTCCAAATTATTTGAAAACCATAACCCCCAAAGAACCGTAAAGACAATAATAAACATGAAAATCACCCAAGATAAATCAAAACAAATGCTTAAAACTACAGATGAATAGAAACATCTTAAAAGCAGCCGGGGGGAAGAAATGCATAATGTACAAAGGAACAAATATAATGATGACAATTTTCTCATCAGAAACAATGCTAGCCAGAAGACAGTGAAACAATATCTTAAAAGTACTGAAAGTAAAATACTGTCCACTGAGAACTATTTACGTGCTAAAATATCTTTCAAAAGCAAAGGTGACTTAAAGAGGGCAGAAATCAATGAAACAGAAAACAGGGAATTAACAAAGGTCAAAGAAAATAAAAGGTGATTCCTTGGAAATATTATTAAAATTGATTATAATTATTATAACTGATCAATTATATAAGACTGATTTAACCCAAATGATTAGGAAAGAGATAAAACACAAATGACCAATAATAGGCATGAAAGAAGTGGCATCACTACAGATTCTACATACATTAAAAAGATAATAAGCAAATATTATGAACAACTTTATGCTAATAAATTCACCTATTCTTTGAAAGACACAAATGAGCTCCTTCCACAAGAAAAAGATAACCTGATTAACTCAGCATCTATTAAAGAAATTGAATCTGTAGTTAAAAACCTTCCAGCAAAACTTCTAGGCCCAGATGGTTTCACTAGGGAAATCTACCAACCAGTTAAGGAAAGATACAAATTGTACACAAAATCTTCAGGAAACTGGGGGGAATAAAAAGGTAGGAGGTAATTCCCAATTCATTCTATGAGGCTAACATAATGCTGATACCAAAACCAGACAAGGAAATCATAAGAAAAGAAACTTACAGACCAATACCCTTCATAGATATTTGCAAAACTTCTTAATAAAATTGTTTTAGCAAATTAAATCCAGGAATATATGAAAAAGATAACACATCATGACCAAGTGTGGTTTATCCCAGGAATGCAGGTTAGCTTAACATTCAATCAAAATCAAATGTAATTCTCTATACTAAAGAACAAAACAATAACAAAAGTATGATCTCAACAGATGCAGATAAAGTATTGATAATATTCAACATCCATTTCTGATATTTAAAAGTCTCAGCAACTAGAAATAGAGGGGAACTTCCTCAATTCACCAAAAGAAAATCTAGGAAAAACCTTTGGCCAACACATATATTACAGTGAAAGTATGCATGCTTTCTCCTATAACATCACGAACAAGACAAGCAAGTCAGTCCATTGTCACTACTCCTGCTTTACTTAAGGGTCTAGCTAGTGAAATAAGGTAGGAAAAAGAAAAGAAAAGGTATCCAAATTGGAGAGGAAGTAAAAATTGTCTTTATTTGAGGATGACAAATCAGCTAGGTAGGAGATCTGAATCTATTAAAAAAAAAAGAAGCTACTAAAACAAATATATGAGGTTAGCAAGATTGTAGAATACAAGATAAATATGCAAAAACCTACTGTATTTCTATATTCCAACCATAATAAAAAATTGAACGTTAAAAAATCCATTTACAATAACACTTAAAAATAAAAACTACTTAAAAATAAATCTGACAAGGGGTGCCTGGGTGGCTCAGTTAGTTAAGTGTCCAACTTCAGCTCAGGTCATGATCTCACAGCTGGTGAGTTGGAGCCCTGCATTGGGTTCTATGCTGACCGCTCAGAGCCTGAAGCCTGCTTCAGATTCTGTGTCTCCATCTCTCTGTCCTTACCCCAATCGTGCAGTCTCTGTCTCTCTCAAAATAAATAAACTTAAAAAACATTTTTTAAGTGTATTATTAAAAAAAACTCTATTAGAAAATGAAAAACATGGATACTTCACTAAAGAGAACATAAAGATGGCAAAATGAGCACAGGAGAAGATGTTTGAAAGCATTAGCTATTAGGGAAATGCAAATCAAAACCAGTAACACTATCATTACACATCCAACAATGGCTAAAGTAAAAAACAGTGATAACACCAAATGCTGGAAAAGATGTGAAAACAATGGGCCACTCATAAACTGCTGGTGGGAAAGTAAAATAATACAGTCATTCTGGAAAAGCTTTGTAGTTTTTTTTAATGTTTCTAAGTATGCCATTACCATACAACCTAATGTGAGAAACAAAGGCAAAAGAAAAAAATAAATTTCATTACAACTTACAGCCCACTGACAAATCCTTGACACAGGCAATGACCATACTCTAGGAACTCAACTGCCTGGATGTTAATACTTTGCTAAAGGCAATCTTAGCTTAACATTATCCTGACATCCAGGATCCTGTAAGTTTCCTTTAACATATAAAAATTCCGGGGCGCCTGGGTGGCTCAGTTAATTTAAGCATTCAACTCTCAATATTGGCTCAGGTGGTGATCTCATGGTCATGGGATTGAGTCCCACACTGGGCTCCATGCTCAGCATGGAGCATGCTTAAAATTCTCTCTCTCCCTCTCTCTCTCAAAATAAACAAATAAACATAAAAAATATTTTATTAAAAATATATATTTCCTCTATATATCTCCTATGTTTCCTATGTATATTTCAATTGTTAATAATATATATGTAGATTTTTACATATACTATATACACACATATACTATGTATATGTATATAGTATATATATGTATGTATAGTATATGTTTTACATATACTATATATATAGTATATGTATATTTCCTTTGGAAACTTCCTTCACCTCTACTCCCAAGATATATGTCAGCAATCATCCTCCAAGCATATGGCCCACTGATATATATTTGAAGGGTCTCATGACTAAGGTACTAGACAGTAACAAATGACCTTTTCCTAACAACAGCTAACCCTCTCAAGGTCCAGTAAACCCTGCTTCTAAAATTCCTTAGAGATTTATGCTATCTCTAACCCCCTCCCAACTTGAAAGTATATAATCAGTTGCTCCTCACAATCCCACAATCCACAATTCCAATCCCATAAAAACAATCCCAACCACAGAAAAACTTGTACTCAAATACATAGCTTTATTCACAATAGTCAAAAACTAGAAACAGCTGAGAGGTCCTTCAGTAGGTGAATGGTCAAACAAACTATGGTACATACATATACATACCATAAAATTCTATGTATTAACAAGAAGGAAAAAACTATTAATATATTCAACAACCTGGATGAATTTCCAAAGAGTAACACTAAGTAAATAAAGCCTATCCTAAAAGCATCATATGATTCCATTTATATAAAATACTTGAAAGGATAAAATTTTAGAAGTGAGAAACAGATAAATGCTTGCCAGAGGTTAGGGATGGGAGGAGGGGGTCAAAAGGGAGGAAGGGGTGTATAGTTACAAAAGGGCAATGCAGGAGATACTAGTGGTGATGGAACTGTACTATATCTTGATCATGGTGGCAGATATATGAACCTATACATGATAAAACTACAAAACTAAATACACACACATACACACAAATTCACACACACAAGTACAAACAAAATTGTTGAAATCACAGTAAAACTGGATGATTGTACTGACTATCAATATGCTGGTTGTAATCCTGCAGTACACTTTTGCACTGTAGATGTTACCATTAGAGGAAGCTGGTAAAATGTCTCTTAAATCAACAACATACGTTAAGCTATGATTCACACCATCATAAAGTCTCAGTTTCTCTACATATGCTCTAATTTTTAGCCTTACTTCCACCCACACCAAAGAGAGAAACAGGCTGTTACCTCAATTAATAACACAGAGAAAATATGACCATTATTTTTTACTTAACTTTAATCTTCCAAACAGAGAATGAAAACACTAGAAATGTTCAATGCGCTACACTGAGAAAATATATTGTAATCATTTGGCAATAAATACATATGTAAGGTACAATAAATTACATGGCTCAAAAAAATCTTAATAAAGTAAAATCCTACTAAATAGATTCCCTTATTTAATCAGGGTTCTTTATTGATTACTGTGTTTATCTGAAAAAGGTACTTGGCAAAGAAAGAAATTTACTGCAAATTATTATTAAAATAATAATCCTTGTTACTTAAAATTTAAACATTAGAATAGCACTGTGATTGAAATTTCTGTAATATGGAAACATTCTTTAATCTGCACTGTCCAACATGGTGGCTACTAGCCACAAGTGGCTATTAAGCCTTGATATGTGGCTAGTGAGAATAAGGAAGTGAAAATTGAACTTCAGTTAAATAGCCAAATATGGCTACTGGCTACCACATTAGACAGAATAGGCCTAGAACTTACAAAAAATTTCAAAAAAGAATACAAAAACAAAAAATGTAAAAATAATCATTAATGTATTGGGTCTGTATTTCTCACCCACGACACTACTGGGCTTTTAGGCAAAATAATTCATTATACGGGACTGTCCTACTAAAGTAAATATATTCCTTTCAAATGATAAATGTATTTTTTCCAAATGTAATTTTATGTCCACTCTTGATATTATGGAGTATTGCTTCATTCTAATAAATTACTGAAGCTATTAAGAGCAATAATGCATTTTCACCAGCAGAGGGCAGATATATGTAATAAACACCTCTTACACCAATTTCAAATGTTCCAGGAGTAAAATAGCACTGAATCAAAAGACATTAGTGTATTAACTTACACAAAAGAAATTGTACTTCTTGGAGGTAAGAGAGAAAATTTGCTAAAAATAAACATATTTTTCAAAAAGAAACTGAGAGGTCACCCCGGAAACAAGTTTTGTCAATTTTATCAGTCAATCCAAGAGTTAACTATAATCCTTCAAACAAAACAAAATAACCCTGACAAAATATCAGTCACGCCTTATTTTCAAGGCCATTTACATATATATATTAACAATATTCCTTAGGCCAAAAAATAAATTCTAAAGAATTTTCCTCATAGAATATAAAAGTTGTCAAAATTCCATGAAAAACCAAAGCATTTGTTTCAAAAGTAAACTAAATGCCAAAAACAAAAACAAACAATGAAATTTGGCAAATGTGGTAATGTAGTTTGAAGTAGTGGGGTTCGGAGTCACCAGCTAAGAATTCTTGAGACTTCTTTAATGCAATAGGTGGTTTTATTAAACAATGGGAACGGGACCTGTGGGCAGAAAGAGCTGCACTGGGGTGTGAAAACTGACTAATTATATAAGATTTTTCTGTCCTATGGAAGGGAGGCTCATGGTTCCAGGAAATTGAGTCTGTAGGTTTCTAGAGATTGCTTTTTTCTTTTAAATCATTAAGACGGTTACAAACTTATGGAGACTCTGTCCTGCATGATTGTGCTCTCTAACCATTTGATTTTCCCTTTCCTTTGTTCTTAGGCGTCCAGGAAGGAGTCCCTGAGGAATGTCACACGTATTCCACCTGGGGGAGTGGTGGGTTAGCTTATGCTCTGCCCTCAGCTACGGATGGATGGACGGATGGATGGACGGATGGACGGATGGATGGACGGACGGAAGGAAGGAAGGAAGGAAGGAAGGAAGGAAGGAAGGAAACCATGGCAAATGTTTGCCTGAGAAAAACCTGAAAAAAGGCTGCCAACATACTGAAGATTCACATCTCTCGACTCTCACTTGTACAGAGGGTGGAAAACAGGCTCCGAAGCAGTGTCACAACACACACTTTCATAAAGTGCGTAGAAAATAGTTTTAGTGTCTACCAAAATTAAATGCCCTTTTCCAGGAACAAAGAAAATATCCAGAAACGACAAAAAGAGAGAGAGAGAGAGAGAGAGAGAGAGAGAGAGACCTTTTCTAACCTCTTTTTGCAATTAATTTTTCCTTTCTTCCTATTACATAACTTCTTCTGAAAGTCCCCTTCCCCTGAAGCTTCGCTGTTCTGGTTTTCCTTGCAGTCTTACAGACCACTATTGAGTTCCTTCAATGATTCTGCCTCAAAGCTGCTGCCTTCCCAGGTCTTGGTCACTGACCCTCTGATCTGTAAGTGTCTAATTCATCCATGGCTTTGATAAACATTTCCAGGCAAATGACTCCTAAACAATAATCACTCCCTTGTCTATCCGCTCTCTTAAATTTCTGCCTGGTACCTATACTTGCTTCTAGGAACGTGAAAAGCATGTGCACTAACTACATGGGCAAATCTGCTTCCAGCTTCTTCCTACCTTAGAATAACCTAGCCACTCTTCTCATTTTCAAGAGCTACCTCTTTGTTAAAAGCCTTCTCCAATTCCTGCTCTTGATGATTTTTACTTTCTCTGAATCTTTGTAACACTTAATGTTTGCACTACTCCCTCCACCAGGATACAGACTATATATACATATACAGTATAAATTTACATTACACATGTATTTATATATATAATATTTGTGCTTATGGCCTGCCTTTCTCCTCAAAGTAAAGACTCCTAAACGGCAGGGCAGGGCTGGGCCTCTGTTGTATACCTCTAATGTCTACTCTAGTGGACCACCACATAAAGGGTTAAAAAAAAAAAAAGATAACTACCTTCTTTTCCTGAACCTTCCATGAAGTACTCTAGTGCTCAGAATCTGCTCAATTACATTATTAAACAAACAAAATACTATTCACAAATGCTTCCTGCAAAGTAGAAACCACACGCGAAGTAACCGCTTGAGCTAAAGCCGACCCTGTGCAAAGTAATAAAAGGACTAGAACTGCTTAAAAAAAACCAAAAAACAAGACCTGACATAATTATCACACCCTTATCATTTATCAACGCTTATTTTGTGCCAGACATTACTTCATAAGTTCAGTTAACTCTCATAACCCTGTGACAACAGGTATGGCCATTTTACATACAATAACACTGGAGCTTAGAAAGTTTAAATACCACACTCCCACTACAAGGAAGGAAGGAGAGAAGGGAGAAAGAGAGGAGAGGGAGGGAGATAATGAAAAAAAAGAGATCACAGAGGCAGCAATGGGAAAGCTGAGATTTTAACCCCAAGCACTCAGCCATCGAAGCTCATGCGTTTAGCTACTGAAGTAGTGCCCGCTCAAGGCTAACAGCAGAGCAAGGAATCTGCCAACCCATAGCCAACAAGAGGAAGAATACTGTAGAGGAAAAGCTATTATACAGTATATAACTTGGTTTTATCTTAAAACTTTTGAAAAAGGAATATGTACAGAAGTTCAAAATATCACAAGGACATTGAAAAACTTTAAAATCTACAAATGAAAACAAAAAAGCACTCCCCTGTCATTTTGCAAATGTTGATTTACCGTGGCAAAGAAATTAAATGGTGGTAATAATTTAAGGATTCACCAGTCATCGGGGTGGCACAAAATAAAACGAGAAAATGAAATGAAGCTTAATTTTAAGAACAATCCTTGTTTCAGCTGACTATCCTAAAGTTTAAGCCTTGTCAAACCTGTTTCTTACTTTATTCAGGTGATATAGCATCATTAAAAAATTCAGCTTAAAAAATTCAAGTTTGAGCAAGCATATTACAGCTCTCCTTTATTTTGTTTGCTTTCACAAATATTCTAGTGCTTTGTATTTGCAAAATTTCCCTCTCAAGCACAAAGATATCCAATATTTACAAAAATCCCTCTTTTTTAAGCTTATTCTCAGCACCATACAGATTTATCTCATGAGATAATATTTGCTTTTAGATAACAGTGCAGACACCAACAAACATTCTGAGTTTTGAAATATGTTTACATTTATTGCCAAATCAGTGTTTAAAAAACTGGCTAAGTAAATATAAATAACATGTAACCATTTCTTACTATGATTACCGATTTTAACATCCTATTATTACACAGATAGAGTTTGGTTAAGCATAAAAACTAGGGGCAGAACTAGGGGCGCCCGGGTGGCTCAGTCGGTTAAGCATCCGACTTCGGCTCAGGTCATGATCTTGCGGTTCTTGAGTTCGAGCTCTACATGGGTCTCTGTGCTGATAGCTCAGAGCCTGGAGCCTGCTTGGGATTCTGTGTTTCCTTCTCTCTGCTCCTCCTCCCACTCATATTCTGTCTCTCTCTCTCAAAAATAAATAATTTTTTTTAAAAAAATGCAGAACTAACTACCCTTCTCATTGCATAGATTGTGAATGTAAAGAAAATGAAAAAATTAAAAAGCTGAGAGTTACCTTTTATAAAGGTGAAGGGTAACACATTCATTTATGGATTCAGAAGGCAACAGCCCAAGTAACCTGGGTTCACTCCCAACTTCTCTCATTGGTACAAAGTTTTGAGCAAGCCATCTAATCACCTTTGATAGGTTTCACTGCTCTACTAGGAGATCGGACTAGGCACAGGACGGGTGTCTTCGATATCTAAACTTTCTATAATTTTATGATTACCAAAAACAAAAAGAAAAAAAATGTAGATAAGGGCCTGAAAATCTTCCCAAAGTGCTCCACCATCACTTAATGAATCTTAAAGATTCATTCATTGCTTATAGAATCTAGGAGTGAATGGTGTGGCCTATCACTATACTCAGAGGAATGAACGTTGCCTGGAATGTTGTGCTGTGGCCCAATGACTGATCAAGAGGAAAATGTGCTCCCAAAATGAAGGGACAAATCATGAAAGAATAAAAATAACCAATAAGCCTATTAAAAATGATTAATTGTAAGAAATAAAACAGTGTCATACAATTTTCTCCAACCATGTTAAGAAAACTTTTCAAAAACATGAACGGCCAGTCCCAGGTTGGGTGCAGAGGGTCAGCCAGTCTTTATACACTACTGGTGGGAAGGTCCCAAGATTCCTGGCAATATGAATCAAACACACTTTAATCAGCATACTCTAACATACACTTTCAACATAGAAGATTTTACTATGAAGTAATAAATTTGTGTACACAAAGCTTTGACAAGAGGACTCTTTGTAACCACATTAGAAAGCAAATATCCATCAATAAGGGAACAGATTAGTTTAAAATACTTTTAAATTATTTTAAAATATGTACTATTAGCAAGTTTTCTATGCAGAGAACAGATTTAAACCCCCCTACGAAGTCCTACTATCCTTATTCTCAGCAAGTGACTTCATCACCTAATTGTCCCTTAGATTTCAGACCTCTCTTACTCTCCTTCCACATAAACTGATCTGCATTCCTCCTTTTTCTCCTGTCCAAATCTAACCATTTCATCTGTGCTTTGAATCAAATTTCCCTCTAACTCGTGCATTAATATTTTAACTATATATGCTACTCTTCCTTCTTAGAGAACTTGCCTGCTCTTAGCCATGGAAAAGGAACTCCTACTTCCTGTTCCTGCAGCTCTCCTGCCTCTGATGAGAGAGCAAAGGCAAGCTGAGGGCAAAGCACAAGCTAATACCCCACAACCACTACCCACCAAGGTGGCACATCTGTGACATTCCTCAGGCACTCCTGGACGCCCAAGAACAAAGGAAAGGGAAAAACAAATGGTTAACGGATAGTGACCAAGGTCATGCAGGACAGAGTCTCCATCAGTTTGGAACTGTCTTAATGATTTAAAAGAAAAACGCAATCTCCAGAAACCTAAAGACTTAATTTCCTGAAGTCCTAACTAATATCACCCTCCCCTCCACAGGATAGAATTTTATATAATCAGTCACTCCTCACAACCCCAGTGCAGCTCTTTCTGCCCACGGGTCCTGTTGCCATCGTTTAATAAAACCACCTTTTTGCATCAAAGACATCCCAAGAATATTTTCTTGATGGTTGGATCCAAACCCCAACACTTCAAACCACATCATTTTGGCACCCAAAGTGAGGCTTCGAGTCTTTTCACCTGGACTCTGAGCCTCGGTGCAAACTTGGTAAGTACTTCCTTTCTTCTCCCTTTACTTTCATTTCAGGAGCTTTTCAAAGAGTATGGCTTTTTTTTTTCTTTTAGTGTTTATTTATTTTGACAGAGAGAGAGACAGACCACAAGCAGGGGAGGGGCAGAGAGAGAGAGAATCCCAAGGAGGCTTCATGCCATCAGTGCAAAGCCCAGTGCAGGGCTCAAAATTAAGACCTGTGAGATTGTGAGCTGAGCCAAAATCAAGAGTCGGCCTCTAAACCAACTGAGCCACCCAGGCATCCCAAGGATTATCGTCTTATTGGAACACTTTCATGTCAATTACTCAGGCTGCAATCCTCTAGCCCATGGCTACTATCCAGGGAGGAGGGAGCCTGTTTTTTTGGCTGGAAGTTAGTACCCTAGCTGGAATGGTAGTAAGACTCAGAACATCAATGCCCTCTCTTTATTCCTATCCTTATACAGACAATTGTTTGTCTTGAGAACAAGATGGCCACCTAAGTCACCAGAACAGCTGGCAATCCTAAAATTCCCATGTGAAGTTACAGCCTCATTGGTCTAACGTGATCCCCTCTGCATCCCTGGTCTAGCCATTTCTGGCTCCAAGACCTCTGCTTGGAAATGGCCAAAACCAGTATCCAACTGAATTAAAGCCAAACCAGGCACCACTTCCTAGAGAAGCTGGCTGTAAAAGCCTACTTATCTTTATTGTTTTCCATCAATGTCCCCTACTAACTACTTAAGTTGCAAAATTACGTAATTCTCCCTTGTAAAACTTTCCTAATGTTTTCCGTAGGTTAAAAACGATAAGTTCTTCACAGCCTTCATGGCATGGCCTGTATGGCATGGTACACCATGGTATTTTGGTCCACTCGCCAGTACCCATTTGTATTCTAGAATCCAATGGAGAAGTGAGGGAATACCAGTTATCCCTCCTACAGGGCCTTTATGGTGGAACAGTGATTAATAATGATTTGTTCGAGGGACACCAGGAACCTCTGACATATCCTGTGAGGGACGCTACCCAGGAGTCAGCGGGGATTTTTGATAATAGACCTTCTCTAAGCTTCTTCGGTTCCCAAGGACTCCCCCTTGGAATGCCTTTTAACCCACTAGAAAGAATTCAGATTGCAAAATTTAAGAAAGGACTGTTCTCCTGAAACACTGCATGGACTCAGTAGGATCTATCAATTGTATCTCTCTGCAGGAAACAGGGCAAATAGACAGAGGTATCCTAGGTCCAGGGCTTTAGGGTTCTGAATCAGGGCCCAGACCTAAGCAACACTTGCAAAACCAAGCTGATCAACTCCTTCCTGACATACTGGAGTAGAATTGCCTAAACAGGCCTCCTCCTAATAGAACCCAGGTTGCTGTAGGAAACACAGTCCATCCCTAAGGAAGGGGACACTATCACTCACTGCTCCACCTGATAGACGCAGGTTAATTTAGCAGTATGTGGGGAGCTTCTCTCCTTCACTCATTTTCCAGGCTAACAGCTATAATTGGAGCCAACTGTGGTTAGTCTATCTTGGGACACAGACTTTAAGGAATATTCCCAAGCAGCTGCCAAAACTCCTTTGGTTTTAGGGAAGTTCCCTGTCTACTCAGGCCTGACACTGTCTGCTCTAAATTTCATTTGTTGGTGGAATAAACTTGCATCTGTTTATCTGGCTGAGCTGAAAGGCTTTAGGACCAGGAAACCCCTTTCTCTGCCCTCTGGACTTCCACTGGCTTCCAGCCTTCCTGGTAGCACCTCACCTCTTTCGGTCTTCCTCTCCTCCTCCTCCTCTTGTTTCTGAACCACCCTTGGGTGCAGCCTGCATAACAGGCTCCTATAACATCCTTGGGGCTTCCGGCACCATTGGCTCCTCCTCCCACCTTCAATGTCAAGGAGCAAAGAGCACACCTTTGGGCTTAACACTGCCCACTTCAGAATTCCCTACAGGTGCTCCGGTAAAAATCAAGAAAGGGGAACAAACTGACTGACTTTTAAGTGGACCCAGGTGGAACATAATTTGGTATTTAAACTATGAAACTTTTATTCTACCTAGGTTTACTGAAGGTCAAATAAGCTTGTGACATCTGTGTTGCAATTTGTTAGCAAAAGGATGACTTTAAATGATGGTTAATTTTGTCTGTCTCAAATTTTTTGTGGATAATTGTTAAGATAGATTTAAAAAGTCTTTGGTAACCTGAAGCTTTAAAGTTTTGTTTAGATGATAAACTGGATTGAATTCATTGGACACCTAGGTCTTTTCCAAATGAGGTAAAATAAAGGGACTAAGTTATGCTAACAACTATATAACCCTACATGTTTGCCCTTGTAATCTCTTACTGTCACCTTGATTAAAATGTTTTTGCCTTCTTACTACAGAGAAACTAAAGATCTTTAAATCGGTCAGAAAAACATGCTTTGTGCTTAATTGATTAATGAATTTGCCATCTAAAGAATTATAGTCTAACAATTCAGAACTGGTTACTGCTTAGTTTTCATTGGAGAGTAAGGTTTCTAAGAGTTAAAATTCTGTAAAATGTAATTAAAACTGATGGAAATAAGGGCAGCAACTCTATATATGTAAGAAAGATCTAAGAAATGGGAATACGTTTTTGTTGAAGGTAAAAGAAAGTAATTTTGTCCTCAAATGAGACTGGTTGGAGGGAAAGGCTTGAGACAAAAACTAGATGCAAAAGAAATTTGTAGAAGGTTTGTGAAGAGAAATCTTTGGAAAGGAATTTCATGTGTGGTCAGGTCGGACTAAGGTTGAAATGAATGGATTTTAAAAGTACACTGGTATTAGATTGAAAGTCTGCTAGCTTTCTCTCGGTTAAAAAGACATTTTTCTTGGGTTGTTGGTTTCTTATATTTATAAGAAAATATAAACGAAGACTTTTTCTCTTGGTCTTTGCCCCAAAAAACCCACTTTCTATGTTTTGTCTTTAGGAGGTCTTTGATTTATTAAGGTTTAAACTTCTCAATATTAAAAGGGCTAAGTTTTGCTAACAACTATATACCCCTATATATTTGCCTTTGGAATCTCTTATTGTCACCTTGATTAAATAAATAATTTGAAGTTTTAACGTTCTGTAATGATCTGTAATCCTATTCAGGCATGTGCTTTAAAACTGTCTCAGGTTCTTCCACACACTTCCTCAAGATTTAAACTGTAAATGAAATCTTTTTGACCAATTAGGACTTTTTATTTGGTATGTTAAGTTACTTGGAAAGAACTGTCAAACAAATCATGATAAGCCCTAGGTTGTATTGCTGGGGTAAACACTATACCTATTCAAATATAAATAGATAGATAGATAGATAGATAGATAGATAGATAGATATAGATCAAATTCCTGAAGTTTTAATGTGTTCTGATATAAGGTCCTCAAGTAACATTTTGATTATTGAAATGTTCTGTGTCACAGAAATAACTGAATTTCCTTATCAATTAGCATTTGTCATTTGCAAAATTAGTTTCATCTTCAAGGAGACTCATAAAAAGACCTTTTTAAAAAAAAACAAATAGTGGTTTTTATATTTTTGAAATCATAAAACTGAAATGGGTAAGAATTTCCAGAACTAATTAAAAGCTGTGTTCAAACTGAACAAGAATTAGTAACGTGAAATGAAATGAACTGAAAAAGATGATTATAACTTGTGACTCTTGTTTGAAACACTGCTGGTTCTCTAATGTTTGCTCTTCCTGATTAAGGAAACTTTCTCTTAAAATACAGAAATCACAAAGTATTCATTTGTAAACAAACTGAAGCATTTAACTTTTCTCTCTACCTGAACCCTCTGAAATTCAGAAAACTCTCAGTAAGTATTCTTTCTCACATGGCAATCATAGTCATATGCAGAAGTTCAATAAGAATCTGTTCTCCTTGCAACAGGATACCATTGAAACATTGGTTATTTTACCTAGGCTTTGAATAGAATGTCATTTTTGAGAGACATGCATAGTCTTGGATATGACCAAAGAGCTTTAAGAAACTGAAGTTGACTTTATGAAACAGGGAAGCATAAGAAGCCCTTTGGGAATGTTGGCCTGATACCTTGCTTACAGAGTTCCCAGGTGAGTAAGGAATGTCACTTCCTGGCAGGTGCAGGAAGCTTCAGGATATTTGGGTACCTCGAGAAGAGGAATTTGCCCAAGTCTACTGGTACAGCAGACATGTGTGATGGCAAGTATCTGGCTTGGCCTCTATAGAAAGGCTACTAAAAGTTCAATCTAGATTCCTTATGAAAAGCTGCAGCAAAACAAATTTTAAAAGATCTATATGGTCAATCACTATTCTTGCTGAGTTTATCTAAGCAATTAAACTGGGCTTGTTTTATAAACAAATTAGTCTTGATTTGGGATTCTCTGGAAATGAGGGTAATTATAGGGAAAAATTATGTTCCAATAACACATCTTTATAGATAGCAAACTTTAATACTATCTATTATAAACTAGAGTATAACCTAAATTCTTCTCATTTCCTCAAATATTTGGCTATGGCTCTCCAACAAGGTTTCCAATCTTCTTTCATTCTCTTAACTTAAAGTCATTAAAAACTAAAAACTGCCTTTTCCTAGAAGCTCTAAAAACTGATGCTGGACAACTTGAGGTAAACTGCAGAGAAATAGCTCATGTACTGACAATCTTCTTGCTTGTTATTCTGTGAGATAATAACAAGACCCCACGGGCATATGATTATTTGAACAAGTGGAAAGTGGAATGGATTCCCCCAACAATTGTATATGAAAAGCCTTTTCTCACTGCAGACCTATCAATAAAGACTACAGTGCTTTATTAAGTTATTAACTTGAGGATGGGTTAATTCACAAATCTCTAAATGAATATGCAAACCATATCCTCCTTATACCTGATCTGACAGTTACTAGCAACCCACCCCATAAAAACCCAAAAGACATGGTTTATTTAAAGGACTGAAAGTCTAATACAGCAGAGAATTTACTCCACAAGGAAAGGCCCCTACCAGGTCATATCATGTACTCCCGCTGCAATAACATTAGAGGGGCACTCTTCACAGGCTCATATATCTAAAGTAAAACTGTAAGTCCTTCACAGGAAACCAATAAGAAAACAAACAGCCCTTCTTGTTCTGTGAACCTATGGAACCCTCAAATTTCTCTTCAAAGGAAAGTATGGCAGTACTTTTTCATTTTCTTTTCCCCACTTTATACGGACAATTCCTCCTTACAATGGGCCTTTCAAAAAGATCACCAGATACATTTGAATTATAACCAAGAAAAATCCATCTGATTCCAGCTGCCAGTTCCCACTCTGAGGACGCTTCAAGCCTGACATCTAAAAATCTTTTCACTGGCAGCATTTGAAGGGAATGCAAACTGGTGTGCCACTCTGGAAAACAGTATGGAGGTTCCTCAAAAAATTAAAAATAGAACTACCCTATGAGCCAGCAATTGCACTAAATACTAGGTATTTATCCAAGGGATACAGGTATGCTGTTTCAAAAGGGCACATGCATCCCAACGTTTATAGCAGCACTATCAACAAAAAGTATGGAAAGAGCCCAAATGTCCATTGGTGGATGAATGAATAAAGAAGATGTGGTGTGTGTGTATATATATATGTACATACATACACACAATGGAGTATTACTCGGCAATCAAAAAGAATGAAATCTTGCCATTTGCAACTATGTGGATGGAACGACAGGGTATTACGCTAAGTGAAATTAGCCAGTCAGATAAAGACAAATATAAGACTTCACTCATATGAGAAATTAAGATACAAAACAGAAGAACATAAGAAAAGGGAATCAAAAATAATACAAAAACAAGGAAGAGGACAAAACATAAGAGACTCTTAAATATAGAGAACAAACAGAAGGTTGCTGGAGGGATTGTGGGAGGGGAGATGGGCTAAATGGGTAAGGGGCGTTAAGGAACCTACTCCTGAAATCACTGTTGCACCATATGCTAACTAACTTGGGTGTAAATTAAAAAATAAACTATTTTTTTTAAGTACAAAGTTCTAACAATTGGAAATTATCAATACATTTGTGCTACTCTTTAAATGATATAAATCTAGCATTTGCCAAAAAAGGTAAATGCCAAGTGGCTATGTTTCCTAGCAATAAGATTTTTCAAATGTGGTATTTTAACTATTACACTTTGTAAAATCTAATTTATTCTCATGTTGTGTCAACTGATTTTGCATAATTTCATTGTAAACATTAAATTTGTGTCACTAAAAAAAATCTTTTCACTGGCAGTATTTGAGACTCAGACACTGGGTTTATAATTTGCTCTAACCATTAACTTTTATTTTTCTTTGTTTCTATAAAAGTGCCTCTTATTAATTATCTGATGCTTACATCATATAGACAAAACTATATGATGGCTAACACTACCTGTTACACAATTATGGCCTTAAATGACTCTCAAAACAGCATTACATTATTAAACACTAAAATAAATGCAGAGACAACTGAGTCACTCAGTCAGTTGAGCATCTGACTCTTGATTTCGGCTCAGGTGGTGATCGTGCCCAACTTTGCCATCCTACTTTCCAAGGATGCATTGGATCCCTGAAAACCTAGCTATCAGCCCCCGAACTCCCATCCTGCACCCTTGTCCCAGCCAAACGCACCAACGTTCAAGAGGAGCCTAGGGGAACCCGCGGCTGGAGAAGGCTCTGCGAAGTGGTCACAACCTGAGCCAAGTGCTATGGAAGAGGATTGAACGGCCTGAGAACTCCTAGGTCTGGGCCACCTGGACCAGCTGGGTCTCACCCTCAGTGCCTCGACCTTGAGACGTATCTCCAGTCTATTTACACCTTGGTGCTCTGGACACACCTTCTCAGATTCTCAGCATGGAACACGAGGCAACAAGAGAGAGACCCTAGGGAAGCTTCATGGGTTGCACCTCCGCTTGTGTTGCCTGAAGACACAGAACTCCACCTTCAGCTTTTCTGAGCCATACTAGAACCTTCTTGGGGAGGTCAGGGAGTGGTGGGCAATGGGACTCTCGAGCCTTGCTCAAGACCCCAAGGGTTAAAGACATCCAGTATTCATAGAGGGGCCTGGAGTGTGGAAGCCCAGAAGAGCTCTTGGAATCATCTCCACTGGTGGCTAAGGGCCAGGGGTAAGAAGGCGACTGCTGGAGGACAGGGTAGTCTGAGCTGGGCGTGGGGGTGTCTATTCTGCCCGTCACCCGGGACACGGCTTCCTTCTAGTTTTCCTCACTCTGCTCCTAAGGAGCATCCCGAGATATAGAACAGGAGTGCTTCCATGGATGGGCTCTAGCTCTTTTAACATCCCCTCCTTCCCCACTGGCCCAAAAGGAGAGACCCAGGACAGAACTCTCTATGCTACTTCCTTGAATCCCACAGCTGGCTTAAGATTCTCTCTCTCCCTCTGCCTCTGTCTCTTCCCCGTTCGCGTGCACATGCACGTTCTCTCTCTGTCTCAAAAAGAAAATAAACTCAAATGCATAAAACAGTTCTACAAAATAGAATGGCATTAGATGTTTTAATAGCAACACAAAGTGGTATATGTGCCATTATTAAGAGAGTGGATTATACTCCAGATTATCACAAAAATGTCGCAGGGCTATTAAAAGATATGAATACCCAAACTGAGGCTCTATAAAATCCTTTCCTCTCTTTAAATAACTGGTTAAGTTCCTGGTCTGGAGCGGGGATTACAGTCAACTGTTAGGAGTCTCTTTGTTGGACTTCTTTTTTTTACAGCCATACTTATCCTAGTATGCTGCCTTTTTCAAGGTCTCTACTTGGTGCCAAGACTCCATCCCTACAATGACTTCACATCAATGATCCTTACCACCCACAGAGATACTTACTGTCCACAGTGGATTCAGCTGCCTCTGCCTTTGGTAACTCATATATAAACTCCCCAGCTGATCAATGTTGACCCATAGGTAGGGACATCTCTATGCCCCTACTCAGCAGAAAGAAGCTACAGAACACGAGACCTTTCACCTTCAACAACTTTAAAGATTTAATGGTCAAAATTGTTCAGGGGGGGAAATGATGAGGGAGCAAAAGGCAAGGGGAGGGCAAAGCACAAGCTAACACCCCACAATCACTACACCACACAGGTGAGATATATGTGACACTCCTCAGGCATTCCTCAGGCTGCCCAAGAACAAAAGAAAAGGAAAAACGAATGGGTTAACTGATAGAGATCAAGGTCACACAGGACAGAGTCTTCCATCAGTCTGCAACTGTCTTAATGATTTAAAAGAAAAAAAGCAATCTCCAGAAACCTACAGACTCAATAAAACCATCTTTTCCCAAAGATGGCTCAACAATTCTTTCTTGGCCATTAGCTTTGAACCCCACTACTTCAAACCACATCACCTCCATGCCACAATGATCGGGGGTAGGCATATGGCCCAGGTTGGGAATATGGTACATGACCCAAAGAAAAAGACAACCACCTATAGAAAGCCTACAGGTCAATACAGACTTAGGAACTACTAAAGTATAGGCAAGCATATGAATAAGGGAAAGCAGTCAGTACAGAATGAAGCAGGCAAAAAGAATCACGTGTTACAGACCCAGAGAGAGCCAAAGACAAAGACAAAAAAATTGCTGCTGGAGGACTTTCTAGTTCTTTCCATCTCAAGCTATGTACATTCTATTCATTCTGATGCAACTAGCTAAGATACAGACCATAGTAGATAATGTTGATTTGCTCACACAACCTCTATTCCACCCTATTGCTGGTATACCTTCCTGTTTTCAGAGGATGAAAAGCTAAAAAGCTCCATTTCTCAGATTCTTTTATAAAGTTCTAACTGAGAATGTTTCCACCAAATAGATGCACTTATGCAATATTTGAAGGCAAAAGTGAGGTAACTATTCTCCTGCCCTTTTTAACTATTTTCTGCAGGAAGAAAGATCACAGAATGTCTAGTCTCCTGCCTCTTGGATGTGAAGCAATTCTGACACAGATGACACAGCAATTCCCCATTCCAGTACCTATTCACCAATTTATAGGTATTGTAAGATAGATGTAGCTTTCTAATCAATCCCTGGACTATGGCTAATCTAATGTTTTCTTAGACTCAACAGTTCAGTGACAGCCTTAGGGCTAATGACTCCCTAGAAAGTTAGTTCTGCGGTGACCTGGAAGTCAGTCCTAGAGGCTCAGCATGGAGCCTACTTTTTTACCCCTTCTAGGGTTTTCATAAGCACCTGATTCTACTTCTGTTTCTATGTCCTACAATGGAAAGTCCTAAGCAATACAGAAGTCTTAGGTTCAGGATTCACATATCTGACACTACTTCAATTCATATGCCAATTAGCAGTTGTGCCTTACGTATGATAGGTGTTCATAAAGAACTTGTGAAATGAGTACTTAAAGAAGTAACCCCTGGATAAAATCCAAGATAGTGATTAGCATTAGAGGTTCTGGTGTATTGTCATGGTTTGTGGCGGTTCTCTTCAATGTATTCATAAAAAACAGGATGATGGATGATGGTAAAATTAGAACATTCATTAATGTATTTTCCAATGATTTTTTTAACAGCTAACACAGCACTAAAACAGCTCCATGATAATCCTTTTTCTGACCAGTAACCTAAAATGACCAAGGGTCTACAATAAAAAGCCAAAAGTTAATGTAATTATTCCTTAATCACACTGTTTTTGTAATCATAGTTTGATTTTATTAAAACTTCTTTTATTCTCTGGGTATGTTTATGCAGACTCTGAGCACATTCAGAATACTTGATATACGTTGAAAAACAGTCATTTGATAGAGGATTATATAAATATCCAGAAACATACTATCAGTCAAGACTAGTTAATTAATGCTATCTTTCCAAATGGAAAAAAAAGAAAAACCTGCAGACCAAGGAGAGCTGAACATTTTTTTATGTACAGATGGGATCCTTTACTTATTTGGTAGCTTGAGTTTATTTCTTAAACACAAAACCTAAAATCGTTTTTTTCTTAATTTTTATTATCGAAAAATTTCAAAATCAGAACAGAAAAAAAGAATAGCACAGTGAACACCCACATATCCATGCCCAGATTCAACAATTGTTAAAATTTTGCTATATTAGCCATATTTTCACTTTTTATGTTGACGTACAGGAAAGCAATTTCAGACATCACGATACCAACTCTAACTTTTTTGGTGTGAATCTCTAAAAATATAAATTTTCTCCCCCTAAGCACAATATTATCACACTTACCAAATTAACAATAAATTCTCAATGCCATCTAATATTTAGTATGTATTCCATTTCCTATTAACTGTGCTTTGCCACAAAATTTTTTTGTAAATATCTTTTTCAAAAAGTATCTTCTCGAGGACAATGGACTATGATTAGCTATATATCTCTTAAGTTTCTTTTAACTTAGAAGGGTCCCCTTCCCAACTTTTTCATATCATTGACTTGATAAAGAAATATTAAGTCCAGGTTTACTATAAAGAGTAATTAATTACGACCTCCATGTAAGACATTTTCAAGGGACACATACATATATGAAACATCACTGATCAGTATAATGCTCCTTATTTCATGTGAATTCTAAAAATAATTTGAATATGAGCATTCGAGATCTACATAAAGATTATAGTTCAGTTGAGCAGCAACAGTTTACAGATCGGTCCCTTAGCTCTAGGGTAAGAGTATTATTTGGGACTGATACTCTCTTCTACGAAACTTCAGAACCTTTTAAACTGGAAGAGGTTGGAATAGATTTGATGTGAACAAGTTTATTCACACTGAGCAAAGTGCAACTTTAGCTATTTATATAAGTTATATATACATACGCTTTACACATTCATTTAATATATGAAAGTAGTTTTACATGTTTTTCCAACTATATTTAGATTTCACAAGGTGTGAGCTGGTAGCCTGTAACCATACTTCTGATATCTGAAACAATTTCACTGTGAAATTTAAGAACCTCAACTATTTTTCTGCCTTCTAGTATGCTTTGTAATTTTTTTTCTTTTTTAAATTTTTTTAATGTTTTTTTTTTTTTTAATTTTTGAGAGATAAAGAAACAGCTCACGAGCTGGGGCGTGGCAGAAAGAGGGAGACACAGAATCTGAAGCAGGTTCCAGGCTCTGAGCTGTCAGCACAGAATCTGACATGAGGCTTGAACTCATGAACCTCGAGATCATGACCTGAGCCAAAGTTGGATGCTCAACCAACTCAGCCACCCAGGTGCCCTGCCTTGTAATTCTTCCTTGAGAGCTGAATATGATATATTAGATAAAAGTAACTGCTGTAGACAGTTTTAGTAATATGGTGGGAAGCATTTCATAGTTCTATGATGAGGTCTCAGTCTTTCGGTGAGCCTCTGCCTCTGTACTGTGAGCTTCACAAATCTCAGTCTCCCCTACCACAACTGTCCTCTTCCCCCATGGGACATGATGGCTAGAGTAGACTGGAATCGGCATTTCCCTTCTTGCCTGAGAAAGGCTACAGGTGGCTGGAGTTAAGTATTTCCCTTCCCCAAGTAGGTTAAGCTCTATCTAGTTAAACAGTTTCTCCAGAAGGCAGACCTTGCTAAAAAGAACAAAATGCTCTGGTGTATTTCAAAATGGTTCCTTTTCTCTTTCCCCTGCCAGAAGCATAGATTTATCTCCCATATTCACTGTGTTGAGGTCCTGGTGGTAAAACTCACCAAAGTGGGGGGACCTTACCCATAATCATGTCCTCCTGGACTTTCTGACTCAGATTTGTAGACAGTGAGCCTCCAGCAATTTGTCAGTTGGTTTTCCTACCCCAGTACTGGTTCCCACAGAGTTGTAATTGAGTTGTGATTCTCTATATTCACCTGTCTCTCCTATTTTGGGGACAGCAGTTTGCCCTGCGACTTCACTTCTCTGAAGATCTAAGAAGAGATGTTGATTTTGCAATCTGCTGAGCTTTTTACTTGTTAGGATGGAGACTTGAAGCTCCTTTCAGTCTTAAAGCCAGATTAGAAACTGGAAGTCCCCTCCACTATTTTTTTGAAAGCTAGACAAACATTTATTTTAGGTAAAAACCTTTGTTTCCTGTTGTTTACAGGCATACTTTACCAAGTTAAAAACAGTTAAAATATAATGGCCATAAATTTGAGACAAGAGATAAAAGGCTAAAAAAGAAGGCAATCACCTGATAGCTTGTCTTATCTACGGAAGTAAAATCATTGCCCCACTAAAAAACAAATCCCAAATAACCACTAATTTTCAATAAATAAACCACAGAAGGAAGCTGCTACTGTACAACAGCTGAGCAAAATTGCCATAGTGAAAATTCATTTGTAATCTCACAATATGAGGAGAGTAATTGCAACAAGAGACTAGTAACCTCTGCTTATAAAAAATAATAATTTAATGTAAATAGAAAAGGGAACCACATTACAAAGAAAAGAATGTGTCTCTAGCAAATATTCGGATAGTTGTTTGTTTTTACTTCCTACAATAATTGCATCCAAAAGTTAACCCTCATAATCAATTATAACTTCTAAGTTAAAAAAACACTAAAAATTCAGAAAAATTTCACAACAATAAAACTTAGGGAAAATCTGGAGGAAGGAATTTTCTGACATCTGACACCCTGAACAATTCTCTTAAAAAGTAAATGGAGGAGCTAGATATATGCTATATATGCTATAAGGCTAAGGGAAATAAATCAGAGAAAGAAAAACAGCGTATGATTTCACTCATATGTGGAATTTAAGAAACAAAACAAACAAGCAAATGGAAAGAACAAACCAAGAAACAGGCTCTTAACTACAGAGAACAAACTGATGGTTACAGGGGGGTGAAAATAGGTAATGGGAATTAAAGAATACATTTATCACGATGAACACCAAGTAATATGCAGAATTGTTGAATCACTACAATGTACACTTGAAACTAATATAACACTATATGTTAACTAAACCAGAATTAAAACACTTAACAAAAAAGTTAAAAAGAAACACATTTAAAATAATAGTAATAATAAAATAATTGGAGGAAAAAGAAAACGAAAATGTTTGTAGGACTTATACAAGACTTAAGATTCAAATGTAACATTTACTGACTACCTATTATATAGCTCTATTATACCAACATTTAAGATTACACAAATTTAATATTAAAATCATAAAAGAGAATGCTGTTAAGGAGAAATAACTGAGGAATATTCACCTATGACTATTCACCATTAGTATTTAACTTTAAGTAGAACAGTTTGAAATGCAGAAACTTTCCTTTGTTTCTTTTCTTTAATCAAGCCTAATTATTCTGAAGTAATGAAATTCTTGTTTTCTGAGAATAATTACACATCTGAAGACATAAAAATCATATAAACTATACTTTAAGGGGTTCTAAAGCCCAATCAAAGCTGATTTTAAATTTTAACCATCTATATAAAATGTGATTTTATATAGTCTTAAGTCTAGAAGGTGTAGAACCAAACCAAAATGAGGTCACATATGTCAAGGACAAATTAGACACAGTCAATACCAATGCATAAAGGAAACTTAAACTAATCTTAACAGAAACTTAACAACTCTTCTTAGAAATAAGTAAAGGACACCAGCCAATCAGCAAACACCAAGTCTGTTCACACCATCTATGAACTTCCTTGTTCCCAACTAAGCTATCCAAATTCAAATAAGAAAGATGACCACTAACCACTAGGCAGCCAAGTAACTTCTGTATTTACTCCATAAAAATTCCTTAGTCTGTGAACAACTCCAAACTCACTGCTCCCATAGCCTTGAGTTTCCTGACTTACAGGTAAAAAGCCTTATAATAAACTCATCTTTCTGCTTTTGTTTTACCCAGTGTGCAGAGTTTGGTTGCTGACAAAGTTATAGTGCACTGGTGAAGGATCCTATTATCTAAGGGATCAAGTTCATGCTCTGCTGTTTGCCATTAAAAATAATCCACAGTTTTGTTCAGATTCATCTATTCATATACATGTCCTACTATCATGAATCCTAGATTGGAGCAAGCTAATCTCAGGAAAAAGATCCCTCTCTTAAGGTCAAAAACAGTATTACTCAACAAAAGAAAAGAATTATTAAGAGAAGACATAAATTTGAGAAAACCCCTCTTTGTTTCTAAAAGGCATATTAATAGAGCAATAACTCATTTTGGCAAAATAGGAAGCCACTAAAATCAGGGATTTTCCCCCAAATAATGATTTTCAACTCCTAGGAAGTGAGCCACAGGTCTCACAACAAAAAATTCCTATATCATAGAACCAAAAAGTTGTATAGCTTCTTGAAGCTAAAAGTACTTATGGGGCATTCTTTTGGTTAATAATATGATAACTTTAGACTGTATTTTATTTGCTCCCTATAAATTATCATAGGGCCTAACAGACTTTGCAGGTGTGTTTAAGTTAAGGACCCTGAGATGCTATTATTCTTGATTATCCAGGTAAACCCAAAGTAATCATAAGGGTCCTTAAAAAAGCCAGAGAAGGAGACGTATTGATGTAAGCACAAAAGGCAGAAAGAGATCGAAGACGACACACTGAAGATGGTAGAAGGGGCCATGGGGCAAACACCACAGGTGACTTCTAGAAGTTAGAAAAGATTAAGTAAACAGATTTTCCCCTAGTGCCTCCAAAAGGAACACATTTGATTTCAGCTCAAGAAGACTCATTTTGGAGTCTAACCTCTAGAACTGTAAGATGATAATTTGTGTTGCTTAAGCCACTAAGTTTGTGATAATTTTTGATAGCAGCAATAGGAAATTAATATACTAGTGATGATCATTTCACTTCAAAATCACACTTCTGCTAACTTTGTGGCACAATGCACTATCACCACTCTACATTAAAAGCAACTTTCAAGAACAGAAATGCATCAACTAAAAGACATCTATACTAGACTAAACCATAATTTTTAATGAATGTCCCTGTATTAGAAAATAAAGCTAAATATCCTAAATAAATTTCCCAGAGAAGTTTTAAATTCCCTTTATTTTCTTTTTAAGTTTGGGTTTAGCTCGAAATGCACTCTTTACAAAAGACCAGTGATAGACATCTGAAAGTCTATCATCAATCACTCCTAAAAGCAATCACTTGGATCCCTTGTGAAATGGAGAAAAAAAAAATTGTTGGAAAACAAACAAACAAACAAAAATTGTTGGGGGAAAGGGGAGGATGCACAGAGAATGGAGATTTACTAGAAGGCTTATAATTCTCTGTCCTTTAGACTCTCAAAGTCCTCATATTTACCACTCAAAATGTACATGAGCATGAAATTAGCACATATTTCCAACAGCACGGAGCCCAAAGTGGGGCTCAATCCCACCACCTTGGAATCATGACCTGAGCTGAAATCAAGAGTCGGACACTCAATCAACTGAGCCACCCAGGCACCCCTAAGCTCTGTGTTGAGTGAAATTTTTTAAATCATTTCCATATGGTACTATGTATGACTAAATGATATGTATGTATGGTACTGTAAATGACTCAATGTTTGGTTATGTATGGCTATACAGTCCTCGAGTATGGCTTTAGTAGATGACTAGAGCAGGTGGTAGTTTCTCTGATCTTACTCTAATTAATCCACAAAAGCATTAGAGGGAAAAAGTTTCAAACAAAAGGATTCCTCAATCTGTGAGGAATATTCCTGTGAGTTATATATGGCTTGAGATAATTAAATATAATACCAGGAAAATCTGCTCAGAAAGACCTAAATCATCAGTGAAAAGCTTTAAAAGTATACAGGTGTGATCAAGATCCAACGTTCTATAAGACTCAAAATTAAATTATTAATTAGTGTAAAAAATACAATTTTTTTAAATCAACAACAATAGTAAATACTGATTTAGAAGTGATAGGAGACATGGGTTTCAAAAAAGAACACAGATCACATCAGAGCTGAAATAAATCTTTTCAATGAAGACAGGGAAAACTGATCACCAAGTAAGTCAAGAGGCAAAAGCTGGACTCAAACCTAGCTTTACTAACTTAATCCAGGTCAGTGCTCTTTCAAGTCTATCAAGTTGTTTCTGTGGGTTAAAAAGCCAAAGTAGGGGCACCTGGGTGGCCTAGGCAGTTAAGCTCAGGTCATGATCTCACAGTTCATGAGTTTGAGCCCCGCGTTGGGCTCTGTGCTGATAGTTTAGAGCCTGGAGCCTGTTTCTGATTCTGTGTCTCCTGCTCTCTTCTGCCCCTCCCCCACTTGTGCCCTCTCTCTCTCTCTCAAAAATAAATAAAAACATTAAAAAAAAAAAAGCCAAGGTAGATGATACATACCTGACCTAAGAATAGAAAACAAAGTAGTTATGTGGAAGACCAAAAACAACACACACACACATACACACGCAACTAAAGGACTCCTCAAAAGATTCAATTTGTAGAATAAAGTTTAGTGATCAGAAGAAAATTCTGCTTTGTTTATATTAGTATTTTGAAGTTATGGTATTAAAAGTAAAGAGATTATGGGGCACCTGGGTGGCTCAGTTGGTTAAGAGTCCAACTTCAGCTCAGGTCATTATCTCGAGATTCATGAGTTGGAGCCCCATGTTGTCAGGCTCTGTGCTAACAACTCAGAGCCTGGAGCTGCTTCAGATTCTGTGTGTGCGTCTCTCTGCCCCTACCCTGCTCATTCTCTCTCTCCCTCTCAAAACATAAACATTAAAAAAAATTAAAAGCAAAGACATTAAGACACAGACGCTGTCTATGCTGGAACACATTTGGCAATAATCTGTCTGAGAAATACACTGCCAACTTTAGGGTTATAGTCTCTTCCCAACAATAGTCTCTTCTATCACAAAATTTCAACTGCAAAGGCACATGTTTCATGCCATCAGACATGCAGTTAATAGCTCTGGAGCTAGTTCCTAAGTTCAAATCCTACTCTACAGTCCAGATTCCTACTTCCACACCATCCCAGGAAAGCCAGAATTTCCTCTAATGCCGATACCGGCTCCTCTGGGCTGTACCCCTGCTGGTAGGTTAGGTTCTAGAGCTAATCAAGATACAGTGAGACTCCAACATGTCCTATACACTATACTGGAAGAAAATATATATTATCAAATATGTTGGAGGTTCCCAACACCCTCAGGTTTGGTAATTTGCTAAAAGGACTGACTCACAAGTCTCAAAATACAGTTGTACTCATGATTGTAATTTATTTTTTAATACAGAAGGCAGAAGGATACCAAGCATAATTAGCAAAGAGAAAAGGTACGTGGAGCAAAGCTTACAAGAAAACAGGCACAAATTTCCAGGTGTCCCCTTCGATGGAGTTGCACCAGACACAATTAACTGTATTAGCAATGATGTCTGACAAATGTGAAATATTGCCAACCAGGGAAGCTCAATAGAGACTCACTGCTTAGAGTATAGGGAGGGTAGGGTTCAGGGGTGTAGGCTGGTCATATAGGCCCCCTTGCCTAGTACTGTGAAAATTCCAGACTCCCAGAAGGAAAGCAGGCATTTAGCATAAACCACCCTGTTTGTACAGCTTAGGCATAGTGACTGACTCTTATCTCTTACGGTAGTGAGACCCTCCCCAAATCAAAGTTCCCTGATGCCAACCAAGGGCCAACTTTGCAAGTCAGGCCTGCTTGCAACAGACTAACAGACTAGTAGATCTTTTAGAGGTTGGACCTTATCCACCTATTCCCTGCTTCATCCCCAGCTCCTAGAATGCCTAAAATGCAGTAGCCATCCAAAATTTTTTTTAATGAAGAAATGCCTGGCTCTACCACTTTTTAGCTGTACAACCTTAAGAAAGTTAAGTTCTATGTGCCTCAGTTTCCTCATTTGTAAGATGGAATAATATTACCTACCTCAAGTCTGTTTTGAGGACTAAATAATACATGTCAAATGTTCACAACACTGCCTAGCAAGAAGAAAGCACCATATGACTTCTGTGTATACATGTATGCTATTACTTGCCTTTTTAACTTCCAACCTTCTAGATCTACCTTCTCCAAGCCACATTGATGTTTCCCATCACTAAACTTTTAATGAATCTACAATCTACACATAGACTAGAGTTTAACACATCATTGTCTCATGTCTACTGAGATCCCCAACTAGTCTGCGGACCATATCCAAAACTTCTTAGAACACACAACAGTATCTGACATGATACTTAATCTTTGCAGTGCCCAGAAAACACTGATTTACCACCTAAAATTACATATCTATAAAATCAGTTCTTTACAGTGGTCAGAATGTAAAGCAGTCAACAAACAAAATGGACTTAACTTTCTTCGATCTTCTCTGGAGAAATGGAAAGGCTATTAGCACACCTTAAAGACAGCATGGGTTCAACTCCTCATATGTCAATAGGGTTATATATATCTTGTACAGCAAGAATTAAGCAAACATGATTTCCTTAATTAATGAAATCAAAGTAAACAAAGACTGTTTTAATGTTTTAAAAAAATGACAAAGAAAAAGAATTGGAAGGCAATAAAAGGAAGGGGACAACATGCAGCCCAAGTTTTAAACTGATGAGTCAGAGAGAGACCAGTGGTTTCTATCCCGGCTCTGACACCAGTCTCTACACATAAGCATCAGAGAAAATTTGAAGATCAGCAGAATTATAAGAACAGACCAATCAAACCTGAAGGTTAGCACTTTGAGGGAACATTCAGATTTGCAGGTCTCTTTAGGTGAATTATAATCAAAGATTTTGTTTGTATGAATTTATCCTACAAGCATCAACATCCTTATAAACAGTAGTTTAAGTATATTTTACTTCTTTGTATGAATTACTTTAAAATAGGTTTATATAAAAACTCTTAAATATTACACACTTAATGAAAAATGTTCTCCATCCTCACTGCCTGTAGTGGACTCTTGGACTGGGTCTTACAACCTTCACTTCATGTTTCTACTTTTAGATAAGGTTAGAAAGCTAAAAGACTCCCTTGTAGGCTAAGTGTTGGACACTAGTTTCCAGTTATTTGCACGTGGAAGGCACAAGTTCAGCACTGGCCACCTTCCTACGGTAAGGGCAACTGATAAAAGTGTCTAACAGACATTGAAGGGTTGCAGTAACCGCAGTCCTAATTCCCCCATCAGCTCCCCAGCTCCACGCGTGAGAAGCAACTATGGCAGTGGTGGTAACAGTAGCAGTGGTAATAGTATGTGGTCTTGAAACCAGAAGTCCAATAGTGGTTCCTGATTTTTGCTCCTCTAGCCCTTCCAAAGTAAACATCCTATTCCTTAAAATGCTACAGCTGTTCTGTTTCCTGCCCTATACCCAAACATTAAGTGCGTTCAGTTCTTACACTCTTGCTTGGACTACTGTGATAATTAAGAGACATGCCAAGAATCTCTCACCATTTCAGTTCTTCCTGACCTGTCACCATCAAATCTGATTATGCTTAGAGAAAGCTGACCCAAAAAAGTCCACATGGAAACCTCTTATGTTATTTTATATACATGCACCTTGCGTGTGCAGCTAAGTATGCCCTTTAATTCCTTCTCCATCTGCTAAAATCCCACTCCATCTTCTGAACCTAGCTCAAACGAGACTCCAGTAAACATTTCCCAACAGGGTCACTCCACATGCCTATATGTGAACTCATTTCCACATACCCTACTGCCTGCCCTCGGCTCTGTACTCATTCACATTCGTTCATTCAAAAGATATTGGTTGTGTTACACTAAACCTACCACATGTCAGCCATTATGTAGAGGGCAGGGGATACAAGCCTAAACGAGATAAACAAGATCTCTTCTCTCTTACAGCTATAATCCAACAGGGATATATATTACCCAATAAATACCCAAATAATGTTTAATTACAATTGTACTTAAGTGTAATACAATATTCAGGATGAGTCTTACACGTATAAAGGGAAGTCTAATCTAATATAGGAAATCAGGGAGAATCATTTCCCTTCAAGAGACATTTAAGCAGAAAGGGGATGATATGTAAAACTGATCAGGCAAAAAACTGTTAGAGTGCTTCACAGGCAGAAAGAACTGCATGTGCAAAGGCCTTGAGGCAGCATTCTAAGAATCGTGAAGATGACCAATGGACAAGAATCAGATGTGATAGGGACAGCAGCCCAAAATAAGTAGAAAGGCAGGCACTTCTTACAACCACTATTATAACATAGTACGCTGTTTTCGGAATTATTCATTTGCAAAAATGCAGTCCTCTCTGAACAAACTCCTTAAGTGTCACACAATCTAATACAGTGCTTAGCAGTGTCCCCTCAAGTCAAGGTCCGTGGAATGAAGACGTAAGTGCTTGATCTGGGCAAGGAACTTAACCTCTTAACAGCAGACAGCGGGAACAAAACCATCTCTAAGTGTTCAAAAACCTTGTTTCTGACTACCCCAAAACTTACTGGGCAAGAGACAACATTTTCATACCAACTTATACATGTTCAGAATCTATTTTAAATACTAAAAACTAAACTTTAGATTGGCAATCAATTTTAAATACTAAAAACTAAACTTCAGATTGGCAATCAATTTTAAATACTAAAAACTAAACTTCAGATTGGCAAGGGGCTCTAAATCCTCACTGCTCCATAAAGTGCCACCAACTAATAACCAATAGAACTGTGTTAAAACTCCCACAGAGTCACCAATGAGGCCGGGACGAGGAAGTGCAGCTCCATCTGCCTGTTTTTATTCTCCAGTTGCTCAACAGAACTAGTAAGTGTAGGATCAAGAGCAGGAAACTGCCACCTATGCCATCCTTTTCTCCTTCCTTACTTCCTAAATAATGTCAATTCAGGAAACACACACTGGTGACTCAGTAAGAAAAATGTCAAAATCCAATTGATATAACTCTGCCAACTATTACGAGTCAACAGAATAGTGTAATCTTTAGCCCTACGCTTTAACTTTAGTCTTTGGTACATGTTCTCAAAGAGCAGTGGAGTAGTATTTTTCAAAAGAAAATTTAGTCAACTAGGAAATAGCTTCAAAATACATGAAAAGTTTGATGCAGTTTATTGACAGTGAGGAAAACATTAATACAAATATACAGTATGGAACTCTTTATAATAGCTAAGCTGTAGAATAAGACCCTTGCATATCTTTTTAAAATACATTTAATCAGAATTTTATTATCTACCTTTACTATGTCATCTGGCATGTATAATAATGAATCCAAAATCATTTCACAAGCCAAGAACTCTACTGAGAGAGCTCTATAATAGGCTCAACCATATCAAAGACTCAAAATTTGCACAAAATATATTTAATTCTATCAATAGCCCAATTGTGTCAAATTTTTCAAATAATACAAATATAAGATCAAGTCTAATTAAACTAATTAAACTTAACTGTGATGTTTTTTCCTGGAAGATCAAGATAAACCAGTGAAATAATTTAGAAGATCAATTTAAGGGGTGCCTGGGTGGCTCAGTCGGTTAAGCCTCCAACTTCGGATCAGGTTATGATTTCACGATTCATGAGTTCAAGTCCCAAGTCATGCTCTGTGCTGACAGCCTGGAGCCCGCTTCCAGGTCCGTGTCTCCCTTTCTCTCTGCCCCTCCACTGCTCACGCTCTGTCTCTCTCTCTTTCAAAAATAAATAAACATTAAAAAAAATTTAGAAGAGCAATTTAATATCATTCAAGATTTAGTCGCAACAAGGAAAAAATAATCTTTATAAATCATGACTGGAGTCCATGCCCTTCACATTCCATCCTCGAACTCTTGATACTCTCTTCTCTCCCACTTTCTCCATTTCTCAAAAACAAATCCAGAAATGGAAGACCAAACAAAACCGAACCTAAAAACATTCATTCAATATATATCTGTGGACCTCAGTGGCAATACAAATAACGAACAAAACTAATGTTCCCTTTTCCTCAGATTAAAATAAAATTTTTGTTTTAATTTAAAAAGTACATGATTCCCTCTCCCCATTTCAAAAGCTGGAAATGAAAATGTTATCATGTGGCAAAAAATGGCTTTTTAAAAATCTATAAATTATTTCAGGAAGCATTAGCAAAAATCTGATGTTATAAAGTACTTTATTGGAGACAGAAATTTAAACAAACATTATTTTTCAATTATTTCTATAGCCAATGAAGGTACTTACTGAAGCTGTTACTATTCAATTTTTAATGAATAGATTTAAAATATACTAGCATCTCTTTTTAAGCATGTAACTTATTACTGAAAATGCAACTCATTTCTTTTTCTGGCCTTTTAAAGGCCCCCTTTTTCAGTGTTTTACTAGTGCAAGGATGAGTAATTGAGCCTTAATGCAAAAGAGCATTCCCCAAAAATCTACACACAGAATCGATATGAGATAAACAAGTTTTACTACAATAATCAGGCATTTTTAACTCATCACCTGAAAGGTTACACAGAATAAATATAAGCTTGGGTGAGGCTAGTTACTGTATGAAAGGTGCTTCATAAAATGGTCTAGTTACAGTATTCCCACATAATCTTCCCGTAATCCAGTACCTGTCATGGTAGTATGGTAGTGAGGTGACTTCCTGATGCAGTGTGGCTAAGTCTAATCAAACATCAGCCCACTGAAACGTGCCTCATTTATACAATACTGAGTAAGAACAGTAAAGATTCAAGAAAAGTCTAAGTCAAATAACAGAAATCTTAAATGACGTTCTCAAAGCCTGACTCCTGCTTTGGAGAACTACCTATTTCTCACCGAATAAGCAAACGAATTTACAAATAAGCACGTCCTTTTCCTAAACACAAGACAGGTTTGTTTTTTAAAAATCTGAAACATTTTTGTCATGAGATTACTTAGAAGACATTAAATATAAATCAAATCTCCAAACCCAAACATATAGGCTAAAAATAGTGTATCTATTTCAAAGGCTGAGGCAGAAGCCCTCCAATGGAACAAACTATAATTAGGGTTTTTTTCACCTCTGTATCTTTAAAAAATGCACCTTCAACGTCTATGGGCCACGCAAACCAGTGTCCACATGTTCTCTCCAAAGCAACTGGTCAGAGACAATCTAATTATTAAAAGCTTCAGGAACATAATAAGCCCACTGTCCAAGGGATTCATGTAATGAAATTTCTCTTCCTTCTGACTAATATCCTGATGAAAGAAACAGTTATCACTACTACCACTACTAAAGACCCCTCCCCAATGGTTTCACTCAGTAAAACTCCGACCCAGCAAAAAGGACCACCATACTCTTTCTCAGGAAGAAGCAAAAGCCCCGCACAAAGCTGTCAGGAGGGCAGGCAGGTGGGGCTCCACCTGGGATACCGAGCCTCGTAGCCCCGAGAGGGACAACGTGGTCACGGGGAAAGGGTCGACGCGGAGACCAAGACTAAAGGTGGCCCCACCCACGGATGTACCTGCGAGCTGAGGCGGTGGAGGGCAACCCTTTAACCCCAAACACTGGCCAGGCCGTCGCCCCGTTCCGCGCTCCGGCCCAGCTCTGGCCCCGGCCCTCTGGAGGGTCTGAGCATCGCGACGCGGGCACGGCTCTGCCTCGCAGCCGGGGAAGAGAAGGGGCTGGGGCCAGTGCCGGCGCCCACGGGCCTGACCTCGCCACCGCCTCTGGTGGAGGTGAGGGGCGACTCCAGCCCGCGCCCGCCCTCCCTTCAGGGCCGGGGCCGGCCGGGCGCTTTCGCGGCGTCCGCTCGGGCCCCGGGCGCCGCGGCGACGGAAAGGTCACCGGCCGCAGGAGGCCCCGACTAGGGGCGGCGACGTGCGCGCTACCTTTGGCCTCGCAGTCGGCGCAGTACTTGTTGTCCTCCTCCCTCAGTAGCTTGGACAAGATGAGCTGGTGCTGCTCGTTCAGCTTCTGAGCCTTCTCCCGGCAGGAGCGCGTCGCCATCTCGGAAGCTGGGCGGGGAGCCCGGGGCAGCTACGGCGGCGGCGGACTCTGGCAGGAGCTGGGCGGGTGAACACACCTGGAGCCGCCGGGACCGCGGACGGACTCAGCCCAGGAAGCGGCGGCGGCGGCGGCACCGGCAGCTGGAACAGGAGGTGGAGCGGCGGCGGCGGTGGCAGCGCCGACGTGTCCCGCCTCCTCGCCGGGCCGGCCCAGCACGCACAGCCGGAGCCGGCGAGGGAGGGGGCGGGGGAGACTGAGCTGAGGCTTCCGGGTGGCGCCGCAGGAAGGAACCCAGGCGCCGAGCGCGCTGCGCATGCGCCGAATTTCCCGGGAAACTGGCCAGCCGGGGCTTCGGCGCTGGGCGGTTCGCCCAAGGTGATTCCGGGAAGGTAGTTCGTGCTGCCCGCTGTGGGCTTCCCCACCTTGGAGATCAGATTGTCCCAGAGGGCTCTCAGGTGAAACCTGATGAAGGAAGACCTTTACAAGGAGGTGACTTTGACTTCTTCCTTGCCTTTGCGCTCGCTAGCACAACATTGGATATGCGTAAATAAAAGTGATTGAGTGCATTTATTCATTCCGTGTTTATTCACCTGCAGTTTTGAAACAGGCACTATTCAAGAAGTTGGAGACATAAGCAGAATAAAATAGTCAAAACAGTCCCAGAGAAATAGTCTGGTAGTGGCATATACTAAGAGCTGACATTGAGTGGTTACTCTGTGCCAAGAACTATGAACTCATTAACCCGTATCACAATGCTGTGATAACGTTCTCATTATACAGATGTGGAAAGTGAGGTATGGAGGAGTTATGTAACATGCCCAGGTTTCAGAGCTACCCAGCGGAGGAGTTGAGATTCAAATCCAAAGCAGTCTGGCTCCAGAGTCTAAAACACCTGAAAATAGACCTTTCATAGGAGGGGTAAAGTGTGGCCAAGGAGGCAAAACTGGGCGATGTCACTTCAACAAGAAGCTGTATAAACAGTGTTCTTTAATGCATGAAAAACTAGGGAAAAAAGACACTTAATTAGAACCCAGAGCTCCCCAATCAGGACTCATGGGATTTGAACCCTGTGTGAGGCTATTTGACTGTTTTGGCATATCATGGCATATATATCATGGCATATTAGCAATTTCTCATATGAAGCTTTTGTAATCAGAATAAACGTGGCCCTTGCCTACGGTGCAGCAGATGCTAAGAAAGGCAATGAGATGGGGCCTGTGTCTTATACTTTTCAACGGAGCCAATTCCTAGCATAGGCCCTGCATAAAGGTGACCCTTATGCTCACCTTTCCCTCTTCTTGGCACAGGATCTCAAAAATGCTAGTGGAATTCAATCGAATGATGATATCAGTGAAGATGCTGAGTAATTGAAGAAATTAGAGCTTAAACTCTATGTCTCTGACAAATAATAACTAGTAGGATTTCAGAGTGAGTTCCAATAAACAGAAAAAACATGTGGGAGGTAGAACTTTTAAGTCACATCTTAAAGACTGGCTTGATTTACATGGGGGTCAAGGAAGGAAATACTGAGGAAGAGAAGCAGGCCAAAAGTACAGGCTTAAAGGATCTTGGAACACAGACTAAAGGTCAAAGGTGCTACTTAAGATGAGTGAGAGATAAGGCTGGGTAAGTGAAGTGCAATAGAATTAAATGTTTGGGGAACCAGACAAAGAAATGTGGCCTCGATGCAGCTAACAACAGAAAACCTGCAGATTTTTCAAGTCGGATAGTAGCATGAAAAAAAAAAGGGATGTTTGGGGAAAGTTAGTCCAACAATACCAATTAACAGACACCATTTTTCCCCTCCCAGGAAATTCTGCTTACCACTGCAAGGATTAAGGAAAAAAACAAAAACAAAAGCAGAAGACAGACTTACCACCAAGAAATGATTCACATGATTAAACGGGCACAGCAATGTCTAATGGAAATATAATGCACACCACATATATATTTTTAAATTTTCTAGTAGCCATATTTCAAAATGGAAAAAAAAGAAACAGGAAAAATTTATTTAAGTAGTATATTTTATTTAATCCTATATATTCAAAATACTATCATTTCAACATATGAGTAATGGTTAACATAAAATTAAAAATTATTACTGAGATACTATACTTTCTTGTTTTCCTACTGTTTTCAAAATCCGATGTGTATTCTATACTTATAGCTTGCTTCAACTTGGACTAACTACATCTCAAGTGCTCAATCGCCACATGTAGCTAGGGGCTACATCATTGAATGGTGCTTCTTTAGGTGGTCATCCTGAGGCTATTAAAAATCTAAGTTTGAGTTGGCCGTATATTAAGGATGTAATAGAAAGAATGAAAAAGAAGAGACTGAAACCAAAACATCTTGGGAGGAAAACAATGTTGCATTAATTCATCAATATTTATTGAACAACTTCTATTCAGTTCTCTGACAATCAGAAGCTGACAGTCTAATGTAAGATGCAAACACATAAATAGAAAAATTAAAAGCCACACAGTAAAATTTTCAGCAAATATAAAGTGCTCTGGAAACAAAAGGAACAGAAGAACATCAATAGCCTGGAAGAAGTGGGGAAGGCTTCACAGAGTACATGATACTTAAACTAGATGTTAACACATGTAGGAATTTTTCAAGTGAATACAGATGAAGAGGAGGAAAAGAAATATCCTGAAAATATATATATAATATATATATATGCATTTAACCATAGACTTCTGAAAGCATAGTTTTGTGTTGGAAGTAGTGAGAATATAAGGCAATAGGAACCTAGGATGTGCACAGAACACGAGGGCAGGAAAGGAAATAAGAGGAGAGTTAGAATGGAGTCAGGAGGTTAAGAAATTTACAGCCAGACTATCTAGTTTGAACTTTACTCTCTGGTCATATGAGGCCAGAAGAAGATTTTACACAGAGAAAAGACTTGGTTAGCTTTGTTTTCTATAACTATAACGGTAGACTGGAGAATATGGGAGGGAAGAAATATCATCAGGGATCAGGGAAACAAATTACAGACAGGGCTATTGCAATAAGTCCAAAGAAGATATGCTGAAGGCCTATTTTAAGCCAGTAGCATAGAGTTTGGAAGAAACAAAGTCAAATGATGTTTTAAAATTAGAAGCGGCAAGATTTGGCAGCTGACTATAGGTGGGGGTTGAGAGAAAGGAGGTGAGAATAACACCAAGGTTTCTAAGTTGGGAGACAGGTAAATGGTGATGCCACTAACTTATATCAAGATAGAAGGGATAGTACAGTTTTGGGGTTAGAGGGGGAAACGTGTCTACTTAAGGACATGTCCATAGGCTATCCACCTCCATATATCTAATAGGACATTGCATATCAACTTCTAAAGCTCTAGAGAGAAGTTAGTGCTAGTGAAAGTCATTTGGGAGTCATCTACATTTAAATGGTCATAGAAGCCATAAGTGTAAATAAGACTCCTCTAGAGACATGATATGTAGACAAAAAAGAAAAGAGTCCCAAAGACAAAACTCTAGCGATTTCCAGCTAAACGATGAGTGGACAGAGAAAGGTGAACGTCTGAAAAGAAAGATAAAGTATGGTCAGGAAGAGAACCAGAGGCCATGGTAGGAGAGGTTTCTTACAAGTAAGAAAAGTATCCAGAAAAGTTAATTATTTAGTTTTAGATAACACAAAACCTGTAGTCATGGGTCTGTACAGTTCATTGTTTTCCTTTAGCCCAGGAGCAAGAGAAGAGAAATCAGCTGGTGATACTTGCCAGGGACTGCAACGATCTGGTGTTTCAGTAAAATGCTGAGGGAGGGATGAGGATGGTTAGAAAGAGTAGGGAGAAGACAATATAGGTACAGGGGTAGACAGCATGGCTACAGTAAAGTGTAAGTAAGTGTCCAAAATGTGTGTGGGAGAGGTGAGGTCAGAGCAGTTAAATGACTACAGGTTCCGTTAAGGCCAAAGATGATTTGGTGTCCTTAGGAAATGAATGCTAAGACCTTAAAAAAAGGAGGAGTGGGGGGAAAGTACCTAGTGACCTGGAGTACCTAGCTCTCCAGGAAGAAGTAACTTCTTTAAATGAAGTCCAGATGGCAAGGTGTTTATGGATATTTGATGGCTGGAGAGTGAAGTTGAAGGTCTGTTTCTACAGATTCTTAGAGAAGTGAAGTCCCTTTTAACTCTAAAATTCTGTTTCCAGGGATGCCTGGGTGGCTCAGTCATGATCTCACGGTCATGATCATTTAAGCAGGTAACTCTTGGTTGTGGCTCAGGTCATGATCTCACAGTTCGTGGGTTCAAGTACCATGTCGGGCTCTGTGCTGACAGTTAGAGCATGCTTAGAATTCTCTCTCTCTCCCCCTCTCTCTGCCCCTGCTCGCGATTTCCCTCTCTCTCTCAAAATAAATTTAAAAATTTTTTAAATAAAATAAAACAAATTCTGTCCCATTTGGAGAAAAAAATATAAGAAATAGGCTTAAAGAGTTTGACCAAATTGGAGCTGGTATTTCACAGAAGGCAAAGAAAAGGAGTTGGAAAGTGGGGGGTTGGGGCGGGTAGAGCAATGAAGGAGAATTACGGGTGGAGTGAAATGGACAAGAGTGAGCCATGTACGAGTTTGTAAATGGAATGTCTGATAAGATTGGTAGATACAGACAGCTGGCAGAAGGGGGTGATAGTAAAAAGAGCCGTTGCTTTCCTTTTTTAAATTTTTTTGTTAATGTTTATTTTTGAGAGGGAGAGAGACAAAGTGCAAGCGGGGGAGGGGCAGAGAGAGAGGGAGACACAGAATCCAAAGCAGGCTCCAGGCTCTTAGCTATCAGCATAGAGCCTAACACTCACAAGCCATGAGATCACAACCTGAGCAGAAGTTGGACGCTTAAGCGACTGAGCCACCCAGGTGCCCTGAGCTACTGCTTTTTAATCCTCTACTGTGGGTTAGTAATTCTCACACCAACTCTTTGAGGTAAATCTTATAATCATTATTCGTATTAGGAAACATCAGCCAGGATGGGCTAATTCATGTTGAGTAACAAACAACACCCAAATTTTAATGACCTCAATCAATAAAAGTTTATTTCTTGGTCATGCTACTTGTCCATTGGGTTGGTACACATTCTGTGCCATGTTGCCCTCACTCAGGGACCAGACCGATAGAGCCTCTGTCATGTTTCAGGGGCAAGGCAACAAGATTAGTATCTTACAGACTTCTCCCCAGGAATAACACATGTTTACTTCTGTTCTCAATCCACTGACCATAACAAGTGAATGACATGTGCTAATGTTAAGGGAACCAGAAGCGTAATCCTACCATGCACCCAGAAAGAAGAAACGGAAATATAACTGAACAGCACAGAAACTGTGGCTCAAAGATGTTGAGTACTTTGTTGAAAGTTGCCTAGATATGAAATAGTATAACTGGCATTTGAGGCTAGGTCTTTTCGGCATCAAGGCCCTGCTCTTTTCATAAGCTATGCTACCTCCTGGGATGGAAAACTTGAGGAGAACAAGTTAGATCCAACAATGGTAAGAGTTAAAGAGAGACCAAGTGTATTAAAGCAAGAGAATATACAAACATGGAGATATATAAACAAATACAACATACACCATGCAAAGAGACAACACCCAGAAAAGACCTAGATTTTATTTTTGTTTGTTTTCAAAAGTTAGATCAGGGAATGTTAATGGGTTTGTGGTTCCTAAAAACCCTGCCCAACTGGTGTGTGGAGTACTCTTTTGATCAATACTTAAACACCAGTGAACTCTCCTCAGTATGGGGAGAGTTTGGTCTTTGTCTAAGATATATGACTTCCACACACTTCTTCCCTAACTTCCTTCAGAAGGGAGTTATTTCAAATATACAATATTGAGCGAGTATCTATTACAGAAGAATGTACAACATCACACCACTCAATGTAGGAAAAAGTAATTTTCGAATTCTAAATTCTTCATCTTTTTACCCCCAGTACAGAGACACTGAAAATTTTTTAGTGTCATAAGGGCAGCCATTGTCCCCAGTCACAAAAAGCCTGATTACAAAGAGCCAGAAGGGCACATCCAACTCTTGCGGTCTTTGTTGGAGATAAGATAACCAACTTCCATCTGTAACTGAACATAGAGACTGATGGAAACATAGAGGGATAGCCGGTCCTCAAGTTTGGCCTTTGGAAACGCTAGCCTTCATTCTTCTAAGAGTTTTGTTGAAGCAGAATTAAACAACTCTAAGAAAATTTTCCTGAACTTATCCCGTTCTATCATCTTCTATACTTCCAACACCACCAGTTGACTGCTCCCTCCATTCACTTATTCATCCAATCAACACTAGACTTTTAAGTTCCTTCTATTTTTCAGGCACTGCACTAGGTACTAAAGATAAAAATCAGTGAACAAAACAGTCAATCCCATCCCTCACTCCTATCATAGTTTTTCGTGTATCTTCATAAATCAGGTTCTTTCATGATCTCATCACAGATCTCCAGAGACCCTGCTGCTAACGCACATGCTAAACCCTTATTAAATGTTTGCGGAATGCATGAATGAGAAAAACATTGAATGTAGGAACTTGTCTGTAAAAACATATAATCTAAGAGCAAAATTAAGAAACATAACTTTTTAAGCGATTTTTTAAAAAGGGAATCTAATGCATAAAAGTTCTGTTTGTATAACTTTCAATCCTAATTCACTTCCAATATGGCCAAGTTATATTTTATTTAGGGTTTTCCCAATTTTCCCCCACTTAATATTAGAGTCCACAGAGTTTCTGTATCTCAATTTAGAAAGAAAAATTCTAAGTCATCAGAAATACACATTCCATGTTACGATTTAAAACAACAACACAACAAAACTAACCTGGGATGAGCTTTGCTTTCACGAATTTGACCTTGGAAGTAATATATTTTAACTCAACCAAGCCCAGTTATTTGAGGGAAGACTCAAAGATGAGCAAATAAAGGCAATTTCATTCTGCTTAAAGCAGGAGACACAAACACAAATTAAAAGATATATGTTCTGCCTTTTTAAGGACGTTGTGGGCATGTGTTGTTTTTGTCCTTGTAGAATCCATCCCCCTTCTTCTAGTAGCAGTGCCCCAATTTTCCTCTGGGGAACTATCTCCTTCTATTGAATCCAGTTTTGAAGGAAGGACTTTCAACCGAGGTCCCCTGGACATGTGCCCGGTTTAGGCCATTCAGATACTTTCCCCTAGAAAGTTGAGCTTGAACCAAGTAGGACAAAGACAAGAACAGCTGGAGAAGGTTCCTCCCTATGGAGATCTGTTCGTCTGTTGGATCCTGCTCCCTTGATCCTCACAGTTACTTCAGCTGCTGTCTTTCTGAAGCCTGCCTTTTTAGTTTCCCTTTAGATTCTTTAATCACCAGTAAATCTTCTAATACATTCCTCTTTTGTTTGTTAGATATAAAAAGTCAAACTAAAACTGATTTATGTAGAGCACCAAAATTATTGATAAAAAGCCATGTACCATTTGATGGAAGTGGAAGGGGGATGTTCTCAAAGAACTTCACTACTCTTTAAAGGAACTTAGTCCTTTTCTTCCAGGCCTTTGAGGTTTTGTAACCTTGCTGGGATGAGAAACTTTATACGTGGAAATTTCTGCCATTCTCATTCTTGACCTTCTTACCAAAACAGTGTGTATTATCTTAGTAATTTTAAACTAAACGTAGTATCATTTTAGGAAAAAGAGGGGAAGGAAAATTTATTATAAATCATTTATAAATGCTATTTATCCTTTACTACTTTAGGGTAGAAAGATATTTCTTAGGACATAAGATACACTACCCATAAAAGAAAAAAATTAAAAATCAGATTTCATTAAAATAAAAAATTTCTGCTCAAAATTCATGATTAAGAAAATGAAAAAGCATTGTACACTTTAAACTTACACAATGTTATATGTCAATTATATCTCAGAAAAGCTAGAGAAAAATATAAAATTTAGAAAATATATTTTAAAAAAGAAAATAAAAAGCAAACTATAGATTTGGAGAAAATATTTGTAATACATGGTATTACAAAAATCAATGATAAAAAGACAATTCATTTAAAATGGCAAAAGGCTCTCTGAAACTTCTCTGTAAACCTAAATTCACTCCAAAGTAAAACATTAAAAAATAAAATAAAATAAAATAAAATAAAATGGCAAAAAGAAGATATGTAAATGACCAATGAGATTAAAAGGTGCTGATTATCATTAGCTATTGGGGAATGTAAAAAAAAATGGGTGAGATACCACCTCACACCCCTTAGAATGACTAAAATTAAAAAGATCAATAATATCAATACCAAATATTAAAGAGCAACTGGCACTTAATATTACTTTATTGTTGGTGGGTGTACGGAATGTTATAATCATTTTGGAAAACAATTTGTCCTGTGAAGTTAAACATACACTTCTCCTATGATCCAGAAATTCCACTCCAAGAGAAATGAAAAAATTTATTCACAAAAATAACTTACATAAGAATATTCATGACAGCTTAATTCATGATATCCAAAACCTGGAATCAACCCAACTGTCCATAAAAAAGGAAATGGATAAACAAATAATTGTGTATTTATACAGCGGAATACTACTCAGCAATTAAAAGAAACTATTATATACAAAACAAAATGGATAAATCTAAAAATATTATGTGGAGTAAAAGAAGCCTGATACAAAAGAATACAGACTGTATGATTCCATTTATATGAATTTCTAGAGGAGACACAAAACCAATATATGGTTATAGACAGCAGAACCATTATTGCCTGGGAAGGGAACAGGGTGGAGATTTACTGAAAAGGTGCACAGAGTAACTTTCTAGGGTGATAAAAGTGACTGGTATCTTAATTGGGGTGATAATTTTACACAGATTTATACAGTTGTCAAACTCATTGAACTATATCCCTAATATCTCTGAATTTTATTGTAAATAAATTATACCTCAATAGAAAGAAGACTGAGAAAAGGCATTGGGTAACATTATATAATATAGGTCTACTGGAAAGTTGAGCATAATTTGGTTTCATTAGTTCCCATTATTCCTGATTTTCTGCTGAAGATTATCCCTTCTTCCTAGAAACATCACTCTTGGGCACTTCTGTATAACTACATCCCAACTCTCCTTGTTAAGCCTTAAGAAAAGTCCACTTTAATCCTTTTCCTCATTGGCAGTGTTGAGTCCTCAGCCCCTTGCTGTTCTCTTCTATAGCACATGTGTTTGTGTCAGGGGCTAGGCGGCTCACAACTTGACTATCGCTTCTATTCTAAGGAACTATGGAGGGTCCATCCTTGTGCCTGCCACTCTACAGGCCTTAGCAGCCTTGACAGCTGGTCACCCCTAGGATCAGGGAATCTTTTCCAGGTTCTAATTTCTGTCACCCTCTTCGAAACTCTCATCTCTCCTGGAGCCATCTCTCCATTCAATCAACTCCCCACAGATTCCACATCTCTGCCATTGTACTGGGAGTTCCTCTAACTCCTTGGCTTAGAGGTCCTGAGGCAACACTTTCCTTTTGTCCTTTGCCTCTCAGGTTATATGCCTATTCTCCTGCCCAGGCAGGTTCACTGAACCCAGACTGCCAGGACTCTGGGACTCAGTAGCCATGTCATGTCCCCAGGAGGAGACACCCAATGGACTTCAGATCTCTCACATCAGCTTCACTTCTATATCTCCAGTGCCTCATTGGCCATTTCCACTGGGAGAACCTGGCTCCATTTAGAAATCTGCATCTTCAAAATGATGGCAAGGGATTTGATCGGCATAGATAGAAGTAAGATGTTTGAACTAGACTTTAAAACTACGATTATAAGAATGCCTGCTGAGGTTGAAAAAAGCACAGAAGACACTAGAGAGTCCCTTTCTGCAGAGATAAAAGAACTAAAATCTAGTCAGGCCAAAATTAAAAATGCTATAACTGAGATGCAATCTCTAATGGATGCTGTGACGCCAAGGATGGAGGACCAGAGCAGCAAATCAGTGAGACAGAAGATTATGGAAAATAATGCAGCAGAAAAAAAGGAGGGAAACAAAGGCAATGGATCACGATACAAGACTTAGACAACTCAGCAACTTATTAAAGAGGAATAACATTCGTATAAAGGAGTCCCAGAAGATAGAGAGGAAAAAAGAGGCAGAAGGTTTATGTGAGCAAATTATAGCTGAAAACTTTCCTAATATGAGGAAGAATGCAGACATCAAAATCCAAAGCAGGGGCGCCTGGGTGGCTCAGTTGGTTAAGCGGCCGACTTCAGCTCAGGTCATGATCTCAAGGTCTGTGAGTTTGAGCCCCATGTCGGGCTCTGTGCTGATGGTTCATCGGAGCCTGGAGCCTGCTTCGGATTCTGTGTCTCCCTCTCTCTCTGCCCTTCCCCTGCTCACGCTCTGTCTCTATGTCTCTCAAAAATAAATAAACGTTAAAAAATTAAAAAAAAAAAATCCAAAGCACAGAGAACTCCATTAGATTCGATAAAAACCGACCATCACCAGGCATATCATAGTCAAATTCACAAAATAGACAGACAAAGAAAGAAATCATGAAAGCAGCAGTGGAAAAGCATTCTTAACCTACAAGGGAAGACAGATCAGGCTTGCAGCAGATCTGTCCAAGAAAATCTGGCAGGCCAGAAAGGAGTGGCAAGATATATTCAGAAAAATATGCAGCCAAGAATTCTTTATCCAGAAACGCTGTCATTCAGAATAGAAAGAGAGATAAAGAGTTTCCCAGACAAACAAAAACCAAAGGAGTTAGTGACCACTAAACTAGCCTTCCAAAAAATTTTAAGGGGGACTCTTTGAGTAGATTGAAAACAATACAAAACAAAAAAAGACCAAAAGCAACAAAGACTGGAAAGAACCAGAGAACATCACCAGAAACACCAACTCTACAGGCAGCACGATGGCACTAAATTCATATCTTTCAATAATCACTCTAAATGTAAATGGACTAAATGCTCCAATCAAGAGATATAGGGTATCAGAACGGATTAAAAACAAAAACAAAAACAAGACTCATCTATATGTTGCCTACAAGAGACTCATTCTAGACCCAAACTCACCTCCAGGTTGAATGTAAGGGGATGGAGAATCATCTATAATACTAATGGATATCAAAAGAAAACTGGACTAGCCATATTTATATCACACAAACTAGATTTTAAGACAAAGACTGTTACAAGAGATGAAGAAGGGCATTTTATGATAATTAAGGGGTCTATCTACTAAGAAGATCTAAGAATTGCAAATATTTATCCAACTTGGAACACGCAAATATAAAAATCAATTAATTATAAACATAAAGAATTCATTGATAATAATACAATAATATTAGGGGACTTTAACACCTTACTTACAGCAATGGACAGGTCATCTAAGCAGAAAATCAACAAGGAAACAATGAATTTGAAAGACACACTGGACCAGATGGACCTAAGATATATTTGGAACATTTCATACTAAAGCATTATACACAATCTTCTCCAGTGCACATGGAATATTCTCCAGAATAGATCACATACTGGATCACGAATCAGGTCTCAATAAGTACAAAAAGATTGATACCATACCATACATATTTTCAGACCACAATGCTATGATATTTGAAATCAACCACAAGAAAAAACTTGGAAAAACCACAAATACTTGGAGATTAAAGAACATCCTACTAAAGAATGAGTTAAGCAATAAATTGAAGAGAAAATTAAAAAGTATATGGAAACCAATGAAAATGAAAACGAGACAGTCTAAAACCTTTGGAATAAAGGAACCGTGGTCATAACAGAGAAGTATATAGCAATCCAGGCCTTCCTAAAAAAGGAAGATTTATCAAAAAGAAAAAAGAAAGGACCTAAATAAAAAAAATTATGAATGAAAGAGGAGAGATAACAACCAACAGCACAAAAATACAAACAATAATAAGAGAACATTATGAGCAATTATATGACAACAAATTGAGCAATCTGGAAGAAATGGACAAATCCCTAAAAACATATAAAATGCCGAATCTGAAACAGGAAGAAATATAAAATTTGAACAGGCCCATAATCAGTAAAAAAATTGAATTAGTAATCAAAAACCTCCCAACAAACAAAAGTCCAGGGCCGGATGGCTTCCCAAAGGAATTCTACCAAACATTTAAAGAAAAGTTAATACGTATTCTATTGAAGATGTTCCAAAAAATAGAAATGGAAGGAAAACTTCCAAACTCATTCTATGAAGCCAGCATTACACTGATTCCAAAACCAGATAAAGACCCCACTATAAAAGAGAATCACAGCCCAATTTTCTCAAAAAGATACTAGCAAATTTAATCCAACAATACATTAAAAGAATTATTCACCACGATTAGATCAGATATATTCCTGGGCTGCATGGCTGGTTTGATATCTGCAAATCAATCAACATGATGCATCACATTAATATAAGAAAGGATAAGAACCACATGATCCCCTGAATAGATGCAGAAAAAAAACATTTGACAATATACAACATCCTTTCTTGATAAAAACCCCGAAGAAAGTAGGGATAGAAGGAACATACCTCAAGATCATAAAAGCCATATATGAAAGACTCGCAACTAATATCATACTCAATGGGGAAAAAATGAGAACTTTCCCCCTAAGGTCAGGAACACGTCAGGGATGGCCACTCTTTCCACTATTGCTCAACATCATAATGGAAGGTGTAGCCTCAGCAATCAGACAACAGAAAGAAATAAAAGGCATCTAAATTACAAAGAATAAGTCAACTCTCACTCTTTGCAGAGGACATGACATTCTATGTGGAAATCTGAAAGACTCCACTAAAAAACTTCTAGAACTGATCCATGAATTCAGCAAAGTTGCAGGATATATAATCAATGTACAGAAATCGCTTGCATTTCTATACACCAATAATGAAGCAGCAGAAAGAGAAATCAATAAATTGATCCCATTTACAATTGCACCAAAAACCATAAGATACCTAGGAATAAACTTAATAATCATGGTAAAATCTATGTATGCTGAAAACTATAGATAGCTTATGAAAAGAATTAAAGAATACACAAAGAAATGAAAAAACATTTCATGCTCATGGATTGGAAGAACAAATTTTCTTTTTATTTAATATAATTTAGTGTCAAATTGGCTTCCATACGACATCTAGTGCTCATACCAACAAATGCCCTCCTCAATGCCCACCATCCACTTTCCTCTCTCCCCAACCCCCATCATGCCTCAGTTTGCTCTCTGTATTTAAGAAAACAAATATTGTTAAAAATGTTTATACTACCCAAAGCAATCTACACATTCAAAGCAATCCCTATTAAAATAACACCACCATTATTCAAGAGCTAGAAAAAAAAAATCCTAAAATCTGTATGGAACCAGAAAATACCCTGAATAGCCAAACTAATGTTGAAAAAGAAAACAAAAGCTAGAGGCAACACAATTCAGGATTCAAGCTGTATTACAAAACTTTAATCATCAAGACAGCATGGTACTGGCACAAAAACAGAGAGCAATGGAACAGAATAGGGAACCCAGAATTGGACCCACAAATGTATGGCCAACTAATCTTTAACAGAGTAGGAAAAACTATTCAATGGAAAAAAGACAGTCTCTTCAGCAAATGGTGTTGGGAAAACTGGACAGTGACATGCAGAAGAATGAACCTGGACCACTTTCTTACACCATACACAAAAATAAACTCAAAATGGATGAAAGATCTAAATGTGAGACAGGAAACCATCAAAATCCTACAGGAGAACACAGGGAACAACCTGTTTGACCTTGGCTGCAGGAACTTCTTTCTAGATAAGTCTCTGGAGGCAAGGGAAACAAAAATAAATGAACTACTGGGACTTTATCAAGATAAAATGCTTCTGAACAGTGAAGAAAAAATCAAGGAAACTAAAAGGCAACCAGTGGAATGAGAGAAGATATTTGTAAATGCATATCAGATAACAGGTTAGTGTCCAAAATCTATAAGGAACTCAACACCCAAAAATCAAATAATCCAGTGAAGAAACAGGCAAAAGACATGAACAGACACTCCTCCAAAAAGGCATCCAGATGGCTAATAGACACATGAAAAGATGCTCAAGCTCACTCATCATCAGGGAAATACAAATCAAAACCACAATGAGATACCATCTCAGAATGGCTAAAATTAACAACTCAGGGAACAACATATGTTGGTGAGGATTCAGAGAAAGGGGAACGCTTTTGCATTGTTGGTAAGAAAGCAAACTCTGCAGAATAGTGTGTATGTTCCTCAAAAAATTAAAAATAAAACTACCCTATGACCCAGCAATCGTGCTACTAGGTATTTATCCAAAGGATACAAAAATGCTGATTTGAGGAGGCACATGCACCCCAATGTTTCTAGTAGTGCTATCAACAATTGCCAAATTATGGAAAGAGCCCAAATGTCTGTCAATTGAAGAATGGATAAAGAAGATGTGGTATATATACACAATGGAATATTACTCGGCAATCAAAACAATGAAATTTTGCTGTTTGTAATAACATGGATGGAATTAGAGTGTATTACACTAAGTGAAATTAGTCAGAGAAAGACAAATACCACATAATTTCACTCATATGTGGAATTTAAGAAACAAAACAGATGAACATCAGGGAAGGGAAGGAAAAACATTTAAAAAACAGAGAGGGAGGCAAACCATAAGATACTCTTTTTTTTTTAATGTTTATTTATTTTTGAGAGAGAGAAAGACAGAGCATGAGTGGAAAAGGGGCAGAGAGAGAGAGGGAGAAACAGAATCTGAAGCAGGCTCAAGGCTCTGAGTTATCGGCACAGAGTCTGATGTGGGGCTCGAAACCAAAAACTGCGAGATCATGACCTGAGCCAAAGTCAGATGCTTAACTCACCACCCAGGCGTCCCATAAGAGACTCTTAAATACAGAGAAAAGTCTGGGGTGTTGGGTGGGAGAGATGAGCAAAATGGGTAATGGATATTAAGGAGGGCACTTGTTTGGCATGAGCACTGTATGTTATATGTTAAGTGATGAATCACTAAATTCTACTCCTGAAACCATTATTACACTATTTGTTAACTATCTTGGATTTAAATTTAAAAAATAAATAAAAAGGAAAAAAAAAACAAGATATCTATGTCTTCAAAACCAACTCATCTTTCTCCTTCCTCCTCATCAGGGCTCCACCTTTCAAAGCCTCTGACACTGGCATCTCCATGATCCCAATCACCTGACTTAAACCTTAGAGTCAACTTTGATTCATTCCAAATAAATGGAAGGTCCAATAAGTGGTTTACTCCCTTCATTTCTTTCTTTATAATTTTGCCTATAGTTCATTTCATCAGCTCCTCACTCTCAGAAGGACAAAGAATTGTTTCCATATTGTCCTGACCCTAATTCACCCAATGCCTTTTTTTTTTTACAAATTGACAGACCTCACAACAAAGGGAAGGGTTATCAACTTTTCATCAGCTCCAAGCCAATAAAGTAGCTGAAAAGACCAAACATGTCCAAGGACCAGCAGATCAAGAATTTGAGTCACCTTGCAATTGCACTACAATTCATGGATTCATCCATCCCTCCATCCACCCAACCACCCAAAAAAAAAATATTTTGAGCAGGTACTATATGCTAGTCACTGCAGATATATTTACAAGTAAAAAAGACACACTTTCTATTCATAAGTACCTCATAGTCTAGAGGAGAAGACAGACAGTAATCAAATATCACACAAATAGAGCTATGAGGGCATGTAAAAGGGAGATTTATCCCCAATTGTGGAAATTGTCTCTAAGCAAAGAGACAACTGAGCTGGCAACTAAAAGATGAATAGGAATCAACTGATGTTTGTGTTGGGGGGAGGGATTAGAAACATGTCCCATTCATGCTCAAATAAGTAACAAAAGACTTATATGGACAGTGGTATGAGACCACAAAATACAGCATGGTACAAGGGGAAGCTGGAAAAGTGGAAACGGGTCAAGCCACACAAGACCTTCTGGTGATCGTGAAATGCACCACTCTGAGCTTCTGCTGCAGGGAAGCAGAGTTGACTGACAACCTGCAGATACTACTGTAAGACAAGAGATTCCATTAATCGCCCAAATTAGCAACATTAGGTTGGCCAAACTTTCTCAGACTTTCACTGGAATCTGAGCCTTTTCTTGCCCAGTCTTCCTTTCCTTCTCTCTTTCACAGGTGTTAGACTTGTGTCACAGTTCAAAAGCTCTCCTACATTTTCTGTCTCCCTCCCCTATTCTTCATAGGCTTTTTCTTAATAAATATATTTCATATAAAATCCTGTCTTTGCACCTGCTTCTTGGAGAACTAGAACTAACACAGACTTTTTTTAAAATTTTTTAAATATTTATTTATTTTTGAGACAGAGAGAGACAGAGCATGAGTGGGGGAGGGGCAGAGAGAGAGGGAGACACAGAATGTGAAGCAGGCTCCAGGCTCTGAGCTGTCAGCGCAGAGCCCGATGCGGGGCTCGAACTCACAGACCGCAAGATCATGACCTAAGCTGAAGTCGGACACTCAACTGACTGAGCCACCCAGGCGCCCCTAACACAGACTTCTAAGCCATGGTTGTCATTTTGGTCTTTATCTCAAGAGTAATGGAATGACATGACCAGATTTATGTTTTGAGAAATAAACATTTCTGGCAGCAGTGTGGGGAACAGATTGGATGTAGGCAACAGTAGATGCAGTAAGAGCAGTTAGGCATCTTTGGCAGTGATCTAGATGAGATGATGATGATTGGATTGTGGTGGTAATTATGGAGATGGAAAGAAGTAGGTGGATTTGAGAAATGTCAAGACGGTAGAACCAACAAGACATAGTAATCAATAATAGAGGCAGTAAGGGAGAAGATGTTATCAAGAATGACTCTGAAGTGAATAAATTCTGGAGATGTAATGTACAACAATGTATTTATAGTTTAAAATATTATATTGTAAACATCAAGTCTGCTAAGAGGGTAGATCTTAAGTGTTATCACCAAATACACACGTATATACACATACAGAAAGATATGAGGTAGTAGATTGGTTAATTAGCTTGATTATGGTGAATGTTTTGCAATGCATACATATATCAAATCATCAAATTGTACATCTTAAATATATACATTTTTAAATTGTCAACTATACCTCAATTAAGCTAAGGATTAAAAAAAATAACTGAGATTTCTGCCTTGTGCCCCTAGACGGATGGTGCCATTCACTGAGTGAGACAATGCCAAAACAACAGTTTGTTTTAGGGTGATCATAAGTCTGAAGTGCCTTGGAGACACCCACATGGAGCTGGCAGGCAGGCAGTAGCATATTTGAGTCTGGAGCTCAGGGAAGAGGTCTAAACTGGGGGAATAAACAAGCAGTTGACAGTATGTAAGTGGTATACCTTATTACATTAAAGAAGGTATGGAAGTGGATAAAATCATATGAGGAGATGAGGAGGGAGAATTGAGGGAAAACAGAGGTGGCCTGGGATTGTATCTTGAGTAACATCAATCTTTACTGAATATTGACATAGGCCAAACATGATAAAACTGCACAGGTGACCAAGAAGGAGCAGTTGAGAGGCAAGAGAAAGTCTTTCATCTTACTAATCTATTTCTTGTTGTGTAAGAAACCACCTCAAAACCTAGTAGCTTAAAGCAAGCACCACTTTACTGCTTCAGTCCCATGGTTCAGCAATTCTGGCAGGACAGAAAAAAACAGGACAGTACTTCTGCTGTCTTACTTGAGGTCACTTATGCAAATGTACTCAACCCATGCCTTGACTAGGGATCAGATCCATGAGGGCCTCACTTACATGTTTGGGGCTTCACCCCAAACATGGGGGATGGTTGGAGTGACTGGCACTGCCAGCCTCTCTCTCTTCATATGTTTTCTCTCTGTCTCCTCAAGGTCTCTCATCCTCAAGTTGGTTAGCCCAGGCTTCTTCACACTGCAAAGGCAGCATTTCAAAAGGACAAATCCCAATGCACTAAAGCCATGTTAGCAGATATCCTATTGACTCAAGCAAGTCACATATCCAAGCTCAGAGTAAGTGCGGGAGGAGAGACAGGAGAAAATCTTGATCTATATAAAAGGGTAGAGGCCAGGAGGAATGATTTCTTGGGAACAGGGGGTCAGGGGTGGGTAACAATTTACTATAGTAATCCTCTGCTTAGGAACTTAGTGATAGCTTATCTCCCATCAAGTCCAATCTGAATGACTTCTTGTCACAGTATACTACTTATTGTTCTTTCTAGTTAGGCTAGTTCTTTCCTTGTGCTTCCTTCTTCCTATGATATCTGCCTGAGCTCCTTCTCCCATGTCTCAGCTTTCTCGGAGTTGCCTGGCTAATTCTACCCTTCTTAGGCTCATTCCAACCTTCACATTTTTGTTCATTTTATCCTCTCAGCCCATAACAGCTTCCATGTCCCCCTCCCTCAGCGCTACAGCAAAGGCAACATTAGGCTAATTCTAATCTCAACTTCCCCATGAAGGCTTAGATTGTTACTGCCTTCCTCAATCAGTCCTGTCTATAAATTCCCATGGATCTACTAAATACATCAAACAGTTTTGATCTTAATTATGTATATTTTTACATAGATATACCTTTTGTCACAACTGGATTGCAAATTCCTTGATGAAAGAAACTGTGTCTTAGACTAACATGACATATAAAGATGAACAAAATAGTGTTCTCAAGAATGTTACCAGCTACTCTAACCTTTGTCATTTCCCCTCTCCTGCTGGTTTTGGCTTTATTTGCTGCTCCTTTTCTAGCTCTTTCAGTGTACAGTTAGGTTGTGTATTTGGAAACCTTCTTGCTTCTTGAGATTGGCCTCAATTGCAATGTACTTTCCTCTTGGGACTGCCTTTGCTGCATCCCAAAGGGTTTGGACTGCTGTGTTTTCATTTTGATTCGCTTCCATGTATTTTTTTTTTATTTCTTCTTTAATTTCCTGGTTAACCCAGTCATTCTTTAGTAGGGTGTTCCTTAACCTCCATGTATTTGAGGGCCTTCCAAATTTTTTCTTATGGTTGATTTCAAGTTTCATAGTGTCGTGATCTGAAAATATGCATGGTATGATCTCAACTTTTTGTACCCATTGAGGGCTGATTTGTAACCCAGTGTGTGTTCTCTGCTGGAGAATGTTCCATGTACACTTGAGAAGAATGTTCCACGTGCACTCTGCTGCTTTAGGATGAAATGTTCTGAATATATCTGTTAGGTCCATCTGGTCCAGTGTGTCATTCAAAGCCATTGTTTCCTTGTTGATATTCTGCTTAGGTGATCTGTCATTGCTGTAAGTGGGGTATTAAAGTCTGCTACTATTATGGAATCATTATCCACAAAGAAATGGAAAACATTCCATGCTCATGGATTAGAAGAACAAATATTGTTAAAATGTTTATACTACCCAAAGCAATCTACACATTCAAAGCAATCCCTATTAAAATAACACCACCATTCTTCAAGAGTTAGGAAAACAATTCTAAAATCTGTATGGAACCAGAAAATACCATGAATAGCCAAACTAATGTTGAAAAAGAAAACAAAAGCTAGAGGCAACACAATTCAGTATTCAAGCTGTATTACAAAACTGTAATCATCAAGACAGTATGGTACTGGCACAAAAACAGACACATAGATCAATGGAACAGAATAGGGAACCCAGAGATGGACTCACAAATGTAAGGCAAACTAATCTTTGATAAAGTAGGAAAAACTATTCAATGGAAAAAAGACAGTCCCTTCAGCAAATGGTGTTGGGAAAACTGGACAATGACATACAGAAGAATGAACCTGACCACTTTCTTACACCATACACAAAAATAAACTCAAAATGATGAAAAATCTAAACGTGAGACAGAAACCATCAAAATCCTACAAGAGAACACAGTGAACAACCTCTTTGACCTTACTAGACATGTCTCCAGAGGCAAGAGAAATAAAAGCCAGAATGAACTACTGGGACCTTACCAAGATAAAAAGCTTCTGAACAGCAAAGGAAACAATCAACAAAACTAAAAGGCAACTGACAGAATGGGAAAAGATATTTGCAAATGGATATCGAATAATGGATTAGTGTACAAAATTCTACAAAGAACTTATCAAACTCAACACCCAAAAATCAAATAATCTAGTGAAGAAATGGGCAAAAGACATGAACAGACACTTCTCCAAAAAGGCATCCAGATGGCTAATAGACACATTAAATCAGGGAAATACAAATCAAAACCACAATGAGATACCACTTCATGCCAGTCAGAATGACTAAAATTAACTCAGGAAACAACATATGTTGGTGAGGATGCAGAGAAAGGGGAATGCTTTTACACTGTTGATGGGAAAGCAAACTGGTACAGCCACTCTGCAGAATAGTATGTATGTTCCTCAAAAAATTAAAACTAGAACTACCCTATGACCCAGCAATTGTGCTACTAGGTATTTATCCAAAGGATACAAATATGCTGATTTGAAGAGGCACATGTACCCCAATGTTTACAGTAGTGCTATTGACAATCGCCATATTATGGAAAGAGTCCAAATGTCCATTTATTGAAGAATGGATAAAGAAGATTTGGTATATGTATGTATATATATATATATATATATATATATATACATACATACACAATGTAATTGCTTAGAGATCTAAATGAATGAAATCTTGCCATTTGCAACAACATGGATGGAGCTAGAGTGTATTATGCTAAGTGAAATAAGTCAGAGAACGATAAACATCATATGATTTCACTCATATATGGAATTTAAGAAACAAAACACATGAACATAGGGGAAAAGAAGGAAAAATAAGATAAAAACAGAGAGGGAGGAAAACCATAAGAGACCCTTTAAATACAGAGAACAAACTGAGGTTTGCTGGTGGACTGTTGGGTGAGGGGATGGGTGAAATGGGTGATGGGCATTAAGGAGGACACTTGTTGGCATGAGCATTAGGTGTTATGTGGAAGTGTTGAACCACTTGGTTCTACTCCTGAAACCTAGTACTCCACTTATATCAACTAACTTTAATATAAATAAACAAACAAACAAATAAATAAATAAATAAGAATGTTATCAGCTAACAGAGGAGACACCCCATAGTAAGCAGGTGATTCTAACAAAGTGTATGTAGGAGCTATTTAAAGCTTAGGAATAGGATGCTGTGGGAAAATAATCAACAGTCTCTAAATTTGTTGTCATTGCTGTTATTCTATTTGTGGTCTTCTGTTTATTTGTCGGTTGGGTTCTAGTGAGGCGAGGTGTGGTCAAGGAATCTGACCTCTAAATCCAAACTGCAATGGAGAGTGTAAAGAGCCAGAGAAAGGAGAATGGTGCAGGGAAAAGCAGCCTGAGGCTGAGGTTTGACAAATGTAAAGAGAAAAGAGAGATCCTGGTTCTTTAGGAATTCCAAGTTAATTCAAACTAGTTAATCAGAGGACTTAAACTAGTCTGAATTAGTTGGAGGATAGTGAGAGAAGCGCAATAATGAGAGTTAGAGACTTAACCCTAAAAAGGCCATCTCTCCATGTCCTTTTGTCTTATTCATGACGCATGTTTTGGAGGTAGGGATTGGCCCAGTGTTGACCTGGCATTGAAAGGGCCTCTTCTTCAGAGGTCAGCATGGGACAGGGTGGTGGGAAGGGGTCCGTCATGGTCCTGTTCCCACAAATGCAGGACTCTTGTGCTGTCCCGGTCATCTCTGTTCAACCCCCACGGGAAAGGCCTGCAAAAGCACGTTATTCCTAGCCTCTACTTTGAAAAGTTAATTAAGACCTCTTGCTTCAACCTGTAAAACTGTGTAAAAGCAGGTAGTTGAGGGACACTGATTACGATAAGCCCAATTTCAAACAGTGATGAAGAATCATGGGCTCTGTTCCAATGCAATAGCTGCACAGTAACGCTGTGGTTAGTGAAAAGTAATTGTATAGCAAGCCACCAAACAAACGCTTCTCTGTGTGTGACTTTTTAAATAAAAATAGATGTGGTCCCTAATCAACCTACAATACTAATTAGTCGCTTCTCAAATCTCGTAAATGGTTTCGTCAACCTCATTTTAGAAAAGGCCAGCTGTTTTGTGGAAAACTCATGAGAAGAGACAAAAATACGTTTACTCCACCAGGCCATTTTCATGTGGGCTCCTGGTGAGACAGCAAGCATTACAGTGATGCATCTAACATAGAATTTTCTTTAGACATATCTGAAGCTCTAATAAGCCAGATCCTGTTGGGGGAGAAAAAAAAAGTCCCAAACACAAGGAAAGCATTTGCAAAGTGTTTTAACTCCTTCAAGTCTCCTGAAACACCCTGAAACAGTCAGTAATGGTGAGACCGAACTGAACAGAGGGCAAGTAAAATATTCCTAGTTAGAGTGTCATTTTGGGGAAAATCTAAATGTGATTCCAAATGACCCATTTCCATTTAAATAGTTTAGAGGTGATAGGAAAGAGCTTATTCTATCTGGCAGGGATCCTCAGCCTGTTTCCAGCCTGTGTTCTCTCCTACAATGATTAAACCACCTACCACGCAATATCTGAATCTTTGCTTTTCCTCCCTGCTAAGAAATTCTCAGGCATTACTATTGTGTGGCCATAAAACAGAAAATAAATTCATAAAGGTAACTTCCTGTAGGGTTAGGCTTAGTGGTTTTTCACCTTCTGAGAATAATTGTTTAATGCACAATGGCCTTAGTAACAAGATCAAATACATCAATGACTCACAGTTTTGTGTTTGTTAAGAAGGGGTGTACAGGCAGAGAAATGGAAGACGAGTAAATTTCATTTAATTTTAGAAATATTTTAACTGGAAAGGATTTCAGTGAAGAATCTTCATGTGGTTATATAAAATTACAAAAACACTGGAAACTACCTACATGTCCAACCATAAGTAAATGGATAAGTCATGTATGACAGAGCCACATAGTGGACAATCATGCAAATATCAAAATGATTTTTATGAAAAATTTATATAACATGTAACTACATGATCACATTTAGATTCTAATTATTGCTGAGAAAAAAATCTGGAAGAAAACATATCAAAATGTTATCAGTTATAGACTTTGAAAGAAGGACCGTATTTTTTTCACCATATAACAAAGTTCTCACACTTTCCACAAAGGTCATATGCCAGTTTTCTAATCTGGAAAATTCCACTTTTATAAACAAAACTAGAGGCGCCTGGGTGGCTCAGTCGGCTAAGCATCCGACTTCAGCTCAGGTCATGATCTCATGGTTCGTGAGTTCGAGCCCCACATTGGGCTCTGTGCTGACAGCTAAGAGCCTGGAGCCTGCTTTGGATTCTGTGTCTTCCTCACTCTCTGCTCCTCCCCTGCTCATGCTCTGTCTCAAAAATAAATAAACATTTAAAAAATTTATAAACAAAGCTACATTTTCAAAAATTCACATTTTATAGATCATTTACTAGAACTAAATTTAACAACTATAGTAGTTATAATGCTTTTGGTTTATATGACATTTTCCCATTCATTCTCTATCATCTATAGCAGTTGAGACCTTAGCAGACCATTTATTTCATATCAACTCAGGCTAACTGCATTTGACTTTTCACAACATGATATTAAACCTAGAAAATGTTTTGGCAGAAATAGGATAATCCCCAAATGTAATTTTCTTTATGTTTGGTCATAAAATGCATATTACAGATGTTGTAATTTTCAAAAGCCTATGGAAGTTATTATAATGAAAGTATTTTAAAACCCCCAGACAATATGCTATATTCCCTTACTGATTCCCCATTACATCTTAAATCTTTATATTTTTTTAATGTTTATTTATTTATTTTTGAGAGGGGGGGAGAGGAAAAGAGTGAGAGAGAGAGAGAACACCAAGGAGGCTCCACAATGTTAGCACAGAGCCCGATGGCGGAGCTTGAACTCACAAACTGTGAGATTATGACCTGAGCTGAAATCAAGAGCTAGATGCTCAACTCACTGAGTTACCAGGTGCCCCACATTCTAGATCTTTAAAACTCTCCTTGAAGCCAACACCCTGAACACAACTTCCTATTTACTCCCATCTTCATTTTCTTGCCTCCAACTTTCCAGAAGGAAAACAAAGAAACTGAGTTCATCAGGCCTAGGCTTCCTCAACATCCCATCCTTACACCCAGGTTCGGCTACACGTTTTGCAGGGCTTAATGCCAAGTGAAAAACAGGGCCGCTTATTTTATTTTATTTTCTTAATGTTTATTTACTCTGAGAGAGAGAGAGAGGGAGCACACAAGCCAGGGAGGGACAGAGAGAGAAGGGAACAGAAGATCCGAAGTGGGCTCTATACTGATGGCAGACAGCCCAAAGCAGGGTTCAAACTCGTGAACCATGAGATCATGACCTGAGCTGAAGTCAGATGCTTAACCGACTGAGCCACACAGGCATCCCTGGGCCCCTTTATTTTAAAAAGCAAGAAAAAAGAAAAAAGTTTACTTTACTAAAATATAAAGTTTTATCCATAGTGATATGTGAATAAAACATAAACTTTTTTTTTTAATTTTTTAGAGTGAGCAGGGGAAGGGCAGAGAGAGAGGGAGACACAGAATCCGAAGCAGGCTCCAGGCTCTGAGCCATCAGAACAGAGCCCGACGCGGGGCTCGAACTCACAGACTGTGAGATCATGACCTGAGCCGAAGTCGGCCGCTTAACCAACTGAGCCACCCAGGTGCCCCATAAACTTTCAAATTGTAAACAAAACCCTTTGGCATCATACTTTTATACAATACAATAAATAACAATATTATATTAACATGACATCCTAGTCACAAGACTATTCTGGCTCACTTTTCTGCAAGTTCATTTATTAGGTTGGCACAATTTTTACTTTTAGCAACTTCATTTTCAACTGATATAACTGGAAGCAATGTCAGTGGCTCTTTTCAAATGCAAGATTGAAAATAATTTTTGATAATTTTTAATTTTGAGAAGGATCTTTCTGCTGAAGCAACTATTATTGGAGCCCTTAAGAGTGCTTTATAGGCTATGGCAACATTTGAGATAAATTTCTGACAAATTATTCTGAAGTATTAATTTTAGTACATCTACACGATGTTCTAAACAACTTTTCTAAAAAGATTTAACTCTACATACAAATCAGTTTCCTGTCAAGTCTGAATTTAAATATAAATGTAAATTTATACAATGGCAATTTAACAGACATTTGCTTGATCCTGTTGCAGTAGTTTTCAATACCAGAAATTCTGAACTCTTTAATAGTCTAATAACTGTCTGACATACGTCATCGCAATGCCCATGTGTAAACTTCCATTTTGAATTAACATCTTTTTACCAAGTTTGCTGTCTGCACACCAATAGTTCGTGTCCCAGCGCACATGTAATAAGTTCATATTTGTGTAGCTGCAGAGCTGGGTCGTGGGACAGACACAAGCCTGCCTCCCACTGCAGGTCCCGATGCTGCCTCCACGCTGAGTCCCTCCTCTCTTCCCAGACTATTGTTGCTTTTGCTGCTACTGCCACAGTCACCACCTAGGCTAGACCCAGGTCTCAGCCCCAGCCACTCCTTCAGCAGCTCCCTGGTCTGTGTCAGGCGTGCGCATGTGCTCCCGGCAGCCTGTAAACTGCTTGCTGCCTCCCACCTCTGTGGGCTTAAATTTGAGTTGTGCACACCGCCAGGAAGATCTTCTCGGTTCATGCATGTGCTTCATTGTCCCTTTGAATTTCACATATGACATGCAAGTTCAAAGAGAACACTATTAAGAATTTCAAAGTGGCCAAGGGAGAGATTAAATGAAGAAGAGGGCTCCTTCTGAGAGTGAGCCCTAGAACTGCACAGGTCATGCACCCAGGAAGCTGACCCTGCTCACACATGCATGTTTACTTTGCCCTCAAACTCACTGCCTCTTCTCCAATCCCACCAGAAGTCTTGCTTCCTGTCCAACTCTTCTTTCTCTCGGTGCAATCCTCTTCCATTACTTGAACGACTTTGCTCCGTTCATCATCTCCTTTCTCTGCAGTATCTTAAAAGCATCAAATTATTCTTTAACGAGCATGCTCAAATCTCTCCATGTTAAAACAGTTCTACACCGCTGTCTAAATACATTCCTCTTTTTCTCCTTCCCTTTGAGGTCGGTTACTGGGAAATTAGAATGAGATCACTGTCTTGGCTTTCAGACTTTTCCCTTTATCTGCTCTAAGACTTCTACACTCACAGCTTCACCAAGTTTTGTTCTGACCAAGGCCAGCAAATGCTTGACTGTCAAATCTAAGGGGCACCTTTTTATTTTGTTTTATTTTATTTTATTATTTTTTATTTTAGAGAGAGAGCACACGAGCGGGGGCGAGGGGCAGAGGAAGGGAGAGAGAGACAGAGAGAGAGAGAGAGAGAAAGAAAGAGAGAGAGAGAGAGAGAGAGAGAGAGAGAGAGAGAGAGAGAGAGAATTCCAAGCAGGCTCCACGTTCAGTGCAGCACCTGACATCGGCCTCGATCCCATGACTCTGGGATCATGACCTGAGCTAAAATCAAGAGTTGGGCAGTCAATTGACTGAGCCACCCAGGCACCTCTCTAAGGGACTCCTTTATTTTTTTGTTTTTTTAAGTTTTATTTAAATTCCAGTTAGTTAACACACAGTGTTATATTAGTTTCAGGTGTACAAGATAGTGATTCAGCAATTCCATACATTACTCCTCACAAGTGCACAGTGCTCATCACAAGTGTACGCCTTAATCCCCATCACCTATTTCACCCATCCCCACACCTTCCTCCCCTCTGGTAACCATCAGTTTGTTCTCTACAGTTAAGAGTCTGTTTCTTGGTTTTCCTCTCTCTCTCTCTTTTTCTCATTTGTTTTGTTTCTTAAATTCCACATTTGGGTGAAATCATATGGCATTTGTCTTTCCCTGACTGACTTATTTTGCCTGGTGTAATACACTCTAGCTCCATCCACGTCATTGCAAATGACAAGAAAATCCAGTGGTTTTATTGATCCAGCAGCACTACCTGGCACAGATCATCATGCTTTCCCTTGATATACTTTCTTCACCTCTAGGACACTGGATAGTCCTTGTTTTTATCCTTCTCAATCCTTTAACTGGTTTCTCTTTTTTCTCTGGCTTCTTTATGTTAGAGGACCCAGGACTTCGTTCTTGGCCATCCTCTCTTCTCTGGCCACACTTATTCCCTTGGTGGTTTAAGCTAATTTCGTGGTTTGAAATACCATCTCTACGCTGAAAACTCCCAAATGTATATCTTCATTCCGGTGACCAGACTCACATATCTAGTTGTTTACTCGGCTTCACTGTGGGAGTGCTTAATAGAGTTCCCAAAGTGGATACGTCCAAAGCCAGATCCCTCATCTCCATCCACATACCCATTCCCTTCCTGCCGCTTTTCTCCTGTCAGTTGGTGGCAACTTCATGCTTCTGGTTCCTCAAGCCAAAAACTTTGGAGTCATTCCTGATCTTCTCTTTTTTTCCCACTTCCCGTCTTCACACACACCTCATACATCACTGCCATCAACGATCAGTGTACTTTTAAAATATGTCCAGATTTTGGCCAATTGTCAGTACCTCTACTGCTATCAGGCTGGTCCTTGCCACCACCATTTCTCCCTGGTTGCTGTATAAACTTTTACTTCTTTGAACTCCTCATGAGCTGCTGTGCCCAACACATGCTCCATTCTGGCCACAGAGGCCTCCTGATACTCGTCTTCCACCAGGCCAGACATGCAAGAACCACAAAATACCTAGAAATAAACCTAACCAAAGATATAAAAGATCTGTATGCTGAAAATGATAGAAAACTTATGAAAGAAATTGAAGAAGACACAAAGAAATGGAAAAACATTCCATACTCATGGATTGGAAGAATAAATATTGTTAAAATATCAATACTACCCAAAGCAATCTACACATTCAATGCAATACCAATCAAAATTGCACCAGCATTCTTCTCAAAGCTAGAACAAACAATCCCAAAATTTGTATGGAATCACAAAAGACCAAAGTAATATTGAAAAAGAAAACCAAAGTGGGAGGCATCACAATCCCAGACTTTAGCCTCTACTACAAAGCTGTAATCAAGGCAGTATGGTAGTGGCTTTAAGGGACTCCTTTAACCGTTGTTGTGGACTTAATGTTTATGTCTCCCCCAAATTCATACGTTTAAGCCCTACCCCTCAATGTGATGTTATTTAGAGGGGGCCTTTGGGAGATAATTAGGTTAAGATGAGATCATGAGGTTGGGGCCTCCCTGATAGGACTAGGGTTCTTATGAGAAGCAGAAGAGAGACCAGAGGACACTCATTCACCCTCTCTGTCTCACTCTCCCCTACCCTACCCCGAATATAAGAACACAGCAAGAAGGCAGCCAACTGCAAGTAAGTAAAAGGGTCCTCATCAGGAACTGAATCAGCCAGCACCTTGATCTTGGACTTCCCAGCCTCCTGAACTGTAAGAAATAAAAATTGGTTGTTAAAGACACCCAGTCTCTGGTATTTTATTTTAGCAGTCTGGACTAAGACAGATCTCATCTTACTTCTTAATGATAACTCCCCTTCTTGAAATTCCTCCCTGAATTTCTGAGACGCCACCTCCTCTTGTTTTTCATCTACTTCCAACCATTCCGAATGTTCAGGGACTTCTTTTTCTGTGCACATACTTAATATTATCCTCAGATTATTTTTCTTCTCCCTCAGTGGAGCATCACTGAGCAATTCACAATGCCCGGGCTAGAACAAAGTGCTGTGTTCAAATAACTCCTAATTCACATTTACTCCCCAAACTTCTCTCCAGAGTTCCTGACCCATAAAACTTACAACTTCCCGAACATCTTCACTGAGATGTCCCTGGATCTAGCACCTGGTCTGCCCAACATCTGTCCTCTATACTTGTTGCTCTGGTCTCCTCTCTCAGATGGTGGCACTGTCCCCCAAATACACTCAAGGCAGAAAACTGGGCATTGGCTTTGAGTCCCTCCTCTCCCCATATTCAACCATATACCAGATTTAAGAAATTCTATATTTTTAAGATTTCTCAGCTTTGTCTTCTCTTTCTCGATATCCACAGAACCTGCTTTATTTCAGGTCCTTGTCATCTTTCTCCTAGGCTACTGCAAAAGTTCTTCTTTTTAACTGTCTGCCCTCCAGTCCTTACCCCAACCATGTCCGGTCTACTTTCTATTCCCCTTTGCTGTAATAGTGATCTTTGCAACACAAATCAGCTTATGTTCCCTCCTACTTAAGACTTTTCAATGACTCCTCATTGCCTGCAAAATAAAGTCCACACTGCCTAGTACATAATAGAAGGCTTTTCATAATCTGGCCCCTGTGTATTTTTCTAGGCTTCTCTCTTACACCCTTTGCTTTAGCCATGATGAACCACTAGTAGTCCTTCAAATAAAAGGACTTTTTACTCTTCCCTGGTCATTTTATTTTATTTTATTCTTCCTTGGTTTTATTGTCTTTTGCTTAGGAAACTTCTCCTTATCATCTTACATCCACTATCCTCCTCCACATGCTTAGGGTTTCTCAAATACTGTATTGCAGACCAAAAGTGCACAATATATGAAACCACTATGTTAGCAGCAGTCAGGGGAGACCTGGGGTGGCCCAAGATGGTAAGAAATGGACACATTTTCTAACACACTGAATGTGAGATGCAAGACAGAGAAGGGTCAAGGATGACTTCAAGGCTTTTGGCCTGCACAACTGGAAAAGTGGAGTTGCCATCAACAATGGATGAAGAAGACTGGGTGGTTTAAGTTTAGCAGAGATGATAAAATGTCAGTTTGGGATATGCTAGATATGAGAGACCAGTTAGACACTCAAGTGGGGATGCTGAGTAGACAGTTATATACGAGCTTGGAATTCAGGAACAGACCGTGGCCGAAGACAAAATCTGGGAGTCATAAGCATACAAGTGGCATTTAATGCCAAGAAGCTGAATCAGATGATCAATGGAGTGAATGGAGATAGAAAAGAGAAGTCCAGAGTCTGAGCATTTTGGTATCCAGAAGGACTAGCTAGTGATATAGAAAAAAAAATCAGAAAACTCTGATGTCCTGGAAGCCAAGTGAAGAAAAGGATAAAACAAGATGAAATCTCTGATAGATAAAATGAGAACTGACAATAAATAACTAGACTTTGCAATAATAGAAAAAAAAATCAGAAAACTCTGATGTCCTGGAAGCCAAGTGAAGAAAAGGATAAAACAAGATGAAATCTCTGATAGATAAAATGAGAACTGACAATAAATAACTAGACTTTGCAATATAGAGTTTTAGTGGGGTGGTGGTAAACAAAGGCCAGGCAGGTTCCAAGAGAAAATGGAAGGAAAAGAATTGAAATTAGTGATAGAGGTAACTCTTTTAATAACTTCTTTTTCCTAAACAGGGAGAGAAAGCATAGTAGTTCATGGAAAAAGTAGGATTTAAAAAATTATTGTTTGAGATGGGAGAAATTACAACATGTATTGTATAATAAAAGAAAAGTAGAGAAAGACAATTTGAGGAAACTGCGGATGCAGATGGGGGAGAATTGCTAGAGTGCTGTCCCTGAGCAGTGACAAGGCACAGGCAGGGCAAGGGACTGGAAGCGACAGTCAGGGGGATGCATAGGATTGACGAAGGTACCTGAGCCACATAAGGAGGAAGTTGAAATAGGAGGGCAGTGAAGGATAGATAAAAGGATAGTGAAAAGGCTGAAGGGATGGAGTGGAGGATTGCTAGGATTGGGGTACTAGAGGAAATAAGCTAGAAAGATGGAAAGTTGTGGTCAGAAAGTGGAGAGCTTGAAATTATGTGAGGGTGGCCCTTTCATGTAAATGATAAGGTCCAGGGTATCATGGGAGTAAGTGGAGGAAAAGATAGGGTGTTGGAGGAGAAGATCATTGGAAGAGAGGAGAGCAAAGAACTGAGACACTAGAGTATTGAAGAATTTTGTATGTGGATACTGAAATCATTGCATTTTATGAAAGTTTTGGAAAGTTATTGTGACCCAAGAGCTATAATCTTCCTTAGTAATATCCATTCGCCAACTCTTCAAGGTGATTATTTTACACATTTTCTCTCCTCATCCTTTCAACAGTCTCCCTGTCCTTGTTAGAAGATGGCTTGTTTCTTATTTCACTAAGAAAGTTAAATCGATCTGAAGAAAACTTCCAAATGCCCTCGCCAACCCATTTCCAACTCACATGACTCCATGCTGTGTTCTTTGACTTCCCTTCTGTTGGGAATGGAAGCCCAATGTGGGTTCCTACCTAAGGCAACCTCTCTGCTTGTCACCAGATGCCATCCCTCTCACTACTAGACTCCACATTGCCCTACAACTACCTGTAATTTCTCTGTCCCTCTTTGCAGCTAAACCCAAGGATGGACTTGAATCATTGTGTCCTCTTCCCCAACTCCCATCTCTCTAGTACTCATTCATATTGGGACTCATCTCCACCGCAACACTGACAATGTTCTGAGCCACATTTTTAAATCCAATGGTTAATTCTCAGTCCTCCACAAATTGAAACTCTTAGCTGTATTTGATAGAGGTGATCACTCCCAAGTTCTTTAAATGCTTTTTCCATTTGACTTCTGAGATATTGCACTCTTGTGGACTTTTTCCCCAACAGATTCTTTTTTTTCCCCGTAGTGCTCCTAGGCACAGTTCTTGGGTTGCTTCTTTTCTCCACCACTCTTATTTCTAAGGTGATTTCATCCAGTCCCAAGACTTTAAATATCATGCAAGTGCTTATATCTCCCATGTTTATATCCCCAGTCCTGTCCTCTCCTTTGAACTGCCAACTAGACACCTCCACGTGGATTTCTAATACACACATTAAACTCAGCATATCCAAAATTGAACTCTTGATTTCCTATCCCCCAGCCCTGATTCTGCTTCAATGTTCCCTAGTTCCACAAATGGCATTTCCATTAACCCAGACACTCAAGTTCAAGCCATAGAATCACCCTTGATTCCTTTCTTTCTCTCATGTCCCTCTTCCAATTTATCAGCACGTAACGCTAACATTACCTTGGAAATATATCCTGTATCTGATCTTTCCTCATCACCTTCACCCTAGACTCCAGACCAGTGTTATTTAATAGAAATATAATGTAAGCCACATGAATAATTCTGAATTTTCTAGTAGTCATATTAAAAAGGGTAAAAAGAGGGGCACTGGATGGCTCAGTGGGTACAGCATGCAACTCTTGATCTCGGGGTCATGAGTTTGAGCCCCAGGTTGAGTATAGAGTTTACTTAAATTATTTTTTAAAAAAGGGTAAAAAGAAGCAAGTTAAATCAATTTTAATTATATACTTTATCTAACCAGATATATCCAAAATGTTATCATTTCAATGTGTAATAAACAAAAAATTTTAAGTGAGACATTACATAGTTTTTTTCAGCTGTCTTCCTAATTCTATGTGTATTTTACACTTATAGCACCTCCAATTTAGACTAGCCACATTTGTTTCTTTTTTTTTTTTTTTGAAGTTTTATTTATTTATTTGATGGAGGGAGGGGCAGAGAGAGAGAAAGAGAATTCCCAGGGCTCAAACCCACGAACCATGAGATTATGATCTGGGCTGAAACCAAGAGTCCAACCATCAACTGACTGAGCCACCCAGGAGCCCCTGAAGTAGCCACATTTCAAGTGCTCAGTAGTTACATGTAACACGTGGCTATCATATTGAACAGTGCATCATCTCTTACCTGGACTAATAAAGTCGTATTTTAGTTGGTCTCTTGCCTTATATCACACCTCTCCCCTGCTGTCCTCCCACAGACATTCTCCCCTTGCAGCCAGAGTGATCCTTTACAAATATAGGCAAGGTCATGTTCATTCCCTGCTCAAAATCCTCCAATGACTTCCACCACACTTAAAAAAAGTCAAATACTTCATCATTACTTACACAGCCCTACACAATATGACTTCCTAACCCCCAGCCCCTCCCCCAGACCTTTTCTCCCACCACAGACCCCATCATCACTCCTTTACCACCCCACTGGCTTCCCAGCTGCTCCTCAAACATAGCAAACATACCCCTCCCCACCAGGGATTTTCAATTGCTATTCCTTCTACTTGGAATTCTTTTCCCTCAGACATCTCATGGTTTATCCCCTCGCTTTGTTTAGACTTTTGCTCAGACCACCTCAAAAGTGGCCTTCCCTGCCCACCTTATCTAAAACAGAACCCCCAAAGTGCCTGGGTGGCTCAGTGGGTTAAGTGACTGACTTCAGTATTTGAGTTTGAGCCCCACATTGAGCTGTGTGCTGACAGCTCAGAGCCTGGAGGCTGCTTTGGATTCTGTGTTTTCCTCTCTCTCTCTCTTTGCCTCTCCCCGCTTGTGCTCTCTCCCTTCCTTTCTCTCTCAAAAATAAATAAACATTAAAATTTTTTTAAATAAAAAATTAAAAAAATAAAACAGAACCCCTGCCACTTGCTTTATGTTTCTTCATAGCATTGGTCAGCATTACCTGACCTTGTGTTATATACTTATTTGTTTGCTTAGTTAAATGCCCACATTAGAATACAATCTCCAGAAAACGTAGGCTGTACTTTATCCACTACATTCTAACTTCTTTATCTGCATTTTAAGTAGTTGCTCAATAAATATTTATTGGCTGAATAAATACATAGAGAGGAAAGACAAAAAGCAGCAGCCCGTGGCATTCAGAACTGGCCTGACACACTGGGGCCCGTTATATTCCTATTAGACACAAACCATCTCTATTAGACATAAACCATCTCAGAGATCAGCAACTTCAGACAGGCTTATCCTGAGACCATGATGAAATGAGACAAGTAAGTCCACTTCATAATTTTGTCCCAGAACAGGCAAAGCAAAAACAAGGTCAATGTTCTACTCCCAGATGTTTTCTCTCTTGGAAAAAATGAGTGACTGCTTCTTTACAAATTTCAAATTCATTCTCATTTGGGTGTACCTTCTTATAACTAAAATTTGACATACCCAATCACAGACCTGTCTTGTTCTCTAACAGGAACCACTTTGGAAGGAAACTTTTTCTCTTCTTCCTAAGATCCTTCCCTGAATCACTCAACCAAGGCACAAATTCCGTAATACCATTTCTCCGAGACACTGTCTACTGAGAGACCCCATGATTCTCCATGATGTTTATTCTACCTGACTGCAATGATAATAAGTCCAACTTACTCAATTTCAGCATTGTTCCTGGTGGTCTTTTGTAGTGAACATTGACAGAATGAATGAATGAATCGGTCTTTGCATTTGAAGATTATGAATGATCTTTAGTCTCTTCTTCACACTTTCCAATTTTTTCTGCACTCTCTGATGTTTCTATGAAGAACAAGTATTATTTTGGAATCAGAAAAAATTTGAACATATAGTTAATTTTAAAATAACAATTAGTGAGGTATCTCAGAGATATACATTCTTAATAAATAGGAGAACTGGTTTTAAAGCCAACTCTGATACTTCCTAGCTGAGGACATTTGGGAAATTCATTTAGCCTTTTTGGATCTCACTGCTAAAAGGCAGGATATATCTTGAGATCTCTTGTGAATCTAAGAGATTTAATTAAAATTCTTCCAAAGTAACTGTATTTAACTTGACACAGTGATGTTCAGGAATGGAGCAGTGAGGTGAGTGGTAACATGCGATCATTTGCCGATTTGTTCTACCTTTTTTGTGTTATATTGGACAAGTTATATTAAAACCTTGACTTCTTGGGTCTCCTGGGTGGCTCAGTAGGTTAAGCGGCTGACTTCAGCTCAGGTCATGATCTCACGGTCTGTGAGTTCGAGCCCTGCGTCGGGCTCTGTGCTGATGGCTCATTAGAGCCTGGAGCCTGCTTCAGATTCTGTGTCTCCCTCTCTTTCTGCCCTTCCCCTGCTCATACTCTGTCTCTATGTCTCTCAGAAATAAATAAATGTTAAAAAAATTAAAAAAAAATTAAAAAAATAAAACCTTGACTTCTTTATTCCTAGCTATAAATTTTAAGTTGTAACATCTCCCACTATATGGAGATTTCTTAGGTATCATTTTGTAAATACATGTGTCAGGTGGAGTATCAGGCATGCACATCCTCCATTTCTGTGGAACTACCAATGGAAGCCAGTTATGCTATGTGTTGAAGACCTGAAATTGCCCTAAACTTAAGAAACTCAGAGTCAGGGCACCTGGCTGGCTCAGTCGGTGGAACATGTGACTCTTGATCTCAGGGTCATGAGTTTGAGCCCCATGATGGATTTTAAAAATAAAATCTCAAAAAAAAAAAAAAAAGATGGTTGGAATATTGTCTGGTGCACTTAATAAGAGACACGTGCCAAGATAGGAGGACAGAAGTGTTGGGGTATCATGAAAGGTTCTACAGAAGAAGAATAACTGAGAATATAAGGAAGGATAAGGAAAAGTAGATTATGTTGGAGAAGAGCATTCCATACAAATAAACTATTCACAAACATGAAATAGCACCATATATTCAAGGAAACATAAGCAAGTTAGTATTACTTGAGTGGGGAATGAGGAGTGGCGGGGAGGAAGCAGGGTAAGAGGAGGCATTAGGAGGTAAGGTTAGAACTCTTAGAGGTGGTGTATTCCAAATTTCAGCCCGATGCAGGAATTTCTTCTAGACTCTATATCTGTATCTACCAATATGGTAGCCACAATGCCCATATGGCTGTTTAAAAATAAATTATATAATTACTTAAAATAATTCAGTTCCTTGGTGACACTAGTCATATTTCAAGGGCTCTTTGGTCCATGTGGTTTAGTACTACTGTTTTGATAGGACATATCTAGGACATTTGTATCCCTGGCACAATATTCCATTGGACACCACCGCTCTATAGAGTCCCTAACCAATGCCCATTTACCTTCTACTTGAAGGGGGGGGGGGGGGGAATAGCTATTTCCTAAGATAGTATATTCCATTTTCAAATCGGTCTATTTGTTAAACATAATTTTAAATAATTTAACCCATAAAGTACTTCCTTCTGATTTCTGCATAAGGATCCTAGTTCTGTGGATAAATATAACAAGTTTGCACTTTCTTTCACTTAGTAGCTCTTTGTCTATTTTCAGACCATTGTCCCATGTCCTTCTTTTGTTCTCTTCCTCAGGCCAATCCTCCCAAATACCTTCTGTGCTTCCTTGCATGCCTATTTCCAGATTCCTTCTATTCTGGTGGCCCTCCTCCATATTTCCTCTAGATTATATTTTCCCAAATTGAACTCTTTATCTCAGTTGTGGTTTGATCAGCAGAAAATAGAATTACTACTTTCCTGTGTTCCAAGAACTTTATTCCTTATATGGAACCTAAACCTATTTTGCCTCTCGGGTTTTTTTTTTTTAAAGCATCTCTCAGTCTATTGTGCATTTTAAGGTGATTGGCCACTAATATCCAGTCCCCACTTTTTTTTAACATATGTTCCTCTTGTAGTAAGCATCACTGCGCCTGTATCAGACAAGTACTTTTTTTATTTTTAGACCTCTAATTTCTGGTTGTTGATGAAATCCTGTTATGTGCTCCAGGGAAAAGGAGCAGCAGAAAAGTGAAAAGAACTCAGAGGTAAAAACATAATTAAGAAACATCTCACGATTTATTATTAAATCTGTCCCATAAAAAATATTAAAGCAGATATAAAAGAAAATATAAAAAAGAGAAATGATAACCTTTGACATAAAATGGTAATAAAATTGCCAGTTGAAAATGGGCTGGCAGTGAATTGCTCATGCCAATAAATGACTTTTAAACCCTTCTTAGGTTAATGTATGCACTGAATTATTAAGCAATAGCTTTTCACCATACTAATATCCTTCTAATGCATAAAAGTTTTAGTTCATCTTTGGAGATACAGGTTTATGTGTGAGTGTACAGCTGCAAATTGCAGGGGAATGCACACACTGTGCTCCTCCTCCTGCCTCTGAATGAGGCCTGCACGAACTGCCCAGAGCGGTTCCATCCACAGCCTTGACCTTATTAGAGAAAAATGCCCTTCGTTCCTTTCCTGTGGGATCACATGTGGAAAGAGCATTCCTAACCATTAATCTGAATTATTAAAAATACCTTCTGAAATTTTTAAATGTTTTTTATTTATTCTTGAGAGAGAGAGAGAGGGAGAGCAAGAGTGGCGGCAGTGGGGGCAGAAAGAAAGGGGGCCAAAGGTTCCAACCCGGGCTCCTGCGCTGACATCAGCCTGATGCAGGGCTGGAGCTCACAAACCCTGAGATCATGACCTGAGCCGAAGTCAGCTGCTCAACCGACTGAGCCACCCAGGCTCCCCTAAAATTGTCTTTTGATTAGACCATCTCTCCATACTCTTCTTGTATCACCCTTGGAAATAACAATTTTCCTAAAGCAAGATGACTCACAACAACTGTGAGTCACTGAGGTCCCAGTAATTCGAGTACTTCAAATCTTACCCTGAGTATTTCTGTACCACTCCGCGATCCTGAAAATCAGGTATCTGATAAACAGTTTCCTCTCTCATGTTTCATTTTGATATCAGTTTCCACACTTTGGTGAGCACCGTAGCCTCCTGTGTTCTGAGCCAGCACACTGCGGCTGCTCAGCTGATCCGTCTCAGAAAACTCTAGTAAACTGACAGTTGAATATCTGGCTACTCCTTTTTAGGATGTTTTCAATACATGGTCTACATATGCTGAGTAGTGAAATTATTAATAATCCCTTAGGCTTGATTAATTTCTTCATATCCATTATTTTCCTGGATCCCTGCGACCCTTCATAAGACCATTGGGAAAAAGTGATCCCCCTTTTATGTAAAAGGAATCTTAGATTGCAAGAGACAACATGATTCACTCAAGGTCACACAGAAAATAAGTAGTAAGCAGGATTCAAACCTTAGTCCAATAAGAAAACAGCAATGTACTTTTTTACCATGCCTTCTCTACCTTAGGGAAGGTAGAATTCATCGAAAACTTTTCTATTTATTTCAAGAAACTGGACTTTGTGGACTATTTATTTCACTGTGGAAATAAATAGCCAGACTTATTCTATGGCACATTCTAGGATATACAATCCGCTGGTGACAAAATTAAACACTAGGTTTACAAAAATTCAGCAGTACTTAAATGTCAAATCACATTAACAATCCTGTCCTACTGTTAACATTTCAGTTTATACTGTATTATTGGAGATTCTCTATTGAACAGTGTTATGCAATATGATGACACAATTGAATTGGGCCTGGATGGGGCGCCTGGGTGGCTCAGTTGGTTGAGAGTTCGACTTCGGCTCAGGTCATGATCTCGAGGTCTGTGAGTTCGAGCCCTGCGTTGGGCTCTGTGCTGACAGCTTAGAGCCTGGAGCCTGCTTCACATTCTGTGTCTCCCTCTCTCTCTGCCTCTCCCCCGCTCATGCTCTGTCTCTCTCTGTCTCAAAAATAAATAAACATTAAAAAAAAAAAGAATTGGGCCTGGAAATGATTTTGATCTTTGAAACCTTTTAAAATTAGTTCTTTTTTTAAGTGAAAAGATAATGCATATAGGAAAAATTCAAATAATGTAAGAAGGTATGTAGATATAAACCTTCTAGTATATAGATGTACCTACATACCATCTTACGCTATTTGAATTTTCTTACCCTACTTGAATATTTGAATATATATATTATGTATATATTAAATATTTGTTTATTTATTTATTTAAATCTCAACCTACAGCTCCAATTCCCTAATAGTCCTCCACAAAGGCAACAGATAGATCTCTCAGAAGTTGTCTAGGCATATGTAATATAACTTCAAATGAAAGCTTGTTGTACATACTGTTCTGTATCTTGCTTTTTTTACTTAACAATATATCTTGGACGCTGTTCCTTAGCAATGCATTGTTTTCCAGGGTTACATAATATTCTATACTATAATTTATTCAACCAACCCTAATGATAGAAATTGTTGGGGTAAGGGAGCTGTATTCTTGTCTTTTGTTATAAACAATACCGTAGTCATACCCTTCACATACATCTTAACTAACAATGGATTTCCTTGGCCAATGTGTAATGCATTTCTTGTTTTTTTTAACTTTTATTTATTTTTTTAATTTACATCCAAGTTATTTAGCATATAGTGCAACAATGATTTCAGGAGTAGATTCCTTAACCCCCTTACCCACTTAGCCCATCCTCCCTCCCACAAGCCCTCAGTAACCCTCTGTTTGTTCTCCATATTTAAGAGTCTCTTATGTTTTCGTCCCCCTTCCTGTTTTTCTATTACTTTTGCTTCCCTTCCCTTATGTTCTTCTGTCTCGTATCTTAAAGTCCTCATATGAGTGAAGTCATAGGATATTTGCCTTTCTCTGACTGACTAATTTCACCTAGCATAATACCTCTAGTTCCATCCATGTAGTTGCAATTGGCAAGATTTCATTCTTTTTGATTGCTGAGTAATACTCCATTGTGTATATATACCACTTCTTCTTTATCCATTCATCCGTCAACGGACATTTGTGCTCTTTCCATATTTTGGCTATTGTTGATAGTGCTGCTGTAAACATTGGGGCACATGTGTCCCTTTGTAACAACACACCTGCATCCCTTGGATAAATACCTAGTAGTGCCATTCCTAGGTCATAGGGTAGTTCTATTTTTAATTTTTTGAGGAATCTCCATACTGTTTTCCAGAGTGGCTGCACCAGTTTGCATTCCCACCAGCAGTACGTAAGAGATCCTCTTTCTCTGCATCCTCGCCAACATCTCCTGTTGGCTGAGTTGTTAACAGAGGCCATTCTGACAGGTGTGAGGAGGTATCTCATTGTGGTTTTGATTTGTATTTCCCTGATGATGAGTGATGTTGAACATTTTTTCATGTGTCTGTTGGCCGTCTGGATGTCTTCGTTGGAGAAGTGTCTGTTCATGTCTTTGGCCCATTTCTTCACTGGATTATTTGTTTTTTGGGTGTTGAGTTTGATAAGTTCTTTATAGATTTTGGATACTAACCCTTTACCTGGTATTTGTTTGCAAGTATCTTCTCCCATTCCATAGATTGCCTTCTAGTTTTGCTGATTGTTTCCTTGGCTGTGCAGAAGCTTTTTATTTTGATGAGGTCCCAATAGTTCATTTTTGCTTTTGTTTTCCTTGCCTCTGGAGACATGTTGAGTAAGAAGTTGCTGCAGCCAAGGTCAAAGAGGTTCTTGCCTGCTTTCTCCTCGAGGATTTTGATGGCTTCCTGTCTTACAAATAGGTCTTTCATCCATTTTGAGTTTATTTGTGTGTGTGGTGTAAGAAAGCAGTCCAGGTTCGTTTTTCTGCATGTCGCTGTCCAGTTTTCCCTGCACCACTTGCTGAAGAGACTGTCTTTATTCCATTGGATATTCTTTCCTGCTTTGTCAAAGATGAGTTGGCCATATGTTTGTGGGTCTATTTCTGGGTTCTCTATTCTGTTCCATTGATCTGTGTGTCTGTTTTGTGCCAGTACCATACTGTCTTGATGATTACAGCTTTGTAATACAGCTTGAAGTCTTGTATTGCTTTGCCTCCTGCTTTGGTTTTCTTTTTCAAGATTGCTTTAACTATTCGGGGTCTTTCCTAGTTCCATACAAATTTTAGGATTGTTCGTTCTAGCTCTGTGAAGAATGCTGGTGTTATTTTGATAGGGATTGTATTGAATATGTAGATTGCTTTGGTAAGTATTGACATTTTAACAATATTTGTTCTTTGTATCCCGGAGCATGGAATATTTTTCCCTTTTTTGTGTGACTTCTTCAATTTCTTTCTTAAGCTTTCTATATTTTTCAGTGTATAGATGTTTTACCTCTTTGGTTAGATTTATTCCTAGGTATTTTATGGCTTTTGGTGCAATTGTAAATGGTATCGATTCCTTGATTTCTCTTTCTGTGACTTCGTTGTTGGTGTATAGGAACGCAACTGATTTCTGGGTATTGATTTTATGTCCTGCCACTTTGCTGAATTCATGGATCAGTTCTAGCAGGATTTTTTTGGTGGAATCTTTTGGGTTTCTCCTCATAGAGAATCATGTCATCTGCAAAGTGAAAGTTTGATCTCCTCCTGGCTGATATGGATACCTGTATTGAATTTCTATTGAACCCTTTTATTTATTGTAAAATGACCTTCTTTGTCTAGTTTAATGCTTTTTCCTATAAAATTCAACTTTGTCTGATATTAATATTGGGGTTTCTATTTTCTTTTTGTGTGAATTTGATATATCTTTTACCATTCTTTTACCTTCAAGCTCTGAGTCACTTTTTTATACATGTCTGCTTTTGGTGATTATATTTAGGTTTGCTTTGCAATCCAAACTGAGATTTTTATGTTTTAATAAGCAAGTCTAACAATTTTACATTAGTTATGTTATCTAATTCTGTTATGTTTTCAGTTTTTAATGCTTCATTTTTTACTTGGTTGCTTCTCAAAAATTTTCTGCTAAAAAGAACCTAGGAGGGGCTCCTGGTTGGTTCAGTTGGTAGAGGGTGCAACTCTTCATCTTGGGGTTTGGATTTGAGCCCCTCATTGGGTGTGAAGATTATTTAAAAAGAAAATCTTTGGGGTGCCTGGGTTGGTCAGTTGGTTGAGCATCTGACTCTTGACTTCATCTCAGGTCGTGATCTCAGGGTTTATGGATTTGAGCCCCAGGCCAGGCTTTGAGCTGATGGGGTGGAGCCTGCTTTGGATTCTTTCTCTCCCTCTCTCACTGGCCCTCCCTCACTCCCTCCCTCTCTCTCAAGATAGGCAAATAAACTTAAAAAAAATCTTAAAAAAAACCCAAAACCTAAAAAAAAAAAAAAAAAAGAATCTTCAGAAAGATAATAAGAAACTAATGAAATTGGTCATATATGGGGTTTGGGTGGGAACAAAGTGGGAAGAATAAGGGAAAGAGTGATGCTTGTCTGAGCATAACATGTATAGTTTTTATTTTGGAAACATAAATGTTTTAAATATTCAAAACTAAAATTAAATTTAGGTGTAACTCTAAAATTGAATATAAACAGAAACAAATGAACTTATTTGTATTTCAAATGAACATAACTTTAGACAGAAAAAATAATCTAGGTAATTCTGAACACAGTATTTCATCTACCCTCAATGTAAAAATAAAAAAGAAATGCCAACAAATCTTAAACCCTATAATTGGTTGGAAATTTCGGTGTTTCTAGTGTTCCACTTTAATAAATGCATACTTAAAAAAACAGCTTATGAAGATGTCATTTACAACTATACAATTTACACATTTAAGGTATGCAATTCAGTGGTGTTTAGTATGTTCACAGAGTTGTGAAACCATTACCGTGATCAATTTAGAACATTTTCATTGCCCCAAGGTGTTAATAACATACACTCCCCATCCACCTGTCCCCATCCTCGGAGGTGTTTCCTTAGGCAAACACGGATATACGTTCTATCGCTGTATATTTTTTCTAGACATTTCATATAAATGGAACTCTACAATATGTGATCTTTTGTTATCAGCTTCTTTCATGTTATCAGTTTTTTTTCATGTAGTTTTCATAATGTTTTCAGGGTTCACCAACATTGTAGCATGTATCAGTATTTTATTCCTTTTATTGCTGTGTAATAATATTCCATGTGTGCACATACCACAGTTTATTTATCCATTCATCAAATTGGAATTTGGGTTGTTCCCACTCTTTTGAGAAGAAGCATTGTTCCCACTATTTATATTGTAAAGTACAAGTGGTGAGAGCAGACATTCTTATTTGTTCCTAATTTTTCACTATTCACTCTGGGCCAAGTACTCCAGTGAATCACACCTTCCCCACTCCTCCTGTCAAATGTAACTTGTTTCTGGTAAGATTTACTTTACATACAGATCAGTAAGAAAAATAGCTCCCAATAGAAATAAAACGGAAAAGTAGGCAAAGATATAAATGAGAAAACAAACCAAAAAGTGGTAAACATATATAGAAATGTTCTACCTGCCTGGAAAGCAGTTAACAGCAAACCAAAGCACCACACTTGCTAATCAATTAGCAAAAATCCAAAACATGGCAAATTTATGAGTAATGCTACTATGACTATTTACAAGACACTACAAGGTTTTGTGTGGGCATGTTTTCATTTCTCTTGGTTATATACTTAGGAATGGAATTGTTCGGTCATATGGTAACTCTATATTCAACATTTTGAGGAACTTCCAAACATTTTTTCAAAGTGGCTATACCATCTTACATTCCCAAAAGCAGTGAATGAGGGCTCGGATTTCTCCACATCCTCATTGACACTTGCAATGGTCTTTTTTCTTTTGTTTTTTTTTTTTTGTTTGTTTGTTTGTTTGTTTTGTTTCGTTTTGTTTGTTTTTCATTACAGCCATCAGACTGTATGTGATTTGCAATCTCGTGTGGTTTTGATTTGCATTTCCATAATGGCTAATAACATTGAGCATCTTCTGACATACTCATTCATCATTTGTATATATTCTTTGGAAAAATGTGTATTCAGATCCTTTGCCTATTTGTATTTTTATTATTAAGTAGAAGTGTTTTTCATATCTTCTAGACATAAGTCCTTTGTCAGATATATCTTCTCCCATTCTGTGGGATGTCTTTCACTTTCGTGTTTTTTTAACAAGAATTTTTTGGTATCATATCTAAGAGAACATTCATTGCCTAACTCTGGGTCATGAAGATTTATGCTTATGTTCTCTTCTAGGAGCCTAATGGTTTTAGCTCTTACATTTACGTCTATGATCAATTTTAGTTAATTTTTTGTTTATGGTGTAAGGGACAGGTACAACTTTATTCCTTTATATGTGAATACCCAGTTCTCCCAGGACCATTTGTTGAAAAGATTATTCTTTCTCCACTGAATTGTCTTGCTACCATTATCAAAAAATCAATTGACCATGTGAGGGTTTTTTTTGGATTCTCAGTGCTATTTCTTTGATCTATATGTCTATTCTTATGCCAGTACCACAGTCCTGATTCCTGTAGCTTTACTAAGTTTTAAAATCAGGAAGGGAAGCATGAATCCTCCCAGTTTGTTTTGTTTGATTTTTTGGCTAGTCTGAGTCTCTTGCATTTCCATTGGAATTTTGGATTCAGCTTGTCAATTTATTCAGAAAAGGAAGATGATATTTTGAAGAGTTTGTATTGAATCTATAGTTCAATTTGGGGAGTACTGCCATTTTAACAACATAGTCTTCCAATGCATGAACAAGGGATGTCTTTCCATTTATTTAGGTCTTCCTTAATTTCTATCAACAATGTTTTCCGTTTCTCAGAAAACAGTTTCATGTCCTTTAAGAAATTCCTTCATAATTATCACATTCTCTTTGATGGTATTGTAAAAGAAATTATTTTCTTAATGTCATCTTGGTTTGTTTATTGCTAATATATAAAAATACAATTGATTTTTGTATATTGATCTTTGATCTTTCAACCTTGCCGAACTCATTTATTAATTCTCATAGCTTTTTAGTAGATCCCTTCATCTTTTCTATGTACATGATCATATTATCAGCAAATAGAGATTATTTTATGTATTACTTTCCAATTTGGATGACTTTTATCCAAATTTTTTTTTCTTGCTTAATTGTCCTGTCTGGAACTTCCAGAGCAATGCTGAATAGAAGTGGCAAGAACAGACATCCTTGTCTTATTACTGATCTTAGGGGGAAACCATTCAGCCTTTTACCATTAAGTATGATGTTAGCTGTGGAATTCACATAGATTAACACTAAAGTAATGGGATAACAGGCTTCATGTCTGCCATTTACTCTCTCATGGGGTACAGAAAAAGTAATGGTGTGTGTGTGTGTGTGTGTGGGTTGTGGAAAGAGAGGGAACAGAGAGACGGTGAATGTAATAAGGTCAATGAAGTAGATAAGGACTGAAGAATTCTAGAGTGACACATTCTCCAGTGTGTTTTCCCTGAGCTCTCTTTCCAACTGAAAGGATTTACTGGGTGCCACCTCATCCATTCATTGATGTAAACCATGAGTTTGACAGCCACATTCTTGGTTTTCATTTTTTATTGCTTGGAGTTAAGCAGCAGGTGCCTCTTTCAATGCTTACAAGTTCTGATTTTCTAGATTCTCTATTCCTTTTTGTTCCTGCCTGTAAACTAACAAAGTTATTTCTGAACTCATGTATTTTGTAATAATTTGTGAAACGCAGCAGATATTAACCCTCCCCTAAAACTGCAAGTCTAGAGGCACATAATTTGCCTTCCAAATTAGTAGAGGCAGTACTATACAGATCTTCAAAATGTTTCATATTTGACCAGTGGAGATCTTTGAAGCTGGCTCCTATGCCCTTCTGCTTATTATTCTTTGAACACATCCTTACTTTATGGCAAAACTAGATATTCCAGGCTTATTTTGTACTTTCGTTGCTCCAGCCCTATTATCAGCCCCTTATTCAAGAGCCCTAGTTTCTCGAATTGAAAATAGTATTGAGAAACCAAGATCTTAAGAGTTCAGTGTGCTCATCGCTAGAGAAATATCAATATTTCTAGGCCTTCTCAGCAGAAAAAGCTAAGTGATATAATATGTATATACACGCACAGGAAAACATGTACACAAAAACCTTTCAACTATCTACCTACCTTGAAAATCAAATGTTCATACTGATACCTCTATCTCCAATTCCAGTTTGATTCTCTAGCATTTATTCTGGCTTTCCCTTGTACTATATTTGTACCTCTTTTCTCTAACAGTAAGAAACCTGGCTCCTATTATCCTCAATATATTTACTTATCTGCTCAATCGCTCCATATGTAATCAGTCTTGCAAACATTTAGGCAAGATCTTTGGCTCTACCTCTTCCAGACACACAGACCATAATGACCAAGTTCTCTTTACCCTGCTAAGCCCTTGAACCACATCAGTGTAGTGTCCCTAACCCAACCAGAGGAAAGGGAAGGAACCAATTAAGTTTTTGAGGCAGTTATATTATCAAAGAAATAATAATCTTGGCTAAAAATGTTTGTGATTGTTGGCATCTTAACAAGACCCTTGGGACCCCAACCCAAGGGTTATTTGTTACCTCAGCAGATGCCAAGTCTATCCTGACTGATACAACAGTCAATGCATGGGGGGTGGGGTGGGAATGTTGGGGGTACAATTTCCTAGGAGTAATTCCTTACTCAGTTTTAAGAATCTAACTTTTTTATGGGTGATAAGCATTGAGGAGGGCACTTGTTGAGATGAGCACTGGGTGTTGTATATAATATCCATATTTCATTTGAGATAATATATCCATATTTCATTTGAAACGGGCTATTTCTCACTACTAGGAATTTATTCAAAGGATACAGGAGTGAGGATTCATAGAGGCACATGTACCCCAATGTTTATAGCAGTGCTATCAACAATATCCCAATTATGGAAAGAGCCCAGATGTCCATCAACTGATGAATGGATTAAGAAGATGTGGGGGACGGGGGCAGGATGTCTGGGTGGCTAAGTCAGTTAAGCATCCGACTTCAGCTCAGGTCAGAGTCTGGAGCCTGCTTCGGATTCTGTGTCTCCCACTCTGTCTTTGCCCTTTCCCCACTCGTGCTCTGTCTCTCTCAAAAACAAACAAACATTATGACACAAAAACAGACACTCAGATCAATGGAACAGAATAGAGAACCCAGAAATAGACCCACAAACATATGGCCAACTCATCTTTGACAAAGCAGGAAAGAATATCCAATGGAATAAAGACAGTCTCTTCAGCAAGTGGTGCAGGGAAAACTGGACAGCGACATGCAGAAAAACGAACCTGGACTGCTTTCTTACACCACACACAAAAATAAACTCAAATGGATGAAAGACCTATTTGTAAGACAGGAAGCCATCAAAATCCTCGAGGAGAAAGCAGGCAAGAACCTCTTTGACCTTGGCCGCAGCAACTTCTTACTCAACATGTCTCCAGAGGCAAGGGAAACAAAAGCAAAAATGAACTATTGGGACCTCATCAAAATAAAAAGCTTCTGCACAGCCAAGGAAACAATCAGCAAAACTAGAAGGCAACCTATGGATTGGGAGAAGATACTTGCAAACAAATATCAGGTAAAGGGTTAGTATCCAAAATCTATAAAGAACTTATCAAACTCAACATCCAAAAAACAAATAATCCAGTGAAGAAATAGGCCAAAGACATGAACAGACACTTCTCCAAAGAAGCCAACAGACACATGAAAAAATGCTCAACATCACTCATCATCAGGGAAATACAAATCAAAACCACCATGAGATACCACCTCACACCTGTCAGAATGGTTAATGTTAATAACTCAGGCAACAACAGATGCTGGCGAGGGTGTGAAGAAAGAGGATCTCTTTTGCACTGCTGGTGGGAATGCAAACTGATGCAGCCACTCTGGAAAACGGTATGGAGATTCCTCAAAAAATTAAAAATAGAACTACCCTACAACCCAGCAATTACACTATTAGGTATTTATCCAAGGGATAGGTGTGTTGTTTCAAAGGGACACATGCACCCCAATGTTTATAGCAGCACTATCAACAATAACCAAAGTATAGAAAGAGCCCAAATGTCCATTGATGGATGAATGGATAAATAAGGTGTGGTGTGTGTGTGTGTGTATATATATATATATATATATATATATATATATATATATACCCAATGGGGTATTACTCGGCAATCAAAAAGAATGAAATCTTGCCATTTACAACTACATGGATGGAACTGGAGAGTATCATGCTAAGTGAAATTAGTCAGTCTGAGAAAGACAAATATTCTATGACTTCACTCATATGAGAACTTTAAGATACAAAACAAAAGAACATAAGGGAAGGGAAGCAAAAATAACATAAAAACAGGGAGGGGGATAAAAACACAAGAGACTCTTAAAAATGGAGAACAAACAGAGGGTTACTGAGGGCTTATGGGAGGGGGGATGAGTTAAATGGGTAAGGGGCATTAAGGAATCTACTCTTGAAATCATTGTTGCACTGTATGCTAACTTGGAGGTATATTTTTTAAAAATTAATTAAAAAAATAAACCAACATTAAAAAATTTTAAAAAAAGATGTGGTATATATGTACACAATGGAATACTACTCAGCTATGAAAAAGAATGAAATATTGCCATTTGCAACAATGAGAATGGAATTAGACAGTAGTATGCTAAGTGAAATCTGTCAGAGAAAGATAGATATCATATGTTTTCACTCATACGTGGAATTTGGGAAACTTAGCAGAAGACCATACAGGAAGGGAAGCAACAATAAGGTACAGACAGGGAGGCAAACCATGAGAGACTCTTAAATACAGAGGATAAACTGAGGGTTGAAGGAGAGTGGGGGAGCAGGAGAAGCAGGGAAGATGGGTGATGGGCATTGAGGAGGGCACTGGTTGGGATGAGCACTGGGTATTGTATGTAAGAGATGAATCCTGGGAATCTGCTCCAGAAGCCAAGACTACATTGTATATACACTGTATGTTAGCTTACTTGACAATACACTATTTAAAAAAATAAAAGAGAAACGGAAAGGTCTATTTCATAATTATGGAAAAAGTAAAATAGAACCCAGTCCAATTTCTGAAAGCTTCCTGGGACATGGGGCAGACAGTTTCATGGTGGATAACCATTTGCTACCTCTCAGGTGGTCAGCTCTCTGACCTTGTCAATGGCAGGCACCCTCATGAAGGAGACTGAATCACGGGAGGCTGATTTCTTTGGCTGAGTTACTTTAGTCTTACACCAGGGGGTAGGAGATTATGTGATCATGCGTTTCCTGCACTTACTCTCTCTAAGCCTGAGTTTTCTTATCCATGAGATAAGAGGACTGGAAACAGCAATTCTTGTTTATTCCAAGTTCTATGATTCTTCTATCATTGAGATTATTTATTTCCTTAAGTAAGACTTTTCACCTTGACCAGAAATCTTATCTTCCAAAAGGACTTGATGAACCTGAATTCCTCGCTTGCGGGAACTGAATGGAGAATTCATGCACTGTCCAAATTCTTATTTAGCTACCGCTACTTCTCAAGAGTCTCTGAAGCAATTAGTTCATAAACTGAAGTATAAATTATTAAATTTCCTAAGTATTCTCCTCTGCTTTGTATAATAGCTGGGATTTTTAATACACAGGCAGCATCCAGTTTTAACTTCTGATGAATTTGACTAGAGCTGGTGGTACCTCCAGAAAGGCGGAAGGGTAGCCACAGGCTCTGTGAGAAGGTGTAGAGCTTCCTATCATCCGGCCACTTCTGCTGAAGGGGACCCCAGTCTGGCTTTGGCTTGTGCTCCAGGCCCTGGGCTCAGTATACAAGGGGTGTAGTCTCCAGAATACAGGCAAGAGGCAAGGTTTGCAAGGACAATGGGTAAAATGGCCAAGAGCTCTATGTCAGAACGTGTTGGAGGGAGTTTTGTCCATCTTTAATATCACCACCTTGATGTTGACAGGAGATACCAGAGTGCTCTCTATATACAAGTGACAACAGGCTTGTCCCAGGTGAGAGAACAGTTCCAAGGAAAAGCAGCCATTATTGGGAAGGTGATGAATGTGCCATTCTAAAAACCCACCATATTGTTATGCCACATGACCATCAGCCAGTCCCGAATAATTCTATCCTTAGTATGGTTGCTGGGAAGCTGAAAGTGAGGAGTCGAAACGACTGCGCTATTTAGTCACTATAAAAATTACAGTTGGTAAATTAAGAGTTGATCATTGAGTTTCACCAGTTACTTGTTCTCAAGAATATGAATGACAAATGGGTTTGGTTTGCACCAGTGATATTTTTTAGAGCGGCCTCGATTAATTTACATTGAATATCTTGTATATTGACTCTTCACCCTGTTAACACCTTGGTTTGACTGAAGAAAAATGTAACGAGTATGCTGTTTTGTTTTGTTTTGCTTGGGAGTAGTTAAATAAAGGAAAATGGATTGTTTCACAAAAAACAATTACCAGTATGTAATTTAGTTTGTATCAATACTTTTAAACCAAGAAATACTGATAAACTTTATGGAAATGATTTGTAACTGGGCATTAAACTGTCAATGCTTGTACTTCTTGGTGTGAGAGTATGATGTATTGCTGAATGTCTTTCAGAGGGTAATGGATGGTGTGGGGAAATGAATTCAAGCTGATAGCTGCTGGGGCAAAGAGGCAGTTGAAATACTAATAGTGTTACCCAGATGCTGGAGGCCAGGATAACAAATTCAGGCAAGTAATCATATAATGCTGTTCTTGACTGTGCTCCTTTAAGTTCTAGAAGCAATTAAGAGACAAATAGGCTTGTTGAGAATCTCTGGAATGCAACTATTTCTAAAGTTAAAAAGATATTTGCTGTACTGTCAGTTTCATCTACATTATATGTCATACTTTGAAATGGCTAACTACAGAGGAAAATATATTAGTGATCTAACATATAAACCTCAAATGAATTAAAACTGGAAACTTCCTTTTCTAAGTTAGTCATTTTAAATTTAGTTTTAAGAGAAGCAATGAAGGGGGGCTGTAGGATGGGAAGAGGGGAGAGGGGAGGGTAACAAGCACTGACTTGGAGGTCTAGAAACCTAAGTACTGGCCCTGAAGCTACTAAGCAGAGGGTGAGCTCATCTAGCTCATCTTAGTCTCTGCACCTGTTTACTTGGCTGAACATTTGTACTCTCTGAGTACTCCCAAGATCTAAGACCTATAATCAGGGTCTAGGGGCCATGATTCTAAGATAAACATCTTACTCTCATCCCAACACCCTTCCTCAAGTGTATCTGCCCTGCTCCAGTTCTACCCTGCAACAGTACGCTCCAGGCACTGCTCTTAGTTCTTAAGCAATAGAATCCAGGCAGCATCCTCTGGTCCCCATGCCCTCCCTTTCCTCTTTTACATTTTAATAGGTTATGGCTAAAAAAGCTTTAAGTAAGTAAGTCAGTGAATCACAGTAATTATCCCTGGGCTGGCTGTGGGACTATTCAGGCATTGGATCACAAATATGCATGGCCATGAATAAAAATTATATGTATGTATATGTATTTTAAATATTTATTTTTGAGAGAGAGAGATAGCATGAGCAGGGGAGGGGCAGAGAGAGAGAGGGAGACAGAGGATCTAAAGCAGGCTCTCTGTGTACAACAGAGAGCCCGAAGTGGGGCTTGAACTCATGAACCCTGAGATCATGACCTGAACTGAAGTCAGAAGCTCAATCGATTGAGCCACCCAGGTGCCCCACATATATGTATTTAAAAAAATAAATTGATTTCATTCTTTCTCATTGCCAAGTAGTATACCACTGAATATATAAACCACGTATTCTTTATCCATTCATCAGTTGATGGACATTTAGGCTCTTTCTATAACTTGGCTATTGTTGAAAGTGCCCCTATGCATCAGCACTCCTGCATCCATGGGGAATTAAATCATGCCATTTGCAGCAATGTGGATGAAATTGGAAGGTATTATGGTGAGTGAAACAAGTCAGTCAAAGAAGGACAGATAACATATGTTTTCACTCATATGTGTATCTTGAGAAACTGAACAGAAGATCACAGGGGAAGAGAAGGGAGAAAAAAATAGATATAGAGAGGGACGGAGGCAAACCACAAGAGACTATTAAATACAGGGAACAAACTAATGGGAGATGGGCATTGAGGAGGGCACTTGTTGGGATGAGCACTGTGTGTTGTATGTAAGCCAATTTGACAATAAATTATATTCATAAAAAATAAATAAATAAAAGGGGAACCTAAAAAATATAAAAATAAAAAAAATAAAAAATATATTGAGGGGTGCTGGGTGGCTCAGTCGATTAACTTCTGACTTTGGCTTAGGTCATGATTTCATGGTTCCTGAGTTTGAGCCCTGCTTTGGGCTCTGTGCTGTTTCCTGGAATCTGTGACTTCCTCTCTCTCTGCCCCTCCCCCGCTCACATTCTCTTTCTCTCTCTCTGTCTCTCTCTCAAAAATAAATAAAACATTAAAAATTTTTTTAAAAATTGAATTCTTCTTTGTAAAAAGATTCTGTACTCAGATTGCTAAAATTGCCTTAATGATTTTCTATTAAGGAAGGAAGGGCAGTTTCCTACAGCCCCACATTTTCATTGTTTAAAGGGGAATTTTTAAATAGTATTCAATAAATAAAGTGGTTTAGCAATTTTATTGGTAATTATATTATCAGATACAACTAAAATTCTTTTACATAATACTTATATGCCTTTATAAAGATAGTTTGCCTGTCATTGCCTTATTTCTGGGACTTCTTCTATGTGCAATTGTGTGAAGATGCTTTGATTACAGAGCAGTGTACAGAGGTTTCCATTTTGTCTCTGAGTAGGAGGTTGCTATTTATGGGATATAAAAAATTATAGACAGATTCTAGTTTTAAAACTAAAGAAAAATAAGAGTGGAGATATCTCAAATGAATTTGAACAGAAATGGGGCATTTGTTTGGTTTTTATATAACTGGAAGAAAAAAAAATCCAGCCTCTCATATTCTCAACATCTAGGGACTGACTCTATGCGGAGAGGAACATGTTTTCCTATCTCTTCCCTGTTGCTTATAGGGTTTGGTAGGTAGAATAAGAATAAAATATAAATTTTATATGTGATGTATTAAAGAGAAATTGTTATGGCAACATGTTTCATTACTAAGGAGTAGATGGTTCCTTTTGACTAGAACCTTTGATTTTTTGCCTATGTGTATATAGTCCACAACAGTTTCAAATGGAAAATAAGAGTATTCTAAAGGTAGAACACTAGCAACTGTGGAAAGTAAATGCAAGAATGAGGCACCAGGAGAGAAAAAGCAGCCAGTGAGAAAAGGCTAGAGGTGGGGATGGCCCAGGGAGTGTTAAGAACCATGATGTCAAGTCAGTCTTCTGAATATGTTCCCAAGCACTCCAAGTGCAGAATCAGCGTATCTGTCCCCCTAGGAAGTACAAGCACAGTCATATTATTTGGAATGGTGGAGGTGGAGTGAGGGAAGCTTCCTTATCCTTTTAAGGTTGCGTAAGAGTCTCTAAATGCTTACACACCTTAGAAAATTTGGGGATGGCCTCTGGTCTTTCGTTGGTCAATGCTGAAAACACTAATTATTCAAGCTTGCTTGGCCTATTCGAAGGCTGGTGGCTGCCTCCTTCATGGCAGGCTTGGCACAGGTATCTTGTACCACGGTTCTTGTTATGGGTTGAATTGTGTCCCTCCCCTGCCAAAGATATATTGAGGTCCTAAGCCTGATACCTCAAAATATGACCTTATTTGGAAAGAGGGTCATGGCAGATGTAATTTGGTAAGATGAGGTCATACTGAAGTAGTGGGTGGTAGTGGTAGTAGTGGTGGTGGGCCCCTACTCCAATATCTGGTATCCTTATGAGAAGATGGCCATGTGAAAACAGAGACACACAATGAGAATGCCATGTGACTACAACGGCAGAGGATGCAGTTGTGTGCCTGCAAACCAAGGAACGCCATGGATTGCCGGCATTCCATCAGAAGCTAGAAAGAGGCAAGGAAGGATTCTCCTCTACAGGTTTCAGAGGGAGCATGGCTCTGCTGACACCTTCATTTCAGACTTCCGGTCTCCACAATGGTGAGAGCAGAAATCCTGTTGTTTTAAGCCAGGCAGTTTGTGATACTTTGATGTGGCAGCCCTAGGAAACGAATACAGCTCTCAAGACTGGGGCACTTGGCATTTGGTCCCCAGGTATCCCCACTCCATCCCCTCAAAGGTGTTTCAGGCAGGCGTGCTGCTTGGGGTGGAGGACAAATGGGCCATGTTCCCACCTTAGGCCAAAGCCTGAGTCCTCCACTTTCCTTCAGAGATAGCCCAGTTTAGCCTCCCTCAAAGGATCTGAATCACAACGGCTTCCTTGGTGGAGTCAGAGAGACGTAAAAAGAACTTGGGTCTTAAAAACACAAGACTGGCCTTTTCCTACTGGATTGGTGGAAGGGATAGAGAATTTATGCTTCTCTGGTGAGGTCACAAGGATTGAAGGAAACCAATATCATAAAAAAAACAAAACAAAACCAAAAACAGCCCCGTGGATTTTTCCATAATAGCTTACCTTATCATGTAAGTGTGCCCTGTTTTGTGTTGCCCCCGACACAATTTCAGTCCTCTTAAACGTTGAGAGGATGGTGTGAGAAACAACAGTTGTAAGGGACACAGAGGTACAGGCAAGTATGGCTCTCTCCTTGCACCCTGCATTGCGTCGTGACTGGCAACATCAGCATCCCGCCTAGAGGAGGCAGGGGTGATGGAGGTATGGGCAGGACTATGAGCCACAGACAGGCACCAAGTGGCCAAGTGGCAAGGAGGTCATCTCTGCAGTGAGGAACACAGTGTCCTGGAATAGCCCCCCTTTCCCAAACATGCTAGCACAAAGAGGACTTAGTCACTTGGGTTACATTTACATTTAAAGATAAACAAGGGACTACCTAAAGGATTATATGATGAATATTTGGAAACAGAGATTTGTTTAAGGAATAGTTAACAGCCTCAAAGAGTTTAACTGCCACTTCTCCAAAGGAGAATAAGTGGAAATATTCTATATAATCAGAGAGAACTGAAACAATAATAATAATTTTCCTGAATGTAAAAGATGGTGAAACTTTTTAATATATTTCCTAAAATTGGTGAAATCACTGTCCTTGGTCTATAAGAATAGGTTGCGAAACAGAGGAACTGAGAATTAATGGGTTGCCAACCCGCCTACAACAGGATGTTTAAACTCAGTGTAATTACGAGTATATTAAGTGTAAAATAAATACCTTGAAATAAATGAAAATATAGACACAATATTCCTATACTTAAGATGAAACAAAACCTTAAAGTAAGACTTTTTTTGGTTTGCAGTCAAGATCAATTGTTTCTTTCTCGGAAAATATCCATTTAAAAAACCTCATTGAACTTTCAGCACCCCAGTCCTGGACTAGTACCTCCTTCCTGCTTACAACCTCTGCTAAGGTCACCCACTGACAGCTAGAAAGGCTTCCAGCCAGGAGTTATTCTCTGAAATTTGCTTAACTTCACTCTACAAAATATTACACATCCAGTCTGAAGTTGCTTGCCATAAAATATCTCAGAGGAGAGAAAAAAATGTGTATAAGGGGATAATGAAACAAAATTAATAACTGTTGACAAATAATAATTGGTAAACTTGGGTGATGGGTACATACATGGGGACACATTATATTATTCTTTCTACCTCTGTGTATTTTTAAAATTTCTATAATAAAAGCTTAAGCAACAATAATAAAGATGATATCTGGTCTCTTTCCACAGGAGATTGCTTAATGCCAAGTGGCAATGAATATATCAAAGGTAATTAACACATTCTAATGAGTTATGCACACGTTAACGTGCACTTTTAATACCCTTAACTGTGACAAGTATGCATCTAGAGTGACTCTAATGTAGGAATATTACAAAGTGTAGGGTGGAAGAGTTTGGAGAAAAAGCAAGTTTTCGGAGGGGGCTTAAATTAAATCATGATATGTAGGTCTTGACCTGGTTCTGCACGTGTCCTGAAAAATGTCTCTAGTACTCACATTGTGAAGGGGAAAACAGGAAATATCTCATATTTCAATTACTGAAATAGCTATGACATTTCTCGCCTAAGCATCTTGTTAGTGACTTGACCCTGGTGTGGTGACAAGGCCTGCTCGGTCGCCTGCAGTGGGGATGGCATGTGGGGGTGGAGGGACCTGGCAGGAAGTCAGCAGGAGCTCAGTCCCCCACTGGTGACAGGCTAAGTGAGGCTGCTACACATCAGAAGAGGAGCTTTGCTTTGGCAGGGTATCTGAAAATGTCAGCATTATTCTCTTCGGAAACTATTTTTGCCTTTTACATTTTAATTATTCTAAAATTTTGGAAAGCATCTGAACATGGTAAAGAATCTTTATTCTGTTATTTTGGTACTTGCTGTACTTACGGATTCCTCTTTCTTTCTCTTTCTTTCTTTCTTTCTTTCTTTCTTTCTTTCTTTCTTTTCTTTCTTTCTTTTCTTTCTTTTTCTTCCTTCCTTCCTTTTTCTTTTTTTCTTTCTTTTTCTTTCTTTCTTTCTTTCTTTCTTTCTCTCTCTCTCTCTCTCTTTCTTTTCTTCCTTTCTTTCTTTCCCTTTCTTTCTTTCTTTCTTTCTTTCTTTCTTTCTTTCTTTCTATTCATTTATTTTAAGCGCAGGGGAGGGACAGAGAGAGGGAAAGAGAATCCTAAGCAGATTCTGCATGGACTCCATCTCATGAACCGTGACAACATAACCTGAGCTGATATTAAGAGTCGGATGCATAATTGACTGAGCCACCCAGGTGCCTTTATAGATTTCCATTTCTAGTAAATTCTTTTTAGTTTCCTTAAAAAATTTAAATACAAGTAACACGGGTAGTTAAGAGAATTTAGTGTTTCTGAAAGATAAGTGGGGTCTGCCTTAAGTTCTTGGTTCTGAAGTTCTTGGTTCAGTTACAGAAAATGAGGGCAACTGCCTTGTGGCTCAGCTTACACCCTTCTATAAATCATGTTAAGACCAGGCCCAGTCTCAGACATTTTGAGACCAAGTCTGTTACTGGGTTAAATTCCCCCCAACTTGGCCCTTCCCGGCCCCTCCGGCCCTTCTAACTTTCCTCAAGCAGCACATTAACTTGACCTGTCCTAACTTCATCTTTCATAACTGCTGCCTAGCTTTTTACACCACTTGCCTCTGCAACTCAAGTGGAGTTTTTACTACCTGTCTTTTATCAGCATTAGAAATCTTAGGAGATTCTAAATCTTTTTATTTTTTTAAAACCACCCAAATGCAATTTTATTTAATAAATCAATTCCTAAAATAACTGTGGGCACTTTTTATAGCAATTCAAAGTTTTAAAAATGTGTCTCAGCATATTTTCTAAATTAAAGCAAACAGCATTATATATTTAAATATTCTTTCAATGACTTGGATTAATCATTTTATCACACCTGAGGGACCCAACCAGCCCAAATCTAGACTATTGGGCCAGGTAACTGTTATTACAAGGGATAGTCTGAGAAACAAGCAGATCTACCTTCTGGGCCGTGAACAAGACCAGGCTGTGGGCTACTGAGGATTCAGTCAAGCGGACTTGATGCAGCATACGAAAGTTGTTGCAATGGACAGCAGGTGGTAGTTCACACATTTGTGGTTCCATAGGGGAGGGAGATTCACTGTAAAATAACAGGAATATTATATGCAGACAGAGCATGGCAAGAAGGAATCCAAGACCAGTAAGTAAACTTTGTTGTTGAACAATAAGGGGATTGACACAGAGAAGAATGCCTGCTGGTCATAGGGCTTTGTTTCTCTTGAGAGACAAAGGTGAGAGTTTCACAGGGCACATCTTAGGAGGATTTTGTGTATAAATAATCAAAACAAGGATCCAGGTATCCAAACTGTACAGTCTTAAAGCCCGCTCAGTCATTGCTCCTGTGACTCAAGGCCAATGCCCAGGTAATAGCAACTTGAATGCTCAATCAGTTTTCTACTGGTGCATAAGACATCAGAACAAGTTTAGTCACTTAAAGCAGCACAAACTTATTCACAGCTTCCTTGGATTAAGAGTCTGGGCACCTGTTAGTTAGGTCCTCTCCTCAGGGTCTCACTGGACTGAAATCAAGTTGTTGGCTGGGGCTGGGACCTTCTCCAAGTCTCAAAATCTTCTTCCATCCTCATTCAGGTTGTTGGCAGAATTCAGAGCCTTGTGGTTGCAGAACTCAGGTCCTTGTTTTCCTGCTGGCTGTCATCAGGGACCACTCTCAGCTCCTAGAGACTGCCTTCAGGTTCTAGCCCATGGCACTTTCACACCATAGCATCTTACTTCTTCACAGCAGGAGAATCTTCCTCCAGTTGGCTATACTGGAATCTTACAAAGGTAACATGACCACTATCCCAACATCTTTGCCGTATAATGTAACCTAATCAAGAGAATGACTATCTCCGGGCACCTGGGTGGCTCAGTCGGTTGAGTGTCTGACTTTTGATTTTGGCTCAAGTCATGATGCAACGGTCATGGGTGGGACTGAGCCCTGAAAGAAAGAGAGATTCTCTCTTTCTCCCTCGGCCACTCTCCCCAGCTCATGCTCTCTCTCTCTCTCTAAAACAAAACAAAAATAAAAAAAGAGAATGACTATCTCATCATATTCACAGGTCCTACCTGCACTGGCAGGGGAGGGGATTATACAGTTCATGTACACCAGGGGGAGGGAATCTTGCCGTCATCATGGAATTCTGCCTACCACAAATACAGAATTATTCAACACTGAGCCAATATTTATTGTTTACTAAATATCCAGCAGTGTGCTGCAACTGGGGGTTCAAAGCTGAACAAAGAGAGGTAAGGAAGCCCACAGACTAATGGAGGAGACAGAATTGAAAAGTAATTCTAAAACAAGTTGGTACATCTATAATAGTTGAATGTGGAAATACACGGAAAAGATAGTCAAGAAGGTGAGGTATAGCTCAAAGGGTGTTTTCGAGGAAAGAAAAGGCATTGCAGGCAGAAAGCATGCTTGTCTCTCACGGTGTGGAGATACTGAAAAGCCTGTTTGAGGGGCTTTGAGTGGCAGGTCGTGACTGGAATGGAGGTGGCCTGTGGAAGAGAAGCCTGAACAGATGTCAAGGGCCGGACCAGGAAGGATGCAGAACTTAGAACTTCATCATGGCCAAGAACTACCAAAGGAATTTGTTAAGGGATATTTATAAGTTAAGGTAATAGAGGCCAAATTATTAAAAAAAATTTTTTTAAGTGACCCCATAAAAATAAAAATTTCAGCATAATCAAGCAGAATTGAAAAGCAAAAGTCTCATACAAATTGATAACAGAAAGACTAATATCCAAAAGAAAATGAAAAGACAAAAGCGATTAATAGAAGAAATGCAAAGTTGATAAACACAGGGAGAAGGGTTTAATATCACTTGTGATTAAGACAGTGAAGATAGTGAAATATAATTTTCGCTATGAAATTGCTAGAATAACACCTAAATAAAAAATATATCTACATACTTAGACAACTGAAGGACAATTCACCAAAGGTTAAGCAGGTATACAGGTTTCATAGATCATTTTTGTTTTCTTCTATATACTTTGTTTTCTAAAGTTTCCCAATAAACCCATATACATTCTTAGAATAATAACTAATATATTCACTTATTTTATGAAGTAGAGCTTCTAATGAAAAACAGCAGTTCCTGCCCAGCCAATTCACCTCCAGGAGCTACCACTTTCAGCTCTTTCAGTTGGTTCTTCTGGTATTTACCTCCATATTTCTAAATGATCTGCATACACTGTAACCTCTGGAGTGATCGATTTTTGCCATTACCTCTTGATGATGGCTTGTTAATATGGAGTTGTAGACTGAGTTCTCTAATACTACCATCTTCTTCCCACTTCCTTCTCCCTCCTCTCCTTACAGGTAAGTCATGACTCAAAAAAATTCAGTAAGTAACATTTTAAAAACTGTTGTGATTATGTAATAATTACATACATTCCAAGTTACCTTCTGAGCCAGGCAGGTATACATCCTTTCTTGTACAGTTTTGTTTTTCCTAGAGTTAATAATTTAAAAATTATCTCATTTTCTTGTTTGCATAGTTTCTATGTTCCTGTTGATGTTTCCTAAATTCCCTGACATTTGTCAAATGCTTATCAGTGATTTTTCTAATGCTCAAGCATGTTAAATAATACATTTTCCTATTTCCCTCTCTCTCCCGGATCTTCCTTCCACACACCTCCCACCTCTTATTCTTATCCAGACTGGTTGTTCTCTGGGCAATTGCTCAGCTGTGCCCTGGAATCTTCCTTCACTGCGCCCCTTGTGTTGAAAGTCTTGCTTCCTGGATCCCATGTATTTTACCTTTTTTATGCCCTCTTTTGCTAAAGCACATCCACCAGCAGTTTCCTAAGATGGGGTATATGGCAGTAAAGCTTTTTTCTCCAGGCTTTGCTGTCTGAAACTATTTTTAGCCTTTTCTCATACTTGATCGTGTACATTCTATGATCACATTTGATTGGTATGGTAGGCTGTACTGAATTCTAAATGAAAAAATTTTACCCTCAAAAACTTTGAATCAGATTGCCTCACTATTTTCCAGGATCCTGCTGGAAAGCTAGGAATCATTTGTTCCTTTCTATGGACTTCCCTCCCCCGCTTCTTTGAAAGATTTTTGATTTTCTTTGATAGGCTACGATTTCATTATGACTTGGAATTAGTATTGGTGGGCCTCTTTAGTCTGGTAATATATTCTTTGATCCTGCTAACTAGTCTTGTATTGCCTCTTTAATAATCTCTACCCTGTTTCTCTGTCTTTCTGGAACTCCTATTAGTCAGCTGCGGTAGGGATTGCCATGTGGGTGGCGGTCAAGTAGCTTCAGATATATAGAGAAAGGGAAGTACAGATCTAGGAACAAAACAGAACAGGACATAAGCGGTCTATTCACAGATAAACAGCTTGACAGTCAGGATTCATCTCAGGAAACAGAAACCTCTCTAGTTACTCTAAGTGGAAAGGTATTTAAGTGAGGACAGTAGAAGGGCTAGGTGGGTAGACTTCCAGAATGAATTTCCAGGGATAATTTCAAGAAAAAGATGGCCAAACTGGCCTACGGCTGGGGGTGGCCATCACCTCAGCGAGGAAGGTGGGGAATTAGAAGTCTTTATCTGGAACTGTTTAGTACAATACACTAACATAGTAGCAGCTCAGGAATCCGGAGTCACAGATGTCACTATTGCGGTGCCTCTTGACCCTATGAGGCTAGGGCTTAGACCCTGGAGTGCTGCTGCAGGATAGTTCCAAACCTGTGTGGCTGAGCCTGCCAGCTGAAAAGCTAGCGACAGGATGACAGCCCTGTCTCACATGCCCTTTCAAATCTCATCAAGTGCATCTAATTGGCAGAATTTAACTTACCCTTAGGACAGAAAAACACAAAAGACTGGGAAGGAGGACATGGGGCCAAATCACCACAAGCACCATGGTCCATACGTGCAGGGCAGCGTTGTGTGTGCCCGCTGTGGCATATACAGCAGGGATGAGGAGCTGCTGCAGGGGCAGGCTTGACAAGAGGCGGTCGGGATTCATCACATGGAAAAACGTTAAGGTTTGACAAGAATCTTTTTTTTTTTTCTTGAAGTAGAGAAGGGCATTTCACTTATGTAGTTTATACCTCGTCTCATTCCAGCAAAGGACCGGAGGAAGAGAGAAAAAGTATGTGTTTGTAGAGAAAGGCAGGGGCATTCTAGTCAGCATTAACCTATCTATATAAAACTGAAATAAAAAGATCTGGGTTGTTTTGCCCAGTTGAAACATTTAGTGTGTAGGTGTAGACAATGGTAGAGGGTCATGTAATCAAGTGTTCGGATTTGAAAGGAGACAACCCACTCAGAAGCTGACATTTCTAACCAGAAGAAAATGAGAGGATACTATCAAAATAAAATCTTATATAATTTTTTTTTTTTAAAAATAAAGGATCCACCTGAGGCATTGACTTAGGGAAGAGACAAAATATGAGCTCTTCTGACAAACCCAAAGAATCCAAACTTTAATTATCTGTAAAGTTGTAAATGCCAACTTAACTACACTGGTCTTCTGTGCTTAGAAATAGGCAATGTTTTAACACAATGCTTACAGTCCACAGTCTATAATATCTCAGTTTATAAATTCCAAAGGGTCTAATTAAAGACAACTCTGTAGATACTTTCTTTGTCTTCTCCATTGTATGTTTTCAGCTTCCAATATTCCAAGTTGCTTCCACAAGCTCCTTTGTTTGATTTTCATCTTCTCGCACCTGCATCAACAAAAAACTCCCTTCTCAATCTGTCCATGATTCCCTTTTACTAGCAACAGCTAATTAGGAGTACTTGTGGTTTCAAGGCTGTAGACAAGATTCACTTGCCACGATGAAGTTAAGAAATACAGGGCCTAAATATATCTAGACTGTGTTTTCTTTTAAGTTTTTATTTATTTTGAGAGACATACAGAGAGAGGAAAGGGCAGAGAGAGAGGGAGAGAGTGAGAATCCCAAATAGGCCCCTCACTGTCAGTGCAGAGCTTGACGTGAGGTTTGAACCCATTAACCGTGAGATCATGACCTGAGCTGAAATCAAGAATTGGATGCTTAACTGACTGAGCCACTCAGGTGCTTCTAGACTGTATTTTAAATGAATATGGTCTGTTACTGAATTTAAGCAACTTTCACATAATTAATATTCATTTCATTAACCAAAGACTATGTACGTGGCATAAAAAGAAATTCATTGACTCAAATGACCAAACTTTATGGAAGCATTCTTCAAATGAACAGGAATAGCCATTTAACATATTTTAGAGATTACTCACACGTTATTTTTACACATTTACATTGAACTTTAAGTATTTTACACTTCTATACCCCAATAAAATGGATTCTTCACTAGTTTTCTCAGAGAATAGTGGTCGACAAGTAACATCTGTACAAAACCCTCTAAACATCATCTCTTCACCTGATAGTTCGTGTGAAGCCTCCCTTAACACACAGAATTCAATAAAAGTACATGTCCTATCCTCCACTGAAGTAGACATCTGACTTTAGTGTCACTCACATAAGGCGGTGGTGCAGAAATAGGTTAGATGAGGGGGGAAAACTCTACTAGGACTTCATTTTGCTAGTGTGGTCGGCAGCAGCCTCAGGCGTTCCAAGGTCCGTAGCGGTGGTGATGGCAGGTTCCTGCCTGCAAGAAGTGCAGTTGACCTGGATTTCAGGCAGCAACTCCTTTCTCAAGCCAGCGCTGTTGTGTGGTTCTGAAACTTGGTCTTAGAGGCTTGGCCTGTTCTGCTTGCCCTTCCAGAGAGTCTGCATTTAGTACCTTCCTGTCCACTTAAATAGACTCAGCAGTCCTTGGAAGTGTGTGGTCCAAGGGCTTTATGGGTCCCCAAGACCCTTTCGGGGGATCTGTGAGATCCTCCCTTTTCTAACTACGTATCTGTGTGAAGCCAGCTTTTTTCTTACATAGACCTCTATCAAAACATTACCCCAACAGACTGAATGCAGAAGACGATATGAGAATACAGCTGCCTTCTATCATTAGACATTAACGAGAATTGCAAAAAAATATGAAACAATACCACCCTTCTTGTTTTTTTTTTCTTGGTTTTGGAAAAATTATTTTAGTGTGGTTATTTTTCCCAAAAAATGCTATTTTATGCTAACATTAATGAATTTATTATGGGGTTTTAATTTTTTCTATTAAGATTTTATTTTTAAGTAACCCCCCATGTGGGGCTCAAACTCATGACCTTGAGATCAAGAGTCACATGCTCTACTGACTGAACTAGCCAGGCACCCCAATTATGGGATTTATTTTTAAATTAATTAAATATTTTAAAGACTGCTCAGTTTTCATTCCTAATATAGAAATATCAATAGAGGTAACACACAAAAACAAAAGTTCTTTGGGGTCCTAAACAACTTAGGGATTAAAGAGTTTAACAGCCACAGAAACACAGTAGATTCTGTTACTTTATCTAAAAACTTTGAGTAATAGAGGCGGCCACCTTTTTAATTCTCCATCCAGATTTGGGGGATCATAAGAGAGAAGGTGATTTAGAGAGAATACACAGTATTGCTCCTACTAAGGAGCAAAAGCAGCATATGTTAGAATCAAGGTCAGGGTCAATGGGAGGGTCGGAAAAGGGGTATCTATTTCTAGACATGAAAGCTCTCAAGGAGAAAGGCTTAGAACGAAGTCCCTGGAGGACACAGAACTGATACTGAATACTCAATAATCATAAATATTACCTAATATTCACACATACCCTCATTTGTATGGATCATTCAATAATTTTTATAATTCATTCATAGCAGCCAGTCCTAGCTTAGGGAAGTCAGAGGCAGCATTAGTTCCAGTGGTTGTGCAGAGGGATGCCTACCAAACATGCTCTTCTGGAGCCAGGAATGACTTGAGGCATCTTTACATGTCCAGGAATTTTAATCACATCACTCTGTTCACGCCACATCTTCTCCGTCAATATGTGATATATGGCAAGGTCAGAGCACAACTGATCACAGAATGGATATATGACTTGATTCATATCTCACAGAATCAGTTTAGATTTAAGAAGGTGAAAACTTAGGTCTCTAAAGAGTCGTCTAGTAACAAAATCCACAGTGATATCCTCATCAAACACGGGAAGTTCCCTTTGCCCTTGTTGGGGTGAAAAACAGTCACTTGCAATGCATTCAGTCTCCAGTCAGTAGTCCTTTGGAACTGTTTTCTGTGCAAATCAAATCCATCAGACTTTATGCCAGGATGGCAAGGGCTCTGTTTCATTCATCACCAAATATACAGAGCCTAGCAGAGTATTTGAAACATGGTAGACAGATAATAACTGATTAAATGAGACAATCAATGCAATGAAGGAATGAACTCAGGTATTCTTCATTTTGTTTTCCTTCCTAAATTGATCAATCAGAATTGGTTAACTGCTGCCATTCTTATCTTGTACTTATAAAAATTACTGTCCTGTTCTGAAATTATCATTAAAATTCTTGATACATCATTAACAATTATTTTTACTGTTTTCTCATTGTAAACTATTCTATTCATCCAATGAGCATTTGTTATTTACTTGCAGAATAATGCTTTAGGCTGGTTCTTCAAGTTAATTTTTAAATTTTTATTCTTTATTTTATTTTTTTTTTAATTTTTTTTAATGTTTATTTAATTTTGATACAGGGAGAGACAGAGCATGAGTGGGGGAGGGGCAGACAGAGAGGGAGACACAGAATCTGAAGCAGGCTCCAGGCTCTGAGCTATCAGCACAGAGCCCGATGCGGGGCTCGAACTCACAGACCGCGAGATCATGACCTGAGCCGAAGTCGGCCGCTCAACCGACTGAGCCACCCAGGCGCCCCTATTTTTATTTTTTTTAATGTTTATTTATTTTTCAGAGAGAGACAGAGAGAGTGGAGTGGGGGAGGGGCAGAGAGAGACACACACAGAATCCAAAGCAGGCTCCTGGCTCTGAGCTGTCAGCACAGAGCACGATGCAGGGCTCAAACTCACAGAGGTGAGATCGTGACCTGAGCCGAAGTTGAACGCTTAACGACTGAGCCACCCAGGCGCCCCTGGTTCTTCAAGTTAAATAATAGGTAATATTATATTTTGACTAGTAGGTCACAGCAATTGTCATCAAAATTAGAAAAAATTATGGACATAATTCCACCAAAACACCTAATATGTAGGAGGCTCCATGGTGCTTTCTATATAGAAGTACAACCTATAATTTCCAAGAAATCCCTAATGTAAAATTTAAGTGATTAGCCTATGACTGTACTAAAAAAAAAAAAACAACAACAACCCTGTCTATAAGTTGCTCTTTTATAAGTTGTTCTTTTAAAATAATCCCTGTTAATTTGGGTTCTCTGAGAAACAAATGATAAGATGGGATTAAATGTGAGAGATTTACTGGGGAGATGTTTTGAATTATAAAGGGGAAAAGTAGGCAGAGTGTGACTCCTGTGAAGGGGAGAGAGAAGGAAAGGAGGATTGGGTAGGAAAAGTCTCAGATGGTTCGAAAGAAAGCACTGTCTGAAGAAAGAACCGGGCAGGTTAATGGGGAGTGTGTGAGCCAATGTCACTCACGGAGGGGGGAGGGGTGTCGGCAGCATACTCATTCATTGCCTGGGAACAGCTTGCGGAAAGTGTGGCCTCAGTAGGAACACAGTGGTGGATCCTAGGTGGCAGCAGCTGGGGTTCTTGGTCAGCTCTGCTTCCCATAGGAGGAGATGTGAATGATGCATTTCCATTGCTGCTGTATCATTTTTTGGAAGTCTTCAGGTTTTGCCATTAATGTTTGATGGACATAAAGACCATAAGCGTTTTCATGCCACCAAATTTTACCTATATATTTGACAGCTGTCACAAAACATGTTACTATTAACAGACGTTAAGGATTCTATTAATACAACACTTTGGTTGTTGCATCTTTTATATTGGTTTTTGAAGTGTCTAAGTTGTCTTTCGTGTATCACATCGTAAACAAAAGCAAAACTATGCAATGCAAAATAATCTAACAGTATTTCTGGAATGTTAACATAATAAAAACCTTCATTAATGTGAACTAATTGAAGGTTGACTAAATTACAGAATGTTTTTAAAGGAATGTGGTTCTTACTTAGCAACATACATAGTAACTGCCATTAGAAGAACAAACGTTGACAAAGACTGATGACTAGGCCCAATTACCACACTAGTTAGTCTGTTTCTGAGAATACACTTGACAAAAAGCTTATTTATGTAAATAAATCTCCTACGATCTTTTCAAATAATATTACACTTATAATTCATATCACACAATTAGCCCACTGCATTGTCTTCTACAGGCCCACACGCCCTTTCTTCCTAAGTAATTTAAGTGTAGCCCAAGGGCTAACAGCCCAATCCCTGAGACTGAGTAAGGCCAGAGGCCCGGCATAGGTTGCTGTAGGCAAGCCCAGCAGTTTCTATTCTTCCTTCATTCCACTTCTACAAACTGGACTTGACTTTTCCTGACCCAGTTATCCAAAGGTCACAGGACAAGAGCTTTTGAGTCATCAAAACTGACTATGCTGGCCCATTTCATCCCCTGCTTTTAGCACATATTGGCCCTCTGCGCCTAAATTTTGTTTTAACTAGTGCACATTTCAGCTCAGTTCTTCATGCAAAAAATCACTAACTAGTGATTAGTTTTCTAACTAATGATTTTGTAATGTTATATTCATATAAAACAACTTCAAGTATTTTAAACTTAATTTCTTAATATTTCCCCCTAGAAAGCCTAGACACTTGGAAAAATACATTTATGATTTACAGATAGCTAACACTTAATGAGAAGTTTGTGCTATACACTGTTCCAAGTACATGTACCTACTCATCTAAAGTTCTCAACTGCCCAATAAGGGCAGTATTATCACCAATTTACACATGAAGATACTGAGGTGTGGAGAAGTTAAATAACTTAACCAAGGTCACAAGGCTATTAAGTAGCAGAGCTAGAATTTGAACCCAAGTAATCTGGCCCTGGAGTTAGACTTTCTCTTGTTACTGTGGCCTTATGAAACTGTAATGTGTTACTTAACTCACATTCAAAAAGCCAGTATTACCTAGCATACAGTGATAAAAATCATTCAAACCTGTTTTATTTATGTTTGCATTTTATAAGCAGATGATTAATTTAAACTGAAATGTGATGAAATAAGTTTGCAGCTCTAACCATCATTTATATACACTGATATATTTAAATTAAAATTAATGTGCTAGTGTAGAAATATTTCCCCTTTCCTAATTTATAGGAGCATATTTCCTTTCAAGGCATTATTTGTGTTTTTAAACACACTATAGAGATTAAATGACTTAAAGTATATACAGGAAGAAAATAACGAGAAATAAATTAATTCAGAGGCACATATTCAAAAAAGATACTGAAGTTAATAATATGTGGCTTAAAAATCAATACAGCGTCCTTTTCGTTCCCAGTCTCCGTAACGAGTAGGTTCTGGGCCTCTGGGTCCACCTTTTTCTTTGGTAACAGGATTAATATCATCTGGAAATTCTAAAGAAAGACAGAGGCACAAAAAAAAAAGTAGTCAATAGAGACGAGAAAAGCATGATGGCCAATTCTGAAGACAGGGCTGTAGAGCTGCAGAGTTAATAGGCCAGATACTACTGACTAGGTTATTACAATGCAGTCTTTTAAATGAACTGTAAATGTGGTTCTTTTCCCCAAGTTTGAGAAATCACCTCAGGACACAACTGTCATATCCAATGAACTTCATTACCTACATTAATTAGAATTCTTGGAGTGTTCTCAGGCCCCAATACGGAGAGTGACTGCATTTGTGTGGTTGGATTAAGAGAAGGAAAGGACTGCAGGAAATACAGAGAACAAATCCATAGGGTTTGGAAGGTTGTGAAACAAGGTAACTTTGGCTTAATGCCTCAGTTTTCTTATCAGTAATATGGGTATAACAACCATACCTGATTTGCTATGTTGAGAATTAAAGAAACACATGTAAAGGATCTAACTCAGTGCCGGTACCTAAGAGTGCTCAATTAATTTTAGTTTTGAGTACTATTGCTCTTCATCATAGGGTTTTGGGTTTTGGCTTCATTAAGTGGTTAGCTGACACTGCCACTTATGGACATAACAACTATTACTCTGAATACTGTGTGTTCATACAGGACTATACATCGTGAGTCTGGCCCAGTTCTGAGCGCTTTATTCACAGTAACTCATTTAATCCTCATCATTGTCTCCATTTTATGGATGAGGAACACGAGACACAAAGAGGTTCAAGAAGGTGCTCCTGGTCACACACTACTAAGTGGTTAACAGAGTTTGAATTCACACAGTCTGGTTGCAGTCTTGCTTTCAACCCATAAACTATTGCTCTGTATATGGGATGACAGAAGAGGAATCAGCTATTAGAAAGAACCCCAAATCTTACTCTGTGTCTCTTTAAAAAACTAGACAATATCACCAGAATCCTGTAGTCCTTCACTAGGAAAAAGACAATTACCCTTGAAAACTTTCAAATATGTATCTCTTTTTAAAATTCTTTCTCTACTGTGAATAAATTCTTCCCCACCCTATCATTCTACTTTCTAAAGAACTCAGGTGCTCCTCTAGTGTCTCTTCTTATAAGAACACAAATTCCATCATGGGGCCCCATTCTCATGACCTCATTTAAAACTAATTATCTCTCGGGGTGCCTGGGTGGTTAGGTTGGTTAAGCGGACGACTTCAACTCAGGTCATGATCTCATGGTTCGTGGGTTCGAGTCCTGCATTGGGCTCTGTGCTGACAGCTCAGAGCCTGGAGCCTGCTTTGGATTCTGTCTCTCCCTCTCTCTCTGCCCCTCCCCCACTCACACTCTGTCTCTTTCTTTCTCAAAAACAATAAACATTTTAAAAAAATTAAAAAAAAACCCCTAATTATCTCTCAAAGGCCCCATCTCCAAATACCACTCCTATTGGGGGTTAGGGCTTCAACATATAGATTTTAGGTAGACACAGTCCACAGCACTAGGGAAGAAAGAAAGGGTCAAGATGTCCCTGCGCCTCACTGCTACTTCCAGCCTCTCATTCTACCACCAAACCTTTACAGCCTTTCCTCTTTCGAATTCCGCACCATTTACTTGTCCAGTCCTTTTCTGCAGTCCAGTAATAAAGACTCTTCTATCTTCTTGGATAGGATCGATACCTGACTCATAGTTTCAGCTCTCCCCATTGTCCTTTATATCAACATGCACACTAGTATCTTCACATACTGGGGACACAGAGGTCCTTAGTCCTCTTTCCTAGTGATCTTCACGTCCACTCATGCCATTCATTCCGATTTCATTATCTCCTGAGTATGTTCCTTCTCCAAGTCCCACACTCAAGCTTTCGTCTTTCTGACTGCAGCTTCCTACGGAGGCTTTTCCCTCGTGTTTGTTTAACCCAATCTTCACCCTCGTTATAACCTATGGTTTTCTGAAACTTTTTACTCTCATTAGTTCCACCTGGAGTCATGCTCAGACTCGCATTAGAGACTAATGCAACTGTTTTCTAACTCATCTCTATTTTCTGACTCTCATGACTCCAGCCTAACCTGCATAGGATGAATTAATCTTTCTAAAATAGAATCCCTCCTCCACATTACAGTAAGTGAAAGAAGCCAGACACAAGTGATTATGTACTGTATGATTTCATTTATATAAAATCCTAGGAAAGGCAAAATTATAGTGACAGAGAACAGATCCGTGGTTGCCAGGGGGATGGGAGAATGAAACTAATTATAAAGAGGCACCAGGGGTTCTTTGTGGGATGGAATTGTTTTATACTTTGTGTTGGTTACATGGTTATAAACACTTAAAATTCATAAAACTGTTTTCTTAAAATGGGTGAATTTTATTATATACAGATTATACTACAGTAAAGCTGATTAAAATAATCTCCATTCAAAAACTTCAGGGCTTTCCTCACTGTCTACTGCATAAAGTCCATATGTTTTAACCAGGGACTTTAGGCCCTCCCAGACTTGAGCCAAATCTACCTTTCTAGCTTTATATTTTATTAATCAACTACATATACCTCTGTGCTGCAGCGAAACAGGCCCATTGGTTGTGTCTTGCATGTATTTCCCCAGCCTCTCTCTCTCTCTCTAACCACACCTTTCTTTTTTTTTTATTTTAGAGAGAGAGAGGGCATATGAGCGGAGGAGAGGGGCAGAGGGAGAGATAGAATCTTAAGCAGGCTCCAAGTTCAGTGCAGACCCCTGACACAGGGCTTGATTCCATGACCTGGGATCATGACCTGGACCAAAATCAGAGTCAGATGCTCAAGCGAATGAGCCACCCACGTGCCCATCTTTCTCTTCTTTGAAACATCTCCCCACCATTTCTTAATTACTAATGATTTTACTGTGCTTTGGAAACCAAACTCAATGTTATCTCTTTTCTCTACTTTTTTTCTGAACTTTTTCCCTATCTCTTATGCCAATTACCACATGATGTCCTGTTCATAGTTATTTTCGTATCTCATTTTCCTTATTCATCTTTGCATCAAACAGGGTGTTCAGATGCAAACAATATTCCTTTATTATCTTTAAAAATTTTTTTTAATGTTTGCTGAGAGAGAGACAGAGCATGAGGGGGGTAGGGGGAAGAGAGAGGGGAGATGTAGAATCTGAAGCAGGCTCCAAGCTTTGAGCTGTCAGCACAGAGTCTGATGCAGGGCTCAAACTCACGAATCAAGAGATCATGAACTCAGCCAAGGTTGGAAGTTTTACTACTGAGCCACCCAAGCGCCCCCCTTTATTATCTTAATAATGAAGTCTTCTCTCTGCAAAGGAACCACCTATAAATTTTTCTTAAAATGACATATGTACCAGAGGCAGGGAGACAAGCCTAGAAAGAAGGAAACAAGAAAGAAGACAGACTTGTTAGGAGACCAACAGAACCACAGATGCTTGAATTTGGGCCTCATTGGTAGGATGGATAAGAGGAGATGAGTTTGACAAATGTTAAGAAGTGTTGTCAACAAGACTTGGATCCAGGACACAGAAGCAGCAGGAGTGAAGGATTATCCCCAGATTTCTGAATCTCTGCTTTTGGGCAGAAGTAGAAGAGCTTAAAAAAGAAGTGAAGAAGAATTGGTTGAAGGAATAGGAGGAGTAACTGGACAAAGCATAACCAAAACCAAGACAGGCAGATTTCCAAAAGGAGTGGTTAACAATGTTGAAACTTGTAGACAGTTTATATAAACTGAGGATTGAGGGGCTCCTGGGTGGCTCAGTCGGTTAAGCATGCAACTTTGACTCAGGTCACCATCTCATGGTCTCTGAGTTCAAGCCCCATATCGGTCTCTGAGCTGTCTGTGCTGACAGTTCAGAGCCTGGAACCTGCTTTTGATTCTGTGTTCCCTCCCTCTCTCTCTGCCCCTCCCCCATTTGCACTCTGTCTCTCTTTCTCAAAAATAAACAAACATTAAAAAAAAATGAGGACTGAAAGGCATTTGCTGGGTTTGCTGATATTTACTAGACCAGCTTCTAAGAGACGACATGTTCAACATAAATTTCAGTGACTCAAAAATTACGATGAACATCTAGCACGATGTCAAATAGATGATTACCTTTTCAAATGTACTTTCTTCTTTACTGTATTAAATATATATAACATTTATCACATTAGCCACATTAAATGATATAGTTTATCATTTTAACCATTTGAAAGTGTATAATTCAGTGGGATTAACTACATTCTCAATGGTCTGTAACTATCACACTATCTATACTTGCAAGTTTTTCAACATCCTTAATATAAACTCTGTACCCACTCCCTCCCTCTAGACTTTGGTAACCTCTATTCTACCTTGCAGGTACATAATTTAAGTGGAATCATGTATTTGTCCCTCTGTGTCTAACTTATTTCACGAGGCATGTTTTCAAGGTCCATCCATATTGTAGCACATTACTAAAATGCCACTCCTTTTTATGACTAAAAAGTCATCCGCTGTATGTACACACCACATTTTGTTTATCCATTTACCTATCAACGGACATCTGAGTTGTTTCTTTTGGCTAAAGTTGCTATGAACAGAGGCATACAGGTATCTGTTCAAGTCCCTGCTTTCAATTCTTTTGGATATATATATACCTAGGGGTAGAATTGCTGGGCCAAATGGTAATTCTATATCTGACTTTTTGAGAAGCTGCCAAACTGTTTTCCATAGAAGTTGCATCATTTTACCTTCCCACCAGAAATACATGACGGTTCCAATCTCTCCACATTGTTGCCATCACTTGTTTTCCAGTTTTTCTTAAATGGTAGCCATCCTAGATGGTGTGAAGTGGTGTCTCATTTTTGTTTTGATTTGTAATTAGTGACGTTGAGCACTATTTCAAGCGCCTGTGAATTATTTGTGTGTCTTTGGAGAAATGTATATTCAAGTCATTTGCCCGTTTTTGAATTAGGTTGTTTTTGTGAAGTTCTAGGAGCTTTTCACATACTCTGGATATTCATTCTTTGTCAGCTATGTGATTTACAAATATTTCCACCATTCTGTAGGTTACATTTGGCTTTCTTGATAATATTCTTTGATGTACAAAGTTTATTAATTTTGCTAATGTGCAATTTTATATATACTTTTGTGTTTGTGGTCTATGCTTTTGGTGTCATAGCCATGAAACTGTTGTCAAATTCAAGATAATGAAGATTTTCCTCAATGTTTTCATCTAAGAATTTTATAGGCTTGCCTCTTAATTTTAGGTTTTTGACATATTTAGAGTTAATTTTTATATATGGTATAAGGCAAGGATATAATTGTATTCTTTTGCATGTGATCATCCAGTTTTCCCAGCACCACTTAGAGAAAAGACTGTCCTTTCCCCTACCGAATGAACATGGCAACCTTCTCAGAAACCAGCTGAGCAGTAGGTGAGGGTTTACTTCTGGGATTGCTGCTTTTGTGTACGATGCTTTAATGAAAAAGTTCCTCTCAGATATTTTTGCTTGGCTAAAACCATGAAAGAAGAATTTTACCTTTAGATGATACCAACTCTTTAAACATCTCCGTCATTTTGGCAGATTAATCTGGTTATGACTGGGCTTAGAAAAGTGCTATAAATTGAAATATTTAACTGAAAGAACAAAAAGAAAAGTTTTTATATTCTGAAGAGTTCCAGATACAGGTCCCTGTATCCTCTGTTGATATCTTCTTGCCTAGGATGCTTCAGTGCATGGATAGGTGAACTCTCAGGAGACTGGATAAATAAGACAAGCAGGGCAGCCTTGCCAATGTTTCAAACTGGTGTGTTTACATTTATGCAGTCCACAATGTTATTTTTGGAACAAGGAATACATGCACATGTTCCACAATTCAAAGATACAAAAGAGTACAGAATAAAAATAAAGTAGCGTTTTCAAAGAGCCGTGGTGTGCCTGGGTGACTGAGTCAGTTAAGCATCCCACCCTTGTTCAGCTCAGGTCATGATCTCACAATTTGTGAGATCAAAGCCCCACACTGGGCTCAGTGCTGACAGCATGGAGCCTGCTTGGGATTCTCTCTCTCCCTCTGTCTCTCTGCCCCCATCCCACTTGCTCGCTCTTCTCTTTCTCAAAATAAATAAATAAACTTAAAAAAACCCCAACAACACAGCTTTAGAACAGGAGTCAAACTTTGTATACACTAAATACAAAATAGTATTTAGTCTATCATCTCACCATCCTCAAAAACCTCTTTCCTCTCCAAACTTTCCCTTCTCTTTCTCCAACTATATGGTACAGTGAGAACCACCACCTTCACCTGTGACCCACTCCAGTGCCACTCAGATTGATTTAGCTACAGACACCCAATCCAAGCCTGGCCAATGAGCTCTTTTCTTAAGAAATTTTGAATTCGAGGGGCACCTGGCTGTTTCAGTCAGTACAGCAGGCAAGTTTTGGTCTTGGGGTCATGAATTCAAGCCCCATGCTGAACGTGGAGGCTACTGAAGATAAATAAAATATTTTTGGAATTAGAACTAAACAACTGTATTTTCAGTTTAGTTGCTCTATTGACCTGAGTAGATGCTGGGAACAGTTCCTAAGTCCAGTGGACTTAGAAGGGAGTCTGATGACAGAAAACAAAAAGAAGAAACCAGGGACAAGAGAAGGAGGGAGAATATCCTGGTTTCCATAGTGTTTACCCCTAAGGTTTGTTTTTCCCAAGGTCTAGCGGCATCATTGCCCCGAGTATCCCACCTATGCACCTTGTAGCCCAATAACTACCTACAGTACCTCCTGTTTAAGTCTGCTCAGGTGCTTTTCTGTTATTCACATCAAAGCAGGTCTCAGTTCATATACTTTGTCATATGAATAATGGGTTATAATGAATAAAACAATCAAACACAATCATGTCAGGGGCTTAGAAATTGTTTCTTTTTTTTAAACCTACACATATTGATGGTCAATATAGGAATTTGTTCATTGTGAAATATGTTTTATTATTAATAAAGAATTATAAACAACATATTTCTTTCTTTTTCTTTAATAAAATATTTTCTTTGATACTTCAAAAATTAAGGGAGGAGCTTTACTATACAGGCATATTTCATTTTATTGTGCTTCAGAGATACTGCATTAAAAAAAGTTTATTTATTTTGAGAGAGAGAGAGAGAGAGAGAGTGGAGGGAGGGCAGAGAGAATCCCAAGAAGGCTCCACACTGTCAGCAGCATAAGCCCAACACGGACTCAAACTCATGAACTGCGAGATCATGACTTGAGCTGAAATCAAGAGTTGGGCGCTTAACCAATTGACCCACCCACGCACCCCTGAGATACTGCATGTTTTACAAATTGTGGCATCCCTGCATCGAGCAAGTCTGTTGGTGCCATTTTTCCACACAGCATTTCCTTACTTTGTGACTCTGTGTCCTATTTTAGTAATTCTCACAATATTTCAAACTTTGTCATTATTATATTTGTTATGGTGATCTGTGATCAGTGATCTTTGATATTACTACTGTAATTGCTTTGGAGCATCAGGAATCATATCCATGTAAAACAGTTACCTGACAGCTATGTGTACACTCTGAATACTCCACGAACAGCTGTTCCCTTGTCTTTCCCCCTCTTTGTGCCTTCCTATTCCCAGGGGCAAAGCAAGACTAAAAACTGGGCCAACTAATAACCCTACAATGGCTTCTAAGTATTCAAATAGAAGGAAGAGTCACATGTCTCTCACTTTAAATCAAAAGCTAGACATGAATAGGCTTAATGAGGAAGGCACACTGAAAGCTGAGACAGGCCAAAAGCTAGGCCTCTTGTGATAACAGTGACCCAAATTGTGTACACAAAGGAAAAGTTCATGAAGGATATTAAAAGTGCTATGTCAGTGAACACACAAATGATAAGAAAACAAAACAGCCTTATTGCTGAAGTTGAGAAAGTTTTAGTGGTCTGGATAGAAGATTAAACCAGCCACAACATTCCCTTAAGACAAAGCCTTCCAGAGCAAGGGCCTTATCTCTTCAGTTCTTTAAAGGCAGAAGAACAGTTTAAAGCTATTGGAGGTTGGTTCATGAGGTTTAAGGAAAGAAGCCATCACCACACCATCAAAGTGCAAGTTAAAGCAGCGAGTGCTGATGTAGAAGCTGCAGCAAGTTACCCAGAAGATCTAACTAAGATAATTAATCAAGGTGGCTACATTAAACAATAGATTTTCAATGTGGACAAAATAGCCCTCTATTGGAAAAAGGACTTTCATAGTTAGGGAGAAGTCTATGCCTGTCTTCAAAGCTTCATAGAATAGGCTGACTCCTGTTAGGCGCTAATGTAGCTGGCAGCTTTAAGTTGAAGCCAGTGTTCGCTTACCATTCCACAAATCCTAAGGCACTTAAAAACTATGCTAAATCTACTCTTCCTGTGCTCTATAAATGGAACAGAGCCTGGATGACAGCACATCTGTTCACAACATGGTTTACTGAATATTTAAGGCTGCTGATGAGACCCACTATTCAGAAAAAAAGATTCCTTTCAAAATACGACTGCTCATTGACAATGCACCTGGTGCCTAAGAACTCCGATGAAGAAGTGCAAAGAGATTAATATTGTTTTCATGCCTGCTAACACAACATCCATTCTTCAGCCCATAGATCAGAAGTCATTTGACTTTCAAGTCATATTATTTAAGAAATACATTTCATAAGGCTACGGCTACCATAGATAGTGATTCCTCTGATGGATCTGGGCCAAGTAAATTGAAAACCTTATGGAAAGGATTCACCGTTCTAGATACCATTAAGAATATATGTGATTCATGGGAAAAGGTCAAAACATCAACATAAAAGGAGTTGGAAAGGAGTTGATTCCACCCCTCATGGATGACTTTGAGCAGCTCAAGACTCCATCGAGGGAAGCGCAGATGTGGTAGAAATAGCAAGAAATCTAGAATTAGACGTGGAGCCTAAAGGTGTGACTGAATTGCTACAATCTTGTGATAAAACTTTAATGGATGATGGGGCGCCTGGGTGGCTCATCAACTCTTGATTTCGGCTCAGGTCATGAACTCATGGTTTGTGGGCCTGAGCGCTGCGCTGGGCTCTGCATTGACAGCTCAGGAGACTGCTTGGGATTCTCTCCCTTCCTCTCTCTCTGCCTCTGCCCCTGGCTCATGCACATATGCTCTTTCTCTCAAAATAAATAAATAAACACTTAAAAAAAAAGACAAAAAAACCCAACTTTAATGGGTAAGGAGTTGCTTCTCATGGATGAGCAAAGAAAGTGGTTTCTTGAGATGAATCTACTTCTGGTGAAGATGCTGTGAAGAGTGCTGAAATGGCAACAAAGGATTTAGAATAGTACATAAACTTAGTTGATAAAGCAGTAACAGAGTTTGAGAGGACTGACTTTTGAAACAAGTTCTACTGTAGGTAAAATGTTATCAAACAGCATCTCTGCTACAGAGAAATCTTCGATGAAAGGAATAAATCAATGCAGCAAACTCCACTGTTGTCCTATTTTAAGAAATTGCCACAGCCACCACCTTCAGCAACTGCCACCCCGATCAGTCAGCAGCCATAAACATCAAGGCAAGTCCCTCCACCAGAAAAAATATTACAACTTACTAAAAACTCAGACAATGATTAGCATTTTTTAGCAATAAAATATTTTTTAAAGTTTATTTATTTTTTCGGGGAGGGGACAGAGGACTTCAAGCAGGCTCGGTGCTGACAGCAAAAAGCTCAACGTGGGGCTTGACCTCAGGAACCAGGAGATCATGACCTGAGCCGAAGTCAGATGCTTAACCAACTAAGCCATCCAGGTATCCCAGCAATAAAGTATTTTTATTTTTTTAATTAAAAAAAAAAATGTTTACTTTTGTGAGAGCACAAGTGGGGGAAGGGCAGAGACAGGGGAAAAGAGGATCCCAAGCAGGCTCTGTGTTGACAGCAGCTAGGCTTATCCAAGGCTTGAACTCATGAACTGTGAGATCACGACTTGAGCCAAAGTCGGATGCTCAACCAACAGAGCCACCTAAGGTGCCCCGGCAATAAAGTATTTTTAAATTAAGATGTGTATACTGGGTTTTTTTTTTTTTTTTTGACACAGTGCTAATGCACACTTTATAGATTGTCATATAGTGTACACATAACTTTTATAGGCACTGGAAAATCAAAAAAATAACTGACTTGCTTTACTGCCTTTTGCTTTTTTACTGCAGTGGTCTGGAACCGAACCTGTAACATCTGTGAGATGGGCCCGTACTCACTGGTCAGTGGTTCTTTCTCTAAACTAGAATCTTCTGGTGCATCAAAACGACCTTCTGGTAACTTGGGCTTCTTAAGAGACTGTTTGATGGGTTCGGATTTTTCTTCTTGAGAACTCATTTTCCTCACAGAATGACACAGAAGGGGTGATCCTAGAGAGTGGAGACAGTGAACAAATAGGAGCTGTTTATTTCTTCTACTTTAAAAAATTAACAATTTGTTTTTAGTTAATACACTCACTTTGATCAAAGATCAAAAAGTACAAAAGGACACACAGTTAAAATTCTTCCCTCTATCTTCCAGACAGGCATTTCCCTTCCTTGGAGGCAATCAATATTATCAGTTTAAAAAGAAGAGCTCTGAAATAAATTAACCATTATCAAAATCATAAAAAACTTATAAAATACTGACTCTTGTCTGAAGCAATGCCCAAAATACCAGAAATGAGGTCATTAAGAGTAACTAAATAGTACTTAATGTAAATCACAAGTGATTTAAATATATTTTAATCCGAATTAAAATATATTTGAATCCTAATCATGGTCTTCTTTTCCTGCCAATTAAACATTTAAAAATGTATTAGGCATTTACAATATATAAGTAAGATCACTCTCTCTACATGTTATAAAGAGAAAAGTTTAACAACTTTCAGTACTATAAGTTATGCAACCCTTGTCAAGATAACGTCCAATAAGGGCAAAACCACCCTGAAAAAAATGACCTAAGGGTTGGGTTTTCAACTTTCTAAAGGTATGGCTCTAGAGGCAAACAGAGGTGGGGACCAGTTCCAGGTTCACCACTGTGGTTAAGGGGAAAAATGGCTTCCAAAGATCAGAACCTAATACTCAGAACCTATGAACAGGTTAGGTTTCATAGTAAAGGAGAATTTAGGTAGCAGTTCAAATTAAGGCTACTAATCAGATGACCTTGGACCAGGGCAATTATCCTGTACTATCTGTGTGGGTCTGCTGTAACCACAAGGATCCTTAAAAGGGGAAGAGACAACTAGAAGAGAGAATCAGAGAGAGAAAAGTATGAGATAGCATTGATGGATGTTGCTGGCTTTGAAGATGGAGGAAAGGGGCAATAAGTCAAGGAACTGTAGCAGCCTCTAGAGGTTGGAAAAGGAAGGAAACAGATTCTCTCCCTAGAGCCTCCAGAAGGAACATAGCCCTAACACCTTGATTTCAGTCCAGAGACTTCTCACCTCCAGAACTATAAAATGTTTTAAGCCACTAAGTTTGTGACAATCTGTTACAGCAGCATTAGGAAACTAATACAAGCACTTACTAGTTGTTGGACCTTTGTCAAGTGACTTACCGTTGCTTTTTAAAAAATGTTTATTTTTGAGGAGGGGAGGGAGAGAATGGATACGGGGATCAGAGAAAGAGGGAGACAGAAGATCTGAAGTGGGCTCTGCACGGAGAGCAGAGAGCCTGATGTGGGGCTCAAACTCACAAACTGAGATCATGACCTGAGCCAGTCTGATGCTTAATCAACTGAGCCACCCAGGCACCCGAAGTGACTTACCCTTTCTAAATCTGTTTCCTTCCCTCTAAATTGAAGGTAATAGTGCCTAAATAAACAAGACAATTCATGCACATAGCACTGAGTACTGTGACAAATTTTATCTATTATCATCATAGTATTATCTGGAAGCTCCTGGTAGCATTACATATAATTAGAATTTTCTTTCATTATGTGTATTTTATTCATATTCTAGCTATCACTACACTTTCTCTCTGCCCCTCCCCTGCCCACATTCTGTCTCTCTCTCTCGAAAATAAAAAAAATTAAAAAAAGTTAAAAAATATATATATATAGGGGAACCTGGCTAGCTTAGTCAGTAGAACATGTGACTACTGACCTTGGGAGTCATAAGTTCGAGTCCCATGTTGGGCACAGAAATTACTTTTAAAAATTGTATGTATTTATATATATAATTATATGCATAATATATATACATAATTATATGTATATATACACACACACATATGCACATATTTATATATATGTATGTCTCTCATTTTATACATCCACAGTCAACTTGGAATTTATATAAGACTTGTTTGTAAGATTACATAAAGTTAACATTACATACACACTGTATTAACAATTTCAAAATAGTACATCAGGCTCTTCATTTGTATATCTATTGTATGGACGAGTAAAGAAATCATAGTTTGACAAACTAGCATTCTCCTACAAATCTAAAAGTCCAAGGGTTAAAAAAACATATAACTGAATCTTTTAATAAAGCTATGACAATGATCTACAGGATTAATATGGTTTCTCCCATCTACATGCTCACTTATGTAAATACTTCATATTTGTGATATTAATTGGCTGAGAAAAACTGTGGATCAACAAAAATTTCTATATACATTAAAATAAAAACACATATTTATTTAAAATTTTTATTTATCGATTTAGAGTACAGACTATTTTGCCTTTAAACTCCTACTTCAATATCTAAGGGCATATTGTATTTTTTCTTAGGTTCTCATAATAATACTTAAACACAAACTAAAAGGCTAAAGAGAGAAATCTGTAATAATATGATATAAGGCAGTATTTTTAAGAAATGGAAAATATAGAAATATGAGTTTCTGATTATATTAACATACTTCCTATAACAATCTGACCTTGGTTCATTGCGATTGACTATTTGGAAAAATATTATACTGAATATTTTGGTGAACAAGACCAAGCTCAATTGAAAGATATTTCCTCTCCAAGTCAAGGGCTTTTTGTGGTCACTTCTTAGCTGAAATATAGGATTCTTTAGAATGTGACATAAAAATATTCCAATTTAGGAAGCTTGGCCATCTTCCACAACAGAGACTTCACTCCATCATCTGACTTATCTATCCATCAACAAATCTGTTACAAATTTGTAAAGCATGAAAGATTGCGTCTTAAGTCATGATAATTCAGTGATAATACAGGATAGATTCTAAATTGTGGCTAATGACTACACCGTGCCTCTGGTTACTAAGTAAGTCTATGCTATTGTACATCAAATAACTCACTTTGAAGCCTAAAAATCAGTAAGTGTTTAACATAAACTAATAGCCACCTGCTACTGTGCACTCAGGCTTGACTCCATACAATAAAATTAGCACTTTTTGTTTTAGGTTTGGTTGTTTTTGCAAATCAAAAAATCTCTTAACTCAAAGCTTAAAATGATATTCAGTGTAAAAATTAATCTCCGTATGTTCCAAATCTGTAGAAATTCCTAAGCACTTAAACAAAATCATAAAAGTGGCACAAAATATAGTCTTGGCTACCAATTATAATGTAGACAAAATCTGAAGCTAAAAATTTTTCGTCTTGGGGAACCCGGGTAGTTTAGTCAGTGAAGCATCCGATTTTTGGTTTCAGCTCAGGTCATAATATTGTGGTTCGTGAGACCAAGCCCTGCGGTGGGCTCTTCACTGCCAGCATGGAGCCTGCTTGGGATTCTCTCTCTCTCCCTGTCTCCAAATAAATAAATACACTTAAAAATTTTTTTTCCCTCTTAAATGATGTAGATATACTAAATGTAAGTAACCCAAGTAAGAAATATGTGTAAATGTCTATTATGTGCCAGGCACTGTGCTGGCAGCTGCAAATAGGACACCTCACTAGACCTCACAATTATCTGATGGGGCAGGTGTAACTGTCTTTAATTTGCAGTAATTCTGTTCCATATGAACAAAATCATTTTGTGAAGAAGTGGCAGTAGGTCGATGTGGTGGAGACTGCTAAAATGTCTCAAGTAGGCACTTTTCCCTTCTTCTGTTTAGTTCTAGGATTCCCACTGCCATCTTGTTTGCTATCAAGCTGACCACGAGACCACTCACTTAGAGATTACATTTCCCAGCATCCCCTGCAGCCAAGTAGCCACGTGTCCAAGTTGTGACCAATGGGTTGTGACTGAAAGTGGTATGTGCAATTTTTAGGTTGCCTTAATTTTGCAACGAGTTGACTACCCGAGATTTCTTTTCCCATTTCCTTGGGTTGTAGTACAGACATGGCAGGAACCCAGCTTCAACCATGCAGATGTGGACAAAACCCAGGGTAAGGTGATACTTAAAAAATTTAATAACTTGTATGATATAGGCAGTGCCCATTCAGAAAATATGCCCCAACATTCAGAACAGACACACGTTGTAAATAACTAGTAAAACTCTACTACCATATATGGGGTTGATCATCAGCACCGCCCTACAGATGGTGGAGTGATGAGATGAAAAGAACATGGATCCCCGAATTACCTGCCAGAGGAGAGTTGTCCTGCCTGTGCCATCAGCAGAACCATTACAACAGCCTGGTCCTTGCCTTCAGTAATACAACAGAGAAGTAAAAAAAAAAAAAAAAAAAACTTGCAAACTAAGGGCATTAGAATCACACATGGGTTCCAATGACAGCCACATCACTTATTAGCAATGTGGCCCTGACAAGGTTACTGTAGTTCACTGAGTCTGTCTCCCCATTTACAGAACGGGGATACTTCTACTTATCTTGCAGGCTAGTTCAGAGAAATGAAGTAATGCATATGTCTCTATGTGCACACACTGAGTGTAATAACAACTTGAGCCTAACAGCAGGACACAAGAATGAATATGCAAAAGGGTTTTTGATAAAGAACAGGAATATGGGTGCACTGTTGGAAAAGACAGAAGAGTTGCAAAGTATAAGTTTGAGAAACTAGTCCCTAGGTCTGGTCTGGAGTGCTTCTGAAGGAACTTTAAAATCTTTAGAAAAAGAAGTTGGAAGGAAAAGCTAAAAGACCAGTTTTATTAAGGGACTCTGAGACCATGGAGGCCCACATAGAACTATTTTTGTAGACAGGTAACAAGGTGACAGAATATGGAGAGAATTCCTCTAGTTTCTGGACAGTACAAGAGAAGGCAGGGGACACCGTGCTCTTTGGCACCCACAAACTTTACGGCTTTGGAAACAAGTCCATGCACAGCAGCCTGGCAGTCGCGGTGGTAATGAGGCACAGGTGAGTAGCCTGAGAGGCAGACAAGAAAAAAGGGTCTATCAGATGCTAAGGATTAGCAAAGAGGTGAAGGTGAGCCCCAGAGCCACTCCTGTGGATTTTGCCCATCAAACGGTAGGTACTAAGCTTCAGTAATTACAGCTGACCCTTGAGAAATCAAGTTTGAACCGCACAGGTCCACATATACATGGATTTTTTTATAGCACAGCTGTGTAAATGTGTTTTCTCTTCCTAATCATTTTCTTAATAACCTTTTCTCTAGCTTACTTTATTGTAAGGATACAATAATATAATATGTGTATTATGCAAAATATATGTTAATCAACTGTTTACATTATCCTAAGGCTTCCGTTCAACAGTAGGCTATTATTAGCGGTTAAGTTTTGGGGAAGTCAAAAGCTATACGTGGATTTTTTTTAAGTAGGCTCCACGCCCAGCATTGAGCCCAACATGGGGTTTGAACTCACGACCCCGAGATCAAGACCTGAGCTGAGATCAAGACCTGAGCTGAGATCAAGAGTCAGACACTTAACTGACTGAGACATACAGGCACCCTGAAAGTCGTATGTGGACTTTTTATGGCACAGGGGTTCAGACCCTAACGCCCACGTTGTTCAAAAGTTAGCTGTATATTAATGTTAGTATTACATTTTGGTCATCAGCAAACTTCTGACTATATCAACTACATGGGGAAGAGCTAATAAACTTAAAGCAAAAATCATCCTTTGAGAAACAAAATCACCACTATGAAGCTCAAGTCTTCTTCATCAAGGGGTGATTTGGCCTTATACAAAGCCTATTTTGAACTGTATTTACAAGTACATTACAAGAAAAAAGATGATCTTTTTTTTTCCTTAATGTTTATTCATTTTTTGAGAGAATGATACAGAGAGACAGAGAGGGAGAAAGAGAGAGCGAGTGAGCAGGCACAAGTGGAGAAGGGGCATAGAGAGGAGCGTGAGAATCCCAAACAGGCTCTGTGAGTGCTGTCAGCACAGAGTCCAACACAGGGCTCAAACCCCGCAACTGTGAGATCATGACCTGAGCCCAAATCGGGAGTTGGATGCTTAATCAACTAAGTCACCCCGTGCCCCAAAGATGATCTTCTAAAAGAATAATAAAATCAACAGAAAAAATTAATTTAATATTAAATTTAAATTAATTAAAATTAAAAATTTAAATTTAAATTAATTAAAAATTAATTTAAAAAATTAAATTTAAATTTAAATAAAAATTAAATTTAAATTTAAAAAATTAAAACAACAAACACTTTTCAGAACTTCTGTTTCAGGCAGTTTGACGAATTAGAGATGCCAAAAACCTATGGCTATAATACATCTAAAAAGGTTTAAAAATACACAAAAATTTCTTGATCAAAGAACCTTTAAGAAAGTAAATAATGAGAAACTAACAAAGCAGTCCAGTGACTTAACCAAACACTTAAACCGCTGCCTATCCTGTGCCTCTCTCACCTAGAGCTTAGGGTACAGAACTCCCAGGACAGCAGGGAGAGGAGCCTTTTGAGCCCAAGCAAAACAAAAAGCCTATCAGAGGCCAAGACTCAGGAAGGCCCAGCCCTCAGAAAAGTAACTGAACCTGAAGATTTTAATATACATATAAAACACCCAGGGATCTTGTTAAAAAAAGAAAATTATGAGTAGGTCTGGTGGCACCTGCATTCTGCATTTTCACAATCTCCAGGTGATGCTCATGCTGCTGGTCTAAAGAACAAGGAGCTAGAAAAAAGCTTCTAGTTAATGAAGACAGCTGTGAAGGAAGGACAAGTGTCCATCTCAACCTCGGTCCTGAGCGGACATGTTAAAAAAGAAGCCTTCTAGGGGCACCTAGGTGGCTCAGTCGGTTGAGCGTCCGACTTCGGCTCAGGTCATGATCTCACGGTTTGTGGGTTCGAGCCTGTGGGTTTGAGCCCCGCATCAGGCTCTGTGCTGACAGCTTGGAGCCTGGAGCCTGCTTCACATTCTGTGTTTCCCACTCTTTCTGCCTCTCCCAGACTCATGCTGTCTCTCTCTGTCTCAAAAATAAATAAACATTTTTTTAAAAAAAAGAAGTCTTCTAGAGATTTTGACCATACCTATATACATGCCTGAGTGCACACTATCTGCATGGTTCAAAAACGCCCAAGGGGAACATCTTATATAAAGTGGACCCAAGTCTAAAGTTGAAGTGCCCCAGACACATGGCAAGAGCAGAAGCAAATCCCCTGAGGAGAAATACACTCTCAACCCATGTCTCCTGTAAGTCTCACAGAGAGAATCCCAGAAAATATTTGAGGAAACATGCCATCACAAGCAAGAGTCAGTAGAATCAACAAACAGGACCAGACCATAAAGATTCAACATACTGAAATCAGAATATAAAATAACTATTTAATATGTTCAAGAAAAAAAAAAAAGCCAAAAAAGGAGGAATGAGTAAGAGACTATGAAAGATCAACTTAAAAAACAGAGAAATTAAGAAATATAACAATTTAAAGTTAAAGCTCAAAAGAAGGGCTGAAGTGCAGAACAGATACAGTTGAAAAGAGAATTTGGATCCAGAATTTAGTTCTGAAGGGACTGTGCAAGAAAAAGCCTAGACACAAGGATGAAAATAACCAAAGAGAAGTTTAAACACATGGAGGTTAAAATGAGAAGGTGTAACAAATATTTGTTTAATCATAATTCCACAAGGAGATAATGGAAAGACTATGAGAAGTAAAGCAGACAGGAATCTTCAGGTGTAGGAAGCAAAAATAAATGCCAAATTAAAGGGGGAAAAAAAAGGACATCTAGACACAAGGTAAAATGAACAACCCCAACATCAAAGGAAGGTCTAAGAAGCCAGATAAAAGACAGATACTAATAAAGGAATGAAAATTGGACAGATAACTTCCCCATAGCCATAATAGAAGCCAGAAGATAGAGCTCTGAGAAAATGATACACCCATTAAAACCACCTTTCAAAAACAAAAAGCAAGAGAAACCAGATTTTTGGATTAAAAAAAATACATTTTTGATATATATCAAAAAGAACACTAAGAAACTTTATCACAAAAGACTGTCATGAAAGGAACTTCTAAGCAATTTACTTTAAGAAAGTGATTCCAAAGGTAAAGTGTGAGATAAGAATAGAGAGAAAACAAAAGTTTTATTCATTGACTGTATAAAACCATAATAACTGTGATGTGGGATTATCAAAACCACATCCCATTCCAACATATATATGAGAATCACACATATACACACCTAAAAAGTAGAGGGTGAGTGAACTCAAAGCATTTTTACACCTTGTACTGTTTAGGAGAAGTTAACTTTAGACTTCCTTCAGTATGTATTTCAAGGATAACCAATAAAAGATAACGTGTATCTCCCAAACCAGCAGAGGGAAAAAGATGGAAGAAGAAAATATTTAATTCAAACAAAGTATGACAAACAGAAGGTGATAAAAGATGGTAGAAACAAAGCCAATCATATCAGTAATTATGGTTATAAATGGACTCTCCAGTTAAAAAGGTATAAACTTGTCAGACTCCAAAACAAATAAAATCCAGCCACATGCTGTTTATGTAACAAGTACCATTACCATGTTTCTAAAACAAACAAACAAAAAAAGAAGACCCATGTTATGGCCTGAAGGTTTGAGTTCCCCTCATACCCTCATTCATATGTTGAAACTCTAACCCCTGCTGCGGTGATATTAGGAGGTGGGGCCCTCATGAATGGGATTAGTGCCCTCACAAGACGAGATATGAGAGCCTGCTGTGGCTTTCTGCTCTCTGCCACATGAGGAGACCCTGAGAAGACGGCCATCTGCAAACCAGAAGTAGGCTCTCACCAGAGACCAGATGTCCTGGCGCCTCGATCTTAGACTTCCCAGCCTCCAGAACTGTGAGAAATAACAGTCTGATGTTTAAACCACCCGTCTGCGGTAACTTGTTATTGCAGCCCAAATTACGCCACGGGAGATACACCGTTTCTCAAAACATACGTCATGTTTTGTTTAGTTTTGTTGACACACAGAAAATGGAAAGAAAATCACCACAGTTATACAAGAAAATGACAACATAAATAAAAGACATAAAAGCAAGAGATTGGGTGCCTGGGTGGCTCAGTCAATAAGCCACTGGCCACCTCCTGGGTTCAGCCCAGGTCATGATCTCAGTTTGTGAGTTGGAGCCCTGTATTGGGCTCTATGCTGACAAGGTGGAGCCTGCTTGGGATTCTCTCTCTCTCTCTCTCTGCCCCTTTCCAGTTTGTGCCCTCTCTGTCTCTCTCAAAATAAATAAATAAACTTAAAAAAAAAGTGAGAGAATCAACAAAACCAAGAGTTGGTTCCCTTAAGAGGCTAAGACTACTGTAAAGCATTTGGTTAGGTGAATATGAAGAAAAAAAAAAGAGAGAGGGGGCAAAATAAATAATATGAAGAAAAGAGATTCCATAATGGGGAGGGGGAGCCCGGATGCCTCAGTTGTTTAAGTGTCTTACTTCAGCTTAGGCCAGGATCTCACAGTTCATGTGTTCGAGCCCCGTGTTCAGCTCTGTGCCGATGGCTCACATCCTGGAGCCTGCTTCTGTGTCTCCCTCCCACTCTGCCCCTCTCCCATTCACACTCTCACTGTTTCTCTCTCTCTCTCTCTCTCAAAAATAAACATGAAAAAAAATTTAAGAAAAGAGGTTACATAATGAGAGCAGACATTTTTTTTAAAAGGGAACTTTATGCCTATATAATCGAAGTATACAAAAGGAACAATTTTCTAGAAAAACTTAACAAAACTGAAAAGAAAACATGATAAACAATGCAATAACTGTTGAAGAAATTACACCAGTAATTTAAAATCTTCCCTCAAGGAGCAGATAGTTTTATACTGTTATACCAAACACTCAAAGAATGAATAATTTCTTTAAGCAAAATAAACAAAGACAGCAAAAGGGTGGGAAGATTCTGGAATCTGATTCTCAACTAGAGGCTAGAATAACTTAATTTCAAAACCAGAAAAGGAAATTGCAAAAAAGTAAAATTACAGGCCAATTCTAAACAAAATATAAGACATACCAAATCCAACATGGTATTAAAAATATAATCATCATGGGGCGCCTGGGTGGCTCAGGTGGTTAAGGCTCTGCCTTCGGCTCAGGTCCTGATCTTACGGTTCATGGGTTTGAACCCCACATTGGGCTCTCGCTGTCAGTGTGGAGCCTGCTTCAGATCCTCTGTCCCGCCCCCTCTCTCTACTCCTCCCCCCTTGTGCTCTCTCTCAAAAATAAATAAAACTTAAAAAAAATATAATCATGATCAATTTGAATATTTTCTAGGAATACTAGAGCAAAATCTACAATTCACCAACTTGCCAGATTTTAAGGAGAAAAATGACACAATCACCCTGAAAGGATGGAGAAAAATGAGTTCAGTAAATTTCAAGATTTATTGTCTTAAAAACCAAACAAATATATAAACAACAAAAAAACCCTTCTATGGACACTTCTCCAAAGAAGACATCCATGTGGCCAACTGACACATGAAAAAATGCTCGACATCACTTATCATCAAGGAAATACAAATCAAAACCACAATGAGATACCATTTTACACCTGTCAGAATGGCTAAAATGAACAACTCAGGAAACAATAGATGTTGGCAAGGATGTGGAAAAAAAGGATCTTCTTTGCGCTGCTGGTGGGAATGCAAACTGGTGCAGCCGCTCTGGAAAACAGTATGGAGGTTTCTCAAAAAATTAAAAATAGAACTACCCTACAACCCAGCAATTGCACTATTAGGTATTTATCCAAGGGATACAAGTATGCTGTTTCGAAAGGACACATGAGGGGTGCCTGGGTGGCTCAGTCGGTTGAGTGTCCGACTTCGGCTCAGGTCATGATCTCGAGGTCTGTGAGTTCGAGCCCCGCATCGGGCTCTGTGCTGACAACTCAGAGCCTGGAGCCTGCTTCAGATTCTCTGTCTCCCTCCCTCTTTACCCCTCCCTCACTCATGCTCTGTCTCTGTCTCAAAAATAAATAAACATTAAAAAAAATTAAAAAAAAAAAGAAAGGACACATGAACCCCAATGTTTATAGCAGCACCATCAACATAAGCCAAAGTATGGGAAGAGCCCAAATGTCCATCGATGGATGAATGGATAAAGAAGATGTATAAATATACAATGGAGTATTACTTAGCAATCAAAAAGAATGAAATCTTGCCATTTGCAACTACGTGTTATGTTAAGCGAAATTAGTCAGAGAAAGACAAATATCATAGGACTTCACTCATATGAGGACTTGAGGATACAAAACAGATGAACATAAGGGAAGGGAAACAAAAATAATAAAAAAACAGGGAGGGAGACAAAACATAAGAGACTCTTAAATATGGAGAACAAACAGAGGGTTATGGGAGGTGTTGGGAGAGCAGGAGGGGGACGAGCTAAATGGGTAAGGGGATTAAGGAATCTACTCCTGAAATCATTGTTGCACTGTATGCTAACTTGGGTGTAAACTAAAAAGTAAATAAATTATTAAAAACAAACCCTTCTAGACACAGTATAGGACTTCATTAACCTGATAAAGGGCATATCTACAGCTAATATGACACTTAAAATATAAATGTATTCCCTTTACAATCACAAACAAGATATCAATATGTTACTGGAAACCTGAGCAAAGAAAGAAAAACAAGAGAAAAGAAAAAATATACATATTAGAAAGCAAGAAACTAGATTTCTATTACTTGCAGATGTGTCTACCTAGCATAATACCCTCCCCACCTAGCTACAAATAAATTATTTAATTAATAATTTAGCTAGGTTACAGGATACAAAAGCATAAATAATTCAACTATGTATCTATATATAAGCAGCAATCAGAAAATGATAATGTAAAAATTATTGAGCAGTGTTGATCAAATCCCAACAGGAACTTTTTATTTTTTTAAAGAATTTGATGCGGAAAGCAGATATGTAAGAATAACTAAGGCACTTCTGAAAAACAAATGGGAGGATTTACCCTATTAGATATTAAGATTTATTATAAAGGTACAGCTATTAAGACAGGTGACAGATATCAGCACAGGAATAGACAAATCAATGCAACTGAAAAGGAAGCCAAGAAATAAACCCACACATATATGTTTATGTGAACTTGATTTAAGACAGCTGGCATGGGGCACCTGGGTGGCTCAGTCTGTTAAGCGTCTGACTTCGGCTCAGGTCATGATCTGGCTTGTGAGTTCGAGTCCCACATTGGGCTCTCCGTGCTGACAGCTCAGAGCCTGGAGCCTGCTTCCGATTCTGTGTCTCCCTCTCTCTGCCCCTCCCAACTCATGCTCTGTCTCTCTCTCTCTCAAAAACAAACATTAAAAAAAAAACAAAAACAAAACAAAAGACAGCTGGCATTATTATCAGTGGGGGAAAGGTCTACTTTATGGACCCTGGGACAACGGATTACTGACAAGAAAAATAAATGAAACTGGTTTCCTGCCTCACGCCACACACAAAAATCAGTCTTGGTAGAATAAAGGCTTAAATATAGAAAGCAAAACTATTGTCCTTTGAGAAGAAAGTATAGGTGAATAATTCTGACTTTAGGGTAGAAAAGGCTTTCTTAGACAAGATCACAAAGCACTGACAATAAACAAAAAACCAAGACAAAATTATAATAAAATCATGATTATCTGTTCATCAAAAGATATCTTTCTTTTGAAGATGTGTGATTGTACATGCAGATCCATTATTTTAGTATGCTACGCTGTATATAATTTTTTTTAATGTTCAATTTTTGAGACAGAGAGAGAGTATGAGCAGGGGAGGGGCAGAGAAAGAGGTAGACACAGAATCCAAAGCAGGCTCCAGGCTCTGAACTGTCAGCACAGACCCTGATGCAGGGCTCGAACTTGTGAACCAGGAGATCATGACCTGAGCGGAAGTTGGACGCTCAACCGACTGAGCCACCCAGGGACCTCTGTATTTAATTTTTTAAGAAAGACATCATGGAGTGACAAAAACAGCCCAAAACTGGGTTATTTGCCACTTACATAACTAAAAAGAGTTTAGTATTCAAATATATGTAAAGAATATCAATAAGAAAGATAAAAATAGGGGCGCCAGTTGGTTCAGTCAATCGAACATCCGACTTTGGCTTAGGTTATGATCTCATGGTTCAGGAGTTTGAGCACCGCGTCCAGCTCAAGGCCGTCAGCACAGAGCCCACTTCAGATCTTCCGTCCCCCTTTCTCTCTGCCCCTCCCCTGCTCATGCCCTCTCTCTCAAAAATAAACATTAAAAAAAAAAAAAGACAAAAAATCCATTAAGAAAATGAAAATATTTCACAAAAAAAGCTAATATAAATATTTGAAAAGATGTTTAACTTTTCTAATCGGAGAAGTTAAAAGAGAAAAGTAATTTAGCTAGGATACTGGATATAAAACCCAGATTCTGCCTAAAGTGAAATCACAATGACCTACCATTTCAAAACCCTAATCAGACAAAAATTAAATTTTCTGATGATTATGGAATGTTGACAAGTATGTGGAGTACTTGTATTAGAGGAGAACTCTAATACACTGCTGGCAGGAATGTACTTGCCAACAGGAGTGGAAAATGCCTTTATGATTTGGCATCACATTAGAAAACTGAAAAGGCCTATACCATAGGTTCCAGGAATTCCACTCCTTGCAAGAGAACACCCATAACTTATGCAAGAATGTGTGGCAGCCAGTCTTGGTGTTTCCAGAATTACCCAAATGTCAACTGAGAAGAAGAATGGAAAAGCTGTACGATATATTCTCACAACTGAATGATTAATTACAGCCTCATGCAGCTACATAGATGAATCTCAAAACACAGGGTTAGTTGAAAAAAAGCAAGTAAAATACAAATGGCAAGAAGCCATTTCTGTAAAGATCAAAAACACCTAAAGTTACACAGCGGCATCGGGAACAAGCACACAGGTTGCTGTTTGAAACAGAAATACTCTGTTTCTTAGGTTGGAAAATGGGTTCATACATGTAAACTCTGCTTCATAACTTACACATGTTATACACGTTTTGGGTATCAAATACTTCATTCTCAAGTTTTTAACACAAGTGCAAAAGGGATGGTGAATGAACACACAACAAAATTTGCAGTTACTAGCTTGAAGGCTGGATAAAGTGGGACTTTCACTTTCTGTATTATTCATTCCTGGAACATTTAAAATGTTTACAATTAACAAGTAATATATCTGGGGAGAAATTATTAGAGAAAACAAGTTGAATAGAAATCTGGGGTCCATTAATACGAGGAGCAGTAATTGTTTTCAACTTATACAATTTCTCCAGGATGTCGTCAATTAAAACTAATTGTGGTTAAGTTTAAAATATTGAGAAAAACTTCCAACAAAAATAGGTTAAAAAATGTCAGTTTTTACTGAAAGCATACATACTTCCTTTGCATTAACAATTCGACTTCATCTAATTTTTATTATACTAATTTGCTACTTTGGGGCCACGTCTGCACTTTCCCAATTTTTTTAATACAGTAAACTGCCACATTTTTTATGTTAATTAAGTAAATCAAAGTAAATGAATGATTCTCGTTCCCAAAGGGAATGGTCTTCCATTTATTTTTTTTTTTTTACACAAGCATCAAAGCGTAGTGCACCCTGAGAGCTCGCAAGTAAACAACCTAGAAAGTCTGTTGCCCTTCCGGACCAGAGCAGTGACCGGAAGGACGCAGGTGTCCACGATGGAAGGGCTTGGGTGATCTTCTAGCCCTAGTCCCACCCCTAAGACGGGACAGTGAAGAGACCTGCCCAGGACCAAGACGTGGGTGGCCGAGTCATGGAAGAAAAGCTCTGTAGCACCCGGCACCTTCAGACTCCCGAAACACACGCGGCTTCCCCGAGGTAGGTTTTTCTCGAGGCGCCGGGCCTTCTCGACCCCGCCTGCGCATGACCTTGGCCCCTTACTTGCCGCTCTCCACGCGGTGGCCGGGATGCAGCCAAGCAACCAAGCTAGGCTTGTTAGAGTCATAGTGCCAACTCCCGCAGCGTCCTCTGGGCCCAGCAGGAAGAGAGAGCCAGCAGCGTGGTCGGAGGCCCACCCCTCAGGCGTGCCGGAGCTCTCGTGAGGCGGGGCCTGCGTGTGATTGGGTGGGGCCTGCGTGAGGAGGGGGCGGGGCGCGCGTGTGGCGGGCGGGGCGGGGCTTCCAGAGCTCTTTTAGGAATCTGTGCTGCTGTTCTGGGCTGTGTGTAGAAACAGGCGGATGGAGGGCGTCAGTCTTCTCGCGAAGAGCGGTTCAAACTGCCCTGATCTCTGTGCTGATTAAAATCCCAAATCATGGCCGAAGTTGGATGAGGGAATAATTCCGTATATTCCTCTTAATCTGAGGCAAAGGTCTTTTGAAAGATCTCCTTTATAGTATACAAAGTACCTTTTACTCTTTTGCCCGTGTAATAGTTTTCTTTCTCCTCAGTTCTGTTTTACTTTTTAAATATCTAGTTGTTCAGTGCACTAATTCGTCAGTTCTGACTCATTGACCAGATGACCTGAAAGATGACAGTTTTGAGTGATGTGCAGAGCAAGAAAAGTTTTGCCATCTGGTCCAGGCTGCAGTGGAAGGAGCTCTGCCAATTGGCCCTTAAATTCCAACAGTTGCAATGGTGTTTGGAACATATGTGGCAGATCAGGAGGCTTTATGTAACTCGTGGAAACCTTTACAGAATCACAGTGCAGGTCCCTAGATTTTTATTTTATTTTTCAGAAAAGTTCTTGGCTAACTACTGGGCGCTGGTAATGTCCGACAATGTGACATTAGGTGACTATGCAATCTGAGTTTCTCATCATGAACTGGGAGTTATCTGATCCTCCTAGATAAGGAATCCTTTTCCTGAGAGTAAGTATTATGTACAGAACAGGGCCAGAAACAAAACTCAAGTAATTTAGCAGGTAGCTCCCACACATACTTTTGACCCTTAGTTTATATTTATGGCTTAATAACAAGTTGCTTGTGACCAGTTGACGGGGGAAAAATTCGAAGCTGGATTACAGATGGCTTTACTAAACATAGGGACTCAGCTGTAAATGGACTGCCTTGGCATTTAGAGCCCCATTTAACAGACGCCCTGAAGAAACAGGAGGGGTGGGGTGGGGTGGGGTGGTGGAGAGAGATGTGGGGGTGGGGGGAGAGAGCCTCTCAAGAGGCTAGAACTTAATCTTGTACACTTTGCCTGCCTGGAAGGAGATGTGGCTTGAGACAAAGCTGTAAAGATCTACATCACTTCATGGGCACTGGTTTAGTCAAGTGGTCGGGGACGTGGACTGTAAACATTTTGGAATAGTCCTTTGGAATAGGACCTCTCAAAATCACTCCAAAGCATAAGAACATTTGGATATCGTTGTAAAAAAAAAAAAAAAAAGCCCCCACTCCAGAAGGGCTCTTAATCAGAACAAGATTACTGTTACTTATCTATCACTCCATAACATATACCAAAATTTCCTGTCTTAAAACAATGAACACTTATTCTCATCTTTTATGGGTCAGGAATCCAGGAGTCCTCCAAAAGTAAGAGATTACACAAAGGATGAATACCAGCAGATGGGGATCATTGAAAGCCATTTTAGAGGCTGCCTACCACACTGACCTATTTTGTAGACATCAGTCAGCTTCCTTCTCCCACCACAGCTGGACCCACTACCAGGTAGCCATGGTGGCATAGAGACATACATATACTTTTAACATAGTCTTTTCCCCTGCCAAGACTGATGGCTAGCACCGCTACTTGCAGTAAACAACCTGTCACCCTGATACAGCACTATATAGCCTGGGTGGCAGGTTTGATTACAGTGGAATCCTACTATAATGAAGGAGGTAGCAACTTGTTCTATAGGAACGATATATTGTGCTTAGACTGGTTCCTCTGACTTATGCTTCTCTTATACATTCCTTCCGTGGACTTACTGAATACCTTATACTACATATATCTAACATCCCACAAAACATTGCTCATCAAAGAACTTACTTTCTTGGGAAAGATGTAGAGTACTGATGCCTTAACAAGTCTTATCACATATCCCCATCAGACCAGAAGCAACTGGTCTTTTAGAATAATGGGCAACCCTACTGAGGTTTACTTTTGGAACAAGGTGAGAAAATACACTTTGAGATGCTGTCCTGAAGGACTTGGCATATGCTCCAAATGACTTAACAGTATTTTCAATAGTATTTGTTCTGTTGACAGAATAACAGGATCCAAAGAGTAGTAGAGGGACTAATATCTTGTTATATCTAAAACAGTGTCCATATATTTTGCTTTCCATTGTGGGGAGAGACAATCTGCCATGGGTCCTGGGCCTCCCTTAATATTATTGCTGAGTATGCTAACAAAAAGGATTATCCATCTCCTGATGCTTAGCAATTTCCGTAGTCATATAGGCATCTAATAGAGTATTACTACCATTTAACTGCTGCTCCCCTACCTAGGGGAAAGAGACTGGCTTCTTTGCTGCTTGCTCAAAAACTGCTTGGCCCTTGGCCCTGAACTTCTCTCTTGTGATGCAATCCATAGTATGTACAGGTGTCATCTGGCCCTCTACATCACCGTGGGAATTGGGGCTCCAGTAACTGGTGCAAATATGCTGATGCTTTCACTATGATTTTGCTGTGATAAAGTCTTTGGTACCTGGGAGTCTCCTGTCAGCATCCATTTCACTGTAGCAAGCAAGCCTACAGGCAGGCTGAAATCTGAGACCCTTCATGGCTCTCATCATCCATCTCCATGATTCCAGGGTCTGTTGGCTACCCATTTTTGTACCCAGAGTGGGGCACAAGGGGATACAATGTATCCTCTGCATTGGAAGTTGGGATTGTTATCTGGTCATTTTTAGCTCATTCCTCTAGGTAAGGAGTTAGAAAATTGGTTATGGTGCTAGCTGGGGTGACTGGCCCTAAAGACCATGGGGAAAAAAGGGAGTCGGGAAAGGCGTCAGACTTGACCTCGGGAGATCTTATCTCCTGGAACACCTCCTCACAATACCCATGTTGAATTATAAAAAATTTTTAATGTTTTATTTTTGAGAGAAAGGTGCCCCTGGAGCTTGTATTTTTTAAAACGTTAATTTTTTTTTTTTTTTTTTAATTCCAGAGCCCTATTACAGACAAACCAAAACAATCTCCAGGGTAGGATATGAGGAACAGCATGTTTTGTCCCAAAGGTCTCTGATTTAAAAAACAAAATAAAACATATAGCCCTCAATTCTGCCACTGGCTGGCCATGAGGCTAGATGGTTATGACTTGTCACCACTGCCATTTATTCCGTTTCCTTTGTGTTCAACCAGTATCTCAGTGGATGAGATTTCTTTACCTAGTGGTTGATCCAAGAATCTGAAACTTGAGTGGTCAAGGAAGCTTGCAAAACCCTGTTCTACCTATATTTTCTTCCTCATTGGTACACACATGTGCTTATATATTTAGTAATTTCTCTTTTCTTTCCTATCTTGTACTATTTTTGTATATAGGGGTGGCGGTGGTTAGGTCACAATTTTGTCTATGGGCTGCATACTATTGAGACAAAATCAATACAGCATTAGAGGAATAGACATCACATTCTGGACTTGAAAGTGGATGGGGGATAATAGTATTATGTTGGAAAAATTGTACCGTTAGTATTATATAAATGTGTAAATATGGGAAGAAGGGTGTATGTTGATGTCAGAAAGACAGAGAGATTGGGGCGCCTGGGTGGCTCGGTCGGTTAAGCACTGACTTCGACTTATGTCATGATCTCGCAGTCCCTGAGTTTGACGCCTGTGTTGGGTTCTGTGCTGACAGCTTAGAGCCTGAAGCCTGCTTTGGATTCTGTGTCTCCCTCTCCCTCTTTGCCCCTCTCCCACTGAAGCTCTGTCTCTCTCTCTCTCTCTTTCTCTCTCTCTCTCTCTCAAAAATAAATAAAACATTAAAAAAAAAAGACAGAGATGGACTACAGTTGATCTCTAATGTTTCTATGTTTGGTGTTCAGTCATCAAACTATTTCATATGCTTGGTAGATCTTGGTGCGAGAAATGGTCCCATCTTCTACTATAGAAGCTGAGAAGGTTGGATATACTTGCTGTCTTTGATGCCTGACAGCCTGAGTGCTGGCATAAAACCAACCTTGGTCAGTTGGATGTTCCCATCAGACTTTGAATCTGGAAAGAGTGATCCAAATAAGCAGAGTATTTGGGATCCAGTTTTCAGAGGCACCACTACCAGTAGATATATACACAAACTTTCAGCTCTTTTTGAGGTCAGAATTTGTCTATGATTTTGGTCATCTAGTTTCCTTTGGCTTCTGTTTTCCAAAGCTCATTCTCTAGCCTTTCCAGCAATTCTGCGAGCTACCTAGTATTCTTCCAATAAATTCTTTTTCTGCTTAATTTAATCATAACTGCTTTTTGATGTTTGCAACAAGAATCCTTACAGATACACACTTCATTGCGATTCGTTCTCTAAAAGTTAATTATACTGTTTCAGACAATCACTTCCCCTCTCCCTCAGAACCCCATCCCACCCCTACAATCTGAATTTGGAGGCAAATAACATATGATAGTTTCCCTGGTAAATGCGAAGTGAAATCTGTTAGATTTTTAAACCATGATCATTGACATGCTTTTAAAACTCTGTTAAGATCAACAACCAATCAACCAACTATGACCATAAGAACAATTTACCTTCAAATACAATGATCATGAGTAAGACTGAATCCTTTGATGAACCTGGAAGATTATTCAAACTTAGAATAAGCATATTTCAAACTCAGGGCCAAATATGTCAAGATGAAAAATGTGTGTGGCAAAAATATGTGGTGGTTAACGCATATATTTATATTTTCCAGTTATAATGCACTTGGTATATTATTGCTTAGTCAATTCACTGAATTTTCAAATACTTTTACAAAGTAAAGGATTATAAAGAGCCAATGAAGTACCTTTCAACTACTTAATATATGCAAAAGATATAAATTATAAAAATACAAAGGCTGTAAGTTGTATAATCATGCTGGTCTATACAATTAATTAACATAATCTATCCAATTATAAATAAAAATATACTCTAGTATTCTGAAAATAAGCAAGTGTTTTGGCTGCTCCTCCAGATAGTCATTTGTTCATTTATTAACATCAGAGGCAATAACACAATGCTAAAAATAAAACATGCATCAATTATACAACACATACTTACAAAAACCTCTGTCCATCACAATTGGTGAATGCAAACAGACCTTCTATCCACCCTTAGTGCATTATTATTTTCACAAGTAAAACAGGAAAGGAAAATAGTGAATTTAATGCTGTTCAGCACCTTTAGTAAAGTCAAAAGACTTAACATCTCCATATATCAAAAACATTTGCATCTGTATCCCCAAACATGTAATTATTTTGTTCCATTTTTAACATGAATTATTTTATTTACATTACTCTTAGTTCAACAAATTTTAACAATATTTAAAAATTATCTAAATTCATAAAAGTATTTCATAAATTTCAATGCCTATTATGTACATACAAGAGAGTCCATGAAAAAAGTTAAAGAAATATAGTCAGAAAGTTCAAGCAACACTACCAAATTTAGCAAAATTCCAACCAAATCAAAGCGGAGGGCATTCAAACATTCAAAAGTCTCTAGATGCTGCTAACATGAACATGAAAAGTTCCAGTAATAAAAGTCAATATGAGAAATAATGTCAAAATCACCAGTAGAAAATATATTTTAATAGGCATGACATATGTTTAATAGCAATAGTAATAATGACTTTTCTAGAAAACTTTTTTTAATGAACATTGTCATCTAGGAACTACCTGGTTTGACAGGGCTAGAGTTGATTTCTTCAAAAAATATACTTTAGCAGCCATAATTTTATTTCCAGTTAAAACATAGTAAAATGTTAAAATTAAAATTTATAATTAACTAAATAATACCCCAATACTAGAAAATTTAAAATCTCATGCTATTCTAGCAATAATGGCCTCTAATACGATGTGTCTGATGTGAGGATTGTGGAAAGCCAATAATAAACAATCAGATATACATATGGGCTTAAAGTTTCACTGAAATACTTATGTAGCAAAATATATGAAAAAGTAATAGAAAAGTAAAAAGATAAAATTAAAAAAATATTGCACAGCCACATTACCTAGAAAGTAAAGTTGATGTTTTAAAAAGCTCTAAACATGGATGATATAAATTATCTTCCATATAAAAAGGTATAAATATTCTTAGAACTTAACAGCATCTACAGCTTAATATAATACATTATTTGAATCGTTGTTGAATGAGGTAATTATCAAGTCTCTAACGATGCTTTTATCCTATTGGAAATACTTGAGGGCAGCAACCAGGAAGAATTTCTCTAAAAATATTTCCGAGTCAAGAACAGCTATATGTGCAGCCCTCCCAATGAGTGAATCGGCTGTGTTGGGCAATGCATTGATGACATTATATCGAACCAAATTACAGTCCTTGCTTTGCAGAACTGGGCGAAGCAAGTTGTGGATCATTTCTGAATAGATCTGTCCTATGGAACAAACAGAAAGCAGGAAAATTAGCTAACGTAAGTAACTGAAAAAGATTCTGTGCCAACTTTTATATAACTTACAAAATTTAGTTACATTATTTCCATTTAACGTAGACAAATGTCTTTTAAAAGGTTTTCTTTTTCTTTGACCATCATTTTTGAGATGATTTTATAAAAAATATAAATAACCATATTATTTACCTAGCCAAGTAAAATAATAAATTTATTGTAAATTTTGTCAATTTGATACTTTAATTCAAAGCAATGAATATAACAAAGCAAATAGTTTTATTCAACATTAAGTCATTTCTGACTTGTTAAACCATTATGACAATAAGGTAGCCATGCTAAGACATTTTGCCTTTTACACAGTGTAGGGAATAGTCGGTGATACTGTAGGAGTATTGTATGGTGACAGATGGTAGCCACACTTGTGGTGAGCACAGCATCATGTACGGAGAAGATGAATCACTACACTGTACATGTGAAACTAATGTAACATTGTGTGTCAACTTTACTATATAAACCACATTTTACCTTTTATAACTTTTAAAACTTGAACCTATAGCAAAATGGTTTAAAAATGTTTGTGGGGGCGCCTGGGTGGCTCAGTCGGTTAAGGGTCTGACTTCAGATCAGGTCATGATCTCACCGTCTGAGTTCGAGCCCTGCGTTGGGCTCTGTGCTGATGGTTCAGAGCCCGGAGCCTGCTTCGGATTCTGTGCCTCCCTCTCTCTCTGCCCTTCCCCTGCTCACGCTGTGTCTCTATGTCTCTCAAAAATAAATAAACTAAACAAAAAAAATATTTAAAAATGTTTGTGGCATTCAACTGTATTCCACATATTTCCACATTATTCTGAGCAAAAATAGCAACTTCCTATAGTCAAAAGGACATTGTGAGTTTGGCTCAAAAATCAGACAGAATTCTTTTTTTCGCCCAAGGGTTTATTTAATGCTTTGTTCTGCTTTTAATTCCAAAATTGTGCTCCTCTCTCCCTCTCTTTCATTAACTCTTACAATGAATTTATTGAGCATTCTAAGCATAAATGATGAAGCTTATATATATATGTATGTATGTATATATATATATATAAAGGCACAAAGTGCCTTACAAGGGGCAAGACAGGATTTAATGCTTGTGTGTTGCCACATTACTGTAGATGAGAGCTAACACATATCCATGGACCTGTGGATTTTAGGGAGGTAAGCATCAAATTTCCCAGAAGAGGCAGAGTTTATCCCTGAGGAATTATGAGAAGGGAAAAGAATATGGAAATATATTTAGAGAAAGGAGAGAGACACATTTAAGAGAGAGATTAATATCACATAGATTCATATAAAGCTTTTTTTCCCCACCTCTTCTCTTATTTTTCACTATGATTGTTAAGCTGGATTTCTGGTTTCATGCTATTTAAAAAGTATTTTTACATAGGAAGAAATCCAAACCTGTCTTTATTAGATTTCCCCTGTCCCCCAGTGGCAAATAATCTCACTGTTAAAACAAAGGACATTTCTCTAGTTTCTGTGACTCATCTGGAAGTTAAATCTCTCCTGAATTTATCCTTAAGTCCCTTGCTACAACAGAAGTTAATAATAATAATTTTAAAAAGGTTATTCTGATGTTGCGAAATGCTAAAAAAAATTTGTTAAATGAAGAGCGCACCCGCTGTGTGCCAGGCATCATGCTAGGCAATGCCAGTACAAATACGTATAAGAGAGAGTCCCTGCCTTAAAGAGGCTATTCGCTCTTAAAATGTGGAGAATGCAAGGGATTAAGAGGCATTTAAACATCAGCCTCATTCCAAAAAGGGAACTGAGGAAATACGGGAAGGTAGGACACCATGTTTAGCCCTAAGTTTGTAATTAATCAATCACCAGTGACTTCGGATCAGCCACGTAGCACCCCTGGACCTCAGTTATAAAATGAGACAATAGGACCCAAGTCTCCTTCTGGCTCTAAAGAGCTATGATTTAAATTTTTTTATTATTCAAAAATAGCAAAAGAATAAATATATAGAATCTTTATTACTTTCTTAAAGTGAGGTAGTCTTTGCTGCCATCTTTGACTAAAATCGAGATACAGCAGAACATGCAGCAGGACTGTTATCATAATCACCAATCCCAACAATCGGGAGGAAGTCAAAGTACAGATTACCTTCAAGGCAGCAAAATGAAGAAGCATTTGTCATTGGAATAACTCTTCCCTAAGAATGATGGTTTTATTGGCAAAAACATCTCACACAGCAGGAGGAAAGAAAGAAGAAAAAGGGTAAGGATAGCTCTTGATATCAGTGGATGGAAAAAGAAATAAAAAGAAAGATGAGAGGAAGAAGAGAGAAAGGGACTACAAGAAAAATTTTGGGAAAAGCTCATGTTGTAGATACAACTGTTTGAAATACTTCTTCCCCCCCTCCTCCGAATACAAGAGACTTTACTAAGAAACTGATAAATAACTCTACATAAAATAATGAATCAAAGTCATAGGCAGGCATTTCAAAGAATAATATGATCAATTAACATAGGAAAAAAGTTTTAATATCATTTGTAATTGGTGAAATACAAACACAAATCACAATGGGGATAAAATACCTCTAACTGACTTAGTTACCTGACTGTTTGTCCTTCAGGGCTGTCTTACACATCTCAATGCGGGCAGAGTGATAGGGAACGTAGCGGTCCTGTAGAGATCCCACTAGCACAACATTTTTGAAATAGTGAAGCCCTAGGAAGAAAAAAATACACAATTATAATGCAGTAAGTAACCAGATTTAAATTAACTTATTAATATATTAAGTGACTGCAACTGTTTTATTTCCTCAGTAGTACTAATAAGTTTATGGCTTTTTAAATCTGATGAATTCGTTCTTCAATTTCAATATATTACCTACAAAAAACCCCCTGCGTTCATTGTTATGTAGCTTACATGCTGGTATGAGAAATGTGTGCTTGCACTGAGTGACAGCAAGGACTGTGACATGCTAGTGTGGGGGTACAAGAGAGATTAGAGAGAGTGGGCAAAAATTCTACAAGGAAGTATTTTGACTTTCTTACTCTCTAAAAGATAATCCTCAATATTTAGGACTCTTCCCCAAAAACCAAAATTATACTTTTCCATAAAAACAAACAAAACACCCCATATGAAATCATTTAAAGCTGACTTTTTAAGTTTTCATCTGACTCTTGACTAGTATTATTGATATTTTCTCTTTATTCAAGTATGATGTCGAGACAATACATACTTTTTTTTTAATGTTTATTTATTTTTGAGAGAGAGAGACAGCGAGAGCCAGGGAGGGGCAGAGAGAGAGGGAGGGGAGACACAGAATGTGAAACAGGCTCCAGGCTCTGAGCTGTCAGCATACAGCCTGATGTGGGGCTTGAACTCATGAACTGTGAGATCATGACCTGAGCCGAAGTCAGACGCTTAACCGACTGAACCACCCAGGTGCCCCTCAAGAGAATACATACTTAAGATTTTTCGGTAAAAATAGCAGGTTTTGTGATCCATCCACGGATTTTAAGCAGGTCCCTCTATTTTTATTTTTCAGTAAACTAGGTGAATTTAAGTCTTGTGATACTTTGAACTAATTAACTCACTTAAGCACTGAAACCAAGTTCATGTCCACTTTACTACCAGTAATTTTTTTTTAAATACTCTTGGATTGCTGGTGGAGCCTTAAAAAAAAAAGGTTTATCTATTTATTTTGGCGGGGGGGGCGGGGCAGGTGCGGCAGAGAGAGAGGGAGACAGAGAATCCTAAGCAGGCTCTGCACTGTCAGCAACAGAGCCTGATACAGAGGCTCGAATTCACTAAACCCATGAGATCATGATCTGAGCTGAAATCAAGATTCGGAGGCTTAACCAATAGTTGGCTCCCGCCTTTAAAAAAAAAAGTTTATTTTTGAGAGAGAGAGAGAGAGAGAGAGAGAGAGAGAGAGAGAGAACACACAAGCAGGGGAGAGGCAGAGAGAGAGGGGGATAGAGGATCTGAAGCAGGCTCAGCACTGACAGCAGAGGGCCTGATGTGGGGCTCAAACCCACAAACCGTGAGATCGTGACCTAAGCTGAAGTTGGACATTTAACCAACTGAGCCACCCAGGTTCCCCACTACCAGTAACGTTCTGATTTTTCTATATATCACTAATTTTACTATGTAGCTCAGACTAATAAATAAAAAATAAGAAATTCATGTAGTTATTACACAAGATACAAGCCAATAAGGACAATGCATTAGAATTAGGGTGCTTAGTTTAGGACATATAATTTTGTTTTAGAACATTCCAGAGTAAAATTTTGATACTTTTTGCCTACTGAAATTCAGGTTCTTAGAGACAGGGCAATTGTGGGGACTACTGTGGCTCCACAATATCCAGAGCCCCTTTGTAGATGCTCCTTTCTCTCTTGGAACTTATGATCCTGATAATGAGAGATCCTACCTAGACACACACACACACGGGCAGGGGAAACTGTATTTACCCTCTCTGTCAAATATAAGGTAATTCTCCCTTTTTCTCAATGAGAAGATAATCCTTTGTGGCAATTTGGATACATAAAACTGTAGGGATATAAACAAAATAATCAAATGTCTGTAACAGGAATTCAGTTACACATATTTAAAATTGTATTTTAAAAAAATATTAAGAAAAATTATTTTTTTTCCCTTCATTCTCACATTTCATGTGACCAACTACTTCTACTTTTAGCATCATTTGACACCAAAGTAACATTAGTGTTACTCTGGGAATCACCTGTGTGTCCCAGAGCAGAGGTCTTCACACTGGTATACATTCACCCTCAGGGGTAATTTAAGACTTTCCATGCACTAGAAACTGTATGTTCTACATAGAATTATACATACAGTGTAACACTGTATATTAATTATACTTCAATTAAAAAAAAACTCTAGATGGTAAAGATGGACATATATAGGTTTAAGGAAACTGAATTCTAGATCTCAACTTCTGTATGAGGGTTTTCCTAAAAATGACTTGTCCTTCTCCTACTTTATTCGAGAAAGGCATTTCTCCAATCTATTTCAGATTTTATTATGGCATATGGCCTGGGGTATAAAAGTCTCTGGAGGAATGAAGCAAAATAAGAATGAAATACAATGTTTTCTGACAAAAAGTAAGTTTGATTTGACTGTATGACAATAAGAATTAGCTCCCAATTAGATTTTATGACACACGTGTTCTAGAAACTATATGAGCTAAATCTATCTATAATCCAACTGAATGAGTTGTTTTTATATTTTTATAAAAATATAATTATAGAAAATATGTACTACCTGATATGTCAGAAAATATATCCTTTGCCACTATTTACAATTATAGAAAATATTTTTAGGTGTCACCCTAAAATTATACAGGGGTACATACTTTTTCAAAATTCTTTTAAGAGGTAGCCCGAAACATGAAAACCACTGTCTACAGCACACCGTCTTTACTTATACCAAGCTTTCTGAATCTAAGTATGATGCTGTTTACCAAAATTTTACTCCAAGCCACATGAAACCAGCCTATGTAACGGCAGAGCTGGCTTTTTCATTTATCTGAAGATACATGTTTGTGTTCTCCATAACGGGCTATCATACTGCACAACTCCAGGGGCCTATCATACTGCACAACCTTTCATATTACAGTCCACACGAATGACACACCTTGGAGCTGCGCACTGCAGAGCCTATGGCAGCCTTGCTGGCAACATTCATTTGTGTGCTCTGCTAAATGACTATTTTTCCTCAAACCATCAGCACCTTCTATCCCCTCTTCGGTCTTACCTTATGACCTTGCTTCCTATTTCACTGAAAACTATAGAAGAATCAAAATAGAACTTCCACTTACTCCTATCTTACCCAAACTAACCTACCATACCTGTGACTTCATGTTCTGCTTCTGCTCTTATTTCTACTGATGAGCTGTCTCTGTTCCCACCTGAGGCCAGCCCTTTCACTAGAATGTGAGGCGCCATTCCCCCCTTCCTAATTAGGAAGCTAGGACAGCTGTCCTGTCCCTCTCTTGTATCATCAATTTTCTCATTTGTATTAATCACTTATTAATATGCAAAACACTGTAATATCTTGCCTTAAACAAAAAATCAATAAACCTGTCCTTAGACTTTATACTCCATACTCAAATGACCATCCAATTTCTTGGCACTGTTTTATTTCTATACCATATATTGTAAGAATGGGCATTACATTAAAAAATTATATTAAAATCTAGTTTTCAAAATAATAATTCCTTGCCGAGATTCTGATATGCTTCTACAGGGAAATGACGCTCAGATTGAGAATCACTGCTTCAGACTGGGTTCCTTGAGGGAAATGGCTAGGTCTCTGTAGGTTCAGGCAGCTCAGTGGAATAGAAGTATGCAAAATTAATAAAGATTAGATGAGGGAATTTCTAAGAAAACCTTTAACTCTCAGATTCCATGATGATGAAATAAATAAAATTGACGATCTTGACATTGATATAAATACACTATATTGTTATGCTTCTAAATGTGATTCCTAGGACAGTACTGTACTTTTTTTTTTTTCAATGTTTATTTATTTTGAGAGAGAGGGAGAGTAAGTGAGGGAGGGGGAGAGAGAGGGAGAGAGAGAAGCTCAAGCAGTCTCTGTGCTGTCAGCGTGGAGCCTGACATGGGGCTTGATTTCATGGACTGTGATACCATGACACGAGCTGAAATCAAGAGTCGAATGCTTAACCAACTGAGCTACCCTGGTGTCCAACAGTACTGTATTTTAAAAATGCATTTTAAAATTAGTAGTCTAATTCAGTAACAGTTTTTCAACAACAGTGCATTAATACTAATATTGTGCTTCTGCATGGAAGGTTTGCTTTATTAGCCAAGAACCAAGTTAGTGAAATAGACTATGGCTCAGGGGGCACCTGGGTGGTTCAGTTGGTTAAGCGTTCAACGTTGGCTTAAGTCATGATCTCACAGTTACTGTGTTTGACCTTCGTGTTGGGTTCTGCGCTGACAGCTCAGAGCCTGGAGCCTGCTTCAGATTCTGTGTTTCGTAAGAGTTCAGTTATAATATTAACAATCTTGGAGGTAGAATGCAAAGAAGTGAGGTCAAAGATGATGCTGAGGTATTTGAAAACACTAATTTTGAAGACAGAGTACATTAAAATAATGATGAAAGAAGAGTTAGCAAAAGATGACAATATGTTCAGGTTTAGACATATTCAGTTTGATATGTAACTAACTATGTCCAGAGGGCAAATGAAGACTGAAATTCATTGATGAGGTCAGTGTGGAGGTGTAAGATCTAGGATATAAAGGTATATACTGGGCAATTAGTGGGTACTGTGAGAATAGAGGAACGTTAAGTGAGAGGGCATTAAGAAAGCTTTTAATAGCAGGTGGTGTATGAGTTTAATTATAGAAGATGAAGAAAATTTGTTTTGTTGTTTTTGTTTTTTTTAAGTTTGTCCATTTATTTTGAGAGAGAGTGTGTGCATGAGCAGGGGAGGGGCAGAGAGAGAGAAACCCAAATAGGCTCTTAGCCATCACTACAGAGCCTAAGGCGGGCTCGAACTCACAAACCGCGAGATCATGACCTGAGCTGAAACCAAGAGTCCGACCTGCAACTGACTGAGCCACCCAGGCACCTCAAAGAGAATCAGTTCTAAAAAGATAAGTAAACACATGGTCAGGAATGGTGGTAGAAAAATCATGGGGGAATGCAGCATGAAACATGTTTGGCATGACTGAAATCAGTAAAAGAATTAGGAACTAGATTTTAAAGGATCTGATGCCCTAAGTCATGGAACTTAAACCTCATCCTGAAGGCCACAAGCCATCATGAAAAGATTTTTCAAACAGGAAGAGTATGGCCTGATGTAATTTTCAGAAGATAATTCTATCTAAAGAGGAAGTAATATTAGGGAGAAAGGGGCACACAGGAGGCAGAGTAACCAGTTTGGAGGCCATAGCAATAACTTCAGCAAAAGTGATGAAGGCTGAACTAAGAAAATAGCAAAGAAAAGAAAGGGAAGCCTCCATTAGCTACTAAGAAGGCTGAATGTTTCAGGGCTTAGTAACTAAGCAGATGTGTGGGGAGACTGAGGAGTCTAGAAGACAGCCTCTTAAGTTTTTGGCAGTGCAGACTGTGGTAGTTGTGGAATTGAGAGAAGTGAATCTGAAGGGGAAGATGAAGTATCTAAAAATACTGCAATTGGGGCAACCATGAGACATCTAAGTAAATGTATTTATTTGGTAGGCAGCTGGACATATAAGTCTAGAATATAGCCTAGAGGACTGAAGTAGAGATACATACTTGAGTTATCAGTGGTGAAGATGGATATGAAATGAGGCTGTCAAAGAAGAATGTACAGAGCAAGAAGAGCAGAGACAGAAGCTGGAGCCCAAGAACACCTGTATTTAAGGGTCAAGGAGAGAAAAGGAATCCACATAGGAAGCAGAGAGCCAACATGCAAGAAAATCAGGAAAGGCTGATAAAGAATGGGAGGTCGGAAAGTGTTTCAAGAAGGAGGGTATTTTCAATAGTCATAAATGCCAGTGTGTTCAACTAAAAGAAAGAAAAGAGATATTTGGATATGGCAAACTTCAATAGAGTGGTGAGGACAGAAATCAGATTACGATGGACTGAAGAGTGAAATAAAAGGTGAAGAAGTAGTGAATGTAATTGTTTTCTTTTTCAAGAGGCTCAATTCTTATTAAAAAAGAAAAAATAGAACAACAAAGAATCAGTGATCAAAGGAAGTATTTATTATTATTAAAACTTAAGATGGGAGAAAACAAAATAACTGTTTATGTTGAGGAATTAGCCACTGAAAGGAGAGAGTTTAAAGACATAGAGAAGGAATGGGTTCCAAAACAGAAAGGGAAATTATTCTTGGACCACAGATGTATTTTTTATCGAATTCTAAGGAAAGCACAGGTGTACTAATGTTTGTAGATAACAAGGAAGGAAGTAGGAAAATTCTTGCTTGATGGCCTTGACTCACAGATAAAGTAGGAAGCAAAGTCAATTGTTGAAATGAAAGCAGCGGTAGTTTGAAGTTTGAGTAAAAGAGTAAAAACTGGAAAAGCTTCTAGGGAGTGGTTACGAAGCTATCTGAGTCAACTAGATGGAAACTCCATGGATCTACGGTGGTAGTGATCTCCAAGTCTGTGTGACCCACTTTGGGAGAGCTCAACAAGCCAGGTAAAGAAACGGTACTACAGGCTGGTAGACGGCCATGATAAAACCTTGGATAATAATGTATGAATGATAAAAGTGATAATTCATGGAGTTTGAGATGGAACAGGAAAGGAGTGAACCATGAAGGACAGGGTAATTTAAGAAAGCTGAGTAGGGATCATAAATAGTCTGAAAAGCAAATGAGAATAAGGGAGTGAGTGAGAAAGGAGACTAGGATATTGAGGTCTCAAAATGGCAAACTGACTGAAATTTCAGGGGTGGAATGCAGCCATGGGTAGGGGCTCCGAGTGGAGTGGAATGGAAGGTTACTGCAGTTGAGAAAGCCTCTATGATACTTGATGATCATCTAAGGGGTTGACTTAATCAAATTACCAAAAATGATGCCAAGATTAAGTATATTAAGATCCAGGAAGAATATCTTCTTTCAAGTGTAATAGTATATTGGTCAATGAACTCTTATCAGAATTCTCACGAAATATGGGAGGAGTGACTAGGAGATCATTATAGTAAAGAAGACTAGGGGCACCTGGGTGGCCCAGTCGGTTGAGCATCAGACTTCGGCTCAGGTCATAATCTTGCACTTCGTGGGTTCAAGCCCTGCATCGGGCTCCGTGCTGACAGCTCAGGGCCTGGAGCCTGCTTCGGATTCTGTGTCTCCCTCTTTCTGTCCCTCCCACACTCGTGCTCTGTCTCTGTCTCTCAAAAACGAATTAACATTAAAAAAAAAAAAAGATGAGTAGAAGGTAGCAGAGTTCGGATGGTACGAATCTCAAAGGACAGTTTTATGACAGTAGAGGAGTAATCATTGCAGTTTGAAATAGAAAGCAAGAGGACTGTTTCTTCCCCACTCAGTGGTACACAGTAAATGAGAAACTGGGCTTCTCCTATAGCAGGAGTTAGCAAGGAATGGCCTGTGGGATCTGGCCTGCTGCCTTTTCTTTTCTTTTTTTTTAGTAAATAAAGTTTGTGGATTTTTTTTTTTTTTAAATATAGCCACTGTCATTTATATATTGTCTGTGTCTATTTTTGTGCTACAATGCAACAGAGATCACATAGCCTGCAAAGCCAAAATATTTACTATCTGGCTCTTCAAAGAAAAAGTTTGCCAATATCTGCTCTACAAGCAAAGGGAGTGGGGAAATGAGGGTAGTTTGGGGAAGTATCTAGTTTTCACTTATGTCTCCATTTTCAAAAGGAAATGGAGAGAGCATTCTTTGAAGAAGATAAACATATGCGGTCAGTCTGTTCCGCTGAAATGGAGATTTCAAAGGACGCAGTGGAAAAAACATGGTAGGGAGACATGAGCATGAGGGTGGGACAGGAAGAGATGGTAAAAGTCCGAGGTAAGGTAACTCATAGAGAGTGAGGATGGCAAAGTAGTAGTTGAAGACCTCAGGTTGTAAAACCTTGGAATGTAACGCAAGAAGGGGACTATATTTAATAATCAGTTAATAAGAGATGAGTAATAAGATTCATCCAGTAGTGAGAATCTGTAGAGGGAATAATTATTAATAGTTTAGTTCCTGACATTTTCCAGAAAAGCTTATAGCCATTGAATAGGAAGGTAGAAAAATATGCAGCAGTTAATAAAGGAGTTGAGGATTGGGGTGGGGGCAGGAGGGCTAGGACATCCAGAGCCCTAGTTCCAAAACTGACTTATGATTAGTACTAAATTATAAATGTCAAGAAGTTTAGGATAATTTCAAAGTACCTGTGTTCACATAACACAAATACAATCATATAAAAATCAAACAACTATGTTATTAATTGCTTAGCTTTAATTAGGAGTCTATTCATTATTAAAAAATTACAGTTGACTGGGACACCTGGGTGGCTCAGTTGGTTAAGTGTCTGACTTCAGCTCAGGTCATGATCTCATGGCTTGTGAGTTTGAGCCCTGCACCACACTCTGTGCTGACACCTTAGAGCCTGGAGCCTGCTTCAGATTCCCTCTCTCTTTGCTCCTCCCTCCCTCCTGCTCTCTCTCTCTCTCTCAAAACTAAATGTTAAAAAAAAATAACAGTTGACTGATACTTTTTTAACCACCAGAGAGACATGTTGATAATTTTGCTAAAGGTTTATTTTTAAAAAGGTTTTCAAGTGAATGTTTTCAAAACTCTTACTATATACTTACCTGCTTTATTACTAAGCTTGTATAAGAAAGTTTGGCGGGGGTCTGAATGATCTCGACATGTCAGTTGCAAAAGAGAACCTGATTTTTTCCATTTCTGCATAAACCACAGACCTAGAGAGTTATAAATGACATATGAGTAAAATTGGGTAACATGTCAAGATAATTAGTTTTAAAATACATTTCACTTCAAAAATGATATCTACCAAACTATCAGTTTCTTAAATATATTTGTAAAATATTTCCTTTTCCTGATAACAAATATAAACATATACATTTAAGTATGGGTTAATGGTGGTTGACAGAGGGCTTCCAGCAATGAAATAGATAATGGCTTAAGAAGAATAAATTTGGGAAAAGTGTACTTTTAGATACATTTGATCAAATTATAAAGAAGCAGAGGTGGAGGAAACCTCAAGCACTAAGATGCAAACACTTAAGCACTGGATCTTCAGTTTAGAGATAAATGTAGTTATGGAAGACTAACTGTATAAGAACTAACTCTTAGGATTAGCAATTGGTTACTATTTTCTAGTAAGAGCTGATTATAATGACGTTTCACATTTAATTGTGTTTCTTTGTATTAAGTAACCCATACTTAAATGCATCTTCTTTTTAAACTAAGTGAAACCCCACTCACTCTGGAATGGGTTTTCAAGACTGTGCAATATTAATTTCCACTTTTGTTACTTCTAATATTACAGAGGGGAAAAGGGGAAGAAAAGGAAAAACTACTTAACTGATTAACTTTGTAACTAAAATTTATTGAAGAAAGAAATTCAAAATGCTTGCATTCTATTCACATTGGGTTCTAGTTTATGTTACTTATTGATTTCATCTTTTTTATGCCCTCTTTTTAAAATTAAAAAATCTACAACTATCCAAATCTATTTTGGATGCCAGAGTTTGGAAAGCGGCACAAGGAAAACATGGTTTTCCTGGTCAATGAAAGTAAAAGAGAAAATGGAAATAAGAGTTTCAAAGCTCAATGCAAAGAGACACAATGAAATCTAATTTATTCTCACAATGGGAATCAATTGCCTAAACTATAAAAAGTACTTAAAAAATCCAAGGGAAGAACCAAATTAAGCAAAAGGCAAATAAAGTATCAGACTTCTCTTTTCTTTTCTCTTCTTCTTTCCTTCCCCTCCCCTCCCTTCCAGTCCCTTCCCCTCCCTTCCTTCCTTTCTTTCTTTTTTGTTTTAAGAGAGAGAGGGCCCAATGAGTGAGGGGGCAGAAAGAGAATTCCAGGAGGGGCAGAAAGGGAGAGAGAGAAAGAGAAACAGAGAAAGAGAAGCTGGGCTCAAGCTCACCCAATGCAGGGTTCGAACTCATGAACTGTGAGATCATAACCTGAGCTGAAGTCCGACGCTTAACCTACTGAGCCACCCAGGCACCCCAAGTATCAGTTCTTTCTTAATGAGAATATTCATTCTAATCAAAATTGGAGTCTTAACTCTCATTTAATTTGTTCAAAAATTTTAGAATTTATTTTTTCATAATATCCCTGTGTTGTTACAAAATGAGACTTAGCATTCTACACTTAATATTTTTTAACTTTATAATATCTTAAATATAGGTATTTTCTTTTTATCTGCTCAAATAATGGAATGACAGAATAGCCTGTTTATAAGATAAACTTTACTAAAAATATTTAGATAGTTTAATGAAAAGCAGTTAAAAATGTTTTTGTGGCTTCTGACATATATATCATCTCAATATAATGTTCATTTTTTGAAATGACTTCTATCAGCTTATTTCATGTGCATGACAAAGTAGAAAAATAGCTACATCTTTTGTTTCATCAATTCCATGTGACACATCAGCTCTAAAATAAACACCAGGAAACATTAAATTTATATTTAAATTTTCTCCCCATGCCGTACGTTTTATATTGCACAATAAAATTTTTTACCTGTATTAACAAGGGCACTGCTATTGTAGAGTGTACCAAGATGAGGTCCAGAAAGAGATAAAAAGGTATGAAGTTTGTTGAGGTAATATCTAAACCTTGGCCTTGTAAGGACTGAACGGATTATTAAATTGCCCAACGAATGTCCAATAAAGCTTTAAGAAAAAAAAAAGATATTTCTCTCATAGTATTAGTTTTAAAAAGAAATATTAAAGCTAATACCACTATACACGGATGTGAAATACTAAAAATGTGGTAATTTTGAATATGTTTTAAATTATGGTTTGATACTTCGAAATGATGTAACTTAGATTTTGAAGGTAAAAATGTGAGAATGGAGTAGAAAATTACTATTATATAATTTAAATGCTTATTCTGTAGAAATAAAATATTGCTCATCAGAAAATTTTTTTAATAGTTTGTAAGTACTTAGAAACAAATACATTTTAAAAATAAACTATAGTCTGACTGGATGATAAATTTGCCTCCTTAAGCACACATTGAAATTATTATTCATCAGGTCATGATTTGAAACAAAATAATGAAATTGTACCTAAAGGATAACTTAGGAGAAATTCTATATCTGTTTCCTTTATTCTCTGATCTACACTCTTAAGTTGGAGAGTTCTTTCACTTAATACTTTCAAGGCACAGATAAAATATGTGTATTATCCTACTACAAATCTAAGATTATACCAAAAGAGTAACTAATATTTATAAAGCATCTCACCTTTATTAAGGAATAGTTTAAATCAAAAGAGGCTTTTTGCTTACCATCATTTTACAATAGATGGTATATTGATCCCTGAGAATAATAAACAAGGAAAGGAGAGAGTTTGAAAGCTGTCTTAAACTGGATTACAGATACAGCTAGTGAGAAGCTCAGGATGAACTCCACTCCTGAAGCTGTGGGGTAAGAGTTATGGTAACTAACAGTCCTCAATTAACCAGATAAGGCTTTTGAATAACGGTTGATTATAACTGACAATCTAATCTAAAAGACATTAATGTTTTTGTGGATGAATGAAAAAACTGAAATATTATTTTCTTATCACAAAATAACCATGAATTAAATGAATACAAGATCACTGTATTAAATTTAGTAAACAAAAAGTATTTTTAAACCTATAAGTGAAGAGAATTAGAATAAGAAAATATATCTCTTCTGCCTCCTAACATTCTTACATCTCCCCCCATATTTTAATAGAAATATGTTTTTAAAAATGACTTCAAATAAAAATCTGCTTATCTCTTTTTTTAGTCCCTACTCTATACTTCAAAACGGAAACAAGCTCTTCAAAAGGCTATAGGTATATATAGAGCCGGGTTCTTTCTCTAACCTAGTTGGGATATGAAGGTAATCACTACTCGACTTTTTGAGGCAGAATGATTAGTTTTGACTTTTTCTTTAAGTCCTACTATACTAGAAGAAACAAATAGTTTTCTCTCTCCCATGTCTATCTTTAGCATCCACTTAAATTATGAGACTTATATTGGTTTGATCATCATCTCTTGCTTGTGGATAACTGACTTACAAAGTATAGTCATGAAACCTTGAAAGTATTTCTGTTGTTTCATTTGTTTGTATATATACATTGCCTATAATCTTTCTTATTGGTAACTGCTGTATTGAGATGTAATTCATATACCATAAAATTCATCATTTAAAATATACAATTTAGTGGTTTTTCATGCATTCACAGAGTTGTGCAACCACCACGAGAGATTTTTAGAACATTTCCACCACCTCAAAAAAATCCTATACCCTTTAGCTGTCACCTCCCCATTTGCTATCTCCCCAGCCCTAAGCAATCATTAATCTACTTCTGTCTCTGGTTTGCCAATTCTGGATAATTCATATACATGGAAACACAGAATGGTCTCACTACTATAAATTCTGTTTAATTTTTCTGTAATTCATAGAGACATAAAAATGTTATATAGTATTACAGAATATGATAAAAGTTACCTTATTTTTGAGACTGTTAGACTATATATCTGAATATACTGTATTATTTCATCCAGAAGACGATCAGTCATGCTATCAAAATCAGCAAAAGTATCATTCTAAACAAAGGAAAACAGACACAGTATATATTGAATTTGAATAATTACATGAAAAACTGAATATAATCATTTTTAATTTAGGTATTGAAAATATGGTTAAGATCAGTGTTTTTTAGAGAAGTTGGTGAATAATATTCATTATATTAAAATGAGCAAAAAGAGTAAATTTCTAGGAAAAAATTCAGTGTTCTTAATAACACTTGCTTCATTTGGTTGGTTGTTTAGCCCACTAGCCACATTTAACATAAGGTTATTTACAATAGTTTAAGTAATAAAATTTTTGCATAGAAACGTGAAATTCTAGAAATTTTGTGCATGTAAAGAGCTCATAAGTCACATTATAAATCATTTCAACTTCCTTGTGATATGTATTAATGTTAAACTTCATACAAATCAGAAAAGTTATTTCTAACAGTAACAGACATTTTTGTAGTAAGCAAATATTTAGGTACAAAGTAATACAAAAATATTTGTTTCCACCAAAAGCACTGCTATAATATTGTACCTGATTTCTCTCAGACATAAGAAAATCAATTCTTCCCCCAGGCAGTCCAAGTTCAATGTAAGTTTTTACTAATCGGAGATCTGCACTGTTACCTAGAAAATGAAGAAAATGAAAAATTATGTCTAAAGGATGAGATAAAAAAAAGGTATAAAGTATATCATCATATATTTGAAGACCAATATGTATCTGTATTTAAATATATGATGTCTGCCAGTTGTGAAGAGACAATGCCCTCTGAGATAGAATCCTCGATTTTCATTTCAAAGCTGATTTCCATCAGCCAGACAATGTCTTTCAACACCTGGTTGAAACTTAAGAGTTTTGGTCACACTGATGGTTTCACTTTCCCATTTGATGGTGTATTTGTTAAACTGTTAGCTTTGGAGATTGCTGGCTGAGGACGCTGTGAATGACTGACGGAAGTACTCCTTCCAGCACTATTATGGTTGATCATTTAACAAACCTTGAATGTATTTTAGATTTAGATTTAATCTGTTCACTTTCCTTTGGTGGTATTCCAAATGTTAAATAGAAATAAAATTCCATTTAAATAATCTAAGAGAGTTTAATTACTAACTTAAAAGATATCTGTAAATACAGAATACTTATTAGATATAATAAATAAATATAAAAATAATTATTGCCTTTGAAAATTGGTTTAGTGGCTTTTTGGTTAATTCCTCTGCTTTAATTAGGAATGTAAACATGTTCCCAATTATTGAATTTCTACTTTAGCCTTCCAATATTTGTATCTCTTAGACAACTGTTTTATTTCTGATTTTACAAGGAACACTACTAGTGTTTCGCTACAAAGTATGTTTTCCATGGGCTGAGAATATCTATGCTTAATCATATTAATAAAAAAACAGATTAATGTTATTTAAAACTTAAAGTTTGGTGCTTGCTTAGTTGTCAAAACTGGGAATGGACATTGAATTTTATCAATAGTTTCTTACTTGCTTTGCTGATATAGGTATATTTTATTAATAAATTTCCTTCATTATTAAGTAAATTTCCTTATATTTACTTATCATTGCATTCTGGGAATTAAATCCTAGTTGTTGTAGTGATTTAATGTATTGATTCTACTTGCTAGATGCTTTGGGGGACATTTAAAAAAATTTTTACTTATTTACTTGCCTGCTTATTCATTTCCACAGTATTGCTAGGGTGTTATTAAATCATTATTAAATTTATGTCAGATTGGTCTGCTTCTCTTTGGGATGTGGGGTATTATGATATCTTTTTCAGATTTAGTAACAAGGTTAGGTTAATTTCAAGGAATAAAATAAGTTGCATTCCATCTTTGTTCCTATTATTCTGGAACAATTTATAAAATGGGGGGTAATGTGTTTCATAAAAATTTCAAAGAAGAATTTGCCAGAGATTCTATTGGGCCAAGTCTTTCTTGGGTGATAATCCTTTGAAAATTTTATTCGTGGCAGGGAAGAGGTTAGTATTGGAGATATTTTATTTCTTGAGAGTCAAGTTTTTTTTTTTTAAAGAAAAACCTTCAATTTCATGAGGATTTATTAGCTTAGATCTGTGTTTAGTATTTTTATAACCTACAAAATCTTTCCTCAATTTGTTCTTACCGAATGATATTATAATATGGTAATAATCTGCTAGTCTAGAAGTATTTGGCATTTTCTAACACAGTTCCTAATCTAGGGGAAAGAGTCTGTTCAGTAACTGTAGTTACAGTAAAATAGCTGTCATAAAACTGTAGTACTAAATTTAGAATTTAAATTACACCCTAATTAATTAGTGAATCTTTAAATCTTGGGTATTTACTTTTCTAGCTCATAAGGTGTAAAGCATCAGGCTAAAAGGGCACTTGGAAGACTATCAAAGGAAGACAAAATGATTGCCATGAGGTGACTACTGACAACATGAACAACAGAAGATAGGAAAATCCAAAGTTAAAATAAGCAAATGTTGGTACATGGATGGATGTCAGTTCCGTGGAAAATTCACTTAAAAGGAAATCCAATACTATAAACTTCACAAAGTTAAACATATTTCTGTTTTAGAATGTATCTAAGATTCAATTAATTTAAGCAATTTAAAATATTTTCCAATTCAAAGATTAAATAAAACTAAATGAAATCTATTGGGAAAAGAAAATATACTGAGTTGCCATGGGTTATATCAAACAGATGTTACACACCATCTAAACCATGCACACAGACAATAAGATGTACTCCATCTTCGGAACCATCCTCTTCTTCCAGGCTAAAATAAGGGACTGAGGATGCCAGCAGAGGGACATCACTGTACATGAATCCAGGGAGTTTAAGTTGCTTCAATTCTTCTTTTGCCTGAAGGAAGCTGAAGCAAAATATGATAAGAGATACTCTTTACTAAGTATCATATTCAGGTTTTAGAACCAAAAAGACAATATGCTGAATTTGGAGAACTGCAAGAGGAAACCCAGCAGGTATTAGGTTTTAAAATAATTACAATATGTGGGATCACCTAAATGATTTAGAAATCATAGAGTAATTTTCTTTACTATTTTTAGTACATATTCTGGTAAAAGACAATGAATGCTTTTTAAACTTGAGATCACTTACAATATTCCTTTAAGCTTAAAATCAACTAAGAAAATATTAAGAGTGAAGTTATGCTTCCTACCAAGTTTTATATTGTACTGAAAAGCTGGGAGAAGTACCAGAAAGATGACAATCTGATGCTTATTCTGTAATCAAAGCTTATCCTCTTTGCTTCTTTTTAATCTTATATAAATGGAAAGTAAGGAGCTGTTCTACGAAGCTAACAGGAAGAATGGTAGTTATAATACTTAGATTAGGTTGTTTATATTTTTCCTCTAAAAATACCAATAAAAAAAAGGAACAGAACCAAGAGGGGGATGTGACTCAATACAATTAGCGGCAGACACTCATTTTGAACGAGTGACAAATCTAATCAAGCTGGGGACTGCAAACATCAAAAATTATTAACTATTTTAACATTATATCATTTGGACTGATCAAAGTAAAACTCAAAGAAGCTGATGAACCCTACTAAACTGAGCAGGATACATTGGATGAAGACATAAACTGTTTTCATTAAGGACTCAGAAACGTTTGAGGTACCCAGAGGTGGTATCGCCTTCAGTGTTACAATTCTTTAACAGACCATTATCATCTCCCTGGTTTCACTAGCTGTAGGCACTATGGACCTTAATTACATATATAAATCTGAAGAATCTGGGAACTTGGAAAATCTACTGTAGACATGCCCAGACTTTTACTCCAAGGATTATAATTCCAATTGGAATAAGCTAGTAGAGTATTTTGAGAACCCGTGCCATGTTAGTAAACTTATATCACCCTCAAATTTTTCTGACTACTTTACTGCCCCATGAAATAAATCTCAAGTCTGGAAACCACTGAGACTTAGCTGAGATAATATGGGTCTGGTAGATTTAGGAAGTTTCTATTAACCTTTTGTTCATTATCTAATATTGCCCTTATTTGGTAGATGCACTTATAAAACCCAAGCTCTCTGGAAGTTAGTGGGGGAGAAATGAGGTACTGATGAGAAAAGAGTTTAACTCCAATTATTCCAAACATCTAACATTTAACTACCAATGGAAAATATGTATCAAAAATGTCTAGCCTACAGAACAGGACAATCATATGGAAAACCACATGTCTTCTGTCACAGAGTATATGGGGTTCATGTCTCCATTTTAGATAGCTAATCAGGAAGGACTTTCTGTATTACAGAGAACATGAAATATATATGTTATCAGAGACAGACATACATAGGTATATATGTTCTATACATATATTTAGTAGCACATGCTATTGTGCTCCATTACTTACGCTTGTATTTGAGGTTTTGGTGAATTTTCATACCAGGAAACTGATGAAGTCAAGTTGAAAGAAGTGCTGCTTGGCTGTTTTGTAATGGCATCAAATTTACTTTTTGAAGAATACTTAACACTACAAGGAGACTCTCGTGGTGCAGATGGGAAGGACAAACAACCAGAAGTACAGACAGTAGGCATATTTATACCATCTTTCAGATAATCACTGTTGATTTTTTCAGATTTTATAAGTCTTTCTTCTTCTAGTGCATCTCTGTTTGTATAGTGAACGTTTACTTTTTCATCCAAAGCCGAATAATCTGTTTCTTCATAATACCCATTTTGAATCATTTGTTGATCCTGCTCTTCCTCCTCATCCTCTTTACCCTGTTCCTGATGCGGATTACTAATTGCTTTTTCAGAAGTTTTCTTCTGAGGGCTAACTGAGTTGCTATAGCTAACAGCACATATGTCAGAAACATCCGTACTGCTGTGAGAGCCAAAATAATTTTCCACAAGCCCTTGTTTTACCATATCAGGACTGGCTGAAAAAGGATCACTTGTACCCAGGTGAGTTTCGCTGTTAACTATTTGGGCTTCTGAATTTATTTGTTGGAGATTTAAGGTATCACCATTTTTTCTTTTCACAGTTTTATCTTCCCTAACTTCTGTATTAGTAGAAATGGAACCTGAAATGACACAAGGGGCACCTACACAAACCAGTGTTGAATTTAATGTAATTGCTGTCCCTGCAGAGTTATTAGATTTATCAGGACTCTGGGAGTCTTTACACATAGTGTCCAAGTTAGGTTTGGAGCTGCAACTACTTTTCACATCACAGGAAGTATCTTCATCTGAAAAAACAAATTGTAAAGGGTCTTTAGTGCTTGAATTTATGGAATGTATTGCTATAGTTTCATTGTCCAAATGCCCTGAAAATACGACACTCTGCTGTTGCAAAATAATACTGGACTTTTTACTATTGTCGCATTTTGGCAAGTCAGCTGTTCCTAGGTTTGATATAGTTTTGCTATCAGTTAGGTGGCATTCAGGCACAACAGATTTCTTAGAATTTTCATCAGGTGACAGTTCATCATCAGAAGGTAGAGAGTTTATGGATGTTAAAGATGACTGTATTTCACTTAAAGCGCTTGTACTCTCAGTACAATGACTTCCTAATGAAAATTTGACATTACAATCAGGTTTTATCAAAAGCTGAGGAAATAATCTTTCGTTATTGTAAGGACCTTGCCCTTGCACAGTTTCAAATACTACATCAGGGTTTGGATGTGTTGCAAAAGAACTTGGTTCACTTTCAACACCTGAATCTGAAAATCTAGATGAGGCATATGTGGCATTAATATCTGGTAACTTAATTGTATCTCCACTTACTACAACGTGATATTCTTTTGTAGAAGAAGCAGGTTGATTACTTCTTAACTTAGCTAACGATTCTCCAATAGAATGGCACTTTGCGTCCTGCACAGCTTCCTTTTCAAGTGTTATTTCTATAGATTTAGATTTACCATTAGATTCTAAGGACTCAAAGTTGGGTAGTTGTAAATTATCCACAAATAGTTCATCTGGTCGAAGCTCTGTCCAAGGTCCTATTTTAACAGTTATTTTCTCTCCACTGAAAGGATCCTTATTACAGGGCTTCACTTCAATTGTTCTGACTCCCGAAGATGGGGCTGTTTGATGATCAGGGCAATCGTCAGATGAACTTCTGGATGTCACATTGTGTTCCACTTGTGTAATTTCACTATCATCCTGGGAGATATCAAGTTTACCTGAAATGGACAAATGTGCACAAAGGTTTAGGCTGCCAGAGTTCAAAGGATCAAACAGGTCTGGTTGCATATTTTCAATGTCTGGAGACTTTTGTTCAGTTCTCTCTGTATTAGTTGGCAAAAAGCTAGCTTCCTTTTGACTTGTCTGTCTGATGTAGGTCTTTAGGTCAAAATTATATCCACATATTGTGGCATCCAGACCTTCCTTCTGACTATGTGAAGGATTGCCTTCAAAGCACTTAAAGAGATCATTTGATGCTGTACTTTTCAAGCATTTGTAGCCTACCAAAACCACAGAATCCTTAGAGTTCTGTTTCATTAATTTTTTTGTGTTTTCAGGTTTCATCGTTTTCATGAGCTTAGTAACCTTAACCTTGGATTTATTTGATTCTTCATTCTTTCCTTTTAGAGATTTTGTTAGCTGCTTTTCACCTTCTGTATACCAAAAACTGGAGGCACCAGCAGGTTTGACTTTCAACTCTGGGCTAGAAAGTCCAACTATACAGCCTTCTTCAGTCTCATATTTATCCATTCTACTGGACTCTGATCTCTGAAGATTCTGAATTCCCATCCAGGGTGCATCTAAGTCTTTTATCCAAAGAAAAAAAGATTCAGGTTTAAAACAAGGCGTGAGAACTCGCATGACTAAGACTACATTTACTGACTATAACTTTCTAATACCCTCAAAGATAGATAAAACTAGAGAGAAAAAAGGGTCCCATGCTGGGGAACAGTATTATATATATTAGGAAGACTATACTGCAAATGACACACACAACTTAGATATTTTAGATTATACTTACCTTCAATAACTGAATCTAAATACCTATCTTCAAAGATTATGGGTAATGAATTGAGATCTCCATCTAATTCACTACATTCAATAGGTAGAGGTGGAAGAGAACTGCAGAAGGAAGTATTTTTGATAGCGGTGCACATCTGTAGATGACTCTGAGCACTGAAAAATATTTCTTTAAGTCAGAGCGTAATTAAAAAAATTATACTCAATTCCACTTTACAGACTCCACCCTTCTTCTCACCATTCTCATCTCCCCCCCTTCCTAAGGACATAATATCCTAATGAAAGAGCTCTGTAGTCAGAGATAAAAACTGGTACAGTGAAAAGTATAACTTATTGACAATAAACTTTTGACTTGTAAAATTATGGTTTGTTGATAAACTATTTAATTTCTATTATATTCTTCTATATTTTTAATGATATTTCAAAATGAGTTTTATCTATGCTTAATGTCTGAATTTACTAATTTACTGAGAATAGAATATGGGAGAAATGTCAAAAACTCAAATGTCTGGGGTACCTGTGTGGCTCAGCTGGATGAATGTCCAACTTTGGCTTAGGTCATGATCTCACAGTTCATGGGTTTGAGCCCCACGTTGGGCTCTGTGCTGACAGCTCAGAGCCTGGAGCCTGCTTCAGATTCTGTGTTTCCCTCTCTTTCTGCCCCTCTCCTGTTCGCACTCTGTCTTTCCTTCTCTCTCGAAAATAAATATTAAAAAAAAAAAAAAAAACTCGAATGGCTACTAATGACTTGATGATAGTATTGAAAAAAATGTATTCCACTGCTACTGTTATACTTAACATACATTTGTGAATACAATTAACAACTATTTAACACAAGGTGTAAAACTTTTAATACAGAATGCTTTTTAAAAAAACCTTTTCTTATGGAAAATTTCAAACATATCAAAGTAAATAGAATAGTATAAAACCCCATCACTCAGCTTCAGCAATTAGCATTTTCCTCTTCTTATTTTACCTATACCTGCACTCACTGCCCAACCCCATACTCCGTTATTATTTATAGATTTTTTTTGAGGTATAATTCACATGCTTTGAAATATACAATCCTTAGCTGTATGATTTTGACAAATGGATACACGATACAGAATATTTCCATCTACTCAGAGAGTTCTCTCATGTCTTTCTAGTCAAACTCCTAGTCCAAGTCAACAGGACTTTTTTCGGACGACTTTTTTCACCTTAGTTTTTGCTTGTTCCAGCACTTTATATAAATAGAATCATATAATATTTACTCTTTATGTCTAACTTCTTTCACTTAGCATAATGTCCTCAAAATAGTCTTTAAAGTCAAAGAAAACCAGGTCTAAATATACTCAGCAGGTAAAATTGAAGGCATCTATTCTGGATATTTTAGCTGTAGATCATTTTCATACAAAAAGGCAGTGTCAGTCAGATCACTTGTGAAAACCTATAATTTACATATTACAGATGTTAAGAGATTCTTACCTGCAAATATAAAGATACAAGATGGAAAAATGGAAGGCTGGAGCTGGAGCTGTTTAGGACTACCAAGGTTATAGTAGGTCTGATACAGAAGTGGGGAGAATAGGGCAAAATGCTTCTTTATGTAAGGTTTGGGTCTTTAGTAAAGTTATTCATAGAATTAAACCAAATTTGTTTAAATAGGGAATTTCTGAACTTTACATTCTCCTAATTTCTTCTACTGTAAATACCATACGTTCTGTGTGAAAAACTTTGAGATAGATGTCTCAAAACAAGGTATAATCCTTTAAACTATAGGTCTGTGCTACTCACTGGAGTTCCTGGTATGCAATGGCTGCTTCTCTTGGATGTTCAAAACAGAAGAATGCTTCAGAAAATCTGCGTACCTGAAAAAATCCAAAAGGGTATATGAATAACATGGCATGATTACAAGGTCAGTCAATGGTAGGAAAAGAAACCTCCCTCCATTAAGCCTTCTATAACCATCCCTGTATAAGAATTAATCTCCCTCCTGAATGTTGCCAAAGTACTGTATTTTGGTACTGCATGAAATAAAAGAAACAATAAAATACAGAATGAGAAATTTAGGTTTACATTATGGATCTATGATCTATCCTCCTCAAAGACAAAGATTTAGTTTGTCTTACTCACTATTAGATCCCAGTACCAAGAACAGTGTCCAGCACATGGAAAAAAATCACAGAATCAGCCAGCACTTCTACCATGCTATGTGCCAGTTATGCAAGTGTATGCCAACTGAACTGACTGACCAACTTACTGGGACTGTGACTCTGGGGCATTTCACCTTTGAGCTTCAGATGACTCATTTTTAAATTTCTCCTAATAACTCGTTCTACATTTGAGGTTATTGTGAAGAATAAGCAAGGTAACATGTGACAGCAATTTGTGGTCTGGTAAGTGTATATAAATATAAAGATAAGCTATTATAACTGCCATTATTAACAGTCATCATAATTTTCTTTAAAATAGTTTGTATATATGAATTGTCTCTGCTCCCAATGTGCAATGTTCTTTAGACAGTGAACTATGTTTTAATGATCTTGGTTACCCCCAAACGTATATCCTGGTATGTTTCAGAAGCAAGTGCTTGGTAAAACTAGCTGAATATGTGCTTCATCATAGTTGTATTTAGATCTTTTCATTTATAATTATTCAAGAAAAGGCTCTGCCAGCTATCAGAGGAATATGAAGCAACAGTAAAGAGATGGAAAAGATGTTTTGTTTGGAAGGTACACGAAAGAGAGACAAATGAGAATACATCCTGAGATTATTTTACACCTAAGATTCTTTTCTAAAAGGGAATATGACTTAGAGTTCTTTGGTTTTCAGCATAAAATAAATTGGGAGATATATTTTACTTGTCATCAAGACTTGGCCAGCTAAATTTCTTACTAAACTTGCTTCCATAAGTAGATGAGACTGGGTCTTTAGAGGAAGAAGTCAATGAGGGAGTTAAGGAGAGGTGGATGTGAGGCCTCTGTGAGAAGAATGTGATTTGTGTTTTTACTTTCAGATACTGTCCAATTGCCTCTTCTTTCTCTCCAACACTAAGGGAAAGATGAAGAAAGGGTTCAGCTTTTCTGTCCATCTATGAGAGATGTTTCCCCTGAGGGTTGTAAAATGTGAAGAAATGCAGCCTGAAGCCATCCGCATTGGATTTCTGCAGTTGTAGCTGGGCCTGCACAACTGGCTAGTTAGTTTTCCTTCTCTCCTTATCTGCTCAGACTCTGACAATAATTACTATTATTTCTTGATAGCATCCTATCTCCAGGCTCCATGCTAAGCATTTTATTTTCATTGTTATTTAAGTCATAAAAAAACCCCTATGAAGTGAGTATGTCTTCGTTTAACGAGTGAGGAAGCAGGGACAAAGAGGTGAATTATTTGGCCAAGATAACATAGCTACCCATCGATAAACATGGGAATCAAATAAAGATTTAAGAAATTCCAAATCTTTGCTTCAAACCACTAATGTCTTCCCTTCTGCATAAAGACTCCCTGCTAACAGAAAGCCTTTTCTTCCCTCTATGTACCCACACAAAATTCTTTACCTAATTTTCCCCTGCCATAATTTTGTGCTATTCAATGTACTGTGTGGCCAGAGCTAAGGTATGACTGCCACTTGATGGCAGCACTACTTAATTTGGGGCAAAGGACATACATAGGAAAAGTATTAAATTTACAAATTCAAACTTAGGATGAGTAATATATATTTACTACTTTGGTCTATATGCTTGTAAAATAAATTTTGTGTATGTACCCTAATTTTAAAAAATTCACTTATTTGGCAATATCAATTATTGAAAATTTAGCAAACAAGACATTAAAAAAAGCTTCTCAACATTCATCAATGCTTTTCAGAATTAAATGTTACTGTATCTGTGTTCACCCTAGCATGCTGCTCAAATTGCTGAATAGTATTTAATATAGCATACATTTATAATGTAAATTTATTATAGTATAATATATTACAAATAGCATTTGTATAAAATGACTAGTATGTAAAATCATAGTTATTATAATAAATAAAATTTATTAACATAGTTATTATAATACATTAAAAACATATTTATTATAATAATTTTACACTGTCTATCCAGGTTATACTTGAATCTTGACTGCAGGATTTAAAATCAGATAGATCATATTATCTATGTTGCCTTAAAGAAAACAGTCACCTCACATATGTTTACTAAACAAAAATTCTTTAAATTCTTAAGATGTACTCTTGTAGGATACTTTAAAGCCCCTTTTATACACAAAGCTGATTTATGGTCACTATTAGATATAACTCTAACTGGTTTAAGTTATTTATTTATTTACTTATTTAGAGAAAGAACGGGGGAGGGGCAGAGAGAGAGAGAGAGAGAGAGAGAGAGAGAGAGAGAGAATCCCAAGCAGTCTCTGTGCTGTCAGTGTAGAGCCTGATGTGGGGGTCCAATCCACGAATCAGAAGATCATGACCTGAGCCGAAACCAAGAATTGGATGCTTAACCAGCTGAGCCACCCGGGCACCCCAAGTTATTTTACTTTTCAAATCCACAGCATATTGAAAAAGCAAATGAGACAAAGGAAAAGAATTAGAGAATATACACAAGTATACATAAGTATACTAGGTAGTTATAAGATGAGAACTTGAAACTGAAACAAAAAGGCCCTGCTTTAAAAGCATATAACATAAACCTATAACATTCCTATAAAAAGCAGACTAAGTAAATTAAAATTAATATAATTTGGGACCCTTTAATGGAGGATCTAACATCCATTTTTATCTTATTTATTTACTAAAAATATATTTTTTTAATATTTATTTTTTGAGAGAGAGAGAGAGAGAGAGAGAGAGAGAGCGGGGGAGGGGCAGAGAGAGGGAGACACAGAATGTGAAGCAGGTTCCAGGTTCTGAGCTGCCAGCACAGAGCTCAACGTGGGGCTCGAATCCACAAACTGCGAGATCATGACCTGAGCCAAATTTGGACACTTAGCCTTGAGCCACTCAGGTGCCCCCAGACATTTTTAATAGAATGGAACAACAGTGTACTAAATCCTTGAGCACGCAATGTAAACCAAAATCTGAGCAAGACTTTTTAAAATAAAAATTTACCAGCTGATTTTAAACTTATATAAAAATGCAAGGGATCTGGAAGAGACAAAACAATCTCAAAAAAGAAGAAAAAAAATTGGAGAATGTACAACTACCTGACTACAAGACAATCAAGTTAGGGTGGTATTAATATAAAGATATATAAGAGATCAATGAAACAGAAAAGAAGGCCAAGTAATAGATTCAACTTAATCTCAACAAAGATGCTAAGGCAATTCAATAAAAGAAAGTCTTTTCGGCACACCCGGTAGCTCTGTTGAGCGTCTGAATTCGGCGTAGGTCACGATCTCGCGGTTCTGGAGTTGGAGCCCCTGCTTTGGCCTTGCTGCCATCAGCCTGTCAGTGCAGAGCGCGCTTCGGATCCTCTGTCTCTCTCTCTCTCTGCCCCTCCCCCACTTGTGCTCTCCCCAAAATAAATAAACAAACAGAAAGTCTTTTCAAAAAATGGTGCTAGGGGCGCCTGGGTGGCTCAGTCGGTTAAGCGGCTTCGGCTCAGGTCATGATCTCGCGGTCTGTGAGTTCGAGCCCCGCGTCGGGCTCTGTGCTGACAGCTCAGAGCCTGGAGCCTGCTTTGGATTCTGTTTCCCTCTCTCTCTGCCCCTCTCCTGTTCACACTCTATCTCTATGTCTCAAAACTAAATAAACGTTAAATTAAAAAAAAAAAATGGTGCTAGCATTGTAAACGGAATTGTTTTCTTAATTTCTCTTTCTGCTACTTTGTTATTAGTGTATGGAGATGCAATAAATTTCTGTATATTAATTTTGCCTCCTGCAATTTTACTGAATTCATTTATTACTTCTAATAGTTTTTTGGTGGAGCCTATTTAGAGTTTTCTTTATATACTATTATGTCATTGGCAAGCAGTGACATTTACTTCTTCATTACCAATTCAAATGCCTTTTCTTTCTTTTTCTTGTCTAATAGTTGTGCCTAGGACTTCCTGTATGATGTTGAATAAAAATGGGAGAGTTGATATCCTTGTCTTGCTCCTGATCATAGAGGAAAAGTTTTCAGTTTTTCACTACTCAGTATGTTAGCTGTGGGTTGTTTTTTGTTTTTTTAAATATATGTCACCTTTATTATGTTAAGGTATGCATGGATGTTATATTTTGTCAAATGCTTTTTCTATGTCTGTTAAAATTATTTGGTTTTTATCTCTGTCTTGTTAAAGCGATATATCACACTGGTTGATTTATGAATACTGAACCATTCTTGCATCCCTGGAATAAATCCCAGGGATAGCAGTGAGTGATACTGTTAATGTATTATTAAATTTGGTTTGCTAATATTTTGCTGAGGATTTTTGCATGTATGTTCTTCAGGGATATTGGCCTGTAGTTTTCTTTCTTTATAGTGTCTTTGGTTTTGGTATCAGCGTAATACTGGCCTCACAGAAGGAGTCTGGAAGTTCTTCTATTTTCTGCATTAGTTTGAGAAGAATAGGTATTAACTCTGCTTTAGATGCATTGTAGAATTCACCTGTGAAGCTTGGATTTTTGGTTTGTGGGAGTTTTTAAATTATTGATTCAGTTTCATTACTAGTAATGGATCTGTTCAAATTTTCTATTTCTTCCTGGTTCAGTTTTGGAAGTCTGTTTATTTCTAAGAATTTACCCATTTCTTTTAGGTTGTCCAATTTGTTAGCATACAGTTTTTCATAGTTTTGTTATAATCCTTTGCATTCTATGGTATCAGTTGTTATTTCTCCTCTTTTATTTCTGATTTTAATTACTTCAGTCCTCCTTTTTTTTCTTTATGAGTCTAGCTAAAGGTTTATCAATTTTATTTTTTCAAAGAGTCAGCTTTATGTCACTGATTTTTATTACTTTTTAGTCTCAATTTATTTTTACTCTAATTATTATTTCTTTCCTTCTACTATCTTTGGATTTATTTTTCTAGTTTCCTTATGTATAAGGTTAGAATGTACAGCTGTGCCAAGAAGGATAAAATACCTAGGAATAAACTTAACCAAGAGATCAAAGACCTATACTCTGAAAACTATAGTAAAGAAAATGAAGATAACGGAAACAGATGGAAAGCTATTCCATGCTTATGGATGGGAAGAATTAATATTGTTAAAATGTCCGTACTACTGAAAGCAATCTACAGATTCAGTGCAATTCCTATCAAGATACCAAAAGTTTTTTCCACAGAACTAAAACAAATAATCCTAAATTTGTATGGAACCACAACAGATCCCAAATAGCCAAAGCAATGTTGAGAAAGAACAAATCTGCAGATATCACAATCCCAGATTTCAAGGTATGCTACAAAGCTTTAGTGCTGAAACTGTATGGTACTGTGTAAAAACAGACACGTGGATCAACAAAACAGGATAGAGAGCCCAGATAAACCCATGCTTATATGGCACAATTAATCTATGACAAAAGAGGCAAGAATATACAATGGGGAAAAGATAGTCTCTTTAATAAATGGTGCTGGGAAAACTGGACAGCTACATGCAAAAAGATAAAATTGGGCCATTTGCTTACAACAAACACAAAGATAAAATAAAGTCCTAAATGTGAGAACTGAAACCGTGAAACTCCTGAAAACACAGGTAATCTCGACACAGGTAATCTCTTGGACACTGGCCTTAGCAACATATTTATGGATATGTCTCCTTAGGCAAGGGAAACATGCAAAATTAAACTTCGATATCAAACAAAAAAACGTTTGCACAGTGAAGGAAACCATCAATGAAACAAAGGCAACCTACTAAATGGAAGAAGGTATTTGCAAATAACATATCTGATAAAGGGTTAATATCCAAAAAGACAAAGAACTAACATAATTCAACACACAAAAAAAACAAATAATCCGATTAAAAATGGGCAGAGGACCTGAACAGACATTTTTCCAAAGAAAATACACAGATGGCCAAGAGACACATGAAAAGATATTCAGCACCACTAATCATCAGGGAAATGCAAATCAAAACCACAATGAGCTACCACCTCACACCAATCAAAACAGCTAGTATCTAAAAGATAAGTATTGGCGAGGATATGGAGAAAAGTGAACACTTGCAAACTGATGTTAGAAATTTAAGTCGGTGCGACCACGGTGGAAATTAGTATAGAGGTTCCTCAAGAGATTAAAATTAGAAAATATCATGTGATCTAGTAATTCCATTACTGGGTATTTAGCCAAAGAAAATGAAAACAGTTATTCAAAAAAAATACATGCACCCTATGTTTATTGCAGCATTGTTTATATTAGCTGAGATAAGGAAGAAACCAAAGCATCCATCAACAGGCTAAATGGATAAAGAAGATGTGGAATGGATATATATATATATGTATATATATGTATATGTATATATATGTATATGTATACACACACACACACAATGAAATACTACTAAGCCATAAAAAAGCATGAAATCTTGCCATTTGCAACAACATAGATGGGCCTAGAGAGTATTATGCTAAGTGAAATAAGTCAGAGAAAGACAAATACCATGTGATTTCACTTACTATGGGATCTAAAAGACAAAACAAACAAAAAACCATAAACAGACTCAGCAATACAGAGAATTGGTAGTGGCCAGAAAGGATGGGGTTCGAGGGATGAACTAAGTAGGTGAAGGGGATATTAAGAGGTACAAATTTCCAGTTATAAAATAAAAAAAAGACATGGAGTTGAAAAGTATGGCATAGGGAATATAGTCAATAATATTGTGTAACAGTATATGGTGACAGATGGTGACTACACTTACGTTGAGCAGTGAATAATGTACAGAATTGTCAAACCACTATGTTGTACACCTGAAACTAACACAATACTGTATGTCAACTATACCTCAATGATAAAAAATTTTTTTTAAATGATGCTGGAACAACTTAATAGACTAACTGAAAAAATGGATCTTGCGGCATCTGGTTGGCTCAACTGGTAGAGCATGGAACTCTCAATCATGAGGTTCTGAGTTCAAGCCTCATACAGGGCATGGAGGCTACTTAAAAAAAAAAAGAAAAAATGGATATATGTATATATACCTTAAAACACATTTGAAAGTTAATTCAAGATGGACAACGGACCTTAATGTAAAACATGTATTTCTAATGTTTCTCGAGGCAAACAAAGGATAATATTTTCATGACCTTGGGATAGGCAAAAATTTCTTAAGGCACAAAACTCACAATAATCAAAAGAAAATAAAAGGTAGATTGTGTTTAAGCAAGTATTTTCATCAAAATGCACTATCAGCCAAATGAAAATACAAGCCCCAGACTAGAGAAAAAAATTTAATACGTATATTTAACAATGTACTTGTAATCAGAATATATAAATATTCCTAACAGGTAAATAACAAAAACAACCTAATTAACACTATACAAAACTGAATTCAAAATAAAGGAATCTCAATTGTTATTAGTCATCAGAGAAATGCAAAATAAAATCATAATGAAATACTACTTCACACCTACTGTTGTGGCTAAAATTAAAGACTGACAACACCAAATAATGCAAGGATATGAGCAACTGGAACTCTCATACATTGATGGTGACGTTTAAAAACTGTATGGCTGTTTTGGAAAAAATTATTAGCAATTTTCATAAAATTAAAGATAAATCTACTCAATGATCACACAATTCCATTCCTATATATTTATACAACTGAAATAAAAACCTACATTCACAAAAAGAATTATTGGTTTCTTTATTCATAATAGCCAAAAAATGAAGACAAACTAAATAACAAGAGAACAGATAATGAATACTGCTCAGCAACAAAAAAAAAGAATGAACTATTGATATACACACAGCATGAGTCAATCTAAAAATAGGTGAAGCGAGTCAGACACAGAAAGAGTACATATTGTATTGCTGAATCTATGGGCCTTTAAATATAGATAAAATTAAATTATGGTTATAGAAATCAGAACAGAGATTGGTTATGGGATGTGGGAACCAAATGAAAAGCAGCACAAGGTAATTTCCTAACAGAAATGTCCTATACATTGACGGTGTGTTAGTAACACGGGTGAAGAGATGTGTCCAAATTCATCTGATCATACGCTTAAAATGTATGCATTTCACTGGATTTAAACTTCAATAATATAAAAATTAACCCTCACTACTTGACGATTAATATATATATTCTAATACCTGATAGACTATCACAATAAAATCCATGTTCTACTCTTCTCATATCCTCATCCATCTGTTGGATGTGTAGTGTATATAATCTATTAAGTTTCATTGACACTGGGAGTTGGTCTACTGGCCTCTGTCACTTTAATCAATGGCAAATATGAGTTACTAAGTCTCCTAGATGATATACCTCTTACCTGTCTAGAATCTTAAAGTTCTCAAGAAAATTGAATTCAACACAATCATAATCTTCACTTTTCCAAGTGTTTTGAGATATAGCTCCTTTTGGACCCATGTATAATGACTTCATAGGAAGTTTTATCCCAAGTCATTTGTGTAACACTAATTTTTTTTCATTAGTTTCATAGTTTCATGGTATTTGTGATCACCATAACAATTTTTTGTGTTGGTTTTTAGAAAATCTTTACAAGGTTTGTTTAAACTGATATCAACACTTGCCAGTGTAAAGTTCAACCCCAGCTATAATGACTAATATGTGTACATATCTTTGACTCCCTTTTTTACTGAACTTGTCAGGTAACCTCTAAAATCATTTAGAACACTGTCGTGGACTAAGGTGTTTTAAGCTAGCATGCCCTCTCTAAAGAGTTTCCAAATAGTGATAAGAACTTAAGTGATCTATTCCCTGAGCATTTTGGTTTGGAATGCTCTTTAAAGTCATTTAAGGAAGCTCTTTCTTTCATTTGCCACCATGTTTCATACAACCCTAATCTTTGACTTTATTTCTGGCCCGAGCTGGAAGAGACCAGCTTCCCCCATGGGCCCCTCTGGCTTTGGAGTCCCTCCACCCCGTCATGGGGAGGTGGCATTGCCTGCCTAGACAAGTACTCTCTGAAGAAACAGGCCAGTGCCATTTGGGGTGCCCTAAAGACACAGAAGTAGCCCCAACCGCTCAACAAATGCCCTAACGATTTAAAAGAGCCAAGTCCCAGATGTGGAAAGCAAAGGTAGCAGCACTATCAACAATAGCCAAATTATAGAAAGAGCCCAAATGTCTATCAATGGGCATTGAATGTCCATTCAATGATGAATGGATAAAGAAGATGTAGTATATACATATACAATGGAATATTACTCGACAATCAAAAAGAATGAAATCTTGCCATTTGCAACAACAACATGGGAGGAACTGGAGGGTATTATGCTAAGTGAAATAAATCGGTCAGAGAAAGATAAATATCATATGGCTTCACTCATATGTGGAATTTAAGAAACAAAACAGGCGAACATAGGGGAAGGGAAGGAAGAATAAGATAAAACAGAGAGAGAGAGACAAACGATAAGAGACTCTTAAATACAGAGATAAAGTGACGGTTGCTGGAGGGGTGTTAGGTGGGGGGATGGGCTAACTGGGTGATGGACATTAAGGATGGCACTTGTGATGAGCACTGGGTGTCATATTTAAGTGATGAATCACGAAATTCTACTCCTGAAACTATTATTACACTGTATGTTAACTAACTAGGATTTAAATAAAATTTAAAAAAAAGGAATGAAGGACTGATACATGCTATAACATGAATGAATGAAGTGAAAGAAACCAAACACAAAAGTCATATATTGTACAATTATCTTTATATGAAACATCCAGAATGGGTACAGACTAGTGTTCGCTAGGGAATGGGAGGAGGAGGAAATGGAGAGTGACTGTTTAATAGGTATGGAGTTCCTTTTGGGGTGATTAAACTGTATTGGAACTAGGCAGAGGTGATGGTTGCACAATATTGTGAATGTACTAAATGCTACTAAATTGTACATATGAAATGGTTAATTCATGTTATGCAAATTTTATGTAAAAAAAAAATAAAAAAACTACTCTAAACCCATCTCTCCAAAAATTCAATTTCAGGCAACAGTTACCTATAGACATTATATTACACATAACCTGTGCTTTTGACTTATTTTTGTGGTACTGTCAATAAATGAGGCTTTGATTTTCTAGCTATTATATTATCTGTGGTATGTTTAGTGTTCCATAGTATTTTTTATAATCCCAGGGAATAAATGCAAATGGCACTTTCTCTTTAAATCCAACTGGGAAAAAAATGCAAAATCACACTTTGCATTAAAAGGTGATCACTGAAAATTATGTCTGAGATTGTGTTCCTTTTTATTTTTAAAATATGACTAGCATAGCATCATAATGAACGGTATTCCAAAGTTACAAGTCTGGACTATTTTGTCTGAAGTCTGAATTTACTTCATTTTTGAAATTTTATAAATGCATGGGAAACAGATGAAACCTGAAAATATCAGATCTGCATCTACTGCAAGGGTTTGCATTTCCTTTCCATCATGTACAAGTTGTGTGACTTTGGCCAAGTTATTTCATTTTCCTAAATTCTTTTGTAAAATGGGTATCATAAAATATTTACTTTATGGGATTTTGATTAAATTAGTTAACGTTTGTAAGGCAATTCATGCCTGGTAGATAATAATTGGTGTACACATTTTGTTAAGTAAAAGTACATGAATAAATTATTATGGCCCTGAACATTCTATGGAAAAAAAAAACAACTTTACATTTCTAAGAGCACAACAATGTATTCTATCCAACCACAAAGAGAAAGTGGCTCTTTCTCTCTCCAATTTTAAGATGAATCCTTTGGCTTCTAGTCATCGGTCCTGGGAGAATCACTATAATTTCAATAAAGGATTAGTTACAAACTGTTGCTGAGAACTCAAAAACATAAATAGGCAACTACGAGGTAGAAGAGATGTTACTCAAAGAAAACAGGGTTATGGGAGCAAAGGTGGGCACAACTCTGAATAAAACAAAGATGCCAAACAGGTCACAGAAATTTGCATATAAGAGAATGTCCAATTAAGATTTAAAAAATATATATTATTTTAAAGACTACTGTTTTAGAGCAGTTTTAGGTTCAGACTAAAATTGAGAGGAGGGGTGCCTGGATGGCTCAGTCGGTTAAGTGTCTGACTCTTGATTTCGGCTGAAGTCATGATATCATGGTTACTGAGATCAAGCCCTGCTTTTGGGCTCTGAGCTGACAGAGTGGAGCCTGCTTGAGATTCTCTCTCTCTCTCCCTCTCTCCCTCTGTCCCTCCCCTGCTCATGCTTGCTCACATGTGCATTCTCTCCCCCTCTCAAAATAAATAAATAAGCTTTAAACAAATTTAGAGGAATATACAGAGATCGATGAATATTTTTAAAACTTCCCTATTCTGATGACTGTATAGTTTGAAATATTATTTTACGAAACCTTATAATATTTTCATTTTACAGTCCAAAGAAAGGCTCATTAAATGGAAGAGTTTAAATGGGCAATAACAGAGGATATTAAGTAACTGAACAGCATAAACATTACATCAACTTGAATTTCTTTGCTTTACGTTAGGATCATAAATATCAGTGCATACTGAGTAAAGCCATATGTTTACCACATGTTCTGTTTCCACACAAGATTACTTAGCTCAAAATTATTTTCTTCCTGATGAAGGAATGTCCTTAAGACATACTTCATTAATCCGAAATATATAAAACAAGGTTAAATCTACTTTGGAATCCTATTTGATACTTAAATTGAATAATTATTTGCTGCTTACCTAAAATTCAGATGTTACTAGGCATCCTATATTTTTATTTGCTATATCTGGCAGTTCTACCAAACAGGACATTGAAATACAAATAGTTTTTTTAGTATAAGTATTTCCCAAACACTGCAAAGGACATACATACTAAAAGTTATTCATTGTTTATATCTAAATTAAAATTTTATCGGGTACTCTGTATTTTATCTGGCAACTCAAGGTAGTTAGTAGGGCAGAACTAAAGATTTATTCGAGTTGTCCCTGAAAGAATGCCATATCAACTGTTATTTTGTCTTACTTCACCAGCCCTAACAAGAGCTTATTCAGGGAGAATACAAGTCTGCAATGCTAGGACAAAGTACAAAGCACAAATGGCTCTCCAAATCTGTAAATGGCATATATTGATCTCAACATTGGACTTAACAATTCTAGGCACAAGCTACAATACACATTAAATATGGCATCTCTGATGGTATAATGGGAAGCACTGTAACACAAAGGCATCTTTGGAAGCAGTAGCGATAAAGATCAGTAAAATTGTTAAGGGAATAAACTGCAGTGAAAAATAAGTTCTCCATAAACATTGTTGAAGGACAATTCTTCAGGGTCTCTTACATTTCTGCAAGTCTTAGGAGCAGAAATATCGACTGTTCTTGTTACAGACTATCTTTTCAAGGATGTCTGTATTGAAAACAGCCTAGGAAGAGAGAGATATGTCTTCCTTAGGAGCAAAGAGCAGGTTTGCTCACAGCCTTGGTAGATAAAGATTCCCTTTGGAGTAAACAGCAGGCATGCCCATGTCCATTACAAAACATTTGGGACCCTTAAGCATGAAGTTTTTCTCTTGCAATGCAATATACTAGTGTGAACCTAGCTTTCTTTATGTTGGGCTGTGGAAAATGGTGTTCAAGGAACGAATGCAAATAATAATACTAAAGTTACTGCTATTGCTGTGGGTAGTAAAGTCCTTTGTCTCTGGTCTCATACATTCTGCAAGCATCAATCAATCCATGGTCAGTTACAGGTTACCTTATTTGCTTGTAAGTCCTTTACAGATCTCAGATTCTTTATAGTTCTTGACACACAGAAACTTCATTATAATTTCAATTTCTTTTTTTGCTTTTTATAAGTTATCTCCCTTGATAATGCCATTTTTCAGTTCAAAATGACAAAGACATCTTTCACTCGATTTTAAATACTTTAGCCCTTTTTCCCAGCTATACTGAGAGATATCTGACATACAACATGCAGCCTCCATGTTTAAGGAGTACAACGTATTGATTTTATGCACTTAATATACCACGAGATGATTACCACCTTAAGCACTAGCTAACACCTTCATCATGTCACATAATTACCATTTCTTTTTTGTGGTAAGAACAGTAGGATCTACTCTCTCAGCAACCTTCAAGTATAGAGTACAGTACTGTTAACTAAAACACCATGATATACATTAGATCCCCAGAAATATTTATCTTATATCTGGAAGTCTGTACCCTTTGAACAATAGCTCCCTACTTCACACCAACCTTCCACCTTTGGTAATCACTATTTACTGTTTCTATGAGTTCAGTTTTTTTTAGAGTCTACATAAAGTGATATAATACAGTATTTGTTTTTCTCTGACTTGTTTTCCTTAGCATAATGCCCTCAAGGTCCATCTGTGTTGTTGCAAATGGAAGGATGTCTTTTTTTTTAAATGTTTTTAACGTTTATTTATTTTGAGAGACACAGAGACAGAGTATGAGCAGGGAAGGGCACAGAGAGAGGGGGACACAGAATCCGAAGCAGGCTCCAGGCTCTGAGCCGTCAGTACAGAGCCCGACGCGGGGCTCGAACTCACCGACGGTGAGATCATGACCTGAGCCGAAGTCGGCCACTTAACCAACTGAGCCACCCAGGCGCCCCTCTTTTCTAATAATTGAATAATATTCCATTGTATTTACAGATTTCCCCCACTACTTAAAAATAGGTTCCTATGAAAGCTTTCTGAGTTTTTTTTTTCTTTTTTTTTTTTAATATTTATTTACTTTTTTGAAAGAGAGACAGACAGACAAAGCACAAATGGGAGGGGCACAGAGAGAGGGAGACACAGAATCTGAAGCAGGCTCCATGCTCTGAGCTATCAGAACAGAGCCAGACATGGGGCTTGAGCTCATGAACCATAAGATCATGACCTGAGTTGAAGCTGGACGGTTAACTAAGCCACCCATGCATCCCCTATGAAACCTTTCTTAAGATGAAATGGCATAAAGTAAAGAAGCAATGACCATTTCATAAAACCAACAATCTTCTTGGTATTTCTTTTGGTTAGCAAAAACAGGTAACTAATGGAGGTCTTTCACAAAAGCAAAGTGGTCTAAAGTGTCTAAAGCAAAGTTCTAAAGTGAACTTTCAGATAGCAGGGGAAACCTATATATATCACATCTTCCTTATCCAGTTGTTCATTAATGGACACCTAGGTTATATCCATGTCTTAGCTATTGTGAGTAATGCTGCAGTAAACAAGGGAGTACAGGCATCTCTTTGAGATCCTGTTTTCTTTTCCGTTGGCTATGTACCTAGAAGCGATATCGCTAGATCATACGGTAGTTCTATTTTTAAAATTTTAAGAAACTTCCATACTGTTTGCTATAGTGGCTGCACCAATTTACATGCATACCGACAGTACACAAGGGTTCCCTTTTCTTCAGATCCTTGCTAACACTTGTTACCTCTTGACTTTTTATAACAGCCATTCTAACAAGAATGAGGTGGTAACTCATTGTGACTTTGATTTGCACTTCCCTAATGATTAGTGACACTGAGCACTTTTTCATGTACCTGCTGGTCATTTGCATGTCTCTGTATAAATGGCTCTTCAGTTCCTCTATTCAGTTCTTTTTTTAATCAGATTTTTTATTGAGTTGCAGTTCTTCATATATTTTAAATATTAAGCCCTTATCAGATACATGAGTTGCAAATATTTTCTCGACTCACTAGGTTGCCTTTTCATTTTGTTGATGGTTTCCATTGCTGTGCAGAAGCTTCTTAGTTTGATGTAGTCCCACTTATTTATCTATGCCTTTGCTTTTGGTGTCAAATCAAAAATATCACTGCCAAAAACAAATCCCAGGGAACTTTTTCCCTATGTTTTCCTCTAGTGGTTTTATGGTTTCAGGTCTTATGTTTAAATCCTTAACTCATTTTGAGCTAATTTGTTTTTTAGATAGGGGTACAATTTCATTCTTCTACATATGGTTATTCGGTTTTCCCATCACCACTTGTTGAGGACACCATTCCCCATTGAGTATAGTTGGCTCTCTTGTCAAATAGTAGTTGGCCATATATGCAAAGGTTTATTTCTAGGCTCTTGATTTGGTTCCATTTGTCTATTTGCTTACTTTTATGACAGTACCATGCTGTTTTGATTACTACAGCTTTGTAAGATAGTCTGAAATCAGGAAATGTGAAGCCTTCAGCTTTGGTCTTCTTTCATAGACTTGCTTTGGTTATTTGGGGTCTTTTGTGGTTCCATATAAATTTTAGAAGTGTGTTTTTACTATTTCTGTAAAAAAAACTACTGAATTTCGATAGTGATTGAACTGAAACTATAGATGGCTTTGGATAGTATGGATATTTAAAAATATTAATTCTGATCAACGAACATGGAATACCTTTCCATGTGTTCCTGTAATTTTCTTTCATCGAAGTCTTATAGTTTTCAGTAACAAATCTTACAGCTTCTTGGTTAAATTTATTCCTAAGTATTTTCTTATTTTTAATGCTATTGTGAATGGGGCTGTTCTCTTTATTTCTTTTTCAAGTGTTTCACTGTTAGGGTACAGAATACAACTAAGTTTTGTATGTTGATTTTGTATCCCGAAACTTTCCTGAATTTGTTGATTAATTCTAATAGTCTTTTGATGGAGTCATAAGCATTTTTTAATATATACGTTCATATCATATGCAGAAGAGGCCATTTTACTTCTTCCTTCCTTTTTTTAAATGGTTCTTTATTTTGAGAGAGACAGGGGCGCCTGGGTGGCTCAGTCGGTTGAGCGGCCGACTTCAGCTCAGGTCATGATCTTACGGTGTGTGAATTCGAGCCCCGAATCGGGCTCTGTGCTGATGGCTCAGAGCCTGGAGCCTGTTTCAGATTCTGTATCTCCCTCTCTCTCTGCCCTTCCCCTGCTCATTCTCTGTCTCTCTGTCTCTCAAAAATAAATAAATGTTAAAAAAAAATTATTTTGAGAGAGACAGTGAGTGGGGGAATCCCAAGCAGGTTCCTCAACATCAGTGCAGAGCCAGACACGGGGCTCAATCTAGCGAGATCATGACCTGAGCTAAAATCAAGAGTCAGATGCTGAAATGACAAAGTCACCCAGGCACCCCTACTTCTTCCTTTCTGATTTGAATGCCTTTTATTACTTTTCATTGTCTAATTGCTCAATTTGGACTTCCAGTACTTTGTTGAATAGCAGTGATGAAAATGGGTACCCTTGTCCTGTTCATGATAGTAAAGGAAAAGCTTTCAAATTTTTACCTTGAGTATGTTAGCTATGGGTTTTTCACATTATTATTATGTTGAGGCACATTCCTCTATAACCAGTTGAGAGTTTTCATCATGAAAGGATATTATATTTTGCCAAATATTTTTTCTGCAATATTGAGTTGATCATATTGATTTTAATCTTTCATTCTATTAATGTGGTGTATCACATTTATTTACTTGTGTATATTGAACCATCCTTGCATCCCAGGGATAAATCTCATGTGATCATGGTGTATGATCCTTTAACTTGTTGAATTCAGATTGCTAATATTATGTTAAGAATTTTTGCATCTTTTTCATCAAGGATATTGGACTGTTGTCTACTTCTTCTGTATTCTCTTTATCTGGTTGTAGTATTAGGCTAATGTTGGCATTGTAAAAAAGTTTGGAAGTGCTCCTTTTTGATTTTTTGGAAGAATTTGAGAAAGGTTAGCTTTAATCCTTTACATATTTGGTAGAATTCACCAGTGAAGTCATCTTTTCCTAGACTTCTCTGTGATGAGTAACTGTTGATTAATGATTCAATCTCTTTACTCATCCAATTTGTTGGTTTATAATTGTTCACAATCCTTTGTATTTCTGTGATTATCAGTTGCACTCTATCTTCTTTCATTTTATATTTTAAACTATTTGCGTCTTTTTTTCTCAGTCTCACTAAAAGTGTTGATAATATCTTTTCCAAACAGACCTAGTTCTTAGTTTTGTTGATTTTTCCTACTGTCTTATTTCATGTATTTCTGCTCTAACCTTTTTGAATTCCTTCCTTCTGCTAACTTTGGGCTTAGTTTGTTCTTCTTCTAGTTCCCTGATGTGTAAATTTAGGGTATTTATTTGAGATTTTTGGCCCATTGGTTATTTAGGAGTGTTGTTTCACATCCACATATTTGTGATTTTCCCAGATTTCCTTCTGTTAATTAATTTCTAGTTTCGTACTATTGTGATTTAAAAAGACACTTGGTATGAGTTCAATCTTTTAAAATTTGCTAAGCCTTACTTTTTTTGACCTATTATATGATCTATCCTGAAGAATCTTCCAGGTACACCTGAGGAAAAACTGTATTCTGCTGTTGTTGGATCAAGTATTTTATCTATGTTTTTTAGGTCTATTTGGTCTGAAGTATGGTTTAAGCCCAATGTCTCCTCATTGATTTTCTATATGGGTGATCTATCCATTGATAGTGAAAGTGGATTTCATTTCAAACATTGATTGTTGAAAGTGGATACACTACTATAACTATATTGCTTTCTATTTCTCCCTTCAGATCTGTTAGCATCTGCTTAGTATATTTAGGTGCTCCAATGCTGGGTGCATATATACTTAAAGTGGTTAGATCTTCTTGATGAACTGACCTCTTTATCATTATATAATGGCTTTCTTTATCTCTTGTTACCATTTTGACTTAAAGTCTATTTTGTGTGATATAAATATAACTATCCTTAAAAAAATAAGTATAGCTATCCTTATTCTTTTTAGGTTTCTGCTTGCATTGAATATCTTTTTCCACTGCTTCACTCTGAGCCCATGTGTGTCCTTAAAGCTGAAGGGAATCTCGTATAGGCAGCATATAGCTGGTTCTTTTTTTGTCCACTTAGCCACTCTCTGATTTTTGACTGGAGAACTCAATCCATTTACATTTAGAGTACCGATATATAAGGATTAACTAATGTCATTTCATTAGTTGTTTTCTGGCTCTTTTATAGCTCTCTTCTTCCTCTCTTTGTTTTTCCTAACATCCACTGATTGTAGATTACAATCTTCTCTTCTCTTGTAACTTTTAAGATTATCTCTTTGATTTTGATTTTTTTTTAATTTTTTTAACGTTTATTTATTTTTGAGAGACATAGAGACAGAGCATGAACCAGGGGAAGGACAGAGAGAGAGGGAGACAGAATCCGAAGCCGACTCCAGGCTCTGTGCCATCAGCACAGAGCCCGATGTGGGGCTCAAACTCACAGACCGTGAGATCATGACCTGAGCTGAAGTCGGTCGCTTAACCGACTGAGCCACCCAGGCACCCCTGGTTTTGATTTTTGACAGTTTTATTATAATATGTTTTGGAGGGGATCTCTCTAGATTTAGTTGGTTTGGTGACCTATGAGATTTATGTACCTGGACATCCAAATGTCTTTCCCAAATGTTTGGGAAACTCTCGGTAATTATTTCTTTAAATAGGCTTTCTGTGCCCTTTTCCCTCTCTTTTCCTTCTGAAACTTGAATAATTACAAATTATTTCTTTTGCTGGTCTCTTCTAGATCAGGCAGGCTTTCTTCACTCTGTTATTTTTTTTTTTTTCTTTGCTCTCCTCTAACTGGAATTTCAAATTGCTATCTTTTATCACAGATTCTTTTTTATGTTTGGTCCATTCTGCCATGAATGCTCTCTGTTGCATTTATCATTTCATTCACCAAATTCTTCAGCTCCAGAATTTGCTTTTGATTCTTTTTTTTTTTAACGATTTCTGTCTCTTTATTAAACTTCTCATTCTGTACTTGCTTTCTTGATTTTGTTGAATTATCTTCCTGTGTTTTCTTGTAGCTTATTGAGTTTCCTTAAAATGGCTATTTTGAATTTTTTATTGAGTAAATCTCAGATCTCCATGTTTTGGGGTTTAGTTACTGGAGGATTGTGATCCTTTGATGATGTCATTTTTCCCTGATATTTCCTGTTCCTTGGAGTTTTGCATTTCTACCTTAACATTTGAAGTAGTGGTCACCTCCTCCAGTATTTACTATCTTCGGGGCAGAAATATCTCCTCAGTCTTGATGGAGATTCTGAGGTTTTCTCAGACTTTCTATGGATACACCTGCTCCATATTTCTTTTTTTTTTTTATAGTGATTTTTATTTAATTTTTTACCTGCTCCATATTTATTGCTCCCTCTTCAGCACACTTTTAAATGTTGTACTCCTTTTCTCCTTCCTGTAACATATCAGGCTGAGTGCTGATGTCTATCTTTCATTTCCCAAATGTGATGCCACAATTCCTTTGTGGTCTCTTCCTGGCCTGCAGCTACAGATCTGCCAAAGTTTACTTTTGCCACTACCTTCAGCAGTGCACATAGGGAGCCAGATGCAGAGTAGAAGGGAGGTTGTGGGTAAGGCATGTGGAATGGTGAAGGTGCCCGTGGCCAGTTGGGGGGATGCACAGCTGAGGCTGTCCAAGCAACTCATGGGTGGACTTTTAATGGAGTTTGTGATATAGTGAGTAGTATGCGTCCCCAGAAGTATGGGGGACCCCAAAGTATGGTCTTTCTGAGAGACCAATTTGCCATTCTCCCAGTCTCTTTCCACTCCACCCCCACAAGTCATGGAGCTCCTGATTCAGAACTCTGGATGCGGGGAGGGGGGGTGGCGAGAGAGAGAGAGAGAGAGAGAGAGAGAGAGAGAGAGAGAGAGAAGAAATGAGCCTCTTTGGCAATGTCCTGCACAGCTGAGGAAGCTGGGTACTCACTCATCCATTCTCCTTTTTCTCTGCATGAAAAATCACAGGTCAAGAAAGACTCTTTTAGATCTAAGCTGTGCTATCTTGGGTGAGGGATGATGTATGTAAAGATAAGCTATTCCTCTTGCTAGAACTTTATCTAATGCATCCAAACTTGTTTTTTGTTGTTCTTGTTGTTGTGGTTTTTTTTTGTTCCAATGGAGCACTGGAACTTCTCCTCTGGAAATTTGACTTCTGCTTCTGCAAAGGTTCTCTCAACCCTGGGTAACCGTCTAAATCAGTGTTCTCCAGGGGTTCCCAGACTATAGCTACAAGCAGCAAGAGTTGGTAACCAGGTCACTACAGGGTCCACTCAAGACCGAAATCTGTCTGCGTATTACCCAGTGCACAGGTGGGTGAGATGCCTCCAGGGTTCCTGAGTATACGGGATGAGGTCCCATAGCTCCCACAGTCACTTTTGTTCCTGGATAGATGCTCAATTTTTGTTGTTGTGGGCGGGACAAAAACGAGAGACATTTTATATTGCCATGACGCTGATATCACTGCCCTTCATCTTTCTATGTAATATGGGGCACTGGGATCATTCATACATACTAGTCTCTATGCTTTAATGGGAATGTGTATGGCATGTAACCACAAAATTCTACCAGTCTGGTTGACTTAATTTTTCAAGATTCAGAAAATCTGTCCTTTCTGAATCCTGATATCAAATAACATGGTAGAACAAATGTAAAACTAATTAATTACATTCATCTTTTCAAGTATAGACTTACATTTCTTCTTTTTAGCTCAACTCTTTCTTTGCCTCATTATTTGCTTTCACCCCAACAAGAGATTCGATATCATATGTTCACTTCTGTAACTTAGTTCAATTATGCCATTTCTGAATACATTATCAGACAGCCTATAGACTTTATTACAGCCAATTCTGTCCCAGTACAAATAATGAATGACCTTCGGACTACTTCGGTTACTGTAGGCTTAGCAATGTATTCTCAGAATACTGATATACTTCATGAACAAAGTTCTTGTTTAACTGCATAAATGGGAATCAAAGGACATAATATACCACCATTTCCAGTTTTTGTGATGTATGTCAGAGCAGGGCATGACAGGGCAAGGTTTATTATTCCTGGTTAAGTAACATAAGGGCACTTTCTTGTTGTGTCTTAATTATCCTTCCTTGATTCTTTTAGGAGTTAAATAGACCCTTTTTTGTCATCTGAAGTGGGGTGAGAGAAACAAAGCTCTAGGAAAAATTTCAGTTTATCTTTGACATTTTAGTTTTCCATAAATCTAATTTTATCTTGGCCTCCCTTCTTTGCCTGCTTTTTTCCAAGTGTTCATCAGCTTCTCTACTGAAGTTTCCCTTCTTGTACTTATTCTACCCAGGACAACCCCAACCTCATAAAACATTATGCTACAAAGTTGCCTCTGATCCTGGCTATCATTCCCTTCTCCATTTTAAGAGGCAGTATATCAAACAGTAACGAGCGCAGGCTATTGAACCGTACTGCTTGGGTCTGAATCCCATCTCTGCCACTTACTACCTGGCAACAACAAATAAGAACAAATTTATAGACATAATGGGAGATTTTACCACACGTTTCTTGAGAGTTGATAGCACTAGCAGTCATAAACTCGTTAAAAATATGAAAAATGTGAACAAAATGATTTATAAACTTAACCTAGCATATTTAGAACACTTAATTCAGCAATCTGATGAATATACATTCCTAGTATAGATAAAGCAAGTCTCAGAGAATATTGAAGTATTAAAATCACAGACTGTTTTTTAATCACAATGAAGATAAACTAGAAATCCACAACAAAAAGACAACTAGGAAATCAATATGTTTGGAAACAAAGAAGTGTAGTCTTGGAAATAAAGGATTTTTAGTTAGCAAAAGACAGAGATGTGGTCAGATAACCTCAGGCTGTGTGAGATTTTTATAAGGATATAAAATAAGGACATCCAAGAAACTGACTCTGTAGTCAAAAAGAGTTTTTTTGAAACTGAAAAGCTGTTCATTGCCATTTAGCAAATAACACCTAGACTAATATCCTAATATCATCTTAGTAGGTGCTCGGATACCAGTGTTTATTGTTTCCTTTTCTGGTCATTTCGCCATTCTCATGTTCTTCTCTATTTCTCACACTCTCCCTGCTTTGCTTTTGACCCTTTTTACTTTCATCCCCACCTTGTAATAATTGGCTTATTCATGGCTTCCACTGTCTCATAACTTTTGTCGTTGACCTTCTCTAGGTTTCTGCCACTGTTTAGTAACTGAGTCTCTTCTTCTGTGTTCTATGTTTAAATTATTAAAGAAAAATGATCTGAATACTTTAGTCAGTCATTCTTCTAATAGAAAAGGCCCCAAATCAGCAGAGTTAATGCAGCAGCCTCCTTCAAAAATTACTCGATTTTGCTATGTTCACGCTGTAGATGACTGCCTTTGGTTTAACTGCCAACCTCTAATTCAAGACTGCAGGTCACCTGATACAAAACATGATAATTTTTGGACAAGAACTGTCCAAAAGGGACCAGAGGGTCCCTTATTTCAGAAGAAGACTATGGGCAGGCACTCAATTTCTTGGATTTCTGAGCAAGGGAAAGAAAACAATTGCTAAATATAGGACAACATATCTAGTGTAGTCTTTAAAATGGTCTTGTTTACCTGTAATGTTTTAAATCAAAGACCTCCAAACAAATTAATATTGGTATGCTGCGAGATTTCCCATGTGGGGGCAGTGTATATACAATGTCCTGTCATTAACTAGTCTATTGTTTCTGTTTGTATCCAGAAATGAATAGATGTATTTGTTATTTTTATAAACCATTTTATATACTAATGAGAAAAAAACTTTAAATAACCCTGAATCAAAGAATAAATTGCTTACAAAATTTAGAAAATACTAAGAATCAAAGGATAAAATGAACAACGTATCAAAACCTGTGGAATGTAGCTAAAGCAGTACTCAGGGAAAAACTTATAAACTTAAATGCATTAAAGCAGAAAAAAAGAAATGCTATAATTAATAAGTTAAATATCTATTTATACAAGTTTTAAAAAGCTGGCAAAATAAACCCTTAGAAAGTAAGAGAAACTACTAAAGTCAAAAGCAAAACTAATAAAACAGAAAACAAAACACATGAGAGAATTAACATCAAAAGTTAGTTCTTTGAAAAAACTAGTAAGATGACACTTCTGATGGGACCAGTCAAGAAAAAAAAGAATGAAGGCACGAGTGAGTAATTGATAACAAAAGTAAAACAGAAAAACACTACAGATACTGAGGATGTTAAAAAAATAATTAAAGGACACTATGAATTATTTGGTGCCAATAAAGTAATACATTTAGATAGAACAAACTCCTTAAAAAACATAATCTACCAAAACTGACTGAAAAATAAATAAAATGTAGTATATTTCCACTAATATTGTATCACCTGAATCTAACCACAAGGAAACAAACCCAAATTGAACAATGGTCTAAAAAACCTCTGGCCAATATTCTTCATGAAACACAAAGAAAATAGAAGGAACTATTCCAGATTAACTGAGTCTAAAGAATTTAAATGATTCATGAAAACTGAATGCAGTGTGTGATCCTGAATTTGATCCTGGAAAAGGGGAAAAGTCATGTATGACATTATTAAGATAAATGATAAAATATCAAATGAGTTTTTCATTGATATCAATATTGTATCACTATCCTATGGTTAAGTAAGAAAGTATTTTTGTTCTTAGTCAATATACCGTGATGTATTTATGGGTAAAAGAACATGATGCCTCTATACAAAAAATGAACCAGGAAAAAAAATCCATGTATGTATATGTGTGTATATATATATATATATATGTACATATACACACACACACACACACACACACACACACACACACACTACCTATCTATAAAAAGAAGGAATTATTAAAATGACAAAATTGTAATGATTCTGATAAAGAGTATATGGGATTATTCTGTACTATTTTAGTAACTTTTCTGTAACTTCTCTATTATATTTTACAAGCTTTATGATTTTGATTTTCATATTTGTCTTCAATCCACCTGGAACTGAATTTTACATAGTATTTTTTCCCACATGAATACCTAATTGTCCCAACATCATTTATTTAAAAATCTCAACTTTTCTTTGCTGCTCTGGATATATTATGTCCAAGTATGGATACATCTATGTCTGGCCTTTCTCTTCTGTTCCATTTACACTAGAATTAAGACCTCCAGTTTATCAAAGACAGCACAAAGATAGTGGGGAAAAAATGACATAAGAGAAATTTTATTTACAAAACATGTAACAAAGGCTAATACATAGAAAAGTCTTCCAAATCAAGATGAAAATGAAAGGTAATCCTATAGAAAAATGGTCTAATAATTTGAACACGTACTTTACAAACAGGAAATCTACACGGCCAATAGTCATATAAAATAGTGCTCAACCTCACAGGTCATCAGAGAAATGCAAATTAAAACCACAACGGTATCAGACTGGCAATATTTAAGAAGTTTGCCAAAATCAAGAGGTGAGGGGTTTATGTGGAATAACAAGAGCAGTGAAAACTGGCACTGCTTTGGAAAATAGTGTGGCACTTGCTAGTAAATAACTGACATTATAGAGATCCAATGACATAGCAATTTCCCTTATGAGAAAATAATTCAGAGAAACTGGCATGCCAGGAAGTATGTACAAGAATGTTCAGTGTAGCTTGGTTTGTAATAGCTACAAGTTAGAAGTAACCCAAATGTCCATCAGCAGTAGAATGGATACACATACTGTGGGTATATGCAAATGAAACACATCACACCAATGAAAATGAACAGTTACATCTACTGATAAAAACATGGATTAATCTCACAAACACAATCTTGAGAGAAAGAAGTAAGCTATAAAAGAATATATACCGTATCATCTCATTTATATTGAATTCAATAACATAACAGAATGAAACAACTTGTATTATTTAGCATGCATACATAGATAGTAAAATTAAAAGAGAAGTGACGAACTCCTTATCACAAAAGACAGGATGGTGATTACTTCTAAATGTCAGGGAGGGAAGAGAAATTGGAAAAAACACACAAAGCACTTCTGTGGTATTCACAATTTTCTATTTCTTGATCTGGGTGAGAGTTAAAAGGATATGTGTTTTTAATTTGTTAAAAATGTGCATGTTTTATGCACTTTTCTAATACTGATAATACGTTTTACAATTTAGAAAAGAAAAAGGAAAGAAGAAAACATGGTATTTTCAAGGACAAACTAGTAAGTAGGTCAGGAAAATTAGTGTGTGTACAGAGCATACAAAGAGATAAGACCGGAAAAGTAGTTGGATGTTTAATATATCAAAGCCTCTTGATAAGCTATACAATAAAATTGTACAAAAACTTCTGCACAAGGTCCATAGCAAGCCTACGGCAAACATGTACGTCTAGATTACTACCCTCTGACCTTCCAAGTTTGTAATACACATTCCTAAATGAGGCAAAAGGAGGAAAAGTTGGAGAAAGATTCTAGATTAGTTTAATATGGCTCTCTTGTTCCTGTATTTCTGTTCCTAATGAGACCTGACTAATATCTGTTTTTGGGTTCCAGGGGCTAGCCTGTATCACATATTTTTCTATCTTAGTTATACTTAGATGATTTTTCCTAAGAGTTGTAATTGAGATAAACCATGAGCTTAACTGTATTGTTTTATTATTAACTTAAGAAATCAAACAATAACACAACAGCAAATGTCTCTTTTCTAATTTATCGACATAAGGGTAAAAATCAGGTTTTTTATTCAGAATGAAATTCAGAGATAAGTAATACTGATTGAAATGTTCTAAACATCACTTTTCTTTAACTTACCCTCAAAGTATGGTGCTCTTGTGCTAATAAAAGTCTTAGTTCTTCATGTAGCGTTATAACTTCCAGAAACTGACCCCATAAAGCCATTAGAAGCGAACAAAGCTGGGCAAGATTCATATTTATAAGTTCTGCCAGTTCATCAGGATTTTCTATTTTCTGAAATGACAAGAAAAAAACTTCAATGCTTTCTGAGACTTAAAATCTAAGTATCAGGTAATTGGAACATCAGTACAAAAGCAAAGTTTTAGTTTTAAAAAGTATGTGTGTGTGCATGTGCTCATATTGTGTAGAAACCAAGTGACCAATGGCTTTTTTTAATTTGATAGTTACAGTAGCAGTTTCCAACAACTTAATTGATATTTAAATATCTGAGGTATCTTGTTACCAAAATAACGTCAAATATAGTTTAAAATTACAAATAGGATTCCATAGAGCATGATCAACTTCAAACCTTAAAATTCTGAGAATTTTAAACATAATGTACAAATCATGATGAATTTATTAAAGTGTTGAAAGATAATCAAATCTTAAAGTAAGATTTTTTTTCTATAATCTGCCAACTAAAGTACTTAGAAAATCTGTAACTCCTCAGAAAGGACAAAGATACTTTCTAAAGTACTAACTGCTTTTCCTTCACCCCTAAATTCCTAGGTTTTATTTTGCTTGTGGTAATCCTTTTACAGTCATTAAACACTTCTTTCTCCTTTTTAACAATTTATTCACCCACTGTTTATTGGGTACATTTAAATGCTAGGGCCCACATTCCAGCCTAAATCAGAGATTAATATGAGAAGCTCAGTCTAGTAAAGAAAGAAAAATGGGTAACCAATTTTAATATGCTGTTATGAGCATTTTAATAGTGGTATTAAACTGTCCCATTTATTTAAATATTCACCTAAACTGATGATAAAAGGTAAAAGTAATGAATTATACCACAAAATGCAGAATCTTCTATAAAGCCCTTGGATTTCTTGCATAAGTAAAATAGGGATTTTTGAACAACAAAAAAAGGAAAGACTATACATCAGAATAATTCCTTCTCTTTTGGACAAGCGTTTTTATTATGAAGGCAAGCCTTTCTTGAATTCACGGAGGCAGCAATGTTCAGGCAGATTATATCTCGCTGGAAAAATTTGTCTTCAATTACTAGTAACACTAGGAAATCTAGCTTAAATATACAGATAGATGATGATTTCATTTCCCCTTCCTAAAGAAGGGAGAAATAGTCTATTCGGGTTAAGGTTGAAAGTCACTCCCATAGTTTCAATTATTGCATATACTAATGACTGCTGAATCTTTGTATCTGGATCACATCTCTTCTGAGCTCCAGACCCATCACTGACTAGATGACTATATTTGGATGTGGTAAGAAAGGTGTTCAAGCTCAGTATGTCCTAAAGAGTACCAATTGTATCTTCACGTTCTCTTTAAAAAAAAAAAAAACAATTCTCAAACGTTGCTTATCACATTTAACCTTACTCAATTTATTTCTACTTTTTTTTTTTAAAGTTTATTAATTTTGAGAAAGAGAGAGAGGCGGGGGAGGGGGGAGGAAAGGAGGACAGAGAGAGAGGGGGTGGGCAGAGAATCTCAAGCAAGCTCTGCACTGTCAGGCGCAGAGCCCAGCGTGCGGCTCATTCTCAGGAACCATCAGATCACCTAGCTAAAATAAAGAGTCGGGGGCCTAATTGAGCCACCAGGCGCCCCTACTTTTACCTGTTTTTGAAGTTTGCAATTCAGTAGACGTTTCTTTTCTATCCTAACTCAGAGAGGACATAAAACAAAAATTCAGCAAAATTAGTAAGAAAGGAAGGAATTGTGTCTTATTCACTTTTGTGACTTTGGTTACTAGTTCACAGTAGACACTCAATAAATATTTATTGAATTAATAAATGAAGGAATGGATAAGGAATTACAGACTTCAGATAAGGAAAAAGTCCCCCAAATTTATGGACAAACTCAGAAAATGTTGAAAAATTCCAGAATTCCTGAACGGAAGCTACGAGAGTCTACATATAATAAATACTGATTCATCAATGTATAATAAATCTACAAATGTATTTGGCCTAGGAAATAGTTTATAAATGTATTAGAAATGAAGCTAACAAGTGTTTCATGTCTCTCTTAAGAACAAACAGAAGATTAAAGTGTAGTCTAAAATAAGTTGAAACATGCAGTCTTGTTCCAAGAATAGTGTTAAGGGAGTTTAGAAAAAGAAGACTTGAATAAACATTAGACAGTAACTAAACAGCAGTGTATAAGGCAAGCAATGCTATTCCTAGTATAATCTACACACATGTAGAAATAATTCTCTTGGTTTTACGATAGGTTCAACGATGTAAACAATGCCTTTTTTTCTTAATCCCCTGAGAGCAAGGCTGTCTAGATACCCTGTAATTATTAATTTTCCTTTTCAGAAATCATGGCACCAAAGTTCTGAGAGGACTTTGGTATTTTCATTATTAGGAAAGCATCCTTTAAAGCATAAATAAATTACTCCTCTGGTTTACATAAATCTTTACAATATGTCTAAAAACATAAATAATAAAATACTTTTATGTTAAAAAGGAAATTAGAATAAAGTTTGACAAGCTGTTTTTATGTATAAATGTAGGAATAAGATCTTATATTTGTATAATATTTTCTCAAATAACATCTTGTCTTTTATGGATATGTACACTTTTTCATAGCAGTCACTGATCCTGTTTGATTACAAAAAACTGCTTACTTAAATATTAGACTTGAAAAATAGGTGAAGCAAAAAAAAAAAAGAAAATTAAGTTCATTTTAGTGTAGAATCTTCAATTTTTTCAGTTACAAACATAGAGAAAATTCTAGAATCATATATACTATTATGCCATTTCTACTGAATAATATGAGGATTTTTCTATATACTGAAAGCATATTAAAATTTTTTTTAATGTTTAATTATTTTTGAGAGAGAGAGTGTGAGCAGGAGAAGGACAGAGAGAGAGGGAGACATAGAATCTCAAGCAGGCTCTACGTACTGAGCTGTCAACACAGAGTCCAATGACGTGGGACTTGAATTCATGGACTGTGAGATCATGACTTGAGCCCAAGTCTGACGCTTAACTGACTAGACCACCTAGGTATGCTTTGAAAGCGTATTTTTAAGGTTGTATAACTTTTTTAGATTGTAAGTGTCTCATAACTTGTCTAATTATTCTATTATTGGTTATTTACTTAGGTTACTAATTTTACATTATAAATTTACAATGTATATGGCTCTCTGTTTATTTGGTACTGATTCACAAGTAATACCCTCACTTTGGATATATACTGCCAAATTAATCTCTGAGAAAGATCTCCGAGATGAGAGATCTATGAGAGAGATAGAAGAATCTGTATCTTATCACATCTCAACAAGCATTACATTACTAGAAAATCACCGCCAATCTGAAAGGTTAAAAAAGGTATGAGAATATTTAAAATTTTGTTTATTTGCTGATTAGTGAGATTAAATATGTTTCGACTATTAGCCTATTTTGTAAATGGGTATCCTATACTAACTTAAAAAATGGTAAGTTACAGGTTTTCTTATTGATTTGAAAGAGCTCTTCAAATATTATATCTTTTGTCTATTCTATTTGCTGTCATAGGTTGTTGATGTTTAACTTTATGATGTCCAATACATACTGAAATTTAAAAATGTGTACCAAAAAAAACTATTGGTAATATATGAACACATACAGTATTTTTAAAATTTAGCATAGATATATATAGAGCAAAGAATAAAAATCTTCCGTTACAATCCCATCCTACATGTAACTCTTTTCTGTATTATTAACAGTGTGAAATACATACATATGTGTATATATATATATATGATACACATCCTATGTATCATTATATATATAAGCAGGAGAGGGGCAGAGAGAAAGGGAGAGAGAATCCCAAGCAGGCTTGGTGCTGTCAGTACAGAGCCGAACGTGGGGTTCTATTTCACAAACAGAGATCATAACCTGAGCTGAAATAAAGCCAGATGCTGAACTGACTGAGTCACCAAGGAGCCCTGCTGTTCTTTTCTTTTAGAGAAGTCATACTCTATTTTCCATTACTGTAGTTTTATATACATTGTAACATACATTTGGGCAAGTCTCTACAAAAATGTATTTTTTAAGGTTTTTCTTAGTCATTCTTACCTTTCTTCAAGTACTCTTTAAAATAAGTCAAATTTTAACATTTCCAATGGTATTTTGATATGGATGCATCAATTACTAACTCATGAAAAACTGGTATCTTTCAGTGACTGTTTCTCTTTCCATTCAAAAGTATCATGTTTACTTATTCAAATATCTCAGTGAAATATTGTAGATTTTTTCACATTAATTGCACACATCTTATTAAGATTACTTCTTAATGTTTAATGTTCTTGTGGGCAACATTATAACGACACTGTTGATTTTTAAAGAAAATACTTATTTGAGCTGTGGGGAAAACCTCTACGAGAGTATACAAAATTACTTGTGTATCCTGCATACATATATTTTTACAAGAGGAAGGTAAATACCTTTTTCAAAGGGGTCTAGTCGTCATTCAAATTTACATACAGAAATACATCCCAAAGCCAAATATATATTTTTGTTTATGTCTCTGATTTGTAGCTAACCAATGGTGAAATACATAGTGATCTTAAAACAGAATATTTAAAATAGAACATTTAGTTCCATGCCAAAAAAAAAAAAAAAGGAAAAAGAAAAATCAGTTTAATTTCAAGAATAAACTACTGCAAAAATGGTCTGAGACACAAATTGATCTGTTGAAATAAAACCATTTTCATTTCTGAATTATCATTTTATAAAAATGTATAATTTTAAGGATGATTTAAAAATTTGTCCAGAAACTCTTTTGAGTAAATTAGTTGAATAAAGTGCACACTTTTGACAGTTAATCATCTTTGCTATCTCATTTATATGCAGAACAACATGCATTTTAAAAATAAGTTAATTTCATGCTGCAGTCAAATGTCTTTTTATCACTTAGTTGTGATTCTACCATGATCAACCATTTGAGGATGAATAAATCATTAAGTTTTCTTGGATAAAATATTTAGAATAGGAAACAGAATCCACTCAAATAACTTGATAATGTTAATTAAAAAAAATCCAAGTACCTTAACTTCTTCACATAGTTCAGTAAGTCGAGCTTCTACATCCATTTCCTCTGAAAGGAGTAAAGGGTAATTAGAGGAAATATTTCAATATTAGGTCTGAAAACTATTTTTGAAATTATCTAAATACAGTTGGCCCCTGAACAATATAGGGGTTAGGGGAATCAACCCCCTCCCCCTCCTGCCCCGTGCTGTCAAAACTCCATGTATAACTTCTGACTCCCCTAAGACTTAACTACTAAATAGCCTACTGTTGACCAGGAAGACTTATGAATAACATAAACGGTTGATGAACACATATTTTGTACATTATATGTATTATATACTGTATTTTCATAAAAATAAGCTAGAGAACAAAAGGTTAAGAAAATCATAAGAGAAAATACATTTATAGTTCTATACTGTATTTATTGACAAAAGATCTTTGTTTAAATGGACCTATGCAGTTCAAACCCCAGGTTTTTGAGTCAAGTGTAAATTACCTTTAAAAAACCAGAAGGTTGAGAAATACCTGGACTATATTCAATGAAATAAATTTCAATGTAACACACTGTTATAAACAAACACATTAATCATGTAGGTAATGTGAATAACTATTAAATTCTATGTTCTGATTATTAGTGTTCCAGTTCTCATAAGAGGCTAACGCGGTCAAGGAAATATTGACTGTGGACCTCAAGTACTTGTACAACCATACCACAGAAAAGATAAAACATATAATTAGGTTTTATTGCATCGTATACATTGTAAATTTCAATAGTTTAGCATTATGTCTTAAGTGTGTACATGCCTTGCTTTTTTGTTTTTGTTTTTGTTTTTTTACAAAAGCTGTTCCTTAAAAATGCAAGTCAAATGAATCTTTATAGCTAAACACTTAAAACATACCTGGAACAGAAATTATTTAATGATAATGAATGGAAAAATCTTGAGTTTCTAATTTAGTTTAATACATTCAGTTTTCTCTAAGATAGTCTAAAATTGAAGTATATTTTGTCTGTACAATCCTGATTTATCTAATGTATGCTATAACCTTCTATAAGGAGGTGTGCAGATTCATTTAAATTAAAATGGTAATATTTATCAGGGAATACAGAAACTAATAGAACAGAAAGGTTCCCTGCTTTTTGCAGGGAAGGAATTTCACTAAGGCCTGAAATATGTTCAGATACACCTAAGTTTTAATCAGAAATCAAACTAAAATGAGTTCTCCTACAAGAACTATAATAGCATAGTTGTGATCACACAAAATTCCCTAATCTTGTTGTTCCACAACCTTCTTAACTGATCATTCTCACACAAAGGCAAGAAAACATTCTAGGACATCCCTGAATTTATTCATCAGCTCATTATCTCATAAGGCAGACTTCAATGTATACTATTGATAAAAAGAAAAATAAACATTTAAATTTGATAAAATAAGCAGTTACATTTATGTGGTAAACACAACCAACCTCCAGTGTGAATATTATACTAACAATTAAAATCATTGGGACACACAGATATTTTGAGTCACAAAATATAAATAAAATTATATTTACATATTGATAGCTACCAAGAAATACATCTCAAATTTGGTCAACTCACTGATAACTAAAGAAATCTTCTAATATTTTATAAGTCATTTCACTGTCAGATAAATCAGTGACCTAAATCCCACCTAACCTGTGTTAGCACAGGTTTTCCAAAATTAAAAAAAAAAAAAACAACCAGCAGAACCTGTATAAAAATCATAATAACCATATGTGCATGTCTGTTTTCACATTGCTCATAAGCTTTTCCTCTGATAGGAGAAAAATCAGTAAAATTCATCTCAGTAAGTTAGCTATTCTATCCATAAATCTTTTGAAAATGAAAGGGAACTTTTTAAAGTTATGAGTTTTGATATATTTTTCTGATCTTTACATACAGGAGTCTAAGTGCAAAAGCTAGTACACTTGTATTATGGCTAGTGAGAGCTACTTCAATGCAAACACCTAAAGACTGTTTAAAAGGAAAAATCAACTTCTAAAATACTTGAGTTGAAATGATTTCAAAATTATTTACAATTTTTAAATGAGTTTAAAATCCTATTTTTTCTCTTTAAAATTTATATATATATACTAATACAATTACATAGATATATATAAAAATGATTATCTTACATAAATTATTTTTTTATTTTCCTCCTGCTGCTGATCTAAGGTTACAGTGTAAAATATTTTCTTCCATATTTTTCAAATATACACATACATATGCACACACTTCAGAGATATTACAAATTCAGTTCCTACTGTAAATATTCCTATAATATTAGCTTTACTGTCGCAGTAAAGTGAGTCAAATAAATGTTTTGGTTTCCTAAACCATTAAAAGTACATGTGAAAGTTATTTTTATACTATACAGTAATCTATTAAGTATGCAATAGCATTATGTCTAAAACATTATGTAACTTAATTAAAAATTACTTCATTGCTAAAAAATGCTATCATCATTTGAGCCTTCAGTGAGTTGTAATCTTTTTGGTGGTGGAGGGTCTTGCCTTGATGCTCACTGCTGACTGATCAGGGTGGTACTTGCTGAAGGTGGGGGTAGCTATCATAATTTCTTTTTTTTTTTTTAATTTATAATAGTTTATTTTCAAATTGGTTTACATATAACACCCAGTGTTCATCCCAACATGTGCCCTTTTTAATGCCCATCACCCCCTCTCCCCCCTCCATCACCCCCTCACCCTCAGTTTGTTCTTAGTCTTTGAGAGTCTCTTATGTTTTATCTCCCTCCCTCTCTGTGTCTTTTTTTTCTTTCCCCTCTTCCCCTCCCCTGGTTTTTGCTTAGTCTCACAAAGTCCACCTATTCGTGGAAACATATGGTATCTGTCTTTTTCTGACTGACTTATTTCACTTAACATAATACCCTCCAGTTCCATCCATGTTGCTACACATGGCCAGATTTCATTTTTTCTCATTGCCACGTAGTAGTCCATTGTATATATCATAATTTCTTAAAGTAAGACAACAACGAAGCTCACCACGTCAACAGACTCTTCCTTTCCTGAAAGATTTCTCTGTAGTATTGGAGGCTGTTTGATCCCATTTACCTAGAGTAGAATTTCTTTCAAAACTGGAGTCAAACTTCTTAAAATTTGTCACTGCTTTATCAACTAAGTTTACGTGTGCTATTCTATACCCTTTGTTGTCATTTTAACACTCTTCGCAGCATCTTCCCCAGGATTAGATTCATTTCAAGAAACCACTTTCTTGCTCATCCATGAGAAGCAACTCCTCGTCTGCTAAAGTTTTATCACGAGACTGCAGCAATTCAGTCACACCTTCAGGCTCCAACTTTTAATTCTAGTTCTCTTGCTATTTCTGCATCTACACTTACTTCCTCCACTGAAGTCTGGAACCCCTGAAAGTCCAAGAGTTGGAATAAAATTTTCAAACTCCTTTTAAGGTTGATATTTTTACCTGTTCTCATAAATCACACATAGAGGAATCACCATCTATGGCACTACAGCCTTATGAAATGGCTTTCAAGTCTATTTAAGAAATACATGAAATTAAGACTTGAAAGCTGAAGGACTCCTTGATCCATGGGCTGCAGAAAGGATACTGTGTTAGCAGGCATGAAAACAGTATCAATCTCATTGTCCATCTCCGTCAGAGCTCTTGGGGGAGTCAGGTGCATTGCCAATGAGCACTCATATTTTGAAAGGAGTATTTTTTCTGAGCAGTAGATCTCAACAGTGGGCTTAAAATATTCTGTAAGCAGATGTGCTGTCATTTAGGCCTTGTTGTTTCATTTATAGAGCATAGGCAGAGCAGATTTACCATAATTCTTAAATGCCCTAGGATTTATGAAATGGTAAATGAATGCTGGTTTCTACCTAAAGTCACTAACTATATTAACCCCTAATAAGAGAGTTGGCCTGTCCTTTGAAACTTTGAAGCCAGGCATTGACTTCTCCTCCCTAGTTGTGAAAGCCCTAGATGGCATCTTTTTCCAATAAAAGGCTATTTTGTTTACATTGAAAATACATTTTTTAATGTAGCCACCTTCATTAATTATCTTAGCTAGATCTTCTGGATAACTTGCTGTAGCTTTTACGTCAACACTTGCTGCTTCATCTTGCACTCTGATGTTTTACAGATAGCTTCCCTACTTAAGCCTCATGAACCAATCTCTGCTAGCTTTAAACTTTTCTTCAGCAGCTTCCTCATCTCTCTCTTGGCCTCATAAAACTGAAGGGAGTTGGAGCCTTGTTCAAGATTAGGCTTTGCCTGAAGGGAATGTTGTGGCTGGTTTGATCTTTAACTTTGTATTTAAATTCCACTCAACATACACCATAATATTTGTTTCAGGTATACAATTTAGTGATTCAACACTTAACATACAACATCCAGTCCTCATCACAAGTGCATTCCTTCATCCTCATCAGCTATATAAGCCATTTCCCCCCCACCCACCTCCTCTCTGATAACTATCAGTTTGTTCTCTATAGTTAAGAGTCTGTTTCTTGGTTTTCCTCTCTTTTTTTTTTGTCCCCTATGCTCATTTGCTTTGTTTTGTAAATATCCTATATGAGTGAAATCGCTACTAAAACTTTCTCCATAATAGCAAAAGGCTGTTTTGTTTTCTCATCATTCATGTGTTCAATGGAGGAGCACTTTTAATTTCCTTCAAGAACTTCTTCGCATTCACAATTCAGTTAACTGGTTGCAGACAGAGGCTCAGCTTTTGGCCTATTGTGGCTTTCAAAGTATCTTCCTCACTAACCTTAGTTATCTCTAGCTTTTGACTTAAAATGAGAGATATATAACATACTTCCTTTCACATAAACACTTAAAGGCCATTGTAGGGTTATTATTAATTGGCCTAATTTCAATATTGTTGTGTCTCAGGGAATAGCCAGGCTTGAGGAAAGGGAGAGAGATGAGGGAAAAGCTGGTCAACAGAGCAGTCAGAACACATTATTAATAAATTCACCATCTTACATGGGTGTGGTTCATGGTGCCCCAAAACAATTACAATAGTAACATTAAAGATCACTGAGCACAGATCACTGTAACAAATATTAAAATAATGTAAACCTTTTAAAGACTGTGAGAATTGCCAAAATGTGACACAAAGATATAGAGTGAGCAACTGCTATTGGAAAAGCGGTGCCAGCAGACCTGTTCAATGCAGGGTGGCACAAATTTTCAATTTGTAAAAAATGCAGTATCTCTGAAGTACAATAAAACGAGGTATCCCTTTATATGGGTTTTGGAGTCACTTTTTTTTTTTTTTAAACATGATTGTGTTTTACACACTTTTCTACAATTTGCTTTTTTCTCTCAGCAATACTCTATGGAAATCTGGTATGTAGTCCTAAATGTTTTTTTAATGGCTGCATAATATTCCTTGGTGTGCATGCCTTATAATTTCCTCAATACTGATGGTCAGTGGAAGATGGCACAGAAACGGGGGACCCTGGGCTCTTCTCCTCCCTCAAACACAGCTGTACTTAAGTCAGAGTACTTGGAATAGCCAGGAAATCAATATGAGGACTGGCAGAAGGATCTCTACAGTTGGAGGGAAACAGTGTGGCAGGCATGAGGTCTGTGGAAGAGAACTGGGGGAGAAAAACCACAGTGCCACTGTGGGGAGTGCACCTTTTCTGTGCAGAGACAAAAGGGAGAGAAAGAAAAAGGGCTTGAGTGCAGTGTTTGGTTTGTACAAGAGGAAAACCTCTCAGGACCACAGACGGGGGAGCGAGAGGTACTGTGTCCCAGGTTTTTTGCAAACAGTCTGTGGAGCTCAAACTCTGAGTATCTGGAAGTGCATGACTTTCTCCAGAGCGGAGCTGTGATGTGTGCTCCTGGGGAGAAGGAAGGCACCGGCCCCAGAGTGCATAACGTGGTATAGGGATCTCCTGGGTCGCACTGGAAGAGAACATTCCACTTCTTGAAGTACTTTTGGAAGAGGGTATACTGCCTCTCCAAGGACAAAAGACCCTGCAGGTGCCAGCAAAAGGTGGATAGAAGCCCGCACAGAGGCAGATAACGTGGTTGCTGATTTTTGCTGTGCTAACCATAGATTCTGCGCAGGTGAGGGATTGTTTTTCTGACACAAAGGGCATCAGACATAGCACAGAGAGGCTCTACTCCAGAAGAGGTGAGCAGGCCCATGTGGTGCCCGGTCCTTTAAGATTTTGAATTCTGAATCCCAGCTGCACACCAGAGCTGTGGCATAGGGTGCGCTGACCGCCCTTGTGATTCTATGAGGGCTTCCTGAACAGTTGGGAGTGTGAGACTCCTGTCTCGGGATAAGAAAGTGGGGTGGCACCATTCTCCCTTTCACCACTGACATGGTGGGACTTCACAGAGCAACACAACTGCCCCCAGTGGAGGCGGGACCCACTTACACCAAGCCCTTCCCCCTCACCACAGCCCTCCACCCCGTGCCTGACAACTGCATATTTACTGGGGCAGGTCTGACCCTGAGTGAGTGCAGAAGGCCTCTCCTCTAGAAGACCAGCACAGGCAGCACCCCATGTGCACCAAGGCTACTGTCACAGAGTACTTCAGAGTGTCATCTGCAGTTCTGGTGGAAACTGGATCAGGGTTACTTTATTCTTCTCTCCTTTCTCCTTTGGAATCAGCTTTATGGCTTTTTGTTTGTTTGTTTTTTTCATTTCCTTTTCTCATTTTCTTTCTCTTTTTTCTTCCTTTTCTTTTTCTTTCTTCGTTTTTTTCCTTTCTTTTTCTTTGGAATGAGGCTTATATTTTTTTATTGCTTAGATTATTCATTCCTTTTCCTTTTCTTTTGGATCAGGTCCCCCCCCATCCCCCACCAATCTTCTTTATTTTTTTGTTCTTTTCTTTCCAGGCTTATTTTAACAAACAAATCACAGCACACCTAGCTAAAGGTCTAAATACTCCCCATGGCAAGCAAGTAGCTCTGCAGAGGGCTGACCAGTGGAAAAGAACAGCCAAAACCCAAGAGCAGAGCGCACACAGTATACACCAGAAACACTTCCTGAAGTGCCAGGCTCTGGATAGTGTATGACCAGCATTACTCTCAGGTGCAGGAAACATAACAAGTTTTCAAAACACAACAAAGACAGAAACAGCCAAAATGACAAGATGGAGGAATTCACCCCAAAAGAAAAGTCACGAAGAAATCACAGTCAGGGACTTGCTAAAAATAGATATAAGCAATATATCTAAATAGGAATCTAGAACAACAGTTATAAGACTACTAGCTTGGCTTGAAAAAAAAAAAAAAAAGCATAGAACACACCAGAGAAACCCTTGCCACAGAGATAAAAGACCTATAACAGGTCAGGCTGAAGTAAAAAATGCTATAACTGAGATGCAAAACTGATGGAAAAATAGTCACGACAAGGACTGAAGAAGCAGAGGAAAGAACAGGAGATACAGAAGATAAAATTATGGAAAATAACAAAGCTGAGAAGAAGAGGGAAAGAAAACTATTAGATCATGAAGATAGACTTAGGGAACTCAATGATTCCATTAAGTTAATTAATATCATATCATAGGAGTCCCAGAAGAAAAGCAGGTAAAAGGGGCAGAAGGTTTATTTAAACAAATTATAACTGAAAACTTCCTTAATGTGGCAAAAACAACAACAACAAAAAACAGGCATTGAAGTCCAAGAGGCACAGAGAACTCCTGTCAAAATCAACAAAACAGTTCAACACCACGACATATCATAATGAAACCTGCAAAATACAAAGATAAAGAGAAAATTCTGAAAGTAGTTAGGGACAATAAGTCCTTAACCTACAAGGGTTGACAAGTAAGGTTAGCAGCAGACCGGTCCACTAAAACTTGGCAGGTCAGAAGGGAGTGGCAGGAAATATTCAATGTGGTGAAGGGGAAAAATATGCAGCCAAGAATTCTTTATCCAGCAAGGCTGTCATTCAGAATAGGAGGAGAGTTTCCCAGACAAACAAGAACAAAAGGAGTTCATGACCACTAAACTAGCCCTACGAGAAATTTTAAGGGGGACTCTTTGAGTAGAGGAAAAACAAAACAAAACCCAAAGCAACAAAGACTAGAAAGGATCAGAGAACATCACTAGAAACACCAACTCTACAGGTGACACAACAGCTAACATGTGTCATACTAATGAACGTCAAAAGAAAGCCAGAGTAGCCATACTTATTTCAGACAAACTAGATTTTAAAACAAAGACTGTAATAAGAAATGAAGAAGGGCATAACATGACAATTAAGGGATGTATCCACCAAGAAGATCTAACAATTGTGAATATTTATGCCCCTAACTTGGAAGGATCCAAATATATATATACGTGTGTATATATATATCTCAATTAATAGCAAATATAAAGAAACCCATTGTTAATAATACAATAATAGTAGAGGACTTTAACACCCTACATACAGCAATGAACAGATCATTCAAGCAGAAAATCAACAAGGAAACACTGGCTTTGAATGACACCCTGGATCGGATGGACTTAACAGATATATTGAGAACATTTCATCCCAAAGCAGCAGAATACACGGTCTTCTTTAGTGCAGATGGAATATTCTCCAGAAAAGATCACATACTGGGTCACAAAACAGCCCTCATAGAGTGCAAAAAGATCAAGATCATACCATACATATTTTCAGATCACAATGCTATGACACTTTTAGTTAACCACAAGAAAAAAAAATTGGAAAGCCCTCAAATACGAGGAAGTTTAAAGAATATCCTACCAAAGAATGAATGGGTTAACCAGAAAATTAAAGAAAAAATTTTAAAAATACATGGAAACAAATGAAAATGAAAACACAACAGTCCAAAACCTTTGGGATGCAGCAAAGGGAGTCCTAAGAGGGAAGTATATTGCAATCCAGGTCAACCTCAAGAAGCAAGAAATGTCCCAAATATAAAAACTAACCTTAGAGCTAAAGAAGCTACAAAAGAACAGCAAATAAAGCCTAATGCCAGAAGAAGGAAAATAATAAAGACTAGAGCAGAAATAAATGATACAGAATTTAAAAAAACAAAACAAAACAGTAGAAATAATAGCTGTTTCTTTGAAAGAATAAACACAATTGATAAGCCCCCAGACAGACTTATCAAAAAGAAAAGAGAAGATCCCCAAATTGATAAAATCACGAATGAAAGAGAAGAGATCACAACCAACACGACAGAAATACAAACAAGTACAATACTATGAAAAATTATATGCCAACACTGGGCAATCTGGAAGAAATGGACAAATTCCTAGAAACTCACAAACTACCAAACTTTAACAGGAAGAAACAGAAAATTTGAACGGATCCATAACCATCAAGGAAATTGAATCAGTAACCAAAAATCTCCCAACAAACAAGAGTCGGGGCCAGATGGTATCCCAGAGGAATTCTACCAGATATTTAAAGAAGACTTAATACCTATTCTTCTCAAACTGTTCCGAAAATAGAGACGGAAGAAAAACTTTCAAACTCATTCTATGAAGCCAGCATTACCTTGATTCCAAAACCAAAGATTCCCACTAAAAAGGAGAATTATATACAGGCTTCATGAACATGGATGCAAAAATTCTCAACAAGATACTAGCAAATCAAATTCAAAGGTACATTAAAAGAATTATTCACCATGATAAATGGGATTTATTCCTGGGCTGCATAGGTAGTTCAATATTTGCAAATTTATCAACATGTTACATTACATTAATAAAAAAAAGGTAAGAACCACACAATCCCCTCAATAGATGCAGAGAAAACACTTGACAAAATACATCATCCAATCTTTATAAAAATCCTCAACAGAGTAGGGTTAGATGGAATATACTACAACATGATAAAAGGCATGTATGAAAGACCCACAGCTAATCTCATCATCAGTGGGGGAAAACTGAGAGCCTTTCTCCCATGGTCAAGAAGAAGACATGGATGTCAATTCTTACCATTAGTATTTAACATAGTACTGGAAGTCTTAGCCTCAGCAATCAGACAACAAAAAGCAATAAAGGGCATACAAATCAGCAAGGAGGAGGTCAAACTTTCACCATTTGCTGATGACATGATATTCTATGTAGGAAACACGAAGTATATAGAAAACCTGAAAGACTCCACCAAAAAACGGCTAGAATACATGAATTCAGCAAAGTGGCAGGATATAAAACAAATGTGTAGAAATCTGTTGCATTTTTATACACTAATAATAAAACAGCAGAAAAAGCAAGGAATCGATCTCATTTACAACTGCACCAAAAACAATAAAATACTTGAGAATAAACCTAACCAAAGAGGTAAAATATCTGTACTCTGAAAACTATAGAACACTCATGAAAGAAACTGAAGAAAACATGAAGAAATAGAAAAGCATTCCATGCCCATGGATTGGAAGAACAAACATTGTTAAAATGCCTTCAACACAGCAGGAAAGAATATCCAATGGAAAACAGACAGTCTCTTCAACAAATGGTGTTGGGAAAACTGGATGCTGACATGCAGAAGACTGAACCTGGACCACTTTCTCACGCCATACACAAAAATAAATTCGAAATGGATGGAAGACCTAGATGTGAGAGAGGAAACCATCAAACTCCTAGAGAACAAAGGCAGAAACCTCTTGCCAAAGGCAAGGGTAACAAAAGCAAACATGAAGTATTTTGACTTTTATCAAGATAAAAAGCTTCTGCACAGTGAAGGAAACAATCAATAAAACTAAAAGGCAGCCTATGGAATAGCGGAAGATATTTGCAAATGATATATCCAATAGAGGCTTAGTATCCAAAATCTATGAAGAATTTATCAAACTCAACACCCAAAAAACAAACAACCCAATTAAGAAATGGACAGAAGACACGAATAGACATTGTTTTCTAAAGAAGACATCCAGATGGCTGATAGACACATGAAAAGATGCTCAACATCACCCATAGTCAGGGAAATACAAATTAAATCACAATGGGATATCACCTCAAACCTGTCAGAATGGCTAAAATTAACAACACAAGAAACAATAGGTATTGGTGAAGATGTGGAGAAAGGTGAACCCTCTTGCACTCTTTGGGGGAATGCAAACTGGTACAGCCACTCTGGATAAGAGTATGGAGGTTCCTCAAAAAATTAAAAATAGAACTACCCTATGATCCAGCAATTACACTTTTAGGTATTTACCTAAAGGATACAAAGATACAGATTCAAAGGGGTACTTGCACCCCAATGTCTATAGCAGCATTATTAATAATAGCCAAACTATGGAGAGAGCCCAAATGTCCATCAACTGATGAATGAATACAGATGATGTGATGTACACACACACACACACACACAGTAATATTAGCCATCGAAAAGAATGAAATCTTGCCATTTGCAACAATGTGGATGGAGCTAGAAAGCATTATGCTAAGCAAAGTAAGTCAATCAGACAAAGACAAATACCATATGATTTCACTCATATGTGGAATTAAAGAAACAAAACAGATGAACATAAGGGAAGGAAGAGAAAAAAGAGAAGAGAGGGAAACAAACCACATGAGACTCTTAATGATAGAGAACAAACTGAGGGTTGATGGGAGGAAGGTGGGCTAGATGGGTGATGGGTAGTAAGGAGGACACTTGTGATGAACCCTGGGTGTTGTAGGAAAGTGATGAATCACTGAGTTCTACTCCTAAACCCAATACTGTACTGTGTTAACTAAAATTAAAAAGGAAATTTCCTCCATATTCTACTCTTTTTCATTTGAAAAATGGGCATTTTATCTTTACTTTCAGAGTTTTGTCATTATGATAAATACTATAATAAACATGTTTATACATATATCTTTCATAGTAGTACTCATATTTCTATGATACAGGTTAAACAAAGTGGGGATGCTAGGTCAAAGGGTAAATGTATCTTAAATTTATTTTCTAAATCCACTCACCCATTCATCTAGTCATTCGTTCAACTGATATTTATAACAGCTCAGAAAACGCCAATACTAGGTGGTAAGGATAAAAAATACCTCAATAAAAGTTAATAAAAGTTTAAGTTAATTCAAACTTCATTATGGTTTGAATCAGGTCTTCTCGCATCTAACCAAACACTGGGCCTTTCTTTATATAAAACTTAATATAAGCAGCATTTTGTACAGTTATTTAGAATTTAGAATGCTCAAATGTAAACTGAGAGGCTGGCAATATAATAGTTTAAACAAGTATATTTTCATTCACTAAAGTATGTCAGAAATGATCACAATTTGATAATATGAATTCTTTAATTTTATACTTACTTTATATGAGAATATAACACTATACTCTAAAACAATGACCATAAATATAAATAAATCTTTAAACTTTCTTTTTTCTTTCCTAACAATAAGATCAGTTTCTCCTTTAACAGTTTTAGTGAAAATTGACCTAACAAGTTTTTCTGAGCTACTTCATCTGAGAAATAGTGAGAAAATTTTGGCTCCTTAATTTAATTTTGTTCATACTTTTGAAAACCAAGAAACAAACACTATGATTTTATTTTTTATTTCTATGAGTTTCCATAACTTTTAAAAAATGTAATGTAATGGGTCTATTCAACACCAAGTAAAAACCTTCAACATACTTATGAAAGTACAGTAAGTTAAGTACCACTACTATTCAAAAACAAAAGTCTTTAAAATATGCAGGGAAATATATAAATAAAATAACAAGATCAGATTATTTCCATTAAAATATGTAATATCTGGATAGTAATGTTTTGATACTATTTTGCTTTTGAAGCTTAGAACAATAAAAAACAAGTCCAAATTAACTTGAAAAACAAAACTAGATACTGAAGATGTTTCTCTTTTTTATTTCTACAGTGCATGAAATTAATTAGCTTCAGTTTATAAGCCACATTTCATTATAATTGGACCTACCCAAAGATAAACTGACTTTGGACAAATTTAAGGTAATTATTAAACACATATTCTGGCAATAAACACGGTTTCCAAAAAGTGCTTTTTGTAGGAAGTGTAAAAAGAATATGGAAAATAGCCAAAGAAATCTTTGTATTTACCTTTTCAAATTTTAATTAAAGACCTCAATATTATAAATTAAGAAATTAACCGAAGTTGATCTACAAACAAAATTGATTTTAGAATTTCTAAAATAATAGTGGTAGGAACATATTATATTACTAAATACGTATTTAAGAAATTTGACACTAATTTAAAGCAAAATTTCATACTAATAGAAAGGGATTATTTACTTAACCTATTCGTAAACGTACCTAGACAGGTGTCTTTCTGGGTTCGTGGCTGTTTTCTTCTGAGAAGGCGCTCATAAAGGACCTGCATGTTGGCCTTGGCTAGTTACAAGGATTGCACACAGCACTAGTTACTAATACTCCTTTTACAACAAAGTTTACTAGAATTTTCCAACTTGTTATTAATAGACTTAGTATTAATCTGACAGTGCAGTTAGAACACCACAGCAGAGTCTTTCAGTTAGTTAATTAGCTCATTAGAATTGCAAATGATGTACATTCAAGTTTATATTACTTTGTTCTTTTTTCTATTTAAATGTATGAGCTATTCAACATTTCATAATCCAATGTTATTTTTATGTTTTAATTTCTTAGACTAAGAAAGTTTGAGGTGGCAGGGATGTGAGAAATGAGTGAGATCAACCCCTGCTTTTACACGTGTAGATACCAGGGTCCAGAAAGTTTACATGATTTGCCAAAGCCGAGATTCCAGAACTTGTGACTCCCATTTCCAGTAAGAGCTCCTTGCACCAAACCCATATTTAACTACATGTTATAAAAAAAAAATGTACATCATTCAACTAGTAGAAAAGAAAATGGCAAAAGCAGAAAGGAATTCAAGGTATTATTTTAAGAGAGGGAATAGAGTTTAGATCTATTTTTCAAAGCATGGTAGATATTAGGACTTTTAAGTATATACTTATTTGAAAACTCAAGAAAAATATCAAATAGTAGAAGGAAATATAATAAACATTCTTTAAGAACTACTTTATATCCACCTATTAAAACTGGTGAATATAATGATATTTAGTCAACAGTGCTTTATGGAAATACTTTCTAGTACTTATAATATAATTTTGCTAGGATAAAAATAAATAATGTTAATAACTCAGAGTATGTAATTACTTTTTAAATAGTTAATAGTATTTTTAGATATTCCCTAGAAGATGCACTGAAGAATAAATTCAAATTCACAATAAATAAATATAAAGATAAAAAGTTTAAGAATAACAAATGTTACCAATGAATATTTATTGAATATGAGTCTTGATTTTAAAGATTCCCTAATAAACTATAAGCTATGCATGAATGCCTAAATACTTTACAAGTTAACAACAAAAACTGCATTGTGCTATTTCATTCATTCATTCATGCATTCAACAAGTATATTTTGAGTAGGTAGTATGTGTAAGGTACTAATGATTTTATTCTATAACAATTATTTATTTAAGACTAAAGTCTAGGTTTGCCTTCAAACTTGGTTTCTGATAAAATATTTTAAGCAAATAATTTGAAATAAAGTTTATATTCATTCAGTAACTAAATTCTGAAATTAAATATAAGGGCTCTTTTAATTATGATATTTTCTATATTACATGTATAAAGCCAAAGTAATATATATAACATAAAAGCCATCCTTACCTGTGGGAAAATTTATAACCTGATAAATGAATTATCATGCTGAATTAGATTAATAAACTAGTAATAAAGTGCTAATACTATGTAAATTATTTGAAATAAATCTTTGGTTTGAAGAGATGCTTGTTTTAATTATTAATTATGTATTTACCAATAAACATTACTTCCTTTTAGAAATATTTTTATCTAACTTAAAATGTGATTCATGTGTTTTTTCATTCTCAAATACTAAATGTTAAATCTATTTGAAAATTATTTGCAGATAGATGTCTTCCTTATAGAGACATTTATAGGCCCATCTCATGTAGAACTCTATATTAAAGCCCCAGGAAGTCCTGTCTCACTGGGTGAGTTTCTCCTTTCCATCCCAACGTTGAACCGATCACTTATTAAGAGAAGAGAAGTCAAGGCTCTTTAAGGAGAGACCCTATTCTTTCCTCAGCATCTAGCTCAATACCTGACACAGGAAGTGCCCATAAAAGCCAAAGGGAACTACACCATTAAGAAGTCTTACTCCTGGAGCTCCTTTACATCCTCTGCCCTTTGGATGTCCTCGTCTTTCCTTCCTACTCATGTACATCTGGTTCCTTTCAATTGCCCTACCTTTCAAATGAAAACCACTTTGTGTATAGTCCCAAAGCTAGTAAGTGGCAGAAATGGCTCCAAACATCCACTCTTAAGCACTATAAGATAATGCCTCTATGAATTCTACTACACCATTCAAATTAAAACTATTAATAGATTTTCTTGTAGAAATACCATTATTCATGGCTTCCAAGTTTCACACCACTTCTTTTTAGAATTCTATTTTTCAGGTACATGGTACTGCCCTTCATTAATACTGTAGTTTAATAATTTTGTAGTTTGTTCATTAACCAAAGTTTATAATGTGATTCTAAGAAAATGTGCTGAAGTTCAAAAAAAATCAAATCAAAAAATATTTGAGCATAACTGTTCCATTAATTGAGGATAGTGATAGGCTAAATTAGTTCTGTTCTACAAACACTTCTTTCATGTTGAAAAAAAAACATTTAAAAAGGTTTACTTTTGAGGCAATAGTTTCCTACAAGATTTTCCTAAGAGAAACAAAAGGATTCTAAATACACAAAATAGCAAGGAAAAAGAGTATTTCAGAGAACAGTGATCAAAATGTTTCCACCATTTTTGTCTTGGGAAAGAATACATGAACAAAACAGAATAAATTTCCCTATAGCTTGCACATCTGTATACATATTGGGGTCCTTGAATTAAGTATTCTCAATAAATCCACTGGAGTAGTTGCTGATAGGCAGTGGCACAAGAGCCAGCATTTTCTTACAGCTGAATTTAAGTGACATACAAATCATTACATGTTCTTACAATTCTTTTATATCCCCAAATAGGCAATTATAAAAATAGGCTAACTAGTCTCAAACCCAAGAATTATTTTCAACAACGGTGACTGTTTTTAAGAGTGTATCAATACTGTTAAAAGACTGAGATCCCTGAGAAACAAATAAACAAAGAAAACTGATTAAGTAAAATTTAAAAGAAATTTTTGATTTATTCAAGTACATAATGACAAAATTAATTTATTCTGAAGAAATAATTAAAATGTGATTATGATGAGCTATTAACTGATGTTTGAAAAGAAAAGCTTATTAAGCTAACATTAAAGGTCTGAATAAAAACCTATTTCTGCTAGTTCCAAAAATTTATCTTCTGTGAAATATGTGCAAAAGTATTTTGTATACCATTCTACAAATGGTATGCAAAATCAAGACAAGATCATTTTTATGGCATACTATAACATATATGCAGATATTACTGCTGGACTGAAACCAAGATTGATTTTTTAATGATTTAAATAAATTTCAGATGTTAAAACTGAGTATTATTATTCTCTGAAGTGAAATAAAAGAAATAAGATCTGAGATCACGTAAAATGAAATGTATATAAAAATGATCCAAGTACCTACAATCTGCTTAGACTGTTAAATATTTGGAAGTACAGATTTAGTTTACTTCCCCCATGATTTTGTAGAGAATTATAACATTTGCTTTCTAGTATGTTTTCTGGTTACATTTTAATAGGAATCATATATTGGCATATATTTTCTAAAAATCTATCAAAAGACTCATTTCAAACTTAGAACCAGGAAGTTATTTCTCAATATCATAAAAAGCATTTTTAAATTGCAGAAAGTAATATCAAGAGTCAAAAAAGATGGAATTGAGAAAGAAGTAAAAGTGAAGCATATAAACACTGTAGTTTTAGTAAAGAAAAGCTGTGGCAAAGCTGGTACTAGCAAAATGAGAATGAAGAGAAGACTTGAACTATAGGTTAGGTCTGGCTACTTTTAACATACCCAGTTCTAGTTTCTGACAAGAGGGAATCTCTTCTGTTACCGTAATGAAGTAGCTGTGCAATCCCTTGAAGGCTAGCAGCAAAGTGGCACAAAGTGTATAATGAAAATGATAGGCATGATGTAGGAAGGAGTCTGCAATGATGAAGCTGCAACCCTAAACAAAGAATAGATTTGGGATATAGAGTATTAGTAACCAAAAAACACTACACTTCAAACTTAGAAAAATAAAGGAAAAATTTTAAGTATTTACTAACTTGTTATTCTAAACCATAAAAAAATTCAGCAATATTTTAGAGAGTTGCTCTTCTTCATATAAGTAATTTAAACACATAAAATGTGACGCTAGTAATTTTAATTACAGTGGGCTTTTGAAACAAACATTAAATTACGGTTTTTGAAAATTAGAGATTCAAATTACATTTGTACTGCAGGCAGATACTCTGCTTCTACAGTATAAGTCCCTTTTCTTTTAAGGGAATAGTGGTTGTACTCGTACAATTACAAGCTGGGTCTCAACTCTGTCAACTGTTCTTTACAAGCCCCTTTGGAATGATTCTACCAGTTCTGTTAAGGGAACAAGAGGTGACAGTAACAAGTTAAAAAAGGCACTGGCTGTCAAAGGTCTCTATCCATTAAACCTGGTAAATCTTTAAGTATCAGGTTAGTTTTCACAATAAACAACTGGAACCAACCAATTTGTTAAGATCACATCAACTAGATCTGTAAATTAGTAAGCTCGAATAATCAATAACATAAACATCACATTCACAGATACAACAGTTAAAAAACACTTCATTTAAAATAAGAGGGAAAAAGGATGTATAAACATATCAGTTCTTACGTCTGGTGATAACTGTTTTGTGTAGTTAATACCAAAGACCACACTTTCAAGTGTAGGAATCACAGAATCTTTGTTTTGTGCTGGTGCATTTCTATTTAACCAAGTAGTCTTCACAGGACGAGGAAAGCTGGAGAAATAAGTATTACATTATTATTGTCATAATAGCCTAATGTTGAATGCTTACAAAAGAAAATCTTATAAAAATAAAGAGCAAGGGTTTTGCAAGGTTATAATTTCTAAAGTATTCTGAAAAATTTCCTTTAATAATTGGAATCATTTATGAAAGGACAAAGAATATATAAAAAGCCAAGACTAGATGCCTGAGATAATGTCTCCATAACTGGGCTTCAGGAAGTCTCAAAGGATTCTAAAAATAAAAACTGTGTGGAATCCATAGTAGTTAAATGACAAATGAGGATCAAGCTTTAATTTGGAAATACTAATCTGTCAGAACTGGTACCAAGTTTATAAAGTTAACAATCAAATATGGATCCTACTTACAGAAATAAAGAGCTTCCCACTTAAAATGTAGAAAAAGAAAAGCTACTAAATCTACTTGTTGCCTCTATTTCTCAAAAACAAGGCATTTCCCTTCTTTTTACTATAAGTCCATAAACTCTATTAAAAGAATCTTCAAGTAGTTCAAGGTACTGTCTCAATCACATATGAACTGCTATTAGTATTAACATTACATTTAATATACCATAAATTCTATATACAGTTAGAAGTGTATTTTGTTGGAATGTTTAAAATCATATACAAGTTTGAGATGAAGTATTGGCTAATTATAAGTAGGCCAAAGCATTTGGACTGTTCGGCAGTTTGGCAAAAGGGAAAAGACAGGAATGAAAGTTAATTTTGCCATAAGCAGAAAGCAGCCTTCATTTGCAAAATCAATTTGCTTTGCAAAAATTAAATATCCACATCCCAGCAAAGGAGGGAGTTGCAAGTCAATGGTAAATTACACTTGCCACGATGTGTTTTTCAGAACTGAGTCATAGAAGTTATACTTAGGAAAGTTCACATATAAAAACACATTATGTAAAAAACAAGCAAAGAAAGAAATCCTAACTCCACTTATTATAAATAACCGATTTGATGTCTATAGTTGGGTTGATCATAGAAATTATTTTAAATAAAAATAACATTTAAAAAGATGATATTTGTAAAATATTGTTTCATTTTGTTTAGAGAAGAAAAGAGCCATTTATAATAAAACCTCAGAAAAAACTGTCAAAGCATAGTGAGGAGTGTTACCCGTAACGTGACCCCTCTACCAGCATGCACCAGCAAAAAGCTTTCTTTACCCCTTCCTTGCTTCCCTTCTCCAACCTCTCATTTCCAGGCAAGGAAAAAGGCAGGAAAAGATGCTGCTTCTTTCATGGCAAAGTTCTAGCTGCAAGAGAGGGGAGATCAAGGCCCACAGCAGCTAGGTAAAAGAACAGCAGCCTCAGCTGTTGCAGCACCTCATTTTCTTTTCCAGTCACTAACCAGAGCCAACAGCTAATCCTCTTGGCTTCTAATTCTGAGCCAAAAATGTCTTCTTCCAGTGGACCGTCTCTAGGAGATGAGCTGCCTCTTTCTCCTACTAGTCTGTGGCAAAAACTGCTGCATTGCAAGAGGAAGCACACATTTAACTCACTAGGATTAGCGTTTACTTGGGGCCTTAGGAAGCAACACAAATAACCCGAGCTGACCTCTATGAATTGTTTGTACATTTCTCAGAAGAGAAATTAAGCCAGTGTTACAAAGAAAAAAAGTGGCTGAAATATTTTAGTTAGGGATTCTTACTGAAATTACAGCAACAAGAGATTCAGAAAACTACAGAAATATATTTTATAACTAAACTTTTAGCATTAAAACCTAATGTAATTCATTAAAAATACTGTATACTACTGATTTCAAAGTCATATTTCAAAACAAAGTACTTTCTTATCAAAGAAGTTTCATTCGCTTTTCATGTTATTACGTATTAATTTATTCGATCAATGTCTAAAAATTTTTTGAAGACATTTATAATAAAATTATATAATAGGAACACTTTCTTGTTTACAAAAGTTACAGCAACTGAGAACAAGCTCTCAAAGACCAAAAGAGTTAAAACGAGGATAATAAAACAACTAGTTACAGATCTAACTATAGAATAAGGAAAGCAAAGCAAGTCATTAGGAGAAAGACTTCTCCTTGGCCCTGTGTTCTACAAGAAACCATGCCACAACACAACGGAAGAGGTTCTCACGGTTTTTAAAACAATGTAAAGTAAAGATATGTGCCACAGAGAGCTGTTACTTGTGGGCGATACATCAAATTGTATTGGTCTTTATAAACTCGGAGGGCAATTATACAAAATTACCTACTTAGTTTTTCTTTTTCTTTTATGTGTTTATTTATTTACTTACAGAGAGAGAGAGCGGGAGAGGGGCAGCGGGAGAAAGAGCTGTCAGCACAGAGCCCAACATGGGGCTCTATCCCGCGAACTGTGAGACCATGACCTGAGCTGAAACCATGAGTCGGATGCTTAACCCACTGAACCACCCAGGCGACCCCCTACTTAGTTTTTCTGATAAATCAGTTTAACATCATACCCCTGAAGCATCATCCTAAGTATCAGTTGTTGGGATCGGATTTGTGACAGAAATTGTAGACAGTTCAGAAATCAAATCAATTTGGCGTCTTCTCATATAAGTTACTGATTTTAAGTGTCCATCTGTTGCCCATACCACAAAAGGACAATATTTTATTGTAAAAAACTGAAAAACTTGACATGTATTCTCACATAATGAAAGACAATTCATCTCCCTATGGTAGTGGGCAGAAAAAAATAATCCTCTTAATGCATTTATTATAATCCAGAATATTATGTACCTTTAGGTGAAAATGGTACATGATACAGTTTAAAAGATTATTAGTAAAGATCCATAAAATTGATTAATGACTTGCAAAACAAGAATTATTATATAGCACAGATTTAAGAAAGAATTAGTTGATCCAGAGAAGAGGCCAAAAAAAGAAGAAAAAAATGAATATACTTTTCCAGAGAATGAACATAACACACACTGCTTAAAAACACAGGTACAGGGGCACCTGGGTGGCTCAGCTGGTTAAGTGTTGGACTTTGGCTCAGGTCATGATCTTGCAATTCATGAGTTTGAGCCCCACGTCAGGCTCTCTGCTGTAATCCTCTCTCCCCCACCCTCTCTCTCTTTCTTTTCTTCTCTCTCTGTCCCTTCCCTGCGCTTGCTCTCTCTCTCTCTCTCTCTCTTTCTCTCTTTCAAAAATAAAGAAACATTTAAAAACCAAAAACAAAAACACACAGGTACAGACTAAATAATGCTGTATGATTATTTCCAGACTACATTGTCAGAAAAACAAAGATTGTTCCATACTTCTGTATTAAAAGCTATCAATCTAATGTTCCTATACTCTTAAATATTATTATTTTATTACTTTAGTATAAAAAAATATCTAATAATTATAAATTTAGAAATTCCTTATTATTTCAATTAACTTTATAGATGTATATGTTTTCACTATAAAATAAAAGATAGTACATTAATAAGGACCAGGGTATTGGTTAAATTTACCTTATTAGTGGCTGGTGCAGTGCAACCAATGATGCATGGACTGTAACAGACACGACAGAGAGGTGGAAATAATCAAACATAACATTAACATGATGATGAAGGCCTCTATGGAGGCTAAAGTGCAGCTTCAATGTTCGGCTACTTATTAGTTGCAAGGCGTTCAGGTCATCTGCCCTATAAAAAGCAACACATCTGCATATAAGTATTATAATAAAGTAAAGGCTAATATATAGTTAATTATTTTTTAAAACTTAGAATAATTTTTAAACCATCACATTGCATTAGACAGAAATGTGAAATCTAGTAATAATAACCAGATCTTACCTATAGTTTTCTACCAGTCCATGATACAGACTGTTTTTGTTTTCTTTTACTAATCTCCCTATAAAATGAATCCTTTATGACAGATTAAGAATTACTCTTACTTTACACTAAATTTTACTCCCTAGGGTATACTGTTCATTATAAGGTTATAGTATAACAGACGTCAAATCCTATAATAATAAATCCCAAAAGACAGTTAAAATTATTTTTATTGTACAAAATTTTGTTATTAAGTGCTGCTTGAAAGTAAGTAACTGGTAGGTATTTTTTTTATAGATATTTAGTCCATCTGATTTCTACGTATAAAAAATTAAAACAATGCCATGAGAATGATTTCCAAGTGAGTTTGTGTGTGTGTATGTATTTTATATATATTACATATCTATATTTGATATTTTACATATTTATATATAAATATTTATATTTTATATATATAACCACCTATAGTTAATAAACTACTTGCTCATTTCAGTTTACTTCATTTATAAAATTCTGACTTGGTTTGAAAATAATCCCATAAGGAATTCTTTGTAATAAACAAGTATTACAGAGGAGCAGTAGCAAGCACATTAAAAATTCTTATTCTTCCATGATAGTAAAGAGGACATCTCAAGTAGACTTTTCAGAATGTAACTGCTTAGTCATTTATCCTACAAGAGTCTAAATGTATGTACAATTTTTAAAAAGTATTTCTACAAGTAGGTTTGAAATTGGAAAAAAAACTACAATAAATAAAATTGCTAAACAAATCTCTGATTCTTGTTTTAAATGAATACAAACATAGCGTGTCCCTAACATATATGATTTCATGTCCAGATGTGTGAACAAGTTCAGAGTAGCCAGTCCTAAAACTTCCTCAAGGGCTCTAGAAGTTAATGAACTAGAAATAAATGCAAAGTGTAAGTCATCAGTCTTGATAACTTTCTACATATCAAGAGTCCTGCCTAAAAATGGCATCACTCATGCCGCTAAGAAAGATAGTCAGTGATATAGTGAAAAAGAGAGTTCAGTTATATTTAAATGTCTCATAGTAGTGGTATTATAACATCAGTGGAGTTTCTACATTCTAGGAAATTGTTTCATGTTTCTTCAACTTGTCTGATTTGCCACCTGGGGCTCATGGAATTGACATGGGTACAAAAGAGCGGGCCTAACTACCCTCAGTTAGACAGAAGTAGTTTAAATAAACAAGAAAGGGGCAGACTAGATTTCTAACAAGAAAATGGAGAATAGATAGCAGTCAGGAGAAACGAAAGATCTGTAATTGTTTGATTAGCCTACTTACGAATAATCTCCATCTGTGAAGTGTAGATCCAAGGATAACAGAAAATTCATTTCTTCAAGGGTTTCTTCAATCTCAAGAGAAATTACAATATAAGATTTTTTGAATACTTATAAAAGTTAGAAATATGTCCTGAGGCTCAAAAAAATATTTATCTAAATATATATGAAGAGATGTTTACCTTTTTTTCATCCAACAACATTTTAACTTTGAAGATCATGACATCATTTAAAACAACCTCCTCATTTTTATATAGAATTTGAAACGTCTTACTGCAAATCAGAGAATCATGAACTGAAGCTGGAAAGGCTAAAGTCATACCTACAACAGATAAGATATGTAAATGACAGGTAAGAAGGAAAAATATAATACTAGTAAGTTAATACTTTAAAATACCATAAATTTGGTATTACTCCAGTACCATTATCATATTATAAAGCAGTATTAGAATATTTCTGTAAGTTTACGACTTTCTATGTAAAAAATGAATAAATAAGTACATTATAAGCATTATAAAATTTTTCTACAACTTATCTTAATCTGAGAAGGTAAATGAGGAATGAGGTAGATATTTTAAGAGGAACAATTGCTTTAAGAAGGAAGCAATTTAGTTTTCCATAGAAGCATAGTGAAGGATTTGGTTGGCCATTGTCCTGGTTGCTGGGTGGTAACCTCTTAAACCCTTGGAATAAAGAGTTTGTTTGGCTTTTGTCCCAATTCATTGGAAGCAGCCCCTAAATCCTTATAATTTCCCAGTAACAAGAGTTATTCACAGTAGCCCCAAATAATGATAAGGAGATGACTCAGAATGGAGACTGGCTACACAAGACCAACTACGTGACTAGAGAGTTGGCGACTGAGCCACATGATTTAAGCTCGACCTCCGGTGAGGGTAAGGGGGCTGAAGATTGAGCAATGATTCAATCAGGTGAGCTTCACTGATTCTCTGTATTCTACATATTGTCACATACAAACTTTCTGGGAGGGTCATACATCCTGACTCCTTGGAGAACAAAAGAAGCTTTACAAATCTGGAACCCTTTCAGACCTTGCTGTATTGCAGCATCTCTCCTTTTGACTGGCTCTGATACGTACCCCCCTTTGCTATAATAAAACTATAACAGCAAGTAGAGCGCTTTCCTGAGTTCTGTGTGTTGTTTCAGTGAATTATCAAACCTGAAGTGCAATAGGAACTCCAAATTTGTAGCTAACTAATCAGAAATGAAGGTGGCTCGGGGTGCCTGGGTGGCGCAGTTGGTTAAGTGTCCGACTTCAGCTCAGGTCATGATCTCACAGTTAGTGGGTTTGAGCCCCATGTGGGGCTCTGTGCTGACAGCTTAGAGCTTGGAGCCTGCTTCAGATTCTGTGTCTTCCTCTCTCACTGCCCCATTCATGCTCTCTGTCTCAAAAATAAATAGACATTAAAAAAATTTAAAAAAAAAAAGGAAATGAGGGTAGCTTGTAGACCTGTGAAGTGGCACGTTATGTCTAAAATAAGACAGTGTCATGGAAGACCATCCCCTTTACATGTCAAGTTTGGTCTACCTCCGTCCAGGTTGTTGGTGTCAAGTCATTCCAACAAGATGGAATTTAAATATTTCAACAAGGTGGGTATCTCTGCAGAGTAGAGAGCCTAGAGTGGGATACCAGAGTCCAAATGGAATAAGGAGGTATCTATATGGCCTGAGGTCAGAACCTGCGTAGGATGAAAAGGGCAAACCTGGTGGAGGGATGACTTAGTGAGGTACTGGGAGCCCGAGCAAGATGAAGAGGGCAACTGCATAGGAGAACACCTAAGGCTGGAAGGGCTGGAGCCCACATTAGGTGACGAGGGTGTTCTTGCAGAGAGGCATCCAGGTTCAAGGCATAGAAGTCCAAAAACGATGAGAAAAACTTCCATATGCAGGTGAGGGTGAGGGTGGGTGGCCGCAGCCTTATACACTCTCATGGAGATAAAGTAAGGTGAGGCCAACATCCTTACAGAAGGAATTCCTGGAACAAAGACTTAGTACCTTCAGCTGGATTTCAGAAGGATGTCCACACAGAGAAGTGACCTGGCATGAGTGCTCCTGAAAAGCCCAGGAGCATAAGGAGAGCATCCTGAGAGAGAGGGAGCGATGATGAGACTGGCACACATGAGAGATTGATCAAATAAGAAAATATGTTAAAGATAATGACAGGTTTCTTACTGAAATCTTTCAGAGAAAGAATGTACACATATGGAAAGGAGATATAAATATAAAATGAATCTTGTGGTACTGGACTGACATTAGAAATACTACTGATGTGAACTCATGGTTTTCACAATGCATTTAGATAAAGACAGGTATAAATTTGTATATTCATGTGTAAATATACACGTGTACATACATGTACTCTATAGCACTGTCTCACTCAAAGAGGCTGAGAGTAACACAGCTCCAAATATTGGTTTCTAACACTATTTTCCAATAAAGGAACCGGAGTTTTTGGAGAAATGGCTGACTCCAGAACTGGGGCACAGTCAGGACAAGATAAGTGTGGATTATCTTTTCATAACAGAAAGTAAAGGAGTGCTAAAAAAAATGAGGGGACAAATCAAAAGGACACGGAAGCTAGCTTGAAGAAGTCACCCCTGGTCATATTTGGGATGAACAGGGCATCAAAATAAATTATAATAGTAACAGATTAATATCCATTGAATAATAAAGAAATCCATATATATGAAATATATATAGTTTATATATTTATACAATATAAATATGTATATTTACATATATTTTTAATTCATTCATTTCATATATATATATGAATAAAAAAACAGATGTTTGAAGGAAAAAAGACTAACTTTACAGTGGAGAAGTCTGAAGAGACTTTTTAAAGTTTATTTATTTATTTCGAAAGAGAGCGAGCAAGTGTGTGCATGTGTGAGTGGGGGAGGGGCAGAGAGCGAGGGAGAGAGAGAATCCCAAGCAGGCTCCACGCTGTCAGCACAGGTCCCGATGCAGGGCTCGATCCCACAAACTGTGAGATCATGACCTGAGCAGAAATCAAGAGTCAGACACTTAACCGACTAAGCCACCTAGGTGCCCCTGAAGAGACTAATCAAATGATTCAAGTTAACATCATCAGTAATGGCACAAACGGAAATCATGCACCACCTAATAGGATACAATGAGAAGAATATAGCATCATTTCGTAGATATTCTTGTCAAAGATGCATAACCTGAATCTATTCATGAGAAAATCACACGACCATGCTAATGGAAGGACATTCTACAAGAGAAAGCAAGTAGATCAGAAACTCGACTTCTATAATATTTCAGAGAAGAGCTGAAAAGGGGAAGAAATTTTCCTCAGTGGAAAGTAGATTCTTTTAAAGCACCCAGATAATGTAAAATTAGAATCTGTTGCCTCAAAAAGCACAAGTTTTTACCACTGCTTTTTCCTAAGGATGCTGCTCTAGCATAGCCTTCTCTAGTGGGGGCTATTCATTCTTCTACACTCCTATCACCACTGGGCCTGGAGCTTCTTTGTTCCTTACTAATGCTTTCAGACATTCTTGCTCTCTCCTTTTTAAAACCATCTCCACCACCAGCTTTGAATCTCATGTGATCAGACAGCACCACTTACTATCTGACTCATGTACAAACTCCAGAAGCCCTCATTTCTTGAAGGCTTTATTTACTAACTCAAGGTCACTTTCTCCAAAACTACTCTAGCCATCACGCCTCCTAGGTTCTTTTCCTCCTCTCCTTAAATGTTCTTGCCTTCTAGCCCCTTCTTAGCTCCTCATCCCTATGGTCATTCCCTAGACTTTTACATTACCAATGACTGCAATCCTTCTGTAATTTAAAGTTCAATCAGTATCTTCCTTCCAGCTTACTATCTCTAATACCTCAAATTCAACAATCTTTTGATCCCAACTTAGTATATTCCACGAATCCCACTTTTTGTTATCCTTGTACTTTCTCTCAAGTCTTCACTTTCATCCTTACCTCCATACTCCTCATTATCACTCAGCCTTTCATTATCTCATTAAGAATATACGTTATTTTTGCTTTGCCATATCTGCCTAGATAGGTCTCAACCTTTATAAATCTAACTTTCTGCTCTTGTACCCAAATACATACTTGTACCCACAAGCTGAACGTAGCTGGGGAAAAACACACAAGTCTTCTGACTGACTATACTTTAATTCATGATCACTAATCTCAAATAGACCCATAGTGCTGCCTAGCTATCCCTACTATATTTTCCAAATCCATTCCCTCTCCACATTCCTAGATGACTATTTTGCAAGCTATTTTCTCTCCTTCAATCTTAACTGAGAACCCTGTTCTTATTTCATGAGAAAATAATCAGAGAAGTTCTCTAAGCTCCATTACTATATCTACAGACAGATACACCTAGACAAGCCCCTATTTCTCTGCTCCTTTTTCTGGCAAAACTCCTCAAAAGATTCTTTGGTATTCGATGCCTCTAATTCATCCCCTCTCATTCTCCCTTTAGCCCATTTTGTGATAGCCAGTCTCCAAAATGGCTCCTAGTGATTCTCACCTCCTGGTATCACATCTTTGTACAATTTCTCCCACTAAGTCCCAGGGTTAATCTATGTGAATATAGCAGAAGTAACAGACTGCAACCTCCTGAGAGACCCTGAACCAAAGGCAAGCAGCTAAACAACTTCTGGATTCCAGACCCAAGGAAACTATGACAAAATATTTGATTTAAAAAACTTTTTTTTTTTTAAAGTATAAGCAGGGAAGGGACAGAGAGAGAGGGAGACACAGAACCTGAAGCAGGCTCCAGCTCTGAGCTATCAGCACAGAGTCCAACATGGGGTTTGAACTCACGAATTGTGAGATCATGACCTGAGCTGAAGTCAGACACTTAACCGACTAAGCCACCCCGGTTCCCTTCACAATGTTTGTTGCTTTAAGTTTGAGGGCAAATTCTCACACAACAATAATGGATTCACACTTTAAAGAGACTTTGGCCCATATAACTGCTCTTATCAAGACCAATAATGCCTTCTACTTTGCTAAATACAACAGCCAACTTTCAGACCTCATCTTACATGACTTATAATCAGCATCACAGTTACACATACTTTCACTCTTGAAGTACTTCTTTAATTTGACTACCTGGACATCACCAGTTTTGTTTTTGCTTCTATCTCACAGGCACTTTTCAGTCAACCTCATTGGCTCTATCAATAAACTATACCCAATATTTATTGAGTGAGAGTGCTAGAAATGTTCGGATAAAATGAACACCACCATTAGAAATGCCCTAAAAGGGATTCTAGCACAGAATAAGAAACTGTGTATCAAATAAATTGCTTAAGAATGATCATAATTAACCTTCTGTGAAACTACCTATATCCTCAATTAATATCAATACTTAAAGCTTTTAAGATGTGTCAATGACTTATAGATAGTAAACTCCTCTTTAATTTTATTCTCAAATTAGGAGCAATGTGCACAAGATATGCGAGTTCCTCCTAGTCGTTTAATTACTCATCCAATCAATAATATCCATAAATACTTGTTGATTGAATACTTAGTATGTGTCATTACAGTCATTTTAAGGACAAATAAAATAGGTAAAAATCTCTGACCTCATGGAGCTTACATCCTAATGGGAGGGGCAATAAAGAAGAAAAATAATAAGTAAATGATATACCGTGTTTGAAGGCAGTAAGTTCTATGAGTAAAGAGAATAGAAGGTAAGAAAGATAGCAATTTTAAAAAGAAAAGTCAGGCAATGCTTAATTGAGGTGACCTACAGCCAAAGAGCAGACCAGATTCATGGGTCCTTTCCCCTACTATATGCCACTAGGTTGCTGCCTTTTGTTCACCTTCATAGAAGCCCTCACCTTTATCCCTGGAGAAGATAAAACAAAGGCTCTCTGAACTGGAAGTCCCCTGGCAAAACTGAGAGCATGAGTATATATCACAGACATACTGAATACTGAACGCAGCGATACACAGAACTCCTCCTCTACTGGTTTCCCAGAGGCTTGCAGTTAGATTCTTGCTCTCCGGGAAGTGAATAGACAAAAGTCTTCTCTGGAATTTCAAGAATTGTATGGAGTCCAAGATTTTATCCTATGTGTAAGCTCACAATCTAGCCTGCCACAGTTTCATGGATGCTGGGAGAAGACAGGAGACTCCTGTGTCAGAGACAAACGACTTTATTACTTACAGCACAGCAAGCAGCATGAGTTGCATGATCACATCAGTTTCCCTTGTCCTTATTCCCTCAAGTTCCATGGGGGTGGCATGGGGCAGGCCCAAGCGGATGCTATGCACACGTACAGTGAGTATGGGGTCAAAACTGAGGAACTCTAAGCTTAGGAAACTTTAATCTTTTATAAGGGGCTATACGAAAACCTAATCTTTGAACTAGAGGGAGATATTATCTTTATTATACTGGACAGTAAACAAATCTACCTTTTGCTCCAGACAGAGATACGAACTATATCTTCCAAAGCTCTTCCCTTATACAAACATCCTTAAAAAGTTAGTCTGGAACAGAAGTCTTTCAGTGTCTCAGCTCACAAGATATACAGAAGCATGAGAAACCATGAAGAATTATTTTCAACAATATACAGAATAAAATATTAGATTCTTCACATTTATTGATATGTTGAATCTGACCAATCCAAAAGATCTATAATAGATATTATGTAGATCTATCAAAGTAGATAAGATTTATAGACAAAGATTCCTTAGCAAATGGCTCACCAACATCACCCTATGCAAAAGTCAGAGACGAGTCCCACGCATGCTCTCAGAACTTCCAATTAGTCCTCTTTCCAGTCATGTATAAACAACTGAAGACTATCAGACACCAGAAGAAAGCTTCTATCATTCAGAGACCAAAACAAAAAGAAAAACAAAAAACAAAACCAACAACTTGTAGGAAAAAAAAAACAACTTAAAAAAATCCTATCAATATTGTCCTTAGAGAAAAGACACAGCATTCATGAAACAAGAAAAGGTTGCTATGATAGAGGAGCACTCGGAAAATAAAAGAGCACTTGGATTTTAAAAGAAAAAGGAAAGGGATCAGAGGTAAGGAGGAAAAGAAAGGAGGAAAGAGAGGAGGAAGAAAGAGGGGAAGATAAAAAAAGGAGAGAGAAAGAAAAGCAAAAAGGCTCAAAAGGGATTAAAGTTGAAACACAGAAATGGGAAAAAGAAGAAAAAAAAAACCTAAAAATTAAGAGAACTAGTGACAATGACTACTATCTGAATGACAGAAGTTCCAGGAAGAAAGAACAGAAAAGACAGATGGGAGAAACTCATTAACAAATTAAGAAAATTTCCCAGAACTGAAGCATATATTTTCCGGGTTAAAAGGGCCCAATGAATATTCAGAGACTCAAAGTACATCATTATGTGCCATCAGAACACTAGAAACAAAGAGAAGATTCTACAGGATTCCTGAAAGGGGAAAAGGGTCACAGGTAAAGAATTAACAATCACAATGGCTTTGGAATTCTCAATAGCAATGATACAAAAGACAATGAGACAATATTCTCAAAATATTGAAGAAAAAAAGAGTTCCAACCTAGAATTCTATATTTAGCTACACTTTCAAATAAGAGTAAAGACATTTTTAGACATGGAGGGTTTCAAAAAATTCCTATGCCATCTTTCTCAACAAGGTCTTGGAGAACATGCCCCACCAAAATGAGAGAATAAACCAGAAAAGAGGAAAAACAGTGTTTGTAAATAGATCTAATGTGGAAGAGAGGCAAGGAGAATCCCTAAGAAGATGATGAAGGAAGATTCCAAAGAGATCTACTGCCTTAGTTACAGAACATGACTAATAAATATTGGATTAGTGTGTCTCAACAAATAGATATTTTGAGGTCTCTCATATATATGAAAGATTCTTGCTGCCATGGTACCATTTTTTAGCCTAAGAGCAGATTAAAAGCTTGACCAGACTCTTTTCACTGCTCAGTTTGTCTGAGGGTACACTGATGAAGCCTCTGCCCTATTGCCTAGATCATAAGAAGGCAGTCTTTTCACTGCACAGAAGGTTTCTGCTTTGACCCACTCCTAAGAGTTGGAGGAAGAAACGTTGAATTTAGATGCAAATCAGCCTACTCCTTGTGATGGATATCTAATATTTCATCACATTACAACCTTACCAGAAGCACTGAACGTGGTGAGCTCTAAATTTCACACAATTCACTCCTGACCTTGTTGGTTAACTTCCCCAAAAAGGGATCTTACCACTTTTTAGTCTACAGAAACATACTATAACCCAGAGATTTCATTTAGCTTTTCTTCTGGGAACATTCTTTCAATAGTAGTGATACTACAGCTTTCTTAAAAAACTAAGCTTGTGCTTATTATTCAGTTTCTCCAAACTCAACCAGATATATACTTGGATAACATTCATCGGTGATAAAACTATACAGCAAGCAAAAGAAAGATTAACACAAAAATTAGGAGGGGTATATAGGAGGCTTTTATGGTAGTAGTAATGTTCTATTTCTTAAATGAATGAGTATTCCTTTTTCTATTTATTAAAATATTAAATTTTATTATTTAATAAAATAATGTTTTATATGGTCTTCAAAAAATGTATGATACATTTCACAAAAATTCCAAACATGTGTTGTACAGTTACTCTGTGACATATATTGTTTTAAGCTGAGTAAACCAAAGAAAACAACAACAACAAAAACACCCCACTTTCCCTGCTCACCTCTAATCCTATAAATTATATCTGTACTGAGTATGACAGAAATAGAGTGCTATGTTATCTAATGAGGGTGAACCTCGTCTGTGATCTCAGGAAAGACCCTAGTGACACTGGTATTTGACAGTACCATAAAGAAGAGTCAAACGAAGGCAGAAAGGAAGAGAATCTGAAGAGAAAGGAATATAAACTTCTTGGAGTCAAGGTCCATGTCTCACATACTATCCTTACTCCATGGAGTAGTATAAAGTACAGGGTCAGCACTTGTGGAGAAACTGGAACTCTTGTACACTGTTGGTGAGAATGTAAAATGGTGTCGCTACTATGGAAACCAGAATGGAGGTTCCTCAAAAACTTTAAAATAGAACTATCATATGATCCAGCAATTATACTTCTGTGTATTTATCCCAAAGAACTGAAAACAGGATCTTGAAGATATATCTGCACTTCCATATTCATTGCCACATTATTCACAATGGCCAAGGACTAGAAACAATCTACATGTCCGTTAGTAGGTGAAAGGGTAAAGAAAATGAATTATATAATAGAATATTTTCAACCTTAATAAAAGAAAGAAACTCTGTAATATGCAGCAACATTATGGATGAACGATGACAACTTAAGCTAAGTGAAAGAGGCCAAACACTGCATGGTTCTATTTTATATGAGCTATCTAAAACAGTCAAACTCATCGAAGAAAGTAGAATGGTGGTTACTAGGGGCCAAGGGGGAGGGAGAAATGAGCAACTGCTATTCAGTGGTACCGAGTTTCAGTCATGCAAGGTTAAAAAGCTCTAGAGCTCTGCTGTACGACAATGTGCATACAGTTAGCGACACTGTACTATATACGTTAAGGTCTACTGAAAGTATATTTTTACCAAACGCACACATGAAAGAATAAGTGCTTTACTCTGATGCATTAATATGTTAATATCTCGTGGCAATTTATTTAGAGAAAAGTCCTGAGGTTTTTATCCTAAGGTAAATACTAGTCTTCCTGACATACTGCAGTTGTGTCTGGGATGACCTCACCCTGTGATAGCTGTGACTATCACAGCTCACCTGACTACAGACCTTTAATTCATCTCTGTTTTTAGGCCCACCTCTTATTTCCCTTCATCTGTTGTACCTTCCTGAAATGCCTGGAGGACGGTGTCCTAAAAGTCACTTCAGCTCTCACTTCTGTTTTCTGTCCTGTAAAAGTTATTGAAATATTTTGCTACTCCTTTTTTGTGTTTTATATTGCTATTACCAAAGACTCTTAGAAACAAAAAGCCCCAAACATGTGTATAGTTGGTTTATTGTCTTGAATGTGAAACCTTCTGTGCTTTTTAATGTTTCCTAGATCATAACCTCCATCTATGAGGTCAGGAACCACATATATCATTTTCATTGCTATAATTGAGGAGTGAGCACTGTATCTTACATATAATAAGCCTTAGCATGTATTTATTGAATACTTGAACTTTCATCAAACTTAATTTGGTGCCCTAATTTCTTATTGAAAGAACTCTATTTTCACTTTGTCTATCAGTTATCTGCTAACCCAAACATCCAATCTACACTTTTAGAGACCTGTAATAGAGGCCTATGAATACTCACATTAAGTTGTGATAATTTATATTTTATTCCTATCATTATCTTTCACATTTCTATTTCCTTTGTTTAAACAGCTAGCACTGATATCTGTTATTTATTTTGTGAACAAGTGAGCATTCATTCAACCATAATTTATTAAGCTTCTAAAATACTGGCAACTAAGAGATATGAACATAAATAAGAACCCTGCCCTTGTTTTCAGAGTTCCCTATCTTGTTTGAATAGAAACATTCAAGCAAATAATTGCACTACAATGTGATAATCTCTTAACTGCCTATTCTGGAGGCCAAAGTAAATGCCAATGTAATTATCACTCTCTCTTAAGCCAGGTAAAAAGACAATGGCTGTGACAGAGGGAAGCTGTAAAATCCAGGGAAAGCAAAATGGAGGGCTATAATGCCAAATGGACTCAAGTTTCATAAGCTATGCGAAGTTTTTTGAAAGATCTAACTCAATGGTGAGTTTTCCACTCATGATTATTGAAATCATACAGTTATGGTTAACAGTAATGGATTAGTGACATAAAATGAAGGTTTATTTCTTTAAACCTTCCTCATTAAAAAAAAAGCGTTCTTCTTTAGTGATTCTTGATGTTTGACATTATAATAAAATAAGTAATAAAAAATTATTAGATGCTAAGAGATAAAAGATGTTTATTAAAAGTGTTAAAAAACATAGCAGAGGAAAATTCTAACTAGGACAAAGGAGATAATGAGGTTGGGAATACATGCACAAAATGTGAAGGAAGTTAGAACTCATCAAATGTGAGAAACAGGAAGTGGTTCCATAGGGAAAATCCATAAAGAAATGGTGGGAAATAAAGTCAGACATGTAGGATAGGGTCAAATTGTGAAAAAATCTTAACAATTCAGTAAAACTGTCAAAATATTTCAATGGCCCTCAAAGGAAGGCCCTGAAAGCTGGTAGCTGGAAAAGCTTAAAGAGACAACTAACAGGAGAAACAGATGGTTCTTCTACCAGCATATCAAAATATATGAAGCTTTATTTCTAGTGGCCAATTAGCCGCTGCCAAGGCAAAGGAACTGGGACAACCCTTCCTTACTTGATAGCTAGCCCTTATTTCCAGCCTTCCCTTTTTCTTTTTCTTTCTTTTTTTTTTTTTGAAGTTTATTAATTTATTTTTGAGATAGAGATAGAGAGGGTGGGGGAGAGAGAGAGGCAGAGAGAGAGAATCCCAAGCAGACTGTCAGTGCACTGTCAGTGCAGAGCCCAATGTGGGGCTCAAACCCACGAACTGTGAGATCATAACTTGAGCCAAAATAGTCGGATGCTTAACAGACGGAGCCACCCAGGTGCACCAACTTTTCTTTTTTCTTGATATTAATTTGTTCTTAACTGCTATCCTCTGTATAAAAGCACCGGGTGGCGGTAAGTAGGAACACGTATACACACAAAAAATTTTATCCAGAATAGATGGCCTTATAAAAACTCTGGTCAAATACAAATAACTGGAAATTTTTTTTGTTGTTCAAGCAAGGTTGATTTCTTATTAGTCCAAATGCTTACTTATCTAAGAAATTTCTATTGAAGTAGAAAAAAAAATATATATATATCTAGTAATAAGACTTTCCTCATACATTATTGTTTGAAGTTTTATGCAATTTCCCTTCTTTCTCCTCATACATAGCAGTCTCATAGAAAAATGACATAGAAATGTTTCCAAAGATGACCTCAAGATGGCACATGACAAGATATTCAACATCACTAATCATCAGGGAAATTGTAATCAACAACACAATGAGTTATCACCTTACATGTATTGGAATGGCTATTATCAAGAAGACAAAAGACAATAGGTGCCAAGAAGGATGTGATGAAAAGGGAAACCCTATCCACTGTTGTTAGGAATGTAAATTGGTCTGACCGCTATAGAAAACAATATGGAGGATCCTTAAAAAATTAAAATAAGATCTGTCCTATGATCCACCAATTTCATTTCTGGTATACACCGGAAGGAAATGAAAAGACTTCAAAGAGATAAATGCACTTCACTTCAATGTTTACTGAGCATTATTCACAATAACCTAGATACAGAAACAGTGAATGAATGGATAAAAAAGTTGGGATAAAAGTTGGAATTCTATTCAGCTGTTAGAAAGGAGACTATCTTGCCATTTGCAACAAGATGGATGGACCTTGAGTACATTATGCTAAGTGAGATAGGTCAGAAAAATTAAAAAAATAATGCATATCACTTATTTGTAGAATCTAAAAAACTTAAACTCATAAAAAACAGAGTAAAATGGTGGTTAACGGGATGAGGGGGTGGGGAAATAAGATTAATGTTATTTAAGAATACACACCTGTACAGAGCAGTAAATAAGCCATAGATATTTGCTGTATGGTGTAATGAATATAGGTAACAATATTGTGCTACGATCATATAATTTCAATAAATATTGTTACAACAATCACATTATAATAAATAAATGTATCAAAGCAACACATGGTATACCTTAAATTTACACATTAATGTCAAATTTATTCAATAAAAAAAGAAAAAGAAAAAGAAAAAAGTAGTGGTTTTATTTTACTACTACTACTAGCTACCATCTACAGAGCACTAACGTGCCAGGTACTGTGCTTTATATATATTGTTACTAATCCTTTAGGCAATTTTATAGGGTAGGAACTAATCTTTTATAGATACCAAGGCTCTGATAATTTAAATAATTTATTCAGAAGCAAATGCCACTGCTGTTTGCCCCAAAGCCTGTGCTTGGTCTTCTATGTCACACCGATAAACTAGTTTAAACATAGGTATGCAGTACACTCTTAAAAATCACAGAACCCTTACACTAATTACAAGTAGCTGTCTCATAGGGGAAGAAAAGAACCAAAGGAGGTATAGAAAGATTAAACCATACCACCCAGTTATCCTGTGTATTCAAAAGGCTACCTCTTCAAAACTAAGAAAGAAAAGGCACATAAATGGTTGCTGGGCAACTCCTTCTTCATGACTGTCTTTCCTTAAATCAAGTTCGTTCTGAGATCCTCGAGTCCACCTTATTTCAGTTTTTTAACATCTGGGGTAATTTAGGATAGAAATGGAGGGCATGACAAAGGGAACCAATATTTGCTGAGTATTATACCAGGTCTCAGTATTTAATTTTCTCACGTAATTTTCACACAGTATAAGATAAGGATTATTTCCATCCACTGATTAGGTAAGTCTCAGAGAAACTGAATAATTTGCTTAAGACCAAACAGCTAGTAAGTAGCAGAACAAGACTTGCTAGTGAGTGGCAGAACAATCCAAATTCAAACACTATTTACAGATTTAGTTAGTTTTACAAACATAGAAATGCAAGTGTAGGAACTTAGATTTCCTTGACAAGTTACAAATTCATGGGTCTTTTGTGAGATCTCTTCTTCTCCTCATATTTCCCTTTTTGCCCTTAGTCATTCTAGCTCATTCTTCTTATCCCAGAAATGGCTTTATTAATTTAAAAAACCTTATAATTTATTTATTAACATTAGATGTTATCCTATGTACTTACTAAGTTGCACAATTATATAAACCATAGGAAATCATCAAACTAACTTTGATTTTTAGCTCTTTACATTAAATGGTTCACAAATAGTATATATAGTAAGTCAAAATGTGGCTGTTTCTCATTCTTTCTTATAGTACTAGAAATCAAATAATAATATTTTACATATGTACAGCCCTTTACAGTTTGCTGAGAACTTTCACTTATTTAACGTATCACGACCCTGTAAAGCAGGTAACACACTTCGCAGATGAGAACTTGAGGCTCACACAGGTTAAGTGAGTTTTCCAAGGTAACATAAAAGGAAGCTGGTATCCTGATTCCAAATCACTACTTTGTTAACTACACCAGAGCCGCATCTTTGGAATCCACAGCTTCTAAGATAGCTATAGCTACCTCTCTATAACAGGTGACCCAGATCAACACCAAACTGGTAACTAGATTTGTCTTGTCTTGCCAGAAACTTAATTAAGATCCTCCTTCTTTATGTTGGATAGTCATTTCAATTTTATAAACACTCTCCCTCCCTCTCATGTTACCATAAAAATGAAAATGCTGTTTACTTGTTTTCAACATTTGGAATCAACCCATAGACAAAGCACATTAAGATTTAACTACAGTTACAAAACAGAATGTGAATGTTAGCAACTTTGATAATATAAAACAGAGGATATATTTAACAAGTTGAAAGGTGGAAGAAAACAGAAAATTTGAAAAAGAGGCAATATAAGAGGCTTATCTCCTTATATCACAAAATAGAGTTTGTCATATTTGCTGGAATAGGAAATGGAGATTTAAACAATATATTATTTAACTGTAACAGTCAAGGTCAAAGAAAGATATGGGAATAATGGCACCTCTTAAAAAGTAGGGGGTAGAAGCGGAGGAAGTAGTGTAATCTTCAGTTGTCATTTATCAAACCAGGAAGTAAAAAAGTCTATATAGAGGAAACCATTAGAACTAGAGAAATAGTGAAAAGTGGATGTATCTAGAGAAGTAACTGTTTTCACTACAAATCTTTCTAGACTAATAGATTTTTTAACTATTTGTATTATTTGCATAAAATTATTTTTTTTCAGAAAAAAGGGATAAGTGTATATTAAAAAGCAAATAGAACAATACATGTTTCTTTCTAAAAAATATTATCATTATTAGAAATGGGGAGTCGTTATTTGAACTTTTTATCAAAATAATACATAGTGCTCTAACATTTCAAACTGGGGCCAGTTTCTTAGAACCAACAATGACTTCTTTGTTGCGGAAGTCTGTAAATATTTTCTTATTAATCAATTTCCCACAGCCCTATAAATATTCATTGCCTTTTATAACTGATGCTATTGGGGATGACAGCTATTTCCTGACTCAAACCTCTCACTGTCAGCACAATTCCGTGCTGGAAATAATTTAACTGTGTTGCAACAAGCTGTATGATACCATCTAATTCCTGTCACATCTAACTTGCCCTTCTACAACTCACAGACAAAATCATTACTTTCTTTCTTTTTCTAAAAGTTTTCCAGAAATGTATACCAAGTGTGGGAATTACAGTAGAATACAGTGCTGGAAAGAAAAGGTCTTAAGATGATAGTACAAGTCGAACAAGAAAAATAGGGTATGTAATAAAAAGTATAGAGAAAATCCAAGCGCTTAGAAGAAAAAGTGAATTTTAAGTAAGAAAGGTAAAAAGAGAATTAATACACCAGATAAAGAAAAATTAGCCCTACCTGAATATATTTATGTTATCAAAGATGAGTCTAGAAATCAATGATCTGTACTTATTAAAATAAAGTCAGCCAAATTCACAGGAACAATTTCTGGAGAAAATTTGGGGAAAGATACCTTTTCCTAACAAATTTACTAATACTAAAAAGATACAAACATCAGGAACTCTTAAATACTATTTTAAAATGAAACAAATCTTGGAAGAGAAAGGGCATAAAAAGAGAACCAAATCAGTACCTCTAAGACTAGACTAAATTGGCTGCCTTCTTGTGCTTGCACGCTCTCTCTCTCTCTCTCTCTCTCTCTCTGTCTCTCTTTTGTTTTTCCAGATCGCTGGTGAGGAAAAATTCATCTGGACATGAGAACATTATTTTGGATCTACTATACCTAATTTTCATATGAACTTAAACATTTAACATGATAGACTATTCTGGGGGACAATGGCAGAAAATACAACTGAAATACCAGATCTACATTCTCACAGAGGTGTTCAGAGGGTGAAACAAGAACCTGTGGGGCACTACACCTAACACTAAAGCTACACTGACCAAAATTCAGTCTATTTTTTAAATTTAAGAAAATATTTTAGGAATTTGAAGTGTTTAGGATTATCTTTTTAGTATCCTGCGTGTACTAAAATGTTAGATTATGATAAATTTTAATGAATTGTACAAAATGGAGAGTTTATTCTTTCTTCCTAAAGACTCTCAAAATATTTTCTTATAGATATATGCTTTCTGGCAATTTTTTTTACCGTGGTTAACCCAGACTAAGAATGTGGTTTATAAGTATTCTCAAAGGCATACTATAAAACTTTACCATAAAACACCTCTGTAATCATATATCAAATTATATGTACACATTCACTGCATATTTTTAAAAATTACATCTTATGTGATGTAATTGATATCACCCCTACTTATGTTTGTTTTTGTGGAAACTTCACATACATTCTTTCATTTGTTCTTCATAAGAAATCAAAGAGAAACACAAGGAACCTATAATCATGCTTGTTTTACTGAAGCCTCAAATATATTTCTTGTAAGAGGTATTATAATGATACTCTTTGATAGCTTATGTTTGTAATTAAAAAATGATAATTTTTTTTAAAGGAAGAAGACTTTTTAACGAATTTATTTATTTATTTTGAAAGAGACAGAGAGTGAGTGTGGGAGAGGCAGACAGAGAGTTAGAGAGACAGAGAGAGAATTCCAAGCAGGCTCTGAGCAGGTCAGTGCAAAGAGCCCAACCGTGGGACTCAATCCCACAAACTGCAAGATCATGACCTGAGCAAAAATCAAGAGTTGGATGCTTAACCAACTGGGCCACCCAGGCGCCCCCAAAATAAGAATAATTTTAATTAAAAGTTATTATTAGCCATTATAATGTTGCTTCAGATTTTTCTTAACTGTTAAAAGTATTCCTTGGCTTACCTGCTGCATGTAACAAACTAGCTTCTACTCTGTGAGGAACTCTTGGTGGAATTTTCATAGATGCACGTATCTGGTAAAAACTAAAGAAAAATAGACAAAAAAATAATTTCAAAAAATGTTTTAAAATATGCAATGCCCCAATATCTATATATCTGCAGGTATTTTTTCCCATTTATTATTGGTGAAAAACAACATATCAGATCCACAGGTCAAATATCAGCATGCAATAAAACCCAAAGGGAAACCAGCATATATATAGAGAATGAGAGAAACAAAAGAAATATATATGGCATTTCTTACTTTAAATGAGAGAATGTCATAACAACCAGAGGAGTTAGTAAGGCATCTAAGACTTTCACTGCTTAATTTGGTTTATTCATTTTTTTTCTTTTAAAAAATAACAAAGATAAATTATTCTTATGCAAATTTTGAGAAAATGCAGATTTTAATGATTTTTAAAAATCAGTTTAATACTACGAATTACAAAATAAAGATATGTATTTGGTTTAAAGAATTAAGCATTTTTCATGTACCTTTATTTGCTTATTTAACTCCACAGGATTTTGTAGTATTTATGTCTATATATATAAATCAACAAGTCACTAGTAATAATGGTTATGTAGAATAAAAAATGTCAGGTAAACATTATAATGTTTATGTTTTATCATCATTACACCACAAGTATTGTGTATGTTATGGAGGATAAACATTAATACACGTGCACACATGAGAGACACACTGTGAATTACTAAAATTTAAATCAAGATTACAAATCAGGATGAGTTTAGATGTACATAAGGGAGCTGAATAATTTATTTTTATTTAATAATTTCCTAGATAGTAATTTATATTATTAAATTTGTAAATAATACAAATTAAAACACATAAATATATTACTACTATTATTTCTAGGAAGGTATAGCATTGGAGAGAACATATGGTCAGGTCACAAAGCCAAAATTAAAGAGCAGTGAATGAAAGGCTAGTCAATTAAATTTAGAACCTTTAAAGTGACAATTTGCCCTAAAGAAACATGGCAAAACTCCAAAGATATAGATGATTCGTTGAGATGAAGACAAGGTCATATTGAAACCATGAAATGACTAAAACCAAAAATCAAAGTGGAATCAAAGGAACTTTGCAACCAGAGAAGAACAAAGTTTTCTAGGAACTATTCAACTTCTCAAGATGAGAAATTTAACTAAAGATTAAGTAAAATAAAAGGAAACATATGCAGCAAGCTCTTTGACATAGGTCTTTGGTGATGATTTTTTGATCCTAACATCAAAAGCGAAGGCAACAAAAAGCAAAAATAAACAAGTGGGACTACTCAAACTAAAAAGTCTGCATGGCAAAGGAAACTATCAAATTGAAAGGTAACCTTCTAAATTAAATATATGAAAATCATATATCTGACAAAGGGTTAATATCCAAATTTGTAAGGAACTCATACAACTCTGGGGTGCCTAGGTAGCTCTGTCAGTTAAGCATCCGACTCTTGATTTTGGCTCAGATCATGATCTAATGGTTTATGAGCTTGAGCTACGCACTGGGCTCCATGCTGACACTGCAAAGCCTGCCTGGATTCTCCCTCTCCCTCCCACCACCTCTCTCTCTCAAAATAAATAAACAGACTTAAAAAAAAAAAAACCCTCATATAACTCAACGGTAAAAATAAACAAACCCCAACCAAACAAGCTGATTAAAAAATGGGCAGAAGATCTAAATAGACATATTTCCAAAGAAGACATACAGGTATATGAAAAGATGCTCAACATCACTAATCATCAGGGAAATGCAAATTAAAACCACAATGAGATGTCACCTCATACCTGTCAGAATGACTATTATCAAAATGTTAAAAGATAAGTGTTGAAGAAGTGGAAAAAAGAGAACCCTGTGTACTGCTGGTGGGGATGTAAATTGGTGCAGTCACTACAGAAAACTGTATGGAGGTTCCTGGAAAAATTAAAATTATAACTGCCATAATGATCCAGCAATTCCAATACTGGGTGTCTATCTGAAGAAAATGAAAACACTAATTCGAAAAGGTATATGCACCCCTACGTTCATTTCAGTATTATTTATAATAGTTAAGATATGGAAACCACCTCAATGTCCACTGATTGATGAATGAATAAAGAAGATGTGATACATGTACAATGGAATACTACTCAGCCATAAAAAAGAATGCTATCTTGCTATCTGTGACAACAGGGATGGACCTCAAGAGTACTATGCTAAGGGAAATAAGAGCAGAGAAAGACAAATATTGCATGATTTCATTTACATGTGGAATCTAAAATACAAAACAAACGAAACAAAATCTAAACTCTCTGATATAGAGAATAGGTTGATGGTTGCCAGAGGTGAGGAAGGCTGGGGAGAACAAAATGGGTAAAGGGGGGGTGTCAAGAAGTATAAAATTCTAGTTAAAAAATAAATAAGTAATGGGGATGTAACATAAAATATGGAGAATAAAGTCAATAATATGGTATTAACTGTATGGTGACACATGGTGACTAAACTTGTTGTGGTGATCATTTTGTAGTGTATTACAAATGTCAAATCACTCTGTTATGCACCTGAAACTAATATAATATTGTATGTTGATTATACCTCAATTAAAAAGTGAACATATTCTTAAACAAGTCATGTATCTAAAACAATTATCCTCTAATCATTAGATTTTTGAAAGATCAGTAACATAATAATATTCTTCAAAAGTCCTCAATGGATGGGGAAACCAAATTGTAGAATAAGAGAAAACTAATGAAAACAGCAATTACACATGCTATGTTTATGATGGTTGCCAATAAAATGGAATAATAATTCACTTAATCTTTACCTCCAGTTCCAAACCTCCAATTAATTATGAACTATCTCCACTTGGGGTATCTCACCTCAAACTTAACATATTAAACTGAAAAAATCTTCAACTTCCTTACTAGTTTCAGTATTACCAATACTGTCCAAGTCAATGTGATTTTAAAATTCAACATTATCTTTTATACCGATTATTATTTAAAATACCCAATTTGCAAAAAGTAGAGCAATGTACCCATATGCCCACGATCCATCCAACAATTAAAAAGATTTTTGCCATGTATGATTTGTCTCTACTTTTTCTTTGCTGAGCTATTTCAAGATAAACTTAGATATAACATGTATTCACACCCTTACATACATACATGTATATATATATAGTTTAAATAGTTTTTAGTTTTTAAATTTTTTAAATATTTATTCACTTTTGAGAGACAGAGCAAGAATGCAAGTGAGGGAGGGGCAGAGAGCGAGGGAGACACAGAATCCAAATGCAGGCTGCAGGCTCTGAGCTGACAGCACGGAGCCTTATGTGGGGCTCAAACTTATGAACCGCGAGATCATGACCTGAGCCGAAGTTGGACACTTAACTGACTGTGCCACCTAGGCACCCCTACATACATATTTTTAATGCTTTTTCAGTCTTGGTAGCATCCTCCACATGCAGTCAGTCATTAAATCCTACTATTCTTTCCTCAAAATGCCTCACAGAAATTAATAAGAAAAAATAAAAAATGCTCAAGTGAATAGTAGAATGATTTTTAAAATGTCTCTTCACCACCCTGTTGAACACCCTGGTGTTCACACTTCTTGTACTGTGATTCCCAAGAAGAAATTGGGTTTAGTTTCCTAGCCTTAAAACTGGGCTGGCCTTGTAACTTGTTTTGGGCAATACCATGTGGCAGAGTCTGACAGTTTGTTAGTTCCCAAGCCTAGGTCTAAAAGGTCTTCTTGCATAGATTCTCTCTTTGGACCCTGCCTCCTCTGTGAAAACAAGCTGGAGGATGAGATCCTAAAACAGAGTGAAGTCCACCCAAGGAAGGCCATTCTGTATCAGCTAGCACCCAGGAAACCTTCCAGTTGAGTGTGAATTCATAACTGAGCCCAGCAAAGTCAGCCGAGTCAGCCCAGATGACCAGAACCATTCAGCTGATCCATAGACTTGTGAGCAAAAATCGGTGTTTATTGCTGTGATGCCACTGAAGCTTTGTGTTCGTTATTAGTTGCATATTGCCACAATACATAACTAATACAGAAATCAGTAACTTTGTAGTAGTATGTACCATAGCAAAAACTTAAAATATGTGGCATTGATTTTGGGACCAAAGTAACAGTTATAATTACAGAGGCAAGAAAAATCGGTAAAATACAGAGATTTTAAAAATGGTAACCCAGGTAATATAGCAGAGAAACTTTTGGTAAACACACTGTTGGCAATAACTTAGAAGAAGTGGGACAATGTATCTATGAAACTTTGGGACTTGAGCAAGTTAATTTCCATGAAGAATGACGAAATGTCGTGGCTCCTTGCTAAGTATAAGTTTTTGCAAGAAAGAGATGAGCTAAAGAAAGAACTAGTCATTTTATAAACAGAACCTACAGGGAATAAAGATGGACCAGGACTTGCTAGATTGGAAAACAAAACTCCTTAAAGATTTTCCAAATAAATTACTACTATGGACAAAGATATCAAGTGTATGACTATAAATCCCTTTCTTAAAATCCCTAAAGAAATTACAGCAGTGTCTAAATAAACATTCAATTTGATAAAAGGGCTTTTAGAAGTTTAAGGGCATGATCCCACAGAATTCTGATTCCCCAAATAGTAGTGATTACATCTAGAGAACAGTCATGTCTCAAAAGACAATTGAGCGTGTGGGTTCCAGAGCTTGGAACAAACTGTATCAACATAGAGAAGCCTCATAAAGTTTTTAAGTAAGTTTTACTAGCCTAAGAACTGCCAGCTTAGACTCCTGGGCTGGCCTTGTAAGTTGCCTTGTCAACAGAATGGAGTGGAAGTAGCAAGAGAGCCAATTCATGGGGTCCTACATCCTCTGCTCGCTTTCTGTGACTCCTGTAACTGCCATGAAAACAAGCCCAGCCTGTCCTGCTGAGGAGCGAGAGACCATGTGGAGTAAAGCAGAGGACGGCTATTTTTATTTTTGCAACAAGATGGTAAAGCCAAGACCAGCCAAAAATAAACAAAACAAAACAACAACAACAAAACCAACAGAAAATCTCTCTCACCCTACACTTCTACTAGCCAGAGCTCCATTGTACTACTAGTCTTAGTACAGAACTTCAGGTTTTTACCTGAGTTACTGCAAGTGCCTCTAACTGTCCCCTATGCTTCTATTCCTTCTACACAACGATCAATCTAATATATCACAATCTTCATCATGTTAGTAAGTGTTTATTGTACTAATAGTGATAACTTCATTCTTACTTGGAAACCACTGATGGCTGCCCAAAACCCTACTGTCAACTCTTCTCCAGACACTAAGAGCCCTTCGCGAACATAACCTCTCCTAGACAATATCTGATTTGCTAAATATTCTTTAAAATAGCATGTTCATTCCTATTTCCAAGCCTTGATTCATGCTGCTCTCTCCTACCAAAAGGGTTTTTCACTTTATCTTATGCCTACTTTGATCCTATCTCTCCATAATGACTTTCCTAACTTATTAACCCAGAAAGACGTCTTTCTGTTCTGATTCCTAGAGCACTTTCCATATACATTTCTTGAAGATTTATCATTTTGTGTTTCCACTTAGCTGTTTTGTACATATATTTTATTTTTCCCATACACTATAAGCTTTTACAAGCAAAAATGAGATCTTACACATTTCCATAAAAGTCCTCTCAAGGCTCAGTACAAATTCATAAACACACATTACATATATCCAGCATTATCATTAAATCCATATAAATAATTCTTAAACATCTACTTAAAAATAAAATTTCTCTAGGAAAATAATTACTTGAATATAGTTCATTGTTTCCCTTATATATGCTGGAATATGAGTATGGAATTAAATTTAAATGAAAACTGTACTTTTCCTATGCAAGATAGATAATCTTCATGATTAAAATACATACCCTCTCTGAAATAAATCCACATTGTAGAACTTGTTTAGCTCCACAGAGAATTCTACCATTGCTTGAACTTCAGTCATTTTCAATTTATACTCAAAAGACAAATCTGGTGACAGCACCTTGGTAAAAGAAGAGGGGGAAAAATCATGAGAAGCACAACAAAAATGCCAACTTACAAAACTACTAATATTTAAACATATTTCAAAGTATGACATATAGGCAGAAAATAAAAATGAAGCAATGAAGCAAATTAGTTCAATGCACCTAAAGTAGTCTATCCCAACTAAATAGCACCAGAATCAACTAAACATACTTATTAATAATTTATTTACTAAATAGCAATAATCTATAATTTAAGATATGTTCTAAGAGAATGTATTTTCTAAGAGTTGTTTCCCTTTGTGACATCTATGTGATAATAAATACTGCTAAAAGAAACCCTGGACTTTATCTACTACAGATAAAATAGAAAAGAAAAAAGTAAGCGACCGAATTATTCACATTGCACATTAAGGCAAGCCCAGAGCCAAAAAGAGAATTAGCATTCTTTAATTCCCATAAATTCAAGAAGGTTTTTTCTGGTAGGTGAAGTTCTTAAATTACTATTCATTTTTAAATTTCAAAAAAAAAAATTCCCCTCATTACAAAAGCCTGAAGTATTCATTTAAGAGGTTTAAAAAAATACACACAAGCAAAAATAAAAACATTCAACGATTCAATCCACGAAAATGTATACTTGGGTATATATTCTTCATATGTGTGTACATTTGTAAAATTTCTATAAAAATGAGATCAAACCTCATGCATATTCTAAAATCTGTTTATTTTAATTTTTGATGAACACCTATGTCAATAAATATAGTTTTATAATATTATTTTCAATTGTTTACTATTACACTGTGAATATTACAATTTAAACCATCTCCTATTATTGGGTATTTCAGTGGTTTCCATGTTTTCACTATTTCAAAAAAGTACTGTAACAATCATCTTTATCAATAATACATGCTTTAAAACAATTCAGAGTTAAGAAAGTGTTGAAAGACAATTCTCCAGTCTCCTGTTTCTGCATGTTTTGCAAGGAGACACCGACTGCCTCTGTTCCAGGCTACTTTTCAAGGATGTATGTTTAGCAAACAGTTTTAGAAGTCTCAGACAGTATCTCATACTGGAACAAAGAGCAAATCTGTTTATTCCATTAACAGAGATAGTCTCTTCCTGAGGCATAAGTCAGGCAGACTTACTATCCATTGTGAAAGATTTGGGTCCCCTTAGCTTGGGGTTCCTCTCCTATAATAACAACCTACTCATATGCAGGTGTTGCCTGGTACTATAGCTACTGCTACTGGTATTGAGTACAATCCAACCTTCTCTTAGATCTAGGAGTCTCCTGTCTTCTCCCCACATCCATGGCACTAACTTGTTAGCTTGCAAATGGGATAAAATCTCAGATCCTTCATAGTTTTTGAAATGGTTCTTCATAGATATCTCACAAATATTCTGATCTCCTAAATACAAAAGTAACATATTCTTACCTCTGCTGGTTAAAGCTTCATTTTAACATTATTAAATAACCAAACTTGTACTTCCAGTTACTGTTTCTTATTGCAAATATATTGTACCCCCTGTGAGAAAGAAAGCAAATAACATCTTAAACATTTTGTTCTATTTTAGACATAAAGAAGTCCATTTTAAGGAAACATAGGCTTCATTAGTTACTTAACAATCTCAATTTATCTAAAAGATCTATATCTTGCATAAGGCTTAAAAATAAGTTTTAGAGATTTTTCATTCACAGTTTCACTGATATCAATATTAATTAACTTTGTTAAGGATTCACTTGTGTATATCTCAAAGGACAATAATACATAAGAGTACTTTCTTATTTCTTAGTTCAGTGGCTCAAAAACAGTCTTCATGAATCTTCAAGATATTATAAGCTTATTAATTTTCAAGATGTAAAACTTACCATTTTAAAATAACTCCTTGGGTACAGTAGGTGACTTCAGAAATTATAAATATATATATGTGCATACATACACACACACATTTGAACTATTTTAAATATTTTGACAAAAAAGAATGCTGGATATTCTATGGATAGTTTTGTTCACACCCAATATTTATAGCCTAAAAAAAACCTCTTGCCCTTAGTAAAATTATCTTAAATACTAAAAATATTAGAATAAATATCCACTCTTTTTCATAGATTTTTTCTTTTCTCTATGATAAATATATAGACTTTACCACTTTCAATAACTGCTATTTTACTTTTTACTAATTTATAATGGACATACATTAATATATTAGTTTCCAGTATACAACATGACTCACTATTTTTATATATTATGATCACTTCAATAGTTTTGGTTATCATTTGTCACTATTATTTAGTTATAATAAGTTATATATTATTATTGACTAAATTCCCTATGCCATACATTATGTCTCTGTGACTTATTTATTTTCTAACTGGGAATTTGTACCTCTTAATTCCCTTCACCTATTTGCCCATTCCCCTACCACCTTTCCCTTTGACAACTACCAGTTTGTTCTCTGTATCTATGTGTCTGTTTCTGTTTTGTTCATTTGTTTTGTGCTTTAGATACCACATATAAGTGAAATCACACGGTATTTGTCTTTCTCTGTCTGACTTTTTTCACTTAGTAAAACACCTTCTAGGTCCCATCATGCTGCTACAAATGGCAGGATTTCATTCTTTTTTATGGTTGAGAAATGTCCCATTGTATTTATACAGCACATCTAATTTATTCATTCATCTCTTGATGGATATATAGATTCCTTCCTGTCTTGACTATTGTAAATAATGCTGCAATGAACATAGGGGTGCATACATCTTTTGGAATTAGTGTTTTCATTTTTCTTTGGATAAATACCCAGAAGTGGGATGAATTACTGTATTGTATGGTATTTCTATTTTTAATACTTTGAGGAACATCCATACTGTTCTCCATGGTGGCTGCACCAATTTACATTACAACCAACAGTGCATGAGAGTTTCCTTTTCTCCACTTCCTCACCAATACTTGTTATTTCTCATCTTTTTGATACTAGTCATTCGACTGTTGTGAGGTGGTATCTCATTGTGGTTTTGATTTGCACTTCCCTGATGACTAGTGATGTTGAGCATCTTTTTATGTGTCTGTTGGTCATCTGTATGTCTTCTTTGGAAAAATGTCTATTCAGGTCCTCTGTCCATTTTTTAATTGGGTTGTTTAGGGTTTTTTGTTTGTTTGTTTTTTTGCTATCAAGTTGTAGGAGTTCTTTATATATTTGCCTATCAACTCCTTATCATATATGTCATTTGCAAGTATCTTCTCCCACTCAGTAGGCTGCATTTTTGTTTGGTTGATAGTTTCCTTCACTGCGCAAAGCCTCTTAGTTTGATACAGTCCCATTTGTTTATTTTTGCTATTGTTGCCACTGCCTGAGGAGACATATCAAAAAAAAAAAAAATATATATATATATATATATATATATATTGCTAAGCTCAATGCCCAAAAGCTTACTGCCTGTATTTTCTTTTAGAAGTTTTTTGGATATATGTCTTACATTTAAGTCTTTCATCAATTTTGGATTTTCTTTTGGTTATCTGGTATTGAAAAATGGTCCAGTTTCATTATTTTGCATGTTTCTGTCCAGTTTTCTCAGCACCATTTAATGAATAGATTGTCTTTTCCCCATTGTATGTTCCTGCCTTCTTTGTCACAGATTAAATGACCCTATAAGGTGGGTTTATTTCTGGGCTCTCTGCTCTGTTACATTGGTCTATGTGTCTGTTTTTGTGCTAATACCATACTGTTTTGATTACTATAGCTTTGTAGTATAGTTTGAAATCAGGGTGTGATACCTCCAGCTTTGCTTTTCCTTCTCAGGACTGTATTTTGACAGGGATTGCACTGAGTCTGCAGATTGATTTGGGTACTATGGACATTTTAACAATATTAATTTTTCTAATCTATAAGCATGATATATCTTTCCATTTGAGTCATCTTCAATTTCTTTTTTCAGTGTCTTACAGTATTCAGAGTACAGGTCTTTCACCTCCTAGGTTAAGTTTATTCCTAGGTATTTTATTCTTCTTGATGCAATTGTTTCCCTTTTTCAAAGATGGGAGCATCTTGACAGTGATCTAGTTTTGACTACACAAATCAGGACAAAACCCCAAAGAATGGTAAAACCAAACAAAAGATGGAAAGATTCTGGACTCCTGAATGGCTTCACAGAGCACAGATGTCCTACCTATCTGGATTGCTCAGACTTTTATGACAAAAACTCTTTGTTAAACTCTTTTGTTAAACTCTTTGTGACAGGAACAACACCTAACCTATACTCTAATATATCACGCACTGCAGGCTGTTTTCAAAAGAAGCATCCAGATGATCCTTTATATACTGCATAATATATACATTTAATATTATATAGTTATATGTAATTTGAAGTATATTTTAATGTTATATAATAATATATATTATTTGAAAATAATCCAAATTATATCTCTTTCTTCTCTTCCAAACCTTCAGTGGTTTCCCACAATATTCAGTAAAATTCCCTTATAACGGCCTATATGATGGCCTTATATAACCCGTATCTTCCATAACTCCTCTGACTTTATCTCCTACTAGTCTGCCCACTTGTTTCCTTGCTATTCTCCAAACACACCAAACATATTCCTACCCCAGGACATTTCCATTGGTTCCCTGCAATACTCTTCCTCCCCAAATATCCTAATGAATCACTCTTTCACTTCTTTATAGTCTTGACTCAAAGAGCCCTTTCCCGGCCACACTATCTAAAATAGTAACTCTCAAAAAAAAAAAAAAAAAAAGTAACTCTCCTTTCCTGGTACATCCTCTTTCCTCCCTTATGCTTTTTCCTCAACACTTATCTCCATCTAACAAATGAAAGATTTTAATTTATTAGTTTTTATTATTTTTCCCCACTAACATGTAAGCTTTATAACAGCAGGAATTCCTTTTTTTTAATCTTTATTTATTTATTTTTTTGAGAGAGAAAGAGGGAGAGAGAAAGTACCTGTCACCAAGGGAGGGGCAGAGATGGGTGGGGGACAGAGAATCCAAAACTGGTTCCACACTGATAGCAGAGAGCCAATGCAGGGCTCAAACTCATGAACCATGAGATCATGACCTGAACCAGACACTTAACTGACCGAGCTACCCAGGCACCCCTAAACGCAGGAATTCTGACTACTCTGTTCACAGCTCTATCCCCACTGCCGGACACACAGTAAGCACTCAATTTAATATTTAACAAAGATTTAATAAATTAACATTGAATCTATGATAAATATTAAATGATATTATTTTTCTATTTAAACCCAACCAACCTGAAGAAAGGAATTATTACACTGATATATGGAAAACAAGAGACACACATCAATAAACTTTTATGATAAAACTCCTTTACTAGCATACGTTCTAAGTCTGTTTGCATCTTCTTTCACTCTTTCTCTCGTATTCTGCTGATTCTGTTCTATTGTTACTGTCTCATTTTCCTCAAATCCATATCTTTTTATTGATTATTCTCTAAGTAGAAATATATAACACATGTAGAGGTATAGACAGAGTGAGGCTGATAAATCTGATTTTCATTCCCCCTCAAAAAAGTAGTAAGCAATTATTTTTATATTTAAGTGTTGGTAGAAGAAAACTTTCAAACAAAGACGAAAGGAAAAGGAGAATAGGCAAAGAGAGAAAGGCAAGAAAAACTCAGAGGACTCACAGAGGCAAAGGGATCTGTCTGATTCTCTTTTCATACACTGTCCTTTTCCCATTACAGAAAGCAACTGCCACTTAGCTATAGCCCATTCTTGCTGGCCCTTTTTTCTAAGGATGAAACCTACTAAACTTCAGATGTTGCCAACCAGTTTAAAAAAAAAAGCAAAACAAAAAAAACAAAACCTATGTGGTTCAATTCAAATTCACCTACAGGGCAAATGGATTTAGAGTTTGCACTCTCTCGTTGACGCAGATTCTTATGCCATTCAGCTCCTCAGGAAAAGGACCTTTCATGAAACAGAAAAATCCTAGTCTGTCCTCTCTTAAGAATGAAAGAAGGTGAAGAATGAGCTTCTTTCCTTTTACCCAGATGATGCCTGGGAACTCTCTGCTCCACAGTCAGCTTGCCGGCCTAGAATTTGTCAATTTAATCTGAGCGTTTTAAGCTATGGGAATAAGTTGATTTATTTGAGACTAAATTTTTCTTTCTTTTCTCCTGTACCTGGCAAAGTAGCTAAACAGAAAAATTTGACAGATCTGCTGAAGTAGGGTTCCTTCCTGGGCCATTTCCTAAGTCCCTAAGAGAATTTAGCTGAGTAAACTACAAACTCCAATCCAAAGAACCCACTAGGGAACCTAAAACAAAAACGACTCTGATACTAAGAGGGAAATTTATACTGAAAGGCTCTTATACTGACAGGGAAAACAATCTGACAATTACCTTATAATACCTCAGGAAAAGTTAGCTTGCTTTCAAAGAAACAAAGTTACCTATTAATCTGCAAGAGAAGTTACTGGCCCTCTAGAACTGCCCTGTGCAGCAGAGTGGCCACCAGGCACACCTGGCTATTGAACAATTAAAATGTAACTAGGGTGACTGAAGAACTGAATTTTTAATTTTAAACTAATTTAAATTTAAATCCAAACACTAACACAGTATAAAATATTTCTCCACTGAACATAACTTTACTGTTGTGATAGAACTATGTTTTACTTTAACTGTTAAAAATGTAGTACACTAATTGAGTTACACTCTAAGCATAAAATACACACTAGATTTCAAAGAGTTAGTACAGAACAAGAACACAGATACCTCAGTAATATGTTATTTATACTGATCACATCTTGAAATAATATTTTAGATATGTTGGGTTAAATAAAATATATTATTAAAATTAACTTTCCCAGTTTATTTTTATTTTTTTAAATGTAGCTACTGGAAAGTTTTAAATTGCATATACATAGGTCTATTGGATATGTTAGTCTAGGAATACCAAGCCATCTCTTTAACTGCTGGAATGTATAGTAACTGTTCCAGACATAGCACCATGCATAGTTTCTAAGACTATAGAGACTTTCACTCCCATCAGATCAGCTGAGAGACCTCCAGTATCCACAAAGGGGAGTCCAAATATGGATACCTGGAAAAATGTGGGAGATGCTCCTACATTATCTACACTAATCCTAAAGCAACAGCTAACCACTAACCATTCTGAACACAGTCTGAATTCATGAGTGTTATCAGAAGTCTATAAGGATGTGGAAACATCTGAAACTAAGAGGCACAGCTTAGAGGTTCCTGAAGATGAACTGGAGACCACAGGGAACGACCAGATCCTCTCACAGAAATAAAAAATCTAACAGGCTTGACTCAAACTGTGGACCCAAAATATATGCCCTAAGGATAGATGTTCCTTCCCCTAAAGAAGAGAGTAAAAGAGCTGAACAAATTAGAACTCTGAGACACTCCCTTTGCCAAGCCAAGGAATAAAGGAATCACTTCTATCAAATATGGAGCCAACAACTCCAGCTTCTAGATTCTATCCCCAAGTTAGCAGCTAAGGCACAAATGGGTTCAGAGCTGACAGTCTGTATAATGATGCCTAATCTTATGTAGAAGATACTAACAACACAACGTAAGGCAAAAGTCACTTATGGGCCAACTTGTCCTTAAAATTCCCCTAGAAAGCAGGCTCCGTGTTGGCAATCAATACACCATTTATCAGTGAGTAAAACACGTTTCACTTTGTTTTCTAGCTTTAGGAAAAAATGCACTGCTTCTTCAGCTGAAAACTAGATAACATAGTAAACTTGCATTTAGGGGCCATATTGTACAAAAAATAAACACATCTTTAAAGGTTTATATTCAATGTAGTGAGAAACTCAAATTATGACAGACACAGGAACTGATACCAGATGAAGGAACAGCACATTCAAGCCCGACTAGATGAGGGGTTCACACTCTGACAGATATGTGGGGCCTGAAACTGACATTTGGGATCTGGGACCAACAGAGGAAAGCATCTAATACCTACGGTTCAATTCGAGTATGTTAAATATGAATATAATGGGAAGAAAGAAGGAGGTTAACTCAATTCATTTGTTACTAGTCAGCTTTGGATTCATTTTCTTGGGCCTTCTTCTAATGGATAAGCAGGAAGCTCAAAATAGAAGCACCTTCAGAAGCCTTCAAAATGCTGTTCTAACTTTGTGAAAAAAAAATATTCTTCTAACAGCCAAGTGCTATAGCAAACTGAGAAGAGTATGAAGATGTGTACGTGGGTGTGGGAGTGGGCTGAGCTGCCACCTTTTTAAAGTCCCACTCACCTAGAGCACTGTAGAACTCCAATCCACAGAGGCTCAGGCCCCTACAGTCTTTGAGCTAATCCTGACCGAGTCAGACTCTACAACGCAGACTGAGAACACTCAACCAGTGATATCTGGATTAGTCCTGGATCTCTAACCCTGCCATCTGGTTTAATTCTGGCCATCTACATTGGTTAAGCCTGTATTGGTTGGTTCAGTCTAAACATCTAAAGTATCTAAACATCTAAATATGCTCTTATTTCCTGATTTACATTTAGTTCCCTTTCTGTTTGGCTGAGGCCCTGACACCCTGCCCAGCTTTGTAAGCTCCCTCTTGCAGGGGCTAAACACACTAAGTCACTGTATTATATCCTGCTCTAAAATGGCCAAGCCACCTGTCACTTGCCTGACTCGGAAGATCACAGCATTCAGATGGCTTTTAACTCTCTTTTTGCCTTCACATTATTTACATGCACAACACACTTTCATCATTAACATCTTTCATTTCAAAAACTGATTCACAGCAAAGATGAGCTTATCAGGATACTTACAGTAGAAGGGAGATGTAAAGTAAGGAAGATCACTGGTCTAGAAACTTCTGCTGCTACTGCTTACTCATCACAATGAATTCCTGAGAGCCAGCCATATGCTATACTGTCCAAATTATAGAAATATTTAAGAAAAGAGTACTAAATTCTTCTCTTTTAGAGACAGAGGAAGAGGGGACCTTCCAAATGGAAAATAATGAGAACGGCTTGATAGAGTATATTTGAAATAGCTCTATGTTTCTCTATTGATATCAAATATAAACCAAACAGCACTATTAAGTTGAAACCAAATATAAACATTCAGAACTTTTTGGAGTACCTACTATTATACCAGTAACTTTATGTGATTTCATTTAATTCTCATAAAAACCTGAACTATCATTACTCCACTTTACATGTAAGGGAACTAAAGAGCAAAAAATGTATACAACTTAGCCAAGATTACAGTTAGGAAAGAATAGAAAAACGACAAAACCCTCAAATGTGCCAAACTACATGGCCTAAATTTAAACTTACATAATTGTAAAGTCCACGCCTGAATTGTTATAAGAAATAGACTGAATGATCATCAAGCCATGAGACAAATATGCCCTCGCTAAAAACTGAAATCAGAATGCAGCATTAATGAAAAAAATTACCCTTGATAAATTAACCACATTTAATTTTCCACATAATTAGCATTTTTCTCTAATTATGAAATCTTCGAATGTCTCATATGCCATACCTAGAAACACAAAAGTTGTAAATGCACTGTTATCTTCTAATTTCTTTAAAATTTAGTCTTGAACAGTTGTTATGTAATAAAAGATAACTACATGATTACTAATCTTAGAACTGGCACTTAGATTAAGAAGCATTCTCAAAACAAAACATTGTTCACTTTGAAGGCGCCTTGGTGGCTTAGTAGGTTAAGTGTCCAACTCTAAATTTCAGCTCAGGTCATGATCTCACCTCTCTTTCTACCCCTCCCCCAGCTCATGCACACACTTTCTCTCAATCAAAATAAATAAATGTAAAAAAACAAAACAAAACACTGTTCACTTTGGAAAACTGTATTAATGTGATAGGAAATCCACAGAAAAAATATTTTATTAAACATAGAATGTTAGTACCTTCTGAGAGTATTCCCATGGTTGATTTACTAAATGAGAATAAAGTAAAGAGAGAAATAATTTTCATTCTCATTATGGGACACTTAATGAAAAGCTACCTCTGACATTATATCAACAATGGGAAAATAGGTTTAATTTATTAAAACCAGCTCATGTAAACTTTTCAGGGACACATCAATGCCATAAAACAAACCTGCTAGTAACATAATACAGAATTTCTTTGAATGTAGCATGTTATTATTTACTTTAAAAAAACAAGAATAGCCCAAATGACCAAAAACTAGTTATCTCTTTTAATATGAAGAGAAGTTCGGAAAGAACCATAGCCATTATCTACTACCTAGTTCAGGGAGCTGCCCAGCATCCCTTAAAATATTTCATCTTATTGGTTATCTCAACAGACAACAAAGCTCAGAACCAGAACAAAAAGAATTACAATGCTTTCTTTGAAAAACATTCTTTTTTAAAAAAATTTTTTTGGGGCACTTGGGTGGCTTAGTCAGGTAAGCATCCCATTTTGGCTCAGGTCACGATCTCATGGTCCTTGAGTTCAAGCCCCACATTGGGCTATGTGCTGACGGCTCAGAGCCTGGAGCCTGCTTCAGATTCTGTGTCTTCCTCTCACTGTTCCTCCCCCACTTGTGCTCTGTTTCTCTGTCTCTCAAAAATGAATTAATGTTAAAAATATTAAAAAAAAATTTTTTTTAATGTTTACTTATTTTGAGAGAGTGCAAGTAGGGAAGGAGCAGAAAGAGAGGGAGACACAGAATCTGAAGCAAGCTCCAGGCTAGGTGCTGTCAGCGCAGAACCTGACATGGGGCTTGAACTCATGAATGGCAAGATCATGACCTGAGTCAAAGTCGGATGCTTAACCTACTGAGCCACCCAGGCGCTCCTCTTTGAAAAATATTCTAAGAAACAAACAATGCTTTCTTAAAAAATCTATGCTTTCTTGCTTTCTCTATTCTACCAGTAACTTTGATGTCAGAGAGATGTAGATTCTAATCCAGACTTGCTTACTTTTCTCAAATGAAAAAAATATTTGCAACTCCTAGGTCAAAAGGTAAGACTTAAAAAGACAATACACATACACACAAAGCCATAAGTACGGCACTTGGTGCATGGTGCTCAGTAAATAGCTGATATTATGATTTTATTTATCTCAATTTTTTTCCTTTTTTTATTAGGTTTTTATTTTAATTCCAGTATAGTTAACATATAGTGTTATATCAGCTTCAGGTATACAATAAAGTAATTCAACATTCCTTACATCCCAATATTTTATCTCAATTTTTTTTTAAGTAGGCTTCATGTCCAGCACAGAGCCCAAAATGTGGGACTTGAACTCATGACACTGAGATCAAGACTTGAGCTGAGATCAAGAATCAGATGCTTAACTGATTGAGCCATCCAGGCGCCCCTTAGCACAGTTTTTAAAATATGACTTCATTTAGAGAAATAATGCAACTTAACTAAGTAGGTTTTTATTACCGGTTTCAATTGCATGGTTTAAAAATAATGTCACTTAGGAGGTGCCTTAGGTGGCTCAGTAGGTTAAGTAATCAACTCTTGGTTTCAGCTCAGGTTATGATCTTGCAGTTTGTGAGATCGAGCCCCATGTTTGGCTCTGCTCTGACTGGGTAGAACCTGCCTGGGATTCCCTCTCTCCCTCTCTCTCTACCCCTCCCCTACTCCTGCTTGCACTCTCTCTCTCTCAGAATAAATAAACCTAAAGACATATATACTGTCATTTATAGGGCATCAAACCTTAAAAGGGAAAAGAGTTGGCTTCCGTTAAGATCATCTTAGGTGTTGAGGAATACCAGGGAAACAAGAAGAGAAAAAAGAAGGAAACTGAATATTTCAACTCTCTATTCAAAACATTTTTCTTTTTTAAAGACATTTCTTTGGTTCCCCCTGCCTGGAGGACTATTTCAGAATTCCTCTATAAAACTGGGGCCCTGGCAAGCATTATATTACATAATTATTATACTTTGAAATAAAAGTTATTAATTTTATAGAATGGGACTAGTGACGGCCTGTACTCTAATCTTATCCCTCCTGAGGAAAAGAATGAATTTTCAGTAAGCCTGAGGAAGAATGGGGGTGGTTTTAACATCTGGGGTCCTCGATTCCAGAAAACAAAGGTGATGGCAAAGGAAATATAGGCTTCTAAGGTCTGAAACTGTGACTGTCAATGAGCCCTGACTGTGCTGTTTATACATTTACAGCGAGCAGTACTTCGGTCGCAGGCCATGACTTACGGGCAACTTGAAGACATCAAGGAGCAGATGTCAGAGATACCACTGATCTAAAAAAAACTTGAATAAAGCAGCTGCATCCTATAAGACAACTTCCAGGGGATTTCAATGAAGGAATACTTCTATTTCTGATATTAAGAACTGTAGCAAAAGGACATTTCATAAAACTTAACAGAAATGTTCCAAAATACTATCAATTATAGACTTCTATACTGATAACATAATTTAGAAATAATTTCTGTATTATAAATGGTACAAAGAGCCTTACTCCCATAAAAGGAAATATGTCTTCTTTTCTCAGAATATTGTTTTGGTTGAGAGATAGTTCATAGCGATTACTTCATCAAAATAAGAAGGGGTTATTTAAGTAGGAGAGGCCTGGTATAATCTGGCATAATGTGCCTGACATCTCTATGTTCCTGTTAAGAAAAAAGAGGTTATTTTTTATTAAATTTAGAACATTATTGATAACTAAGTATGTATTTGTTTAAAAATGCTTATCTTTAAAAATAAAAGGGTGAAACCCACTATGGAGCTGTTTCACTCTATTCCTTCTGAAAAATCTAGACCTGACTAACAGCTTGTACTTCGTAACTTTTCTAAAAAAAGTCATTGAATTCATTAAGCTTTTATTTCTTGTATCACCATTCTGTTTATTCTTATTCATTTCTTCCTGACAAACAACACATGCCTCGGGCTGCCTGAGTGGCTCGGTGGATTAAGTGTCCAACTTCAGCTCAGGTCATGATCTCACGGTCCGTGAGTTCGAGCCCCACATCAGGCTCTGTGCTGACAGCTCAGAGTCTGGAGCCTGCTTCAGATTCTGTGTCTCCCTCTCTCTCTCTGTCCCTCCCCTTCCCGTGCTCTGTGTGGGTGGGTGTCTCTCTCTCTCTCTCTCAAAAATAGACATTAAAAATTTAAAAAAAACAACACATTCCTCAAATTCAAATCTATGTGCACCCACCTCCAGCCATTCACTTAAATACACACATGTACATATCACAAAACTCACTTTTAAGCAGTTTTTCCTCAATACCTAAAATCAAAGTGAAGGAAATTCACACCATTTCTAATTCCTAAACAACCCCCACTGTCAAAGGACTATTTCTACAGTGATTGAAACTAAAATATAAGACAACATAAAATTATATAGGTAACCAAAGATATATGATTAACTCCTACATTCTCTCTCAGTGTCAAATCCTGACAAAGGGCATTTTAATTCTATATACTGAATGAGACAGCATCTGTTTCATTGTATATGAAATTAATATAAGCTAGTATATAGTTCACCAGCACTCTACTAGATTTTTCACAGAAGTCTAAAACTAAATTAAAAAATCTAAATTCCAGTTTGATCTGGAATTTAAGCGTTCAATTATACTCTTACACAGTCTAAAGGAGATAGAAATAAATTATTTATATAGCGATTTTTGTCTGTGGTGGCCCTAAGTATCTTTAAATAAGGCTTTCTTTGCTATTGAAATACCACTGGGTGGCCACTTTTTTTACCCACTTATTATAGGCAGAGACACCTAGCTATAGAGGTTAAGTGGCTTCTACATATTAATGTCATGAGTCATCATAATAGTTTAGATCTTCTTAATGTTTATTTATTTTTGAGAGAAAGAGAGACAGTAAGAGTGGGGGACGGGCAGAGAGAGGGAGACATAGAACATGAAGCAGGTTCCAGGCTCTGAGCCGTCAGCAAAGAGCCCGGCATCAGGTTCTAACTCATGGACCAGGAGATCATGGCCTGAGCCGATGCTGGACCCTTACCGGACTGGGCCGCCCAGGCGCCCCTGGTTTACATCTTCTGACTGCAAGTCCTGTGACTGCTGTCCACCATAAATTTTTATTTTAATTTCTAAGAACACAGAATCAACACACTAAAAAAACCTTGTAGGCATTTGCTTTTTTAGTGAATTGTTACCTAAAAATTTGCCTTTGAAAGGTGGAAAGCTTCCTTCAGAAGCAGCAGTTATCTCTATTTGCTTTGGAAAAATCATTTTAAAAAAGTCTTAAAAGTTGAGGAGTTCATCACCTCTTACCACACATGATAATTGCTGGTTTTTCCAAGAGAGGTGTGACTTAATGACATTGGATCCTAAATTGTATTTCCCTCCACTTTTATCCCTAGTATCACTTTGAATAGGAAACTACATTTTTTTTTTTTTTTGCCTTGGTGTCTTCTTTCTGTACAACAGAAACAGAAAAATTTAATTCCTACCTGACACAGACAATGTAAGGAAGAATTTACTGTTTGTGGACTGCTTTGAGATTCCAGAACGAAATACATAATCCAGTTGATCTTCAACCCTAGAATAAAGGCAAACTTCACTTAAAGTAACTGCTTCAGCAGATGCCTTCAAAATAAAATAAAATACTACAACATTATTTAAACAGAGTGCTTTTATGTAAATGAAATGGGGTGGGGGCTCCAATACTGGTTAGAAAGGTCTTTGCCCAATTAAAAAATTTAATACTTCTGTTCTCACACATTTTTCATTCAATAGGCACTTTGCACCTATTCTTAAACTAGTAGAAATTACATGCATATATTAAAGAGAAGAGAGACCCTCAAGAAGATGATGCAGTGACAATAGTAAATATATAAAACATCAAATTAATAACGAATTCTCTAAAATAAAATTTGTTAAATTTCATTTAAGGTCAGATCTGGGACAACTGTATTAACTGAAGGGCAACAAAATTTCCAAATTTTTACCTTATGTTTGTAGATCAGCCTTTAACAAATCTTAACCCTTTATACTTCAGCTAGTCTATATTCAACTTACTTCTTCTGACAGATACACATAATTCTTAGAAATTAAAGGTTCAATCAGTAAATGTAATAGGTTTATTGCTACTGTCACTCTTTTGATGATACTCCCATTGAGGGAAGAAAAAAGATGAAGAGATTTTATTAAATTGGAAGCTGAATTAAGAATACTGAGTGGATACCTAACTCAGGTAGAAAGCAGGAGAGAGAGAACTCTTCAGAGATAGAATGAAAAGTAAAACAGATTGAAGAGGCTCGATCTATATGCAAAAGCAAAAAACAAAAACAAAACAACAAAACAAAACCTCAAAACACCAAAAGCCGTTTTAGAGAGAGAGAGAGAGAAAACATACCCAAGATTAGATATCAGAAATAAAGGAATAAAGGAGAAGGATGGGAGAACGGGAGCCATCAGACGGAAAGCGATGAAAACAGGGTACCAAAAGAGAGCTAAAGATTGAGGGAGTGAGGGCCTGCGAAGGTAAGGTGGGGCACTGAATGGACTCCGGAGCAAAACGACGTTAAAGCAAACACACAATCAGAAACTCACAAAAGAGAACGAAGATGAAGTGCCGACAGGAGAAAAATGAGAAGAGAGCCAAGGAAGAAATTATAGAGGCAAACTTCGTCGGTGAGGGTAAGGAGAGTCGGGAAGAACAGCCAGACTAGGGATGCACAGTGAGATGGAAGAAATCGAGGGGAGCAAAAGAATACACTGCCTCAACGGAGAGACCAGCCAAGCGAAAGGGCACGTGGGAGGAGGGGATGAAAGAGCATAACTACGAAAGGGGAGTAAAGGGAGGACAGAGCGGTGAGGATGGAGTAGACGGCGAAGGGCAGGCGAGGTCTGGGAACTGGAGGAGTGAGGTTCAGGAAGAGCCGGCCGAAGGACATGCCGCAGGGGCGGCAGGGAGCAGCCCGGTGAGCGCCGTGTCTCCTCGCCACCCGGAGGGCACTCTGCACAGCCGTCCCCACCGACCTTCAGCGGGCCCGGGGCTGGGTTCCGACCGGGAGCAGCCGGGTGAGGGGCCGGAGCGGGCGAGCGGGGACAAGGAGAAGGAGGCCGCTTCCTGCCGGGCCCGTGGGAAAGAGGGAGGGAGGGGTCCTGGGTGTAGGGAACCCGGGGAGACGGAGGAGACAGTTACAGGCTTACCTTTCGCCTGGCTCGGCCTCCTCCACCGCCTTTCGGACGGAGGAGCTCGTTGTCCTGCTGGAAAAAGACGGCCCTACCCGGGTCAGCACCATCCCGCCCCGGGCCCCCTCACATCGCCATCGCAGCAACCGCAACCACCGCAACGGAGGAGCCGGTTCGTCACCGCCGCTCGGCTACTGGCCCACCACGGCCAGTGAGCATGCGCAGTCGCCACAGTCCCGAGGGATCCGTGGCCAGCCAGCGCTACCTGCGATCAACAGGTCTCCGGCCCCGCGGCCCCGCCCCCGGCCGTGTCTCGTTCCCCACTCCTCTCTGGTCCCTCCCCTCTCTAAGGCTAGGCCCCGCCCCTTCGAAGCACTTCGCCCCGCCCCTCCCCCTCGGTCCAAGCCTCTCAACCGCCTCTCTAGCTCCAGCGCCAACAGAGATTTCGGGATTTGTCCACTCTATTCGGTTCTCGATCCCAAGTTCTCGCGAGAACAAGAGTTTTGCGTCAATAAAACGCGCGAATGCCTGTAGAAGGGTCAGACTAGGGGTTTAAAGAAACAAGACGAGAGGTTGTTTTTATGCTGAAGAGGAGGCTACAAGAGGAGTGCAAAAGAAGGGAGTGCTAAGACTTCAGCTCTATTTCTCACCTTGTTATTTATTCGCTTTTCTTTACCTCTTGGCTGCGATCCTGGATAAAGAGCCCAATCCTGCGCTACTCCCTCTTGCGCAGTAGGAAAGGGAGCTGCGGGAGATCACGCTGGCTCCAGACTGCTGGCTTTTAGGGACTTACTGCATTTTTGGAGAGATCGTGGATGCTGCTATGGTTACTGCTAAGTTACTGATGTCGCAAAGGCGGGGAGGGGAGCGATGAAGTGAAGTCTTTAGCTTTGAAATTCCTTGAAAAGAAGCCTATGATTTGGATATCCGTGAAGGATGATCCTTCAGTGGCTTACTTTCTCATCCCAGCTTCTGAATCTAATCCAGGCGAGCCTTTTGTAGCTATGTTACTAAAGCAAAGTTAATGAAAAAAAGGAAATTGTGGCTGTTGTGTGAGTTAAAAGTGAATTAGGAGGATGAATAGTGTTGGTGGTTGTAGCACAATGAGTATACTTAATGGCACTGAACTGTACTTATAAAAATGGTTAAAATGGTAAATTCTGTATGTATGTTTTAATAAAAACGAATTTAAAAGGAAAGGGTTTGTGCACTTATTTGAGAATACAAATCTTTCTTGAGTTATGACAGAGTTATGACCTTATAAACCCATCATGAATTGAAAATACTGTAAGTTGGGGTGCCCGAGTGGCTCAGACGGTTAAACATGGGACTCTCGATCTTCTCTCAGGTTATGATCTCAATGGTCCTGAGTTCGAGCCCCCTGTCAGGCTCTGCTCCGTCAACACAGAGCCTGTTTGGAATTCTCTCACCCTCTCTCTGCCGCTACCCCACTGGTAGTGCGCTCTCTAAATAAAAAAATAAACAAACTTAAAAACTGGGGTGCCTGGGTGGCGACTTGGTTCAGGTCATGGGCTTAAGTCGTGATCTCACTGTTTGTGAGTTTGAGCCCCGCCTTCCCTTCTGTGCTGACAGCTGAGAGCCTGGAGCCTGCTTCCAATTGTGTGTCTCCTCTCAGCCTCATCTCCTCTCTGCCTTATCTCCTTCTCTCTGCCTTCCTCTGCTTACGCGCTCTGGCTCTCTCTCTCTCTCTCTCTCTCTCTCTCTATCTCTCTCTATCTCTTTCTCTCTCTCTCTCCTCTGTCTCTCAAAAATGAATAAATATTTTAAGAAAATATTGAATTGAAATTGCATGAAATACATGTAACTTACAAAGCATACACAGCCTAGCCTAGGCTCCTTTAAATGTGCTCAGAAACCCTATATTGCCTGCAGTTTGGCAAAATCATGTAACACAAAGCTTATTTTATAATAAAATGTTAAGTACGTCATGTAATTTCTTGAATACTGTACTGAAATTGAAAAACAGAATGGTTTTAAGTGGATTGGTTGTTTACCTTAAGGATTCCCTGGTTGACTGGGAGCTGTGACTCATTCCCACTGCCCACTATTGTGACAGAATATACAGCATTTTGCCAAAAAAAAATTTTTTTCAAAATTTGAAGTTTGTTTTCTACGTATTTCTTACCACATTCTCACCATGGTAAAGTTGTAAGTGGTAAGTCAAGTCATCATAGGTAAGGGACCATCTGTAGCCTGGGCCATTTAAGGGATAGGTTTTGAATATAATTTATCTTTGGTTTTTCTTCATCTTGGTATGTATTTTTAACATGATTGTGTGTGCCTTGTAATCTTATTATTATCAGTCTATTAGCATTTGCATGAATGGTCTGCTTCCTGGTGCCTAATCTCTTTTTTTTAAATAGCCAAATACCATTTTAATATCCTTTCTTATAAGGATCTTTATTGTTTTGTGATTTGAATTTATAGGCTCAAAACTGAAAGACTTTTTTATTCCTTTAGTTCTGTCTCTCTTAGAAAAATAAATGAAATATTCCATTATTTGCATTTACACATCTATGGCCTCCCTAAAATACACCCTGTGCCAAGATCCCTTCCCTGTTACATGTTCTTTTTATTCAAATCACATTTTAAAATCATCTGTGTGCCAGAGAGTGTACTAGTTTTGGAGGGTACCAACATGAATAAAAGAGAACTTGGGTCTCCGGAGTGTTTGCATAATTAATTTACGACGTAATGTGTATAGTGCAGAGATAGGTTCACAAGGAGGAGCTTCTCTGGAGCCCAGAGGAAGAGCATGAATCCAATTTAGGCTGGAAGAGGTCATAAGTCAGGAAAGACTTCCAGGAGAAAATGATTCCAGAGAGTTAATAAAGTGGGATATGTGTGTACGTGTGTGGAGGTGGAGAGATAAAAAGAGAAAGAAATCACCTAAACAGAACTATGTAATAAGAAACTCATCTTTGCACAGAACTAAATCTAAGAGCAATTTGGCGGCCACAATTTGGGGATGTGAGGTTGGAGAAGTAGGCAAAGATCAGATCATGGTGAGTCATTGAAGGATTTCAAGGAAGGATCTCAAGGAAGGATCTATTTAACTGGTATTTTTGATTACCTATTCAGAGTGTGTCAAGCACTGTACTAGTTACTAGGGTACAATGAGTCAGTCCCAATGCTCAGGAAATTTACAATCTGGTATGGGCAGACATGCTCCTCCGATGCCAATAAATTGTACTAAAGGGTTAAAATTGGGGTAGGCACAGGTTGTTTAGGAGCCCAGAAGAGGAGGAGCATTTAACTAATCTAGAAATTTAGACAAGACTTCCTGGAAATTATTCATCAATAGAATATAAAACAATCTCTTAAAGAAAATTAGAAAAATTATGATATCTCTTGACATACAGGCTATTAGAGAATGCATTGATCTAATTGTCAGATTACCTGGGTTCAAGTTTTAGATTTTTCAGTATACTGTGTAATATTGGTTCTGGTTTTCTCATATAATAAGAGAATTGGATTATAGTGTCTAAGGTCCCTTAGAAACTTTATGATTCTAAATTTACTTCCTATTTATCTCCCCAGGTTTTGAGTCAGAATCTATGCTAATTAACATTTTTTGTGTCACATTTAATGTATGTTAAACTGAGTTTTATGTTATATGTGTCATTTTCCATCCAAGTCATGAATACTCAAAGAATAGAAGGTTTGGAATACTTTCTATCCTACAGTTGATTTACATAATTTAACTTTGGCACAGAACATTTTCGAATCTTTAGTAAACTTTTCTAATTGGAGTATTCTCTTTAACTGAAGATCAGGTTATCTCTCCCCTGTAAAGTTGCACAATATTGGCTCAGCTAAAGATTGAGACACTAGAAGAAATGAATATCGTAAATTTGAAAATAGCTTCATGGAAATATGTCTATATTTGTCTGTTGCTAGACATTACTTCATTCAGCAAGTAAGCTTGCTTTTTCTTTCCTGGGATTTATGATCTTTAAAATATTCTTGTTGCTTTCAGTAGGTCACTATCAACTTAAAAATTTTTAATTAAAAAAATCTAGTCAAAATTGCTCCACCTTTCCCCAGGAATATGATTCTTTTGGGCATTTTATACAGGGAATTTTGACTTCTTTTAAGTTTATTTTTATTTTTTATGTTTGGTAAGAATTGGAGTTTTCTCTAATAAATAGAGTATTATACTATTAATAAGATACTAACTCCCCTTTTGAGGCAGTCACTCTTGCCTCTGTGTATGGATTTAATCATGTGCAACTTGAGGGAGCGGCTATAGTAGTCAAGGGTAAGTTTTCTAAATCTTATATAATTTTAACAACAAATATGAGATGGGGCAAAACAAAGTTTCATTACAGAACTTCCTTCATGGTTATAAACAGCTATAAACTAGAAAGGCAAATGTATTACTTCATAACTTAATGTTGTAACATTATTTCATGACTTAATAGCCACAGTCTTTCTGGAGGAACCACCATATAAAACTCAATTACCAATTTTTCTTCCTGTAATGTAATAGCAAACCATCAAAAAAAGTCTTCTCCTTTTTTTAAATATATGTATTTTTTATTTTATTTGAGAGAGACAGAGACGGTCCGAGTTGGGGAGGAGAAGAGAGAGAGAGAGAGAGAGAGAGAGAATCCCAAGCAAGCTCTGCGTGCAGTCAGCACAGAGCCTGATGCGAGGCTCAAACCCACAAAACCACAATTTCATGACCTGAGCTGAAACCAAGAGTTAGATGCTTAACTGACTGAGCCACCCAGGCGCCCCCATTTTTTAACTTATAATGTTGGTTGCTGAGAGAGAAACTTGGAGCCTAGAGTGCTTGCTGAAGGGAGGAAAAAAGACTTTTTATTGTGTAGTCTTCTGAGTTAGAACCTAGTGAATGTATTCAAGGAAAAAAAATTTGAGTCTATATAAAATAGTTTTTAAAATGCTTATACAGTAGTCTTTAACAATGATATTACAGAAAAAAAAAAACCTGATGGCTACATAGCTGATTACACTGCAAACAAGTTTTTGTTATACAGTATGACAGGAGCGGTCAAGCCGTGACTTCTGAGTTACAACTCAGATTATCCGGATTTCCAGACAGAGCGTCTGCTTGGATCATTCAGAGAGAATCTGTCAGACAGGAGACAGTCCTCCCACTACCATCCCACAGAATCATTTCTGTGAAGCATAATTACCTAGTATCAAGTAACAGTAATGAAATGATTTCTGAATTATTCTCTTCCTTATACGCTTGGAGCTTACCTTGTTTTTTTTTTAAAAATAATATTTATATTAGTTACTATTTGGTCTGTGATAGCAAACATATTAGGGCAAGAATCTCAATCTTCTAATGACTCAGGCATTCTTATCTTGAATATTGATCTTTAAGCCAACTCCAGTCAGAGAACTTCTGCTTCATATCAGACTTGTCACATATCAGATATCATCACACATACTGCTGACTCCTCTTACTCAACGTATCTCAAACTAGACTCATCCTGCTCCGCTTTCCCCAATCACACACAGCTCCCTTGCTCTCCTAACCTTCTAGCTTCTAATTACCCTCCTCCCCCCAGCAATTGTTTAAGCCCAGGACCTCACAGACATATTAGTAACTTCATAGATTAAGCACATAGTCAAAACTTCAAAATATCTTTCTAATATCAATTATATATTTGCAAAACTTTCTTTTCTAGCTTCTTGATCTGTAAGGTATCATAATAAAAAGCTGCTTCATGAGGATGTTGTGAAATTGATTATTACAAAGATCTTTTACAACAACAACAACAACAACAACAAAAAACGGTCCCATTTCTGATTGGTCCTGTCACTGGCAGGAGTAATGAGAAGTAATGATAGATTGATAGATCAATTGAACTTAAAACAAGAAGCCATCCATAATCAGTGCTTAAACCCTTTTAATAAACAAAACATACAACTCTAATCTCCTATGTCAGTTTGCAGACCTCCATAGGGAACACAAAATTAACTCATATATTTTAAAATCTCTTCAGCAGAAAAACTCTCCACTTCTTAGATTTTACATTGGGAATATTGATGGGAATGCGGCAGATGGGGGAGGGACTATAATAAATCATTTTTCTATATTAAAGTTATCATTATGGCTTATTTCTTTCATGATAAACTACCAAATTTATTTATTCTTAGATTTATTTAAATATGTAGTGGTTGCCAAATTTATCTTGGGTACAGGAAAAGGAAAGCTTTGTATTAGGAAATACAAATCTCATTATTTCCATTATGTCTTTAAAAGCTACCTAAACCATTCCTCCTATCCCCAATTTATTTAGAAACAAATGCAACCTAAAGTGATCTGAGAGCTGAGTAAATCGTTAGTTTATGGGTAATTTTATTTATAGAAACTTCTTGAAGAAAATATATACCCACAGGCTTACTTTACTCTCAATCTGGACTTGAGGTTTTCTTTGTGAGAAAAGTTTTAATTACAAATTTAATTCATTTTATAGATATAACACATTGTGGTTATTATTTTTCTTGAGTGAGCTCTGATAGTTTGTGTCTTTCAGGGAGAATTTGCCCATTTCATTATCACATTTTTTGGCAAAATGTTTTTTTACAATACTCCCCTATGATCTTTTTAGATAAATGTAGAGCCTGTAGTGATGTCACCTCCCTCATTCTTGATATTGCTATAATTGTGTCTTCTCTTTCCCCCTGAGCAATTTGACCTGAAGTTTGTCAATTTTATTAACCTCTACCAAGAATCAGCTTTGTTTTCACTGATATTATCTATTGTTCTTCTGTTTTCTACATCATTAATTTCCACTCTGGTCTTTATTATTTCCTTTCTTCTGCTTGCTTTGGGTTTTGTTGTTCTCGTTTTAATTTCTTAACTCAGGCTGGTGATTGACACCTTTGTTCTTTTCTATATAAGTGTTAGTATACTTAAAATTTTTTTTTCTAAGTACTGCCTTAGCTGAATCCTACAAACCTTGTCATGTTTGTTTTCATTTTCATTCTGTTCAAAATACTGTCTAATTTCTAATTTCATGGGCCCCATGATGTATTTAAAAGTACGATATGTAGTTTTAAAATATTTGAGGTTATTGTAAAGATATTTCTCTTATTGATTTATAATTGTATTTCATTGTGCTCAGAGAATATATTTTGTATGACTTGAATCCTTTAAAATATGTTGGCATTTTTTAAATGGCCCAGAGTATGGGTGATTTTCATAAATATTCTGGGCACATTTGAAAAGAATAGGTATTCTGCTGTTATTAGGTGGAATGTTCTAGAAATGTCATTTATGTCAAGTTGATTGGTAGTATTATTGAAGTCTTCTATACCCTTACTGGTTTCTATGTGTTCTATCAATTATTGAGAGTTGGGTGTTGAAATTTCTGATTTTAACTATGGATTTGATATTTCTGCCTGTGACTTTACCAACTATCATGAATTTTGAGTCCTTTTTATTAGTGCATATATGTTTAGGATCATTAAGTCTTTTCTTTATCCCTTTATTTGTGCCTTCTGTTCCTTATCCCTTTTTTTCTTATTTTTTGTCTATTTTGTATTAATTTTTTAAAAGATTACATTTTATCTTTTTCGTTGACTTATTAGCCACTGCTCTTTACTACGGTATTTCAGAGTTTAAGGGTTATCATATACATTTTTAGCCTATTACCACTTACTTTTAAGGGATATTATATAACTGTGCATGTAGTATAAAAACTTCACAAAGCCTCCCAGGCTTTGAATTATTGTCATACATTTTACATTTTACATGTATTTCTATATGTGTTATAAACCTCGCAATGTATTATTATTTTTAACTTAAATAGAGAGATTCTTTTGTATTTACTCACAGAGTTGTCATTTCTAGCGCTATTAATGTTTTTGTGTTGATCTAAATTTTCATCTGTTATAATTCCTAGTTCTTCTTATAACATTTCTCTTAATGCAAGTATGCTGGTGATACATACTTTCTGCTTTTGTATGTCTGAAAACGTCTTCGCTTCATTTTGCTTCACAGTGTATGGAATTCTAGATTGACATTTTTTTTCCTCTTAGTGTTCTAAGTTGCTGCTCTGTTGTCTTCTCACTTGCATTATTTCCAACAAGAAATCTGCAGTTATCCTTCTCAGTGTTCCTGGTTGTGTATTATGCCTTCCACTGCCCCTATCCTTTCTCCATTCCTGATTTTAAGCAATTTGATCATGATGTGTTCTGGTGTAATTGCCTTCATGTTTTTTGTGCTTCTGTTTTGTTGTGTTCATGGATCTATGAACTTACACTTTTCATCAAATTTTTTAATACTTTTGACCATTATTTATTCAAATATTCTTCTCTACCCTTCTTTCCTTTCTGAAGGGAACCATCATTACACATATTTTAGATGCCTTACACTAGTCCTCCAGCTTATTTGTGTTCTTTTTAAATTTGTCTTCAGTTTTTTTTCCCTCTCTGTTTCATTTTGGATAGTTCCTATTGCTATGTCTTCAAGTTCAGCAATATTTCCTCCTATATGTCTACTCTGCTGTTAATCATTTCCAGCGTATTTTTCATTTCACACATTGTGGCTTTCTAATATAGAATAGGGAAAATTATTTGATATAATTTTTATATTGTCCATATCTTTATTTAACATGTTCAGTATTTCCTCTCGTTTCTTGAGTATATGAATACAGTTATGTCTTTTAATGTCCTAATAATCTGACTTGTTATCTGTATCATTTTGGGTCAATTTCAATGGATTGGTTTTTCTCCTTATGATGGATTGTGTTTTTCTCATTGTTTGAATGTCTGATAATTTTTATTTGATTGCCAACATTATAAATTTTATTTTGTTGGGCTTCAAATACTTTTGTATTCCTGTAAATATTCTTGAGCTTGTCTTGGAGTGCAACTAAGTTATTTAGAAACAGTTTGATCCTTTCAAGTTTTGCTTTTATGTTCTGTCAGGGAATATAAGAGCAGAATTTAGTTTATGACTAATTTTTCCCTAATATGAGGCACAGTCCTCATACTCATATAATCTAGGATGTTTTATCATAGAGGGCTCAGTCCTCACAAATAGGATTAGTGCCCTTTTAAAAGTAGCCCCAAAAAGCTTCTTTTCTCCTTTTGCAATGGGAGGATATAGTGAAAAAGTGCCATCTATAAATGAAGAAGTAGGTCCTTACCAGGCAATGAATGTGCTGCTTGGATTTGATCTTGGACTTCTAGCCTCTAGAACTATGAGAAATAAATTTATGTTGTTTATAAGCCATCTACTCTATAGTGTATTTTATAACAGCTCAAATAGACTAAGACAAGAACCTTGATGTCACAGCATTTTCTAGTGTCTTAGCATAAAGGAGGTCTTCCAGTTTCCTGGACAATTTTTTGCTTTAGATTGCCCTTACCACAGCATTGGGATAGGAAAGTAGAAGAGATTAAGATTGAAGATATTCTTTCTGAAACTCTCCTTTCTCTCAAGATACTTTCATAAAGTAGAAAAAGTTTGAGCTGGATTACATCTAAATGCAGAAAATACCTACTGCATAAATATTGAGTTTTGTCCAGGGAGGACTATTCTTCTACCTGTCGATTTGGTAAAATGAAAAGACTATTGTTACATTATGTTTTCAGATTTGAAAAACTATGTGAATCTGGGTTAGCCATGTACTACCCTAGGCCTCAGTTTCTACCTCTGTAGTGTGAGCAGGATGCTAAGGTCATAAGCGTCAAGATCTGTGATTCTCCTGTGTCAAAACCATTGTCAATTCTACTCCACTTACTGCTTTCATTCCTTTCATTATGCTTAGATGCTTTCTCAGGATATTTCTATAAGTATAAAGGGGATGAGTAGGGTAGATTTGATCTGCTCAGTTACTTATAAATCCTCAGTTTGAAATCTGATTTATTTTTTCTGGCCAAAGTGATTGTATTTACAGAGCAATCACAAATACTCCCTATGTACTTTTCTGGCATAGGAAGATATTCATCTTACATTGAGGTGTTTTTTTTTTGGTATATATGTTATATATGTTAGTATAAAAGTTCCTTTAAGATAGAAAACATATTTTGCTCTTCTTTCTATCTGGGTATAGTGTCTTGTACAAAGCAGACTTCAATAAATGTTGTACTTTATGTTTATGCTTTCACAAACCTTTTATTATTTAATGAAACAATTCATTAACAGTGCATGGTAGAATAATATTTAGTTTAGAATTCTGGGCCTCTAAGAAAAAACTTCAAATATAACTCACTTACCTTCTTTTAATCCTTAAAGAGTTAATCTTTTATTTTTAGACTAGCTAGACTCAGTACAGGGTAATAAAATTAGTCCTGCTTGAAATTAGTTAATGAATCCTTTGTAAACAAACTAATAGTCTGTCTTTCTGACATGCAGGGAGAGTATAAAATTCAATGTTAGATAATTTTTTTTTAACGTTTATTTATTTTTGAGAGACATAGAGACAGAGCATGAGCAGGGGAGCAGCAGAGAGAGAGGGAGACACAGAATCCGAAGCAGGCTCCAGGCTCTGAGACATCAGCCCAGAGCCTGACGCGGGGCTTGAACTCACAGACCGCGAGATCATGACCTGAGCTGAAGTCAGACGCTTAACCGATTGAGCCACCCAGGCACCCCGATAATTTTTAATTTTAAATGAAGATATTTAGCTCATCTTCTTCTCTATTTCTATAAGACAAATGGAAGGGTTTTAACATTCTTGAACTGATATGTTCAAGGTCCCTTGGATACAGTAATTTTTCTAAAACTGTATTTCATTTCACTGATAATAACAAGGCCCCAAATTAGTCCTCCTCCTTTTCTTCTTCCTTTCTCTCTCCCTCCTTCTTCTGTTCCTCCTCCTCCTCTTCTTCCTCCTCCTCCTCCCACTCCTCCTTCTTCTTTCTTCTTCTAGCTGACTCTGAGTGTCTTCTGTTTCAGTTTATGACCATTCAAACCATCCTCCCCATTGCCGAGTGATTTTCCTAAAATGCAAATTTTATTATGTTATCATGCTTATGATTAAAATTCTTTGGCAGCTATCTAGGGTCAAGTGCAGATTTCTTAGTAAGGCTTATAAAGGCTTATAAACTCTGCATCTGGGATGGAAATAATAGCAGCAGAAGGAGCAAAAGGACAGGTGGAGCGAATGGAAGTGTGTTTAAATAAGGCGGATTGAGGCAGCTTTTGAGAGATGAGAATTACTATTTGTTATCGAGTAGAGATTGAGGTTGTTACTTGGACAAGAGTACTTTCAAAGTACCAAGAATAGGATGAGGATAAAAGACCAAAAAAAAAGTGGAATACGGAAAGTAGGATTCCCTTTTTATGGAGTGACATATACGTGTGAGGGAAACGGGCAGGTAATTTATCATTTTAGTTTATAGGTTGCTGGACTATCAGGCCACACCATTACCAGATGGAGAAGGAACGTCTCTTGTAGATCATTATTCTGGGTTAGATTCAGTGACCGTATGGGCTTTTGAATTGTTTCTCTTGAGAAGAAGATACATAGCTCTGTGTGGGAAGAAGAATGAAAGGCTATATGATGACCAGGAGGATAAACTTGGCAGAAGCTGGCTAGCTGTGCAAACCTGTTTCTCTCTTCTCCTGGCACACAAATAGATCACATTTCCAGCCTTCTTTGCAGTTAGAAGCCAGCATGTGAGTCAGTCCTAATTAGCAGGATGCTAGTGGCAGTGATGGGTGCCACTTCTTGACCTAATGCATATCACAAATACCTCATGTATGATCTTCTCTTGCTCTTGCTTGTTGATTAGATGTCAGTTCTCAAGGTTCCCTTTGAGGCCATGTAATGAAGTTGGCAGGGGCTCCATTAGCCTGAATCTCTGAATGATCATGTGGACAGTAGATCACACACTACTCTCCTAAAACCACCTTTCTTCACCTGCTTTAACATTACCAGTGGTTGCACATCATAGTAATAAGAAATAAACATATTTTATTGAAACACAGAGATTTTAGGGTTTATCTCTTGCAGCAACTAGTGTTCCCTTAACTAATACAACAGATAATATTTTTTAAATCATGTTCGGGAAATATCCTCCTACTCCTAGTTTACTGCAGATGTTTTAAAAAATCAAGAATTGGTGTTAAATTTATTAGGTACCCTCTTTTTTCTTTTTCAAGTTTTTATTTAGATTTATTAGATCTCATGGTTGTGGGATTAAGCCCTGCATCAGGGTTCATGCTAAGCATGCTTGGGATTCTCTTTTTTTCTCTCTCTCTGCCCCAAAGCCTCTCTCTCTCTCCGTCCCCCCTCAAAATAAATAAGTAAACATTGAAAAAGAAAAATTCCACATAGGAGTGAAACCATATGGTATTTGTCTTTCTGTGACTCATTTTGCTTAGCATAATACTTCCTAGCTCCATCCACGTCATTGCAAATGACAAGAATTCATTCTTTTCTATGGTTGAGTAAGATTTCATTGTGTGTGTATATGTGTGTGTGGATGTGTGTATTTATATATATTAGGTACTCTTTTCCTTCCATTCCATGAGAGCAAAGTTTCTTTTGTGGGGATTGATTTTTTTTCAATGTACTTTTTATTTTAATTTGCCATAATTTTATTTAACATTTGTCTCTATCTATATTCATAAATATATTGTGTTTATTTTCCTTTTTTTTCCTTTCTCTTAGTGTCTCCCTTCTTCCCTTATATCCGTTTCCTCCTTCTCTTTGCATTTTTCATCTATTGGTACTAGGTTTGTACTAAATTTGTAAAATTAATTTGGAAGCTTGGTTGTTGTTGTTGTTGTATTGCATGGAATTTTAAAAGAATTTATTAAAATCATCTGGCCCTAGAGTTTTTTAATATTTTCCTATTACTTAAGATAAGTTTTTGCCTGATATATTCTTTTTCATTATTTTGGTTATGCCTGTGACTTAGACACAATTCAGAGCACAGGGTACCAGGGGAATAGTCAAGGAAAGGATAATGGCCAGAATACATAATGTAGAAGTTCTGCATAAGTAATGATCTGCTTTTTATGAACATATTTCTATGTAAATAGCTTAAACATACATAAAAACATAGCTCTTACAACCCACCTTTGTCAAATCTCTGTCTTTTTTTTTCCCCCTTTCAGTGGGATCTCTGCTTTTGAAAGTGAATCTTGAGGCTGTTTATATTAGGAATTTTAGCCATTTTTTGATAGAGTTATTTTCCATTGTTGTAGAATATTTACCTTGAAAATTTCATTATCTTGTGATTTTTAAAAATAAAAACTGTAAAATTTTTATATCAGAACAAGTTATAATATAAACACAATACAAACTAATTATAAGATTATGTAGGCTGCATGCTAGTTACATTAGTTTTATTTAATTAGTTACTATATAGGCAATATACTATACTCGTTACTATACTCGTCAATAATTCTGGCTCTTGGGGTGCCTAGGTGGCTCAGTCGGGTGAGTGCACGACTTCAACTTAGGTCATGATCTCAGGGTTCATGGGTTCGACTCCACATCAGGCTCTGTGCTGACAGCTCAGAGCCTGGAGCCTGCTTCAGGTTCTGTGTCTCCCTCTCTCTCTCTCTGCCCCTCTCCCACTCGCTCTGTCTCTCTCTCAGAAATAAATAAAAACATTTTAAAAATTAAAAAAAATAATTCTGGCTCTTAAAAATAAACAAACAAAACTTTGGCTTAATTTTTGGCTTGGCTGTGGACCTCTGGGCAAGTTACTGTCTTAAGTTTCTTCATCTTTGAAATGATGAAATAATGGCTATTTTATTGACTTATGGTAAGCTTTGTTGTGAACAAAAGCATGTAAGTTGCTTGGTTGGCTCAGCATCAATTGCATGGTAAGAATTCAACACAAAATTGACTCATTTGATTTCAGGAGAGTTTTTTCCTAAAAAAATTAAATTTCCTTTATGTCCTTGCCTTTAGGAAATGAAATATTGCTTATGGTGTTTTATGAATTAAGAACGTACTCAGCTCCCAAGTAGATGAGAACTGATTGTATTTGATCCTATGAAAATGGAGGTACCCAACTTGCTGTGTCCCTCAAAGCCTCTCCCAACCTCCACCCCTTCAGGCTCTTCTTTGTATAAAGTGTATGTCTGGTTGGAGGGAGGAGTGGCACAGAAGTTGTATCACTTGTCATTGTCACACCTCAGGCTGCTATTCGGAAAACATACCCGTGAATCTAGTCTCTTCTCTTAGTGGAAAAAAGGGCAATTGCTCCCAGTGCTGTTTATCTTCCAGGTGGAGGAGGAACTTCTCAGTTTGGGGCCATATTTGATCATCATAGACTCTCACTTCCAATTTCCCACTTCCATACTCCCTGAATTAAGATGCAGCTCTGTGCTTTACAACAGCTCGCAGCCTCATCAAAGTTGAAATGAACAAAGGTTTACTGACCTTTGTAACAAGCAAGGCAATGATGTTTAAAAGAAAACAAAAAATGATTCTGTTGACAACGCATCTTTTCATCTGTCAGCTTTGGTGGTTGTGCACTAATGGAGATGGGGTGGCAAACTTTCCAGGGCATTCAGCCTTCAGCAGCAGTACTTAGGGAGATTACTGGTTTGCTGAAATATGAATATAAAACACCTGACTCATCAAATTATTTCCTAGAATAGTTTTCTGGGTGGAGGCTCACCAAGTTAATAACTGAACCCAACCCAGAAGTCTATTGGCAAAGGACATATTTATGCTTAATGACTCTGTATCCACCCAGAAAGATAAAGAAGCTTTGATATCCTGCTCAGTTGACTGGGAAGAGGAACATGACTCATTAGGGTATTAAACCAGTCTTTTAGAGCCTGTACCACAGCAGGCCTGGGGCAGATGATGAGTCAAGAAATAGAACGTATAAAAGAAAGAAAATCTTGTGCAAGAGAAACATAGGGCAGGACGAATAATCTTTGCATTATGAACATGTGAGTCGAGAGTTATGCTAGCTTAGAAAAATAAAAACTAAACACCTCTGCTGTAGAACATTTCCTATATAACTATACTGTTAAATGATCTAAGGTATATGAAAGATGCAGCCCAGGATCTGGCTGGCAATCAGTGTCACTCAATGTTTGTTTCTTCCCTTCATCTCTGATCTTTGCTTTCTATTTTTTTTTAAGAGAAAGAGTATTTTGAGAGAGTATTTCTATAGAGTTTCATGTAAGTTCCTATTTCTAAGGCATTAGTGTTTAAAGTCTAGGTCTCTCTGTTGGCTTTATTATTAACAATAATCAAAGATGACAGCATATTTAGTCATCTGTTTCAAATTTCTACCATATGGTTCAGAAATTATTTGGGGGAACATTTTGGAATGAAGACTGTTAGCTCACTTTGGTATACTTACTATGATTTTGCCCAGCAAAATCCTGTACATATAGCCAGAATATGAATTTTAAAATATCACTGGTAACTCCATGTAATTACTCATTCCTGAGTGCGAAACTACCAGATTTGACATTTTAAATTTGGAACCAATCTTTCCAGTTCTTTCCCTGAGGAAATAAATGCTTTGAAATATTAGCAAATTAGAGCACCTTTTTAGCTCTTCCACAATAAATCATTTGGCAGGCTTAGAAAAAATGATGTCACAAGTACCATTAAAAGTCGTTGCATTCTGAATCAGGGTGACAAACACTCTCACACATAAAGCCAAATGTATATACAGAATGAACAATCTAAAATATTTGAGTGCCTCTTTTTCAACTCCACCCAGTCACCCAGCTCGCTTTTACTTACTGTGTGCAGGTAGTGGTTCTATACATTTGGGACTTCATTAAACTTAAATGTATGAAATAGCCTCAAATTTTTTTTCTCAATAACATTTAATTATATGTCTCTCACTTAATGGTGTTTTACTGAAGTTGATTTTTTCTAGAATATGCTAATATTGCTATCTTCTAGGGCAAACTATCAATAAAACTAACCACAAGGATTTGCCTGACTTAGCCTATATAGAATTTCGACAGGTTGGATTTTATCTCTTTCGAGAATCTGCTTTCCTATTTCAACTTCCTCCCATCCCCTTTCCCCTCTGCTCCAACAAACACCATTTGGGGCAAGTTTCACTTTAACAGACACAACTTTGTTGTTGGGCCAGTCTGTCTACAGACACGATGTAACTTGTAGGAAGGATGACTGGTGTGCCAGGAGGAGTGAGGCTACCAAGCTGAGGAGCAAGTCTACCTCTTCTCTTTTCTTCTCTACCCAGTACATACAGAGTAGTGAGGAGTTGTGACTAGTGTCCAGCTCTTTGTAAGAAGAGTGTACATACATAGAAGTGTGTGTGTGTGTGTGTGTGTGTACATGTAGGGTGTGTGTGTACACGTGCAGGTGTGTGTACATGTGTGTATGTGTGTGTGTATGTATGTGGGGGTGTGTACTTACTTGTGTGTGTATGTGTGTGTGTATGTATGTGGGGGTGTGTACTTACTTGTGTGTGTGTGTGTGTATATATATGTGGGGGTGTGTACTTACTTGTGTGTGTGTGTGTGTGTGCGTGTATACAGGAAAGAACTAGCATTGTGAAATATCGTTAAGCACCCCTGGTCAGCCCGCCTCCCTTTGAAAAACAACAATAAAAACAAACTACTCTAAGTAATCTCATGATAGGAAATAACACACTAGAAACCGGAGAATTGTGATGTGGAAAACTCTAAGAACTTAGAACAATAGAAACTAAATAATTTATTAAAATAGCATGTATAATGGAAGTTGAGGAAAAGTAGGAAGGGAGTTTTAGGAATCAGCTTAGTTTACTAGGCATCTAAAAGGTCATGAAAGCAACTATGAGTCAACTATTTGCCAGGTTTTCATATGCATCATTAGATTTTTAGTACTCTCATCCTCAAATATAATTGTAAACTGTATTCTTTTTTGCACTGCAACTTTCTTAAATTCAAATGATAGTAGTAAAGAGTTGACAAAGAACTGATTGCATAGGTTTCAGAAAAACAAAAGTATTGGTAACTAGAAAAAAAGTCTAAGTAATAAAAATGAATGGGTTATTTAGAATATAAGAGACATCTATGTCATATTTTACATTAGTCCAGTTAGAAAGTTATTGCTATTGGGGTGCCTGGGTGTCTCAGTTGGTTAAAGGGCCCAACTCTTGGTTTTGGCTCCTGTCATGATCTCCCGGTTTCTTGGGTTCAAACCCCACATCTGGTTCTGTGCAGACATTATGGAGCCTGCTTGGGATTCTCTCTCTCCCTCCCTCTCTGCTCCTCCCCCATTCACACTGACTCTGTCTCTCTCAAAATAATAAACTTAAAAAAAAAGAAAGTCACTACTATTTACTATTATAGGTAGAAATGCCATGTATGTGGCTAGTTATTAGAGAGTCATTGTTTTGTGTGTGTGTGTGTGTGTGTGTGTGTGTGTGTGTGTGTGTGTGAGATATGGTATGTACTAAGAATACACTTCTGAAAATCATTTATACTCACATCTGCCCTAGATGATTATGGAAAGAGGACATTGGAAGTAATAATATACATACATCCTATACAAACAATACCATAATGAAAAGTGTTAAGGAATAAGGTTCTTTATCAGTTCTAATTGTTTTACTATCTTCACAGTCTATCTGATTTTAAGAACTGTATTTCCCTTTTCTTCCTTTAGACACAGAGCACTTCTGTTGTCTTATCATAAACTCTTTCTCACGAAGCCTTTAACCTTTTTTCATTAACCTGCTTTGTTTTGAGATGGAAAGTCAAAGAAGGGAGGAAGTGGGTTACTAATTATCATTACCCTTCCAGAGTTAGTGCAAGTGCATGAGAAATTAAGCCCTGCGGCAGCTCCTCAGAGGCTCATTGTTTAGAGTTTGTTTATTCTGAAGAATTTGCCTTGTAATTCGGTTTATAACATGCACCTTACTATATTTATATAAATATTTTCCTTGTCACTATTTTGCATTCTCTTTTTTTGTTTGTTTGCCTCAGTTTGATTAATTACCCTTCAATACATTGTACGTTGCCTCTCCCTCACTGATTGACCTATTCTGAGATATATATTTTTATATTGACAACTGACCCTTTGGAAAGAAGGTAAGAACTGATTCTACTTGTTGCCGAGCTTCACTATCAATCTTGTGCTGTGATGCTGTTTTGTGAAAAAGTTTGAGGTATTTAATAAATTATATCTTGAAATGGTCAAAGAGGGGATTGCCTATTTACACCCAAAACAATTTGCTACAAACTGCTGAATGCTAAAATTGAACTAAAATGCATTTATCTACCTGAACTACTTGAAGTAATTGATTCTAAAATGCCTGTTTGGCCAGAGGTACAATTTTAAATCATAATCGGGTGGAGGATAAAAAAATTCCCCACACTTTTACACTAAGTATGAAAAGTCAGGTATGAGACTGATGTTTCTCTGACTAAGCCTTGTGCTTTATAGAGCTTGTTATATAATCAGGTATGAAATCTTTTAGATAGCTGAAAGGGTATTAAAACAATAATCTTTCAACTATGCTTTCCTTTTCCAATAACTGACTTGCATGTTAATCAGCATACTCAAACTTCCTTCTTATTAGTTTTTAAAAATTCTAGAAATACCGTTCATTGTATCGTATGAGAGATTTTATTATAGGATTAAAGTCCTTTCTGTAGACAATAGGGGCATGAAGCAGGACACAGGTATTTTGTACCATAAGCCAACACTACTTTGCCAGGTGAATGTTGAAATGGAACAAATTTAATTATTTCCTATTTGGTTTTTTGGCAAAAGCGGCCATGTTATAAATCTTGAAAGCCACATGTTACCTCAAATTCTCCATCCCAGATCTATCAAACCATCTTGTTTCTACGTTCAGAACACTGGAAAAGCTGCTGGGGGAAAAATCCTGCGAAAATTTTTAAAATTTGCAATACTCTGGTTCATGCTTTTCATTCAGTGTCTGCTGTGTCCTCAATGTGGTCTTCTCTTCAGGGAGGGGGAGGGGCACCTCTGGCCACTCTCCTATGATCACCTATTCCTAACCCTCGCTCTACACCAACTTCCTGTATTTGGTTACAGATGGACTTGCTCTTACTTTTACAGATAAAACCAAAGCACCGGTGAGGAACACTTCCACTTTACTAACTGCCATCTACAGACTTACCTGCTTCCACATACATCCTACAGTTTTCTTTCTCTCCCAGTAGAAAGAGTATCCTCCTGTCAATGAAGGCTAAGCTGCTCATCCGTACTCTTGCCCACAGGCTCTCTGAAGTCCTTGTGCCTTTGCTCCATCGTCTATCTTTCCCCTCCTCTTTATTTTCACCTATCGCTTGTCACGGACCTCAGTTCTCTGCCCCACCATAATGAGGGTATTCTACAGGTTCAGCTCTCCTCCTTTCCCTCTCTCATTGTGTGCATCAGAAAGGAGAACTTACTCACATTCTGGCGTCAAGCTCACATTAAAGATAGCAACATCCGCCTTCAGCCCTGACTGCTTTCCTCCCCCACAGAACACCTCGACCTAAAGGCCAAAAGATACCTCAATGATAAAATGTTCAGATGGATCCTTTCTGAGAAAATTTGTATCATATTTTCTGTGTTCTCCTTGTGAATGAATGGTGGTACTATGATTGTCCAATCTTGAAACCTAAGAATTATCTTTATCTCCTCTCTCTGACACTCTCGCCTTCAGAAAATCGCCAATCTCTATTGAGCTTAATAATAATTAATAGTACTTAATTTGGGCCAGTCGTTTTTCTAAGAGGATGAAATGTATCCTCTCATTTAATCTTCAGGGGCACCTGGGTGGCTCAGTTGGTTAAGCGGCCGACTTCGGCTCAGGTCATGATCTCACTGTCTATGGGTTCAAGCCCTGCGTCGGGCTCTGTGCTGACGGCTCAGAGCCTGGAGCCTGCTTCGGATTCTGTGTCTCCCTCTCTCTCTGCCCTTCCCCTGTTCACTCTCTGTCTCTATGTCTCTCAAAAATAAATAAACGTTAAAAAAAATTTAAATCTTCAGAGTCACCCTATTATAGGTGGCTATTACTATCTCTATTTTAAAGGTCAGAAAACTGAGGCACAGAGAGGCAAAATAACTTGCTGAGGTCACAGGATAATACAAGGTAATAATAAATCTGAGATCTAAACTCAGGCAGGTTAACTGTAGAGCTGGGCTTTCAACAACAATACTATGCTGATCTCTAGTATGTCAAGATCCTAAATACCTCTTGAATTAATTCACTTCTCTTCTTTCTTCTTTCAGCTGACTGGGTTCATGTACTTATTTCTGGCCTGTGTAACTTTCTACAACTCCCTACTCCAGATGCGTTTTCTAGGATACATCTGATTAATAAGCTCTAATCAAATTTTCGGGGGTATTGGCCAAGCCAAGTCTTTGTAAAACAGAGATTTGAATCTTTACTTCAGGAATATTTATTCAATTACAGGCATACCTCAGAGATATTACAGGTTCAGTTCCAGACCATCGCATAAGGCCATAAAAGTTGTGTTTACACTATACTACAGACTATTAGGTGTGCAATAGCATTATGTCTAAACAAACAGTGTACATGCCTTAATTAAAAATGCTTTATTGTTGGGGCACCTGGGTGGCTCGGTTAAGCGTCTGACTCTTGGTTTCGGCTTAGGTCATGGTCTCATGGTTTCATGAGCTCAAGCTCCATGACGGCTCTGCGCACTGAGAGCGCAGAGCTTTCTTGGGCTTCTCTGTCTCCCTCTCTTCCTCCGCCCCCACTAGTGCTGTTTCTGTCTCTCTCAAAATAAATGAATAAACTTTAAAAAATACTTTTACTGCTGAAAAATGACAACCATCATCTGAGTTTTCGTCAAGTTGCAGTCACTGATCACAGGTCACTATAACAAATATTGATATATTGAGTGATTCACCAAAATGTGGCCCGGGGAGGAGAGCAGATACTGTTGGGAAAATGGCACTGATAGACTTGCTCAATACAGGGTTTCCAGAACAATTTTTTTCTTTTTTTTTTTTAACCTTTTTGTTGTTTTTATTATGCACTACATTAGTACAGTGAATAACCTTCTAGAAGGGGTAGTTGAACATAACCGAGTTATTTTTCATCATTAGGAAAATGCTTCCTTAATCAACATTCTCCTTTGACACATACTAATGATTAACTCCAGAGATGAGCCTATCTCTTTGCATCAAACTCCACTCATATGAATAATAGGCAACCCTTTTTCCTCTTGTCCCTTTTAGTGAAACTAAAGGTTCACAGCAGTGGCTATGCTGGGGATGATCAAGCACACGGCCATGATGCCAATCTGGGCAGAATCTCGAACCACATTGCATCATGGTTGCCAAGGCTGAACCCTTCCATCCTGGCCCCTTAAAGGTGACCCAGCCTCTGGGTTACCAGAGGCCTTTAATTTGTAAAAAATGTAATATCTGCAAAGCACAATCAGGTGAACAGTAAGTTCACCTCTGTAATAGTTTCATTTTATTCTTCTATTCATACCTGACCTGAGCACCATAAATTCACTTTTCAGCTCTGTTCTCTCTTCATCTCTTTTTTGATCTCTTGTTAGTCTTTCAGGCTCATTTATTTTAGGAAGGGCAAATTTTAGGAAGGCACCACTGGTCAGCCTGCCTCTCTTTGAAAGCCAACAATAAAAAATAAACTACTTTGAATAATATCATAACAGGAAATAACACACTGGAAACTGAAGAACTGTGGATGGGAAAATCTAAGATCTTTAAACAATATAAGCTAAATAATTCAGTTTCTTTGAATCTTGAGAGAACTATTTGTTTGACGTTGACCTTTTTTCCTAGGCAAGGTCCTGAAATTCTGTGTTCTTTATTTGGCTTTTGTTTTTTCTCTGTATTTTTTCTTCAGATCTATGTTTATACCAGGGAAATGGATGTTTCAGAAAGAATAAAAGATAAAGACGGATGATAGCTCCTGAAATTAACAAGTAAATGTATATAACAAGCTTTGAGAGAGAATTTTATAAATTCCTTAATCTTCCCCTTTAACATACCAAAGGCCGAATCTGGGTAATCCCCTGCACCTAGTATAGAAATGATACCCTTTAGCCAATGATAGCGAAAATTTTTGTGATCTCTAAGCAGGAAGCTTGCATAGAGGAGTATATGGTATAGGGAACATCAAAAAGATTGCCTGTTTTCCAGTATGGAAAGTGGGGGAGAGAAGAGGAGGGGAAGGAAGAGATTAGTGAAACATATGTCCTAATTTTTCATGCATTAATTACATGAGGGTAATAACAAGGGTGAAGGGGTAGTGGGCTCTTGCTTCTGTCTCCTACTTAGGATTATGAAAGCAGCTACTTTCCAGACTCCCCTGTGGCAATCCGGGCCATCAATTTAGGCACAACAGGATCATGTATTTAGAGGCTCTTAAGTTTAGTTTCCTTGTTAACTCAATTTCTGGCCCTCCAGAGGCTGACCCAAGGATAGGATTTGGGTTCAGGAGGATTTATTTGAGATGTGTTTCTAGGAAATACCAATAGGTTATTGGAGAAATTAAATGAAAGAGAACAAATCCAATAAAAGTGTTGTGCTAGAAGTACTCAGTAGTCTTATTCCTTCACAGGGAAAGCCCCAGTTCTCCCCTCTCCTCTTTTAATACTCATACAAAATACTTCACTTACGATACTTCTGGTCACCAAATGTGTAGTAGGTTTTCCAGGCACCAAGCAATTCCCCACGACCTCAGCTGGGAATCCTACAATTTACGTCATTTCTGACACTGTCTACCTGGAGACAGTGTCAGAGCCCAACAGGTTAAGGGATCATCCCACAGTACTACTCTTACTTTACTTCAGATGCCAAATACAGGTGGTAGGTCCCCAGATTACCCACAACTCCTGTCTGATTTGGATACAAATTGAGGATTCCCATGATCCCCTTCTCAGTTTCAGTTATTCTGCCAGAGTGGCTAACAGAACTCAGGGAAACACTTACTTATATCTGCCAGTTTGTTAAAGGATATGATTAAAGGATACAGATGAATGGCCAGTGGAGAGGTACACGGGGTGAGATCTGGGAGCGCCCTGAGGACAGGAGCATCTGTTTCAAAGAGTCATGTCGCTTTACCCTCCCAGTGTAGATGTGTTCACTTGCTGGGAAGCTCCCTGAACCTCTCACTATTGGGATTTTGTGGAGGTTTCCCTACATAGGCATGATCAATCATTAACTCCATTTCTAGCCCTTCTCCCTTCTCAAGAGAATAGGAAGTGGGATTAAAAATTCCAAGCTTCTAATCATGGCTTATTCTTTTCAGTGACCAGCCCTCATTTTGGAGCTATCCAGGAGCCCAGAGTCACCTCATTAGAACAAAAGGCACTCCTATCACCCAGGAAATTACAAATGCTTTTAGTTCTGTTCAGGAATTGGAGTCAAAGACCAAATATTAGAACAAAAAACATTGCTAGTGCTCTTATCACTTAGGCAATTACATAGTTTTGGGAGTGTTGTGACAAGAATGGGGGGGCAGAGACCAGGATACATTTATTTCTATTATCTCACAGTTGTGCTATCAAACAAGTTACTACTGTGGACAATCAGAGTCTAATCCTGCTGGGGAACACTGGGAAATAATTTAGAGTATGTACCTCAGGTTATCCCACACCTAAGGTGAAGGAGCTAAAGTACCTATCTCCTGTCTCCCAGTCATTGGCTGCTTCCAAAGGGCATACATTCCTCTGCATTTATAGCCTATAGTGTGTGTTCACACTGCTGGCCACAGAAAATCTTTAGGCAGAAGAATGAGGCATTGGGAAATGAAAGTCAGGCTGGTGTACATGGAAATGCTAAGTGTGACGGAATATTGGCTGGACCCGACAGCATCAGATATATCTGTTTTTTTCATTCCCAGGTGGCACGGATGCTGACTGTACATGGCATCCTGGTGGCAAGGCTCTGTGACTCCAAAGCTGAGGCAGGGAGTGGACCAAGTGGAGACATGGGAGCCTGCAGCCAGGAGGGGCTGAGAGGAGGCACTGCCTAAGCCAGAAGAAGCAGGAATTTAGAAGCCATATAGTGTTATTCCACAGGTCAATTATGTTGGACATACGTTATTTGTTTCTGTCTTTAACAATTCTGACCTTTTTCAAAGCTTCCAGCCTCTTATACATTTATTTATTTTGAGAGAGAGAGAGAGAGGGAAAGGGAGAGAGAGAAAGAGAGAGAGTGAGAGAGAGAAAGAGCATGCACGGTGGGGAGGGGCAGAGAGAGAGGTGGAGAGATAGAATCCCAAGCAGGCTCCCCACTCTCAGCACAGAGCTCAATGCGGGGGCTTGAACCCATGACCTGCGACATCATGACCAGAGCCAAGACCAAGAGTCAGACACTTAACAGACTGAGCTACCCCTGGTGTCTCTCCAGTTTCTGAGGAGTAGAAAAAATTGTTAAGTTTATGATATTTAAATTTTTTTCTAGCCCTATAGCCTAAACAGTCTTTCGGGTCCAGTTCAGTCTCAAGTAGGATATGCTCAAGCTCTCAGGCACCTTCCATTCTCACCTCTACCACCTGCGGCTCCTCCACTGGGAAGTGGAAAGAGAGGTGTGTCTTACCTGACCTTCTAATGGTGAAACAGTCGACATCCTCAGCTGTGATATCCTCTGTGTCCTCTGGTTTCTAGAGTGTAAAAAAGGATAATTTTTATTCATGTGAGGTTTAGTAGAAGATTGATTGCATTTAGCCAGAATCCCAGTTATAATAATTCTTTACTGTTTTGCCCATTGAGGGAGGGGCATATATTTGTTATCTGCTCATGTTCCTCTTCCCCTTATCTGGCAACAAAGCCCCTAATCATCTGGCCAAGAAATGGTCATGTGGCCTAATCAGACTGCATCGCCTACTGGTCATAGTGATTATTAATTTAAGGTAGGGGCTTGTAATCCAGGCTGACCCAGTCAGAGATCTTGTGAGGATTTTCAACCTGGAGCTGAGAAGAAATCGGAAGGAAGTGAATCTGGATCTTCAGAAACAATGTCCCTTCCTTGGTGGAGAAATGATCCGAGAGAATGAGACGAACATACTCATGGAGAGAGAAGCAGAAATGAGAACTAGAGGAGGAGTCCTGTTAAAATCCAAAACTCTGCTTCCAATCGCAACCAAGGCCAACTCTACATTTACCCTTCTTACAGTTTGGTTATTGAGCCAATTAATGTCTCCTTTTAGGGTTTGCTTCTAATACTGTAACCATAAGAATCTACAAGGGAAGGTTAATATTGTTGCTGTTTGCAAATGAATAAATTTTGGGGCACCTGAGTGGCTCAGTCGGTTAAGCGGTTAAGCGTCTGACTTCGGCTCAGGTCATGATCTCACAGTTCATGGGTTCGAGCCCCACGTCGGGCTCTGTGCAGACAGCTCAGAGCCTGGAGCCTGCTTTGGATTCAGTGTCTCCCTCTCTCTCTGCTCCTCCCCCACTCATGCTCTGTCTCTCAAAAATTAAATAAACATTAAAAAAAATTAAAAAAAAATTTTTTTTTAAGGAAAAGTGCTGGAGTCTGGCTCTGGTGAGTCCAGGAGTCCCCGAAGGATGGGCGGTCGGCGAAAGGAATGAGAGAGCCACGAAATGTAGTCCGATCACCAAGCAGGCATCTCTGGCAATTCTGGCATCTCTGCTCTGCTGGTCTCAGTGTCTTTATTTAAAAGTAGTAAATGACATTACCTCAAAGAGTGACATTACATCAGTAAGCATAGTTTGATATCTTTAACAACGATGTGTTTTGATCAAAAAAGGGCAATTTTCTCAGTCTTGCATGTTGTTTTACATCATTCTTTTCTAGACCATAAATGAAACCATCCTTATCTTAGCTATTTTGTGATTCTGCTCCTAAGTTAATTAACATATGCTGTCTTTGATGTAGGATTAGGTAAATTTGTGGCAGGGGGAGAGAACAGGATGTTTATGAAGCAAGTGGGGTTGTTATCCTCATCATAAATCTCAGTAAACAGAGGGCGCATACATTATCATTTTAATACCTATGTTAATCGTCTATAGAAAAGTTAAGAGTCATCCGTCTAGCTTCCTAAACTGCAATGAGGGAGGTGTAACTCTCCTGGTAAAGACGTAATTCCTAAGGCTGGTCTAAGTTCTTTTGCTTATGAATGAGTGAATTTACCTAATAGGAGCCTAACGTTTACATAAGTTACACTAATATTTAGCCAGCCCATAACTGTTATCAATTTGTGTAACCTGTCCCCAGGATGCAACTTTAAGATTACTTCTGGCCAGGCTACTCTCGTTCTGATGTAATCCATCCAAAGCATCCTGCTCCAGGTCCTTCCTTTTTATTTAAATGCCATAAAACAAAAGAGCATTACATCCCTTAAGGCCAAAGAGAGGAGCTCAAGAAATCCAAGCCTGAAAGGCTAATATTAGAAGGAGATGGTATTGGGTCCCAATTTGGTGGCAGGAGCATTGCAACATCTGCCTTTTCACACAGTGAAAGTGTCAACCTGTGTGCCCAAGATGGCTCCCAGCAGAAAAGTGAACTCAAATGCTCAAGAATGTAAACTTGTACAACCACTTTGGGAAAACAATTTGGTGAATCTGCTGAAGTTAAAGATATGCATACCTATCATCTAGGAATTCCACTCCTAGATAGTCACTTATAAGAAAGTTTTGCACCTGGGCACCAGGAACATATCTAAGAATGTTTACAGCATTGTTTTTTGTAATAGGAAAAAAAAAGAAAAACTCAATCTGGAAACAAACCAATGCCTTCTGTATGAATATAAGAATGGGTACTTTATGGTACCTATTTATACAATTGAGTATACAATGTTGAAAATATTGTATACATTTATTGACATGGTAAATCTAAAAAATATAATGCTGAATAAAGAGAATTTATTGAATTTTCATGCTACCACACGATTTCATTTCTATAATGCTTAAGACATGTATAGCCAAACAGTATGCATAATTATATATACAGCATACATGTGGCAAAAAACTGCAGAGGAAAGCTTGGAGTAATGTTCATAAAATTCAGAATAGTTTTTGTCTCTTATGGGGGAGAAAGGGAAACAAAGATTTTGTTATACTCTATTTCTTAAGTTTTGTGGTGGGTACATAGTGTTTATCATTCTTCTTTAAGTTGTGCATATAAATCGCACTGTTTTGTTTGCATGATAGATTTCATTAAAGCAAATCCCATTATTGATTTTGAAGGAGCATATTGTTAAGTTAGGTCTATTTTCTGCCTCCAAATAATAAATCGCAGGAAATTAGAAACATTTAAATTCAGTTGTGTGGAAGCACTTGTCACTAACTCTGAGACAAAACTGGTTTTATTTCAAGTTTCAAGCTATCATGTAACTTAAAACAAATGATAAAACATGGGCACCTCATCCCAAACAGCCTTATCTAGATGTCAGGTAGTGTTGGTCAATTTAAATGATGAAATGGTAAACCATGGCCATTGACTATATTTTCATCTTAAAGGTTTTGAAGTCTTAGTTTGGTTTCTGAAAATATCCTGGATATATAGTAAAATACTATAGATGTGTTTAGCCAAAGCAGCAGAATGACAACTTTTGCCCTTGTGAATCTCAGAAAACTAGTCATCTTATCCTTTAGGACGCATATTATTTCTCCATGTGGAGTTGGGAACCATAGAAACTATGGCCAAAAGCATTGTTGAACAAGCAAACATGACTGACTATTTTTAAGACTCCGAGGATTTTGAATATAATCAGCACTCATGAGTAAGTCATGTTGGAATTAGATCGGCTATATGTTTAGCGTTGAATGGATCCTGGCAACCTATGATCGAATGCCTTCAAATTAAACATCACGACACCTCCAGGGTGAGTCCTCGGGGCCAGGGAACAGATAAATATTTACATAAACCTGCTGCACAGATGTACTCTATTATTTTAGTAGTTCATGTGGAAAGACAACTCAAATGTCTTTAATAAGAATGTCTAGTGTCTCTTTTTAGCTTTATCAGATAAATTTCTCTCTTTAAATTTTTATTGTGAAACATAACATACATGCATAGAAATGCATAAAACACAAAAGTAGATTATTATGTTTGAGGGGATACTAATGTAACCCCACCACATAGGTAAAAAAAAAATAGAACATGGGCATCACCCTAGAAATCCCTCATGCATCTTTCCTCATGGTAACTCCCTCTGCACTCCTTGGAGGGAACCACTATCCTGGTGTTTTCATTAATTCCTCGTTTTGCTTTGTAGTTTTGCCTTCTAACTATGCATTCCCCAAAAGTACTTTAGTCATGCCTGTTTTTGGTTTTTTTTTCAATGTTTACAATCAAGACATAGTTACTGTGTCTGGCTCTTTTTGTTTGACATTGTATTCCATTGGTTCCATCCCATCCATTCCACTTATACATAAGTGTTCTCTTAAATCTCCTAAATCTTTCCTATATCTTTGATCTGTCATGTTTTACAATTTCTACAGCACTCTAGTGATGGGAAGTATCAACGATCCTACTTTGGTATATATGTAAGGATAATCTCTCTGGTTCTCCCACCATGCAATATTTAAAAAAATTTGTAACATTTACTGAGTATCTACCATGTCCTAAGAGAGCATGAAACACTGTTCATATAATATTGCTGTCCTCAGGATAATTCTGCATAGTAGGTAGGTTTAGCATAGAATGTATTTTCACAGAGAGTAAACTGAAATGTAGAAACATAAGCTAAATTCAAGGTGTAGCCTTTCTAAGATTAGAAGTACAATTAGATAAGATTGTACTCCCTTTACAGTAACAGCCTTTCTTCTACTATTCATTACATGTATTCATTACTATACACTGATAACTTGTTCTGGTCTATGGCACCTGTAGATACTGCTGTCTGTGAACTTCTTTTCAAGGGAGGACTGGAGAGGAGGCCGCTCCTGTTATAGGAATCTGGGGAGAGGGCAGTCCAAATAGGCAGGGTGTCAGGGCCGGAAGAGCACAGAGCTGGGAGTTAGCCATCTCAGTTCTACACCTAATTGTCGTTATCTAGTTACGTGATCGTGGGTAAGTTATTTAGCCTCTCAGGCTCAGTTTCATCATGTGTAAGTGAGGGAGTGGGTCAGTAATTTTCAAACTGGAATTCAAGAACCATCCTGAGTTCTCATTTTAAATGCAGATTTTTAGGCCTCACGAAAATTTCCCAGTGTGGGAGTCCGTATGTTTAACAAGCTCCCTGAGGAATTCTGATGCTCACCATGAGTGAGAGCCAAGTGATGGGACAAGTGTGTTATCTTATTTTACTTTACTTTAATTTTATTTTACTTTTGCGGAAATCACTCAGACGGTGTCCCTTCCCTCTTTCTCCCCCAAAGGAGGAGAATGATTATCAATGACCAAGGGCAGCTGCAAAGACAGCACCCAGAGTGAGCTTCACACTCAGGAAGGAACACTGCACCCCAACTTCGTAGTTTCAGGTACTCTATGCGTTCAAAGAAACTTCTCTAGAAACAAACGATAGAAATGAGCCCTGACAGGATAGTCTTGACAAGTGTCTGATTTTAAAATCCTGGGATAGAATATGAACTTTTGGACCTTAGTATCTTCCTTCAGATACTTATTCAAAGAGTTCTGTTTTCTTTTGTTAATAAAAATAAACACAAAGCCATTAAAATTTAAGATGCCAAATAAATACCGACTATGATTGCTCAGAGTAAACAACAATAACACAGCCTAAGGTACTCGTCATCAAAACAGCTTGGGACTATTTGGTGTTTATATTCTAAATAAAAAGATTAGTGCCTCAGTGGAATTGTATCCGTATCATTAAGAGGTATAAATACAGTGTTGCAGGAAAAAGCAACATTGCCTGTCTATAGGACACAGCAAGGTCAATATGACTGACAAGAAAAACAGAGTTACATGCAGTCTTATTAAGAAAACAAAGTAGTTGTTAGACTCTCAAAACAACATTAAAAGTCAGCTCATTTAATTATAAAATATGCCAAATATATCATCCGACAGATTGGAGACAGTCTGTTGGCTGATTTATTTTTACTTTGATATTGCATTCCTTACATAGTTTTCAAATTCTTATGTGACTATTCAGGAGGAAAAAAATCTCCTGATACCATTTAATACTTTCCTGGGGGATATTCTTTATATTTTGAGGAATTGAAGTCATCCAACTAATTGCTTCCATTTTTTGTGTTTTCTTTTTCACTAGGATTAACCAAACTGAAATTCTGTAACAGTTCTGACTTTTCTCACTCAATATACTCTGTGGTGGTTCTCAAACCCATACCTGAGGCAAGCAGCTTGCTCATTGGCGGCGAGAAGACCCAAAAACCAGTAGTTAGTGGGTGTAGGCCAAATGAGGTGAGAACAGTCTCCAGGAATGTGTGTAATTTTGAAAAGTTCCCAGTGTATTTTTCTCTAGTGTTTGAGTTCCAAAGCCAGGTGCAAACCTGTCATATACCAAAGGGATATGTATGTATTATTTATGTATGTATTCATAGAAGCCTAAAAACCTTTAAATACAGTACTTGCTATGGTCCTGTAAAAACAAGACATTACAATTTGGAGTAAACAGGGAACTTAAATACCAAATGTATATAAATGCATGATCAAGAATGATACAATTTTAAAAATTGTATGGTTATTGATCTCTACATTGATATAAACACTGTTATTTTCTCAAGCTGTTTCCCTCCCTTTCTCTTTTCACCCTTGCCTTCTCTCTAGTCTACTAGTAAGGTAAAATAGATAAAATTCCTTAGTAACTATTCTCACCTCCCTTTCTTCCTTCTTTTTCATCAAAGGCTTAGAAATTAACTTGATCCCTGAAGAACAGGTAGATCGATTACCTGAGAAGAGGCAGATACTACATCAGTTAGAAGGAAGAGTATGCTCAATGATTAGTACATAAGAGCAGTTGAGAAGTCCCTCTTGGCTGAAGCACTGTAGGAGGGTGGGTACAGGCTGCAGAGGGAGGACCAATCCTGGTGAAATGTCAAATGTCAGGCTGAAATGTGAATAAGAAAGAATGAGGAACCATTGAAGTTTTTAAAGCAGAAAATCACATTCAGTAACTGCCATTCTAGAAGATTCATCTGGCAGCAGGATGGTGTATGGCTTGGAGAGAAGAGCAAGCAGAAACAGGGAGAGAAGTTAGGAGGATTGAAACCAGATCAGAGATGAACAAAGAAAGTTGACAAGTGACCAATAGAGAGGAAGGGCCAGTCTTGAAAAGAATTTGCCTGAAATATCAACAGGATATATTTGCTGATTGTGTTGAGAGAATAAGGAAGAAGAAAGACTCAAAGTCTTCAGTCTGGGATGCTTCCCTTGATACTTGTGAACTTCCTTCACAAGTTGCCATTTTATTTGTTTTTCTTAACTTTGAAACTTCTTGAAAGAGTTGTGTTCACCTACTGTCTTTGCAATTTTGTTTCTGCCCTCATCACTCCATTGAAATGGCTCTGAAAAGATTACCAATGATTTGACTGCTAAATGGGAAAGTCTCTTTTCTTTCCATCTTTATTTTCTTTCGTCCACTCTGGAGCATTTGGGAATGCTGACTTCTCTCTTCATCCTAAAATACTTCTTTCTGTTGGATTTTTATAACATTGTTCATTTTTCTCTCTCCTCATACTTTTGATTACTTTTAGAATCTTTTAATGACTCCTTTTACTCTGTCAACACTGCCTGGAATTTCATTCTTAATCTTCTTACACCTTACTCCCTGAACCACCCACACCACTGCCAACTTCTAACTCATAGGCTTCTTTAACTTTGCTTATTGTCTGTGGCAAATCCCAAAGTCACAGCTTATGTCCATATGGTTCTCCTGAGCTACAGACTTATGTTCCATTGCCTTCTGGACATCTCCACTTGAATGACTCAGAAACATTTAAAATCAACGTGTTTAAAACGAAGCTCAATGTACCCCTTCCAAAGCCTGCTTTTCCATCTCCATTGCCTATCTCAGTTAACAAGCTTGCTTTCCAATTATTTGGCTAAGCTAAATCTATCCGTGCTTCTCAATTAATATTCACATATGGCTTATTTTGTCTTGTCTTGTCTTGCTCATTCTTCATTCTCTCTGTATCCCATTGCCCTTGCCTTTATTCAGGTCCATATAGTTTTTCAAGAGTCTCTTTCTAAATTATCCCAGTTCATCCAGTCTCTCTCTACTTTAGTCTAATTCCCCACACCATCACCAGCCATATTTTTCTAAAACATATCTCTATGCCTCTATAGTTCTCTTCTGATTCAAAATAGCTCCTACTCTCCTTGGCCTTAGGAAAGAATCCAAAATTCTCATTAGGGCACTCAAGGGATAATTTGGCCCTCAACAGTTTTTCCAAGCTTCTCTCTCAACATTGCTCAAACACTCAGCCTCTGCTTCATTTAGGTTAAATGATGATGGGAATACAATCCTCCATTTCCTGTCCCTGTGGTTTTGTACATTTCATTCCTTTAACATTCCTCCTGAATCCTTCACCTTTTTAAAGGACAACCCAAATAACTTCAGAGACTGGCTCGTTAATGCTAGACCTCAGGGCAGCATTACCATAGATTTGGAGTCTGCTCCTCAGTTTAGCAAGACAGAAATCTGAAATTTTCTGAGCATTCAGATCCAAGAAGTTTGATTCATACTAGTTAGACTCACGACATTCATGTAAATATAACAATGAGCCTGTTTATTAACTTATACCAAAAGCATAAATATCAAGCAGAACTTAAAGCTCATAATCACTAGTATGGCGATCACATAATCACCATGGGAAGCTACATTGTAATCAGGTTGTTATTGAGCATTGAATCGGTCCAAGAAGACTAAGGTGGGTGATCCTAACGGCTGTTGCCAAGACAGCTTGATGCATCTGTCTGTGTTACAAGGATATATGTGCCAAGAAGCCAGACTGAATGTGAAAACATGGCCAACGTTTTGCCTATCTGGGATAATTCTAGAGACAGGCTAGGAAAGCTATTGCTCCCTTTTTTAGACTGCAGAGCACACTATGTTCCTTTTGGTCCCACACCCTTCCTCTATAGCTGTGAAACTTGAACATCTCGAGCATTTTTAGCTGTGATTATAAATACAGTCCTTGTAATTGCAATGTCTCTGATGGATTCGCCTGCCTGTGCCTCATCAAGGAACTTCCAAGAATGCTTACTTGGGTTTATGCATAAACCTTGATCATCTTTCTATTCCATAATCGACACTAGCCTTTAAACCTTGGTATTTCCAAAAGTGCCATCTCCAATTTGGCATTCTACTTTTCACGTATTGATGGGATTACATATCTACCACCTAATGACTACAGTCATCATCCTTTCTTGCCTGTAGTATAGCATCTTAAAGGTCTCCCTTAGTCCACTCTTGCCCTCCTGTAATCTATCCTCCATATAGCAGCCAGAGTATTGTTCAAAATCATGTCAGATCATGTCACTCCTTTTTCCAAAACCTTTTAATAGCTCCTCACATCACTCAGAGAAAGACTTTGTCTTATATTATTCTCTCCCTGGATGACTCAGCTCCAGCCCCACTAGTCTTCCCACTCCTCTGTGAATACACCAGGTAACTGCCCTCCGTGAACCTCTGTACTTTCTCCTTCCTCAGCCTGACTCTCTCTTCTGATAGCTTCTTGGCTGTCCCTGTTCACTACATTTAAAATGGAAACCCTCTTCTCTATTTCCCTTTCCTTCTTTGCTCTTATTCCTAGCACTTACACCATTTCTCCTGTTTCCCAGGAGAACTGGGCAGTGCAGGGCCTGCCATGGAGTGGGTGCCCCACAAGGATTTGTGGAATAAATGAATCCAAAATCCTTCCCTTCACTTTTATCATGAAAATGCAGATATTTAAGAGTAATCATAGGTATTTGTCTTTATGTCCTTCCCCTCTTATTTATTCCAGGAGAAAAAACTTGCTAAGGCAATAGAGAAAGTGTTTGTTTTTGGTTTCTGTATTAAACAGAGTTCTCCAGTGAAACAGAACAAAAGGATGTATATATATATATATACACACACACACACACACACACAGAAATAGAGACAGAGAGACAGAAACAGAGAAAGAGACAGAGAGATTTGAAGGAATTGGCTCACATGATCGTAGCGCCTGGGGAGTCCAAATCTGCAGGCTAGACCAGCAGGCTGGAAATCCAGGTAAGCATTCACGCTGAAGCCTGAGTTCAAAGGTAGACTGCAGAAAGAATTACCTCTTCCTCTGAAGAACCTCAGTCTGTTTCTCTTACAGGCTTCAAATGATTGGAAGAGGCCCACCCACAGGATAGAGGATAATTTGCTTTACTCTAAGTCTACTGCTGTAAATGTTAATATCTAAAAAATACCTTAACAGCAATATTCAGACTGAGACTTGACCAAATATCTGGATGCCATAGCATACAAAAGCACACGAACAACCATCACAGTTCCTCACTTCTCGTTTTTCTGGCTACTGTGTTCAGTTGGGATCTCCTGAGAGCCATTGTTTATGCAGCTAAATATTGCTGGTAATTTGTGTTGAATCTCGTGGTTGCTTTTATTTTTCTACATCAGCATAAAATTTGTTAGTTTACTAGCTTACTAGTTTATTAATTACTAATTTGCTCCTATCTTAGCTTCTCCAGTCATTTCTGATCAATAGCTTATTATGGTTCTCCTAGTAATGAATTTGTAACTCACAGAGTCTTATAAACTGATTTTGATACAGATTACTTTTTGAAAAGATAGACTGTTAAAATACACAAAAACAAAATTTTAGGTTTAGAAAATACATTCAAAGTTATTTCACCAAAAGCTATCTGAGGTTTAAAAACAATAACAAAAAAGTATTTTGGACATGATTTGAAAGCAGAAATGTATTCTTTACTCTATTTTAGTCTTCAATACTATACTTTTGTTTTCTGAAATACTGTTCATACCATCATTATTCTTGAAAATTGCTTTCACCCAAGCAGTTATTGGTTGTAAACTCCTTTGATTACAGCCTCGGAGACGCCAGGGTCACAAGTTCAATTCTTCCAGAATCTAGTGACGTCTACTTGCTTTGGGGCCTGCCGCACGACTTCTAGGCCATCCCCAGCCATCATGGAGATGCGTGGTTTGGGCCTATGGGCACTAAGAGAATGAATGGATGTGTGCAAAGCAGTAGTTATTCACAGCAAGTCCATTGAAAGTCCATCACCCTACTAACTGTGATTCAGTGGTATACACAAAAGCACACTGGAAAAAAAAAAAAGAGTACTTTTAAAAATTGCCTTTATTTATTTGCGTTTTCCATTCTCGAAAACAGAAGGAAAGCATAACCAGGGAAATTTTTTGTTATGTTCCTTCTCCTAGACATTCTGAAAATTTCCCTAACATTTCGGGTACTTTTTCAGATGGTGTTTTATTTTAGCCTGAAAATCATGATCTCATCTCTTAGATTTTCCTTTTAAACACCTTCAGTGAGGTAGGTAAGATGTCTGTAAAGCTAATGAAAATAAATATGACTTGATCTTTTGCTTCTAGAACACTTTAGATTAGGTCATGCTTTTGGAATGCTTTGAGATATCTGGCACCCAAGCAAGTAAATTTCTCACTATCCTCTTTCCTTATCTACTCTTTTTTTCTTTTTTTAAATCATGTTTTGAAAGTGTGATTAGTATTCTGACAAGGGGTTGGGGAAATTTTGGGTTTGATGGTAAGAAATCTCAGTTACATGTTGAATAACAAGGTGGTTTGAACAGAGTGATTAAAAAAATGACAAGACAGATAATTATTTGATATTTCAACTTTAGGGTGTGCTCTTAACAATTCTTATAACAGCTTGCCTGTCACCCATTGTTTCCTGTTTGTCCACTGCTAATTCGCTGCAATAGAAGCATAAAGCATTAAGGGTTCGAAGTGAGGGTCCTTAATCAGTCCTGCCACTTTAGCGGGTCTCTTACCAGCTTCTTCACAGGGACATTTTTTCAGGTTTTATCAAGGTTGGGTGAAAAAGAACTCAGAACAGTTCATCTTTTGTTGAGAACTGATGCAGCTTGCCCATTTACCAGTAGTAGAACTTATCCCTTCCCAGTTCAATGAAAAAACTGATTAGAGGGACTTATAAAAAAGTTTTCTGTAGAATTTGGTAGTATGAATTTGTAAGCCTTTAGCCATGATTTCTATAGGTTCACACGTTGGCAAACTGGCCAACATTACACCCTTGTCCTTAGCAACTATTTTCACATTAGCTTAATTCTTATGATGTCATTTTTTTCTTTTTTTCATTTTAAAGCCTTTCTTCATATTTTCCTTGTATAATTAGAAAACATGTTTAATTATGCATATGCTCTTGTAAAAAAAAAAAATGCAGACATTCTATGATCAAGCCCAACTTCTCACTGACCACTCCTTGTCCCTGATGGCTTCTCCAAAGGCAGTTCACTGGTATTACCAGCTGGTGTGCCTTCTTGAAGTCCCTTCTTTATGAATTTATATATATAAAAATATATATGTCATAGGGTATACATAGGAATATAGCATGGGTAGGAATATACAGTTAAAAATCTATCACATTGTCCTTGTTTCTATTTCAGATCTTTTGGTGCCCAGAGTATTTATTATTGGAATTTTCCTACACTTGATTAAATTTATCTGTGGACTTTGTCACATTTCAGACTTCCTTTTCCTTATCAGGTTCCTGCATTTTTCTAGAGATAGCCCTACATATTTTCTTTTATTTTGGCCCCATGGTATAGCAGAATATGATAACACACTTGTAACTCTCATATACTGCACCTTATCGCCAAACATATTCTAATCTCAGCTAGCAAACTAGGGCTGGATCAAATAAAATTGGCCAGAAAAAAATGCTTTTTCTTACAGTTTTCACTCTTGGTTTGGTGGCCATAGTGAAAATTTTAGGTGGCATGCAGTAATACCGGCTAAGGGTTTTTGGAAAAGGGAGCTGTAATTTTTAACCTTCTTCAATTTCCTAGAATCATAGAGAGTTACCTCAGTAGTCTGAGGCTATCTTGAAAGACTTGTACTCTGAGACAGAACCATCCTCTCTTTGAAATGGAGAAGATAGATCAGTTGGTGATCAATATCTTACCAGTGGACACCCTAAGGCAGGCCTTGCAGTAGATTTGTTCTTAAAAAAAGTTAAGCGAAAGCCAGCTATGTGTCAATAACATCATATTTTAAGTGAAGTAAGGGAGTGTCTCAGCCAGGAATTCTAGTTGGAAGATAGCCACCCAAACCATAGGATTCTTGAATTCTGAGTCTGTATGCTTTCTTGTTTCTGCTTTTTTGGTCTGCCACTTTCTCCTGCCTTCTTACTGGCTTCACCTCTCCTCTTCCACTCCGGCCCGCTATTCACAACTTTTGTTCCCCTGTAACTACAGCATGTACTTGGCTTTGATGTGGCTTGGCTTCCAGCTCTTTCTCTATGGCCTTTCAGTTCCAGAACTTATTCCACAAAGTGGGCTTTCCTTGTCCCGGTTCTATCAATCGTCGGTCAATAAATTAGCCAGTCCTGGGTAATCTTGGTCCGATCACATGTGTCTTGGGGTTAGGGAATGGAATTACATGGTACAAACATGGATGTCTGGCTGGTTCCTTGGGTGATATTATAGGTGAAGGTAGTTTGGAGACAGAGGCTGTGCTTGTGGGGCAGCTACCCCTAGATATGACTGCCACTAGGAGCACATGCAGCTATTCAAATGAAAGGCCCTTTGGTGATTATGGCCAAGGAGGTTATTCTTCTTTTTCTTGGAAAAATGCTCTCCACATAGTACAACAAATACAATAAACTACGTGTCATTACCAGTAGAGGCATGGTGTGATAAAAATTATTGGCATGCAGTCTGATGCTGTGATGGAAATTTTTAATTTTTCTCTAGCGGAGAAAAATGGGAAACAGAGTTTTTCTCTTATTTTAATTTCAATCCTGTTAGGAAATTTACATTTTCTCTTCTGTTTTACAAAAATACAAGTACAAATTATATTTTACAATGTAAGACCATTTCATAAATGTAACTCTTCGCTTTCTATTGCCTGTAATATCTGATACTTCAGCAAGATATCCTGGTTCTACTTCTAAAATACATCCTGAATCTAATCACTTCTACCATATCTACTGACCATGTTTTTTTTTTTGTTTTTGTTTTTGTGTTTTTCTTTAAATCCTCTAATTTCTACTCCCCCAATTAGACTAATACCCAAACTCCTTGTCGTGGCCAATAAGCCTTCACGGTCTGACCTTACCTGTTCCCCAGATTTTATCACCACCTCTTTCTCTGCTGTCTACTCTGTCCCAACCTCTGTAGCCATCTGCTTCTTCCTGCAACAGCTACGCTCGTTCTTGTCTCCATGTGTTCTCACTTGCTTTGTTTGTTCCCTCCGCCTGGCACACTTTCCTCAGATCGTGACATAGTTGGCTCCTTCTCATCTTTTTTTGGCATAAGTGCAAATGTCACCCTTGCAGAGAGATCTTGTCTGACTCTCTGAGCCAAAGTAGCCCCTCACCGCCACAACTCTTTATTTCGTCACCCTTTTGAATTCTCTTGTAGCATTTTTTTCACCATCAAAAATGAGCTTATTTTATTTTTAGGTTCCTGTATTTCTTATCTGTGTCTATCTACTACAAGGAAGGTCCCCGAGTGCAGGAATTTTTATTGTTCCTTGATGTATTGTCAGTGCCTAGGGTATTATCTAACATATGATCATCACTTTCTAAATATTTTTGAACGAATGAATGAATAAGGGAAAGAACAAATGAATAAATACTGTCATGCTTCACATTCTGTTATGTTTCCTTCAGTTTTATACATAGTTGTATTAAGATATTGGGTGGGTACATACAAGGTCTTATTGTCCCTGGGCCTCCTCAGTGTTAGTTAGCATTACAAACCTAAATTCTGTTGATATGTCTGTAGACACATATATTAAATCTTCACTGGGAAATTTAATACAATCCTCCCATCTCCAGAGGATATAATAAAGAGGCCAGCAAAATTGCTCTTGAAGCCAGACATCTTAGTTTGAATCCAAGTTCAGTAGTTTCTAACTTTGCCACCTTCGGCCTGTGGCTTACCAGATGTAAATGCTGCTACAACGTTAAATAATGGGTGGTGGTTGTTGTCCTCACTACATTGTATGTCACTTTTATTAAATAAATTCATGGAACATTTTTGTGTTTCATCTGCCATCGCTACTAGCAGATTGGGGTCAAGATTGAAAAACAGCAGTTGTGAGAAGAAAATTTTTTTTCCAGAAAATTTGACCAGTTAGTCAGATGCTGTTTCAGTCTGGCTACTCTTCTAAACAAGTTTCTTTAGAGTGGCTTTTATCAAGAGCCAAAATGAAGAGATAAATGAGAATTTAGTGAATTTAACAGTGTCGTGTCTTATAAAATTTGAGAATTTTATAATTTGTAAGTAAAATGTAGAAAGTCAAAATGAAGTTGGAGACAGTTAAATTGGTTTTTGAAAACAAAACATAAAATGAATGAAAGCCACATTGAAATACCATTTCATGGGGCACCTGGGTGGCTCAGTCAGTTAAGTGTCCTACCCCTGATTTTGGTTCAGGTCGTGATCTCATGGTTGTGAGTTTGAGCCCCACATCAGGCTCTGGGCTGACAGTGCAGAGCCTGCTTGGGATTCTGTCTCTCCCTCTCTCTGCCCCTCTCCTGCTCACACATGATCTCACTCTCTCTCTCTCTCAAAATAAATAAATAAACTTAAAAAAAAAAAAGAAATACCACTTCATACACTCTAGACTAGCTATAAAAAACAAACGAACAACCTCCAGAAAATGTTACGTAGAACACTGTGCATTGCTAGTGGGAATGCGAAATGGTGCAGCCACTGTGGAAAATTGTTTTGGGTTGCTCAAAAAGTTAAACAAAGAATTGTATGACCAAGTAATTCCACTCCTAGAATTTGAAAACAGAGATTCAAATAGATACTTGTATGCTAGTGTTCATAATAACATTATTCATAATACCTAAAAGATGGAAACAACCTCAATGTCCATCAACTGATGAAGAAAATGGATAAAGAAAATGTGTTATATCCATATGATTATTTTCAGCCTTAAAAAGGAATGAAATTCTGATACATGCCACAATATGAATAAGTCTTGAAAACATTATACTAAGAGCATGAAGCCAGTCACAATGGACCACATATTGTGGGACTCCATCTATAAGAAATACCCAGAATAAGCAAATTCATAGAGACACAAAGTAGATTAGTGATTAGTGAGGGGGATAGTAAAGGTGATGAGTACTGATGACAGCCAACTGGTACAGGGTTTCTTTGAAAGAGGACAGAATGTTATAAAACTAGATTGTGGAGGTGGTTGTACAACTTTGTGTATATACTGAAAAATACTGAATTGTACACTTTAAGTGGCTGAATTGTATGTGAATTTTATTGCAATTAAAACTGTTAACAATGTTATTTGGAGTAAAAATTACTATTAGAATTTATAAATAAGAAGTTGCATGTAAAGGCATCTAAATTGCTCAGTGTGGGGGTACCTGGGCGGCTCAATCAGTTAAGCCTCCGAGTTTGGTTTGGGTCATGATCTCACAGTTCCTGAGTTTGAGCCCCCGCATGGGACTCTGTGCTGACAGTGTGGAACGCACTTTGGATCCTCTGTCTCCCTCTCTCTGCCTCTCCCCTGCTTGCGTGCTCTCTCAAAAGTAAATAAACATTAATAAATAAATAAATTGCTCAGTATGCTACTAGATGTCTTCAATTTAAACTTCAACTTATTTATTAATCTGTAAGAGTATGTTCCTAGGAGTTGCATACATATGTTTATCTGTGTTCATTCCAAAGTGAGTAGAGAGAACCATGGGTTTTAACCCCTATAGAGTCCCTTTATTGCTATTCTGTTGTAATATATATTATAGTGAAAAATAGACAAATTTCAAGGAAAATATTTTTGTCTTTCACTACCAATTTTCTTCCCTGCTGTCATGTATGCCAAATTACAAACTCCTCGTGTCCTAAGTCTTTATATGGGACACCTAAATCTGATATAAGGAAAGACTCATTATTAATTCTTCTTTTCTTCTTCGATCTAAAGTATTGTAAATTCTATTTGTCTATGCCTACCATTCGTAAAGATTTTGTTTTGTGTTTTGTTTTGTTTAAATGACTTTTAGGCCAAGACCCAGTCTTCAAGTCTCTGCCATCTAGTGGCCATACTGAAAAAATACTGGTTTTCTACACAGCTTTAGATGTACAAAAGTTGGTAGATAGCCAAGAAATGTTAAGAACCATCAGCAAATTAATGACTAATCTTTATGTTTACTCTAATTCAAATCCCTGAACTATGTGTTTACATAAAATTTTTATGACTCTATCATTCTTTTATATTCTTGGTGTTGACTGCCTGAAATACAAAGGCTGGAAATTCAAGATACACACATTTATTAGTAGATTCTAACCACTTATAATTGAGGCTGACTAGATTTTAGAAAAACATACTTGTTTGCAGTATATACAAGAGGTAAATGAAGAATTTAGATTTTGTCAGTAATGTTAGATTTAATCTTAAGTTCTGATACATATACATGTTAAATGTTGGCATGTTCATTCTTTGAAATTAAGATTTAATTGACTTAATATATTTTCTCACATGTGCAGAGAGATGAATCTCTGTATCATGGGCTATTTATATGATGGATGAAACTAGGTTTGTCATGTTAAAAATCAAGAATAGGGATGTCTCATTCCTTAGAATATGTAAAATCCATTGTTGGTGTTGCCTTTACCTACTGACAACATTATAAAAAAGCAATCTAAAACCTGTTTTATAGTCAGTACACTACATTGTTCATAATAAGCAATGCTTACTTCAGAGTGATCTAATTTTATAAAATTTGATAGTATAAAATTTAATTTGGATCAGCTGATTTTACTCAATGACAGAAAGATACTTCTTTATTAAAAATGGAAAATGCCTGATGTTAGTTTAAAAGGTAATATAAAGTACAATTATTTAAAATAGAAATGAAGTGATTTATTTACATTGTGGACTCATTTTAGCTCCTTTCTCAGTAAATGTTAATTTACTTTTAGAAAACCCATGTCAGACAGGTGGACAACATATTCAGTAATAACTTGGGTGGGCATGTTTAATAAATCCTGCTTTCCAATATCCAGCTGCAGCATTTATGTTCAAATGAACCAAAATCTTATTATTATGGGTGAATGTAAAGAAGATAAGCTTAGAACTTAATCCTCAGTAGATCATCCGTTTTGGAACTGATACTGGCAGACTGAATCTTTCTATCTCTTTAGAAAATAGAATAATTAGCATGTGTCTGTGTTTGTAAATTATAGAGTTATACATTCTTAATAGGGTTGCACAGGGGCAAGGATGCAGAGGCTAGTGAAAATAAATTGCCCTCTTTTTTTTTTGCTGGCAAACTTCAACTCATGGCTACATGAACTAGGACAGGAGCTGTCATTAGCATTTGCTAATGCCCACACCAAGATAATAATCTTACTTCCTCTGTCATATTTGTTTATCTACATATTTGCCTGACTTTATGGTGTGATTACCCATTATTTTTCTAGTATTGATGAATTTTCATAGGTTTGTTGGAAATCCACATGGTAAGTAATATTGTAATTTTTTCAGAAAGGCCTACACAATTTGTTCCTCAGAGGGCTGGATCTTATACTCAAGTCATTTGAAGGCCAGGACCAGACACCTAGATAAACTATTACCTCTATCCTAGAAATCTGTGTATACAAGGACTGTGAAAAGAAAAAGCGAACAATGTTACAGTGTTACATTTGTAATAGAAATATAGAAATGGTAGGTCTTGTAATAGAAAACTATAACTTTAGTTGAGGCTGTTTGAAGATTTTTAAGGGGATGATTTTCTTTTAGGAGTGAATGTGGGGGAAAAGAAGCAGATGTCCTTGAATTGTCTCTTTGAAGATATTCATTATGAATAAGAAAGAAGTGGAAATTCAGGAAAGGACCCACAAGTATCAACAGAGAAATTATGAAAGAATCCAGGAGAGGTAGTTGTCTCTGATGCCAGAATACAAAGCAAGAATAGGTGTCAATAGTTCACAGAAATATATAGAAACTAGAGGTAAAGAACAGAGAGTAAATGGTTTTGAAGAGGATTCCTCATGACCTTGGATTCTTGTCCAAAGGATAGGGCCACTGGAGTCATTACCACTTGATGACAGAAGAGGGCAGCAGAGAGCTGAAAGTGTGGCCTGGTTCTCACAGTCCGTTTGGGAGATGAGAGTACAAGGGAAAAGCTGGAAGGAGAACAAGAAAGCCTCTCAAGGAATGTTACAGAAGTGCCAGCTAGGCTGATTAAGTAGTGAAATCCTGCAGAGGAAGCCTCAGCATGATTTTCTAGCCCTAGAATGCCTTTCCTTAAAGGACGATTCAAATACCCACTTTAGCATAGTTGGGCAATGAATGGCTCAACTCCCAGGAGAGACACCAAACTGTTGTATTTTATCCAGAGCCTATTATTCACATTTAGCCATGTTAAGGGTGCAATACCGGTAGAGATATTAATAGTGATGAGTGACCCTCTGCCTCTATATCAGTTGCTTGTGAATGTCACCAAGTTTCCACATAGCCTTCTCTCATCACTTGGTATTATCTCTGGTTGTCAAACTTGACATTGATTTATGGATGACTTTCATCTTCCCAGTCTCAACATAATTTCAGAATCAAATCTAGATGATTTAAGTACTCTGAAAAGAATCTCTTCAATGGTTCTGGCCAGTGCTTTTGTAGTCTCAACATAATTTCAGAATCAAATCTAGATGATTTAAGTACTCCGAAAAGAATCTCTTCAATGGTTCTGGCCAGTGCTTTTGTGTCACACTCGTTCCTGGAACTGTGATGGGTAACACCACCACTGGGAGCAAGGTCAAGTTCAAGGTAGTGAGCCAAGGTAGGGAGGAGCAAGCTAGTGCTCCTAGCACTAGAAAGGTAGGGCTGTGTGTCTTTATATGCTTTTAGTAAATGCACCACTAGATAGATCAGCTATTTCATTTTGTCAGCCAGAAATGAGCAGGCTTGGCTCAACTTTAACTGAAACCAGAAGGAGGCTGGAGGTCCTACAGGTGGTGGTTGGTTGTTGATGGATTCATTAGGTGTTTATTGTCATCTACTAGTAGTGATACATTTGAACCAGTCTGTACTGACTCCTAAGAGCTGATCGTTAGCATCTCATTTATATGACATTGGTAGCTTAAAATCGGCATGAAGGACATATTTACACCACAGAAATTGGAAAACCCTACAAATGAGTCTCTACCCTTCCTGTCCTGAATGCTGCTTGTTAACCATTTACCAGCACACCACTGACTAGGCGACAGCCACAATGCTAGGCCCTAATTTTGGTATGGACAGAGATGATAGGATTACCTCACCTTTTTCAAGTCTTCACTATTTTTTCATTATTAGACTCTCCAATGGTGCTCAGTATATAATACTATGAACTATGAAAGTGAAAAATTACTATTTCCCCACCTACCCTCTGATTTTATAGTCATGAATGTTTTTATTTTTCCGAATGCCTAGTTCTGGTAGGAGGCCAAATGGTTTGCATAGGGTTATGTGCATACATCAAACAAAACTTAACAACTAGCATATAGGAAATGCAGTGCTGACTTTGTTGTTAGCTAACTTGGGTGAGACAAATGTCCTCCACAAACCCGAGTTTCTTTGTATGTAAAATAAAGGGGCTTGGTCTAGCGAACTCTGGTTATTCTAACATTCTGGATTACAAATCTAATTTTCTTTTGGATTGTCAAGTACCTGTATACTTAGAGAGGTTATTAGGCATCATCTATAAATAATTTGCACCACGCCACTTTTCGTTCCCCAAAACATGATGTGTCAAGTCTCTGGGCCTTTGCATTTAATATTCCCTTTTATGGATTGTCCTACCTTCCCCTCTGTCCATCTGACAAAATCCTGCTCCTCTTCGAAGGATCAGCCTATGTGTGACCACCACTGTAAAGCTTCTAGGACTCTCTCAGCACCCTTTAGTGACCTCCTCTCCAACTGGAAGAGTCTACATAGCAAGGAATCCAGCTGTGTGTATGGGCACTCCAGAGTATCTCTCTACTGGCTCAATCTTCTATTTATCTTCTTGAATTCATTTGTTCCATTGGTTGAGCTTTGGAATCTGCTACTATTTGATTTTCACTTCTTTGCCCACCATTCCTCTTTGGACTTGATGTGTTAGAGAATCTCTTTGGATATTACTTTCATTCTCCTTTTGTTCTTGACCCGTAAGGGCCACTTCCCTTACTCTACTCTTATACCTTGTTTCAATTCCTGAAATACCAGGCCTACTCACAGACCTAATTTCCCAACTGTCTGAGAGGTGCGTTCTGATAAGAGCTAAGAAGTACTTTAAGGATGAAACTATTCTTTCACTTATGTGTTCTCTATGTCCATAGCTCATGTCTGGACCATAAACGTGCTCAAGAAACACTTGTTGAGTGAATGAACAAATGAGTGAATAGGAAGAGGAGAACTAACCCAGCAGGAAAATCTGCTTCGGGGCCACTAGCAAAATGCATGCTCGATCTCACTTCTTGTATGCTGGTCATTGAGTTTGGGTTTTTCCGTATGGATTGGTGACTTTCAACCTTTTTTAGGGCTTCCCAAGGATATGAGAAAACTGGATATTTTTACCAGCAAAATAACATACAACATAAAAAAATTTGCACAGAATTTCAGTATGCTCGAAAATCCCTTTGAAGGCCATCCCTGAATGTCAGGTAAATAACCTCTCTACTATACACAGTGGGAAAGCACTGGAAGTTTCAAGTCCGAGAATGACATGATAAAAATAGCACTTTTAGGAGGTATTCAGGATAGACTGGAAGGCTGGGAACTCTAAAGAGCTAGAGGATCTTGGTATAAGGTGATGAAGGGCCAACAAAGAGTATGATACAGTATGGGCCAGTATAAGAGGATATATTGGAAAGGAAGAATAAAAGGCTTGATTACCAGTTGTATGGAAGAACCAACTAATAATTATTCCATGCTCTTGAAATAGGATGCTTGAAGAAGTTAAAGACCAACCTCTTAAAGAGACAAAACATGATAATCATCACTTGATTTTAAAGAGTGATACTGGCACATGTAAAATAAGTTAATATTTCCAAATCTATGACTCATTTATTTGGAACAGTAAATTTGCATCCCCAATTATCTACTGACTTGGTTATTATTTGTTTAGGAATTTAGTGGGAGAGAACAGAAATAGGAGAGAGCTGTATCTCACAACTTACCAAAATTTTAGAACTGGCATGTTTCCCTTTTTCCCTTTATTCCTTCCTTCTGGTTTCTTTAGTATGAAGCATATCACACTTTTCTATAAATAACGCTTTTCCAACTTTTTAAAAAAATGAAATAAACTTTTTCTTCTGTTTGGTGCTCAATTTAAACAAAATACTTTCCTGTAAAGCCTGTGCTTAATTCTGTTGGACTTTCATCACGTTCAGGTTGGTAAACTCATACCTTGATAATTCCCAATTCTAATTTATAATACTGCTAGTGTGCAAGAAGCATGAGTAACTCTGCCCAGAAATGCATTAAAAGCACATAAGATTTAGAAGATATCAGGCCTAATATACCTTAAGGATAGGTATTAAGTGCAGTCTGTGGGGATAAAGCTGAATAAATTTAAGTATATGAGAGAAACTTAATATAAGTTCAAGTCATTTGGAAATTCCTTTGATTTCACCTCTATCAGAAGATAGGCAAAAGTGGTCCATTTTGTTCTTATAAGATTTTCTGCAACTTTTAATCACTTTTCCAGATGCTTTCTTTGTTTTCTTTTCTCTTGTCTTTGAGCAAACACCCCTTCCCAGACTTGCCTCTTCATTTGTATCCTTAATCTTAGTCTTTCAATTCCCTTCATGAAAACTGACTCACTTATGATCTCTCTTCATAACATTGCCAGTTTCTTACTTCACTGGCTCCTTCTCACCAGTGTACAAACAACCTCAAGTGGGTTTGCTGTCATTTCATGCACCCATCCTCTCTTTCTCCTTTGTTTCTTTAGTCAGACCCAGTGTAGCCTACTCATTTTGTCTCACCTCCCAGTCTATCTTTGCATTAAGTAGGATGCATGACAGATTATGTTGTGGTAAAAGATAAATGCTAGATTCTCAATGGCTTAGTAAAACAGAAATGTATATCCCTTTACATCATAATCTGATGCAGGCTGGGCAGGCCACTTTTCTCCTGGTCGCAACTCAGAGACCCAGGCAACATCTAGTTCAACGCTGCCATGTTACACCTGAGTCCTTTGTTTTCAGCCACAAAGCCAAGGGAAAGAGTATACATATAGAAGATACCATTGATTTTAACTGCCTAGACCAGAAGAAACATCTCATTTTTCTTTATGTTCCACTTTAAGAACTGGTCATATTACCCCAATTTGATGCACGAGGGATGGGAAATGTGTAGGAGCAATAGATATTCAATGAGCACCAATGGTCTTGGCCCCATTCCCATCTTCTCATATCATGTTTCTGTTCCCACCTCTCTGAAGGAATGAAAGAGCAGATCATGACCTTGACATAATCCATGTCCTTTAGACTAGTGCTTTGGAAGGCAAGGTTATAAACACTAACTTGAATATAAGATTTGAATATTTAAACTACCCTACACTGGACTAGATTTTGTTAATACTCATAGTGACCTAAAAGCTATTTCTGTTCTCTCCCACTAAATTCCTAAACAAATAATAACCAAGTCAGTAGATAATTGGGGATGCAAATTTACTGTTGCAAATAAATGGGTCTGAGATGCTGTTAAGGTCAGGAAAAGAGATTTGACAAAATATATTTGAAAGCAGCGATAGGGAAAAAATAAAATGTGTAATGTTTGCACCTTATTGGGTTCAAGACTGTCCAATATTAAACCTGGTTGAGAAAATATTAAACTTCATTGAGAAAATAATATCATTAGATATAGAGAAAACTATCTGACATTTATTGTTAAATGTAAGCTATGTAAATGAACCAAATACTAATAATGCTTTTCTTTTGTCTTCAAATAAACTTAAAGACTGGATTTACTTCAGTTTAGATAACAGAAAAGGGAACTTAATCACATTTTAAATTAAATTCAAAGAGAGATCTTCAAAATTAATTGAAATTTGGTGAATGTCTGTTAAGAGTGCTGTGAAACTCTCATAATTAGATTAATGTGTTTAATGCCCCTAGTGTATTGCAGTGAGTGTGACTCAGCTCTAATCATAAAGCACATCACACCTAAACAAAGTAAATGCCCTTAATGTCCTTGCAGTGACCTCTTGAGTGGGGTTTTCAAATTTTCATACATGTTTTTAACTTTTGGAGACTTTAGTGTAAATTATATTCAAAGATAGAGTTTAATTAATAATGTATGTCCATGGATAATTAAAAAGAACTCTTCTTTTATGTAAAAAAATACTTTAGGTATGAAGAAAATGTCTCAGAAATGTTCAGAGGGTTGGAACGTGCTTAATATGTCATCTCGACTTTCCTCTTTCTTAAACCATCCCACTGCAATTTGAAATCTTCTTTGTTTTTTTCTTTTAAAGATCTGTAGGGAAAAAGATTTCAACATTGTACAGTTTAACCATCCTTTCAGTTACAACCAAACCTGTGCATTATTAATGACACTGAACATTCTTTATTGTATATTTCTTAAAGCTAAGCCTATGGTGTCTTACAATTTTTCTTACTTACTACTTATTTGTATGAATTCTTTATACATCGATAATTTTAAATCCATTTTCTCTGCTGGGAGATGCAACCATTATTTGCTATGAAATAGCAAATTTCTGGGATCCAAAATAATGTTGGGATTGAAAAGATATTTATCACATTATTTTAAAATTGCAAGGACCCTACAAGGACATCTATAGTACTACTTAATTTTTACAGAATCCAAAGAACTCTGCAACTTCACTTGACTAGGGGCAGACCTGGAACTCAACTGATTTTCAGGCCAGTACTCTGTGATTTATAAAACAGTTTCTTCATTGTGTATACCTCTTTACATAGACTGGATGGAAAAGCTGATTTAGGGTCTCAGCAGGCAAGATTAATAGCAATAAGTAAAAAGTACTATGGACAAATTTAGAGGGGATAGACAAAATAAAATCCAAATCAGAGCACCCAAATATCTCAAACAACTAATAACAAACATAAAGGAATTCATTGAAAATAATACAGTGATAGTAGGGGACTTTAGCAATCCATTTACATCAATGGATAGACCATCTAAAGAGAAAATAAACAAGGAAACAATGGCTCTGAATGACACACCAGATGAGATGGACTTAACAGATATATTCAGAATATTTTGTCCTAAAAGAGCAGAATACATATTCTTTCAAGTACACACAGAACATTCTCCAGAATAGACCACATATTAACTCACAAAACAGGTCTTCACAAATACAAGAAGATTGGGATCATACCGTGCACCTTTTCTGACTACAACCCTATGAAACTAGAAGTCAACCATAAGAAATAATTTGGAAAAACCACAAATACATGGATGTTAAATAACATGCTACTAATAATAAATGGATCAACCAGGATATAGAAGAAGAAATTGAAAAATACATGGAAACAAATCAAAATGAAAACACAATGGTCCAAAATCATTGGGATGCAGCAAAAGCAGTTTGAAGATGGAAGTATATAGCAATACATGTCTACCTCAAGAAGCAAGAAAAATCTTGGGGCATCTGGGTGACTCAGTTAGTTAAGCATCTGACTGATGCTTATTTAGAGAAGAGTTAATACCTATTATTCTTAAACTATTCAAAAAAATAGAAAAGGAAGAAAAATTCATTCTATGAGGCCAGCATTACCCTGATACCAAAACTAGATAAAGGCACCATTAAAAAAGAGAACTACAGGTCAATATCCCTGATGAACATGGATGCAAAAATTCTCAATAAAATACTAGGCAACCAAATCCAACAATACTTTAGAAGAATCGTTCACCACGATCAAGTGGGATTTATTCCTTTGTTGCAAGAGCGGTTCAAGAGTGGTTCAATATTCACAAATCAATCGACATTATACATGCATTAACAAAAGAAAGGATAAGAATGATATGATCATTTCAGTAGATGCAGAAAAGGCATTTGACAAAGTATAACATCCATTCACGATAAAAACCCTCAACAAAGTAGGTCTAGAGGGACATACCTCAATATCATAAAGGCCGTATACAAAAAACCCACAGCTAATATCATCCTTCACGGGGAAAAGAAACATAAGGAATCAACCTCATTACAATTGTACCAAAAACATAAAATACCTAGGAATAAATCTAACCCAAGAGATGAAAGACTTGTATTCTGAAAACCATAAAACAGTGATGAAACAATTGAAGATGACACAGGGAAATGGTGAGACATTCAATGCACTTGGATTGGAAGACCCAATATTATTAAAATGTCTTTACTACCCAAAGAAATATGTAGATTGAATGCAATCTCTATCAAAATACTACAAGCATTTTTCACAGAACTAGAACAAACAATTTTAAAATTTGTATGGAACCACAGCACAAGCCAAAGCAACCTTGAAAAAGAGGAGCAAAGCTGGAAGCATCACAATTCTAGACTTCAAATTGCATTACAAAGCTGTAGTGATCCAAACAGTATGGTTCTGGCACAAAAATAGACCCATACATCAATAGAACAGAATAAAAACAAAAACAGAAATGAACTCACAACTATATGGTCAATTGATCTTTGACAGAGCGGGAAAGAATATCCAATGAGAAAAAGATGGTCTCTTCAACAAATGGTGTTGGGAAAACTGGACGGCGGCATAGAGGAGAATGAAACTGGACCACTTTCTTACACCAACCACAAAAATAAATTCAAAATGAATTAAAGACCAAAATGTGAGACAGGAAACCATCAAAATCTTACGAGTGAACACAGGTAGTAACCTCTTTGGCACTGGCCATAGCCACTTCTTTCTAGATATATCTCCTGAGGCAAGGAAAACAAAAGCAAAAATAAACTATTAGGATTTTATCAAAATAAAAAGCTTCAGCACAGCGAAGGAAACAACTAAACTAAAAGGCAACTAATGGAATGACATATCTGATAAAGGGTTAGTATCCAAAATATATAAAGATCTTATAAAACTCAACACCCCCAAAATGAATCATCCAATTAAAAAATGAGAAGACAGGAATAGACTTTTTTCCAAAGAAGACATACAAATGGCCAAGAGACACATGAAAAGATGCTCGACATTATTCATCATACAGAAATATAAATCAAAACTACAATGAGATATCATTTTATACTTGTCAGAATGACTAAAATCAACAACACAAGAAACAACGTGTGTTGGTGAGGATGTGGAGAAAGGAGAACGCTTTTGCACCATTGCTAGGGATGCAAACTGGTGAAGCCACTCTGGAAAGCAGTATGGAGTTTCCTCAGAACAAAACCTAAAATTCTTCCTTAATAATTGTGTGAGTCTGGTCAGGCTGCCATTACAGCCTGAGCTGGGTGACTTTAACAAGACAAATTTATTTTCTCACAGTTCTAGAAGCTGCAAGTCTGAGATCAGGGTGCCAGCATGGACAGTTTCTGATGACAGCTTTCTTCCTGGCTTGCAGACAGCAGCCTTCTCACTGTGTGCTCACATGGTAGATAGAGAGAGAAAGCTCCCTGGTGTGTCTTCTTATAAAAGCACTAATCCCAGCATGATGGCACCACCATCATGAATTCATCTAAACCTAATTACCCCCAAAGTCCCCATATCCAAATCCTACCACACTGGGACTCAGGGCCATGACATCTAAATTTTGGGAGGACATAATTCCATCCACAGCAATGATACTGATGGATACCTGTGTAGTGCTTTTGCTCATTTAAATAATGCATATTATGTGCCAAGATCTCTCCTAAGTAGTGCTTGCACGCATATTTACATTTTACAGATAAGGAAACTGAGGCATCTAGAGAAAACACACGACGAAAAAATGGCAGAACCAGGGGTTTTGAACACAAAGTCAAAGTCCATAAATACTACCCTTTAAAAGCTTCTCTAAGCCCTCACTTTTTTTCATAGAACCCTCCTCAGAGGTAACGCTTCCAGTAAGTGATGTGAATTCCTCTAAACCAGTTTATAGGCCATTTTGGGCTCTGGGTTTTTGGTCACTGAATTCATGGAGAATGATGCGGTAGCATGTAGTATATAGAACAGGATATGCTAAATCTTTCTAACTTTCCTTCCTGCACTCAACCCTACCCCACCTGCCTTCTTAATGCCTACCGGTCTTTCAGATTTCAATGAAGAGGTACTTCATCATGGAAGCCTCCTTGATTTCTCACACCTTTATTCTTATGAGGAAGAAAATGAGATCCAGAGAGGTAAATTGATTTGTGAGAAGCCGCCTAGCTATATGGTATCAGAGCTAGGGCCAAAATCCTACTTTCTGCTCCCTTTCAGCACACCCTGTTGAGTGAGTTCTGGAACTCAGACTCACCATTTACAACTCAAGGGAGAAATTCAAAAGAGTACTCCAACTTGCAATGTGGCTAATTTTGGAGAGGTACATTTTAGATCTTAAATCTATAAACTGATTCTTCTAAAAAGCAGCAGCAAAATAAAAGCATTCTAGCCTTAAGCACAAGGCACAAAATAAAATTTTCAAATTCCTTCTGTGAGAGACAAGGTTATTTAAAATAATCTTTTGATTATAAATAAAATGAGGGGATGAAGGCATTATTACTATATTACTAGAAATGCAGAAAGAATCAAATTCTTGTAACAATCTTAATCTAACCACGTAAGGGAATATGTATTAGTTGCCTATTGTTACTGACAAACTACCACTAACTCAGCACCTCAAAGCAGCATAAATATATTATTTGTTATTTAACTAAGTCAGATGTCTGGTAGGCTCAGTTGGTTTCTCTACTATGGGTGCCACAAGGCTGAAATCAAGTGTTGGCCAAACTAGGATTTTACTTGGAAGCTCTGAGGGAGAATCCACTTACAGGCTCATTCAGGTTGTTGGCAATATTCAATTCTGTGTTGTTATAGCACTGAGGTCCTTATTTCCTTGTTGGTTGTTGACTAGGGGCTGTTCTCTGTTTCTACCTTTTTAAAAAATGTTTATTTTATATTTGAGAGAGCAAGCATGTGTACATGAGCAGAGGAGGAGGAGGGGCAGAGAGAAAAGGTGGGATAGGGTTAAGGGGGTAGACATGGTCCAGACAGAGGATCTGAAGCAGGGTCTGTGCTTGAACTCAGGAACCATGAGATAATGACCTGAGCCAAAGTTGGATGCTTAACCAACTGAACCACCCAGGTGCCCAGTTGTTTCTAGAGGTTGGCTGCATTCCCTGGCCTGTGGGCTCTTTCACCAACTTTAAAGCTATTAACAGTGGGTCCAGTCCTTCTCATACTCGTCTCTCTGACCTCTCTACTTGCTCCATCTTTTCTGCTTCTTTCCTGCTATGTTTCTGATTAAGTCTTTTGCTTTCCTCTTCTACTTTTAAGCACTTGAGTGATTACATTGGGCCCACCTGAAAAATTCAGGATACTATCACTATTTTAAGGTCCATAATCACAATCATATTAACACAGTGATTGTGTCTTCCCTTCTGCCATATAAAGTAACACTGTTCTGGGAATTAGGGCATCAAAATCTTTGGGAGCTCATTATTCTGCTTACCGCAGTCCACTTTTTGGCTCTCAAAGATTCATGTCCTTTTCATATAACAAAATATGTTTATCTTATTCCAAGATCCCCAAAGACCTCATCCATTACAGCATCAATTTAAGTTCAAAATTCACCAGCTCTAAACTCCCAGATCTAATGACCCAATTCATCTAAATCAAATATGAGTAAAGTTGTGGGTATAATTCTTCTTGGAGCACAATTCCTCTTCATCTTTGCCTTACAAAACTAAAGAAACAAGTTATCTATTCCAAACACATGATGATGTGATGGACATTACATTACAGTTATAGACATGCCAGTTCAAAAAAAGAGAAAATGGAAAGATAAAAGGAGCAACTGGTCCCAAGTAATTTTGAAATCCAAACATATGAACTCCATTAAATATCAAGGTCCAAGGAAAATAATCCTCTGTGGTTCTCAGCTAAACTCTCTGGGCTCTTGGGCCCTTCCTCTGAGTCATGCTTCCCCTTTCATGAAAGGTAGTAGATGTTTACAACTGAGTAGTTTTATCAGCCTATTTTGGTGGAACTGTAGGGTCCTGACAGCCTCTTGTCATTTGGTACTTTCTCTGCCACATTCAGTCTTAGCCATGTGGCCTCTCAAGAACTTCATGAGTCTCCTATGTATGTCGTGGGAATTCGCTACACAGGTTTCTCCTAGATAATGTCATCTCTAAGGCTTCTGCTGATACGGCTGAAGGGACCTATGCATCACACCTTTAGTCTCTTCAAATAGCACTTTCTGCAACTGAATATTCTGACCTTTTGAACTTCTGAAGGTATTAGCAAAAGGTTTTACAGACATACCTGGCCTTTTCTCCATAACATGTCTTCCAGCCAAGCAGATCTCTTCAAAACCAACAATCGTGGGTCAAACCCTTCTCAGATGCTGAATCTCTCTGATCTTTCTTTTGCCTCATCTCTCTTCTGCCTCTTTCGTCTTCTGTTGTGTCTCTCTAACCGACTCCAGCTGGAGAGAAATTTCTCTACTTTTAGTTGCTCCACTGACCGGACTGGGTGTACCTTCATAATTCAGGATAATCTCCCCATTTTAGGATCCATAACCTGAATCACATTTTCAGGCTCTTTTGCCTGTAACATAACACATTCACAGGTTCTGGGGATTAGTATGTGGAAATGCTTGGGGAACTATTATTCTGTCTATCATAGAATATAAATCTATTGATGCATAGCAAAGAATAAGAGGGTGGGTGGTGTAAGATAAAGAGAAAATAGTTCCTGGGAAGGGAAATTGGAAAGCATTCCATGGTTTATGACCTTCAGGTTTCAGGCTGGTGGCTGGGAGTACTGAGCAACTGCACAGCAGCCTGACAGACCCGGAAGGGCCTTTCTGGCTTGAACCAGGAAGGTAAACTCAGGCAGCAAGGAAGCTCAAGTAGGAAAAGAATTGGCTCAATATTTAGTCATCATGAACCAGTTTGACAAAGTGAAGTAGAGAGATATGATGGATTTATAGACCAACACCTAACTATAGTTTATGTTATGTGTTTTAATTTAGTTCCAAAGTGGTAAGAATCCTAGCATGCTTGCCTCGAAATGCAGATATTATTATGAGTGTCAGAGTCAGGATGGGTAATAAACCAATAACATCAAATCCCCGAAACTATTTCTTGGTGCACTCCTGTTAGGGTGTCAGATAGACCTTCACCCGGTTACAACACAGAGCCATCATAGCTACTGTCACTTATCAGAATAACAGTATGGGAATGGTATATTTGTTTTTTCCTGTGGAAATATTCATCTGAATCACACAAGTCACACTGCTTCTAACCTGGCAGCTCATTAGGAGGAGCAGATATCAACAAGTAAATCATATTAAGATAGGGTATGGTACTAAATAAGAGTCTTCTGAGTCCCGGAAGAGTGTGCAGGAATCTTTTTAAGGACGCTGCCATTTCCATCTGCTGTAATTTAAATTATATCACCAATGTGATGTTTAAACTGTCTAGTACTAGAAAATTAATCAAAGAAACTCATTCATTTCAGTTTGCTTTTCTGTGGTGTTAGCTCACAAGTACAGAAATATGAAGAGAAACCATATTTAGCTTAGCACTTAAATCAAGGTTACAAGACTCTCTTAAGTATATGTAGTGACTTTAGTGTGTTAATACTACTTTCCCTGCCCTAATGGCTTCTTTTCTAAATGGGATTCTTTCCAAATCCCTTCCATAGGGGGAAATAAAAGCAATTCAGAATTTGAAACAAGCCAGTATCAAGTAGTTCACACAACAAGATTAATTGGGAAGCTAAATCTTAAAGTAAAATTTTATTCTGATTATCAAGGATTTGGATTTAAGCAAGAGTCATAACTGAAAGGCTTCCATTTTTTTCTTTTCTTTTCTTTTTGGTGGTGAAATAAAGACTGTGGTCTGGTAGTGAAGTACCCATCCTCACTCTGTGTATTGGCCATTTTTCTCATTTATGTCTTTCTTAAATATGTAGTACTTAATACTTGAATATGCTGGTACTTACTTCTTGAAGTATTTCATTTGAACTCCACCCTAGAACACTATTTAGACCTATGTGGAAGTGACTTTTCTTAATTATGCCATGATTAGCTGGGGCGGTATGGGATGAAAAATTTGTCTTTTGGCTTACCTGGATTTATAGCTATTTAATTTTATTCCTTCTTATCATTCCCATACAGAGGTGTATTTACATTTTCTATTTTATGTTATAAATAGTCTGGGCCTCAGATCCGGTTTTACTCCAAGGTGAAGGAAATTAAGGCTCATGTTTTACAGAGATTTAAGAATCATGACCACTGTTTAGAATTTTATTGGTGTCAAACAGTCTCATTTGGTGCCACTGGGCTGGAGCAGGCACCTCTCCAGCTGTCCCTGAGTTACCTCAGGCTCACAGCTCACATTGCCAGATGGCAGGAGCCAGAGACAATTTGAGAAAACAAGAGGGGTGATGATAGATTTTTAAAGTTATTTGTGAAATGATGTGAGAATTGAACTTTTCTCATATGTGCCCCTACTCCTCAACCCTGACACCAAAATCTTCAGTTTTTTTAAAAAAAATTAAGTTTTATTTTTTAAATGTTTATTTTTGAGAGAGAGAGACAGACAGACAGATAGAGTGTGAATGGGGAAGGGGCAGACAGAGAGGGAGACACAGAATCTGAAGCAGGCTCCAGGCTCTGAGCCGTCAGCACAAAGCACGATGCAGGGCTTGAACCCACGAGTCAGGAGATCATGACCTGAGCTGAGGTCGGGCACTTAACCAACTGAGCCACCCAGGTGCCCTTAAGTTTTATTTTAGAGAGAGAGAGTGAGAATGGGGAAGAGAGGCAGAGGCAGAGAGAAAATCCCAAGCAGGACCCCATACTGTGCTCAGAATGGAGCCTGATGCAGGGCTCAATCCCACAACCTTAGGATCATGACCTGAGCTAAAATCAAGAGTCAGATGCTCAACTGGGACTCGACTGAGCTACCCAGGTGCCTCTCTAGTCAGTTCTACTAATCACATGAATGGTGGAAATTGATGAAAAGTATGTATTTTCTGTCTAAATTGATGCCTAGTGAAGGGGAGACACGATGCAAGAATCCAAGAGTAGAAGAGTCTTCGAGAATATAATCACCCCCAAATCAGCAAAATCCTAGGAAGGGCTTTAGACTTACACAGACCAGGGCAATTTCATCTAAAACTCAAAGGGTAGGGTGACCCCAGTTACCATCTGCAATATGTGTGTTAACACTATAAAGTGTTTAAATATTCCTATCAAAACCTTTATCATGGATGCTGGTGTTAGTTGAAAGTTCAGATCAATAGAAGCATTTTCCCAAATGTGATTTTTACCCTTCTGACAGACAGTACTAGATGCAATAATCTAACCTGGGAGACTTAGAAAAACTATCTTTGGGTCATCTTCCTGCTATCTTTAAATATAATTCCGAGCCTCATACCATGTCTTTCTTTCCTACTCTTACTCCAACCTGTACTTCAAAATTACACGAAGCCAAATTACCTTCTCTGACAGAGGTGGACTACTCATGACAACTAACTGCTCATTAAGTGGAGGCTGCTGGTTGGACAGCCATGGTGGAGTACTAGTAACATATAAGGACACGTTGCCATGTCTTTGATATCACATGGGCAATTTCCCAAACTGCGGTCCACATAGACCAAAATATTCCAGGAAATCTGCAATCTCATCACTGAAGGTGTGTTGTCTCTTCAGGATCTGTAAGCACACATCTGGGAGCAAGGGGTCTGCTATATGTTTGTTTTTGGGCAACTGTACAGAGAAAGTAGTTTTAAATATAAAGGGAGTTCTGAGTCTAATTTCTCACTGAAAGGAAAGCTTTTTGCTTCTTGCCCTGACCTACTTAAACTCCACCAAAGAGACGCTGCTGGACAGACAAGAACTTTCCTTGGCTGCTGTTGAGATGCCAGAAAAATGATGAGACGAGCACACTAGGTACATTTATTAAATAAAACTGTTTTAAGCCACGGCTAGCAGCATTCCAATTCAGATTTTTCCAGACTTCATGTCTTTCTGTAACATTTGAAGAGACATTTTAAAAATGTGTTAAAAATTCCTCTAAACTCTTAGATGTTTTATCATTTAAGATATAAATAGAGAGGAAGTTAATATATAATGTGGGAGTCATTGGTTTATTTGAATATCACATTAAAAAAATCTTTTGGATGTGTAAAGTTGTGGCTGCAAGTATGTTGTTTTTGAGCTGGGTATGTCATGGATGGGCACTGCACATCTCAGAATAATTTGAAACAGGATTTCCTGCAGTGATATAATTATTCTACCTAACTTTCCTGTGTTACCACGTATTGTAAATAAGGAAAGAGTAATACATACTAAGAAAGACAAGGTGAATACATATTAAAAAGAAAAAAAATATATATATATATATTTACTAATGAGGCTGTAACTAAAAAAAAAAAAGGAAAAGTTGGCAGACTGTGTTAAGATGAATCTCATGTGTTTTTTGAATCTTGGTGGGATCACTGGGTTGACAGTCTAAAATTTTGCTGGTGAACAAATTTGAATAGGCTCAATATTACTGGCTCACCCAATTATTAATTAATTGGCTCATTATAACCTCTCCCTTTTTCTCCAGTAGTTCCCACAGGTAACAAAAATTTTTCATGTTAAAATATTACTTTAATAATAATTTAACAGAGCATTTAATATGTATTGAGTGCTCCCATGTGATAGGCATGTGCTAAACCCTTTAATGCATCACTTCATTTAATCCTCAAAACAATCCTATGTAGCACTAGTATTAACCCTATTTTGCAAGTGAAATTATTCAGGTTCTGTGAGATTAGATAGCTTGACCATATGGCTAGTAAGTTATAAAACTGAGATATAATAATAATTGCTAAGATATATATAACAAGTAATGTAACATATTGAATCTTCATATCAACCCAACGATTGGAGAGAGAAGAGTAACAGATAAATAGTAGGGAAGCCAGAGTTTGAATCTTGTCAGTTTGACTCTGAGTATTAACTATGAGTATTAAGTTACAAAGGTATGTTGCCCAATATGGTGGCCACTAGCCACATGTCCTAATTCAAATTTAAATTGGTTAACAATTTTTGAAAGTTCAACTTTTTAGGGGCTCCTGGGTGGCTCACTCGGTCAAGCATCTGACTCTTGATTTCAGCTTAGGTCATGATCTCATGGTTTGTGAGATCGAGCCCCATGTTGGGCTGATTCTTTCTCTCCCTCTTTCTCTGATTCCCCCCTTTTCTCAAAATCAATAAATAAACCTAAAAAAAAAATAAAAGTTAGGCTTTTTAGTCACATTAGCTATATTCAAGTGCTCACTAGCTACTGACTACCCTATTGGCCAGAAAGATTACAGTACAGTTCCATCATTGCAGAAAGTTCTATTGAACACTGCTGATAGACTCTGTACTAATATTTTCCTGGTGAAATTTTCGTATAATAATGTGGACTCCAGGAAGAGATTTGGGAAACACTTAAACTTCATTGCCAATGCACTAACTAATCATCATTTAGGATGGACTATTTCACTGATGGATCATCTAATTAAGTTTATTTTAATTTTTCTTGTCATAAATTCCATGGGAGAAAAGTTTCTTTTTTAAAGTTTTTTAATGTTTTTATTTTTTTTTTTTGAGAGAGAGAGTGGGGGAGGGGCAGAGAGAGAGGGAGACACAGAATATGAAGCAGGCTCTAGGCTCTGAGCTGTCAGCACAGAGCCTAAAGTGGGGCTTGAACTCATGAGAGCTATGAGGTCATGACCTGAGTGGAAGTCGAAGGCTTAACTGACTGAGCCACCCCAGTCTCCTGGGAGAAAAGTTTCTGATCTTGTCCCTAAAACTTGGAATTTGTGACTCCCTTTTCTTGGGTTACATAACTCCTAAGGACATTCCATTTGGGAATATTAAGTTGGTAAAAATATTTTCAAGGAGACAAGAGAGTATTAAAAGAACCACTCTAAAAATTGAATTCTTCCAATAAATAAATGTACAATTTTTTGTTTTTTGTTTGTTTTTTGCTAAGAATAATGCTGTTTAAATGACCATCACATTCCGTTTAGTCATTTGAAACATATCTTGCCTTTTCTGAATGGCATATATTGCTCTAATTTAGTGCTGCTTCGAGAATAAGAAATCAAGAGATGTTCGTACTTAGAATGAATATCTTTATATTTTTATGTATTTCTAAGGTGTGTTCTTCTCTACATTTCTTATCTTTAAAATAATTAAATAAAAGGAGAAATGCAACTTACTGACTACACACTGATATTCTGGGTACCTGTTGGATTCATTCCAATTTATGAAGGCGTTCTGAATGGTAATTTCGGAATTGATTGGATGTATTTCAGATGGAGATCCGTTTCTATGGCAACATATTGGGTTTACAGACTGAAAGTCTATTGTAAACAGCATTAACTAAAATTGCATATGCACGGGATGAATCTCCTTCCCTAGAAAACTCATTAAAGGAAAAAAAAGGCTAGAGCAGGCCAAACCTAATCCCAGTTGCCTATAATGATTATCTAGTCACCACCAGTCACCAGCCCTAAAAATAATCAATTTCATAGCTCAAATGTGTTCTCTGAAGGGTGAGGATTCCTTATCGGGCCAGTACCAGAGTTCCAGTACAAACTAGGTGAGGAGGTCTACTGGTAGTTTATCAGTGAGTATATTTTGGCAGAAGGCATGAACCAAACACATGTGTCAGAGGCGAGCCTAAGATCTAGGGCTGGGAGTGAGTAGCTAGGTACCCAAGTAAAAATAGACTGAAGAGTTGGGGCGCCTGGGTGGCTCAGTTGGTTGAGTGTCTGACTTTGACCCAGGTCATGTGATCTCATGGTTTGTGGGTTCGAGCCCCACTTTGGGCTCAATGCTGACAGCTCAGAGCCTGGAGCCTGATTAGGTTTCTGTATTTTCTTCTCTCTCTGCTTCTCTCTTGCTCATGATCTGTCTGTCTCTCAAAAATAAATAAACATTAAAAAAAAATAAAAATAGACTGAATAGGAGTAGACTCAATATGGAAAAACCCCTGAGGAACAAAAGGAAAAAACAGGAAAATTTGGGACTAGGGTGGCACATATAGAGTTTCTGAGGAAGAAGGTGCTGTGTCCTGGGCTGCAACTGGAGATTTTAAAGAAAGAACCACAAGCTATATCTTAGTATAGATTTTCACTGCCAGTCAGTATTGAGAGATAAATCTCCACGGATCTCTTAAGTTTCTGTACATCTCATGAGCAGAGGGCTCTGAGTGTCCTTATTCCAGATTACCTTTTCAAGGAGGTTGGCATAGAGAACAGCCTTAGATGACTGAGATAATGTCTCTATCTGGAGCAAGGTCAAGTTTGTTTATTCTTCAGTATAATAAATAGGTTTCCCTCCAGGGTAAGGTCTGACAGGTTTACTTCCCATTATAAATGATTTGGGTTTCCTAAGCTCTCTGGCATCATGCCACACTACCCGTGCAGTGTCACCTGGCCTTCTTCACATCACCCTGTGGTAATTGGGGCTCTGGGAACCAGCACAAATGCTGATAGTCTGGGTATAACTATGAATAGTAAATTGTCCTTTGTCTCTGACCCAGGAATCTTATGTCTTTTGTCAGCATCTATGAATCTATGGTAGCCTATCTTAGTAGTTTGCAATTAGGGTAAAATTTTAGACTTTCAGGGTTCTCAACAGTTAGTATGGTTTGGAAATGATTTTCATCTCTCTTAGTTGAAACCTGAAGTAGTATAAAAGAAAATATTATCACCTAAGGTACCAACGAACATGGGCTTCAGCTTCCCCATGCTGTCCTTACTTAGGGGAAGTACTGGGGTGAGTAGAACCATTGAAACTTTTGACTAGATTTCTGGTATCTCTTGCTGCCTGTTTTCCAATTTTTTGTTGTAAAGATGGATAGATAATCTAATTATTCTCATGTGTTGAGTTGTACTGGATTTTGAATTTAGTAATAGTGCCTATGTTAAAATTTTTTATCGTGTTTACACATTTATGCAGGAGCACTATGTAATCATTTTGTCATTTTTAAAAGATATCAGTGGCTTTTGATCATCAGTGGCCTCTATTCTCACATGGATACCAACACCTACTTTGAATTGGGTTTGGGTTTTTTTCCCTCTTCCTTAGATTTGGCTGTGGGGAGCCATCTTGGGCTCACAGGTTGAGACGTCTCCCTGTGTGGATAAGGCAGATGTTGCAAAGTCTCCTGCTGGCTAAAATGGCATCCCTATATGATCTCCTTCTATTAATAACTTTTCAGGCCTGGATTTATTGAACTGCTCTCGTTGGCCTCAAGGGATATAATGCTCTTTGGTTTTATGGCATATGAAAAAGGGGACCTGGAGTGCAATGCCTTGATGGATAAAATCTGAATGAGAGTAACCTGGCCAGAAGTAACCTCAAAGTTGCCTCTTGGGGATAGGTTACACAAATTGATCATACAGAATAGCAGTTATGAGTTGGCTAAAAATTAGTAGATGTTAGACCCCAAGACTCCTTGAACCAAACTAGATTTCCCTGCAGGTATTGCATTGTGTTAAACATCCCCTCAGCCCCACCATAAAACCCCAAAGCACATCGCTGTAAAGCTTCTCTCAGTATTTGCACAACAGAGTGATAGGAGAAGTTGTAAAGAGACTTAGGACCTTCTTCAGAGGTTAGCTTAGCCTAAAAGTTAAAAGCACTGTTTATAGATAAGGCACAAACAGAAGCCAAACAAAAGTAGCTACACATAACTTCACTCATCAACAACAAATATTGAGCACCTTCCTGAGGTTAACATTTCACAAATCCTTTTGCAATTCCCTTACCCATGCTCCCTTATAATGAAAAGGCAATAACGAAATACTTTTACAGAAACTACCGTTTGTACAAAGAATAGATAGACATGAGCCCTTACAACATAGGCTCACTCACTCACAAAGGAAAAGAACTTAGACAAGCATTAGAGATTATGTCTCTACCAAGTAAATTATACCTCCTCCATTATGGTTAAAGATTATGGATAGAATGATTCCTAATCTATCTATAGATGGTTAACATAGGTCTTAAGGCAACAATGTATGCGCCCTCTGTTTACTGAGGGCTATGAAAACAATCCTGCTCTCTTCCTAAACATCTTGTTTTTTCCTCTGCTATAAGCCTACCTAACTCTGCCTCAAAAACAATGCGTGATCTTTGAACAAAGTTATAAAAATGGTTACTGCCTAATCTAAGACTGCCTCCTTCTAGGTCTGGGGGATTCACAAATATGCCAACCTAAGAAAAATTGTTAAAAATGCTTGTCACTGATGTAATGTCACTCACTGCCTTTAAATAAAGAAACTGAGACCAGCAGAGCAGGGGTGCCTGCCTGGCTCTAGAAGCCATGCTGCTCTCTCGAGTCATTCATCGTGCCGACACCGTTCATTCTTTGGAAATCCCTGGACATGCCAGAGCTGGACTCCGGCATTTGGCTTCTGTGAACTGCTCTTCAATTCACATTATATGGCTTGCCTTGCTGTGACCCTGTGTTCGATGAGCCCCTTCCCCGGAGACTGTCATGACACAACTAGTATTCAGGATATGGAGAAGATATTTGTGTGACAACTGAGAAAGATTAGAATTTTAATTATAAAGTCAAAACTCTCTAAGTAACAGGAAGAAAACTTTATTAGATTCTAAAATTATTTCCTGTTTTGTACTCTTGCAGAGAAACAAAAAAAATAACATGACTCACAGTTTGCTGCTAACAGATACAAGATGCTTTTGAGAATCTTTCAACCTGGTTTTGAGTCATTTTGCCATTGGTAAGAATTCCAAAACACTTGATCCAGGATTCTTCCAGACCATTACCTTCTGCATCTGACGCCATCACAGCTTTACACAATATCTACGTTTCTGGAGAAAAAAAGGTAGATGTAAAAGTTTAACGAAAATGGGAACTGTATAAGCCAACCTTCTCACTCAACAGTTAAGTGGAAGTTTATTTCTGTTCTCTTTATATTCAAGCTCCTGTGTAACAATGTGACCTTTTAAAAAATATACAAAATAATAGTTTTAATTTGCAATTTCATTCACATTCAATATGGGAATTCTATTGGCATTGGCAATTAACTTGTCCATTTGTGCCTGATGTTGTCTTGCTAATGTACAATGACTGGTGTAGAAAAGAGCATAGGTAAATAGGAACTGTGACCTATAATTTACAATTACACATATGTATTGGCTTGCATTGAATTTGTATTTAGAAACGGTGCCTAGCTTTTAACCCTTTGAGTTGAGTTTTTGTGCAAAACAAGTATTTGATTATTTTAGAGGTTTTTCTGTTTTTATGGATCAATTTGTATTACCACTATTCAGAGTGTCTGTCTGTTCCTGTTCTTCGTAAGTTCTGGGAATAAAGTGAAGCTTGCATGTTATTTTTTCCCCATTAGTAATGATGCAAAATCTAGCCAAAGAAGGAAGACATCTACATATGTAACAGCCAAATAAAAAGTACAATATAAGATTTTCAGCTTACAGATATTACGATCATAAAATTTGGTTTGCTTTTATTTCAGGTTATTCTTTTCCATTTTTTTTCTTCTCATAGAGCAGATGAGGCAGTTACAATAATTTTTTTTTTATGTTTTATTTATTTTTGAGAGACAGAGTGTGAGCAGGGGAAGGGCAGAGAGAGAGAGAGAGAGACACAGAATCCAAAGCAGGCTCCAGGCTCTGAGCTGTCAGCACAGTGCCCGACGCGGGACTTGAACCCACAGACTGTGAGATCATGACCTGAGCCGAAGTCGGACGCTCAACCAACTGAGCCACCCAGGCGCCCAATTACAATAATTTTTAAAAATCTGACAATAGCATGAGATTATACTAAGTCCATATAGTATATAATTTAAAATAAAAAGAACTATTGCTCTCACTCTCGAGTCTTTATTTTTCATCAGCTTGTTGAAGAGTTCCCAGCCCTGACTCTTCATGCCCTCAAATATGAGTTTAAGATGTTGCAAGAGTCTGTCTTAGTCAGTTTGGGCTGCTGTAACAAATCACCATAGACTGGGTGGCTTAGACTGGGTGGTGTCACCATAGACAACAGAAATCTATTTCTTTGGAAGTCCAAGATCAAGCAGTTAGCAGATTCAGTGTCTGGTGAGGCCTGGATTCCTTGTTCACAGAAGGTTTTTTTCACTGTATCCTCACATGGTGGACGAGACAAGAGAGCTCCTAGGGTCTTGTTTTACGAGGACACTAATACTAGCCACGGGACCCCACGGGGCCTCAGGATTTAATCACCCCTCCTCCTAATGCCCTGACACTGCGGATTAAGATTTCAACATATGAATTTTGATTAACATTCAGTCCATGGCTGAATTCATTTAATTTATACATAAAGTTCAAAGAAAGTCATTTTTTCTACCAAGGAGTAATGCACATTTCTTAGAGAATATCTAATCCATAGAGACTAAATTACATCCATTTTGCTTTATCATGGCCTGTTGGTAAAAGCTGCTAAAAATGAGTCCATTTTTGATAAAATATAACATTTTGGTGGTCTTCCACTGCCACGCCAACATAAAGATTACACAGATTTTTGTCAGAAAAAGACCTTTATAGGGCACCTGGGTGGCTCAGTCAGTTGAGCGCCTGACTTTTGATCTCAGTTCAGGTCATGATCTCATGGTTTGTGAGATTGAGCCCTGCATCTGGCTCTGCGCTGACAGTGTGGAGCCTGCTTGGGATTCTCTCTTTCTCTCTCTCTCTCTCTCTCTGACACTTCCCTGCTTGCTCTCTCTCTCTCTCTCTCTCAAATAAACGTTTAAAAAATTTTTTTAATAAAAAGTTTTTTTAACAGTTATTTTTGAAGACGGAGAGAGACAGAGCACTAGTGGAGGAGGAGCAGAGAGAGAGAGGGAGACACAGAATCTGAAGCAGGCGTCAGGCTCTGAGCCATCAGCACCAAGCCGATGAGGGACTCGCACCCATGAACTGCGAGATCATGACCTGAGCTGAAGTTGGACACTTAACTGACTGAGCCACCCAGGTGCCCCTGTTAAAAATTTTTTCAAAAAAAGAAAACGACTTTTATAAAAAGTTCTGAAATGTGCCATGACCATATCTTCTCTAAGAAAAAGATATTCTAAAGATGGAAGGAAACGATATCCTAAAGACATTTTAGTAAACTTCCAGGTATCAGTAGTGTTTGATAAACCACAGTGTTAGAGACTTTGCATATAACTGACAACTTTAGGGTTGGTTGTCGAGTCTGCCGCTTGTAAGTCTGGTTGTATGACTACATCTGAGAGCATTAAACATTTTTTTAAAGTTACCGAACAACTTTAAGAGGATGTGAAGTAAGAGCACACATTTTAAAAAGTCAATTAGTCAGGCAGAGAAAGACAGATGCCGTATGTTCCCACGCATAGGTAGGCTTTGTGAGACCTAACAGAAAACCAGGGGGGAGGGGAAGAGGGGAAGGGAAAAAAAAGCCACAGAGAGGGAGGAAGACATAACATAAGAGACTCTCAAAGACTAAGAACAAACTGAGGGGAGAGGGAGATGTGGGAGCGGGGAGAGAGGGTAATGGGCACAGAGGAGGGCACTTGTTGGGATGAGCACTGGGCGTTGTATGGAAACCAATTTGACAATAAATTATTTTTTAAAAAGTCAATTAACAGTCAGCTGTCAAAAAGCTGCCTCTTTGCTACTCTGTTGAGAAATTCACACGGAGGCCCTGCCATTACCTGTCATACATTGTCAAGACTCACTCTCATTAACAGTGATGGACATCTGCTCCTTTTTTCCTATGTGTGGCTACTAGAAGGAAATCTCCTCTGGTATGCACTTTTCTTAAGATCCAGTGTAAGAGGGCGGATAATAGGACTGACATGTAGGGAGAAATTAGGAGTATATGAGAGTGTCAAATAAAAAGTAGCAGACATGAATTTCTTGAAGAATATCCTTGCAATTATGTTCATCCAAGAATATGTGCTGATTTAACTCAAATTTAAAAATATGCTGAGAACAAATCTCCATAGTTAAGATTTAAATTATAAATCAACAATTTCTTGCCCCTTTTAGACAGTTCTTAAATAGAACCTTCATAACATATTTACAACAAATCATATTTACACTAGGCATTATTACTCACTCTGAGGACAAATAATTAGGAACAAAGTATTTCATACATATGAAATATTCTATTGCCTAAGGCAATAAGTATTTTATTTGAATACTTGGGAGGTTGTTATAAAGAATCTTATGAATCTGACTTCAGGCAATTTGTAATCCATCAATTAGTTTCTGGTTGTCTTATTTATGCCTTCTATTTTATTGAATTCATATAGATTCTGATATTTTGTTTATCATTTCCATTCTTTCTTGATATTTTATTACTTGGTTTTGCTTTATCTCTTATAAAATCTCCTCTATGTAGGTCTTCTTAAAATTTATTATGGGTGTTAGGTTTCAGAATGCAAGAGGAACAGAATGATATAGACTGAGCAGAAGCTTTGAAGTTGGACAGAATTAGCCCTGAATCTCAGCTCTACCACTTACTGCCAGTGTAGTTTTAGGCAGAGCACTTAATTCATCAGAGCCTCAATTTCTTTATATTATAATATTAAGACAATGAAAATTACCTTCCACAATAGTTGGGAGGATTCCAGATAACACATAAAAAGCATGGTGTTAGCTTGTACACAGTGGCTCATGGTATCAGTTGGGCCCTCTTTGGCATGCACTGGTTAGCAATATCATGAGAGAACACCTGGTTTGAAGGATGGGTGAGATAGTTCAAAGTCTGCCCCAGGCTGGATTCTGATTCTGGTTGTTTTTAGGGTAACCATCCATCCCAGTTTGCTTGGGACTCAGGTAGGTGGGTGATTTCCAGGACACCAGACTTTTTAGTGTTAAAACTAGGAAAGTCCTGGGCAAATTGGGACCAGATAGTCATCGTAGATATTTGTTTATGTTGAGTGAGGATGCAATGTGAATTCTTTGTAAAGACAGCGTGTGTGTTTGTGTGTGTACAACATGAACCTAAGCCTAGAGGCTTTATAAGCAAAGAGCCACTCGAACTGAGTGGCATGAGAATTGTGTTTCACTGTCCTCTGTCTGTTGCAGGAAAGAAGTCCTTGCACCTTCAAGAAAGGTTCTCCATCTAGTTGCCTAACCTTAGGAGGCCACCAACCAGGAATGAAATGTAGCTGCTAACAAGGCCAAGCAATTGAGTGTCAGCCACTGGTGCAGTTAGCTCATAATTAAAACTTTGAAGCATGATTTTTCTTAGTTAATGCCCTCTAAGATGGGGTGCAATTTTTTAGTTTTCACTAGTAATTGAAGAGTGAAATGTTTTGTTGTTTTATTTTTCTGACGTACATTTTGACATATATTTTCTATTGAAGTATGATTAACATACAATGTTATATTAGTTTAAGTTGTATAACATATTGATATGACAATTCTGTACATTATTCAGTGCTCAACCATGATAAATGTAATCACCATATATTATTATAGTATTATTGGCTCTATTCGTCAGAATTATTCCATTGAGGTGGAGGCTGCCATCAACCACCCGGTCAGCATGCCAACATGCCTCCTACACCTACCTCTCTCTGGGCTTTTATTTCCACACCAACCCCGTGGCTTTGGAGGGCATGGGCCACTTCTTCCTGGAGTGGGAAGAGAAGCAGGAGGGTGCTGAGTGTCTCTTGAGGATGCAAAACCAGCTCAGTGGCCACTCCCTCTTCCAGCATGTGCAGAAACCATCCCAAAATGGGTGGGGTAAATTCTTGGATGCCATGGAACTGCCATGGTTCTGGAGAAGAACCTGAACCAGGACCTTTTGGATTTGCATGCCCTTGGTTCTGCCTCCACAAACATCCATCTTTGTGAATTCCTGGAGAACCACTTGCTGGATGCGGTGGTGAAACTCATCAAGAAAATGGCGACCACCTGACTCATCTCCACAGGCTTCCTGGTCCCTAGGCTGGGCTGGGCGAGTATCTCTCTAAAAGGCTCACCCTCAAACATGATTAGGACCCTCTGTAGCTCAGCAGCAACTGAGAGACCTCTCTGGAATCCCCCCTGGTGTCAGGGCTTCTGCCTGAACCTCTTCCCACAGCCATTAGGCAGCTTTTTAATCACCTTGGAGTCCTCTCCCAAGCCTGACCAAAGGGAAACAATAAAGCTTTTCATAGCAAAACAAAAAACAAACAAACAAAAAAAGGTTTTGTTATTTTAAATATGAACCTACTGTACTTGAACCACCTGAGCATTATATGTTAGATAATTGGAAATTAGGAATTGAAGCAAATAATGGCTTTCTGTATCCCAAATCTCCACATATCATGGTGTTCAAGGCCTGAGTTATATAATCCTTTAACGATGATTTTTAAGTACAATATCTTATCCTAGAGACTTTTGACAAAATATGCTTCTTTGCTTTCTTGGCTCAGAGTCTTACTAACATGTAAAGAAAATTTTTCTTCCTAAACAACTTTGCTGTCTCATTAACAACTTTAATGATGTCACATGCAGCTGGTATAAAGATAACTAGGTCAGGTTTCTTGGTTAGACCCTTGAGCAGCCCTTGAGTGCTACTTTAGCTTAATATTTGTGTGAATATTTGTAGGAAAAGGAGATAATTTGGTGAAAAGCTTGGACTCTCTTTTAACCTCAGAAACAGTCTTAATTTTAATTAAAAAGAAACAAGATCTAGAATGTATTCCAGGATTCAATGAGGATATGTATACGTTCAACCACCCTTAAATTTTTAGGTTTTTGGACTGGCTCTATACCAGCGATTCTCAACCTGGATACACTTTAGAATCACTAGGGGTGGGGGTACATGGTGGGTGGAAGTATAGGAAGGCATTTAAGAAATAATGATGCCCAGGGCACCCCCGGGTGGCTTAGTTGGTTGAGGGTCTGACTCTTGGTATTGTTTCAGGTCATGATCTCATGGTTCATGGGTTCGAGCCCTACAGTGGGTTTGGGATTCTCTCTCCCTCCCTCTCTCTGTGCTCCTCCCCTGCTCACATGAGTGCTCTCTCTAAATAAATAAATAAATAAATAAATAAATAAATAAATAAATAGAAATACTGATGCCCAGGTAGGCATCCATCCCAGACCAATTAAATCTAAATCTCTGTAGGTAGATCCAAGGAAATTCTAAATGCCTTAACAACTATAATGTCTCTTGTGGATTCAAAAATTCAGAGGACAAATCGTCTCAGAATATCAGGCATTGTGTGACAGCTTTAATGTAATCATATCGAAAGTAAAACCTACATTCTATTTTAAGGGGTTCTCTTTTCACTCCTCTCATGGGACCCCTCTCACCTGCACACGTGTAAAGTAGGTGTGCACTTACAACATCTACCTCTTGTGAGTGTGCTAAACATAGGTCCACACAAGCACCTAGGTAGGGAGACAAACAAGATGCTTATCTTTTGTCCAACAACTGTCTTCTTCCCCCTGGACAAGGCCCTGTTGGACTTGCACTGAAACTTGGGAGGAAGTGCTTCTCATGAATGGAAACTGGGAATCTAGGCTTCTTTCCTTGAGTTTTTAATGTGAGGTAGTAAGGAAACTAAGGGGAACGGTTCTCAGAGGAATAAAGACAAACATGAACTTCAGAGATGGGTTTGCTAGAGGGGGAGTGGGAGAAATAACATATCAAAATATAGAGAAAACAACCATTTTTGCTTTCTCCTCCCCTAAATAAACAACAATAGTGACAACAATTTTGAAAATCAACAGTTTGGGTGTGGCTAGGTGGCTCAGTCAGTTAAATGTTCAGTTTGATTTCGGCTCAAGTCATGGTCTCACGTTTGTGGGTTTGAGCCCCATATTGGGCTCTGTGTTGACAGCATAGAGCCTGCTCTCTTTCTCTTCTCTTCTTTCCTCTCTTTTCCCTTCCCCTATGCCCACATGTGCACTTTCTCTCTCTCTCTCTCTCTCTCTCTCTCTACATAAGTAAATAAGCTTTAAAACATTTTAAAAAATCAATAATTTGAAGGAAAGTTACATTACTTGAAGATTAAGTGTAAAAGACTGCAATTTAACTTATAACTCATCTTATGAAAATGACAAGGAAACAAAAATCAGAGTATGCTTAAATTACTACTTGGATATCCGGGTCTTGTTACAGGAGAAAGGCCATGAATCCCCAGCACAGGAGAGTTGAGAGCCAACAACAGAAAAAATCTGCCACCTGGCTGGCCCCAGAAGTTTCCCAATTTCCTAAGGTCTGTAAGCAGTGGTGGTAGGAAATGGGATAATGGAAGGGGAGCAGAAGGGAAGGAAAAATAATTAAAAGCAGATCCTAAAAGTACTTAAGGACAGTAATATAGGGTAGTTAGTATTAGGGAAAGCTAAATTGGGGGGCCATATTAACAAGTGTCTGGGTTTGGTTGGGTTTAATTTTGTTTCCTTTAAGAGAACCACACACACCCTCCACCCCCCTGCCACCACACACACAACAGATGCCAGATGATGGGAGAAAAGAAAAATAAGCACCATTCCTACTCTTGGGGAGCTAAGCCTCTTATTGGAAAGTTTATTTTTACATAGAAGAAATAAAGAATAATTTAGACAATATAACACTAAAGTGATGCATATTTTTATAGTTTACTTTTTTATTATAAAGGTGATAATGCCTATTGTAGAGAAGTTAGAAGTTAAACAAAAATGTAGAAAGGAAAATAATGATCACCCCTAATTCTTAAGCTTTTCCTATTTTGAGTTCTGATAGCATCTTTTCTTTCCTCTTGTCTTCGATCTCTCTCTCCCTCTCTTTCTCTCTCTCTCTCCACTGGCTCCTTTTTCTCAGCCCACAGATGTGGTCAGCTTTCCTTCATCTCAGCGTCCTCATCACTACTATGGGGACAATTATACCTACCACTGATGGGTGCCATGTGATTAAATGAGGTAATCTAGGTAAATGCTTGGAATAGTACCCAAGCATTGGGCAGTAAACACCATACAGTTGTTATTTTCAAGTTACTTTGTTTGTTTTTGTTGTTTGTTTTGTTTTGTTTTATAAGTAGGCTCCATGCCTAGTGAGCCTAACATGGGGCTCAAACCCACACGTGAGATCAAGACCTGAGCTCAGATAGAGAGAGTCAGACGCTCAACCGACTGACCCACCCAGGCACCCCTTAATTATTTTAAAACAAATAAATCAGAAAAGTTTTTGCTACATCCTATTCTCCTATAACCATTGCCTTTGCTTTTCTCATCCCCTGGCTCTCTGATCTCTGTTAATGTTATTCTCTTCTCTCCCCATCGTGATTAGGTTTCTGCTGTGGACTTGCAGAAATGCTAACTTACCATCAGTCTCTTACCAGAGTGTTTTTCCAGCTCAGCTGAATCTCCATGGTCACCTCCACTTCTTCCCTGTGCCCATCTGCCTTATAGCACTGGTCAATCTGATGTCAGATCTGATCCTTTTTTCACCTTCTCTGGAAATGAAAACCCAGTCTTTGAAAACAGAGTTTAAGCTCCGATATCTATCAAACTTTATCCTTGAGCATTTAGCCCTAAGCCTTTCAGTCTATCTAGCTATCCAGACCTAATTTATTCCCAGTAATCTTTCTCTACAGTGTTTATCATCATCTGCCTTGTATTGATACTGTTGCATGTCTGTCCTGGCTGGGCAAGTGACAGTGACCACTGTGTTTATCTTTGTATCTTAAGATCCTGTTTCATGAATATTTGTGAAATTGAGTTGGAGTCATGGGGGTACTGCTTAAGATATTTACTATTTACTATCCTGCATTTTAATTGTTAAGGTATATCTCTTCACTTCTCTACTATTATTTTTAAGGTCCTTTTGAAGGGGGAATCTGGCTTCTTCAGCGGTGATTACTATGGAGCATTCAAAACTGTGTCCTGTGTATAAGAGGTGCTCTCTAAATATGTCTGAAACAATAATTAACTTTGCAGAACATTTTGTACTTTACAAGGTTCTTCCACATGGATTAGCTCATTAAGTCTCCCGGTGAGCCTCTAAGGGCAGTCTCCATTTGGCAGGAGATAAATAAAATGACACACATTGGTGGAAGAAGCAAGGGCTCAAGTTAAAGTCATCTGACTTTAGATGTCTCTGCCTTCTCTACTCTACTTTCCTGCCTATGACACTGAACACAACATCATTTCATGCAAATCGCTCTTCCTGTGAGTGATCGAAATGGAGGATATCTGGCTGGAGGAATAGGAAAGCTTTGTGGAAGAGGAAGAGGTGGGGCTTGCTTGAGAAGGGCCTGGAAGTATGCCTTGGAAGAACACGCGGGATGATAGGCAGAGAGAAGGGGAATGATGTTTTGGAAAATAGAGTACACGAAAAGAAAAGTTTTGTATTAAAGCTAGTTTCACTATTTCATACTTGAAAAAACTTGGGTGGCAGAAAGCATTTATTTTTGAAGGAAACGCATGAGTTGCAGCTAAAAGATAGTTGAATTTGTAACTCTGGACACAGCAATAGGAATGAATGTGGTAGGCTCTTAGGAAACGAGTAAAACCCTGAGGCTTTTCATAATCTTTCAATTTCTTTAAAAAGTCTTTTTATGGTTATTTATAGTCCAACGCAGGTCAACTAACTTGGTATTTTTCCCCCTCTTAAATAACTGCTTACAATAACACACCGAAGGGTCTATCATTTAGCCTTTGGATATAACGTTGAAGTTATTTATTTCTTGCCTTCTGTGTTTATAGTGTGTATTTATGGACGACTTTATTATGGTACAAATCTGTAGCCAAATGACATTTCCCAATATTGCACCAAGAGACAGATTTCTACTGGTTACTCCTGTGATTCTAGTAATAACATTTTACACGTTCTTTTGGCTTTCAACAGTGTCCTGTCAGATAACAAAGCTTAAAAGAACATCTACGGTGATGAAAGCCTTGTGGGGCTGCAATTTCTCTACATCTGCTTCCGAAACCAACCCTATGTAGCAAGTTATGCTTGGTGAGGCCAATAATTCTAGGTCATTTATTCTTTTATTGCTTCTTTACTGTTTTGTTCTGCTTGGCTGAATAGGTTTTAGGAGATACACCATGGGCATGCTGATTTCCATTCGAGTTGCTCCCGCTACACTCCACATTTCCCCCTTTCTCCTTTCTGAGCTCCACTTGAGAGCTCATTTCACCGTTCAGAGCAACTTCAATTTCAAATCTTTTCCCTGCACACAACACATCTTCCTTTCTTGGCTCTGTGCCTTCATTCTTATAGCCTAAAGTCATCACTTAGTATGTACCCAGGATTCTCTTGGATCTTTGTTTTTTAAAAGTAATATACATTTTATTTACTGATCAGATTTCCTCTGAGGAAAGGAAAGCATTGCTGCTTATGACATTGACCCTCCCCCCCATACCTGACTTCAAGCAAATTTAGTAACCTTTTAGTAGTATCAATGAAAAAAAAAAGAATTGTAATTTATGTGGTAGAAAATAGCTTGTGTCCTAATACAGACATCTCCTGTTTTTTACTCTTGCTGCTGGCATCAGAGTACCTGGTGTTCCTTTTGTCTTGACAGGACCCCCAAACTGAGAATCCTTTGCAGACAACAAAAAGGTTCTCCTAGAATGGCACCACTCTGCAACTGAAACTCTTATTTCTATGTTTCTTATAGAAATGGATTGCTGATTTGTATTACAGTGACAAAATACCACTCTGACAGGCAGCTTAATATAAGATAGTCATAAACATCATTAGACTCATTATTTACTTCTTTACCAAATGCAGTTAAATGATACTAATTTTTTCAACCTTTGGGTTAACAATGACACACAAATAGTATTTTCAAAAAGTTAAGTCATGCCTTTAACATAATTAAATACACTTCATGTATTATCATGCCTCTGAAGTTTGGCTCTCATTATTCCAAGTGCCTTGTAACCTGTTCTGCCTTTCTCTGCCTGTAAAATATGATTCATTTCTCAAGGTCAAGGTAAAATGTCGCTTCCTCTGCTCGTGAATGCTCTCGAATCCTTCTGAATAGCATCAGTGACTTCTGCCTTTCTGTCTCCAAAACACTTTAAGATTCTACTTATTTTCTTTTGGGGGTCCATTTTGGCCAAAGTGTGCTTCACAGTGTGTGGGGGTGTGTGTGTGTGTGTGCACGCGTCCTTCTTCCTTGAAGGCAGATGGTTCTGTAAGTTTCCTTAGCACCCAGCACTGTGCTTTTCATATGGTATTGGTTGAAATTTTGATGCTGAGGAATATACAAAATGATGATTAGTGGTAATTAAGGGAGTATGGGTGAGATTATAAATAATCAAGGTCCCTAACCTGGGAGAGTTCAAAATATGAGACAAATTGTGATATGGATAGAACCACAGGAAAATATATGAAAGACCTTTACTATTGCTTTTTTGTAGATTTTAGCAAAGTGACAGTAAGGTAAACATTTGGATACAGCACCCTCATTTAGGGCACCAAGTTGGCGACCAGCACAATGAGCACATTTTATCAACTTTTGAAGAAATTCTTTAGTTTGGAAGTTTATGAAGAAAAGAAAATAATTGTGAAGGATTATATGCACAGTGAAATGAAAAATGTACTTAAGCACATTTTTCTCTCTCTCTCTGTGTGTGTGTACTTAGAAATAAAAGAACATTGGCTTTGGTGGCAGATAAACCCAATGTTAGTTTTGGCCTTCCATCTGGAGTTTCCCTTAACAAGTTACCTAACTTTTTTTTTTCAAGGTAAATAAAAATGTTTTCTAAAAGTCATGTGAGTTCTATATGCACAGATATGTAAAGACTGCCGAGAGCCTGTTACAGAACGCTATGTACAGACATACCATTTGTAGTATGTGTAAATATACACTTACTTAGTACACCACATGCTCAAGTATGCACACATTATCTTTGCATGGATACGAACAAGAAACTGGTCACAGAGGTTGCTTCTAGGAAGAGAGGGGATGAAGACAGAGAATTTTGGAGCCTCATTTACCTCACCTGTAAAATAACAACTATAATGAGCTGGGTAGATTAAATCAGATAACTTTTAGGTATGAGGCACAGTTCCTTACATAAAGGTAATCCGCCTTCCACTTTCTCCTATACTGCATTTCTAGAAAAAGTCCTGGGGAAACCCTTGGCCAAGACAGAGTGGGATAATACCAGCAGTCCTAATTCTAAGCCTCTGTCACCATCTGGTACTCCCTGTCCCCGTCATCATCCCTGCTGGTCCACCCTAGACTGACTACTGCCTGGAATCAATGCTAGAGCCCTTTCAGCTTGTAAGGTCTCTAAGTTCAGTCTTTGAGAACAAAGGCTCTTTATCACCTGTCCACGTGTCAATTGCTATTGCTATTTCTGGCATTAATAATGGTTTCAGGGGTATTTGAAATGCAGGAATGGCAGAAGGCAGGGCTCCTCTGTGGTCGCTCTTTGGAACCTCTGGAATGTCTGTGCATGTCGGTGCTGCTTTGTGGTTAGTCAGTTGGTTGTGAGTTTACAGCCCCAAGTGGCTGTTGGTGAGAAAAAGAACACCTTTCGAAAACCATAAGCTGCTGCAACAATCTCCTCCAGTTACTCAAATGTTTCTTTCTCTGAAGTTGTTTTCTCTTTCAAGGTTATAGCAGTTAGAATGAAAAGCTTTAATATTGGCTTCAAGGCAAAGTTCTTACATCTGGGCTTCACTATTTATTTCATATATGCTATACGATTTCATTTAAATTTTGTGAAAGAAAATATGTAAGTACCTCAAGCGATGTGCATTTATGAAAGTTGTAAGGCTGTATAGAGTATGACCACAACTGTGTATAGACAAGAAACATCCTAAAATGTTAATAGTGGGTCATCTCACTGAGGTTTTTTCTTCTTTTTCTATACCTATATTTTCTGCTTCTCTATAGTGTTTACATATTACTTCTAAAACAAAAGACCAATTATATATTATATTATGTTATATATAATTTTTTTTCATTTTAGAAGTCATATATATATTGCTTTGTTATATTTAATGAGAGAGAAGGCATTCTTGATGCTGAGGTGAGCTTAAAGGGATCATTAAGGGTAGTTTTTTTGGAGGAAGAATCATAAAAGTGTAGTAAAGAACAAAAGATGTGAATATGGAAGGAAGGACAGGACTTTTGACTGATTTATATGTATACAAATCGTGGTTTTTTCCGGTAGTTGAATACTGTCTAGAGCTTTTAGCCTCTAGCATAAGCCATATCCTTCTTTCCTAAGGAGATATAAATAAGCCACTATTTACTGCTGCAGTGTGGAGTTGAGTGGGAACATTTTGTAGGTAAGATTGAGCTACAGGCATCATTCTAAGTTCTAGTTTAATCCTTATAAAATGTAAGAGGTGAGTACTTTTATTATTCATATTTACAGATGAGCAAACCAAGTGACAGGGAGATTAATGACCTCTCCAGGGTCTCCCAGCTAGAAAGTAGTGGTGCTGATTTGAACCTAAGTAGTTGTACTCCTAACCTCGGAGATGGCCCTGTTTCATTCTAACAGTTATAACAACAAACAGCCTGTAGAGATACAGCATAGAAGCAGCAGTGTAAAAAATGCCTGGGACATACAGGGGGAAGAGTCATTTACTAATTCCAGAGTGTGTCCCAGAGGGGCAGAGTTCCCTGAGAGCCTTCTCCAGGAACAAAGTAGCTGGCAGGCACCATCTTCCTCCCTGTTCCCCAGCATAAACACATGCCCACCTGAGGGAACCAATGAGGTGCCAGCATTCACTAACTTGCTTAGGCCAAGCCCCACCTCTGTGCTTTGGCAGATCTGCCCTTCCCAGTTGGGTTTGCCTTAGTCCCAGCTCTACAGGTCCCCTCCCCCAGAAGACTGGAGCAAACCTTGCCAACACTGTGTCTCCCAACCTGTGTGTTTTGTGGGGTCTTGGTCCCGGTGGTGGCGGTGGCAGTGGCAGTGAGGCCTTGCAGAAGCCTGACACACACCTCGTTGAAATCACATGTCCCACACATGCACGTTTTGTGGATCTGCCCAGGCCACCCTGGTCCTGGAGGTAGTGGTGGCAGTTCTCATTTCATAAGCAGACCAGAGCACATCTTGTTAAAACTACACACTCCACCCTGGCTGGGGATCAAACAATGCCCATAACAGGCAAAGAGAGCTATCAGTAGATTTTTAAGCAGAAACTTTGTAGGCCAGAAGGGAGTGGCATGATATATTCCAAGTGCTGAAAGAAAAAAATCTTGAGCCAAGAACACCTTATCTAGCAAGGCTATCATTCAGAATAGAAGGAGTGGTAAACAGTTTCTCAGACAAAGAAAAGCTAAAGGAGTTCACGACTACTAAACCAGCCCTTTAAGAAATGTTAAAAAGGACTCTGAGTAGAAAAGAAAGACTATAAGTAAGGGTGAGGAAAATAGGAAACACAAAAGCAGTAAAAATAAGTATATTTGTAAAAATCAGTTAAGAGATTCACAAAATAAAAGGATGTAAAGTATGATACCATACACCTAACATGTGGTTGGGGGGGGTAGTAAAGAATGGGTTCAAACTTAAGCAACCATCAATTTAATACAGAGTGATTAATGCAGAAGATGTTGTATACAAATTTAATAGTAACCATAAATCAGAAACTACTAATAGATGCACGAAAAATAAAGAGAAAAGTATCTTAGTATATAACTAAAGAAAGCCAGCAAACCATGAAAGAGAGCAGGAAAGAAAGGATTAAATAAGAACTAGAAAAATAACCACAAAACCAGTAAAAATATGAAAATAAATACATATATATTAATAATTACTTTGAATGTAAATGGAGTAAATGTTCCAATCAAAAGACACAATATGATGGAATGGATAAAAAAAAAAAAAACAAGACCCATCCGTATGCTGCCTAAAAGATTCTCATTTCAAATATAAAGACACATGCAGATTAAAAGTAAGGGGATGGAGAGACATTTATCATGGCAATGGATGTCAACTGTAAGCTGAGGTAGTAGTACTTACATCAGACAAAATAGATTTTAATTTTTTTAAAAGTTTATTTTTGAGACAGAGAGACACAGCATTAGCAGAAAAGGGGCAGAGAGAGAGGGAGACACAGAATCTGAAGGAGGCTCCAGGCTCTGAGCTGTCAACACAGAGCCCAGTGTGGGGCTCAAATCCTCAAACCATGAGGTCATGACCTGAGCAGACATTGGATGCTCAATTGACTGACAAAATAGACTTTAAAACAAAGACTGTAACAAGAGACAAAAAGGATACTATATAATAATAAAAGAGTTCAACAAGAAGATACTACAATTGTAAATATTTAGCCACCCAACATGGAGCCACTCAAATCCATAAACAATAAAAAATATAAAGGAACTAATAAATAATACAATACAATAATAGCAGGGGACTTTAATACCTCACTTGTATCAATGGAAACATCATCCAAACAGAAAATCAAGAAGCAAACAGTGGCTTTGAATGACACACTGGATCAAATGGATTTAACAGATATATTCAGAACATTCCATCCTAAAACAGCATAATATACATTCTCTTTAACTGCACATGGAACATTCTCCAGAATAGATCACAAATTAGGCTACAAAACAAGTCTCAACAAATTCAAAAAGATCCAAGTCATACCATACATCTTTTCTGATCACAACATTATGAAGCTATAAATCAACTACAAGAAAAAACCTAAAAGGAGCACAAATACATGAATGTTAAATAACATGCCAACTTTAACCTGATACCAAAACCAGATAGACACCATAAAAAAGAGAGTTACAGGCCAATATCCCTGTTGAACATGGAGGCAAAAATTCTCAATAAAATACTAGCAAACTGAATCCAACAATACATTAAAAGAATCATTCACCACGATCAGGTGGGATTATTCACAGGATGCAAGGGTGGTTCAATATTTGCAAATCAATCAGCATGATAGATCACATTAATAAAAGAAAGGGTAAGAACCATATGATCATTTCAATAGATGCAGAAGAAGTATTTGACAAAGTACAACATCCATTCATGATAAAAACCCTCAACAAAGTAGGTTTAGAGGGAACATACCTCAACATAATAAAGGCCATATGTGAAAAACCCACAGCTAACATCATACTCAATGGGGAACAACTGAGAGCTTTTATCTCTAAGGTCAGGAACAAGACAAGGATGACCCCTCTCACCATTTTTATTCCACATAGTACTGGAATTCCTAGCCACAGCAATCAGAGAACACAAAGAAATAAAAGGCATCCGAATCAGCAAGGAGGAAGTCAAACTTTCACTATTTGCAGATAACATAAAACTATATATAGAAAACCCGAAAGATTCCACCAAAAACTGTAAGAATTGATAGACCAACTCAGTGAAGTTGCAGGATACAAAAACAATGTATAGAAGTCTGTTGCACTTCTGTAAACCAATAATGAATTAGCAGAAAGAGAAATAAAGGAATCACTCTCATTAAATTGTACCAAAAACAGTAAGATACATAGGAGTACCTAATCCATGAGGTGAGAGACCTGTACACTGGAAACTATAAAAATGATGAAAGATGTTGAAAGAAATGAAAGAAATTGAAGATGACACAAAGACATTCCATGCTTATGGATAGGAAGAATGGACATTGTTCAAATGTCTATACTACCCAAAGCAACCTACACATTTAATGCAATCCCTATCAAAATACCAATAGTATTTTTCACAGAGCTAGAAGAAACAATCCTAAAATTTGTACGGAAGCACAAAAGACCCCAAATAGCCAAAGAAATCTTGAAAAAGAACGAAACCTGAAGTTATCAAAATCCCAGACTTCAAGACATACTGCAAAGCTGTAGTAATCAAAACAGTGTGGTACTGACACAAAACTAGACAGATAGATCAGTATAATAGAATAGACAGCCCGGAAATAAACCCATGATTATATAGTCAACTAATCTTCAACAAAAGAGATAAGAATATGCAATGGGGAAAAAAATCTCTTCAACAAATTGTGTTGGGAAACCTGGAAAGCTCTATGTAAAAGAATGAAATTGGACCACTTTCTTACACCATACACAAAAATAAACTCGAAATGGATTAAAGGACCTAAATGTGAGACTTCAAACCATAAGAATCCTAGAAGAGAGCACAGACAGTAATGTCCCTGGCATTGGTTGTAGCAGCATCTTTCCAGACAGGTCTCCTGAGGCAAGGAAAATAAAAGGAAAAATAAACTATTGGAACGACGTCAAAATGAAAAGCTGCTGCACAGCAAGGAAAACAAACAAAAAACTAAAATACAACCTACTGAATGGGAAATGACATATAAAATTTGCAAATGATATATATTTTTTTCAGTTTATTTATGTTTTAGTTATCTCTACACACAACGTGAGGCTCGAACTCATGACTCCAAGATCAAGAGTCACACACTCCACTGACTGAGCCAGCCAGGCATTTCAACAAATGACATATCTGATAAAGGGTTAGTATCCAAAAATGTATAAAGAACTTATAAAACTCAACACCCCCCCCCAAAAAAAACATGTAATCCAATGAAAAAATGGACAGAAGACATGAACAGATATTTCTCCAAAGAAGACATATAGATGACTGACAGACACATGAAAAGTTGCTCAACATCACTCACCATCAGGGAAATGCAAATCCAAACCACAATGAGCTTATCACTTCATACCTGACAGAATGGCTAAAATAAAGAACTCAAGAAACAACAAGTGTTGGTGAGGATATGGGGAAAAAAAGAATCCTCTTGCACTGTTGGTGGGAATACAACCTGGTACAGCCACTGTGGAACACAGTATGGAGGTTCCTCAAAAAAAAAAAAAAGAAAAAAGAAAATAGAACAACCCTACAATCCAGGATTCACATTACTGGGTGTTTACTCAAAGAATAAAAAAAACACTAATTTAAAGGGACACATGACTCCTATGTTAATTGCAGCAATAGTCAAACTATAGAAGCAGACAAAGTGTCCACTGATTGATGAATAGATAAAGAGGAGGTACACACACACACACACACTCACACACATACACACACACACACACAATGGAATATTATTCAGCCATAAAAAGAATGAAATCTTGCTGTTTGCAACAAAAAGGATGGATCATAGAGTATAATGCTAAGTGAAATAAGCCAGAGAAAGAAAAAAAAAACACGATTTCTCTTGTGTGTGGAATTTAAGAAACAACAGAAATGAACAAAAGGAAAAAAGAGACAAACCAAAAAACAGACTCTTTAACAAATAGATGGTTGCAGATGGTTTGTTCTCAGAGAACAAACAGATGGTTACAGAGGAGAGGTGGGGAGAGTGATGGGTGAAATAGGCGAAGGGGATTAAGCATATAGTTATCTTGATGAGCATTGAGTAATATATGAAACTGGTGAATCACTATATTGTATACCTGAAACTAAAATAACACTGTATACTAACTATGCTAGAATTAAAATTAAAAAAAAAATTGTTCATTTAGTCTTTCTCCTTCAATAGACTTTCTGAACAGATTGCATTGTATTTGCACATTTATTCTGAGAGCAGCCCTAAAGTGGAATCAGTTATAATACTTCAATATATACATAGGGAAACTAACCAAGAATGGAGTATTTACATAAAATCAAAGTTATCTTCTTAACGACTGAAAATCAAATTCCAGTCCGCCTCCTTAGCTCAGGTTCCAAATTGCAGGATTACACTGCCACCTAGTGTAAACAAATATTTTACCAGGGTGTGAAAGATAGTGAATGCAAACAAAATTTCATAGGATGCAACATCCTATGGTTTGCATAGGATGTTTACTTAAGGGTTCTTTGGTAAAAGCGAAAGAGGATTTTAAGAATGAAGCATCTTTCAATATTTAAATGATAAAGGGTAACATGGATTCAGGAACACACTTTATATTTTTTGGTTGATAAATGATAATAGTACAGAAGTACAGAGTACTACATTTTGCCAAGTAAATTTCTTTAATATATATGCCATAAAGAAATGAGTATAATTGCTTTCATAAGTATGAAAGTTCCCAGTAGGTTTGTTTTATGGGTGCAACTGGTATTTATTTAAAAAAATTTATTCTGCAAGTAACTACTAAAAAATTACAGTCTGCAAGACATTCTCAGTTATAAAAAGGAGGGGTAGCTCAATGGAGTTGAAAACATTACCTTAATGAGCAGCTTTTTCACTGGACCAGTAGCACCAGCATCAACTCGGGAGATTATCAGAAATATAAATTCAAAGGGCCACCTGGTTGACTCAGTCAGTTAAGGTCCGAGTTCAGCTCAGGTCATGAGTTCAGCGTTTGTGAGTTTAAGCCCCATATCGGGCTCTGCGCTGACAGAGTAGAGCCTGCTTGGGATTCTCTCTCCCTCTCTCTCTGCCCCTCCCCCCACTTGTGCTTACACTCTCAACGTAAATAAAGAAACTTTAAGGAAAAAAAAAATAAATTCTCAGATCCACCTTAAATCGCCTGATTCAGAAATTCTGGGGATGAAGCCCGGAGATAAAGTGTTTTAAGAGCCCCTTCAAGTGATTCTGATGTCACTTTGGGAACCCTTGTTAGAAAAGGAGGGTTTATGGTATGTAGAAAAACATGCTGAGTGATCAGTATGTGAGGTTTATTGGAAGAAGCAAAAGAGGCTTCGGACATGAATCAGCTGCTACAAATTGAAGATCCACAAGGCAGCAAATGTAGCAACTTGTGCAGGAGACACATGTGTGGTGGAGGGGAATCAATTTCTCTCTTCCTTGGGGAAGTGGATATGCTCATATTTTAGAGAAAGCAAAAGTAATATGCCAAAAAGGGTGGAGTTTATGTTAAATAACACATTCTTGTATTAATGGTCCATGGCAAGAACACATTTATTTGTGAGTGATTTCAGAGAGAAATGGCTATCATTATGGGGCTCTATTTGCTTGCTATATGTGATTAGGCTACAATTACAAATATAGAATCAAAATAAGCAGATTAAAAATAGAGCCTTGATTGTGGCGAGATTTCTTTACAGTAAAAGTTAACCCCATGCAAAACTGTGGGAGGCCTCGTTTTAGCAACTCTGATTATTAATCAGCCTCTCAGCAAGATTTCTTTGATAAATTTCAAGGCTTTAGCTGTGGCTAATTTGCAGCCTCCTCACACAGCTGCTATGTGTCACTAGGCATTTGAGTCTTTTATTTTTTACTTTTATTAAGTTTTTTTACGTTTATTCATTTTTGAAAGAGAGAGACAGAGAGAGTGAAAGGGGGAGGGGCAGAGAGAGGGAGAGAGAATCCCAAGAATTTGCACTGTCAGTGTGGAGCTCGAACTCACAAACCGTGAGATCATGACCTGAGCCAAAACCAAGAGTCAGATGCTTAACCGACTGAGCCACCCAGGCACCCCTTGAGTCTTTTATTTTTAAGGATAAGATATATAGAAGAAAGCTCACAACTGAATAGTATTAGGAAGCTAGTTTTAAAAGGGATTCTTCTTTGTTTTAATCTATAAAGTGAGTGTGGGACACATGGCATCTTTAAAAAGTGTAAGTTTATGGTAACTTCAGTTCAAAAGAATACTTTCAAAAATATTATTGTGTTAAGACTAAGGAACCCTTCCTACTATTATTTTATGGGGTGTCTCAACTGTTATGCCCTATACCAGGAAATGAGAGGAAAGATATCTCTTGACACAGCTAGTGCCTATTGTAGTCTAATGTAATGTTTTTAAAACCATGGGCTGCAACCCATTAGCTGGTCCTGAAATCAGTTTATTGAGTTGGTCACCATCCCAAAAAAGTGAAATAGAGTAAAACAGAAAATAGAGTGCACCACTATGGATAAACATTGTCTTTTGAAACTTGTTTCAGTCGTGTATATGCATGCATATTTGTCAAATCCCTTCAATCCATCCTTCAGCAATGCCAGAACCATTTTCTTAAGACATATCTAAAAAGTCACTCTTGGCTTCATACTCTTCATCCAGATCCCTTAACAGCCAGAATAAAGTACAAACTATTCCAAAGGTTTTCAAGATCCCCCTACTCAACACATCCCCCAAGGTCCTTCAACATGGCATTGCAGAAAATGACATCACCATCTACTCAGTTGCTTAAGCTCGAAACCAAAGTAGTTCTACCCACTCTCCTCTCCTTCTCCAGTCTACCCTATCAGTCTTACATCTTGATTCTCATCTAGTCTGAGTCAAAATTTACCATCTCAGAGGAGCCTTTCCTTGCCCCTCAATCTTGATCAGCCTCTACGCCTACTCCTACCTCTTTCTAATACCCATTGCCCACTTGTGTATAATTTTCATAACAGTTCCAACTCAAATTATCTTGTCTCTTCTTGTAAATGTATTTAGTATCTGTCTCCCTACCAGGTGTAAGGTCCATGGGGCAGGGACTTGGTCTTTCTTTGCTGTACCTCTGTGCTGAGACCAGTTTAGACCTCATGGTAGAAGAGTCACCAATAAATATTTACCAAGTGAAAGAGTTCCTGAACTAAACTTGGGGTTCCTAAACTACATCTTCTACTTTTTTTGTCATGGTACTTGCCTTTTCTCCTGCCCAGAATGTACCATACCTGCTTATTTTCTTGGTAGGCTTCTAGTCATCCTTTAAAATTTCACTTCCTTTATGAAAAATGCCCTGATGCTCCTGGGCTGAGTTTGTACTTGTTTCCAGTGACACTGCAGCCTGTTCCCTCACTATTTTGCAGTCATTTTCATATTGGGCTTCCCAATTGGATTGTGAGCTTCCTCAGGTCAAGGCTTTTTGTCTCCCCAACTCCTAGCCCTTGGTAAGAGTGGTTATATATTGAGTGCATATAGTCATTCAATAAGTGTTTTCTGAATGGTTGGGTACATGAACGAAAGAGAATAGATGATCAAGGAAGATGATCATTTGTGATGATTTTCCCTGATTTAAACTGTAAGTAAATAAAATTCTGAATTTCTAGAAAGGGAAAGATTAGTATGTGTGTTTGTTGTATAGAGCAGTAAGGAGAAGGGAGGGAGAGACTAAAAGGGGATGAAAGCATAATTATTCTGTACAAAATACTTCTATTTACAAAATGGATCATTTAAAAATATCAAGCTGTCTTAGCACACTTACAATTTTACATAATTGATCAGATTTCATTTCCACATAGTTTCTCAGGAACAGAGAGAACAGTGTTGATGAAAAAGCTTATGTGTCTGTGATTTTAGGGTGGAAACTGACCCAGACCAGAAGAGTGTGGGCTTTGCACTTTCATAACTTGAGAGTCTCAAGTTATGAAATATGATTAAAATAGAAAATACAGGTGGAAAAAGGAGAAAAAAGCATTCTTAAATGTGTGTGTGTGTGTGTGTGTGTGTGTGTGTGCGCGTGTGTGTGGAGAGAGAAAGAAAGAGAGATCTTTCTTTCTGGATTTATATTCTTTCTTAATAGAGCAGTTGCTTGCCCTTCATCATCTTAAATAAAACTGCCAAGCTGGAATAAAGCCAAACCACTTATAAGAAAACCTATTTTCTTCTCATTTAAAAAATCTTTTATTAAAAGTCCCCTTCATTTGCCTTCTTAGTCTAGCTGTAGAGGGTTCTTCAAAGTGGGAGGAGGAGGGGACAAAAGCACAGGAGAGATCTCTAAAACACTTAACAAAAGGATTTCTCAAACACTTAATTACACAGGAAAATCTACCTCTTTTGTTTCCCACAGTAAATAATATTAGAGGATCTGTAGTACAAATAAAGAACCTAAGTGGAGAGCGTCCCTTTGGGAAATGCCCCTTTCCCTGTGGATCTCGGGCTGGCTTATTTTGTGTGATTTGAGGGAGGTTCCCAGCTGCGCATTTTCTCTTCTGACGTCCTACCATTAGAAGTTCAAGGGTTTTGGGGGGTTAATAAACTGCTCCATTTAAGAAAAACCCTGGTCAACTTTCAAGAAATAGCTAGGCTAGGGCCATTTGTAATTCTGTGACTCAGCCCAAGTGGCTGCCCTTGGGAATCACTATTTTGATAGATGGAAGGAGAATGACAGGGGCCTGTAGAGAGCCCCAAACAATATGAGAAAATGGATGTCCCAATCCCAGCAGGAAAACAGATAGGTCATGAGTAGAAAAGGAATGGGGAACAAATGGTGTGGATGTTCACGTACACCTGGTTCTCAGCTCACCACGGCAAACAAACTCTCCGTCAAGCAGAGGCAGGAAGAAGACGAAAGGATTTATTTTTTATTTTTTTTTAACATTTACTTATTTTTGAGAGACATAGAGACAGAGAGTGAGCACGGGAAGGGCAGAGAGAGAGGGAGATACAGAATCTGAAGGAGGCTCCAGGCTCTGAGCCATTAGCACAGAGCCCGACGCGGGGCTCGAACTCACAAACTGTGAGATCATAACCTGAGCCGAAGTCGGCCGCTTAAACGACTGAGCCACCTGGGCGCCCCAAGGATTTTTTTTAAAGAAGCGACAAAAAATAAAAAATAACACCATTCATTTTGCAATTTAAAGATTAAATTGATTTAAAAATTAAAGAAACTTCAAGAAAATGAAACTACACTAGACACCGTACTTAGTAAGATAATTGGATCATCTAAGCCTGAAGGTCTGTCTTTGGATTGGACACTGATGTCACCCAGAAGCAGACCATCCTAAGTGGGTGAGGTGGGGGTTCTCTCTTGAAATTAGGTTCTGGAGAGAAGGTGGGTATGTGTGACATGGTGCTGATAAAAACCTTTCTGTTCAGATCTAGGCTCCTTGAAATGTGCTCTCAACTTGTTTATAGAGGACAATATATTGCTTATTTCCAAGTATATTCTGCTTACCTCTGGTAATTACAGAGTTTAAGAAGCAATAAAAACTAGAAGACTTGATGTTACATTTTACCAAGATTTCCAGTATGATATACAGAGAGCTAGCATGTACTGAGTAACTAATTAGCCGTGCAATTTTGATCAAGTTACAAGTTACTTGATTTTCTGTGCCTCAGTTGTCTTACGTAAAGAACAGGAATAATTTTAGTTTTACCTTATAGTGTTGGGGAATTAAATGTTACCAGGCTTCAAGCATTGTCAACATAGGGGGGCAAAGAGTGAATAAAGTGTTAGCTATAATGATAATGATGATGAGGAATAATGATTCTTCCCCTTAGCTAGGCATTAGACTCTCTGCTTTGTTATCTTGTTTAATCCTCAAAAGAAAATTGTTTTAGGTAACTATTTTCAACCCATTTTTCACCTAAGGCAACTGAGTTACAGACATTAACTAACTTGCCTCCAAACATATGACTAGTAAGCCTCAGAACAAGTGGGGATTCAAATCTAGGTAGGCTGTGAACCAACACCCCCCTGAGTTCCCACGTCTCTGCTTTCCAATGAGTCCCTCTTTACCTCAGTCCTCTAAAAGCATCCACTGTATTCCTATAGCAGTTCTAAAAGCTTCCACTGTATTCCTATAGCAGCTTGCCTGAATTTTTCTGGTGGTTTCTTCATATCCTGACTTTTTTTTTTTCTTTTTAGCAAACTTTCCCTTGCTAATCCCTCCTTCAGTGCAACCTTGTTAGTTTTGGGGACACACCCCTGGCTAGGCCTGGCCTTACAGGGCTGCTTCTCCCCACCCCTTCCCTCTGCTGTGGTTTAAAGTGTCACCAGATGCCTCTGGTTCACTCCCTTTGCTTTAAGCCCTTACAAGGGCAGGAGGAACCAAGGTTGGGCCCAGAACCCATTAATCCTGGGGTGACAGTGAAGGGGTCTTGGGGGAGCACTCACCCCCCCTGCAACCCCTTCCTCACTGGGACTGTTGGCACAAAAGAAAACCAGTTAGGAAAATGAAGAACTTCTGGTAAGATCTGGAAATAATGGCGGGGAGACTGGGTTGGGGGCCCTTGAAACCAAGGTTCTGTGTTTCTGCAGTGGTGGTAGAATGAGAGGAAATGAGGGGAGGTGGGAGAGGAGAGAGGGGGAAGCAAGAGAGAGTCAGGCAGAGAAACAGACAGAGAGAGCCAGGGAAAGACAGAGGAAAGTGAGGCAGAAAAGAAAAAGCATAAGAGACAGGAGAGAGAGACAGAAAAAGATAAAGAGCGACGAAAATGAAGAGATATAGAAACAGCGAGACGGGGAGCTATGGAGAAAGTGAGATAGAAAAAACAACAGTCGCATGGTTGTTTGAGCGTAGGAGCTGGAAACATGAGAATTGATTAAATCTCTGAAGATTCCAATGTCAAATGGAAAAAATAAACTATACTGAGATTTGATCACCTACATTATTATGTTTATCATATTTCAAAATATTTAAGTAGTCCCCATCTGGAGGGACTCTTGCTTGAGTCATTTTCTTTTCTCCTCTTCAGGAAAATTCCAGTTTTCTTCTTTGCGTGCAGTTTCCTGGGATCTAGGGCATCTGCAGCTGTCAAGCGTCGCCCAAGTAAGGGCCAAAGATTCTGGATTTTGAAAAATCACTTGTTCACAGAAATGATTAGGCAGGGCTGACTGAGCGAAGATTGAATGAAGTACCCATGGTCCTTCACAGCCTCACTCTTCAATCGTGCTTTAGCCATGCATTTACTCCATGGCTGGTTTTATGTGGTCAGTTCTGGGTATGGAAGAGAAGTTCTGGCTGCAATCACAGTCAGCAGGAAAGCCAATCTGTGTACTTCAGTGCCTTCCACAGTGCCACCCTGGTTCACATGGTGATTGGTAATGTTGGATGGGTGGACAGATAGGTGGATAGACGAATGGATGGATGAATGACCTGGGGTCAGGGGAGGTGTAGAGTATGTTTGATGCATTGGGATGGCTAGGCCAAAACTTGTAGCTGGAAAATGCTTTTTCTGAAGTTTTGGACGTCTCTGTTGTCAGGTAAGTCTCATCAGGGTGTTGGGGTTAGACAGTCACAGGAAGCCTTCTTAAACAAGCTTTCTCCCTGAAACCTTCTACCTGTGTAAAGAGCATTCATTTTAATTCCAGGACTTCTCACTGAATTAAGGGTTTAATCATTTTCATGATTCTTTTCTTTTTCTCATTACTCTTCCCCATTCTCAGATGCTAACAATAGCCTCGTTGGGATCCTTTTTTGATCTCTTGGAAAGAATCTGTAAAATTAAAAGCATTCTATATATCTTATTTTGAATTAGTGAATCCCAAGTCTCCCCCCAAACTTTTCCTCTATTTAACAAAGATTCTTAAGAACTCCACTCTCCAGAAGTCCCACTGAACTGACTCAAGGCTGGCTCTGAATTCTCTTAGGAATTCTAAAATCTGTGGTGTTTAAGGAATATTTTCTAGCCCAAGCCACCAGAAGTTTTCCAAACAGACATCTGACACTGTGCCATTCAGAACATTGTACTGCTCTGGTTCCAAATGGAACAAATTCCTAACTTCCCCCAAAGGAATATTTTCCCAGCGCAGATTATTAAAACAACTTTGCACCTTACTTCCCTTCCAGGATGAGTTGAAGATGAATGAATTATAATCATAGAGACAAAGAATTAAAGCCAAATACACTATAAGCAAGCTGTTTGGTATACTATTCTCTTACTATTATTGATCTATCTTCATGATCTCTGTAGGGTTTGGGGTAAGATGACATGCTATCTCTTTTGCAGGGTTCCCTGTTAATTCAAACTCTAATGGTGGAAACGAACTCTGTCCAAAGGTTAGGATTGGCCAAGATGATTTACCAGGCAAGTAGCCATGTATCATATTGAAAATGCATGCTTTCTATAAACCTACCTGATATATTCTTTTATTTGGGAAGGTTATGGAAAGGAATATAACCAATCTCATTTCAGACTTTTTGTTTTGTGTTCCCTTTCTGTAGGATTTGACTTGATTTCTCAGTTCCAGGTAGATAAAGCAGCATCTAGAAGAGCTATTCAGAGGGTAGTGGGATCGACGGCATTACAAGTGGCCTACAAACTGGGAAATAATGTCGACTTCAGGATTCCAACAAGGTATATAAAAATATTTTATCTAATTATCTGCCTAAAATGCATTTTAAAAAGTGAAAAGCTGCCCTATGTTAGAGAATATTCTCATGCTCAATGCTTCTTAGATCATGATTTTTTTAAGAGGAAGCAGTTAGTTTATTTACCTATCTATCTTTAATGTCTAAATATATGAATGCTCTTCATGTTTTCAGTATGTAATTTACTTTTCATTCCAGGGAGAAAAAAAAATCACTGAGACCATTATACATTGATTCAGGACATGTTCTTATTACTTTGCTCTCTGTTTTCATATAATTTGTCTGGTTTTGGCTGAAAGGACCCTCTGTGAAAAGTGCCAGAGGTTAAGCATAAATTTAAGTAGGAACCACGGAGTGGTTAGAAGACTCACAATGGTGCTGTTCAAGCATCCTGGTGCTGAAATTGACCACGCATCTACTGCCTGGCTCCTGGCAGGAATCAAACAAAAGCAAAACAAGAAAAATGATAACTGAAGCAATGGTAGTGGTGATAATTTAAAAATCCTCCACTTCATTCACCTCCTTCTCTAGAAAGATGTTTTTTATCCTTTAAATTATTCATAACTGTGGTGCTTCAGTTAATGTATGTGCTGAGTCATGCCATTGTTATGAATGAGCTTCAGGATTTTCAGTTTTATATCACCTAAATACCTTATATGTAATTATCATAATTATTGTATGTTTCAGTGCACTGCAACATTAAGATTCCTTTGATAGATGAACAAGAAAACTAAGGCTTTGACAAAAATTAAGGTGTAAAAGTAAATAATGATTAATTAGAACAGTAAAAGATATAAAAGCTCTAAATGTTTATAAAAATGAAAATTTTGTTCAAATTAGAATATTCTGATATAGTCCCGGATTGTAGATAGAAATTCATGTTTTGAACATATGAACTATATTTTTAGTTTTTTTCTAAATACAAACCATATTTTAAAAATGACAATAGTGCATTGTATAAGCTCTTTTTATAAAATTACTAATTAACATTAAATCTCATCCTCATCACAACTCTGTGGTAAAGACATTATTATCCATATTTTATGAAGGAGGAAGGTGAGCTCAGCAAGCTTAAGGTACTTACACGAGGTTCCAGGGGCGGGAGGTGCTGGAACCATTGAAATTCAGGCAGAATGGTTCTTCAACGACTACTCAATACTGATTCTGGAAAACTATTCACAGGGCATGATAACAGATACTGGCTCTTTTATTTTTGCTTGTATTTTCTTTTCATGTACAGAAGTGCTAGTTGTATCCTTAAATAATCTTTAAAAACATTCATTTCTATTTTTCTTTAATAAAATAAACATGATGGAAGACCCCTTCCCCCCAATGCTGACCTAATTCTCTCTTCTGTAATTTGAAGTGCAATCTGGATTGTCATTAACTAACTCTAAGTTCAGATATCGACCAACTTGAAGCCACACAAACCCCCACCTCCTGCTCATCTTTGCTGTTGCTCTTCTCTAAGTGCCTAGAGTTGTCACTAAATATTTTTTACAGGATATCACCAATGTCCCATATTCTCTATCTCCTTGACCCCCACCTCTACAAAGACTAAAAACTCTGTTTTACTCACAAAGCTTATTAAAAGATAAAAAAAGAATTAGGCAGAAATTAGAAAGAAATAAAAAGAGAAGGAGGGGAGAGCCAGAGGGCTGAGCCTCAAATAGGTAATAAAGTCTATTTTTGGGCAAGTTGCTTACACTGTCTCTGTTTCAGTCCCCTCAGCATAAATTAGGAATAATAATAACAGTGTCATAGATTTGCCATGAGGAGTAAATATTAATAAATGGAGACGATTTGGATAGAGGCTGGCACACAGTGGTATTAGTTGAGTATTTATTCTAATTAGCAGAGAGCACCAGGAGAAGGTGTGTGCATATGGGAACCTTTCTTCCTCAGTGGATTCTTTCTTTTCAAGCTGCCCTCCTAGTCCTACTCATTCAAAAACCAGATGGCAAGAAAGGCAGGAACTGGAATTGCTCTCAGACCAGGCAGGGAGTAGACTGCCTTGGTTTAAAGGAAATTTCTGTGCTGAAGAATATAGGTTCTGAGGAAATGGAAAGAAAGCCTTAACAGAATTTTTGTAGGAGGGAAATGAGGGTATGACATATAAAGCTGATATGATGGAGTCACAATTTACTTTTCTCTTTTCAATTTTTTGAAAGATTATGAGACATATATGTTTTGCTGCTTTTTATTCTTTATTTTAGACATAATAGTATCATATTCTCAACTGAAACTTACAAACATTTTGTGTTTGTTTACCTTAACAAATATAATTCTTATATGGGCAAGGTCATAAACAAACGTTTCAAGGTCTAAAGACTTCTTATCTTTTATTTAAACCCTTACAGTTCTTCTTTTTAAGGTACTCTGTGCAGATTGTAACATAATGAAATAAATCATTTATAGATCCAGCTTCTTCTACATTATGTATGCTGTCAAGTTTATTTATCGATGTGCATAGCATATTTGCAAGAACAGAATCTCAGGTGTTCAAAAAAGACAATGGTACTGACTGCTATATAAATTAGACATGTGAGGACTGTTAAAGGGTCTCAAGTATACACAAATACGTATATATTTCATTAACTTGAACACTGAAAGCAACTTTCTCCTCTTATCATATTGACATTTTGCCTGAGCCTAAGTTTAAAAGACTAATAACATAATAATCTTGATTATACTTGTATACTTATATGAACACACGCATATTTATTATATTTATGTATATGAAGAGAGCCGATGGATACCTTTGATTTAACAATATGTCTGTAAATGAATTATTCTTCTAGCAACCTTAGTCACAAACTCATTTTTTAAAAAAAGTTTTTGGCATTACATAACCAAGTCAGAGGTAAATGGGGACATTATGTTCTAGTCTACCTTCGACACAATCTCTTTCCTCATTAAGCAGGAAAGATGACATAAAAGCATAAATTGGGAGAGATCCCTCAGTCGACCTCATGATATCTTTGCAAAAAAGTCACTTAAACAAGTTACTGAAACTTGTGGAACCAAAGCAGAATAGACTTGTTTTATCTAGGGACTGAAGAAATTCTATAGCTTGTTTGGTACATCTGTAAATAAATACATTTGTAACATAAGTTTACAAAAATCTAGAAAAAGAATGCTTTACAGAAGAGAAGAGGACAAAATATTAAGATTTAAATTCTGTCTGTGAAGGCCTCATACCTCAACAATAACCAACAAAAAAGAAAAATAAATTCTTTAAGCATCTGGTTAAATCCAGATCGTGAAGTGAAAAGAATATGAAAATAACGTATTCATAATTTAAATGGATACTTGTCAAATTTCACCACTGAATAAAACTTTTAAAACTTATCTCCCAACTCCAAATTAATTGAGGTCAGTTAAATGAAATGTATAAACTTCTATGGGGTTTTATAATTATACAGTAGGCGATATATTATACTGTCATCAGTGAACTTTAGCCTCTTCTCTCGAAGTTAGTCTGCAATATGTATATTCTGAAAAATTTATAGAGAAAGGAAATACATCAAACAGAATCTATATTAAAAGTAAATATCAAAACAGATATGGCAGACATGGTCATTCTAGGGAAATTGTTCTTGCACTCATTTTTTTTTTCTTCTTTAGCTCCAAACGGACTCTTTTTAAATGTACATGTTAAAACTGCCTTTATACTTGACAAACATTTAATAAATTGAAAACTTTGCTATAAGTATAATACATATCACCAGTGATCACTTAAGAATGAACAAAGGAATTCACCCACTATTATAAATAAAAACTAAAATCATTTTAGAACATAATGATTAAAAGAAGTATTTGGATGCTAAAAGGGTATTCAGATGAAAAACTTCATACTTTTATTTTTATAAAACCGTCTTTTTTTTTAAAGCAATGAAATTTGTTGCTATAGTTGACCCATTTTATAGAAGGTATGCAAAAATATGTGTAGTAAAGAGTTATATGTTTATTTATGCTATTGTAAGGGATGATAAAGCTTTATAGTTAAAGTCAAAGTAAAGATAGAAAGTCTTAGCAAGTTGAATATTTCACCTATTGCTAAACATTCTTGCAGCTGAAGAAATTTTTGGTTTAGAAATTCTTGACTCCTAACAACATATTTTAATGCAACTGGCAATATTAAATCAACATCCACTTAGATATTTCTTCTTGCCTTTCTCTTTTTTACTTTTCACAAGAGAGGGCTATTTAACAGGAGTCAGACCTGAAGGAAGGTGATTGGGGACTTTGAGTCCTGTCCATAACTCTTCTCAGAAATGTCAAATATTATTATTTAGCAAACAAAATTAACAGCATCTAGTGTTCCTAGCATTCTTTCTTTACTTAGGAATTTTTCTATACTGAAAAGAAAGGTAAAAAATATAACCTTAGGGGCACCTGTGGGGGCTCAGTCAGTTAGGTGTTTGACTCTTGGTTTCGGCTCAGGTCATGATCTCACAGTTTCATGAGTTCGAGCCCCACATTAGCTTCTGTGCTGACAGTGCGGAGTCTGCTTGGGATTCTCTCTCTCTCCCTCTCTATCTACCCCACCCCCTGCTCACACTGTCTCTGTCTCTCTCAAAATAAATAAATAAACTTAAAAAAAAAAGAAAAATATAAGCTTGTGAGAGATGATGCTTACACTTAATATGTTCTGATTTTTAAAAATTGCAGTCTTCTGCCTTTAGCAGTTTGGCTTCAACAAAAGAATATCCAGTTAGTTACTGCTGCTTCAGATCAGTTTCTGTGTAGACTGCAAAGATGCCTTAGGGACACTGACAGTCTTATGTTGCCATTTAAAGTAATAAAAGAAGGAGGAGGGGTGCCCAGGTGGCTCAGTCGGTTACTCATCCGACTTCAGCAGGGGTCATGATCTCATGGTCTGTGAGTTAGAGCCCTGCATGGGGCTCTGTGCTGACAGCTCAGAGCCTGGAGCCTGCTTCAGATGTGTCTCCCTTGCTCTCTGCCCCTTCTCCACACGCACTCTGTCTCTTGATCAAAAATAAACAAACATTAAAAAAAAGCAATAAAAGGAGAAATAATACAGACTTAGTTGTCAGATTGTGGAACAATGGGATTGGAGTAGAGAATTAAGAACTGGTCACCTTTCCCTTGTCATACATGCAGTGACAAGCAACCAGCTGCTACTTTAATGTTCGGCTTTAAACTTCCTGGAAAAAGACTAATGTGCTCAGTGTGAAGGAGCTTCTTAAGTCTGCACAGTTACTGATTCTCAAAATGCATCTGTAGGTCTAGGATATAGTTGTGGAGGGGACTTATGGAAGGAACTTATGGAAATAACAAATAATCCTAACAACAAGCTACATTAAAATAAAAAATTTAAAAGCTGCTTTAATGAAATGGTTTTATTAACTAGTAGAACTGTTTAGATTTGAAATGATCTCCTCTTTAATTTGTGGAGGAACCGCTGCCAGGAACCTTGCAAGAATATGTTTTTTGGCTGAGATGGAATTACTGAACGGGAGCTCTTTAGGTAGCATAAATAGTGATGTTGTTGGGGGTATGTGGCATTGGGAGCCTTCCTTTGCTAGGAGGAAGAGTTTGTTTTTTCTAATGTGTATTTTAGGATGGAGTATTCATGTACATGAATGATTGAACTTCTGTGAAGGTCTTTATGGACTGTCATGAAAGAACAAATGGTACATAGTTTTTCACACTGTAGCCTTTCTGTAGGTCTAGAATCGAAAATAGCATAATAAGAGAATATGGTAATATGCATGGGTACAGAAAACAAGAGTTTTATTTACTGTTTTAAAATTTTACTCAGGCATTTATATCCCAGTGGTCTGCCTGAAGAATACTCCTTTTTAACTACTTTCCGGATGACTGGAAGCACACTTGAAAAGAACTGGAGCATTTGGCAGATTCAAGATTCCTCAGGGAAGGAGCAAGTCGGCGTGAAGATTAATGGCCAAACCAAATCTGTTGCATTTTCATACAAGGGACTGGATGGAAGTCTCCAAACTGCCACCTTTTCAAATTTGCCTTCCTTGTTTGATTCCCAGTGGCATAAGATCATGATTGGTGTGGAAAGGAGTAGAGCTACTCTTTTTGTTGATTGCAACAGGATTGAATCCTTACCTATAAAGCCAAGAGGCCAAATTGATGTCGATGGTTTTGCTGTGCTGGGAAAACTTGTGGATAATCCTCAAGTTTCTGTTCCGGTAAGTATAAAATCATACACTACGGTAGATTAAAACAGAACTAGATTGCTAAAAACTAATACTTCAGGTATCTTTGATAATCATTTGAATGTCTTAAGCAATGAACAGTTATTCACTTTTTTAAAAGGTTTATTTATTTTTGAGAGAGAGAGGCTGAGAGAAAGTGCAAGCAGGGCAGGGGCAGAGAGAGAGGAAGAGAGAGAATCTCAAGTAGGCTCTGTGCTGTCAATGTGGTGTCTGACTTGGGGCTGGATACCACGAATCTTGAGATCCTGAAACAGCTGAAATCAAGAGTCTGACACTTAACCGACTGAGTCACCTAGGTGCCCCGAGTTATTCATTTTTAAAATTCATTCACACACTTACTAAAAATGCCTTTAGTGCCTGTATTGAGCATAGCCTGTACCAAATGGAATAGGAAATTAGAGAAAGTGAAGGTTCCTAGTCTTGAGGAGCTTCGAGTCTACTTGGAAGATGCAACATGCCCCCCTGGAGCTCCCAGAATCCTTCAGAAGCAATGTAAAAGAAGCCAGTAGTGGTATGGTACATTCTCTATACAAACAACTAACGAGAATATTCAAAGTCAGGTTAAGATGAATGGTGGATTCAGTCAAGAATTTTGTGCTTTTTAATTTTTTTTCAAGTTTATATATTTATTTTGAGAGAGAGAGAGACAGCACAAGTGAGGGAGGGACAGAGAGAGAGAGACAGAGAATCCCAAACAGGCTTGGTACCATCAGCATGGAGCCCGACATGGGGCTTGAACTCACGAAACCATGAGATCACAACCTGAGCTGAAACTAAGAGTCAGACACTTAACTGACTGAGTCATCAAGGTGCCCCAAGAATTTTGTGCTTCTTGAACACAATGAACCTTGAAATGGAAGGATTTGAACTGGCAAAAGTGTATTCAGATGAGGGAAAGAGCATCACATGAAAGGGAAGTGGAGAGTAAGTAGGCCCATTCAAAGGTCTGGTTTGGATGAAATGTGTATGTGTAAATGTGTGTGTGTGTGTGATGAGGGGAAGTGGGGTGGAGATACCAACTGCAAGGTATAAGAGATAAGGTTAGGAAGCCATATGGTGGCTGATCAACAAGAATGAAAAGCATATAGATGGTACGATATTTACCTAGTAAGTCTTGCAAATCATATTATAAAAGTAAAGGATTTTAGAGCTCTATTCATGATTTTACTGTAGAGTTCCATGGATATAAAGGTAAGGAATTACATACTGACAGAGTAATTGTGCCAACTAATACCATACAGTTCTATCATTTTGAATTGTTAAACTTTCATTGAACAATCCTTTAAAAGGATATTGTATAATATTATTACAGGAATTTAAAAATATATCTTAGATGATAAGTGTTCTTTGCGGGGGTGGGGTGAACTAAAAACTTAGAGCTCAATAAATAAACTGTTGATGCCAACATTCTCTCTCTCTCTTTCTCTCTCTCTACCAGAGCTGTTAAATTCTAGTCACAAAACTCATATCATAGCATGTAGCAGGGGTGATACAGTGATTCTGAATTGTTTCTGTGTACATCTCCAAAGAAAAAAAGGTTATCAGGCACTCAGTAATGGAATTGTTCAAATAGCTTATTTTTGAGAGAAGTATTGTGATTAGTGTGAAGGATAGTGTGAAATTTCTATATTCTGTGATGGACAGGAAACAATTTGTAACTGCCACATTACTGCTCTGACTTGTAGACACTTGAGAAAGTATTTCTTCAACTAATGAGTTATCACACCTCAAGTGGCTGGGTTAAAAAGCCAATGGGACCACTATTGTGCCATCTTGAAATTTTGTGAAGCAAGATTGTTGCAGTGGTATGAGATTGGGATTAGTTTGCAGGCCACATCAAACTTCCAGAATACCTATGTCATTTCTGGATCATGGGTAAGGTGGGGGAGACCTTAAGGTGCCTCTTTACTATAATGAACATCAATCAAGTGCTTGGAAAATTGATTGATTCATTGGCCTTGAATAACATTTCATTTGTTTTTGTAGTCTTGAGTTTTGATTTAAATTCTAGTTAGTTAACATACAGTGCAATTACTAGTTTCAGGTGTAGAATTTAGTGATTCATCACTTACATATAACACCCAATGCTCATCACAACCAGAGCCCTCCTAATGCCTATCATCCATTTAACCCATCCCTTAAAAAACATTTCAGATCATTATAATTCTGGATGCTAGGATATTATTAAGCTCTTACATTGTCAGAGTGGTAAAGTCTCTATTTTACTCCAATACATTATAGTCTAGCCAAAAATGTTATAGCTGATTACAGTTTTTCTGCCAAGTCTAGTCTCATTTCACAGTGGAGACCAGTTAGGACCAGTTATCCTCTATTTTATTCTCCCAGGTGCAGGCACGCAACAAAGAACCTGGCGGCTGGCATTTTATTTTGCTTCTGGTCCACCAAGGAGCCTTTCAAAGTCAGTACACTGTAACCAATGTTAAAAGAAATTGAAACAGGCATGAACAATTTTTTTTCCTTTATACTGAATTCCGACTTTCCCACAAGGAAAGACAAAAGAGACTTGAACCTAAAGCTTCATTAAAGTTTCATATTTGGTGATCGAACAGTGGTGGTAGTAATAATAACTAAAACAGGTCAGAGTTATAGGCCAAAAAAAAAAATCCTACTTACATCCAAGGACTGACAGTGACAATGTCAAACTCAAACTTGTCACCAAAACGTATTCCTCAGTTTTTACCCTATATTAGATTGAAAAAACAGAAAATTCTATGTAAGAAAAGCCCATTTATGTTTTTTAAGCACCTTGATTCTCTTAATATGCCAATTTAAAGTTTCCAAAATGCTTTCATTCCCACTAACCTATTTTATCCTTGCAACAATTTTATGAGGTAGCAAGCACAGATAGGATTATCTCCATTTCTCAGTTGAAGATGTGACCTCGAGTGGGCTTCTTGATTTGTAAGAAACCATGTTAGGCACAAAATATAATCCACCTGTTTTCTGCTGTGCCAACTAACTTTCTTGAGAAAAGGAAAAAATATGTATAATCACATATCTTTCCTTGTAAAGCGTTTCCTCACTTTCATTTTAGAAAAGATTTATGATTTGCATAGATTTTCAGAATTTGCTTTGCAGGACAAACAAAATAAATGTTTTCTTTCTTAAAGAAGGAGGATTGTACATGTTCTCAGACATGTATTTATTTATTAATTTAGTCAGCTTTCATCATGTGCATATATACTGGCTATACAATGCTAAATAGATCACAGATCTTGTCTTCTTCAGTTCAGTCTGTTGAGGTGATGGGTTGAGATAAGTAAGCAATGACAATACAGCATATGATAAGGACCAGGGTAGTGAATGGAGGCACAGGGAAAAAGTTCCTCACTCGGATTAGGCCTGGAGGCATGAGAGTAGAGGTCAAGCGTGTTTACTGTAGAAAGCGATGTTCTAGGCAGAGAGCCTCTCATCTAGGAATCCCCATATTGATCAATTCTTCCCTTTTCAAGTTTCATTAGTCTTCCCACAACGCTCCTTACATTTAAGGCTAAGAATAGTCAAATACTCATATAAGTCCCCTGACAAAGCCCAAGTGCCCACAACTTGTCCTTAAGCCCTTGGTTTTATTCTTGTTTTTTGTTTTGATTTCTCACCAATTTGACTGAAATCTGAAGTTACTGGCCATTACTGAAGATCAACAGTGACCACAGGTCCCTCAGAAGACTTAGTGATGAATGATAGTATCCATATATTCTGGGTGGTAAAAGTATACTGATAAGGGACTCTTGTCTCCATTTGGAGACAGCAAATGTCCAATATTGATGTATGAGAAATTTTAAATGACAATGAAATGTACCAGTAACATAAAAACAATTAGGAACACTGTATTTTTCAATTTTTCTTCATGAAGTTAGATTCATTCTAATCTTGGCACTCTAGATTAATGAATGCCTTTTTCAGGATCAACACTGGCTTTTCTTTAGTAAATAAATCAAAAGCAAACATCCCTTCTAAAGGTATTAACAGATGTCAAAAGGTAGCCTTAGGAAATGCATAATAAAAAATGCAATTGGAAACAACATTTAATGGAGCGCTAATGCTAAAAGACTCATTTATATTGTACTTGCTTGTGATTTTCCCCTATCTATCCTATCTTGTGTCTCTTTCTCTTTTCTAAATTGGAAAAGGAAACCAATTTCAAGAGGTTTTCATAAAGGTTGCAACAGAGCTGCTCACATGATCTACAACTCAAACACCTTCTCATCATTCATGGTTATTTAGTGGGCTCAGAGCATTTTATATTTTTTCCCAGCGCACTGCTGTAATACATTGTTAGTTTGATTTTAAAGCAATAAATCCCGTATTTCCTATTCTCCTTTGTGCCCATATTTTAGGATGGTGCCATTTATCCCACTGCAAAGCTCAGTTTCCTGGCAGCATACCATAAAAACACGTTATTTTATGACAGGTTCTTTATTGTTTGTTGTCAGTATCATTGCCTAGGAGAGTTATTTGGTACAGCTCTATTAGACAACAAAGTTAGCCTTTCTCCCTTTTCAGGAATGTACACTAGGGGTTTGGGTTTAAGGAAGGATACAAGTTTATGTGGTTTTACAAATACAGGATTCAAAACCTTCTTCTTTTTACCTATGCATATTCAAAATAAACCAAAGCGGAAAATAATCAGAAGATATGATGCCTTTCAAAGTATATTTCAAAAGTGCTGCTCTATGTTACTTTTGTTAAAATCAGAGAAAATGTGAGAGCAAATGGAAAGAGCTGGCAGAACCAGTGACAGAGAAACTCTCTGTCCTTTATTCTACTCTACACAATTAAACCACGATAACCTCCACATGCAGAAACAATCAAAGTTTCATAAATAATAACCTGCGAAAATCGACTATGAGGTTGTGGTTAATATTATTTTTGGAATTTAAGAAATATTGTAGGAAAGTTATGTTCTCAGCAACTTAAGAGATGCATACTATCGACTATGCATAATATCTAAACTATTAAGTTTGCTTATTAGTTGTTTTCGACAAGTACACCTTTTACAAATACTCTTTCACTTGTAAGTACGAAATAAATACAAAAGAAATGGTTTATGTTAACTATACATATCCATAGGAAATACTTCTTATAACACTTTGGTGTGATTTGATTGGGATACTTTTGAATACTGATGGTGAAGACAATGTTTTGGAGATAAAAACTGCTGTGTTATAAACTGTATTAACAATATCAGCTGGATCCTCCACCAGGTGGCGATGAAATGAGAAGCACACAGAAAAAAATATCTGCTAAGATAGGAGGAGCCATAATTGGAGGAAGGGACTATGGATAGCTAGCACTAGACGGTCACTAACCAAATGATGGCCAAACTTGCTTTTAATGGAAAATTGAAAACACTAAAATATTTTATTGGCCTCAGCTATGCCCATACTGTTGCAGTTTTTAAAAAGTCAGTGCTCTTAGTTTGTCTGTTTCTATTAAAATGTGTGTGGGCTAAGATCATGAAGAAATCTTTGTTATGTAGACTGGATAGTTAAGGCAAGACATTAATTCAATGACATTTTTCCTTCTTTTTGTGTTAACCTCTGTGTTTGGTTTCTTTGGTTACAATGTAGTGTTAATAGAACCATGGACTTTCCAAGCTGGAGGAAACTTTGATTTTATCCACTCCAAATCTCTAAATTTACACATAAAGAAATTGAAACCCAGACAGAAATGAAACCCAGACAGGGGAAAAGGTTTGCCCCCAAACCATAATCAAATGAGAAGATAAATACTATCAATTCTTAGTTCACTATATTTCTTATTCCTCTTTGTATATTCATTAATTAACATTTGGTAACTATTTATTAAACACCTCTTAAGTTATAGACAGAAATTAGAGCTTGAATGGAGTTTACCTTCATTTGGGGGAGGGGAGATGGACACAAGGGGATAAATGAGTAAATGTATAGTATCCCCAGCATTCATAAATACTATGTACACAAACGAAGCAGGAAACTGGATGCCTGCAGAGAAGGCCTCATTGAGAGAAGAACATCTTAACAGAAAACTGAAGGGGTTGGGGGTGTTAGCATGTGGCTCTCTGAGAGAGGAGGGTTCTGGAAAGAGAGAATATGAAGTGAAAAGGGACTGATGTTGGTGTCGTGTGTAATGTTTGAGGAGGACATGGAGACCAGTGTGACTGGGATGAGACTGAGAGAAGAAGGCAGTGAGCATAGAGAGCTAACATGATGGTGTGAGGGGGGGAATTGCCTTAGCACTTTGGCTTCCGTGCTGTGTGAGATAGGAAGGTATAGATGTTTTGGATAGATAAGTAACATGTTCTCATCTTTGGGAAGTATCTCATTGGCTGCTATTTTCGCAATATAATGTAGGGGGAAAGAAGGACAGAGCACTTAGGGGTGCTAAGAAAAGAGCACCGTTAGGGACTACTGCAATAACGCAGGCAGGGCTGGTCTTGGTTTAGAACAGGATAGTAGTGGTGAAGGTGATGCAAGGTGGTCAGATCCTGACCCTTTTATTTTTCTAAAGCTTTTATTTATTTAATTTTGAGAGAGAGAGAGGGAGAGGAGAGAGAAGAAAGTCAGGAGCAGAAAGAGAGAGGGAGAGAGGATCTGAAGTGGGCTCTGTGTGGACAGCAGAGAGCCTGAAGTGGGGCTCAAACTCATGAATCAAATGGTGAGATCATGACCCGAGCTGAAGGCAGATGGTTAACCGACTGAGCCACCCAGGTGCCCCAGATCCTGACCCATTTTGAGGGTAAAGTAAACAGAGCTGAAGTGTAAGAGAAAACAAAATCAAGAGTGACACCCATGTTTCTGGACTGATTAATCAGAAGTATATAATTGCCATTTATTGAGATGGGAAAGACTATGGGAAGAACGGCTATCAGTGAGATTATCAAGAGTTGGTTTGGAACATCTAAGTTCAATCAAGATTTTGATTACTATTAGACATCTAAGAGAAGCCGCGAGCAGGCAGTTAGGTATGTTCTTCTGGAGTTAAACAGGCAGGCCCAGCTGGGAATGGAGCTCTAGGAGTTGTAAGTGTATATGTGGTATTTATTTTAAAGCCATGAAACAAGAGGAATCACTAAGAGATGAATGCAGTAGAGAAGTCTTAGAGCTGAACAGTGAAATGACCACCATTTAGAGGTTGCCGAGATGAGGGAGATTCAGCCAGAGAGACCAGGAAGAGCAGCCTGTGATACAGGAGACAACCAAGAGACTGTGGTACTCTGAAAGTCAAGGGTGAATAGAATTTTAAGGAGGAGAGAATGGTCACCTCACTCAAGTGCTGTAGATAGATCACATAGGATGAGGACTGAGATTTCACCATTGGATTCAGAGACCCATAACAGTGACTTTGAAAAAAGACCCATTGGACTGTTGGGGGTGAAAGCCCGGTTGGAAAGGGTTCAAGAGAGAATGGAAGGGAGAGGAATCAGAGGCAACAAATTTAGACAGCTCTTTTGAGTTTTAAACAGAGGGAAGCAGAAAATCCGATGGCAGCAGAAGGGGGATATGGCATGAGGGGAAGATTTGTTTGTTTTAAATGGCAGACAACTCAGGATGCCTCACCATTGTTCAGAGTTTAACACTCCTTTATACTCTACTAAAGAAGCCTCTTTTTCCCTCCAAGGACTGGGCATTTATTACCACATGAATCCTCTTGAAGTGCCCTTGTAAATTAGGCCACCTTTCCCCACCCATATCTCTGGGGCAGAAAAGTCATTAATGATAATCCTAATTAGCTATCCAATCCTACTTCGATTTCTTAGCTTAGAATTCAACAGAGAAAAAAAACCTAATGTCTGCTGTTTGCCACGGTGAGTCTGGTCCCTTCTCTACACATAACTTCCTCCTCTTACTATCACCTTTTCAGAACTCTGACCTGACCTTTCCCCTCCCCATCTCTGCTTATGAAAATTTCAACTGCTCTTCAGGGCCTCACTCACATGTTACATGTTCTATGACCCCTCGTTGATGACCTTAGCCATGTTGCTCATCAACTGCAATAGTAAGTATTGTCAAAAGTGGTTCTGGCCTAGATGCTGTCCTATGTACTCAACATTTTTGTGTCCCATGGTATCTATCTTAAAGCACATGAATGTGTTATATAAAGATACGTTGGATAAAAAGATGAATAAATTACTACATGCCAGGTCTGCTAACTCTATGTTTACTGCTCTTTCCTTTCACTGTTCTGCCTTTGCCCTTGGTGTGATTCAAATGACTGTCACCTACTCAGATTTAATGACAATTCCTAGCACTGTGTCTGGAACTGCATGGCCTAGTCTACAGACAGTTGGGGAAATTTCTGATTTCGAGGCAACTCAGAACCTCCTGCTTAGCAACTAGGAAGCTTCACTTGGAGGAGGTCCCTTATGATGGTAGAAACCAACATTTTGTCATAAACTGAAAAGAAAAATGAGATCTCAGAAGTCAAGTATTTCTTTAAATCTTTGTTGCCATTGAGTAGACAAAAAGCTTAATGAATATTTCTCCTGTTGAAAAAACTTTATCTTTGAAGAGCTAGTTCCTAGGTATTTTATACTTGTAAAATTTAATCATAATTCAGTATGTAAAAAAATCAAGGCTCGTGTCATTTTCATTAATTTTGAATCAAGTTCTATAGTTTGTCATTAGAGTTCTTTCAAGAGGAAAAGATAGTTGTCTGCTATTAGTTTTTGCTTAATTTTTATGAAGAGCTTAAATAACTTAGTAATCTTTCTCAATGACCTAGGAAAATAAGTAGAAATCACTAGCACTATTAAAAGAATAGAGAGTTGGGGCCAAAATTCTACGTGTTTTTGTTTTGTTTTCTTGTTTTTAAGTTTTTTAATGTTTATTTATTTGAGAGAGAGAGAGAGAGGAAGAGAGAGGACACAAGCAGAGGAGGGGCGGAGAGAGATGGATACACAGAATCAGAAGCAGGCTCCAGGCTCAAAGCTGTCAGCACAGAGCCTGATGTGAGATCATGACCTGAGCCAAAGTTGGATGCTTAACCGACTGAGCCACCCAGGCAGTCCCAAAATTCCTTGTTTTAATGTGTTGTCTGCTGGACACTACTCATAAGCATTTTATGTTGAGAAGGATGAATTATGGTAGGGCATTTATGTTCTGTTTTACAGATTAAAAAAAACCCACCTTTCTTATTTCTCAACTTGTATTTTTCTCAAGTCTTAAAAACTGTAAACTCATTAGGGGGAGGAGAATATCTTTGGCTTTCCCTAGAATGTTTCCCTAGAATGGCTTATATTAGGACCTCAAAAATGTTGACTGAAAGACTAAATTAAAATATTTGTCACATATACTTTGTCAGTGGGTATTCAAAGACAAGAATGATGCCAGGTATGAAAATGAGAAATGTGTGAAAATCAGTATTTTAGATGTGTAATGAAAGTGACTTTTAGTAAGGAACTCTGCCAATCTTTCTTCAAAATAATTAACATGCAAATTGGAATTCATACTGCATGCCAAAAAATGGTTGTTGTATAGGTGATTATTAGTGCGTGGGTGGTGTTTATGTGGCTGCACAGATGTGTTCGGAAACCTCTGATCTATGTGGCGCTCTGAACAACACAGCCTGTATTCACACATGAATTATAGTTCATTCCCCTATTATCCTGTGCCGCAAATGCATCTTGCATATTTAAACAGGTGTACCGATTTATCCAGAGAATTACATTTTTGAGAAAACAGGTTAATGAATTACTTTGAATTTATAATAAGTAACTTTAATGAACTATCTAAACAAAGGATATAGGCTTCTTCGTTAGCCATATAATTAAAGTTTCTCAAGGTGATTAAGTTATGAATTATTTTGAGAATCAAAATATCACACATATACAATGCATGCCTTGTGTGAGTTACCAATTCACGAAGGACTACATGAATAAAAGTATGTGATGGTCTTTCTCACTTTGAGACTTAGGGAGGGACGAGATACCTTTTCTTATTCTGGTAATATTTTTATCTAATCACTGAAGAAAAAGAATTATAAAGAGGATTATAATCCTCTTTCCTATTTGTATTTTATTATACACATGAGTAGTTAACTACATATATAAATAGTTGTCAGTTTTTGGAAGTATTAGAAATTTGCTTCTGGATGTATTTCCATAACAAGCAAATAGGGAGAGGTCTGACTTCTTATGGAAGTTTCTTAGACTTGTTCTGAAGTTTTCTAACAGATATTGGAAATAAGCTTATGAAGTTTGATTTGTAGATTTCTATTCATCTTTTTTTTTTTCAATTTTTAACGTTTATTTATTTTTGAGAGACAGAGAGACAGAGCATGAGCAGGGGAAGGGCAGAGAGAGAGAGGCAGACACAGAATCCGAAGCAGGCTTCAGGCTCTGAGCCATCAGCACAGAGCCCGATGCGGGGCTCGAACTCACAGACCTTAAGATCATGACCTGAGCTGAAGTCGGCCGCTTAATTGACTGAGCCACCCAGGCGCCCCCTCTTCTATTCATCTTTAATATAAATGTTAAATCATCAAATTCCTTTGTTACTGGCTTAGAAAATTATGGCTTTTTCTGGAGTTGGGATGTATTCTTGGAGGGGGTGCTGAGTAGTGGGGGTGGAGAAGGCCCTTATTTTATAGTCAGGCACATTTGGAATGCTAGCTCTGTGTTTTACTAGCTGTGTGACCTGTGGCAAATGATTTAACCTCTCTGCCTCACTTTACTCATGTGTGAATGGCTTCAAAGAGTTGTTTGAGGCACAGCTAGGTATTTTAGTAGTCACGAAGGAAAACGTTGTTCCATTCTTTCTTTTATCTTCTTATTAAAATTTCAACTGCAGTTTAGAGCAAAACCAAAATAAAGTCCTCCCAAGTGAATGAGACTACTCTAATAAAAATAAAGTATTTGATTAAAGTGATTTTCTTAACTGTAAGAAAATCACGTGGCTTGGAAAGCAGTTCTTCTGTAGGATGTCAGAACGCTATTGTTAAATAATTCATACCATGAATACACAGGCAGTTTTTATACCATTCATAGAGAACTTTCCATCTTAAAATATATCTTGGTTTAGCTCTCACTTTCTTTTCATCCCAGTTACCTCATTTTCCAGACATCCATATATTCTGGACAAAAGCTATGGTAGGGTTGAGAGCAACGAGGAAAGTTAGAATCATCTAAGAAGAGGTGCAGGAATCTCAAAGCTTATGTCTAACTTTTACCCCTTTATAAAATGGAAAACTTCCTTTTGTTTAACTTCCCCCTTCCTTATGGGTAGAAAGAAAGGACTTCATTCTTCATCCTCTCCAATTCTGATCTTCCATTCAGTACCTCAACTCTGGTTGTTTCTGTAACAACAGAAAAAAAATCTATCTAACTTAATGCTAGACCCAGTAGATCTAGAGTCCATTTGGCAGGTGGGATGGAGTGTAAATCACTACTGGATGAAACAAAAGAGATAATGTTTTAGATTTGGGACTCTGATACTTAACTAGACATTTGCATAATGCCAGGAGAATCAACTGACCAAGAAATATGGATCTGAGATGACTAGCAAAGAGCTGCCTCAATCTAAGAAGATGGGTCAGCATGATGCCACAATGCATGCTGGTGTACATTTTTTTTTTTTTACCTTGTCACCCGAGGCCTTCAGCTTCAGACCTGGTCACTCTTCATTGTCCTGTTTCTCTCCTGCTTCTTTCTGCTTTCTCCCTTAACACCTGCTAAAATGTAAGAATTTGTCAGGGCATATTAGACTTTCAAGTGTCTGAAAATTTTATATTTCTTCAACCAATCAATAAGATAACACCAAATGTCTTCTATTATCTTGTTTTTCCCCCGGAGTTCTAGATTTCCGTCTCAACTCCTCCATTTCCAGTCCTTCCAATTTCCATTTTAAGCTGTGAGTACTCCATGGAGACTGTCTTCTGTAGCATGCAAATTTCTTCTAGGACTGGATTTTCTTTCCTTTTCTTTCAGTCTGGGTGCTGCTGCTTTGGCTGTGTCTAATCTTCTCCCATGTAAATGCTTCAGGCCTGTGTGCTGTGTCACTCAGTAGGCCTGGGTTCCAGTCCAGACCCTCACGTGGGCTTGTGACTCGGACAGTTCTTTGTTCTCTCAGAGCCTCATCTGAATAGAGTATCTCCATCTCGAGGATGCGGTGAGGACAGAAATGGAAATTCAGTGCCAGAGGGCCCTTTTCTGGCTCAGGCTATGCTGGAGTAATGCAGAGCTACCTACATCTATATTCAATAATCGGAGACACTTGGGAAGGGCTTCTGACCCGTTTCCATCAGCAAATTCTGTATTTGAGGAACAAGACTCCTGGTACACTGAGGTGAACCAGTTTAAATTGGTCTCTACCCATTTAACAACTGGACCACACTTACGAACTTCTCTCTCTCTTAAATGACCTGCTTCTGTCCTCCAAGGGAATCTGATCTGTCTGCTGTCTTTCTCCAGTTTGAACTTCAGTGGATGCTGATCCACTGCGACCCACTACGCCCGAGCAGAGAAACCTGCCATGAACTGCCAGCCAGGATAACTGTGAGTCCTTTGGCCACCTGCAAAGGTCACTGCCACCCAGTCTACCTCTCCCCACCTCCTCAAACTCCCCACCTCCTCACTCTTTTTCTTAAGAGTTCAGGCTTTACTGTAGGGACCAGATAAATTTCAAGGAAGCACAGGTCCCACCCACAGCCTGGCAAGTAGAAACCACCTCGGGGGTGTCTGGTTCTACCTTTGGTGGCTTACGACCCTCACTTCTCCTCCCCCAAACACCTTTCCAAGAACACCGGCGGTCCGTTCGCCTCCCAGAGTGAGCCGGGAGAGACTATACTTGCGCGGACCAGCGGAGGCAGAGGCACGCGTTCGGGCCTTGCCGGTGTGGCGGCGGGGAAAGGGTTAAGAGGGACTGTTGTCATTCTATCCGTCCTCCGGCCCGCAAGCTCTCCTCCAATCCCCAGGACCCTCTCCAGGGCCATTCATAAACCAGAGGAACCTACGCCTCCCAGGCCGGGCACCTTAGCCAGACTACTCCTGGGGGCGCTTTTTGCGGGGGAGAAGTGCCACTTGATGAGTGTGACGGGTCCAGAAGCCTAGCGGGGCGGCAGGAGGCAGAGTCCGTGCAGGGGATTACAGAGGGTGGCGGGCATGGCCTGGACAGCGCGGGATCGAGCGGCCCTAGGACTGCCACTGCTGCTGTCCGGGCTCTGCTTGTGCCTGGCTCAAGTAAGTTGTGCGCGAGTTTGGGGGATGGGGAGAGAGCCTTCTCACTTTCTCCCCGTCTTTTCCTCTCCAGGTCATCGAGACCACCGACCAGGTAAGCGCAGGGCGAGGAGTGTTTGCAATTTTCAAATGCACGCAGGGAAAAGTGGAGGCGCAGCCGTCGCGGGAGCCGTGGGGAGGGGGCAGAGCTTTCCCTGGGCTCTGCGACTGCGTTCTTTCCTGCAGCCTTGAGCACCTGCAGCGCGCACCCTCGGAGTCGGGGACCCTAGATGACCCTCAGGTCATCTAGGAAAGGCGTCTCCTCCCCGACTGGGCCCCAACACTGCGAGCGGATGCTCTGAAGGCCATGACTCGAGACCGGGGGTTAATTGTTAGCCTGGCTGCTGCTTCACTGCCCCACCCCCGCCCTCTGGGACGCAGTCAAGGGCAGGCCTTGCTGGCGAAGGCGGGAATTGAGGCTAGCTGCGCAGAAGCTCCCTGTCCCGCTCCCCTGCCCGCCGCGGCAGCACTAAGCCGCGAGTGCTGCTCGCGGTGCCCGCCGCTCCGGGATTGGAACCGAGCAGCCTTGGCTGGCATCACTCAAAATTTCAGCAATTTCCCGAAGGCTCTGGCATCTCCTCCCTCCCGTCGGGAGAGCACCAGGCGGGGGCGGGTGAGCCCAGCCGCGGTTTGAGGTTTCACTTACAAAGACCCCATTGTAACCTGTCTGGTCATTGGAGTTTAGAAAAACAAAGTTCTCCTTGATGAAAGAAGCTTCCCCCTACCCCTACTTTCTTTTTGTTTTAAATTAGAAGAGAAAAAAAAAATTCCCACATTCCCTAAGCTACCTACTCATACTATTTTCAGACGCCAGTAACCCCTCTAGTACTATCAAAGCTTAGCTGTTCGCAAGCGGTAAAAAAGGTAACACTTTAGCGTCAGTCTCAAAGTTGGAGTAGTTTTAAAGCAAGGTGCGAAGACCTTATGCAAGAAAAGTGTCATTGCAGGTAAATCTGAAATGAGGCCAGGCCCTCCCTGGTTTCACTGCTCTTTTTCTCCAGTATTTCCCCCTGATTTCCACTGGACATAGAAAGATTTACAAAACGATCCTGTTTTGTAGACAAGGATAAAAAAAATCAACCTGAGGTGCAGCGCCTCCATTCTGGGCAGTTCCATTTTGGCCAATACACTGACTCTCAATTACTAATCAAATCGAGGTATTGAATGACCACCATTTTCATTACTGCGTCTGTTTAAAAAAAAAAAGGCATCAGGCCCTCCCTTGTTCAAGACGCCCTTTTGGTTTAATTTAATATGCTCCGTAGGGGTGAGGTGCCCACCTTGGGGCCTACATCCTACTCTAACCACACCATGAAGTCTCATTCAGAACGTGGTGGAACCAAAGAAACCTGTGGTCGCTTGGGAATTTGATACATGTTTACCAGGTTTCAAAACTCCCTCCTCCACTGGGAAGTGTCCTCACCGGGTGGAGGTGGGGGCCTCAGGACATCTCATTCAGTTTCTCCTTGTTGCCCAACGTGCTCCATTAACCTGTGTGTGCTGTTTTTGTCAGAGAGGTCCCCCAGGCGAGCAGGGTCCCCCCGGGCCCCCGGGCCCACCTGGAGTTCCGGGCATCGATGGCATCGACGTAAGTCTCTATCTCCAGTCCTCTGTTCGTCCAGTCCTGCCTTTTCCTACCCTTTCTTCAGCGGGATGGGTTTGTTCTGACAGGGCTAGATGCCCGCCACCTAAAGGCGGGACAAGACTAGAGCGAGAGCTGGGGTTGGATCCTAGAAGCCTGGAGATTTTCAGAGGGTTGAGTTAGACACGCTCAGTTGTCCACGTTGGTCAAGAATCTCCACCATTTAGGTTTGCCCTGTCCCCGTCCCGGATCTGTGCGGTGAGCACGCGTGGGAGTCTCCCAGCGGGCTCCCCAGCGCCTCCCAGTCATGACTGCTTTTCCCTTTTCTCCTACCCCTCCAGGGTGACCGAGGTCCAAAGGGTCCCCCGGGCCTCCCGGTAAGTTAATCGGCGTATTCACTCTTCCTTTCCTTCCTTTAGACGTGGTTTGCAGCCACGTGAGTCCCAAGAGTCCCAACTTTGCATCTTTCTCACCCTCTGCCTCGCCCTCTCCCTGCTCAGGGTCCTGTTGGAGAACCGGGCAAGCCAGGAGCTCCCGGCAAGCCAGGCACTCCGGGCGCGGACGTGAGTAGGCGCGGGTGCACGGGAGCGCGCGCAGGGGTGGGGGTGTGGAGAGCGAGGGAGCGACGGAGAGACGCGCTGGAGGGGTGTAGACTGCGGGAGTCCACGCGGAAACAGGGCTGTGGCCCTGAACTGGGCCTTGTACTCCGCGCAGCTTCTGCAAAGGGTCCTGCGAGGGTGGAGATACCTCGCGGCTCCCTGCGGGGGAGCCTGCAGCGCTGGCATTACCTGCTCTCAGAAAACACCCGAGGGTCCGGCCCGGAACAGTGCACTCCCCGCTCCCCCGCCTGCACTCTCAGCCCCACTTCCGGCACACGGGGTGCGGAGGGGGAGGAGTCTGACCCGGTTCTGCGGGGGGCTCCTGCCCTTTCCCGGGCACTTCCTAGATTCACTTAGAAAAGGACCTGCAGGCCGGGAAGGGACGGAGTCCTCCTGAGTCCTAAGGCAGAGAAAACAGGAAGATACCTTTGAGGGGAAGTCCTGAAGTGAGTGGGAATGTGGGGACATGGGCAGGGGCAGGGAAATGGCCAGCACACAAAGAACAGGAAATCCAAAATTAGTTTTCCCTCTTTCCATGTTTTCTTGACTGGCATCACTGACAGAAACAAATTGAGTAGGGTTGCTTGAAACCTGGGAAGCAGCAACTTTTCTCCAATTTACCAACCTCCACACCTCCCCCTCCCCTCAACTGAGGAAAGCTCATACTGAGTTGTAGGATACACCTAACAGTAAACAATGTTTTCTCAGACTGTCATGACTTCAGGACTCTCGGCTTCCTCTGTCTCTATGCGCATGATTAATACTTATTGAGGTCCTACTACAGGCCAGCCCCTGACTTTAAAACTGGGATGCAAAGTGAGGTAAAATAAGGTGATTGGTTCTCAGAGAAGATACAGTGATGCATTCCTCAAGTTGTCCTTCAAGTTACCACTTTATGTTGTTTCCAAAATCCGAAGACTTTTCTAAATCAAAGAAAGCGCCTGAAAACCTATCATTATAATTCCCGAGAATTGTTGACTAAAGCGTAGTCAATGACTAAAGACATTTTGAAGAAAAAAAGCTAGGTTTAGTGGTTATTAAGATATACTTGGTTTATAAAGGTTACCATTATGAGGGTATTTGTCTATGTTATTTAGTACTTTAGGAAAGACTTTGTTTTACATTTCAAAGCCCCGAGTTTGAACTTTCCTGTGTGATGCACCGTGGCAGTGCAAGAATCCTCCAAGAACTAATATTTGGATAATACGAACTGAATATTCAGCTAATATTTGTATAATACAAATGAAAGTATATAACTTGTCAGTTTTCAAACTCTTTCTGACACTTTGAATTACTTGAAACTGTCACATCATAATAAAAAAGTGTGATACATACAAGGCCACTTAAACCGGTAACCCAATATGGGTTGGATTTATTTCTGCATCCCTATGAAATTTGGACTCGCTTTTTGTGAAAAAAGAAAATTTATGATTATATCATTATTATTACTTTTTGTGGTGGTTGGAGCATAAACTAATCACCTAGTCTTCTCTTGATATTGGGTTGAAATAATTTTAGATAGAGGGCTAGAGTTTTCTGTGCTTCAGGTTAATGGTGCTTTTGTAGCATGCTCAGCCTGCTACAAAAATTCAAATTCTTCCTTACCTTTTACCATGAGGTCATAAAGACAAGGCCTGCTTTTGCTTTATAAGTAATTCCTTCTCTTCAACAGAAATTTTGGGTAAACAAATGAAAGTGCTTCAAAATCTCTAGAAATACAATGTAGTTAACACTTACAAGGAGTTTTCATCTTCGTCTACAGCTGCAGTACCGTAGTAAGACATCCATGTGCGTGCCAGCATTTTAGGCATTTCCTAGAAGAAAATGTTAACTATACTAAGCAAATGTTAACTATACTAATATGTATCTGTGTAGAACTTTTTTCCTCAAGTGCAGTCACAAACATTATTCCCTTTAACCTTGCAATAACCTGGAAGGCAAGTTTGGCAAATATTATTCTTCGTAGGTAAGAAAAGTGATTAATTTTGGGGATAAGTAGTTTCCTCAGGGACCCAGATTTATATAGTGGTTAAGATAGTGAAAGAAACTAGATTTCTTCATTTTTAATCTTACTCTCTCTCCAGACAGTTTTGCCTCATGCGGATACAAATGAAGATCTTAAATAGATGAATAATCGGAGAAAACTGAGAGAAAAAGAGTGATAATGAATTTTTAGCATCTGAGTTACCAGCCAAGAAAAATGATACACATAATTCAATGGATAATAAAAATAATTTATAATTAATATTTTAGAATTATTTGTAAATATTGGTACGGTTCCACTAGATTTTGAAATGGAGCCATAGGTGACTTATAAGATTCTGGCTTAGGCTATTCTTTGGCTCATTTGACATTTTAAACAAGTCTTTTACCTTAAATTGAGACTATACATTGAGAATAATGAAATACCAGTAGCTAGATCAGAGTTCGATGTTTGTTTGCCCCTGGACGCAGGGGAGCTAAGTAATTAGGAGAGCTTCAGTGAGCTTTTCTTGTGAGGTGAGCCTGAGTGCAATGGTGAGACCTTAAACCTCCAGCCTCTTTGTCTTTTGCTCTTTGGTTCATTGCAAAGCTGTTCATTTTGGTAATGTTAACAAATGGTTAATCAGATGATCTTCGGAAGAATGTAGAAGGAACATGATTTAAAGGGTAATTATCCTAACTGAAGTGGATTTTTTGACAGAAAATGTAAAAGATCCATGGCAACTATGCATGTAGGATTATGCCCTGAGTCTCACAAGCTGAGTAGTTGGAATGCTGGAAGGAAATGACAGTTGAGGGCTGGTGTTCTCTGCCAAGAGGTGGCATGAAAACTCAGAACACAGTCAGCTTCAATAGCATCCCATATAGAACTTTATCTTCATAAACATTCATATGAAAGCAATTTTTTCTGCCACTGGTAATATTTTTCTCTGTCAATTCTTTAACAAGAATTATTGCAAATTGAAATTTGTGTATATAAATGTAAACAGGGGAGATTATATATTTATATATAAAATTATATATACATATATACATACACGCACAAATATACACACACACATATATACGTGTATATATATGTAAAATTAGAAAAGTCAGAGCTTGGTTATCACCTTGCACCCAAAAGACAGCTGTGTTATTATCAATAATCAATAGAGATATTCTTATAGGCTCTATTTGCTATGACGTGCTCAGCTTTGTAAAATAGTATTTTATTCATCCTTATAGCATCCATTTAAGATAGACAGGAGAATTATTAGAATTAAATATAGGAATTCTAGTTAAACGATGTCACTTTTTATAGGAAAGAGGTTAGAACATCCTCTGGATGTATACAGCTATTATCCCTGGCAGATGTTATATGATTAGAAGAGTGAGTTATTAAGAAATTATTCTGTAAGGTCAGTGTAAGTGGAAATAGTCAGACATCAAAGAAATGTGAGGAAGCCATGACGTAGAGTCCATGGTTAATACCTAGAACTTTGTGATTTCAGTTGTTTGTTTGCAGAACCCTTTCCGAATCAGGTTTTAAGCTCCCATAGGGCATGAAACATGTCTTATACTTCATGTGAACTCTTTACAACATCTATAGCAGTGCTGAGCATATAATAATGATGATAATAAGAATAGCTAACATTTATTCGGGCCCACCTTGCCAGGTACTGTTGTAAGCATTTTCCATATAATTTATCATTTAATTTTCAAAATTATCATGTCAGGTAGATGTTAATATTATGTCTATTTTGCAGATCAGGAAACTGAGGCACCATACAACTTGTCATGGTTGTACAGTTAAGAAGTGACAAAGTTGGGATTTGAACCCAAAATAAAGATGATGTAGAGGGATAAGTGTAATTTCCTTTCACCTAACAGGCTAACCTAAATTAAGCATTAAGAACTCATGTCTCAAGTTTGTGTTAGCTGCCAGGGAAAATGCACCAGAATTATTATAACGGACATGCAGTCCTGTCCTTATGGTGCTATGCTTTTCTACGCAGCTATTTCATAGCAGAGTTCACTGTAGCATCTGACACCAAAATTTACTTTCAATTTAATTCAGAGACCTTCCTAGTGATAGACATATTTTATGATGTCGTAGAGAAGATATTTTAAATAAGAAGTAACTGGGAAGCAGCCTCCATTTGTTCAACAGTGTACTTGGTTCTGATTTATTATTATGCAGCTGAATTCTACCATATATTAGCCTTTGTCCACCAATCTTGTCAGTTATTCCAGTCACAGATTGAAGATTGTTACTTGGTTGCATGTGTGGGAATTGACCAGGATTGATTTTGGAGGGCATTCACATGAAGGGGGAGTTAGACGTTCCTTTAGTCAGATGTGCTCTGAGGTATGTAAAATCTACGTGCAATGTGTGCCCCCAGAGAGCACTCCTGGACGTATGGTTTGTTTTGCTGAAATACAATAGCCAACATTCCATTACTACAGGTGCTCAGCAGCTAAGATGCTGGGGCTTGTTCCCAGGTTACAGTGCTGTACTTAGACTAAGGTGATTGAAAGTCAAAGTCTGTGAAAAATTTATTTATGTGTGTTTAATAATGTTCTTTGGTAAACTTCCTGTAATTAGCATTTTCAACTCACTTTTTTTAACTCTTTGGAGTTATGAAGACAATGGATTGATGTAGAGAAATGTAAAACTGGTGGCCAATGAACTCATTTTCAAGCATTTTAGTGATATTTATGAAATGAAAACATTTTAGTGATATTTGTATAAACTATGAGAGATTAAATACAGATTTTGGTGATCCATTTTTAAGTTGGGCTTTTATATTTGCAAGGAAACCCTCCCTCGATTAATACCATTTGAACTTTTTTCAAAATCTTGGTAATAGTTTTGTATGATGTTTATGTATACATACACATATGTGTATATACATATATCTGTATCTATATATATATACACATACACATTTATCTTTGGCAAGGTATATTTCAAGTTTACATTATAAATGACATCTACAAGTGTCAAAGAGTAAAGAAAAATTTAAAAGATACATCTTCACTAAATATGGTGTACATGTATTATTATGCTTATAATGTATTTTCTATAGGGAGTGATGGTAAAAAAAAAAGTACTGGTAGGGAAAATGAGAATGTTTGGAGGATATGCTTTAATAACTGCTTTAGTACTAAATATGGCAGATATAAAATGTGTTTTATTGTAATTGGCTTAAATTCTACATACAGAGTGACACACATGAAAATATATACTTAATTATACCTATTTTTACTAAGGAAGATAATGTAGAAACATGCATGCTCTCAAACATTTTATTTTAAAAGTTAATGTTTTTCCATAAGCAATTGTCATTGCTGGAAGACGGTTAGAGGGCTATAAGGCAATAATGAGATTGAGTATTTTTAATTCCTATCGAAGAAACATTTTAACTCTCAAGACACTATTAAAGAGTTATAGAGACATATAGTATTTTTATTTTATAAATGAAGTGGAGGAGGTGCATAAACATGGGATATTGACAGAGCCAAGATCTGTTGTCCCATTAAACTTAGCTATTAGAACACTATAATTGTTATATTGCATATTTCCAAAGTGGAGACCAAAAAAATACTAAATTATTGGACCCAGTGATAAACAATCAATTAGGAGGAATCTAGGAGCATGATAAAATTTATCAACAGAAAGTAACAGGCATTTCTTGTTAAACATTACCTTTGAGTAAGAACATAGGAAGTATTTCTTGGTAAATATTTCATCATACAAATCTGCATCGTTTTGTACATAACGAATAAACAAAATGCAATTATGCACTTAGGGATTTGCCTAAGGATGCTATAATAGTTCTAACATCATCTCGCTTTGTTAGGGGTTAACAGGACCCGATGGATCCCCTGGCTCTGTTGGTCCAAGAGGACAAAAAGTAAGTTAGCCACCTGGTATTAATTGCTTGTATTTAGTTAGATGCTGAAGTATAATTTATTGTAGTGTTTGCAAAACGACTGAAAGATTAGTTATGAAATAGTGGAAATAACACTTGTTCAATTAAAATTATGTTTTAGTTGAATTAAATTAAAAACACCAAGATGGAGTATTTTAAGGATTTCAAAATTCGTGCAATTTACATAATTACATATTCATGCTACAAGAAGCTAAGTACAATGAAGTTATTTTTATTTTTAGGGAGAACCTGGTGTTCCGGGATCTCGTGGATTTCCTGTAAGTAATTATAAAGTGACAGAATTGAAAATCTCCTATCTTTTTCTGTCATTGTGAAATTTTTAAATGCAGTTTTTGACATAATATGCATCACAAAGGAGTTCATGACTTTTCTGCTATGGTAAGCATTCTATGAGTTGAAAAATTTTAGAGAAATTTGAATGCACACTATAAATACATATGTCTGTTTGCAGGTGGTTTTTCCCTATAGACAAGTGCCCCTTTACTCCCCTTGATAGAAAACATTTCTTGCATAATAACAGCAAATCTAAATATTCAGTATTTAGACCATCCGTATCACACCACTTTCTTCACAGGTGGTTTTATCCCTAATGAAATGTCAGCCATCAGATATAATGACCAGCCTGATTCTCTGGCTAGTCTTTTCCTGCATTGCCCAATCTCACAGTTTGTGTTATTTCTTTATATATTAGAGGGTTCTGTTCCTAGGATGCTTTTCCTTTCCATTTTACTCTTTATTCCTCTTTTGTTCTTACCATTAATCTATATTTCTCATCTTTGTTTTCTATTTGCACTGTTTTCATGGCCATATTTCACTATCAACTTTTCCATTATAAACCTACTTTCAGAACTGAATAGCTTTGTTGGCCTTTCTCCCATATTTTTCTACTCAGAGCTCAAATCTCATAGAGATGCCTTTTAAAAAAATTAGTGAAATTTGAAATTTGTCAAACATCTAGATCTATGATAATGAAATAACTTATTGATTACTTTGGTATTTTCAAGCACAACACTTATTTCTCATGACTTACATGTTAAAATGTTCAAATAGGGGTAATTATTCAAATGCCTTGAAATGCCTTGGAAAAGTCCCACTAATTTTTAAAACATACTGCTTGTGTGAAATTCTTGCTTGTTTTGGCTGCCTAAATAATTAGAAAGAATAATGTCATTATCATAGGGTGTACATTGGTTTTACTAAATGCTTCGTATATGGATGTTTTAGGAAAGGAAGTCTAAAATGAAAAGCTAGGGGCGCCTGGGTGGCTCAGTCGGTTAAGCGGCTGACTTTGGCTCAGGTCATGATCTCGCGGTCTGTGAGTTCGAGCCCCGCGTCGGGCTCTGTGCTGACAGCTCAAAGCCTGGAGCCTGCTTCGGATTCTGTGTTTCCCTCTCTCTCTGCCCTTCTCCTGCTCACGCTCTGTCTCTATGTCTCAAAAATAAATGAACGTTAAAAAAGATGAAAAGCTAACATGAATATGGTATTAGAGATAGCCGTGAATAAAAGTTATTCAAGCTAATGTAGGAGAAAAAAAGAGTAATAAGGATTCCCAATGTGGGAATATTGAATCTGGAAAACAAAGATAAAGAAAAAGGGATTCTAGGCAGCTGATGTTCAGTTTTATGAAGTTCAACAAGCATATAGTTAGAGTTTATCATATACTAGGCCCTGTGGTAGGCACTGAGGCTAGGAGGATGAATAAGATGTGGTGTCAGTCCTTGATTACATGCAGTTCAGTGTTGCTAAAGAGATATAAAGTATAAAGGAGAGGGAGATGAAATAACTAGCTCTAAGATCAGATTCAGGATGTCAAATTAGGATCCTATCATAAGTCATTTCAAGAGTGGCACCATTTTTATTTTCACTATCTGCTGGATTTGGTGCCTAGAAATATAGTCCACCTGTCAAAAGGGGGTAGTTTCTTGGTCCTCTTTTCCCCGTCTTTCTGTGCTGAATGTTTTGGGAATTTCCAAACATCACATCATAAATTATAAAGCACTACACTGCATTGCTTTCAATGTAGATATCTAATAAAATATGATCAAAAAAAATCCTTAAACTGTTAGGTTGTGATGTGCTTCTTTGTGAGCGATGCTAAATTCTCTAGAGGGCAAACATGGATGACTTCTTTACCTTGTTTTCTTATAAGAACATTTGGGAAAAATATTATGGGTTAGCTTAGACATCAAAGGAATATTTGAGGTGCTGAAACAAGCTTCTTCCTTAGAAGTAGAGCCATGTTTGCTTTTTGCTTTATCCAGTGCTTTCTTGAGAATGAGCATCATATATTTATTTGGTGACAAAGTTTACACTTTGTTTTTGAACTGAAATATGTCTGTCTGTATTTATACTAAATTTAAATCACGCACCATAACAATTTTTATTTTTATCTTTTAGGGCCGTGGTATTCCTGGGCCCCCTGTAAGTATCATCTCCCTGTGTATTTCTACATAGTCTATAGTAATGGCCAATTTCTCAGCTCCCAAGCTTACTCTCCAACTGACAGTACTCAGTGGTATTTATAGTGTCCTCCATACATGATCTTAGGTGGCTCCTATGACAGCACTTCTTTCCTAGTAAATAAAAAATTTTATTGATTTTAGAAATTTATGTTCCATATTAAGTAATTAAAATTTAATCAAGTGAGTTATTGTGTTATTGGAAATCAAAGCTGGCACAGATACATAATTCTAAATCAGTTGTTTATCATATTTGCTATCATTCATGATAGATTGTGAAAAACATCCATAAGTCACCAGGTTCCTTTATTTATTTAGAATTGCCTTTTTTAAAAAAACTGAAGTATAATGAACATACAGTGTTATATTAGTTTCAGTTGTACAATGTAATGATTCAACAATTGTGTACATTACTCAGTGCTCAGGACAATAAGTGTGCCCATCGTCTGTCACCAACAATGTTATCACCATCTTATTGACTGTGTTCTCTATGCTGTAGTTTTCATCTCTGTGACTTATTCATTTTATAACTGGAAGTTTGTACCTCTTAATCCCCTTGATCTATTTCACCACTTCCCCCCACCCCACATCCACCTTCCCTTTGGCAATCACTAGTTTGTTCTCTGTATTTAAGGGTTTGTTTTGTTGTTGTTTGTTTGCTTCTTTGTTTTGTTTTTTAGATTCCACATGTAAGTGAAATCATATGGTATTGTTGTTCTCTGAGTTATTTTACTTAGCATACTACTACTTACTAGGTCCATCTGTATTGTTGCAAATGGCAAAATCTCATTCTTTTTCACGGCTGAATATTTCATTGTATATATACATACAGGGTCCTCCTGGGGCAGCAGGACTCCCTGGAGAGCTTGGCCGTGTTGGACCAGTTGTGAGTACCATGGTGCATTTTGATAGAGATTTACTGATTTACTAGAGGATGTTACTCAGAAGACAATTGCCCTAACTGTATGTTTTCCCCTGCAAATTGAAAAAATGGCAGATGAATTTCATTTCAGTTGATAATATTGATGGGAACCAGTGATAATAATGCTATTTCATTTTTATAGAGTGATTTTAATTTTTTTCCCAAGGTTTTCAGCTGAACTTAATCTTCCCAACTTCCAGAATTAGTGATCAAGTCAGGAAATGTCACCTCCATTTTATAGACTCTTAGCCGGAATTAAGGTCCAGTGTCTTTTGTATTAGGCTCTCTGTATAAAATGAATAGCTGAAAATTATTACCAAGTATATTTATGTTAGGATCATTAAATTATAATTGAACCAACAGAACTTAACATTAGGCAATAAAGAGTTGAACTTCATAGAAGAAATTGTTGGTAATAAATTCTTGATGTTACTACCCAATATTTCAAAAAATGTTGAAGTAGTGACATTATGTGGAGGATAGGTAATTGTAAACTCATTGAGAGGAGGAGCCATGCATTATATACTTTTTCTTGCTTCTCCATATGTCTTACTATTTGATAAAAATAAATTAATCGTAAGATGGATTTGACTTCTTATGGTAGAATATTCAGATGGAAAACATAGGCAAGGAGTAAACTCTGGATGTTAAGGTGAATTGAAACCATTTTTATTTGAATGGTTTATTAGTAGTTAGCCATCTTTGATCTTCTGTTCCATTTGCAAGACAGTATGGTGACAGACCAACTAATAGTTTGTGGGTAAACACCACCAGGGAGAGTCTGGCATTGCAGAGATTAACCTTACGTTCCATAGTTCAGGCTGGGTGGAAGCCTTCTTTTGCCACCATTATCTGGATGGTACTAGCAGTACTGGTTGTTTCAGTTCCTCTGTAAATCAACTAGGAAAATAGGTAGTGTTTCCAGAATAAAGCGATCATTCTGTAGAAAAGAATTGGCTTTGCTTTTTTCCCCAAACCTCCTTCTGCCTTGTTTTATTACTTTGGTGAGACTGTAGCTCCTTTATTCTTCTAGTTTTGTGGATCTAATTGGATTATGGGCCACCCATTGACTTTAGTGGCAGGTCTATGCAAGACTGAGCTCTGTAGGGGTTTCTATTAATATTCTCTCATGCCTCACCAGTTTGACACGTGTATAACCACTGTATCACAATTTTCAATAACTTAGGGTGACCCCGGGAAAAGAGGACCACCTGGCCCCCCTGGCCCCCCAGGACCCAGTGTAAGTTATTTGCAGCTTGAATTTTCCTGTCTCTGAAAGTTGGGATTAAATAAACCTAAGAACCAAAAATGGAAGTACTTGTTAATTGGGTCGTTGTCCTAAAATTCCAAAATGGCTACCAAATTTTTCACCCATTCAGGACATGGGTCTTCTTAGGACAGGAAAGTAGAGGAATAACAATAATTTAAAAGGTGGTTTTCTCAGGGAATGGCTTACTCATATATTTGAAGTCCTTTGACTTTTGCGATTTCTCAAATGCTCAAAACTTGGATATATAAAAGGGACATTTTCAAGTGAACTAGTTTTTACAAAGGATTTTTACAGTAAGCAATTTAAAAAATAAGGAGTTTAGGAGATAATTCATATTTAAAATTTATATTTTGAGTACCCCATATTTTCTATTCTATCTCTCATTTTATTCCCCTTCAGTCACCTGAGAGAAATAATATACTGAAATTTAGAGTCTCCAAAATGAACATGCCCACAAGTCAAAGTTTTTAGAATATTAGCATATTATATGCAGATCTTTGTTTCTTATATTTTATTGAATGAATATATTTATTGTATTTTTGTTCAATGAACTTTCTATTATTAGTAGGTTTGAATTACATATTTAACTATATTCTTAACTTTAGTATTTTCTTTACTTTAGGGAACAATTGGCTTTCATGATGGAGATCCATTGGTAAGATGTTTACCTTTGAATGAAATACAGTTTAAGTCAAAGAGCATGCAATCTTCAGATGAACTCTCCTTAAAATTACCTTGCTGGAATATGTTGTATTTCTGTGTTTTACTTTACTTGGATGGTGGGGCGATTCAAAGAACTAGTGGACTGGTGGTTTGTATACACTCACGCTGTAACTGGTTTTCATTATAGAAATGTTTTTGTTTTTCTATAATCTCTTTACTTTATGGCTTTCACCAGAGCACCCTCAATTTTAGAAGATAGAAGTCAAGTTCCTTTGAGACTTGTTTTACTTACAGATTGATACACAAATGATTTTGGTAAATGGTGCTAAATGCAATTTTGGCCGATTTGACAAGGGTCTGTGGACCTTAAGATACAGCTATTCCTGGGGCGCCTGGGTGACTCAGTTGGTTGAGCGTCCGACTTCGGCTCAGGTCATGATCTTGCGGTCTGTGAGTTCGAGCCCCCGTGTCGGGCTCTGTGCTGACAGCTCAGAGCCTGGAGCCTGCTTCGGATTCTGTGTCTCCCTCTCTCTCTGCCTCTCCCCCACTCATGCTCTGTCTCTCTCTGTCTCAAAAATAAATAAACATTAAAAAAAATTAAAAAAAAAAGATACAGCTATTCTTTTAGAGGGGGAGGGGAAAAGGATCAGGTTGTGTTACACTAGATTGGGAAAATTTTATTTCTTTAATACATTAAATCTGAAATAAATATGGCAAACTATTAACATTTATTAAATCTGGATGGTGAATACATGGGGAAAGTTTTTTATATTTTCTGTACGTTTATGTGAGCTAGGGATATTTCTGAGTTTAAAAATGAAATACTGAAAAAAGGGGTAGTCAGAGTTATTTAAGGAATGTAATGATAATGGGATTCTGTAGCTGGAATCCTTAAAAAAATACCATTTTGTCATAAAGGAAGGCTCTAATTTATGCTATCCATACCTATCTCTCTCTCCCTTTGGCAGTGTCCCAATTCCTGTCCACCAGGTCGCTCAGGATATCCAGGCTTACCAGGCATGAGGGTAAGAGAATAATTTTAGTATTTTATATTCAAGAGTATTATCCATAGGAAAAATAGAGCCTTTCCTGTAAGCACTGGCCTTCCTGGTGAAAGACTGCATTTTGATGGATTAGACAAGTCTGTGTTTGCTTATTCTGCAGCTTAGTCTATGGTCTTTCTTCAGTCCTAGAAACTCTTGCTGGTGCCCTTGGCAGGTACTCCTATGGAGACATGGATGTTTGATTACACAGGCTTTTGTTGTTCAGGGAGGAAATACCAATACAATGTATTGGCTTGAGAGACTCTATAACACCAAATTAATGTAGAGAAGTTTGCTTCCTATGGAGGAAGATTGGGGGTAATTGCACACATATGTAATTGAAACCATTTTAGTTAAAAAAATAGGGAATACAGTGCCAACAGGGAAGAAAAGAGACTTCCCAAAAGTTGTTTCTCTCACTCTATATCATGATTACTTCAAAACTTCCCATAAAAATAAAAAAACAAAAATGAAAACAAATGTTGGGGTTAGGTGGAATTTTCTCTAGTCTATGAGTCTGAAATTATTTTGAAAATTCCAGGCCAGTGGAGTTGTGAAAGGCCCCAGGGCACTGCTTTTCCAGTCATGCTTTTCTCTAAGGTTAGTTTTAGTGGGTTCCCACAACTGCAAAAGATTTGGTCCTGGACTGGTGTCTTATTTTTCATGAAGACCTACACTCTTGGAACGAAGAGTGGCTCTGAGAGTGAAAGCTCTGATAGACTTGATTTTGGAATGTTCATTTTCCATTTCCCTCGTGTTACCACCAAAAGCACACATATGCTTAGAACAGGTGGCCAGACAGGAAGAGATAGGAAATTTTCTTCTCATGCTCTGAAGCTTTCACTGACTGCCCTTTATAGCTTTCCCTTTGCATTTAAAATTGTGTACAAGAAGCGGTGGAAGTTGTGCATCTGGGGAAATACCCTTCACCTCCATGAAGGAGGTGGGTACAAAGGAGGCAGAAGGGTTTTCAGAGCAGCATCAAGAGAGCAGGAGATAGCCAGCTGAGTGGGTCAGGACTGTCATCTTTGGGAAAAAAGATCCTGATGCTGGAGAAGACTTAATGCTCTTACCCCAACTGCGAAAGGAAGTTTGGGATAGAGGAATCTAGGGACCGGCTGCCAATACATCATGTTGCTGAACCAGGAAATGAAGTTTTTGCTATTCTAGAGTGGTGTTTTTCTACTAACTAAAACTTATAGTTATCATCTACAACAGTCATGCAATACACATGGCAGTATTAAGGTCACTTAAGGTAGTCATTTTCCTTGTGCCATAACCTTTTTCTGTGTAGCACATTGACACAGATTTAGGGAAGCAAGATCACTTTATGAGCCTTTCTGTAACAACCCAATACAGTTATTTTTAAGTTTGTTTGTTTATTTATTAATTTATTTATTATGCATTTTTAGGGTCATAAAGGGGCTAAAGGAGAAATTGGAGAACCTGGAAGACAAGGTCACAAGGTAAGGAAAATGAATATATAGTGGGTAAATTGTGATTAGGAGGAAGTGACTACTCTTATTATGAGGAATTATAGGGAGTAATAAAGCATGATATTTTATCCTTCCATTTCAAATGATGATTGACAAGTTTTCAGTAGATGCATTAATATTCTGACTAGGCATAATATTCTAATGTTGTTCAATTACAAAAAACATTAACTCACCATACATTTCATTCTTTCCTATTTTGCTACCCCTTGCTTTTCTTTTGAAATCAATCACACTCAACGTTTTTCCTTGATGCTTTTGATAGTCAAACATTATTCAGCTATTTTTCCACTCCACTAAACAAAATTTTATGACATATGTAAAATTTTATGATGAGTGTTGCTGACATGAGCAAATAGGAAGTTGATAGCTGACAGCTTCTCATCTTAAGTTCTGAAATAATTTGTTTATTTCTGGCTTCATTTCAATAGAATTTAGATATTGAGTAATCTGGAAGTTAGTGATAGGACTTCTGTTATTATGTGGATAGAAACATGGCAGCACAGCCTACATTGGGGCTGGCATGCCCTGCAGAAAAACCAACGCAGAAATATAAAGTAAGATGACTGATTTGCTTTTTTTTGCCTTTAATGTCTAAGAATTTGACTTACTACATAATGAAAGTTTTGTCCCTGTTAAATGTGTACTATTTTACAAAGTCAAACTGTTCTTATTCATGGGGGTTTTCTAGACTTTGTAGACTATGTCCTTCTACAACTTAATGGGGTGGAGGCAGAAAATTAGTCTTTTTCTTTGGAGGAGCTGGAGAGGCAATTTATTAATATCATCAGGCATTAATATCCTTGAACTCTTTAGCTAAAATCAGTCTGTTGAGCAACCTCAGATAATCAGGATAAGTAAGCCCATTTTCTGTTCCCTATTACAGCTGGACATTTATTTTTAAAGTCTTTTATTGCTTAGGCACTGAGTAATTAAGGCATTTTATTTATCTGGAATGTAACAGCTGGGTTAATGTCAAATCGGACAAAGTAGGAAAAAATTGAGTACTTTGGAAATTTTTCTGGATGCTCATTCCTCCATTAAATCTTAAAATTCACAATAAAAGAAATTCAACAGTTATTTATTAAGTTCCTGATATGTGCCAGGGTTTGAGTGCCAGGGGCACGGAAGTGAAAAAAAAATATGTCCAGCCACAGGAGACTGGCTAAATTAAGTATGGCATGTCCATATAATAGAATATTATCTAACCACTAAAGAAAAGGTGTGTAAGAATATTACATTGCACCTAAAGGTTTTCATGAGGTAATACATGTAGTAAGGCAGACATAGTAGACTTCTGTTATTTTTGATGCCACTCATACATTCTTCCTTCTTTTGGTGACCCCTTTTCTTTGTGGGATTTTTACAACCCCATCCCATGGGATTTGGGGATGAAGCTGTCAATCAGAGTATTTTCCTCTCTTCCCAGGAAACCAATATTTTGATACCTAGACAAGTCAGTTATCCAGACTCAAATTTGGCTTAGTTTTCAGTGAAGAACCTGAAAATTGTTTTGGTACATGAGATAACTGACCAAAATTTTGTTGGTAGGTGTTGAAAACTCCTTTAATTTCTTTCACATGTTTTGTCACTTACAGTTCTCAGTGGTGTCTTTGAAAATTTACATATGAAGATAAGATGACAATAGCTCATTAAAGAATGAACCTTGAAAGAGTAATAGATGCACTGAACTGTAAACTTAAAGTGGATTCACAACTCTGCCTTGAATTTACTTTACAAATTAGTTAATGAAGACTTTAAAATTTGTTGATGAATATAGAAATGAATAATCAATAATCAAAAATCTTTCCATAAAGTGATAATAAATTGCTATTCTTAAATTTGTCATTTAATGTTGTGGTTATTGATTAGTCGTGTGCTATTCATCTGCTGGTGAAATATTTAAATCAACTATATTACTCCAAAGTTTATTAGGAATCTGTGGAAAAATATCCCAAACCTTGCTAATGGAAACTTACTGTGCACATATCAATCACTGTTGTTTTGATACTTAGGTAGCGAAATATAAGACAATGCCCAAAGTTTCTATATTAATATTGCTATTCAATTTCCTGTATTTCTGTGTGTGTGTATATGTGTGTGTGAAAATCTCTATAAGGTATAGTCTGTAGAGCAAGAACATGGGTGAATTGAAACATGTAATAAAGAAACAATAGAAATGTATTTTTATCTAATATTATATTAAAAATTGAGAATTGTTCTCAGATATCCATTACTACAGGAAATGTAGAGAAGTATATTTAGTGTAAAAAATAAAACTTTTGTCAGAGGGAAAAATAACTTTTTTTTCCAGAGTCAATAAATTAATCTTTCTGTAAGAAAAGGTAGCTGGATTTCTTTCCAGAATATCCTAACATTTTAAAGTATATCAGAGGTTATAATATTAATATAAAAAAGTCAAAACAATAATTAGTTAGAAAACAAAATGGAAGAAGATTCCATTGGCAATTGCTACCAAATAGTCAAGATACTTTAGAACAAACTTAAATATTCAAGACTAACATGAAGAAAAGAACAAAACTTTATTGATGGAAAGAAAAAGATTTGATTAAATAGGGAGATATACTGAGTTTCAGGATAGAAAGTCTCAATATTTTAAAGATTCTAATTCTCTCCATGTTAATTTCTTAATTTAATGCAGTCTAACACAAATCAAGTAAATTTTTGTGAAGATCTTCTGAATAATTCTAAAGTTTATCTGAAAGAGTAAGCATTTAGGAAAACCTGAAAAACAAGAGTAACTATAAATGAAAAATAAAGGTCAAGGAATTCTGTCTATCTGAGATTAAAATATATTATAAAATTTCAATAATTAAAATGTTGTGGTATTGGCAACATCATACAACAGATCAGAAAAGCAGAATAAGGAATCTAAAAACAAGTATATTTAACAATTTAGTATGTTAAAGAAGAATTTTCCAGCCTGTGTGGAGAGATATCTGTGCGGAGATATCATTCAATAAATGATATTAGAGAAAGTGGCCAATTACCAGGAAAAAAGAAAATTATATATTTTACATTAAATCAATTAAAGATTTCTATGTAAGAAATTAAACTATAAAACTACTAGAAGAAAAATACAGATGGATATTTATATATTTTTCGGATGGAGAAGTCTTTTCTATAGTTGACATCAAAGGCACAAGCCATGAAATGGAAGAGTGATTTAAATATTTAAAAAAATTGTATATGGCAGAAAAATTATAATAAGAAAAGTTAAAAATGAAAATCACGATTTGGGGCGCCTGGATGGCTCAGTCAGTTAAGCCCCTGACTCTTGATTTCAGCTCAGGTCGTGATCTCACAGTTCGTGGGTTTGAGCCCTGTGTTGCACTTTGTGCTGACAGCAGAGGCCTGCTTCCGATTCTCTCTCATCCTCTCTCTTCCTCTCTCTCTGCCCTCCCACTGTTCTCCCTCTCAAAATAAATAAATTAATAAAAAAAAAAAGAAAATCATGAAAGAATAATATTGTAGCTTATGGAAAAGTTTGCATAGCATGATCATATTTTCCTAAAAATACACCCCTCCACACACATACAACACACACACACACACACACTTGGGACATGAATGTATTCATATTCTCTCTCTGTCGCTTCCTCTCCCACCCCCACCCTTTTTTAGAGAAGCATCTAAAATGTCACAGGTATTTATAGTTAAAGTGGGATTTGGGTGACTTTATTTGTATACTTCTCTGTATTTTCTGAATGTTTCACAAATAATATGGATTATTCATATAAACTAAGAAACTACAGTAGCATAACTCAAGGGATGCCCAATGAAGTTAAAATGTGTTTAGCTAGACTGAGCTTATATCTATCTATGCTCATTTGTTGTAATAACATTTGGTGTGCTTCTCTGTTGTTTATTAGGGTGAAGAAGGTGACCAGGGGGAACAGGGAGAAGTCGGAGCTCAAGGACCTCCAGTAAAGTATTGTTTAAAAATATTTAACTGGGATACACAAATATTCTTTTTCATGACTTTTGGAATATTTCATGTTTAGCATTTGGATTAATAGTATTTCCTGAACATGATATTCAGTATTTTTCCACCAAGCCAGCACTAAGAGATTATAATTTTTTTTCAAAATAGGAAAGGATCCCATTGTACATTGAAGCACCATTTTTACAAAAAATATTTACCTATAATTACCCATGTTCATTTACTAGATTTCAGGGTGAGGCCATCTGAAAGCAAATATTGAACACAAGAAGATGATGTATGTCTTTCATATTCTTGGTGCTATCACATGGTACGAAAAATCTCAGGTACCCTGAATCTGCAGCCGGTAGATCGTTGACTGGATTTGATGTACCTTATGCCAGCATGCAATCATTATAATTAGAACATTCTTAATTGCTTGTAATCATGTTTTTTTAATAAAAAGTTGGTCCCTCATGCTTTGGCAGATTGCTGCAATTATATGCACAGCGAAATAATTTGGGGCATTGGCATACTTCATTTAAAGTGTTTGCTACATCGAAATTTACATTACTTTTGTATATGAAAGTAGAATTGTTACACTTTTTTTCTTGTCAGGATGAGTAGTGACAATTATGGAAATAATAATTTCTGAATATTTATTGAACCTTGCAGCCACGTCTATACTGTGTAAAGCACAGACTCGGGTCCTATTCTCAGAAACTAAAGAATTAGGGAAGACACACATGGGCCACCCTTCCTTGCCCTGTTCTGCTGTTCCCCAAACAACTGGCCTTTATGAAAGAGTTCAAGGAGCTGTGGCAGTTTAGTGCTTACCCAGAGCTTAAGGAAATTCCAGCTAAAGGAAATAAGTCTGCACATTTGTAAGAAATGGCCTCTGCTTTTAAGCCACATAAGAACTTTAAGGAAATCTGGGGGAATACAAGGGGTTTATTCCAGAAGCTTGTTTCCCTGGGCCTTTGATAGGAGACAAGAAGGAGATGGACTGTATTTCACAGGAGGAAGATAGAAATAAGTAGCATGAGAGACATATACTTTTTTACTTTTTTTTTTTTTTGATCTGATGAAAATTTGGTGGGGACTTGGAGTTATTTTTAAAGCCATTCCCCCAAATCCTCAGAACAGGATTTTGCAAGCAGCATTTAAAAGTGTTTTCATGGATTAAGGATATCTGTTGGGTGCTGCATGGCTCAAGCTTGGGGGATATCTTTAGCACTTGCTAACCTGCTGGTGTTTGGGAGTGGGTTTGCCAAAATGTTTCTGTAAAACTTACAAATTTTCACTTTTTAAATGTACATCTATAAAGTAATGCACAGATTTTTAAAAAATATGCTGTTTGGGACATTTATGCATGAGCTCTGCCCTTCAAAGTTGTCACCTTGGGAGACAATACATGGCATTCTGATGTCACTGCCAGTGGCTCAAGTATTTTTGGGATTCTCTTTGTAGAATTATCTTCAGAAAGAGCAGTTTTAATCTGAAATGGCCACATCTCATTTTACATCCCAAGTGGTTATTCTAAGCTGGATCATCTTACATATTCAGGTCATTCCTAACTAGTTTGCATAGAATTTGTCACTTGTCTGGACGCATGGTTGGCCACAGAATTGCCACATTTTCTCGAAGTGAGAGCACAAGAGAATGACGGGCTTAGAGCTACCTTATGGTAAGCCAGTTGGAGCGGACAGTTAGCAAATTGCTCAGAGTGACTTTTCCACTTCCCTGAAGGAGCGTCTGCGTCCCGCTGCTCCCAAGAGAACACCCAGGCCCCCTCTTTACAGGATGCACTCCTGGAGCTCTGCTCCCGTGACCAGAGAATTGAGAGTGGTGACATTTCAGTATTCAAAAAGGTTCTGGAAATCACACACATATCCTTATTATTAGAATTACCCACCACCGCCTAGGATGGGGTGAGATGGATTCTTACTGCCCCAATGGGAATTCGAGTACCTCTATCATAGAGATGGTGTAACGAATAGTGACTCCTAGTGGTAGTAAGGACTTTAGCTCCATTTACAGGTCATAAGCTTTTGTGGGCTCGCCTGGAAACCTAATTGCCTTTGATAGCATACATTGGTGGGGAAAAATTCTTCCAAAGTTTAAAATCACAACCATCTTATATGTAACCAAGTTACAAATCATGAAGGAGGTAGAAATGGCAGTGTATTCTCTTCCTGAGTTAAAAGATAAGTCCAATACATGATTGTAGTTCTCTTATGCTAATGATGTTTCTTTTTTGTCATCAGTAATTGCTCCAACTCCAGGTTTGCATATGTCTTCAGAGTTTTAAAATGTTTTTACCATCAGAAGAATTCTCCTTGGATTTTTCTTTCTAAACTAGAAACATTTGTTTATATACACTATTATATAGTTTGTTTATATACACTATTTCTTAGTGTTACCTTTGGTTATATTAACATCCTTCTGGATCAGCTTTTGTGATGAGATAAACAAGTGTATTCTTCAACTAAAACAATTCACTGTTCTTTTTTATATTTCCAGGGAGCTCAAGGATTAAGAGGCATCACTGGCATAGTTGGGGCCAAAGGGGAAAAAGTAAGATGATGATGATGATGATGATATGATATCAAAATGTGTAAATATTTAATTTTTGGCCATTTAAAAATATCTTATTTTCAGCAACATTTAAACAAATTTTTCAATGTTTATTTTTGAGAGAGAGAGAGAGAGAGAGAGAGTGAGCACGCATAGTGGGGTAAGAGAAAGAGGAGACACGGAGTCTGAAGCCGGCTCCAGACTCTGAGCTGTCAACACAGAGCCTGATGCAGGCTTCAAACCCACAAACCACAAGGTCATGACCTGAGCTGAAGTCAGATACTTGACAGACTGAGCCACCCAGGCACTCCAGCAACATCATTTTTTATTTTATTTGCTTTGTAGATGTTTGGTTAGGTTTTCACATTTCTGTTATAAACATAGATGATAGGGGTGCGTGGGTGGCTCAGTCGGTTGAGCATCCGACTTTGGCTCAGGGCATGATCTCACAGTTTGTGAGTTCGAGCCCCACATATGACAGCTCAGAGCCCGGAGCTCACTTCAGATTCTGTGTCTCCCTCTCTGCTCCTCCCCATGCTTGCTCGCTCTCTCTCAAAAATAAATAAACATTAAAAAAAAAAACATAGATGATAATGATAAAAATGAGTAGTACGTATGATACGAATTATATATTTTAAATTATCTCAAGTAAACAGGAGTAAGCAAGGCTGGTACATTTTATCTCTTTATCATTATCAATAGTTAATACTGATAGCACTGACACAATACTGGAAATCAAAGCAAAGACAAGGAAGGAATGGAAGGGAGAGGTAAGAGAAGGCAGAATATCCCCAAGGACACTAGGGCCGTCCATGACTCTCCCGCTAGGTGGATTGCTGAGTCCTGCCCTCAACAGGGATCATACACTTGTGGCTGGAGTTTAGGAACCTGTCCTTAGCTCAGTCTCAAAGACCAGATTCTCCTACCATTTCCACAGCAAGGCACTGAGAGATGCTGGGGAGATTCAAAGAGGAATAAGGACTTCAAACTTGTTATTTATTGGGAGAGACGAATGAGTGGATAGTTAACTTACAATGTAAACAAGAGACCCATAAATTTGAGAGCAAGTGGTTTGAGGAAGAGAAGACGAAGGAGTGGGTTACTCTTGAAGGGAACCGGGAGGGCTCATGGAGGAGGTGGCATCAGAGGGATGCCAGACCTACAGGGATGACATGCTCCCACTGGTGGGGGATGGAGGCTAGGGAATACTCGGCTGAGTGAATATCCGAACAAAAACATGGGAGACCTGAACATTCATGGTGTGCTCAGAAATGTTTTTCTCACTGTGTGTGTGTGACTGTGTGTGTAGGGGTGTGTCTATCTTCTCTATCAGATTTTAAGAAAATGGTTACTTAGAGAGTATGTTAGAAAAGCCACTTTGTAGGCTTCAAAAAAGAGAAGCACTTTGCCTACCACCACTTCTGACCCTCGCCTCTTTCCCTTTAGAATCTCTAGAGCTAATTTGTGTCATTTCACACAGAAGCAGAGACTTATGAACAGCTAAGTGGGAATAACTTGCATGTTGTAGGTGCTCAAGAAATAAAATTAAAATTTTTAAAAGAAATGCACATTTTTCGAAATTGAAGGAATTACTTTGTGAGTAATCTCTTCAACGTCATTTTTTTTTAGCCTTCCTGTCCCTTCTGGGTATTCTCCTTCTGTTTTACTCTTCCACTTCCTCTAGAATATTTATTTTCTAAAAACACTGTATTTTAAAAAACATTTCATATTTCTATATTCATGTTACCTTAAGTAACATTCTTTGTGTATCTCTTCTGTTACAAAATAATACATCCCATTGTTTTTTGAAGTTGCTGATACCAACTTATGGGTTTAAATCATCTAAAATATGTGACCCCACACTTCGAAACCAATTACTGTTCTTGATATGCTCTTTATTTGAGGCATTTTTTTTACTTGGCATTTTTCAAAATTTCTCATTTCCTCTGAGTTCTGTCAAATTGCTTTCAATAAAAAAAAAAAGCAAACTCTTCTCATGAACTCAGACCCCTGGAGTGGTTGCCTAGTAACAGCATTTTGGGTCTCAGCTCGTGCTGAACAGCAGTAAGAGAGAGAGTGTGTGCATCACAGCCATTTCTATAATGCAAAGGCCGGACTCCACTCTCACAACGCAGGGTGAATGATGAATTCAAGGTCTTTTTTGGGTTTTCGAAACCTCTCTTTCCCTGGTGAATGTAGAATGCTTTCTGGTCTGTTCTAGTTTTTAGGGATCAAAGAATTTCAAGGCTCTGTGGTGCCTCGGCTTCAGTTGTGTCCTTTGTTTGATTCTCCCTTTTCCGAACCTTCTGTCAAAGGTTTTCTACTTCTTAATTCTTACTACAGATGCTGTCCACCTGGTTTTCTTGGGCCGACATCCATCTAATACTCTTTTGACTGTTTTCCATTTATTTATCATCTCCTTATCTCAACTCTATTAATTAGGTGATGGCTTGTGGACTCCAGTGGCCCTTCTGCTTTCTTATTCACTTAGCAGATGAGAAAAAGATGTAAAGGGGGTTTTAGTTTATCATGTAGCATATGCAGAAAGAATTAACCTCCCCATATTTTTGTTTTAAAATCACATTTCGGTTCTTATAATAAGAAGGTGATATTTACAATATAACCAAGTCAGAGTTGATTTCAAGACAAATTTATAAAGTTCTGTAGTTTTCATGCCATTATCACTTGGTAGGGTGTTTGTTGTTAAGGAACTAGATGGATTATTTCATATAGACTGAACCTAACATCTATCTAGGATGGAAGAGGGCATACTCAAATCCCTATTACAATTCATTCTTCTAAATCCCATGGCTGGACTTCTGATTCTGGGTCTTGGTGGAAATCCAGTGTCTCAGAATCCCACCCACAGCTGTGGCAGCAGCAGAGTCCATGCCAACTATTCTTTGGGTGGCTCCTTGGTCTTCATTAATAAATTCCCATAGGAACCCTGAGAAGCCTACACGGTGAGTACCAAACCTCTTCCAAAAGGTTTGCCAAGTTCTCTAAATAGCTACCAGTGTTTTTAGTTCATGTCATCAATCAAGAATGGATATAGCGTTAACTTAAAATATCTAGAGTGGTATCAAAGATTGGCCATAAGTACTTTGAGTGGGATGAGAAGATACAAACTAGTGTTTTCATATCTGAGGTGTCTGATTAAACACTCATCATGGGTGTCTGGGTGGCTCAGTTGATTAAGCATCTGACTTCGGCTCAGGTCAGGATCTTGCAGTCCGTGGGTTCAAGCCCCGCAGCTGGCTCTGTGCTGAAAGCTCAGAGCCTGGAGCCCACTTCAGATTCTGTGTCTCCCTCTCTCTCTTCCCCTCCCCCACTTGCACTCTGTCTCTTTCTCTCAAAAATAAATAAACATTAAAAACAAAACAACAACAACAAAAAACACTCCCTGGAGTTCACTGATGAGTACAGTGAACTCCAGGAAGTTGCAAACACAAAATCTCCTTTTATCTGGCGATTAAAGTTCTGTAGAAAGACTAATGTGCCCTTGAACATAAATGATTAATCTTGGGGTGCCTGGGTGGCTCAGTGTCTGACTCTTGATTTTGGCTCAGGTCATGATCTCGTGGTTCTTGGGATTGAGCTCTGCATTGACAGAGTGGAGTCTGCTTGGGATTCTCTCTTCTCCCCCGCAACCCCCCACCAAATAAATAAACATTTAAATGACTAATCTTAATTTCATTTCTCTGTCTTGTTTTTTTGTAGGGTGCTAGGGGCTTAGATGGAGAACCTGGGCCTCAAGGTCTTCCTGGTGCACCTGTAAGTAGTTTTCCTTTTATAAGACACAATGACAGATCCTTTAGCAATGATCAGTAATGATTATTTGCTGTGTGTGTGTGTATGTATGTGTGTGTGTGTGTGTGTGCACGTGAGCATGTGCATGAATGCACAAGTGTCTGTCACATGTGAATAAAGTAGTAAAATGGGCAACAGTTTTTATATTTATTTAAACAAATTTTAATTAAGACAAGCATCACTTTCTTGGATAAAGAGAATGTTCTTTTGACTTGATATGGGTTTTTGTTTTTCTCATGGGGGAAGTCAAATTGTTAAGTTTTTACATTTGCTGTGTTTTCCTTTTGTTTTGGCTGGCAGGATGCTTAGAGTCACGGTAACTGTCTGTTATTATATTTCAGGTGCTTGGGTAATTCTATCCTTTTCCTTTTCTATGATTTCAGATCTCCTTATTCTATATTTTGACTGCTGCATGCACATGTGTCATTATTATAGGCTGCCTCACACCTTTTCTAGAAATAAATAAAAAGCTGTCTATTAATAACCACTTTTCTCACAGAAAAAGTAGAAAAGGTATAACTAAAACAGAATCTCCAACTATCAAGCTCCTATGGCCCAGTGGGAAAGACAGAATGTAACTACATTGTACATTACAAGATCAAGCACTAGAGTATGTGGTAGAGGTAATCCATGGAAGAGGATCTCTGAGGCAGGTTGACCTGGAAAGTCATTCGGGGCGGGGGGGCAGGCAGCAGAGTACAGGGGAGAAGGAACACAGTTGATGGTGATGGGGGTATGTGTTGCCATAAGGGCTGTTACTGTCTGGCACTGGAAGTTTCTATTGAGAAGATGAAATTGAATAGATAAGGTAGAAGCATATTATCGAGTGCTTTTAATGCCAATCTGAGCAATTTGAATTGATATAGTAGCAGTAGGAAGCCATTTGAGGTTGTAGAGTACTTATGCAATTCAACAAAAGCTGTAATTTAGGAAGACACATCCTCTCATCTATTACCGCCTATACCATAAATCAACATTAGCTAGATAATTTTGACAGGAACCACTATTATTGCCTGGAGAATGAAATAATACAGAGAAAAGATTGGCAACTGATCCAAACCTCAACCCACCAAGACAGTCAATGAATTTAGCTGATAGTAGACAGTTACTGATGTCAAGGTCATCTGCAGCATGAGTCTTAATTTTATTATACCTATACATCCAAAGAGCACAGAAGCTTTATGCATTTAAAATGAAATCAAAACACACTGTAAGTCTCAATTATCCCTATGGCAATATAAAATTTTAAGACAATGTATTTTTTATAAAAAGATTTTTTGAGGGGCGCCTGGGTGACTCCGTTGGTTAAGCGTCCAACCTTAGCTCACTCAGGTCATGATTTTATGGTACGTGAGTTTGAGCCCTGCATTGGGCCCTGTGCTGACAGCTCAGAGTCTGGAGCCTGTTTCAGATTCTGTATGTCTCTCTCTCTGCGCCTCCCTGGCTCACACTGTGTCTCTCTCAAAAATAAATAAACATTAAAAAAATTTAAAAAAAAAAAGGATTTCTTGGGCTAGGCATCCATGATAGAGCAAAGCATTGGGTTGAAGAGCAGTTGTAAGGTAACATGGATGGAGTTTTATAATTTTCAAAAGCCTATCAATAAGTGACTTTTGCTTAGTTTAACACTTATTTTCATACAGGGTGATCAAGGACAGCGAGGACCTCCAGGAGAAATAGGTCCCAAGGGAGACAGAGTGAGTTCAAATTCGTGTTAATCACTATAAACATGGTGCTTTTTGGTGTCCTCTGCTGATTATGCTTATCTCTTTGATGTGTTCTAAGTATTGTGATAAATGAGCATGTCTTGTCTGTCCTTTCCTTTCTTCCCTGCAGGGACCTCAAGGTTCAAGAGGAATTCCTGGTGTTCCTGGATCTAAAGGAGACACGGTATGTCCTGAGCCATAGTCATCAAGCAGATTTTTCGAAGTGATTATTAACTTGTAATAAAACTTTAGAAAATAATGAAGGGAAGACTGTGACTGTTTCTGAGAGACAGTTGTTTCTTTGTGTGTCTTTAGGGCTTGCCAGGTGTGGATGGCCGTGATGGGATACCTGGAATGCCTGGAACAAAGGTAGCTGTGTGGCCCTGGCCAACCAAACACAGCATTTCCATTACTACATTACTGGGAGACGTATTTAGCTGGTTTTGGCTTTTCTCCTCCTTTTAATTTTTAAATCAAGTGTTCAACTCAAATACTATTTAAAAACTATGTTTCTTTACTTGGGTTTAGGAACTCAGTAAAGTTGCCCTGTTATTGAAAGTCGCTGAAAGAAACTGTGTATTTTGATTAAATTTATGTCCTAAGTCCATCGTCCTCCTCCCCCCCTTCCTGAACTGGATCATATTGTAAAAGTGCATGTAAGGTCAGCTGTAGGGATAATCCTTCTACTTAGAAGGTCTGTGTCCTTTTTTTTCTTGAAAGAAATAAAGCAGTTCCTACAGGTTCAATGATGCAATAAAAACTTACTTTTTCAGGGTGAGCCAGGGAAGCCTGGGCCTCCTGGTGATGCAGGGTTGCAAGGGTTACCTGTAAGTATGTGAATCTTCAAATGTTCATTGGTTTGGATACATATTTTGAAAATATGTATTTTAGGGAGAAATAATTTGATAAGTTCTGGGGAAGACAGACGAAGCTTTAATTTTGTATTTTTACATTTTCTACTTTTTCTGAATAGCTATTTCTACAAAAACTACACTAAACTTTTATTTTATCTTCTGTCTTTAGTTCACTCAATGTGTCTTATCATTTTACTAACTCTGAGCTATGGGCCAGGGTCATATACTTGCTCCTACTTTTAACCAGTTCTGAAGTTCTTGTTAGCAGAGTTAAGCCATAAGAGAGTTGAGAGTATGCTCAGGGAACAATGTGAGCTATAAGATACTATTTTTTTTTTATGTGTGGTATTTTGAATTATTCAAATTGGTGTTTCCCTGCATTAATGTGGCTAGAGGTTAATGGCGATTATACAGATGTATTCTTGGAGACACATGTTTCAAGGTAATAAAGGGTTACTTGGTGATTTGAGGACTGGCCACAATTTATTATGATATCTGACATTTCAAAATAATCAGCGAGAGAACATGAGGATTCCCAATAGTACCAAATTTTAGTTGGAGCCAGCATTCTCCTGCCATTTTTTTTTTCTACTTAAGCGTTAGCGATTCGGTATTCTGTACCTGAAATTCTGTGGTAGCAGAAGCTCCCATTGACCTGAAAATAGTACTGGATTGTAATTTGGAAATTCATGCTTGAGAAATAACTTCAGTGTAGAGGTAGGATTTGCCTAAGGGTGTTCAGACTTAACAAGCCAGATACAGTGAAGTAATTCCTTCTGAACTGTTCAGAATTTGGAACTAGGGAGAATTTCCCTCAGACTAAAGCTTTGCTGCTGTCACGAGCCCCTCGGCCCCTCGGCCCCTCGGCATGCAGTGGGCATGGCATCCCGCAGATTCTCAGAGGAAGTGATTCCACCCATGTTCTGTGTGCTCTTTCAGGGTGTACCTGGAATCCCTGGTGCAAAGGGTCTTGCCGGTGAAAAGGTAATAGATTAAAACTTTTTAATTAATACTTTTCTCTATTTCTTTATTCTTTCATGTGTTTTATTTATCATTTTTAGTATTTCCAACCTTTTATTTTTGACCCTAAGGAGAAATGAAAAAGGCTTTACAGCTTCAAATGCTATTCTCTTCCCTAGCTGCAGAATGAATGCTTTGACAAAGTGTTGCTGATTAGACTTCCTTCCTGAAAGTGTCATCCTTTGCCAGTAGAAAGAAAGTGTTACTGTTCTTTACCACTTAAAATAATTGTTATTAAGCCATAGAAATTATGTCAGTGAATATTATTAACGTGATTACGCTTAAACTAAAAAGAGATTTTTTTCATAGACTGATCAACCAGGGCTTAAATTCCAGCAATTAAAAACAACAAATGAAAGAAAAATTAAAGAGATAAGATACAGCTTTACTTTAAATAAAATACATAAAACGTGGATAATGTAGAATTTGGTCACTACCAGGTTATATGGCTACAGCTCTCCGATTATAGGGGTCCACGGCATCTTTAAAGATGTTCCCTAGTAAGTGGACCGGGAGAGATCCATGGAGGCGGCGGCATCCCCAGACATGTGCTTTGCTTTCCCTGGAGCTTGCGGGAGGGTTTTTCTCAACAGCACACCCTCTTATTCCTCATGTTCACAGGATTCTTTTTAATTTTAATAGTGTCAGTGTCAGGTAAAAGGGCTCGAAGAAGAGTATTGGAGACAGAAATGGTAAAGGAAAGACACATATAATTAGTATTGTGAAGAAAGAAAAATTTTCTCATATTCATGTCTGGCTAACGACCTTCATTTTTTTGACATTTGGCCTTCATTTTCGGACATTTTTGACACCTTTACTATACTTCTGGGAACAACAGAACATTACTCTGAATCTGAAAACCTTTTTAATGTATCCACTAAGAAACAGATTCTACATCTTCCCAAATTCTCAGTGTGAAATTGGGAAATTACTGCTATTTAGGTGTCAGAAATGCCTGGTCTAGGGTAGACAGGTTGACGATTATGCTTACTTGCTGTCTGAATTACTCTGAATGTTGCACTTTACCTTTAGGGTAACACAGGTGCCCCAGGGAAGCCTGGTCAGTTGGGGAATTCAGGCAAACCGGTAAGATGCCATGGGTTACCCTTCCTTATGTTATAATCTGTTGCAATTGGTAAGCAAAGAGTTAGGGAGTGTTAACTTTTTCTTTCCTTGCCTTCCTCGTAATAGGGCCAACAGGGGCCTCCAGGAGAGGTGGGACCCCGAGGACCCCGGGGGCTTCCTGTGAGTACTCCTTTTGTGTAGAACCTTCCAAGGTGCCTTCTCAGGGTTTTGCTGGGTGTTCTTCCAATCCTTTGTTCATTTATCCTTGAATGCCTTCTGGTGTTTGAGCATGTGCTAGTCTAGAGAGACAATGGAATGGGAATGCTATTCATGTTCCATATGCTTTTTTTATGCAGAAAGCAGAAATAAAACTTAAAAAATGTTTAAAATATGTGTTAAAATCATGATGACCCTTTTTGGTCTCATCTCATGTTGAGGGAAATATTTTAGTGTTAGAGAGCAACTTTACTGAGATAGAATTTATGTACTATATAATCCACCCATTTAAAGTATATAATTTATTGATTTTTAGAATATTTATAGAATTAAGGAACCATTACCACAGTCCGTTTTCAACATTTTTATGATCCAAAAAAGAAACTCTGTGTCCACTTGCAGTCACTCAACACTTCTTCCAATCTTCTCTGCCCTACTCAACCACTAACCCAGTTTCTGTCTTTATAGATTTACCCGTTCTGAAAATAACATATGAATGGAATCATAGAATTTTGTGGGTTTTTCAGTGATTGGTTTCTTTCAACATGTTTCAGGCTTAGCTATGCTGTAGCATGTATCTGTACTTCATTCTTTTTTACTGGTGAATAATGTTCAATTGTATGGATATACCACATTTCATTCATTCTTTCATCCACTGATGGACATTTGGGTTGTTTCTGCCTTTTGTCCATTATGAATATTGCTGGTATGAAAATTTTTCTATGAGTTTTTGTGTGGACAAATGTTTTTATTTCTCTTGAGTACAATACCTAGAAGTAGAATTTCTGGGTTATGGGATAACTCTGTTTAATCTTTTGAGAAACCTCCAGACTTCTGTTAGTGTGAGTTTGTAAATGTGTCTGTTTTGCAGCAAATACAGCAATGTAGATCTTCTCGCTACACTTTAACCCTTAGAGAGAAACTGATTAGGAAATTAAACATTATGCACTTAATGTGAACTTTAAAAAATTCTCTCTGGCCTTCACTGTAAGTTCTTGTTTTCAAAATCTGGAGGGTAACAAAAAGAATTCCGAGTGTGAACACAGAATTATTTCCAAATATTGTTGTTACTTCCTTTAAAGCATTTCACGAGCATGTTGAATGAGGATTTTCATGTTTCAGGGAACTGAAATATTCCAGGTCTTATGACCTGAGAGGCGAATTTTTCCACTTCTCACGGATGTTTGTCAACTGACCTCTACCAGGTGGTTTCCAGAAGTTTCTCTGCAGCCAAAGAAACTAGCTATTGCCCCTCATTATTCTACTTGCTCACTCACTGCTCACTTATCCTTTTCTTCTCTGTTGCTTGAAGCCTGCAAATTTCTAATTAAAATACTTTCCTTAAATTGACTGCCAAAGCAATGAGCTTGTAGCTAGATCACATTCCTAAAACAATGAAGATTCTCCGTGACTGGTCCAGAAAGATTTAATGGTGTGGGAGAGGGGCACTGGAACTTTGAGAATGTTGGCTATTAAGTCTTGCGTTTTACTTTGTAGAGCAGAAAACAGTAAAGTTGAAGGAGCACCTGCTGTGTGTGAGGACCACGCACTGAGCACAAAATGTGAGACAGTAGAGAGGGCTTGGCCCATCACCAGTTAAGTGCCACAGGATATATAGAGAACCAGAGGCGGAACAGCAGAAGGAGATGGGGTGGGGGTGTTTAATTCTTTCATGTGAGGGGAGGCAGATCTGTTATTCCTATATCTGTTCTGCCTATGTTTGAGCCTGATTCAGGTTTTGATTTTTGCATTTCTGTAAATATCTAGGTTCTCATTGTGGCTCAAAGCTTTAGTGTATTTCTTCCGTCTTCCTATCTCTAATAGGACTTGCTGATTCTACCACCGCCTTTTGAAGTTTTCTTACATTTGACTCTTCTTTTCTAAGCCCACCTCCACTGTCCTGGCTCAGGTCATCAGCTGCTGCTTGTATTATCTGTTGTCTCCCAGCCTGTCTATCCTTCCTCTACCAGTGTTTCCCAACAAGGTACTCCTGGCATCTTGGCTGGGATAATTCTGTATTCCCCAGTACCTCGCCCTAGAACTCCAGTAGTGTTCCCATGGTCATGGTGACACACAAGAGTCTCATATGCCATTTCAGAGGCCTGGGGGCTGGCTGTGACCCTGGCTGTGCAGACTGACCTACTGGTCTTTTTGAAGTGCTCCTACTTTCATCACTTTTCTTCTTTATTTACAAATCTTCATGGATCTCCACTGGCAATTAAAAAAAGTACCAAATATTTTATTATTATTTTTTAATGTTTTATTTTTGAGACAGAGACAGAGCACGAGCAGGGGAGGGGCAGAGAGAGAGGGAGACCCAGAATCCGAAGCAGGCTCCAGGCTCTGAACTGTCAGCACAGAGCCGACGCGGGGCTCGAACTCACGAACTGCGAGATCATGACCGAACCAAAGTCGGAAGCTCAGCCGACTGAGCCCCCAGGTAGCCCAGAAAGTACCAAATCCTACACTGTCGGTTTACCCTCTAGTCTTACGTCCCACTTCTGCTGTGCTCAGAGCCAGCCTGTGTCCCAGTCAAGGGCTAGACTCCATGCTGATTTCCAAATAGTCTCTGTACTTCTCAGCCTGCTTGCTTTCTTTCGTTATGCCCTACGCTTAGATGGCTTTCTTCTCAATGTCCCATATGCCTTCTTAGATGTGATTCAAATGTTAATTTTACAATGAAACCATCTCTGATTACACCCCATCCTCCACATAGAAGTGCTCTCTCCTTATTCTGAACCCTGTAATCCTGGGCCCCCTAAAATTTTTTAAATTAGTTAATTTTATTTAGTTTTTAATTGTATTTAAATCCAAGTTAGTTAACATATAGTGTAGTAATGGTTTCAGGAGTAGAACTTAGTGATTCATCACTTACATGTAACACCCAGTGCTCATCCCAACAAGTGCCCTCCTTAATACCCATCACCCATTTTGTCCCCCCATTTCCTCTCCAGAACCTTCAATTTGTTCTCTGTATTAAAGAGTCTCTTATGGTTTGCCTCTTTTTCTGGCGCTCCCGCTCACCCGTTGTGGAAACGGCATGGATACAGGGACACCTGTGATCCACCTTTGTGGTCCCTACATCTTTTTACTCAGGGCCTGTCACAAGGTGGTGCTTAATAAGCATTTCTTAAAATGAATTGAATTGGAGGTATAATTAATCTTGCTTGCTGCTTATGTTGGTAATAACTGACTTCTCACCTACTATAAATTTTACAGAAAAGTATCATGAGAGATTCTAAGTATTATAGTTCTGGAGCAGAGTTTTAACATCAAATCTACTTACTGAAAGATATGTTTGTTCTTTCATTTTACTTCATTAAATTTAGTTTCATAGATGAAGGTTCACACATTTTCAACTATTCCTCACAAGTTTTAGCAGTTTTTCCTGCAAATGTCAAGTTGAAAAGTTGAGTAGAAGGAATGAAAACTTACTTCTAATGTGTCCTACTAATGGACCAGGCTAATTGGAGCAGGTCTTTGAAATTAAGTGATGTTCCCTTTTCCCAACCATTGTTCTAACAGCTTTAGCCAATGCCACAGCGAGACACATGGGAGTTTTTTTGGCACCTCCAGTGATGACATATGAGCACGTATCTTTACCACTTGGATCTTGCTTCTGACTTTCTCAGTCACACTCTACTGCTTTTCACTTGGATCTGGGTGACTCCTGGTTTACAGCAGGCTTATGTCTGGGGCCTCGGATGCAGTGGCTCCAGGTCCATTTCCATCTTTCAGGCTTCCCAGAGTGTGCCAGGGCTTTTGTTGAGTGAGTTGTGTTCCCTCTTCTCTCATGATTTCAACTGGGATGAGTTGCCTCCTGGAGTACAGAAGCCGCCCTCATTTTCTCTCCCACCCCCACCTGTCATCAACAGCTCTGGGCACAGAGGTCCCCGTATGGTGTGTTGTTGAATGGTTGAAACTGCCTTCCTGTGCCACTCAGGTCATGGAATATTATCCCCGTCAATAATTTGTGAAGCAGCTGTGATGGTTATAGATTTTGATCTGCCTCCGTGTGTGCAAGAATATCTAAACCTACACCAGGGAGACGTACAAACTATACAATACCGTAAACTTGAATAAATTCTTAAAATATCTTTGCCGCAAGCCTAAAAATTATCATTGTTGCAGGACTAATATCGTCCTCCAGTGTTACTATGAAAATGGTTTTGTAAAAGCAGCAATCTGTAGAAATCATAATTGATCTTCTGGGTTAATCAGCATCCCTTTCCCCAGAGAGAAGCACTTAAGTATATACTCCAGACTAAGTATAATGATTTATAATTTCTCACTTCCAAAATTAGCATGGTACTAAGAATAATGTTTATTCTTCAGCTAGTTAGCATTTTGGGTAATCAGGCAAATGCAACCACTGTCACAATCTAGAGCACAATGGAATAAAATCCAATTTTTTTTCAAAATAATTATTACAAGTATAATAAAATATATTTTTTATGTGATATTTTAAAAGTCTAGTAGCCCTATTTTAAAGGGGAGACTTCCAAGTAGAATTATTTGTCTGTATTTATTGAAATTAATTTTATAAAATGGCTGCTAGTATTTATTTATAAAGAAGGTACTTTTTCGGTGATCAATGGTCTTGACAGAAACTAAAGAAACGAGGATTGCAGACTTGTTTTTTTTTTCCCAAGAGCAACTTTCACTTTTAAAGAGACAGAAGATTTGAAAGGCAAAGAACAATATAATTAAACATTTGATTAAAAAACATAATTCTGACTGATGTCTTTAGGCCTTGAGTAAAACCTTGGATAAAAATAATAACCAATGCTTTCATAGTGCTTACTATGAGCCAGACACTGTTCTAAGTGCTTTATATATCTATTCAATCCTCTCAAAAACCCTATAAGATAGGTACTGCTTTGATCCCCACTTTGTAGGTGAGGCAACCGAGGCACAGAGAGGTGAAGTTACGGGCCTGGAGTTGGCTGATGCGCGGGGCCAGAACCTGGCAGTCGGCCTCGGTGCCCGCGGCCTCATCTGCAGTACCCTGACAGCTCGAGTCAAGGCTCTGCAGAATGGTTTTTATTTGAAGTTAGCCTGCCAGATTCTAATAGTACAAGACCTATTTAGCAAATTTTAAATTTTGGTGTTTATGGAATTTCCATAATGAGCATTTAACAAAAGTCTAAGTAAAGCTGGTGAAGACAAACAAATACGACATAAACCCACACAGATTCCTGGGTCTTACCTCAGAACTACAGAATAAGAATACAGGGGAGCAAGTGCCGGGGCACGGGGAAGCAGAAGGAGCAGGGAGATGGAGTGGTGGAAGATGTCGGTCAAATACAGTTCTTTTAATGGTTGTTTAGTTTAAGAGAGAAAGAGAGAGCATGCATGAGCATGGAGGAGGGACAGAGAGAGAGAGAGGGAGACAGAATCCCAAGCAGGCTCCATGCTATCACTGCAGAACCGAATGCAGGGCTCGATCCCATGAATTGTGAGATCATGACCTGAACCGAAATCAAGAGTCAGATACTCACCTGACTGAGCCGCTCAGGCACCCCAGGTGAACTACATTTCCAAAACACTCTTTGGGGGATTCTGATGCACAGCCATAGTTGGGAATCACTGGTCGAGGGTCTGCATCGTTTTTAAAGCCTTAATTGCCTTCTTAAATAGGGAGGAGTTGGCAGACGTGTCTGAATATATAGGAGATATATATGGTGGCACAGAGCATCCAAGAGAAAAATAAAGCCTTTTATTATGTTCCTTATTTTTTTAATGGTAGAGTTCTGCCTTTTTTTCTGGTCTCTTACAACTTTTTTGTTGCAAATGAGAACTCTTGTTGTCATAGAGTTTGTAAATATTAGCCAGTGAGCAGACAAGCCATGTTCCTACCAGTCTCCCTGGACCATATCTGAGAATATGGTTATCACCACAGCTTTTGAAACAGAGGAGATTTATCATTTATTTAGCACACCTGTGGTTATGAGGTCGTGTTTAATTGCTCCCAACATGTGTTTAATCTATGTTTTTAAAGATTACTATTTATATCTTGAATACTCATGTTCATCTTACTCACAGGGGAAATTCTAGAACTTAGAGAATGTTTTTAGAATATATAGAAATCCTAAGAATGGCCATCAGAAAATCTTGTCCTAACACTTTGTTTGTAATGGATTGGTCATTGTGAAAATAAACATTACCTTTTTCAAAGTCGAGATGATTTCTATAGAAATACCTATGTTTAAAATGGCCAAGGACTGGGGCACCTGGATAGCTCAGTCAGTTAAGTGTCCATGCTCTCTTTCTCTCAAAGTAAAATAAATAAAATTAATCTCTTAAAAAAATAAAATAATATTGGAGTACCTAGGTGGCAAAATCAGTTAAGCGTCTGACTTCGGCTCAGGTCATGATCTCACAATTCGTGAGTTCCAGCCCCGCGTCGGGCTCTGTACTGACAGCTCAGAGCCTGGAGCCTGCTTTGGATTCTGTGTCTCCCTCTCTCTCTGACCCTCCCCCACTCTCACACTGTGTGTCTCTGTCTCTCAAAAATAAATAAACATTAAAAAAATAAAAACAAAATAATATGGTCAAGAATTTAAAGAGTGGAAGAGAAATAAAAATGAGTAACACATGCTAAACAAATGCTTGTAATTTTACTGATCCTCTAGTCCTGTGTGTGCTGGGCTCTCACGGGTGTAGAAGTTCAACAGAACAGACTGTCTACACTGGGGTTCTGAGCTATTTATACGTGGTACCAAGGGCCTGCCAGCAGCTGGAAAACATGAATTAACTACTAAGAGCTCATGAAAGAGAAAATAAGATACCAGCAGAGAAAACCTTTGTCTTTGATTGGAAAAATAATCCCTCCAAGAAAGAAATGAAAAGTTATACAATCCTTTATTTTAACTTAGCCCTTTGGTTTGTGAAAGAGAAAAAAAGTACATCAATCATCTTTATTTTGGCATAATCATTCATTTATTTAGAAGTGAATACTTGAGGTTGTGTCAAGAACTGCTTTCCCCTTCTGGTGTCATTAATTAGTTTTCCCACTGATAACTATTAATTATTCTATGAATTAAAGTCATGTTAACCCAATGACATTTAGGATCTTAATCATGATGCAGTTCAGAAATTATTGAAAATGCCAACAGAGCAGACATACTGAAGAAAATCTGTCTTGAATTTTCAAGTGCTGGGCTAAATTAACAGGGCAGAATCCAATCTTTATATTTATATTTATAGATGGATAGAATCTATCACAGTGGCTGGTTTCTTTACCTCTTCCCAGTGCCCATCCTCCAAGGACACTGCCTCAGGCTTCTAAGCTGCTCACAAGGGTTAAGGGCCAATGTACCATCCAAACTTATATACTAGACAAGCTGCTTATATAAATTTTTTTGTAAAGTATTTAAGAGTTTTTAATTTAAATCACCTATAATTCATTTGAAAGAACTGCCACTTAATTATAGCTCCAAGCTAGAGACTTGTAATTTGGCAAACATTTCTTAATCCTTTAAAGCGACTGAAAATTCAGGATGATTATGGATCTTGACACTTAGTTCGACTTCTAGATAAATGAACAGTATATGGGCCAGATCAGGATAATCTTAGTAGAAACCTTTATTTATATCAAAGGGGCGCCTGGGTGGTTCATTCAGTTAAGCGTCCAACTTCGGCTCAGGTCATGATCTCACGGTTGGCAAATTTGAGCCCTGAATGGGGCTTTCTGCTGTCATCCTCTGTCCACCCCCCCGCCCCTCCTCTACTTGCACTCTCTCTCTCTCAAAATAAATAAACATTAAAAACATATAAATATCAAAAATTAATATGAAGTTTTTGTGTCATTTTAAAGTAAAATGAACTCAAAAGACTACTTTCATTTTTATATATACCGTCCAGGAAATGTGATTATTTATCCAATAGCCTCGTGTTCGGTTCAGTTGAATATGTTTTCAAAATAAAACAAACTTTTATCAGACTGCATAAAACTGTATGAGGTTCTTGGGGAAAGAAATTGAAGAATTCATGCCTCCTTTTCTCAAAGGGCTTAGAGTTTCAAATAAAAAATTGAAACTGGCTCAGAAAATGAAATGTTGCTTTTGGTATATTTTCATCATAAACTGTACTTTCCAAAGTCTAATCTTTTAAGATATGTTTAGAACAAGAATGTGTAGAACGAAGAATTTTGTATGTCAGAAACTTTGTACATTTCTATTATCTGTCTTTTTGAAGTTGCATTAGTAATTTAAAGGCAAACATCCCTGTCCTGTTTCTTTTTTTACTCTTTTGCGGTTCAAGATCATTTACCAGACGCTGCATTAAAATGTACCGTAGACCTGAAATTTACTCCGTGCTTTAGGCATTCTGCAGAATTCAAAATTAATATACCTATACCTCAAGGGCACATAATCTAAATGAGAGGATAAAGCATACCCAGAAATAGCCATAATATAAGTTGTGTTGTGATTTAGATGCTGAAAATTACTGATTGTCATTTCACATGGATGTATCAGACGTCGTTTTTATCTAATGGTCTGTAATCACAATGAACAGTCAACACATTCACTGAAAAATGAACACCGGGGAGGCTGTGGGCATTTTATGTAAAAACATCGAACATGGGGAGAATACTTTGATGAATTTTATATTTAAACAAAAACCTAAGCAGAATGTTATTTTATTGACACCGTAATTAAGCATCTGAGTTTTGGCAAACTGTCCAGTTGACAGTCATGTTCGTACTTTTCCAGGGCAGTAGAGGCGAAACAGGACCAGTGGGGCCCCCAGGACCACCAGGTAAACTGGTACGTAACATTTCCAGTCTCCAGCAGTTCATACACTTCATACAAAACACGGTAAACTTGCAAAAATAAGCAAGGAGAGAAAAACAATGTGCAAAGAGTGATTTCATCATCCTTGCTTGGTTTCTGCTGTGCTGTGAATGTGTGAAAATGTAAATTCGGAATTTCACATTATATCTAGGATACCCTTAGAGGGTATTTGAATCAGTGTGGTTTGTAGCATACATTTTAAAACGAGGAGAGACGTGAAGTGGTACATTTGGCCTCTGGTTGTTCTTGAAATTGAAGAGAAGCACGCGTGAATGCTGCCTTTGACTTCTGGGAGTAGGCTTGTTTACACGGCCCGAGAAGCACTACCACTGCACGGGCTCCACTGAAAGAGCCCACTGTTGGGAAGGGGCGCAAACCCAGGAACCGAGGATGTCGGAGGTGGGACAGAGTGGGTGGAAGGACTGGCCTAGTTCTTCCTGAGAGTGTGGGAGAGAGGCGGATTTGAGGACCAGAGCTACACCAACCACAGCACATTTATTTTAGACAGGAGTCAACACACCCAAGGTTGTGTCTGCCTTGCGTGCTTGCGGTGTTGCAGTAACAGATTCGGGAGACTCTGTGTTTATTTTTCAGGGTTCTCTGGGTAGTCCTGGCCTCCCTGGCTTGCCTGGCCCCCCTGGACTCCCGGGAATGAAAGGTGACAGGGTAAGCTAGCCCTCCAAAAAGTTCCTTATTTGGGAGGATGATTTTTACTATGAGAAACCAAGCTTTGTTTGGTCCAGTGGAGATTTTTATACAAATGATCATCAATAGTGATCAAGAAAGGTATCTTAAATTACTGAGAGTTGGGATCAAGAAGCAAAAAAAAAATAAAAATAAAAAATCTAACATAATAATTTCTCAAAAGAAAAAATTAAAGTTGAGAAAAGTAAAAATTTCAGTTGTAATCGTACTTCCTGCTTAGTTTTAAATTTGCATTCCTACCAGTCAGATTTTATGTGGGCGTGACCAGAGAACACCCCAAGTTGTCAGCTTTTGGACACCTGTCAGTTTCTCCAGGTCTCACTTGACTGTTGTGAGGTGGTGGGGAGAGGAGCAAGCCCTCATCTGCCACATTATTCATACGTGTCCTTGTCTACCAGCCTAACATGGGAAGTTGGTTCATTTGCAATTATGTAGTTGAATATTTCAAAATACTGAACAAGTATTATATTTTATTCAACACAGGGAGCAGTTGGTGAACCTGGCCCAAAGGGTGCACAGGTAGGTCCAATCAGAAGAGTAGAAATGCAGTGAGTAATGCGCATTAATGTGCCTCACCAGCAGGGGGCACTGGCTGGTTTTTGGTGTGAGTAAAAAGACAGAGGCTAGCAGTTTTTCTCAATGTGCGTCATAGTGAGTGAAACCTAGAGTTTAGTTTGGTCTGTAACCTAATCTACTATTTTAGTAAGCTGGAGCTGATGATGGCTCTGCCTCCAAGACTACACATTGTCCTTCCTTTGAACAGACTGTCCTGTACTTATTCACCGGATTGGTTTACTTTTGACTGATAGAGACTTCTATAGCCACATCATATATTGAATTCTTCTGTATTGAGACCTTAACAAATAAATTATGAACATGAATTATAATTAATCCTGTTTCTGGGTTCCTTTTTCTACAGTTAAGGCCTTTTTTCGAGCAATACCTAATTTTATTTACTTATTTATTTTTTTAAGTTTATTTGTTTATATTGAGAGAGACAGAGACATTGTGAGCAGGGGAGGGGCAGAGAGAGAGGGAGAGAGATAGAATCCCAAGCACTCTCCATGCTGTCAGCACAGAACCCGATGTGGGGCTCGAACTCACAAAATCATGAGATCAAAACCTGAGCCAAAACCGAGAGTCAGACACTTAACCGACTGAGCCACCCAGGTGCCCCAAGGAATACCTAATTTTAAAATTGCTGGATACAATCATTAATCCTTAAGTTTAGAAGAAACTGAACCTCATCTTCTATCTTTTCTCTAGGCTCTCTTCTAATTTGGACTAGCCACTGACAGATTGAAAGCTCATTGGGAGCATTTTGTATTTCTGCAGGATCTGGGGGGCACTGTGGGCACGTAGGAATGCTTATTAATGTTGACTGGTTACAACTGAGGCAAGGGACTAAGAATTCAAAAATGTGACTTTTAATCTTAATTTTTAGGGTTCCTCTGGTGAAGAAGGTGAAGCAGGAGAAAGGGGTGAACTTGTAAGACATTTTGTTCTGGTTAACAATGAGCTGTACTGATTTCTGACTGTATTAGAAACATATTTTCTTTGCTACTGTCGCTTGCTGACTTATATAGTGGCTACAATGTTTCTTGTATAAACTAATGAATGACTTCCCGAGACTGCAGCCAAGATCAAGTAAAGCAGAGGGGAAACACCCCAAAACTGACAGACCTGGCCTTAAGCCTTTGGAGAATAGAGTGTTCTCTTATAGGTAGTGAATTTTCTAGTGGTTCTACACCTAGACATTCTGAGTGATTTTTTTTGACATTTATTTATCTTGAAGAGAGAGAGAGAGAGAGAGAGAGAGAGAGAGAGACCCCATGGGGGAGGGACAGAGAGAGAGAGAGAGGAAGACACAGAATCCAAAGCAGGCTCTAGGCTCTGAGCTGTCAACACAGAGCCCGACACGGGACTTGAACTCACGAACTGTGAGATCATGACCTGAGCCAAAGTCAGATGCCCAGCCGACTGAGCCACCCAGGTACCCCCTAAGTGATTCTTATATGACTATAGAAAGTCTATGAATAGTGCCTATCATGGAAACAAAATTAATTTTATTAGGGTTAGAAAGCTGTGGCTCACAGGTTTGACTGTAGGTATTCTCTGTAGTCTAAAACCTTCCAAAGAAGTGACCTCCATCTCCAGAGGATATTGTTGCTAAATCTCCAGGAAGGCAGTAAGAATGAGAAAAAATTATCTTTACTGTGAGAACTGCTAGATCTGCTGGCTCATCTTTATGGTTTTGACACAAGCTAACATGACCTAATGTGAAAACTTATGTTTGGTCCTTTGGAGTAGTGACAGATTTCTCATGAAATAGTTCCAGAGAGCACTTAGTGCAGGAAAAAATTCCAGTAATGTTGTTTTATTCAGATTTTCAGGATTTAGAGCTAATATAAATGTAGCATCTGAGTTAGGCAAAGCTCTCTATTAAGTAAATTTGCAAAAGGATTATTTTAATTTTATTCTGTTAAAAATTTTCATTTTATGGGCAAAGGGGATGTTTTAAATCATTCTGTTTTGTAGTGGAGATGAACCACTTTGCTAAAACTTGAGCTGAATTCACATCTAGAATTAGGGGTAGGAGATTTCCAAGTTTTATTTTTTAAGCATAAAACCATTCATATTTGGTTTGATAGACTTTTAGGGATGAGTTTTAAAATACTGTTAGAATTTCAAAAATGAAATCATCAGGTTTAAATGTCTACTGTGTTTTAAAATAGCATACTAGTTTAATCTCTTTTGACTTACATGTTTTAATTCTCACGCCTAGCATTTTATATCTAGTTGGAGCCTTGTAGAGTTCTGACTTAACCCGGTTATTTAACAGGTTAGCCAAAGGCTAGGAGGTTACAAAGCTCACAGAGGGTCACAAAGTTAGGTAGCGGAACTGGGACCAGAATCCAAATTTTGAATCTAATGTTTTTCTGCAGTGCCAGGGTCCATCTGTTCATGGTTTTCTGTACATTTCAGCAGCACAGTAACCTTTGAAATGTTTTTAGTAAACTACCAAATGTGAATGCATTGTTCTAATATAATTTTGTTTTATTGATTTAGGGAGATATAGGATTACCTGGGCCAAAGGGATCTGTAAGTACAATGAACAATAATTGTATAAAAAATAAAAATATCAATAAAGCTACAGAAAATGCAATACTCTGCTTTATGAAATCACTCTATAAAATTCAATTCTTAAAGGACTTACCTTCAAGGAAATTAATGTATAAATTTATTCTTTGAGTAATGGATTCATTCAAAGGGAAAAAAAAATACCTCACAACGGTGTAAATGGATCTACTTTTTGATAAGTGACTCAGTGAGAATACATGGTAATTTCTTTCACAAATGGGTTTTTTGAATGTTTATTTACTTTTGAGAGAGACAGAGACAGAGCACGAGCAGGGGATGGGCAGAGAGAGAGGGAAACACAGAATCAGAAGCAGGGTCCAAGCTCTGAGCCATCAGCACAGAGCCCGACATGGCGCTCGAGCTCACAAACCGTGAGATCATGACCTGAGCTGACGTTGGACACTCAACTGACTGAGCCACCCAGGTGCCCCACAAATGGGTCATTTTGAAAGAACTGACTTGTCCTTTGTGGTGACAAGAATATAAATAAATTTCATTGGCAGTCATACCATTCATTGCAAATATGTCAGTAATTTTATCAATCTCCTGTGTGTTCTAGTTGGGAAAGTGACATAAAGTCATAATGCATAAGAAAATATAATAGACAATTATTAAAGCTCGAACATTCATCATTTTACAGAAACTAAACTGATGTCCTTAGAGATTAGATGTATTCGGAATTATAGAACCAATTATTAGAACAAAATTAATAGAACCAGTTATAGAACCAGCAAACCTGGGGTGATTTGCTAGTGTGAAAGGAATGCACATCTAATACAAAGAAATTTAAGAGAGCATAAGGAGAAGAGATGAAGCTCAGACTCTAACCTCAAATGCCGCCACCAGCCTCCGGTTTGTATTTTTGTCCCTCCTATTTCTGGAATCTCCTCCACTGTTCTCAGTTCCTGTACAGCACATTATCCTCATGGCAGCCAGTGTCATCTAGATAGAAATATAAAGCCCACTATTAATCCCTCCTCTGCATAAACTCTTCAGGAATAACATTTGATAGAATAACATTTGACACTTAGCAAAATACACAAGTCTTTGATGAAGTGGACTTCGCTTTGCCAACCTCAACTCTACCTCTCTGGAAGTTTGCGTTGCTTTTAACTTGGCATGCTGTGTAATGCCGTGTGCTGTTCTCCTAGCTTGGAACACTCTTCCTCCTTCCTTAGAACAGCTAACCTCCTAAGCAGTTAGCCCCGTCCTCAGCCCGACTTTCCTCCAGAGGACCCCCCCCCTTCCCAGACTTGGTTACAATGCCAACCCTGGGCTCTTTACACACCTGTGATTTAAAAATTATTACATTGTATTAGCTCACCTGTTTAGATACTGCCTCTAAACCCCATTGAGAGTCTCAAGCTTCAAGTAACATCTTTATGCCTAAGAATCTTTGACAGAAACGGCTTAGGGCTGACAAAACATAGAGTAAAACTCGGTAGGATTTTGTAATAGAAATCCTACTTCACTATAGAATAATCAGTAATGTTCAATGGTAAGAATTCAAGTTGTAAAAGGAGAAAGTGAATGAACAACGCAGCGATCAAAATGAGTTAGTTTCATTTAAATCTGGGTATATTACCAGGAGTTAACTCTTGATTTATCACCTCCCTTCCTATCCCACTCTTCTCTGACACCACCCACATATAATACTGATGCAGCTGAAGCGTACTGTCCCAGAATCAGGGGAAATAATTACGCGTGGACACACTTCACCTTCCTCAGTGACGTCAGCATAGACAAACCTGATAAGTAGGTGAAGTCTGTACCCCAGTTTCTACTTTGGCATACCACTCTTCAATAGAAGGCTTCTTTCCAAAGACCCAGGGCCCTTGTGACGTTGGCCTTTGATCTCTTCATCCAACATGTCCTATCGCTTGTTCTAGCGGTATTTCGGACATTGTCACAAGATGATAGACTCTGATTTGGTCTCTTTTGTTCCCTGCCAGTTCTTTAGTGCACTTCGAAACTCACTTCGGCTTCTCCTCTGGGTTGCTTTAAAAGCTGTTATAGTTTTGCACTGTGGTCATCTGACAATTCCCAGCCCTTCACAGCACATCCTTAGCTCTCTGTGCTGACACTTTCTTTCAGGAAGTCTTTAAGCCATAATTTCTTCATAGAAGCAATTCTGACAGGTTGTCTTAGATGAGTATCATTTTTTTCTTTTTTCATAAAGAAAAGTTGGAAAAGGCACACTTGCTGAGCTGTATTCAGATGTGTCTAGTCAAAGCCCTGCCTCACCACCTTCTTCCCTTCGGTGTACAACATTAGAATGTTTGAAAGAGTTGGCTCTTCCTAGATGAATGTTGCATACGAAAAGCAGGATTAAGTCGCCTTATGAACTTTATCTTTATCTTGAGCACTAGCATTCCTTAGTGCTTCCTGGCCTTTCATCTTCTCACTCTTATTCTATAAACAATGGCACATTGTAACTACTATGCCATAAATTCTACCACAGGGAGTTTAACAGAAAGTGAATTAATTTAGTCTCTTTTAAAGCAAGTTATTGTAGATGGGAACTTTTAAAAATGATTTTAGTGGTCTGCTTTTAGAAAAAAAAAATCTGTCATATGCTTTTGTGCTAAGGACAAGGTTTATTTTTTAACTTCTTTAGTATTTAAGATTTTTAACTTCCTCAATACTTAGATAAATTATGGACTCACTCTTTTTGTTCCAGTATTTTAAATGTATTCATGTTAGGTGCAGCATTTTAAATGTATTTAGTTAGTGTTAGTATTTCAGAATTCCTGGATACATCTGGCTTCTTCAAATTCTCCCGAGTGTTATAAAGCTAAATAACCTATGTTCTTGAAAATATCTTCATTTTATGCTTTCTGTATTGGTGATATACAAAGTACCATGTGTTGTAGGAACTCAGTGGCCTTTTTGTGACCAGAAAAATGAACAAGTCTTATTAAAAACTAACTTGTCCTCAGGAAATGGCTTAAAGTATAAAAAATGTGGTTTGAAATATATTATTTCACTGAGTATTTTGAAATAATAACTATACCAAAAAGAAATATTTTGAAAAACTTTACTTGAACTGGAATCCTCAGAGACAGTGGCATACTGTGTCTTTATCTTGAGGATCTGCAACTTCTGAGCAAACACCTCTTGGGAGACAGAATGTCAGCAAACCCTAAATGTCGTGTAAGTCTTGTATTAATATGAAGCAGCCACATTACTTGTGGATAGCCCTGGTTTTATAACGTGCGATTGTGTTCTAGGTGGGTAACCCTGGGGAGCCTGGCTTGAGGGGGCCTGAAGGCAGTCGGGGGCTTCCTGGAGTGGAAGGACCCAGAGGACCACCTGGACCGCGAGGCGTGCAGGGAGAGCAGGGTGCCACCGGCCTGCCTGGCATCCAGGGCCCTCCAGTGAGTGGCGGACAGTCCCCAGGGTTTCCCATTGGAGAGTTGGTCTCACAGCACCAGAAGGGGTGGGGGGTGGGGAGCCAGGCCGGCCCAGACATGAGCTCCTCAGCAGTGTGGGTTAGTTCTCTCGTAAATCCAGCCACCTGGTTGCTTGCCGAGTCTGTCGGGTTACCATTTAACAATGTCTTCTTTATGGTTCTGTGTATAAACTGCCTTTTTTTTTTTTTTTTTTTTTCCTCTCCCAGGGTAGAGCACCAACAGATCAGCACATTAAGCAGGTTTGCATGAGAGTCATGCAAGGTAAATAAATCTTAATGTCTTGACTTCTGGTGTGCTTTAAAAGTGGGAGATCTTGAATAATATCAATATTGTTTTATCCAATTTGTTGTGACACAAAACCTTATAGCCTCAAAAAAAAAAAATGTTACACACACAGACACACACATACTTTTTTCCCCTTTGGAACACGATTTCTCGGTTATCTTTCCCCTCCTTAACATCCTACCACTTAGTGTATACCTGGCACTGACCTCGGCTCTTTCTGTAACTTATATGCAAAATAATTGACAGTCTTCGTGCCCATAAGAAGCATAAGGACATTATCTCTATGTATAACATGTAGAAAACTAGTAACTAGTATTTAATTGGTGATAATTAAATGGTGATAATTAAAAATGGTGTTATATTTTTACATTTGCTAACCTTTGTCTAAATGCAACTATGGCTACAGCACTTGCCGTTTGTCACAGATACTTCAGAAACGGTCTAGTTCTAAAATCACACAGCAAAGGAAAATGGGGACAAAGAAACTGGGGAGACCCTGTAACATTGGGGCCTTCTAACAAATAATTATTCAGGTTGGAACCAATTCTGTCATGATACTCTTCTTTCGTATGCTCATGAGATAGTCTAATTTGTCTGGTAGACTTGCAGAGTTTTCCCAGAATGAAACTGTCACTTCTGTATTTGAAAATCAATGTAAGTCTCTTCATTGCAGACCCTTAACCTTAAAAGAATATTTCAATTTTAAACATTATATTTCTAGAAAATTATAATTTTATGCTAAGTCTTACATAAGGCAAACTAAAATGTTCATGTTTAAACAGTTTCAAAATGTTCGTTAGAAATTTGTTTCCAAATCGTAGTCTCCTTCACACCTTTAAAACATATTTTACTGGCATGTTTCCCTGAGAGTATTTTCATAGGAAAGATTTCTTATTCTTCATTGTTTTAGTGGATGATTCTTAATCTATTTAATGGTTCCTGAAAAAGCCCACACAGTTATTAATTTTTAAGACAGACTATGAACATTCCCAGGAAGCAAGCTATTTTTAATGTCTGTTGTCTATTCTAAGCATGAAAAAACTTCTGAGAGGGGAATTCATAAGAAGTTGTGAATGCTCAGGATATTTTAGGTTACCGAATATCTTCGAACTAAAACTGTGGGGCTGGGTCTCAACTACTCCCTCAATGCTAATTCTGGACAGTGTCCTTGGCTTTTCAAAAGCTTCTGGACATTCACGTCTACCTATGTTAAGAAACTCACTTTCTTCCCATCCTGGGTTTTCAGATAACAAGCACAGTACCCACCCGAAAGCCTTGCAGTGTTAAGGTTTTTTTTTTATCCCCCTCCCCTGCCTCAAAACACCAGGACCAAATATATCCAGGGAGAGCTGAATAAGACAGCACCAGTGGAGCTTCTTGGCAGAAAGTCCATGCAAAAATGATCCAACTTTATTCACTTCTCACGACCAATTTTGAAACTCTGGACACATTTAGGAAAAAGACACTTGAAATACCCCTTTTATCATTTGAGTCACTTTCATGTTTCTGACCTCTCTGGGCTGTTTTATTATCTTCTAGAGCATCTTGCTGAGATGGCTGCTAGTCTCAAGCGACCAGACTCAGGAGCCTCTGGCCTCCCTGGAAGGCCTGGACCCCCTGGTCCCCCAGGACCTCCTGGAGAGAATGGTTTCCCAGGCCAGATGGGACTTCGCGGCCTCCCAGGCATTAAAGGCCCCCCTGGTGCTCTTGGTTTGAGGGGGCCTAAAGGTAAGCCATTTTGCCCAGGTGGAACAAAAGAACATACACTGTTCTTTTTCAGATGTATTCACACATCCTTCCAAGATCAGAAAACTATTATGTGACATCCTCTTGACCTTGCTGTAGGACAACGGTAGACCAAAACCTAGAATTAAGGTCTCTTGACTTTTAGTACTGATCTTTTTCAGTTACCCTCTGCCTCAGTCATAGTCCAAAATAAATTTTACAGGATCTTGTAAAGGATCATTCAGCTTTTTTTTTTTTTTTGAGACTCTAAAATCCTTGTGGAGTTCTTCTAAGATGGCAACCAGCCGCAGAATGTTTGTATCCATTACTTAACACTAACAAAATTTATTAGCAGGACATAAGACAAATTACATCATGAACTGAAGCTGCCTCCCTCTTCTTTTAAAAAGTGACACTGGATATTTTTGTGATGGATTTTTTTCAGCTCTGAGGTACAATCTAACTTTTTCCCTTCTTTAACATGTAAGGGAATGTGAAAAAGTTTGTTTCTTCCCCTTTTATTTAAAAGCATGTTAAGCCCTTAAAAATCAGTATTTCGCAGAAAATAGGATTGTGAGAGTGTGTTAGGTATTCAGCAGGACTTGCAGAAGGACTGGTTGCCTCAGACGGTGTTTGCTGGTTGAGGTGAGTAAGTATGTCAGCTTGTGTGGGTGTGTGCCCTGGATAATTTACAGAGAGACCCAAATAAAATCAGGAATTTCTACATTATGGTGAGTGACAGACAGTTCTCTAGGGAACTTCAGAAAGGCATGGCATCAGAAACCAGAGAGGGACTTGTTTTTTTTAATGGTGGTGTTCCAATTAGGGATAAATATTATGGTGTGAATGGTCAGAGGGCAAGCAAGCTGCCTTTCTGGATCTATAAATGAATTGCTGATGCATTTGGCTAACTACACTTTCAGCTGGAACAATTTTGTTAATTATATTTGATTTTTTTTTTTTTTTTTTGGCATGTGCATTGCTTTATGTGAAAAAATGAGCCCTAATTGGAACTTCTTGTAAGCTGGCACAATTTCCAGGCTTTCAGGGGCTGGACAAAATGAAATATGGAGAGAGCTCGGAGCTCTTCTTAAAGAGAACTGAATATTTTCTTTGAAAGAATCACATAGTCATTCATCTGTCCTGCTTTTAGCTACTGGTTTGGGAACTCATGAGTAGGTACTTTGTGGGTAGTCCCCATTCACTCCATTAACAATCTCCAAGGGACTCTGCTGCCTCCAGTGGATTGCTGGCTTAGTTAGTTCAGCTGCACCAGAGGCTACAGGTGACGCAGCCTTTCTTGTAAGTGTCCTTCAGAGCAGTGGTTCTGCGAGAGTGCTCCTGGGAACATCAGCACCACCAGGGACCCTGTTTGGAATGCAAATTCTCCAGCCCACCTCAATCCCACCGATCTCCTCAGAGACTCTGGAGGTGGGGCCCAGCAGTCTGTGTTCTAAAAAGCTTCCAGATGATTCCGATGCTGCTAAATGCACTAGTGTAGAGCAGTCACCCATTTTCCTACTGAAAAGAAACACCATGTAGGGGCTATAGGAATCACAGGCCTATTTTCTTTGGCTAAAAGGAAGTCTTTGTATGTGGGGGTAGAACTTAATTTTGAGTTAGTAAGAGAACTCCCTTGAGGTTCCATCTTATTTTCTAAGAAGTAAGAATGTCTGTTTACCTACTATGCTAGGAGAGTCTGCCTAAAGCTGTGTTTCTCAGCCTGGGGTGCAGAGTAGAATTACGCGGGAGCTGTAAAAACTACCCACGACTGAGTCCCATTCTCAGAGATTCTGATTTAATAGGTCTGAGCAGCAGGATTTAAAAATATTCCCCATGTGATTTTAATGTGCAACCAGGGCTGGGAGCCACAGGAAACAAAGGTGAAATGTTCAGGAAATTCTCTGGGAAGCTCTTAGCAGCACTGAATTGTGGCTGCGTTGGGCTGAGTTGGCTCTAGCAGATAAACTTTATTTTGAAGGGAAGAAAACTATATTTCTACATTTGGAACCTGGAAAATGCCTCTAGCACTAAGTTTATTCATCAATCATAGTTTGATCATTTAAAGCACTTCCCCCTAATTTTTCTTCAGTATTTATGACATAGTTTATACTCTAGAAGTGATACAGTCTTTTTTCTTTTTTCTAAAGGACTTCCTCTCCCGCCCTCCTTCCATCCCTCTATTATCACTGGGTTCCTTTAAATCAGCATCTTCTGTCAGTTTTACTTCCTGAAATTTGGGGTATGGGAAGAAAAGAGTACTATCCTCAGATTTTATACACCAGTGCTATCATGATTTTGAAAATGTATGATTCCAGGTAACCGGACTTGACCTTTCTTGTCCTACCACATCCATTATAACAGTAATATTTAATTAAAAACATATAGTGTTCCACTAACCAAAGGTTACAGACCAGTTTTCCCCTGAGAACAAATACTTCACCATTTGAAATTTAAATGTTCAGCTAATTAGAGAAGAGATGTAGTTCAGTGTCACCTGCTGCCTTCTTCCCATGACTACTAAAGAAGGGACAGTCTGAATCCTGCTCTGCCATATTACTTTGAGAGTCTTTTTCCAAGGATATTACTACGTAAATAATGAACAAATAAATTTTACTAAAGCTTTTAGCAGTTTGGGCTAAGCGTTTAATAAAAGCATTTTCCCCTAAAAAACCACTTTCCAAAACACAGTGAAATTTTTTCAGTGGGAGCTAGCAGAAATATGCCTGAAACCATACTCAAATCTTAAACCATATTCATGTTTTTGTTCTTCATTGACATGTTTCTGCAATACTATACAAACATGTGTAGACCAAGGCCCCTGCTGCATATACCTTTTATATATACTCAAGCAGAAACACGAGAGACTTCTAAGTGGTGTTCTGTTCACTTTGCTTAGTATTAATCTTCCATGTCATCAATACTACTTTTAAATGTTCACGGTTTGAATTTAAGTCCCTTGGAGTAAGGCCATATATATTATATCTATCTATATAGATATTTAGATATTTTAGTGTGAGTCAAACAGATGTTATGAAGTGAATGTTTAAACATGTAAACGAAGGCTTGAGAAAATACACGATGACCAGCACTTTTGTCAGTATTAATCTGCTCGCATGGAGTTGGAGCATCAGTTATAGCCTTCCGATACATGGAATAAATAGCAACTCTGAAGCAATGAGAATTTCTTCCACGTTAGCCACTCTGTTCACAGTGAGCTGTTTTTCTTGTTACACTGCATGTTTCCCTTCTTACCTTATCTAAAGCTTATTTTACGAGCTCTTTATATCTATTTTTCCAGAGTAGGCTAGCTCTTAAAGGTGGACCTTTAGTTCCCCGAGCGGTTTTCATACATCTCAAAAGGAGACATGATTGGGTTTTGAAGAAGTGGATTAACCCTGGGGATAGAGCCGGGCGGCAGCATGGTTTGTTGTGGAGTGGCAGCAGCTTGCCGTGTGGCCCTCTCTCGGAGCCCATCTCTAAAAATTGTTTTTCTATGTCCGATCACCACAAGGCAGCACCACGATGAAGACAGCATCTTAGTCCTTGCAAGCAACATTTTAAAGTTGATGTGGCTTCACTCTAGAATGTTTTTAACGTTCACTATCTGTGTGGAAGTTACATTTTAATTTATAATCTTCATCTCACTTCTTCAGAAAACGTGGCACATTGATTGGTTTCCTTCTCTTTGCAAGCCTCCAGAATTATAGTGATGTGACATTTAAATTGCTAAGTTAACAAAAGCGCTTAAGTTCTTAGTTTTTAAAATGCTAATTATCGTATCTTCCTAATATACTAAGGCCGTATTGATGATGAGTGTAAAAAAAGAACGTACATGACTGTGAGTTAGACTTGAGCTCTATATTCCTATATGGTATTTATATAAATTGTTTTTAAAATACAGTTATTTGTGATAAAAATATTCATACAAGGACATTCACTGCTAAAATCAAAGTATGGTGACTATTTAAACATTCACTTCATGACTAGATTGTTTTTACTATTTCGGCATGCATGCTTTTGTTTTTCAAATTATTATAAACATGACACAATATTGAATGAAGCTGAGCTGATACAAATGTTTGGGAAAATGATTATATATAGAATTTGTTGCAAAATGCCACTGCATCTCCTGAATGGGTAGTAGAATAATAATGTAACACTGTACCAGTGATATAGTAGAATAATGCCTTCTACGGGGAGCAGGGAAAGTCAGTTAGGACCAGTTGACTAAGGTATTCTGGCACTTTGTTAATGAGGCCAAGTTTCCAGGTTTCTCTGCAGGGGCCAGGATAATTAATGAAACTTGGTGTTCTGGCTGCTGAATCCCCAAATTCAATCATCCGTCTTGCAAATACACATGGTTGGTTACAGTCCAAAGCATTTTCCCTATAAATAAGGAATCACAAGTGAAATGTAGGCACTTGTGACAGCACACTTTAAATTTTGAAAATTCATTAATATATTTTTGGTGACACTAAAAATACGTTTGGGAATTTAAAAATATATTAAAAGATATTTAGTGAAGAATTTTCTCCCTCCCCTGTCTCCCATCTGCTTAGTTTCCTTTATCCTTCCCATTGGGTAATCCCTTTTACTAGTTTCCTACATACCTTACCAGTGATAACGTACAGTGTGTGATTACATACGTCCCTACATCCTTTTAGAGGCAAGTCATATTGTCCTTTGGTAGTGATCTGGACCTTGATTTTTTTCACTGAACAGTATGTCTTGAGATCATTTCAAAGAGCTTCCTGTTTCTTCTTCATAGCTGCATAGTATGCCATTCTATGGAAGTACTACAGTGTATTTAACCATTTCATGGACAGTTAGTTTCTAATCTTCTTTCATTACAGCAAGGCTGCAGTGAATATCACTGTGTATTTCATTTTTTGTACAAATACAACATAACCTCTGTACTTGTAGAATAAATTCCTAGAAGTGGAATTGCTAGGTAAAATGGTACTACCATTTGTAATCTTGATAGATATTGACTCAATTTATTGAGTCTTATTAGCAACAAGTAATAATGTATTTTTCCACAGACTCGCTAGTATATGTTTAACCAAACTTTGGAATTTTTGATCTTATAGCTCAAAGTACCTTTCTTGTTATTTTTAATTTCCATTTATTTTGTTGTAAGAGTGATGTCAGGGAGTTTTTCATATATTTCAGAGTTATTTTTATTTCCTTTTAATGACTTTCTTGCTTATGTATTTTCATTTTTTTATCATTGTTGACCTTTTTGTATTGATTTTAGAAAATTCTGAATCATAACATAAAAGCCAACTCAAATCTGAGGTTATAAAATAATTCTCCGTATTTTCTTCTGGTTCTTAAATTACATTTAAATATTTGATCCATTTGTAATTTATCCTAGATCATGTTGTGAGGAACAGATTCAACCTTTTTTTTTTTTCTAGTTGGCTACCCACTTTTTCCAACACTAACACCATTTATTGATGTGTTTGTTTCCCACCTTAAGATGGCACATTTATTACAAAACAAATTCCTATATATATTGAAGCCTGTTTTGGGGCTGTTTCACCAGTCTATCTATTCAAGTACCAGTACCACACCATTTTAATTGGTTAAACGTATGGTAGGATTAATTCCCTTCATGTTGCTTTTCTTTTTGGAGTTTTTGTAGCTACTCTGGATTTTGTATTTTTCTGTACAAATTTCAGAATCCTCTTTTCTGCTTAAAATAATTTGTCTTTTTATTGACCTCATAATGAAACTTCAGCTTAGGGAGAACTCATACCTTTTTGTGATGATGTCATTCCACCTAAGAACAGTTGTCAGTCCTTTTGTATCCTTTAGAGATGTTACTTTTTTGGTTGGATTTGCATATTTATGATTAAATTTATTCCTAGTTATTGATAAATTCATTTGCTATTTTAAATGGGAATTTTTTTCATTACATCTTATTTCTTGTTGTTGTTTGTAAATGTAAAAACTACTAATTTTCATATATTAATTTTGTACTTTGCTATTCTACCAAATTCTCATTGTTTGTAGATTTTGAGTTGATTTTGAAGGATTTAAAATATACACTTATATCACCTGAAAATAAGGATGTTTTTGACTCTCAAAGCAAATGATAAATAATAGTGAGAAAGTAGGCATGTCTGATGTCTGTGGTGTTCTGTCTGTAGTGGGACCGCTTCTCGTGTTTCCCATTAAGATGACGCTAGTTTTTGGGTTGAGGCAGATATATTTTATCAGGTCAGGGAAGTAACCACTGATTCTTATTTTACTGAATGTTGTATCAGGATTGCATATTTTATTTTGTCATGTGTCTTTTCGGCATCTATGAACATGGTCATTTGATTTTTTCTCCTTGGAGCTCTTAATGTAATTAATTGACGCAATTTTTGCCTTGCTACATACTTACTACAACCTAGTTTTGTGGCAACTTCATGACATTTTGCTTTCTCAGTTTTGGGTTTGCTTAAAGTTTAAAAATATGGAACTTTCTTTTTATAAACATACAGAAACATAACATTTCTCTAATGAAATGCAGGTGACTTGGGAGAAAGGGGGGAACGTGGCCCTCCAGGAAGAGGTCCTAAAGGCTTGCCCGGAGCTACAGGTCTCCCAGGTAAGTGTGTTATATGGCAGCATGGGGTTCAGAAATTGGTAGCAAGCGGGCAGTCTGAATTGGATCATATCTTAACGAATTGCTCTTGATTACTTAAACATATCATGTAATTCTCAATAATGGCCCGCACAGATTTTTCAAGATCAACTTTAATGAAGAGTTAAATGATCTGTCCATCATGGCTGTCTGTGTTCCTTGTGAGAAAACAAATGTCAGGGCTGAAAATAGTAATTTCTTGAATAGATATTTAAAAAAAATTATGTCAAGGTCCAGCCACAATGCACTTATTAGAAAATTCTGAATGAATGAGGTCCTATCCATTTTTAGCCTACTTGATAGTTTCATTTATTTTTTAACCAAAAAGATCCACAAGAAAGTTTTTAAGTTTTCAAACCATGCATGTTGCACAGGGAGTAACTGAAATTTTCTTTTAAAAGCTCCTGTTTCAAACATCCAGACCCTCCAGAAACCCATATCCAAAAAAAATAAACCTGAACATTCCTACTCATATAGTCACAAAGAGCTATGCACAAGCCGCGTATCACAGCTGCGTTGGCTGAGGTAACAAAGTCACCTCTGTGTGAAGAGCCTGGATTCTTTCACTGGGCGTCTGTTCTCTCTCTACACAGTGGCTACTCTGTCCCCACAGTCCAGGCTGCCACACACTCATCCACTGGGAAATGACTTACAAGCCCAACCACAGACGCAGCACAGCAGGGGGTAAAGTCAGTTGAGTTTGAGAGCATGCATGACCTCCAGCCTCCCAGTGAACTCACAGCAGCTGAGGCAGTGGCTAAGGAGGGCCCCCCAACCCCAGGACCTCTGGAGCTGAGGAGAGTCAGGGTGAGAGGTTGTGCAGAAGAAAGGTGGTCCAGGCTCCCTTGGTGGACTTGGAAAACTTGGTTTAGGGAAATTTAGAAAAGTAAATGCTCATTTTCTAATTCTGACAGAGGCTTGCATCTTCAACCATGGCTCTAATTGCAGCCAAAAACATCACTGCTTTCTCATTATCCATTTCGTTGCTCCTGGGAATTGCTTTTTCATTAATTTTTTTTTTAAAAATATGAATACATTTGGAGATAGCTCACTGCTTTGCTAACACTGCGATTCATGAGTCTGTCAAGATGCTTTCACAAATTGATAAATTTCCGTGATTGGAAAAGGAAAGAAAATCTGGTTGAAGCTACATGGGACCAAGAGAAGATTTTAGTGTATGATAAGTCTGTATTCACTGATGGATGTTTAGAAGAGGAAAGGGAAATGGAATTTTCTGAGTGCTTTCCTCCTTTATCAGTGGCAGCAGTAGGTAGTTTAAAGCTGATAAAAATATCATTACAATGTACTTAATTATCTGTATATTAGAGGATTGCCTCTAATATACAGGTATACCAGTTTCTCCTGCTCCCACTTTGTTGACAAATCTCCTAAGAGTTCTTGGACCAGCAGCTCGCATTCTTGGCAAGATTTTCCTTTATCAAGAATGTGTTATCATTTCTGGTGACTCTTACTTTCAAAAAATCTGTAGAGAAGCCATGTTTTAAGTTTAAAATGGGAAGACTGAGGCAAAACCAGCTCTGTATGTGCAGTGTCCCAGGCTGCCATGAGGGGAGAAAATCCCCGCCCCCCCAGCCCCCCCCCCCCCCCCCCCCCCCCCCCCCCCCCCCCCGCCGCATGCAGGACCCCACCCAGAGCTGCTGAACCTGACCCGGAGGGGTTACACGTGCTCCCGGGCCACTGCTTTACCAGAAAGTTAATTACTGCTTCTGTAATTAGCTTTCTCGTCCATCAGACACGTGTGTGTGGGCAGGATGGTTAAGGCAGGACAGGCTCATCACTGGAGCACTGACCGCTGACTGGTCCTCATCTTGTCCCCTTTGTGAAAAAAATGAATTTGTTATAGCTGGTCTTGGGTTTAAAACTTAAATATGATTCGTTAAAAAATTTTATGGGCTGTGTTAAGACTCCTAAACCTGTCCTTTTCCCTTGTCTTTTGCCAGTCCTTGCCCCTTCCTTCCTGGTACCATTCTGAAATCTGGTCTTTATTGTCTATGCCTTTGTTACATTTCTGTTAAGACGATATTTGAGGGGCGCCTGGGTGGCTCAGTGGGTTAAGCATCTGACTTCGGCTCAGGTCATGATCTCACGGTTTGTTGGTTCAAACCCCGCACTGGGCTCTGTGCCGACAGCTCAGAGCCTGGAACCTGCTTCAGATTCTGTGTCTCTCTGTCTCCCTGTGTCTCTGCCCCTTCCCAACTCATGCTCTGTCTCTCAAAAATAAACATTAAAAATTTAAAAAAGGGGATATTTGACATTAGTGAGAAATCCAGGTTTCAGATTATTTTTTAAAAGTTGAGGCTACCTTTCAAAAGCATGCAGTTTTCCAAGTGCTTTAGCACACAGGCACAAACGGTTTATGTTTGCCCCGGTCACTGAGGCACCGGCTGGGTGCTTTGGTTTTTAGGTCAGCTCACATTCTCTTGTCTACGCTGTGAATATGCCTAGCTAACAATTTCTCCAATCCATCAGTCCCTGGACAAGAGCTGTGGGGTCATTTCTCCCCTAAACCAGTACTCGGAGAGCGGGCTGTTTGGAGCTTCACGATTCAGACATCCTGGGTTCTAGTCTTGACTCTGTCACTTACTAGCTTTCTGACTTTGGGTGACTTCAACTCCAAGTCACAAATGCAAAGTACTGGGTCACAGTCAATTATTGCACTTGTTCACTGTCCACGGAGAGGCTGGGCCCTTCGATTTCCCTGGCAGAGCCCGGAATGTGATTAGGAATGTGGTTTCTGGTCTCTCACAAACACAATAGTAATAGGACATGAGGGCCTGGAGGAACTTCCAATAGGACTCTCTGCAGGGACTTGTGTGGAGCCTAAAAGAAAGAGCCAGCAGAACAGGATATCCTGCAGCCTTCTTTGTTATCCCTGTTGTTGGGTTGGGGACTTAAATCCTCCTCAATGGAAAACGTTCACTTGATCATTCTTCCAAACATATCTGATATATTTGAAAAAATATAACTAACGCATTAATTTCTATCAGTAATCAGAATTCCATTATGCTTTATGGGCAGTTTTAGTTCTTTTCTCCTCTCCGTAGCTGTTTGGCATGGAGTATCACAAGGCCCTTTGGGGTTGTCACAGTACATTGCCTAATATGGACCACGGGTCATCATAACCATCACCCTATCATGTTGGCTATAGTGCTCGGTTGTTTAAAAAGTACCTATGAATCATCCAGTTTGTTTCTCCCAGCCAGCGGTAGGAGGAAGGGGTATTTAAGAAGGGTGGGCTCTGGAGCCACGCTGCCCAGGTGTATGCACTGCTCTTTCACTTATTTTCAGCGACTCTGCCTCTTCGTGCTTCAGTTCTCTGCTGCATCCAGAGGATAAGAACCACATCTACCCTATAGTGTTACTTAGGAGGATCTGTGCACATGTTACTACACATGAGACACTTAGAACAGTGCCTGGCATATGGCAAGCATTTTGCAAATATAGCTGTCATTACTTTGTGAGTCCTTTGTTTATATTTGAGGAAATGCAGACTTAGGAAGGTCACCTGCTCTGACAAAGGTCTGTCAGTTAATAAGTGACAGAGGCAAATATTCATACTTTCTAAGTCTGGGTTCATGTAGTGGACAAAATAATGAACTGACTGTCTAGTAGTGTGATTAGTTTGCCTTTCCCATGCTAGCCATATAACTTCACCATGTTTCATAACCACGTAGTGTCTTGATTCCTTTTCTGCCTCCCTCACAAAGCGGTGATTAGAGATCCCTGGGACTTCAGATGCCCCCAACCCCACCCCCACCTTCAATTTCTTACCAGAGGCCTTTGTGATATTGCTTGATTGGGTTGTCTCATTAAGAGTAACTCTCTATGCCTGCTGCCACCAAACTTGCCCACTTGGGACCCGTTCCTCGACGCTCTGGGGATTTTAAGGGAAAATAGTTAATAACAGGTTCTGATCTCTCCTGTGCATTCAAACTCATGAGGGAAAGAAACAAGTTAAATAAGGAATCATACGCATGTGACCACCAGGAATGTGGTTTGTGAGCTGAGATGCTTTCCCTTCTTGGACGAGGAGAGGAGGGTAGAGCTGGCTTCGTGCTGGGTCACGCTAGGCAACTGGGCTATTCAGGTTTCTTATGTAAAGTTGCACACAGGTGAGCTTTGCTTGTGAACATTAAGTAAAAAAAAAAAACACAAAAAACCACCCAACAAACCCCAAACCAAGGGCACACTCGGTTTAGGCTTGTTTAGCAGTAGCCATTTATCCTACTTCCATTACTGCAGCTGTTTTATTTGGCTGAGGGGATCTTCTATAAACAAACCGCTTTATGCCAATTCCCTAAACATACATTCTTTGTCAAACACCACAAAAGTAAGCTCACCATAAGGTAAGAAATGTAAGGAAGTCCCTGGAACACACATTTTACCTAACCTGTGGATAAATCGCCAAATTAATGCTGAAAATTACTTGCAGAAGTTTTCTTTTCTTTTCTTTTTTCCCTAAATGCCTTTATACACAGTCCCTTTCACTTTGCCGCATGTAGTAGATCCTTCAGAATGTTCCAGCAGGGACTGGCTTCCATCAATGTAACGTGACTGCCCTCTAGTGTTCGCACAGAGAATGATACATTCATTTTTTAAAATAACGAAATGTTTGGCAATAACATTTTTATAGGTCCTTGAAATTTCAGAAAACTATGTAATCATTAGCCAGTTAGTGCAGCTAACACACCCATGAGGCAGACAAAGCAGAATGAGAACACTTCAGATCTGTTTTCTGAGCAGCTAGAGTAGTTTATAGACACTCGCTTATGTAGCTGCTGGAGTTCTTGAATGATTTGGACTGTGACACTGTATCACCCCCCAATTACGCTCCTAAACAATACTAAGAACCTTGGAGAGTAAACGCCCAGCGTCAGGACTCACCAGAAGCTGATTTGTTATGTGAAGGCCGATTTTTCCTCTGGCCATTTTTCCAGGACAAAACCTCAGAAAAAATATATTTAGTTTGTTTTGATCGAGCTCCAGAAGAATCACTACTAACCCTTGGTTATAGTGACGCTTTTTACTTCCTAGTTACTTCAGGCTCATTGAATTAACCTCCCCCTACAAACATAGGCACACGCACGCGAACGCACGCGCGTGCGCACGCACGCACACACGAGGCGGCATTAGCAACTCAATAGGTATGTAAATACTCTTAGGTTGAGTAGTGGGTAAGGGCTCTTGTTTCTAGTTTCGGCACCCTCTAGCTATGTGGTGATGGACAGTTATTTAGCCTTTTAAAACAAACAAAAAAAAAAAACCTTTTAAAAATATTTATTTTTAAGAGAGAGAGAGAAGGGGACACAAAATCTGAAGTAGGCTCCATCCAGGCTCCTAGCTGTCAGCACAGAGCCTGACTGTGGGGCTTGAACTCACCAGTCAGCAGATCACGACCTAAGCTGAAGTCGGAGGCTTAACCGACTGAGCCACCCAGGCGCCCCAAGCCTTCTTAACTCTCCCTTCACACAGAGGAAAATGGGGTCTATAATGAGCACAGGGCCATGGTGAAGCGGAAGCATTGTGTAAGTGCCGACGGTGAGGATAATCGGGGTGACGAAGGACATCCAAAGCCTCAACGGGTAAATTGCTGTATTTGCCCAATGGAGAATTAGACTAGATGTGCTTTACATAAAAGAAATCAAGGGTACACAGGGTGGGTTCATCAACTTTCCTCAAAGGACCAGCAGGAATCTAGAATAAACGCAGCAAGTGAAAAGGCCTCTCCTGCCATATGTAGAAATGGGGAAGTAAATATGAAAACCTAAAAAAAGCGTTCCTTCTGCTTTCTAATATGGTTGAACAGGAGAGAATAAATCCCATTAAATTTAAGGTTCTAGGTAGGAGTCTGGCTCTACAAATGTTAAATAAAAATTTGGATTAGTTGCTAGTATTTAGGAATTGAGAGCTATTTATTAAAAAATTCAGCTTCTAGCTTCCCTTGACAACGATAAGAGGTTCTGCTGGCATGACCCACCTTCCTTGATGGCAGTTGTCCGTGGCATCCGCTCTGCCATTCGCAGCAGGCCTCCATCCTCCCTGTTGCCTCCGTAAAACCGATGTGGAGTAGCAGTCAGCAGTTTTCATTCCACTTGTGCTATGTTTTCTTCTCGTAAAGACTGTGGTGTTGGGTTTTTGTTTTTGTTTTTATTTATTTTGAAAGAGAGAGAGAGAGAATCTAAAGCAGGCTCCACACTGACAGCTCAGAGCCGATGCAGGGCTTGAACCCACCAACCATGAGATCATGATCTGTACCGAAACCAAGGACTGAGCCCCACAGGCGCCCCAGCAGGATATTTCTTAATCTAGGGCCATTTCTTTACTACCTTAAATAAAGGTCAGCAGACTTTTTTTGTAAAGAGCCAGGTTTCTTGGATTTGTGGGGGCGTGTGGTCTCTGTGGCAGCTCTACGGCTCTGGCTCTGCCGTTGGTGGTGTAAGAGCAGCCAGAGGCAATACAGAAACAGGTGACCATGGCTCTCTTCTAATAAAACTACTTACAAACAGGGGCTGGCTCGTTTTGGGCTACCCCGTGTTTGCCCACCCTGGCCTGTATTACCTGTTTTGCCCCTCCAGTGGTCTTCTGGTCCGTGACCTCTCCTTTGGGAATTTTCTCCTCTTATTTTGATTTTGTTAAGGCTGACCTGGTATGTCTCCATGATAAGGTGTATAAAATTATCCTTTTTGTGCACTTACGTCTGGCCTTTTAAAGCTTAAAAGAACAATGTTGAACAGCCACCTGTGTCAAGCAACCTGAAGAGGCCCTGCTAAAGCCATATTTCTAGGTGCTGTTGATGAGGGGAAAACGTTCTCAGGAACCTTGTCTTTAGAGGGAAACATCATCAACTGCTTCGTTACAACTGAATGTAGTCAAATAGGAGCTTATGGGATAAATTAAGGGAAATTACTTACATCTCTGCTTATCTACAGCCATGGGATGGATAGAATCAAAGATAATTATTCTCTCAAAACTTGATAATGTTTTGTCCTGGGGCACCTGGCTGGCTCAGTTGTAGAGCATGTGATTCTTTATCTCAGGGTTGTAAGTTTGGGCCCCACGTTGTTTCTAAAGATTACTTAAAAAAAATCTAATAAAAGAAAGTTTTGTCCTATAATATTACTTTGTGTAGATCTAACTGTAAGTATCACAGGAAGAATGACATCTTATATGTAAAATAAGATCTCTAATCTACCTTCCTTCTAAAAGTATGTGAGATCTGTGTAACAAGACCAGACCACTATAATAGGACCAATACAAGACATATGTTAATAAGGCCACTAAACTAGAAAAAGAAAACTAAAACCGCTGAGAAAGAAGCAAAGTGACTTAACCTAAGCAAATATGTAATTGAACACACTCACCGTCTTGGCCGAATGGCCGAGGTAGGAGGGTCTCTAGAGAACTACATTGTCATGGCACAATTGGTCTTACACCCATTTCTTACCACCACCTTTGCGCTAAGAGTATGAGAGCACTCCTGGTGTGATGGGGTGGGTAAACATTCAGCAGAAACTCCTCTCTGTTATGAGGTGCCGTGCCTCAGAGAACATGCTGTCCGGGATGATCAAACAACCTTTGAACGTGAGAAAGGGGAAAAATGCTCTTGAGGAATTTAGGCCGTGATAAAGTTCATGTAGGGGTGAGCCCCTGATGGGAAAACATCTGGGAACTTTGTAGGTTCACTGCACAGGCTTCTAAAAGACATCAATCAATGACACCTCATAATTATAATAATAGGCCCTATATATCAGATGCTTTCAGGCGTGGAATTTAGTTTTAAGGAAGGCATCATCCTGTCTTGGAGATGAAGAAACTGCGATGCTAGTAACTTGCTAAGGTCACCCCATTCACAAATGGCAGAGCAAGAACTTAGAGCTATCTTTCTGTCTCTAAGTCCTGTTCTAACCCCGAGCTATACTTACACTTCCTGTCTGGAGATTGATCACCTATTAGGGATGATGCCACTGGAGAAATATAATGTGAGCCACAGCGAGAGTTGTGTACGTAATATCAAATCTGCTAGTAGCCACATGAACAAAGTCATAGGAATCAGGTGAGATTAATTTTAATAATACAGTTTATTTAGCCCATGTGTCTAAAATATTATCATTTCATCATGTAATAACCAAAATTATTAATGAAATAAATTAAAAAATTTTTACACTGAGATTTCAAAGCATCCGGGTGTGTTTTACACTTACAATTGATCCCAGTTTGACTTAGCCGCATTCCAGCACTCAATGGACATATGTGGCTAGATGCTACCATACTGGATAGTTCAGCTCTACTGACTATGGAAATGTGGGTTAGAAATGCTGAGGCTCCTTCCACTTTTAATTTCTAAGAAACCCAAGTCCAATGAAAGAATTTTAACATGACATCATGTCTTCATCCATCATTTCCAAAAGCACTTATTAAGCCCCTGCGTGCACGCTGCTGGGCTAGGGGAGGGGGTCCAGTGCCATCTGCCAGTTTGCAGCCATTGGGGTTCTGCTGTTCACATGTGCAATCATTTGTGTGTTTCAGGTGAACCAGGTCCTGCCAGCTATGGGAGGAATGGCCGGGATGGTGAGCGAGGCCCCCCAGGGGTGGCAGGAATTCCTGGTGTACCCGGCCCCCCAGGACCTCCTGGGCCTCCTGGTTTTTGTGAGCCAGCCTCCTGCACCATGCAGGCTGGTCAACGAGCATTTAGTAAAGGACCCGATCAGTGAAAAGCTTAGTGCTTCGTGGCTGCCTGCATAAGCTATGCCCGGCAAAGGAACTTGGAGGGGAAACACCACCGAAGCTGAGGCAAAAGACAACAATGCATTACCTTCAATGTTATTACATAAGTCTTATTTCACAGTTAGATTTAAAACAATGGTGCTATTCAACAAATCCTTCCTTTTTTCTTGGAGAGGAGACAGCAGAGCCATCGGATACAAAAAAAATCAGAAAACCTAAAACCCTCCCTTTAAATAAATTTATAATCCCATTCCCAGGATCTTGAACTTTAGTGTGCTATACGTATGTGATCTATCATGGGCCACCGTGCCAATAAACAAAAACAACTGTTTGGTTTACCTCAGTTGTAGTAGTTATTTTCATTTTTTATTTAGATGTTGTTCTCAGATTATTATTTCAGCTTACAGAGAATTAGCAGACTAGTTACGAAGAAACCTCACTGCAGTCAGTAGAATTGGTGCTTAAAATGTCCATCGATGTGTCCTCTTGGGAGTGGCAAGAATGCGCTCTGCCACACGCAATGATTTCCGTACATCACGTGCTGGTTTTCGTAGGCAACCTGGATTTTTGTTGAACTGTACTGTATCCCAAACCCATTAATTTTTTTAAGCTCTTCTATGTGAAAGCAAAGAAGGAATTTTAATATTCTGCCATTCGTAAGTTTTATTGATAAGATTATTTATTTTCAAGGTTTGAGGTGACATCCCTGGTTGTACCAAAGAAGAAATAAATATGGTTTCTTAATCTCTTGCATGTTTTCTTATAAATACTTCATGTTCAATGAAGAGAAGTCATTGAACTTATTTAGGTACACTGAAAAATTTTAAATTACTAGTATTTCTATAGGCATGTTTATAATACTGGTGCTTTGTTTCTGTAGGGAAATTAGGTCCTTCCTGTGCACTAGGGGGCGTTAGCCTGCCACTGAAGTTCTTTGTATGCATGTGTGTAGCGTGGGGGAGAGCTTCAAAGACCTTTTTGAAATTCTTATGAAAGCTATGGGGCCATCATCCCAGAAAAACACACGAGTGCATATGTGCAAATATGTTTGCAGACTATTTCAGAGACGTCATAGACCACTTAGCGCTCGGTTTCCAGGTTAGGAACCACTGCTGTCATGTCAGTGGTTTGTTAGCTCCTTCCTATTCAGAACTTCACTGCTGACTTCTGTTCCACCATTTTTCTTAGACATTTTATAATCACGGCTCAGCTAAAGCACCGAATTCTTATCAGTAAGATAGGTATTGCCCGACCACTCAAGTGCTTTATTGCTGTATTTACAGTAAGGTCACATTGACTGGCTGTTTTATCGACATTTCTATAAGCTACTGATCAGACTTACTATATTAATTTTATGTCACAGTGCATATGAGTAACTTCTCCTTGGAGCATAATGCAGTGCTCAAAACAGTCAGTATCTTCAGTTAGTTTGTGGATTTCAAATCTCTCAGGTCAAGGGGGGTGAGCCCTAATAGGATCTTTGATACCAATTTTTCTCACGTGTACTTGTTATACATTTAAAAATAGTAGCCCTATTTGTTTGGCCAAATCGATCATTATGTAATCTGTATTTGGATTTATGTTTTATATAAGATTTATTTACCTAATCTCTACACCCGTTGTCAGTCTTGAACTCACAATCCCAAGAGCTGCACGCTCCCCCACCTGAACCAGCAAGGCCCCCCTGTTTCTGGATTTCTTTAAATCTGGTTACAGCACCTAGTTCTGTGCCTTGAGCATGCCAACTTGGCTACCTAAATCAGTGCCATTTACACACCCTGAGAAAGATGTTTTTCCTTCATGTGGAATAAATAATTTTTGGAAATAGATATGTTATAATTACTTAAAACATCTTTACATAAATGGCAAACCTTTTGAGGTACTGCAACACCTAATCAAATAAATGAAAAGAAGTTACCTTGTCTCTTCACAAAGATTGTTTTATTTTAACCAGAGTGACATAATTAAATACAACAGAAGAAAAATTAGGTAAACGAATAAATATGTTTCCCAGTTCTATAACATTGTATTCATAAGAAAATTTTTAAAAAATAAAATTTCAAAGAGCAGGTCATTCGCCTGTTTTACAAACTTGATATATAAAAGGCTGTACAACAAGCTCCACAGATACCACAAGCGATATTGGAAACAACCACTTAACGAATAGATTATGCAAAACTAGCACATTCCAAATGGTGGGAACAATCCATGGCAAATTCAGTTAAGTGAAATAGTTTACAGAAGCAGCAAATACTTGTCTGAGAAATTGCAAAGAAAAGCATCCAGCAAATTCTCTCCATGAAAGAGAGTTGATAAATGTTTAATTAAGCCAAATAGCTCTCTCTAGCAAAATAGAAATTTCCAAGCTTCTTTGAGATATTTTTAAAAGTTGGGTGAAGTGTCACCTAGAGCACTCACTGAGAGAAGAGTCTGTGAATAATTAAGGTTGGTTGGAAACTGGCATGTTACTCAAGGGCAAATGACTTCTGATTTATGTCTAGTCAGTGCTTCTATGGCAGGACGATATGATTTTCATCCTCCGTACCTGACAGGTTGGTTAAGAACTATGGAAATCACTTTCCAGGTTGACTGAGCACATAAATTCACTGGCGTGGTTTGGGATAAGTGACTTCTGAGTAGCAGAAGAATATGAATGAGTAGTCATATGAGTTACGTGATTGATTCAATTATAGACACTTTATATGTCAATCTGTCTAAACGGATATCGCTATTGTTAAACATCATTAGTAAAATCTGATTTATTTGCCACCTGAAATAAGCTAATCCAGATCCCTGCTTTAGAAAATCACCTCTGACTATATTTGATGTTTTGGCCAAGGCAGTTTCTGGCATATAATATCCCTGAATTTTAAAATAAACCAATATAGGGAGAAGACCATTAAAAATACATAAAATCATACCAAATACAAGAGATATTGCTTTTTTTCCTGTTAGTCCTGGCAAAAAGAGTGAAAATGTACTAATAAGAAAAATGAGCAAACTAGCGATTTTGCCATTTATAAATTTTGCAATGGACACAAATGGTTTTAAATATCTTTAATAAAGAATATTTGTGCTCAGTAATATAGGTCGAGTCCTTTTTTTTCACTGAGTAAAACAAATCCTTTCCAATTATGTACTTAATCTTTTTAGTGAGCCTATGATCTGGGACATGACAGTATTAAATGCCTATGACTCAGTAAATATTAAATCAAAATTGGTTACCCATTATAATGTATGACTATAAATACACATGCTCGAATGCTCTTTAAGTGATTAACGAGGGGAAGTGTAATATATTTGTTAGACCCGGACATCAGAAAGAGGACACTGATCATATTTTTTAGTCTTAATAAATGGCAACCCATGCTAACTCTCTCCTTACGTGCTTTACATCTAACTCTTAAGTTTTCTTAAAATGACTAGAGAGAGAGAACAAATGAGGACAATTGACCTCAAGAAAGTACCTTTTTTTAAAAAAGATTTATTTGAATTTGTCTTTGGCCTCCAAGTTGAAAATCTGTATGTGAGAAGACTTAATATTCCTTAGAGAGCACCTGGTTAATTTATTATGTCATAAGGGGGCCTGAAGACGAGAATAGGTAAGGATGATGTAAATCACTCTCCAATCTAAGCAAACGTATAAATCCACTGGCATATTTTGATGTGATTAATCTCTGTTAAGGAAACATGCTATGTATTTAACTTCTTATTGCCTACTGCCTTATCACTAATGATGTAAGAGCTTATATTTATCATAAAAGTTAACCGTGATATTTCTTATCTTGCTCAGACCCCTCTATATCAATGAATCTTAAGTGATTTTAGTGAGAAGATCACTTTGTGAGACAAAAACTGCTAAGGGACGGATTGCTCCCTGACTTTTGTCTCTGCTTATTATTCTTATTCGCAATCATTAGACCAGGCTTTTCACGAGCTGCCAGGGAAATGGGTAATAAACTTAATTATCGTGAGCTATGCACTGATTCCTGTGACAAACAAAAGCATAATTTCTAGCACGATATAAACATGAACCCTGCAATAGTTCAACTTACAGGTTCCCTGGACATCTGTGCGGCTCACCTTGGTACGTGAGTGCTTTTTGGGGCATTCCTGTGGTTGAGACCTAGCAGAATGTAGCTGAGATGTGGAGCTTCAGCCAGAAGAAGTGGGGAAGAGTAGAAACGATGTTAATAACTGCACCTTAGAATTCCCTGATTTAGGGTCAAATCGTTTATTGCTAAGATAAGCGAAAAGCTCATTAGGTATCATGAACATATAGGAATCAAGGCCTCAAAGCATTATGTCCAAGTGGGATTTAGAATGAAACTAGTGCCATTCCACTTAACTTGAATATGTCAAATGAGATCTTAAATAGTTGGATGAGGTAAGCTAGAGAACAAACAAAATGGGGAACAAATACATCCCAAATGGTATTTTAAAAATAAATAGTTATAAAATATGCCATAAAACAATCTGAATTTAAATACATTAACACACTGAAAAATATTTATCCCTAAAATATACTTTAAATAATACACCAAAGTAAAAAATAAAAACTTGTAAGTTAATTAGCATCTTTACACCCATAAGCTTATTATGGTCAAAATGACACACACCATCTGATAAACTTAGTTCTTATTGAACTACCCCATAAGTTTAATGAAATCTCCTACTTTATTACTATTCACTTTTGACAAATTCGTGAAGCAAATAGCTAACTCCTTGAGTTGTACCATGCATCACTCAATCTTCTATTATCTGACCATGAAATTTTTTCCGTTTAATTTTCTTAGACTTAGCTTTGGTTTTATAAACCTGACCTGTCTTTGAGGTAAATTTTTGCTGCTCTGGGTCTGCTTGTCTGAGTGTTTTTTCGGTGCTCAACTGGTTCGTCATTCAGTTTAAACTGACCAGTTAGTCTGGCATGATTTTGTCGAGTAAAGTGTTTGGATAATAGCTCCAGCTACACCACACGGTAAAACTGAAGACATCCATTTGTCTTGTTTCCTGAGTCTCTTAGTAATTTAAAAAATTAATAGAATTAGTGCCACTACTGCCAGTCAATTAATAAATGAATGCAATGGGCTAAGTCACTTAGAACTACTGAGGCATAAAAGATACAAATTCAATTCTTTTCCTCATTTCTTCTTCTTAGAAGCCTGTGGGGTCTCTGTGAGAGGAAGGGGTATAAAAGGGGTAAGGGGAGGGAGTATATCCCTTAACACTAAAGTACTAAAAAAGAACATTGGGAAGCAAGAACAATAAACACTTGTGTGTCTTAAGAAGGTGAGCACAGGTAATGAGGAAAAAAAATGAAGAACAAAACCAATGAACTAATCTGCAAAACTATACTGAGAATTCACTGAAAAAACTCGAGCATATAATTTAACCTAGAAATTCTCAACCTCAGGGTATTATTACTAGTGTTTAGGAAAATTAAAATGGTAATTTGAAAAATAGCGTTCCTTATCTTTTGTAAATAGGGATATATTTCTAGAAAAATATAAACATTATATAAATCTAATTGTTAAAGTTTAAGTACCTTGAATGATACGGAGATTTAGACATTATGTAATTTTATAGATGGTCTACTTCTCACGATAAGCTAAATGCTTTTTACTTCTGTCGAAAGAGAGTATCCTATTTAAAAAGTAGGATGAGTATTTAGGTGTTTTCATGTTAATCACTAAAATATGAGGGTAGAATGCAAACTAAAGTTACAAATAGTAAAGTTGCAAGTTAACCAGGTATATAAATCCACTTAAGAAACAAAATCTAAACAGCCAAGAAATCAAAAGTTATTGTGCCTTCTTCATAAAGATACTTAAAATGATGAAGAACATAAATTAACAAAACAAATGAACAAAACACAAATTAATAAGAAATTATTTACAAAAGTAAAAAAAAAAATCAAGTGCAAAGGCAAGGGTCTGATTTAGTTGTTGTCCACTAAACTGTTTCTAGCCTTGTATGTCTGCAAGTCTGTTCAGTTCTTCTGATTCGAATTGCTTTAAACACCATCTTGTGGACAAAAGGAGGTATATCACAGGTTCTCAACAGATGAGAAAGACTGCAGAAAAGCTAAATCTTATTTAACTCCTAAAACATTCATAAAAAAATATTTTATAATCCAAACATCAAATGACATTTTTTACAACATATCTGAAGATAATTACTTAAGCTCTACAATAAGTGACAAAAATTGTATTTCAACAATGTCATGAAATACAGAAATAAGCATATGGGATTAAAGTCATTAACTAAATTACTGTGATCACATGGTGAAAATTTTCAAAGTTAAGACTGGCTGTGTTTCTCTTATGGTTAGGAAAAAATGGTTAATGCCCTCAATAGGAAAGAACAATGAACAAACTCATGAGTTATTCTTCCTTCTTCTCTAGATTCCAAGGGCAATGAATATTAATTGAAGTCATATCTTATTCTTTGTATAGAAAGATTTCTATCTGAAAGTGTTAACTGATCTTGGTATAAAATGTTACACTGGACTCCAAACATACCTATATAGGGCAAACCCAGTTTTAATTACCAACTGTCATCATGACCTATAATGACTTTGGAGTCTAAACAAGAGCTAATTCAGGACATCTGATAATTCTTCTTCCCTGCTGTGGACACTACCGACCTCTTCTGAAAGTAAACAAATAACAAATGCTTTGGAATGGAATATAATGATGTAAGAGAGTTTGCAACCACCGAGTTATTTAGGGGAAAATTTCCCACCCTACTTTGAGGCCTTAATTATCCACTTTCTTAATATTAAGGGAATTAGGCAATTGCCACATGTCTACTTTATTTGGTGTGGTATTAGCTGGGCCCAGCCATTCTTGTCGCTCTTGGTTGCAGATCGTGTGAGACAAGAACAAGTGTTTGCAGGTCAAGGATAAGGTAGGGTGAGAGGGGCTCGTTCCATGTGGACACAGTCCCATTTCTCTACTTAAGCCAAAGGTAGATTAGGTCATGCAGCAGTTATAAAAAACGAGCTTGAATCACTGAGGTCTACTTTGTAAAATGCATCATATGACATGCCATCCCCATCCCCCTCAAGTCGCCTGAATTAACCCAAGTTTTTGGAACAGGAATAAACCAGCCCAGCATTAACGGGACTTAGAAAAAGAAAGGTTCCTAAATATGCAGTTTGTAAGAAAGGATGCATGATGTATTCTGTGGAATCAAAATGAACAGAATTTATAAAACAAGAAAATGAACTGAGTCTTTTTATGGATATGTTAGACTCAAAGAAAACAAAGAAAAATACACTGATCACCATCAGCAAAAAAAAGTTCATGAAGACATGAAAACGCCACAGTAAGTACTTCTGGATTAGCAAAGAGGCAAAAGGAGAAACAACCTATTAATCAATGTGAAAAAATAATCCTTGAAAACATAGAAAATGTGTAGCTTCATGACAAATTCAAGTAAATTAAGGAGCGGCAGAGGAGTTGTAAGCCTTTAGAAAATTCAAAAAAATAAAGTTCAAGAAATTAAAAGCTCAAGATATACACATAGCACCAGATTTTGGATCTGTATACATTTTTTGGAGGGATAAAGTATCATTTTACTAAGAAAATGCAAATGTATATTCCAATTGTGTAAGTCTAAAACACAGCACCATTGTAGGTATTGCACAGGAAGGAAAATGAAGAAGAAAATCAATTTAAAGTTAAAAACATTTGAAATAAATAAAATAAACTCACAGAATAAAAGAAAGAAACTTGGGATTTAAATATACAACATAACTCAAAATATGAATATGAAATAACTAGAAGGCTGTATGTACACACAGCCATGTAGACAGGACCTGACCAGCAGTTCGTTCATCTATAATGAAAACCAGTTCAAATCATGGGTGCATTCGAACAAAAGCCTCCCTACACAACCCCGTTCACAGCTTTTTCCAATATCAGTGGGTTCGCCTTTCTAAATTCATTTTTCAATTAACACGTAAAAGCAACCATTCTAGCCTGTGTCAGCCAAACTGGAATCTGCACTGCTCTTTGAAGAGGCGGGGCCTCGTTTCTGTGGCAGGAGGCCTCTGGGCGTCACACTCACAGCATCTGTGAGACCTGCTACTTAGATTTCAGCAACATCCTCATGTCCAATGTCCTAGAAAATCAGTTGTCTTCAACCTCTGAGAATAATGTATGGCTAGGCAATAAAAACAGCATTTAGTAAGTAACTCAGTTGGTGATCACTGTACTGTCAATCCCTGTCAGAGGACAGGGTCTTTACAGTGCCTGTTGTTTCCCCTGAAGTTACTGCTAACTCTTTGGTCTGAGTGCTACTTGCATATCCGGTCCCATGGCTTTCCTGTGCTGCCCTGTACCTCTATCTGCAGCTTTTGGAGAACAGTTTCTCCATAAGAGCTTTTGGGCATCACCTCCTCAATACGCATCTGCAGACACCACGCAATCATCTTCTAGGGCAAGGGGTTTCTTTCCCAGGTGCCACAAATCCCATCCTTTGTTCCGATGGCCAGTTCTTGTCTTAAAATCTGAGAGTGATCCGGCTGGAAGGATAATGGATACACGGGCCCAATGACCTTGCTCGGCCATTTAGCTTCAAAGGTACCAAACATAGCTTGATGCCTTCACCATCAAACACCTCTGAAGAAAAACAGCCTTCTGTTTCCCAAATAAGAAACTCAGTGAAGACACTGCAGTGTTGGGCTTTTCTTGTGGAACTCTTGTACAGTTGGACTTTGTTCTCCTCTTTTCATGCAGTATATATTCATGCCAGTGGTGATTGCTTTGAACTGAGGTCATTATACAGAATTAACAAAATCATTTCAGTAGTTGGCTATGGTGGGTTTTGGGCTCCCTGATAAAATAGCCTCCTGGGTTTCTTCCAAAATGAGTTATGAAGTGAAGCTCTTATTGCCTACCTATTTCTCTGCACAAACAGGATGGATGTAAGATGGTAGAAGAATTCTTCGGCTACAAAAAGTAGTCAAAAAACATCAAAAATTGAGCAGAAGCAATGCGCTATGTCAAAAAAGTTGAAATCTTTAGCAATGATGGTAAATTTAAACCCCAAGAAAACTTTAAGTCTGAAACTGAAATTCAGAAATCAAAGGTCAAATACAAGTTGATGAGACTAGAAAATGTACGTCACCATCAGCCTACTAAATCATAAGATGTAATTTCATCTCAAAGAAGAACTAATGACAAGATCTGCTTGTGTTTTTCATAGAAGATCCTGAACAAAAATCATAGCAGTGGTGAAGGAAAACATATGGAATGAATTTGGGAAAAGCCAAAAATGCCGATATCCCAATTACTATAGGAATAGGATTCCGATTGTTGTTTTTAATGTCTGGCCTACCAAAAACAAACAAACAAAAATGCCACCCACATATCATGAGGGTTTGATAGTGTTAAGATAGCTCCAATGCCAAGTCTTCCTCAGGTGTGTTCATTTCCCACCTGTCCGCTGACGGGCATGAGACACAGGATAGAGGCAATCTTCTGGATTACATCTTCCACTAGGTCCTGGGGGGCCCTGGGGACCTGGGGCACCTGGTGAGCCTGGCAAACCCGGAGCTAATGAAATAAAAGACCCCCATCAGAACGCAGATCACATATGGATCTTCCTCCCTCATTCCAACCAACATGGGTCATTCAACTTCACCTGTAGCAACACATATGGGCCACAGGCGAGAAGGTGTGGTTCCTGTTTCTAGAGGCTTGCTTGTGTTGTGAAGATAATATCACTATTACCTGAAGTCCCAGGAAGACCCGGACTCCCTGGAAGCCCAATTCCAGGCTCCCCTCTTTCTCCCTTCTGTCCTCGGTAGCCTAAACGAGAGATAGATAAAAAGAGAGACACAAGAAATAAGAGTGTTTTATGGCAACAGAGCGCGTACAAGAATCATGTTCTTAGTCTATAATAATTATGTTATTCCTTCACTTAACACAAATAGTATATTAGCTATCTGTTTTGCATTATAATCATGTTAGGCTTACAAATCAAACAGATTAGGTACAAAAGGCAATGAGGGTCTTAAAAGAAATATGCAGCTACTGTACAAGTTCCCACTAACCAAACTGTGCATAGTGAGATTTTTGGCACTGAAAACGACACCTAAATAGCTCAACTCGATCATTCATACCATCTTTCAAATAGCTGTGACAAGGTTCATGAACCCTCTTCAATAGGAATTCTGAGTGGAGGGGTAGATACAGGCTAAATATAAGAAGTATGCTGAAAGAGTTTGCTTACTCTGAGGACAAGATGATATGACAACAAGAATGTGGACCTTAGTCCAAGGATTAAAGGGAATGAAAAGAACAAAAATTCATGATTTAAAGAAATGACAGCAAGAGTGTGAGTATATGCAAATCCATCAGTCTCAGAAGTCGGGAGAGGACAAATCAGGTCTTTCTTCAAATTACTTACTGTAACATCACAATGAACGAAGCCATCATGCAGAAACATGCAAACACACAACGAAGGTCATAAGGAGAGTATCTTATTACAAGTAAGTCAGTAGGCCCTGACTTACTTGTGGCTTTCTGTAAAGGTGTCTTATTACAGCAAAATATAGTAAGAGGAGAAATTTTAATGTTTTCTATGAGCAGTATGTAAGAGAAATTATTTCCCATAATTGTTGAGAATTAGACATCAGTTTTGGGGTTACCGTCTTCAGTTTCCAAAGACCATACAGTGTATAATTAGAAACGAAATAATGTTAGCAATGTAATCACCACACCATTATTTTTTTATTTTGGGGGTGTGACATGATCATAAATGTGAAAAGAGTGGAAAAGAAGCACATACATCCAGGAAATATTTGCAGATGCATATGGGAAATACATCCAATGGGAAATTTTCACACATTTATACCTAAAAACTGTTATAGATGTTCAATACAATCCTAGATTTGAGAAATAATAGTAGTTTGAACATGTAGCATGATATTCTAAGTTGATACATTTTCAAATTTTTTAACATTTTTATTTATTATTGAGAGACAGAGAGAGAGAGACAGAGCATAAGTATGAGAGGGGCAGAGAGAGGTGGAGACACAGAATCTGAAGGAGGCTCCAGGCTCTGAGCTGTCAGCACAGAGCCTGACGCGGGGCTCGAACTCACAGACTGCGAGATCATAACCCAAGTTGTCAGATGCTTAACCGATCGAGCCACCCAGGTGCCCCAAGTTAATATATATTCAAATTTAAAATATTACCAGAATTTCTTTTATATAAGTGACTTTCATTGAATTTGTGTGAACAACAAGGAAAAATGCTTACAGTTAGGGTCATTTGAAAGCACCCTTCCAATTCCATATTTAGACATTTCTACAGTAAAATAACATTTGTTACACGAGGTATATTTGATAATTCAACCCTGGTCTATTATGAAAGATTGAAAAGTTGGCCCTCAAGCTATCTCAGTAAGTGCTTAAGACCATAGGCTAAAGAGATGAGGAAGAAAGAAAAAAATTTATGAACTTTTGATTATGAAGTATATTAACAAGACTGTAACACAATTTCAAGTGGAGGCCATATCTACTAAAACCTACATATTCAAATTCAGCTATCAGATTTTAATATAATGCAAAAATTTATTATTCCATGTGGATTTCAGTGCATATGGCATCACAAAACAAGAAACAGTAATTTGCATATTTATAAATACAGTAACATTTACATTTCTCCTGTCAAATGTAATGATTTATTTGTACAAAGCTCTCAGTTTATTAGGTTAATAACTACCTACTACTGCTGTTGAATTGTACAAGCACATGAGAGCTTTTATTCTCAAAATTCCTAATAAGCTCTCAAACTAATTCCTTATGAAGGCTGCCATAAAGCCATAGGGTCTTAGTTTATAATTATTTCACAACAAAACTTCAGATAAGAATGCTAATAAAGTCCATAAGAGCTTTCCTATTTTCTAGAATTCAGCTATTTACCCCTTTAGGCCTCTCTTGAAATTTGGAAAAAAATAAAAGGCAGGTCTGTCAATGGACATGTATTTTCATGACCTGTAAGACTGCAGGTGACAGTGTGATATCACTGTACCATACGTAGGAAAAGAAAAAGAGTGTCCTAATCTACGGCATCTAGATATAGTAGTCAGGGACCAGGTTGCGTGTTGTAGTTTGGATGGTGGGCTTCCTGTATTTTCAGTAGAGATTTCTGTGTCAACCCCAGGGATTTACTTCCACTAAGGCTGTGGCTGTGCATCTATACGCATACTGGACAAATGAAGCCACGAAAGAAGTGTTTCCAACATTTTGGGGGGGACAACTCTTCATGTGGGGGCCTGCGGCACACCTTACGAGCTGTTCGGTCTCCTCGGTCCCAGCCTACTCACTGACTACAGTGCCCCTCAGTCATTCTGCCACACGGACCTCCCATTTCCTAAGGCTCTTACAGCTACAAAATCTGAAAGGTCAAATCTGTATCGGTCACATGAACTACCCTATGGGTCACTGGCTTACAAATAACAGAAGGCTTTCTTCATTATAAACCGATAACAGCAAAACTTTAAAAGTTCAAAAGCAAGAACCATTCCCAATAGTGTCCTTTCAAAATGGATGGGGGACACATGCAATGGCTGGATCTCTTTCCTCCTCCTAACTCCACATCTACTTAGCGGGCGGGGTTCTTTCTGAAACGAACAGGGCTTTCAAGTGTACCATCTGTCCTTCAGAATTTTCACGGAAGTGGAGAATCAGTTGTGTTTGGAAAAAGTTTAAATGAATTTCTTTCTCAGAAAACTTGCCTAAGAGGTTAAGGTCTGTTAGGAATATTCGCCTCTCTTGTTTCTATACGGAAACCCAGCTGGGTCAGGCCACTCAGGCTTCTCTGAGCCTAGTGAGGCACATTCTTGCTCAGCCCCCTTGCACAAGCAGTCAGGCCCTCCGCCGCAGATCCGAGGTGGGCATGAACACAAAGCAAAGTTCTCTCAGCGCACAGAGGGGAGACAATCATCTGAAGCCCACGGGATGGTTAAAATATAAATCTCTCTGGAAAGGCTTTTGAATTAAAAAGACATCAACAGTCACCCTCTTTGGGAACTCCGGGAAAATGCAAATGAAGTGTCTCAACTCAGAATCATCGTGGTTTCTATTTTCACTGCAAGAAGACCAGGGCACTGAAAGAGGATCCACAAGTTTTCATTATCGGAATCACGGTAGGAGCAGTACCTCCCTTTTCTAAGTAGGATGGAGTACTTAACACTTGTCTTGCATCACATTCTCACTGCTCTCTGCCCGTCTCCTGCTTCTCAGGACAGGCACGGGACACTCGGCAGACCCATTTAAATTCCTGTCCCGCTCTTAAGATAGTAACACAGTAAAGGACTCATTCTATAGCATGCATTTCGATACAAGCCAATTTATTTATTTTTTCAAAAATGTTTATTTATTTTTGAGAGAGAAAGAAAGAGAACATGAGCTGGGGAGAGGTAGAGAGAGAGAGAAAGAGAGAGAGAGAGAGAGACAGAGAGAGAATCCCAAGTGGGATCCTAACTGTCAGTGCAGAGTCTGATGTGGGGCTTGACCTCATGAACCTTGAGACCATGACCTGGGCTGAAATCAAGAGTCGGATGCTTAACCAACTGAGTCACGCAGGCGTCCCCAAACCACTTCATTTTAAATGAAAATGGATTTCTTTCCTAAAGAAAAACACTGAGAAAAAGTCTCTTGGAAATTTCAGAAGAGCCACCACCAACCGGAATCCATGGGCGGGCAGAACACATTGTGCTGTGCTTGGTGCCCACACTTCCTTTCCCTTTCTGTGCTGCATCTCTCACTTCCATCTTTTCTCAAACTCAATCACGCTGTGTCACGAGGAGGACTAATTCAGCCAACAGCATCTGATGCCTGCGATGGGTACTAGGGCAACAGTTTTATATGCATTTTGTTTCTTTTCTTTCGGAGAAAACTTTTAAATCAGGCAGAGCAAAACTTTGAACTTTATCTTCTGAACACTTCATATCTATTTCTCTCCCAGAGAAAAACCCTTCAATTACTTATGCACTCTTGGAGAGACACCAAAAATCAAATAGCAGCCTCTTGTTTTCTTTTTTACAGCAAGATTTCTTGGCGGCTTTATCAGTATAGCATGACTAGGGGCAAATATTCCTTAAAAATGAATCCATTTTATGTAAGTTTTATCTATTTGCTGCCTTTCTGGCAAATTTAACAAGCACTAAAAAGGAGCTATCATATGAAAGTTGAGGAGACACTCAAGTTACAAAGGTATGTCTGTTACCAAAAACCCCACAGTGGGACACAAGTTTTGCCAGTTTTAGTATATGTGCTCAGGGACGAGCACAAGTGTTGTTAATTTGACTAAACGTTAGTTTAAAAAATTTGGAAATCACGTGGGAGAAGTCTTTTCAATTAAAGCATTGCATCTAAAAGCCTTATCAGGAATAGAAGTAGTCTAGAAGATTTCTTAAGCAAAACAGATCCCACAGAAATCTTCTGCCAAAGGGAAGGTAAGTAGATTGGTGAACAGAAGTCTATATCCAAAAGCTGCACTGAAATGGCCGACTTCGCATTGCTTCTGTCTATGCCTTCCAGATGTGCCTTCCTGCAGGGAGGGAGCCTGGACACAGGTATTTGTGGACAGGTGACTCCAGTTCCAGAGCTATTTTCCTTGATAATCCCAATTTTTCCACTGTTCCTGTCCTCTCAGACTATAGCTGTTTGAACATCAGTCCACATTTTTTCTGATAATGGTGTTAACAGTTCTTATCCATCACGTAGCTTGAAATACCCTCCATCTTTAGATGGGCTTTCAAGCTCTTTGCTCAAGGTTCATAGACTATAACTTCAGAACAGACCTAACTAGTGAAAGATAAGAAACTACCTGCCACACAACCGTGTACACACGGAAGGCTACACCTGATTCTAAACATATTCTTCCGACTATTGGCCAAAACTCTCTATGATCTAAGGGAAAGGTAGAATATACTGTTTAGTTTAGGAGAACTAGAATGATGCTACTGTTGTTTTACATTGTGCTAACTAAACCGAAAGCCTTGCCAGCTGTGACTGAAGGGTAAGACTCAAAGAGACCCTGTGATTAGAGATATAGTTATTGTTCTTTCAGAGGCGGATGGGCTTGTCAATCACTTGGGCACTTCCTATGGCAAACCAGGCTCATGTTACAGAGAAGCAGTAGGAAGGACAGTGAACTAGTGAAGGAAAAAGAATTCTCTGCAAGTATAGTATTTTGAAATACATAGTATTCCTATGTAGTTTTGACGTTCACTCTATGTTTTCTCCTTTACCCAAACTTCTGATTATTTTAAGGAGGACCATTGAGCTCCTCCATGGTAACACATGAAAAGGAGTTTCCCTGGTCTTATCTTTCAAGGTATGTACCCACTGGATTTAATATTTCCTTATCAGAATTGTGAATCCCCTAAACAAGGGCCGATTTGGCCTCTCTGCTGATTGCTACCCATAATTCTAGAAAATAGCCTTGCTAGCTTTAGTCAAGCTATGCTCAAAATCATGTCTTCTGTCAAGTTGTCATCAGAGGAACAGTAATTTTTTTGCCAATTAAGTGAAGTTTTGCTTTAAAATTTTAGAAACCATATGAAGAAGGATTCTAAAGTTTCTCAAAATTTTACTTGGACCTAAATCGCTACTTACAGCAGTATCTCTTAAGACCCTTACCTCAGTTTCTTCAAGATACTACAATGATTCTTGTTGTTGTCCAACTTACATCAATAGAGAGGTATAAACAATGCTTGATTCCCACAAAATAATGACATATAAGCCCATATTGTTGGTGTTATTCTTATAACAAGTATTATTATCAAAACCCATTCAGATTAGCAGGTGATTATTAGCCAGTTTTAAGCTTGGCATAGTAATAGTTAAACATCGACTTCTAGAATGTCAAATATTAACAAAATAGTCCATATTAAATCATTACATATGTGTGTGTGTATATATATATATGTATACATATATACATAGAATGGATACAAATATATTTTTGCTTTAACTGTGATTAACATGTTCTAAATACTGAGAGTTAAAAAGCTGGTAAATAAATATTATATTTTACCTTGAGGTCCAGGGTCTCCTGGTGGCCCAGGTAATCCATCCTTTCCTGGTGGACCAGGCCTCCCATGAGCTTGAGCAGCCAACATTGCTGCTGGCAGCTTGAGCTGTGACAGGAACACAGCCATCCTCTCTTTATTTATGAAAGAAAAAAATATAGCATGTAATAGAAATATTTTTACATCAAAATTTTTCAAATTTTTTTTTACATGAAATTCAACAAAAAACAATCCTACTTGGTTTTCGATTTAAGCACATCTAATTTACTAACTGGCCTGACTGCTGAGAGTTGTTTTGTCGACTGGTCAAACAAAATGGGCAGTACAAAGTTGTCTGAATATAAATGAAGACCACTTGTACTGATCAGATGGTCTGAGAATTTTCAGTGCTTCAGAGATGTAGCAAGTGTACTGCACAAAACACTAGCTTAGAATCTAATTAACCTTTGGTAATGACTTGTGGTGAGAATTTTAGGTTTATATTAAAAGATGGTTTCAATAACAAATTTAAGTCACTTTCCAGCAATGGTGTAAATGTATGTGGTCATTTAAAATACGTTTATGAATTCTTTGACATTCTCTTTCAAATAGAATTAGGCTCTGCTTATTCCTGAGTGTGGGTTGGAGTTACTTTTCATTTCAAATGCAGAGAAAAAAAGCAGAATTGACAGTGTGCAAGTGGGGAAACTCAGTCATAAAAGGCATGTTGGCTTCCTGGCTGCTCGCTCTCAGACTGCTCAGTGTGAGACTGCTCACTCTGGGGAAAGTCAGCTGCTATGTCATGAGGACATTTAAGAAGTCCCATAGAGAGGCCCATGGAGATGAACTGAGGCCACCTGTCAACATCCACGTGAGTGAACTTGGAAGTGGATCTTCCAGCCCCAGTCAAGCCTTCAGATGACTGGAGCCCTGGCCGACATCCTAACTGGAGCTTCATTATAGACTCTGAGCCAGAACCACAAAATTAAGTGACCTTCAAGTCTCTAACCCACAGAAAATGTGAGATAATAAATGTTTGTTGTCATAAGCTACTGAAGTTTTGAGGTATTTTCTTAGGCAGCAATAGATAATTCATAGGATATACGACACTTTATGTCCTTGAACAAAACTGCATTATTAATAGATTTTATATAGAAAAAAAATGGTCATTGACTCCATGTTCACTATGATTTCACTGCTTAATTTCTATACTGGGAAAATACTATATTCTGTCAACACTAAATTTTACCTCTTTAAAAAAATGTCTATTATATACCCTTAGTATTATTCATTTTTTTCTGGTTTGATTTCCAGTTAGTCCCATTATTCAGGCATGATTTTAGTAGGGAGTATGCTAATTGGGACCAAGGAAAAAAGATGCAGAAGAGCATGGTCTCACTAAATTCCATTTGTAGACAGAGTAAAAACAATAAAACGTTTCTATACACTCCTGTGAATCTGAAGAAACACTGAAACTAAGAACACACAATTTATGAGAAGTTGACAAATTATCCAGGACATTTAGAAATGTCAATAAAAATAACATAATCTTCTGTAGGTGTTGAGTGATGTGACCTTTTGAATTGAATAATTTCCCCAAAAAGCAATGCTGCCTTCCTAAGGAACATATTGTCATTTGCCCTTTTGTTCATTCACCAAACTGCCTGGAGCTGTTTGGTGAACGAACACTGCTGATCTGGGTCCTAAAGGAAGAATCCTGAGAGGGAAGTGAGGACTGATTAAAGGGGCTTCTATAAGGTAAGTTCACCTTAGGAAGTAGGTGAGTACTTCCTATTACGGAAGTATCATTATAGGTGGCACAGATGTCATGCAACTATTAATACTATACTTAGAGACTTATTAATAAGTCAATAATGCTTTGGATGAAAGTAAGTTATTACAGAACATCATTGTAACAATAACTCATGAAATTGAAAGGATCTGGAAACTGAGGAAGTTCAAAGAAAATGGATACACAAAACTATAAATAAGAAATTTCACTCTAAAATAAATTCCTAAACAAGATGAATCATTGATTACATTAATTAAACACTCTTTGTAACCAGAGCACTGTATTGGGCATTTTATACTTTCTGCATTAAGTGCTCTTGTTTGGGAATCCCAGGGAAAGCCTGAAAGAGATTATCGTCCCATACCAACTACTATTCATGTTTTATAAGCTACAAATTCTATAAAGATATCTGCTGATAAACTTTATTTTATGACTAGAACTTGTTCTGTAGTATAAGACACTCCTTCTCAGAACTGCTTTTATGAATAATCATTCTAAGACTGCACTTATTATTATTGACTTCTTAGTTATAAATCCCACATAGGCCATTGTCCATCTCAATTCTTCCTCAAAACCATAGTCAACATTTTACTACCTTAGGAATTAATTTTAGTGAAATCATTAATGCAAATTAACCCAAAGCCCATTATAAATACAATCTATCATTGTATTCTTTATGTAAACTTGCTTGGTTTATGTTTTATATATGTCACATTTAACATATAGAATATATGCATCACTAGATTTAAAACAGAAACAGGAGAAGGGTGTATCCTTGGCATGACAAAAGGTATTCACCATATTCTTTTTTTTCTTTTTGCATATTTTCTTCAAAAAGCCAGTTCAGATGATTTCATTTATAAAACCAACTTACACCCGAGTTTTACACCAGTGTGTAAGAAAAAAAAACCAATCTTTAATGTAAAATATTCAGCATGGGGTTGATGTAGACAAATCTGGACTTTTCTTCTGGAAAAATTACGTAATCTTACTGATTAGGTTAGTGTTTATTGTAAGTAAGATCGAATGACAGCAACATTCTAGAAACCACAGCTTCCAGGTAGAAAGAACAAAGACCAGATCACAAAGAGCATGTGAAGAGTTACTCCAATTCTCTCTGGCTTCATCACTTAGGTTAGTTCACTCAGTTGAACTGTAAAGGCCTGAAGCAGAAATCTATGTTTTACACACATTTGATAAAGAGTAAATTACTCCTGAGAAAAACCTATTTTTCAGGAGACCTTCCATAAAAAAAATTGCTTAAAAAATGTAGACCCTTACGTTGCTTGAGAAAGTAAAACAATTTTTTTTTCAAATAGAATGCTTAAACATAAAGCCCCAACAAACATGGAGTATTAGGCGTAATTATCAGAGGGCTAATCACTCTATACTCTTTTTCTCAAATTATAAAGCAATAGAATGGAAACATCACGACATCCAGAGGACCAGAATCTCTGGATGCAGATTGATGGACAGTGATGGTGAAAGACCAGTAAGGATCTAATGAACCATCCCTGAGTGATATTAGATCACAGACTTTCATGCAAAACTTCTCATTACCTGACTATCCACCTGGGATATGTTTGGTTGATGTGAATACATTTATTTCCAGTAACTTAATAGATGAAATGAATTTGTAATTAGTATATATAGTTTTGCAAATCACTGTATTGAATGTAGATATATCTTTATTATATGAAATTATAAACTGGGTGTTTTACAAATATGAAATTCAATGATCACAATTCAAACCTCTGCATATTATTTGTTGTTTTGCACTTAGAAGATATATAGTTCAGTACAATTTTCTTTTTCTTTTAAAATATTTTTTAATGTTTATTTTTGAGAGAGAGAGAGAGAGAGAGACACACTGTGTGAGTGGGGGAGGGGCAGAGAGAGAGGGAGACACAGAATCTGAAGCAGACACCAGGCTCTGAGCTGTCAGCACAGACCCCAATGCGGTCCTCGAACCCATGAACCGTGAGATCATGACCCGAGCCAAAGTTGGACACTTAACCAACTGAGCCACCCAGGTGCCCCAGTAGTACAATTTTTCTTAATTTGAGACATATCTCCTTGAATACCTTCAATGTCTAAATACAAATATTCACAGTACTAGTTTTTTCCTCTTTAATGTATGAATTGAATTTATGAGTCATTTGCTTTCGGTTATTTTTAATACCTTTAGTAAAACAGAATTCTTTTAAATAATTACTTCTAGCTATAAATTATCTAGCTTTAAGATACACTCAGAAATAGTCATTTAGCAAAAGGAAAATTACTTCTTCTGAACCTTATCCTAATGCTCTATAATTTAAAATAATATGTTTTTGAGCCTCTAAATAAATTGTAAAGACCTGTATTCTTAGTTGCTTTTCCTCCATTTTCAGGGACCTTTGGTCAGTTAAAACTGTTTTTAGGTATGCTTTCTAATGAGGCAGGAAATTGAAGAGTTCAGATAGGAGCTTACACAAACCAAACACACATATTCCATCCGCCAATGCAAACTCAGAGCAGTTACTCTAACAAAGAAGACCAATGACTTGCCTTCCTTAGAGAACGGGCTCATCAACATAATGCAGACATTATATTAATGTGTTGATAAACTGTATTATAGGGAGAATGAAGGGGCATTCGGACGTCATCTGGCCCATATTTACCTACTATTTCATAGACAGAATTTGTAAATATTTTGAAACAGAGAAATTCATTATTTTCTCCTGATGCCCATTCTAATGTTTAATTGCCCATTTTCTTGTACAGTTTCAACTTATCTTCTTGTGTAATTCTATTATGGAAACAGAAAGTAGTTAATGAGTATTTCCCTTGGGAAATCAGTCATCTACTTGATAATATTGTTACCTCTTAGCCTTCAGGTTAAATAACTTACTCATAGACTTAGTAATCTATTTTGTAAATCACTTTTTGGCTGTATATTCCAGGGCTTTTCCATATATCTCTTAAATGTAGAAACCAAAATTAAACACAGTTTTCTCCTAAGGGGCAAAAAATATCAGGCGAGTAATTTCCTTTCATATCTTAAATAATTACTTCCTAGTTTCATTTTAACTGTTAGTTCTCCAGTATCATTTGGTGGATTCATATTCATTTTGTGGTTCATCATAACACAAAGGTTGTTACTGCTACAGTTATTTCTAGTCTAATCCTTTGCCACCTTTGGAGGCATGTTACTTTGAAATGTTATTGTGGGTAAAGATGGTGGATGAAACACATGCACATGAATCCCTGTAAAGTAACAGTAAGGTATTTTTAAAGCCATAAAAGCACAAGAATGGGGAGAATATGAAAGAAGACAACATGACAAAATTTTGAAGGCTGAGAACCAGATAGTTGAGTGACAGATGACTTGGCCAACTCAAGAAAACCAAATCTTTATGCTAGAAGCTGAGAAACAACGTGTTTGAAATCACAAAATCCTTAAGAGGCTCAAGAATTGGCAACGCAACTTACATCTGAAGGTGTGGTGAAGGAGGAGAACTAAAATAAGAATTAGTTGAAAGACTGTTTAAGAAGCAGTCTTAGAAATTCCTTTCTCTATACAGCTAGGTAATTGTTCCTCCCCAAACCTGGGAAAAAGGTGAAGGGTTATTATCCGAAAAAGGTAAACAGATCATGTGTGCACTGGGAGACCCCCAGAACGCACTGAGTCTTGGGCTTCCCTAACTGAAAATAAGAAGAATAAATGAGCATTTATATGCTCAGTGCTGAGGCCCCAGCCCTATTCTACTTTGCCCCCCAGATGCTGGCAGCCAGGTAGGAAATGGAAATGTTTCCTCTGGGGAATCCAGCTAGAATAAGAGGAAAGACTTAAAGACACTGAAATAGAAAGTCTCTCAGTTAAAAAGCTCAGTTAGGCTACCCTACAGTGAAACTCATGATTGGCAAGCCCCACCGTTCACTTATAACTTTCGATCAGGTTTTTAGAATGTACTCTTTTGTATAAGCAGACAACCAAGGATTACTGGTGCTAAGGAAATCTTATACGCTGAGCAATAGATCCAAACAAGGAAGTGGAAAGAAGCAAATGGAAAGAAATAGAAACTACGCTGTGGAAAATATTTTAAAAGATATATTTATATTTTCAAGATGTGTATCTATCAGATGATGTGTATACCTATATGATGTACATACATTCACATATAGAAATTAGTATCTTAGTTGTTGAGATGCAAGAGAAGATGTTACGCTTGAAACAAGAGAACAGGATAATACAGATTCATACATACGCACACACATATACAGGAAATATATATTTGGAAAATGGAGAAAACATAGGTAAAGGGGGTTTCCTGGACGTTGGATATAGAGGCAGAAATCCAAACCAAGAGAGCCAGATGTGTGTTTGCATTCCTGCACAGGTAGGCAAATTCCTCCTGTGTGTGGATGTAAATGTCCAAGCACAACAGGGTGGTGTCATAGCAAGAATCGAGCTTCTCATATCTGACAAGATCCTAATGTGTGTGGGTAGCTGCAAAGCCCTCATAAAGCCAAAACAAGCTAAGTTGAGACACACAGCATCTTCCTCCACTTTGTGTGGTAACCTTATTTGCAAAAGGATTTGCCATAGGGAATTTAATCTGATTTCAGATGGGTATATATTTCTGTGTTATGATCCACCAGAAACCTGGTTTGGGGTTGGTAGGAAAACACCACGGGTAGGTTTAAGATGGGGCATCAAGATGCTGAAGCAGGGCTTGGTGGCCTAGGGAATGGCCCAAAGTGTGAGGTCTGTGGGAGAGGGCCACCTGGGAATCTCTGAAGGAGCTAGAAAGCTCCATGAGGAGAGCCCAAGGTTTGGATTTTGGTCTAGGCTTCCCTAGAGGCTCCAATGTGGTCCTCTCCTGACAGGATGATAAAGTGGGAGAGCAGGATCTCTGGAGGTCTCCCTTGAGCCCCTGGAGACAGTCCATGACTTGCTGGGCAGAGAGGGGATTGTCCCTGAGGCTGTAGATGTGCAGGGGTGAATGGGGAAGAGACAAACATTAGCTGGCACTGAGCCCACTGTCTTGAGAAAGGACTAAGAGGGAGGCAGATGAATGCTGCTTAACGGTAACTGTTGTAACATGCGAAAATTAGTCTTTGCTTTTATAGAGAAAGCTTTCTGAAAGGGAGAGAAATGTGACCTTGGAGCTCTATGATTTGTGAAAATGGAGTTTTTTCCCCCTCCTTTTCGTAAGTGGTATTCAGAAGCCATGGAAAAGTGACTTCTAAGTGGAAAGTTAAATGGACTGAATTGGAATAATCTTGGGACAAATTAACTAAAGTGCTAAATAACCAAATCCTGGGTTTTAGATACAATATTGTTTGGGAGAAAGTCTTGCTGGATTGGTACCAACAGAGATAAAGGGAGAAGAGGTATCATATTCAGAGTCTTAGAGTCTATGAGTCTCAGGAAAAAGTCTTCTTCTGGGCCACCTTAGAATATGGTTTAGAGGCCAAGATGTGTGGCTTCGGAGGGACCTAGCCAGGCCGGAACAGATTGAGGGAGGCAGTAAGAGAGATGGGGCAGAAGCGAGAGGAACCCTAGAGGAGACTCGGTACTCTTAGCTTCCTGGAAGGCAGGGAGTGACGCTCAGAGGAAGTCGGGGCAGAACAGCAGAGGGGGAGCTCACAGACTTAGAAGAAAGTACGAACCACATGAACCTGCCCTAAGGTGGATAGAGAGTGGGCCAATCTCCTGATCTCTCTTCTCAGAAGGCCCAGTCCTTCACAGGAGTAACCTCATTGTGGCCTGCAAGTGGGCAGCACTTTCTGTGGGTGGAAGTAGCACAGGGCGGGCCACCAGGAGCCACGCCTTTATCCAGTGTCCACTGGGCCTGCAAAATGAACACCTTCCACATCTCAGACTAAATTTAAAGTCTTTTAAGAAACTGAAGTTCCACATTAAAGCCGCCTAAGATAAAAGATAATTGACACTAGAGCCCATGGAAACTAAGAGTAAAAGGAGAATTTTAGATCACAATTCAAAAACATATTTGCTGGCATTTTCCTTTCCATGATCATGCCTACTAAATGTGTGGATGCTATCTGAGATCCTAGAGGTCCTGTGCCTAGGGCTGGCTATAAGGACACGCCACCTGTGCATACACAGGGTTCCCTTGCTCGCCTACACTTGGTATGGTGTTCAGCTGTGGCCGTCGTATAATTCTTAACCATCTTCGAATAAGGGCACCTACATTTTTATTCTGCATTGAGTCCTCCAAATTAGCTGGTCCTGTCTATGCCGCTATATTTTTCAGTGTTTCCCTGAAAAGCTTAAGATGGCTTTTTATTTTTCGGACAGTTGATGCTTGAGGAATGCTTGTTGAGAGGGAATGTTTGAACTGCAAATTTGGAGACTTTTTCATGATACTTGATTCAAGGATCAAAAAAAGAAAAGGTAATAAAAAAGGACTTCTAAATTTAAAGGTAACATTAAAATTATAAAGAGAAAACTGGTAGCTCAAAATAAGAAAAAAAACAAAAACAGTGTACACTTGTATTAATGACCTATCATGTCAGAGCATGGTAAAGAAAGATACTTGGTAGAGATCAATGTAAATTGAAATCAACAGCATGAATTACCTTTAAAAATCCATTTTTTTCCCTATTTTGTCATTGAAGTAGCTAAAGTCCCTGTGTTACTCTGTTCTATCTTTAGTGCTCATGTGAAATAAGATGATGCCTCAAGTACCAAGATTTTGGTCTCTATACTCATTACTGCTTAAAATAATCAGAGCTTCCAGTGGAATAGCTAATTCCATGGTTGCAGTGGAAAGACTTACAGTGAACTTGGGGCATTTTGTGATCTTATTCTTTGTGAAATTCAATAATATATATCTAGCTTAGCAAAGGAAGGATGCAAGAAGCAGGAACCATGAGAGCCAATGTAGATTTATTTTTTTAAGACAAGAATTTCTCACCTTACTAAGCTCACAGTTAAGGGTAGTCATCTTGAGTTTAGCAAGTCATTTGACAAAATCATGTGCTATCTTGTGAAAAGATAAAGAAAATGTAGAGTGGATTTTAGAAAACCATATAGATTCAGAGCTCACTAAAACAATAAATAGAATTTACAAGTGAACAGGAGGAATGCAATGGTGGTAAGAAAGGCCTAATCCTTGACTCTTGACTCTTTCATTCAACATTTCTATCTACAGTTAGAATGAAGACATACTTATAAATTTGGAGATGTCACAAAGTTATAAGGCTCAGCCAACCTGCCCTACAGTAAGACAACATTCCAGAAGATATCTTCAGTTTGTGCCAATGTGTAAACACAAACCATTTGAAATGTAATATGAAGAAACACAAAATCACAAACTTAGATTTTAAAAATGGACACAGGGCACAATGAGAAACACATAAATTTTAAAAGTTTATATAAACAAGATAGGGGGTTGTTAATTAATTGAAAGTTCAAAATCTATGAAGGCTTTTTTTTTTTTTTAAAGGAATGCTATCTTAGGCAGCATTACTGAAGTGTCTATATCACGGGTTAGAAAACTTTCTCTGCAAAGGGTCAAATATCTAAGGCTTTTCAGGCTATCCAATCCCCGTCACAACTAGTCAATTCTGCTGCCTTAGCATGAAAACAGCCAGAAAACTTCATAAAAGAACGAGCCTGTGTTCCAATAAAACTTTATTCATGGAAACAAATCTGAATTTCAGATCATTATCACATGTCATGAAATATACTTTGGATTTAAAAAATCCATTTAAAAATGTGCTCCCTACCCATCCCCCACCCAAAAAGTAAACACCATTGTCAGCTTGTGGGCCACACAAAAACAGGTGGCTGGCGAATTTGGCCAGTGGGCCACAGTTTGCTGATCCACGGTCTAGATCAAAACATACTGTACTCTGCCTTGGTCAAAACACTCCTAGGTAAACGATGGTCATTTAAAAAGTAAGTGTTTCTCCAGGGTGATGACAGTGGAGGAGTTAAATACACTTGCACCAGAGAAAAGAAGAGTAAGGAGTACCATGGATATGGAAAAATATCATAAGTCTGTCATGTGAATAGAGCAAGATACTTTACCTGTGCTGTTTAATAGACCAGGCATGATGAGAAGTTACAGAAAGGCAAATTTAACTTAGCATAAGGAAGAATTTTCTATCAGACAGAGGTGACCCATCATTCAATAGGCTGCCTCTTCACAGTGGTGTTGCACGGCCATCTTTGAGAGTGTGCTGAAGGGATTCCCCCACAGTGGCTGGCAGGTAGTAATCGGTAAAAATATTCAGAAATGTTTATTAAGCAAATCTAACCTTCAAAAATCCTTAGAACCTCTTGATTAATATAGTTCTTTATTTCTTCGAATGAAACTGCATCAGCCTAAAGAAGGGGGGAAAAAGGTCTGTTAGCACATAGCACAAGTGAGTAAAGAATAGACGTACTGGGTTGGTACGGATTCTTGAAACATCTGTGGAGATACGTTCATCAAGCAAAATGTTTTTGGCAACTGGCTATATTAGGCAATCAATATCTTTGTTTTGATCATATCCTGGAAAGAATCGAAGTGCATAATTGCTTTAAAAGCTGTGGGCTGGAATCATAACCAGTGATTCGAACATATTTCTTATTAAATGGAGAAACATGGATTCATATGATTAGGAAAGACTAATTTCCTATTACTTCATTTTCTGAAGTGACAGAATTTGAACTCTGTTATCATGACGTTAATATCGCAGGTGCAATTTAAGTTCTAACCAATCCCTGGAAACTGGTAGTCGGTATCTAACTGATACCGTGTATCTTCAAAGGAAGAGAACTCCCAAGTATGCTGGATTATTCTCTAAAATGTTTTATGCACGGAATAAAACTTACTAAGTTGTACTCATTCTATGGTACAATTTCTTCTGTCATTTACACTTTGTAAGCATATTTGTATTAAGCAATTTTCTTTTTTCAATAGAAAATTCTATGGGACACGAGAAAGGGAAGTAGGTAAATGATGTCGGTAGAGTTTTATCCCTTCAACAAATGAAACTCCGTGAATTTAGCAAAGAATCTAACATTTATAATAGTAATATTTTATGGTGGTATCTTGATATTTTTTAAAGGGAGCTATTATTTTTCACGATGGTTAGGATTTCAAAGTATTTTATTACACTTCTTTTTTTTTTTTAGGGGTTATTATCCAGAGGTATATGTGTGACATTAAAGACAATGTGATGGGCTCATAAAGTGATGATTTCTGTAGGACAGAACAGTTCCAAAAATGCTCTATTTCAATATTTTATTTTCACTGTATATGTGACATATGAACCTGAATTAATGCATCTAATATCAATTACTGACAGCACTGAGAGCTCATTATACAGGCTTTATTCAAGTAGAGCTTAGGGAGAATGGATAAAAATTAAGAGTCTGAATATTGTGGGAATGCCCAATTTGGCCTTCCATCTGGTATTGGCTAATTATCTGAGGACAGCTTGTCCTTAACTCCTGCCCTCACTCCAGGACCCTCCTTTCTCCCTGACAAGGATGTTTTCTGATTAAGTTCCTCTGTGAATGGCCATCCACCACACCCCCTGAGGATATTAATAATAACATGGGCTTCCTTAACCAAACACTCCTTCTTGGCCTGTTTTCCACTTTAAAGTACCACTCCGGGTAGGTTTGTTGTTTTCATAGTCAACAAATAGAGTTTTAATATAAAACAGACATATATTATCTGTGTAGTATAAGGAGACGTTATAGGTAGTATTTAAGAGCATGGCTTTGGAGTCAGTCAGACCTGGGTCTTGCCCATGAAATAACTGTGGCCCTGAACAAGTCAACTCTCGATTTTTGCATTTGTAAAAGTGGGACAGACAGGACACCAGTCTTCCTAGTTGTGAGGATCTACTAAGTTAATGTAGTAAGTACTCAGCAGAGGATCTGGTACATAACTTGAAATAAATGACAGCTATTGCTACCCTTGTGGAGACCAGTTTAGATTCATTTTATTTCTTTTACAAGAAAAATAAGATAAACACAGAGAGGGAGGCAAACCATAGGAGACTCTTAAGTACAGAGAACAAACTAACGACTGTTGGAGGGGAGGAGGGTGTGGGGTGATGGGCTAAACGGGTGGTGAGCATTAAGGAGGACACTTGTTGGGATGAGCACTGGGTGTTATATGTAAGAGATGAATCACTGGGTTCTACTGCTGAAATCAATTCTACACTATATGTTAACTAAATTTAATTTTAAAAAGAAATAAAAATAGTAAATTAAATAAATAAATAAGTAAATAAATAAATGGATTATGACTACTTTCATTGTAAAAGGGATACATGGTCAATACTACCCAGGAGCTCCTGGCACTACTCACCGGAGTACCTGGGACGCCTGGATTGCCGGGGGGGCCTTGGTGCCCGGGAGATCCCATGGAGCCCTTGTTTCCTGGTGGCCCCACAGGACCTATGGCTCCCTTCACGCCCGGAAGGCCTGGTTTTCCCTGTTCACCTTGTGGGCCTCTGTCTCCTGGAATTCCTTGATCACCCTGTTAAGGAAAAAGTTAATAACACATTAGCTGTGGTTAGGAGCAAGGGTTCTGGATTCATCGTGGCACTTACTAGCTGTGGGACCTTGGATAAGTGAATTAAGCCCTCTGTACCCTAGTTTCCTCTCCCATAAAGTGCAGGGTGATGCTGACAACAGAGTCAAGTCAAGTATTTAGAACAATGCTCGCATGTTGAAAGCACTCAATAAAAAGTTAGTGACAGTGTCAGTTGTATTTGGTTGCCAATCTAGACACTTTTGAAAGACAACAGCAGTGGGGTGCCTGGGTGGCTCAGTCGGTTGAGCATCTGACTTCAGCTCAGATCATAAACTCATGTTACATGAGTTTGAGCCCCATGTCAGGCTCTGTGCTGATAGCTCAGATTTTTTGTCTCTCTCTCTCTCTGTTCCTGACCCGCTTGCACTCTGTCTCTCTCTCTCAAAAATAAATAAAGATTAAAAAAATTTTAAAAAAGTCAATGGCAGCTTTCACTTCAGGACTGGGTCTCCTTGGCAATAATAAAGAAAGATGGCCAAGAGGATTTCATCATCAAGGTTTAACAACAAGTAAAACTTGAGGACACTCAGAATCTCTCCCAAAACATGTGCCTTTTTTTTTTTGCTTTCTCCTATGTTTGTTTTTTACATTTATTAGAATCTTGGTAGATTCTGTGTTTCTTTATTCGTGTTTTACAATGCATGAGTGTGTGTGTGTGTGTGTGTGCGCGTGCGTGTGCGTACATGCATGCCTGCTGTGTCCTAAAACTCAGGAAGATGAAAAAGGAAAGCCTTTGAAAAGGCTCAAAGCAGGTGCTTGGGATAGTGATTAAGATCACATACTTAATAACATAAATGAACTATAAGAGAATTCATTGAGTAAAGGGCCATAGTAAATTAGGTATAGTCCTAGGTGTGCCTGACTGTGATACGTTTATTTAATGTTGAATTTTATCCAGCGAGGTGAGTACTACTGTATGTGTTTGTACATGAGAAGATAAGGGGGGAGAAGAGGAAGAGAGGTATAAACACGTATCATAGCACATGTTTCAGTTACAGATATTTCAAATATTCAGTTCCACAGTGCCAGGAGGTGATGATCACACCAAATATGACGGAGCGGTGCATCAAGGCTGCCCTGTATTTCACGGTGTTATTCTTTTAATTGTGACTACTGTGTAAAAGGCCACACTCCGCTTTTCTTGATTTAAAAAATGATGTAAACAAATGAACAATTACAATGACCTATTTGATCATGGAATGAAGAGATGCAGAAAGAAGCCATGTAGAAAGAAGAAAAAGTGGACGGACCTAATCTCAATGCTACTGTCTTAGTTATAAAAACTTAACTGCATACAAGTATATCAACTCACTCACATTTGGGGAAATGCCTGAGATGAGTAAAATTAAAAAAATAATAATAAAAGAAATACTAGCACACCTTGATCAATACTCTGATCATGTGCAAAATAATCACTTCAACATATTAAAATTGTCTTACAATTTAGGCACAAAGATGTTCATTGCAGTGATGAACATTATTATGGAAACTGGCAAGAACCTATATATTCAGGAAAAGGAGACTGGGAAAATGAAATAAGGCATATACAAACAGTGGAATATCACACATTCACTAACAGTTACGTGTAGGTCTGTATATTTACTGACATGGAAAGATGGCCATTATACATTATTAGGTGTTAGGTAAAAAAAGTTATTCACAGAACAGTATGGACACACTTTTGGAGAAACATATATTATTTGTATTGATACATTAAGTATATGTGTATATTATATACAATAGATAGAAATATGTCCAAAATAGTGCTTTTCCAAGATCAAGAATGCTTGTCTCTATGCAGTGGGATATGGTGGACTTTTTTCTTTATATTATCTCTGTTTTCATATATCCTTCAGTTATCATGGATTATGTGTGTAATAATCAGTAAAAATGGATAACTTAGATACCGATACACAAACACACATGTACACCCAGGAGCAGCCCTCACTGAAATCCCACTGAATAAATGCTTGAATAATCTTGGCAGTGGGATGACTCTAACTCTATTAGTTCCACTTCCCATCTCTCTGCCTCCTCACACCACTACCCGTATTTAATTTAGGGTTCCACGGGGTCAAGTGTTCTCAACTAGGGCAACTCTGGTGTCCAGAGGAATTTGGTGATGCCTGGAGACATTTTTGTCGCAATTGGTGGGAAGGTGGTGCTACTATGTTTAGTGGATAGAGGCCAGGGAGACTGCTTACCATCCCACAAAGCACAGGATGGACACTTACAGGAAAGAATTATCTGCCTCCAAACATCAACAGGGCTGAGGCTGACAAACCCTCGTCTAGGTAAAAAGAAAATGAGGGATGGTTATAGTAGGAATATGTGTCTGACACAGGAAGATAAAAGCTTTCCAAACTGGAATAGCAAATTAGACTTAGTTCTGAATTAAGGTCATCCTTGTGGGTGTACCTGCCATGTGGCCTGCTTCTGGGTCCTTTGATTGACCTATATTAGCCCTCGAAGAGACCCTGGATCACATACAGCCTAGTGTTTTCATATTGTGGCACTTGTACATATGTACACACGTTGTGTAACTCAAATGATGAGACAGTTGCAGCAGTTGAATAATGACGAGAATAGAAATATACATACACGTTCTCCTTTAGGGCCTCTGTCTCCAGGTTTACCCATGAGACCCTGAAAAACAAATGTCAACACTAAAAAATCACTGCTTGCCAAGATTTTTTCTCAGCCTGCTCAGTCAAGTATTCTGGCAGGGACTATGGATGAGGTTTTACATTAGAACATTTATTTTAAGTGGTATTTTTCATACCTGAGCACCTGGTAATCCATCTTTTCCATTTACTCCCTATAAAGACAAAAGAAGATTAGTGTTTCTAATTCTACATTAATAGACATAGTTCAACACAATTAAAGGGTAAAGTTTCAAGGACTTAATTACCATATTTCTGATATTTTGGTGAGGTGGTGTGGTGAAATAGAAGACAATGCTGATAGACAGCCCTGGGTTCAAATTCTGACTCTGTTACTGCTTAAGTTCTCTTACTTCGGGCAATTTACTTAACCTTAAAAGCATCAGCTTTTTTGCTTATCCACTGAGGATAAAATAATGGCCTTAAAACTAAGGACTTGGTGAAATAACAGAAAATGCCGAGTTCACTGTAAATAGTCCACAGGGTTATTTTCCTTACTTATTCTGTTAGGTACATTCTGAAAACTAAGGTGCCCCACGGCGCTGGGTGGCTGGTGTGTGGCATTTATTGTTACCCTCTAACAATTTTCCAGCACAGAGAGTCATTCTCAGTAAATGGTCTCAGTTGCTCCTGGGGAAATTTCATAACATGGCCAGAGCATGATCCTACTATGAAGTAAACTGTCAGCCAGAGAACGATTTGTTATTTTTCAGCTGGAGAATATGAAAGAAAAGTAAGAAATCTGTAACCATGGGTTTTTGAAAGTGTTAAATAGTGGCTTTTTCTTAGTAAACTGGAAGTCTCCTGAACTTTACAAGGCAGTTCTGGAGGTGGAGATAAAGCCCCCTGCTCAGAGATGTATAAGACTGAGAGAACTACTGGCTGGGAGATGTAAGAAGGAAAAGCACTTGGGGTCAAATCAAATACCTAGAGTCCAACAGCAGATGCGTTTTGAGATTGGTTTGAAGAGAGAGATCAAGGTGAGGAAAATGATTTCTTAGCCAGCGGGCAAACTGCATGGACATCCTCCCCTGAAAAGCCTGGGAGAGTTTTATTGTGCTGGGATGGATTCTATGAGGATGCAGCTGCAGACGACCATGTGTTTTCACTGCTGTAAGTTACACTAAAGTCTGTCACAGCTGATAACCCAACCAAAGTCCCCCGACCTCTCTGAGGCATTCTGGGAATTATCTAGAGTACTTTAACCAAGAACATGTTACCTGAAGTGTATGGTTCACTGAATTTATTGCATCCAGAAACACAAGCAATGAAAATAAAGTGGATTAAGGAGAGGATGTGAAAGAGACAACAACAACTGTGTCACTTGAATAAAAGAAGATAAATCTAGTGTAAAAATGTAATTCATGCTTTTGGTAACAATGTAAGAAAAGAAATAGCCCTACGGTCTTTTTTTGGTTTTGTCTTGTCTCTTGTAATTCATCAAAGACTATCATGTGTGTTCTCCTTTGTATATAAAGGTGTTATTAACTTGCTTTCCCTAGGCGAGTACTGTTTTCAGAGATTTTTTTGAATAACCCATACGTATTTGCTTTTTCCTTCCTCATCTCACTAATCTGGGAGAACTCCATTCCTGGGTATAACCAGCTTTCTCTCTACCACATGGCCGCATCTGAGCAGCTGACTGTGGTTGAAGAAAAACACACAGCCTCGCTCACTTGCTCCAACTGAAATGTACGATGGCAGATTGCAGGTAGCCCCTCTGTATCACCGGGCTATCCAATATTTCCTGATGTGACTCCCCTTCCTTCTCTCCCAAAGTACTCCCTCACAGATTGTCCTGTGTCTTCCAATCTGCGGCATCACCACCTGACTCCTCACACTCAGCTGATGACCTTGACTCTTCTTCCACTGAGAAAATAAATAGGAGAGAACCATCTCACCTTCCTTCCCCCCACAAGATCCACCAACCTCCGTGTACTTGTACACCAATCTCTGCCTGTCTCCCTCTTCCTGTTAAGAAAGATGAACTGCCCCTGTCCCTTACGAAGACCAATTTTCACTTCTGAGTGGAATACCAGTCTTCTCTCCCTACTCAGAGTTATCTCCACCCACGTGGTATCATCAAAACTTCCCCTCTCGACTGGATCGTTCTTATCAGGATACTAGCACGCTGCAACCTCTCCCACTGAGGACCTCCACATTTCTAAATCCAGTGGAGAACTGCCAGCTCTCACTTTACTGATCTAAACGTTTATCATTTCTCTGTCTTAAAACACTTAGACCCCTTGACATCTAGGAAACCTCATTCACCTGGTTTTCTTCATATCTCACTGGCTGTACCTTCTGAACCGTCCTTTTGCTGGATCCTTTTCCTAACACTTGACGTGCTCTCTTCCCTTCTGATCTGCAGTGACTCCATTTCATCCAGTCTCAGGTTTAAATATCCAGATGAGTCTCTCCAGTCTGATGTCTCCATTAATTCAAGATGCATATATCTACCTTTACTTGACATTACCATTTGGGAGTCTACTAATGTAGCGTCTACTTGAATGTGTCCATAAGAGAGAATTCTTGGCTTTCCCTCCCAAGCCCAACCATTTCCAGTCTTTCCCATTTCATTGAAAGCATCGCTGTGACATGGTTGCTCAGACCCCACACCACAGCTTTGACTTGTCTCTCCCTCACACTCCACATCTGGTTCATCAGTGAGTTTGCGGACTCTCCCTTCAGTGGACCTCCTAAACTCCCTTACTCCTCATCATCTCCCTGTTCTCACCATCATTATTTCCCATGGGGCTTCTGGCCATGCTACCTCACCATTCTGTTTTCTTCCATCCTGTTCCCTGTAGTCTGCTCTTCACACAGTAGTCAGAGAGATAACTTTAAAATGTATTCCAGTCATTTTCCTTCCCCACTACAAATGTTTCAATGGGTTCCCATCATCCTTCAAATGAAATCCAAACTCCATTCATGGCTTAGAAGTTCTTCATGGCCTGGACACTGCCTACTTCTCTCTTGGTATCTTTCCCACTCTTGTTTAGCTTAGTGCATTCTTGACTTCATGCCTTTTGCTGTTCCTTCAACACACCAGCCTCGCTCCTCTATAGCCATTTCTCTTCCTTGAAACAATGCCTCCCACAACCACTCCGAGGTTTGATCTCTCACTTCATACAGGCCTTTGCTTAAATGGCATGCCTTTTCAACTGCTCTATTTAAAAGCTACTGTAGTGCTTCACCCTGCTTAGAGCTTTTTCTACCCGAACTGTGTGTGTATGCATATTTATTTGTGTCCCTATAGTAGAATGTAAACCCATGAATTGCTAGCACCTAGAACAGTACCTAGCATTTCAGTAGGTGCTCAAGAAATAGTTGTTGAATAAATAAATTGCTGTTTGCATAATCCCCTGGGCAACCATTTAGGAAATAGGGGCTGGAGACAGGAAGTTGGTAACAAGAGGTGAAGGGGGAGGCAGGGTTTGAAACTATTGATTGAGTGCCTCCTGGGGCCAGGCACTGGAATTGCTTACCACATGCCATGTTACTTAGGTGATTCACAAAACCCTTTGAGCCACAATTCAAACCCATATCTTCCTGACTCTAAATTGCATATGCTTCCTGTATTCTCATGTTGCCTTCTCTGAGGAGATGGTGGCCAGGGAATGCTCAGACCCAGAAGGTCTGAACCAGCCTCACAAACTCGGTGCTGCTTGTTCACCTTCAGTACCCCCCTTCCCCGAATAGCACCCCCTTCTCCCACACATCATGGCAAATTAACAAGCAAAAGAAGCAGTGACGTTCTCTAAAGAGTAAACTTGAGAGTGGGATGGATATCATTCATCTTTATGTCCCCTCCCTCATGGCCCAGCACATCCTTAGCAAAGAGCAGAAACTGGATGAATGTGTGTTGAATTGAGCTGAATTAGTGAGAACGATCTTACAACTTTACATCAACATATATCAGTAACCGAGAGCTCTTTTAGGACACAAAGGGATGCTATATTTAGAATCATGATTTATGAAAGTATAAGAACAAGGTCCACAGATAAAGAAAGGTATCTGAGAAAACAGCTTCTACATTAGTTTTTAGCTTAGCACCCAGGAGTTATATCTGTGAGCCTTCAGTTTCTTTATATTTTAGAATGTGACAGGACATTTTATTTTTTAACTCTGAGAACATCAGACTTAAGAAATAATGAATCTAATATCCTGACACTTAAAACAAAACAAAACAAAATCTCACTTTTCCCATCATTGTTTAAGACATAAAGATACCTCAGAGAGAGCTAGGACACCCCCAAAAGGGAGAGCCATACTCCCTTAGACACTACAAATGTCAGATTTTCTGAGGAGACAGGTGAAGAGACAGTGCTTAGAGTAGTTCTCAAAATGCAAATTTTAAATGGTACTTACTGGCCTTCCTGAGGGTCCTTCTGGTCCAGGGAAACCTGTATCTCCAACAGGTCCTCTGTCACCCTAGAGACATGTCATGGACAAATGTTAATTGCTCAGAAAAAGTGTAAAACCACATGAAGTACAACTGTTAAGTGGCTTGCAACTCACCGGTTCCCCTGGAACTCCGGGAGGCCCTGGGGCTCCAGGTTTTCCCTGGGAAATCAAATCAAAGTGAAACGTTAGGAGCCAAATTACTGCATGATGCCATGTATTCTGCCCCCCTCTCCACCACCTGTGAATTTAATGTGCAGCCGGGGTTGTGGCTCTTTATACTACAATGGTATTCCTAATGAGACAGAATCTGTGGGGACATATACTTGACTCTGGAGGCCCCAAGGTACTGACTAGAATGCAACTGTCTGAATGTACATATGTGTGGATGGCAGAGGGGTACGAGGGGAGGATAATACTTTTGAAAATATTAAACCAATGTATCATCATTAGAGGAAATCCATCTTGTGCTAAGAGACTAGCAGCTCTTCTTCACTTTGGTGATTGGGAGGACACGGACAGTCAAAGAAATCTTTCCTAGATTTTGCATTTCATAAGAGGATTTTTAAGTTCTTAGTAGGACAGCCTGGAAAAAAACCTTGAAAAGCCATGTTTGGTTGAAGGAGAGAGGACAAGACTGATTTGCTCCAACACACCATGGCTTGGAAGACTGATGATTGAGACATGTTGGATAGGGAGACCACTGGGAGGAACAAGAGAGGAAGATGGTCCAGCAGAGACTAGAAGTGAGAAGTGTCAAAGTGCCCAGACCAAACTTAAAGATGTTGGCTTTGAGCAGAAACTATCTCCTGTCCCTTAGACCTAACCTGGATAGAAAGACAAACAATGAAGGGATGTAGGTATGTGGCTGAGGCTGCAGAAACCCTAGTAGGTTCCCTAGTAGAGAATCTGAAAGAGGGAGGGCCCTTTTCCCCTCTTGCTGTTTAGATGTAGATATGGCTGAGTGGAGGAAGCCAAGGCCTGACAGAGCATCCCTGGTTCCACAGGCTCTGGGGAACTCCTGCAGCTCCCATGGGCCGGAGTTGGGGGATGCGCTACAGCTGAGAAGGTGTCTTAGCATACACAAAGGGTAGAGTGCTTGGGCCTTGAGACCGGAGGCAAAGGGATCAGGGATGTTGACAGCAGGCAGCAGCAACCCCAAAGGTCAGGTGGAGCTCAGACGACCTGGGAGAGAGCATGTTGTGTGGAGGCCTTACCCCACTGCCAGCACTGACAGACACTTCCTTCTCTACACCCACATGTCATCCTGGGAAGAAGCGGGGGAGAGAAGGCGAGGGGGAAATCTCTGTGTGGGCTTGAATATACTAGAAAGGGATAGACTGATCTCTTCTTTGGAAGAGCAGGATTGGGACTCCTTGTTACTCAGATCATAATGTGTCTGAGTAGGCAGGTTTAATTCCTGCTCCATCATAAATAATCTCTTTAAATTTGTTTGGTTGTAGTAAAATGTATGTCACAGAAAATTTACCAGTCTAATCACTTTTAAGTGTAAACTCAGTACATCCATACTGTTGTGGATACCATCACCACTAATTCCAGAATCTTTTAACTATTTTATTTCTTGAACCATAGTAAGATCCAGTATAAAAAAATTAAGTTGCAATTTTAATTATGTAGTTGTATATAGGCAGTGAGGAAATCTCTATGCCTTCTTTAATTCTATAATTGTCATTAATGCTTTTAATTATGAGGTAAGAGAACTGCATTTTATGTATATGTATCAGATCTTTAGATATCCAAGCCCCTTATTTCAATCATACTGTAGCCTTCAAAAATATCTTTGGAGGTATGCATTTGGATTGCCTTTTAAGCCTGTCGCTCATCTTTTCAATATTTTCAGTGGTTGCCAATATTTTTTCCCTGATACACAGACGTAATCTAGGGTCATAGCCAGAAGTAATTTTTAGTCCCACCTAGGTGAATACTGTGTGGAATTAAGCTTCATGATACCACGTGGAAACAAAAACAGGGTATGAATATAAGAGGGGCAGGCTGTAGAGGGCTCACGGCAATTTTGGAAACAGTTCCAAACATGTTGCTAGGAATACTCATGATGAGGGGATAGGAGAATGAATGGATTAAGTGTGAACCTACTTTCAGGAACAATACTTTTTTGCATAAAAAATTCTGAAGTGCTTGCTAAAGAAAATATTTTCATGTTACTTTTCAATCATACTAATATTTACTCTGATCTAGAATAGCTAAATAAGGGGATTCATCCTCTATAAAGCATGGTTTTCTGCAGAGTATGAATGGATTTTAAATTTTTGTTATTAGACTTAACCACTGAATAGAGTAAAACAGAGTGGCTGCTGGCCTTTTAAAGGATAGAAGTGGTGGGTGGTGGTGGATGGCAGTGGGTGGTGGTGGATGCGGTGGGTGGTGTTGGGTGTTACTAGGTGTCAATGAGTGGTTATAAGTGGTGATGGTAAGGCCCTTTCTTATCTGTGTCCTTATGATTCAAGTACATAGTTTCCATTGACTTTCCTTCCCAGGGCCTACCCTGCAGGGGCACCGAACAAACAGTAAGTGGGCTCTTATTCGCAAAGCATGGCCACAAAATTTTAATTAGAGCATCATGAAAGAAGATCAGAACGATCCCTAGGGCTCAGAGAAATGATTTCAACCTTTCCTGGAGCACTTCCTATTCATTTGAAAAGACCTTGATGAGATTAAAACATTTGACACCAGAGAGCAACAAAAATGATTGAGAGTCTGGAAGGGCTAGTTTACGAGGAAACATTAGCAGCAGTAAAGATCTGTTAATAACACCAGGCCTAGGGAAAACTCGAGCAGATTGCAGCTTAATACCAAGAACTTGAAGTACATTCCTAAGGATAAGAACTTTGTCTTTTGAGGGCCAAGAAACCTTAAACAGGACAAGAACAGAGAAACAAAACAGGCTCCCCAAAGTTGGGCTTGTGTACTAACATACTGGAACCAGGAACTGGGCACTGCCTCCCCCTCCGCTTACAAGAGTTGGGAAGGAAAAGACAAAAAATAAGAAAAAGGAAAAAAAGTAAGGAGTGTTCTTGAGAATGGACAGGGACAAAGTGGTTTCATTTTTTAACTGGATGCTTCCAGGACCTAACGGAGATCAGACAGGAGATACCAAGATTAGGTAGGAGATACCATGTGCTCCTCAGCCATTTTGCTCCCTAGCCATAGATTTGGTGTGGAGATAGAGCTGCTTCCCTGTGAAAAGAACATGAGATACTCTGGACTCACCAATACTCCAGCTATTCCTGGGGGACCTGCAGGGCCCCGATCTCCCTGTTGGGATTTAAAAAAAATCATTATCTATAATGATATCAATAAAATCTTTACCTATAAAATTAACGCTCAAATAATCATTTGGATTTGGTAAAGCTTTTTCTTTGGTATTGAGAAGCATTATCAATATCATCATGGGAAAATAAAATGAGCAGCTAACTGAATTTGTTAAAGCTTTTTTCCCCCACAAAACTAAAGCAAATAAGAATCTTAATGAAAATAAGCATTTATGTTATTTCTATTACCTATTTTAAATAGGACTCCACACATACAGCTAAAATTAGTCAATACACTATTTTTATTCCACATATTCAAAAGTAACCCATTGCCAATGCTTAAAACAGAAAGGACATTGAATGTCTTCTAAAAAGCTTTTCCCATACCTGTCTTATTGTGTATAGGGTTAGAATAAAGATATTTAGAACCAGAAATTTTCTAGTTCTCTCATTAGGCCATTAGAAGATGCCCTGAATTGCTCTGAACAGTGGAGTGACTCAACTCTTTTTCCAAAGGCAGCGTGGTATTTCAGATAAAGCTGACGATGCTAAAAGTACTAATGATTATATATGGGATAATAAAATGGCAATTTTTGTTGAGCCGAACCTACATTAAAAAACTTCATAACTTCACTCAGGGACATAAAAGAAGACTTGATTAAATGGAGAGATATGTTTTGTTCTTGGAGGGCAAGACAATGTTGTAAAGGTGTCATTGCTACCCAAACTAATTTATAAATTTAATGCAATTCTTATGAAATTGCAGCTAGATCAGATGATATTAAAGTTAACTCAGGATAATGAATAAATGAGAAGATAAAAGAAAAAATTAAAAGAAGAACACTAAGGAGATTAGCAATGCTAATATTTAAATATATAATAAAGCTTTAACAATTAAAATAATGGAATATTCGCATAAGATTAAGCAGTATATCAATGCAATATAAAAATGTTATATAACCTCAGAAACAGACCGACATCCATAACAGGATTTTAGTAAAGAAAGAGATGTATTATTCAACAAATAGTGCTAATAATTGAATAATTTCCTTGAAAAAAGTTTAATTCCTCTCTTTATGTTATACTCCGTATAAATCCCATGTAGATTAAATAAATAATAAGATAATATAAAGTATAAAAAAACTAGAAGAAAATACTAAGTGACTACCTGATTTTGGCTGAGAATAAAAATAAAAGGAACTCAATGCATAATTGTGAAACAAGAAACCACAAAGGAAAATAGTTTGCTATTTGACTACATAAAAGTTATATTTACATATACAGTGAGATTAAACATGAAAATGAAAGGCTAGATTGACTAGAATATAAACTCTAACATATAAGATAGAAGCAGTATCTTTAATTTTATATATTAGTCATATACATATACATAATATATATATTAGCAGCATAGTCAAATAGAAAAAGTAATAGAAAAGTAGGTAAACAGTGTAAACAGGTAATTCTTGTCAGATTCACTCTGCTCTTTTTAAGCAATGGGATTTTTACCCATGAAATGAATAAACTGGAACTTTTCATTCAGTGAAAACTCTTGTATATCTGATAAAGGTTAACATTAAGGGGACTGATCATGACCTGAGCTGAAGCCGGATGCTGAACTGACTTAGCCACCCAGGCGCCCCTATGTTCTGCTGAGTCTGCTGATCACATGTTTGAATATCATGGCAGAGTTAAATTGCTGGACAAGTTTTTAAATATTTATTCTCAATCTATACTTACCTTACCATAGAACCCGTAACAGAATTTTCAGATGGCCACTGGTCCTCTCTGGCTAGATTTTGGGTAGCATTTCTTTGCAGGACCATGGGCAGGGCTACACCTTTCTACTACCCCTGCCTCTCTGACCTCATCTACCACCCTCTCTTCACCTCATTCCCCTGGTCTCCTTAGGTGTAGCAGCAATGCTCACGTCTCAGGGCATTTAGAGCTGCTATTAACTCTTTCACAAAATTGTATACATTTATGGTATGCAGCTTGATGATTGATATATTCATACACCATAAAATTAAGCTAATTAACATCTCTATCGCCTCACGGAGTGGTGAGAACACTTAGCAAATTTCAGGTATACGGTAAAGTATTATTACCTATCATCACCATGTTATACACTAGATCTCCAGAACTTATCTATATTGCCCAGAAGCTTCTTCTTTCAGAGTTGAAGGGGCTTGGCTAACTCTCGCTTGTGCTTTCAAGTCTTTGCTCAGATCTTGCTTTCTCAGACCCCTATTTACAATTACAACCCTCTCCTTTAGTACTCATGAGCCCCCTTTACCTGCTCTACTTTCTCCTTCTTTCCACGGTGCTTGCCAACATTATTATTTATTTATGTTTATTTTAGTTTCCGTATCCCCTTCCTAAAAAGTAAATTCCTTGAACACAAAGATTTTTCTCTGTTTTGTATTCTTAGGTATCTTTAAACCTAGAACAGTTCCTGGTCCAACAGGAAGTGCTCAATAAACATTTTTGAATGTTGAATACATGACTACATTTTTAACCCCCGTACTCACCTTTATACCTGGAAATCCTTCTAGTCCTGGCAACCCCATTGCACCAGGTTCTCCCTGTTAAATATGAACATAGGAAATGCAGGAGCAATGACCAAAAAAGTTTTTCAAGCATCGGTTTCAAAAACAAAGATTTTTTTGTTTGCCAAAAAAGTACCCCCACAAACACTGATAGGCAATTTAGCAAGTAATCTGTATGCTCTATTTTCAAGCATCTGCATTCTTGCATTTGGTGTTTGAAGATAGTTTGAGGATAAAGCTAGTCTCTGGGGAAGTATGAATTTATTTTCTGGTTAATTATTTTTATTCTGATTAAGAATCTAATTAGAATGAATCCCTCGAGTCAGTGATAATATCAGTTTCAATAAGAATTATCGGGAAATGCTGGGCTTTAATGAAGTTTGCCAATTTGTGAGGAACGTAGGGCTGCTAGATGACCAGAGAATACGGCTAAATTCCTTAAGAGCAGAGGAAGATGAAGGTCTGATAGTAGAGTGGACCATGCTTCAGAGGATGGCCCAGAAGCGGCATCTCTGGGGAGTCTAACAGTTTTTGCTCAAGCTCATGGGTCACTGGGAGAAGACAGGTAAGCATTTCCATTAAAACAAATCTTTTACAAATCCTAGTGTATGGTCCCTGGCCAGCTGGAGCCTGTAGGTTCTCAAGGAATATATTTAGAAAAGTTAGGTGAAGGACACTGCTAACTTTGAGCAAATAAACATTAAGGCTTTTAAATCAAGAGAGATAAAGTAGGTAGTTGTTTGATACGTCCTTGTTAATGAATTAATGTTAACTGCAAATATTTTCTTAGGACACTGGATGCTTTCAACATAATCATGTAGAAAAGGGAGCTTTTGTTCTCTGTAAATATATTTTTTGCATGCATAATTCTACTCTGCTTCAAAATATGACCAAGGCTCCAACTTCCATTATTATTTATGATATTGTTCTTATTACAGAATACTTAATGAACAGGCAGATGATTTGATACTTCTCATGCCTTAGAAATCTTTTAAAATGTCTGCTAATATGCAACCTGTCAATCAGACCAAAAAAAAAAAGTTCAGATTCTGTTCTGCATAAAGCTCTGTAAAAGAGGTCCTGGGTTATTGACGAAGGAAGCGAGCTCTTTGATTCTCTTTGTTTACATTCTCAACAGTCCTCAGGACAGAGGAAGGTGGTCACCCACACAATATATATTTATTTGAAAGTACTTGATAATTAAATTTTTTATTGAAGCTACTTATAAATTAAATACCAAAGGAATTAAACGGAGCACCTCAGAAGATAAATTCAATTAAGGGTTTTTTTTTGTCTATAAAGGTTTCCTGAGAAGATCAGAAATAGTGGTGTTCATCTACTGTCACGGCAAATGAAGGGAGCCGAAGAGTAAATCTCCCCCCATCCCCCACAGGCCAACTGACTCTTTCATTTTCTACTCTGACCTACAATTCTACCATTCCTGGCTTATTTCTAAGGTAAGAAAATGTTATTTCTCTGTACTGGGCAACTGGTGTGAAATGAAGGGAGGTGCATGGTGGTGCTGACATAGGGCCCAAAGAATCATTTCAAGGGTGTATGTAAGATAAACCTGAGGGTTTACATAGTATTTAATTTCATTATATTCCAGACTTCTATTTTAGTGTTTGACCCACTTAAATCACATCTCTAAAAGCAAGGGAAATCCTTCGGTTTTTATCCTTGATCCTTTGTCGTAGCTAAGAAATTTGAAGCCTAATTCCTTCAAAGCCTACTCAAATCTGTATATATTTTTGTTGCTGTTTTCCGATCCAAGTGAATTATAATTTATCCTTTATTATAATACTTTAAAAATTTTATTACCTTTATATGCAATTATTAATGAAAAACTTGAAAGAATGTTCCAGGAAAGTCAGTGAGAAGTCTAGGTGCCTCTATGTGATTCAGAGGGGGCGGTGAGGCAGTATGAGAGGGAAAGACCAGGGGGAAATTTTTATCAACAAGATGAAAGAAAAGTGAAATTAGAATGAAGGATATGATTGGTGAAAGCATAAAAAAAATGTAACAGATAAAAGGAGGGCTACATGAATAAGAAAACAAAGGAAACTTTTAAATTACATAATTGTGGTTCAGAAAATGGTACTATCTAGCTGACATCATGTTTTCAAGGGTAAAAGTGATTCTTAATATATATTGGCCAATAAAAAAAAATATGTGCTTTAATGCATGTCCTTTGAAAATATATCTAGATATTCAAAGATTACCTTCTATGGCTTCTTCTTGGGGTCTTTAAAATTTATTCATCTAGTTTTCCCAAACTGTATTGTAATGAAAGGGCCTTAATTTTTTTCACATGATCATGGAAAATAATTTGAAAACGTTATTTCAGTTTCAGGCGTAGCTGACTTTCAAGCATACTGTATAAATCAAGGTTAAAAGGTTAATACAAGTGCAATACGAGCACGTGCTTGAAAAGGACATGACAGGAAGAACTACCAAGGAATAAAGAGAATCTAATATATTTGGTAGAACCTTCAGAAGGAAGCTCGAGAACAACTGTTACCCTCTGGGTAGCTGGGGACGTGATCTCTTTCGGCGCTGAGTGTTAACCTCCTGATACACCTAATAAGCAGCTTTACGCAGCATACCGCACTTCCTACCGAATAACCGCCTAAGACATTCAAAGCAGATACACAGTCCCTTTTTTGGGGGGGTTTAGAGAGAGACTGGGGACATAGTAAGGAATTTCTTTCCAGTAAGTATCTCTCTTGTAAAATCTACTTGACACTGAGTTAAACATCAAAATAACGCTAGCAGAAGAAAGTGCTCCGTTTGTTAGGAACTGTGTGCCTTTCTCCACCACAGGACTCTGAAAGTATCCTAATAAAAGAGACAAATGCCAATGGCGGTGACATCAAGATCGACGCATCTTAAAAATGAACACATCGCTGGTACTTCTTTGGTTGCCTGCCTCCTGCTTCCAACATGTTAACTCATGAACACCTGAGAAGACAGGCCAGCTTTGCCTAATGCTTTTCGTTCAAACTTTAAGAAAGACTTATTTTCTAAAGGACACAAAGCATGGGAATATACGTACCACTGGGCCAGGGTCTCCTTTCGGGCCCTACAAGAAAAACATGGGAAGTCACTTTTAAAATAATGGTGGAAGCAAAATTATAGAATCTAAAGCATTTTAATCCAATTTGCTTTAATCCACAGGAAATATTTGCAGATTTTAATTCGCTACAGTTTGGATCTGAAGAATAAGATGAAGAAACACAACTTGAGGGAACTCTCATGAGAGTAACTGCTTGGACACTGATTTAGTTCTTAGATGTACAGTCCAGAAAGTGACACCACCATGCAGACTACTGTTTTTCATGATTTTAGCCGTGCATGTTTGCTCTAATTTATTATAATTGGTTGTCATTTATTTCCTACTGCATAAGATTTTGGTTATATTTGTAACATGTATTTTTTCAATTAACTTAGGAGTTGTTTATTTATTGTGGCTGTTCAGCTAAGTGTACTTGGTAATAAACAATTGTACTCACAGGGGGACCAGGAGGCCCTGGAAAACTGGGAACGTTCACACCTCCCTTCAAAAAAAAATAACAAGGTGAGAACAACTTACAGCAACCCATCACTGGAAAATAATTTTACAGAATTACAAAAGTAAATACCTGGATTTTATATAAACTGCTCATTCCATTTCCTTCATTGAATGGTACACCCTTAGGAAAACGATGAGATAAACAATTATTTTTTTTAATGTTTATTTATTTTTGAGAGAGAGAGAGAGCATGAGCAGAGGAGAGACAGAGAGAGGGAGACACAGAATCAGGAGCAGGCTCTAGGCTCTGAGCTGTCAGCACAGAGACCCATGTGGGGCTCGAACTCAAGAACCACAAGATCATGACCTGAGCCGAAGTCAGCCGCTTAACCGACTGAGCCACCCAGGTGCCCTGAATTATTCTTTTCTAAGTTAAAAGTCTCTCTACCTTTTATCTTTTTACCAGATTATATTTCTGTGATTTTACTTTAGAAAGGGAGTTTAATACTACAAGTAAAATAAAACTATGTTTCTATTGTTGGCTTTTCAAAAGCAAATGTGGGGGAGTGGGAAATGGAAAGGAATGTGAGCTGTATTTGGAGCAGAGACTTTCAGGGAGGAAGTGATTAATGTTCGGGTCTGACAGATGAGACGCTAATGCATTCAGAGGAAAATACTATTTGCTCATTAAAATTCAGTTTCTGAATTGCCAATTTATGCTCACTGTTTACAGCCCAGTGACCGGCAGGCTATAACAAGGTAGTGCTGATGAAGATGTGAACAGGGAGCAATTTGGCTACTGAAAAGTAATTTTTTTATACAGTCTCTTCATACTAAATAGAAAATTAAAGTAAATGGGGGAAATGATGTTACACAACCCTTTGTGGATGTTTCTACAAAAACATATTCTGTAGAACAACAGGGACTAAGAACTTCCTGATAAATCTGACCTACGAATAGAAAGTCCCACAGTAATTAACACTTAGAGAACTAAATTGAGAGTCTGAAAAATCATACAGTTTGGAGGCGCCTGGGTGGCTCAGTTGGTTGAGCATCCAACTCTCAGTTTTGGCTCAGGTCATGATCTCACAGTCATGAGACTGAGCCCCAAGTCGGGTGCCACACTCCCAGCTCGGGATTCTCTATCTCCCTCTCTCAAATAATAAATAAATTTTAAAAAGTCATACATTCAGGCAAAATTTGCATATAAAAATTTTAACTGGGATCTTTTATCCTTCTTTTAAAAAGTTCCCATAGAATCAACTACCTGTAGTTTTCTTTTGTGACTTCCACATTTCAGTTACAAAACTGAAGAAGCCATCATTTCACTGTTTTTGGGTGATGGTGGCCAATGGTGCTCAGTGAATGTGATTTGCATACATCTTCAACACAATAGTGATGGAAGGAAAAATGTTCCATTCATTTACTCCTTTATTATTTCAGTCACTCACTTGACAATTGTTCAACGTCTACTGTATCTTAGTGTGCTGAGTCCTAGTCAGACAAAGGATATTTTTGTCTGAGATTTCCAGAGAACGTCTCCCATAAAAGACAATATGTAACTTATCTTGAACAATAAATGGTTTTGAAGAATTCAGGGGGAAGAAGATTTCCTAACCCAATGTAAAATATAGGTCCCTTTTGTGAACTCACGCTAATTTTGATTGCTATGTCCACAGGAGAGAGAGTGCATTTTAGGATTTGAGCCCCAGTGCTTTGTGCCCTGCTTCTTTGTCAAGAGAAAAGGCAAGGAAACAAAATGAAGAACAGGGTTAGGAAAACAGTGCAAATCTCCTTATTTATGTGCGTAAAGTGCGTGACTGCATGCAGCCTAATCACGTATCTTTCCTGCCTTCAGAAAGTCACAGATGAATTCTGTCCCTTTTTAGGTGAGTTTGGTTTCTTAAAGTATTCTTATGAAGTAGAGTGGAAAAGAACATTTGGCCCGGACCAAAGCTCTGCTGTGATTTGAGCGTGGCCCCACATGAGGGCAGACTTGCTACAGAGAGTGCTACCTCTCCTCTCCACAGCCTCCCTGACAAAGTGCACATCTGTCTCAATCGCAGGCATAAGCACATTGATGGCTCTTGTACGTTTTACTCACTATGTGCTATATAAATAGAATTTCTCTGCATCTCAGACATCATGGATGGTAATGAACACATATAGCGTAACACCAAATTCTGCACCAACTCGCATAGCTGAAGGGAGCTCTTTTAAAGCCCCTACTTTTTTGTGAATGAAGCTCACTGAGGCTAAATGACTCTCCCAGGGTCCCTCAGGCAGGAAGTGGAGAGTCAGGGCACACACTGAGGTCTCCAGAGTCCAGAGTAGGGATGCCCGTAGTATGCAAAGCTGAGCATTGCATATTAGCGCTGCGCTAAAGGGGAAAAATCAGGTCTTCACAAAGCTGCATTGGTTATCATTTATATATATATATATATATAAATGTGTGTGTATGTGTGTGTGTGTGTACATACACACATATACATATCAGACAACTTTCATCCTTGAGAACATCTAAGAATATCTAAATGTAGTCTGACCTCCGAGTTATTCACATATATGAATTTAAGTTTTAAACCTGAATTAACTCACAGGCGGTCCAGGAGGTCCGGGTCTCCCAGGGGGTCCCTCACTGCCCTGCAAGGGGTAAAGAGACCAAAAATCAATGGTTTACACATTTCTACACCAAGTTTATGAACAAGATTGTGCTAGCTCAGAGAGCCGTATTCTAAAATCAATATGATTTTGTTTCAGCCTTGCAAAGTCTTATTCAGCTTGGCTTTTTCTTTCACTTGGGGAAATACATTCCTAGACCGTAGGAAAAGTGAATGCCGTTTCCCATACCCATTCACATCGCCACCGTGTGAGCCCCAGGGATGAAGCTTATTTTTAGATGGAGCCACATCACCTGGGTGACCCTGTCCTGGACTTTAAGTGTAGCTGGGGAAATTCTGCCCACGTAGGGGTGCAGAGTAGCACTCCTCCAAGTGGGCAGGCTTGGGGATATGCCTTAGAGGGTCAGCCCCTCACTCTCAGCCTCATCTCCACCACCTTCATCTTTGGGGAACCAGAGGGCCATCCAGATAATCTGACCAAAGTAGAAAATCACACCCTGTGTTATGTCTTGCAGGAGGAGAAACTTCTTTCACTCTCTAAGGTAATATGAGACTTTGTAACCAAGTCAGGCACGTCCCATTGAACAGAAGTGACTGTGGTACAACACTGTTTAAGGGAAATGTTCTTTAGAGTTAAAACAGCTTCAGACATTCTGCTTACAGGAGAAGCAGACTAAAAATGGAATTGTGAACAATAAATTCAAGTTGAAACCTGAAAAATGGATTTCACTTTTATTTTTATAAAACATACAATGCTTACCGATCCATATTAAGCAAAGGTATTATGATCCCTTTGGTGCCTTTAACCAGTTCTTCCTATAACTGTGCTTTTCTTTTAGAATAATAGCCTCTTAAAAATCTTTAAGTCCCTTAATGTCATGGGAATGGCAAGAAATGGTTAATTAAAAAAGAATCCACAGACAGTAAAATTCCTACTTATAATGCCCCCAAATTTTGAGGGATTTCAGTCCATTTCGATGAATTTGATGAAGGATTTCATTCCAATTCCCCACTTTCTTCCAGTAACAAAAGATAGTATCACAAAAACCATTTGTATCTTTATCAATGAAAATAAACTGTAAAGTTTTTATTGCAATGTATCTGCCTGAGAATGAGTGACAACGAGGATATTGTATCTTTTCCCAAACTGCCTTGATGGTGGCTAGCTCTCTAAGACATGTCATATGCTGGTGACTGCTAGCAGTGTCCTTCAGAGAATTATGTCATAGTTCTCATGAACTATGAGGGGACAACAAACAAGGAAAAGTATGTGCCTGTTGAAAAGACTCTTTTTTCCTGGCACAATTAAAAGTCATATTTTCATCCTCGATTGTGCCCCAAAGCTCATCTCAGTGTGGAATTCCCATTAACTTCAAAAGGCAAATCTCTGACTGAATAATTTCCATAGAGAACAGAGAAAAAAAGCTGATGGGGTTGGGCAGGCTTCTTGGGAAGACTATCAGAAAAAAATGTGCAGAGACTTATCTAAAATAAGCACATGGCTCCTTTCAAAATTTTTGGAATTCCTTTGCTTCTTGATGCCACTATGCCCCATTCTGGCCATTTCAGGGTAGAAGCCACTGAGTAGCTTATGTGGATTCTTGATTCTTACTCCCCCAATCTGAGTACCTAGTCTCATTTCACTTGTTGGCTGGCTGTGTTGGTACTTACACTGTGGGGCGAATTTAGACCTAAAGTGGGTAAACATATGAAGCCCCGTGGTCTTTCTGCCTGAGACTCCTCGGTTACTGGTTTTTCTTCAGATCTTAGCAACTCATCTGTCCAATCAACTGGACTCCCCAAAAAACAAGTGCCCTAATTCCTTAGTGAATTTCCCTATGACCCTCAAAGGGCAGAACTTCCAGATTTTCTCAGAGAGCTGTCTGAAGCCTTGGTACATGTGGCTGGAGCTCCCTGATACAAACCATCCTTCCTGCACCTCTTCAGGAGACTTCCCCCACTCCATCAGATTCCTAGGACCCTGAATCCAGCTTGGACTTTTGCTATATGATACCAGTGTTCTATTCACCCTTTTCCCTAGGAACCTGTACTCAGTCCAATTTTTGTACGGATGTCCTTTCAAGCCCCCTACCAGAGTGACTATTCCCTGACATTATCCCTACTTTCAGGCTTGGCTTGATTTTATGAATCTCTCTGTAAATGGTCTCACCTTGCCATCCCCCAAGCCCCAATTGAGAGATTAAGTGAGGCATTTCCTCTGTACCTTGTCCCCCTTTACTCCCACGGGACCAGGATGTCCAGTTCTTCCCAACAAGCCCTGTAAAACACAAAACTAAGTTTGTTACACAAGAAACAACTAAATGGCCAAGAGGCATTGGAAGTTGGTTGCGAAAACTGATACATTTTGAAGGTCATTTGATCCTAATTAAATCAGTCATATAAGCTTATATGTCTTCAGGCTGATACAGCAGCTGTATCCTGCTGATAAGCCCTTGCAAGGGTAAAATTTGTATTTGTGGTCACTTTTTCACCTTGGCCAACCACATTTAATGACCTTAATTGGAACCTTTTGATACATTTAAGAATTTAGCCTTGCTGTTTAAATGGCAATTTACATAACATTATGCCTTCCTAAATGAGCTATAATTTTGGTAGCGATCAACATTTTAAATACTTCAAGACGCAGTAGAATTAACAATGTGCATATTAAGTTATGCATCTTACCAATGGAAAATAAAATTTAATTTTAATTCTTCTTTGAAAATGGAGTTAGCAATAATTTCCATGGTTCTTTTCAGAGCTCTTCTCTTAACTTTTAATTTTAATGTAAAATTTAAAGCCAGGTTTGTTCTACATAACTGTGGTGAAGGCATAAATGATAAGATTTTAATTATGGCGAATCCATGCTTTAAAACACAAAGGAACATGATCACTTGCCTACTTGTGTGGGAAATACCATTTGCATAGGAACTCAAAGGAATTTCTGGAGAAGTTGAGACTTGAGTAGTGTTATATTTAGCAAATAAAAATACAACATTTGGGACCAATTTATGCTAAAAACATTATTTATTTATATGAAATTCAAATTTAACTGCATGTCTTGTATTTTAACTGGCCACTCTACACTTGACAGCACTTTAGTGACAGGTTGGGTTTAGCAAGTAAGAAAGGAAAAGAGATCTTTTGCTAGTGGAAAAATGGAATATGTTTTATGATATAGTATTTAGTTTAGCTGAAAAGTTTTTAGGAAAACAGTATAACCAAAGACACAAAGACCACAATGTTGTGTTTGAAGGGCAGTGAAAAAAAAAAAAAAGATGCTATCTAAAGTAGATGGTATTTTAATGGATAAATAGGCAAAAAATAAATTGAATCTGATAATCCTTAGCCCATATTTTCCCCTTTAAAAATATATATTCTTAGTTTACAGTACTTAAGAATGTAAGGGTGTAACCATCTGAATATCTCTTCCAAAGGTTAATGACAAAAAATTATAACTAAAAAATAGAATGCTCCTTTACATCTAACTTCCATTCAAACAGACTAGCTTAATCACAGACTGCTTCTACTCTCGTGGAATTCTGATGACAAGTCTCTATGACCCTGAGCAAATCTGAGACGTGGGATGCTACTTTTCTAGGCAACAGCTGGATAATCTACATAGATGCACAGAGAACAAAAGGCAGTGCAGAATCTAGTTCACCTTGCATCATCCCAGCAGATGGAAACTGTGAATGGAATAGCTTTAGTGAATACTTACAGGGGGTCCAGCGGGGCCTGGAGCACCTGGAAGGCCTGGAATTCCTTGAAGACCCTAGAAGAAATAGTTCGATCTGTTATATAGTTAGAAACGAGGCATTTTTAGTTGATCAAATATTTTGACTATTGAAATTAAACATTTATGTTGGCTGAAAACATGATATAGATGATATCTACAAATACCCCTTTTCAAAGGGTAAGGATGGCGAGCTAAATTGCCACGACATGGAATCTGCAGCAAACCTAATTTAATGTGTTTGGTGATGCATAGAGCATTTCCGATCTCACAGGGCCACCCCATCAACAATAGCATCACTGAGAATCTGGCACTGCTAAAGCATGGCCACACACATTTCAGATTGGCAGAATGCCATCAAAGAAATACACAATTATACTAATGCTTCATTCGGCTAGTGGAAAAATGGAATACGTTTTATGATATAATATTTAGTTTAGCTGAACAGTTCATTATAAGAAGAAATCTGGCTCATCAGTGAATTTAAATTTAGAACCCTTTAATGGCTTAAGCATAAACGTGAATGAATATCCCCTCCTTCTCCTTCTCGGAGTTGTAGAATAATGCTAATTATACTGGATAGGGTTTTGGATGCTGATATATTTATATATTCGAGGAAGAGCTGGCAAGGTTAACCGTTAGCTTCTGTAATTAATCTTTGTTCTTTTACCAAGTGTGTCAACAACAGAATATTAGTTAAATAAGTTATGTAAAATAATATAAAATATTTTGCAACTATTAAAATCATGTTTCAGCAAGCTATTAGTTAACATGGAAAAATAAAAGTTACAAAATGTTAAATAGAGTAATGTTTAAATGATTAAAAAATTATCCAGGCACTTCATAAGAGATGAGAATGCTAGAGGTTGGAAGCACCAAATCTGGAAAGTGTGGTGTCAGATGTGTTTCAGGATTCTGAATTTTCTGATTTTTTAATAAAAATAACGCAGTGCTCACACTAGATATTATGAAACACTCCCAGTGCACCTGTGACAGCACCCTCCAATAAACATACAAATATTTCTGTAGCAAAACATGAAATTCTGATCAAGTGGGATAATCAGCTCCATAAGATTTCAGGTCAGATTTGGCTGCCAAAAGAATTTTCTGCAAATTAGGGAAACATTTCCAAGGTTTTTCAGAGGCTTCTGAGCTTTGGGATTATAGATGAGGGGTGTGGATCATAATAATGCTATTTCCAATAGCCCCCTCTGAGCAGTACACATAGGAATAACTTTTATATTTTTAGTGCTTTTGTGTATTTTCCAAATTTTCTATAGTAAACTCAGATGACTTCTATAATTAGAAATATATACTTTTAAATATCCTTTTGTTATTTCAGATAACCATATGTTGTATCAAGGTCTAGACTGAACGATAACACTTTCAGGATTTAATTTTCTTTGCGGAGTATCTTTTTACATGGCCAAACCATTCACTGTTATAACAAAGATCTTTTACCTTTAACTGTGATGAAACAGGCGTTTTTATACACATTATAAATGGTAGGCAGATTGACCATGGAAAAGCTACTGCATATTTATTTATGAGATTCTATAGGACCAAGGTTCTATAGGGTCACGGTTCTTTGCATCAATGCTATCAATGACCAAGTTCTGCCAGACTTGTCCATCTAATGCCAAATGGGATCATTTGTTACTTTGGGTTTTTTCATGTGATATGATATGAAGAACACTGAAAGGATCTCCTTGAACGTGCTGGAATTCCTCACGAAATAAGAGTTTGGGGAAAAATCTTATGTATGCTTCTGTTAAAGACTGTGGACATATTCTTTATGCAGGATGATATCATCCTCACTGGCAATGCTCTGTGTGTGCGTGTGTGTGTGTGCGCGGGTGTGTTCACGTGCACACACCCACATGCACGCACACATGCATACGTAGACATGCAACATGCAACACACGCTGGCATGTTGTATTGGCTCTTTTTACTCCCCCACCCTTAACTTATTTATGGGCTTATAAATTTGAAAGGAAACAAATTTCCTTTGGAAATGGCACCTCTAAATGTCTGGAGATTATAAATGCCATGCCACAAATTGCTTTATCTCAAAATACCCACATTTCCATAAAATTCTCTCTATATGTACATGTATAAGATATGGGTGTACATATGTATTCTCTTTTTGCTACTTTTAGTCTCATTACTGAATCAGTCTAGAGATGCTGAGTGAGTCTTTAGGTAGTTTAATTTATAAGCCTGGGACTCATTAACCTTTGATGACCACATTAAACTTTAAAATAAACCTTAGTCCATAAATAAAAAAAAATCATTCTCAGCAGTCTTTCTCTGAACAGGCTGAAATTCTGTAGTAAGGGTAAAAGTTACTATGGATGCATAAAGGGCAATAAGATAATTTTAGAAGACAAGATGGTCATTAAAGAAGACAAATACATATTAAAGAGTAGGACAGTCAATTTAGCATATAATGCCAAACTAAAATCCAAAATAAAATTTATTGCACAGATACTCAAGGATCATTAAAGCTAAGTTCTTTCTCTGAATGGAGATTTGGATTCTGCCCCAGCTCAGTTGCCACCAAGAGTATTTATTTTTCCATTGCTATAATTTATGGCTGACAATATTTTTCATGGCCTATTTATCAATTATTATCCTGAAATATGGTAGGAAAATCAGCATTCCAAGCAAGAATTCACTCCATGAGAGGTGAGTGTGCTCTATTAGTGTCTTATAAGTTGCCACTTTAGTTGTGGAACATCTGCAAGAAACATAGGGGATAACGTCACTTTCCTCAGAGCCGTGAACAGATAGGCAACTCCTCTCTCTAAGTTTCCAAACAGATTACACTGAAGGCATAGTTAGAAGTCCTCAGAGAGATGAGGTATCTCTCCGTATCTTTCCCACTAACGGTAGAACAGACATTGGAGATTTGGTAAGACTAGATGTTATGTATATATTAAAATAGTATAGTTTATTGGCCAGTTGGAGACACACATGTTCATGGTCAAGATTTCATTCACCTAAATAAAATCAATAAATTACGATTTCACGGAAGTATCTGAGTCCAAGTAGAAGACAAGACGGTATTATTTATTTCCCACCTATCTGAGAGGAAAAGCCCCTCCGAAAGGCTGTGAGCTAGTGTGCGATTTCTGGATCATTCCTATTATTCATGGGATGTGAAGACACAACCGAAGAGAACCTCCTTCTGAGCTTGCTGGCATTCTCCATACAATAAGAATCTTGTGCAAAATTTTGTGTGTCCTCTGTTAAAGAGTCCATAAGGTGCACACTAGTTTGCCTTCCATGCTTTCTGTTACCCATGGTCAACCGAGGTCTGGACGCTGGTGATCCTCCTTCTGACGTATGGTCAGATGATCAACAGCAGCCTAACACTGTCACAATGAATGCCCATGTCATTCACCTTGCTTCATCTCGTTGCGTTGGCATTTTGTCATTTCACATCGTCACAAGAAGGATTATAGTGTGAAAAGATATTTAGAGAGGGAGAGACTACATTCACATAACTTTTATGAGAGTATGTGATAATTACTCTAATTTACTATTTGTTATTATTATCAATCTCCTACTGTGCCTAATTTATAGGTTAAACTTTATCATGTTATGTGTACATAGGAAAAAACATAGTATATATAGGGTTTGGTACTATCTGCAGTTTTTGACATCCGCAGGGGTCTTAAAACATATTCCCCACAGATATCGAGGATCTACTATATTTAAGAAAGAACACACGAGGCAGTTACCACCGAGCCGCAGTCACTCACTAAGGGCAGTGACACCTCCCGCTTGCCGAGTTCTGGCCAAAGAAGAGAGGTAAGTAAGGTGGTCTCTGGACCACGGCTCCTACAAAGCAGACTGCCCGCAAATCCACTGCACGCGGTAAAGCACCCAGGAAGCAACTGGCTACAAAAGCTGCTGGCAAGAGTGCGCCCTCTACTGGAGGGTGAATAAGCCTCATCGTTACAGGCCTGGTAGAGTGGCACTCCCCGGAATCAGATGCTCTCTGAAGTCCACTGAATTTCTGACCCGCAAACTTCCCTTCTGAGCTTCCAGAGTGCAGCTACTGGTGCTTTGCAGGAAGCAAGTGAGACTTATCTGTTGGGTCTCTTTGAAGACACCAACCTGTGTGCTATCCATGCCAAATGTGTGACAGTTAAGCCAGAAGACATCCTGCGAGTTTGCTGCATAAAAGGAGAACGTGCTTAAGTATCCACTACGGTGGAAAACATTTCATTCTTTACGAAAAAGAAACTATCTTATTCTTGTTATTGGTAGTTCTGAACGTTAGATATTTTTTTCCCCATGGGGTCAAAAGGTACATAAGTATATGATTGCAAGTTAAAAAATAGGGGACAGGGGCACCTGGGTGGCTCAGTCGGTTAAGTGTCCCACTTCAACTCAGGTCATGATCTTGCAGTTTGTGAGTTTGAGCCCCGCATCAGCCTCTGTGCTGATGGCTTAGGGCCTGAAGCCTGCTTTGGATTCTGTGTCTCCTCTCTCTGCCTCTCTCTGCTCACGCTCTCTCTCTCCTTCAAAAATAAATAAAACATTTAAAAAAAATAGGGGACAGAAATCAGGTATTAGCAGTTTTTCCATTTTCATTTGTGTGTGAATTTTTAATGTAAATGCAGGGACATAAAGCATTAGTGTAAGCCAGAATGTTTCAGCGAACACGTTTCAGCGGTTCAACTTTATAACAATTATAAATAAACCTGTTAAATTTTCTAGACAATGCCAGCATTTGGATTTTTGAAAAACAAGTAAATTTCTTATTGAGGGCAACTAGGTGGTATTTATAGCATTTTTATCATTCAGTAGATATCACCCATTCCCTGTGCTTTTTGAGTTGTCTGACATGCAGGTACATGTTTTTAGTGCTATCTTCTGTGCTCTTCCTGTAAGTTTGCTATTAAAATACATAAACCTATATATAAAAAAAGAAAGAACATACTAAAATAATTGAACGATAATAATGATGGATTTCCGTTTACCAAAAGAGCAAGGTATCCTGTAGAATTAATCAAAATCAATTTCTAATAAATTTAACTTAGAGTCACTTCTAAAAAACCTGAATTTCCCATTATTTCCTGATCTTTTTGTTATTACTTTCTCAATTCCTCTAAAGCCTTCTCCTTGGATCTAAGCAGTTAAAAGCTGTTAGACTATTAAAATCAGAGATAGGGCTTGTACATTAGTGAAACTTTCTGTGAAGCATGAAGAAGCAAAAGTCAATAACTCTTACTTTGAAAATAAAATGCCTTTACTGCTTTATTTATGGATGAAAATAAATGTTGTATTTCTTTGTTTTTCAATCTTTGGGAGAAAAGCAAGCCAATTCTCACAGTTTTCTAGAATAGAATCAATATTAAAAACAATAACACATGGTGATAATTTGTAATGTGAAATATAACTCTGACTCAAAAAATAGATCTACTTTATACCGTTATGATTTTCAGTACTAACATCAAGGTTAATATATGCCAGATGGCTTACTTACTTTCATTAAGAATTATTAGCATCAAAACTGTTTAAACTAACAACAATTCATCATCCTAATTGGTTTTTCTAAGAGTTAAGGTAAATTATGCAGGAAAAGAATGATATTCTGAGCATCGCCATGGCATAGAGTCAGAAAATTATACCATCGTCTCGAAACTAATTTGACTTTGAACCTTCGTCTGGGGGTGGGCAGCTGGTCAAAACTAGTTGAATCAGATCCTTTTAATATATATTTTTTTTCCTCCCAAGAGTATGAAAGTTGAGCAGAGACGCAAGCAAACCAAGGTCACTAAAGTTGAATCGTGTTACAGCAGTGTCCCAGGGAAGTTCTGCTGAGTTCTGCCCTTGTTCCTGGTTTTTCAACTATTCCTTCACTTCTCCTAGCCACCTTGGGATCCTATGTAGTAAAGCTCCTTCCTCCTTCTCCTTGCTTTTATCTTGAGAGAGCTGGAATTGCTACCTGCTACATGAAAACAAAAACATAGTAACTGACCTTTCAATTCTGTGCTTTTATTTACTTATCTCAAAAACCGGACCACTGACAATACATCAATGTATTATTATTTAAAATATGTTGATGTTTGAAACAACCTCGCTTAATCTTTACTTTTATTTGATTTAAATATTCAACATGAGCTATAGAAGAGTTGCTGTCCCTCCTCTTTCCTCTGAGTCACATAAAGAGAATCAATAGCAGGACTCTATTATCAGAGGAGAGTCTCACCTCGTCGCCTTTCTCTCCAGGTATCCCAGGGTAGCCCCGCTCTCCTTTGCTTCCCTAAAAAGACAAGAACTGCAGCTAGTACACTGAATCATTCTGTCATCTTTTAAAACAATGAAAATATCTCTTAGTACATTTGAGACGTAATTTGGGCAGAGTCGGGACACAAAAAAATGACATTTGCACATGGCTTGTACACCACTTTTCAAAGATCGTTTTCATAAAAAGTAGTATGTTTTAGAATGGGCTTTGTTGGGGCACCTGGGTGGCTCAGTCGGTTCAGTGTCCAACTCTTGGTTTTGGCTTAGGTCACGAGCTCACAGTTTGTGAGTTTGAGCCCTCCATCAGGCTCTATGAGGAAGGACCCTGCTTGGGATTCTCCCTCCCTCTCTCTGCCTCTTCCCTGCTTGTACTCTCTCTCCCAAAATAAATAAAATAAATATTAAAAAATTTTTAAATGGGTTTTATTTTTTCACACTGAATTGGAGGTACCACAGAGAGCAGAGGAGAAACTGCCTTACCTTTGGTCCCTCTCTGCCTGGGATTCCTGGAGGACCCCGTGGTCCTGTATCACCCTGGAGGACAGAGCAGTAGAAGTGAGAGAAGGTACCATGTAACCTACCGGACCCATCAATGTTCAGCATGCCGTCTTACCTTCTGGGTGACAGAATCATACTTTCCAGGCTCACCAGCGCCTATTTCTTCTCCTTTGTGGCTTTTCAGCCCAGGGACGCTGGCTTGGCAGTTGCCACAGAAGTTCTAATGAGTATAGAGATAAGGTTACTGAGAGATTCAGCAAAGTAATCTATAAAAGAGAGATCTGATCAGATGTGCACCTCTGTCAGAGATGACTGATACGGCAAATGATGTATCGCTGCTTTCAGAGACTTAATTGATCCAATTTGAAAAGACTATTTCTTGTGAGGTAAAAACTATTTATGAAGCTAGTCAATTATATCTGTTGATGATATTGGTGACCTTTTTAAAACATGTCTAGGATGATATTTAAATGGAAGATTCTAAATATATAAGGAAAAGACACACATGTCAAAAATACAGAGTGTTTCAACTGTGTAACAGCATGTTTAAAAAGGAAGGTAGTAATAAAGTTTAGAATAACCGACAACGTTTACAGACTTCATACAGCCAATCGCATAAATCACTGAAAAAGACAGACAGAAAGAAAAAGGTGTGAAAAAGGATTTCTCCTTCTGAGAACAAAATTAGTTGGAGAGCTGTACACACAGTTTACCAACATTTTGTCAGTGGAAGCACTCATGTGAGAAATAATTACTTGAGTGACTTGGACTTGACTTCTATGTCAAATCCAAGTGCAGATAGGAAATCTAAGTGGAATTACCTTTCCATTGCCTCCTCTGTAACCTTTAGCTGATGTGGAAAGGCTTGAATTTAAGTGTCTGAGCCTACAAGATAAACTTCTTATCACATTGCTAAAGAAAAAGTGTTTGTGAAAAGCCCTATAAAGGCTTATTTTTAAAATGTTAGCATAAGAATATGAACAGGAAAGGCATAGAATAGGGACCACTGAGTGGAGGACATAGTTTAATTTTAACAGTTGACAGACGGGTAGGACAATATAAGCCTCTTTTCTTCTGTCCTTTTCACCAAAGGGAGGAATCTTGAAATGAGAAAAGGGAACTGAAATTTGCCATTGGCAAGAAAACTCATGGATATTCAAGTTCAATATTTTTGACTCAGTGAAGATCAGAACAAGTCTGATTTCCAAAAATATGCTCCTTGGAAGGCTAATTCTGTATACTATTGAAAAGGTTCTGAGGCAATTTCTTTAGAAAAAAAAAAAAAGGCTGGATTAAAGAGTTCTCTTCATGGCGGTCCTTCTCAGAGCTGGTATATATAAAAAGGAGCTAGAGTGTGTGATATTTCCCAAAACTAATTTTGCCATTAGGAGCTTTACGCACAGCTAACGTGTTGGTAGAGGAATTAAAAAGAATACATATATAATTGTAGATCCACCCTTTACAATATCCGAAAAACTATAAAGAGAGAGTGATGTCTGAGGACTTAAGAGAACCAAGAATGTTTCTACATTTCAAAAAGCATGAAGATGAATTACTGTATCTGTAGACAGATAAACGCGGCATGTGAATATGCAGCAACATTTCAGAACAGATTATTCGATTGATTGTTTTAATAAAACATAAAAAATGGTAATCATTGAGTCAATAAAATTTTCTAAGAATCATTTAGAGCTCATTTTCTTTAGGTTTGGAGTGCCAGGATGGTAAATCGAGGGAAACGATTTCATCGAGGATCTTGAGAAAAGTCTTTAGATTATCGTATAGAGAGAATAAAGATACGTCAATTATCAGCCAGTGTACAAGCTCACTCAAAGAGGGACTGACAGACAGATTAACCCAGAGGAAGGTCTTTGAAGGGATGTCATTTGGGCCTGGAATTATGTCGGTTCTTTACTACGCTTTAGTCAAGGGTATTTTTGAAAACAGAAAGCAGATGATCAAGTTCGCTACATAAAGACTCTGGACAGAGAGGGAGACTTCATGTGTTGGGTAATAAGATCAGGATTTAAAATTACATTAGGTTGGCCTAATAGATCCAATCTCCAATCTAAATCCCTGTATTTGCATTCTGCTTTGGAGAACGACACACTTCCCTCTTCTATGGAATGCAATGTGTTGGGACTGTCAGTCGAGGCGTCCTGCCTCCTTCTTACCAGTTGGCTCTCCTGGGACTCAGGACCTCAGTGAGATGATGTTAGGGCTGGAACAGCAGTGGAGTGCACTCATTAAAGGGATGCTGTCCTGATGAAACTATCAATAATGTCCTCTTCTGAGGTATCAGGAGTCCTGGCTCTCCTTGTCAGAGCCTATTTATGGCCTTTTTGTCTATTCTGTGAGCCACCCCATATTCTATTGGGACATGCATTTCTGCTGAAGTGTATAAATTTTGTTCCTAACTATTCTGGGATGGTTAGGTATAACTCTTATTACAATCCTGCCACTTCCAACATTACTGCCCTTGTGAAGAACCTAAGACAATGTCTGGGGACCTGTGTTACTGGGTTCATGTTGCACTTTCTAGCTGTGTGACTCTGAGAAACTTACTTTGCTACTCAGAACTTCAGTTTCTAATGTATAAAACAAGGATACTACCACAACCTAAATTTACAGGATTATCATGAAGATTAAGTGACATGATTTAAGTAAAGCAAAGTATTGCCTGCCACATAACTGTGACTCAACTTTTATAAGATTTTCCTAAAATCCCCCCAAATATTCTCTTTTTATTTAAAAGAAAATGTTGACTTTTGAAGCTCTTAAAAATCTCCTCTAATATATTTTTATATTTATATTTACATTTATGTTTATATATATTCTCAAAACTTTAATCATCCAGCAAACACTGATACTAGAATTCTTAAGTCTTTGCATTGAATTCAATAAATATTTAATTTAATTTAATAAATTAACAAATTTAATAATTTCATAAAATTTAATTCAGTAAAGATTGCCTACTATTATGTTAGTCATCGTACAAACCATTGGGCTACATGGTAAGAATATAAAATAAATCACATATATACACATATAGCATAAGTGTGAGTGTGTGCGTGTGTGTGTGTGTGTGTACACACATAAACATTGTCCATTCATATATGGACAGGACACATAAGGCTTAAGTATAATGTGAAGGGGAACAGATTTTCATCTTGGTTCACTCAATTTTGGCATACTATGAAGAAATATGCAAATACATAACCTTACAAGTGTCCCATTGTCATTCTTTCTCATCTATGTTACAAATAAAATACAGGGTAGTATTAGAGAAAAAAATGGTAGCAAGATTTATTCCTTATGAGATGAGTAATAGGCAGAGATAGTTTTTACTTAACAGAGTAACAGGTGCTAGGGCAATTGTTGGCTTTGGAATTTTGCAGCTCAATTTGTAAAATCCCATGACATCAAAGTGCAGCCTTGCAGGCTGGCTGTTTATTGAGCAGCACTGGTTTTCAACCGGGGACGGTGAGGGTAGGTCCAGTGAGAAGGATTATGTTTCACAGCAGTGAGCCAGGGGTGGTAAACACCATGAAGAGAAAGCTGTCCCTCCAAAGGGGAGAATGGTCTACTCAAGGGTGTTGATGATATTGTTCCTTCCATGTAGCCCATCTCAGAACTACCACCTTCACCCCACCACTGCTTACACCCAAACCGACAGGGACGCAAAGAGGAAGAGAACGGAGGCATTAGTAAAAGTGGCACAAGATACATAAAAAGATGTGTTCCTTTTTCTATCTAAAAGATGTTCTGCCTTTTAAAAATTGAATTTTAGTTCAGGCTAAGCAATTAACTCAGTTTCTGATAAAGATTTCCTTCCTAATTTTTCCTAAAAATTAGCACATAATTTCTTACACAGCAACAGAATACCTTGAGCAAGACACCGATGTCTCCCAAGAGAGGAAGTGCGATCTGTAGTTAAGGAGAAAAAAAACCGAATACATGTTTCTATATATACGTGCACACGATACAATACAAACACATAATACAATGCAGATGTTTTTCCTCCAAGTGTCATGCCAGTTGAGATTTGTCATGGGGCTTCTAAGAGGCTCACTGTCAGAACGGTTGGCTTTCGTGTTATATTTCATATCACGAAATAGCCAGATGACACTGACAGAACTCATAACTGTATCTGAGAAATTAGTCACTACTCCTCTACCATGAACATGTAAACACACCCGTGTTGTCATTCTGATTCTGCGTCTCTATTTTATATTTTCATGACATGGCAACTTTTATGCCAACTCTAATATAGTCTTGGTTTTAAATAATACATAAAGGTAAATCATTTATTAAAAGAAAGTCACCATTCTGCCAAGAAAATTATCAGCCTGTTGAGAAATATGAAAAGCACAGAATGAGTTTGCCTTAAAGTTCTTTCTCACTGAAGTTCAAAAGAGCCAATAGGTGGCTCTTATGTGATATGCAAGAGAGACACTGAGGGAACTTGGGCAGTGTTCTGGCCAAGTCTTAAAATGTCCTTTCAGAGAGGCACTGTAAACCCAGTTAACACTTTATAAGAATTCTAGATGATGCACACATGATTCACTCAGCAGTGGAGTTAAAGTAAGGCCAAAATATGCCTCTGCACGTAGCTTATAAAGGCACACACAGCCCAGCCAGTGTGGGAGGGAGAAGGATTTGGGAGGCTTAGAACCGAGAGGACAGATTTGGATTTTATCATACAAAACTCTTAATACAATGTCATGTACCATATGGCCTCTCAAATTATAACTGCCGATTTTGAGGCTATTTAAAGGGATTTCACTGTTGCTCAAAGCAAGGTTCATCCGGAAATAAAACTTTGGAACACACATTTAGTGCTTAAACCCATTTTTTAAGAGCTTACTCAAGCCAGTTTTTGTAATTTAATCATTTCAGCGTTTTAAAGCCACAGAATCAATGGATATGTACCCTGTTGTAGGTTTACCTGCAAACTTTCATTTAGAAAAATGAAATTCATTTAGTCAGTGGCATTAGAAAGAATAGAAATTGTGGCTATATATTTTAACTCAATTTTCCATGGGATTGAGACATTATGTGCCAACGCTTAGCCTGGGGCAAAATTGTACAGCTGAATTATACCCTTAGGAAATAAGTATTCATCACACACACAAAAATGCTGATGCAGCTTGAATTTTTCCCCCTCTACAAAATAATGGGGATAAACAAAATCACCAAGCAGTCACTGAGCATTCTAATTAGTTTGGACAGCAAAAGTTGCTTGGTAGGCTATTTGGCTTCTGGGTGCATTAAAGATACATAAATCAGGCACAGTCTGTTGACATACCGGGTCACCTGGGGGGCCTGGCAGACCTGGCTTTCCATCCCTCCCTGGAGCGCCCTGAAAGTAGAATCATTGTGTTCAAATCCTTGCACAGTGGCATGGGTGCAGATTACAATGGGTGGTGGGTAGGAGGAGGTACAGATGGTCCTTACATCATTCCCTGGGGTCCCTGGAGTTCCTGGCAATCCAGGGAGACCTCGAGGACCCTGGAAATGGGGGAAAATAGTTACTTATGGGGACAGTTTTTCAGTAATTTGCCCCAAGTAAGCAAGCTGGATTTGCTACCCCAAATAACGTGGTTAAGTAGCTTACCTGAATCCCTGGCTCTCCAGCTGGTCCTTGGGAGCCCTGAGTAGAACGAGATCCAATGATCAGAATTCTTCCAGGAAAGTCCATAAATTATGTGAGTGGGATCAACAGCTACGTATTGTAATTTACTTAGTGGAACAACAGGGCTTGCCAACTCGCACACCCTGGAAACTCTCTGTGAAGATGGCTAAGACTTTTGGATGGCCCGTAAACACTTAATCGGGTATCTGTTGCTTGGAACATGAGCATGACTTTGCTCAGATGCCTGGGCTATCTCTCTCAGTACCATCATCTGTTCCTGCACCTTCACAAACACACGATGCATCCAGACTCTATCTGTTCAGAGACTGCTGATAAAGGAACTGGCTTAGCACTTCCTTTCCTTTCTGCTTTCTACTTTCTACTTTGGGTCATTTCCCTGTTCAAAGAAATTGCCAGAACCAGTGTTCAGTGACAGCAGTAGGAAGTAAAGCATCAATCAGCTATTCCTTTCTACTTTAGCAAATTGGAATTTGTGGTAATAAAGAGGAGACTGGGAAATGATCAGTGAACCTAATGACGATAGCTCTATCCCTGTTACATAACCACAGACCAGGGAAGGAGGAACTGATGACTTAAGTAAGTAAAGGGCTGAGTTCTCAGCAGCTGACTACAGTAACTGCTCACAACATTTACTTTCTTATTTACTTACTTATTTATTTATAAAATATTTATTTACTTCAGAGAAAGAAAGAGAGTGCACATGTGAGCAGGGGAGGGGCAGAGAGAGGGGGAGAGACAAATCTCAAGCAGACTCCACGATGACAGTGCACAGCCTGACACGGGGCTCCATCCAATGAACCATGAGATCATTACCTGAGCTGAAATCAAGACCTGGACAGCTAGTCCAATGAGCCACCCAGGTGCTCCTCCTTTCTTACCTTTTTAAAATAAATATTCACATGGCTATTATTGTCAAAGCTACTTTTTGTTCTCTTTCTATTCATATTGTGACCTTAGTTATTAAAATGTTTTTTATTTTTTGCTTCAATCTCCTTCACTCCCTTAATAATTTCCCGATCTGTGTTTTTGCTTTGTTTAATCTCCCATCTCCAGCGGCCTTTTATATTCTTGCCCTGCAAAATCGATCACATACAACAGAACCATTTGCTATTTATACCTTCTTTTAGCTCTTGTGATAACTTCGTTACAAGGCCAATTTCCCAAATTAATGTCATTAGCATAAGTGTTTATTTCCACTTTTCTAGTTCCAAAATCTTTTATGTTTTTTCATAGTAAATAAAAAGTTTTGTTTTGTTTTTTTTTTAAATTTTTTTTTAATGTTTATTTATTTTTGAGAGACATAGAGGCACAGCGTGAACAGGGCAAGGGCAGAGAGAGAGGGAGACACAGAATCGGAAGCAGGCTCCAGGCTCTGAGCCGTCAGCACAGAGCCCGACGCAGGGCTCGAACTCACAGACCGCGAGATCATGACCTGAGCTGAAGTCGGCCGCTCAACCGACTGAGCCACCCAGGCGCCCCTCATAGTAAATAAAAAGTTTTATCTCTTACTACTGTTTAGTCAACAAATATGCATGTGGGGGTCATTATTATCAGGCACTGTCCTTATAGCTAAGAAAACTGGGCATTAAAAAACTGCCCATTCTTTGTCTCTGCCGTTATAAACAACCTCTATTCTCTCTTCCTGAAGATATTACTGAAGAGATTTTTGATACCATCTCATTTATACACACTCCATTCACTTTAAATACTCACTTTTTATTTTATTTAAAAACAAACAATAATATACAAAACCTAATCTTAGGCACGTGTATAATCTTACACACATTCATGTGTACTTTTTAATATAGAGAAGAGAGGAATAAAGGCTTAAATAACTGTTCCCAATCCAAAATCAGTGTTTGGGAGATCAGGATCTCTAAGTCAGCAAACAGTAAGCGCCTTCTCTGTGCTCAGTGACTTAACCCCAGTGCTTATTAATCCTCTCCTTCTGACTAGTGTTTATTTGTATTTCCTCCTCTGACCATTTCATTGTTTTCTTCTTATTCAAATTGGTCACTGGGTTTTATTTTACTATTGGAATGGGCAGGGTTTCAAAAGCTTGATGGAATTTCACTTACTGTTGGGCCAGGAACTCCCAGCCCTGGGGGGCCTCTGTCACCTGGGGAGCCATGGACACCTGGGAGTCCTCGTTCACCCTGTGCAAGAAGAGGCTTCTGTGAGTACGAGTTTCAAGAGACAAAAAGTTTCAGTAACATTTTTAATTCTTTAGAAATGATCTATGATATTTTTATACCTTTGGCCCACGTGGACCAGGTGCTCCAGGATTTCCATCTAATCCCTAAAAGAAAAAAAAAAAAGGAGGTAAATACATTTCTTTTTCTAAAAAGGTTAAAAGCATCTTAGAAGTTGTAACTCAAAAATATTTGATTGTTCTTCATCTTTCTTGAATAAATCCTTTTCTGTAAAAGAATAAGGAACAGGGAATACAGATTTCACCAGGTTATAGATTTTTGTATAATTACCTTAAAATATAAGATGTTTTCAGTTTTAGGGGAGGTGGGTAGGGGACTGGTGAAACAGGTGATGGGGAGTAAGAGTACACTTAAGCGTGATGAGCACTGAGTAATAGAGAGAATTGCTGAATCACTATATTGTATACATGAAACTAACATAACACTGTTAACTATAGTGGAATTAATATTTAAAACTTAACAATAAAAAGTATGTTTTTAGCTTTAAAATGAGGCATCTAATACTGAGAAGTATTTACTATCGATAATTAATATAAAAAGTCAAAGAGAGGGAAAAAAAGGCATGTGAAATAGGCCTATTGGTTATTTAGGTTTTCCAGCTATCCAGTTTTTCTATGTCCTGGAAACAGCCTGGGCCACAAGGACATTTTCTGCAAATGACCATCAATGGCCAAGCCTGCAGAGCCTCCGGAAAGAAAATTTCAGGCAGCGATTCTGTTTTAACATAGCATCCTAGGAAGGGTTATGATTGTAAACTAGTGTATCTTACTGGGCTCCACAGATCCCTAAAGAATTCATACAGAAGATTTAGGAAGGCCCATAAATCTTTCAAAAATGTATGTAAAGTGGTATGCGCATTTTTTTTCTCAGAAGAGAGCCCTTTGCTTGCATCAAATTTCCAAAGAAGTTAGATCTCTGACCTAAAGAACAAGATGAATATTTCGTTGTCTGCAGACCTCAACTTATTCCTGCACTTGTGCTCTGAACCTGGGAGTACATGAAGGGTAATTCATGAACTTTCAAGGGAAATATTAACAAAAGGGCTGGTACTTACTGGTTCCCCTGGCAGGCTTTTCCCTGGAGGACCAGCCTCACCTTTGGGACCTGGAAGCCCAGGAGGGCCTATAATCCCACCTGGATCTCCCTGAGGAAAACAAGATTCTTATGTCATTGCTCAGGTTCGTGGTGGGAGCTATGAATGCAGCAGTTTTCATTGCTTCAGGTTGTCGGAGCCAAACTTCATTTTCGCACTCGTTCACCCATCCAGCCTTATTTACAGAGGGCATCATTCATGTCAGGCACTGTTCAGTTATCTCACATGCACTTAGATTTAGTGGTGAGTTATGTTACAAGTTTAGCAGTATCATGTCATATGTGTTCAGAAAGTTCTTTAGATGATCTTCATGTTTTCTTTAAGTTCCTTTACAGTAATAGTTCTTTTCTTTTTAATTTTTTAATGTATATTTATTTTTGAGAGACATAGAGATAGAGTGTGAGCAGGGGAGGGGCAGAGAGAGAGGGAGACACAGAATCTGAAGCAGGCTCCAGGATCTCTCTGAGCCATCAGCACAGAGCCCGACGCGGGGCTCGAACTCACAGACTGCAAGATCATGACCTGAGCTGAAGTCGGCCGCTTAACCGACTGAGCCACCCAGGCGCCCCGTAATAGTTCAACATTAATATGTGTCTGTATGTCCCCTGCACAATCCTGGCAGCCTCGTCCTATCCTTTTCCCACCCCCCCAGGTGCCCTTCTGTCCCTCTGTCTCTCCCTCCCACCTAGCAATTTAATGTAAAAAATGAGCAAAATGGAAACTATACCTTTTCTCCTTTAATGCCTTGCTTTCCTGGGATACCGTGTTCTCCTGGCAATCCCTAGAAAATTCAGAATTAATGGGAAAGAACAATTAGAATATCTCTTACCATGAGAACATTTCTATCTGTGAGTCTTTGTCAGGAGAACAGAATTTTAACATGTAAACTATAAGGGGATGGGTTGGTTTTGGCCTGTTAAAAAGGAAAACACATTGGTGAAAATACGTGGTTTGTGGTTTCAAGTGAAGTAACCTGGAGGTAATGGAAGAAATTAAACAAAGGAGAATTGAACCAAATGCCCCATTCATATTATTGCCAAGAAAAGGTGAAGCAATGGCGGTTGGCAGCATCACAGAATGATTTAGAAGGACAATGGAGTAAATAGGAAAATATATCCTCACTATGTTTGGCAACAGTGGCTCTTTCCCTTTAGATTTTTTTCCCCTTTAGATCTTATTCTCTTTCTTAGCTCTAATCACTATCACTTAATCTCACTCTTGGTCAACTTATGGCTCCACCTGTGCCATAAGCACATAAGAAGAAAGCTTTTCTTCTTTTCATGAGATCTCTCCACCAGGTACACCTATACTGGCTCATTAAAAGGCCTGGGGAAGGGGGAGCAACGAAAAGCTTTGTCCACAAACTGAATGTTCAAAGTACAAGCAGAACAAATGCACTGAGAGACCTCTGGAGGCTTAGTCAGGAAGCATGGAGAATAGAGCAAGAGGTCATGGCACTGTTCCCAAGATGATAGGAAAAGGAGACATTCCAATAGTTGCATAGAAAGTGCCAGAATTAGAGCCACATAGAGATCAGTTTCCAAGAAGTTTTGGCCAAGCATTTCTGTTGTTTTGCTCAAGTGAGGACTGATGGTGCGTCTTAGCTCCCAAGTTGTCAGAAGGCCAGGCTAGGGAGATTGTTCAAGGAACAAAAGGCTTAGTGGGGGAATGGATAGAAAAGTGCATTTAATGGATGAGAGAGAAAGAGAGACAGAGAGAGAGAGGATAGTGAGACCACTAGAATTAGGTTTTAATGCAACCTGAGGATCATTTTCCAATAGCATTATAGAAATATTTTCCACTAAAAGACTTGCTCTTTTTGGAGGCGCTTCCAATAAAACAATAACGGAAGCTTTGAAAGTGTCCTTTTTTTGGATGGAGAATTGAGCCAAAGCCACGCATAATGAAAATGCTTGCTTTCTCCCTTGGTTCTCCTTATTTCTTTTGATGTTTCCAGTCTTTACGACTGTTGGTACACCTCTGACAAGCATGTCCAAAATGATGACTTAGTTAATTTGACTTCCAAAGACTGATTTATTAGGCTAATGATATTCAAAAGGACCTCATATGAATATATGAAGGTGCTAGCAGCCTTCCTAATAACCCTCGACATTAGGTTTGATCAGCTTGGATAGTAGACATGACCCATGGCTTTGGAAAAGGTGGCATAACTCGGTCACGTGAAAACATGCTGACATTCTTTAAGACATCTTTAATTTCCACGTATCAAAGACACCTGTATTTACTATACATACAATATCTCCTGGTGGTCCTCTGGGTCCCATAGAGCCTGCAGGTCCTTGCTGACCCTAAAAGAGAAGGTGATACGTAGTCCAACTTTGTTAAAAACATAGCTTGTACTTGAATATATATAAAACACAGTATGAACTCTGTAGAAAGACGGACTTTCTACCATCCTACCTTCTCTGAATAATTCTGAAATGTGTTTTGGGCTGACAGAGATAGTTTGAAGATGTTCTCATTTAAATGGGTCTTTTCCCACCAGCAAGCGAGGCCAAGATAACCTCCCTCACCCATTGGTGGGGGCGCATCACATAAATCTCTCCTGCGCCTCCCCTCCCAACAGCTGTTCTTTCTGGGGACATTCCTGCGGCACCCGCATGGGGAACTCAAGCATCTCAGGGATGCATAATTTTGGCTTAGAAATTGAATATTGAGTCTTGTTCACTTTAAGGGTATAGTCCAGGGTCATAGGTTTCGCTCACATTATTTCCTCGTAAAGGGTTTAGGGTTGCTATTGTGAATATGCTCTGAAAAAGAGTTTAAAAATCTTACTGTGAACCAACAAGCACAATTACTGTGTGTGTAATAAATGCAGTCAATGGGGAGAGAAATCACCATGGAAACATGATAAAGTCTCTGAGAACGTTTGTGAAGAAAATGAGTGGCACACCAAAGCACTTTGTTTTGTACAGAAATGGCTATAACTCCAAAATTATTTCCTCTTTAACTCATTTATTTCGTATATACCTTTAGTCCTGGGCTTCCTATTAAACCGGGGGCACCAGGATCTCCAGGTTCGCCCTAAACGTACGGGTGGGAAGGAAAGTGAAATGGTTAATGTAATCTTTACAATCTCATTAGGTTGGAGATGCCACAAAGAAGGTCATGAGATTACCTTTATTCCCTGTGATCCCATTATCCCAGGTTCTCCCTGTAAAAAAAAAAAAAAAAAGACTATTTATGTAATAAACTCAGATGGGGAAGAGCATCTCTAATACTTGAATTCATCTACATTTCTACTAATTAACATAGAATAAAGGGTGAGATTATGGACAGTATGATAAAGTCAAGGAGGGGTCACTCTAAAACATGATTTAAAATACTTATTGCTATTCAGTAAACAATAACTCCTATTTTCTTTCCTCCTTATTAGAGTTTTCTCCCCAGTATCCCTTTTGACTCTACAATCATATCTCATTAGCAATAATTGCATTCTCCACTTAGCTGACTTTGTTATGATTTCCCACCAGCTCAGCTTATATCTCAGAGAATTAAAACCTCAGATGAAGGAGAAAAGAAAAAGTAGAATTTAAGTTCATATGTCATGGAGATTCTACTATTGGGTATATGTACTTAATAAAAAAAAAAACAGAAAAAGTTAAGGTTACACAAAAAGGACAATATTGGCTGTAAGGAGTTTGTTTTTCTTATTTCCAGGACTTATTATTGATCCTTTTGATATAATCATCCTATTTGATAAATTTAATTTGTATCAATAACAGAATTTTTGAAAAACCTGTATCTTATATTTTAATTTTGTATTTTAGATATCTTAATGTATATCTTTCAAAACATTCATGTCCCATTACAAATAGTAATGGTTAAAGAAAATATACATTACCTAAGCCAAATGGTGTCATCAAATGATATAACTTAACAAGGTTTAAAATTTCTCATTTATCAAAATAAGAGTCAAAATTCACAGAGGAAAAAGTAAAATGCTCAGAGAGCTTATTTTATCAAATCTATTAGACTCCACGGTAAACATACCAGAAATAAGAGACAGAGGAATCGATGAAGTAGAAAACCCAAGATAGTGATAAAACATCTACTTACTCTATCTCCCTTTTCACCTTTTGTAAAAGGTTCCCCCTAGGAAAATGGGTGGAAAACAGAATCAATTATAAACACTTTTGGAAATAAACTCTCCGAAACTGGATATGGATGAATCCTGCAGGCCAACCTCAGATCTCTGTTGCAAAAATGCCCCTAAGTTGACTCAGAATGTCACACAGTCTGCTTGTGCAGTTTAAAGGGAGCATATGAGAATTAATTAAAAAACTCTTTCATATTCCCAAGTGAACAGTAAGTTAATCATTCTAATACTATTTTGAGAATCCTGTGGAATAAATTGGAATGCTGCCCAGGGCCAAAGCTTCCTTTTGCATGGTTCACATAGAAGCTGATCACACACACTCAATCTCTCTCTCTCTCTCTCTCTCTCTCTCTCTTTCTGTCACACACACACACACACACACACACACTGAGGCTTTCTCTCATTAGCTTCTGTTCCTGAAGTTACACGTACATGATTTCACGTACTTTTCACAACAGTGCTGTGAGGAAGATATGGTCCCATTTCAAGCATGAGGAAACAGAAAAGTTCTGTGTAACTGAGTTATTTCCCCTAAAATAGCACTCACCCACTTTGTGTCTCCTTGTTTATCTTGCCTATAGATTCTGTGAATGTAGGGATTTAACCGATCTCGACTATCCCAGTATCTCTGGTGTACTCTATTGGTGCCCAGTAAAAGTTTATCAAATTAGAGAATTTAAGGTTATGCAGATATAACAGTAATAGCTGATGTCCAGGAAATCCTCATAATGTATCAAACAATGGTCTAATGTATCACATCAAATGTATCAAACAGTGATCTACTCACTGTTCTAGTTAGTCCTTGTGTGTCACTGGGGTAGGTACCATTAGCATACACATTTACAGATAAGGAAAATGAGGCACAGAGAAGTTAAGTAATTTCCCCAAGTCACATAGCCAGTAGGTCATTCAGGATTTAAACCTAGACATCCTGCCTTCAACCCCAGGCTTTGGTTGCTTAGTCTGATTTGATTTGTAATTTGATTTACTTACTATTTGAGGTGAGTGATTTGACAATAAGATGGAAACCATGCATTAAATTTTTTTCTTTTGCATATGAAAGTCAAGAGAAAATGTGAGAACCATAGGTAAATAATACCACTCTTGAAGGTCCTCTTAGGGACTACTGGTCTCTTAAACAAATCACTCATGGGAGATAGGTGCTTAGTAAATAAACCTCTGTGGTTTGCACCTCATGTCCTATGTGCTGGGGACTAGAGGGCTCACCTTCTTCTCTCCCGTATTTCCCAGCTCCCTTGCAGTTACCTGGGGGATGCAGCTAGTACTGGCAATGCAATGTGAGTAGATGTAACGTGTGCTACTTGCAGACTGAGGTAAGGAGAGCCCATTCATGACGTTCCAGTCCCGCCTTCCCTGCAGTGGTGATTGAGAAGGTTGTGTGTACCAGATGGCTGAGTTACATGGTGGTAATCAGCCTGGTACCTGAATGCAGTGAGTGGCAACACCCACTCCTCCCAACCTAACCATTCTGGGCACACAGCATGAGCAAGAGATAATCTTTCTTGCATTAAGCCACAGAGATTTTAGGGTTAATGTGTAACCTAACATAGCTTACCCTATTATGCCCCATATCTAGCCAACATGATTAAATCTCTTATTATTGGTTGGTGCACTTGGGTGGCTGAGTAGGTTAAACATCCAACTCTTAATTTCAGCTCAGGTCATGATCTCATTGTCCATGAGTTCGAGCCCCACATCAGGTTCTGCACTGCCTGCTTGGGATTCTCTCTCTCCCTTTCTCTGCCCCTTCCCTGCTCATGCTCTCTCTCTCTCAAAATAAATAAATAAAGCTTAATTTAAAAAAATCTCTTATTATTGGTTAATTGCTATACATTAAATCAGAGCTTTCTTTATAGTCTTGTCTTTAAGTCTTAATTCAAAAAATTCTATTTGATTTTTAAGATAAGAGATGATCTTATTTAGATATGAGCAATGGGCCACATTGTTTATACAACTGCTTATTTTTGCTTAATCACATTGCTTACATCATGGTTATTTAGAGCCACTGTGAAGCCATTCTGATTAAAGTTACAGGTTTAAAAACAAAATAAAACCAGAAGACTGGTTGTCTCGAGACGTGATATTTAGTCCTAGCTCCAATGGCCACTAGTTGGGTCAAGTTACTTGTCTTCTAGAACCTCTCTTTCTTTATCTGTAAAATCATGAGGTTTAACCAGATGATCTCTTAAGTATATTTTAGCTCTGATATGTTACACATAAAGTCATATTCTAAATGTTCAGTAGCTGGGGGGGTGGGAACTGCCATTCAGGATAAATGGTTCAGAACTCAAATCTGGATGAAAACCATTCCTTATTTTTGGCCTTCTGGTGATTTTGCTAAGTACAGATTTTGTTCTGGAATAGAAAGTGTGAGAGGGGTGCCTGGGTGGCTCAGTCGGTTAAGCATCCGACTTCAACTGAGGTCATGATCTTGTGGGTTGTGGGTTGCAGCCCCGCGCTGGGCTCTATGCTGATGGCTTGGAGCCTGGGGTCTGCTTCAGATTCTGTGTCGCCCTCTCTCTCTGCCTCTCCCCAACTTGTGCTCTCTCTTTCTCTCTCAAAAATAAATACACATAAAAAAAAGAAAAGAAAGTGTGGGACCACAAAGAGCTAAACCACTCTGCATAGCATTATAAAAATGTGTTTCTTTTATGTCAGGGGCCGGGGGTGGGGGGAGCAGAGAGGAAGGCAGGAAAGATGTTAAAGTAGTTTCTCCTCAACTGTGACTTCACTTTCCATGATTCGTTACTCACAGTCAGCTGCAGTCTGGAAGCAGATGATCCTCCTTCTGAGGAATCATCATGTCAGTAATAGCCTAACACTATGTCACAACACCTACGTCATTCACCTCACTTCGTCTCTTCACGTAGGCATCGATCACCTCACTTCCTCTCAGGAAGGGTGAGTGCAGTACAAGATATTCTGAGAGAGAGCACATTCACATAACTTATCATAACTTATCACAGTATACTGTTATAATTGTCCTATTTTATCATTAGTTATTGTTGAGGATCTCTTGCTGTGCCTAATTTATAAGTTAAACTTCATCATAGTATGTATGTATACAAAAAAACAGTGTATACAGTTGACCCTAAAGAACACAGGTTTGAACTGCGTAAGTTTAATTATATGCAGATTTTTTTATAGTACATTACTGCAAAATCCATTTTCTCTTATGGTTCTCTTAATATTTTCTTTCTCTAGCTTCCTTCCTGTAAGAATGTAGTATAATACACATAACGTATACAATATGTGTTAATTGTTCATCATATTGGTAAGGCTTCTGGTCAACAGGAGGCTATTAGTAATTAAGTTTTGGGGAGTCGAGAGCTATATGTGGATTTTTGACTATGCTGGCAGTTAGTGCCCCTAAGCCCTGTGTTGTTCGGGGTAAACTGTATAGGGTTCGGTACTACTGGCAGTTTTAGGCATCCACTGGAGGTCTTCGAACCTATCCTCCTTGAGCAGGTGGGACTAGTAAGGGACATGGAATAATTAAGGGATTAAGAGGGAACTAGCAAAGAGAAAAGTTAAAAGGAAAAGAAGTCTGTTTCTCCTGGGTAAGGCAGATAGGGCTAATGATAATCTCAGTAGGTTAGGTGGGCTGCCCCCAAACATCTGTGATGGGAGAGACAGCCAGAGCGAATCTCCTAGAAGCCGTGAGGTCCTCCAACCCTTGCTACTCAGAGCATGATCCAAGGGCCAACAGCAGGAGCATCACCTGGGAGCTAGTGAGAACTGCAGCCTCTCAGGCCCCACCCCAGACTTACTGAATTAGACCCTGTATTTCAAAAGATCCCCAGGTGATTCCAATGCACTTTCCATTTGAGAAACACTGCTCTTAACCCACTCCAAGTTCCTTTTTTCTGCCCTCCCTGTTTTTCCAGTAGGATTTTTGCAAATCTGAAATCCAGGTCTGCCATGCATCACCTCCTAGTTTAAAAGGTGAGTGTGAGTGTCCAAGCTTGAAGGGGAGACAACATAGACCTAGAGAAGCTGTTAAGAATGGTTAAGAGTTGCCAACAAGTGTGTAACATCAGGAATGGTTAAGCAGATGGAGGGGAGCAATCACCAGGCTGGATTTGTGGAATGTGAGTTTCTCAGACACTCTTGGAAATACGAAGTTGGGAAACTCAATTAAAGACTTGCTGCAGTTGAATATGGAAGCTTGGGCTAGACACTACAGGCAAGCATGACCCCTACAGGGAGGACAACTTGCAGTACTTGGGTAGCAGCACTGACTCTAAAGCTGCCTGAAAAATTACTGTCATAGCCAAAGATGCCTAAATTTTCAAGTGGAAGCACAGGGAAAATTTGGCTTTGTAACATTAAATACTTTACATACTTAATTTAAATGTTTAGTTAAATGTTTCTGTTTGGCATGCAGGCATTTTAGTGACCTCTGCACTCGCTATCCCTGGTAAACTTCTATCCTTTGGTCACAGTGGCCAACAGTTTTCAGTGGGAAATGGAAAAGTGATTTTTTAAAAAGTATTACACTTTATATTGTTTCACACTGTTTTTTATTTTATTGTTTTATTTATTTATTTTTAAATTAATTAATTGATTTTTAAAATTTACATCCAAGTTAGTTAGCATATAGTGCAACAATGATTTCAGTAGTAGATTCCAGTGATTCATCCCCTATGTATAACACCCAGTGCTCAAAAAAAAAATATATATATATATATTACACTTTTTGATAAAACATCTAAGTCTGAGTTTTGCTGATGCTTATGGACTGCTGTGGGTTTTTGTTTTTGCTTTTTTAGTAGGACTTTAAAAAAGTGACTTTTGAACTATGATTCATGTAATCTCTTTAGGTATAAATAATAATTTAGGTTTTTTCCCCTTACACAAGAATTAAGTTTTGAAAGAAAGTGGTCTCAGTAATATTGAAAAGTGGCTTGAAAAGCCACTTTGGTCTTGTAGAAACTAAGGAAGGACAATATCAGAAAGTATACTGAGAGCAGATAGATACAAATTTTTAATTTTTTGAATATCCTAGCACCACTTTTTTGATATATTGACTTTATTATTTATTATAGTTACAATGTTTAATTATGGCAGAGCAACTCAGTAATTTTTAAACTCTTTATTCTAGAGTCAGTCTACCCAACTGTGATTCATAGCTGTAACACACTAGCTGTGTGACCTAAGGCAAGTTACTTAATCTCTCTGGGCTCAGTTTCCTCATATGAAGAATAGGGGTGATAATAGCCTACCTATCTCATTTAAAAAAAAAGATTAAATGATTTAATGCCTTGTAGAGAGCATTTGCTGAAATATCTGACTGAATGTCATTTGCCTAGGGAGGGGCAAACAAGGTTCACGAAATTAGGGCTGATTAGGAAAAATACTTTTAATTTTATTTTTTGAATATTCTTCCTTTGTTCTAAAAGTGTTAATACTTACAGATTCTCCTTTTTGACCTTTAGGGCCAATGGACCCTGGAAATCCTGGTTGTCCAGTTTCACCCTTTTGAGAAAAAGCAGAAGAGTGATTTTGAATGAGGTCAGATGAGGACTGTAGTGACTCTTAGATTCAAGAGTGATTATGCTCCTTCTGGTATGGAATTTACCTATGATCATCCAAGAGACAATGAGGAGTTCTGAATCTAGTTATACTATTTGCATAATCATGTATTTGTCAGCACTTCACAATGCCTTTAGCTCTTTCAGAAATCCATAATATTCATTATGATATTAAAATTAATGTGAAACAAATTATTTTTCAGGAAAAGATGTTCAGAGAAGAAAAAAATGTAATTCTCTCCTGTTTTACCAGAAAAAGTTTTTTCGTGTGTGATCTTATAGGCATCAGATTGTTTAACTGACAATAATCCAAGACTCATTTTATCTCAGACACTTCTTTCTTTTTTTAGATAGAGGGAGGTGGAGGAGTGGGGAGTCATGGGAAGAAAAGTGAGTCTCTCAGCTGTTTCCAGCATTGATATAATCACTTAAATGACCGGCTGTGGACAAAGAAGGCATTCTTGTCCATGTGGTAACAGCGGCTTAGGAATGTGTAAGATGTTCTGGTCAGAGATCTTGAAGAGGGGTTTGTATGTGACCTATAAGAAAGTATTTTGAGAAGATACAATTTAGAAATAATACTATGGAAAGGAAATGGATCATTAATCAGACTTTGGAGGATCCCCGCATTGTGCTTCCTTGTAGCATCTAGCAAGATCCTTGAATATTACATGATGGTTAAAGTAAATATAGCCACTGCAAGTATGTTGGGGTTTTTTTTCCAACCTCAAAAGCATTTTTGCAAGATGATATTCACCATTACATTTCTGGGCATATACCTTTTTCATCTGTCTCATATATTTTTTATTTTGAAAAAAATATATAGAAAACATAAATTTGAATATGTCAAACCTCTGTGTACTACATACCCCAAATGAAAGTAACACAAAAATTTGCAATCTAAGAAGAAATTTCCCATATTTCCCCCTCTATTTCTGTCCAGAGGAAGCCACTCTCTTGAATGTAGTGTTTATATTTTCAGTCCATATTTTTTCACTTTTACTGCATATATATAATCATAAATAATGTATTATTTTGGATATTTAAAACAAATTCCACAAATAGCTTTATTTTGTATATGATATCCTATAATTTGCTTTTTACCACTCAAGGTCATTTTTAATATCCATTCCTATTGATAACAGATCTAGTTCACTCACTGTGACCACTGGACAGCTGTCTATAAAGTTATTATCCCAAGGTTTTATCTAAGCCCCATTAATAGGCATTTGGGTTGTCTCTAGCTTCTCTTTATTATAAACAAGGCTTTAGTGCACATCTCTATATCTTCCCCTTCTATGGATGTGTTTACCTGTTTATTTTGAACCCTCAAACAACAGTCTACGGAAAGTACTTCAAATAAAAATCTATTACGGTCCCCAAAATGTTGGTTTATTTCCACATTTCCATCTAAATCAAATACCTTGCGACTTTACACTAGACGAAGATGGAGTGTGTCGTGCAATTGACAGAGAAGATCACATTTTTCAAAAGATTCTTCTAGATTTGTGGAATATATTTTGTAAAATCAATCTTAATTTTATTAATACATTTTTCTTTCTAGCACCTAAACCTTTAAGGTATCATCATCAGTCTTATACTTACCACACTGTAGCAGAAGCTATTTTTTTTTCTAGATATAATAAATTCTGTCCAAAGTAAGAAGAGGGAGAAAATGGTGGATACGCTTAAAAAGCCAATTGCTGTTGGTTGTAAAGAGAAAATAAACAACCGGCTTTGTCTGAGCATTAGGGTATACAGAGTAACCGTCCTGGTAGCTGCTACTCATCTGGTAGGTATTAAAATCCCCAGTGCATAGGGGTGAGGGAAAACTATGCCCAGTACTTAGATTGATCGGCAATATATAAAAGTAGAAATCAGGGAAGGGATCTAGAAATTACTAATACAGTCACATCTGCCTGATACCGAAGAGGAAGAAGAAGGGATTAAAGAAGGAAGAAGAGTAATTATATTCAGAGATGCTGTACATTTGAACCCATCTAAGTGAGTCTCCGTTGAAATGTAGAGGAAGGACCCAATAGAGGCCTCAGTCCGTCTCTCCGAGTGGTCAGGCTGGACTTAGAGGAAATCTTAGGGATCTATTCCCTCATTTAAAATTCTGCAAACAAAAACATTTCCTACCTGAATCTTAGACACATGAGGAGTTGTTTTTCATATTTAGAATGAATGTTCAGTGATTTATCACTGTGGGTAGGAGTTGAAAGACAAGAGAGGCATTTACTGAGCTTCAGGAATGGCTGTCCTCTGATTTGACACTTTCAATGCTATTTGAAAGGCCTGGCGCTATTGAGGCTCAGTTTTCCCCCCCTGACAGTTGACCCCAAAAGATACCTCCTAGTTTCTTAGTAGTCCTTAGATGTGCTGCTACCTTCTTCCACTGTCTATTTAAAGGAGTAGTTCTCCTCCACCAGTCTGTAAACACATTATTCCTTCACCACGTTCTGCCAGTCTCAGGAAAGCTGCAGAGCAGAGGTCACCATTTCAACACCGGTCACCTGGTCACACGGCTGCCATGGTCTCTACTGCCAGTTACTGATAGCCACTAGTGTCCTTTGGTGTTTCTCCCTGTATTTCAGTGTTCTTGATACAGAATGTGGCCACTAAGCCAGGAGTGATCTGTGTGTAGATCCTGCTGCTGTTTGTGTAGGTTCTGGTGCTTCATTGTGATTTTGGGTTCCAAATGGTAGGCTGCTTTTGTGATTCTGTTTGCATTGAGAAATGATGTATTGTACAGTAATAACAAGTCACTTATGTGTTAAAATTGTACTTCTGACTAAATCTTTTGTTCAACAATATAAATTGGGTCCTTTCTCTGTCAAAATTATGGTGGGAGGCACAAAGATGCCCAAGACCAGGTGTTAAGGATGGCAGCAACTATGAATACCAAAGAGAGAGACGAGACTTCATGAGAAGAAAGTCCAGAGCAGATGAATGGAAAGGAACAAATCTTTATTGGAAGCTTAATATGTGTCAGGTATTGTGTTTTTGGTAAGCTCATCTCAACTCATTTGATTTCGATCCTGCCATCAACTCTTTGTGTAGACACAATTGTGCCCATTTTACGGATGAGGAAACTGATGCTCAGGGAAATGAAGTGATTTTCCCAAGTAGTTAGCTAATGGCACAATGAATTTTGACCCCAGAGCCCATGTTCTTCCACCACTCAGTGGTTCTCACTCCTGACTGCCTGTTAGAATCATCTGAAGCATTTTTTTAAGTTTATTTATTTATTTTGAAAGAGAGAGAGACAAGCAGGAGAGGGGCAGAGAGGATCTGAAGCGGGCTTTGTGCTGACAGCAGTGAGACCGATGCAGGGCTCGAACTCAAGAACCATGAGATCGTGACCTGAGGCAAAGTCAGACGCTCAACTGACTGAGCCACCCAGGAGCCCCTGAAGCACTTTAAACACATTCCCTCGGACTTATTTACATGGGTTCAAATATATAGATTTGATGCCAGGTTAAGCACAGATATGGGCTCCACAGTAAATCAGAGTGTCTGGGCGTGAGGCCTGAGCAATAGTATTTTCTAAGAGCTCTCCATGTGATCTCAAAGTGCAGCCAGGGTTCAGAATCACCACGGTCCACCGTAGGTGCAAGCAAAGATCTGTGAGGGCAGCTTGAAGGAGGTTTAAATTCTCATTATGGTGACCCATGAATGCATTATAATTTAAAAAATGAGTGTATTGATTCAGAACAGATACTAACCACTTAGTACCAATAGGCAGAGGTAGCGGTGACCTCACTCTTCCAGCAAGTGCTATGCTTGTCTTTCAGTTTATTTTATGCATTATTTATTGGCAGAGTCTTTCTCCTGTTAATTAGAATTCTTACAAATCATTTCATATCTACATTTATATCAGGTACTGCATCAAGCTCCCTGTAGACTCTTCTAGGTTATTTCTCTGGGTGGGAGGAGGGAAGAGTAATGCCACTGGCTTTTTCTAATTCCACTTAAGATTCTGAAGCAACTAGAAAAGATTTTGAGCAATAGAAAAGGTCCTTAGAGTTTGAAATACACCTGTTTTACAGAATCAAATTTCTCATCATTGAGGGCTTAAGAATTCCTAAGTAACATATGTTTCCTAATGAACATAGCAAAACAGAAGCCAGCTGCTTTGTTTCAATAAATGAATCATCATTTAAATACTTTAAAAGTGCCACGGCACTCTTCTTTGCTCAGCTGTCCTATGTGACAAGCTTTGTGGCTTTCTTTCTCTCCCCCATTAGCCCGCATGTGCACAGTAGTAATTGCTTAAAATGTAATGTGTTTGTCACGGTGGTGTAGGATTTCTGTAACCTATTTGGTTACAGAAAATGATGCTAATATACTGGCCGTACAATCCTAGCACACAAATGCCTTATTATTGCTGTATAATCAGTACTTTCTGGATGTCTTTTTAAGAATGTCAAGGTTTCACTTTTTTTTTTTTTTTGCAGAAAATTTCATTTTCAATGGTCAATCTAAAGGAAGTTCCTAGTTTGTGTTGAGACCATCTTTTAGCAGTATTTTCTGGTGATAGATGTATGATCTTTTGAATAGATTGGTTCTGCTGATTTATAAGGCACAGAAGTCATATTTTCTTGAATTCATGTCGAAGTACCCTGCCCTCAATCAAGAGAGTTTTTACTGGGTGAATGAATGAAAGTAGCACTCACAGGCCACTTTCCCTCAGAGTATTTTCAGACCTACTCATCTCTGTCTAGATTTAATGTGCATTGTTTTTTCTTGAGAATGGCACTGTCACGCTGAATCCAAGGTCATCACAATTTCAGAATCAAACCAGAGTGGAACATCTCTCTGAGTGGGCAAGTGAATCTGTCATCTTCACGGCTCACGTAATTAAACCAGTGGCTGATGACAAGGAGAATGCAATGGAAATTTATCAGTATTTTAATTTTAAAACTGTTTTGAAATAATTGTACGTAATAAAACCCCACCAAAAAAGGCCCCCATGATGGCTTATGCTTGGGTACTTAAGATGACACAAAAATCGGGAGCCTGAGCCTGAGGCATTTTGCTAAAGGGGTCTTCAAATGTTTTTTTATTGCCACCTACACAGATCCATGAAACATCGCTTTATGAATCAAAGCTTGTGTCCTAATTTCATTTACCTTGTTCCGGTTATTTCCCCTTGATGTGTTCCCTTCCTCGTAGCCAACTGCTATTCAGCAATCTTCAGAGGAGCAGATCCTCAGGGCCTAACCCCGCTGTCTGGTCAGGAGGTGAGGAGGCTTGCGCCCCCTGCAGGCCGGCCTCCCAGTGACAGAACCCCGTGTGGCAGCATGCCCCTGATATGTGAATGTACAGGTAGGTGTAAAACCCCGGATGTTTTGTTCACTTGGACAAATCTGATTACCTTCTCTCCTTTTGGGCCACTAGCTCCATATTCACCAAGGTTTCCCTAGGTAAACAGAAGACACATATAAATACAAAAACATTCCGTTTATTTTTAATACATTCAGCCCCTTCATTAAAAACAGAGTCAGATACTAGTGCCATAACAGCTTTTGTTAAATATAATTTATTGTCAAATTAGTTTCCATACAACCCCCAGTGCTCATCCCAACAAGTGCCTTCCTCTGTGCCCATCAGCCACTTTCCCTTCCCATACCCTCCATTAACCCTCAGTTTGTCCTCAGTATTCAGGAGTCTTTTATGGTTTGCCTCCCTCCCTCTCTGTGACATTTTTCCCCCTCCACTCCCCCATGGTCTTCTGCTAAGTCTCTCAAAATCCACCTATGCGTGAAAACATATGGTAACTGTCTTTCTCTGCCTGACTTATTTCACTGAGCATAATGCCCTCCAGTTTCATCCACGTTGCTGCACATGGCCAGATTTCATTCTTTCTCATTGCCACGTAGTATTCCATTGTATATATATATATATCTATACACCACATCTTCTTTATCCATTTGTCAGTTGGTGGACATTTAGGTTCTTTCCATGATTTGGTTCTTTAGGTTCTTTCCATGATTTCCATGATTAGTGCCATAACAGCTTTTTATGATTGCCATGTTAATCATTTTTGCCTCTCTCACCTTCTGTGAAATATTCCTGAAAAATTCCAACTTTGTGGATACTATCTATCTTCTCTGTGACTTCTCCTCCTCAGGAGATGATTCAGGAGAAATACCACACTTCTAAGGGCAAATTGTTGCTACTCCAAATTAATGTCTGGCAACCTCACTTAGTCACCAACACTCCACTGACATGACCTTGTAGCAATGTTAATGATATCTTTATTTCTCACTGTAATGGATGTTCCATTAATTAACCTCTTGGCTGTACCTGCCACTCTCTTGACTTGTATAATACCTCATTTTCCTTGTATCTTCCTATTTCTCTAACCTGTCTTCTTCCTCCCTCACCTAACAGGTAAAGGTTAGATTTCCTCAGAACCCTGTCCAGACTCTTTTCTCTTGTGACTCAACATTTTCTCCTGGGCATCCTTCTTTGCTCTCATGGCTTCGGTATCATCTATACAAAGAGGGACAGTTTTGTAAACCCAGCACACACCTCCTTCTGAGTTTTGACTCATGTATCAAATTTTCTACTTGCTGTATCCACTTGTAAATTCTAGAAAAAAATTCATATTCAAGAGATTCAAAACTGAAATTAAAAAAATACAACAATACACATATATGAGAGAGAAGGATGAGAGCACTCTATCCAGCTGTTAACTTTCATTAGTCCAGAAGTGGGGTAATAACAGTTGACTTCTTCCGAATGTATCTCTGTAGTAATTTGTTAAAATGCAAGGTAATTTCATTTTACAACTGAAAAAGTCAAAAAAAGAATGAAAATCAAGGAAAAAAAGAAAATCTGAAAATTCTCCGTTCCATAGAAGTCTTCCTTCTTCAATCTGGGTATCAACTGCCCTCCTCCTCATTCCTCAAGTCCTATCAGTCATCCAGCCTGGTTTCTCTGGTCCCCAAGTCTTCACTGTCTACCTGTCTTCACTCCAGGCAAGCTATTACCATGTCTTGCCAGGAGTACTGTAGTAGGACCCTAATTGGCAATCTATAATCCACTCTGTATAAAGTCAGAGACATATTCTGAGCCCCTTCCTTCTAAACCTTTATAAAGCCATCAAAGTTCTACATGACGTGAGCTCATTTTCCTCTCCAAGATCATAGCGGCCACTGCTCTCCCTCAGAATTTCCATCTGGAACAGCTTTCTTTTAGCTTCTCAAATGGACTTCCCATCTCATCCTCTACGTCATCACTCTGTCCTCACCCCTTTGTCCGGTTAGCAACTACTCATCCCTCAGGTCTCAACTATTAGAAGATGCTATTCACAGAAGCCTCCTGTGGGTCTCCCAGACAGGTTCCCCCCTCATATTCTCATTGGATACTGTAGTTTTCCTTCATAATACTTACTAATATTTTTATTTTTGTGTTTGCTTAAAATTTTTTGCATCATTTGCACTAGAATATAAGCTCCGTGATGACCTGGAATTGAATGCCCCATTCCTAGCACAGTACCTAACATACAGGAAACATTCAATAAGTACTTGTTGAATAAATAAGCCTATAATTCTAATTTATGTGTTTTCCCATTAAAAATTTTTAAATTAAAATACATGTGTTGGGGCACTGGGAGTGGCTCAGTCAGTTAAGTGTCCAACTCTCGGTTTTGGTTCAGGTCTTACCAGTCATGGGATTGAGCTCCATATGCTGTCAGCATAGAGTCTGCTCGTGCACTCACTCTCTCTCTCTCTGCCTCTCTTTCAAAATAAATAAATAAGCTTAAAAATAAAGTAAAATATATGTGTTGATAGAAAAAATTAAAAATAGAGGAATTTTAAAAATATATTTATTTTTGAGACAGAGTGAGAGCAGGGGAGGGGTAGAGAGAGAGGGAGACAGAGAATCCCAAGCAGGCTCCGTGCTGTCAATGCAGATCCTGATGCAGGGCTTGAACTCACAAGCTGTGAGATCAAGACCTAAGCCAAAATCAAGAGTCAGTTACTTAAGTGACTGAGCCACACAGGCACGCCAAAAAGTAGAGGAACGTTTAAACAACAAAAGTACACAGAGGCATGCATTCAGATCACTGTTACTATAATTTGACATTTCAAATATGCCTTCCATGTTATGCATACTACTCCAATCAAAAAATAAGTAGTTTATAACTGCAGTTATTGTTGGTCTTGTGACAGACATTCTCTCATTTTTTCCTATTTAACTTTGAGCTGAAATGTCTAAATTGAAAATAAAACTTGTATTCTCAAAGTCCTGAGCTGTAAATTATTACAAGCACATATTTGAAAAGGAGGTATGAAACCCCAAGATATGTACACACATACAAAAAGAATCAGCAGTTCCAAAATGATAGGTAGCTTGGATGCAACCTGAATAAAACATAAATTTGAGGTTTTTCCTGTGAGTACTAGCCATTTGGACATGATGCCAATCAGTGTATATAACCCATCAGCACCTCTCCCTGGCTATGTTTAAGGTGGAGCATTTTGGGGGAAGCTGGAACATCCTTTGGTGTAAGACATGAGTTATCCACAGGTGGTTTTTGGATTGGGAGGCCCAGTGCTCTTGAACTACAGCACCGAAGAGCACCCAAAGAGCATCTAGATGAAGCATGTTACAATACAGCCTCTTAGTTTAGATCCCTCTCCCATCACAACTCTCAACAGCCTACAGGTTATCAGAGATGCTGTGATTGTGATGAAAAACGGCCTCTATGGCACCAGCTCATAATATTCTACCCATATGCTGTACTGTTCTAAAATCTTGATTTTTTTTCTGGTGTCTTTTACACCTAGAGGAAAAACAGGGCTATTTACCGCCCACCAGAGTACCATACATTTGCTTCATTCAATAGCTAGACAAGAAAATCCATCTAATCAAGGATCTTCCAGTGGCCTCTAGAGCTGTTCTCCACCCCTGGGATAACAATACTCAAAGCAGACTTGAACTTGAACTTCACCGGCATTGACATGTGAGATTTTGCTCTCTACTTTCTCCAAGCTAACTGCACCAGACAATTACTTGGCTCTACAGAAATAATAAGAGACACAGTCCTTATTTTTCTGGAATCTAGCATTCTGCCATAGATACTATTCTAATTTTATTAGGTCATTTGTCCATTGGAGTAATGTTATTTGAATGGGCTCTTATATACCTTTTGAATAAATGTAATAGTTGCATCGTTTTAAATATACTTACTCAAAAATTCCAGTGGTATGTGATGAGGGTTGCAGCGTGGGGTGCTAATTTGCCTAGCCATTTCAAGAATTTGGGTAGTCAGGGGTATCTGCAGGCTCAGTTGGTTAAGCATTCAACTCTTGATTTTGGCTTAGGTCATGGTCTCACTGCTCATGGGATCAAGCCTTGCATTGGGTTCTGTGCTGACAGTGAGGAACCTGCTTGGAATTCTCTCTCTCCTTCTCTCTCTCTTTTCCCCTCCCCCTCCTCAGCTCATGCTCCCTCTCTCTCTCAAAATAAATTTAAAAACTTCAAAAAAAAGGGAATTTGGGGACGTCAGAACTTGTCCTCTGTTCTCCTATGGGAAATGACGAATGGGATTTTTGAAACCTATAGTCAGGCAAGTGGGAAGACTCAAGCTACTCCACGTGACTTGGAAAAGGTATTCTCTGAAAAGAAGGTGATGTACCTGGGCATGTATAGGTTGAACCACATGAGATGGTTCATAGGGAGGAAGACACAGGACGTTAGGATTTAAATTTCATTTCTGAATCTTCTGGGCACAGAAGCATTTCCTCTAGTGTCTCTGAGGAAGCCTTCACTTTACAGGCCACGGTTGGCTTTAACTCCCTGTTTGGAGAGCCCTCACATGTTTGATTTTTGGAGAGAGATTTTCTGTCCTTTCTGGTGTGTGGATATTAAAATGAAATCATGATTTGACACTTGAAAGAAAAATAGATTATTTTGCTAGCAAATTGGTTTTTTGGGATCAAAACTTAGAGACGTGAACACCAGAACTGGCTGCTAAGAAGCACAGCGTCAGTCTCCAAAAGCTGAGACTAGTTCTCTGCAAGTCGCACCCAGTACGGCGAAGGAAGATCACACAACTGCGCATTTTCAATGTGGATCTTAAAAAACAATATCAGACGTGAAACACGCCCATTCTTGGCCTCCACGCATAATACTTTTTTCCCATCTAGAGTGTTGTGAGAAGCTCTGGATCTGATGGCTTTAGCAGTTGACAGAGCCTATCAAATTTTTATTAAAATCCCGAGTTGGTGACAATGAAGAGCAGTTTGCCGGATTGTGAGCAGATTTTCCTTAAGGGGAAGAATAGTCTCAGCATTGTTGCTTCATTGCAAACAATCTCACAGAGTGGGAGCAGCTGTTTGTAAATTATTTTTGTGATGGAGAGGGGAATCTTCCACCTTTTATTCTTCGCAGCCTCAAGTGGGCATGCAAAAATAGACATAAACACACTTACATATTCTTCCCAACCTTACTCCTTAGTTTCTCTATTCCTTACTTCCTTTTCCCCCCATTCCTTTATGATTTGTGCCATGAGGGGACATGGTTTTTCATGCCTGAGCTTCTCCCTCCAAAAGACAGAAGGAAAATAATAGGTGAAAAGAGCAACTCCTGTACAGCGGCCACAGGACAATTTCCTTGCCTTTGAGGATTCCTGGGACTGGGCTCTTCTAGTTAGAATGGGGAGGAGGAGTGTCTGCGTCACCTGCTTCTCGTCCTCCCGCGGGTGGCTGCTTCAGCAGAATCCAGGCTACATGACTGGGAGCTGAGTTGCTGAGGTCCAGGGCTCAAGTGCAGACATTACATAAATCAATGTCAATTTAAAAGAGATGATTATTTTAACCTTGGAATGTTACTTTCTATGTCTCAAAACACGGTCCATTATTTAATCTCCAGGAAAGTTTCACTCATGTTCCTCTCTCTGTCTCTGTCTCTGTCTCTCTCTCTCCTATGCTGCAGCCAGACCATCAGGCATGCACTGAATTGCAAAATGAAACCACCTCAGTATCCAAAACAGATGGGGGCAGGTGGGTGAAGTCACTGCTAAGTGAAAACACGCATCTCGCTCCTCATGGCACACTTGGCCCTTTCCTTTGCGAAGCTGTGGGTGAGGATGGAGTGGTTACCATCCAGAAATACAAGTCAGTGTAGGTACTGAGGTGGGCCCTACCTCCTCCATCCATTCTGGTGGGGGCTCATATCACAGCCCTAGCTACTCTCAGAGTAAAACAGAGTAAAGTCTTTGGGAAGTTACCTTCCATTAAATCTCAGATGGGTCTAAAGTCTTATGATGCTAAGTGGTTATAATGCATCATTTGGTGGAAGAAAAGCTATGATCTTTCCTCTCTAACTAGGAAGGCTCCAGCTTCAAAGCCACATTTTGAGCACATGTGAACTAAATATCTGTGAGCCTCAGTCCTGTAAAGGTAATATGGATACATAGCTGGAGTTATTTTGGGCAAGACAATAGCTAAGTTCAAAGTACTATGAAGTTTGCTACTAGCAAGAATCTCCATTTGCCTGCTCTGGTCAGCCCCCATTTTTATGAAATATAACTTTCAAGTTAAAGAATTTACATTCTCAACTTAAGACTAAAATATAAATGCTTCATATATCTTCATTTAAGGGAAAAACTGACTCATCGGCAAGATAAACTATATATAGAAGTAGTGTTGGGAGACCTGTGAAGATATGAGCTTTAAAAGTTTTGCGAGGGATAGCAAATATTTAAGTAGCTGAGCAGCAACTTGGTAAATTTTATACCAAAGGTGATAGTAATAGAGTGTGTTCTTTAAGTTTTTCTAGCTGACACTGTGACATCAGAGCCAACTCATTCTCATTATTTTGAAGCATTTATGATAAATCCTATTTTGTGATAGTAGATGTCATTACAGAAAAGCATTGTACTTTAACTGATTAATTTTAAATACGCTTTACTTTTTTTTCCACTTGTGCCAAGCCCTAATGTTTTGAAAAAGCTGGTATAGATCTATTCAGAAAAATTTTTAATAAAGAATCATAAAATATACCCCAAACATCCTTCCTAGTAGAATACTCCCTGGAAAATCTAAGTAAAGAGAAAACATAAGACAGGATCACTTAGGAAGTGTAACAAGCCATCCACACTTTCCACAGTCTTTATGTTGAGTGCAATCTGATCAAAGAAGAATTGGGATTTTTAAAACTAATTAGCTCATCTTTTAATAAACATTTTTTCTGAGCACCTGCTATCTGCAGGGCCTTTGCTGGCACATAGCATCTCTGAGATTTCTAAACAGAGAAGAATGACAGCAGTCAGAGGAATTTATAAAAAAGGAAAGCAAGAACACAGAGGGGAGACAGAAGGGGGGGGCTGAATTTGTTTTTGTGTAGGGACACCATTATTCACCACAAAGTATCAACAATAAGTTATCTATAAGTATAGAAGGTATCCTAGTCAGTGAACAGAATGCCTCCCTCTGACTGATCGGACCTCGACTTCTTGTTACTAAATGAGGAGTCAATCAATGGTTTCACCTAGTTCTCTGGGTCTTACATCATTGCCAGCACCCACTTTTTCCCCTCCGTTGTGTTTCCTTGGAGAATAGAGAGTAAAACTATCTTGCCTTCTGCTATTCAGGTACTTCCAGGTCAGTATTCCATCTATACTGATTGCAATTTAAAAGCCTTGGGGAAATGGCTCCCCTTAAAAGTGACTCCTCCCTGAAAGGTGGGAGACTCCCAGTCTTGGCTGATGGTACGTAAAGTTTGCTCGAGGTTTTAGCACAGCAGCGACTGGTTTTGGTAAGAAATCCATCACCTATTGTGCTCCTCGAGCTTCAAGGCAGCAAGCAATCTATTTCTACCCCAAGAGAAACTGGACATATGGCAGTATTGATGGTGAACCATGGTTTTTGCATTAGTTTTTTGCACGATGTTTTGCAAACTTTGAAGTGACTTTTTTAATTTTTAAAAATAATATCCTGGTTTTGTAAAAAGATGCTGAGCAAAATACATCTTTTTAGTGTGGAAAGATATTCAGTATATGCAATCATGTTTCAAAGTCTTAGCAGTTAGGAGTTAATACACTTTCTTTTTCCATATATGTGATTACATAAAATCTCTATGTATATATGATGTGAAAAACAAGAAGCCATACATACCTTGTTATGATATCCAAGACTCTGTTGTACTCCTTGTACTCCAGGAGGTCCCTGTATTAGAAATAAATCAAAGATAAATATGTAAATACCAGAACAATGTGAATTTAAAGAATTTATCTAAGAATTCTTGAAATCTTCCAGTTAAGAAAAAGGAAGAGTATGTTTAGGCAAATATTCTAATTAATAGAGAATTACAAGGGCATTAGCTTCTGAGGTTCCTAAAGGTATCTCTAGGTTAAATCCTGCATGAGTCCAAAGAGGGGTCCTAAGTGGGAACATGTAACATTTTGCCAGAAGGTCAGCCATCAGCACATTCTTTATTAAAAAATATTGCACCCATAAAACTCCTCCAAGGAAGAGGTCGTAGCTTCAGTTTATTTTTGACACTTTTCATGGGGCCTTGATCAATATATTATAGAAATGTGTGCCCATGTGTTAACTTAGAAAAAAGGGGAAAATATTTTTTTCTATTACTTTATTCTTCTGAATTAGTTGAGTGAAAATGGCTGCACATGGACATTCAGGCCAGAAAAAGAGGTCTGTTCAAAAACCCCAGACTTAGGACACTGAAATGCTTGTAGTTTTCAGCTGACATGGAATGTTCACTAAGCACTATGCTGAGCTTTGGGTAGATGGGGAAGAAGACATCTGTCTGTCCCTAAAAATTCCAGATAGAGAAAAAGAGAAGAGTCTCTGAGTTTTCAGGGATTCCATTTTGGGGAGAGAGGGCCATAAGAAAATACAAAGCTTAGCATTATTTTAAATCAAGCGGTTTAAGCCAAGAGGGAGTCAGCAATGCCAGAAAAGAGACTGCATATTTCATCTAGCCCTCGAAAACTCCTCAGAGGAGAGAAAATATTACAGAGGCAAAGTTCTTTACATTTTATCATAGAAGATAACACAAAGAAAGATGAAGACTGAGCAAATCAAATGTTACTGTTCTACGAAAATTATTTTCTTAACAAGGAATAAAAACTTTGAAAAGTGAAGAAAATCTTAAGGAACAATTATTAGCTATACTTACTGATATAGGTAACACCTTAAGTATATTAAAAAATTAACATCAGTTAACATTTATGACTGGCATTCCTTATGAACAGCTGGTGTCTGAAGGTCTCTTCTAATGCGGAACCTTTGTATTGTGTCACTAAATGCAGAGGACACAAAGATGTAATGATGGATGCCTGCAAGCAGGCTGATATAACTCTTGAGAAAATAATAGGCCTCACGAGTAACGGAGCTGAGTATGATTGGAAAGACAAATGATGCTGTTACCTCGCTGAAATAAAAACAGAGCTAATGTCAGAAAAGAATCCTCATGACACTATATTTTTTTCACGTTCTTTTTCTATCAGCCAGCTTTGTGTATTCTAGGTCAGTTAGATGAAGTAATGAGGGAAGGGAAAACTGGGTTGGGAGTTGTTGTAAGAAAGTTTCTAGCCTGGAAGATGCAAACTAAACACTCATTCTTGAAAATCAGGAAACATGAGATTCTTTACATATTGGTCCTTCTGCAGCTATATAATGAGGCAAGGAGAAATGTCAGACAGCATGTGTAGTAGCATCAACAGGTAGCGCATGGGTATATGCATAGAAGGCATTTGGTGAATGGTGAATGTGCGTTGATAATGTGGCCAATTAGATCAAAGATCAGTGCTGTGGTGGGTAAATTTAGCTTCATACACATTCATCCTAGTTGAATGTATTAATAATTAGGGATCCCAAATATAGCAGAATAAAACAGTCTCTCAAATAGAACAGACAAATCAATCAAATAAGAATAGCAAACATTGATATAGGACTTATTCTGAGCCAGGCATTATACCAGACATTTTATGTGCATTAACTCATTTAATCCCTGCAGTGACACTGAGAGGTACATACCATCGTTATTTCCAATTCACAGATATAGAAAACGAGGGTTAGAAATTGTTAACTGGGGGCGCCTGGGTGGCTCAGTCGGTTAGGCGTCCAACTTTGGCTCAGGTCATGATCTCAGAGTTCGCAAGTTTAAGCCCCGCATCCGGCTCTGCGCTGACAGCTCAGAGCCTGGAGCCTGCTTCAGATTCTGTCTCCTTCTCTCTCTGCCCCTTCTCCGCTCATGCTCTGTCTCTCTGTCTCTCAAAATTAAACATTAAAAAAATTAAAAAAATGAAATCTGGCCATGTGTAGCAACATGGATGGAACTGGAGGGTATTATGTTAAGTGAAATAAGTCAGTCAGAAAAAGACAGATACCATATGTTTCCACACATAGGTGGACTTTGTGAGACTAAGCAAAAACCAGGGGGAGGGCTAGAGGGGAAAGGAAAAAAAGACACAGAGAGGGAGGGAGATAAAACATAAGAGACTCTCAAAGACTAAGAACAAACTGAGGGTGAGTGGGGTAAGGGAGGGGGGAGAGGGGGTGACGGGAATTAAAGAGGGCACGTGTTGGGATGAACACTGGGTGTTATATGTAAACCAATTTGAAAATAAACTATTATAAAAAAATTAAAAAAAATAAATAAATCGTTAACTGGCCCAAGGTCACACCACTGCTAAGTGGCAGGGCTAATATTTAACATAGGCAGCTGGGCCCAGACTCAGCTCTCATCTACTCTCCTATCTTTACTTGAAAGCAGACTCTCAGCCTAAAATAATTTTGGTAGTAATTTTTTTGTATCATGTTGACTATGCCCCAGAGTACATGGGTGATCACTCTTCTACGTTCTACTTAACACACTGAAATTAAAAAACAATCAACAGAACTTGTACTTAGCACTTCTTATGAGCCCGCTCTGTGGTCAGTGCAGGAGGGGAAGACAGAAGCACTTTGTCTTTAGATGTAGTCCCACTATGTAGATGAAGGAGGCCCCTGTAACTATTCTGTGCATCTCCCATCTATCTTGATATGTTCTTGCAACCCATGATAGGGATATTATGCCTAAATATTCCCCCAAATCCCTCTGAACCCACACCTATAATCAAAATGCATCTGATCTTTGTTTGCAGAGGTTGGGAGAAGGGGTGGTCAAAGGATATAAGAAGTAGGGCCTTCAAAAAGGGGCTCTAGAAGACAAAAATTAGGAAAGAAAAATAAACAGCAGAGTGAACAGCATGGTAGGGGTTACATGGCACAGAACAGGTAGCAGCATGGATTAAAAATAGTAAAAATAACAGGATGGAAAAAATTGGGTGAGGGGCACCTGGGTGGCCCAGCGGGTTAAGCGTCCAGCTTTGGCTCAGGTCACAATCTCACGGTTTGTGAGTTCGAGCCCCGCATCAGGCTCTGTGCTGACAGCTCAGAGCCTGGAGCCTGCTTCAGATTCTGTGTCTCCCTCTCTCTCTGCCCCTCCCCTGCTCACTCTCTTTCTATCTCTTTCTTTCTTAAAAATGAATAAACATTAAAAAAAATTTTTAAAAAGAAAAGGAAAGAAAAAAATGGGTGAGAATTAGGTCTGATCTTTTACAGACTGGTTATCTCCTCACAGTGTATAGCTGTTTCACACAAACCCAGAACATATCCCTTATCCAGGATCCTGATTTGCTGTTGAGCACGCCACTAGGAGTAGGGCAGGAGGACTCTGCACTGCTCCTCCCTCTTAAAATCAAGAGCACAACTCACTGAACAGAGACTCTGGCCAATAGAAAAGTTTGAACAATATTATTCAGATATACACAGGATTAATAAACCTATAAAAGTTACTTCCACATTTTTATATGTTCTATTCTTGCCATCAAATGTCATATCTACAAAGGAGTGCTCCAAATGGGGTCAATCTAAAGTTTTAGGCTCTACTACCTTATCTGCTGATGAGCATTCATGGTGACATTTTCTTTCTTGTTCTTTCAGTCAGTAGGATACATTGGGTATCACAGAGTCCAGGTTTAATGGAAGAGAGATTTACAGCTCACAGTCTACCCTGAAGGCAATACTTCACACGAATTCTCCCTGAGGGCTAAAGAAACTGTGAGGTGATTGAAAGAAGACTCCAGTATAGAGTCCTCAGGCAGTCTACCTCTGCCCTGACTGCAGTCTGCGTGGCAATGGCTCACTGGGTTGTTCTGAAACTGGCAAAAAAACCCCACTTCAATGTGGGGATAATGACCATAGAGAAACACCATGCATATAAATACGGAGAGCAACTCTCTGTTTACTGTTGGAAAACCAATATAGACCCTGGGGTCTTGGAATTGGCTGCGTTGAGCCACATCCCCAAGAGATGCGCTATTTTCCTATTTTCTATTCTGGTACAATGCATGGCTGGCGAAGATCCAACAAGACATTTGTTTCCAAGTTTAGCAAGAGCTATCAGTCTTACAGACTATCAGTCAACTCTGAGGAAGGAGAAGTTAAAGACTTGTGGTAAGTGACAGGTCTCCTGGCACCACATGGTGTTAGTAGATGCTTCAGGGCACTTGAGAGGTCACTTTCTCTGAGGTCTGCATTTATGAGGACTCAAGGCATTTAGATGACCCAGGCCCAGTGGAGAATGGAGGCTAGTTATGGAGGGCACATCAGCCTTGGCTAACACTCTCAGCAATTCCACTAGGAAAAACAGTTGGATTATGGAAAGAAAAAATGTCCCAATATCTTGCTCATGACAGTGGCCTACATGTAGACATACAGAAACCACACCTATACGATGTCTGTCTATCTTTTAGGTAGCTCTGCTACACTCTACCTGTATTGGGTTGGGAGACATAGGAAATCTTAATTAATGTGATGAGTATACAATCACAAAGCAGCTTTAAAGTGTTCATGAACTCCAGGAAGATACATTTGTTCAGAACCCAACTGGGCTCATGTGTAATTATCTGAGAGGTCTATAAAACTGGTATGGGTAGAGATCCTGATGTTGTTTCTAGTGCAAAGAACCATACCTGGTGTGAAGTGGATTGATGCTGCATTCAATTTGGGAGTATACACTCTCAGCAATAGTTTATACCATTTAGAGTTTCGTTTTGTTTTGTTTTCTAAAATCTTGCTAGAGGTGGAAAACAATGAAGCATCATGATGTCTGACACCAGAGTCATCAAATGCATAGTGTGAAAATGATGAGCTGTTTGCATTATCATCACCTTTGTAGATTTCAATTTTGGCTACAGATTCCCAAAGGTTGAATCTTGGCTGTACTTTTACTTTTCAGTTCATGTAGTACACAGAGCTCAAAGAACTCTACTTTTGCCCCCCCACCCCATTCTCCTTTCCTGGGGCTAAGTCCTTTTGATTCAGCTTTATCACACCACAGTATTCTGAATCAAAATCTCCATGATTCCACAGCCACTCTGCCTCCTCTCTGCTCCTCCCTCCTGAACCATCTTCCCTTTTTCCTTTTCTCTAAAAGCATCCCTTAGTACTTCCTAACTGCTGACTAAGCCTTCTTGAACCATCTGGGTGCCGCTTATCTCCATGCACCATCGCTGTTCAATCTCTTATTAGGGACTCCTTCCAGGATTCACAAATACATATTTTCAGGTTCTACACAACTGCCTTCTGGCCCTGTGGGTTTCCAATTAATTTCAGTTACAAACTTTGAAATATCAAAACCTCTGTGAAGGCAGTTGTATCAAAACATGCTAAAAAAATAGCTTTGCAGTAAGAACAGATAGAAGGTTTGTTATTCAAAGTCATTTGGGCTAATTTTCAAGAAATTGTTTCAGTTTCTAATGGCTGGTAGAAAAAGCAGAGAATAGTAATTATTTTCACTTTGTTTTAAAAAAAATCATTAGGAAGCCTAAACTCATTCATAGGAATGCTAAGATGAAGCTTATTTCAATACACAGTAGTCGCTGGAAAAGCTCATGTTTTCTCTTATATAGTTCCATCTGTAATATCATGTATAACTTAGTATATGTAAAGCATATTTACACTGATTATGTGGGCTTGGGTACATCTGTCTTTCCAGTTGGAATGTAACAAGGAGTTTTAATCTTTTTTATCTAATTATAACTCAGGATGTGGTAAATAGTACCTTTCCCCTCTCCACCGAGGATTGCCAAATTCAGTAGAATTATTATTTCTACAAGAGGGGTGCCTTGGTGGCTCAGTCGTTTGAGTACCTGACTTGATTTCATCTCAGGAATGATCCCGGGGTCATGGGATCAAGCCCCATGTTGGGCTCCATGCTCAGCGGGGAACCTACTTACGATTCTCTCTCTCCTCTTCCCTCTGCCCTGTCTCTGTTCTTGCATGCACTTTCTCTCTCAAATAACATTTTAAAAAAGATACAAAAGAAGAATTGTTATTGCTACAAGAAAAAATTTGAGGGGAAAGCCAACTTCTTGCTTGTCAGTTTTGGTTTCAGTCAGAAATGGTAATGAAACTAGCAGAAGTCTGCTGCCTCCAAACTCCTAGAAGACAGGGCCAACAGATTTAGATTAATCTAAGAATCTGGCTAAATAATTGAAAACAAAGTTACAGTGAGCTCTAGTTAAGTAGAAAAAAGCTTATGGATGGATTTTTTGACCCAAATTACAACATAGAAAATTGTATCCTAACTCTGAGAGAAAAATCAATAATACTCTTTAGATAGAAAATATTTGGGAAATCAATTTCTCTTTCTTTTAAACACAGAACCTTTTATTTCTTAAATATTTGCTCTAAATGAATTTTTTTTCATTGTCTCTCAGGATTTAATTATGTAAGTTACGCAGTTGCAATCTTATAATGGATCAGTTTTTTGAGAATGCTATGCTTCTGCTACAAATTTTTAGTGACTAAGGAGACATCAAGACTCCCAGCCCCCACTCTTCAAATTGCTGAAAACTCTCGATCTACAAAATAATGATTTCTGAAGCCAGGAGAAGATTCACCGAGTGTTTATACTATGTTTACATTTCAATAGAGATACCTCAAGCTCTCTTTTTTTGGAATTATAATGGTAATGTAGCCAGATGGTATGTAGTAGGTAAAATTCAAGGTCCTGGAGAGGGCTCTTATTGGTGAAAATAATTGATTTATTTTATTTTATTAAAAAAATTTTTAATGTTTATTTTTGAGAGACAGAGACAGAGTGTGAGTGGGGGAAGGGCAGAGATAGAGAGGGAAACACATAATCTGAAGCAGGCTCCAGGCTCTGAGCTGTCAGCACAGAGACTGACTCAGGGCTCCAATTTACAAGCTGTGAGTTCCTGACTTGAGCTGAAGTTGGACACCTAACTGACTGAGCCACCCACGTGCCCCTGAATGTTTGATTTATTTGTTTGGGTTTTATCACCAGCTCAAATGCAAATGTTCCTGGGAGATGTAATACTAATGTTTCATATATATACAACTCTGCATAATTCTTTTTTTTAAGTATATTTATTTGTTTTGAGAGAGAGAGATTAAGAGATCAGAAGCAGAGCAGAGGCAGAGAGAAGGAGAGAGAGGATCCCAAGGGGGCTCTCCACTGATAGTGTAGTGCCTGACCCAGGGCTCAGACTCACAAACTGTGAGATCATGACCTAAGCTGAAACCAAGAGCCAGATGCTTAACAGATTGAGCCATCCAGGCGCCCCCAACTCTGTAAAATCCTAAATTTGTTTTCATGTATTTTCTTGAATGGCAGGATAATGTGACTGCAAAACATGCTATGCTATCTTATTTGATTTTTATAATAACTGAGTGCATATTATTATATTCTTCATAAGATGAAAAAACTGAGAGATTTCTCCCTATATCACACAATAAGCAAATGGTAGAACCAAGTCTAAGAGTTGTTCCATTCTAATATATTCTTATGAATCATTTATTAAATATTTCTTGAGAGCAAGTTGAATGGGGCAGAGAAGGGGAGGAGGAAGGGAATGGTACCTGGGGAGTAGGGACAGGAGAAGAAGCACTAAAAGATGAAGGGGGACAGAAAAGGGATGATGAAGAGCCTGAAGGCCAATTCTTTGCTGATACCACCATCAGCCCAGGGCTCTTGCTTTCTAGCACGTGGTTCTGAGAAATGGAGTTACTTCTTTTAGATTAAGTTTTAGGATTAACTTTGATGGTAAGAGGTGAGGACTCAGTGAGAATAAGCTCAGGTAAAACTCAGGTTTCAAACCAAGCAGGACATATTTCACTTGTTTGGCCAATACACAAAGACACAATTATGAAATTGAAAGTGCCCTCATCCTGAAATAGATGTGTTCATCCACACTGAATATTGAATATACTGAGGTTTTTTTTGGATGATGAATATGTCAATGAATATACTTAGGTTAACATTCTGAAATGAAGTTTACTCTGTAAAGACCCGAATGGAGAAAAACAGGAGAGGAGCAAAGCAGATAGAAGAAAACGTTACATGAGAATGATAATACATGAACTGGGGAGCTTCAGAAATGGTAGGAGCTGGGTGAAATCCAGGGAAAGAAAGATAATAAGCAGATGGCAGAGAAAGATAAAATGAACTAATGATAATAATATTAATAAATAAAAATAGTTATGCTTTGAAAGTCATAATTATGTGGCTGGGACATATATTATTGCATTCTATTCTTACAACAATCCAATGAGGTAGGCATTATCCGTAGTTTACATATACAAAAGGTTAATTATCTTACCCAAGGTCACATACCTAGTAGATGAGAGCTAGACTCCAAGTCAGCCTGACCTCATAGCTTTGATATTTTAACTCTTTCCCTTATCTGCTTCACAGTGAGAGGGATGCCAAATAGGAAAATAAAATATCAATGATCTTAAACTAGCTGGTTAAAAGAATCAAGTAGGGAATTCAATGATAAAACATCACAGAATCCCTTAATGAGATACAGAGTCAGTAAAGGCCAAGCAAACAGAGCTCTGAGACATGGTGTAGACACACATTTTCTAAGATTTGGACGACAAGAAGAGATCAAGAGGAAAGTGACCAGACTGGAAGAAGGTAAGAAGAGAGAGGAACCACACGCAGACACGAGAAATGTTAAAATCACGGAGGGCTTAGATTAGAGAGGAAGAAACGGCAACCTCTGGGGGGAAAAAGTTGGCAATGGTAATCAGCATCTTAAATAACTTTTTTTTTAAACGTTTATTTATTTATTTTAGGAGAGTGTAAGTGCAAGCAGGGGAGGGGCAGAGAAACAAGGAGAGAGTCCCAAGAGAGTCAGAGCCTGACAGGGCCTGGGGGCTTGATCTCAAGAAGGATGAGATCAGGACCTGAGCTGAAATTGGAGCCAGAAGCTTAAGGGACTCCTTAAATAACTTTTGAAATTCAAATGACACCAAATGAGGGCTAAGGAGTCCTAGTATTTATGAGATGATAGAAGAAAAGGAAAAATAAAAAATGGTTGTAGTTAGTGGAAAAAAGACCAACCAGGAGAGTAATACTGCTTGGAGATGATTTCGATAGGCTGAAATTCTTACGAGCGTGAAATTGCACTGAAGAACAGTCATGGGAAAGTTGTCACACTTAGTAGAGAAAATGAAATACCCTTCATATAAGACTACAATAGCGCTATTGTATTTGTTGTGAAAGACAAATCTGTGTATTAGCATTCTTGAAATCTAAAGGATTTAAGTGACACAGCAGTACACTTCATCAAGGACATCTTTTGGGGACCTCCTCTAACAAAATAATGCTTCTGTTAGAAGCCAGCAGCCACACGCTCATCCTTGGTGAATCTCTGGAAATTCTGAACAACACTGTGATCCATGGTCTTCTCTTGCCTCAGCCAGTCTTCCCCACCGCAGTGGCATATACCTGCACCATAGTTTGAAAGAGCAATAGCTCCTAAGTGTTTCAATCTAAGATATTGCCAGCATCCCTGGTTCAGAAGTTCAGAAGCTGTGCGATTAACAGGTGAGGAATTGCAGCAAAAGCAGCTTCTGGATCTTGAATGGGAATTTTTCACATCTGCCACTTTGGACATTTTTCAAACTCATTCCTCTGTGTATTCCAGGAAGTGCTCACTTGAGCTGGGCTTGTCTCTTCTGGCCTGCATACTGAGCTGTGTAATTGAGGGAACTCAAGCATAGGCAGTTTATGGTTGTATGAATAAGCAAAATACTCAATATGTGACCTGATTGTTTTCCGAAATTGCACAGTCCCTGGTTTTACTTGTCATTTTGGAACAAGAGTGGGAGGGTGAGACTGTGACAGTGAATGCGCTCAATGGGTATAATTAACCCATTTCATAAAAGCAGATTTTCTAAATTATGCTATGAAGCTCATAAGTTTTTAACACTTTATTTTCCAAGGGAGACAAAAATCATTTTCAAAGGAGCTTATTTTTCCCAATACTGGGAAACAAATCGATCTAATTGGTATAAAGCCTGGTGCATTGTTGATAGTGTGGGACATTTTTGACTGATTTCCGTGGCATGATGGTTAGAAAAATAATGATTCCTCCCCTAACACTGCTATTCTGCTTATCCATCCATAAAATGCTTCATACTCATCTCTCTGCAGTATGTCCTGAAAAAGGAAAAATATCATTTGTCAGCTCCCTACAATATCAGGAGCAGCAGGAAGCTTGAGAGTGGCTTGCCACCCCGCAGGAACAACATCATTGACCCAGCACAAGGTGATAAAAACCACAGGGGTATGAAAACTAGTAAGAACGGAGGTGTGCGAAACAAATTATTTATATCCAGCGGCGTCTCCCAAAGCTCACCACCAACAAAAACCATACCTGGAGAACGAGTGTACCTCCACCCCCTTGTGTGACCTCGGGAATCTCCCCGTACGCCCCCAAACCAGAAGGGGAGCTGGCTTACACAGCCTGCACCTATCAATGCTTTGAGTTTTCATTTGCAGTAATTAAGTGATAACATTTACTCTCTTTAAAAATGCTAGTAGAATGACAACACTTCCTGTGCAGAGAAAACGTGATTTCCAAGGCAGACTGCTGGGACTTAAGATAACCAGGCTGATGGCACTGGCTTATACACTGCCAAGTTACGCAGAGGCCGAGAACTTGTGCAAAATTCAAATAGTCAGGGACATTCTGGGCAGTCTGGCAGAAAGCAAAATGAACAATCTATAGGTTCCATTTTGGTGTGATTGCAGTCTCCGATTTCAGCTCACACATGTGACATCGAGGCTTTCTCTCTGATCTATAGGTTGTAGTAATGATAAATCTGCACATGATGATTTTTGGCCTAACTGAACCCCATGGTTACAAAGGGTACATTCAGTGAAGTTCTAGAAAAAAAATAATGATTTTATTTTTAAAACAGCAAAAGAGGAGATTGTTCAGGCAAAAGAGGAGATGCTGACACTTTAGGCCAGGGAAGTTACTGATGATATTACCCTGACATTAACCTAGCCCATAGGATGGTTTTCCTGTTTCTTACAATAAATTTAGGATATTTCAAGCATGCTGAAAAGTATAGAAAATAATATGATAAATTCCCATGAATCCACAATCCAGTGTTGTCAGATCCTAACCATTTGCTGTATTTGCTTCCGATCTTTTTACTTTTTAATGAAATTACAAGTATAGCTGAAGGTTATTCAAGTCTAATTTTCTGTCATATTTCCTTCCACATTTCAGGTCCCCCAGATAAATAATGAAAATTTGTTGCTTCTCTAATCACCTTTGATCCAAACAGTTTTCTACTAGTAGCAGCTGTGCAGAGAAAACGGACTGCATGGAGTTAGGTAAGCCCCTATTTCCCAAGCCCTAGAGTTTTCTTATTGTTAAAATGGAGATAATCATTTCTTGCCTACCTCACAGAGTCATACAACGGTAAAATTAAAGACTTTATGGAGATGATTTTTGGAAATGGTATCATCAAATACAAACTATAAAATTATTCAGGAAACAAGACTCCCATTCTGAATACCTCTCAACAGACAATCAGATTGATTAAAACCTTAGTGTTTATCCACCACCAAGAAATGGTGCTTAATCCATGTACTGGCCCAACTAATAACCAGTATAGTGACCATGTATCAAGGATATCACATATTTTGTCCCATCATTGCAATACATAATGCCTGTCAGTTCAGAAGTCTTAACAGTTGGTTTCAATAACATGATCCAAGATGAGGAAAGTCAGTGGCTACAAGAAGATAAAGTCTTTTTCCTCTAGAGTGTAGGTATCATTAAGTAAAAAACTTAGGAAGTCAGAAAGTGACTAATAAGGTCCTACTGCTGCTGCTGGACAGAAAGAGAGAAGTAATTGGGGAATTGAACCCAAGTGCTAGTTTTCAAATTCTCAACCTGAAACCCCCAGCTGCCTCACATGCAAGTCTATGTAATCTGTGGCCACACAAGGTGACACTGGAATTTTAGCGATGTGGCAACAGCTGTTTTGTCTGGTACCATGACCCCAGTGGGGGACAAGTGGTAATAAAAATGATTAACTGGCCATGCCTGTCTCCATTTTACAGGCCGTATGTGTCTTTATTTTTAAATCTGAGAAAGTCATCTTATTTTTATCAAGATGTGAAATTACTATTTCCATTGACTCAAATAAATGGTTAGGTTCATTTTCTCTGAAGAGATTATCATTATAGTGCATGGCCTTTAGCCATTTAATAGACTAGAGAGACTGAGGTTCTTCGCTGAAAGGAAAACTGAGACACAAGATGAAACCCTGATCACTTCAAGGTTCCTCAAAGGAATGTTAAGAATATGAACTGGATTTCTATTTAGACACGATGAGCCTCAAAATGCACAGAGTCACAGATAGGGTGTTTTAACCAGAAATTAAATGTTTTAAATCAGACATTTCTTGTCACCCACTTAGTAGCCCAGAATCTGTGGCACTAATATGTTTTAGAGGTGGGCCTTGGTATATGCTGAAAACGATAACTTTGCACCTTGAGTTCTTGGTACATGGTCGATAAAGTTGGAGATGGAAGATATAAAAATTGGGGGTAGTAATGGATAGTGGGGTACAGGTGCAGAAAGCCGTTTAGGACCATGATGTTTTGAGCACATATATTTCCATTGCCGTGATTACAACCCAAAAACTACCACAAAAGAAGCATTAGATCTAGCTGTGGAGAAAAAGAAAGACTGACTTAAATGTGAAGAGAGTATCTACCTTTAATGAAATATATCGTATCTACTGGATTCAGGCAAGACTGAAATTAAATGGGCTACTGTGAAGTTGGTCAGTTTTCTTGTTTTCTCTCAGCAAACAACTCTTTTCCCCGGCTATGTGAAGACTAAAAATGATGTGCTAAAAATGATGTTACCTCTAGAATATTCAGTAGGAAAAGTGATTTTATCAGATCCAAATGAAAATCTAATCACCTCAGATAAAAATTCACATTCCAAGACTGACAAGAGAGAGATGTGACTGGCTGGCTATTTTCCTTGCCCCTCATTACCACCCCCCATCCCACCCACCTATTTCCACCCTCTTCAGGCCCCACATGCTAAAACCATTCAGTTCCAAAACCTTTTCTGGCACTATTTTTCTCTTAGCTCCTTTATGTTTATTCAATACATCAAGCTCTTTCCCACCTTTGAATTCCTGATCTTTCTAGTTGGATAGCTCTTGCTCTGACCCTCAAAAGGGATGCTTCTTCTCAGGTGACATCATCCAAATGCTTAGAGATGCCACCTTCACCATTTTAACCAGAGTAACAACTTTCTCCCAAATCACTCTCACATTGTCCAGTTTGTTCCCCTGTATCACCTCATATTAAACTGAAAAGGTTTTGTCTATCCGTTGACTTGCTTTTTAACCATAGCTACCCCAACACACAACAGAGTGTAAGTTACTGAAGGGAGAGCTTTTCTGAAGCTTGTTTGTTTGTTGCTGTGTTTTTATTAATAAAAAATTTTTAAATGTTTATTTATTTTTGAGAGAGAGACAGAGTGCAAGCGGGGGACAGGCAGAGAGAGGGCAACAGAATCCAAAGCAGGCTCCAGGCTCTGAGTTGTCAGCACAGAGCCCCATGCAGGACTGGAACTCACGAACTGTGAGATCATGACCTGAGCTGAAGTTGGACGCTTAACCAACTGAGCCACTCTGGAGCCTCACTATGTATATTTTAAGCTACTGTATGCTCAATGTTCAGAATAGTGACTCACATGTGATAGATGATCAGTAAGTATTTGTTGAGTAAATGAATTCAATATTACACCCTAATTTACTCTTCTAAATCTGTGTAAGGCAGTATAATCATAACCTTCAAACTGTGCAATGACCCATGCTTTCAAGGGAAAATAAGTTCTTCTAACACTGAAGTTAAAACAAAAACAGAAATAACATGGTTGTATTTGTTTTAAATCATATCGTTGTTTTAGAAAAGAAGCATGAATTTCGTTGGAGTCAGCTCCCACAAAATCACTGTAGAGTTTTATCAGCACTTTACAATAGATGGACATTTTAGATATCCATGAGCTAAGGATTTTCACTTCAGGAGTGTCAAATTCATATTGAGAGTGACTGTGGATAAAACAGCATTTGTATTTAAAGTATAGGATAAGCATAAATTGCAAAAAATACTTGAAATAATTTTGAAAATGATGTAGATTTATATTAAAGCCTCAAACACAAAAAATTCCCTAGCTTGGACGTCCTTTAAGGGCTATGAAGGGCCTTTCTTTGCTTAGAGCTTTTCCAATGGCAACAGTAGAGGGAGCTGCTGCCCCACGTTACCAATTCCTTGACTTTCTGTTTTCAACATAAATTGCTATGCACTGAAATGTGACACATTTGAGCGCACTGCTCAATTCTCATCCTGCAATAATGAAACAATGCACAAAAACAATGCCAGAAGAAAAAATGAAAGGGAACGGAGAGCCCTGCCTATAACAGAAAGAAATAATAGCACATTTTAAAATTAATGTGGTTTTTAATAAACACTTTTACAGTGATGATGAATGAGAAGCAAAGTTAATGTCAAATGGGTGGGCTAATACATACTTCCTTTAATGGCTCATTAGTTAAATGCTCCTGCTTTTCCTCCTGCTCCGCCTCATTTCCAGCTGCTTTCCTCTCTTTTCTAAAGGAACTAAAAACCAGAATACTTTGAATAAACGAAGGCATTTCAAGACTTGAGACTTTCCAAGTCTCATTATCATAACACAAGGCCACTATTTTCCATTGCTTATGCTACTGCTACGCAGATAACTGGCTTTAAAGAATAAGAGAAATTTTTATTAGAGTGTGAGGGATAGTAATTGAGACTTAGAGAACATCACAACTAATAAAATGCAACATCTCAGATCATGGATGAACAAGTCCCACAAGCTAGGAAGAGGCTGTAAATCAGAGGGAAAAAAACACCACTGAATACTTAGACCCTATTGTTATTATTATCTGACTGTGAGTAACTTTCACATCTGTCTCTCCATGAGTAGATTTACATATGCAGAATAAGCATTCCATATGTATGTAGAGCACACGATCTTTTATTTTAGCAAATCAATGAAAGAAATTCACATTTTTTGTTAACTGGATTTTGGGAAGTTGAAAAAAGGAAAAATGTGTTGGTTCAATTAGATTCAAGATAATCTCTTCAATCTATGATACTATAGGTGTGAATGGATGTTCAGGATAATAGGAATGGATCTCAGTTACATATAGCTAGAGCTTTTCATTTACAAGAAAGATCTTCACATCCATGGCACTGCTTTTCTTTCTCCCAGCAACTGTGAGAAGTTGATGAGGCAGGTGCGATCATTTCAAATTTATAGAAAAGGAAACTGAGACATGGAAACGTGAAGTGAATTGCCTGAGGACACACTAGTGAGAAGGGCTGGGTTCCTCACTGTCTTCTTACACTATCCTGCTGTCCTGAGGCACTGCAGTGCTGTGAATTACCATAAGAAAATCAAACCATGTTCTGTGTATAATGTTTAAGTAAGGCTGATTCTAGTCAAATTGTAAACTAGAAGTTTGTCTTTCACACCTGTGATCTAGTGAAATAAAGGTGGGTTTAGAGATCAGCTCCCGGGTTTCACTTCTGGCTCCCCCACTTAGGCTTGTGTGGTCTTGGGCACATTGCTGGATATTTCTAAGCATCCTTTATCCTATTATAAAATGGGACAGCCTCTACATCTCACCGTAGTTGTGAGGACTACACATGGCATTGGCGGTGGAGTACTTAATGCAGAGCAAGTGCTATATTAACTCTCCTGATGGATCCCTTTCTTTTGAACCTGTTTCCTCAGGAGTTAGTGTTATTTCCTTCTCCAGGAGACACTTAATGCTCTCATGCTTCTCTGAAAAACTGCTCTCAAGCATAGTGTATTTGCAGGTATTATCCATCCAAGACATCTCTACTTAATGGTTTGCCTCCAATGAAAAGCAGTCATTGAAAACAAGATGGTGGAAGTTTCTTGCAGGAATTGAGAACTTTTTCCTTTACACAGGTAAGATCACATGCCTGTTAATAGGAAACTGAACTAATATTTTACAAAATATATGTTCATCTTGTGGCTAGCTCCGTTATCCAGTTTAGTTGCTCCTCAATGACAAGCATTTTGATTAAGAATAATCTTATTATAAGCAGATTACATGTACATAAAATTCAACTAAATCTTCCCCAAAGAGAGTAAAAATTACTTTAAATTTGGGGAACTATATTGAAGCAACATAAATGACTTCGATGAAATACTAATTCATAAACAAAATTTAATAACAGTAGTTCAGTAGGTCTACGTTAAGAATATTCCATTTTTATAACTTTTCCCCCTAGAAGACACACTCTCTGAGGGGGAAAATGGTTGTCCTTTATATGTTGAATGGAAAGTTGTGGGAAATTATTCTTTGTAAACAACTTATCTTTGTGGTACAAATGCTTCTTAAGAACATGAGAAAATACAAATTTGGCTTCAGAACAAAAAATTGCAAGTAGAAGGACTATTTCTACTTGTTAAGTGTTTTAATTATTTGAGTTGCTTCAGGCCATTAGAGATTTCTCTCTGTTCTATTTTTTTAAATCTTCATTCACATTCCTTTAAATACCAACACTACCTTTGATTTCAGGGAACATCTCTAAAACCCCAAAGGGAAAAACATTTTCTTGAAGAAATTGAGCAAAGTATACTTGTTATCAAAGGATCCATCCCTCCGTGGTTCTTTTTAGACAATATCACTGATCAGAATAGTTTTTTCTCCCTAACTTTTCTAAAGGCTAATTGCTTACACATATATGCTAAAATTACATACTGTGTACTCACTTGAGGGATATTACATAGTGTTTGATTATTGTTGATAAGAGAGAGAAAATTAATATTTAAAAAGAATTTCATATTGTCATGAGGAATTCTAACATGTGCTTTAGGAAGCTCGTATGCCAGCCACTAGGGTGAGTCATACACCATCTCCCAACCTCAATTAGAAAGATTTTAGTCTTGACCAACCTTTCCTCCTTTCTCTTATTACCTTCCTTCCTGCTGTGAAGTAGGGCTCATTTCACATAGAGTACGATGTTGGAAAAGACAAATAAATGAAAAACAATAACACCTTGGTCTAAATATGTCCATAAATAAATGGGAATATGTCTCAAGCTATATATATATTCATATATATAAATTGTAATAAAATACAAATAGCTCCATGGGACATCCTAACAGAGATAAAAAAATATTCGGCTGATAATTTAAAAATAGTAAATACTATGATAACTACAGTGAATCTTGTGTACGCTCAACAACCCAACCCCACCACGTCCAACCCCCAATGGGACCTATCAATGAAATCTGGCCATGGGATTCCCCACTTAGAATTCCTCACGAATTTTCATAGCTTCATGTGAGGTTCGCCAGGACCCTGCCAAGGCCTGACTTGCCAGTGCCGGCCTAGTGCACTGGGTCTCATAAGTGTGTGGGCTGCCCGCCCGGCCCCGCTCCCCAGAGCTGCAGCACGCTGTGCTTCTGCTCAGGCTGATTTCCTCTGCCAGCAATACTCAGTTTGCTCTCTCCTTTCCCTCTATTTGTTTTACTGAACAATTCCTTTTCAACTCTTTTTTTTTCAACAGTTTTGTTGAGGGATAATGGATATATAAAGAACTGAACATAGTTAATGTGTACTATTTAATGAGGTTGGACAAATGAAAACACCTGTGATACTATCACCACAATCAAGGTAATCAATATAGTCAACACTTTCCAGAGCTTCCTTGTGTCCCTTAGGTGTTTTGTTTGTGTGTGTGTGTGTGTGGTAAGAACACCAACCCTGAGATCTACACTGTTGACAAACTTCTCAATGTATAATTATGTGCGCTACACTCTACAGGCATCATGCTGCACAGCACATCTCTAGAACTTACTCGTCTTGCAGAACTGAAACTTCATACCCATTGAATAACAACTCTCATTTCCCCCAGCCCCCGGCAACCACTGTTGTGTTCTCTGCTTCTCTGGGTTTGACTATTTTAAGTATCCTATATAAGTGGAATGGTGCAGTCTTTGTCCTTCCGTGGCTGGCTTATTTCACTTAGCATAATGTCCTCCAGCTTCATTCATGTCGTAACTGGCAGGAATTCCTTCTTTTTTGAAGGCTCAATTTTTATGCTCCAGTTGTCACTTCCTGAAGGAAACCATCTCGACCATTACCTTTTCTAATTCTCTCCTGTTGTTCACATTTTTGTAAACTAAACTTGAATCCCCGGAGGGCAAGGACGATATAGTGTTCCTATTTGCCAGCCCACCTCCGAACAGAGTATTAGGTACATGGGAGGCGTTAAATAAATGTTTGTGAATTTGTGAAACTATCAAAATTAGGGGCAGGTTGCTTTTTTTTTTTTGTAAGCTCATTTTCTTAAGCTATGAATTAATATAATCTTGAAAGGACTGCTTTCGAAGAACTCTGTTCCTTTCTAACCATTTGGGAAACAACGGTCCTCTTGCTGAAATCCACTCTGTTCGGAAAAATTAAATATGAAGGTAGCATAGGAAACTGTAGGGAGCCTATTACTTTACCTTCCTTTTCAATGCTTCCCTTGGCTAAGTCCTGTAAGTGTGAGTAGGTGCCTCACGAGATTCTCTGCAGCAGGCTAGTACGCGGGTCATCCATTCAACCTATCGTCTGAGCAACTTCAAAAAAATCCAAAAGGTGAAACAAACTGTACCCCAACGTAAAGTTTTGAAAATACTTGCATTAGAGAAATGATATTTTAGTCCACCGGAGGAGTTATCCCAGAATCAAAAAGAAAAAGAATTTCCATAAACCACCATTCTTAAACACAAAATGAGCTGTGTCATACTTTTTCTTTTAAAATCAAAGCTGATCTATAAATAAAACCCTTTTCTTTTTTTCATAGATTTTCTCTTTATTTTTGTAGTTGGTATTTTGCAGTATTTTATAATAACCGGTATGTTGTTACATTACAAAGGATAATAAGCCACTTTTCTTTTTAAATAGCTGTGTCGTCAGGATTTAACAAAGCCCTGTAGCTGAGTTTAAATTCTAAATCCAATACTTGAAATAAGAAGAAGTACCTCTCTTCCCCAAACACTCTGGCAATAAACTAGAACTGGTGAAATTGAATATTAAAAATTCTTTCATATAGTCACATATTTCTTAATCTTCTAAATTCTTTAGTAAACTCGGTTGATCTATAGTCGAGAACTCATTCCAGGACTTGGGCTAATCTTCTTTCCTAGACAGTTGGCAGGCTTGTCACAAAAGCCTTCATCATTCAAATTCCTCCTTTGAGACAACAATTACCCAGTTTTAAAAGCAGTATCATATGTTTAGAAAGCTGCACGAAGGCCTAATCTTGCCTGTTAGCATTCACCAGCTTTTCTTCTTCATAGCACAAGACAATTATTGCACATCTCACAATGCGTTCTCTGTTTTGCCAGAAAATTTGGAATAAAAATCAACAAAGCTAATTCCTTTAAAGACTGGATTCCAGGCTTCCAATTTATGCCTCTTCCCCCTCACCCACTTGCTTTTATAATCAGCGACACCAGTACATTGCTAATAGAACAATTCACTTGAATGGCTAACGTGAACGAAACGAAGTCAATGACAGGACAGCAATCATGTTCATTTTTTGGCACAGCCACCCATGACCACATCCTAGGAAATTCCTAAGGTGCTGGGTCTGGAGCCCTCTAGTGGTTGTGAGGGGTGGTTCTAGTCTTTAAAAAGCTACTTCTGGGTTTTTTTCTTACCTACAAAATATATCCACTTGTTTATTCATTCATTAAATAATTAATAATCACATGCTACATGACAGAAACTGTGCTTAGGCAGTGGTGATAAAATAGAGGTTCAAAAAACCTGCAGTGCAGCAGGCAGACAAAGAAAATAACAGCAGGAAGCAATGTGCCAAGTGCTACACGAGTGCAAGGTACACGATTACAAGAATCGTGGAGAGGACACACCACATACTGAGAGCACTGACAAAGGCCATGCAGGAAAGCTGATGTCGACATGAGTCATGAAGACAGAGGGAAGCTTACTTAGGCCTCTGGAAGAACCTGCACAAAGCGTGGCATTTGTGAGATAGTATGGGAAGATTACACAATGGTTACAAAGGAAGGAAGGGCAGAGAGGAGGACAGGCAAAGAGAGGTAAAGGGTAAATCAAGAAGAATCCAGAATGATATGCTAAGATGCAGAAACCATCTTGAAGGAGAAGGAAGCGATTAGAATTTCAAGCCAAAGAGTTACATAGTCTGAATTCTCATTTAGCAATATTACTTCACTTGCTGAAGGTAAAGGCAAAGAGCCCCCCCCCCCCCCCCCCCCCGCACTGAGATGGTTACAAAAATACAGATTCAAATTGACAAGGGCCTATACTAAGGCGGTGGCAATGAGGAAAGAGAGGAGGAAATGGATTCGTGAGCTACTGGGATATAGACCTGACATGATTTAAGAACCGTGTGGATACGGAGGATGAGGGAGAGAAAAAAAAAACAAACCCTGTATTATTTCTAGAGTTTAGTTTGGGACATGCTACTTCTGTAATACGTAGGAAATCTCCAAGTGGAGACACTGAGCAGGTTGGAATGTATGAGCCTGGAACTCAGGAGGAATATCTGGGTTGAAATAAAAAAACTGGGAATCTTTAACACATGCAACATACAGATAGGAGAGGAGGGAACGTGGTTAATGAAGGAGACAAAAAACGATGGCCTGAGAGGTAAGAGAAAACAAATCAATGTCACTAAACCAAGAGAACTGGGAGTTTCAAGAAGAGAGCAGTCACAGGTGTATATTCCTGTATAGATGAAGTCTGGTAAGTGCTCAGAGAATCTCATGCCTCAGAGATTATTGGTGACTACAGACAGTGTCAATGGAGTAGCTTGGACACAAATCAGACTCTAATGGGTTGAAGAATTGGCAGAACCACAAGAAATGGAATACAATTTCTAGAAGTTTGGGCTAAAGAAAAATATCAGCCAATTGGCTGGAAGATCTTTATATCTTTCTTCTGCAACAGCATTCTACAAAATTCTACTAAGAAAACAGCTGTATCAAGAAAAGAGGACATGCTTCTCCAGATATCTAAGTTACTACCAGCCTGATGTTACGAAACTGAGGAGATTGAGCTAGATAGATTCCAATTAGGCTGCATCCACTTGGAGACTTGGCTTAGGGTGCTCACACAGGCAGTACAGCTGTTCCTGTCCATTAATAAAGAAGTGGGTGAGGTGTACAGACAGCTCCTGGCCTCCCTCACCTCATGGTTTGTGTGGTGGTGGGAGGTGTAAGGAGGATAACCATTTTAAACAGTAGAAAGGTAGAAATTAGCTACAGGGGAGTAAAAATACTCACAGATAAACACACAGAAATAAAGAGGGGCTCTCCTAGAACAGTCATCCTACTGTTTACTCACGGGCGGTCCCGGGGGGCCTGGTTTTCCTGGAGGACCTGTTTTTCCTCGTCTTCCCTGGAAACCAAAGAGAAACAGACAATAAATACCTGTGATTCCTTTGTATTTTAAGATGAGGCAATAATAAACGGCAACGATGAAGATAGTAAAACTCAACTGAGAGTTAAAAAATAATTTCAAGTCCACATCACCTTTAAACATCAACAAAATCTAAAAGCTATGGGCCAAACTTTAATGACCAAGGTGAGAAAAGTAGTGGTTGGAATGAATAAACCTTAACTTATTAGCAGTCCTTTAAATGCTGCCTACTATTACTCTCGTCAAGTAATATAAAGTATCTGAAAGATGGTCTCAGATTGGCATTTCATCTGATGCTTCTGTGGTTTCAGATGCAATAAATCCTGCATTTGTGATGGTAAATTCATGTTCCTCAAAGAATGGTCTGACTTGTAATTAAAAAAAATCTTTTTTTAGTGTTTATTTTTGAGAGAGAGAAAGAGAGAGCGAGAGAGGGGTAGGGACAGAGAAAGAGGAAGACACAGAATCCAAAGCAGGCTCCAGGCTCTGAGCTGTCAGCACAGAGCCTGACGCGGGGCTCAAACCCAGGAGCCGCAAGATCATGACCTGAGCCAAAGTTGGACCGAGCCATCCAGGCGCCCCTCTGAATTGTAATTTTATAGGAGGAATCTGAGGGTGAGCTTGGGTGTTACAAATGCACATTCTGGAGCTCCATCCTAGACTTACTGGCTTTGACTCTCTGGGGAAGGAAGCCCGTGAATCTGCATTTTAAAATCATTTCAGGTCATTCTTATGCTCCCTGAAGTATGAAAAGCACTCCCCTAAGCCATACCATAATCCTATGCAGTGTATAAAGCACATTAGCTTAGGTCTTTTCTTCCCTTTGGATGGTTAAGCTATTTTTTAAGTAAACTAAAACAAAGACCCCTTGCTTATTAATCATTATCATAATGGAATGTTAACTTTCCCAAGTTCACAACTGGCTAAATTCCAATTGCAAGAGTTAGCAAAATAAGATCGTGTTAAATCTCTAGGTAACTGTGTATCTAATACCACTTAAAAGACAGTTAGTTTTTATAAATTTTTAAATTTTTTCCCTTTCTAGTAGAAGGAAGTAAGCTTAGGAATTAAAGCATACGTTTTTAACGAGAAGCACTTCTGAGCATATTTTATAAATATGGGCACTCTATTTCATTGTCCTGATTATTTTATTATCATATTGGTGGCATATTAATACACATTAAGACTTGTCACTACTGAAAAAGTAAAAGTATTGGGTTAATCTTTCAGTTTGTGCGGGGTGGGGGGCAGAATTATAAACATAAACACAGAAGGCCCATTTCATTCACTAGTGTTTTTGGCTTGAAAGTGTCAGGCAAAGTAGCTCTCTCTGGTTTTCATTTAGGCTTGGAGTGGGGTAGGAAGTCCAATGCCAGTTAAACAGCAGAGTAAGTTTTGGGAGGTAATAAGCACAAACCACACTGTGGCTGGGCAGGAAATGCTTGCACTGCTGTTGAAGGTGAGCTAAATGCACAGCATCAGGAGTTCACACAAAAACAGCTCTTTTTATAAATAATCTAGCTAAAGTCTATGGAACAGATTTTTAAAAATTTTATTAAAAACAGAAATATAAGGGGCGCCTGGGTGGCTCGGTCGGTTAAGTGTCCGACTTCAGCTCAGGTCATGATCTCGCAGTCCGTGAGTTCGAGTCGCATTGGGCTCTGTGCTGACGGCTCAGAGCCTGGAGCCTGCTTCGGATTCTGTGTCTCCCTTTCTCTCTGCCCTTCCCCTGCTCACGTTCAGTCTCTCTCTGTTTCTCAAAAATAAATAAAACAAAATAAAAAACACAAACAAACAAACAAAAAAACCTCCAGAAATAAATAATTAGTGGTGTTTTCATGTTTCTGTTTCACGTTTCTGTTTCAGAGACCCGAACCTGGGGGTTCCTTTGGAGGAATTGTAACATTGGAATGAATATATAATTTAATAGTCTGTATACTTAATAAAAGTTATACACATGTACACCATTTTCTGGTCTTGTAGTTTACACATTCTGAAAATCAATATTTTGGGTCTTTTAGTAAATGTAAGTCAATTAGACCCCGAGGACTAATCAATGATAAAAAGTTTACTTAGAAAGTGGAAGCACTGTAATTTACTTATTCACAAGAGCACAAAGAAACAAAATCAATGGCATCGAAGTGGGTGATTGGTTCTTTCTTTTTAGGTTGAGGTAAGTTAAAACCATAGGATCAACTTCTGTGTGCATTCGCCTTTTGTTAAAGGAGACATGTATATTGATCGGGGCAGGAAGTAGGGAGAATGAGGCTGACTATTGATCAACTTTTATCACAGTGTTAATGGTTAAGGCAAAGCAAATGTCAGATACTGTAACATAACATTGGCATGTCTTAGGATGAGGAGTGAAAACATTCACAATTCAGAATGGTGTGGGCAAGCATCCAAATTCTTGCATATCTCTGCTGGTTTATGCGATCCTTCAAGTCAGCCTTGCCATTGTCAGGGGGCACTGACGTGCTTGCTGGAAAGTGCAGGGGAAGCCTGCTTTTGTCCCCGCATCCTGGCTAAGAGTGAATATGCAGGTACAATATTCTTCAGGGCTGTTGAATTACTGGAACATATTGCATGCAGGAGATCACTTCAGACGACACGTATTTTCAGTTTAAACATGATTTGTAGGCTTGAGTCTCTAGAACACCCTAATACAGATTCGAATCCTTTTTCAAGATTTTCTTTACAAAGCAGCACAGGTTCCGTTTTCTTAGCCATACAGCTGAATACACCTTAAACATATTTGGATCTAGGACTTTAGCTTAAGTCTTAAGTTTCAGTGACCTGTGGAGGTGGATCTGACAGGACAGGGCAGGGGAGGGGGAATGAAGAGATAGAGGCCTGGGGGAAGCTCCAGAAGGTGATGTCTCGGAGTGGTCTTGAACTATTGGATTGACAGATCGTGGCCCTACTCCTGGACATCATCTTTCTTCTAAGAAGGCCCATGAATTAATTCCTTTGTCTTCTTTACTCCCATTCAAGGCCTCCAGCTGCACTGAACAGTCTCACATTCTCCTGTTCCTCCAAAACATCTTTTGTTTTTTCACTTAAAAACATTAGGGAAAGGCAAAAACCTACCTAAGACATAACAGGAGATTTTTGGTAGAGTGCATTTTATTATTTAAGCCTGGATAATTCAGGGAATATTTTATTAGTTATAAGAATAATAATATATTATTCTATTTATGATATATGCTAAGACAGCATGCATAAGCCAGAATTCTCATCCTAGAACTAAAATCAGATTCCTTCAGTTTTGCTGAGGGAAGTGTAATCTATGAATCTCTGTTTTCCCCTTACAGGGCTCTAGGGGATTGGGCGGGGGATGCCTGGGGCAGGGGTGAAGGCTGCTGCTGGTGGGGGAGATGTGTGGGGAGGAATGGTGGTCTCATGTTTGTTTCCACTCCTGCCTCCTTCTATTTCAGTGCCTTGACTGCAGGGCTTACTGTAGACCCCACTGTAAAGTAAGACAAAAAATGGAGACTTGGATGAGGGTAGGGATGCAGATGCCGGCAGATAACAGACAAAAGCTGACTTGGGGTAACCTTCCTGGTTAGGATGCCTGCTCCCAGGTGGCCATTTGTTCAGAAGCAATTCTGATAAATTGGAGTCTGGCTGAATCTCCGATTGCATGGGGACCTACTGTTCCAGCATAATCACAACTGGGCTAATCCAACACTTTTCTGAAAAGTGGAGCATAAAGCACAAACACAGATTCACCATATCAGGTCGCCCTGGAAACCTCAAGTGCTCAACATGTAAGTGTCCTGTCCGGTAATAAGGGAAAGGTTATTAGACAGCCGTTTAGATATTTGTCTAATGGGTTAAGCCCAGCGGTGCTCCAACCTGATTGTGCCCCAGCATCATCAGGAGGGCTAGTTACAACAGATCAATATGTGAGGAAAAGGGAACCCTCGTGCACTGTTGGCGGAAATGCACAGCCACTCTGGAAAACAGTACGGAGTCCCTCGAAAAAGTAAAAATAGAAATACCATACTGATTCCACTACTAGTTATTTATCTAAGAAAAAACACTCATCTGAAGAGATATATACACCTGTATATTTATTGCAGCATTATTCACAATAGCCAAGGTATGGAAGAAACCTAAGTGTCCATCAATAAATGAAGGATAAATAAGATATTATACACACACACACACACACACACATACACACACACACACACATTGAAATATTCTCAGCCACAGAAAAAGAATGAAAGCTTGCCATTTGCAACAACATGGGCCTAGAGGGTCTTATGCTAAGTGAAATAAGTCGGACAAAGAAAGACAAATACCGTATGATTTCCCTGATATGTGGAATCTAAAAAACAAAACTAATGAACAAACAAAACAAAATAAAATAAAACAAAACAGAAAACATACTCCGAAATACAGAGAATAAACCGGTGGTTGCCAGAGGAGAGAGGAGTGAGAGAATGAGTGAAATAGATGAAGGAGATTAAGAGGTACACACTTCCAAGGATAAAGCAAGAAGTCATGGGGATGCAAAGTACAGCCAAGAGAAGAAAGTGGATAGAATTGTAGTAATTTTGTATGGTAACAGACGGTGGCTAGACTTATTGTGGTGATTATTTTGTAATGTGTATAAATAATGAATCACTATGTTGCACACCTGAAACCACTGTAAGATTGTATGTCAACTATATTTTAAAAAAAACACAACCCAACAGATTTGTGTCCCCGCTTCCAGGGTTTCTGATTCACTAGGTCTGGGGCAGGTCCTGAGTATTTGCAATTCTAACAAGCCAGTAATATTGATGCTGCTGGCCTTAAGACCATACTTTGAGAACCCCCTACTCTAAGCCTCAAGCTCTTACTCATATTTAAAATTAGGTAATCATTGGGGCACCTGGGTGGCTCAGTTGGACTTCGGTCCAGGTCATGATCTCGCAGTTTGTGAATTCAAGCTCCTCATCGGGCTCTGTGCTGACAGCCTGGAGCCTGTTTCTGATTCTGGGTCTCCCTCTCTCTTTGCCCCTCCCCCGCTCATTCTCTGTCTGTCTCTCTCTCTCAAAAATAAATAAACGTTAAAAAAGACAATAAAATAAAGTTAGGCAATCATGTAGAGCCCCTAATGTCTTGTAAATCTTGTAGCTTAGAACAAAAAAGCTTAATTAGTTTTGTGATTAGGTGAACTACTGAGGATAAAAAACCCATTGTCAAATTCAAGAGCACCTGGACTGGAATCCTGGCTTTTTCTCTCAAGGAATTTGTGTGTGTGTGTGTGTGTGTGTGTGTGTGTGTGTGTGTGTGTGTGTGTGTCATGGTTTCATTGCTGTAAAAGTGATACTTCTACTTTGCAACAGGTTTGCTAAGCATTAAAAAAAAGATCATATGTAAATTCCCTCCATATATACACCCATTAGGATAGCTTTCTTTCAAAACACAGAAAATACGTGTTGGCAGGGATGTGGAAAAATTGGAACACTTATTCACTCTTGGTGAGACTGTAAGATATTGCAACTGCTGTGGAAAACAGTATGCAGATTCTTAAAAAAATTATAAGTAGAACTACCATATGATCTAGAAATCACACTTCAGGGCATATATCCAAAAGAATTGAAAACAAGGTCTTGAAGAGATATTTGCACACCCATGTTCATAGCAGCACTATTCAGCATAGCCATGAGGTGGAACCAGTTCAAATGTCCACTAACAGATGAATGGATAAACAAAATGTGGCATAAACATACGATGGAATACTATTTAGTCTTAAAAAGGAAGGAAATTCTGACACAGACTACAACATGAATGAACCTTGATGACATTATGCTAACTGAAACAAGCATAGTCAGATAAGTCACTAAACGAAAATACTGTATGATGACTGTATGCATCACTTATATGAGGAGCCTAGAGCAGTCAAATTTGCAGAAACAGAAAGTAGAGTGGTCATTACCAGGGGCTGGGGGAGAGAATAGAGGGGAGTTGGTTTAACCAGTACAGAGTTTTAGTTTTACAAGATGAAAAACTTCTATAGGTTTGTTTCACTACAGTGTGATTATATTTAACATTATGGAACTGTATACTTGAAAATGGTTAAGATGGCAAATTTTATGTGATGTGTATTTTCCACAATTAAAAACAACAGCAATGCTCTTGACATGACATCCAATACACGGTGGTAATAACATTAGTTCCTTTTCTTCCCGCCCTTCTACCATCCTCGGCCCAATTTTCTTTCATTTTTTCATTTCAAAATGTTTGATGATATACAGTATCAAGCAAACCTTCTAAAACATGTATTGTGCATGAATTAAAAAGTGTAACCAATTCTTAATTATGCATATGGTATGTTCTCATCTAAAATAACAATCAAATTGCACCCATTAAGCATAGAAATATAAAAATTAAATTGTGAGATAGTCATATAATGGAATATTATATAGCAACAGAAATGAATGGAATACAACTACATGCAACAACACAAGCGACTCTTGCAAACATAAAAGGAATAAACACAGTCGAAATTAAACCATGCTGTTAGAAGTTATCATGGGTTACCGCTGTGGGAGCCAGGAGTGGCTGAGAGTATTAGAGGGATTTTCTGGTGTTGGTGATGCTCATGTGTACTTCCTAAACCTGTGTGCTGGTTACATGAGTGTGCTCAAATTAAAAAAATTTTTTTTATGTTTTTATTTATTTTTGAGAGAGAGAGTATGAGCAGGGGAGTGGCAGAAAGAGAGGAGGATCCGAAGCAGGCTCTGAGCTGACAGCACAGAGCCCGACGTGGGGCTCGAACCCACCAGGTATGAGATCATGACCTGAGCTGAAGTCAGACGCTTAGTCGACCAAACCACCCAGGAGCCCTGGGTGTGCTCAATTTTTGAAAAATCCCCAAACTGTATATCTGTGTGACACATATATTTTTCTGAATGTATGTTACAATAAATTTTTTAAAAAATGAAATCAGGAGATTTCAACAATAGAATGATTTTATTTGAATTATCTCCTGACTTCAGCCATCTGCATTTGCTGTGTGCAAGGCCACAGAGGGTCACTATCATCAGGAAGAAAAAAAAACGCTACTTAAATAAATGACATCTACAAATTTCAACGGTTAAAAATAACCTGATGCTTCCAGGATGACTGGCAGTATGAGAGCACGTGTATCTTAAATTAGTCACTTGATTTATAAACACTTGGCCCTGCAGGAGCATTACGAAGAGAAAGAATGCAAATAATGGACTACTGGTACTCATCTGACAGATGGTTTTTGCTGTTGATGAGGATGATGATGATGAAGACAAGGTCAGAGCAGTAATCGGACTTAAATAAAGGATGGTATGCAGACCTCAAGCCCACGGAGGAGACATATGTGAAAGCAGTCTCTCTAAATTGCCAGATCTTGCTAATACAGCTGGCTCCTCTCAAATATTTCCCTGTCCCATGTGTGTGTTTAGCACACTCTTAGGCATCAGTTCAGCCTGAACAAGGTATCAAGGAAATGTCAAGGAAGAGGAGACAGGGCCTTGACTGGCACCCGCAACTGTGAATGAGGTGTTAATTACACAGGAAAACATTACAGACTATTTGGGAAGTTTAGTTTTCTTTTTTTACATTGTGAGCGGAAATAAGATTTATGACTGATGTAAAAAGTTACCACATTTTGAAATCAATGATATGTGAAAAAGGGGGGACTGGAATACTTATGTGAGCAATGCATAATATCCTAAATGCATTTTATTTCCTAACAGATATTTAAAAATATATCTATGACAGCAACAACCTTACTCATAAAGGTCTCATTATTTCAGGGCTCAGACAAATGGTTCTTGTAAGGACACGGGAAGAAGATGTAATTCAGCATGCACAAACGATTTGAAATAGGTTTAGAACTCAGGAAAGATGAGTCCACACTATGTTGCCATTCTCAATATTGCCTTTCTCCTTTAGGGAGGGATCTCAAAATTTCTAAATCATTCCACAATTTCCCCATTTTTCTGTCCCCTGTACTTTCTCTGAGTAACTCCAGTGGCTTTTCAAAACAAGTTAGAAATATGACGATATTGTCTAACCCCCCTCAGCTATAATTGAATAAGTGATAATCTAAATAAATGATAACACTTTATCAAAGCATTGGGCTGAGCCAAAGGGTTTGGTCTTTCAGTAATGTCTATAGTCACTGTTTAGCATTCCTATTAAGTTATTACGTTGTTACTAATTTGGTCATGAAGATTAAGTATAGTCAAGGTCTGACTGCTTAACCCCCTTCTGTTTGCACTAACAATCAACTTTCCCTTCTGTGCCCTGAGCTATCCATGTTGTACAAAAAAAAAAAAAAAAAAAAAAAAACAAAAAAAAAAAAAAAAACCTTAAGAAAAGTCTTTGACTAACAATTATTCAAATGGTTACCATTTATCAAGTACTTGCCAGGGTCCAGGCAGAGAATGCTAAGCAGTGACTTAACATTAGTTTGCTTGACCTTTTCAAAACTACTGAGACACAAAGGTTAAACATCTCACTCCAAATCACTCTCCTCTTACTTGGTGGGGTTTAATCCTCAGGATTACGTTTCCTTGGTTGGTATCCTGATCACTCACAATTTAGGTTACTTTGCTGCTGTAATTGTTGAGGTTCTCTTATTTCTCACAACCAAGTCAGATTTTTTTAATGTCCCAGTTGCTTATCACCTTGTCCTTTGAAATTTGGGTCTCCTGGGCTCTCGCCTATTCCCCAACTTCTGCTTGCTCTTGCCACAGAATCTACCCTGACTTCTGCAGACCTTCCAACACGCTACCCACAACCCACCGCTGGAATTTGTCTGGACTCCTTATTGCCTTGCCGACCATCAACTCTCTCGGTCCCAATTTCTGGCTCTGTTTTCTATGCCTGCCTTTGCTAATCTGTGCCAAGGCACTTGATTCATCTTGGTATCATGGGTGGGGCAAGAACAGGGCATGGCTAAACAACTTCCTGAACATGTTGTGAATATATTTTAACATCTCTGTGCCATAGTAAGAGGGTGGATGCTGGAAGCACACTGTAAAATGTCCTTTTCTGCCATAGTTGGGAATTCACAGCAGGCATGCTCACAGAAGGGAAAAAGGGAATCAGTCCTTGTACACAGCCTTTCTTGTCTGAGGACGATGCCTCTGGTCTTCCACATCTCTAAGCACTTTCATAATGCCTCGTGAAGGCGGAGTTTTCTCTTTCACTTTTGTTAAAGGAACCTGTTATATTTTTAATTTAGAGTAGACAGAATCGACATTTGGAGAAAAAAATAATGCACATAAACTGTCATGTCTAATTTCATAGAAACATTAAAGTGAAAACAATGTGGCGAGCTTCCTCAATAAGCTTCAGAGAGGTCAGAGTCTGAGCCAGTGAAACAGGAGCACACTTAGCCTCAACAGCCAGCACTGGGACAAAGAAATCATCAATGATATTTCATATCTTGATTTCAATTAACATAAAGTTACGGAGGGTATAATTTCAGCATTTTTGAGTTGCCTATTTTAAAAGATGAAATGTATCCTCAAGGGTGAATTTTAGAACTGCATTTTGAATGTGAAGAATTGATTAACCAGCACCAAATAAATTCATAGGAATACATTTTGCAGCTATCCAATAACTTCCTGGTAAATGAAGAGGATTCCAGAGCATCCATAAGATGATCTACAAAGGTCACCTGATTCTCAAAGGAGAACTTTTAGCGCATAATTGTTAATTTATCGATTTGAATTTAATAGGTCAAACTGCATTTGGATATTTAAATGCTAACTTCAGGATCAAACTCTAACCAAAAGACGGGTACATTTATTTAAGAAAAGTGTACTGTCTGTGTTTTATATACTGTGCAGGGGGGAAACACATTAAGATGACTAAGACCTGGATCTTGCCTTCAAAGTAGAAGATAATGGACAGTTATTCATAACAACTAATTGGATAGACTTGTTCATTTGGTTATGGGTAAGCTTAGGAGTTCTGGGGAGGGAAGGGAAGAATTAAGTTTTTTCCCATACTGATTATGTGCTACTCTTCAATAACTCTCTTCAGCCTTCTGTTTGAGTGGGAAGAGAGGGAGGAAGGGTTACCAGCATGGGAGTCAAATATGAGAGAAAGTCATCTGTACACACTCAGCAACAAAATGGGGCACCAAACCCTAAAATGTTTTCTCAAATAGGGACAGCTTTTCCTGGATGCTTCTGCCCTGACATAGATGTGTGTATCCTCTTTGGTCCTTTTCTGCTCTGATACTTAATATCAAACTTTTGATCAAGTGTTTTCAGAAGGCATTTCCCACCCGATCACTCTTTTTTTTTTTTTTTTTTTGCTTGATTCTTGATTGATCCAAGTATTGAGAAATGTACTGATGACCTTCAAATACTGAACACTTGAGGACATGCCATTTTATACAAATACTGAGTATGTTCATTCTTTATTTGAATACTACTTAACATTTCTTTAAATTTCACAACCAGGATCACTTGAAACTATGGGTAAAAGCAATTTGGAGTCCAGCTTCATCAATCTGTCTCTCCAGAGAGTCTCTTTCTCCTTCAGCTCCAACCTTTTCTCAGCATAAGGTTAGGATTTCCTGGGAAAGCCAGTGCCCCACTTGGTCCTTGCAGCTTTCATGGTGGGTCGTTTGCTGGATTCTTTTCATGTTATCCTTTGATTTTTCCATCCCCTCTAGGGAACCATCCTACAGGCAGAAGTCCCAGTTATATCTTGTTCCCACCATTCTGCCTACATGTAGTGCATACATATATACATGCCCACATACATATGGATTCATTCATAAAACCTATCTAATTCAGTTTTCTCATCCACATAAAACTTCTATTACAACTTTTAAACTCTTCATTTGTTCATCTGCCACCTCTTTACTGTGTCTTTATAGGACATTTTTCTGACTTTCAGCCAGTACATGCCCAGATTCATTCTTTCATTCATTCATTCATTCATTTAACAAACATTTACTGATCCCTATTATAGCCAGACCCCTTTCTATGTTTTGGAAATATCTTCAATCTTGTCCTTTCATTGGGAACAATAATAGTAATGGATAACATATGGTCCTTACTCTCTGCCACACACCATCCTAAGCAATTTACACCTATTTATTCATTACATCTTCAAAACGTCTTTGTGGTATCTCTGCTTTACAGACAAGGCAACTGAGTGACAAGCAACTTGCGTATGATCACGTGGTTAGTAAGCAGCAAGGTTGGGAATCCGGGCAAGTTGGCTGTCTCATGTCAGACCATTACCACTATGTTATACCTACTGCATATCTGGTAACTAAACAAATAAAGATATGAATTTTGGATAGCAATAAGAATTATAAAAAAATACAGCAGGGTAAATGAAGTTATATAGGAAGGTGTGCAGTTTCAGATAGAAAAATCAGACAGCTGAACCAAGTGAATCTCTGGGCCATGCAAGGTCTGAGAAAGAAAATCCAGCAGAGGGAACAGCAAGAAGTAAGCCCAGAGTATGGCTTGTTCTAGGAATGGCAAGAAACACAGGCGGCTAGAGAGGAGCAAGCCAGTGGGTGGGTGGTAGACAGGGCAGATTATGACGGACCTCATAGATTATGATGAGAGGCTCCAAGTTTTACTATTTTGATTATTACGGGCTACTGGAAGCTACTGGAAGATTTGTCTTAAAAAAGTCACATAAGAGGTTGATCTAAGTACCTGCCTATCTAGATAATGGGCAGGCAGGTAAACTACTATAAAGTCATCATTTAATACAGAGGCTGAAAAGAACCGATTTTAGGTCACCTGACTTAGATTGCTTATGGCAACATTTCCTTCCACTTGTGCAGATAACCAGGAGTTGATTATCTACATAGCATCTTGTGATGGTTAATTTTATGTGTCAACTTGACTGGGTCATGGTGTCAACGTGTTTGGTCAACATTATTCTCGTGTTTTTGTAAAGGTGTTTTTTTGGTGAGATTAACCTTTAAATCAGTGGACTTTGAATAAAGCAGACTGTCTCCCATAATGTGAGTGAGACTTATCTAATCAGTTGAAGGTCTGAATAGAACAAAGACTGATCTCTTCCAAGCCAGAAATAGTTCTGCCAGCAAACTGCCTTTGGACCTGAACTGTAACTCTTCACTGGGTGTCCAGCCCGCCTGCCTCCTCCACAGATGTTGGATTTAGTAAGCCTCCATAGCTGTGTGAGCCAATTCCTTAAAATAATTCTATGTATACACATCCTGTTGATTTTGTTTCTCTGGAGAACCTGACTACTACACATTTCCATTTACAGGTACAAACTATTTATTACCTTCCATTAACACTTCATGTTACTGAATACAATATCTATTGTTCTCTGATATTTACCCAAACCACTGTTTTTGACTGGAAAAGAAAATATATGAGGAAGTGAGATCTATTTTATCTTTCACGGTGAACTATGGCTTTCAAATAGAGAAAGCTGCATTGTGTAAGTAATCCTGGAAGACTTACACAAGGATATTAATAATTTAATGAACTCGTACTCGAGGGGAAAAAATGTTCTCGAAACATGTCAGGATGAATTTTCAAGGGAAAGACCTAATTAGCAGTGTCTGAAGCATATGTCATCACATTTAGAAAACAAGAACTAGTCCCTGTGGACAGAATGGTACGTTGGATTTTAAAGCTTTAACTACTCCAGTTAATATGTATGATTAATGAGCAATATGTCAGTTAGCTGGCCTAACTCAAGTGAAAGACCTTACGGGAAAAAAAATAAAAGAGGATATTTAAACTAATACCCAGAAATATGCAAATGTAATTTATGATCTCTTTTATATTATGATCAACCACTAACTTAGAGTCCTTACTGGGAAATAATGTCATAGTTTTCACAGCTTTTAAAATATAGACTCAAAGCTACCAAGATGCCCTGAAGTAACAGATGACCAAAGGTCCCAATGACTTTACAAATGAGTCCTGAGAGGCTAATGAAAGACAAAAAGCCCTTAATGTTGGATTATGGTTGAGAAATCAACAGCTGGGGAAACAAAGTATAAATTTAAGTAGTTAAGTTATGTCATCATATTTTCCTGATATACAATAAAGTATTTTATCTGATTATTTAGATAAAATCATAATGAAGAAATAAAGTTAAGTCCATTTAAAGGACAGAACACATGTAGATGGTGTCTATTTGATATCAAGATCTCCAGTGGCAAAGAGAAAAATCCATTCACTTTGTATTTGTGATTCTAAACATAAAATTATGTGGTAATGTTCACAGGGCCAGTTGGATGTTTGGGCTCCTGAAAGATAGACCCTACTTCAAATCACCTTCAGAAACATCAATAACTAAAACTGCAAAAGAACTAATGTTGCAAATATAAAACTAGAGATTTGTTAACTACCTTAATGAGATATGAACTGCTAATGAAAAACACAAATAAGTGAGAAAATAAACCTATAATTTTGTATAAATAATAAGCGTTTATATATTTAGTACTTATTACTTAAAGTGCTTATGATATTTTGATTATTGGAGATTAAAGAGAAAATTAGACACAGATTCTGCCCTTGAGGGGCTTTTAATTTAATAGTAGAACATTTATCTTCTTCCCTCTGTATAATTTTTTTTTCACACAAAAAATTATGGTTGCTTATAGAGATCCAAGAGAAGAGAATAATTAACCATTATTTTCAAGATTTGGAAGTTGCATGAAATTTGGACATAAATGACTTTGGATTATAAAAGTCGCAATATTTCTATTTTGGCATACTTTAAATATATGGTGTACTTTTTGTCCATGGTCATATTTTATGTTATGTAGAAAGGTATATATTTAGTTAAGTTGAATATAGATTCTAACTCATATATTCATGCCAAGAATAATTGATCATTGCCTTAACAACAATAATAGGATGGAACACAGTATTGTTTGAGAAGCCAGGGACCTGGTCACTAGTACCTTCCCTTTTATTTATGAACTAGTCTCTCAGTCTTAGCTGCACCCATCTTAAAAAAAAAAAAAGAGCAAAGAGATATCTACCTAAAAACAGTGGGCTGGAATACATGAACACCTGAGAAGTACTTACTTTAAGAGTAATATCTAAGTTTGAAAAAACCATCTATAATTTTTCTTCATTATTAGACTGTAATTCCCTGAAGGCTGGGACGGTACCTGGCATGGAGCGAGTTCTCCATAAATGCCTACCCATTCTTCTGAACAGAAGGTTCCAAGCTTTCCCAGAGAGGTTAAACTCCATGGGGGCATGGAGAAGGTGTCTAACACATTCAGATAGAGAGGTTGTGAATCAATTACATTCTTAGAAAATATGAAGGAAAAATACATCTCAAAGACTCTTTTTGAAATTTAGTGTTGTGGTCAACCTACCTAAAATAAAACCTCATATAGAATGTGCTAACACTAGCATGTCAACATGGCTGACTTATGGGTAAGATATCTCCACAGATATAGTGGTCATGTGCAGTCATCAGCTACACAGTTCTCTTCTTCTCTGAGCCCTGGTGAGGACTGGTCAGATTCCTGGCAGAGTTGGAACTGAAGTTTTCAAATGTAAACAACATTTTGCCTAAGGAGGTGGTATTACTAGGTTTGGTCTTAGCCTCTAAATGAAACGAATATTCTGTCTTGACTTTTTTTATTTGAGTAGACTTGACATATTTACATTAGTTTCAGGTGTATAGCATCATGATTCAGCATCTCCATATGTTAGGCTGCCATCAGTCACCATGCAACACTATTACAATACCATTGACAATATTCCGGTGCTGTACCTTTTATTCCTGTGGCTTATTCATTCCATTGATATTCAGATTTCACAAATGACAAACTAGAGCCCTTACTCAGGGTAGGAGTTGACTTGCAGGGTTCTGCTCAACAAGGCTCCATAGATTCTATCTCCTCTCCCCCTCACACCATTCTAGCCTCACCAGCTTCCGGTAGTTCCTTGAAATTTCCACCTCAGGCACTTGCTGCTTCACTCAGATTTCCACAGAGTCTGCTCCCTCACCTCCTTTAGATCTTTGCTCACAGGTCATCTTTGCAACAGAGCTTTCTCTGACTTCCTAACAATATTCCCTATCCCCTTCCCCTGTTTTCTAACTTATGTTTGCATCTATCACCGTTGATGAAAACTTATTTATTTCATTGCTGTCCATCTCTGTAATAGACTTTAAGCTTCATGAGGGCAGACATTTTTTTTTTCTATTGCAGGAGTTGGCAATTTTTCCTGTAAAGGGTAAGAGAGTAAATATTTTAGTCTGTTACATATTCAACTCTGTTGTTGTAGAGCAGCCATAGAAAATATGTAAGGAAATGAACATAGGTATGTTCCAATAAAACTTTATTTACAAAAACTTGGTGGGTCAGATTTGGACCAAGGGTTATGGTTTGCTGACTCCCAAGCTATCGTTTTTATTGTTCTATTTTCAATGTCTACAATAGCACGCGGCGAACGCTAAGTGCTTAATAAACATTTGTTATTATTTTTGGACTAAGCTAACAATTAAAACGGAATTAACTTTTTGAAAAGATACTAGACAAATAAGGAGCTTGCACTAATGAGAAAGAGAGGATGATTTCACTCATTACTCTACTTTTAGACATCAAGACCTAAACTATGGCATTATGTCTTGAAAGTAGAGGAACTGGTGATGTTTTAATTGTCATTTCTCTTACTATTGTTGTTGTAGGGAACACAAGAAAAAACCTTCATAAGTACTGTGAAATTATTTTGCTACGAATTTTTAAAAAGTAGATATATAAAAAGAGTAACATAACAAATGATTACTTTTCTCCCACAATATAGAAATAACATCTGGTAATATTTTGTAATAATTTATTTAAAAAATAAATAAAATGTTACAGATTAACATTAAATGGATGTGCTTTTAGGCCACCTCTAGTCCTGCTTCCCTCACTTACTCCCAAGGTGTAACTACTCTCATGAGTTTGATGTTATACTTCTGGTCCATGTATTCTTTCAAATACGCATGCATTTGCATATATATGTATAGTGTCATATTCTGAAATTTGTAAAAATTATTTTTTGTATGTACCCTTTAATAATATTTTTGTACTCAGTGTTGTTTTTAAGATCTATCTTTGTTGGGAGTGTATATGTATTATTGGTGTGTGTGTAGATATTATTTCTAAAGGAAAATATTTCCAAAGTAGTAAAATACAGAAGTACAAAAAGTACAAAACTATTTATTATATTATAAGGCAAAATCTTCACTGTTTTCGTCAGGTTTTGTATATTGGAGTTTAATGTTGCTCAAGTCTTTCATCCAAGAAAAGAACTAATGGCCCAAGGAATTCAGGAATTTAGTACCATTTTACTTTTATCTATTAGAAAACCGTTATTCTGCAAAATGTCAATTCAGTTATTAACATATGGTAAGTGTTGTAATAGCATAACCCACTTCCAATATTTCAATTCATGCAGCTAAATTTTAAAATACCTAATTGGGGATCATAAGGGACTTGCAGTTACACAAAACATTAGTAGTCTCTCTAATAACACAATAATGGCAAATATTTTGAAATGGAGTTAAAAACGTAAACGGAACAAGCTGAAATTCAATCTGGGTCTACTGATCCAAAGTATCAGTTTCTTAGAGCTTTGAAGCAGAGTATCCGCATTCAATTACCTAGATATATGGTGACCTTCTGTCATATTTTATAACAGCAAGGAATGGAAAGAGAAATAACGAAGAATCCTTATGAAACATTTGGTGTCCATAAAACATCTCAGAAAATACTTTGTCAACCTATGCTATAAATAGTTCGCTCCTGATGTCCTTAGTTTTACATGTATCTGTATGATGACAAAGAGAAGACCCTCCTGAAACAGTTCTATAATAGAAATACAAATGTTTTGAGGGAAGACAATTACAGCAAAAGTTGATTCATTTAGCACTTTATTAAATGGAAAACTCCATCAGAGACGGCACTTCCACGCTCCCATAGGATAGTGCTAACTGACTTTGATGACCCAGGAGACAGGGCCACCAGTTAGCTGGTATGGTACTTTTGTGCTAATGAGAGCAAGGCACCCTTCCTCCTGGTGGAGGAACAAGGGGGCACACAGTTGGTCAGCGGGCCACAGGCTGGACTTCAGCCCCCAAACACCTGTTGACTGGTTGTAACTGTGATAGGTGACAAATCCACAAAAGCCTCTGGGATGCTAAAAGAACTACTAAATCTTTTCCATGGTTTTAATACGAACAGATTTCATCGTGCTCCAATACTTGGAAATTAATGTTGTAAGTGCAATATCACAATTAGCAGTTATAGAGAACCTGCCACGTGACAGGCCCTGCACCGGCTATGTTCCTTATACGTTTTTCTAATCATCACTTCAGGTTAGGCAGTGTCATTTCCACTGTGTAGCTGAAGAAACTGAGTCTCAGAGAGGACGGATAACATTCCCTGGGTCACAGAACTAGGGCTCACCCGGAGGTCTGCATGACTCCAGAACCCATGACCTTTGAGGGTTTATGTTGCTGAAGTGATGCAGAGCTTAAGATTTTATTAACGAAAAGTTCTAGCAATCAGATCTCCATATAAGGTCTGAACCCATCAAATGATGAATGGCCCTCCTTCAGCTGGCAGTCTGTGGGTTGCTTTGGCTACCACCACCGAGGCCATGCCATGGCCATGTCGGAGGAGTACTTACCCCCACCAGTTAGCATTCATACGCACAAGTTGTAGGTCAGGGGAGAGAAGGAAAGTGAAGGTGTTAGTAGGCAAATAAATCAACACAGCCCCAGACAGAGGCCCAGGCAGAGACAAAGAGGCAGCGAAGCTTCTGTACCAGTATCAGGTACAAAATCAGTATCATCCGATGTCATTCATCTTCCATTACATCAGTTAAACCCTTTTGTATATTCTTTGTATTTTATTTCTTTTTTAAAAAGTCTTATTATGTTCTATTAAGTTCATTTCTGACCTGCTAATGGGTCATAACACACAGTTTGAAAAACATGGCGATTATGGAACAGAATTTGGCAATGAACTTGGGTTAGAACCCAGCTCTACCAATTTCGTGCTCAGTGACTCTTTAACTTGCTCTTTAACTTCTTTAAGCCTCAGTGTCCTTTTCTGAAAAATGGAGATAATAACCATGAACAGAAAAGGATGTTGTAACCAGGATAATATAGAACTACTATGCTTAGGGGCACCTGGGTGACTCAGTCAGTTAAGCATCCGACTTCAGTTCAGGCCATGATCTCATGGTTCGTGAGTTCGAGCCCTGCGTTGGGCCCTTTGCTGAGTTCCAGCTCAGAGCCTGGAGACTGCTTCAGATTCTGTGTCCCCCTCTCTCTCTGCCCCTCCCCTGTGCACATCCTGTCTGTCTTTCTGTCTCTCTCTCAAAAATAAACTTAAAAAATTACTAAGCATATTATTTTTATTCCTATAATATTGCATATATATAAAATTGGTGTAACATAGCACCAATGAGTGATGAGATGGCCCAGGATTTTGCAATTTTGTGAACAAGTTAGGCGTAGCCATGCCAAAATTAGGCATACGCATCTTATCCAAAGAAAACCGGTTAGCATGAACCTAAGCTCAGCTACAAAGTTAGTTACCTGGATACTTTTAACTGTATCTTTCTTGCCTTTCCATGCACCTAAATCCAGTACATAATTGCCTTTTTGCTGAGATCTAGGGTGTTTAAATCCTTTGTGTAAAATGGATCCTCAGATCTTACAAAGGTGAGTCAGACACTTTACCCATCATTCCATTTTATCTTCTTCTTCCCAAGGAGAAAACCAAGAATGAGAAAGGAGAGTCCTCCTTCTTCTTAGAATACTTTTTCAGATATCCCATTCACAAAAATTAACTTCCATTTAGCTCCCCTGCTTGTCTTGACCTGCATATAGATTCCAGAAGAACTAACATAGGTAGCCAGGAATAAAGCAGAGCAGACAGTAAAACATGTTAACCTGGCTAAGTGCACATTTCTCTTATTACATGTTTAAACTATTTTAAATGCTTAATTAGCAATATTTGAATAAAAGGAATTTTTCTGCTGATGATAAAGTTTTTGTTACAGTCAGAGCCTAAAGTCAATGTAACTCACTAAATCTAACTTCTCTAACTTTATGGTGAAACTTCCAATTTGTTATAGACTAGTACTTTTATAAAATGTAATAAAACCAAATTACTAGAAAAAAGTGATATAAGGGCATGTTTACTATTGGATTCGATATATATAAAATACTTTAATAAATATAACCAAACAAACTTAATAGAGGAAAAAAAGAAAAAACTTATAAAACTGTTCACATTGTTGAAAGTGTGTATATATGCTGACAATAATGATTCACTATTATGCTTGGAACTTTTGGTCCTTTGCTATTGTAATGAAACAAAATTATGAATGAAATAGGGATTCCCCATCCTAAGTGCCTATGAACTCTCTTTTAGACAAAGGAAACTATTATATCAGTCTTTAAAGTTTTAGTGTAAAAAAACTTTATACTAAAGCTTGCTTCTTGTTTGTTATCATATTTAACCTAAGTAGAACTGGCAATGCTGCCCGTAGGGCATAACTTATCTAAAGTGCTTCATTGTTTTGTTTTACTGATATTCAGATAGAAATCAGTTTAATAGAGGCATGTTGATAACAATGAAATAAGAGATTCCAAACTGGCTTCGGCAAACTCAGAAGAATATTCTTTACAACTATTATTAAAAAAATGAGTTGATGCTACCTTTTCAAAATTCATTTTTAATCTTTCATCAATAGCCAGGTAAATTTTAGTTTAAATTACTTTTCAACAAAAGAAGTGAATTTGGGATCATGGAATTATTATATATGAATATTCATTTCTTATACATGAATCTTCTGATGGAAAATACAATTCAAAACCTTATATCAAATGTTAAAAATATTTGATGGTAATTTTCACTGACATAGAATAGCTTCACTTATTTCTTTAATAATGGTTGTAAAACTATAGGAACATATGGTAACAATCTGTAGAAACTTCAGTTGTTCCTCTTCACGTTTCTCCTGCCACTGGCAAATACATTGCTTTCTTTCTTAGCACAGAAGTACTGATATTACTAAAAATACTGGAGGGGCACCTGGGTAGCTCAGTTGGTTGAGTGTCAGACTCCTGATTTTGGCCCAGGTCACGATCTCATGGTTTGTGGGTTAGGGCCCCATTCAGGCTCTGAGCTAACAGTGTGGAGCCTGCTTGGCATTCTCTCTATCTCTCTCTCTCTCTCTCTGTCCCCCCCCCTCAAAACACACACATAAACTTAAAAAGAATACTGAAGAAAGTTTCTCAAATTGTCCAAATTACATTTTTTAAAGGTGAGAAGTAACTGGTTTCTTCTTTTTTCTCTAACTTACCCTACCCCACAGTCCCTGGTAACCACCATTGTAGTCTGTTTCTATGAGTTTAGCTTTTTCAGATTCCACATAAGTCATATCATACGGTATTTGTCTTTACTCTGTGTCAACTTATTTCACCTTGCGTAATGCCCTCAAGGTCCATCCATGTTGTTCTAATTAGGGGATTTCCTCCTTTCTCATGGCTGACTGGTCTTTCCTTGTATATATATGCCACATCTTTATCCATTCATTTGTTGACAGACACTTGGGGTGTTTCTGTATCTTGGCTGTTGTGAATAACGCAACAATGAACGTGGCAGTATAGTAGGTACCTTTTTGATATAACGTTTTCATTTCCGGTAGATATATATGCCTGGAAGAGGGATTGCTGGCTTATATGGTAGTTCTATTTTTAATATTTTGAGGAATCTATGATGGCTGTACCAATATACATTCCCACAAACAATGCATAAGGGTTCATTTTTCTCAGTATCTTCACCAACACTGTTATCTCTCTCTCTCTTTTTCGATGAGTCACATTTAACAGGAGTGAGGTGATGTCTCATTGTGATTTTGATTTCCATTTTCTTGGTAAGTGATATTGAGCCATTGGTTTCTTAACTTGCAGTAACAGTGAGTTGATTCTACAAGTCTAACCTACTTGACAAATCTTTTTCTCCTCAATACCATAACTCAGCATGCAAGAGTAGTTGTTTTGATCATTTCCCATACTATCTCAAAATTTAAAAATCTCAAATTTAACATATTAATCTTTACAAATTAAGAGTTTTACCATGTCATTAGGCCTATTGTTTCGTTTAGCTGATATTTGTTTGATAGTAAGATTTTCCTCACTAAGGAAGCAATGTGTTGGTTTACATTCTAGTGCAAATTCCCTAATCAGGGTAACTGCTCTGGAATACTCCCCATCACTGCAGCTGTGTTGTCAAAACATACTCCTGTACAAAAATCGAATTCTAGACCACATTTGTTGACAGTGTCATCTTTCATATTTTTCTACAGCTCAGAGGTAGTCATACTTGTGGGCAGAGAAGCTGAAGAAAAAGATTCTTCCTTCTATCACCATCATCTCCAATTACAGATACACCAAAAGAACTGCCACATGAGTGTTACTTAATGCATTTGTCAAGACATAGTAAAAATATTTTGCTAGTTTTATGTGTTCTTTGAATTGATATTAGCTACTTTTTTAAAAAACATGTCGAGCCATGTAATCTTTGACATATTCACTCAATATTTCCAAGCAAATGTCTTTGATGTCATCTTTCACTGATGTCTCAGCAATTCTGTTTATTTTTGTCTCAGCAATCTAACGTACTCCTTTATAAGACATCTTCAAGGCACTAATGTTTAAATATCAAGCATTGAACATTTGCTTCAATTAGCTTTTTACATCAAGGTTCATTCTTTCAAATTCTTTTGCTTTTGAACTTATTTTTTATGTGTACATGTTGCTACATTTTGATGATTTCATTGCTTCATTAGACAGTTTATCTCTACAAATAACATGCTATGCTTAAGACTTCACCATCAGTGAATTGAACTCAATATATGAATGATCATATTTCCTAGTAAAACTTAGTATCAATTCTTTTGATCTTTATTTGTTTGCAAAACTTTCATGGTCATTAGTTAGCTTATTTCTGATGAAAAGATGTGTTGAAAACTTCCATGAAACTTGTTTTGCCATTAGTTAGTTGGGGTTAAAAACAAATAATACAAATTTTACTTCCCTAACTTGACTAAAACTTAAAATAATTAAAAATAATAATGTGGGCGCCTGGGTGGCTCAGTCGGTTGGGCGGCCGACTTCAGCTCAGGTCATGATCTCGCAGTCTGTGAGTTCGAGCCCCGCGTCGGACTCTGTGCTGACGGCTCAGAGCCTGGAGCCTGCTTCCGCTTCTGTGTCTCCCTCTCTCTCTGCCCTTCCCCTGTTCATGCTGTGCCTCTGTCTCTCAAAAATAAATAAACATTAAAAAAAATTAAAAAAAAAATAATAATGTATGAAAATAAATGATTACATTTTCTCAAAATTTTTGTGGATTTCAGTTGACAAACTAACCTCAAAATGTCACATGTTTTGCTGTGGCCCTACTGTTTATGACTTGTAGGCAGTTAGCACCCTTGTGACTCGATGTGGTTCAACAACATACAATTCACATCTAGCCTACTGGATGAATCCAATAATCACTGGAATACACAGCAATATTAAACTGTTATAAAAGTTTCTGAACATGTATTTTCAATTTCTGTACTCATCATGGTCCAGTATCACCTTGTCTGAGTACCAGACTTGAATAACTTTGTATTACACAGGACCTGCGGTTTATTAACTACTATCTCTTTTATGGAGATAACTCTCTCAATTCTCCTACTTCCTTTTGAATTCTTTTAACTAGGTGAACGGTGGTCTAAGCTTTAAAAGAAAGCAAATGCAGGGGCGACTGGGTGGCTCAGCAGGTTAAGTGTCCGACTCTTGGTTTCAGCTCAGGTCATGATCTCACGGTTTGTGAGTCTGAGTCCTGCATCAGGCTCTGTGCTGACAGTGTGGAGCCTGCATGGGATTCTCTCTCTCTCTCTTGTTGGTTAAGCTCATTCCAATGTCTCCACAAAGTTGACAAGGCTGACATTTTTGTAACACAATCAAAATGAGGTTAAATAAAACTTAATTAATTAATTCTAAGTCACAGAATATTTTCCCAGAGTGTCCTAATTTGACTTTTCAAGGGAAATCTACAAGACTTTCAAAATCTGAACAGGAAGAGTAGTAAGATTTGAGAAAGTTTCATAGATTTGTTTATCTTTATAATCCTGTTATTGTTAGAAAATGTGTCTAATTGTTAGAAATAATGTGGCAGAAAAAGAAAGCAAATTGTTTTTAAGAAAACCCATTTTAGGTAATTAGACTTGAAGTTAAAAAGCAAGATACATAGGAGTGTGGAGGCAGAGCATGAGGGAGATCATGAGGATTGTTGTTAAGTCTTAAGAATGAGAGATTAAAAATGACAGCGTCATCCCATGTGGGGTGTGGGGAATTTACCTATTTCATTCTTTGCTTCAGTTTTTCTCATATGAGAAATTATCTAATGAAAGTATATTAGACACACTCAAGCCATGCAATTTTGACAAAACAAAAGAAGGACTAGTGCATCATTCTCAATATTAAATTAGAAGCATAACTTCTTTTGAATTAGTAATTTTTATGCCATCCCTGTTTTACTTTGAAAGGGTTTTTATCTCTATGGCAACAACTGCAAAGAAATACATCATATTCTTTTCCATCAGTTCCCACTGAAAATTATTTTAAGCCCATAGTAAGTTAGCAGTATAGTATACAAAAATTTATAACCATAACCCCAAGGATTTATTGATAAAAAGACAGAGGCCGGACTACATATATAGTAAATCAGTCCCTTGACATTTCCTAGCTTGGGAATTATACATAATTAGCATGTTTCAGAAATTTTATATCATTTGAGAAAAAAATAAATGACACTTTAAAGAATATGTATGGAGATATAAAAAGTGAAAAATTGCCAAAAGAAATAAAAATAAGAATGATTTAATTTTGGCAGTATTTTACTCAGACATCATTTCCATTATACCAATAAAGCAAAATTTTCTAAGAAGTTAGAATTGTATTCTAGCAAAATGGATTACTAAAAGAAAGTAAATGAATTCAGACAAATGGCTGATAACAGAAGCTCTTGTAAGATACCATGGGTAATTTGCAAAGGAGAAGAGGCATAGATAGAAAGGGTAAATGAAATGTCTACACTTCACCAGATGCTCAAGAATCTAGCAAAATTCTTAAATTACAATAATAGATCTTTTCTTCTCCCAATGCCCTGCCTCCCTTCTACCTTTTTAGTTTGGCTCCTCTATTTCTATATTTTTCGCTACTTTTACTTGAGTGAGTTGGGCCTGCTGTCCATGAAGGAAAAAAGTAGTTATAAATTTTACTTGCCTGAAAACGATGAACAACGATGAACAATCTTGAGACCAATGCCACTTATAAACAGCAAATGTTTTATTAAGTCATATCTATGCTGAAAAATTCTTTCTGTATGAGACAAACATGCAGAGTGCCTTGACTGCTGCTATGTTGCCAAAGTGAGCACCCATGCTGCTCCTGTCTTCCTGTCCTCAAGGTAGAGGGTGCTTCCTTGTATTCACACTTGTGTCTTGTCTTTTATCTACTATTGTTTCACGTTGTTTGCAACTTCAGCTTCTCCCTATTTATTGACTTCCTTATCTCAGTTTGTAAATGTACTCAATTAGAACATTAAACAAAATGATAAGAAGCTTTTTCTTGACCTCTCCAGATGTGCTCTTAAGCCATCTCTCTTTATACCCTAGCTTCTGAAAAGAATAGTTGGTAATTCCCTAACTTTCTCAATAACTACTATACTTTCAAGACCCATAACATGTCATATCTGCCTCTGCACAGCACAGCTACTCTCAAAACCAGCCCTGTTCCAGATCACCAAAGGCTTTTCCTTAGACCCCATCCTCCCTGATGTCTCTGAAGCATTTCCGATCAGTTGACTATCTCTTCCTTTCCAAACTTTTCTCTTATTCCATTTCTCTATACAGTTGACCCTTGAACAACTCAGGGTTTAGAGGTGCTGACCCCTGCACAGTTGAAATCTGTGTATCCTTTGATTCCTCCCCAAAACTTAACTACTAATAGCCTACTATTGACCAAAGGGATTACTGATAACCTTAATAGTCGATTAACACGTTTTATATGTCATATTCTTATAATAAAACCAGAGAAAAAATATTATTAAGAAAATCGTAAGGAAGAGAAAATACATTCACAGGACTGTGTTTATCAAAAATCCATGTAATTAAGTGGACCTGCACAGTTCAAACTCATGTTGTTTAAGGGTCAAATGTATTTTTAAGTTTCTCATTCACCTCCTGCTCACCCCTATATATAAATTCACCTTAATTTCAAGGGTCTGTGCTCAGTTCTTTCCCTCCTACAGTCCCTCCCTTGGTCATCCTATCTAGTCTGGTGGCTTCAATTATCACCTATAAACTGATAACTTCTTAATAGAAAACACTGTTTTCCTTATGATCTCAATCCAGGTCTTAAGGAGCTAGTGCATTTCCATTTGCAGATCCTTTTGGCAACTCTAATGCTATAGGCTTGTTACTGACTCATCTCCAAAGGAATGTTTCCTTCTAGTATTTTCTACTTTGGTTAAAGGCACTATCACCATTTCAGATTTGATACTTTAGTCACCACTTTTGATACCTAAGTCTATTGCCTTGTTTCTGTTCATACTGTCTCTGATATCTGTCCCATCTGGTCATTTCAACATCATTTTTATAAGTATCACCTGAGTTTAGCCTTTTATTACTTATTGATTAGACTAAAAAACAGTTCTATCATTTCCTCCGATATAAAACACACACATTCACACTGTCTCTTTCTCATGGTGAGGTTATTATTAATCAGCATTTTCATCATGTCTTCCCTTCTCCTCAAAAAACATGAAGGGCCCTGCACTGGTAATGTTAAGGATGATGTTTAATCCACATCTGGGTGCAGATGTTGGTGGTGACAGACTTGGTGCCCAGCCACCTTGAGAGCTGGCTGCTAATGGCTTCAGTCTGTGCTCTTCTCCAGAGGTTTACCTTAGTCTACAGGAACTGCCTTGCCTAGAGGTAACTCAGAAGTTCCTGCCCCTCTCCCCACCCAGTGTGGTCAGTGGGTATCCAAGCCTCACCCCATACTGCAAAGTAGAGATAAATTCTCTGGGCTCCAGGGCACCTGGCGGGGTCTGGCTAAGAGTAGACTTCTGAAATGACATTTTCGCCTGTGGTATTCCTCTTCCTTTTTATGCTTCCCTCACTCCTACAGGTCTCTTCTGAAAATCAGGTACACAAATAATTCCAATGCTCTTTTCATTTTAGATTATCCTTTTAGTGAAACCTTACTGAAGTCAACTTCCATGGTACCTCACGTAAAACAGGGACTTAAATGTTTCTCGAGTAAATAAAATAGAGTTCCAGAGTTCTCAGAGAGGTCTTCATTCAAAATGCAGTTGCTTTTCTCAAAATAGGCATTCTCACTTATTTTTGTTCTTTTCCAACTTTTTATTAATTAGTTCTTGTCTTTTCCTCTCAGCGGATAGATGTTGGTTAGGTTGTATTTATGAGACCTTCAGATTCTTTTAAAGATGAACTATAAACATGATTGCATAAGTACACAATTGAAATGTGTAAGTTTAAATACGATTTAAATGCATGCTATTAAAGTGTTTTTTGCAAGAGATGTGGAACATTTTAGAAAACACATGGCCAATGTGTGAAGTGACAGGTTTCAATAAGGCAGAAAGTACAGTGCTATTTCCTTCAAAGGTATTTTGCTCTTCTCATGATATTTTCTGAGATTAATGTTCTTTGTTTTAAGTTATTTATTTATTTATTTTGAGAGATAGAGAGAGAGATAGAGAGTGAGAGAGGGAGTGAGTGCCTGCAGGGGAGGAGCAGAGAGAAAGAATCCCAAGCAGGTTCCACGCTGTCCACGCAGAGCCTGATGCAGGGTTCAATGCCACAAATCGTGAGATCGTGATGAGCTGAAATCAAGAGTCAGACACTTAACCAAACAAGCCACCCAGGCACCCCAGAGTTAATGTTCTTAAGTGGCATTATTAATGAATAAAATATTATTATTATTGAATGCATCTAAGTGGTATGTGTTTATATTACTGAATTTTATGTGCATATGAGGCATTAAATATACACTTAGGTATTCTTTTTCATGGTCCCTTAATATCCCTGACATTGAGAATACAAAAAACAATCCTTGCTAGTGTTCATGTGTGCATAGTTTACTTATTTTAGAATTAGAAATGACAAATAACAAGATAGTGGTCACAGCATATGTTGTGTACCGTTATGAATTTTAAAAGTACAATTAAAAACCAGATATATACATGTACATGTATGTATGTGATTTGCTGAACATGTTAAAAATTTCAAATAGATTTCAAATGTATTATAACTACTCATGAAAAAAATATCCAAGTACAAATTTACTGGTTTTTAAGGAAAATTAGGAAAAGTCAGTTCTAAGCTATTTCTGGAAAGTTCAAGAACTACTCTGAATACTATTATGCCAAATATTTAGAAATAAGAGTACTTTACCATTTGCTTATATTCTATAAAAGAGAAATTTCCAACTTTCTTAGAATTGTTGCATCACATTTATTTTGTAATGGCTCTACTGTCCCCCCCGAAAAAATGAAATATAACATACTGAGAAAACTAAAGCGCTATACAATTAAGCTTGCTTTCAGAATCTGAGCTATCACTTAAGCTAACTCAAACTACTATTTTGAGTGTTACAAAGTTGAGGACTTGTATTGCTTATTATAAATATAATGCTGGCTTTCAAAGTCATTAGGCCATAAAAATGTTTCATGTTCCAAGTGTTTTGCCTTTCTGAAACTTATATGTTTATATTTCTCAAATTGATTAATGACTTGTGATTAATTCTTGGCTTTGGCAGCTGCCTTCATATATATTCACTGCATGCCAAATGGATAAATAACTCCGTACTTGACATTCCCAGTGGTAAATGTACCAGATAGCTTCTAATGCGTTCAGTGTGATGTTCTGAACAATACTGATGCAGGAATATTAGCATACTGTCACTGTGGAGGAAAGTGCCTTCTCCTTTTCCATTCTCTTCAAGTGTTTCTCTAAGTAGTTAATATTTATAAGATTCTTTCATAGAACACCTGTCACCAGACTGCATTCAAAGTGCCCCTGACTTAATCTCAGAACATACCTGAGGGCTAGGTTGTGATGAAACAGATACATTTAGATTAGAATCTTGAACGATTTGCCGGAAGTCACAAGGTAATCCGGTCCCACAGCTGGAAACGGAGCAGCTCTGCTCCCCAGGTCCCCACTGACCAGCCAGTGCTTGTTCCCAGCCGTTGGTGCAGGATAAACAGGGCATGGGCCCAGAATGTTCACTCTTTTCAACGTGTGGAGACTGCAAAAGGACCAACTTACCTCCTACAGCTGTCCCTTATCATGTGTGGCCTTAATGAGAAAAATACATGGCTTTGGTCAAATACTCAATAGTCTCCATTTTAAAGACATGGAAATCTGGGTTTTGGAATAGAACCACAAAACAGAGAGTAAGGGCTTCTAATTATACAGAATAAAGAGATTAATGGCCTGAAATTTTGAAGAATTGCTGAATATTTCTGGAGATCGGTTTCATTATTTGGTGGACTGAAATGAGACCACTGTTCCCTTTCAGCTCTAAAATCTGACACCTGGATGTCCCTGAAATGGCCCCCAGGCCCATACTCTGAAGCAGCTCCCTGTCTCTATGGGCCTCAGGGATGATGTGTCTCCACTTTAAAAGAGGCCCCATAAGATCTTGTGCTTCTGACACAGCAGAGGCCAGTTCTTGGGTCTATTCACATAAATAAATAAGCCATTCAGAATCAGCATTCTGTTTATGAAATATGAAACATTTCTCTTTATTAATCTAACAGCTGATAAAGCTATTCTGTTACAAGACAAATGGTGTCATTTGATCCTTTATTTAAATAAATAAGAACCTCAGCTTGTTGTGGTTTAACGACCTATATGAGTATTATTGGAATCAAACCATTGGTTACAATCTCTTTTTCTTGTTATAGCCTTCCCAGGGCACTTTGTGAGATCTTCTGCTTCAAGGGCACTGCAGAGACTCACTAGTTAGAGTGAAGTTTACCACAATGGACCACAAGCACACCGTCATTAACTAGCTGTGATATTTATCTAAGGGGTGGCCTGTTCTCATAATATCTGGGCTATATCTCATACTATGTCTTTTTTCACCTGTTTCTAATTAGACTGAAGTCTCCCAAAGTCTTGTTCCTTTATCTCTCCCATTAGTCAGTGTGAGGCAAAAGTAGAGGAGTCCTATCCTTGCTACACAACTACTCCTTTGTGAGCATTTGTTTGACATTAACATATGCTAGCTTCTTTCCCTTCTTCCTGCTTTCCTCCATTGCTTCAGCAACTATATTTGATACAGCTTTCTTTGGTGGACACCGAACCAAGCTGGAGTAAGCAGGAGTATCTGGGTGGCAGGACACTAGGAGAAAATTGTAAAGTACAAGTTTTCAGATAAAATCAACCAATGTCATTCCTTGAACTTCTTTTTTGAAGGTCTCTGAAATTCTGATTCTGTATCTTGAGGAGTATCTAATGGACAATATTAGAAAATCTCACAAGCACTAAATCATGCCTTATTATATGATCAGTTGATGAAGTCACATGCCTAACAATGAATCACATGCTATTGGGACTTCATCAGTTAGGAAAAACGGAGGAAATTAATATGCAAAGTAATGAATGATACACTTTTGCTACTAGAAATCTATCATACAATAAAGGTAATTAGACTACTATGCTATTCTTATATTCTATACAGATTTCCCACTTAATCTCTGAAATAAGGTATAAAATGATGAAAGCATACAGATGACTTTTATATTTACTTATTTATTCACACATATAACATATAACACCCAAAGCACATAAAAAAAGAACTGAATAAAGTCAGATCACAAACGTATAATACCTGTACATGAGGCATATAAACATATAGATACTTGATAATGTTTGAATGCTTTACATTCTTAGTAGCAAGGGCACTTCATACCAAAAGAATATAAATGCAAAATAAACCATCATGATTTTTTTATATGGAGAATTTGTATTACAGTATATTTTTTCTTCCAAAATGGCTATTTTAACTCAGTAAAATTTTCTCAATTATATTATATTGACCTCCTACAAATATTAATTTTAATAGCCTTATAGGTAAACTGGGGATAACTATATAATTCTAAATGGTAAGTGAGTTTCTAGAAAGTCAGCAAATAAAGACAAAGAGGTAATATCAGGTACTGGAACAATAGTAAAGGTTCTTCAGTGTCTGTGATGGAGCTCTGCAAACAGAAACACAGGGATAGGGTTGCCTGGGTGGCTCAGTTGGTTAAGCATCAGACCCTTGATTTTGGCTCAGGTTGTGAGCCAAATAATAAGTAAAGTACTCATTGATCTTACAGTCAATGAGTATAGTTTGTGAGCATGTCATGAGTTCAAGCCCTGTGTTGGGCTCTGCTCTGACAGTGTGGAGCCTTGTTGGGATTCACACTCTCTCTTCCCCCCCCCCCTGCTAGCATTCTCTGTCTCTTTCTCTCTCAAAGTAAATAAATAAACTTAAGATATAAGAAATTCAGGGATAAATGTAAATTTTATCATTTTTATCCTCTGAGTTTCATGTTTGGTTTTGTACATTCGAGGAAGATGTTGGGGAAAAGTTGCATAGCTCTTAGAACCCTTGGGTATACAATTTCCCAGTTACCTATCTAAAAATGTCACATAGGATCTAAAATGGTATTTCTTGGAAACTCTCAAGGTAATCCTTAAGGACATATCCTTAAGAAATTTCATAGGAAGTAAATGTAAAAAGGTGTCATCTGCACGCCAAGAAGTTTAAAACATGTGCAATAAACATGAAACATTAGTTGTAGAATGCAGAACTTCTAATATGTTATTTATAATATGTATATTTACATATTTATATATGGATCCAAGCCAAAAAGGGGTGATTTTCCCCCTATATTTATGTTCTACCTAGGGCCAGAATTAAAACTTCTTTCAAAAAAATGTTGACTTTTTCCTTTTAGCAATTCAAATTCTTGATACAAGGATACCAGCAATAGCATTAGTGAGTGAGCAGAATTACGGATACACTCACTGTGCATTTTAAAGGTCAGTGTCATTTTCAATACAGAGAGACAAGAAGACAATCTTATATTTCTCTCTCATCTTCATATGCAACTAAATTACTTTCTGAAGCTGAAAATTCATCATTATTCATTCTTTTCTCTATAGGGCTTCTTCCTAAAATTCAAGCCCATGTAAAATAATTTAATCTCAACTACAGACAATTGTTGGTGGTTTCTACCAGGACCTGAACTCACTGCATTGGAACTATGAAGTAATTCTACGGCTCTGAAATTAGCACTGTGAAATAAGAGACCCTAAAGAAACATTTTTTTTCACCATAAAATTTCTGTTCAAGATCAAAATTAGAACCCAGCAATAAAAAATGCAAGAGTGAGGTGTCATCTTGGTCCAAACTAACAGCCTCTATCTGGGGCACTAACTAGCTGACTCACCAACAGAACATATTTTTTCAGAGACCTAAAGTGATTTCTTTAAAAAAGTCTATGGTAGTTTCATGCCAACTTTGAGACTATTCAGACATGCACTTAATGTGACTAAAATGGAAAAATCCAAGGTTATGTTAAAACTGCAATTTTTTATATTTTGGGAGGTGCTATTAAGAATATTACAAGACCCTATAGAATCTACATCTTAGAGGGAATTTTTATAAATGCCAGTTCTTTTGAGGTATTTCATGTAAGCTTCTATAAGCATGCTTAGTTGTCTGAAATACTCTTCACTGAGATACTTTTCTGGGCTTCCATTCAGTTCCTGTCCTTATCCCTCTACCAGATTCCCTATTGGTGCCTCTCCTTCTTCAAAATTCACCCCCTAATTTACACCTTTCTTGGAATTTTCATTTCTCATGCTCTCTCAATTATTCAACTGAAACTTCTCTCTCAGCTGGCACCAATTCCAGCCACCTCTTCTTTTATCCTCTGACTTGGTTCCAAATTTTAATCCCGTTCAACCCTCCATGCATCCCAAAATGCTCTTCTGTTGACATTTTGGCCCTGCAGTGTCTTGGTTTCCTATCCTGGCCCTTCTCGACCTCATCATGGCCTGAACATCTTCTTGGCCTCCAAGCTGTTCTCTCTTACTTCTCTCTGATAAACTCTCACCTTAGGCTTAGGGTCAATGCTAAACATTAGTTGAATTTTTTAAAATGTTTTAATCTCTAAGGGATTTGAGACTTAAAGATTCAGCAGGTGAGTGTTTTACTTCTAGGGCTTCATAAAGATTACAAAGTAAAAAATAGATATATAATGGCATATGACAGATTCAAAGAAGAAATTCAGGAGGTTAAGAAAAAAAAAACTATAAATGTCAGATATATATTGCCAGCAAACATTGTTGAGGTTAATAAAAGCTTTTAAGTACAAGAAGCATCCTGCTACTACATTTTATTAAATGAACACTTTATAATCTATGATTTAGCAGCTTAAAAGACAGTGAAAAGAATAAAATGAATTAATAAACATTTGAAACAGAATTTTGGTGTGGTACTTGGAGAGAAATTAGTGGCCTTATTGTGCTTATCGAAAACTGTACACAAAGGGTTAAAGAGGAAAAGAAAAGGAATTTATCAATTAGAATCTGTATGGCTTAATAAAAATAATAATAGTAATATGAACATGTTTCGATGATGTTTGATATTTCAAAGCATGTGACACCTATATTTGAAACTAACCATAACTGAGATATTGGTAGAGTAGAAGCTATTAGCTATTTAACCATTGAGGAAAACCAACCCGTCAATGATTTGTTTAAAATTAAATGTTCTGCTTTCATTAAAAACATTTATGCCCAAAAGTAAAGTGTATAAGACTTGCCACATATTTTATATGTCATTGCAATTAACTTAATGATAATCAAATCCTTCCTGGTCAAACACCTGTAATCAAAATATAAGAGTTTTGTTGATAAAGCATCATCAAAAAATAATTTTAAATTAATAGATTTTTCTGTTGTTTTCTATTGAAAGCTTCAGTGTAATGGAAAACTGGTATTATTTTGTGGTACATGTGTATGTAAGTATGTGTGTGTGCATTAATATGTCTAAAAGAGCTGAGTGCAACATAACTCTTGAGCAGTTGGACCTACCTGCAAATATGTAAGAATGCTCATTTCTTTAATTTGTTTCCCTTTTAAGTAGCTTAAAAGCAGAGTAAGTTGTGGTGTGTATCTGGAAATAATGATTTGTAAATGTGGATAATGCCAATAATATCTGTTCCAGCTACTTTCCTCAATAAATACAGCACTTGTGAAAGGCAGCAGTAATAATGACAAGCCATGCCTAACGGTATCTATAAAATTCTATTACGTTCTTCAGTTTCTGACACTTATCTTACTCTTGGTAGAAGATAAAAGAAAAGTAATATTAAATTATTGGGACTATACATATTAATAAATGGAGTAAATTTGCATAAGGTAGTGATTGAACTTTATAATTTGAATATGTTCCTCCATAATTATCAAAAAGAATACATAAGTTTAATTTATTCTTTAACCCACCTTCCTCTGAAATGCAAGCTTTGATAGGGTACAATTTTAATTTGAAGCATTATTATTTTTTAAAAGCCTCATTTGAATTTTTTTTTCATTTCAGTGAGTATCTGACAAAGGCTCTCATAACTATCTTACAAGCCAAATTAAGAATTGTGGGTGGAAAAGAGGTAGAGTTTAATGTATTTGTACATGATTTAATTATCATGCCGTAAGAGCATCAGTGGCAATGGAGATGGCAGCCATTGCTGGTGTTATGTGAAATTGTCAGCTTCTGTTCTGTTCAGGATTTATTTAAGATTTGCATGAAGACTTAGAGGATAAGCTTATAAAATCTTAAGGTGACAGAAAGCTGGGAGCTATTTCATTGGAAAAGAAAACTAATAGAATGATATTAGGGACCAAAATTCAGCAGATAAAATTTAACAGGGACATGGGGCACCTGGGTGGCTCAGTGGGTTAAGTGGCCGACTTCAGCTCAGGTCATGATCTCACGGTCTGTAAGTTCGAGCTCCGCGTCGGGTTCTGTGCTGCCGGCTCAGAGCCTGGAGCCTGCTTCGGATTCTGCGTCTCCCTCTCTCTCTGCCCTTCCCCCACTCATACTCTGTCTCTATGTCTCTCAAAAATAAATAAATGTTAAAAAAAAAATTTAACAGGGACAAGGATCGATTCCTACTCTGTGATTCAAAAAGGCACCAGACAACAACAGGATGGGTGAAGATCTGACTCGGCAGAAGTTTTCATTAAAATGAAAGGGAACATCAAATTGACCATATGTTGGTACAAATCAAAAGTGCAATATCGTAGTGCAATTAAAAATTTGTTAAGAGGATGGATCTCATGTCAAATGTTCTTACCACGCACACAAACAACTCTGCCACGGGAAGAATAATTCAGACACAATGCCTTCGATCTCACCTCACCCATCTAATTTCCATCTCAAACCACCTACAAAGTATGCGCTTCTGGGAATTGAAACTAAATCTGTTTGTTATTTTTTCTACTTTATTGAGTTACAGTTGGTAAAAATTATACATATTTAAGGTATACAACTTGATGATCTGATATGCATTGTGAATTATTCACAATGAAGCTAATTAACATATTCATCACCTCACAGATAATTACCCTTTTTTTTCCTTGTGGTGAAAACATGTAAGATCTACCCTTTTAGCAAATTTCAAGTATACCATATTAATTATAGTCTCGTCGTTGTACATTAGATCTCTAGAACCTATTTATCTTGCATAACTAAAACTGTATACTTTGACCAACAACTCCCCTAGTTCCCTTATCCTAGCCCCTGGTAATCACCCTTCTACCTCTGTTTCTGTGAATTTGACATTTATGGATTTAGACATATAAGTGAGAACATGCAGTATTTGTCATTCTGTATATCTGGCTTATCTCACTTAGCATAATGCCCTCCATATTCATCCATGTTATCACAAATGACAGGATTTCCTCCTTTTTAAAGATTGAATAATATTCCATCGTGTGCATTTGTGTGTGTGTGTAATCACATTTTCTTTATCCATTCATCTGTCAACACTTATTTAAGTTGTTTGTGTATCATGGGAATGCAGATATTTTCTTGGAATGTCGATTTCATTTTCTTTGGCTATATACCCAGAAGTGTAATTGCTGGGCCATAACATAGTTCTATTTTTAATTTTTTAAGAAACTTCCATGCTCTTTTCCACAGCGGCCATCCCAATCGACATTCCTACCAACAGTGCACCAGGGTTTCCTTTTCCCTGCATCCTCACCAACACTTGTTAGCTCTTGTCTTTCTGATAACAGTCATTCTAACAGGTGTGAGGTGATAGCTCATTATGGTTTTGATTTGCACTCCCTGATAATTAGTGATATTTAGCACTTACATATTTAATCTGTTGGCCATTGGCCATTTGTATGTCTTCTTTTGAGAAATGTCTATTCAGGTTCTTTGCCCATTTTTAAATTGGGTTACTGGGGGTGTGCTATTGAGGTGCATGAGTTCCTACATACTCTGGATATTAACTGGGGGGGGGGTATAATTTGTAACTCAGTTTCCAGGAAAGGAGAGTTGTTAGAAGGAAAATGTCCCCTGCATGCTGAACATGAAAAATAACTCAGAAACATGATATTAGATGCAGTTAGACATCTTGGCCATCATTGTGAGAAAACAGAAATAATTTCCCAAGGTCATTTCATATAGCCCTCTGTCCCCACTGGTTTAAACGCTTAAGGCAGACTCAAAAGCCCAGATCTAGAGAAGTAATTTTTTATTTTTCTCCCTAGGACTACTTAAAACTTTGATCAGGTAGATTAATGAATTCCTGAATAGAGAGGGGCTAGGGAGCCAAAGGCAAAACTATAATTGTACATACAGGTGTTCTAGGAGTAGAACTCAAGTATGCTACTTTATAAATAATTTTAAAATATCATCATAATTCCACTTATTAGCCATGTGTCCTATCTGAGTTGTTTAAAAACCTTGGTTTCCCTATAAGGATGATAGTATTTTATACTTCCTAGAGCTACTGTGAGAAATAAATAATGAAATAATAAGATGAACCACTGAGCATATTACAGGTAACCCATTAATCTTAGCCATTATTCACAAAAGTTTTCCTTTTATTTTCTTAGCCATCAAAATTTATGAATAAGCCTTTTTGTGTTTACTAAACTAGCTGTTGGGCATAAAAAGTAGACACAGAATACAATAATTTTAATTTTGATTTTTTCCCAAATCAAATCTTAATTGTCCCACCAAAAAATATAAAAACAAAACAAAGAAACAAAGCCACTTTAGTAGAAGGAGTTAGTTAAAAAAAATACACAGAAGCATCGTCTCAACCTTAAGCTCCAGCAGAAGTATATGGTCTATAGTACTGGGCATACTGGCCACATTTTGCTCTGCCCTAAATAAGACCATACATGTTCAGGGACTCTTGGGTGGCTCAGTCAGTTGAGCATCCGACTTCAGCTCAGGTCATGATCTCACAGTTCGTGGGTTCAAGCCCCACATCAGGCTCTATGCTGACAGCCCAGAGCCTGTAGTCTGCTTCAGATTCTCTCTCTCTCTCTCTCTCTCTCTCACAATCTCTCTCTCTCTCTCTCTCTGCCCTTTCCCTGCTTGTGCTCTGTCTCTGTCTCTCAAAAAAAATAAATACATGTTAAAAAAAAAAAAAGACCACGCATGTCCAGTCTCATTCCTAATACCTCCAGAAAGTCCATGAGAATTTTCTGGGAAATACTATCAGCGTGTTAGGAGTCAGGAATCCACATAAGAGAAAAAGTTAAGAGAAATGGGATTTTATTAACGTGGTAAAAGCTAAACCTTGGTAAAATACACCACTGGTTCCCTAATATTTGAAGGACTCTGATATACTTGAGGCAAAAGACTTATTTCCCAGAGGGCAGAATGGGAATAACAACAACAAAAAGACTAAAAGAGAGATTTGGGATTAATATCCTGGGACAGTAAAAGAGAACATGGGATTTAGAATCAAAAGCCCCCAAATCCAGTCCTGGCTCTACTTTTTATTAGCTCTTTGACTTTAGGCAAGTCACCTAAACTCTCTGAGTCATATAATCCTCATACATAAGGTAATAAAAGTTAATAACAATAATCATATGAGCAAGCACACATAAAATGTTTTAAGACTTTAAAATGATTTGAAAATAGTAATAACAATAAGCCATAAGAATGGGGTACCCCGCTGCTGAAAATATTCAAGTGAGGCTGACCCATTATCACTGTAGGGGTCCCTTTACTGAAGGAAGATAAGACTAACTACTGCAAGTACAATTGATTCGCTTACTACTATTTTATCTCAAAGGCAGTAAACAGTAATGAAAGAATTACAATGCATCACTATTGTCAATAATTTAATTTAGCTAAAGACTGTAGTTAATATCCACAATCTTTACAGAATTCATGAACACAAAGATACTCATCAACTTAACTCTGCAAAGATCAGCTTAACTGAAAACTCCAAAGTATGACCAACATGTCCTAGATCAAATTACCGTTATTTCATTTCACCTAAACTATGTCTCTACATTTGTGCTGCCAATCTTAAAAATATATAGAACTTTCTGGATTGTAAAAGCTTCGTCAAAATCTCAAATTTCAGCCTTTGGATAGTTAATAGTCTCCTTATGCCCATCTGCTTGCTATATTTTTGGTTTATTTTTATTAATGTTCAGAAATAAGTGAGCCCTGAGACAGTAATGGCTGCCAGTTGCTCCAAGTTTACTTACCCTCTGACCTTCTTTTCCAGGTGGACCTTGTGGGCCTTGTATCCCCAGGGAACCCTGATGGGGGGGGGGAGGTGAAGAACACATGTTAATAGACTGTTTCAAGCACACCTGCCTCACAAAGAATGTTGTGAAAATTAATACTACTTTACTGATTAAGCAAAAACTTTTAACGTGACTTGAGCTTTTCCAAAGTTAGACTCCGTAATGTACTAAAAATGGTAAATTGTTCTTCTGTGACTGGCTTATCTTTGGAGTTAACTTCAGAAAAGAAAAAAGGTGATTCCAAACCAGGTGTGAAGCCAGTGTTCAATTCAGTGAAGACTCCCATATGGTCAGAACTATGTTTCACCAAACTACCATAAATAAGTAGTAACAATATTTGCAAGCAGGAAAAAAAAGCCCCTTTCTATATTTGAACTCTATAAATACAGCCACACTTTTGGTTGAGAGTAGCTCTTTAAGTATCCTCTGAGAAAACACATGGTTATGACGTTGGCTTCAACATATGTCTTTTCATAACATTAAATTTTAGTATCACAGACATTATTTAACACTTTCTCACAACATTATCAAGAGGCAGAAAAATCATCTTTATTTTTCAGATTATAAAAAAAGGCCCAGGGAATCCCAGGTGCTGTTAATCTGTAAGTCAAGTCTCCTGATTGTCAGTTACTTTTATACAGGAATTCTTACTCCACAATAACTCAAAATGATCGTGTAGCTGTTTTTTAAAATTGGCAGTAATTATTGCCTCTTTGAAAGTTTCTTCTTAGCTCTCCTGATGCTTCTTCCTCCCCTATTCAATCTTGTAAACATGGGAGTTTAGGCTTATTTTCTTCTCAGTGCTCATTCCCTCGCCATGATCTCATGTACTGAGGGCTTTGAATATTCTAGGCCAGTGACTCCAAGAGTTATCACTCAGGTTCTTTTCTGAGCTTCATATCCACATATCCAATTGCTTGCTTTCGATACTCACTCTAATATCTCCCAGGCATCTGAAACTGAGCACATCAGACACTGAACTTAGGACCCTCTCTCCTAAAGTGGATTCTCTTCCAGCAATCCCCAACTCACTCAATCCACACAACGTTCTGCTAGTGCTCATGCCAGAAATCTGGAGCTCAACCTCCATACTTTCCTTTCTCAAACCTCTCTTTCACATTCAGTTACCAAGTGTGGCTGGTGCATCTCCAAAGTATATTTTGGACCGTCTATTTCTTTATATTATTACAGCTCAAATCATCACTTCATGCTTGCTCATCTGTAAGAACTTCCCAGTTGAACCAGACACCAACCTCTCCATTCTCCACATCACAGCCAAACTCATCTTAAGAAAATACCAGACCTTCCCTGACTTTCCACAGGAAAGGATGAATGTCTTGGTTCATCAGTCCTAACGTGCCTTGTAAGTACAAGTATCCTTTAAACTACTTATCATAAGTTCATTAAATGATTGCTCAGGTGATGATTCACCAAACTCTTAAAGATAACAAGTAGAATCTATGTCTTATTCAACACTATGTGCCTATTAATGTCTGAGTGAAAAAATTTACAGTGGGAAATCAATTCACTCTAATAAGTTTTTGGGTAAATCCAATAATTCTCAAAGGGTTTTACAAATATTAATGATTAACCTATCATATATTAAATGCTTAAATGGTTTGGTATAAATGAGATATCTAGTAATTCATATTCAAACAAATCTGAATTTACCACCATTCCAGAAGAAACCTAATTTGTTACCTAATTTTAAAAAACTTATGATACATTTGTACATTACAACCTTTTTTCTTTAAAAGCTGTGGTTACTTTTACACTAAAATATCAGAAGTGCTTGTGGTGACCTATAATTAATTATTATGTATATATTAATTTTTTTGTTTTTTTTACAGAAGAACCTAAGTTTTAATGAATGTCATTAAAATTTCATAATTTCACCATCTAATTTTATTTTGAATAAAAAAGTTATAAATGTGTTGTAATTTTTCATTTAGATAGCTTTCATTTGATTAAAGTTGTCAGTATTTAACAAATTACTATAACTCATTTTCAAAAAGCATTAATACAAAAAATTCTGCAGGTATCACAAATCCTCAGTGTTTCCTCAAATCTTTCTGATTCCTTCCAAACAAAACACTAGTAAAATATATGTATTTATTACTTTCATTTCTTTTATTTATTCTTGGAACAATTTGATCTCATAGGGGCATATAAAGCCTATGTTTTATTGATTTAGGCAGGAAGAAAAAACAAGGAATGAAAAAAGTGATCAGTTCTGTTTGATTTTTACAAAAAACACCTGCCAAGTGATATATAACAGAGGAAAGTTGGCTAATTAGGCCAACTTAAGGATGGTAAATTTATAATGTGCATAAAAAAACAACTTTTGAAATACAGATATACCAAGTATTAATTACAATATAATTATAGGGAGCTGTGTCATTTTTTTTATAAGACTGACATAATCTTGGCTTTAGATTAAACTCCTTGCTTTTACCCTTAGGAGAGATTAAACTCCTTCCTTTAACTCTTAGGAAACTATTATAATTTCATGAATAGTCAAACTTATATACAACATTTTTGATATCTATCCAAATGTTGACAGCTCTTTCAGTGTTTTTAAACATGAGACACTAAAACATACACACACACCAAATATTCATCAAGGGAGTACTGTTAAGTCTGAGCCACGTATAATCAAAATTGCATTCCCTTTACTAGCTGGAGAAATTGTATAACAAAAGCCTACAAAAATGCAAAAATATTAAACTTGATGTGGAACGGAGTCAATGGATTCAAAAACATTTATGAAAACCTTTTGGGTGAAAAGTCCAAATGGTACACTTAGATACATAAACTCCTGAATGTTCATGATTTCGAATCCCATGCCCCAATCCCGCCTTATATTTGCTAAGTCTAGAACCGAGATAGGTTTTTGGTGAAAAGTTAGGGAATTATTTTTAATCTTCAATGGATTATTTACTATTTGAATTATCCATGACCAAATTTTAATCCTAGCCACATTGCATTAATGTTCAGAATATTTTGGGGCTGTCTTTATTGACTATTACTTGACATTTATGAAGAAAGATAACATCAATATTGTAATTAGTAAAACATAGAAAAAAAGAAACTAGAAAAAATAATTCCTCCCAAAATAAGAAATTAAAATTTGGGGATGATTCGTTACTTACAATTATCCAGCTTACTACTCTTTTCATTCGTAAAATCAAACGGTGAATTTGCTGATCATGTACTATGGACAATTACAGATATATCTAAGCTCCAGCCTACTTAAACTTGGGGGAGCTCACCATTTGTCTCAGACCCTTTGCCCAATTCTTTCTCTGGCCTTGTAAATGCAATTATGTGTGTAATTTACTTATCCTTTTATTTGACTATGAGTCCTAGAGGACAGAGCATCATTTGTTTTCGATCCTCGACCACACTTACAGAAGAGACTCAATATATACTTAGTAAATTGGACCATAAGGCAGAAAACACTAGGATGAAATGCTGGGTGGTAGTGATAGGAAAAAGACTTCTGGTTGATATCTAATCATATTTATTTTTAAAACTTGAACTTAAATATGTTAGAGAACTTTCTTGTCTGTATTTCTCATCTAAAGTAATTCAATTATCTGATGTCTGAAAGTAAAATTGTCTTATAATTCACTTAAGAATTAATTATTTATCTCTTCTGATATCATCTCCATCAAGGAACCTATTTAAATCTTCGACCACTATTTGATGTTTTATAATTTAAATCACTTTTAAATTAGAGAATCGTTATTTTATTTTTTTATTTTTAATTTATTTTAATTTTTTTTAATGTTTATTTATTTTTGAGACACATAGAGACAGAGTATGAGCAAGGGAAGGGCAGAGAGAGAGAGGGAGATATAGAATCTGAAGCAGGCTCCAGGCTCTGAGCCATCAGCACAGAGCCCGACACGGGGCTCGAACTCACAGACCGTGAGATCATGACCTGAGCCGAAGTCGGCCGCTTAACCAACTGAGCCACCCAGGCGCCCCTAGAATCGTTATTTTAAAAATTTTTTAATTTTTTTTTTTTTTTTTTGAGAGAGAGAGAGAGGGAGACAGAGCACAAGCTGGGGAGGGGAGAGAGAGAGAAGGAGATGCAGAATCTGAAGCAGGCTGCAGGCTCTGAGCTGTCAGCACAGAGCCCAGTGCGGGTATTGTACTCATGAACCATGAGATCATCACCTGAGCCGAAGCTGGATGCTTAACCGACTGAGCCACTCAGGTCCCCTGAGAATCCTTATTTTATGTATCTTTGTGCACATGGAATATTTGTATAATCTGTGCATTGTTTTCTTCTTTGATTTAATTTGCTGAAGAATAACAACTATTTATTTTTTCTACTTTTTTCATCTTAGTCTGCTATGAAAATAACTGTTAACTGGATTATTTCTAAAATTTCACCAACATAAGATTTATTTCTTTTCTGAAAGAGAAGTATAAGAATGTATTTAGGATATTCATGACCTAAATATCTGCGTATGTCTACAAAGGCATTCATTCCTTTAAAAAAAATTTTTTTTACATTTATTTATTTTTGAGAGAGAGAGAGAGAAACAGAGTACAAGTGGGGGAGGGGCAGAGAGAGAACGAGATACAGAATCTGGAGCAAGCTCCAGCCTCTGAGCTGTCAGTACAGAGCTTGACGTGGGGCTCAAGCCATGAATTGTAAGATCATGACCTGAGCTGAAGTCAGACGCTTAACTGACTGAGCCACCCAGGCACCCAATTCCTTTTTTTTTTTTTTTTAAGTGGAATCCTGGACATTAAAAATGTTGACAGGGAAAGGAATTCATAAGGCTGTTACCTCTTTTGGCTAGACTAAAACTATGTAAAAAGTAGTCCAAGCCAGCTAAATCATTTTAAGTTCCAGTGGACAGCTACTATGGTGTGTTACATTTCACATAGCTCTCTCTGGACAATCTGCTATTTAACACAGCCTAGAGCTTATCATTATGGAAGTCCATGTAAATATTTAACTGAGAAATTACTTAGAATTAACTGGTTCAGAACAGAATTTTGAAGTGTTTAACAAATACAGCAGATGTTTAGTAGAGTTAATAGGGTAGATTAATTGCATTTAAACACATTTTCATTTTGTGAAAAGAGGCACGACATATTCATAACTTCTTAATCAAAGAAAGAAGCTGAAGTAAAAGAGGGAAGTTTCATTTTGAAGTATTAATTGCACTCCCTTGCCGGGGTTGTTGCGGAATATATGATATCTAAAACCTACTTCAACAAAAATGTTATGCAAGTAAGTGTATTTTAACTGTTATGATTATTGCTTTAGGATATGCTTCATGGACTTGAAACATAAGATTAAGCAGAATGTTCATAGATTCTTAAAATACCATGAGAGCATTTTCTGTCTCTCAAATAGAGTATACAAAATTAAAATGGAAAACAGAGTTTATCTGTCTTTATAGAAAATTTCACGCATTTAATATGAGAACAATGGGAATAAATTTTGTAAGTTGGAGACATCAGAACAAAAAGCCAAAAAGCTAATCAGTACAAATGTAACAGACATATAGTCCAGTCATGGGGAGTGGTTTTCTCACATTAGTTCTGAGAAGTGGAATTCAAGAATGTTTATGTTAATAAATTAAAGTTTTATGTCATTTCATAGAATTGTCACAATATAAGAAAGAATTTCCCTTGGGAGGTGCAGATATACAGAAAAGGGATTCTATGTTTTATATAAAAAACCCTAACATTTTATCATAAGCTGTTTTCAGTACACACTAGGAAATAGATGTCTTTGAAATAAAAAAAAAAACATAGAATCTTTTTCATACACTAAAAAAAAGTGCTCTGACAAACCTTTCCAATAATACTGACAAGAGAAGAATAAGAAGAGCTGTCACTAGAAAAAAAAAAAAAACCTATAAAATATTTGTATGGACAGGAATGTTTCCATCATTGTCAGCTACAGTAAACAGGTTCCATAATTAGATGGACAATTTTATCCTACCTTCAACAATTTAAAAAATAGAGGTCATTTGTACTGCTTTTAAAACTTAACAATTTCATTTGAAAGTCTTTCCAGCATTTATTTATGATTGTCCTATGTGGTTACAGAGATAAATTTTAATAGTAATCTTCTTTTAGATTTTCTGAACTCAGAAATCAATCTTTTTTTATTTTTTTAAATATTTACTTTGAGGGAAAGAGAGGGAAAGAGTGAGAGCAGGGAAGGGGCAGAGAGAGAGAGAGAGAGAGAGAGAGAATCCCGAGCAGGCTCCATGCTGTCAGTGCAGAGCCTAATGCAGGGCTCAATTTCATGAAGTGTGAGCCAAAATCAAGAGTTTGACACTCAACCAACTGAGCCATCTAGGTGCCCCAAAACTCACACCTCTTTTTTTTCCCATTTATTTATTTTTGAGAGTGAGAGAGAGACAGAAACAGAGAGCAAACAGGGGAGGGGCAGAGAGAGAGAGGGAGACACAGAATCTGAAGCAGACTCCAGGCTCTGAACTGTCAGCACAGAGCCTGAAGTGGGGCTCGAACTGACAGATTGCAAGGTCATTACCTGAGCCAAAGTCAGATGCTCAACTGACTGAGCCACCCAGGTGCCCTTCACATCTTTTTTTATATATAGATTCTGAAACAGCAGGTTTTTAGTAACTTGATTCAGCCATGAACATTAGAAACATAAATCAAATAACGGAATGTATAGTCTGTGAATCTGGAATGTTGTGGGACAACTGTACTACACACAAACTTTCCTCTAACAATGACTTTTGCTCCTCTTATGAGACATTCTACTTTGTAAGTTATATATACCCTCAGTTCCTTTCTACTTTCAATCTTATCTAGCACAATGAATTGCATTTAGAGGCACTGAATGGCTGAATGACTACAAAGGTTCTGATTCTTTACACTTCTGTTGGTACTTCTGCTGAGGTGAAAATATTAATTGCCATTGCTACAAAAATTCAAATTAAAAAACTTATAGTCTTCATCCACAAATCCCACTTGATACCAAAATAATCCAAGTTATTTCTAACTCTTATCTGGTAAACTTGCAAAATAGATGCTCTACTTCTGTTTGGAGGAGTTGCCCTTCATTGGAGAAAGAAATATAAGTTGTATTAATTTATCTCACATTGATGAGGATTAAGTACGTACTTTTTGAAAAAAACAACATGAACTGAAGAGATTAATCTATATAAACCACTAATTAATAAGAAATAGAACCAATCAAATTGTTTAAAATGCTTATGTCACTTAAAACAATGCAGTTTCAGGGCTCCTGGGTGGCTCAGCCAGTTAAGTGTCTGACTCTTGATTTCGGCTCAGGTTTTGACCTTCGTTTTGTGGGATTGAGGCCTGCCTCAGACTTTACACTGACAGCAAGGAGCCTGTTTGTAATCCTTCTCCCTCTTTCTCTGCCCCTCCCTTGCTCGCTCACTTGCTCTCTCTCTCTCAAAATAAGCTTAAAAAATAAAATAATGTAGTTTCATATTTGGTAATTATTCTTGATTCACTTTAATTGACTTGTCACAAATATTTTCATATTTTATTAATTTCATGTTTTTAGATTGCATGACTGTGAAAAACTTTATGTAAATTTGCTTTATTTTAGCCCTAACCCAACAATGAAATGGTTTGATTTCAGTTAACTCAAGGTTATGTTGACAAGTAAGCCAATGGCCTGTCAAATCCATTTGTATCATCTGTCTTAATGATTTATGTGAGGAAGAATACGATTGATTCAGTGTTAATGGTGAATCTGATCATAATAACACTCTGTATTTTTGGATTGGCTTTGTCATAGTTCACTGGCTACATGGAGACATGGTTCCAGCACAGAAAGAGGGAAAAATATACACATTGGTTGTTTTTAAATGTCTTCCAGTAACTTCTGAGAATGGACAACATCATACAAATGTAGTTCCATATTTAATATCATGAATAACTTTTGCATTTGGGGGATGCAACATAAATGACAAGACTGAAGGAAACTTAATCTAGTAATTTTGGGATTAAAACATAAATCAAAAAGAAAGACCTAGGAATTTAATGAAGATAACTGTGAAGATGGTTAATACAATATCAGACTAAGTAAGTGACAAATGATTAAGGTGGTAAACACCAAACTTTTAAGAGGGGAAAATGCTCTATAGTGTAGAAAGAAATTTTAGAAATGTATTAAAAGCATATGTTGAAGACTTTTCTCTTTTTAACTTATTTCCACTGGCTTTTCTCCTTTCTGCCAAGAGCATCCATTTCCCTCAGGATGATTAAGATCATAATAGCATAAGTGTAATGACAATGGAAGAGTCAATCCTCAGCTTTTGATAACTAAGAGTTCATATAAGACAATAGTCTGGAAGCAAGGCTCCTTTAATGGAAGAGTGTCAAGTACCTCATCACCATACATCAGGGGATAGTCTCATGGATTACAAAGTTTAACCATGAATCACATGGCACAGAGGAAGGAGCAGATAGAGGCTCTTTCTACCCAACCAGAGAGAGAATTGAAAACATGTCCTTCCCACTGTTTCCATGCATAAAGAATTTCAGGAGAAGAATGGTGTATTCATAAGATATCAGTATTCTTGCTTTCCCTCTTCTTAAGAAACCAGGAAGAAAAAGAATTTATAATGCATTATATTGTTCATCAGACAATAAGCAAAGTCTTTATAATTCTTACAGAAAAAATGTCCAACCTAGAATTCAATACCAAGACAAACCAGCAATCAAGTGTGCAAGTAGAATAAAAACATTTTTAGACATGTGAAATCTTGGAAAATTTACCTTCCTTTTACATTTTCTTAATAATTTGCTTGAAGATGTGTTCACATAAATGAAAGAGTAAAACCAAGAAAGGAGATGATGAGGAAAAGAAGATTTGGAAGCAACCCAGAAAAAAAAATGAGAAATTTTTAGTTTGCATGGAAAGCTAGTAGACAAGAATGGAGTAAAAGGTCTGAATGGAACTCCCCTCAAATAAAAGACTCAATGAAAGAATTTGAAAAATATGGAGGATAAGGGTGCCAAGGTGGCTCAGTTGGTCAGGCATCCAACTTGGGTTCAGGTCATGATCTCAGGATTGTGAGTTCAAGCCCCACACTGGGCTCTGTGCTGACAGCTTAGAGCCTACAGCCTGTTTCAGATTCTGTCTCCACCTCTTTCTGCCTCTTCCCTGCTCATGCACTGTCTCTCTCTCTCAAATATAAAAAATAAACATTAAAGAAAAATATGGAAGATAGAGGGGAAAGAGAAAGATAACTAGAAACACCAGAAAACAAAACAAAACAAACAACAACGAACTATTCAATAAAAGTACACCACATGGCTCTACAAATACCAATATTTACAGTAATAAAATCATGAGCATTTTATATTTTTTAAATAGAAGTAATACTATAATTCTATTAACCAATCACTTGTGGTTAGGTATCTAGATTGTTACATTATTTTACTATTTCAAACAATGCTGAAATAAATAGCCTTGTACACACATTAATTTCATAAATGAATGAGACTATCTATAGTTAAAATTTGAAATTTTGATAAACACCATCAAATTGTCCTCCAAGAGACTATATCCACATATACTTCTCTCAGAATGTATGAGTGTTTTTCCACATTTTTGCCCACATACTGTCCTATCAAACTTTTGGCCTTTGCCAATTTTTTTATTGTGGTAAGAATATTTATTTATTTATTTATTTATGAATGTTTATTTATTTTTGAGAGAGATAGAGGGAGCACAAGCAGGGGAGGGGCAGAGAGAGAGAAGGAGACACAGAATCCGAAGCAGGCTTCAGGCTCTGAGCTGGTAAGAATATTTAACATGAGGTCTATTCTCTGAACAAATTTTTAAGTGCATAATACAGTATTGTTAACTATAGGCACAATATTGTACAGTGGATCTCTAGAACTTATTAATTTTGTGTATTTGAAACTTTACACTCATTGAACAGCTCTGTAATTTCTCTCCCCAGCTCCTGGCAACTATCACTCTAGTCTTTGTTTCTGAGTCTGACTATGTTAGATACCTCATATAAGTGGAATCATACAGTATTTGCCCTTCTGTGACTGACTTATTTCACCTAGCTAATATCCTTCACGTTCTTTCATGTTGCAAAGGGCAGGATATACTTCTTTTTAAAGGCTCGATAATATTTCATTGTATATACACACCATATTTTGTCCATTGACTCATCAATCCACATTTAGGTTGTTTCCGTATCTTGGCTATTTGTTACAGGCATATGAAAAGATGTTCAACATCAGTAATCATCAGGGAAATGCAAGTTAAAACCACAACGAAATATCACTCACACCTGTTAGGATACTTTACTTTAAAAAAGTACTACTTTAAAAAAAAAAAAAGATAAATGTTGGCAAGGATGTGGAAAAATTGGAACCCTTGTACATTGTTAGTGGGAATGTAAAATGATGCAGTGGCTGTTAAAAAGAGTATGGAGGTTACTAGAAAAATAAAAAATGTAACTACCGTATGATCCAGATATTCCACTTCTGGGTACACATCCAAAGTAATTGAGAATACTGCCAATATTGTAAGGGAAAACTAATATCTCAGAGGCATTTTGATTTATATTTCTCTTATTATGAGTGACTTTAGATGAGTTTTTAGATAGAGTCATTTTATTCTTCCTTTTATATAAGCTCTGTTCACATCCTTACCCAATTTTTAAAAACTGGACTCATATATATATATGAATTTTAATACGGGAATTTTTTGTGTGGCCACATTTGCTAATTTTTTTCATATTTACTTCCTGAACTTTTTTATATTTAAAAAGTCGCTCTTTAGTAATTAGTTTTTGAATTTCCATATTTTCCATAGGGTTCCTCTGGTTTAGTTTCACTTTTAAAATTTTGATTCATTTGACATTTTTATTGGCATGGGAGTAATGAAGGTAACCAATGTTATGTTTTTCCCAATGCTGTATAATTGTCTCCAATCTACTTACTGATATATGATATTTATTTCTTGACCCTTTCATTTTGTTTTTCATTTTTGTTTTTGTAAATATACTATTTTGAAGAGTATTAAATTCTCAATGGTCACTAATTGCATGCAGATGCAAATTTAACATTTGAAATAGCAAGGAATTGCTCGAACTTTTTATACCCAGAAACTTATTCTAAAATACACAGTAGATCATTACTTTTAACCTAAGTGCTATTAAACTGCAGTAATTTGCCACCAATTCGGTTAATAATCATAATTATTATCATGTAACTTTTTTTATCATCACTTTGTCTTTAGATTCAACTTGTACTTGTTGGTGGCAGAACTAAGGAGATGTCCTTTATAGACTAACCAAGTCTTGTTAATTCTGTTGAGCATGTGAAAAATTCTAGGGTGGATGCTTAAATATTAAATTTTTTAATTCACAAAATCAGTGAGAACTCCCTAAGAATTAAGAATTAACTATATGGTGCATTTTGATAATTTGTACCCTAACCAATGGGTAAAGTAACTGCATTGTCTATTTATTGGCTTTTTGTGGATGTTAAGTGAGACAAGGTGTGCTGGCAGTTTTTATATTGACAAAAAGAGCATCCTCAAAAATATTAAAATTCCAAGACTTAAGTATATCTAAAAGCTAACTCAATTTTTATGCAAATTATACTGCAGGTCAATGAACAAGTCAATCTATATACAAATATTTCTTTAAACACAACCTTTTAGAAATGGGGTCAAACATTTACCCTATATAATCATATCTATTTTATATACTGAATAAGTTAAGGCTGTGTCAGTGTGACTTCAATTCAGGGCAAGTGACATTAATAAGATTAGTCATGATGTATTACATAGAGCCCTGCCCCCCGGGATATTATTCCCATGTCACTTTTCAATCTGTGGGGTTTGTAATATGATGTGTTTTTCAAATAACAAAACTCTGATGTTCTCAAAGCCAGGAACAAATGCCTTAATTTTCAAACTACAAATCAAACATCAGAAAGTTGTCATGAAGGTAAGTTACAATTAATGTTTTCTATATATGTTAATGAAATGGAGCAATCAGAAAGTTATTTCTGAGTTACTAAAAAAAGAGTAGTGTATCATGTGAACAAATCAACATAATTTGAGAGTCAATGTACTAATGTAAAGCTATAACAAACAAGCAAATAATAGTGAATAAAAGGACAATGCAAACAACATAAAAAAGACTCTCATATTTGTACAGAACCAAGCTGTAGAAGCCCTAGTGCAACACTTCGTCAACATTTCACAACAATAAATTAGGAAAAGGAAGGAGAATTGACATTTATCGAGTACCTGCTATTATGTTAGAAATTCCACTAGAGTCTTTATATAACTAATTTAATTTAATTTTAATAACTCAACAAAAATAATTTTTCCTTCTTATGGATGAGAAAACAAACTTCTTAAAGGTAACACTGCAGGGGCGCCTGGGTGGCTCAGTCAGTTGAGCGTCCGACTTCGGCTCAGGTCATGATCTCGCGGTCCGTGAGTTCGAGCCCCGGGTCGGGCTCTGTGCTGACAGCTCAGAGCCTGGAGCCTGCTTCACATTCTGTGTCTCCCTCTCTCTCTGACCCTCCCCCACTCATGCTCTGTCTCTCTCTGTCTCAAAAATAAATAAATAAATAAATAAATAAATAAATAAATAAATAAAGGTAACACTGCAAATGAGTAGGGGGCCCGAGTGTTAAACTTAAATACATCTAACCTCAAAATTCAATTCTACTTTTAATACATTCTATTTCCACTTCTAAAGAAATATTTGAAGGATAAGATTTATTTAAAGATGCATCATGTTAGTCTATGAATGTGGTTTCAGGTCAATCTTATCAGACTATAGGACCTGATAGGATCACCCTTGACATTTTTGATATGTGAAGATATTAAACTTTCTAGAATATATTATACTGGATTAAGCAGTGGTTGTAAAATAGAATAGGATTCTATAAGAAATGGAATGAAAAATCAACAGCATAGACTGAAAGGAAGGAGAATGGCAATGCCTCAGAAGGCTTCTGAGGATCAGAATTGGTCAGACGCTCAATGAAGCAGCAGTACTGTTAGCAGTGGCGTGGTAAATAAAAAAGCAATGATTTGCTAGGATGTGTTAAAAAAGGGATGCAAGCACCTTGTTGGGAACGATTCTCCATGAATATTTGGCATTTCTGCTTGTTTTATGAGTGAGGCACTAACTGCTCTAAGCTCTCAACTATCTTTTCACCCACCAGCCTAGCCAAAAGGGAATCTAGAGAATGCAAACTTAATCATGACTCAGCCACCTATATGCTCTTGTTAGCTTGATGTGGTCCTAGATACTTTGCTACTTGACTGAATACACTGCTCACTCAGCACCTTTCTGGTGGCACACTAACCTAAAGTGAGGGACAGAATGGGTTTCTGTAAGTTTTGTTAAAAATGTGTATTTTCTTATTGATATACTGGATTAATGCTTCAGGTCAAGGGGAAGGATCAGTTCAGAAACTTCGGGAGCAAATCATCTGGTTTTCTAAAGTAGATTTGGATGATTTATGGGATTTTTTCAGCTGCTTGGCTCTGGGATCAAGGGGTATATGGTTGAAATCAGTACTCTAGGTTGGCCTTATCTACATGCTTAGAGTCCTATTAATAACAGCCCTCATTGAACAGTCCATAAGACAAATTGAACATTTCTGGTCTCAGCCCCTTTTGGTAAGGTTATTAAGAATGGTTGATGAAGTGGCATATTCAAAGGAAAATTTGCCAAGGAGCCAAGACAGTATAGAAAAGAGGAGTGGATACTGTTGGGAAACAGTGAGTCTTTCCATGAGTCTTTCATGTTTCTGCATGTCTTGTGAGGAGGTACTAATTTCTCTTTTGTACTTTTTATTATCTTTTCAAGGATGCAAGTATGCTTACACAGGAAAGCAAAGGGAATATTTGCTTACTGTTCAGAATTTTAAGGATAATATCTCTCTTAGACAAAGCACTGTTTTTTGTTTTTGTTTTTGTAATCCATTAAAAAAGATTTGGGTTTCCTAAACTTGGAGTTTCTCAGTTGTGAAACAAATCCATTGTATGTGCAGCACCTACCTGGGTTACTCCTGAGGTTTGGTGGCAAGGGCAACCAATGCAACATGAAGCTCATGCTGCCTGCTGCCATGAGTAACAATAACTTTGTTTGACTCAGTATCTCAAGTCTTCTGCTAGGATCCCTTAAACTGTGGCAGGCTGAACTATTATCTTGCAAGTAGGGTAAAATTTCATACCTTTCACAGTTCTTGACACTTTATATTGCAGATATGTCTAACTTAACTACTTTTACATTTAACCTCTATCCTTTTAAAATAATATGACAAAGATAGGATTTTAAAAAATGTTATTAAAGGGATAGATATTAGATCATATGTAGCTAAATGAAGTAGAATTCCTTAGGAAATTTAAATGGTGAAATAATAGAATTTCATAATTTGAAATAGCCATTAAAACCTTCTGTTTTGACTCTTAGTCAGTGTGTACTGACTACTATATTAGTCAGTGACATGCCCAAAATAAAATAAATAAAAAGTTGCACATTTCAGGATAGACTTGAGTTACTTGGCCTTTCACCCAGTGTTTATTTACTTATCGAAAGAAACTTTAATTATGAATTAAAACATATAAAGCTTCTATTCATGTCTGCGGTATATTAAGCAGAAGGTAGGATTCTTCAATTAAGGAGATAATTCAAGTTGCTCATAAACAACACATCTCTTAAAGTGACAAAAATAAATCAGAGACAGTAAGTGACAGCAGGATTGCCATTGTTGAAAATAATAATATGAGATAAGGGGACTATCTGCCCTCAACTGATTACTTTTAGTTGGATGGAGGGCATCTGCCCTTCACTATAATCTTCAAGCCAGTGATTTTATATTTTCCTATAGGAATTTTAACCATAGGATTCGGTGATATTTTATTTTGACAATATGTTTGTCAGTGAAAAATATCTATTTCTGCTGCCTATGAAGAAGCTTTTATTGAGTACCTACTTTGCACCCAGGACTTTCAGTCTCTGGGGATGCATAAGATAGAAATGTTATCTTCACAGAGATTATACTAGAGGTAAAAAAGAAAATATTTCAATTCAGCTTATTGTTAATAATTTTCTTAAGAAGAAAGAATTCTGCCCCTAAAGACACTGTAGATATACAAAAATTCTCTATGAACATTTCCAAGAAATTACTTTATAAAGGTCTCATTCCTACTGACATTAATTATTTTTGATATTTTGCCACTGGATATTAGCATAACTATGAGAACACTAGCTAAAAGTTAAATAGAACTTACTAGGAGCCAGTGATTATTCAAAAAATTTTACATATGCTAGTTAATTTAATCATCTCTTCAATGCTATGCAGTAAGAAATATTATTATTTCATTTTGTAGATTCTGAAACTAGGGCACAGAAAAGTCAAGTAACGAGGTCAGGTTCAAACCCTGGGTGAAGGGACTGGATAACTCCTTGGCGTGAATTTTTGGCTTGTTAAAACCAGTGGAACAGTTACGTGGAATATAACTCTAATTCTTTTAAAAAGCAATCACTTTTAAATTCTATTTTATAGATTAATAAAAATTCTTACCAAAATATTTTATATACTTAGAGTGGAACTGAATTTAACCAATTTCCGCATCTATTTGACTTAAATACACGTTCTTCTGCATATAATTTTTCAAAGGACTTATCCATTTAATAATTTTCTAGTAGCATTTGAGACACATTTCAATTTATTTTTCTAGATTGCTGACTATTTCAACATGAAAAAACAGCTTCTTCATAAAATTCCTAAACTGCCAATGTATAGCACTTTTAGGAAAGAAAGTTTTATTATTGAGCTTTAAAATACATAATTTAGAATTGTGATGAAAACAATTTGAAATGTCTTTTGAAACAGAAGCAAACTATAAACAGAAGGGTAGAAGGAGCTATTCACAAATAATTTATCTAATGAAAGATATATAAATCACCTCCTGTCAAATGAGCTGATGGTACATTTTTCCAAAACATAAATCTTCTCTGAGTCTGAACATAAATCTTGCTAAGGCCTTAAGCATCAACTCCCCTATATTTCTTCACAGAGTCAATAATCACAGTTTTGTAGCACAGAAACACCTTCTATTTTAATCCAATAATTCGTTTATATAAGTCTTTTGTCCACGAATTAAAAAAAAAGATTGACTTTTTTTGAAATTTGAATTGCCTTCTTTCTTCTGGCTCACTAGTTCCCTAAAAATCTCAATACTGAGCCACATCATCAGTTTCAGAAAGTTAACAGTGAATTAAGTATGAATTATGCAACTTTTTAAAACAAAATTCAAATTCAGACAATTCATAGAAAGACCATATAAATAATTCAGATTTTGATATGTAAGGAATTTTATAATCTTAAATTGAATTGCTTATTAATTACTATAGTACATATACTTACATGTATATATAAAAGTTTATAGTACATATACGTTATAAAGTATGTATTTATTCAAGGCAGAAGTAAAAGAAATTATGTTCAATAGATATTTAACAGAATTTTTCTATTTCATTCACCTAAAATGAGATGGTTATAGTTCATTAGGAATTTTAGTAACAGAACATTATTTCATAGTTGAATCTGATTTAAATGAATTTAAATTAAATAACTGCTTAAATTACAGCATAAGAATTCTAGTAAAAATGATTTTCTCTTAAATAACCAAATGTTTTGAGTAATACGAACATAACTACAGCTGTACAAATACTTGAGGACTATTTATATGCTAACTGCAAATAATCAGTTTGAAAACGATCAATTTTAAACAATTGCTTGCTTTTTCATAAACCAAATAGGTTCTGAGAAGGCAACAACAGGTGTTGTTTCTGTGTTACCAGTACCTAGCATAGCATCTGACCCATGGTTAGCGTTCAGGTAGGTGGGTAGATCGAAGGCAGGAGAAAGGGTGGGAATGGGCCACATGAGCTACTGAACTGACCATTTTTAGATCTTCAACACATTCATTTTGGAAAAAAACACTATTTCAAGGCTTCCCTTATGTGAATACTTATATGATCTCTTGTTTACTGAGGCCATCTGTTAATTTGTGTGTTATCTGATTTACAAATGACCAGCTGATATTTTCTCTTGGTTGCTTATGACATTTAAGGTAGTTTCACAGAGTGAAATATATGCTCCTTCTCTGTACCTAATTTTCACTGATGGCAGATTTATCCAGGTCCCAAGGGATTGGCATTTAAAGTATCATTTAGTAAGCATGTCTAAGACACTTCTGCTATTGACCGACTTAACCTTTGGCTTCTGTGTAAACATTTGGTGCCATCTGGATGAGTATTTAATAACTCCCCAAAAGGCCAGGGCCAGAGTCACATAGTCGTTTTCCTGGGAACTAAAATTAATGGATATATTCCATGAAATACCACTTTTCTACCCTCCTTCCCCTGCCTCTTCTGAAATGACATGCAAAGGCCAAAAAAGAAAAGAGGGAAGCAGGCAGAGGTGTTAGCCAACTGCCTTATTTCCTTATTAGTCTCTGTCTTGCTTCTGAAGCTTCAGTTAGAGATTTCTGGTAAAACTTCAGTGCAAAAACATCAGTATATTTTTTAGTTGAGGAATATCTGTTAATAATGAATATCAGTAAGACTACAGAACATATATACAATTTTAAGAAGTTATATATGAAGACACAAAATTATATATAAAGAAGTTACATATGAAGTTATTGACAACAAATGACAAAGAATAATTTGCACTTACACTTGCATACTTAAATAAGGATTAATATTTAAATGTAAAGTAGTATTGGCAAGGATCCAGGAAAAAAACCCTCTTACACTGGAAAACAGTATGGAGGGTCCTACCCTATGATCCAGCAATTACACTACTAGGTATTTACCCAAAGGATACAAAGATACTGATTTGAAGGGATATATGAACCCCGATGTTTATAGCAGCATTATCAACAATAGCCAAATTCTGGAGAAAGCCCAAATGTCCACCAACTAGTGAATGGATAAAGATGTGCTGTGTATATACATACACACATACACAAATACATAAACACACACACACACACACACATACACGAATATTACTTAGCCATAAAAAAGAATGAAATCTTGCCATTTGCAATGAATAGGATGAAGCTAGAGTGTATTATGCTAAATTGAATATATCAGTCCAAAAAAGACAAATATCATATAATTTCATTCATATGTGGAATTTAAGAAACAAAAAGATGAACATAGGGGGAAAAAAAGACAGAGGCAAACCATAAAACAGACTCTGATGGTTACCAAATTAACGATTTCAGAATAATTTATTAGAACCTACCTTAACATAAATTTGCATATGACCTTAGATAAATTGTATTTTGATCGAAGAAATTTGAAGTTCCATCCATGTTGTTGCTAAGGGCAGGATTTCCTTCTTTTTATGGCTGAATAATTACACACACACACACACACACACACACACACACACACACACACACTGCATATTCTTTATGCATTCATCTGTTGAAAGACACTTAGTTTGTTTCCATTTCCTGGCAATTGTGAATCTATGAGCTTCATGAACTCAGGCAGTCAAATCTCTCCCCAGCTTTGGGAATTTCTCAGCCATTATTTCTTTAAATTAGTCTTCTAACCATCTCTCCTCTCTTCTCTTTTTGGTAACTGAATAATGCATAGATTGTTTCTATTAATGATATCCCATAGTTCATGTAGGCTTTTTTTTTTTTACTCTTTCTCGTTCTTCTGTTCTTCTCTGACTGAACCTGTCTTCTACTTGACAGATTATTTCTCCTACTCGATCCAGTCTGTTTACTGTCTCTACTGCATTCTCATTTCATTTTTTTGCATTCTTCAGCTCCAGACTTTGATTCTTTTTTTATGATTTCTTTCTGTGAAACTTCTCATTTTATTCACATATTATTCTCCTGATTTCATTGAACTGTCTTTCCTGTAGCTCACTGAGCTTCCTTAAACAACGGTTTTGAACTCTTCATCAGGCAAATTGCAGATCTCCATTTCTTTGGGGTCTGCTATTGCAAAATTATTCTGTTCTTTGTCGATGTCATGTTTCCTTGATTTTTAGTGTTCCTCGAACTCTTGTGTTTCTGTCTTCATATCTGAAAAAGCAGTTGCCTCTTTCAGCCTTTACTGACTGGCGTTGGGAGAGAAATACCTTCCATCAACCCTGCTCAGATATGCACACTCCACGCTTCTTGTTTCTTCTTCTGGGAAATTCTTAAGGTTTTATGCCCTCTCTCAATACTACATAGTCAGGATTATGCTGACTATGGCGCTTCTCTTAGGGCAGTGACGACTGCTCAATTTTGTGTTGTTTCTCCCAGTCCCACAGAGTGGAGCCAGCTTTCTGGACTAGGTGCTGATTAGTCCTCTGCAAAGGCTCATTCTTGCTGCCATAGGGAGCATGCACATGGAACTGGCCCTGAGGTAGATGTGTGTGGAGGTGAGGCACAGGAAGCCTTGGAGGTGCTCTTGAGTCATGGGGGAGAAAATCAGAAGTGAGGAATGCCCCGCAGCTTGTGGGTGAGTGTCCTAGCAGAATCTGGGTGCACGCACTCTGTAGGATTCACATCCATTTGGTGCCCTCTGAGAGCCCTATCTGCTGTTCTCTCAATACTACCCACCACATCACACGAAGACACCTCACTCATCTGGCTGAGGTAAGAAGGGAGTGGGGTTTTTTGGCAGAATCCTGCACAGCTGGGGCAGGTGAATTCTCACTCACGTGTTCTCACTTTCCCCAGCAGGAGAAATCATGGGCTGAGAAAGTCTCTCTTGGCACTGAACTAAAAAAGCCTTGGGAGGGGTGTGATGACTGTAAATTGAAACTGTTCCTCTTATCTTTTTCAATTTCTTTGCTTTAGTAGTGTGCTGGAACTTCTCCACCAGACTCCTTCCTGGACTTCTGCAAGGCTATCTTATCCATGGGTGATTGTCTAAATTGACGTTCTTTAGGAGGATTATAGTAGAATCTTGTCATACTATGATGATGACGTGCAGTAAGTCACTTAAGTGCCATTTGTGACATTCATTCTGGGTACGGTCGCAACCAAATCAGTTTTGAAAATGTGATTTGATGACATTTTAAAAACTAGAATATGCAAAATCTATATATAAGAGAATTATTCTTTTGTTATTAACAAGTAGTTGCTTAGAGAATCATGGTACAATTTGATTTTATTTGGCTTCATTTGTGCTACTGAAAGCAAAAGTTCCAAATTATAGCGATATATTTAATATTTTTATGGATTAGATGCCAAATTTTACATTCTAGGAGTTAGTGTTGACAAATATATCAGGTAGGATAAGGTAAAACCTAAAACTGTGAATTGAAGACTTTTATTTCAATTTATACTTTCGTGTCATAATCAAGTAATAGGAACCACAGATTTATTCTATTTGGCTAGCACTGTGCTTCACAAAACAAACAATTTTATAGAAAACTGACTTAAGAAAACTTCAATAAACAAACGACCTTAAAACAATAAAAATGGACTAGGCAGCACAAAAATTTTGTAAGAAAGAAAACATCAGTCCAAATGGTTTTCATTCGAAATCATTATATAAGAGCTGATCCTTATTTTATACAAACTATATAAGAGAAAGAAGGTTAATAAATGGAGTTAATGAGGCTAAAAAGCAAAGATGAAAATACAAAGACAATATTCATTAAACATCATTTTTTCTTCAGGACATAGTATGTGGCAAACTCTATTCTGTATGCTTAGAATTCAACAATGAACAAAACTCACAAAGAACTTTTGCCCCTCATGGGATTAACACTCAAAGGTATAGGAACGTTGACAACAAACAATATGGTAAGTAGGCATTTTAAATGATACGTTAGAAAGTGACAAGTGCCATGGAGAAAATGATAAAAATGGAGCACTAATGGGGATTAGAAATTCCATGTGTGTATGCGTAATTTTAAATAGGGAAGTTAAAACTGTTAAAACTTCAAGGGAGTAACTATGCTTATAGTTGGAACAGGCAAAGGAACAGTAATGCAAACCTTCTTGTGTAGGAGTGTACCAGACACGCTTGAAGAACTGCAAGAAGGCCATTGTTGTGGAAGAAAGCAACATGAGAAGAGTAAGAAATGAAGTCATAAGTGCAAGGAGAACTGAATTCTGTAAGACTTTGTAGGGCATTGTATAGAGTTTGGCTTTTGCTCTGAATCGAATGGAGAAACATTGCAGATTTTGAGAAGAAGCATGACGAGGAACCTCCTTGGCCCCTTTGTTTTTTGTAAAACTCAAGGAGATGAAGGGAAGAAGTGGGGAGACAATTAACTGGGTACTCAGAGAATCCAGAGATGATGGTGTATAGAACCAGGTAGTAATAATAGAAATGTGAGAATCAGTCAGATTCAGAGATATATTGAAGGTGAGGCCAATAGAATATATAATTTGTAAGGCTAATTCACTTGTATTTACAGTTATAAATTTTCTAAGTAAAATCAGAAGTAATTCAACTTTGATAAAAAATAGATATCATTGACGGAACCTAGTCGATCCTATTGAATTAACTTACTTACAGATAACAACTATAAACTCCAATACAAAAGCAACTATCTGAAGGGGCCCCTGGGTGGCTCGGTCGGTTAAGCATCTGATTTTAGCTCTGGTCATGATCTCATTTGTGATTTCGAGCCCGGCCTCGTGCTCTGTGCTGACAGCTTGGAGCCTGGAGCCTGCTTCGGATTCTGTGTCTCCCTCTCTCTCTGCCCCTCCCCGAATTGCACTCTGTCTCTCTCACAAAAATAAATAAACATTACCAAAATTTTTTAAAAATGCAGAGCTATCTGATAACATTGGAAAATCAACAAAAGCAGGTGGAGAGGGTCTGGGTGGCTCAGTCAGTTAAGCATCTGACTTTTGGTTTTGGCTCAGGTCCTGATTTCACAGTTTGTGAGATTGAGCCCAGCATCGGGCTCCATGCTGGCAGCACAGATCCCACTTGGGATTCTCTCTTTCCCTCTCTCTCTGCCCTCCCCTGTATGTGCATGCACACACACTCTCTCTCAAAATAAATAAATAAACTTAAAACAAAATGAAATAAAACAAAACATCAACAACCCCAAAGCAGGTAGGTACTTGAGAGGAGTCAACATGGGGAAAAACAAAACAGTATGTGGTAAGTTTCCTGTTTCTAAAATGTTTAGTTTGGAGGCAAGCCACAGTCTGGGTCATAGGATAGCTATATGGAGAACCTGCAGTCTTGCTGGTTTGAAGATTAGAAGACAGAATTTTGAGCAAATGTACATACTGGAAAATAAAGGTGTGGTTTGAAAAATTCTGTAAATAGAAAGGCATCCCAAATTCTGTGTATAAACTTTGCCCAAACATCTAGCTGACCCCTAACCAGAGTACACACTCCAAGCAGCTCAGGTTAGGCTTAAAGAATAAAACCAGGATTTCTGCTCTTATCAACTCCAGGGCAGACAGTTTACAATGTGTGTCCAGCTAATTTAACTCCTTGCTTTAAAAACATATTAATGTTTGGGATGCCTCAGTGGCTCAGTTGGTTAAGCATCCAACTCTCGATTTCAGCTCAGGTCATGATCTCACAGTTTGTGGGTTTGAACCCCACATCAGGCTCTGCACTGACAGTGCAGAGCCTGCTTGGGATTCTCTCTCTCTCCCTCTCTCCCTGGCCCTCCCTTGCTTGTGCTCCTCTCTCTCTCAAAATAAATAAACAAAAACCAAAAAACACATATTGATGTTCTTCAGAGAAATATAAGAGTTCGGAGTTCCAAAATCATTCACAGTGCCTAAAATGCAGTCTAAAATTATTTAACATAGAAGTCAGCATTAAAACATTACCCATTCTAGGGGTGCCTGGGTGGCTCAGTTAGTTAAGCAGGCAACTTTAGATCAGGTCATGATCTCACTGTTTGTGAATTTGAGCCCTGCATCGAGCTCTGTGCTGACAGCTCAGACTCTGCAGCCTGCTTTGGATTCTGTGTGTGTGTGTGTGTGTGTGTGTGTGTGTGTGTGTGTGTGTGTCTCCTTCTGCCCCTTGCCTGCTCGCTCATCATCTCTCAAAAAAAGAATAAACATTTAAAAATTAAAAAAAAACATTACCCATTCTAAAAAGACAGTCAACAGAGACTAACTTGACATTACTCAGATGACGGAATTTTAAGACGAAGATGTTAAAGCATGTATCAAAACTATTCTCAAGGACATGAAAGAAAATATGGCTCCCAGGGAATGAAAAGATAGAAAATGCCAGAAAACAAATAGATATTATTTTTTAAAACAAATGGAGCTTCACTAACTTAAAAATATAGTATCTGAAATGAAAAATTCAAAGGATGGTCTTAACGACAGAATGGAGATGACCAATAATGAGTAAGCTTGAAAAGAGTTCACCAGAAATGATCCATTTCTTGTGAAATGATCACAAGAGAATTAGATGGAAAACAAGGGAACATTTTGTATATTACAACATATTTTATGGAATTGTATGTAACTGGAGTCTCAGAAGAAGAGAGAGATAATGGGGCAGAAAACAAATTTGATGAAATAATGGACCACAATTTCCCAAATTAGGTGAAATACATAATTTTACAGATCAAAGAAGCTCAGGAAAAGCAGGAAAAATTTAAAGATAAACACCTCTACATCAGGTGATCTGTGTACACCTAATGTACAGTATGGATAGGGAATCACTGATCTATGGAATGAGGCAGCAAGTCCGCAGTCAAGCTGAGACTCGAGTGCTAAGCCCTGTGACTCAATTTGATCTAAGGACAAGTAGCATCTACATCCTTCAGTTAGAGATGTAGAATCTCGGGGTGTCTGGGTGGTTTAGTCGGTTAAGCGTCCGACTCTTGATTTTGGCTCAGGTCATGACCTCACAGTTTGTGAGACTGAGCCCAGAGTCAGGCTCTGCGCGGACAGCCTGTCTCTCTCTCCTATCTCTCTCTCTGCCCCTCCCCTGCTCGTTCTCTTTCTCACTCTCTCTCTTGCAATAAATAATAAACATTTGAAAACAAAACAAAACAAAAAGAGAAATGTAGAATCTCACACCCCATCTCAGACTTATGAAATAAAATATGTATTTGAACAAGACCCTTGAATGTTTCTGTGTGCATTGAATTCAAGAAGCATTAAGGCACCTGAGCTCACTGGAGTCCTTGAATGGCTGGGTTAAGGCTATAATCCTAGCTTAACCTCCTCCACTTAACCAAGCAGACTTCAATCTTAATTTAGCTTTGCTAGTATGCCTCCCTAATGGAAGAGACATTTCTTTATTACCATGCATTAAGTTGGATTTCAGGTGAAAGCCAGACTTCTTCAAAGGTCTGAAAGAAGTTTTTGAATAGGAAGCAAGCTTGTTCCATTACAGTGCTCATGTACAATGGTTTGGATTCCAGCTGTACTGGAACTACTCAGGGAGCTTTAAAATATACTGGTCCACACCAGAGCTACTGAAATATAATTTCTGGGGGTGGAGCCACAGATTGGTATGTTTTATAGCTCTCTAAGGGATTAGTGTGCAAGTAGCTTTGAGAATCACTATGGATGAATTCTCAGTTTACTAACTCCTATATAACAATGCTTTCTTGGGGCGCCTGGGTGACTCAGTTGGTTGAGCGGCCGACTTCGGCTCAGGTCATGATCTCACGGTCTGTGAATTAGAGCCCCACGTTGGGCTCTGTGCTGATGGCTCATCAGAGCCTGGAGCCTGCTTCAGTTTCTGTATCTCCCTCTCTCTCTGCCCTTCCCCTGGTCACGCTCTGTCTCTACAATTCTCAAAAATAAATAAACGTTAAAAAAATAAATAAATAAAAACAATGTTTTCTTAAATGTAAATATAACGGAGTCAGTATAGCTTCCAAGTTTAGCTTTCTTGAAAACAGTTACCAATTATTTCATTAAAATGTATTAATCTGCATTATAAGATCAATTAAATATTTAGTACATGGTACGGTGGTATACATTTCAGTTCATTCTTACTTCATGGTTAACATTTGATTATGTGTTTTTTTAATTTTTAAGGTATGTATGCATGTATGTGTTCATTTTCTTTCCCGTTTTTATTTAAATTTCAGTTAGTTAACAGTGTAATATTAGTTTAAGGTGTAAAATTTGGTGATTCATCACTTATATACAACACCTGGTGCTCATACAAGTGCCCTCCTTAATCCCCATCACCCATTTAGCCCAATCTCCCCATCCACCTCCCCTCTGGTAATCCTCAGTTTGTTCTCCATAGTTAAGAGTCTGTTTCTTGGTTTGCCTCAATTTTTTTATCCTATGTTCCTCTGTTTAGTTTCTTAAATTTCACATAGGTGTTAAATCATATGGTATTTATCTTTCTTTCACTGACTTATTTTGCTTAGCATAATACTCTTTAGCTCCACCCATGTTGCTCATATGGCAACATTCCATACTTTTTTGTGGCTGAGTAATATTCCATTGAATGTATATATACCACATTCATCAGCTGATGGACATTTAGTCTCTTTTCATTATTTGGCTATTGTTGATAATGCTGCTATAAACATCAGGGTGTATGTATCCCTTCAAATCAGTATTTTGTATCCTTTGGATAAATACCTAATAGTGCAATTGCTGGATCATAGGTATTTTACTTTTTGAGGAACTTTCACACTGTTTTCCAGAGTGGCAGCACCAGTTTGCATTGCTACTAACAGTATAAGCGAGTTTCCCTTTCTCTGCTTCTTTGTCAAAGCTTGTTTCATGTGTTGTTGATTTCAGCCATTCTGACTAGTGTGAGATGATAGCTCATCATGGTTTTGATTTATATTTTCCGGAGGATGAGTGATGTGTCTGTTGGCCAACTGTATATCTTCTTTGGAAAAAATGTCTATTCATGTCTGCTGCCCATTTTTTGACAGTACATTATGTTAATAAAGTAATGACAAGCATATAACTAGTAATACCCATATAATACTAATATTTAACTTTATGAAATAAACATTTCATTTCACAGTTGTTTTTCCTTGTCATATCTTTATGTAACTGTAAAAATTAGCTTGTACTCTCTCAGTTCCTGCCAGCTAAACAGTGCTGGGACATCTATAAGATGCTTCTTGGCAGGAAGACATTAGCTGCCATTAAAAATCCATAAAATAGATGTATTCTAATAGAATTTTCTGGGTCAGGGGCCAAAACTGCATTTTCAGGTGAAATAATAAACATAGATTACAACTTTGCTCCTCAAACACAAGTTGGAAATGATGAGGAAATCAGATAACTAAATGGAGTGGGTGAGCATATAACTTAGTTGAACAAAAGCAAGCATGTGACTTAAGTAAAATGAGCAGTCTTAAGCCTAAATCACTGCCAAGTAATTTTAAAAATAAACTCCACAAAGTATGAAAAAGCTGAATAATATGGAGTTAAAACCACCTCTCAAATATATAGGTTTTATTTCCATCTTGAAAATGAAATCTTCAAGCACAGAATTCCATGGCAAATTGAATTTGGTCATTCCTAAGTCATCTGTTTGATTCCTTAGATTTCTTATGTATGAAGAAATATCTGTCCTTTAATTAAACATTGCAAAAACTATTGGTGTAAGATATTATTAACATATTGTTCAGAATATGACATTTTCAAGTACAAAGATAAATATAAATGTTATCAAAGCCACACAGTCTTTGAGATTACTGTTCTGCCTTGTTGGGAAGAGCACAACACAGATGCTAGAGATTTCTGTCAAGCCTGACCTTCTACAATCAGAATAGGTCTGAAAACTGATGATTTAAATTCTTAATTTATGTCATTAGGTAGTATCAACATAAAATCCAAGAGACCTCAGGCTACAAATGATCTTATTTAAGAAAGTTTCCTCTTTTCTATTAGGCTTAGAGTCATTGTTAGACCAAATCTTTAAGTTAAATGAGAGTCCTTAATGGCCTATGAAGAAAATCTATAACAGTAAATTATATCTAAATATAAAGTCATTATATATTTATGATTAAGTGCTTAATAAATGATGAACCATTTAATTGAGAACAATCTCATTATGTGCACATTAGGAACCTTTCTCATAACCTGCTACTGAAATATTGCCATTTTATCATTTGTGAATCTTAGAAGCAAATCATATAGGAAAAAACAATGGTCTTGGACAGGTTTTGGGTAATGCAACAATCATTTTAAATAGGTAGCTGTTTTTATTCACTGGGTGATTATGGTTTATTTTGTTCTTCTATAGTTTTTAGAGTAAGTAGAACAGTCTCTGCCTCCATTAACATTTAATGTCATGTTAAGAACGTATAATCAAACGTTCAAGGGCCACGATTATGAACCATATGGAGGGTAGAGAAAATCGTTCAGCATTGGTACTGCCTCCAGACTTTTCTAGTAACTCCCAGTATGACCTCAGGTTAAGTACTTCACTGATGTGGGCAGACGCTCTATCTTTAAAATCTGGAGGTTTAACTAGATCTTCTCTAAGGTCACTTTCAGTTCTCAAAATATCCTATGGTTTAAATTCTAGTTTAGTCATGATGCAATGTGAAAAATAAACAGGGCATTTCAATTTTGAATTCTGATTTCAAGGATACTTACAGTTAAGGCTGGTGGTCCTGGAGGTCCTGTATCTCCCTAAAATAGGTGAAAGAACAGTTGCAGTTACCAATAATCCTTTTTTGCACATTTTATTTTAAGTTTTCTGAATGGAGAGAAGCAATATATTATATATATACACACATTTTGAAGGAAAAAATAGAATTGCATCTTGAAAAATGCATCATGTGCTTTTAGCTCTCATGATATAAATACCACCTCGTGCACCCCCATACTTTCTGCAGCAGCAGAACTTGTTTTGAAAAGCTAAAATAATCTAATTTTCTATTCTTTTGTCTACGAATCCAAAATTAGAAAGAATATCTCTTCAAATATGGTTACTTGCCAGTGGAGCAGCTGGGAAGTGTCACAACGACAGATAATTTTTCTGACAAAGTTAGTATGAGGATCAGCAGAAATAATAAATGGATCTCCCCACTTCATGCCTCCCAGCTGCAAGAAGCAGTCCCAGTGCCTCTCACAAAGCTCGACTAAATAGACATTGCACTTGCCATCAATTTTAAGACTTTTTGCCTATATTTATGCATTTTTAAATACTAAAATTGCTTTGCTGACCTATGTGAATACAAATTAACAAGTGGAGATATTGAGAACCTTTTCAAAAATCTTTAAAAAATGGCTCATCTAAAAGTTACTATTTTCTGATTTATATGTCACCTATATGCTTTATTGTATCAGGATCCTGATTTTATTTCATAAGAACTTTTAATCATTAGGATCAAGCATCATTGCTATAATGCTCCTTAGGCGGTCATTAAATTTACACTGTGTGGTATGAAGCTCTGAGATGTGTTCTCATGTTGAGAGTATCTCTATAAATATTTCTTTTCTCATCTGACATAGTCACCTCAAAAGTTAAGACTTAGCATGGAGTAATCATGACTTTTTGGAACAATTGAATAAAAGTAGCCAATACTTGTTAAGGCTCATCGACACGGTTTAAATCAGTCACTGAGGACTGATTTGCAAGATCAACTTTAACACAGAGGTAAATATTAAAGACAGACATGGATTTCCAAATGTGCTAAGAATAGAGACCAAAATACAGTATAAAATCCGGACATATACAATTCTCATCAAATTGGGGTCATCCAAAGACCTTATTTTATGACTCTTGCTTTTAGTTTTTCTAAATCTCTTTTCAAGGTCACTGCCAATATATCATTATAAAATGGCATGTGAGAAAAAGTGGCAGGAAATGAAGCATTCAGACTAAGAGTGAGTTAGGAAGTTAACCTCCTTCCCCCTAAAGGCCACCTGCTTCAGCATTATGGTAGCAGTTCAGTGCTATTGGCAAAGTTCCCTGATAGGAGACCACAGTTGCTAATTTGGCAATGGAATAGCTAATGCTGTTAAGTGAGGGAGAGAAAGTGAAATCTTATAAACACAAATTAATGTGAACTAGCAGTTGTGCATTTAGTTTCTTCGAACTAATTAAATGAACCAAAAGGCTTTTCTTCAGATGCTTTTAACATACAGCCTTTCATTAATTTTAACAAAATTAACTTTTGGCAGTTAAATAGTATCAATGAAAAGTTACTGCATGTGTTCTTAGAGTTTTCTTAAGAAAAACCAACACTCTTCTGGGTGAATACGATACCTTTTCTCCTTTTGGGCCAGGTGGACCCCGAGGACCCAAGTCACCTTTCAAACCCTGTAGGGAGAATACAACCAATGTGATTTCTCTACCTGAGTCACAGAAAGCTGGAATTTCTAACAAGCCATTAGTCACAAAATAAATCATAATTTACTGAACTCCCAAATCTCATTCTTCAGTTTATAGTATAAAGGGAAAGAGAGACAACTGGCACTAAAATAATAAGCAACATCTGCGTTGTGGTGAGTGCAGATACATGAAATCAGCGTGAGTCCTGAATACTGCGTATTTGTGCAACTTTGCTTCCTGCTAAAATTACATTAATTCACCATCTGGGAGAACATCATTTAGATCTATATGAGCTTTTAAGCATCCACTTTGGATTAAATTTGTGGATATTGTAAATACCTTTGATTTAGCATTGATTTGGCCTTTATAAAGCTTGCCAAAAACAATCAAGAATTAAATAAAAAAAAACATTTTTATATCTCTATCAAGTAATCTAATTGTGGGAGAAAATAAATGAAGGACATATTCTTTTCCTATCACTCACAGGCTGAGGCTACAGAGTAGGCTCTTTCCTGTTTTAAAGTAGGTTTTAGTTCTCTAATTCCTATTTTTTTAACTTAGATTTGTAAAGATATTAAATGAAAATACATGAGACATAGAGTATCAGATAAAAATATGCATCAATCTTCTGTACTCTTGTGTGCGTTAGTGGGTATTGAGTTGATCGGACTCCGAAATGACAGCTCTCAGGAATACCACAATAGATTTCACTGGAGGGAATCAGTTCTATAGCTGAAGATACCCTCAGTGTAAACAGAAAGAAAGTTAGATTGACAACCTGACTGTGTGGTAAATAGAAAAAAATACCTTCCTTCACTCTTGATTTAATACCTTGGATGAGGGAAGAACAATAATGGAAAAAAGAAATAATTCTGAAGTCACTGAATGCACAGTGTATCTAGATGTCTAACTACTACTGGCTAAGGGATCCATCTATCACTGCTCTGACATTTTGTGGTCGATAAACAGTGCCAAATGCCATCACCTGTAACTATTCAATATAGAAGCCAATGATGAATTTAAAGAAATGAAAGAAATCTGTATACTTAAAATAATCTTGTTGCAGAGATTATGTGAAAACTGTAATCTTACACTTAAAAAAAAATCTAATGGATGGAAACAGCATCCAATAGGCCAAACACCACTAGGTGTATAAATACAGAATGCGTTCAACTTAATCTATGTGTTCTCAGCATGCTGTTCTGTATTTTTGTGATGTAACTACAATAAACCCGTTAATATTTCATATTAAAATACCATCCCCACCTCTAAAGCATCATTTCTTCACATAAAAATAACCCAGTAAAATCTGCAAATGGTTTAATCTGTTGTCTCTCAACAGAGTTGAGACTCAAAACTAAGAATGAAAATTTTGTAACACTTTCTACAAAAATGCCTTATTTAAAAATACAATCTTTTAAGAAAAGAGACAACTTTTATGTACAGTTAGTTTAGAAACAGTCAAAAACGATAAAATAAACCCAGATTTAGAAATTATGATTTGTAACACATACAATAGTGATGCTGAACAAGATCAAAGTTTAAATGTATGATTAATTCTTTTTGTCCCATTGCATTTCAGTAATTCACATTTGTTAAAACCAGTGGCTTGGGACTAAAGAGAAGGTTTTGTGTGAATTCTTTCCTTTTCAGGAAACAGCAGCCACCCTTCCTGGGAGATACAGAAAGGCAGCAGCCAGGCAGTGTAAAACAAAAAAGAAACACTTTGCAACGTAGAAATGCCTTTCAGGATAAAACTCATAGCGATGGTCTTCCATTGTTACTTGGAGTATTTTATTTACAGAAAAGGGATGAGTGAAAAAGTAAATCATATATGATATGTGTGATATTATTATTATTATTTGAAATATCGATTCCTTCCCAAATAGGTAAAATGAGACTAGTCTGAATTGAAAAGTTCTGTGAGTGTAAAACATATTGGGTTTTTAATACTCATTATAAAAAATGCAAAATAGCTCATTAGCATTTTATGATTATTAAAATAATATTTTGGATATTTTAATTTTTTTTCATTTATAATAGTTTATTTTCAAATTGGTTTACATAAAACACCAAGTGTTCATCCCAACATGTGCCCTTTTTTAATGCCCATCACCCCCTCTCCCCCACCATCCCCCTCACCCTCAGTTAGTTCCCTGTCTTTGAGAGTCTCTTATGTTTTATCTCCCTCCCTCTCTGGATATTTTAATTTTAATATATTCCATCTGTTATACTTACTCTTAATATGACTACTAGAAAATATATTATATTTGTCTTGATTATAATATCATATATGATATATATTCACATATGTTATAATATTCATATTATATATTTCAAGTATAATACCATATTTAGAAATACACTATATAAGTATTATATAATATATTAAACATATTATAATTCTATTGGATAGTGCTACGTAGAAATTGACAAAGACTCTCTCCTCGACCAAACTTTAGTCAGACTCTTCTGGGTCCTCTTCTTGACTAGGCCTCAATCTTGACCTCTGTCCTGTTCTTCTGAGCCCAGTTTTAGCAAAAATCTTGCTAAATCAGTCTACATAGAATCCCCCACCCTTGACAGCAGATCAAGTTCCTCATCCCCCACCTCTGATGTGTAAGTCTTTGGTCTGCCTTTAACAAGAATCCTATATGTCAGTTTATCAAGAATCCTCCTACCCTGGAGGTCTGCTCTTAGTATTTTTCCATTCATTGGGCCTGTCACTGTGTTGGTATAAATCCCCACCCGTCCTTATTGTATTTGGAGGTGAGCGCAACTTCTCTCCTCTATTGCAATGCCCCTATTCCAACAGGCTTGAACAAAAAGTCCTCCTTACCATCTTAATAAGTGTGAAAATAATTTTTTCCCTAACAGGGTCAAGATTCCTACCTTCATGGAACTCAGGTTATAAGAAGAGAGTGACTGATGATAAACAGGTCAATAGGCTAAATGTGATCTGTGTGAAAGGGAGAGAGCTGGTTTTTCAGATGGGGTCATCAGAAACAGTTTCTGTGTGGAAGTGACATTTGTTGTTTCAGAGGATCCAGCCATGCAGCGATCCAGGGAGAAGAGTATTGAGGTTAGAAGGCACGGCAAGCACCAAAGCCCCCGAGGTGAAAAGAGTGTCATGAGCATGCAGACAGGGAGCAGAGATCAAGTTAAGGGGTCAAAGCATAGAGCGAACTGCAGGTCATGGTAAGGAGGATGGGTTTTTGTACTTAAGTGTTTTAAACACAGAAATGACATGATGTGACTTTGCTTCAAAAAAAAATCACTTGGACTACAATGTAAAAATAGATTGTAGGCAGCAAGAGTGGAACCAGAAAAGGGGCTCTCAAAAAGCTTTTGAGGCAAGAGCGCAGGGTGGCTGGGATAGGGTGCCGACACTGGAGATGGAGAGGAGAGGTCATGTTAGAAGAGTGGTTAGAGAAAAGGAGATGTCAAGGCTTAGGTAAGTGATAGGAGGTTGTACCATTTACTGGGCTGAGAAAATTACTAAAAAGTTTTCTTTTGGCTTCCTGGTATAACACTATTCAGAGAAAAGACAAATATGAAGAAGAAATGGCTGAGAGAGCCACCAGGTGTCCATTTATTCAACAAATATTATTGACCATCTACAAACATAGAGGACTAAACTCTATATTCTATGACCATACGAATATAAAAATGTTTTTTAAAAAGGGAACATTAAATAAAACACTCAGGAAAATGGTTAACTCTGGAGTGGGGTGCAGGGTTACAGTGAATTCTGGGTATAGTAGTGTTCCAGTTATTACTATGATTCATAATCATCACACATTACCTGTTAAGGATTATTTTAGGCATAAAATGATACATTAAAGTTTTTTCAATATTCCTGCCTAAAAAACTAACCCTAACTGCAACTTCTGGGAAGGATTTACTGGCAAATGAATCAGCTAACCAACCCTATTTCAATCAACTATGGTCAGGAAGTCGTTGGAGAAATACAACCAACTACAAGCTGATGTGAATATTGAAGACTACTATGGAAGTATACAGCAAGTATGAAGGGAACAGTTCGCAGAGAGGCCTGATTCTACTGGAGGTGCTCAAGATTAGAGACGTGGAGTTCAGTAGAGTGAGGAAAAGAGTGGCATTTTATGTAAAATCCTAAATTGTTTAAGCTTCCCTATAAAATAGTAGTATAAGTAATAGTTATCTTGAAGGGTTGTTCTGAGAATCACAGGTTATAAAAAACACTTAGTACATGGTAGGTACTTAATAAATGTTGCTTTTGCTTTTCAAGTCCAAATTTAAGGGATAATTAATAGTTCATTCTGTTCGGTTTTGTACTCAGTTTGATGGATATGGAACAAGTATGCTTTATCTCACATTGGATAAAATGCAATTGAGAAGTACTGCTTCATCAAGCTTCTACTTTTATGGTCATAGAAATTGGGCTCATGTAACTGATGTCCTCTTGTGACAAAGTACAATGTTTTTAAGGCCATGACATCATAATAGGCTCTGAGAAACAGATCAGTAATGCTTTTCTCAAGTGCAATTTTTCTCCTCATGTCACACTGGGGCTGCTCTCAATGGTTATGGACTACTGGGGAGAAAAAGACGTGGCACTCACCACAAAGCATAAAGAATCAAATGGAACAGTCTATGAATTCAACAGTGAGTAAGATGGGAATCTATTATCAAGGTTCTCAATAAAATTCACATATATAAAGATTCTCAAAAGCACAGTAGTCGACTCTGGATGTTATGTGGAGACAGAAACTCCTATCTAATGGCGAGATGGAAACGGAAGGACAGTATTATAGCTAGAATCACAAAAGCAGGAAGACAATGAAATTAACTTTATTGAAAGATCTACTACTCATGGTATATAGCTTCTTTAAAGATCAAAAGATGATACATAATGATATTTGCTAAAAAATTTAACCCATCAATTAATTCTTTGCCTCACCTTCCCACTGACTGCATCTTGTTCTCTAGCAATGACACCAAGCTGTTGCCAGCTCATATCTCAGCTTTGTGATTTCAAAATTTTTGTACTAATAGTACAGATTGCATTGGGATAAGGAGATTAACGTGATTATTTTGGAAACATCACATGCTTTAATTCTGATAAAGCATGTTTGAAAGACAGTAAGAAAGATGCAAAAGAAGAATTTAAACTCGATGACTGAAATCGACTTTCCGAAGATTATGTAACCCCACAAAAACAAAGGAAATGATATTTCTATTAAAGATAAATGTGTTTTATTTAACCCAGTTTCAAATAATAACAAATGTTTATATAGCTCTTACTGTACACTAGAACTGTTCTAAATGCATGATAACCCCGTTCACCCTCAAAAACAAACAAACAAAAGAAACCTTGAAGCAAGTTCTATTAATATTATCATCCCATTGTGCAAATGAAAAAAGTGAGGCACAGAGGGAGTAAGTAGTGTTCCAAGCAGTGTGCCAGTTAGGCACTGGCAGACCTGGGACTGGAGCCCAGGAAGTCTGGCTTTAAAGGTTACATTAACAACTTTATGAGACTCCCTCTCAAGTCTGTTCCAAGATGCAATTGTTGAATATATCTCATAGTAGGTCACAATCAAAATCATTTAAGAACATGTGTAAAGCTGAGGTCTTTCTTTTTAAAGGCCAAATTCAAGCAACTCAAATTTTTGAGAATTTTATTATATTTGGTATGCATTGTTTAAATTATAGGGGATATATGAGCAGAGATTTAATTCAATAACTTTAGTCCAATGCTCCAATACCTTGGAGACCAATCCAAAGTTTACATACACTTACACTACCAAGGATGCATTTAGAAAGATATCAGAGTAATTTTTTTTGTCCTAATGATTAAGAGCTGCTACATTAGTTGATGAGCCATAGGGATGCTAAACATAACAAAGAACTATCTTATCCAAAATGCCAACAGTGTCCCACAGAGAAAGACTGAACTGCTGAATATTTCCCTCTGCATTAGGTTCATATTTTCCAAACTGGACTTGCCTATTTTGGGGGAAAGCTAGCACAGAAGAGATTATTAAAAGATACGTTTACATCAAGATATTTGTTATAGCAAGAATAAAGACCATCACATTGGCCTTCTGAATTCATTTAGTAGCAATATTAAATTATTCCAATTTTCTTTGACTTGGAAAGTAGCTAGAGTGAGCTGGTCCATTGGGTTTATTCACTCTGCATTCTAACAGAAAGTTTCCCAAGTCAGAATCCCCATCATGGCTTGTCTTTATTCAAATTGAAGTCACTAATATAATGCTCTTCATTCCCTAAGAACATGTACCTGTCCTTATTCAAAGTCGGGAGTGAACTGTTATAAATGCTGAATGATTTTAATTTGCACAGTCAGTTTATTTTAGCATTGAAAAATAGGCAATGACAAGTATGGCATGATTTAGTGGGAAAATAAGTGAATTTTCAGTCAAACATGTAGGGTTAAAAGCTGATTTTACCATTTTCCAAAAGAAAAAAAAAGTCGCTAATTTCCTAAACCTTTATTTCTTGCCTCTGAAAATAGGGATGCTATCATCCCTTGCTCTAGCTAGCCCATAAACCTAGAGTAAGGATCAAATTTCAGATTCCTTGTGAAAATAGTTTGTGAATGATAACACGTTATTAACAGTATCACCACTAACGATGTAATAGCAGAGCACTGAATTCCTTTATGCCTAGTGAGAGCAGAGGGAAGAAAAGGATAATTTTCACTACTTTTTCTTATTTCTCCTTAGTCATGACTCCTGAATATCTTCGGCAAAATTGAAGAAGAGAAAATAATATCATCTACATATTAATTAAGTAACCAAGTGAGAAAAGTTAATGTGCTTTGTGCTGCTTTATGACGTACCTAATGAGCTACACTAAACAATTACAGTGCTAGAGAAATGACACCCCTGTGATTGGGGGCATGCAAAGAACTCTTCCAAGATCCTTCTCAAAGAGGAAAGGTCATACTGCCCACTATACTAGATGTTCTCTTAACAGGTTGGTCTTATTCAGGTTTGGAAATCCTAGAACAGCTCCATGGGCATGTAGTGGGCACTCAAAATATATGTGTTTATTAAGTGATTACATCTGCAAAGCCAAATCACCTTAACTGCAGCCACTGTAAGAAAACTTTCCAAATTTCTAAGTTAATGTAAATAGATTTCAGATTCCAATCCCTCAAATCTCCAGTTTTATTCAAGTGTTTGGATAAATCCCTCTATTTCAATTCCTATGTTATCTTAAGGAACTTCTAAAAATCTTTGTTTTGCTCCTCTATCTCAGAGAGCCCACGTGCATGCAGCTTGGTTATCTTTTGTAACACTATCATTAATTTATTTCAACACTCCTACATTTTTCATAAGATAACATCCTTCCCATAATGAAGGATCTTGAGCCATTTTTGAGTTTTCAGTGATACCAAGTGCCAAACTGCTTATATTTTACCACTGCAATATCAACTTCTGTTATCCTGCTTTAGGCTCTAATTACTTATATTTTAAGCCATTATAATACTTTCTCAGTTTTTAAGATTAAAACTTGGAAAATAATTCTTGAGAACTTAACTGTAAATATTTACTAAGTACTGGGGATTCCAACAAATGGTCTTTGAATTCATGAAAAGTATAATAGAAAAAAAAACAAGCAACATATAGGCAAAGGCCCCAATTTGATCCATTTATAGAACGCACTGTAAAACTAAGCTTCATTTAAACACAGCTCAGATGACATCTCCCCTCTGTTCAGAGGAGAAAGGGCAAACATCCTTATATACAGCACTTTCCATACTCTGGCCCCAGCTATATTCTGTTTTGTTATCCCTACATCTCCTTACATGCAGCTCCAAAAACCTGAATGAATGCTTCAATGTTCATCATCCTTTTCAAGTTTATAATCTTAATAATTAATCCCTTTGTATAAAATTATAGGACATCATAGTGATGGGGACTTTAGAATCTATTCTAAACCCATCCTTTACAGATGGAGAAGTGATTTTCTTAGCCAATGACCCAACTGGGACACAGTGGGTTCTGGCTTTCCACACCAGAACTCTTACCCTGATACCAGGTACCCTGCTAGTAGGGGAGGGTGGTGAATCAGAGGCTCTGTTTAAACGTACAGGTCAACAGTTGTGACATCCAATGTCTTGATGCACTGTAAGGAACTAGAGAGGATGCAGGGATCACTACAGCTACAAGCCCTAGGTACCAGTTCCTCTTCTCTCATATAGAAAAATCACTTCAAAGGGGAGAGGAATAAGAATGAGGGTTGTATGAAATATGCAAATGGGGTTTCTCAAGAAGTAAACAATAGAGTAAGGCTGTGGAGGTCAGAATCTCAATCCAGTGTTGACTATAGGGTTAATTCTTGGGGTATTTCTCTTTTAGAGAAACTCCCTTCCTACACTCAGGTATCCCTCTTACTTTGTCCACAAGCCCCAGGGACTATAATGATCAGCTTGTCTTCCCACTACATATGAGATGGTTTCATAACAAGACTAAGATCCTAGGGGACCAAATCTAGCTTCATTTTTCTTTTATCCACAAAGCAAGCAGTGTAGCATTCCAGAACTTTTTGTGGGTGAGGCCAGGGGGTGGGGAGGGACAGTCACCTTAAGGAGATGCTAGGACTTCCAGATGTTACAGGCAGTAGCATCTCTGAGACTGATGAACTGGTGCAGTGGAGGGGGAGGAATACATATACACAAGTCTCCCTCCCCTTCTCCCCTTCTTTTTATCTTCTCAATCCTACCCAATGAAGACCCTTCAGTGGATGGAGCTTTGGGGTAAGATGAAGAGTGACTGTGGGTAAGAACACGGGCCATATGAAAATATATATAGGAACAGAAAAGATAGAGAAAGGAAGACTAGAAAAAATGCAACCCAGAAATAACAAAAAAGAAAGCACTGTTAAGGATGACACAGTATGAAACAAAAAGGCAAGGAGCCACCCATAAGGACACTAAAAACACAGAGCTTTTACTGAGCCATGTAAAAAACTGTCTTGATTCTGGATTTTGCCTTGATTGTGGCTAGTACAGGTCACTGTGATCAAATAAGGTGGTTCACAAAAGACAAGTCATTTACATTATTGTTACCATTGTTACCAAATATTTCTATAAAATCCTTGCCATTTCAGCAGCAAAATGTAAACAGAATATTAGAAGAAAAAAAAAGAGTTCGGCTTACATTTTGTCCATTAATGCCAGCCAGACCTGGATCTCCTTTTTCTCCTGGTTCACCCTAGAAAGAAATAATTTATACAATGAAAAGTGTTATATCCTGAGATCCTTCAGTAAGAAAAAACAAGAGAGTTACATTGTTTGGGTATTTATAACAATGTGATTGCTTTGCTAATCCCTTGAAAGAAACATTTATTAAAAAACAATTCTGAGTCCTAAAACCAAAGAGAAGTTTAAAGGTTCAAAGAAAGGCTCCGTAAAAATGATTAAAGGGTAGGAATAGAACACGGATTATTTATTTTCTTTTACAAGCAACAAAGAACTTTCTGGAGGGCAATTTGGCAGTATATATCAAGAATTTTAAATCTGTTCATTTAATTTGGCCCAGTAATTTTGCCTCTAAGAATATATCCTAAGGAGATAATCAGAGATGAAAAGTTTTCAGTACTAAATTGTAGAGTTCAATGGTACTTATAGTAGTAAAAAAAGAGAAACATCCTAAATGTCCAATAATAGGGAACCATTAAATAAATTACACTATATAGATACAATGGGATATGATGCAGCGGCCATCAAAATCATATTTGTGAATCTTACTTTATGCTACTGAAAAATTCTTAACATATAAAAAGTAAGACACAATTTAGGGATTGACAGATCCAGTGAACACGTTAACAAATACCTATTCTTATTATTTTAAAGTTACAAATGTTCAAAATGGCCAGTAATACCATCGTTTATGACACACACCCATAGAGACACATATTTTTGTTTGATTATCATCTGAAGGATGGAAACATTTATTGGCAAATTCTGTACATCTGTAGCATAATTTTTTAAAAATTAAATGCCTACTTATCTACCCTTCTACTTACTTACTTGCCTACCAACCTATGTATCTACCTACTATGGAACTTAGAAACAATTTTAGATGACAAACCAGAACAGAATAATTGGTTCTTCTATGGATTCTATGATTATGGGTGATTTTTTTCCTTCACCATATTCTTGTTTTTCAATTTTTAAAAACAATAAACATATATTATCTGTATAATCAGTAAAAATGTCTAAAAATAAAAGATTATACATAAAAATAACTCATCTAAGTCACCATGTCTACCACATAACACATTGTGTGTGTGTGTGTGTGTGTGTGAGTAGTAGTAGTAGTAATCTCTGCTTCGTGCCACTAGGATGATTTTTATTCTCTATTTATTCTGTTCTTCTTCCTTCATTGTTTTCCTATAATGAAGACTACTATTTTTATCTGGAAAAAAAGAGAAAGAAACCACCTGACTTTACAAGATACTACATTATACACTCTACAAACAGAAATACACATGTGTAGTCCCAATTATCTAAGACTATGTATTATTACTATATTGAAAACACAGGACATGAAGTAACGGTAACTTGATTACTGGAGAATAAGAAATATATATAATATATAGGATAAACAAAAGTATCTACAAACACACTGAGTGAAATAGGTTCAAGTTAGAATAAAGCTGAAAATTTTAAACTGAAAATGGAAGGGTGAGGAATTGCTCTGGAGTTGTGCTATTCAATGTAGTAGCCACTACCCCCGGGTGGCAATTCACATTTAAATTAATTAAGATTAAATAAAATTTAAAACTCTATTCTTCAGTTGCCCTAGCCACTTCAAGTGCTCAGTGGCATCTACACTATTGGACTGCGCAGATTAAGACATTTCTGTCATTACAGAAAATTCCATTGAACAGTGTTGTTCTAGAAGATGTCATACATGACAGAAAGCAAAATAGGAATTAAGAGACTTAGAAATACACAGAAGAAAATATCTACCTAGTAAGGGGATAAGAGACAACACGGTGTCTAGATGGCAACATAAAATGTGTTCGGTACATGATATTAGAATAAATTGAAATTTTGGACACAAGGAGACAAATATAATTCCAAAGATATCATCATTAATATCATCATTAATGTTCAAAATGTAATTCAGAAAGAATAAAGTCTTTATTCAAAATTAATGGTTTTCACAGGAGGAAAAAATAAACAACTCTACATATTAAAGAGATATGTGCCTAGAAGGAAATCTGCAAGCTTGATAGAAGTAATAAAAGTTAAATAATAATCAGCGAGAGAAGAGCGTTGATAATCTGATGGGTTTTATGCAGCATGGCAAGAGGATAGGAGATGTGGCAGAAGAGTAAAGAAGAAACATGCTGCGTCAATTTGATCACTGTCAAAATTCTACAATGGATTTTAAAAAGTATAATTATATAAAAAGCAAGAACAGGGGCTTAGTCGGTTGAGCGTCCGACTCTTGATTTTGGCTCTGGTCATGATCCCAGGGTCATATGATCAAGCCCCATATCAGGCTCCGCACTGAGGACAGAGCCTGCTTAAGATTCTCTCTCTCTCTGCCCCTCTCCCTCACCCCCACCCCCGCCTTGCAAACTCTTTCTCTCTCTAAAATAAAATAAAATAATAAAATAAAATAAAATAAAATAAATCAAGTACAGGTCACTGTGATCAAATAAGGTGGTTCACAAAAAACAAGGCATTTACTTTATTATCATTGCTACCAAATCCTTCTATAATGTTTACTACATGTCAAGCATTGCTTTAAGCATCTTATAATTCCGCGATAATCCAGCATAAGGATATGACTATTACTCTCACTTTACAGATGAGGAAACTGAAGACACAGAGGTTAAGTAACTTGCTCAAGGTCACGCAACTAATAAGAGGTACAACTTGCCTCAGTTTAGACAATATGGCTTCAGGGTCTGTGCTCTAAAACTGTTCAGCTCATTTGTTTTTGAAACTGTCCAGGGACGATAAAAAATGCAGTGTATATGTGGACTTCTGCAAAGCAGGAGGCAAAGTGTCTTCAAGTGCTCCTCAGAGTAGGAAACAGAAATACAGCCCAGGTAAAACTACTACTGGTGAGTATGTAGCTGGGAGAAGAATATTACCCAATAGATCTCTCCTTCCCCCTTGCCTCTATTAATAAGGTCTCTTCTTGGTATTATTGACAATTCTTTGCTGTGAAGACTATCCTGTACATTGAAGGATGTTTAACCTCATCTCTGGCCTCTACTTACTAGAGGCTAGTAATCAGTCTCTCCCCCAGCCTGTCTACCCTCAGTCCTGACAAGTAAAAATGTCTCTAAATATTGTCAAATTTACCACAGAAAGTGAAATTGCCTCCAGCTGAGAACCCCTGATACATTATACATTATGAATATATATGCAACAGATTCAAGACATGAAATGTTACAACAGACTGAAACAAGATGCTATAATAAACAACACAAACTTCATTGGGAATAAATGTCCAATCATGCACTTAATTCTGGATGGGTTAAAGAGCTGACTTAAAAATAAAAATATTAAAGGAACAGAAAAAATATAAAGTGAACATAGCTCAGAGCTTATGGTGAGTAAGGTGCCTCTAGGTATAGAGCCAAAAGAAGAAATTCATAACAGAAAAAATTTATTTAATAAAATAATAATCATAAGCTTGTAAGAAAAAATATAAGTTAAACTAAAAGGCAAATGACAAGATGAGAAAAAGTATCACATAGTGGCTTAAGAGTTAACTTTATTAATATACAATGAGTTTTTATCATTATAAGAAAAAGAATAATATCCAACTGGTAACTGAGCATAGAACAAATCAGGCAATTCCATAAGGAATACAAAAGAAATGTTAGTTGACAATTCATAGTTTAACCAGTATTAATTCATCAGGTTATATGTTGGTACTAGATGAATTCTAAAGCTTCTCCATTATAGATGGGAAGAACAAATACTGTTACAATGTCTATACTACTCAAAGCAATCTACACATCTAGTGAAATCCCTATCAAAATTCCACTAGCATTCTTCATAGAGCTGGAACGAACAATCCTAAAATTTGTATGGAATCACAAAAGACCCCAAATAGCCAAAAAAAATCTTGAAAAAGAAAAGCAAAGCTGAAGGCATCATGATTCCTGGCTTCAAGCTATATTACAAAGCTGTTGTGATCAAGACAGTATGACACCAGCACAAAAACAGACACATAGATCAGTGTAACAGAATAGAGAACCCAAAAATGGACCCACAACTGTATGATCAACTAACAGTCAACAAAGCAGAAAAGAATATTCAAAGGAAAAAAGATAGTCTCTTCAACACAAGGTGTTGGGAAAATTGGACAGCTATATGCAAAACAATGAAACTGGACAACTTTGTTACACCACACACAGAAATAAATTTAAAATGGATGCATGACCTAAATGTGAGACAGGAACTCATCAAAATCCTAGAGGGGAACACAGGCAGCAACCTCTTCAACATCAGCAATAGCAACTTCTTACTAGATACACCTCCAGAGGCAAGGGAAACACAAGCAAAAATGAACTGTTGGGACTTTTATCAAGATACAAAGCTTTTGAACGGCAAAGGAAACAATCAACAAAACTAAAAGGCAATCTTCAGAATGGGAAAGGATATTTGCAAATGAAATATCTGATAAAGGGTTAGTATCCAAAATCTATAAAGAACTCATCAAACTCAACACTCAAAAAACAAATAATCCAATTAAGAAATAGGCAAAAGATATTAATAGACATTTTTCCAAAGAGACATACAGATCGCCAACAGATACAGGAAAAGATGCTCAACATCACTCAGTATCAGGGAAATATAAATCAAAACTACAATGAAATATCACCTCACACCTGTCAGAATGGCTAAAATTAACAGCATGGGAAACAACAAGTGTTGGTGAGGATGTGGAGAAACTGGAACCCTTTTACACTCTTGGTGAGAATGCAAACTGGTGTGGCCACTCTGGAAAACAGTATGGAGGTTCCTCAAAAAGTTAAAAGTAGAACTACCCTATGATCCAGCAATTGCACTACTAGGTATTAACCGAAGGATGCAAAAATATTGGACTGAAGGGACACATGCACCCTAATATTTACAGGAGCGTTATCAACAGTAGCCAAATTATGACAAGAACCTATGTCCTTTGACTGATGAATGGATAAAAAAACATGCTGTAGATATACAATGGAATATTACTCAGCCATAAAAATGCATGAAACCTTGCCATTTGCAACAACGTGGATGGAGCTAGAGTTTATTATGCTAAGCAAAATAAGTCAGTGAAAGACAAATACCATATGATTTCATTCATGTGTGATTTTAAGAAACAAAACAGATGAACGTGGTGGTGGGAAAGAGACAGGAAAACCATAAAACAGACTCTTAACTATAGAGAACTGAGATTTGCTGAAGGGGAGGTGGGCAAGGGGGTAGGTTAAATGGGTGATGGTTATTAAGGAGGACACTTGTGATGAGCACTGGATGTTGCATATAAGTGATGAATCACAAAATTCTACTGAAACTAATATTACAATATATGTTAACTAATTTAAGTAAAAGCTTAAAAAAGAAAAAAATGCTTCTTTATTGTAAATTCTACCATCCTTCAGAAAAAAGCAGGGGGAGTTGTATATGCAAACAGGAAAAAGAAAGATATTCAAGGGTTGCATACTTAATAAATTCCAAACAAAAGAAATCTTACAATAGTAACCAGCTGTTCTCTTTTTCTCCATTGAGAAGAAATTGAGTAAAAACAAAACTGTAGCATTAAAGATTTAAGCTAGAATTAAAGAAAACTCATTTGACATCGGAGATTGTTAGAAAGCAAATGCATTCAGATCGTTTCTCAGTGTTTGGATAAATTCAAAAGCAAAAAAGATTCAAAAACAAAGCCAACAGAACATCTCTGAAGTTTCTTTGAAAATACAATAAATCATTCTAGTCTGATGCAAACTTAAATGCAATCCCAATCAAAGGAAAGAGGATAATGGAAATTAGATCACGTGTAAGATCTTTTAAATACCCATTCTTTGGTGAAACTTCAAAACTATACCAAAAGTTAATGTTCTTCCAAACAAAATTGTAGTGCTTTTATATTCAAAATACTACATTAGGTAAGTAATGAAACCCTTTTACAGAGTTTGAATTAATCCATCACTATCCACAATGCAGGTGAGAATTAACATTACTAATATTTCAATAGATACTCTCAATAATATATAATAATTAGTTTCTATTCTATACAACTTATGTATGTCAGACTCCTTGCCAAGTGCTATACATAGTAAGGGCTCACTTTAATTGTAGCAATAACCTTAGGTGGTGGGTATTGTCATCCTCATTTATTTATCATCATAAATCACTGACTCAGAGGACATATGTGACTTTCACATGGTCAAAGAACTTTTCCTATTATCTCAGGTTACTTGCTCCATTATTTTGATCTCATAGGGATTTGATAAACTCTAATATATCAACTTTTTCTTTTGTGAATTCTCCTTTTAGTGTCATTATTGAGTTTATAAATAAATTTAGTTATTTATAAATAGGTAAATATAAATGGATAAATGTTAATGTGTGGATAATGTGGGAGATATGAGTTTAAATTATTTTTTAAATGAATAATTGTTCCAGGAGTTTGTTGAAAAGAACTATAGATTATCTGCTGAACTGTTTTTGTATATCCGTTGAAAATAAATTGTTGTATATAAGTGGAATTAATTCTGGATTCTATTCTTTTCCATTGGCCTGTGTGTCTATACTTATATGAACACTAACTTTCTTGATTATCTTTATGATAAATGCTGAAAACAGGTAACATTAGTCCTCAAGTTTTGTTTGGTTGTTTGTGTTCAGAGTTACTTTGGCTACACTGGGTCATCTGTATTTCCATATGACTTTAAGATAACATTTTAATGTACTTTTTGGAATGGTGGATATCCATGAAAAATGAAGTTTGGTCCATAAATCACACCCTATGTGAAAATTAACTTGGATGGATTTTAGACTCAATGTAAAATGCAAAACTAAAAAACTGTAAAGCATAGAAGAAATTCTTTGTGACATTGGGTTAGACAGATTTTCTACTTTGTCATCTAATTTCTGTACATCTCATCTTTTTCATTCCTTTGTTCTTTCTTTACTGCCTTCATTTGGTTCACAAAATATTTTGGCATACTATTTTAGTTTTTCCTTATGAGTATTTAGCCTTTTTAAAAACATTTTTAAAACGTAATTGCTCTATACCTACAATTTGCATCTTTAATTTATCACAATCTATTCTAGTGAACATTGCCTTGATTTCAGTAAACTATGGCAACTTTGCTCTAATTCAGCTCCATTTTCTTACCCTTTCTGTGTATTATTGCTACCATATACATTATATACAATATGTGTTATATTCATATGTTATAAGCCTAATAGTACAGTGTTAACATTTTGCTTTAAAAATAGGCTTTTAGGGCACATGGGTGGATCAGTTGGTTAAACATCCAACTTTGGCTCAGGTAATGATCTCGGATCTCGCAGTTCATGAGTTCAAGCCCTGCATTGGGCTCTGTGCTAACAGCTCAGAGCCTGGAACCTGCTTCAGACTCTGTGTCTCCCTCTCTTTCTGCCCTTACCTCGCTCACACTCTGCTTCTCTTTCTCTCAAAAATAAATAAACATTAAAAAATATTTTAAAAAATTAATAAAATAAAAATAGGCTTTTAAGGAAATTAATAGAGAATATAATCTATATATTATACAAACACATGTAAATATCTATCAAGGTATTTACATTGACCCATATATTTACAATTTCCAGTGCTTTTCATTCCTTCCTCTGGATTTTCAGTCTCAAAGACTTCTTTTAGTAACTCATGTGGGTCATGTCTGCTAAAAAATAACTCATTTTATTATTTCTTTCATCTGGAAAAGTATTTTTGCCTTCATACTTGAAAGATGGTATTGCCAGATATAGAGTTCGTAATTGAGTATGTCATTCTATTGCCTTATAGTCTTCATGGTTTCTAAAGAGACATTAGCCGTTGTTCTCATTGTGGTTCCATGTACATAATGAATTGTTTTTTCTCTTGGTGCTTTCATTATTTACTCTTTGTCTTTGGTTTTCAGTAGTTTGACTACAATGTGTCTACAGTTGGTTCTCTTTATGATTATCCTAGATATATATGGGATCTATTGAGCATCTTGGATCGATATACTAATAATTTTCATCAAACTTGGGAAGTTTTTGGCTCTTATTTCTGTCTTGTTTATCTCTCTCCCCTCCTCCTGGGACTCCCATAAATTGGATATACACTGGTTTCATTAGGATCGCTCCTGTATCTGAATAGCTTAGTCATCATCCTGGGCTTTGGATAGAAGTTGTGTTCTAGCACCTCAAATGCATAGGGCTTCTATCCTTTCCTAATCAATCTGTGGGAAGGATGGAGAATGCATTTATTGTTGCAGCCTTTCTCATCTTCTTCTGCTGGGACTATTTAGAATTCCCCTACATACGTATTTAGTTTACCAATTATCCTTCTACCCTATATGTGTATTTTATGTTATATATATATATGTGTCATATATATAATACTGACTACATGTGTAATATATATATGATATATATGTCAGTGCAACTTTTAACAAAATAAATTTAGTGTGGAAACTATATGATTTGTGTTATTCTCTGGTTTATTGGTATGAAAGTAAATCTACCTGATACAGATCAGAAACAATTTAAGCACATTTCTTTGGTAAATTATAAAAGTTAAAGGTTTCACATAAATTTACGATAGTTTTTCAGTAATTTAAACCATTAAAATGTCTTATTTTCTATTCACTATTAAGAACCAGTAAGTTAAGGAATATCATTTTAAACAAAGCCCCTTTGCCTAAATGTTGTAAACTTGAAAATCATACACACACACACACACACACACACACACACACACACACATATATATTACTAATTCACATATGTATATTAACTAATTAAAGGAAGTTATAAAACAAAATTTTTCTAAATAAAAAACTTTTTCTAACTTAAAGGATATTTGTGATTAAGACTTACTATCTTAATATATCTTACAATAGATACTAATTTAATGCTTTGTTATTAATGATGATGATAATGACACAAAAGTGCCTAACTGATTATGTTTCTGGAAGCTAATTATAGACTGAGAAACATGATAGATTTTCAAAAACTGCCAAGCCAGAGCTTAAGGTTCTAATTGTGATCTAGGGAACAGAGTCTGGTGCTTGGAAACAGTAGGCTTGAGTCTAATCACACATTTGTCTTTACAACTGTGTGAGTCTACCTAAGTCTTTGCCATGATTGGCCTTTGAGTTTTTAACTGATTAGAGTAAATAACTTCTAAATCTACCCTAATTAGTACTGTTGCACCGCTGAGATAAAAGAATTTATATGTAAGGTGCATTCACCCAGATTCTTTTAAAATCAGACTTCACTAGAATGAACAGATGAAGCCCGAGACAATCTATGTTGAGACCAATGCCCCTGCTTTAAAAGTCTCAAAGAGACTGTCTTGGTAAATGTATTTATGTCTCAAGTTGTTCACAATTCTTTTATCTAAATGGATTAGAGTAAAGATTACTCACCTAATTGTATTTGTGACATAAACCTAATTAAGTTATCTCTCCAAGGGGGAGAAAAAACCTAATCTAACAAAATAACTTCTAAAAAATCAGCTTATATCAATTTTCTTTAGTAAGTAAAAATGCAGATAGATTAATAATGACAGATAATAAGTTTAATTTGGTTTGTATTTCATATATGAAGAGCAAATCCTCTTTCAAGAAACATTGTCACTAATGTATCACAAACCATTTCTAAGATCTTCTTATTGTCCATTCCTTAGAATAATCTTAGGCACAAAATGGTAGTATAATGAAAGAATTCAGAAGATCCTTAAAGCACAAAATAGCAAGAAGTGATCTTATCTTTGATATCATAAGTAATCAATGGCACAATTCTGGTTAAATTAACAGATGGTTTTGCATAAATTCAAGTCATCCATTATTAAGTTTCCCTAGTTTTGCCTCTTCAGTTAACTTGGCTAATTGGTGCCAGAAAAGCCACCCAACTGACTTTTGTATAGTCTAGAATTCAAGACTCTCTTGTAGAAAGTGAGACCTTTGGGAAATCTACTATTAGGCACTGGTCTTCCATGTTTGCTAATGTAGTGTCAGAGCTTCAAAACTTCACAGAAATTGATTTTGTGGTTCAGGGACAAAGGAGACATTCAATGTACTGTTATCATGAGTTCTATAGATACAAACAAATAACAGTAAATTAATGCATCCACTGCAATGGTCCCAATGTACCATGTTGGCAAAATGGTATGCCACAGCTCGCCCTTCACACTTCACTTAAAATTGTGGTCAATACATTAGGAATGACAAACAATAAGGCATATATTCTTTTCAGATTATCTGAGAAGAGAAAGAGGTGGAGGGAGAACATCTGATTCGATTTTTCCCTCACTCTTATTTATTTTATAATGTTCTTAACGTTTATTTATTTTGAGGGAGAGAGAGACTGAGCGTGAGTGGGGAAGGGGCAGAGAGAGAGGGAGACACAGAATCCGAAGCAGGCTCCCGGCTCTGAGCTGTCAGCACAGAGCTCAATGCGGGGCTCGAACTCACAAACTGCAAAATCATGACCTGAGCTGAAGTCAGGTGCTCAACTGACTGAGCCACGCAGGAGCCTCTATAATTTTTTATTTTAATTGCAGATAATTAACACACAGTGTTATATTAATTTCAGGTGTACAGTATAGTGATTTAATAATTCCATGCATCACCTGGTACTCATCATGAGTACCTTCCTTAATAACCATCACCAATCAGCCCATTGCCCCTCCCCCCAACCATCAGTTTGTTCTCTACCCTTAAGAGTCTGTTGCTTCCTTTTCTCTTTCTCTCTTATTTTTCCATTTGTTTGTTTCTTAAATTCCACATATGAGTGAAATCATTATAGTAGTGCATGGACCTAGAGAGTATAAGGTTAAGTGAAATAAGCCAGTCAGAGAAAGAGAACATTTGATTTTAAAAAGGAAAGAGGCAACATAGCAGGAATAAATCCTAGGTAATATGATACAACAAGAGGATGTCTCTTCGGGGAAGCCAGGCCTAAGGTGATATCTGAGGAGGTGGAAAAAGCATGGGCAGGGCATGGGAACGGGCAGGATGTAAGATTTGCTAATTTAGGTCCATTCCTCCAAGTTATTTGACTGGTCTGCCCATTCTCAGATGCACACAGGCAGAAACAAATAGTAGGTCTCCCACAAATGTCTTGTGAATGAAATATCATCAGGAGGAATTCTGAGTAAAATAATGGCATTTTAATGACAGTGTCTCAGGCTGATTTGGAACTGGTGCCCCATCTAGAATGAATTCTCAAAACCGCTAAATCATCTGTGTCCTAGTGTAAAATTTTCCAAATTATAGCAATGTTTGCAATAATATTTCAGGCCCTTTTCAAAATACGCCATTTCATTTCATTTTGCTGATGAGGAAAGGAGATGAAACTTTATCTCATCTGGGAGAGACAATTCAGTCTGTTGCAGCTGCTGCCCAGGATCCAGTGAGAATTACAGATCTAGGAGGAAACTCTCCACAATCATCACAGGCAAATCTCACAGGCTAGGTCCAGTGACTCACTGGTCCCAGGGCAGTCTCTAACTTGTTCTTTCTCTGACTATGAAACGTGGTCCAGACAGGTTTCTTCTTTGCTTGTCCTGGCATGAAATCATCTATAAACTTGACTAGTTCTTAATTAGAGTTAGCAAGATATAAAAAGCAAAAAATTTAATACCGACACAGCTAGTAAGTGGCCCAGCTAGGGTGTGAATCAGGCAGTCATGTTCTAAAGCTCAGGTTCTTAAACTTTCATGTATATTTAATCTGGAATTAATTATTGGCAAGATAATTATTGGAATGTTTTAGGCAATATCTAGATCAAAAGAAATGGGAGAGGATATTCAGAATAAGAAAAAGGTAAATGTAAAAGCACAATTTTGAGGACCAGCAAGTTAGTTGGTTTGGGTAAAATACAGGATTTTGAACAAGAGAAATGCTATGAAATGAAGTTAGAAAGTAATGCAAGATTAGGTTGTGAAAGTCTATGAAGGGCAAGTTAGGGATGTCAGGACATCTTCCTGTCGCCACTAGTAAGCCACTGATTCTTTTTGAGCAGAAGACTGACATTGCAAATTTGGAGATTAATGGAGCTGGACATGTAGGACAGGTTATTGGGATAGGAGAGATCAGAGGCAGGGATTCAGGTAGGAGCTACTCCATACCTCTAGGCAAAAGGATGGAAAGCTGGAGCTTAGGTTAATAGCGTGGGAATACAAAAGAAGGGCAGCTATGAGAAAGGACATGGGACAGAAGCAAGAGATAAGAGAGAAATAAGAGTTAACAAAAATTACAAGTTTGGGGTTTGGGCATAGCTTGGGAGGACAGTGATGTCTTCACAAATAGAAAAGAGCAAATGCAGGAAGAGAAGCAGACATGAGAGGAAAGAAGGGTTTTGCTTTGGACATATTCAATCAAAGGAATAAAGAAGACATCTGGGATAACAGGTCCAGGAGGTTATTGGGTAAAGTAGACCAAACTCCAGAGAAGAAGTCAGGTGCAGGATACAGAGTTGAGAATCATCCTCCTGAGAGAGGAGGGTTGAACTAAGACTGCCAAGGGAAACAGGGGAAGTAGTTTGGTTTGAATCTCCAACAGTGTTAGGACTCTCTTAAGACATGGATATTGTTTCCTATTTTTTAAAATTTATCCGAAGCATCTAGCACAGAACTCAGGAAACACTCTTGTCTGATTTATGAAGAGATACAAGAAACGGTACAGTGTTTGCAACTCCCAAACTGATTCCAGCACATTTATTTACCAGTAGTGAGGATGGTTTGTTTTTAATTTTTTATAGTTTATTATTTTTTTGAGAGAGAGAACAGGGGAGGAGTAGAGAGATAGGAAGAGAGAGAGAGAGGGAGGGGGAAAGGGGGAGGAAAGGAGAGGGAGGGAGGGAAGAGAGAGAGAAAGAGAGAGAGAGAGAGAGAGAGAGAGAATCCCAAGCAGGCTCCACACCATCAGCGAAGAGCCCGATGTGGGGCTCGAACTCATGAACCGTGAGATCATCATCTGAGCTGAAATCAAGAGTTGGATGCTTAACCAACTGAGCTGGCCCAGGTGCCCCTGTTTTCTTACTATCTTATCCAGGAACCAACTAATAGGTTGGTTGGTCCCAAAGCCAAATCTCTAAAGCAAACTTAGAATGGAGGACAGAAGACCATTTTCAGATAATTCAGACACAGAATCCTACTTTAGACTGTACTATCCTTATCTTCTGGACTATATTACTCAGATAGTGATAGAGTCATGATTCACTATTGAATCATGTATTGAATCATGAACCAGTATGAGAAACAGAGGAGGTAACAGGTAAGTTTTTACCTGCCTCTAATGTAATAAATCACTGATAAGTAAGGCTGCAGCTAATTGAGAATGAAATTACAGGAATGGGGAAAGAAAACTGCAAGAATGCTGCACTTTTACACATTTAACTCATTTATTTTTTAAAAAAATATTCTTTTTTTTTTATTTTGAGAGAGAGAGAGAGAAAGACACACAGAGCACAAGTAGGGCAGGGGCAGAGAGAGGGGAAGACAGACAGCTCTGAGCTGTCAACACAGAGCTCGGCACAGGGCTATAAACTACTGAACTGCAAGATCATGACCTGAGTGGAAGTTGGATGCCTAACCAACTGAGCCACTCAGGTGCCCACATTTAAATCATTTTTAATTTAAGTTTAAAAACTAAAATAAAGATCTGTTTCTTACAGCAAGGCTAATAGCAAACCATTTCTGAGTCTTTCCCAGAACCTGTATGAATCAGATTATTTGGTTTAAGCTTTAAGGATCCAAATAATTACCTTTTTTACTGATTCAGTTTATTCCTCCCATGTCAGAACTTGATGTTCATACTTCATTTTAAACTTTTCACATTTCCCATTTACTGTAACCTTGGGCTGAGGAAGCTCACGACTCGCCTAGATTTTATAGAGCACTTTTATGGTATTAACAACTCTATTCCAGTAGGGGTTCTCTCCAGAGGAAGGAGGACTATTAGAGTGCTCCTGAGCAAGCACAGCTGGGGATCCTTACCAACAATCAAGAACCAGCCCCACAAGGCAGTTAAGCACAGCTGGGAAGCATTTTGTTAGCTCCAAGTCTTAGAAGCCAGTGAATGCAGGACCTGTGGTGCAAATGGTTCAGCTTACGTCTCTAACTTTCAGAAAACCTCACAAGCACATGAAAGCGCCTGGTTGTGCGTGTGTGTGTGTGTGTGTGTGTTTTAAAAGCTTTTAAATGTTTTTATTTAGTTATTTTTAAGAGACAGAGAAGGAGTGAGAGAACGAGTGGGGGAGAGGCAGAGAGAGAAGGAGAATCCCAAGCAAGCTCTGCTCTATCACACTATCAGGGTGGAGCCCCACATGGGGCTGGATCCCATGAACTGTGAGATCATGACCTGAGCCAAAATCAAGAGCAGGACGCTTAACTGATTGAGCCCCTCAGGCTTCCCTAGATGACTGTGTTACAACCACTTTTCTGTTCATGAAACCAGTAACCAGGCAATCCTTTTAAGGACTTTAAGCCATCAGCATGGCATTTGTTTTAAATTTATCTCAATCATCAGAGTTAATGCTTCTCAGTAGCAAATGAATTTTCCTTCTGTGTAAGCCTTGTGTCTTGGCCACAGAGAAGCAGAATTTTCCCTGGGTCAAGAGACTGTTTGTACTTCTAAAATGAGAGAAAACAGGGAAAATTAATTTAGAGATAGTTATTAATAATATAATTCTATTTTTTATACTTCCATTTTAGAGGAAGAATATAGAATTAAAGAATATGATACAGGGTTTTTGTTTTGTTGTGTTTTGTGTGATGTTGCCCATGGTGTGCTGGAGATACCAATTGGTTATAATTATTGAACATACACAGGTCTTGAGAGGACACCTCTGGACTGGTGCCTTTTGATTCTGAACTGTCAAAAAAAATTTTTTTAATGCCCAAAGTCCTAGCCATGGAGAGGATTTCTAATGGACAAGTGCATTCAAATCTCTATTCTATATTAATTTTCCACCTGCTCCTACTAAGCGAGAGCTCAGTGACTCAAGTGTTAGATTCACAAAACTTGGTGACTTCTTACATAAGTCCAAAGTGGGTAGCACACATAAGGACTGGTGTCAAAATAAGTATTCCTGAAGAATGTTTAAGGAGTTCTAGCATACGCTCTGCAGTCAGACTATACAGCCAGAGTTCGGTCCCGATAGGACTCTAGTGTTACTACCTTAAATGGGTAGATTTATAGATTCAAATAACACTGCTCTCAAATTTTACTTCTTGTGCAAGAATCTCTGAGGAGTTGATTAAAACACAAACTCCCAGGGCACATGTCTTGACTTCTGATCCAGTAAATCTATGATGAGACTCAGGCATTTTAAGCACCCAGGAGATTCTGATATAGGCAGCCTACAGACAACAATATGAAAAGCACTGTATATATTTACTGGATGTTTTTCATTAAAGTATACCCATTGATAAGAAACAATAACTGCATCTTTTTTAAAAAAATTTTTAATGTTTTTTATTTATTTTTGAGAGACATAGAGACAGAGTATGAGCAACGGAAGGGCAGAGAGAGTGGGAGTCACAGAATCTGAAGCAAGCTCCAGGCTCTGAGCCATTGGCACAGAGCCCGATGTGAGGCTCGAACTCACAGACTATGAGATCATGACCTGAGCTGAAGTCAGCTGCTTAACCAACTGAGCCACCCAGGCGCCCCACAATAACTGCGTCTTAAACAGAAACGCATATACCCTCACACATCCTTTCTGATATATAAAGGAGGGTTTTTATATACATAGTAATATATATATTCTGATATATAAAAGGAGGTTTTTTACACATAGTAATCTTTGTCATTAAAAACTTCTACTGGCAGCTATAACTTTTAATTGACACTTTTTTTATGATGAGATTTGAAATGAAAAATGATGTAATTAATTGTAAAATCTGCTTTCTGCCTGTGTTGCTGAAAAAATTTACTTTTCAATTTTTATTTTTCTTAACTAAGCAAGACAAACATATTCAAGCTCTAGGCTACTAGAGCAAACTCCCTATAAGTCGAACACGACGTGAAGAGAATATACGTTTTAACAAGGCCCTGAACTGTGTTTTCCAAAGACCCTAATGGGCCCACTGGAGTTGTTATAATCTATTAAATTCAATTTATGAAGGTAGAAAGTCCTTAAATATGCATTTTATGATAATCTGCTTTTTAAGATGTCCCTTGATGTATATTATACACATTGCTAGACCATAATGGCTATTAACTCAAGAAAATTAATAATATACATTTTTAAATGGCCTAAACTTTCAAAGACTCCCAGAAGAGACTTTTTTAAGTGAAGTTTTTGAAATAAGGGAAATTTTTACAATATTGAAGAAAAAGAAATAAATGTTTAAGGAACTTTCAGAGACATTCAGTAACGATGAAGGGACCTGAGACTCCATGTCTCTACTTTCCACTCCTGACACTCGTTTCAAGGGTCCTAATTTTTCTGATTAAACTATCTCTCTAATAGATCTAAAGGCAAAATCCGAGTCTTCTCTTATCCTCTGTCTCCTTTTTTAATGGTGCCGAACTCACATTGGGCCATGGAAACACGAATGTCAGGAAGACTGTTTCTATTCAGAGGAAGGAGTAAAGAAATTACTATAATACCTCCATGTTGGCACCAGTCAATCTCGATTGATTTACTGAGAGTCTCTTCCACAGATGGAACCTGGCTACAAATGGACTCACTAAGCAAAAGATGCCAAAATCATCCTACACAACGAAAATGAGGCTAAACAACCTCAACCTCATGAGATCATAATTTTTATAGTGAGGAATTCAAGTATTACAGTGCCCAAGGAAATAATTATTTATCTAAAAGATGTTTTGAGGTGTATTTTCTGTTTTGACTCCAAATCCTTAGGTAGGGAGACTTTATACTTACTCGAATTGAATCCAAACAAAAATTTCCCTCAAATGCTACCATTTCTTTATTTTTTTTAAATTTTTTAAAGTTTATTTATTTATTTATTTAGAGAGAGAGAGAGAGAGAGAGAGAGAGAAAGAGAGAGATCACAAGTGAGGGAGGGACAGAGAGAAGGACAGTCAGAATCCCAAGCAGGCTCAGCACCATCAACACAGAGCCTGATGCTGGGCTCGAACCGTAAGATCACAAACTGTAAGATCATGACCTGAGCTGAGACCAAGTGTCAGATACTTAACCAACAGTGCCACCCAGGTACCCCTAAATGCTACCAGTTCTTATGTGAAACTGGTATTACACATTTCGTTATTATATTTACATTAATTTCTTTTTTAAAGTGAAGAGAATTATCTCTCCTATGGAAAAGGCTCCGGCTGGTCTCAGATATCTCCACAGCAACATTCAATATTCAATTATAGTACACCGATGGCTAAAATGTCTCTGAGGAAACAAGGAACATCCCAAGAACTATAAACCCAATCAAATTGTCATTAAAGTATCAAGTAAAAGAAAATTTGGAGGGATCTCCACATACTCTGCATATATAATTTTTCATGAATTTTTGGGGAAGAAACTACCAGAAGACAAACATCAGCCAACCAAGAGAATACAGAAACTATAGGCAAAGTTGAACACAGATTCCATTTAGCTGTATGACTAAAAAAAAAACAGAGATTATGGTTAAAGAACAGAACATAAATATAAATACTGAAAAAATTTGAAATTGTATATTGAAAAAATTAGAAGGGAGAGAAAAAAAGTGGCAACCTAGGCATAAGAACTCCTTTTTTGCATGTGATGAGGTGTTAAACACTGTCTTTAAAAACAAACATTAAGTAACAGATATAAGGATATCAGTAATATCAACGTAAAAACTAAAATATATATAATACTTATGTATAAATAGACATAATATATGTATATTATTCTTTAAAGTCATATAGTGGTAGGGATGAAAATGGAAATCTATTAATTTTGCCATTGCAGAAAAGAAAGTCAATAGATATTGAGTAGAAAAACAGAGAATATAATTTGTTTCACAAATACAAGCACAGGAATAAAAGTTTTCCAAATTTTCAGAAAAAAACACAAAACAATTAAACAAGACAAAGTAAAAAATCCATAATTTAATTTTTTGTCAAAAGAAACCTCCTGATCCTGTTGGCTTTACTGTTAATTCTTAGAAACACTTAGGAAGAATTAATACAAATATTTTACATATACCTTCACAGAACAGAAAAAATGGTCACAGTTGCCAACTGATTTTATGAGGCCAATATAACTATAATGCCAAAATTTGACAAGGAAATTATAAGAAAGGAATACCTCAAGTTTTTCATAAGCATCGATATAAAAATCCTAAATAAAAGAAACTAGCTAACTGAACCCAGCGACATACAGAAAGAAATCATACCTCACAAACAATGAGTTTTATTCCAGGAATCTATGTCGAGTTTAATGTTTAAAAAATCAATCAATTTAATTCATCACAATAGAGAAGAAGGAAAATAGTATTATCATCTCACCACTTCTAGAAAAAGCATTTTTAAAATTAAATATCTGAATGGGCATTTAAGGGAAAACTCAGAAAACTCTACATTCTTAATATTCTTATTTTGATAAGGGATCTCTACAAAAGCTTATACTTAATAATAAAATATTGAATTCTTTCTCTTTGAATTTGGAAAAAAGATAAGGATGTCTATTATAACCATTTCTATTCGATATTGTACTGAAAGTTCTAGCCAGTGAATTATGACAAGAAAAAGAAAACATGGTAAAAATAATAAAAAAGGAAGAAATAGAACTATTTATTCACATATGATATAGTAATGTATAAACTATTAAAATTAATTAGTTAATTAAGCGAGGTTGCTAGATACAAGGTCAATCAACAAAATTCAATGTATTTCAACATTCTACCAGCAAACAATTGGAAGTTAAAGTCTAAAATTATTTAATGTATTATTAAAAACATCAGATATCTATTAATAAATCTAGTAAAAACTACGAATCTACACTGAAAATTATATTTCTAAGAGACAATGAAATAGACCTTAATAAATATACTATGGACTGGATAACTATAATACCGCCAGGTAAATTTCTTCCCAAACTATCTATAGATTGAAAGGAAACTCATTCAAAATCTTAGCAGGTTACATGTATATAAGTGTGGAAACTGACATGATTTAAAAATTAACATGGAGATGCTAAGGTCTAGGGTATCCAGGGGTCTTAATATGCAAAATTGAAGGACTTTTCCTACTTGTGCTCTCAGAACAATACTTACTATAAAATATAATAAGAAAAGGAGAGAGAGAATCCCAAGTAGGCTCTTTGCTGTCAGCACAGAGCCTGACTTGGGGCTCCATCCCACGAACCATGAGATCATGACTGAGCTGAAATCAAGAGTCAGACACTTAACTGCCTGAGCCACCCAGGTGCCCTGACCCAGTTCATTTTTATTTATGTATTATAGAAGAAATTATCTAGCTGTTTTTCCTATCTCTAATCCATCTCTCTTGAGCTTGTTTTTTAAAAGTAAAAAATTACCTAAAACATAATTTTACATAAAATCCTAAAAGTGATCACCTAAAATATATACTTTGTACAGATGTTAAAATGTTTGCTTTTGAAATATTTGATACACATTCAAGAATATATTAATGTATCAGTGAATTTATATAATATAATATGCATGAATGTATTTATATATATTTTAGTAATATGAAATTTATAAATAAAAATAAATACATTTATAAATATAAAATATTTTACAGATATAAAATTTTAAATAGAGAGTATATATAATGTAAATTATGAGGTATAACAATAAAACATACTATTCTTCCCTTACTATTTTGTTTTTACCCCTTCTTCAGATGCCAGACATTTATTATCAACTTGAAGGTATCCTGCCAAAGTTCTTCTCCAAACTCATACAATTGTAACTGGAGACAGACAGACCCACATGCACAGTAAGGATTGTGTCTTTATTTTTTGCTTTAAAAAATAGGTTATATTATATATATTTTATGCATTTTTATTTTCTACCTCAACATTGCCTTCTATAAATCCATTTAGATTATCCAGTATGGCCCTAATTGATTTTCTTCAATTGTTCCTTATACTCTATGATAAATATACCATAATTTACTCAAGTATTATCTTGTTAATGACTGTTCATTCTGTTTCTAGTTTTCTGCCACTATAAATAATGCTGCAATAAACACCATTATATGCATGTGATATACTTTATACAGATCAGAACCTCAAGAAGGGGACTTCCAGGTAAAGGGATTATGCATTTAAAATTTTTTTTAAATAGGTGTTGTCAAATTGCTTTCCAAAAGGTGCTGTTGTTCTACGCATACCATCAGCAATGTATGGGAATGCCTTTGTCCTTGAACCACACCCAGCAACAGGTGCCAGGGTGGTGGGTGTAAAGTCATAGCTCATAATTGCTTTACATTTCATATCACTGACAACGAGTGCATCTAAAACTTTTATACGTGTGTTAATATTTTGGGCTTGCTCTTTAGTGAAACTATCTAGTCATACATTTTGTTCTCTTTAAAAAACTGAATATTTCGTCTTTTCTCGTCAATTGTTAAAAGCTCTCTGCAAGTATCAATTACTGATTGTCTGTTAATTACATTATACTATTACCAGAACTATCATTTTCTGATTCTGATTAGGTCCCTTAACAAATGAAATGTTTAACTTTTATACATCAGTCTTTTGCTTTATAAGCCCCGAGGGTTTACAATTTTGCTTAGATATACCCTTGTCCCTAGATCATGAAATGCAAAATATCTGCTGCTTTGTTTAGATTTTTACATAAATTATTCATCTATCGGGAATTTATTTTTATATAGGGTGTTAAATATATTACATATGAACAGAGTCAGTTGTGCCAGCACATTTATGGAACAATCTACCCTTTCCCACTGAAGTAAAATATAAAATTTATTAAATAAATTCTTGTAAATTCAGGGATCGATTTCTAGATCCTCAGTTTTGCCCCACCTATCTTTACACTACATGATAAAATGTTTATGGTACTATGGTGACTTTATAAAATGTGATGATTTCTGATAAACTACATCCACCCTTACTATTGTTCTTTCACAAAAAATTTTTTTAATACCTCAGGCTGTTTGTCTTTATAAACCTTAATCAAGTTTATCCAACTTGAAAGCAAATTTTAAACATCAGCATTCTTATTTGTATTGCATTAAACTTACATACTAACTTTGAATTACTGAGCTTTTCAGTATTGTAACTTTTAAGAAAATGGTATCTATTTTCATTTAATCTTGCTTTACATATTTTTTCTTTGTATATATTATGTTCCTTTCTTACCCAAATTTTCCCAAAATTCTTATTGCTTTTACCACTTATATTAATATACTTCCTATTTATATTTCTGGATGTTTAAGACTAAAATAAAGGAATTATTGTATTCTTAATATATATCTGATATCTAACCAATTACTACCCAAGTTCTTTCATCAGCTAAACATCTTTTCCTAACAAAGTCTCTTAGGTTTTCTATTTATACAATCCAGACTTTAGTGAAAAAGGATAGGTTTATCTCCTGTCTTCCAATGCATATAACTTATTTTTCTTGTGAGGCAAAGGTGATGGCAATTTTACCTTCTTAGATTCTAATATTCCTTAATTTTTAATCTAGTTTTGCCCTTTTAAAAACATAATATTCACTGTTGGGTTTTAGTAAAAATGTTTCATTAATTCCTATTTTATTTAAAGTTTTGTATTAGGATGATTATTGCAAAACCATAGAGGGAGGCAAACCATAAGAGACTCTTAAATACAGAAAACAAACTGAGGTTTGCTGGAAGGGAGGTGGGTGGGGGATGGGCTATGGGATAAATGGGCGATGGATATTAATGAAGGTACTTGTTGGGATGAGTACTGGGTGTTATGTGGAAGTGATGAATCACTAGGTTCTACTCCTGAAACCAATACTACACTATATGCTACTAACTTGAATTTTGATAAATAAATTTAAAATAATAAAAGAATAAATAAATAAAAAGACATAAAGAATAATTATTGTATGTTATAAAAGCTTCAACATCTATTGATAAAATTATAAGCTTTTACATTTCAATTGGTTGTATTGTTGATATAACTCCTTCACTTGAATGACCCTTGACTTTCTAGTATTATACTACTTGATCCATCTTTTGGTGAATTATTGCATTCTATTAGCTAATATTTTATATTTTTAATGTACATAGCTATATACATAAATAATATTTGATTATAATTTTATTTTTTATTAGGTTTAATATTAAATTATGCTGACTTCATGAAAACTGCCCATCTTTAAACACTGGCTAGATAAAATCCTGCTGAAAAGCCCAATTAACCTTGATCCTTTATTCAATAGTAGATATTGAATCACCTCTTCACAGTCATTTCTTCCACAGTAATTAATGTAGTCATATTTTGCAGTTATTCTTGGTCAATTTTTTACATTCTTTTGGAGGAAAGTATCCATATTTCTGGGTTATCAAATTTGCTTCTTCTTTAGAGTTATACATAGCAATCTTCCAGACTAATACTAATCCTTACACTCTCTGTGGTCAAATTTGTTTATAAATTTCTTTCTTATTTCTACTTTGTCTCATTTCTATTTTCGGTTGTATTTTTCCCTAACTGATTTTTTTATTTATTTTATTAAACCAGCTTTTTAGTTTGTTTAAACAAAATGTTTAAAAATTTTCTGTTTCATCAACTTTAGTGATTATATTACTTCCTTTCTATTTTATTTTGGTGTATTTACTGGTCTTTTTATTATTATGTAAGATGAAACATTTTATTTACTTTTACATTTCCGCTTTTATAATAAATACATTTCTACTATATATTTTCACCCTCACTATAGCTTTCTTATGGTTTACATGTTTTTTATATTTCATATGTTTTAGTGTCATATATTTTAGTATAGTGTTTTCTTATTTATTGATTTCTATGAATTTCTCTTTTCATTTACTTCTTTTGTTCAAATGTCATAATTAGGAGAGTTTTTCTAAATCCTTGGTTTCTTTATTATTGCTTACATTCGGGAATACATCTTGCAAATGTCTGCTTTTTGAACTTGATTTTTTTTTTTTTGGCCAAGGAATCACAATATTTTCTAAATATTCCATGAATATGCAAAATAATTACCTATTGGATAAATGATTCTCTCTCTGTCTCTCTGTCCCTCTCCTCTCTCTCTCTCTCTCTGTCCTTCTGTCTCTGTCTCTTATTTTTTCTCTCTCCATGTATATGTGACAGCTCAAATTATTCCTAAAATTTCTTATTCCTCTTCTCAAGAACCAAAGGAGGGAATGATGGCAGCAAGACCTACTTTTCACCCATGCTGATCAGAGACATGGGTGATGTAGGTTCTTGTGACAATTTAAGGTGGAACATCATAAGAAAAGACTGGACATCTGGCTAGTAAATTATTGGAATTCACATCGGTAAAATTCTTTAATCAAAGAAAGAAAAAATATATTTAGATTAAGTTGCCTTAGGATTTTATCTAGAAGAAAAAACTGAAACTAAAGGCCAAATCCATTTTCCCTATTAGACTAAAATTTTCAGTTTCTATAAACTTCAAGAACAAAGAAAACAGAGCTTCAGAATTTCCTGGGAAATGCCAAGCAAAAAGTAGCCAAAGTGTTATTTAAGCCAGCCTGAGTCTTTCAAAGGGATGTTAGCCTCTCTAACCTTTTGTCTGGAGACTTCGGATGGGTCTTCTAATGGGAAGATTTTTACAGAAATATCAAGGTTCCCTACCATACTGATTGCTTGTTTGGGTGTCAGATGGTACCCATACTAGGGAAGTGTAGGCTAAACATAGCAACTGAATGCTCAAAGGGAACCTCTTTATGTTGTTTCCTGGCAATTCTCCTGGTTGAGTGCTTGGCCCCAAGCTGTGTTTAGTCAGTATTTAAAAAGTTATTTTCTTTTTTTATCCTTCTGGTGGTCACTGCTTTTTCCTTTTGTGATCCAATACACTCCATCTGGTTCCCTATACATCTTGTACTTTATCCCCTCTGTGCCTTTAAATGAACTATTCCGTTTGCCTCTTCTTGTTCTGGAGAACTCCTATCTATGCTTCAAGCTTCACTAATAAATCCTTACCTAACTGTCTTCCCTCTGCCAGGTAGAGTTTGCTTTCCCTCAACTTCCTTCCCATAGCATCCTTTATAATCCATCAAATACTTCATAAATACTCTTTGAAAGAATGTCAATTTCATCTCTGTTATCCTATGCTGAACACAGTATCTGGTACAGAGTAGGTAGTAAATGATCAAATACATGAGTTCCTGAACAAACAAATGTGTCCCCAAACCTAGCATGTGTTTTGAAGGAAATTTCAGTATCACGTTCAGTTATAGTTGGCATCAAACTACTTTGAAAACAAATTGAAGATCTTTTAATTCACCGATTCTAGCTAACTATTCTTGAGCCAAGACAGACATTAAAAGACAGATAATTAAGAGTTTATGAAAATTAGTTACCGACATGATTTCTGAGAATCTTGGAGAGGGAAAGGTCTAGATCCAATAATATTTCTTCATTTAAAAAATTTACATGAGTGGGGCACGTAGGTGGCTCAGTTGGTTAACTGTCCAACTTCGGCTCGTGTCATGATCTCACAGCTTGTGAGTCCCAGTCCCGCATCAGGCTCTGTGCTGACAGCTCAGAGCCTGGAGCCTGCTTCAGATTCTGTCTCTGTCTCTCTCTGCCCTCCCCTGCTCACACTTCGTCTCTCTTTCTCTCCCTCTCTTTCTCTCTTTCTCAAATATAAATAAACATTTTTAAAAAATTTTAAATATACATGAGTAATGAGTAAGTTGGATATTGATTCCTGGCAAGATTCTAGAGTTAATTATTAAACAAATTGGTTTTAAGTTATTAGGAAAGAATAAGATGATTACCAAGAGGATATATCATGTCAAAAACCAAAAATCACACAAATATTATGAGATTGGCTTACTTAATTCAGTAAGAAATTTAACAAAAGTTCTCAGGATGTCTTGGATAAATGTGGGTTGAATTGTAATAAAGTAAGTGAGTAAGTGGTTAAATATACTAATTTTATCTTCATTTATATTTAGTTGTCGTCTAGAAAGAGTATCCCAATGGTGTGAGAAAGAGATGAGCTCCAGCCCTTGTATTGTTCAGTATCTGTACGAGTTACTCAAAGACTCACAATCTATGTATACGAGATTCATTGCTACTATAAAACTGAAAAAAAGTGACCATTGTAATAGATGTCAGAATCAAGAATTAGAAGTTGACAAGGAGGAAAATCAGGCTAAAAACCACAAAATAAAAGTTGGCACATATAAATGTAAGTGCATACATTCTGATTCAAGAAAAGAACTGCCTGACAGTAGTACTGACCTTTTATATTTTGAGATCCATTCTAGCTCTAAACATTTGTGATTCCAGAGGTAATCTAGTTTAGTCCTCTCCTTTTACAGACAAATGCTCAGAAATAGTCATGCAATCAGCTAAAGATCGAGCCAGGATTCGGGATCAGCTCTACTAAATCCAAGTTCCTTCACTCTACTACACCACCTGCTTTATTCAGTGCTGAAAACATACTAGAAGAACTTGTCTGCTTGTGACATCACACTAACTGTTCACTGAAAAGCCACAGCATCATGAGATGCAGGCATGAGGAACAGAAGGGACCTAGAAACCAGGATCCACAAAGCACAATTGAAAAACCTGAAATACCAACATGGTTCAAGAGAACATACTGGCTATCTTCAACTCTCCCAAAAGTTGTCAGTCACTTGGAAGAAGGAATAATTTGAGAATGCATTTTTTCCCAGAAGGTTAGAACTAGAATAAATTGGTCAAAATAACAGGCAATAGATTTGGGCTTAAAATAAATAACTTGGAATTATCTTATTAGCATTAATGAGAAGAGCCTGGATAAACACCTGTGAAAATCCAAATAACAGATAAGAGTCAATGTAGATGACTCTTAAGTTCCAAAAACGAAGAACCCTTGATTTGACCTCTATCTACATAGTGCTATTGTGTGACTCAGCCCTGTGATTTTTTACCAAGATGTCAACTCTGTAAACCATCTGTATATACAAGTAAACCTTAAGTGACAGGCAGGATCACTACCAGTGAGCCCCTGGAATACAGCCAGCGGGTGAAGCCATCTGCGTTGCCACACTCCTTCCCAGGGCTGGACAAGTGCAGGTACTTAAAATAACATTCCCCAAAATGCTTGCCCAAAGCATTAATGTGTTAGCATTTTGTCTTTATTTTTGATCTCATGGTATGATTATCAGCAGTACATGAAGAACAAGGAAAAATGTAGAAAAAACAAAGCAAATGTTAATTGCTTTCTGTATCTTGTCTCATTTATCCTCAACTGCTATTAGAACAGATCATTGCTAGGGAGTTACTTATATGGCTTAAAGGGGATTGTGAAGATTAGCAAGGAAAAATAAGAACCAAAAATAATTTCTGTAAGATATTAAGCTAAGAAGCAATAGATGACCATAAGCCCAGACAATAACCTGCCATACAGTTAATGTACAACATCCACTTAGAGCAGCAGCTGCACTAACACCTCTGTTTTCTGAGCAGTGGAATTCTGTTATTTAAGTCTGAAGGGACACACTTGTTCAGCAATTACCATACAGTGAATTGCTTTTACACTGAATGTGAAAGTTCACATGCCAGTGGCTTCTAAATAAAAATAATGCACCTGTCATCTAATATTTGGTGACACTGAATTAATTATCCTCCCACCATCTGGAATCATCTCCAGCAAAGAGATTTGATTAATAATGTATATTTATTAACTGAGATTTAGTGAAAACAGTTAGAAATGATGAATATTTGACGATTATGTTAAGCAGAAGCAATAGCGAGATTAATTTTTAAATCCATTCCATGGAAAAATAGTTCTTAAAAACCACATCTTTTTTATATGTTAAAAACTATGTTACCAAATTTAAAGTGGTCTTTACTTTTCGTTTAAAATGTGAGCTTATTAGGGAACACTCAGGTGTGAGTTCCTTGTTTTCCTTGAATAGATGTTTTCCTTGTTTCTGAGTACAAAAAAAATACCCTAGAGTCACCTGTTCATGAATTCATACATTTATACTAAAAATCCTCTTTTCTTCTCAGAGCCTCCAAAATAAAAATGGAAAGAGAGTAACCTAAAAAGGGAATCAGGCTTGGGTAGGAAGAAAGGAAACAGGTGGGAACGGAAAGGTGGCAAGGTTCACAAGAAGCTAAGGAAAGGGGAGCACGGGGGACAGTTAAGTTGAGTCGAAGGCACAGGCAGGCCCTGAAGAATGGGGTTAAAACCTAGGAGTAGAAATCTGAGATGACACCAGAGCCTGGAGTGAAGAAATAGGATAACTGGAATAAAGGTCAAAATAAAAGCAAAATTGTAAACCACCCTTTTGGAATACTCAAGCACTGATTAGTGAGAAACTATGAAAAGTTAAGTTGTCTTAATCATTATAGAAATGAGGATCATGCCTTTACTACTTATCTCTCATTATGTGCCCCTGAATTTCCATATTTCTTTGTCCTTAAATTACATAAAATAGTTATTGAATAAATTTCTTTAACAAAATCAGCCTAAGGTCAGTATGGTCAATAGTTCCAAAGTTCTGCTGTAATTGCAAGTAAAAATTATGACACAAGAATCAATGGACAACCATTAACACAGCTACTAAATCAAAAAGTGTAATATGCGGTATTAAAAGAACAGCATTATTTTATTTTACAGAATATGCAACTAAATAGTACTTGCCAAAGGCAATGATCTTCACAAATGTTGAAAAATGGAAATATGTGACCAATTTCTTCCCTGAACATTTTAGTATACTATTAAATATATTAATGTTTTATACATTGTCGTTTTTGAAATACAATTCCAAGGGTCATACAGTTAAAATCAATTAAAAAAATTTTTTTTACTGTTTATTTATTTTTGAGAGAGAGAGACAGAGCGCGAGTATGGGAGGGGTAGAGAGAGAGGAAAACAGAATCCGAAGCAGGTTCCAGGCTCCAAGCTGTCAGCACAGAGCCCAGCGTGAGGCTCGAACTCACAAACCATGAGATCATGACCTGAGCCAAAGTCGGACGCTCAACCAACTGAGCCACCCGGGTCCTCTTACAAAAAATGAATTTTGATATTTAACTCTACTTTATGAACTCAACAGCAGGAGTCTGAAAAAGTAGGTTTGATACTGAATTACATGAATCAGAATAATTATCAAATACTTCAGGAGGCTGAAAACAAACACAACTTAAACTTGTTTTCACTCATCTCCTCTAGGATTAAATTAACTAATTGAATTCTTCTATGGGCTAGGCATTATGTTGGGTGTTGGAGATAAAGACATAGATGGATATGGTTTCCACTTTCATGAAACTTCTACTCTATTGGGGGAAATGAAGAAATAAAACCCTCATGTCAGTAAATTTATAATTCTAAATTGTGACAAGTGCTATAAAGGCGAAGTGTAATGTTCAAGGTATAATGAGAAATCATAGCAAAGGGGATTGATTTTGAATGAAGCATCAAGGAAGCCTCCATTGAGAAAATAACTTTCCAGATGTGATAGAGGTTAGCCAAGTGAAGAGAAAAGTAGTCTAAGCAGCAAGCATGCCAGTGGACAGTTCTGAGACAGATGAGAGCTTGCAAGTTCAAAGAACTGAATGAAGGCAGCTGTGGCGAGAGCAGGAGAGAACGGGCATGTGGGGGAGAGATGAGTTCAGAGAGGCAAGTAGAGGCCACAATGCAGGAATTTCTACAACATGTTAGGGACTTGAGATTTTAACTTAATGAAGAACAACTAAATATTTATTTTTTAGTTTTGTTTAGAGAGAGAGAGAAAGCATGTGAGTGGGGGAGAAGGCAGAGAAAGAATCTTTTTTTAAGCTTATTTATTTATTTTGAAGTGGCAGAGAGAGAGAGAGAGGGAGAGAGAGAATCTCAAGCAATCTCTGTACCATCAGCATGAAGCACCTGATGTGGGGGTCGAGCTCATGAATCATGAGATCATGACCTGAGCAAAAGTTGGACGCTTAACCTACTGAGCCACCAAGGGGCTGAGAAAGAGAGATATTGAGAGAGAGAGAGAGAGAGAGAGAGAGAGAGAGAGAGAGAGAGAGAGAATCTTAAGCAGGCTCCACACTCAGAGCCAAGCCCAACATGAGACTTAATCCCCGACCCTGGGATCATGATCTGAGCCAAAATCAAGTCTGACACTCAAACGACTGAGCCACCCAGGTGCCCCAACAACTAAATATTTTAAACACAAGACTCACATGATTCTCTATAATTTAGAGAAGGGGTGAAAAGAAATAAGGGTGAAGAAAAGGAGATTAGTTAAGAGCTAACCCATAACAGATTATGACTTGGTGGTATTGGGGGATACGGAGAGAAATCGATAGATTTAAACTATAATTTGGAAGTTAAAATTTGCAATGGCCAGAAGTTTCAGAATGTTGTTAAACAATAATGGTGATACCTTTGTCTTGTTCTTAATGTTAATTCCCTAATTATTATATTATTGGCATAAGTCTGATATTCCTTATAAAGAATAATAAGACATTTGCAGCTCTCTGTGTGAAGTGAGCTGGATTTGTACATTTCTTTGGGATCTTCTCTTGATCAACAATAGTTTCCTATCAAGAACTCATGCTTGCTTTGGATATTGGTGCATTAAGGTTTTCTTCAATAATCCACACCCCCTCCAGCTACTGCCTTATTGCTGTTGTTCCCTTCGCACACGGGTCTTGAGAGGATTTTCTGCATGCTCTTTCCTTTGTCGCCTGCAATTTACTCTTCAACAAACTCCAATATGGTATCACCCTTATCATTCCTAATTACCTTTGCCAAAGTCACCTATGACCTATGGGGACAATTTTACATGCTGATCTAGAGAGGCAGTGAGTTAGAACTCTGGTATTTCTTTTTAACTTTTCACCTTTTGCATTTGTTCCTTCATCTATAGAATGGAGATAATAATAGCAGAGTGTCATTGGGAGAATTAACTGAGGTAATTAATATAAGCTCATGGAATAAAATGTCTGCATGTAATCAATGTTCAGTAAACACTAGATGCTGATATTATACCTTATTTGGCTTCTAAACAACATTTTGAAGATTTAAGCACCCACTTTCTTAAACACTTTCCTCTATTTGGCAACATATTCTACTGATTTTCCGTGCATTTCTCTGGATGCATCTTTTCTATATTCTTCCTCTGCTTAACTTAGTGTTTTTGTTTCTCAGCTTGTGGTCAAAGGCCTTCTTCTACTTCCAATCTCTTGCCTATGCAATCTCACCCACTCCCATTGCTGTGTGCCGACTACCCCCTCCACCCATTTGTCACATAATACAGACATTTTTTCTGAACTCCAGACTCAGATCTAATTAGACACAGTACAGGCATCTCAAATTTGTGGTATAAACTCCCATCCAAATTTGTTCCTTACGATGTCCAGTGTCCAGAAACAGGACAATAAACTGTATCAGCACCTTCTCATCAGCTGATGCTATCTCCAAGTTACAGCTCAGATCTATCCACTCCTTTCCATCTCCACCAAAATAGCAAACTACAATCATCTCTTGCTTGCCTACTGCAGAGGTCTCCTAAGTAGGAACCCTACATTTACCCTTTCCATCCTGCATCTTTCACCAATGTGAAACAAAAAGCAAGTCGTGAAACATGAAGAGAATTAAAACAATTAGAATGAAGAAGCGAAATCACTATGTGCATTTCCTATGACACTATCATATATCTCCATTGCTTTCATGGAAAAACTAATACGATTAATAAAATTAGCAATTAGAATGAACTCGAGAATTGGGCAAAGTGAACAGACCCTAAATAAAAATATAAAAATCAAAAGCTTTCCCATATACTCACAGTCCTATTATTTTCTTCTCACCCCATGGCCCTTCTTAAAAATCCCATACATTCTCTTTAGGTCTACAGAATGTGCTTCAGAGCTTTCCAGACACAGATGGTAGAACCAAAGGTGAGTCAACCAGATTCTCTATATTCAAAGTGTGAGTGCGAGACCCATTGATCGCAGTTTGTTATTAGCATTAGGTTTACGAAACAATGCAAACCGGGGGACACTTAATATGTTTTTGCTATTTAATATTAAGCTATTTTTACTACTTAATATTTTTAGTATTTTTTTGCTATTTAATATTAAGTTACCAGTGAACAAGCAGAGTCAGGCTATAAGACAGGCAAGAGAACAGAGCAATTTCACAGAAAAGAGATATCATGCAGCCAGAGATGAAGAGACAATGCAGAAAGAAGTATCTTGATTCTTGAGGCTTTTTAGTTCTTGATTCTAAACCTATGCTATATCCCAAATCAGCATGTATATTTAACATAAAACCAATCAAAATACCAAAGATGTTTGTATTTTGGAACCAGAAGAACTGATACTAAATTCATAAGGAAAACAAAGAAGCAAACACTTTGTCAGCCTCTTACTATGTGTGAGGCAGTAGTTAGGATCCTTTGCATTATGATATCATTTAAGTCTCACACAAACACAATAAACTAGCAATTCTATTATTCCCAGTTCAAGGATGAGGAAATCGAAGTTAGACGAGGTTACTACTCAAGTTTAAATATCTAGTAAGTAGCACCATAAATGGGTAGGACGTACAAAAAAATATTTTAAAAGAAGGGCAATGAAACTGTATTTCCAGTGCTAGATGTTAAAATATATAACTAAAATAATCAAAATAATACAGCAGTAATACAATAATTAATAGAATGCATACCCCCAAAATAATCTTAGTATATACAAATTAGTACATGATAAGGAAAGAAATCATGAACAAATATGTAAGGAAATTATCATCAGACACAGTACTGAGGGAAAAGTCGAGTCTCATCTTCATCTTATAATAGTTACCAATATGAATATTAGGTGGAAGAAAGGGTTACAATGTGTAAAGGCAAAACTAGATGAAAATATTAGTGTATTTTTAACTGATTTCTTGAAAGCACAATTTAAAAACACAGAAATAATTAAGGAAATCAGCAAGGAAAAGTCAACTGTCAATCAAAAAATTTACAATTTCTGTATATCAATATACAAAAACATTAAAGGCAAACCTTTAAAATGAGAATAATATTTTATAACATATGATGGATTTGCTATCATGTGTGTGAATGTTTAATGTGATGTAGTTAAAGAAGTACAAGGAATAAAGAAATAGAAATTTAAAGTGAAATGATATTTATTGGTTAAAAATTTTTTAACATTTAAAAAAATGTAATACTTAAAGCTAGTGAGGGTAGAATAAGGATGCAACCACTATTTTGGAATGTGTAAACTGATTAGAAAAAAAAACAAATAAACTTTCAGAAAAGTAAATTGATACATATATTAAGAATCTTAAAAATTTCCATACTCATCAACCTAATTCTAAAAGAAGAATAAGAGATATGTTTAAAGATGCTTGCCAAAGCATACTAATTCTGCATTATATGTACTAGCTAAAACACATTTTAAAGAAAACTGAAACAAAAATAAATTAAAAAGCCTTAAATTTCCAACAAGGGAATAGTCAAATATTACATCTCCATATAGAGAAATATTATGCAACCATTAAGAGTAATACTTTAAAAGACTAATATTCATGAAATATTGCACCCTTTGATGGTTATTCTACTCCTTTCATGTCCCTCTTTTTTTTTTTGATATTTCACTTTCTCTATAACCACTATTAAAAGATGCAGCAGCAGAGGGTTAAACATATTCCACGTAATCTAGAGTTATTCACTAGCACTGTAAAAAATCAAGAAAATGACACACAATCAGCAACGACTAACATTAAGCCTCTAACTTAGCTGTGGGATTACCCTCACACTTCCCAATTGCCTGCTACCATAGCTAATTGTAAGCTGGCATGGTTACTCCCATACCAATTGGCATTGGCCACAGATAAATTGCTGTGATTTTTTAAATTATAGTTATTATTCTACTCCATCTGTTCGCTTCATTTTTTGAGTCAGCTGTCAAATCAAACACATAAGCCCTTCCTAAAAGTTTTAGAAGTTTTACATGTTACCAGAGTAAATAGAACAATTGCTAACACACAGTAGAATTCTACAAGGCGAACCGCGAGAGATTAGCAGGAAGTAAGGTGACGTGTCAACATTGTTCTAGTGATGATGGGAAAGTGCTATATTCATAATAACAGTATTTAACATTCTTGTCTTACTTTTAAATATGAGGCATAATTGCCAAGAAAGCTTTAATAGTGAAATTCTAAAAATACATTTCGACTCTGACCTGCTTTTTCCAGTTGTTCTGGTCTCAATTTTATTTTAGCTAAAATTAATAAACACTTGAGACTATGTAAAAGTACCTAATAATTCCTTGGTATAATTATTTGATGTATTCTGTTTCTCTATTCCCATTCTAATTAAGAGTTTTATGTTTATAATATTTTCCTATTACACATAAAGCATCTCTATGATTTCAAATGTAAGAATATCTTTTGAAACAGTCTCCAAGTCCCACTGTTATGCTGTTAAACATAACTTTAAGCATTATACTGTAGGTCCTTGGAGAAGGAGAATAAAGTTGCTAAATCTATTCAACCTTTTTACTCTGAAGTAGAGTTTAACTGTTATAATACAAAATTCTATCTCATTTGCATTCAATTTATTACAAAAATGGTCCCATTTTACCCCTCTATGTGTCCATACCCCTTGGAATATAACATTGCATCTTGTATTATTAGGAAGGGGCATCTATTTTCCCAGCTCTTGTATCTGGGCTGGGTTTGGGACTTGCTTTGGCGAACATAATGTGGCAGAGGTGATGGCCTGCTAGTTCTGAGCTGGGGGCCTTAAAAGGCCTTATATACTTCTGCTTACTCTTTTTGGACCCCTGCCTTCACTTTGAGAACAAGACTGGGATAATTGTTGGAGGGCGAGAGACTATTTGGAGTAGACATGTTGTCTATCAGAGCCCAACCTAGACTGGCCGCTTTCAGCCAACCTGCCAGCTGAAAAGAGATACATGAAGAAACTCAGAGAAGATCAGCTGAGACCGAAGAATCACTGAGCTAGGTCTAAACTGCTAAACCACTGAGTCATGAACTAAATAAATGAAGGCTGTTTTAAGCCACTAAGTTTTGGGGTGATTTGTTACACACCAGGAGCTAAATAATATAACCTCTTGTCTTTGTTTAATTACTTAGAAGGAAAATTAGGCAAATAAAAAGTGGATTTGATAATTTTATCAAATCTATTTTTCTCAAATTATCAATATTTTAGTTTTTTCATATTTTGGCTCTTGAGGACATTAGCTTTTATTGATCACCTTTTATATAGTAAGCACTCATTTCACTCCTACAACAATTTCATGAAGCAGGAATTATCTTTATTTTACAGAATAGGGGAAGATTATAAAGAAAGCAAGGGACATGTCCAGATTCACACAGCTGGCATGGCAGAGCTGGACTCGAAGGTGGAACAGAAGAAATGGGAATCCATTTATTCTATAATGGGTCACGATCAGTTCCATAATGAAGTGTTGAATCTAACCTCTCTTTGGAGCGGTATTCCAAAAACTAGGAAAGTGTGTTTTCTGGTGAATGACCTACGTGCTGCCCTCAGAATGTTCTGAAAAAATAGTTTATGCATATTACATAGACTTACTTACTTGAGCTTTTTCTCATTCTCTCACAAGTTTTAAATGGTTAAAATATCACAGCCACCTTTTTGAGTTCGCAACTCAAGTGAAATGTGCAATTACTGTAACAACTGAATGAAAATTTACCAATGTAAAGAGAAAATACCTTGCAGTATAAAAGGTCTTGACTTATTTGAAGCCATAATTGTTGTTTGTAGTAGCAAATGATTACTATTGATTGCCCGACTGACCATAGTCTCATGATATTTAATGCTAAAAGTGAATATTTTAGTTGTTTACTGGTAGGCGAAATAATAATTTATTTGTGGCACTAGTATAAAAATAGTCAACTTCTAACCTTGGTTGTTATGAGTCGAGTATGAAGTTTAAATCAATCTACGAGAAATAAATCAATAAAATGCTACTGAATAAATTGTCCATCATTCTCATTAGCCTAGCATTTATGTATCAGCCCTAGATACTAAATGTCACAGGTGCTAAAACATTTTTAATACCGAAAACAAAAACCAACAGAATAACAGGAAATGAATTCAGTGCCTCTGCTCTTTAACATTTACTTGACCAGAAACCAAAACAAGCAGATTAAACTGTGAAATAGGTAAGTAAGGACATTTTCTAGTAAGCATTTTCCATGTCTCCTGTCACATCTTCAAAGCATCCATCAAAGGCAAAAGACTTTATATCATACATAAAATCAATACTAAGTCTAAATATATATTTTATTTTAGGCTGGCCTATGAAAATTTGAGTTATGTCATCTGAAAATTACCTGATGTTAACTGCTGATAGAAGAAATATAAATGATTGGATGCATGGTTTAATTATAAATAACCCCAGGCAGTTGTGGGGTAGTAAAGTATGCTTGTACTCTACCTTCCATAACAGACATTTTAATAGCTTTATTCGTTTGGATATCACATTTTATACAGAATTCTACAATATGTTGTTAGATAAACCAACCAAGAATAGGGATCGGTTGGATGTTTTTCCAGTGGATTCTGTCAGAAAATACTTGCAACAGCTATAAAACCAGAGTAATAAATATTTAAACATAATTTTCCAATTTAAATAACTATTTTATGTCATATGGCATTTCAGGACTGAGATAACATTCTTGTAACAACAAGACAATAAAAATCATAAGTCACTGAAAATTTACAGCAACCAGTTTCTCAAAGTTTAAAGAGATGAATTAAAGCAGGAAACATGCGCATTTGTTAATTTTGTGGTTGCATTTATTATTATTAGTTTAACTCAGAGTGGAAGAAAAGCTCAGTAAACAAGATGATAAAGGAGGTAACGGCCATGCGTTTAGGTAACAGCAAGTCAGAACCTGCTTACCCGTGAACACTCTTGGCTACAGAATGTCAAATGTTGGATACTGTCCACATCTCTCTGAGCCAGATGGTTCATGAAGAAAAGAGCATTTGATTGTCCTTTTTCTTTTCACTAAACTTAAGAAATCTTCAGGGATAAGATCATTTTAATTCATCAAATGGAAAAATTCCACACTAGCTGAAACATCTTAGTCCTTGTAAAGATTTGCTACATATGTACCCATGTTAACTTAAATGTCATTCTGAATGAACAAAATTGACTACATTTAAGCTAGAAAATGTAGATAAAATGTCAGGAAAATTGTGCCGTGAGCAGCAGTTACTCCACTGGATGTTTCTCTCTCATAATCAAATGATATTTAACAATAAAGATTGCAGAATCGAGTTTAACACTGAAAAAAATCAATTTTTAAACTAAGTCTGAGGCGCCTGGGTGATTCAGTCAGTTAAGTGTCTGATTTTTTAAAAATTCCTTCTAATGGTTATTTATTTTTGAGAGAGACAGTGTGTGAGCAGGGGAAGGACAGAGAGAGAGAGGGAGACACAGAATCTGAAGCAGGCTCCAGGCTCTGAGCTGTCAGCACAGAGGCTAATGCAGAGCTCAAACTCATGAACCTTGAGATCATGACCTGAGCTAAAGTCAGATGCTTAACTGACTGAGCCACCCAGGCGCCCCAAACATCTGACTCTCAATTTCGCCTCAGGTCATGATCATGGTGTTGAGACTGAGCTCCATGTCAGGCTCCATGCTGGGCATGAAGCCTGCTTAAGATTCTCTCTCTCCCCCTCTCCCTCTGCCCCTCCTCCCATGCTTGTGCTCTCAAAAACAAAACAAAAACTACGTTAGGTTTGAATGATAACATAAAAGAATGGTTAAAAGCAAACTACATCACATGATTTGAAGCGATTACTTAAAAATACTGAAAGCTATAATGAAGCAGATATTTACATTTGCTTTTCTATTTGCTGCTTCTTTTCATAAATATAACTTACTAATATCTCTATTTTGACAAAGACTTAAAGTAAAAACCCAGGCTCAGGGTTTAGGAATGAAGATCACTTTAACAGACCCCCAATAAGTCACTTTTTTTCCTAATGTGAGCTTAGTTCATGCATTTACATTTGGTCATATAAGAGTTTGGCTTGTATCACTGCCAGGAAGACTGACACAGTACAGGGGTAACTGTCATCTTAAGGGTGCACTTTCCATTTGTTCACTAGTAGTAGCCCATACAAAACTTGAAAGAATCCTGAAAGAACATAAGGAAAATTCCCAAAAGAAGGGATGGTTAAGAGCACTACTAAAGAAACAGAGAAACCAGAATACGGACCCCAGCTGTGGGTCTATTCCCCAGTCAGAATATAGACCTCCCCCCTCCTGCCTCATGAGACATGCTGTTAGAGCCAACGGATCCTTGAGTGATGCTCACCTGCCTTTGGCAACAGGCCATGGGGCAAAGGAATGGGTTCATTCATATACATCTAAATGTTAAACCAGAGAATACTGAACCTGAAAATAGCTATCTTCGGGGAGAGCCTGACCAGAATAAGTAGTTTGAGAAAGAACCAGTCATTCAAATGATTTTCACTTCGGGACTAATTTGGCTGAATTGTGCTTGCTCAGGTAATACATGAGTTTCTTCCCTATCATAAGTTGCTATAGACTCAGGCATATACTTTCAAATGAGGTCCTCTCTACTTGTTCACGTCTCATGAATTCTTCTCTGGACTAAGGATATCACGTGAGACATGTTAAGGAACCACTTGGTCAGTCTGGCTTAAGAGTTAAACTGGCCAGGAGGCTAGTTTTGTAGCCATAAAGGAAAAATAGCAGATTTCTCTACTTGGTTTATACTGGATTATAGAAATACCACATAGTGAGGGGGGCCCCGGGTGGCTCAGTGGGTTAAGCATCCAATTTCAGCTCGGTTGAAGGTCCTCGAAGTCCGTTAAGTTCAAGCTCCACATTGGGTTCTGTGCTGACAGCTCAGAACCTGGAGCCTGTTTCGGATTCTGTGTCTCCCTCGCTCTCTGTCTCTCCCCCATTCATGCTCTGTCTCTGTCTCTGTCTCTGTCTCTGTCTCTCTCAAAAAATAAATAACATTAAAAAAAAAGAAATACCAATATTGGTATCATCACTATGAAGATACCTGAAGAAGATCACATAGCATTTTCTCTTTGACAGTTGATATCTGTTTTCTTGTTCAACTAGTAGCCATGTGCCTTTGGTAGGTAGGAAGTCTCTGAACAATAACAACTTCCTGAACTCTTTTGTTTTACAACTAGTGAATTAAATCATTCAAAACAGTCAAATTGTAAACACAGTAAAGGCCACAATAAGACAATTAAAGAGAAAAAGTAAGTCTTACTGTAATTATACAGTCTTCCATAAAGAATTGAAATTCAATTTAAATTTTCTTTTAGGGGGTGGGGGAATGGGCAAAATGGGTGTAGGGGAGAGGGAGGTACAGGCTTGTGTGGAACAAATAAGCCACGGGATGAAAGGTACAACATGGAGAATAAAGTCAACGGTATTGTAATAGTGTTGTGCAGTGACATATAGTAGCTATACTTGAGGTGAGCATATCATCAGTATAGACTTGTTGAATCACTATGTTGTACACTTGAAATTAATTAATATGTCAACTATACTATAGAGGCCGCTTTTAGGCCACAGGCTTGAGTAATGGAAATTTGTGCAAGGCAAAAGGGCCCACAGTGACCACCGAGCAGAATGTAAACAGGCTCATTAAGCCATGGGTCCTAACCAACCAATGGGCTACTTACAACCAGACACAATTCCTAAGATTACCAAAAAACGCAAAATTCCTTATGTCCCCACACTCCCTTACCCCGCTCTGTAACTATAACCTCTCACCACCTCCTCATGGCAGACAGTCTGTCCTTTGCTGTTCCACCCGCTGCTCCTTTGCAATGTATTCAATAAACTTTTATCTCTCTTGTTCTGCCTTGGGTGAGTTCTTTCACCACCCCTGACACCTGCCCCCACCCAACTGGGATGCCCACATACACTTCAAAAAAAAAAATTAAAAATAGATATATAAAGTAGTCTTTGTTCAGAAAACAAACTATATTGTAAGCAGTGCAAGAATTTTGTGCTTGCATCACATAGAAACAAGTGCTTCAGGTACTTAATCTAGAAACACAGTTTCTAATCTAGAAATGAAAAGTTGACATTAATTATTTATCTTATGGAAAAATACATGTGGTCACAGATCAGAATATGTAACATGCAACACTGAAAAGACTCAAACATTTGCTGTTTGGTAAATAATAAAGCAGAATACATTTTTATTATACAGGTTATGTGAATTTTATATTTGGCTATAAGCTATTTGAATTATAATTCTCATTCAAGGTATAGTCTTTTCTATTTGATGCTTTATTTCTTTCTGTTATCTCCACCATTCTCCGCAAATATTTTTAACTCAAGGTGAAGCAATTTGAAGGCAATTGCTAATAGGTATGAGGAATTAGAAGGGAAATCTTTGAAGCCAAACATATTGAACAGTTTTCTATACTTCACAGACTGTGAGAATTTATTACTGAGTAATACCAACTATGTATATAAAATATCCAAATAACCACTAAGATTTTAGTGAGATGGTGACTTTAAATGACAGAGAATTTATCTTTCGTTGCTTATTCTCACTTATTCCTACAGGTAGTCCCACTAATAAAACAGGAACATGTATAAATAAAGCACTTATTTAAAGGCAATGACTTGTCATCTAAAACAAAAATATTCAAAAGATCCCTAAAAAGAGAGATCCACTTTTTAAAAAATAGTCATCATTTAACGGAATTCTCCTCAATTATGTGATTATTATATGGCTGTCCTTTTCTCTAACTCACAGTTCTATGAGGAAAAGTAATTAGCAAGAAGCTTACAACATGTATAATTTCTCTGATAATTATTATAGATGCTCATTCTGTTTAAAATACTTACGGAAGAAGCAAATAACTGATCACAGCTCAGAAAACTAAATACAGGCAACACTGTCTAATTTGAGATTGTCTCTCCCCCTTCCCTTATTCTGGCTGTCCAATTACATGACATTTTATGAAACAAAGAATGGTCCTGTTTTTGTTCTATTTAAAAATAAAACTGGACTTAGGAAAAGCAGAAGGACTCAAATGATTGTCTGAAGGGAAATTTTGGATGATTAAGGCACTTCTATTCTTTGTACTTTCAGTAGAAGGCTGTAAATTTGTAAAACAAAGATTGCTTGAATATCGGTTGACTGCTTCCCTTAGCACCGTTCTGGAGCTCTATCCTCAGTTTTCTTCACCTCTGAATCTGGTAAAGACGTAGAGTTGAAGGAGTTTACTATAACCCAACCTGGGATATTGCACAATCTCTGTGTCTTTTCTGTACCTTGCCCTCCCTTTTAAACCATCCCTTCAGGGGCGCCTGGGTGGCACAGTTGGTTAAGCATCTGACTCAGGTTAGCATCCAATTCTTGATCTCAGCTTAGGTCATGAACACACAGTTTGTGAATTCGAACCCCGCACTTGGCTCTGCACTGATGGGGTGGAGCCTGCTTGGGATTCTGTAGCTCCTTGTCTCTGCTCCTCCCCCACTTGTGCTCTCTCAAAATAAATAATAAAAATAAACTTAATCTGGCCATGTGTGGCAACATGGATGGAACTGGAGGATATTATGCTGAGTGAAATAAGTCAGGCAGAGAAAGACAGATGCCATATGTTCCCACGCATAGGTAGGCTTTGGACGACCTAGCAGAGAACCAGGGGGGAGGGGAAGAGGGGAAGGGGGGAAAAAAGCCACAGAGAGGAAGGAAGACATGACATGAGAGACTCTCAAAGAATAAGAAAGAACTGAGGGGAGAGATGGGTGTGGGAGGGAGGAGAGTGGGCGATGGGCACAGAGGAGGGCACTCGTTGGATTGAGCACTGGGTGTTGTATAGAAACCAATTTGACAATAAATTATTAATAAATAAATAAATAAATAAATAAATAAATAAATAAAAAGAAGCCATCCCTTTATTTTAACTCTTTCAAACTATTCGATTTTCACATCTATATTCTGTTTGACCCTGACTATTACAGTTCTTATTTATTTCATCAGGAAAAATTCCACTGATAAACCAGGTGTACATGTAAACAAAACATTTATTTATTTAAGGACTTGGAAACTTAGTGCATCAATGATGTCATGGCACACAAATATAATGCTTAATAAATGTTTTAATCATTTATATATCAATGAAATGTGTTTAGTGAAGAATATCTAGATAAAACTACCATCCAAACAAGTTCAGAAAGATTTCTGAAAATCACCAATATACTAAGTCTAACTTAAGTGAAATAAATATTTTAAGATTTTTTTCTACTAAATTACTGAATTCTGGGTATACAAAGTATACGAGAAGTTAGATATTCCATTTTGAAACATTTTCATGAACACAATTTATTTTTATAGAAGTTTATGTAATGAGAGATATTTACCTTTTCACCAATTTCTCCTTTGCTGCCTTCAAAACCTTGCTCTCCCTGTAGAAGAGGAATATGGTATATAAATAATAGGAACACTACTTTTAATATACACAATTATTACAATAATAATGATAATGTTTCCAATAACTATAAATAAAAACCATTTCTAATGTAATTTTTAAACCAATATTAACTTAGACAAAATTTAAAGATTCCTAAATACTAAAGAGTACAAGCTACAGCTTCACTATAGTATGTTCAATTCAATGTCATCTCCATAAACTTTCTCAGAGGTGTTTTGAGAATTGAATGCATCAACAGAGTGCCCAGCACTGACCAAGTTAGCCATTATTGGTATTATTACTATTACTCTTTATTTCACTAGATCCCATAGAAAAGCCTCTCATGCTGACTTCTATGGAATACCATTCCAGAGGGAGCTGTGTGATGAATGAGAGTTCAGGTTTGAACCCCGAGTCCTGGCTTCAGCTCTGACATCAGAGCCGTACATGTTCTTCACCCCCCAGATCTCCTGCCTCTCAGTCACAGAAAGGGGATTGGCAGTTGCAGGGCTGCTGGCTTTCAAACCACCATAATTATTCCAAAAGGTATAAGTCTCCTATTCCTCAACTAAAGCCCTCTCTGACTCGAGAAGCTTATTTTCCCACTTAATTCTGCACGGATATTTATAGTACTGATGTTTGATTCATACATTTAAACAAATATTCACTGAATGCCAACTACATGTCAGGCACTCCAGATAACACAGCCAGCAAGTGAATACTGGAGATACGTCATCTTCACTCCTGCACCCACAAGATGCACTCAGTAAATGAAATATTTCCTGAGTGCACAGAGACAAGCGATGAAGAGTTTCTTATCTCTAGTTTTTTCTGTAATGCTGCAAAGAGGTTAGAAGTGAACTGCCAGGTTTTTACTATAAATATAGTCTCTGCGTATATATTATAAATAATATGTGTAATCAAATATATGTATATGTGTACATGTATACACACACATACATATATGATTAAATTATTATTTCTGCTTCATTTGCCCTTAAAAAGGGTATCAGGAAAGACAACAGATTAGTATTTGGGCATATGTGCCACTGGATATATGGTCTATCTTTATTCAGCCATTTTTCCTAAAATATAGACTTTAACTCGATCTGTTAATTCAAGCTGACATCGAAGCTGCTACACCCCCAGTACATCAGTCACAGTGTCAGCATGATGCACCCACCACAAACAGCTGCTGGAAAGTCCGAAACTATTTCCCAGCAGATAAATCTGCACATCCCTTGGCTTGCAACTCAACTCACAGATGCAGCACATGCTATATCAATGGGTTTTGTCTAGAGTTGCTGTGAAGAAATTCAGAAGCTTGCCATTTTATCACTGCCAGTTCAATCTTATTATCTTTATCAAGCCAAGTAAGGGAAGATTTTTCAAATGCTGTACCTATAAATAAATGCACATCTTTTCTTTTAATGGTAATTTTTAGCTACAGAGAACACCCTAGATGCAATAGTAACTTCTGACTTCTTGTTGCTAAGACCTTAAAACTTCCAGAGCATAGAAATGAGACGGTTGGCCTGGCTGGGCATCTAATATTGCATTAGTAATGCTCTCCCCTGTGGTGGGATTATCTGAGTGGTATCGTGACAGCTGGCCCCACCTGAAGTGGCTCCCATCCCTCCAGGAAACTGGAATAGACCAGTTTCTGTGCTTCCAGCAATGCTGGTCACACTCCTTTCCAGGAGGAGAAAGAGTCTTGAGACAATAAAAGGGTACGAGTGAAGTTCACCTTGGTAAAGAGAAAGACAGTAGGCACAGAAACAGGGAGACTAGTCAAGGCAAAAATCTTTATTTATTATGAGTTGCTTATTCTGAAGGATATTTTTTGAAGAGATTAGTTGTAGCATCTTTGTAACTTTTAATATTTTGTGTCGGTGTAACTATTATGTTTAGCCAACCTGGGATATACAAAAAGAAGACAAATAAGAAAGAACCAAATACAGTCAAAGGTGGTAAAAATTGTTCCACACTTCATATTAGCCTCCGCTGGCCCCCAGAAAGCACGATCACTGACTTCTCTGGAGAAGCATGCTGCTAAAGCTCTCTGATAAAGCTCTCTCCTAGTGATTCCTTTGAGAAGGGATTACTTCCATGGGTTCTCTTAGAAAGACCGATTAGTGACTTTCTAAGAGCCTTTTAGAGAATTAAGTTTCATCAAATAAACTTTCTGAGTCCTCACTAGACTACGTGCAGGTTCGATTTTTAAGATGTTAAATTCTTAACTTAATATAAAACATTCAAAAACTCTTTACCTTTTGACCAGGTAAGCCCGGAGCTCCATGTAAACCATTTTCACCCTAAAAGAAGTATAGAAAATAAATTTTATTAGCTACAAAAAACAGATGAATAAAGAAATTGTTGCAGTCTTTAAGAATTAGTTCTAGCATTGTAGGGAAAGGTAGCCTAAGACCGAACATCTACCCCATTCAGGGGCGTTCCATCTATCCCTCCTTGTCTTACAACTATAAAGTTAGCACTTCAATTTTACAAAATAAGAAAACAGTCTTGGGGGGGGCCTGGATGGCTCAGTCAGTTAAGTGTCTGACTCTTGATTTTGATTTAGGTCTTGATCTCATGGTTCATGAAATCAAGCCCCGCATCAGGCTCTGCACTGGCAGCATGGATCCTGCTTGGGATTCTCTCTCTTTCTCCCTCTCTCTCTCTGCTTCTGTGTGTGTGTGTGTGTGTGTGTGTGTGTGTGTGTGTGTGTGTGTGTGTCTTTCAAAATAAATAAATAAGCCTAAAAAAGAAAAGAAAGAAAACTGAGTCTCTGAGTCATGCTCAGGGCCACCCAACATGCGGCACTACCTGAGAGTTCATAGAGGTGTCTCTAACTCCGCAGTTGTTTAGTAATTCCTTATTTCAGGTTCTCTTTTCAAACCTCTGGACATAATATTAAAGTCTGGCATAGGCTTCCTATGGGCCAGGAACTGTTCTCACAACAAATCTATTGGGTAGATACTGTTCTGATAATCTTACAACAGATGATCACACAATCATACACAAAAGAGATAGAAATGGAATTTGAACACATACACTTCAGCTCAGCACGTAACCGCCTCCCTAAACTGTCTCATGGAAAATATTTAATTCTGGCTGTAAGTGACCTCATCTAAAAACTGAATATATCTATACATCTATTACAGATATGTATCACATCGATTATAGCAATAGACATACAGATACACACACTCATATCTGTCGATTGCCTTTGAATCAATTTTGGAGACAAACTCAATGCCATTTTACTTGAAACAATTGCTTATAAGAATTTTTAGTTCTTTCCATTCATCTGGTTCCTGTCTTGGGTAAAAAGATTTTCAGCAGATGCTTATCAGTTTCCATTACTGGAATCCATGGGTCATTTCTTTGACAAGCCTGGTCTGTAAACAGCACACCATCTAGAAGGGGATATTCCACGAGGATGTATTCTCCATGGAGGCTTGGGAACTTTGCAGCTTATAGGAAGTGGTTCGACTCCTGAGTTTGCAGCTTTAGGCAGCTCAAAATAATTTTAACAATTCCACTGATCTGCTTTACTACTAGAAAATCTTTATAAGTAATTTATAAGACAATAATTTTTCAGCATTACCTAGACTGAAGTTAGATATCATTTCTTAGAAATGATATGAAAGAAAAAAATCACATCTTCAAACTCAAAATAGCAATAATATATTCTAAATCTAAATAGATCATTATTATGTCATTAATTAATATGTTTTGGAAAGGTTTAGTCATTTTAAAAAGAGTTGTACTACTATATACAGACACACATATTATTTTAAAGCCTAGGGCTGTTCTTAGATTAAGTTATCTAAGTTTTCCACAGTAGAACTGCTATCATCATAAAATATACTAAACAGTAAAGGCAAAATTTTGCTGCTAAGAATAATTAAGTGTTGAAGCATCAATAAAATACAATGTACTTATCTATGTAATAAACATATTTCTATTATTTAAAACATTTTTATAGTTCTAGACCTCAGGCATTATTATACAAATATATTAGAAACTTCCCATTTCATTTAATAAAGTGATAGTAAAAGTACATTCAGTATTTGACGCCAGGGAACATTCTGTGGAAACTGAGCTTCAGTTACTCATCGCAGAAGTATGTCCACTTGTCCATAAGGAGCAGAAGTATTTTCATCGGTCTAATATAATGTTTTATATCAGATTACAAGTTACACATGATAACAAGATAGGGCATGTAATCCAGCAAAGTACACTGATACATATACACTGCCAAAAATACTTTTTTGCGGAAAAAAAGTAGAGACAGTATCTCCTGCTTTTCTTTGCTCACAGCCCACTGCTATGTACCATGTGCTCAAGTACTAGCACCTAACGTCCCCCTGCTGGCACATGTCAGTTTAGGGCTCCAGCCAGAAACACTGCTAACTGGATACCAAAAACTGCTAAAGCTGTGATATTAAGACTGTTTTTTTCCTCTCTTTAATGGACACTGATTTCGTGATTATTGCAATTAAAATGTTATATTTTCCTATGGCCAGTGTTCACTGGCCCCCACTCTTTCCTAACTAGGAATTTGTTTTGTAAACATAATCCTAAATTCCCAAATAACTTCATGGACACCAACTGATTACTCTCCTCAGAAAAAGTACATTTCACATGCCAGCGGGTCCAAGATTCTGAGTGGACACTATTGAGGCTTAAAGTTTGCAACACTGGTATTCAGAAACCTTTTTATTTTTTTCTTGCTGATCTTCTTGAAGTTATCAGAGATGTGCCACTTCAAAACTTTTAATAATTTTAAGCCATTTGTCATTTTTCTAGTTCCTAAAGGGTAAATTAGTATATTTGTTTTGGTTCCTATCTACCACCTCCCTCCCCCCAAAAAAGATTTGTTAAGTAGCATAAAACTAAACACTATATCCAAAACCTAATGCAGCTTAAGGTCACATGGAACTCTACCTAGCAAAGAAATGCCTACCTAAAGTTACTGGATGGGCAGACGAGAGCTGCTTTTTCTGGACTCTCGCTGTTTCTCCTTCCTCCCAGTGTCAGAAGAAAAAAGAAATAAGAACCTTCTCCTTTTGCTTCTGATCAACATTTTAGTGCATTACTGAGAGAAAATTACAATCAATGTTTCTCATAGCTACCAGAATGTTCCAAACTTGTTTCTGAGGCATATACTTTCTATTATAGGTTTTTCCATCAAAGGACCTGTGTCCTTTTCCTGTTACAAATGCAAGCTACAGAAGGACAAGTGAATGAATACGTGTAATACAAAGCAGGGCCAAATCTACATTGCTGCTGATAGCACTGTTGCCGTGTTATTACTGTAACGCGTAGCTATCTTCAACTTCACAGAGCAATCTAAAGCACCCTTTCCAGAATTCAAAGTAACTTCTTTGGGAAGCTTTTGGAAAAAACTTTGGTGTGATTTAGGGCCAGCTGGTGGCTTTCTGAAAAACTGATCAAAGGATTTCATTTTACCTCCTTTTTATCACTGCACATTTCCCTGAAGTAAGCACAGCTAGGCATAAAAGATAAATTATTAGTTTCCCTGATTCCTTTGACATTGGAATCTATGTCTTTTCTTACTATGTAGGAAATACAAGTTGTCTGAAGGACACTTGATAAGAAATCACATTCCCCAGGGCTATAGTTTGTAAACCTGGTCCCAAAGAGACCAAGCAAAGAAAGGCAGATTAAACAAGGAAATAAAAATTTGCTTGTAACTACACCTAAGCCGAGAAAATAGAAAGTTATATACTATGTTGTGGTGATTTTTTTTTTTTTTGGTTTTAAAAGTTAGTCACTCATCCTCTGGTTAAAAGTCTGATATGTGGGGGCACTTGGGTGGTTCACTTGGTTGAGCGCCTGTCTCTTGGTTTTGGCTCAGGTCATGATCTCACAGTCGTGGGATCGAGTCCCACAATACGCCCTGTAATGAACCCTGTGTGAAGCCCTGTGTGGAGTCCTGTGTAGAGCCCCGCATGAGCTCCATGCTAGGCTTGGAGCCTGCTTGGGCGTCCCTCTGCCCCTCTCCCGGCTTGCATGCACACACATGCTCTCTCTCTCACAAAAGAAATATAAAAACCTTAAAAAAAAAAAAAAAAGGAGTCTGAGATCCTACTGTAATACTGTTTCTATATTTAAAACTTTAATGTGACTTATCATTTCATTTTATAGTACATTTTCCAGGAACTTAATCTCCATTACAAATAAATATAGGATACACTTGGAAATATATCAGTATTTTCCTACTAATTAACTCATATTTATTAAGAGAAAATTTACTTAAATTGAATGTTGAGTGAAATAGCTGGAAGAAACATCTGAAACAGAACACCAGAATTCTAGCATGAAAACCAATAAAAGGGGCAGCTAAAAGTAAATCTGATTTACTACCTTGACCTCTATGTTTCTGACTATACGTCTGCTTTACTCAGGACGTAATCTTCAGAAATTGACTTTTTATGGTTCTTAAATTGTTGCCAGTCAACTAAGTATTTCAGGAAATAAAAGATACACCTCCTATTTTTTTTTCAGACGTCTCATACAAACTAAGTCTTTTATTTCAGAGAGGATTATTTTTTTCTTTCTATTTTCTTGGACTTCATTCCAAGAAGTAAATCATCGAGTTAAAAACTGTATACCTTATAGGGTTTAAAACTCCAAACTTTTTGAATTATTCATATTTATTGGATCCTTAATGCAGCAAACACATGGGGATATGTTATAATATTAATGTTCAGGATAAGGCAAGTTTATATCATTCTTAGCCATAAAATGAGTGAGATCCTATTATTACTTATTCTTATGGGTCATTTCAAAGAAGGGAAAACCAGCCCACTAAAGGCAATGTATGGTTGATACATGTCTTAATCATAGTAATGTAAATATGGGGAGTTAGTAGTAGCTGAATCCAACATCTACTGTCTCCAAAACTATTAACCTGAATGTACATGTATTGGGGACACAAGTAAGTACATGCAGGTCCACATACCTAGTAAATGAGCAGGCGGGGCAGTCTTGAATATAGGGACAAGAATAAATTCATACACTTTTATCCACGACCTCCATTAAAACATTTGTCGAGGTAATGACTCTACTGAAAACTTCAGTAGTCAGACACTTTTCCTCTTTAATTTGTATTTTGGAGTGCAAACAAAACAATTCTGTAGGTAAATAGTGCAGTAATGCTTTCTGGACTCAGAATTCAGCACATCACTCCAGAAATGATCTCACCACACAGAACAGAAAAGGAGGGTCTCTCTCTCCCTCCCTCCCTCCCTCTCTCTCACTGTCTCTCTCTCTCTCTCTCTCTCTCTCTCACACACACACACACACACACACACACACACACACACTTCTTGTTCTGGAGATATACAGTAGTTATATTAACACAACTTGTTTTTTAAAGTTAAATTGTTTATGCATACACTGAGCTTGTAGTCAACTACGACCATTAAGTTTCCTTTCAAGAGAATATATCTTACAATCATTTTATAAAGTAATAGAATGAAACTTATACTGAATTATCCAAATTAGAAAAAAAAAGCAAGAAAACAAAGAACCTTGAAATTATCTGGACAGGTAAACGACTCTTTCCATATCTAACAAAGTTAGGGAACTGGGCTTTGGCCAATGTTGTAGAGCGCACTAAAAACCTGGGCTCCTATGTACCTGTGACGATTTTTCTTAAGTGGATTTGTCAAGAACAAGTGTTTTGGCTTTTCGCTATATTGTGAGATGAATTATAAAACAGTCTTTAGGTAAACTCAAAGCTTCATAAAAGTACTAAGGAAATAGAAGATGTTTAATGTGAATCATCTCCTGAATTATCTGAAGTATAGTAACATCTGAATCAAGTATTCTAACAAGTGAAAGATGACATAAGATACAAAGGGAAGGAAAGTGTCATCGGTAAGACCCGAATTGAGGTCAGCGAGATACTAGTAAGTGCAAACTATTTCCTGTCCGAAGTATTCCTCGTGATGAGTAATTTATAGTTCTACTCCATATCAATTACTTCTACTGGAGCTTAAATGCACTCAAGCCATTGGTTATTTATCTTTAGCCCTGAGGTAAATGTCTGGGAAGATATGGAGAAATACATGCCTTAGCAATGTTGTAAGAAAGTCAGGAGATTTTTTTCAAACCTTATTTGGGAAAAAAGAGAGCGTGATAACCTCTTCAGGTTTATGCTTAGAACTAAGAAAAGAAAGAACATAGTTTCTCCAAGAGAAAATGGGAAGCGAAAATGGGAGCTGCACACACTTCTCTCTATTAGATTTCATTCTAGAAAGTAACATCTGCAAGCTTTGCTAGGTAGATAAGAGATTCTCCTACCTTCCTATTGCTCTGAAGCATGCTTTTGCAGAAAGTACAGAAGACTTGCACTGAAGCACCACTGCCTTTTCCAATTCCCCCTCGGTTTTCTAACAATCATCTTCAATTTCTTTCCTCTATTGGCCTGGGGCTAAGTCCACTTAAGTTCTGAATAAATCAGCAAACATTTATCTAGGATCAAACAGGTGCCGTATGCTGGGTCAGGTGCTGGGGTTGCAGGATCTCACAGTAGAGACAAAGACACAAGCTATACTGATAAGGTAAATAAAGTACTATGTGAGCAGAAAGGAGGGGCTGTCAATTTGTCTTGTGCCAACGAGACTTTACAAAAAAGGATATAATTTTTCTTGAGCTTTGAATCTGGTAATCTGTGAAAATGCAGTGACGGTAGGAGTGAAGAAACACACCAATCATCTGCAATCATGCTCTCGAATCCTCTACTTACTGTCTAACAAGTTCAGTCGGTACCTTACACTGGCTGTGTCTGTCCCTCACTTGGATAGTTAAAATCTCCTTTAGACCGCGACACTTTTAGAAAACTCTAATATCTGAAATTAAAGATGTCTTCATCAAATACCAAATACACTTTTAAATTCACTATTGAGTATCTCAGCAATCTACACCAAGAATAAAATCATTAGCCACTAAACTGTGCAGAGAAGCAGAGACTGTGCGATCTTTTTTATGGCAATATTTTAATATTTATGTGCTTCATTCTCATAGTGCATTAAACCGAGTAGGAACATCGGCAGACCAACTTCTCGAAATCTGGCTGTTTAGAAAATAAAAGTCAAGTGCTTGGGTGCCAGATCCACTGCATGTGTTGAGCTTGTCATCCATCTGTTGTGTTCTCTGCCAACTGCTCTACTTGAGGTGTGAGTGGAAGGCATTAGAAGGGAACAAGAAACCATTAAGAAATAAAATCAACTGCAGAGTGAGCAAGTTTCTTTTTCTTTTTCCTGTCCTTCTATTCCCTCTGTCCTTCTCAGGTTTCTGCTTATTTTACTCCTATACTGAATCAAAATAATGCCTACAAACGAGACAGTTAAATGAGAATTACTCCATGTAAAGGCAATAATGTTTCATTGATAATTCAAGTATCTTCTTTGCAACTTTAGTAAGTGAAGCCAACTCTAGGTTGACAAAACTGTTTTCATTGTGGCCACTTTTTTATGAATACTGGTTATGATAAGAAGTCCAATCCTACGTCCAGATTTAACTATGCCTTCATTCACTGCAGAATTTTCTGAAATACGGAAGAATATAGATGTTTCTCAGTTTAAGAGGTATTTTCTCTTACATGGCTCATACTTGTTTTGTAAATCTTGGTGAGTTCATAGGAAGGAAATATCCCATTGTTAAAATAAAGGTGAGTTGCCCTTTCTTTTTTTTTTTTCTTCTCATTTAGTGTTTTAATTCCTACAATAAATTGTCTCATACAAACAGGTGTTTTAACTATTTTTTAAACTTGGGAAGACCTCTGAAATTAATATTAATTCTAAATTTCAGTGGGAAATGAGGTGAAACTAGGTGATAGAGATAGAAAGCCAAATGGCTTTAAAAAATTCTCTAGCGTTTCCAATAAACACCTTTAAGTTTCTGAGTCTCTAAGGCATGAATGCTACATCTGGACCAGGCCGTCTCAGGGTTCATTATAATTCACAGTAGCTACTGGCCTTGTCTGCACTTTCGTAAACGGTAACAGCATCTGCCTTTATTTCCTGAAGCTGAGGTCTTCTCATGAAATGTCTTCTTAAGGGAAAGATCAAGATTCGGAGATTGCAGTCATTTCATTTTTCAACCCAAAAGGAATACAAAGGCAGATAGGGAACAGTGGGAGCACCCAGCCCAATCTCATGCCGCAGCAGCAGAGACTGGAGGCTCCAGAGTTCGTGACAAAAAGGCGCCTCACACAAGGGGCTTCGGCATGATGATGGTTATTAGCCCGGCTGTTTTTAAGCCACGCAACTTGGCAACTCTTTCATCACATTATCAGATACACTTCTTAAGCGCTTTAAAGCATATGGCTTTTTACCTTTAGAAGTTCAAATTTTTTTTAAATAAACTCATCATGCTAATTTAAACACTTTTGTTTTTGACCAAATGAATATATAATAAATGTATACATATACATACATATATATGACCAAAAGTATATTTATATTGCATATACCTATTTATATACCTACATATCAAAAACATATTTATTTTTTTTTAATTTTTTTTAGCATTTTTATTTTATTTTTTGAGAGACATAGAGACAGAGTGTGAGCAAGGGAAAGGCAGAGAGAGAGAGGGACACAGAATCCAAAGCAGGCGCCAGGCTCTGAGCCATCAGCACAGAGCCCGACGAGGGGCTCAAACTCACAGACGGTGAGATCATGACCTGAGCTGAAGTCGGACGCTTAACCGACTGAGCCACCCAGGCGCCCCTCAAAAGCATATTTAATAGAGAACATAAAGAGAATTTTCTAAGTTAGGTGTTGAGGTAAGGTAACCTGGGGAGTGTGGCCAGGTCTGCAGGGGTGGCTGTGCAGGGCAGATAAGGATCTCCAGACAGCCCAGGTACGGGAATTTTAAAAGCTTATTTTGAATATAATTTTGAAATTGAAAATAAAATAAAATCATGTTGTCTTCATAATACTTATTTTGGAAGGTAAAGCTAAACAAAATACTTTCATTTGGTGAAAAAACATATGATAAAGATTTTTATTTGGTGGACATAATTTTCTTCAGGTGAGAGAGTCAGAATCTCTCTTGTTGGGTAGACTTTAAAAGGGGTTCATGGATGTAAAGAGAAAGAACACAGCCCTCCCTGCAGCAGAATTTAGGAAACTCTTTGTAAGGTTCCCTCTCTAGGCTGTCGGCAAATGAAGTTAAGATCTAATTCAGAACTGTCTGTGCAAGGAAATCTGGATACTTGAGGAACTATCAAGATGAGATAATATGGTAAAAGTGTAAGAGCTATGAACTCATATGGGTAACATTTAAATTCTGGTCCCGCTGCCTGTTAGCTATGAAACTTTGGGGAAGTTTTTATACTTTCTTAGTTTCTTAATCTGTGAAATACTGGTGATAATGACTCTTACCTCAGAGAGACTGTGAGAAATGAATAAAACAATGCAAAGAAGTCCCTCGAGAGTGTTTAGCCCATAACAATGATTGAGTAAGTGGCTGTTATTATTATCGTAAAAGTATATACTCATACATATTTCAGTTAAATAGAAAATTAATTGGTTTGCTAACATGTAAATTTAATTTATTTTTAGAGGTCAAAATTATCTAAAATATGTGTGACTTTTAACATTTTTCACTAAACGTGTTTTGAATAAATAATATAAACTCTCTCAAATGAGTTCTAATTTAGTTTCATACTAAGCCTAAGTATAGAATAATAGAATCATCGAACTATTTTCTTTTAAAATTATATTTATTTACCAAACAGGCAAACTTTTCCCCTGCCCCCATTATCTGCAGGGAATACCTTCCAAGACTTAAAACCACAGATAGTATCAAACCCTATATATACTGTTTTTTCCTACATATACATATCTACGATGAAGTTTAATTTATAAATTAGGCACAGTAAAGAGATTAACAAAATTACTAATAATAAAATAGAACAATTATAATAATATGCGATAATAAAAGTTATGTGAATATGGTCTCTCTCTCTCTCTCTCTCAAAATATCCTATTGTACTGTACTCACCCTTCTTGTTGTCATGATGGGAGATGATAAAATGCCTATGCGATGAGATGAAGTGAGGTGAATGACGTACTGTTAGGCTACTACTGACCTTCTGACCAGGACCACACGTTCCAGATCGCAGTTGACCACTGATAAGCAGAGACTACTATATTTATAGATCAGGCACTGAGCTGTCACTTTTATGAATAATCTCATTTAACACTTAAGACAAAACTACCAGTAGATACAATATAATGCCTATTTTAAAAAAGAGAAAACTTAGAAGAAACCAAGAGACATGCCCTAAAATTATAGAGTGAGGATTTAAGCTGCAATTCAAACACAGGCCATCAAACTCTCAGTAGTCAGTATCTGAATGGTACAGCAAGATGGCTATCATTTACTGCATACCTACTCTGTGGGGGAAAAAATTATTTTCATGACAGTTTTCTTAGTAAAATTAATATTTTAGGGGCAAATTTTAAGTAATTAAGCAGACAGAAAATTGGTTTTAGCAAAGTTAGGCTCTGTATTTATTCAACTCTTACTATCACATTATTAGGATTAAGATGGCTAGAAAATAATTATTCCTATTTTTAAAAAGTATCCCCACTTCTCAGAAAACATATCTGATATATGACATATATATATGTGAAATACAGAATGAGGTAATTTTTTTGTTTGAAATATTCAAATAATGAATACAAGAATGCTTTGAGTGGTATGTTTGGAGGTAACACTATGGGCAGGATTTGCTTCCAGTATCCATATCTTCATCTCATTTTCCACAGCATACCATGAGGAGTTGTGAGCACATGTGTTCATATGTGTATGCATGCATGTATGTGTGCATACACATATGTGATCTTATGAATTAAGTGTTTTACTTATCAATGGAAATTAGACCATCTTATTTACTCATTTTGACTGACAGTGGCTTCTGTCCAACCAAACTTACCAGAAGTCACCAGTGACGAATAACTAATAATAACTGCTGTGTATAGGGGACAGTTATTTGTTTGCAGTGTTAGCTGTATGGCTGTACATACAAGGTTAGAAAGCCTAGTGCAAGTCCGTATAGGTGATGAGTATTGGAATCACAAAAGAATCTAATTAAATGCTATAGTTCTTCATCCTCATGACTTGACGTATCCCATAAATTGATTATACAGTGTTGTTTAGTGTACTATTTTTCTCCTGGGCCTCAAAAGAAACTAATAGTTTGTTCAAGGCTTTGACTTAAAAAATTTACTGCTATCACCTAGCCAAACTTCAAAGTGTAGGTCTGTTTTAGAGTAATAGGATTTATATGCAAATCACTTAATTTACTACGGTATCACGCTGGATGTAAGTGTAAAATGTAGCTAATATACAAATTCTATTCTGCACTGCTCAGAATATGCTTCACTCCATTAACATAAATCAGCTTTCTACTTTAAATATTAAACCTTAAAAAATTAAGAAAGTTTTACTTTGAGAATATTATATCAGAGATATATGTTCTATGGCACTTTGCATATGTTCTTTTTCCAAGTGAGATAATTCATCTTTTTTAAAAATTTTATCTTTTAACAGAACCCTTTAGCTACTTCTAAGAAAAAGAGGCTGACAGGATTACAAATGCCTAGAAGAAGAATCAAAGCTAAGCTTGGGGATGCTGTATGAGTAGTCTGGGAGATGGGTATAGTCACACTGAACCAACTACGGGAGATACAGTTCTGAGAATACCTAATACTTGAAGAACTAATAATTTTCTTTGGAAATTTACTCAGAAAAATCAATCAAGTTATTTTCATCTTAAAACAATGGAAGTATTTTTACCTCAAATATAAGTGCTCATCTTCACAACCATAACTTAAAATTTTTTTAATTTTAAAAATTAAGAAAAATTGATATATACTTATTGGAGTCAAATAACATAGTAGCTTTCTTGTCATGTTTAATATGTATATATTCATTAGAGTTATTTTAAATAAACGGTAACCTGTGGCTTATGGAAGTGAGAAAAACACTCTTCAGATGACATTTCTTCACTTAAGAGAGTTGCATCTCTTTAACAGGTAAATTAAGTGACAAGATAGAAGCACACCTGGTACCACAGTGACTCTGACCTTGAAGATAGGCTATAGTCAAAGAGTCGTGATTCTATGGATACTGGTATTAGTCACTGAGGAGGGTCTCTGAAGATGCATGAAACCAGGATCCAAGAGCTAAGTGTAGTCTGATACCATGTTTAGTGCCATTAGAAGCTGCATGAATTCTCTGTGAGGTTCTAAGAGCAACTCAAATAAATTAGACCCAAAGAAATCTGCTTATAGAAACAAGAGTATTTGCTAGGACAATTTGCATCGGTTTTAGAATACCATTGATACAGCTTCCCTTTTATCACATTAGTTTTTTTTTAAAGTTTTTCATTTTATTCCAAAATGAAATATAGTGCCATAGAGTTAACATATGGCATTATATTAGTTTCAGGTATACAATATAGTGATTCAACAATTCTATATATGACTCACTGCTCATCATGGTAAGTGTACTCTCCCTTCATCTATTTCTCCCATCCCTACATTATCTCCCCTCTTTTATCCATCTGTTTGTTCTCTATAGTTAAAAGTCCATTTTTTGTGTTGTCTCTTTCTTTTTCTTTGTTCATTTATTTTGTTATTTAAATTCTGCATATGAGTGAAATCGTATGGTATTCATCTTTCTCTGACTTATTTTATTTAGCTTTATACTCTCTAGATCTACCCATGTTGCTGCAAATGACAAGATTCCATTCTTTATTATGGCTGGCTAATATACACACACACACACACACACACACACACACACACACACACACACACACATATATATATATATATATATATATATATATATATATATATGTATTTATGACACTTCTTTATCCGTTCATCACATTAGCTTTTAAGTTTCCTGGAGACAGTGTCTTCATATAGACACTGAAGCTCATTGATTTTGTGAGACTCACTCCGTTGCCATTTTGACCAAAGGGACTCCAAGGGCTGAGGCTTCCATTTCCCAGAATTATTAGGTCCACTAGTTTATTAGTAGCTGGTCTATTTCTTTATATTCATTGAGGTTTTACTTTAATTGTAGTACAGATCATCACATTAAATCCTTTCTATAAATTTGAGCTTCTAGCAAAATACGCAAAATCTTTAATTCTGAGTAGTGTTTGTCTCTGCAACACTACATCTTGTTCTAGTTCCTTCACTCTGCCCAAAATGTCCTTTCTTTTCTAAGAAAACATTTTTTTGTAGAGAATTGCTTGCCTTGTATATTTAACTTTTCAGCCTGTTACTTTCTTACTGTCATGGCCCTTGATTGATATTAATTTGATCCACTTTCGACTGAGTTGAGCCTGTTGATTACTTCAGCTAGTTTTTGTACTAAATTCAGTCTGCTGATAGCGTCTTATAGGAGCTGAGAGCCTCCTTCACAGCCAATCAGTAGCAATTTACCTGGTTTTCACCAATAGGATCCAAGAGATGCCACTTTGGAGTAATGAAATTAGTGATATTTTATACAAATCTTAGTAAATTCTATTCTAAAGTATTCCAGGAGAATGTTATTCTGCTTTCCCATAATTTATTATATAAATTGTATAATCTATTTTAACTCTATCTGCATTTGGCTTTAAAAACGTTCCTGTATTCAAAGTAATTCAAAACATCTCAATGATCTGAAATCCAAATAATCAGATTATTATGACATATTTTAGGAAGAGGTTGGTGGAATAAGTGTATAAAGCAAATTTTGATTGGGGGCAATCTCCTTAGGAGATAGGTGGCTGAGTAGTATTCTATAGGGGAAAAAGTATTTTGAGTAATTAGACTTTTGAACAAGTGTTTACTTATGATGAAGAGTCTGCAATTAATGTCATCAGTAAGCTTAATTAAAAAGAGGATAGCAGTGGGGGTGCCTGGGTGGTTCAATCAGTTAAGCGTCCAACTTCATGTCAGGTCATGATCTTTTAGTCCATGAGTTCAAGCCCCACATCAGGCTCTGTGCTGACAGCTTGGAGTCTGGAGCCTGATTCAGATTCTGGGTCTCTCTTTCTCTCTGCCCCTCCCCTGATTGCACTCTGTTTCTCCCTCTCTCAAAAAATAAATAAGCATTAAAATTTTTTAATAAAAAAGTGAAAAAGAAGAAGGTAGCACCCCAAATAAACATTAGGTCATGGCAAGGTATCATTCAAAAAAGATTTTTCTGAGTCTAACATTTATACTACTACAGGAAGAGTAAGGAATTTGCATATGGGGCTGAATAATTTCTAAAAGAGAAAAAGTGGCAGCAATGAAGCAGTCAGCTATCAGACACATTAAAGAAGGACTCAAAAACTATATGATAATTTCTGAACCTCTTCCCACTTCAGCTTCGGTGCCTTCTGTGACAACTGTAGGTTAATAACCACAGGGTCAAGGCCTTCTGGATAATGAAACACAATGGACTCACTTGATAATTAGTGCAGCTAAAACAGCTACTGAAACGTATCCTAAACTTATTATAGTGAAGAAGAACATTTTCTTAGCATCAACATGTGACACTTTAATAATTAAGCAGTTCAAGTTGTGTGTGTGTACGCCTATACACACATTTAGAAATCATGAAAATAAGACAAACATTGTAGTTTAATTTAGAAATATAATAGTTTTCAAAGTTTCTCTAAAAACTGAACAAATATACAGAATGAATAAGTCACAGGAATAGAAGGCACAGCGTGGGGAATAGCCAGTGGTACTGCAATAGCACTGTCTGATGACAGACGGTAGCTACACTTGCAGTGAGCACAGCATAACTTATAGAACTGTTCAATAACTATATTGTACACCTGAAGCTAATGTAACACTGCATGTCAATTATATCCAAATAAAAAATGTATAAAACAAAACCGAACTTAAATAAGATGCTGACCTGCCACACTAACCTCTTATGAGTAAATTCATCATGAAGAATTATCTTTACAGTACTAAAGAAGACAATGTGAAAAATCAACCAAGAAGACAATGTAAAAAATCAACCATTTTATGAGATGAACACTATACGTATAGCATTTTATCGATGGTTCAAATATAGCTCTTGTATTTTTATTTATAATTTCTAGTGTGGTACTATATTTTTAAATGTTTAATTTATGTCTACGGTGAAGTATGTATGAAAAGATACTACAGCACACATAAAGTAGTGAAACTAAGAAGCTTTGGGGCTCTCAGAATAATGACAATGTTCCAGAGCAGGAGTCAGCAAGTTTTTTTCCCAAAGGACCAGACAGTAAATATTTTAGACTTTGCAGGCCAGCTGATCTCTGCCACACTTAGCTAACACTGCCACGTGGCACGAAAGCAGCCTAAGACAATATGAAGACAAATGGGTGTGGTTGTGTTCCACAGCAACATTATTCACACAATCATATGGTGGGAGTTTCTGGCAGCCCACTACAGGGTCATAGTTTGCTGACTTCTTAACAATCAGACTTGTTCTGTATATTTTCTTTTTCTATCGGGTACAACCTTTTAAAACAGCCACACTATGGACAATAGCCAAAGTACGGAAAGAGTCCAAATGTCCATCGACTGATGAAGGGATAAAGAAGATGTAGTACATAGATACAATGGAACATTACTCAGCGATCAAAAAGAATGAAATCTTGCCATTTACAACAACATGAATGGAACTAGAAGGTATTATGCTAAGTGAAATAAGTCAGAGAAAGACAAGTATCATAAGATTTCACTCATATGTGGAATTTAAAAAACAAAACAGATGAACATAGGAGAAGGGAAGTAAAAATAAGATAAAAACAGAGAAGGAAGCAAACCATAAGAGACTCTTAAATACAGAGAACTAACTGAGGGTTGCTGGCAGGGTGTAGTAGGGTGGGTGGATGGGTTAAGTGGACGATGAGGATTAAGAAGGACACTCAAAAAAAAAAAAAAAAAAAGAAGGACACTCAGTGGGAGGAGCACTGTGTGCTATATGTAAGTGGTGAATCACTGAATTCTACTCCTGAGATCATTATTACACTGTTAATTAACTCGGATTTAAATTAAAAAAAACCTAATAATTAAAAAAATAAAACACTCGCAAAGTTTAAATGAATCGCAAATCCACATACCTTTTCCCCAGGAATTCCAGGAGCACCAAGTTCACCTTTAATACCACCTGAACCCTAAAATAAAGAAATGCTCATTAGGTTTTTTTAAAGATATATTAGCTGCTAATATCAAAGAGAATCTACCATTTCACACTAGATAAGTTGCTTTTCCTTGCACCAAAGTTTGTTCCCTGAGTCCCTTCCTCATATTGTCTGTAAGTAGTTAACCTATGCTTTTGATAAATTACCAAAATGTTGGTAAGTAATAAATATTAAAGTGCTAATAAAAACTAAAACTAGACATTCTCTACACAGATACATATAATTCAACTTTGTCATTTCTTTTATATTTATCAAAGTTTAGGAATGATTCTATTTTTTTAAAATCTTAACTAATACTTGATGTTTTCGATTCAAATAAGTCATGAAATTGTAAATGTTTTATTTATTTATTTTTAAGGGAGAGAGAGTGTGGGCACAGGAGGGGCAGAGAGAGAGGGAGACAGAGAATCCCAAGCAGGCTCTGTGCTATCAGTGCAGAGCCCGACATGGGGCTCAAATCCATGAATTGTGAAATCATGACCTGAGCCCAAATCAAGAGTTAGCTGCTTAACCAACTGAGCCACCCAGCCACCCAAGTCATGAAATTTTAAACTCTAAGGTACCCATGTATGTTTCTTTAATATGCATGATCTTTCCTTATATTTGCTGTGAAAAATCTCATAGCTGGGTCAATACAGTTGTTAGCTTCCCTGCTCTTCTATCTAAAATGGAAATAATAGGCTCACTGAAGCTGATATGTTACCTATATCTGCCTTAATGGCTCTACCACAAATTCAGTCTAGTAAATATATTCTTGAAATGGTGAAAAATAATATAAACTTTTTGAATGAGTTTCTCTATCACCAATGTGTGGTAGAAATTAAGAAATGTATCAGAATTTTATGAACATATAATGTCATTATAGGCACACAGGCAAATTTTAACATTAAGTTTCTAGAGATTAGATGAGATTATATCAGGTTGGGTAAAACTGATATAAAAATTGATACAAAAATTGATACAAAATAAAATAAATAAAATACAGTTGATATTAGATTAGAAAGGATAAAGAACATTCTTTGTTTCTTATATTGACATAGACAGAAAGTCAAAAGTCAATATGAAATCTGAGAGGTTGCACCTAAGCAATTTATTTCTTTCAAAAAATTTGTGAACGTATTTTGGGACAATTATTTTTTATTGGTGTTGGTGGGGCTACAGAATCAACATATGAATATTCAGATTGAAAAAAATACACATAATTTCAGGTTAGAAAGGAATCAATACCAAAGTTTCTGACTATAGAGTCAAGTAAATTAACTTACTCCATTTTAAATTGTTTTGATTTTCTCTAGAAGCATTCAGCAAAGCTATCATTTAATAAAGCCTATACTTTTTGGTAAATTAATTGGATATGTGGAAGATAATAATTCAAAAAAACCTGGAAAATTATTCCTCAAATAGAACTCAAATCATACTCCCCCTTTGGTTCAAGGACATTGAAATTGAGCTGCTATTTTATAAAACTCTGAGGAAATTTCAAATTTGAAGTGGGTGAGGGTATTAGTTAGGGTCTTAAAGAACTCAGAAAGTATGGTGGTTGCTAAGTAATTAGGTTGCTAACCACATCTGCTAAGAAAAGGGAAATTAAAAAATTCAGAACATTGTAATAATCGAGTTTGAATGAAAGAAAAGTATTAATTGTTACTTCAAATAATGTCATCTAGGGTTTACTTTTCGACAGATGACATGATTTGATTAGACGTCCTAATATAGAATCCTGATCACAGCTAAGTATTCAAATACAAGCACCAGTTGAATTTCAAACCATCTTACTCCTTGAGAGAGAGTCATCACTTTTATGAAAAGAAAAAACAAGGCAGTAAATCATATTAATGAAGCATGGATGAGAACATAGGCAAGTAAAGATAAACATTAAATTAAGCCCAAACATGTTTTTTTTCCAAATACTTCTGATTCTTCATTACTAATTGGTGCTATGAAGCTAAAACTAATCAGGTCACTAACTTGTTTTTTAAAAGAAAAAGTGTAGTAGAAAAATAGGGAATAATGTTACTCTCCTTTATGATTTGGCATATCTAGATCTCTCTGCAAATTGACTGTGTGCTTGGCAAAGTACCCTAGGCAATTGGGACACTGAATTTATAGGTTCTAGAAACAGCTGAGTTGATGATTTAGACTTTCAGGTGTGATGTCCATTCATTCATTCAACTCCTATTATGTGCTGTTCTATGTATGTTGCTCACAAAACTTCTAGTGGAGGAAATAAATAGACACATTATGTTAACAGGTCAGGTGACCCTAAAAATGCTAAGTAAGAAGATAGAGGTGGAATGAAGGGATGCTTTTTACGTAAAGATATCAGAAGAGGCTTTTTTATTTTAAAGTGATTTCTGAGCAAGAACCTAAATGGTGTGAAGGAGAAAGCCAGGTGGATATCTGAAGAAATCCCAGGTATATGTAACCTGATGTAAAGACCCTGGAGCAGGAGTGAACAAGGGGAGAGGGCTTGAGACAATATAGGGAACGGAGAGTGGGATGGGGACAGCTGTACACATTATGCAAAGCCTTGTAGCCAAGGCAAGAGCTTCAGTGTTAATTCACCTTGAGGGAGAAAGGAAGCCACAGGTGGATTTTCGACCCAGCTAGGAATGGATTTACCGACATGATTATTCATTGTCAAATAATGTTGGAAACAGAAGACACAGATTTGAATGAAATACTTAAATGGTTAAGGAATCTTTTTAAGAAATGAACTATCAATAAATTATTAATATTTACTACAAGTAGCATACAATAACTATTTGAGATTTTTATATACTAAAATATTTAATCAATTTCAAATTCTAAAGAATTATTTTACAAATGAAGATTGTTTTGTTTTGATCAAGTCGCATAAGAAACTGAACTCAAAGGGAGGAGGGGCCAACATGGCGGAGAAGTAGGGGGACCCGTACTTCCTGTGTCTCTCAAACAAAGAAGGACCGAAGACAAAGGACTCTCAACCCCAAGAGTCTAGGAGGAAAGGAGATGGAGTCTACAAGGAAGAAAATGGGAAAACCAGATAGCCCCATAGGTGCGTTATTGCGAAATGGAGGAGATAAAACAGGAGGTGGAGGCATGAGGGAGAGGGATCCCCTTCGGCTGAGAGACAAAGGGAAGAGAAAGAGCGGCTGGGTAACTGTAGGACTGTATGTAGACAAGAGAAAAACCTCACACCAGAACAGAGAGGGAGCCTATCATCCCTTCTCTAACCGCAGGGCTTTCGGAGAGAGATCCCATCTCTAACTGCAGGGTTTTCTTCGGACTGGGGCCAGCTGCGCTGTTCACATATCTGGGGAAGAGGGGAGTCACCTCTGGGTTCAGGGGTGCATCAGGGGCACAGTCTACACCAGGAGAAACCGGTCCCCTTCCCTGACTGCAGCACAGCCAGGGGATCACATATCGAAGCATCATTAATGCGCATGGAGTGTGAGTTTAAAACTCAGATAAGCATAGGACACAGGAGATGGCTGAACGAAAAAGCTCACCACATCTGCGCCTGAGGCAGAATGAGGACGGATCCAAAGGGGTGATTTGGGACACCTGGTCCATGAAGAAGAGACTGGGGATCACCATTTTTCTCCCCACAACCACCAAGGCGGGGCCTCAGGGATCGTTCTGCAGGGCCCACAGTGGAGGCAGGACCTGCCTACACCAAACACGCCATCTGCACTGGACAGCCACTTATCTACTGAAGCCAGATAGGCACTGTGGAACCAGACAGCCCCCTCCTCTGGATCAGCACTGCAGCATTGCCTGGATTAACTCTAGGTCAATTCTTGTTATTAAGATATATTCTCCCTTTTCTCCTTCTTATCTCTTCCCTCCTCTAGGTTCGTTACTCTGGGTATTGGTTTGCTGCAACAGACATATTTAATCTATTTTCTTGATGCATGTTCTACACCTCCTTCTCTACTTTCTTTTCTCTCTCTCTGGAATAATCAGGCCATATAGTTTCTCCGGGTAACTTTATCTTCGTTTCTTTTTCCTTGCCTCCTTCCTTATTCTCGTTTCTCTCTGGATTAATCCTTTTGGTCTCTCTACCTGGTCAATGCTCATTTTCTCTTTTTTGCTGCACCTGTCATTTCTCTCTTTGTATATGCTCTTCTACCAGCACTGCCTCCACCCTGTTCTTTAGTTGTAGCTGGGGTTTCTGGTTTTATGCTTTCAGATTGTCTTTTGTTTATTCTGTTTTGGTCTGTTTGCTTATTTGTTTTGTTTGTGTGTTTGCATGTTTTTGTTTCCTGTTTGTCTGTCTGTCTGTCTGTCTTCCTTTCCAGGCTAATTCAAGGAACAAACCAAAGTACATCTGGTGGAGAGTCCAAAACATCACTACGAGTAAGGAAATAAAATAACCAAAGTCACAAAAACAGATAGCAAGTAACACTCTCCAAAAAATACCTCCTGAAGGGCCAGGCCCTGAACAGTGTATGAGCCCCCTTTAGTACAGCAGTACTCACAGGTGCGGAGCACATAACAAGCGTTTAAAACTTACAAGGCAGAGAAAACTGGCCAAAATGATGAAACAGAAGAATTCTCCTCAAAAGAAATTCCAGGAAGAAGTGACAGCTAAAGAATTGATCAAAACAGATATAAGCAACATAATTGAACAAGAATTTAGAATAATAATCATAAAATTAATCACGGGACTTGAAAAAAGCATAGAAGACAGCAGAGACTCCATTACTGCAGAGATCAAGGACTTTAAAAATAGTCATGATGAATTTAAATATGCTACGAATGAGGTGCAAAATAAAATGGAGGTGGCCACAGTGTGGATTGAAGTGACAGAAGAGAGAATAAGCAAATTAGAAGATAAAGTTATGGAAAAAGAGGAAGCGGAGACAAAGAGAGATAAATTGATCCAGGAGCACAAAAGGAGAATTCAAGAGCTGAGAGAGGCAACCAAATGGAACAATATCCGTATCATAGGAATTTGAGAAGAAGAAGAGAGAGAAAGGGGCCGAAGGGGCACCTGAACAAATCATAGCTGAGAACTTCCCCAACCTGGGGAAGGAAAAAGACACTGAAATCCAAAAGGAACAGAGAACTCCCCTCAGACGTAACTTGAATTGATCTTCTGCACAACATATCATAGTGAAACTGGCAAAATACAAGGATAAAGACAGGATTCTGAAAGCAGCTAGGGGTAAAAGGACCTTAGTAGACCTATCTACTGAAACTTGGCAGGCAAGAAAGGAATGGGAGGAAATCTTCAATATGATGAACAGGAAAAATATGCAGCCAAGAATCCTTTATCCGGCCAGCCTGTCATTCAGAATGGAAGAAGAGATAAAGGTTTTCCCAAACAAAAACTGAAGGAATTCATCACCACTAAACCAGTCCTACAAGAGATCCTAAGGGGGACTCTATGAAAGAAAAGTTGCAAGGAACACAAAGTACCAGAGACATCACTACAAACATGAAACCTACAGATAACACAATGACTCTAAACCCATATTTTTCAATGATAAAACTGAATGTAAATGGACTAAATGCTCTAATTAAAAGACATATGGCATCAGAATGGACAAAAAAAATAAGACCCATCTATTTGCTGTGTACAAGAGACTCATTTAGACCTGAGGACACCTTCATATTGAAAGTGAGGGGATGGAGAACTATCTATCATGCTACTGGAAGTCAAAAAAAAAAAGCTAGAGTAGCCATACTTATATCAGACAAACTAGAATTTAAAGTAAATGCTGTAACAAGAGATGAAGATGGGCGTTATATAATAATTACAGGGTCTATCCATCAGGAAGAGCTAACAATTATAAATGTCTGCATACCAAATTCGGAAGCACCTAAATATGTAAAACAATTAATTACGAACATAAGCAAGCTTATTGATAAAAATGTGCTAATTGCAGGGGACTTTAATACTCCACTTACAGCAATGGATAGATCAACTAGACAGAGAATCACTATGGAAACAATGGCCCTGAATGACACATTGAACCAGATGGACTTGACAGATAAATTTAGAGCTCTACATCTGGAAGCAATGGAATAACTTCTTCTAGAGTGCACGTGGTACATTCCCCAAGATAGATCACATACAGGGTCACAAAGCAGCCCTCAATAAATATAAAAGAATTGAGATCATACCATGCATACTTTCAGATCATAATGCTATGAAAATTGAAATCAACCACAGGAAAAAGTTTGTAAAACCTCCAAAAGCATGGAGGTTAAAGAACATCCTACCAAAGAATAAATGGGTCAACCAGGCAATGAGAGAAGAAATTTAAAAAATATATGGAAACAAATGAAAATGAAAATACAACAATCCAAACCCTTTTGGATTCGGCAAAGGCAGTCATAAGAGGAAAATATATTGCAATCCAGGCCTATCTCAAGAAACAAGAAAAATCCCAAATACAAAATCTAACAGCACACCTAAAGGAACTAGAAGCAGAACAGTAAAGACACCCCAAACTCAGCAGAAGAAGAGAAATAATAAAGATCAGGGCAGAAATAAACAATATAGAATCCAAAAAAAAAAACCAAAACAGTAGAACAGATCAATTAAACAAGAGTTGGTTTTTTGAAAAAATAAACAAAATTGATAAACCTCTAGCCAGGCTTCTCAAAAAGAAAAGAGAGAGAACCCAAATAGATAAAATCAAGAATGAAGATGGATTGATTACAACCAATCCCTTATAAATAAAAGCAATTATCAGGGAATACTATGAAAAATGATATGCCAAGAAACCGGACAACCTGGAGGAAATGGACAAATTCCTAAACGCCAACGCACTACCAAAACTCAAACAGGAAGAAATAGAAAATTTGAACAGACCCATAACTAGTGAGGAAATTGAATCAGTTATCAAAAATCTCCCAACAAATAAGAGTCCTGAACCAGATGATTCCCTGGGGAATTCTACCAGACATTTAAAACAGAGTTAATACCTATCCTCCTCAAGCTGTTCCAAAAAATAGAAATGGAAGGAAAACTTCTAGACTCATTCTATGAAGCCAGCGTCACCTTGATTCCCAACCAGAGAGAGACTCAACAAATAAAGAGAACTACAGGCCAATATCCCTGATGAATATGGATGCAAAAATTCTCAATAAGGTACTAATAAATCAAATTCAGCAGCATATAAAAATAATTATTCACCATGATCAAGTGGGATTCATTCCTGGGTTGCAGGACTGGTTCAATATTCACAAAGCAATCAATGTGATACATCACAATAACAAAAGAAAAGATAAGAACCATATGATCCTGTCATTAGATGCAGAAAAAGCATTTGACAAAATATAGCATCCTTTCTTAAAAAAAACCCTCGAGAAAATCAGTATAGAAGGAATATACTTAAACATCATAAAAGCCATTTATGAAAAGCTCACAGCTAATATCATCCTCAATGGGGAAAAACTGAGAGCCTTCCCCCTGAGATCAGGAACATGACAGGGATGTCCACTCTCACCACTGTTGTTTAACATAGTGTTGGAGGTCCTAGCACCAGCAATCACACAACAAGACGAAATAAAAGGCATCAAGATCGGCAAGGATGAAGTCAAACTTTCACTTTTCGCAGACGACATGATAGTCTACATGGAAAACCAGATAGACTCCATAAAAATCCTGCTAGAACTGATCCATGAATTCAGCAAAGTCGCAGGGTACAAAATCAATGTAAAGAAATCAGTTGCATTGTTATACACCAATAATGAAGCAATAGAAAGAGAAGTAAAGAAACTGATCCCATTCACAATTGCACCAAAAACCATAAAATACCTAACCAAAGAAGTAAAAGATCTCTACTGAAAACCATAAAAAAGTTATGAAGGAAATTGAAGAAGACACCCAAAAATTGGAAAAACATCCCATGCTCATAGACTAGAAGAATAAATATCATTAAAATGGCAATACTACCCAAAGCAATCTAAACATTCAATGCAATCTCAATCAAAATTGCACCAGCATTCTTCTCAAAGCTAGAACAATCCTAAAATTTGTATGGAATCACAAAAGACCCCAAATAGCCAAAGAAATATTGAAGAAGAAAACCAGACTTTAGCCTCTACTACAAAGCTATAATCATCAAGACAGTATGGTATTGGCACAAAGACAGACACACAGACCAACGGAATAGAATAGAGACCCCAGAATTGGAACCACAGATGAATGGCTAACTAATCTTTGACAAAGCAGGAAAGAATATCCAATGGAAAAAAAGACAGCTTCTTTAACAAATGATGCTGGGAGAACTGGACAGCAACACACAGAAGAATGAAACTAGACCACTTTCTTACACCATCCACAAAAATAAACTCAAAATGGATAAAGGACATGAATGTGAGACAGGAAACAATCAAAACCCTAGAGGAGATAGCAGGAAAAAACTTTTTGACCTCAGTTGCAGCAATTTCTTACTTGACACATCTCCAAAGGCAAGGGAATCAAAAGCAAAAATGAGTTATTGGGACCTCATCAAGATAAAAATGTCTGCGCTCCAAAGGAAACAATCAACAAAACTAATAGGCAACTGACAGAATAGGAAAAGATAGTTGCAAATGACATAAAAGGCTAGTATCCAAAATCTGTAAGGAACTCACCAAACTCCACACCCAAAAAAACCAAATAATCCAGTGAAGAAATGGGCAGAAGACATGAATAGACACTTTTCCAAAGAAGACATCCAGATGGCCAACAGACACATGAAACGATGCTCAACATCACTCATCATCAGGGAAATACAAATCAAAACCACTCTTAGATACCACTGCATGCTGGTCAGAGTGGCTAAAATGAACAAATCAGGAGACTATGTATAGATGCTGGTGAGGATGTGGAGAAACCAGCACCATCTTACACTGTTAGTGGGAATGCAAACCAGTGCAGCTGCTCTGAAAAAGAGTGTAGAGGTTCCTCAAAAAATTAGAAATAGAACTACCCTATGACCCAGCAATAGCACTCCTAGGAATTTACCCAAGGGATACAGGAGTGCTGATGTACAGGGGCACATGGACCCCAAATGTTTATAGCAGCACTTTCAACAATAGCTAAACCATGGAAAGAGACTAAATGTCCATCAACTGACAAATGGATAAAGAAGACGTGGTATATATACACAATGGAATACTACGTGGCAATGAGAAAGAATGAAATCTGACCATTTGTAATGACATGGATGGAACTAGAGGGTAGTATACTAAGTGAAATAAGTCAGTCAGAGGAAGACAGATACCATACGTTTTCACTTATATGCGGATCTTGAGAAACTTAACAGAAGACCATGGGTGATAGGAAGGGGGAAAAAAAGAAATTACAGAGAGGGAGGGAGGAAAACCATAAGAGACTCTTAAATACTGAGAACAAACTGAGGGTTGATGGGGAGTGGCAGAGGGGGAAAGTGGGTGATGGGCACTGAGGAGTGCATTTGCTGGGATGAGTACTGGGTGTTGCATGGAAACCAATTTGACAAAGAATTATATTAAAAAAATAAAAAAATAAAAAATAGAAACTGAACTCAAAAGATTATCTCCATCTCTCCTTCAATATGTGAAGATTATACTGTGGATAGGAAAGCAAAAGAAACATTTATTTTTTTAGTACCTATTACATGCCAGTTTCTGGCACTCCACATTTTATATACATTTTCTTGTATTCCTTCTTCACAAAAATTAACTAGGTATTATTAAGGATCATTTTCAAAGTAACTAAGAGGTGGACAGGATTCAGTCTCAAGTGGTTCAGGTTCCAAAAAGGTAAGCCTTCTAATATACTGTCCTAAATATCCTTCGTCAGTCTTAAAACCAAAAGGAAAACCTTGAGAACATCTAGTTCCCTTAGTAACACTGTACTTCTGATCATTTCACAAAATTAACTATTCAATATGCCTTAGAGCAAAATGACTTTCAATCTTCAAGCTATGCAGGCATTATTTTGTGCACCTACTCTAATAATGAAAATTATATACCAGACTTAAACACAGAGGAAAGTCATCTTTATTTATTGCGCATTAAAGTTGCAGGATCACACAGTACAATAAGAACAGGAACAGACTCATCATCAACTCCTTAAAATGAAACAATACATCTATGTTTATTACGAGTGCCAGGAAAGCAGAACACATTCATGGCCACAGTCAGCTGAAGTCATAATTACACAGCAAGTACTATGCTGGTTTAATCAAATCCTGGTGCCTGTACTGAAAAAATAAAGGAAGTATACCAATCAATTATTTTTCTTATTTTGTATATCGTCAATTTATTTTATCCCTGCTGTTTTTACCTTGCTACCAAAATCACCTGCAATTATGAGTTCTGTGCAGTCTGGACACTAGAACCAATGTTAGTATTTTAAAAACACATCATTAAGTGGGAAGTTACATAACACATTGAAACCCTAAGATAACATTTTTGTAAATTTTATATATCTGGAATAAAATAAATTGACTAATTATCATTTTTACTAATTCCTTCCTAGTTCTTTTCTACTAGTTTTCTTTCCTACAGAGGGAGGAAAGGCTCCTTGCACAAATCAACACTAGAATATAAACTCAGTGAGAGTAAGCCTATGCTTTCTCACCACTGCTATAGCTCCAGAACTTAGTATACTTTTTGTTATAATAAAAGGAACTCAATACATATTGCTGATAAATTAACGAATAAAAAAATGAATATTTACATGTTAAAGGAGACATCTACATATGATTAAAGAGAATGGAGGAAAGAATGACTCTTTAAAAGATATATGCTCTGACAAGAAAGACTCAGCACTCAATCTTTTAAAAAATATCATTTAAAGGTGATTTAATGATATTCTTAATATTTACTTAATGTTTTTTAAAAGGGGCAGAGATTTTTTAAAGTATTTTACCCCTTCTAAAACCAACATGTGAAATTTCTTCCTATGCCAGCAATCTTAAATGGATAGATTTGGTAAGTCAAAGAACAGGAAAGTCAAGTTAAAAAAATGGTAATGTGCATCACATCACAATCACCAACAAGTAAGCCATAAATGCATTTTCAAAGTACTTGGTGTCAACCTGACAATGTAGGTAGAAGTGATTGATGACACACCCTCCTTTATAGATGAGGGAAATGAAGCACGAAGAGACTGGGTGGCTTGGCCAAGCTCACACTGCTAACCTGAGAAGAGCTGGGATTAATCCAGATCTCTCTACTCTATGAGTCCTCTTAATTATGTTATCCTGGGCACACTGTTCTACCCATGCATGGTTCTCTCAGGTGCAAAACAAGGACAAAAATATTGGGTTGCCATTCTTTATGAAGTTATAAGGATTAAAATAAGTATTACAAGTGGAAGTATCATGATCAAAGAACACAAATGATACTGAAGAGCTTTTAAAATACAGAGTAACCTTCAAAATGAAAACTGATTAAGAGAAGGACACTGGATTTGACAGGTCTAGAGGGTTCAGATCCCAGCTTGACCATGTGGCCTTGGGAAATAATTTAACCTCCTTAAATTTCAGTTTTGCCTTCTATAAAATAGTAATACCAACACTTAACATGAAGAGTTCTAAAGACCAAAAAGATAAGATATCTAAATCACTCTTCCCGGTGTCTGGCATATGGTAAGTACTCAATAAATACTAGCTATTGCTATAATGAATTATATGTTCAGTTTGATTGAAGTAGTCCTTAGAACTATGGCATTAGGCAAATTATCCCAAGTAATTCGATTTAAAGGGCAAAAATAGATGCTCCATCCTACTTCAAAATTCTCTCTTGAACAGCTGCTAAGGTCCCTAAGGTTCCCATGCAAGCCACAATGGGTAGAACTTCCTTTGGGAGTCAAATGCTGTGACTGTCTTTGTTGAAGCTTGTGTGCAAGTCTGAAGGATCAGTCATTGCTCAGACATCAGTCTCCTACCTTTTAAAATAAGGAGCCCACTTAGATTATGTTGTTAATTTAGAACCAGGAACTTCCAAGTTAAAGCATGAATGGAATTTAAATCTGTTTCACTTTGGAAAGATAACGAAAACCTAATCAATTCCTAATCATAGAACAAATTAATTTATTTAGTTAGCTAACAAAAGATATGATATTAAAAATTGGAAAATAGAACACTTAAGGTTTTTGTTTGTTTGCTTGTTTTTTTAATTTTTTTAACGTTTATTTATTTTTGAGAGACATAGAGACAGAGCATGAGCAGGGGAAGGGCAGAGAGAGAGGGAGATACAGAATCCAAAGCAGGCTCCAGGTTCTGATGAGCCGTCAGCACAGAGCCCGACGTGGGGCTCAAACTCACAGACCGTGAGATCATGACCTGAGCTGAAGTTGGTCGCTTAACCGACTGAGCCACCCAAGCGCCCCAAAACACTTAAGTTTTGATACAGCAGAGAAGGGAGAAGGGAAAGGCAAATCTCCAAACATGGGATACTGCCTAGAATTCGTTCAACAAAGGTGAGCCATTTACGAAAAGGGTAGGAAGCTAAGGAAAAATCTTCAGTGGGGACCCCTCAGCAGACAAGAGAAACGGGTCACAACAAAATTAAATTATAAATCAATATCCCTGATAAACATAGATGCAAGTATCTTCAACAAAACAGTAGCAAAATTAACTCGACAATAAAGTGAAAGCATTATACACCATGATCAGAACATTCCATGCAAAAGCAACAAAATACACATTCCTTTCAAGTGCACATGGAACACTTTTCAAGACAGATCAAATGTTAGGCCACAAAAACAAATTTTAATAAATTTAAGAAACTGAAATCATTTCAAGCATCTCTTGCAACCACAATGCTGTGAAACCAGAAATTAATTAAATGAAAATAACTGAAAAATTCACAAATACGTGGATATTAAACAACATGCTACCGAGTAATCAATGGATCAAAGAAAAAATCAAAAGAGAAATAAAAAATACCTTGAGACAAATGAAAATGTAAATATAGCATATCAAAATATGTGAGATACAGCAGAAGCAATTCCAAGAAGGAAGTTCATTGTGATAAATGCCTACCACAAGTAACACAGAAAGTCTCAAATAAACAGCCTAACTTCACACGTCAAGGAACTAGGGAAAAAAAAACAAAACACAAAATCAAAGCCCAAAAGAGTACAGCAGAAATAAATGAAATAGAGACTAAAAAGATAATAGAGACCAACGAAACTGAGAGCTGGTTCTTTGAAAGAGAAATAAAATTGATAACTCTTAAGTATATTCATTAAAAAGAGAGGACACAAAATCAGAAATGAAAAAGAAGTTACAACCAATACCACAGAAATATAAGGGATCATGAGACTACTATGATCAATGATATGTCAACAAATTGGACAACCTAGAATAAATGGATAAATTCCTAGAAACATACATCCTACCAAGACTGAAACCATAATAAAAAAAAATGAGCAGACTGATTACTAATAGGGAGATTGAATCATTAATCGAAAATCTTGCAATAAACAAACCTGCAGGACCAGACAGCTTCACTGGTGAATTCTACCAAACATTCAAAGAAGAATTAGTACCAATCCTTCTCAAACTCTTCCAAAATGTAGAATAAGAGAGAACTTTTTCAAACTCGTTTTATGGGGCCAGCATTACCATGATATCAAAGTTAGACAAATATGCCACAAATAAATAAAATTACAGGCTAATATCCCTAATGAACATAGATATAAAAATTCTCACAAAATATGAGCAAACAGAATTCAGCAATATATTAAAAGTATCATACACCATGATCAAGGGGGATCTGTTCCAGGCATGCAAGGATAATTCAATATCCATAAATTAGCGAATATGATACACTGTATTAACAAACTTAAGGATAAAAATCATATGATCATCTCAATAGATGCAGAAAAAGTATTTGACAAAATTCAACATCCACATATGATAAAAATCCCTAAGAAAGTGAGCAAAGAGGGAAAGTACCTCAACATAATAAAGGCCATATGTGACAAGCCCACAATGAACATCATACTCAATGGTGTGAAAAGTTGAAAGTTTATTTAGATCAGAAACAAGACAAGGATGCCCAATTCCACTACTACTATTCAACATAGTATTGAAAGCTGTAGCCAAAACAATTAAGCAAGAAAAAGAAAGAAAAGGCATCCAAATTGGAAAGGAACAGGTGAAACTGTCATAATTTACAAATGACATGATTAAATATATACCAAACCCTGAAGACTCCATCAAAAGACTGTTAGAACTAATTAACAAATTTAGTAAAGTTGCGGAGTATAAAATCAAGATACAAAAATCTGGGGTGTTTCTATACACTAATAGTGAACTATCAGAAAGAGAAATTTTTAAAAATCTTAATTATAATTACATCAAAAAGAATAAAATATCTAGGAATAAATTTAGCCAAGGAAGTGAAAGACATGTATATTGAAAACTGTAAGACATTAATAAAAGAAATTGAAGAAGACACAAATGGAAAAATGTTCTATGCTCACAGATTAGAAGAATCAATATTGTTCAAATATCTACACTACTCAAAGCAATTTACAGTACAGTGCAACTGCTATCAAAAAGGGCATTTTTAAGAGTGCCTGGGTGGCTCAGTCAGTTAAGCATCTGACTTTGACTCAGGTCATGATCTTGAGGTCCAGGAGTTTGAGCTCCATATCAGGCTCTGTGCTGTCAGCTCAGAGCCTGGAGCCTGCTTCAGATTCTGTGTGTGTGTGTGTGTGTGTGTGTGTGTGTGTGTGTTTGACCCTCCCCTGCTCAAGCTCTGTCTCTCTCTCTCAAAAAAAAAGGCATTTTTCAAAGGAATGGAGGAAACATCCTAGAACTTGTATGGAATCACAAAACAAACAAACAAACAAACAAAGAAAAAAACAAAATGAAAACCCAATAGCCAAAACAGTCTTGAAAAAGAACAAAGCTGGAGGAGTCATGCTTCCTGATTTCAAACTGTATCACAAAGCTTTAGTATTTAAACTGTAATAATATTAGCAACAAAACAGACACATAGATCAATGGAACAGAATAGAGAAATGAGAAATAAATCCATATATAAGTGGTCAGTTAATTTATGATGAAGGAGCCAAGAATGAAGAAATGACAATGAAGAAATGACAGTCTCTCCAATAAATGGGTTGAGGAAACTGGACGGCCACATGCAAAAGAATAAAATTTGACCACTATCTTACACTATGTTACACAATTAACTCAAAATAAATTAAAGACCTGAATATAAGATCTGAAGCCTTAAAACTCCTAGAAGAAAACATAGGGACTAAGCTCCTTAACATAGGACTTGGTGATCATTTTAAAATATGACAGCAAAAACAAAATAATTAATTGGGACTGTATCATACTAAAAAGCTTCTGCACAGCATAGGAACCCACAAGAATATGAAAAGACATTCTACTGAATGGAAAAATATATGTAAATTATATGACTGACAAGGGGTTAATATTCAAAATATACAAAGAACTCATACAACTCAATAACAAATAAATAAATAATCCAATTTAAAAATGAGCAGATCTGAATAGACATATTTCCAAAAAGATATATAGGTAGCCAAGTAGTACATGAAAAGATGCTCAACATCATTAATTATCAAGGAAATACAAATCAAAACCACTTGAGGTATCACCTCACATCTATGAGAATGGCTGTTATTAAAAGCACAAACAAGTGTTCATAAGGATGCGGAGAGAGAAAAAAAGCTTCATGCACTGTTGGTGGGAATGTACATTGTACAGCTATTATGGAAAACAGTATGGACATTCTTCAAAAAATTAAAAATATATGACTTTATCTGAAGGCTATAAAAACATTAACTCAAAAAGATAGATACACCTCCACATTCACTGAAGCATTATCTATAGTAGCCAAAATGTGGAAACAATCTAAGTGTCCATCAGTGAACGAATGGATAAAGAAGATGTGATACACACACACACACACACACACACAAACACACCTCACTGGAATATTATTCAGCTATAAAAAAGAATAAAATTTTGCCATTTGTGACAAATGGCATTAATAGTAAGTGAAATAAGCCAGACAGTTAAAGACTAATACTGTATGATCTCTCTTAAATGTGGGGGAAAAAGAAGGGAAGGGCTAGGAAGGGAAAGAATGAAGAGAAGGGAAGGGAAGGGAAGGGAAAGGAAGGGAAGGGAAGGGAAAGGAAGGGAAGGGAAGGGAAGGAAAGAGAAGGAAGGGAAGGAGAGGAAAGGAAAGGGAAGAAGGAAAATAAAGTCACAGATACAGAGAACAGGTTGGCAGTTGCCAGAGGTGGGGGGAGGGGGTTGGAGAAATGGGTGAAGAGGGTATAATTTTATTTAAAAGTAAAATATATAAATAAGCAAATGAATGATAAGAAGCTAAAAAAGAATCTTCAGTGGGGACCCATCAATACACAAGTGAAATAAGAGTTCATCAAGTATTTGGTGAACGGAATGCTAAAGAAAGTTAGGGCAAAACTAAAATATAAACGTTCTTACTTCACAATTTTGCTTATAGTTTATAGATACAAAGATTTGGGTCTCTATATCTTTTCAAATTTTAGTTCCAATAAAGGAACTTAAAAGCAGATTTGGATGCTGACATAGTCTTCCTTATTTCAGTGATTGGCATTTAAATATAGTCCTTAAAGCCTTTAGCAGAAACGTGCATTTGTATAGGATGTAGAGATATGATATGGACACATTTTTAAATCACTTTTGAACCAATCCGCTTTCATCCTGACAGTGTTTTGTGGTATCTTACCGGTTCTCCTTTATCTCCTTTCTGACCAGGTGAGCCTGGAGTTCCCGGAAAACCTGCTTCGCCCTGAGCAAAAATGAATTTCTGTGTTACCAAACATTCTGTCACATTGAGCCAATGACTAATAATTTATAAATATGAAGGTGACAACAGCAGGATAAAGCTTTACTCTCCTCTGAGCTGATGGTGGTCCCTCTGCTGGAATGCCCTTCCCTTGTTCAGGAGGCTCAGTACTTTCTGTCTTCCAAATACCATTTGGCATCATCTCCTGCATGAGACTTTCCAGGAATTGGAACACGTGATGCTCCTCTGAGGCCCCTGCATCTGCCTTTCTCATGGAGCCTAGGGTACAGTATTGGCAGCTACAAGAAATGTAAGGTTCCTCTAAACTTTACCTCATCCTATACCCACTCCTCCGGTCAAGAGTGAAGGGGGAGCAGGTGTGTTAAGCCTCTAAGGGTAAGTATGAAGTCACAGTGCTAGGGCACATTCTGCTCTAGGAACCTCTTTCCTTTCCTCAGGTAAGGGCATAGAGGAAAACCATCAAAAAAGCACTCGGCCTACTTTTAGCACAGCCTCTTGACTGCCATTAATGTCCCCAGAAGAAGTTTATGGAGGTCCATGGGCCCACTCTTCCTGACCAGGAGACCATAGTGGTACCAGAGAAGCGAATTCTTTGAATGATATTCTCTACACAATTCTCTACACAATTTATGGCAAAAGGAGATGGCTAGCCAGATATTTGGGGATACTGGACAAACAGCCTCCACACAACAAAGAAATACTATGTAGGGTATTTTTGTGTACGTGTGGAAGAGCAGGCACTGCTTCCTTCAACTGTGAATTCTCAGAACTGATGCTTATTCCTGACACATGCTAAGTACTTAATATTTGTCGGTTGTATAGGTGGGTCCTCCCCTTACTTTCTATCCATTCTGATTCACAGCCTGGAAAGTCTGATGGCTTCAGAACTAGCCAGAAAAAAAAAATTCTAGGAAATCCTTTCTCCAATTCCCTTCTTGTAACACCCCAGCGACTGAATGGGTTATGCTTTTGATTCAACCAGCACTAAAGGTCAAGACACATTCTGTGCACTGGGGGCGCATCCGAGAGGCGTGGCTCACTTTGTGCAGTGGCTTCTCAGTGGGCATAGATTAAAACTAGCAAACCTTGTTTGGAATGCACTGGCACCGGTCTTGAAGTTCCTGCTTTGCTGGCAGATAGGCAGACAGTTTACTGGCATGAGCTGGTAACAGTGATGATGTACTACTTCCAAAGCCATCCTGATCTGGACACTAAAATCCAGAAAAATGATTAGGGTTAATTCCCAACATTCTAACATCACAAATACTGGCTCCCACCAAACTAGGGATGACTGGAGTTGCCTGCAAGAACCACCTTCTAATTAGCCAAAAGTTGACGCTGGCATATGAAAGTTGGTAATGGCGTTGCTCTTTCACAAGGCCCCCAATGTGTTTTATTACATTGACAACATATTAAAAATGCACTAAAATGTTGTTTTGGTGAAGAATTCTAAAGATATTATAAATGACTTTATGATAAGTACAGAAATATCAAATATTTACAATAATCACATTGTTACCATAGAATAGTTATATACATTACATCTGTATACGTTTTTGTGGAACACAATTTAAAATAAAAGCAAGTGACTTGAACTTTTAGAACATCATTTACTCCAATAAGATGACTGTAAAGGCATAAGGAGCTTTGTAGCTTTGGTAGGCAATCATTGGCACCACGATAGCCCTGAGAGCCTGGTGGCTAACCAAGGCCAGTGCTCCAAGTGGGCCATTGAGCTGAGCAGGCCTGGAGAAGGCAGTAGGAGCCAAAGTGACTAGGGTGATAGCCAGAGAGACTCGCTGTACCCTGTCAGTTGTTTGGACAAGCAAGCACCTGCCTAATACCAGTGTATAAGAGACAGACGGGATTCTAGTGGGGAAGCACTACTGGGATATTGCCTTGGGTCTCTTCAAGCAGATTCCCATGAAGCTCTTTATCATGTATATGGCAGGCAATACTATCTCCATCTTCCCTACTACAGTGGTGTGATGATGGCTTGAGGGCCTATTCAGGCACTTACGGCCATTCAACCACTTTCAAGATGCTAGAAAGTTCAAGCCAGAAGTTTCGGCAGGATCTGGTGTACTCATGGAAACTCCATGGGTTTGGCATGGGTTGTTTACAAGTGCCAGTCAATGGGACTGTTGCCCACACATACGTCCAACTGGTTATCCCTCACTGAGCCCCCTGAGAGGATGGGGGTCAGTGGTGGAGAACTGCTTCCATGAACCTGAGAAAGAAGTACCTGGTGCCTATGTACTGGGGTCTCATGTACAACGTTTTTATGCCCAGTGGCTCCTCCTCAGCATACTAACTCTTAAACATCATCATTTATGCTGGAAAGAACCCAAAGCTCTCTGTTCCCCATGGTAAGGAAGCAAATCCCAGAGAGACAAGTATGTATCACTACAAACATAAAGAAACTATGTCACAAGCCTTGACTGAAAACAATGTAGAAAACTATATTTATGGTTCCAGTACAGAGCAAAACAACAAATAAAACTGTAACTCTAAGGAAACAAAAGAATGCCTGCTGCTAAATCAAGAACCACAGCAGCAGCTCCTTTCAATAAATTAAATAGTTGAGAACAATGCTTAAAAAAAGTTGCACATTTCCCTTAAATCTATTTTCCTTAATATTTCGCTTATATTTAACATAAACTGGGACATAAAAATTCTGTTGGAGACACTTTGGAAGATGTGAGAAACTAATGCTGGATTCAGATTACATATGATGAAAAGAAAAATGAAACAGACCAAAAAAGCACATAAAAAAAAGAAAAATTATTTTTACACTCCAAGATGGTGTGTATTTAAAGTGTATCTTATTCTAGTCCATTGTCCTTTAAAGTTATTAAAAAGTCTCCACTATAACAGACAAGTGGCAAATTTTATACTTATCCAGTGGGTTCAGAACATGTGGGTAATACAAAGTGAAACTTAGTTACAAAGCAATGAACTTTTATTTTCTCAAAAAATAAATCCAGATGGGAAGACAAATGTATCCTTTCCTGTCACATTTACCAGGCTCCTCACCAGGGTTTGTAACTGTGAATTTGTAATTTTATGAACTTGTAATTTCGTAACTCTGAATTTCCAATTTAGGGGAAAGGGTCACACATTACTTTGTATACTACAAATTATATATGCTTGGAAAAATAGTGTCAGGACAGAAAAGTAAAAGACTGTCAGTGGTTATTTACTGTGGCGAGACCATGCGTTGATATTTACTTCCTCTATGAATTGGCTGTATTTTCCAAGTTTTTTATGATAAACATACATAATTTTTAAAACACAAAATTAATTTGAAAAAAAAATGGGTAGCACTCCAATGTCTGTGAAAACAACAAAAACTGTAAGAAAAATAGCACTCAGGAACACTGGGATTCGGTTCCTGTGCCCCCACTAGATCCATCCCATTTACTCTCTCCAGATTTAATAGTTAGCTCTTTTGTTATCCTGATCAGTTTTCCAAGTCCACGTTAGAATGAAACACGATTATCACCAGAATAGTCCATTTATCTCATATGATTTGATATGATTTTCCAGTCAGGTCCTGCTCTACTGGTTCCCCCTCAGACGACCACGACCCAATTTGAGTTCATGATTTTGCTCTGGATAACTGATTTACTACATTAAATTGGGGATTTAAATGACTTGAAAAGTATGTCTCGGGCTTCACTATAAAACTGTCCACACTCTCCAAAGAGTGCCTATAAGGAACACAAAAATGTACAAGTAAGGACTCTTCGCTTTGTAAAACTTCTGGTTTTGATTTGACACATACTTAGTTAATTGGCCCTACAAATTTTAATCACATTTCACATTGATTTTCAACAAATGTTGCTTATTTTCTCCTTGTGCCTATGTCTGTAGTCATGAAACTTGACAGAAACAGAAAATCTAATTAATGGAAGGAAAGAAGTATATTTACAAATTATCTAGAATAAATTTTATCCTTGAAATATGCTATAAACTATTAATAACAAAAAACATGTCTGATTTGAAATTCCAGGATAAAATTAAATTTTTAAGCAAGCATATTAAAACTTTCTGAATTCAATACATTAAAAAAAAAAGTTGGTGTCAGAGTTATAACAGATGCACTTAAATGGCTTTTATATAATTATTTATCTTCAAAACTATACATTCCAATTTGTAAAATGTAGCATGTTTTATTTTCTGTTACTCATTAACAGAATGGTGATGTCCCTTCAAATAATTATCATCAGGAAAATAAGCAGGCTGTTGTTATTTTTTTCCTATGGTTGAAGATGAATTCCTACCTTTTTTCCCACAATTTAACTCCTAAATAATATTTAAGAAGGGGGGGAAAAAGCCACAGAGAGGGAGGGAGACAAAACATAAGAGACTCTTAAATACTAAAAGTAAACCGCGGGGTGAGGGGGAGATGGGAGCGGGGAGAGAGGGTGATGGGCACTGAGGAGGGCACCTGTTGGGATGAGCACTGGGTGTTATATGGAAACTGATTTGACAATAAATTGATAAAAAAAAGAGGTGATTAATTTCTTTCCAATAATTTGTGAGGTATGCCATTGTTTTAAAAATTAAACCACTCCACTAAATCTATCACCTATACTTCCTTAAGCAGTTTTCTCATAATTTGCATTGAAAATACCTATTATGTGATGACACAGAGTAAAAACTACTGGTCAAGAATTCTTCTTTCCTTTCTTCCTTTCTTCCTTTATGTTTATTTATTTATTTAGAGAGAGAGTGAGAGAAAGAAAGAGAGTGGGGAGGGGCAGAGAGAGAATTCCAAGCAGGCTCCATACTGTCAGTGCAGAGCCCAATACGGGGCTTGATCTCACAAACCACCATGAGATCATGACCTGAGCTGAAATCAAGAGTTGAACGCTTAACTGACTGAACCACTCAGGTACCCCAAGAATTCAGTATTTAGATACATCAAAACACTGGTATGCCATTTTTCAATCAGGAAAAATTATTATTTTAAAAGCTCTTACATCCTAAAGGAATAATTAATTTAAAAAATAAACTTTTGGAGAATTAACACCTTTAAAATTTACATATGTGGCTCCAGGAAGTCTAGGTATTTCAAGTCTACAGATTGGCATTATAAATTATCTTTTTAGATATTTATAGAAAGATACTTGGCTAGCTTTCATTTTACTTGGAATGAGAGCCATAAACTGGGGTTGAAGATATGCTTTATAAAACCAAGTTACATAAGCAAAACAAGTAATTTTGAAAGACTTAGCTATGCTTTAAATTGGCCACATTATTATTCTACTATTCACAGTGAGAGACAGAGTTAAAAATATTCTTGAATTACTAAGTTATTGATAAAATTTTTATATAATTTTGGACTTAAGTATAGAAGTTCTGGAAAGTCTAAGACAAAAAGAAAAATGTTTTCACCTTTTACTTTTACTTTTCATATGTTCTTTCTGTAAGACTTTTTAAAATTAATCCCCTTTAAACGCTTTTTGTCCCCTGCTTTAATAGTTGCTAAATCAACACTCAAGAAACAGTGTTTTTACTATCTTCTAGAAACAGAGCTCTAGGAATAGAAAAGCAGAGTACACGAGGGGCGCCTGGGTGGCTCAGTCGGTTAAGGGTCTGACTTCGGCTCAGGTCATGATCTCAAGGTTTGTGAGTTCGAGCCCCACGTCAGGCTCTGTGCTGACAGCTCTGAGCCTGGAGCCAGTTTCGGATTCTGTGTCTCCTTCTCTCTGTCCCTCCCCCATTTGCACTCCATCTCTCTCTCTCTCTCTCTGTCAAATATAAATATTTAAAAAAAAATAAAAAAAGGAAAGACGAGCATGAAAGTATAACTCCAATAAATGAGTTTAAAATGCAGTTGAAAAAATAAAAACAAAGGCAACCGTATCTAGTAATATGATAGTACACCTGATCATTATGAGAGATACAGAAAGTGCTGAATTCAGTTTGGTTTTTTTTTGGAATGAAATATTGGTACAAGAAACTAACAGTTGTACAGTTAGGTTGGGAATATTAAGAATGAGATGCTGAGTAACCAAGTTTATATTCTGTTGCCAACAGGGAGTGACCAAAGATTTGGACAAAGAGATGAACAGCAGGCAGCAAATGTACCTTATTCATGTCTGTTATAGCCTTGTTCAACACCATGTCTAGAAGATCAATGGTTTTGAATAACAAATGTTTACTGAGAGAAAATAAATGCATATACAAACCAGTGATTCAGAGACTTATTCTGATTACGCTTGAAATAAAAAGGTCTAGAGACTGAAAAGGAAGTTGACATGATAATGCAACAATCCAGGCAGGAGATAAAGGTGGACCATGTCACTAACAGGGAAAAGGTAGATGAAAAATCTATCGTAAAGGAAAACTATCCAGGATGGACGACGAACTAGAAGAGGAAAATGAGTAAGAATAACACATGATCACAGATTTAAAATTCTTGCAACTGGAAAATGATGATGTTACCATCAGAACATAGTTTGAGGAGAAAAATCATAAATTCTCTTTTATTTATGTTGACTCCAAAGTGAGGACATACTAGTCCCAAAGTTCAAGACAAAACACTGGGATTCGCATTGTAAAAAGAAACTATGTGAGAACACTATCAGGGGTATCTTACTTGGAACGAATTACTCCCTGGCTTCGACAGAAGATACTCAGAGCTGCTCTACAACTACACTCTACAGACTAGGTAACTGGCATTCTATATTCTTCGCATGCCATGAAAACTAACTTACCTTAGCATCTGATATTTCGCAGCATGTTTCTTGGACTATGAAGTTTGAGTTACAGTAGATTTTAAGTTGGTGAAGTTCAATCTATTAAAAAAGTAGTAATAAGACACATCATTAGTTTTCTTGAAAATCACATTTAGGTACTTAAGAACTATGGTAATTTAACTGGAAAGATAAAAGAAGCTAATATGAATAAATTATTAGTAGATATTTTTAATGTTTTTATTTAATTTAGGATTCATGATTTTACGGACCATTAGAGAAAGAGGCATAGATTCCATTATTGAGATAGATCTCTATATAAAAGAAATCAGATAATGAAGGCAATTCCAAATCTTTGCTAGTTGTTTCATACAAAAACAAATATTTAATTAAAAGAGAGGTATTGTTACTCATTACAATAAAGTATGCCCACAAAATAAGAAATATTTCAAAGTAAAAAATTCTGGAGAAAAAGTAAAGTTAAAGGTATGAACACATGATGCAAAAGGCTTTCTCAGAAGTTCCAGATCTCTTATTTGAGGCACTGAAACAGATGCTCACTTCCCAGTAAGAAAAAAAAAAAAAAAAAAGAGGGATTTGGTTTTCATCTATTTTTCATGCATTCTAGTATCTACAAGATAATCCTAAGCAATACTCATAATCTTTTTACAAAAATAAACGATTGCTTTAATTGGCTTAGCAGATTCATGTTTTTTGGGATTGGACATGAAATATAAAATAGTAAAACTTTGGTTTGTGAGCATAATTCATTCCGGAAACACTCTTGTAATTCAAAGCACTTGTATATCAAAGCGAATTTCAAGAACTATTGGTTCAGTTGTGATCATATGACATTTGCCAACATGTATTACTCATATTGCAAGACTTGATAAATTACTCATTTATCAAGTTAAAATTTATTAGAAATGTTTGCTTATCTGTGGAACAAGTTACTCACAATCCAAGGTTTTAGAATTCAAAAAACCACAATCATGCCTTTAAATGTAGGATCAAGCAACCATATAAGAATTACTAATAAAGATCATTGATAGAATTTCAATATGATAGATGTGTAAATTGGCTATTTTAAATTAGTTGGTGGTTGCAAATTTAGTAGTTTAATTAAAATAAACCCTACAATGATTTGACATATTTGACACAGCCAGAAACCACCTCTTCCTTCACCCCTCTCCACCTCCTGCCTGCCCTTCTCTCTATCTGCCTCTCTCTCTCTTCACCTTTTCCTCTGTCTCCCAATATTCCAGAGCTAGATTTATGCATTACTTTGACATTAATAAGTACTTGCTAGAGAGATATCCAACTGTTATATTACAGTAATTAATCCCACCATAATGAAAAGCAGTATCTTCAGTTATTTTGAAACTCTACCCAACACCAAAAAAGCAAAGAGGGAGAAAAAAGGCTGTAACTACTACTCTACACTCAAAAGGACAAAATCAATTCAGCTCATGGAATGTGTTAAGAACCCCAGACATCTTGTGAATTCATGAGCAGCCTAAGATTTGCAGCCAGCACAAAATTCTGAGATAAAATGAAACTCAATGATTTCTTTTTGTAACTTTTTGCCAGGTATTGAATTAACTTTTGTGTATAAAGTTTAAATACACTGTCTTACATAGTCTAATGAAACACCACATAGTAACACACTTATTAAGTAGAATAAAGAATGGGGACTCCAATTAATTTTCTTCCTAACTAAAACTAATTTATCATCATCGTTGTTACAAAAATAGCCAATAAATATTAAAACTCAATTATATACCATCCACTGTACTAGGCCCTTTTAATGAATTATTTTATTTAGATGATCAATTTTTGACAGATTAGAAACTAATCAAGTATCATGACATTGAAACTACAATCCTAATTTAATGATGCTTTTTTATTCACTAGTTACTTTAGAATCCTTCATGGACATAGTACTTTACAAGGACAGTGTTCAGGGCTAAGTCTATACCGGCCCCTGTCACACAGAATCTGTTAAAAAAAATCCTTTATATCAGTTTTGTCACCTACCTCTTTCTCACAGAAGCAAATGAACAGTATACATAAAATAAAACCCAATTATTATAATTTTCTTCAATAACAGACATCCTGAATAAATAAAACATTTTCACAATACAACAGATCTTAAGAATCATAGAGCCTATATGGAGATGATGAAAAATTAGTCCACTTAAACTTTTAGTAGGATCAAGAATCTTTTTTAAGTGTTTATTTATTCATATATACATATGTATAAATCTATGTATGTATATATATATATATATATAGAGAGAGAGAGAGAGAGAAGGAGGGAGAGAATGTGAGTGGCGGAGGGGCAGAAAGAGTGGGACAGAGAGAGAATCCCAAGCAGGCTCAGCAATGTTAGCACAGAAGTGGATGCAGGGCTCCATCTCACAAACTGTGAGATCATGACCTGAGTGTAAATGAAGAGCTGAATACTTAACCTACTGAGCCACCCAGGTGCTCTAGGACCAAGAATCTTTATAGAATAAAATATGTATTTCATTTGTTTGTGACTCAAACACTATCTCATAAAAAAGGTGCATCGTAATAGAGCTTTAATATGTTTTATTTATTTTTTATTTATTTTTAAAATTTTAACTCTAGTGTATTTAGCATAAAGTGTTATATTAGTTTCAGGTGTACAGTATAGTGATTCAATAATTCTGTACATTATCCAGTGCTCATCGTGATAAGTGTACTCAATTCCCTTCCCCTATTTCCCTATTCACCCACCTCCCCCTCTGGTAACCATCAGTTTCTTCTTTATAGTTAAGAATCTGCTTTTTGGTTTGTTTCTTTTTTTCTTTATTTGTTTTGTTTCTTAAGGTCTATATATAAGTGAAATTATATGGTATTTGTCTTCCTCTGACTTATTTCACTCAGCATTATACTCTCTAGGTCCATCCATGTGTAGCAAATGCTAAGATTTCATTCTTTTTTGTGGCTGATATATATATAAAATACTTCTATTCTTAATTTTTTGAAGAACCTCCATACTGTTTTCCACAGTGGCTGCATGAGTTTACACTTCCACCAACAGTGTACAAGGGTTCTTTTTTCTTGGCATCCTCACCAAGGCATGTTGTTTTTTGTGTTTTTGATTTTAGCCATTCTGACAAGTGTGAAGTGATATCTCCTTATGGTTTTGATTTGCATGTCCCTGATAATGAGTGATGTTGCGCATCTTTTCACGTATCTGTCGGCCATTTGTATGTCTTCTTTGGAGAAATGTCTGTTCATGTCTTCTGCCCATTTTTAAATTGATTATTTGTTTCTTTGTGTATTGAATCGTATAAATTCTTTACATATTTTGGAAACTCTTTACCAGATACGTCACTTGCAAAAATCTTCTCCCATTCACTAGGTTGTCTTCTAGTTTTTCTGATGGTTTCCTTTGCTGTGCAAAATCTTTTTATTTTGAAAAAGCCCAATAGTTTATTTTTGCTTTTGTTTCCCTTGCCTCAGGAGACATATCTAGAAAAATGTTGCTATGGACTATGTCAGAGAAATTACTGCCTGTGCTCTCTTCTAGGATTTTTATTGTTTCAGGTCTCAGATTTAGGTTCTTAACCCATTTTGACTTTATTTTTATGTATGATGCAAGAAAGTGGTGGAGTTTCATTCTTTTCCATCTGGTTGTCCAGTTTTCCCAACACCATTTGTTGAAGAGACTGTCTTTCTCCCATTACATATTCTTGCCTCCTTTGTTGAAGATTAATTGACCATATAATTGTGAGTTTATTTCTGGGCTCTCTATTCTGTTCTATTGAGCTATGTGTCTATTTTTGTGCCAGTGCCATAGTGTTTTGATTTCTACAGTTTTGTAGTGTATCTTGAAATCTGGAATTGTCATGCCTCCAGTTTTGTTCTTCTTTTTCAAGATTGCTTTGGCTAGTGAGGGACTTCTGTGCTTCCAAAATTTTAGGATTATTTGTTCTAGTTCTGTGAAAAATGCTTTTGTTATTTTGATAGGGATTGCACTAAATCTGCAGATTGTTTTGGGTAGTATGGAGATTTTTTTTAATGTTTATTTATTTTTTGAGAGAGAGCATGCGAGCGAGGGAGGGCAGAGAGAGAGGGAAACACAGAAACTGAAGCAGGCTCCATGCTCTGAGCTGTCAGCACAGAGCCTGACATGGGGCTTGAACTCGCAAACCTGGAGATCAAGACCTGAGCAGAAGTCAGATGCTTAACAGACTGACCCACCCAGGCGCCCCATAGTATGGAAATTTTAACAATATTTATTCTCCCAATCCACAAACATGGACTATCTTTCCATTAGCTTGTGTCATCTTCAATTTCTTTCATCAATGTTTTATAGTTTTCAGAGTTCATGTCTTTCAACTCTTTGGTTAAGTTTATTCCTAGGAATTTTATTATTTTAGTGCAATTGTAAATGGGATTGTTCTCTTAATTTCTTTGTCTGCTACTTCATTATTAGTGTATTGAAATATAACAGATTTCTATGTATTAATTTTGTATCCTGTAACCATACTGAATTCATTTATCAGTTCTAGTACATTTTTGGCAGAATCTTTACGGTTTTATACATATATTATGTCATCTGCACATAGTGAAAGTTTTACTTCTTCCTTACCAATCTGCACACCTTTTATTCCTTTTTCTTACCTGTGACTAGGGCTTCCAGTACCGTGTTGATAATAGTGGTGGGATGTTGGGAGCCGTTTTGGGCTCACAGGTTGAGACCTCTCCCTGTGTGGGCTCACAGGTTGAGACACCCCCCTGTGTGGAAAAGGTGGTTGAAGCAAAGCTCTCACCTGCCAAAATGGCACCTAGTCTTACCTCCTTCTAAATAATTTTTCAGGCTTGGATTTCTTGAGCTCCTCTCTTTAGCCCCAAGGAATGTAATGCTCTTTTGTTTTATGGCATTCAGATAAAAGGGAAGGACCTGGAGCAGGATGCTTTGATGGATTACATCTGAATGAGAGTAGCTTGGCCAGAAGTAATCTAAAAGCTGCATCTTGGGGATAGGTTGCACAAATTGACAGCAGTTATGAGCTGGCTGAATATTGGTGTGATTTGTGTAAACGTTAGGCTCCTATTATGTAAATTCACTCATTCACAAGCAAAGGACAAGCATTGGGAATTCTGTCCTTGCCGGATGGGTTGCACCTCCCCCATTGTAGTTGGAAGAATAGGCAGAATGATTCCTGGCCTGTTTATAGATAATCAACATAGGCAGGCCTAGGTAATGCCCTGTTCTCTCCCCCTGCCTTAAATTTATATGCTAATTAACTTGAAAACAACTTGCAAGATTGAGGAAATCTGCTGCTTTGCTGATAAAAACACATTATTGTTCAAACTATGCTTACTGACAGGATGTCACTCATTGCTGTAAAGTCATTCACTACTTTTAAATAAAGACACTGAGAGCAGTAGGGCAGAGAGAGATGCCAGACTGGCCAGACATGCCTGCTTGGTGATCAGACCACATCTCATGCCTCTCTCGTTCCTTTCGCCTGACTGTCCATCCTTTGGGGATCCCCGGACTCAGCCGGAGCTGGACTCCGGCAGTGGGAGTGAATAACTTTGTCCTGTTCTTGAGACTGAAGAAATGCTCTCCCTTTTTCATCACTCAGTATGATGTTTGCTGTGGGTTTGTCATACATGGCCTTTATTATATTGAGGTATGTTCCCTCTAACCCTACTTTGTTGAGGGTTTTTATCATGAATGGATGTTGTACATTGTCAAATGCTTTTACTGCATCTACTAAAATGATCATATGCTTTTTATCCTTTCTCTTGTTGATACGATGTATGACATTGATTGATTTGCAAATATTGAACCACTCTTGCATCCCAAGAATAAATTCCACTTGATTATGGTGTATGATTTTTTTAAATGTACTGTTGGATTCAGTTTGCTAATATTTTGTTGAGGATTTTTCCAACTATGTTCATCAGAGATATTGACCTGTAGTTTTTTGTTTGTTTGTTTATTTGTTTTTTTGTAGTGTCTTTATCTGCTTTTGGTTTTAGGGTAATGTTGGCCTCATGAAATGAATTTGGAAGCTTTCCTTTTTCTACTTTTGCAATAATTTGAGAAGAGTTGGTATTAACTCTTCTTTAAATGCTTGGTAAAATTCACTTGTGAAGCAGTCTAGTCCTGGACTTTTTGTTTCAAGTTAATTAGCATATAAATTTAAGGCAGGGGGAGAGAACAGGGCAACAATTTCGTTGTTGGCAATTGGTCTCTTAAAATTTTCTATTGATAATTCAGTTTAGGGAGGTTATACATTTCTAGGAATTTATCCATTACTTCTAGGTTATCCAATTTGTTGACATACAATTTTTCACATTTTCCTACAATAATCTGTATTTCTGTGGTGTCAGTTTTTTTTTTTTTCATTTCTGATTTTGTTTAAGTGTTCTCTCTCTCTCTTGCTCTCTCTCTCTCTCTCTCTTTTTTTTTTTATGAGCCTAGCTAGAGTACTATCAATTTTGTTGATCTTTTCAAAGAACCAGCTCCTGGTTTCATTGATCTATTCTATTGTTTTTTAGTTTCTATTTTGTGTATTTCTGCTCTAATATTTATTATTTTCTTCCATCGTGTTTGAGGTTTTGTTTGCTCTTTTTCCAGCTGCTTTATATGTAAGGTTATGTTGCTTATTTTATATTTTTCTTGCTTCTTGAGGTAGACCTGCTTTGCTGTTAACTTCCCTCTTAGAACTGCTTTCCTGCATCCCAAAGACCTTGGGCCACTGTTTTTTTCATTTTCATTTGTCTCCACGTATTTTTTATTTCCCCTTGATTTTTTGGTTAACCATTTATTTTTTAGTAGCATGTGATGTATTTGTGGTTTTTTCCACAATACAATGGAAATGGTTTCATAGCATTGTGGTCAGAAAAGATGCATGGTATGACTTTGATCTTTTTCAATTTGTTGGAATTTGTTTTATGGTATAATATGTGATCTCTTCTGGAGAATGTTCCATGTGCACTTGAAAAGAATGTGTATTATACTGTTTTAGGATGGAACGTTCTGAATATATATGTCCAATGTGTCATTCAGAGCCCCTGTTTCATTGTTAATTTTCTTTTTGGATGACCTATCTATTAATGTTCGTGAGATATTAAAGTCCCTTATTATTATTGTATTATTTTTGACTACTTCCTTTATGTTTGTGATTAGCTGCTTTATGTATTTGCAGTCTCCCATATTGGGTGCATAAATATTGAGAGTTATATCTTCTTGTTGGATTGCTCCCTTTATGATTATATAGTGTCCTTCTTTGTCTTTTGTTATAGTCTTTGTTTTAAAGTCTATTTTGTCTGACAGAAATATTGCTATATTTCTTTTCATTTCTGTTTGCATGATAAATGCTTTTCTGCCCCTTCCCACTTTCAATGTTCATGTATCTTTAGGCTTGAAATGAATGTCTTGTGGCAGCATACAGATGGGTCTTGTTTTTTTTCTTATCCATTCCATCATCCTGTGTCTTTTGATTGGAGAATTTAGTCCATTTCCATTCAAAGTAATTATGGATAGGTATGTACTTATTGCCATTTTGTTACTTATTTTGTGGTTGTTTTTATAGTTCTTCTCTGTTTCTTTCTTCTCTAGTTTTATTCTTTCTCAGTTTGCTGGCTTTCTTTAGTGATATACATGGATTCCATTCTCCTTATTTTTTGCATACATATTTTTGGTTTTTGATTTGTGATTACTATCAGGTTTGTATATAATACATTATGCTTACAGCAGTCTATATTAGGTTGATGGTCACTTACATTTGAACCCATTCTTTACTCCTCTTCCCATCACATGTTAGGTATATGGTGTCATACTTTACATACTTTTATTTGTGAATCCATTGACTGATTTTCATAGATATAATTGACTTGAATGCTCTTGTGTTTCCTACCTTTCTTACTCCTACTTATGGTCTTTCTTTTCCACTTAAAGAGTCCCCTTTAACATTTCTTGTAGGATTGGCCTTGTGGTCATGAATTCCCCTAACTTTTGTTTGTTTGGGAAACTCTTTATTTCTCTTTCTATTCCGAATGATAGCCTTGCTGGATAGAGTATTGTTGGCAGCAGGTTTTTTTCTTACATCAGTTTGAATGTAAGAAGGCACTCCCTTATGACCTGCAAAGTTTCTACTGAAAATCGGCTGATAGGCTTATGAAGTTTCCCTGTACATAACTGTTTTCTTTTCTCTTGCTGCTTTCAGAATTCTCTCTTTATCACTACTTTTTTCTATTTTAATTATGATATGTCTTGGTGTGGACCTCCTTGGGTTGACTTTGCTGGGGGTCTCTGTGTCTCCTTGATGTGGATTTCTGTTTCCTTCCCCAGATTCAGGAAGTTTTCAGCTATTATTTCTTCAAATAAATTTTCCGATCCCTTTTTTCTCTTTTTTCCTCCTGGGACTCCTATAATGTGAATGTTATTACACTTGATGATGTCACTGAATTCCCTAAGTGTATTTTTATTTATTATTATTTTTTTTCTCTCTCTCTCCTGTTCAACTTGACTGCTTTCCATTAATCTGTCCTCTGGATCACTGATCTGTACTTGTGCGTCCTCTAGTCTACAATGTATTCCATCTAGTGAATTTTTAATTTAGGTTACTGATCTCTTCATCTCTGTTTTTTGTTTTCTTTTGTTTTCTTTAAAATGTTTTCTGTCTCTTTGTTATGGATCTCAGTGAGGTCTTCCATTCTTTTCTCAAATACAGTGAGTATCTTTATCACCATTACTTTAAATTTTTTATCAGGCATATTACTTATCGCCATTTCATTTAGGTCTCTTGCTGTCATTTAGGTCTCTTGCTGTCCTGTTCTTTAATTTTGGACATATTCCTCTGTCCCCTCATTTTGGGGATGGCTTTAATTTTACCTTCAAATGAAGTAACTATGCTAACTATGAAACCATGGTCAATACCATAATTTTTACATTACATCTTTCTAGAGGACACACCTGATATTTTTCAGCTTCAGGTTCTGGGCTTAATTATTCTCTTGGATTAGATGTTAACAAGACACAGGACATAGCACTCAACCTTCAGAGGGTGAGGTCTGAGCCTGGACCCTGGTCCAGGAAACAACTTGTTCCTCTCTCATTGCTACTTCCTCACAAAGGTTATGAATTTATCTCATTGTGCTCTTAGGTCTTCCAGTTCTTTTGGAAACAGAGCCCACTTTGCTCTCACTAGTCCTATAAGAGGTTCCAATCCCAAACTCCAGTCTCAAACTTTGGTACTTACAACAGGTACCACTAAAATTCCCTGAATTGACTCCTATCTACCTACACTCCATCTACTGCTGAAATTTATATCACTGATGTTCTAACTGCTAGTCTCAGTCTCCACTTCCTCCCTTGCCTTTGGAAAGACCTTTCTGAAAGGTCTGTCTCTACTGCTGTATTACAATTAACACCGTTATTATTATTGGCATCTACCATTTACTGACATAGACTTTGATCCTTCCATTAGCCTTGAAGATCTCTGAGAGCAAGGTAAGTTTTTTTTTCTTTTTTTCCCATTCTCCTAGGGAAGGGCTGAGTGGAGTGTCTGGTCCTGAACAAATAAATGAATATACAGGGAACTAACTACATATTAGGCACTACTGCACATACTCTATACAATTATTACTAAGTAACTCTACCAACAATACTTTTTAATTGAGAATACTGAGACCCAGATAAATTAAAAGCTAACAAAATAAATTAGCAGATCATTAGAGTTAAGTAGATGAGCTAGAATTTACAACCCCATCTGTCTGATCCTCAAACCAGTTCGCTCTCCACAATGCCATGATGTCTTGTGTCCAGGATTCGTTTTTCCTACTCTGGCCTATTTTGCTGATTATCATTGATCTCCAGCTATGACATTCTCAGTGATTCATTCACTGTTTCTAAGACAAAACACTGTAAAAATATTTTATTGACTATATACACTATATATATTTTACTGACTGTATACACACACATACATTAACTTTATCCATCTATCAATCACCTATCTCTATTGATTCCTTCCACAGGGACATTTAGAAAAAATACACTGCCCAAATATGTATCTGCACAGAGTTGTACTTTTAAAACAAAATTGAACTATTAAATGTTTTGTGTTAACAGTATTAGCAATTCCAATTTGTAACGTGCATTCAGATTATTTTTATGGGTTTTCCCATCATTCTACCCATAAGAAAATGTGAGGTCATGAAATTTAGATATAGCTCACTACTTAAGGATGATAGGCCTTCTTCTTTAGGGAAACTAATAATAAATCTATTATCACTTGGCATCAAATATAATTTTTAAAGGACCTTTTCAAATGAAAGGGTTTTACAAGACAATTGTTCTCATCCAAATGACCTACTGATACAATTACGTTTCAGTCACAACAGAACCTTAAATACCATTATAGGCTTATGAAAACTAGTCTGCAATACAAAACAATTGCTATTCTGAAGATGAATAAATAGCCTATTGTTCTTGAGTGGAAACATCAGAAAATCTGGAACCATTTAATTTAAAGTTCATCTTTTTCCAGTCTTCTCTATTCAAAACATATAAGCTTATTCAAGCTTACTTTTTGTATCATATTGTCAATTTTTACTAAAATTTAACTGTCACAATCTCATTTTTTAAGGCATGACCTAGTTCTTTTAAATTCACAGTCTGGAGAAAATGGGTGAAAACAGAGAGAAGATAATATATGTGAAAATACAGTTGGAAATACATGGCAATGCTTCACACATCTGATGGCTAATTTAAAAAGTGTTGAGAAGGGAATGTATTACAAAGTAATTGAAGAGAGAAGGTTTTAATAAGGTATCTAGTTTAGAAGTTTTACTAGTTCTCTTTCATAACCAACATCACAACTCACGTCCACAGGCTTGCCATCGGAAGCTCGTGCAGCAATAACAGTCCTTCCACGAAGATCCACAGTGTCTTTTTCATCTATATGCCGGCTTGCAACTAAATTACAATCCATATAGAGTGAAATGCCCCGGGATTGTATACCAATGCCAAGTTTATGCCACTGACGATCAAACAAAGGACGGAGTTCTCGATTTTTAAAAATGTAGTTCAACACATCTCCTTCAGCGGCTCGGAACATAAATTCCACCACTTTCTTTCCACCATCAATGACTATAGATATCTGCAAAAATGCAAATTAGCTTTAAATGTTTTAAAATCAATGTTCAAAATTACTAAAGCACACAAATAAAAAAATCAGAGATGCACATTAGTATAACTGGAGCACTTAGTAAAATGTTTTAGAGGACACCTGGGCCCGCCTGACTTGTTAATATAAAAGAACAACAAATATCCAGCTCCAAAAATGTTTCAAGTATGGAGGGAGTATTCTGGTGAATGTCATATGTTCCTTTCTCGAGAGAACATCTGAGAGTATATATTTATATGTGTGTATGTATGTATCTAAGTATATATATAATACTGTATGAGTAATTCAAGAATTAAATGTTACTTAATTTAAAAAGAGTAAGAATAGGATCACTTCTCTTTGCATGGAAACTGAGACTGACTTCTTGAAACTTGGATGATTTGCATGGTGCAGAAAAAATGCATTTTCATAAAGGAAATACTTTTTCCAGTTCATTCCATCTTTCCATCATAAAATTGTGACTGTATTAACAGATTAAAAGGCCAGTGAAATAAAAAGCATTTCAGTGGATAGGTATAGAAAGAAACACAAACATAAGGTGCCAATAAGTGAGGTTCATCTCCCTACCCTGGAGTCCTTCTGCCCAAATGCCCTCTCTTTCTACCCAGATGCTATCTCTTGCATAAGTATTTCTAGGTTCTTGTTCTCCCTGTGCTCCATTTTGGGATGCTGTCCCTTCTATGTTCTCATAGTCCACACCTAGCTCCGAGCTTACCTCTACCACTGCACCTGTCGCACTGTGATTATACTCTAGTATACTGTTCTCCTAGAGGACATCCCCTTAGACCTTACGCTCCCCGAAAGGAACTACACCTTCTAAAATCTCTTATCTTTGTCACTAACTAGCACATAGCATGTGTTCAGTAACTTTTTATTGATGGAATCAATATTTACATCCCATTTCTTCATTCACTAAGGACTTTCAGATGTACCAATGAACAGCTTTAAAAATAATACATATCACAAATGATAGGAAATAAGTTATTAGTGAGATGGACTTAGTGTCAATGAAGCAGTTGTGAAAGAAGGGTCATTTGAGTATCTTTAGACAAAATATGAATCTAGAAGTAAAAATAAACCGAAAAATAATCTTGTCTTACTCACCACCCTCTCATATTACAGATCTCAGCAAAATCATCCAAACTATGAGAATATTTGCATTTCCCTGCTGATGATTCCTCTAAAAGACTATGTGGGCACTAGGTCTGCTTCCCAATTTGTGCACACCATTCCGAGATTCACCTGGCATAATCACATAAGAGAAAACTAATCAGCACAACTCTATGGCTCCTTACCTGTGGCAGATTCTGCAGGTTTAACACCTGCCACAGGAACCACCGTTCCTTTTTGGTGCTTCTGCGCACACGAAACACAGCCGCTATGGCGTACTCGTCGGGAAGGCCTTTGGGAAATATCTTACTGGGGGGAGGAACACAAAGAACCATTATGAGAAAACTGAAGATGGCGAGGAAAGAAAATCTAGATATGAAGTTCTTTGTAACACAATTATCTCAGCCATATTTTTCTCAATGAACTTAGAACTCACGACAGATTTTTATAGTAATCTACGTACTGGATATATGGAAGCAGTCATACCTATGTTACCTATAGAGTTTTTATCCTGTTCTTTCCCTTTTTAGAAAGTTTCTGGTAAGGGATTGTTGAAGTTCGGGGTGTGTAAGAGCAAGGGAGTAGGGCTAACGCACTATGTAGTGTTATTCCTGACTCAAGATGTTTCAACAGAGGAGAATCTCATTTTCCCTGCTGTCTGGCAAACACTAGAGATTTATAATGGAAATAAATAGTACCCCTCAGTCTTGTCCATAGGGAGAACTACAGAGCACACTGCTAACAATTAAATATATATTTTCCAAAGAGTTTTATCATATTAAATTCTTGCAAATGAGTTCCTAATACTGATTTTCTAGTGTCCATTTAAGACTCGTACTGAAAAATAAAGAGATTTTAGCTTATTTTTCATTCCTACATAAATATTACTAGCAAATTCTTTCTAGGTAGCAGAGAGAAGCCAAAAAAAAATCCAAATATCTTTCTCCCTTAATCTTGTTTCAAAATACTGGTCTCACTGACCCATGAGGAAACTCAGGGAAAAAATTTCAAAATGAACAGATCTCATATTTAGACTTTCACTAGAAAACAAGGAGAAATACATTCCTCCCACCTGACTTTTAAATTTATCTGCATTGTATATAAAAACTCTGCAAGCCAGGAACCATGCTTTTCTTTTAAAAAATCATGAGGAACAGTAGGTAAGAATTCTCTTAAGGAATAACAGAGCCAAAAGTTGTTCACATAAGTATAAGACTGTACATTGAAATGGTAACTACTAACTTTGAACATTACACTAAGGTCTACTGCAAGTGATGACCACCTATCAAAACTGACAAGCAAACTGTCATGGAGCATTCTGAAATTTTGGTTTTACTTTCTGTGTTGGAAACAAAGTCGTTTATGGTAGGGAAATCAGAGAGAAATAAGAAAACAGCTGTACTGGCCTAAAGTTCTTATTTACTTATTGGTTAAACACACATACACAATTATGTGTATATGTGTATATATACAGATAGCTTTATCTCTTTGACAATCTATTTTAAAAGGGGCAACTGACTTTATTTCATCTATATTATTATATCTTCTCTTAGTTGAAAAAATGATTAATAAATGATTTTTTATTCTATCACAATAAAACAAAGTTTCTAAAATGGAATTTTCTCTATAAAGTCTCCATTATTTTTTAAATGTTTATTTAAATGTTTATTTATATGTTTTAAATATTGTGAGATCATGACCTGAGCTAAAATCAAGAGTTGGTCGCTTAATCGACTGAGCCACCCAGGTGCCCCTATAAAGTCACCATTATTAAACTGAACTTCACGATGACGATTACTGTACCAGTTTAAGTAACACTATTCATTTAAAAACAAACAAAATGCTTAATTCTGCTTCCTGTCCGGCTCCAGCCTCTTTTCTGAGTCACGCTGAGTCATGCGCTGCCTCAGGAGTGTCTTTAGGAGTCAGCACCATGGCAGAAGATACCAAGACCCAAATCAAGAATTGCCAGATTGCCCCTGTTGACAGCCACTTCCCCAACCAGACCGGACCAGGAATTTCTGGCGGAACTTCCTGCCCTTCCACCCCTGTGAGAAGAAAACGACCGCTCGTGCGGGTGATGTCTCCACGTGCAAATAGCATTGGGTGTGTGTAAAAATCCCTCTGCCCCGTATCCTGGGTGTCACCTGGGATGATGGCCTGGCAGAAGGCACACTTCCTGGGATGATCTGAACTGGCTCCACCCACCTCTCCTTTGTCCTCCATCCTTCTCCCAGGGGGGTGAAGGGGGCCCTGGGTAGATGGTGATCCGCACCCTGAGATCCTGAATCATGGCTTAACTAAGAATTAATACCCGTTTGAAAAGTGAAGACTGTGTGTGTAAAAGAGCCAGATGAGCAGGCAAGAAGACTGGGTGGAATGTTATTTTGACCATGAGAGGGGCTTCAGGGTGATTGTTTTTTCTGTTTTGTTTTATGTTATTAAACTGACCACCTTCTCTATACCAGATAAGAGTCTTTATACAAAATAGCCTCAAGCCCCTGTATGTGCTAAAATTTACTCTTTTATTACCTATAAAACTTCAAAAATTTTTTTCTTATTTAATTTCAGAACCACATAAAAATTGTTTAATAAAAACTCCTGGGGCACCTGGGTGGCTCAGTCGGTTGCGCATCCGACTTCAGCTCAGGTCATGATCTCACGGTTCGTAAGTTCAAGCCCCACATCGGGCTCTCTGCCATCAGTGCAGAGACCTCTTCGGACTCTCTGTCTCCCTCTCTCTCTCTGCCCCTCACCTGCTCTCTCTCTCTCAAAAATAAAAACAATCCAAACAAACAAAAATGGGTCAGCCAGTATATGATAGTAAGGAATTGTTCCTTAAAACAAAAACAAAAACAAAAAAACCTCCTGCATATAAATAAATAAATAAATAAATAAATAAATAAATAAATAAATAAAATAACAAAACAATGGGGCTTTAACATCTGCCATTTCTCTTTGGGACCACCTATAGACTTGAAGGAGAGCACAGATAGACGTGAGAGGTGATGCCAAACCATAAGCTTCCAAATAAAAATTTTGAACTGGTTAGTTGCCTCAAAACTTTTAAAAAGGAAACCTCGGTACACCTGGGTGGCTCAGTCTGTTAAGCGTCTGACTCTTGATTTAGGTCTAGGTCACAATCTCATGGTTCATCAGTTCGAGCCCTGTGTCAGGCAGCACGGAGCCTGGTTGGGATTTTCTGTCTCCCTCTCTCTCTGCCCCTCCCCTGCTCACTCTCTATCCCTCTCTCTCTGAAAATAAATAAATAAACATTAAAAAAAAAAAAGGAAATCTCGGTCCACATAGCAGATCCCCACCCAACCTCTACACGCAGTAACTTGTGTCTCTATGTGTCTTCTAATTTCCTGCCTCCTGTATCCCATTCTCTACCTCCGCGATTTTAGGATCATATTTCAAGTGTCCTGGAATTTGACAATACAATTTCTTGGGATTTTCCTTCCATTCTTTGTATTGAACACATCTTCCAATATGAGCTAAATATCACTGAAAAAAAATTCTAAGTTTTTATTCTTTTCTCCATATAATATTCTCTTATTCCCTCTTTTAGGAACTCCTTTTTTAGACAACTGTTTAACACCTATACCAACGATGCAGTTTTGTATATTTTTTCACCTCCTTATTTATTCTACTTTCTGAGATATTTCCCTGATTTGTTTTCCAATTCATCTATTCAAGACCAATTTTTGTTATTTTCTTATTTCTCTTTTTTAAAATATCCTGAATGCAATATTTTAAACCCCTGACATGATCAATTAGGTGGGCTTTTAAATGTTTTTCTCTGCATCCTTGAATATCTTCATTTCATTTTGGTTAGCTTTTCCTGTTTGATAGTTTGGCCTTTCTCTTTCAATGTAGAACCTATACTCTAATTTCTGATCGTGTTTTTATAATCCATGTATACTTAAGGATGAAGCATTTAACTTTGACGGCAACCTTCATGTCTGCTGGCACGGTGTGTGGATGAGCAACTTCACTGCATAGCATGATCAGCTGGCGGGTTTCACTGAGAGTCCCTCGAATGTGAATGTAGAAAGATTACTTCTCTAGGGACATTCAGTTTCTCCAAAGAAGAACTTACTTCTCACTTGGTAAAAAGTATTCATCTGGATGCAGGCATTCTAGAAGCAGGGGTGTGTGTGTGGGGGGGGGGAGGGGTCCTACAGTTCAGTTCAGTATTTTGCTCCATTGCTCTATTTTCGGTGCCATGCCTCCTTCCTGCCTTTACTATCCTGCTTACCTTTCATCTATGGAGGCTCTCTGGCTCAATTTCTCTCAATAATAAACCTAATAAACATCTCACCTTTTGTCTGTTTGGATGAGGAGAGAGGAGGTACACTACACACACACACACAAACACACACATCCTTCATCAGCTTCTGCAGAGGCTGGTATCCCCTAGTGATAAGTCTCTCAGGTGTCCACTGAGGTAAAATGGCCCACATCTCACTAGTATCTATGGCCCAGCAACAGGTAGGTTCTAACATCTTCCAACTGCTTTTTGTCTTTAAGAATATATTGTAGTCTTTCTTTTTCTTTCACTCCATCTACCTTTCTACGGTCGTTTTTGCATTTTAGAGGGTTAAAAGTCCTTTCAAATCTTCAACCTCTCCTTCTCCAATGCCCCCTTTATCTTAGTTTACAAACATGTATATCTTCTCCCAGCTACAAAACAAACCTCCTCCAACCTTGCTACCTCATTATATTACCTTCTCATCTATCCACAGACCTTTTAACGTGAATACTCTGCATATCTGCATTGTTACTATCCATTTAGTTCTTAACCCTCCTGCATTCTAAAAGCATTCCTGGGCCACCTGGGTGGCTCAGTCGGCTAAGCGTTTAAGCCTCTGACTTCTGCTCAGATCATGATCTTACTGTTCATAAATTCCAGCCCCTTGTCGGGCTCTGTGCTGAGAAGCTCGGAGCTTGGAGCCTGTTTCAGATTCTGTGTCTCCCTCTCTGCCCCTCCCTGCCCTCAAAATTAAACAAACATTTAAAAGCATTCCTAATCAGGGGCACCCGGCTGGTTCAGTCAGTAGAGCATTTGACTCTTGATCTTGAGGTTGGGAATTCAAGCCTCATGTTGGGGGTAGAGACACTTAAAAAAAATAAAAACTTTAAAAAAATAAAAACTTTAAAAAAATAAAAAATAAAATAAACAAAGCATTCCCAATCAGTTAATCCACTGGCCTCTTCTCAATCCTCCACTCCCCTCAATCCTTCTGAAGATTTGAATACTAACAGACATCCTTTCTTCATTGATACAAACCAAGGGTCACAACCACACAACTATAGGGCCCAACCAGGAAACTGGAATATAAGCTTCCTGAGGTTTTTAGTCTATGCTATTCAGCCTTTTGTTCCCAACATCCTGTGTCTGCACAAGGTAGGTACTCAATAAATTTAAATGAATCAGATAATGAAATGGATTCAGATATAAGCGATCTAAAACAAAACAAAACAAAACAAAACCACCTACCCTCTCAATCTAGCTTTGATTTTTCCATCTTGGATAGAAATATGCACATAAGAAAATTTCACTTTCCCCTTATGACTTTTATGAAAGGGGCACCTGGGTGGCTCAGTCAGTTAAGCGTCCGAGTCTTGGTTTTGTTTCGGGTCATGATCTCAGTTTCATGAGTTTGAGCCTGTGTTGGGCTCTGCTTAGGATTCTCTCTCCCTCGCCCTCTGCCCCTCCCCCACTAACGCTGTCTGTCTTTCTCAAAATAAATAAATAAAACTTTAAAAAACCTTTTATTAAAAAAAAAGAGGGGGGAAGTGAGTTAATAACAGCAACTGACATTCATCTTTATGCAGAGGACACACATGTGGACTGAGGGAAACTAAGAGCCCAACCCATCTACAGTGGGCAGCTACTATTTAGCTCCAGCCAATTGCTGCCATATAGGAGTGTGGGCCCAATGTTTCCAGATCACTCCATTTTTCAAGAGAAGCCAAATACCAAGATATTTTATCTGAAAAGTCCAAAGTTTTCATCTTGGCAATCAACTAGGATTTTTCATAAACACCGTCCAGACCAACACTGTGCAAACAAAGCAAAAGCAACGACTACTTATGTTGGCATGCTTGATGGTGTGACAAAGCAAAAAGTAATGAAAACAACTTCCTCCTCACTATTTAGGATTTTGGACATAAAGACACCTATCATATTTCTTCATGAGATTGCAAGCTTTTTGAAAGCAAGGACAGCATTTAATCTGTCTTTGTATCATCTACAAGCCCAAGTGTAGTGCCAATAAGGCACTCTATAACTGTTTGTTAAACAAATGCATGATCTAGCAAATGAAACAGATAAAGACAGACTTAATTTTGATATAATTCTTTAATATTTCATAAAACTAAATCTAATTATTTTTCAATAATTTACAATCTAATTCAAAAATTGAAAATATATCCCATGAAAGGTTCCTTCTGTGAAAAATATAATAAAAACAAAATACTATTAATGTAAATATATAATAAATACAGTCTTAATACATGGAAATAATTTAGTTTTGTTTAGAGAAAAACGGAATTTTTCCTTAGCCCAAGTTTATAATGGATAAAAATCCTTATAACTACTGCATTTTCCTTTCAGAAATTCATGTTGTACTTTCAAGGCTAAAAATGATTTTGCTTGCCAAATTGTTAATTTTGAAGAAAATTTTAAAAATATTTTAAAGAATATTTTAAAAATAATACATTACAAAATATAACAGCTCTTACAGACTACGTTTCTTGTTTATACCACCCAAGCACACTTAATGTGACACAGAATAATTTCTCTGGGTGTTGCCAAAGTTTCTATTATAAAAGAGGCCATATTGGATTACTGGTCTGTTACCAGAGAGATATAATGACAGCTTGTTATGTGTAAGATATCCATGCTTGAATATTTTTGAATGGAGTGTAATTTCCTATAAGAAATCCTATCCACTGCTTATTCAGTGATATTCCCATTAAGAAAAATATTGTTGATCCTTACTTGCCGAAGTCATTCGTGTGTGTGTGTGTGTGTGTGTGTGTGTGTGTGTGTGTGTGGCTAGAAATTCTCACTGGGATATTTTCTATCTTCCTTCATACACATTGCATGCAATTCAATGCTGTAAATGGAAAATTCACCCACATAAATTAATATTAATCTACATTTGAAGAGCTCAAAGCTTATGAAATTTAAGTGTAATGAATCCTTTATTTCCCATTGTCTACTTTTGTTCACATGAATTAAAGTCACCTGAATATTCATTGACAGGTGAGAGGAGAGGTATACCAAATTAACAAAATGTTTGATCTAAAATCAATTTTTTTTAAAATGTGACTAAGTAAAAGTCACTGAAAACCAAACTGAAGTCATTCCAAATTATCCAAAAGTGCCAAAGGAAATTTGCTGCCTGTGAAGTCCTCTTTATGCTAGCTCCTCAGACAGCTAGTTCTACATATAATCTGGAGTGTCTCTGAAGCCTCATATTCACATATTTTAGACTCCTTTGAACTTGTAATTTATTTCAATGTTGAAAAAAACTAAGATGTAGTTTTCACCTTCTCTCTGATGTTCTCTATGTATAGCAGCCCTCTGTTCAATCATAAAGTGGAAGGAAACGCTATTAAACTCTAGGAGAAGTGGCAGAGAATAAAAAATAGGGCTCCTTATAATGACCAGCTATGGCAGAAAGCAACATCCAGATTTGAGAACCAGTGAGATTTGACTCCACTAAAAAATTGATTTCATAAAGCTCTTAACATCACAAAACTTCCCCCTTACTGTTAATTTCTTCTTTATATTTTCTTTACTTCCTTGATTTTTACGATGAGCATAAAATTGTACTAATGATCATTTAGAAAGCAACATTATTACTTTCAGATTAGGAAAATAATAACATTATTCTTTAAAGTTACCATACATTAATCTGATATTCTTCAAGGTCAGAGGTGAGGCAGAATTAATAATAACAAATATTATCTTTTCTATTATGGGAAGTAAAAAGTTATAGAAGTCTATAACTCCCAACCTAAAGCCTTCAGAATGGTTTAGTCACTAAGGTATTAAGATGAAAGAAATGCCAAATGAAAATACACTTTTCCCAATATTTTCTCCATATACTTCAAACAGAAGATCTAATTACAAAGTACTAGTACCTATACTCATGAAGTTGGATAAATAGTAACATCTTATTTAACATAAAGAAATTTGCTGCATAGGACTTTAAGAATGGGCTGTATTTGTCTAAATAGCCTACTGCCCACATTCTCTAGATCTTCTTTCTCACTTGATTAATAAAAACTCCTTTCCTGATCTGAATTTATTTAAAGTCTTTAAGAAATATAAATAAAATGATGATGTCTAAAAAGTATGTATATTACAAAAAAGATCTTGGCATGAGATGGAGGAAACATTTAATCATTCTGCGTATGTGTAATTGTTACTAAATGTGATTCTACATCGACTGCCTTTTGTATACATGGTACAATCACAGAGATTCTCCCTAACTGTGAAGTAATTTCACTGACAAGTCAAAACACTTAATACTTTAGTATTAGAGCTTTCTTCCTCTTTGGAAAGTGCATATGTTTATAAAACATAAGCTCTGCTACCTCTAAAATAGTTCCTAGAAATTGGTCGCACAATATTAACAAATTGTCTAATAATTAATTCTCACCTCAGAAAGTGTAGAACAGAGATCTGTAGGGATTATGATAAAGCAAAGAAGTTAACAGAGAAGATATAAGGAGAAAGGAATAAATCCAGAACAGGAAATGCCCTGAGTTAGAAATGAAATGTCACTGTCCTGAGCCCTAGGCAACACAAGCGTCACCTTAAGGCACTGGGAGATAGGGAGGAAGTTTCCGAAAAGAAAGGCGATGCCAAATGAGAGATGCAACCAAAATAAAAGTTGACTATTTTCCTTGCTGTGGTGTCAACTCACATGTCTAAATTACTGCTGGACATCTCCACTTAGATATTAAAGGCATCTCTAATTAAATAACTGAAACTTAACTTTTGTTTTCTATCAAGACATCCCTTAAGGTACAAGAATTTCACATTTCAATAAAAGGCATGGTCGTTCACCCAGATTTCCAGCCTAAAAGTCTTTCTTGACTCTTGCCTTTCTTTTATTTTCCGACACCCTGTCCAAGTCTTACTCTTTCTACCATCAAAATAGGTTCTGACTTTGCCCACTTCTCTTCAGCTCCACTACCACTCACTACTCCACGCTGCCACCTTCTCTCCCCAGGACTCCTGTGATGGTGTCCTTATTGTTCTCTTTCCCCTACAATTACAGTCTAGTCCTCACACAGCAGCTAGCTTGAGCTATTAAAATGTAAATCATACCACGTCCCTCCCTTACTTACGGCCTTCCTACAGTGTCTACGGTTCCTTGCACGTGGCTCACAAGGCTTCATCTGTTCTGATCCCTGCTTCTCTAACATGTCATCTCCTATTTTAGTCTCTATGTGGCACCCATACTCCAGCCACAGTGACTTGAATTTTGTTCCTTAAGCACACCAGGCTCATTGAGGTCTTAGGCCTTTGTACTTCCTGTTTTCTCTCCTGGGATGGTCATTCCCAGAAGTCATCACCTAGATGACTCTCTCCTTGCTATGCAGGTCTTAGCTCTAATGTCGCATCTTCTGGAAGGTCTATAGCTCTTCTCACCTCAGTTACTATCTACCTTATTACTTTCTTTTATTTTCTTCATAGGCTAACAATATCCAAAATTTTTTTTAAAAATGTATTGGTTTACACATGTATTGTCTGTCTCCAACCACTAGAAGGTGATTTCCATGCAAATAGGGGCTCTGCCAGACTTGTTGCTCTAAATCAAGCTTTAGACAGATATTAATTTGGCAAGTAGGATGCACAAACAAAAATGTGTTCCTTTCATGGACAATCCATAATGATACCTATGACCGGTCATAACAGGTGCCAAATGCCTGTATTTGTATAATGCCTTAAAGTTAAGGCCTTTAAGACTATGCCACAACACATTAGCAAAAAAAAAAAAAAAAAAAAAAACAGAACAGAAAAAAATTCAAGCTCTATGTGATTTAAAGAAGGTTAATCAAAAAGTTTGACACAAAATGAATCCAGGAACAAACACGGTGTTCTTACTTTCAAAAAGAAACTTTAAATCTCTACAGGCTACAGAGACACAGAACAGCTGCCCCAAGAAACTTCACCAAAAGTGTCCTCCAGCAGAAGACTTCCGGTGCTTGGAAATGTTTCAATTCTAAGAAGCCACACATAATAGTTTCCTGTAGTTCTACAGTCCTAAAGCTGAAAGGAACCTTACGAGTGATTTAGATCAGCCATCTCATTTCGTAAATGAGAAATTAAAGCCACAGAAGTTAAATAAATGCCCCACCATTACTCTGCCAGACAGAGGTCAGGATGGAACTTGAACTCGGCACTTCTAATTCCAAGGTCAGTTTTTTCCAGTATATCAAGTTGCTTGCATCCTCTGGGTTAAGAATAAAATTTCCCTCATCATTACTGACCTGACTTAAAAGTAATGTTTGGGGACCATAAGGGAGGAAAAAACTACTTTTTTAAGTACTAGTGAAATGGGGGGAATATAAATAAATATCAAACGTTAGTATCAGGAAATGATTATTTAAAATGTTTACAATCATGATAATATTAACAACAATAAATCATATTTGGGGCTCAGAGCAAAGGACTCATTATGACATTTGCACGTCCTAAGTGACCAGTAGCCATGAGGGGAAGATTATTACAGTTCCTTCCCCTAATAATATTTTGGGCACAGATCAGGAAGTATCGCAAACCACACAATAATATCTTTAAAATTGGGCTACAATCTGTTGGGTTGCAAGAAAGATATGTGTATGACAGAAGGTGGCAACCAATCAGGAATACTTCTTCCATATTCCTTCGAGATAATTTCTGAGAAAAATTAGTATTTTTCACCAAGCATTTCTTCAAAAATGAGAGCAACTTCCAGGAAGTAGTAAAACTTATGAGAACAGTATATATACTAATAATTATGCAATGTGAAGAAAAGCATGAAATGTTCTGATAAAAAGTGCTTCTGTGTTTATCCTCCCGGTGAGAAAATATATTGGGATTTTAATACACTAGGAAGAACATCAATAGAATGTAACCTAACTAAAAAGGCAAGTAATTCCTCGAAATGTAAAATAATGACCATAAATGTGACTATTTCAAATGATTATGGAAGGAGAACCCTTAGCACTGATCCTACACTAATGCTTTCCTGGCATGGGGATCAGTGGAAGTTTCTATCCCATTCATCCCCTGAGGCGTGAAATCAATGCCAAACATAGCGATACACAAAGTTAACTTAGTAAAGTTGAAGTGTCTGGTCTCCCAGGTGCAGAAGGATGCCAGCTGAACAAATAATGGATATTCCTAGCTGTCCAATTAATGAGAAACCGATAAGCACTACCTTAAAAGGATAAACTCTGCTTTTTCATACTCCCTTCTAGAAGTGGAGCATTGCAAGCATGGCCAAGCCAGGAAAAATCATAAAACTTAAAAAAACAATTCACCCTTTAAAAGTACAGGCAAGTATTTATTGATAAAGTTGTTTTATGGGGAGATAGAATCAGGGGGGATCTCACTTATTTTCCACGACTGGGCCCTGGTGGTCAAGAAAAATAAAGACTGTAATGAAGCTCATAAATTTCTTTACTTCTTTGTATATTAAGTAATTGGTAATTTCATTGTACAGCAAGTTCAGGTTGGTGTATTTGTTCAGTATTCCTAGAAGGACCGTAGTTTGTAATATGGCAAGAGACATCTCTGTCTCCTGTATAGAAAAAAGTAAAAGACAAAACCAAACTGCAGAATAAAAGGGGATTAGGAAGGGAAAAAAAAGACTGCCAGTTTCTTTTTTGTTCTTTTACCTAACTAAGTAAAAAGCACTCTGAGGCAATAAGTAAAATAACTTATGTAAAAAATTTACATAAGTAAATGTAAAAAGGAAAAACAAAGAGTTACAAACTTTCATGATTTCAGTGCTCATAAACTGAAAAGCAAGGGGACATAATTATGCTAGAGAAATTTAATTTTGTATATGGTGTTCCCAAAATCAAGCATGATACACATTTGAATAGCAAAGTGTTAAAAAGTTTAGTTACTACTTACAATGGTTCCAGAGGTAATTCTTCACCGAGCTCATAGCACGAGGCTTGAAGCAAAGCTCTTTTTTTTTTCAAAAGTGCTATTTTGGTAGGGATGAAGTGAGTTTTCCAGGTCATATTTAGCAAGACCAACCTTTATTTACTTTTTTGCTTTTAAAATGAAATGGCTAAATGGAAAAAAAATCTATTTTTAAATATCAAGAACTGGCTTCCAAATTAATTCTTCCATTCTAAATAAGCGTGAGGCAGAGTTTATGAAGAACTTCCGTATTTACAAGTATCAATGGGGCCTTTGACTTGCTGAATATCTTCCAGGAAGAGAAATATGATACAAGTTACATTTCCTGAGAGTGAAGTGAGAGATGCTTGGAGTTTATAGTAAGTCATTTCTTTCCCAGCTGACACCCACCATCACCTGTCACGTTACAAGCGATTTGGCCAGCAGGGCCTGGAGGGTTTATCTGAAATGCCTTCCTCCCAAGCTGGGTAGTGATGTTTGAGTTCCACAGCCACAGAGACTCTGAAATCTTACCCTTTTTGTGCTTGCTAAGGGGATTCAGACAGATAGATTGTTAATGGGAAAACAACATTATTAGATGACTCTCTAATAATCATATGTCTCTTATGATTAGCACTCATTCATCATAACATTGTAAATGACTTTCCATTGAAAACAAGCCCTTCTACTATATGACATTCAGATAACAGAAATGAAGGATGGACTAGAGAAGCCGTGCTTCAGAAAGGCTTTGAAACTAACTTTTTCAGGTGTTTTCCATCGAAGAAGAAGGAAGGAAGGAAGGAAGGAAGGAAGGAAGGAAGGAAGGAAGGAAGGGAGGAGGGAGGGAGGGAGGAGGAAGGAAGGAAGGAAGGAAGGAAGAAATCCTGGGTCAAACCTCACCCCCAAGAGGTCCTCTGAAACCTGAAGTGTCCTTCCTGAGTCTGGGGATTTGGCTTCTGCCTCAGGATCATTTAGACCTCACTGAAAGCTGTGATTTTCCCAGTGGCATATATTCAGCTGTCTGAGGTTTTTCCCCCTCTAGAATGTAATGCTATTGCTCTCACACCTTCACTTTATTTTAGACAGTTTTTGCGGAGTGTGGTTTCTCCTCAAATCGTCAAAATTTTTCACCTTTCACCTTATTTTTATCAGTAAAGTTCAAGCCCCTCAGACTGGCACAGAAGTGCTCTGAGAACAGTACCCCCGCCTGCCCTTTCAGCCCCCTCCACCCCACAGACGCTTCCCCACCTGTGTTCACTACCACCACACGGTATTTCTTAACCATTCTTCAAACTGCCTTGACCTTTAAATGATACTCCCTCTACCTACTGCATACTGGCTCCCTGGCTCGCCTGGCACATTTGTTCTTGTGCCTCAAGCTTCTACTTTCTCACATCCTTTGTGAGGCTTTCCCTGGTTCCCTCAAAATGACTTCGTCAGTTCATCTCTTCATGTGTTCTTCATCTTCATCTACATACATACATCTAAAGACTGAAACTATATTCCATAATAGCTAATTGTTGACATATCTATCTTCCCAGGCAGAAGTAAGTCATCGCCAGGGCCCATGACTTTACCCTTAAATCCTCAGTGCCTGGCACGTAGGGAGTCTTCAGTGTCATCTGGGAATCAAATGAAATACTTTGTTAGAATTTCTTCTTTCACTGCCATCAAAGCTGAACTGAGAAACAATAGGAAGCGTATATTATACAATATTTTTTCTGTATACCTTGTAAGCAAAGGGAATTTTATATTCTTATCATGGGTAAATTAGAAGAGAGAGAGAAATGTAAAGATAATAGGAAGGAATGCCTAGTCCATGTATATATGAGCTTTTGAGTGCCATAGAAAAAAAGAATGCCAAGAGTTGATTGGATTAATTTGCTAAATACGTTGTGATGCTTTAGGCATTGGGCATGGCCTTGAGATCCAGGGGACAGTTAGAAAGAGGACCATTGAACCCATACGTTCACTCTCGAGAGCATACACATACCCCCCACTTAGATATAAGACACAGAGCAACTCGGGCACCTACCCATGAGTAGGGGTTGGCTAGGGCCCAACGGAGTGGCATTTTCATGGAGAGGATTCCCAACCAAGACCGGAGTGACATGCAAAAACAAGGAGATTAGAACAAAGATAAGAGTGTACTTTCTTTCGGACATGAGCCCATGTGCAACACTCTTGGGGCTCCCCAAAATAACAAGACGTGTTTTTAAGAGAGGACTGAGGTTCCATAGTTGTGCAGGTAAACTAGGAATCATTACAATTTAGGCACTGATGTTAATATGACATCATTTGAACCAAATTCTAATGGGACCTGGAACATTTAGATTATCTGAGCCAGAATGAGATTAGCACTACATGAAAAGTATATTGAACTACAAAAAAAAAAAATGGAATTTTTCCTGAGGACCTCAGTGAAGGCTATATTTAGAAGGTAGGGTATGTACTGAACTTTCTAGGATACATAAGATTCAAATTGACAAAAATGATGGGTGGAATATGACGGGTAGAGAAAAACAGGTACAGAAAAGCAGTGTTGAGAGTTACTTAGGTCAGGGACATTTGAGACAGGGCAGTGGACACGAGTAACTTTGAGAGAAATCTCCATAGTGTTCAAGAAGACTTGGTCAATGGGACACCTGGGAGGCTCAGTCAGTTAAGCGTCCAACTTCAGCTCAAGTCACGATCTTGTAGTTCTTGAGTTTGAGCCCCACATTGGGCTCACTGCTGTCAGCTTGTGAGCACAGAGCCTGCTTCAGAGCCTCTGTCCCCCTCTCTCTGTCCCCCCCACTTGCACTATCCTAAAAAATAAAGAAATGTTAAAAAAAAAAAAAAAAAGAACTCCTGGTCAAATATGAGGGAGCTAAGGGACGTGTGAGGAAATTAAAGTGGTCAGTAACATTATTCCTTTGGGAAGTTGGGAATAAAAGGGATTGTCAATGGAAAAAGCTTTTAGAACAGAGAAGGATTAAGTATATATCTGTAGACTAAGAGGTCAGGATACTGTGGAGAGGGACACTGAAAACAGAAGAGCAAAGGGGATCATGGGTGGATCAAGGTATTAAAGGATGCTGTCAAGGAGAAGATTAAGAGCACAAGTGAAGGGGTTAACCTCTGAAACCAGGAGGGTAGCCTCTAGAGAGGACAGCTGAAGCAGGAAAATTCTGAAGTAGAGAGGGGAAGTTGAGATGGTTCGAATAAGAGGAATAACTTGCATGAAAAACATCTGGTCAATTCAATCTCATATTCAACCAACCAGATGTGAATTCTACAAGGCACTACCACACGTGTCCATATTAATTGAAATTTTCACTGAGCTTGTGATTGCTTCTAAATTACATGGATACAGCCATAGTGAGAGGAATGATTAAAGTCAATTATTTGAATATATTACTTTTTTAGCTTAAAATTATAAAAATTTCACCTAATCTGGAACAAATATATCTTAAGAAATGTAAGTGTTAAACTAAAATGAAGCAATAGGGGCGCCTGGGTGACTCAGTGGGTTAGGCATCCGACTTCAGCTCAGGTCATGATCTCATGGTTCATGAGTTCAAGCCCTATGATGGTGCCAACAGCTCAGTGCCTGGAGCCTGCTTCAGATTCTGTGTCTCCCTCTCTTTCTGTCCACCCCACTCCCCAAAAATAAACATTAAAAAAATTTTTTTAAATGAGCCAATAGACAAGTTGTACCAAGCTTATGTGAGTCACACAAAATAACATAAGCAGCTTTTGGTTACCATGCTTATTTTCTGATTATCTTTTATGGTTAAGTTGAAGAAATTGAAATGATAATAAATTAATGGTTTATTAGCCGACACAATTATTCTTCCTTGATGGACACACATTTCAAAGTTTATCATTGAAATCAAATTTGTATTTCACTATCTGATTCTCTGTCTCAGAATGAAGACTAGACTATCTGATGCTATTTTATCAAACACAGATGGTCTGATCAATCTACAAAAAAATCTATAAAGTTCTTATAAAGTTATTCTTAAGCACTAGTATAACAAAACATCATGCATTACTACAGTCAATTCTCTGCCTAATTTATAAATTTAAGATCATGCTTAAATTTAGGCTTACAGCCATTGTAAAAGCAATACATTTGCAACCACCTAAGGTTAATAACTAATTAATCCTCACAGCATTTTTATGGATCACCTAAGATTAATGATGACTTGAGGGACGTGCTTATCTGCCCTCTTTCTTTTCTATACTCTGAAAACCTACAGTGTACACTCCACAGATACATACTCACAGCCCCCACCCAAGTCAAAGCGCTGCTGTCTCTTAGGAGATAAGATTTACTGGATAGAAAAATAAGTGAAGAAAGAAGAAGAATCAAATATATAATATAACAGTAGTAGATTAATCAGTGTCTGTCAAATTGGCCCAAGTAATTACCAAATAAAACACGTTGGTTTTATTACTTTATGATGACATTTGCATTATTATGACTTCTAAGTAGTATATTTAACTGGCACCTCACTACTTTCAAAGTAACCGCCATTAGGACATTTTAAGATAAGATAATTTCATGCCACTAACCATAACAAAATAGAAAATAAACTCTAAAGATACACTGTTGAACACTGTACCTATAGTCAGTAATAACATACTTGACACTTAAAAATGTGTTAAGAGGGTGGATCTCATGTTAAATGTTCTTTCTGAAACAAATGAAATAAATTAAAACAAAACAAAAATAGATATGAATGCTGTAGAATCTATACACATATGATCGATTACTGACATTCTTTACCTTTCCCTAAACAGTACTGAATTACATGAAATCTGAAGGAGAAAAATCACAACTTTTTAAAATTTGATGATGATAATATTAAATGTTTCCAAAACTGGTAAATGGAAATACTAAGATGATAATATTTCATATTAAATTACATTTTAGTAGCCATTTCTATACAAAGCAATTTGTTACTAGAATATATCAACATCCCTAAATTTGCTAGAAAAAAATAACATAGATTCTTGAGGTAGGTTCTTGTGATAGAGATGTAAATATTTCCAGGCATTCTTAAAATCTATATAATCACACTCTTAAAATTCTGTTCTAGGGATCCCTGGGGGCTCAGTCAGTTAAGTGTCTGACTCTTGATTTCAGCTCAGGTCATGATCTCACAGTTCATGGGATGGAGCCCCATGTGGGTGGGGCTCTATGCTGACAGCATGGGGCCTGCTTAAGATTCACTCTCCCTCTATTTCTACCCCTCCCCTTCCACTCTCTCTTTCTCTCAAAATAAATAAAATAACATTTAAAAAAATTCTGTTCTAATATATGTAATTTGGCTATATTGTATGATTTAAAGAATTCAGTAATTATGAACCTATCAGGCTTTTATTTTCATCTTAAGAATGTCGGACTTAATGGCTCACCTCACATTTTTGGTATGGCAAACTACAACTGAGGAAATACAGTGATGACATAAGACTTATGTGTAACAGTCATTCAATCTCATATTAACAGCTGGACAACTTTTTAATTAAGTCATTTTTCCTTACATGAGAAAGTTCTTACCTACAGAATGATAGGATGGCCCAAATGAAAATCCAAGGGCTGCGTAAATAATCATTCCCTATAGTTTAATGGAATTGTGAAGTAATCCTCACGAAACATTCAGAGATTAGAAGCTTCAGTATGAGAGTTCTAAACATAGTTTTTAGAGCCTAAGATTTTAACTGGTTTTGAGAGCTTGGAGAGGTCCCAATGAAAAGCAATAAAAATGAAAGATGGGTTAGAAAACCTTCCCTTATGAGGGAAAGACTGAAAATCAGCCTTGTGTGGGATGCTAACGGAAGTTTGCCCTTTATGAGGGAAGGGGTGGCCCTGAGTCCCATGGCCAATACTTGATGATAGAAGGCAACACATCTCAGTTTCTTGATCAAGGCAAGAGAGAAATGTTTTTCCTTGCACCATGTGTCTCTCCAGCAGATTCCAGAAGGCAAGGCTGGACCCACATTCTTTCACCATTGTAATCTGAGAGCCTAGTAGAATCCACAGTGAGCTCAATAAATGCTTGTTGAATAAAAGGATGAGCTCTACGCTACCTCATATTCGTTACAGTGATTTATTGAATACTACCTTTTATTCACTCATTAGCAGAACAGAAACATTTCAGGAACCCCTAATACTTATGCAGTAAGCCACTGCTTTTATTTGTAATTGCTACAAGCTTTTAGTTGAAAAAACAAAACTTGATGACAAAATTTTTAAATGATAATGTCTAATGCTACCGAAGATACTGGGTATTATACAGAATAGAAGGATAAAACTATGATGAAACGTAATTAGAAGTATATATCAAGATCTCTAAAAATGAACTAGTAATTCTACTGAGAAAAATCAATCTTTTGGAACTACTAAACACAGAGAAAAACAACCTTCCTGGATGTTGCGATGTTAGTTGTAATGAAAAAGTCTGGCAGTAATGCAAAGGTCCGCGTAGCAAAGACATGTGCATAGGGTGAATCACTCAACACTAGCACAGACAAGGTATAAATCATGCTACAACACACAAAACAGCTTTCCCCGTATTTAGGATTATTTCCAAGGGAGCTGTTAAGGTTCAGAGAACTTGAATAACTCCTTAAAAAATTACCCATCTTCCAAATATATAATTTGGCATTTCCTCCTTGTGGAGGATTATTATGTTTGTAAAAACATAAAATGCAAATGAGAATAGCTCTTACAAGCTCTTTTTTTTTTCTATGTAAAGCTGTCAAAACAAATAGCCCTTGCCTCCAGAGAGTAACCACCAGTTTAATGAAAGACAGAAAGAGAAGATTCCTCTTCACTGGAGATTTATTTATTTGTAATGAAAGCTAAGGGGACCATATCTGTCAATTATGCCACTGTGTCTAGCTATACTATTCAAACTGATAAAATCTTATTAATCTGTGTTGATTATTTTTTTCACACACAGCCTCATTTACCCTCATTCTTAGGAAGTGGTTCAGTTGCAAAAGATACCAGCTCACAGGAATCATCCCAAATCAGAGAGACAACAGACTGAAAACATGCATAAGCACTCCTGTCTCCCCTCTTTTTGCTAATGGATCATAGCATTCTAATTGGCTGAATCTAATATGGCCTCAGAATCCTCATAGTATTCCAGATAGCTACTAGCTGTCAATCATGGAACCTCAGAGATAAAACTTTTTACCATCCTTGAAATCAATAAATCAGGGTAATTCACTTCCCTTGTATATTTGAAACCAAATGATTTCCTCATTGGCCAATCAAATTAAGAGAGTGTTGCCCCTTCAGAATCAACAGTATGTGGGAATTCAACATTTATCAACTTTTCTAAAATATTCAACTGTTAAGACATTTTTATTTAGTTATTTGAGACATTTTTATTTAAAACAACTAATCTATAGAAACAACTAATGAAAGAACTGTATTATAACAAGAAAATAAGGTGTTCTGTAGTATATGCATGTTTTGTGTATATTTTTCTCTCAAAAATTCACCATTTTGCCCTGATAATCGCCAAAACACAATTTAAAGATAACCAGAGTATGATCATCTGGGATATGACTCTGACTCTCAATATGTACCAAAATAATGAATTATTTCTTTTGCACGACCAAGGATACTTGTTGTAGATACAAGAAACCAAGGAAAAGAATCTTTTAATGCCCACAAATCCTTTCATTTGCTATCCCAAGGAAGACTGAGGAAACAGACACAAATTTACAATAAAACCAAATACATTAAGCCCCTCAGATGTTCCTTGAGCATGTGTCACTGTTGAGTGTACAATGTTTATTTGAAGGGCTCCTGCAAAAGCAGCCCTTGGGATTCTTGCATTAAGCCAGGCTCAAGGCACTGAGTGTGCCCAGTAAGAATCTGACCGATACATTCATTAACTCTCTCCCGTCATGAATCACCGGGAAGATGACAAAACTATAAAAATAATCTCAGGCACAGAGAGAATCCTCATTTTCCACATAAAATAGCATCTGCCTTTTCCCATGCTAATGCTACAAGGCAGCTTATTTACAAATACATAAATAGCTGCAACTTTACTCCAGTCTCCATGAAAAATCAAAATGGCATCATGCAAGAGAAGCATCCTAGCATACTTGGCTCAACGACTGAAATGTTAACGGAGAGGAGCCAAGCTACTTGATGCTCGCTAGTCAGCTTAGCCAGATACCCTCCAGCTTCTTGTAGTGGAGGTACCAGGGTTCTGCTCCGCAGAGACAGGGGATTTACTTACATTGATAGCCCAGGGATCACACAATGATTTAGAGCTAAATTGGAAAATAAATGTCAAGTCGTGGCTAATAATCTATTATCACGCATATCAAAAGGGAATAGCATTGCCTAAATGTGGCAGCAAATTTTCCAACATAACTACTTAAAATTAGCTACATCCTTTTGTACACAGTTCCAATGAATTTTAAAACGTTTTCACTCCAATGCTTTAGCTATCTGGACAGAATTAGAGGAATTTATATTGTCAGGAAGAAGGCAGGGGAGAAAATGCACCTTAATTTTTATAACAGAATTTATTGCCTTTCTTAAATTCTTTAATTAAGGTTATCTACTACCAGTTTAAAATCACAAATATATGATACATAATAAATATATATAAACATATAATAAATATGTATTAATATATATAATAAATATATATATAAACATACAAATATATGTTACATATTGACTCTTCTTTAGTGGCTATGAATATCCAAACATGAAACTGCTGTGCTCTGACGGTTTAATGCCTGCATGTGAAGCCACCTAAAAGTCACCTGTAACAGTACAGTCATATCTGCTGAAGTGGCCTGTCTAGCGGTCACCCATTATATCCCCCAATTTCATATTACTCTCATCCTTAACATTCTTATTTCTTACCAATTAATGAACAGTTTACTTTTAAGGAACCATATCAGTAAACTGAAATCATCTAAAGAATCACAAAATAGAAGGTTTTAAGTTTTCTCAAGGAAAAAGTGAGCTAGGGACCTCGTTGACACAGAGCATCTGAAGATAGGCAACAAGATAATTAATGCTATCTCCCTCCGAGAATTCAAATGCCAAGATTCTCAACAACCTTTTCTGGTAACTTAAATGTTAGGCTACTCATCAAGAAGTGAAAACATCCGTATATGTTTTCACACAAAAACATCTGTGTTGTATATTAAACCAGAGATTTAATGCTTTTTTCACTGCAGTGCATTTATAAACTGGAATGTTTGTTCATCTTGGACTCAAAGACTGAATATCATGACCATATATGCTATATCTGTCTTCCTGATGACTCAAGCTTTCCGAATTACTATGTATCCATCCTCCAACTACATGCAGACCATATGGGGAAGTTTTACTGCCCTCTATAGTTGCTGACCAACTGTCAGTATTTAAATGGCACATAATACCTTTCTTTTAAATCTCAGGTTTATCAGTAGAAAAAGAATTATAAAGATAAGAAAGGAAAAGATTGGTAAATCAATTTTGAAATGAAATGTGTATCAAGACCATCTAATAATGATGTTATCGTCTTATGTTATTATGTACTCTATACCTATATAAGAGGAATACCTAAAGGTATTATCATGAAGCATAGTAAACATAGAAACAGTTACAATTAATATCAGTCTTTTGTCTCAAAATCTACATTGTGTCTTCTGTTTTAAAGTTCACATTTTAAAATTTAACTTTGATTATATCTACCTTAAACATAAGTAATACTTCTTAAAAATTGATCTAATTACTATTCTGCAAAGACTATGCCTCTATCTGTATGGGTGAATGGCATTTATACCATAGAATAAGATCAGATTCCAAAGATTATTAAAACAACAAATATGTAAACAGCCCACTTACCGCAGCATTCGAATATGACGTTATTGAGAAGATTTTTTTTATCTTTTAAACAAATTATTGAAAATTTTCTTAGAAAATACTTTGTGTAGTATTATTAAAATGTAAAGAAAAAATTATTTTACTTACATGGTATCTCTAATAAGAAATGCATTTCCCAATTTGAAACAGGTTTTATCACCTTCACAAAATGCACGTCTCAGAGAAAAGCTCTCTCCTAGGTCAAAACCTATAAAATGTAACAAATGATTTAATTCAGCAGTTTTCTTAAATTTAGGAAACTCACAGACATATTGATTTTTAAATAGGATTTTTTGGTCATCCTTATCTATAGACTGATTTATTTCAAATAAAACCCTACTGTTTGGGCTCGGCAAAATTTCTTGACTTCATTTTTCTCCTTTTAGGATATAGGAGGATAAAATATGCTGCAAAAGACTCAAATATTAATTTTCCTTGCCTTAGGAATTTTCTTCTTATTATTATTTTCTTAAGAAAATAATCAGAGCTGCTCATTGTAGCAATTCTGATATCTAAAGATAGAAAATTAGTTAACCAAAAAATAGTACAGCAATTTAATTGATATTTAAACAGTTCTGTTTTTTTTTTTTAAATCATGCCTTAAAAGAATATATACTGATGTGGGTAAATGCTTTGATTTCAAGTTCCAAATATGTATTATGTTTATGTATGTGTGTGAGAGAGAAGAAGAAAGGGAATGAAGGAGGGAGAAGAAAGGAAGACAGGGAAAGGAGGATAGGAATGTTACACCAAAATAGGAATCATGGCTATATTTGGTTAGTGAGATCTTTTTTAATAAATATTCTTTTCTTTTTTTTAAATTTCCACAATGGATACAACTTCTATAATTTTAAATAATTTTTTTATCCAAGAAGTTGACTTGCTGTTAGTTAACATAGTACTCTGCTCTTTTTTTCTGCATCATTTATCTTCCTTCTCTTTAATTCCTTAGGCTGATGTTACCAACCTAAACTATAATGTCAAAGAATCACTCGTGATATACTCCGCATATGCTGATAATTTTACACAACATGCTTCTTTGCAAAGGATTATAATGCTTACCTGACACTTCAAGTTTATCTCTGTTGTCCTGTGGAAACTGACGTCCCTCTGTTCTTAGCACAGGACACTGTTTTTCTATTTAAAGAAAAATTGAAGATTTGCGCTGCATTTTTAATCAATTTTTTTAATAAGTTTGAGTCAGACAATACAATTAGAAACAAGATAAAATGAAAATAATAAACCATTTTGCTAAATTTCTACAGATTGAGGATAAGAATATTACCCACCTCAGAGTATTTGTGAGGAGTTTGTGAGGATTACATGTGCCTGGTACAGACTGAATGCTTGTGTTAGCTATCATTACTATTACTACTAATACTGCTACTATTACTCTAACTTCCTAATTGTTGCTATACATTTTGGACATTAGGAAATTTTCTAGCTTTGCCATCATTAAAATTTCATATTCAAAATATATTCTAATATTAAAACAAATGAACTGCTACTATATTTTAACACAAATTTGATTCAAGTTTTCTTGTCAGGTGATACTAAACTTTAGAGAAGGGGACTGCTATGGACTGAATGTGTCCTCACAAAGTGCATATGTTGAAGCTTTGATCCCGAGTGTGAAGGTATTTGGAGGTGGAGCCTTTGGGAGGTAATTAGGTTTGGATGAGGTCATTCTCATGTTGGGGCTCTCATGTTGGGGCTGATGTCCTTAGAAGGGGATGAGAAACAGGAGCTCCTCCTGTTTCTCCACCATATAAGGAAACCAGGATGGGGCCCTCACCAGCATCTGGCCAGGTTGGAATCCTGACCTCAAGTTTCCCAGGCTCCAGAACTGTGTGAAATTAATGTCTATTCTTTAAGCCATCCATCCTAGGGCATTCTTAGAACAGCTTGAACTGACTAAAGCAGCAACACAGACGGAAGTTATCACAATAAAATTACAAAACAAAGACATCTGCCATACGAAAGTGGCCTGTACTTTTAAAATTGGATAAAATCATTGAGAAAGTATTAATTATGTGCTAAGGCACCTAATGAAACATAAAAAAATAAAAAATAAAATTAGTCTCTACTTACAGAGAATGCATATATTCAATACTACCACAATACCTTAATATAGTAATGTATAAGCATGCATTAACTTTTTGTTGTCTGATACAGGCTTAAATCTAATTCATGCTAGTTTCTATGAAGGTTATAGTCAATTCTGACAAAAACGCAGCAAATTTTTAGAATATACCAAGGTAACTATATAACTGGACAGATATTCTAAAAAAAATCAATTAACTATTATGGCATCATACAATCACATTCTTAATTCACCAGGTCTAAAGTTCTGGTTGAGTTTAATGAGCTAAAAGTTTTTAATTCAGAGAGGGAGATAAACTGCTTAAAACTAAGTTGATCGTTTGCTTTCTGGAAAGTGGAAAGTACCGAATCTCAGGTTCAACTACTCAGCTCTTCAGCCCTTCATTTAACAAACATATCATGAACTTCAGGGGTGGTGACAGAGCATCATCTAAATATATTTAACTAGAAGAATGAATCAGATTCTAAATAGTGCTGTCACTTGATCAGATTTAAAAGTTGCAATATACACACATGAAACTGTTGTACTGAATAATCTTAGAGATTACTTAGCCACTTTGGAAAATCCTATCTCGAAGACTTTAACATGATTGCAGGTCTGAAATGATAGTAAAATTGGATATTTTGTAAACATCACCAATTTTTTTATTTGAATTCATAGTCATTTTTATAAAAACCAAGCATCTCCTCAAGATCTCTGCACTGAAAACTAGAGAACATTGCTGAGGGAGATTGAAGTCCTAAATAACTGAAGGGTTAAACCAAGTAGTTACACTGAAAGATTCACTATTGCTAAGATGTCGATTCTCAGTTTTATCTCTAGAATCAGTATAATACTAAAAGATTGTGTCTGTGTGTGTGTGTGTGTGTGTGTGTGTGTGTGTGTGTATGAAACTGACAAGCTGATTCTCAAATTCATATGGAACTGCAAGAAAACTACAATAGTTAAGATAAAACTAGGGGCGCCTGGGTGGCTCAGTCGGTTGAGTGCCTGACTTCGGCTCAGGTCATGATCTCACGGTTCGTGGGTTCGAGCCCCGCGTCAGGCTCTGTGCTGACAGCTCGGAGCCTGGAGCCTGCTTCAGGTTCTGTGTCTCCCTCTCTCTCTGCCCCTCCCCTACTTGTGCTCTGTCTTTCTCTCTCAAGAATAAATAAATATTAAAAAAAAAAAAAGATAAAACTGAAGAACAGGCTGGAGAACTTACACTATCAGATCCCAGAAATTTTTATAATGTGGTATTGCGACACATATAAACACATCAAGGGAACAGAGTAGAGTCCAAAACAAACCTGTCCGCACGTGGTCTTCTTATTTACCACAAAGGTGCCACTGTAAGTCAGGGAAAAAGGGATTGTTTTTCCAAAAAAGTGTTTCTGGGTCAACTGGATCTCCATATAGAAAAACACTAAACCTTGATCACACCATGCATAGAAATTAGAGATTACATTAGACTTAAATGTGAAATGTAAAACAATAAAGGGCTACAGAAAGACATAAGATCTTTATGAACATGGAGTAGTAAAGATTTCTTAAAGGTACATTGAAAGCACCAATTATAAAAGATTGATAAATTGGAATTCATTAAAATTAAAAACCTTATTAAATCATATTTATTAAATCTAGGAATCTAGGAAATTAAATCAAAGGACAACATTAAAAGAGTGAAAAGGTGCCACAGACTATTGCAATATGTATATCCAATAAGTGTATATGTATGTTTCCAATGTATGCAATATGCATGTATCCAATATGTATACCCAACATGCTCTAACTAGAATAAACAGGAATTCTCACAAATCAAGAAAAAAAAAGGGGCGCCTGGGTGGCTCAGTCGGTTGAGCGGCCGACTTCGGCTCAGGTCATGATCTCGCAGTCTGGGAGTTCGAGCCCCGCGTCGGGCTCTGTGCTGAAAGCTCGGAGCCTGGAGCCTGCTTTGGATTCTGTGTTTCCCTCTCTCTCTACCCTTCTCCTGCTCACTTTCTGTCTCTATGTCTCAGAAATAAATAAACGTTAAAAAATAAATAAATAAATAAATAAAAAGAAAAAGAAAAAAAAAGAAAAAAAAGACTAAAAACTCTCTTTTGAAAATGCACAAAAAAAATCTAAGCACTTCACAAAAGTGAAGATCCAAGTTCCCACCCTACATGTGAAAAGGTGTTCAACACCGTTCGTAATCTAGGAAATGCAAAGTAGGACCACAATGAGATACCACTAAGTGGCTAAAAATTAAGGAACTGACAGAACCAGGTTTTGATGAGAATATGGAGCATAAGCACTCCCCCACATTGTTTGTGAGAGTGGAAATCAATGAGACCACTTTAGAAAACTGGCAGCGTTCACTAAAGCTAAATACACATGAACTCTATGACTTGGAAATTCAATGGCTCAAGAAAAATGAGCATAAAAAATGAGTGTAAATATCCCTTTTAGAAGAGAATATTCATTTGTAGCATTACTCATAATAAGATACAAATGGAAACAACCCAAATGCTCACTGACAAGGGAATAAATGAATAAATTGTGGTATAAATGAAAAATTGTACAGCAATAAAAAAAGAGTAAACTTTCGACACATGAAACAACTGGAATGCATCTCACAGACACTTTATTAAGTACAAAGAATACCACCCCCAAAAGAACACAGACTGTATAATCTCACTTATATGAAGTTCAAAAGACCGTACAACCGATCTATATCATAGTTCTAGTTACCTTGGTGGGATATCGTCACATAGAGGGATATCAAGCAGATAGAAGAAAGCCTTCTGGGGTTCTGGAAATGTTCTATAATTTGGTCTGAGTGGCAGTTACACAGATGTATAAGTGCATATGTAAAAATTCACTGCACTGTGCATCTAAGATTTATTGACCTTTCATGTGCGTGGTACCTCATCGATATGAGGAAAACAGCATGTATATAAGAAAATAAGCTAAAAACGATTCTTGCAAAACAAAACTGAAATTCTAATCAAATTTTTATAGTGAATTTGAATGACTATATGACTTTAATAAATTATGTCATATAGAGATTAACTTTAAATTCTCCACAATGTATGTAGGGAAAGCCCAAAAGATGATTAACAAAACAAATCTCAAGATAGCACAAAGGGAGTTTCTACTACACTTTCATCTTAAGGGGTCTGCTGGCCTACCACCAACTTGGAAACAGTACATGTCTGTCTTAAATTCTTCCAAAGACGTAATGAACAAACGATGATGTCAAAGTAATAAAACTGTCACTTTGAAATGAATGGAATTCAACATTTCCAGCAATATTCATGAAAGTAATTCTCCACTAAAATCATTAGTTTATGAAAATCAAATATAGCTTCATATATTTAGAATATGTGCTTTATTGTGAAAACCTGAACAAAACAAAGGAAAACTAAATGTTAATTATTCGGGGATAAGATTCAAAGTGCCATCATCTGAATGCATGAGTCTTAGGGATCCATTGCATACAAATGGCAAAGCAGTGATGTGGCTGTCACAAGTTGGCTGTGTTATTTTTCTATAAATATTGACACATATATTTTAAAATAAAGTAAAACACACCTTTTGAGCGAATGTGCATTACCTTAAAGAACTGATAAGATCCAAATATCACCCCGAGAGGTAGACATGGAAGAGAATCATTGCAGCAGTGTCACTGCAAAGGCTCTCCGGAATGTTGCAAAACTAATTACTACTAAAATTTCACCACAAAACATTCACTACTTGGGGACCCTTAATCAACAGACCTTTTTTTTTTTTAATTTTTTAATGTTTTTGTTTATTTTTGAGAGACATAGAAACAGAGTGTGAACAGGGGAAGGGCAGAGAAAGGGAGGGAGACACAGAATCCAAAGCAGGCTCCAGGCTCTGAGCCATCAGAGCTCAACACAGAGCCCGACGAGGGACTCAAACCCACAGACCGTGAGATCATGACCTGAATTGAAGACGGCCGCTTAACCAACTGAGCCACCCAGGCGCTCCTCAACAGACCATTCGAAAAGCAAATGCAAAACTTTTTGACAAATTCATGCTAAGATATTGTTAGTGATTATCAGACCTACTTTCCTCCTGACCTGGCTTGGAGGACCTAGGCAGCTCACGGGGTCCGAAGGATATTCAAAGGAGGACATCTAGGTCTGATATGGGAAGATTATCTAGATTTTATCCTGATTATGTACCAAAAAAATACAAACTTTTTTAAAAAAGGTTTTACTCTTCTCTCTCTCTAAAAATTAGAACCCTGAGGACCTAAGAACAAATTATTCACGAGAAGTTAGACAAGTTTGCCCCAGATCACCTAGTGACTCAATGGCAAGGTTGAAATAAAACCCATTTCCTATAAGAAATAGGTTCTTTCCTAAGAAGTCAGACAACTTCTTTTTCTCTGGATTGAACATTGCTTCTTAAAACCACATTCTAAACAAAGTAAGAGTATCTAGGATACTCTATTCATTCTTTAGTAGAAATGCATTTTGTTCACGCTCTCAGTTTCAAGGGTGCTTTAAAAAAAATCCCTTGTTTCCTTAATCTTTAAATCCTTATACTGTGTTCCAACCTGCTGGCTGAGCCTTCTATTATATTGCTAAGTATTCTAGTTGAGATTAGTTCACATGTTTTTTGAAACATATATTTCCTATCATTGTTCTGGTATTTATTTTCTATACCCATTCATACAAAAGTCTTTAGGTTAATACAGTATTCACTGAAGAATGTTGAGGTCCCGCTTTTTCACTTATTTTTTTCTTACTATTCACTGAAAGCAGGTTGAATTACTTCTTTATCCTCTCAAACAACTAAGAAGCCTAGACTGGTTAAAATCCATTCTTCCAATTTTTCATTTTTTTCAGCGGATTTAATACCTAAAAGATTTGTGTGTGTTGCTGATGTTCATACTAAAAACAGACCAGTCACTCTCTGTGGCCACAGAGGCCTCTGGCCTTTGGGAAAAGCCAGGAGGTGAGGTTATTACTTATGCACTACAAAGACAAAAAGAACAGTCAACATTGGAGGAATCATGAAAAATAAATATAAACATGTTCTATTACACTCCTCACTATGTGTTGAAGATTCTTAATATTAAGCTATTTATATACTGCCTTACTGATGGCAAAGAAAGAAAATATATAATTTGACTACTGGAAATATAATTCATATATTAACTTTGCTAAAGTGCACGTTTCCACACATTTGTACTTAAATAACAATGTATTTAAGGTATAATATGACATCACAATATTCACTTCACTGTCAATTACAGAAGTCTTTAGGGAAGACATGTTACTCAAAGATACACTTTCACAAGCCTACCTGTTCACATTTCTGGGAAGAGTCCTCTAGGGGAAGGGTCAACCATCTCCCAAGAAGTCTCACAGGACAGTATTTATTGCTTTAGTGAATTACTGGAGCCTAAGGTCTAGCCTTTGACCTCGCAAAGTTAGAAATCAGATTTTGGGGGCGCCTGGGTGGCTCAGTTGGTTAAGCGTCTGACTTCGGCCCAGGTCATGACCTCACGGTTCGTGGATATGAGCCCCGTGTCAGGCTGTGTGCTCACAGCTCAGATCCTGGAGCCTGCTTCAGATTCTGTGTCTCCCTCTCTCTCTCTCTCTGCCCCTCCCCCACTTGCACTCTGTCCCTGTATCTCAAAAATGATAAATGTTAAAAAAAAAAATTTTCTGAAAAGAAATCAGGTTTTGGTAACATACAGAGCACAGATCCATTTCTCAGTAGCAAATGTGCCTTCACCTTCTCCTCCTCACTCACCTGATTACAGTTTTAAGATCTATACAAAGTATAATTTTAATATAATTCTCTTCTTTTTTAATATGATCCTCTTTTGACAACTGAATTGAATGAAACAGCCACATTCAAATTATTATCTGCAATATGAAAATATATAAATATGTCTTAACTCATAATCTATGTAATTGTAAAACTGATAAAAGAATAAGAACTGAATTCTTAATGGCTTCAGGATTTTAAAATTCAAGTTGTATTGAATCTTTCCACATTACTCTTGGATTCTATCTCAACTGGAATAATATGCCAAGTATCATTAAACATACTATAGAGTTAAAATAAAGCAATTAAAAGACTCAATTTATCCTTCGTATATTTAAGTTTAACAGTAGACTGTTGACAACTTCACAGACTCCAGAGTTGAAACCCTAGCCTCTCCCTCAGATTTGTTATATTTTATTTTTAGATGTAATCACTTCCCTCCGGTAAATGGTTAGTGACCACACACACAGGTCTGCACATGAGGAAACTAAAAAGGGAACCTTGCACTGTGAATCAGAGACACAAGGCACAAAAAGAGCCCCCTGTCAGGCCATGCCCAGCGCGTCATATTCTTCAATAATCCTTATGACAGTGCTGTGCAGACATTTTCAGTTAATGCAAACGATACCTGACGTTAAGCAATTACCATGGCATGTTCAGTATGTGTTGCTTCAGGAGCACCTTCTACCAAACAGCCTGATAAAAATCAACTCTTATTTTTGTCTGTATTAATTTCTCTCAGTGCTTCATGTTATGTGAATCTTGTTAAGAGTTCAGATTAATTTTGAATTCATACTCTTTAGGAAAATCTTTCAGAAAGACCAATTTGGTAAACTTAACTGGACCAGAATATATGCATTTCAGTAGTCCTACATACAATAGAACTTGATTAAAGAATTGAAATAGCATGGGGTGCTTGGGTGGCTCAGTCGGTTAAGCATCCGACCTTGGCTCAGGTCATGATCTTGTGGTTCATGGATTCGAGCCCCATGTCAGGCTCTATGCTGACAGCTCAGAGCCTGGAGCCTGCTTCAGATTCTGTGTCTCCCTCTCTCGGCCCCAACCCCCTCTCGTGCTCTGTCTCTCTCTTTCTCTCAAAAATAAATAAACATTAAAAAAATTAAAAAAAAAAAAAGATTTGCAACACCAAAGCTGCAAAAACAAACCATTCAGGGGAATCCCAAAAAGGGAAGTTTCAGTAGTACAAGATGATTAAGTTCTAGAGATCTGCTGTTAACAATCCTGAATTATACACTTAGATACCGTGTTGTGTTCCTCTCACAATTTTTAAGTTAAAAAAGTTACTAAAGGCAAAAGTAACAAAAAATAAAATAAAATGAAGAGAATCTGGTAGTATAAGATGCACGATAACCAGCTAAGAAAGAAAAAAAAAAGACCAAAATGTCAGTTAATTGTCCCAAAAGTGAGTGTTTCTACAAGTATTTTCCCTAGGCATATCATACTAGATTGCCCTGGGGATTTTGTTGAAGAAGTTAATTGCTGAATCCCACCCCTGCCTGTCCTGCATAACGGCAATCTCAGAGTGGGATTTAGGAATCGATACCGCAGATGATTCTTGCTCAAACTAAAATTGGAAATCCATTTATTATAGATCCTTCAAATCATTACTGGTGTTAAGAGCATTTATTATGCACTAGTGTGTCCCTAAAAACTGTGTCCATCTCAACCAAGGATTCATTTTCCTTTCTAACCAAAGAAGTCCTATCCTTTCCCCTTAAGTTGCAAATCACATTACCTACTAATGCTTCTTAAAAGGAAGGAACATACAAAATGACTAAAATTAACAACTTAGGCAACAACAGATGTTGGCGAGGATGCAGAGAAGGAGGAACCCTTTTGCACTGCTGGTGGGAATGCAAACTGGTGCAGCCACTCTGGAAAACAGTGTGGAGATTCCTCGAAAAAATTAAGAATAGAACTACCCTACGACACAGCAATTACACTACTAGGTATTTATCTAAAGGCTACAAGAGTGCTGTTTCAAAGAGTCATACGGGGGTGCCTGAGTGGCTCAGTTGGTTAAGCGTCCGACTTCAGCTCAGGTCATGATCTCGCAGTCTGTGAGTTCGAGCCCCGCGTCAGGCTCTGTGCTGACAGCTCAGAGCCTGGATCCTGCTTCAGATTTTGTGCCTCCCTCTCTTTGCCCCTCCTCTGCTCGTGCTCTGTCTCTATCTCTCTCCCTCATAAATAAACATTAAAAAAAAAAGAGCCTTCAAAGAGTCATATGCACCCCAATGTTTATAGCCGCACTATTAACAATAGCCAAAGTATAGAAGACCCCAAGTGTCCACTGACTGATGAGTGGATAAAGATGTGGTATATGTGTATATATATATATATATATATATATATACACACACACATATACATATACATATGCATATATATACACATATGTGTATACACACACAGACACACAGACACACAGACACACACACACACACACACACACACACTGGAATATTACTGAGCAATCAAAAAGAATGAAATCTTGCCATTAGCAATAATGTGGATAGAACTAAAGTGTATTATGTTAAGCAAAAGTAGTCAGAGAGAGACAAATATCGTATGACTTCACTCATATGTGGAATTTAAGATACAAAATAAATGAACATAAGGGAAGGGACGCAAAAATAATATAAAGACGGGGTGGGCAAAACATAAGAGATTCTTTAATACAGAGAACGAACTGAGGGTTGCTGGAGGGATCTTGGGTGAGGGGATGGGATAAATAGGCAGGGGGCATTGAGGGGGGCACTTGTTGGGATGAGCACTGGGTGCTAAATGTAAGTGATGAATCACTGGATTCTACTCCTGAAATCATTATTGCGCTATATGCTAACTAACTTGTATACAATTTAAAAACAAAAAAAAAGGGAGGTGACATAAAGAAATTATGTACAGCAACTTCATCAGAATGAACTCCTCTTACCCTATGGACTTTCTTTTGCCATAAGTCACTTCTGATTTATTTCTCACTGAGGAAAGAAAGTGTTTTCCCCCAAAAAAGCATGGCAGCCTCAGGATGTCATTGATACAGTGGCAGAATATTTAAACTTTCATGTGGATTATTAGGAAATGCACCTCCTGACAAATTAATATAAAAATCACAAAGACTTACATAACTCTAAGAGACTAAGATTTGTTATATCTTATACTTTTTATTTTATGTGTGCTTCGAACTCAAAAGTTTCTAATAGAGTGTGTTTATACCTGTTTAGCAAAATTTATTAAAGATGTTGTCAAGAGGATAGGCACAATGAGACTCATAGTTTCAGAATACATCACCATATGTGACCATTGTCAGAATACATTATATGTGATCCTTTGCATAGGAGAGTTGAAGTTTCTCTTTGGTTAGCAAATGGCTTCTCCACTGTGTTTAGTTTGACTTAGAAGTACATCTAACTCAGTAATTTACACATACTCAAAGTTCAAGAAACATTTTCCAAATTAGGCACATAATCATTTTTAAAAATCAGAGATGACAGTAAATGTTTCAAACTGCCCTCAAGCCCTTTGGAAATATTTGTGAAGTTGATAATTTAATAACTGCAAATAAATATTATATATTTAGTGAAAAAGTGCTCTAACAACTATTCATCTTTCGTACATTTCATCTGAGATACTATAAAACTTACTTAAACTAAATTTCCTTTTATATCTCCTAGTCTGCTTCTCATTTTTCCCTAATTAAGATTAGACATATCCCCAGTTAATCCTAATTAGTGATAGGCTTATGTACTTCTAACTTATGACAAAGGGAAAAAAGGAGAGAAATACACACAGAGAAGCACATACATATATTTATATTTGTAAATATCAATGAGAGAAAGGAAAGGCTATTTAGATTAAAATAATATAATATGCATATGGGAAAATGAGGTGCTTTTAGAAATTCTCAACGTGCAACATTAAAGGTCAGTGGGAAAAAGGAATGAATTATTTATTTTGAACTAGTAGATTTAATCTATGGTCTCCTTAAGTCCAACAATTTATTTTCATGATTTTTAAAAATAGCTTGAAGACTATAAATAACATTTGGAAACTGGACAAAAGAGGTGGCCTGGATACCTGACTTGTCCCTGACCGTCACGGAAGTGGAAGCAGGAAGCAGAAGCATTGACACCCAGAGCCAAAGTTTCCAAGAGCCAGCGTGCCTCATTGTGCCTCGAAACCATGTGAACAAGTGGCCGCAGGTCTGCAACAAAACAAAATACTGGAATTGAGCTTACAGTTTCCTTCATCATTATCTCTAGAAAATGCTCATCACCAAAGAGAACACAATAGATTTTATATTACACAGAATTATATAATTGGATACATGATTATATGTAGTTATACATAATTTAGCAATATATACCTTAATGTATATGAAAAAGCTCCAAAAATATTTTCTGATTAGTTCCTAATTAGCAGTGTCTACACATAAATTTTCTCTTCTTTTACGTTTCTTAAAGCTATACCACTTAAAAATGATTTTCTCATATACATATTTAGAAATATATATATACCTCTAAATATATATATACTCAGAGACACATATATACACACACATATATATGTATATTTGTATGTATATATATTTCTAAATCCTGGTAAAATACATCTAACAAAATCTAAAACCTTAATCACTTTTAAGTGGAACTAAGTACCTTCATATTATTGCCACTGTAATCGTTGTTATCATCCATAACTTCTCATGTTGCAAAACTGAGACTCTATAACTATTGAACAGTAACTCCCCATTTTTCCCCAACCCCTGGCAACCACCACTCTATTTTCTGACTCTATGAATTTGACTACTCTAGGTACCTCATATAAGTGGAATCATACAGTATTTATCCTTTTGTGACTTCATTTCACTTAGCATAATGTCCTTAAAGTTCATTCATGTTGAAGCATGTGTCGGAATTTCCTTCCTTTTTATTTTTATTTTTTAAGTTTATCTATTTATTTTGAGAGAGAGAGTGGGGGAGAAGGAGAGAGAGAATCCCAAGCAGGCTCTGCTCAGCACAGAGCCAACCCAGACTAGATCCCACAACAGCAAGATCATGACTCGAGCTGATATCGAGTCCAATGGTTAACAGACAGCCACGCAGGACCCCAGAATTTCCTTCCTTTTTTAAAGCTGAATAATATTGCACTGTATGTATATACCATGTTTTGTTTATCCATTCATCCACTGATGGACACTTGGGTTGCTCCTGCCTTTTGACTAATGTGAATAAGGCTACTATGAACATGAATGAACAAATACCTGTACAAGTCCTTGCTTTCGATTCTTTTAGGTACATACCCAGAAATGGAATTGCTGGATCATATGATGCTTCTATTTTTAATTTTCTAAGGAACAAACATACTGTTTGCCGTAGCCGCTGCACCATTTTATATTCCCACAAACAATGCACAACAGTTCCAAACTCTCTACATCGTCATCAACATTATTATTTTTTTCATAGCAACCATCCTAATGAGTGTGAGATGGTATCTCATTGTTTTTTACTTTCATTTCCCTCAGGATCAATGATGTTGAAGATCTTTTCATATACTTATTATACATCTGCATATCTTCTTTGGAGAAATGCCTATTTAAATCTTTCCCCATTTTATAATCTGGTTTTCTGTTGTTGAGTTGTAGGAGTTCTTTATATATTCTGGATATTAGTCCCTTTTCGGGCATATGATTTATAAATATTTTCCTCCTTGTTGTGGGTTAGTGGGTTACCTCTTCACTCTCTTGATTGTGTCCTTTGCTACAAAGAAGTTTACTTTTATGTTGTCCAATTTACCTATTGTTCTGTTACCTGTGCTTTTGGTGTCATCTACAGTGGATTTATATTTTTAGAATAAAAATATTCACAATTCTATTTTCTCTTCTGAATATTAGTGTTACATTTTTTGTCTTAACTGATATTACATTTTTTATAAACATAACTATGTTGTTACTGGGAGGAATACTCACTGCTACAGTAGAGATTACAATCCATACATGTGAAAAGCAATCTTTCATTATGTTTAAAGAGAAAAATGGATATATGTATATAATGCCTGCCTCACCTTAGCCCACCACTGGCATCATATTTAACATTAATATGTTTTCCTCCATAATCATTTGTTTTTCTAAATATAGACTGCTACTTTATAGGTATTACAGTAAAAGATTTAGTAAACAGAATCCCTATAATGGAAAACTTAAATATTATGTAAATTAACTTTTATAGTGAAATAACTAACATGAAAATAAATTGTAAGTGAAAGTATAATGGCTCCTTCAGTGTATTTAACAATTGCAGTATTATTAGAATAGCTATTCTAAAACTTCTAAATATGCAAATAATATTGAATCATTTATTTGCCACCATTCAAATTTTACTCAGAGCCAGATATAAAAGAATCCATCACACCAATGTCTAAATGTTGTCAGTACACACTCTAGAAAAAACTAAAGCCATCATCTTTGGTATTCTGCATGCGCCAAATACCCTAAGATCAGCACTTTAAAATTAATTCAAGATTTTAGATATTTCTGGATGAATAGCTAGAAGTAGCAATTGCAATACTAAAATGTGTAGTTCTAAATATTAAACAGCTGGTTTTATGCCTTATTTCTTTTGAACTCTTTCATCTAGATACAGTCTTAATCCTCATATGACTTTGCAAACATATCCTAACTATTATTTCAGATAGTAACTGTTAAAGCAATTAATTCTATTTCAAATAAATGAAGTCAAAAATATTAATCTATCAGAGATGCTTGATTGTTTCATTTTTAACCATGAATATTTTTATCTTATATAGACATTTTTATTGCTTAAAGGGATTTCAGTTACTAACACATAGACCAGAAAAAGAAGTTTTACACTATTATAGTCATTAAATATTCAATAAAAAATTACCATGCAAATAATCTTAAGGTATAGATAGATTAAATCTATCTTTACCAAATATTTAAGCAATAATTATCACGACCTTTCATTTAAGATTTTTTTTTCGGAGAATAGACAAAGAGAACACAGGTAAATCATTAAGTCAGCAAAATTATTACACTATACTCAACAATGATATTATACAAAAGAAAATTACTGGCAAATCTGTCTTGAACACAGATGTGAAATTGCCAACAAAATTTTAGTACAGTAGAGGAAAACATAAACAATACAAAAAGGCAACCTACTGAAAAGGAGAAGATATTTGAAATGATATATCTGATAAGGAGTTAATACCCAAAATTTATAAAGAACTTATACAAGTCAACACCAAAAAAAGCGATATGAATAGACATTTTTCCTAAGTGACTTCTATTAGCTGATAAATTAGCAGTGTAGAATAGAGATTAAAACCATGGCTTCATGACTGGGCTTTGCCACATATGAACAAGTTATGTAATTTCACTAAGCCTTCATTTATTTACCTGAAAACTGATAAAAACACTAGCAATAAATTATTTAACAACTGGGGAAATATAGTAGAGGTCCTTGAACATATTAACTATTCATACAAATTAACTGCTATTATAATTGTTTGCTCTACATATTCATAAATAATAAGCAAAAATCTGGGGTGCATGGAGGGCTCAGTTAGTTAAGCGTCCAACGCTTGATTTCAGCTCAGGTCATGATCTCAGGGTCGTGAGATCAAGCCCTCTATGCTGAGCGGGGAGCCTGCTTGAGATTCTCCCTCTCCCTCTCTCTGTGACCCTCCTCTGCTTATGCACATGTGCACTCTTTCTCATAAATAAATAAAATAATTAGTAAAAATTTAGTTATCTCTTCAGCCTAAGGTTGATATTGATATTCAGATAATCAGAAAGTGTCAAAGCACCCTAGAAATTTATGTTCATTGACGCTTTGGTTCCTCTTACAGCAACAAAGAACCAGAGAGCTATATAGCCATATGTATATTAACTCAGTCTTGAGGTCTTCCAACTGTTTCCTTGAGTCACTTAGAGGTTAATAGCACTTAGCTTCAATCTCATTTATGCAAAATGGTTGAAGTATAAGATGTTATGCTTAGTTGACTAAATGTCCTACTTATTGATGAACTGTCATTCCACCCTCTATTAAAATGCCTTTCACCAAGTTCAGCAAGAACTTGAGAGAAGAATCCTTTGCTCTCCCCATTTAATTCAAATCTTGGTGGTACTTCCTATAGATGACTACTCCCTCTTTCTTGAAATCCTCATTCTCAGTGGTCATCCCAGCCCTCACACTCTCTGGGATTTCTCTCTAAATCCCTTCTTGAATCTTTTCACTTCCTGATTTGCCCTCCTCACCTTCTCTTTATAATGTCTCTTTAGGTGATCTCACCATTTCTTGGCTTTAAACAGGATCTGTCAGATGAATCTAAATATGCATCCCCAATCCAGTCTTCTCTGAACATTAGACTGTGTAGCCAGCTGCCTATATTCTATATTTCCTCTTAGATGGTGCAGAATAAGCCTATAATTTAGTATGTCCAAGTTAAATGCTTGATTCTCAACCACAACTTACTCCTCTCATGCTCTTCCCAGTCTCAATTAGCGACCATCAAAATGCTCAAACCAAAAACTCAAGCATCACACTGATGCTTCTGTCTTCCTTATCACCATCTCCCACATCCAAACAATCAGCGAGTCGTATCAGTATTACCCTATACCCGTCTCCACTGCCCTAATCCATCCACTGCCCTCCATTCCTCTGCCATAACCCTAGTTCAGGGTACCCTAGTCTAGATCCTCAACAACTTCCTAACTCATTTTCCCTCAAATTTGCTATCAGCTTCTGACCATCTTCACTCACCACATAGCACAGGAGAGCTTTTCTTAAAATAAAAATTGAATCACATCACACCCCTGCTTTAACCCTTTAATGGTTTCCCGTTGTACTTCACGTGTAATCTGAAAGCCTTTCTATGGACTAGAAGCCCTAAGTAATTTAGCTCCTACTCTCCTCTCCAGCTTCACTTGGTACTGTCCTCTTCACTGATGTCCTATTCCTCAAATTCCCATGCTCTTTCCAACCTCAGGACTATTGTGCATGCTGTTTCCTCAACCTGGATAGCACTGGGTCCTGTTCATCCTACACCTCTCAATGTTAATGTTACTGTGTGGAAGAGCTCTTACCTGACAGCTAAGTGTCCTTGCCCCATTATTCTCTAGCTTGGACTATTTTGTATGTGGACATGTGTTTATTGCCCCCACTCAACTCTACCTTCCTTTGAAGGTAGAGACTATGTCTGTCTTATTCATCGCCTTAACCTCAGCAGCTAGCATAGTATCTGTAAAAGCAGGGGCTCAATAAACATTCTTTGAATTTTTATTCAAAGCCTGGGTGGCTCAGTCAGTTAAGCCTGACTTTGGCACAGGTCATGATCTCACAGTCTGTGACTTCGAGCCCCGCATCGGGCTCTGTGCTGACAGTTCAGGGCCTGGAGACTGCTTCAGACTCTGTGTCTCTCTCTCTCTGCCCCTCCCCTGCTCATGCTCTGTCTCTCTCTCTGTCTCAAAAATAAATAAATATTAAAAAAATTTTTTAAAAATAAGAGACTGTCAATTTCCAAATCTTGAGATACAGTAAAACATACTTATCTTTGATTCTGTAGTGATGATAATTTAATCTTTTATAATTCATCAGGCATTTCAAGATCTTGCAGTATTTTAAGGATCATTATCATGAAAACAATATCTATTTGTACATTTAATTTTTAATTTTTCTCTTTTTAAGATTTTTATTTTAATTCCAGTATAGTTAACATACATGTTATATTAATTTGAGGTGTACAACTCTTTTTACATTTTAAAACATGTTTACTAGTTGATGTTTTTATTGTTTTGAGCCTGATCAAGTATAGATGTACTCCGCTCCACTACAAACATTTTTTTTTCTCACTATGAACATTTGAAAAAACTTTGACAAAGGTCTCAACATAAATCCTTGTATATGTTAAAACAAAACAAAGCACCCTTTCCAGATCCTTAACCTCTGCTTCAGGCAGTGGTAGACTGGGAAAAAATCCCCTCGAGATCTTTCTGGACCTCTCCTCCAGATCCTTCTGACCATCCCCAGGACCCGCTGTTCTTAGGCTGCTTCTTGCTGCTCTGGACCCACCTCCAGGGCCCTCCAGAACTTCTCAGTTCTGGGCTTTGTCCACAACCTCCTCCATCATCAAAACTTCCCAATTTTCTATTTTGTCCCCTCAGCTAGATGACCATCAAGATAGTTTGATAAATCTATCCGAGCCAATGTTGTCATAATTTAACGTGTTGCTCTTCCTAGGTAAGATTTAAATGTTAACACAGACCTTCAATGCTTTCTCAATGGCCTAACCAATGAAGAGCTTCAGAATAATATATGTGGATCTTGGGGTTACTAAAGGCCCTCATCACTTTTTTCAAAACTTGTACAAAGATGGCTCAGGACGCATTTTAAGAAGGATATGGGGAATATTGGTTACACATGTTCTCATTTTCTGAAGCAGAATATCTTTCATATGTGTATTTTTTGAGAGGCAGGCATGTCTTGCTCTAACACCAGCATATTATAGGACCAGAGATCCACATATCATATGTCTAAATATATGAAAGTTAAAAATAAAGCTGATAAGATTAAGAAGAAATATGTTTTATCCTTTTATCTTGCCAAGTATACCTTCACAAAGACTTGAAAGCCCAAGTCGAGTTTAGAATTGAATACAGCAGGCTACAAGAGATGAACTAGACTGCGGGCTAGACCAAAGCTCTTCTCTCATTTTTTCCCATTCCTGGCTTGGTCTGCACCATAAGGGGCCTCACCCACATGTATGGGAATATACCAATAAGTCTAAGATCTGCCCATAATACCTGCAAGCAGTCACTCCTTGACACCTGTTTGGGCCTCGGAGTGTTCCCACCAGTGACTTAGTCTGCCCCTGGAAAGATAAACTCAAGGAAGAGGTCTTCCAGGTCCTATAAGAGGACTAAGGGTCCTTTCATCAGAGAATTTCAGGATCTTGGGTGCCCAGAGCTTCATCTTGCATCTTGAGCTTTATGTGGATAGATCCCCTTATATCTGTGGGTTCCTAACCCTGAGAGCAGGAGCACATCCAGAGGAAGGCCCAGAGCAGGGACCTTGTTGCCTGAGTCTAAGGGTGGTACAGAAGACAAGTACAAGGTCCTCATTCTACAGATATGAAACATTAAAGTTCATAGAGAAGATCCCAGAGCCTAAGATCCAAGTCCAGCTCTTCTTGACTAAGAAGCCAGTGCTGTTACACCATGATGTTTACTATCAGGATGCGGGATAGACCTATAACATCCCTATATACCTCCTTTAAATTTTCAGCTATTCTTGGGTGCCTGAGTGGCTCAGTCGGTTGAGCATCCGACTTTGGCTCAGGTCACCATCTCGTGGTTTGTGGGTTCGAGCCCCACATCGGGCTGTATGCTGATAGCTCAGAGTTTGGAGCATGCTTCAGATTCTGTGTCTCCCTCTCTCTCTGTTCCTACCCCATTAGCACGCTGTCTCTCTCTCTCTCTCTCTCTCAAAAATAAAATTTAAAAAAATTTTTCAGCTATTCTTTATCAGATGCTAGCCAGATCCTAGGGGTGCCTGGGTGGCTCAGTTGGCTGAATGGACAACTCTTCGTTTCAGCTCAGGTCATGATCTCATGGCTCGTGAGTTTGAGCCCCGCATTGGGCTCTATGCTGGTGGTGTGGAGCATGTTTGGGATTTTCTCTCTCCCTCTCTCTTTCTGCCCCTGCCCTGCTCACTATCTGTGTCCTTCTCTCAAAATAAATAAATAAACTTAAAAAAAAAAAAAGATGCTAGCCAGATCCAGACTGTAGTTCTTTCCCAGCACTACAGGGTACCAAAGTTATAACTGTGAGTATTCCCAGTACTGCCAGTCTTGAGCAGTCAACAGTGCTGGAGCCAAAGAACTCTCTAGAATCATCCAGATAGCCCTATCTGTAACCTATTTCTCAATGCCATGACAACAAAGAGATAAAGGCTGACTGAAGGTCTGACTGTGACCTCTAGTTCTAACCCATTATTCTCACCATCCTTGCCCAACTGGAATAGTTTCGGATATTGGTTGGGATAAGGCAATTTAAAAAGGAAAGTCGCTGTCCCTTAAATTTCCATTATTCAGCTCTTGAAAACCTATAAGGCAACTATCAAACTGAAAACATTTTAATTAGGACATGGATTTTTCTTATGTTCATATATTTTTGAAAGAGAGAGAGTACAAGCAGAACAATGGCAAAGAGAAGGGGACAGAGGATCCAAAGTGGGCTCTGTGCTGACAGCAGCTACCTGATGTGGGGCTCAAACTCTTAAACTGCAAGATTATGACCAGAGCTGAAGTTGTATTCTCAATCAACTAAGTCACCCAGGTGCCCCAGGACATGGATTTTTAAAAATTCCTTATCAATCTAGATTCATGTACACAGAGCACAAAAAAGATAGAAAGGAGCAGTGGAAAACCTTAATCTTTCATTCCATCCATATAATGAAGTTCCTACTATGTGCCATCGGGATACAGTCGTCACTGGGGATACACCAGTGGAGCCAAATAGGGGAAGTCCCTAGTGTCACTCTGGTAACGGAGACCAAAAATAAACAAATATACACATTATCTTTGAAAGACAGATACTAGGAAATAAAGTAAAGCAGAGTAAATAGGATGATGAAATAGTAGGCTTGCTACATATGATGGTCAGGGGCTTCTCAGCACAAGCTTTTGAGTAAACCAAACCAAAGCTGCCTACAGAACATGAATCATTTTATAATGCTCATTCTGCATCTTTGAAATTTGGTATTAGGCAAAGAGTCAGAGTGTTAGAGTGAAGACAGAAATAGAAAATAACATGGAAAAGACAAGTGAAAGAAGAAAAAGGAAAAAATAGAAAAGAAGGACTGATTCACTTTATGGAGGCTGTAAATGAGCAACACCACATTTCAACTTTCAAAAAAGTAAGTTTGATTTGTTAAATGACTAAACCCGTGTTTTCAGAGCATTCATTACAAACAGGAAGGCCGACTGGCTGGGTAGGGGGTTGATTCTTAAATCAAACCTCTTGACTACCCTCCAATATGTCTGTGCATAACTCCATGAAAATCTGGCCATAGTGTTACGAAGTCACAGATCTTGTAAATAAGCAAAAACAACAGGTGTTAACACATCTGTTCTTTTACCAATCTTTAGAATCTATCTTTGGTGAAGCTACAGAAGTCTATCAACTATTGGCGGAAACCAGCTGAAAAGACCTGCCTATAGAGTTAAATTCCAAGCCAATAATAAGGCCAAAAAAATCTCAACATCTTAGTACTAGATCTAGCATTATTTCATAATTTGATCATTGACTATAATAATGAAATTGAAGTTAGTCTGAAGAAGTCAGATGCAGCTTAGGCAAGGTTTCTGCCCTCATTACAATCTACGGAAAGCTCTTGACCTTTATATTTTAATTATAGGCATCATATTTAACTTAAGAACCCAAGCTAGACATTTTGAAATCCTCTTTAATTCAGTCTTTACCCCTCCCATATCAAATCTCTACCAAGTCCATCAAATCTACTTTCACAAAGTTCCTTTGAATCCATACCAACTTCTTCATCCTCACAAAAACTGATTTACTTCACGTCCTTACCATTTCTCATCTGTAAAAGTGCAGGAGATTCCTAACTAGATTCCTGTCCTTCAGTCTCGTTCCCCTTGATTCTACGTACCTACTGCTCATGAATTCTATTTCTATAACAGATCTAATCACTTTAGTGCTCTGCTTTTTTGAAGTCTCCTGGTGGTTTTTCATTGGCCATTCCTAAGGGAACCACTCAAGGCTCTCTCACCACTAGTGGAGTTCTAAACTCACCCAACCAGTCTCATGGCCTGCTACCTCCTTCCAAACAAACTCCCCTCCGTCAAACCCTTCACAATTCCTCCACATATGCCAGGCTTCTGCACATGCAGATTTGGCTGTTGGGGTTTCTTTTCAATTCTTTGCAACTGGTGATCATGTACTCTGCCTTCCACATCCAATTCAAATACCACGTCCTCTATGAAGTCTGCAGGAACTATCACAGAGTTAATTTATTCACCACCTTGCAATCTAACGGAGCTCAGTCCCCACCACTGCTTCAGCACGGTCTATACTGCACTTTAATAACTTGTGTACATTCTGTACCCCCTCTATACTGAAATATCTTCTAGAAAAAAAGTATCTTATTTGTGTTTTGTTCAAACATTAAATGATGTTTTAACACTGGCATTTAGTAGGTACTACATCAATTTGTAGGAAGAATACAGTCTAAGGCAATATGTTTCCAAAATTAAACAAATGAAAGGTTCAACCTGTTAAGTAATATATACAGATACAGACTTAACCTTTAAGAAAGATTGGAGGTGGACAATTACAGAGAAATATAGAAAAAATTTACTGAAAGAAAGCTCAGTGAACATAACTCTAGTTACCTAATGAGACGCACAAAACATAACACTACTGAATTTCTCTTCCTTTACAGAAAATATACTCCCTGGTTCTTAATGTTTATAATCCTCTAAAGCTGATCAACTCAATCACATTTTCTCAAAGTTCTATGTTATTTCTCCTGTCGCTTCGAAACTAGCACCTACTTCCCAGAGGGTCTCCAAACTCAGGTTCCCTTTAAACATACTTAACTGATTCTCTTCATCCTCAATAACTTGTTTGTTTGATACACTTCACTGAAGTATCATTGTCTCCATCAACTTTTTTGATACCATGCTCAACTTCCAGCATTATGAGTGATGTAAGTTTTTTGGATATGAATTTTTTAGCTCTGTTTCCATAGATATGTTTATATCAACGATCCAATGCCACATAAAATTTTAAATTAATGTATATATTTCCTTATCTATCAAGTTTTCCTAATTTTTCCATTTGAAGGGCTCTATGATCCAGTAATCTTACAATCTCATGATTCCTTTTGATTTCTCTCAAAGAGGCATCAGAGACCCTTTGGGCTTCACAAATATCCTATTATTCCACTCTCGCATTCGCCATCTTTCTGTCAATTTCCAAAGTCAATACGCAACTTCCTCACCTGATTATCTCACTACTGGCCTACAAAATGACGCCCCCGAAGAGCCCCTTGCGTCTCAGCTTCTCCTTTCCAGTCTCTCCCTGGCAAGTGCTATTGCTCTCCTCATCTCCGGTTTCATCCCAGCTTGGAGTCTCTGTCTTACGAGGCACATGACTGCTCGCTCCCACCTCTAAGCCTTCACACATGCCATTCCTTCTGGCTGGAATGCCCTCTCTCTTGCTCTCTTCTGCTAAGCCTCTTTATTCTCTGCCTCTTTAAGATATATGACCTTAACGCAGCCTGTCCTGAATAATCCAACTCCAATCCCATTCATTCTATTTTTTCCAATATCCTTTCCAGGTTATATATTAGCATCTCTCTCTCTAGCCCTGTTAGTTGGCATTCCTACTAATTTTTCATTTTCCACTTGAATTTGTATTTATGATGCCAATTAACCTTACAACTACGGTTTCTAGCTCCATATCTTCTCTTGCCTCTGAAACCATCCACTGTCTGTACCCACTGGGCGTTTCTGCCTGCTGCAAAAAATGAACTACAATTTCAGCAGAAGAGATTAAACAGAAAGACGATAAAGTAGATGGAAATTTTTTCCGTTTCTGGAGAATACCATGGGCTTCCATCTGTTTTAGATGATTTCCTTGGACGACAATGATTCAGATACAGACATAATATCCCAACTGTGATAATAATCACATTTGCTTTTCTCTCACCTTTTCTCTGGACTTTCATATCAGGTTCAGGCTCACTCTGCTGCTCTGTCACCACACCTCCTCCCTCCTTTCCCAAGAAACCCCACTTAGTTTCCTTACCAGTTTGAGAGATCAGGCCAGACAAAACCTCATGGAAGTACCTGCCAGTCACTTTCTCCGTTTTCTATCCCCTAGAGAAAGAATGAATTTTTCTACCCCTGGGATCGCCTTCTTCTTTTCCATCCTGAAGACATATTCCCAGTCAAAGAACCCTGTTAACTCTCCTCAGGAAGAGATTTTAGGTACGTTTTGCACCACCTGAACAACTAAACATCTCAGTTTCTCCTTGGCAGGCACATACCAAAAATCTCCACTTAGAGTCCTACTACAGCTGTCTCCTCACACAGCAGCAAGGAGATTCCAAGAGACCACACATTTGATAAGGTGTTTTTTGTTTGTTTTGTTTGTTGTTGTTTTGTTTTTAATCTCTTTAAAGATGGCAGTGCTGCTTGCCTTGGATTGAGAATAGTAAGTGCCATTGCTCTCTCGCTTTTGGTCGGGGTGGGGGTAGGGAGAGATGTTGAGGAGGTTTTATTCCATCCCCTCCATTATCGAGCAGACATAAATTCCTCCTGAGTGTCCCAACCATCCTCCCACCTTGTTTCTCCTCAGACTTCTCCAAGCAGAAGATGGGGCCAAGGGGTCCTGGAATTGTGCACAGAAGGCAGCACAAGTATTTCCTCTACTCTTGCACTCCCCAGCCTCGAACTGGGGCTCATCGTCACTCACTGCTGCGACTCCTGGATGGTTCCATTGAAACTGCGCATTCTCGGGGTTCTGGGGTCTCCTCTTTCTGATGCCCAGCCCACTGTCCCCTGAGGCTGGCGATGAGTTCTGGTACCCTGTCCCTCCGCGTGTCCCCACCTCTCCTGGCCTCTGGGGCTCCGACAACCTGGCCAGCCCACCGCCGGCCCGCCCGCTCCCTCCCCCTTCCAGGGGCAGGTTTCGCTTACACGCCCGCCCGCTCAGAAAGAGCTGGCGTGCCCGGCGGCGGCCGCGGCGCGCCTGGTTCCGGGCCAACAAACTTCTCCGGGACCCTGCAGTGCCCTGGCGGGCTGCGCGGCGCCGCCTCCCTCCTCACGGCCGCGGCGGCGTCGGCGCCGGCGCGCTGACGGCGGCGGCGGCGGGATCTCGCGGCTGAGGCGGCTGAGGCGGCGGAGGCGGGGGCCGCGTTCTCCGAGCGCCGGGACCTGGACGTTCCCGCGGCGGCGGCAGCGGCGGCGGCGGCAGGGACGGAGGGGACGGCGGCGGCGCTCGGGCGCGCGGCGCTGCGCATGCTGCAGGGTAATTAAGGAACAGCACCGGACGCCTGGAGGCTGGTCGGGGCTGGGGGAGGCCCTAGTCCCGGGGTCCCCGCCTGCGCAGCCCCTCGACGCAGCACTTGGGAGAAATACCCGCATGTCAGAATAAGTAACCCTGGGCCGGAGAGCTAGACGCCGGAACCTCGCGTATGCCAGTTTACACCCCTTAACTGTCTCCTCGCTTCCAGTGGGTAACGTCTTTAGACGTAGACCAGAAAATACGATCTAACGGCATGCATTTATATTGAGTTTATTTGTTTCGTGCATTTAACCCCATGGGTATTTTCTTCTGTCTTTGATGTCTGTTCTCACCCGCATCGGCGGTGCTGGTAGCTCTCCTTTACAAACACACGTAGCCAGAAAAAAAATCACCTAGAACTAAAGTATAAGGCATAAAGCCTGCGTTGTGTGAATATCTGAGCACAAACTACATTACATATAGCATATTAAAGTGGCCATAGCCTGCCAAACGTTTTCGGTCTCATCATTAAGCCACCTATGGGAATGCGTAATTGCAGGTGTGCATTATTTATCCACCAAAACATATTTACATGTGGAGCACAGTTTTTACATTTTCTTGAAAAGCAGATGAACGCAAATGACCAGAAACATGAGCAGATGACACAGACCCGGCATGTGTGCGAGAGATCAAGGGAAAGGGCCGGTGGCAAAGCTGCGCAGCTTACCTTGAATGTGTGTTTGAGCCCCTCAAAGGCGCAGTGGAGTCCGGCCCCGGCTGCGGCACCGCCGAGGAGTGGCCCGAGTGAGCTCCCTGCGAGTGGGGAAGGGGGACGCATCTCTGCCCTTATTAGTCTCTCCCAGTGTGACCCTCCCACTCGACGAGGACGAGGACTCCGCAAGACAGGACTCCGCCAACTCATGCACAGGTTTTCCTTAATTACAACAATGTTGCCTTAGAGCTAGGAATAACGCCTTCCAGGTTTTTGTTTTGTTAGCAGTTTCACAGATAGAATGACTGTTGGAGGCAGGTGCTTAGAGTTTCTCACTTTGATTACAAAGTGTCTTCAAAGTATTATGTGTGGTATACATTCACAGGTAGATAACTGGCTTTTTAATAGTGGAGCTAAAAAAGGATATCATTTATGTGTCATTTTTCACTTTTATGTCAGTTTATATAAAGTTAATCAAGAGAGCCTGTCCGCCTTCTAATCATGTTCATGTGTCCAGGTTTGTGTGGCATGGTTTGTCTCAGAGTCCATAAAAATATTTTGGAATTTTAAATATTATGTCTTTCCATGGATTGGTGCTATAAACCCTGGGTTTTGAACTCTTTGGGATCTCTTTGAACCCGTAAAGGTAACATTTTTCTGCAGATCTCTGTGTAGGTATTTGTGTGTGTGTGTGGAGAGAGAGTTCCATATATATATATGTATAATAGCTATACATGTATATTTGAAGGCATATATACATATATGTATATACATATTGTGTGTATGAATATATATGCACATATATATATATTTGAAAGGAAAATAAAACCACTACGAAATTCAGAAAAATAATCAGGCATTAGAAAATGGATAAATTGGTTTAATGGTCTTTAGTTCAGTACTACCATAGTTGGGGAAATAATATAAAATATGTTATTGATCCATCATGATGAAAATCAGTAAGCTTAAAAGTTACCTTAAACCATAGAAATGTGCTTCATACGTCAGGGCTTATAGATCACGTAACAAAATCTTGCTGGCAAAAAATAAAAATGTTAAGAAAAATTTTAGGAAATAGCCCATTTCCACTTCTTTGAAGTCAAACCATTAAAGAGTCAACTAGTGGTTTTTAAACCTTTCATTGCAGTCCAAATACCTGCGGATGAGTCTTGCATCCACAGTGATGCAAACCATGTTTTGTATGGCTAAATTTAAAGCGTCTTGGTGTGCTTCCTTCTTGTGTGATTTTCATCACTAATTTTTGGTTGACTGTGGAAAGAGGCCAAGGAGGGAGGATATCACATGAGTCACGCTGCTCAAATGGCCCCGTGAAAACCGTGATTCACAAACCTTCATCATTAGACTTTTGGTGATTCTTCTCTAATTTTTTTAAAGTATTACCCCATTTGAATCTTTTTTCTTTCTCTTTCTAAGCAATTGTACGTTACCCTTCAATTGCTAGTGAATTGAAATAAGAGCATCTGTGCTTTGTTTCTCTGATAGACAATTATATTCGCTTTATTTACATTTAATTGATACTATTTAAAGCAACGCGCTTTAAAACTACTCGACAGAAACCCTGAAATTTTGCTTCCAATTTGTGTTTTAATACAACTAAATCATCTTTATTTTAGCATTACTTTTGCGAATGCTTTAATAATTCCATAATCTTCAAGATGTTTTTGACCTAACCACTGTTACATTTTTCTTTCTATCTCTGATTGTTCCTTTTCCTACTCACAGCGTTGCACTGAACAAGAGTTTGGGGAAATGATTAAAAATAAAAACTATTATTATCTGTTGCTTAGTTTGCTTTTATATACACCCACATTCCCAGGTCAAAAAATATTCCCGATTTTTCTTCCAGGAAAGGGTTCAAATTGGGGCTGGTTTCATAATTACAAACTATTGGAGCCCTAGGTTTTGGCCCGTTAGCAAGTTCTTTTCATTGAATTTTAAAGTGACTTCAAATAGAAAGAGCCCTTAACCAAGCACCTTTTATTTATCCAACCCAAATACAATTATAAATGATCAGTTTTTCCACTTGCTTCTGAAGCTACTGCCAGGAAACGAACATCTGAAAATACTAGGAGATCTGACAGGACTTTGAATTCTGGCAAACAGCTCACAGGGCTTCTAATGCCCAGCTTCGCCGTATGCACGTGTGCTTTAAAAAATTAAAAAGATTTCAAACACAAACCGCATTCGACATTTATGTGCCATGGAAGCCACGTTTAACTATACTTATGCCGTATGAGGAATAAATTCCACTTAATACATTAAAAAACTGTTCCATACAGTTTTAAGTACAGTGTCAAGCACCGTATTTTGATAATTGCCCCGTAATAAATTTAAAGAATGTATTTTTTGTCTAAGCCTCGCTTCTCAATCTCCTGGGTTAGCACGGTTCTTTGTTTCTCCTTTTCTTCCTTTTTCTGTTCTTCTGTACTCCCAGCCATGTTACTTCGCCTGTTCCCTTTTGTCATTCCTTTCACTTTTCTCCTCCTTCAGAGTTTCCATTTTCCAAGAAGAAAGAATTTCAGCATTGCCCCCAGCTAACTTCTTAGTTACCAAACCATAAGAGTGTCCATTCTTTACTGAAGTTACGGGGCACAGCCATACATGACTCCCATACATATCCCATGGAAATACTTCAATGCCTCAATAGTGGATGAACAGACGTTACTGTTAACTGTAATTACAAAATCTGGCTTGTCATCGCCTGCGAGCACTTCCCGTCCTTTTCCTTTTTAGACCAGGACTACATGCGATATTCCTAAGGGTAAACAGAAAGTAGTCATATTAGTTCCCAATGTGTAGTCATCATCAAAAGTAAGGGCTTTTAAAACTTTTTAATGCTATTTTTACCATTGTTTCTGAAAATAATTCTCCTCACAGAAAATAATATTCCACTGGTTGTTGTTACGTTTGCTTCCATTCCTGGAAGATATTCTAGCTTCTCACATTGACTCAGCTTAGAAATGAGAGGAAGAGGTGATCATAGATCTGACATTTACTTAGTTTATTAGACCGACTTCCTACGGATCGGTGACCCTGAAAGGAAATATGGCAAAAGGCAAACGCCTGCCTGGGAAAAATGTTTATTAATACACATCCAGCTCTCAAAAACATTTTTTTAAATGGAGACAGATAAATATCTCAATAGGAAAATAGGCAAAAATGTAAAAAGGTAATTCACCAAGGAAATACAAATGGTCAATAAACGGATGCAAAAATATTCAATTAAATCAGAATTCAAAGAAATACACATTTCTAAGGGAATGATTTTTTTCTCCTTCCCATTTTGCCAGGATTAATATTGGTGATTATATTCAGCGTTGACATAAATGAGGAGCATTCTCACACTTCTAGAAGGAGCACAAAATAATTGTCTTTCTGAAGGGCAAACTAGCCATGTGTATTAAAACCTTTGAAAACTCTAAAACAGTAACTTCTTATTTCTGACTTATGATTTTGGGGGATTTTGATTTCTTCCTTTTGCTTATCTACGATAATATAAAGTTTCTACAGTGAATGTTATAATAAAAATATAACATTACTGTTATATTACTATTACTGTTACAATAAAAATATAAACAAACTAGTGTGGTATTTTCTATTACCTCCAACAAATTAATAAAGCAACGATGTTGCAAGAGCTGAGAAATTTGCCTCTCAAGTACTCTTTTCAACCATTTCCAGCAGGAATCTTCCAGGTAAAAATTAGTATGTAACTTGAAACATCTGAACTGACTCTCGTGACTTCAATAGGAATCAAATATTAATTAAACCGTTCATTCCACACATAGTTTTGAATGCCTCTTAAGCTGAACACTGTAGAGTGTGCAGGGATAGGTCGCACGTGGGCCCCACCTCCTGGAGTTTAACATTTAGTGAGAAAGAGAAGACGTGTATACATACACAGTGACAACATGAAATGAAAATACAAAGTGCTATCAAGTAGATATAAAATACTAGGAAAATTCAAAGGAGAGGAAAACTATATTAATATGTATAAGCATGAGGGTCCAAAAGTTTCAGTGACCAAAAATATACCCATTGTTTGGTCAGTCTAAATAAATATACCTAAAAACCATCGTAGAATCATAATACTAAAGAGGGCACTGTAACTAAATAGTTATTTGTGAAATACTAAGTTTATTGTTCCTATCATATTTGTTGAAAGAATCAACAGAGGAAAAAATTAAGAATCAGCAAAGAATAAGCCCACTTCTCTCTAGATTCAGATGAGGAAAATGAAGTTTCTTTCCTACTGAGCTAAATCCTTTCTTGGGAATTCAAGGCCTTACAGGGGGTTACCTCAGGCCCCTCAGAGGCCTGTGAGGCCACAACCAGATTAAATGCTCCTGGCCAAAGAAGGAACGGGCCCACCCAGTGCTTTCTCCGTGCTTACTCAGGCTTCTTCCATCTGAACCTTGAAGCGGCGACTGAAATTCTGCCAGTCAGTCAAGGCTTATTTCAGGTGTTACCGTAACACGGTTTCTTCTCTGGCATCCTCTTCCCAAATAAACTCTCCCCTACCTCTAGACAGTGCAGTGGTTTGTGCTTTTTAAATGACAATCTACTTTCCCGCACTTTTGTTTCACCCACGTTTCTGTATTGGGCCCTCTGACATGATTGTAAACTTGAGGACTAGAATGGAGTCTTCTCCTCCCCGCCCCTTTTTTTTTCAGTTTATTTATTTATTTTGAGAGAGACATAGCAAGCAGAGGTGAAGCAGAAAGAAGGAGAGAGAGAGGGAAAGAGAGAGAAAGAGAGTCCAAAGTAGGCTCTGCACTGCCAGCACAGAGCCTGACATGGGGTCCAAACCACAAAACCGTGAGATCATGACCTGAGCCGAAATCAAGGGCTGGATGCTTAACCAACTGAGCCACTCAGGTGGCTCCTTTTTTTAAATAATACCCAGAGCACCTAGTACAATAAATTATTTTTTTTCTTAATATAATCTTTAAATATTTGTGGAAATGAGGCCTATAGAGGTTAAGTAACTGAGAACATACAATTTTCTAATTACAAAGTATGGACTGAATCTCAGAGTGAATATGGAGAAATGGTAGGTTCATTTTGGTATGCTATCTAAGAGAATTAAATTACTAGACAGCTAACTTGATCACAGGACCATTTCTTCCCACTTATAAAAGATTCTCAGAACAGGGACTTTTTTTTTTTTTCTTTCTTTTTTTGAGGGCAGCAATGTATCGAGACAGCAAGAGTATTATTCGTTGAAAACGTCCTTATCCTATGTCCCCTTCACTCCCTTTCCAAACAAAAGGTAAATTTCCATTATTGAAAAAGAGAACACAACTCTGTTTAACCTCTTATTATTCTTAATATATGAAAAGGACCCCAATTAGACTTTGCTCTAACTCCTGAATGTTTTTAAGTAATGAACCCTCTATATAACATTTAAAAACAGATTCAACATTCGCATGATATAAATGATTGGTTAGTTAGTACATTATGTCAGCTTTATGTCAATACAATTGTAATTCTTTTCATTGTAACAACCTCTTTTGGGGCATTTATTTTCAACTTAAAATTTACTTAGCTTATTTAATGATTCTCATGAAATCATTTTTTAAAAAATGATTTGCTAGACATGGTACTAAGGGCTTTACATATTTCATCTTTTTGAAATGCTCCAACGACCATATTGTCCTATTTTCGCAGCTTAGGACCAAGCAGAGCTTGACTTGCACCCCAGTCTGTTTCACTCCAATGTCCAGGCTCTTATCCGCTATGCTCTGTGACATTGTCTTTAATTATTTTTCAACAAACATTTTGCTACCCTACGCCATCCAACATACTGACTAAATGGGTGCTCAAGGCAAAGCAGAGGCCTCAAAGTTATGTGGCAACAATTTCCCTTACCAGGTAATGTGGGGGCACCCAGGGAGGTTCAGTCCCTTGAGCTGAGTGACCATCTCTTCATTTCAGCTCAGGTCATGACCCTGGTGTCATGGGTGGAGCCTGCATTGGGGTCTACACTGAGCGTGGAGCCTGCTTAAGAGTCTCTCCCTGCCCCCCGCCCTTCTCGCCAGCTCTTGTGCTCTCTCTCTCTCTTTCTAAAATAAAATAATAACAATAAATAAAAATAAAAAACAAGATAATATGGAAAAGACAAAATGAAATAAGCCTATAAGTCTCTGTTTTAAGAAAGGAATTTTAATTAAAAGAAAACCATGAACTAAATTAGTTGAACTTAAAAGTATTTTATTTGTTCAGACAATGTGCAGCAACATGTTTTAGTCTGTGTGAAATAAAAAGAAAAAACTCCAGGGGCCTGGTGGCTCAGTTGGTTAAGCTTCTGCTCAGGTCATGATCTCACAGTTCATGGGTTCAAGGCTTGCATCTGTCAGGCTCTGTGCTGACAGCTCAGAGCCTGGATCCTCCTTCAGATTCTGTGTGTGTGTCTCTCTCTCTCTCTCTCTGCCCCTCCCCTGCTTGTGTACTCCCTCTCAAAAATAAACATTAAAAAAAATTTCCGAGATAGAAAACTAAGCAAAGCACTTTGCTTAGTTGACTGTTCAACTAAAGCAAGGTAAGAAAAATTTGCCCAGACTCTGTTCTCTATCAAAGGTGACAGATTTACCTTTTTTTGCTAATACTCGAAGACATTCTTGCTGTCAAATTATTTTACCATAAACTCATTTTTATCCATTTTAAATGTAAACTTGTAAGTTTATAAAACCCCTTTCAAGTAATTATGAGAGGTCATAAAACATAGCTAGTGAGGAAAATAGTGATAGTTCATAAATCTATTCTTATTTTTAAGCACTTTGGGTGTTAACCAAAAACTATAGAATTTTTTTCTTATATAGAGCAGCTCTTCATTTTTAATAAAAACCTCATATTAACCTTTAGTGTTTTGATAGCCATATTGAAATCCACTATCTCTTATCTAAAGACTTGGTTGCACTGGCTGCCAGACAGATACTCTTTTGCTAATTCTGTCCCTAACCATGGTCACTGCTCACTGGTTCTGCTGTGATGCCATCACTGGGTTTTGACTCCAGCCCAAAGGATGCTGGCTACATCAGGAGCCAGGCGCTGTCTGAAGCAGAGGAAGGGTCTGTTTCTCTCTCGAGGTCAGTCTCACGTCAATGGTTTCTGTTAGAATGACTTTCTCATAGTAAGTGACCCTAGTGGTATTCTCAGGCAGTGTTTAGCTTCTTTACTCCATGTATCATCAGCTTATTGTTGCCTAATATCTTATCCCAAAACTCAGTGGCTGAAAAAATAACAACTCATTATTGCTCATGGGTCTGCTGAATGAAGTTCTTCCAGTCTAGGCGGGTTTGGCTGATCTCAGTTGTGTTCTCTTATGGGTCTGCCATCAGCTAGTGGGCCAGAAGATTGACTGGTAGTAAGATGGCTCATTTAGGAGAAGTTGTCTAGCCTCTGCATGATCTCTCATCCTCCAAAAGGCTAGCCTAATCCAGGAGACCACGGGATTCAAAACAAAGTAGAAACCCACAAGGCCTCTGGAGCTTGGCCCCAGAACTGGCACATGGTCACTTCTACCACATTCTATTGGCCAAAGCAAGTCCCAAGGCCAGGTCAGAGTCTGAATCTCCATCCCTTGGATCACACTGTCATGAGCACAGATGTAAGAGAGTGAAGAAATGGAGCCACTGGTGATTTTCTATGGTTAAGGGAATACGCAAGGAGCATCTTCATTCAGCCCCACCAGTGGTTAAGTCCCGTATCTGCTCTGGATACCTGTTGCCTCTGGAACTTCCAGTGCAGCTTGACAGGGCTTCTCCCCACACCAGGGATCAAGGAAACTGAAGAGATTCTTCACTTCTCTTTCCCCCAGGGGTATGGAGAACTGGGATGTGTACATGCCTACCCTCTCCCTCTTAGAAAGCCTAGACAGTAGTTTCCACATGTCCTGCTGATGCAAGGGAATCCAGCAAGCTTCCTGACTTCAGAAATCTCAAGGACAGAAATGAATCTTCTCATCTGGTTTTTAGAAAGTCACCGCACCTCAAGGGAGATAGATTGGGGTTGACTAATAAGGAACTCTTTGGCAGTTCTTCATTCTCTCTCCTCTGGACAAACTCTTTCTTCTGTAGTTCCCACTACTTTGCTGGTGACAAAGTCTACCAAGCCAGCTGAACGTTTTTCGAATTATAAGGGGCCTAGGAAGCTAACTTACCAGAATCTTTCTTCTATTACACCTGGCCTTCGGAAATTTAACATCTCTCTTTCTCTCTCTCTCTTTTTTTTCTTCCTGTTTGCTCTCTGTATAATAATGGGTAGGTGATAAGATTAAAAAGGTACTTGGGGAGGGGAGCCTGAGTGGCTCAGTTGGTTAGGTCTCTCTGACTGTTGATTTCAGCTCGGGTCATGATCTCACGGTTTCATAAATTCAATCCTGCATCAGGGTCTGTGCTGCAGGTGGGGAGCCTGCTTGGGATTCTCTGTCTCCCTCTCTCTCTTTCCCTCCCCCACTTCTGCTGTCTGTCTCTCTCAAAATAAATGAATAAAACTAAAAAAAAAAAAATTCTGTTTCATCAATTTTAGTGATTATATTACTTCCCTTCTACTATTTTTTGGATGTATTTATTGTCTTTTTATTATTATGTAAAATGAAACATTTCTTTTACTTTTATATTTCCTCTTTCATAATAAATACATTTTGTAATATATATTTTTCCACCTCACTATAGCTTTTTTATGTTTCACGTGTTTTTTATGTTTCACAGATTCTCTCTGCTTCCCCTCTCTTTCTGACCCTCCCCTGTTCACCCTCTCCCTCTTTCTCTCTCTCTCTCTCAAAATAAATAAACTTAAAAACAATTTAAAAAGTTACTCGGAGAGGGAGCAAGGGAGACTTTAGATGGGATAGCCATAGAAAGCCTCTCTACGGTGGTGGTATTAGAGCTGAGACCTTAATGCCCACAAGGAGCCAGCTCTGTGAAGATCAGAGGAAAGGAACAGCTGGGGCACAGGCTCTGGGTAGGCAGAGCTGGGCCTGTTCAATGAACATAGAAAGGCCTTCACGCCAGGAAGAGGGTGAACCAAAGAGTGTGGTAGAAGATGATGTTGTACAAGGCCAGATACTGCAGGGCCTTTTAAACCCTCGTAAAAACTTTATATTCTATACTGTAAAAGTAAGAAAGTATTGGAGGGTTTGAGCGGGGAATGAGATGAACTAGTTTTTTGTTTTAAAGGATCACTCTGGTTTGCCCATGGAGAAAAAGACTGTAGCAAGGCAAGAGTAGAAAAATGAGACCAGTTCTGAGGCTGTTGTATTGTAGGCAAGAGATGATGATGGCTACATTGAGGGTGGTAGTTATAGAATGAAAGAGGTAAAAAAAAAAATTCAAGACTTTCATTGTATTTTATTTTATTTTTAAATGTTTATTTTGAGAGAAAGAGAGAGAGAGTGTTTGAGGAAGGGGCAAAAAGCAAAGGAGAGAGAGAATCCCAAGCAAGCTCGGCCTAGTCAGCATACCCCATTGCAGGGCTGGATCTCACAAACCATAAGATCATGACCTGAGCTGAAACCAAGGGTCGATGCTTCACCGACTGAGCCACTCAGGTGTCCCTCAGGACATATGTTAGAGGTGAACTTGACTGAAGGGCTGGATGTAGGGGCCCAGAAAAACCGAGAAGCACAGTGCAAGCTTGTATTTTAGCAGCACAGGAGACCTTAAAAGTCATTTGGACCAATCATGTTTTTATGCTCATATTAATTAACAAAATTAAATAAATAGTTGCTTGGTTTTCAAATGCTTGTCCTTTAGGGAAAAGGGAGAAATTCCTGTGTAAACGACAGACAAGCTCGTGTGTTGCAATTTGTATTTGAGGGCTTAGGAAGGCTATAAGCACTCCCAAGTGATTGCCTGTCACATCGTGGGAAGAAGAGGGACAGAGGGGGGCGCCTGGGTAGCTCAGTTGGTTAAGCGGCCGACTTCGGCTCAGGTCATGATCTCACAGTCTGTGAGTTCGAGCCCTGCATTGGGCTCTGTGCTGATGGCTCAGAGCCTGGAGCCTGCTTCAGATTCTGTGTCTCCCTCTCTCTCTGCCCTTCCCCTGCTCATACTCTGTCTCTGTCTCTCAAAAATAAATAAACATTGAAAAAATTAAAAAAAAAAAAAAAAGAAGAGGGACAGAGGAAAGTAGGGGTGGCCTAGAATCATGTGAGCTTCTCCAAGATTAAATAGACTAAAGTAGCAAGAGCTGCTAATGAAACCAGACTTTTTTTCCAAAGAAGGTATGAAAATTAACAGCTCTTTTTGGTCCTTGAACTTGACCTGCAGTTGCGGTAACCCTGGATGACTGCTGTCCAACCACCTTGGATAAACTGAGAAAAGGAGACAGTGAGAAGAGGAGAACGGGATACCAGAGAGAGAACTTAAGTAACAGGCTTCTTTGCTTTTCATGAATCATCATTATAATACAGAGATGTGTGCAGATGTACAGAAGCGAAAGGGAAAATTAAACACAATATTGTGTTTTATAGACTTGGTGAAATAAATCAAATGTTAAAAATCTGTGTTGATCTAGTGTTTAGGTTTCTCGTAGACTTAAGCTCCTTGCCTAAGTCTTGGCAAAATACTATTTTAATAATGCAGTGATTCAAATCTTGAATCTGGGTTTTTGCTTTAGGTTTCGTAAATGACCATGTATGCACTCACACAGTTCCCTGAGAGAGCAAGGAAGTTAATGAGGTGAGCGGCGGAGGTCTGTGTCGCTACGAAGGCAACATCTTCAGTCATCACCGGGAGTTCCAGCTCTGTGAAAAAGATGAGGACCCTTCAGTATTTTGGAGGCTGCGAGTTAACTTAGGAAAAAGAGAAGGAAATAATAACATGTTACGAAAAACCGGTGTTCAGGTAATACTTTTTTGTAGTGAATTCTAAGTTCTAGGAGTCTAGGTTCATGTAAGCAAAAGCGAATTTAAAGTAAAAATTACTCATATTTTAGAATGATTTCTATAATCACATGAAAACATTAATTTTGAAATTATTTACAAACGGCAAGGTGTATTCTTTAAACGATCAAAAGAAAATCAATTCCAAAGCCTTTTGGTGCCTCTCCTCATAATGAATCTCTCCAAGGGTGTGATCTGTGGTCCCAAAAAGAGCTGGAATATCCCCTGCCTCTTGATTATATACAAGTGGGTTTAAGTGCAGTGACTGTATCATTTCTTTGCAAATGGGCACACTTTCAAGGGTGAAAGGAGGCTTTATGACTAGCCTAAAGGAAAACAGGTATAAATGCCCATGTGTAGCCCTAGATTTGGAGCATACAATAAGCCAACAAAGTGTCCACAGAGGGGAAGGGCCTAGTGTAGTTACCTTTATATTTAGAATTTACTTTTGCGAACCACATTGGGATCCACGAAAGCCCCCACTTTCTCCAGTATTGTAAGCTTCTGCACAAGTATTGTTACTTTGTCACCTTATCTGCTTGCCCTAAGGCTCCCTCAGTGTCTGTGCTATTGTGCTGTGCATCCAGTAGTTCTAAAATAACTCTCTGGATGCTCACAAGAGTTAATGTGCTTCTCCAAGCACCTTTTACCAGAGCATGACTTGTGCTTGGAGAAAAACGGAACCTCCTGTTCTAACACCTGTTTGTTGCATATTTAAATAAAGTAAGGTTATAGTTCCTAATACTGTTGTCCAATTTCTTCATGGTTTTATATTGGTACCTATATAAATAACTAAATTAGTATAACAGGTATCTTTTTATAAGTAAAATAAAAATCTCGGAGCGCTTGGGTGGCTCAGTTGGTTAGGCGTCTGACTTCGGCTCGGGTCATGATTTCACAGCTCGTGTTCGGGCCCCACGTTGGGTTCTGTGCTGACAACTCAGAGCCTGGAGCCTGCTTCAGATTCTATGTCTCTCCCTCTCTTTCTCTCTCTGCCCCTCCCCTGCTCACTCTCTGTCTCTCAAAAATAAATAAAAACATTTAAAAAATAAATAAAATAAATAAATAAATAAATAAAATAAAAACCTCAGTCCTATATATTATGTCGACATGAATATGTGTGCGTGTGTGTGTTTGCGCACGCACGTGTGCATTGCCCACGTGTGTTCTTCAGAGAATGTTGAATGCGTGGTTGGCCCTAAGGAATCCTCATAAAGATAGATTGTGTACTATAAAAAAATTAGATGACATGAACAAGAGAGATCAAATGCTATGTAATACTAAGGAGAACACATGCCCAAATTGTCTTCTTGTAAAAAAGGGCATTTATAAGTTGCAGCTGGCTTTCGTTAATACCTTCGTAATTTACAAGTTTGGAGCATTTGGTTTTGTGTTTTATTTGGAGATGCAAGAAAAAATAGATTCTTTATTCATCAAATAATCAAGAGTTCAAATACATGGAGCTTTATGCACAATAGGATATATACAAAATATATATGTATATAAACACTCAAATACATATTCTATACAACAAATATATATTGAGTTCCTTGCACTGTTTTTACTTCTTGGGAAATAACCATGAACAGGACAGACAAGATTTCATGTTCTTTACATGAACTGTGACGGAAAAGTTAATTGAGATAAAGATAGCTACAAATATTTCCATCAGTATTTTTAGTCTAACCGGTTGTAGTATAAGGATCTTCTAGGTGAGATAGTATTTGTGAATAATTTTCTATAAATAATTATCTCCTAAAGGCTTAGAAAAGTTGAAAACCTCCTCAAAATGCTTTCTCGTTATGCATTCAGCATCCATTCATTCTACAAATATTTAGAATGCTACCATGTGCCGGTAAGTGTTGTCATCATTCAGACACAAAAGTGAACAAAATGAATTGTCTTCTCTCTTACCACTTGTGTCCCAAGGAAAGAGATGAATAGTAATTAGAGAAATAAGTGAATAACATACATTATGTCAGATGGTGACACACGATAATGGAGGGAAACAAAGCAAGGAAGGAGATAGTCCCAGGTGGATGGTGAGGTTAAGGCAGGGCCTGAATCACTGTATTATAACGAGTGCCAGAGGCCTCTCTGGAAAGGGAACGTCTGAGTGAAACCGGAAAGAAGTAAGGGAGTTAATTATGGAGACACCCAGGGGAGGGGGAAGAAGTTTTCAGACTAAAGGGAAAGTTAGTGCAGAAGTCCTTAGTTGGGAATATGCTTTACGAATTCAGGGAACACCACAGATGCCAGTGATGCTTAAATGGACCAACAATGGGGAAAGAAGTAGACGGCGGCATCCGAGAGACGGGGCTGCCTCTGGTAATGGCTGCATGGTAGCAGCAATTGGAAGGTACACTGGCAGCACAAAGGGATGTTCATTTGAAGAATATTGGACATTTTAGAAGAAACTGCTCTACTCTATTTTAGTCTATTTATCCTATTAAATTCTTTCTAGACTTTTTATTTTTCATCCTGGTGATAAAAATGTGTCATCCTCAGGCTATGTGTGTAAAATAAGATTTCTGAAATAACTTCACTTTGCCGAGATTTTTTTTAAATTTACTTTTTGGCAAATGATACAGCATCTACTCGCTGAAGTGTCTTTCAAAGGAGAATTTATGAAAAAAAAACCCAAGGACATTTATTCCATTTCTGGAAATCATGATATGTTTAGTTGCTAGACAAGTGAAAAGATTTTCTGGCCAATCTGTTATGGGAGGGAGAAACATTCTCTCTCTCTCCTGTATGTGTGTGTAACTGTGTATATGTAATATGTAGATCAGTATTTTTAAAAAACCTATTCTTAGCACATGAAGAACCTAACCCTGTCTCAAATCCTATTAGGTCTTTAAAAATTCTCTACTTATTGCCAGGTAGGTTATGGGCTGATGGGGAAGATATTGGATATTGTCTTATAGGATTAATAAAAGTGCCAAAGAAGAAGAAAAAATAAAGCTTTCAGAAGCAAGGAATATTTCTCATTTGTATATGATGTATGTATGTATGTGTGTATGTATATCCAAATCTATCTATATATAGTTATATAATTGGGTTTATGGATTTTCAATTGTCCATGAAGAGACATTTTTTCAGCTCTAATGCTGAAACCCTTAGGCATGAGAGAGGAATGGTTAAAAGCTTTGAAGTCAGACAGACTTGAATTTGAATTCCACCTTTGTCACTCTTATATAGAGAGACTAACCTCACTCTAAATGCTGACCTCACAGAAAAACTATTATCTGATATAATGTAGATGAAACATTGAGAACAGTATATAATATATAATAAATGCTCAATGGAGTATAGTTAATATCATTTCTTCATTCCTCCCTATTCTCCCGGTTCCTATGTTCAACCATTCACCATTTTCTATTAACCCTTCAATGGCAAGACCATAAGTTCTGTCCCTTTATCTGTGTTTCTAATACAATGAACTAAAGCACCTTTTTTATTCGTTCACCCAATACTTATGAGCACATGCTTTGCACCGGGGACTATGTTAGGAGACAAAGAGAGCAGTGAAAAAGATGGAGAATTGCCGTTAAGTCGTAGTACTGCCCTGAACACTAAATTTAGAAAGATATCCCCTCAGTATCTAGCACAGGACCAAACATTGTGGATATTCCAAAATAGCCATAGACTTAGTCTTGCAGAATTAGGAAAGAACCTAGAGATAATCCTGTATAAACCCCTTATCTTTTAAATAAACGTTTGTAGCTAAGCATAGCTCAGTATTGTAAGGTGATGCTTCAAGTAGTATGAACAAAGTAGTTTTGTTTATCACAATAACAGATCTCTTTATATGATAGATGAGAAATAGTGACATAAGACTTTATACTGTCCAGTGTGAGAAAAGTTGTTAGAATTAGAGGTGGGATTGAGAGATATTCAAGTTAACAGATATAAACTTTAAAATAATTACAAGTAACATGTCCAAGAAATTCGATGAAAAATTATTTTAGAGAGAGAGAGCACAAGCATTGGAGAGGGGCAGAGGGAGAGAGAGAGAATCCCAAGCTCAGCACAGAGCCCGATGTGGAGCTCAGTCCCACAACCCTGGGATCAGGACCTGACCCCAAATCAAGAGTCAGATGAGCAACTGACTGAGACACCCTGGTGCCCTGAAATAGAAAAAATTTAATAGAAACTTAATTATATGAAAAATAATCAAGTGGAAATTCTAGAAGAAAAATCCCACAATAATTGGAGTTAGCTCAATAAATGGGTTTAACAGTAAATTAGACACAATGGGAGAGAAGATTAGTGAAACTGGAAGAAAAGTCAGTAGAAATAAGCAGGTGGAAGAATGAAGATCAATGAATAGAAAGTAGCCAGGAAGTCATCTGGACAAAATGAAATATCTAACAGACATGTAATGAGTCCTGAAGAATGTTTTATTTATTTATTTATTTATTTATTTATTTATTTATTTATTTATTTATTTATTTAGAGCAAGTGAAAGAGGGACAGAGAGAGAGGGAGAGAATCCCAAGCAGGCTCCACACTGTCAGCGAGAGCCCCACATGGGGCTAGATCTCAAGAACTACAAGATCATAACCTGAGCCAAAATCAAGAATCAGAAATTTAACCGATTGAGCCACCCAAATGCCCCAACACTATATATATTTTTTAATTCAATCCCAACTTGATTATAGATCTAAATATAAACATAAAATAAAAATTTTAGAATATAGCAAAATCTTAAATCCCCTGATAAGAGCAAACATTTTAAATAGAGCACACAAAAAATATACTAAAAAAAATGGATGAACTTTGTGTTATATTTATAATGTACCTTTTTAATTAAAAATTTTATCTCTCTAATTATAGATTCTCTGTATTTTTTACTACACAGTGCTTTGCACAAAATGTATACTGTTAAGTTTGGAGTGCCTGGGTGGCTCAGTCAGTTGAGCATCGGATTTTGGCTCTGATCATGATCTCACTGTGTATGAGTTCCAGCCCGGCGTCAGGCTCTGCTTTTGTAGCTTGAGCCCGGAGTCTCTTTAGGATTCTGTGTCTGTCTCCCTTTCTCTCTCCACCTCTCCCTTGCTTGTGCTCACTCGCTCTCTCTCTCTCTTAAAAATAAGTAAATAAACATTAAGGGAAAAAAGAAGAAAAAAATTTGTTGAATGTTGGTTATTTTATCTTTTGCTTTTTTTTATTGACCTTTTCTTTTTTTCTATAACTTTTGCATAATTCGTAAAATATTTCAAGCATGTAACAAACTTTTAAAATGCATTATTTATAGCCTTGTTTATAAGTTTGCTTGCCAGATAGTAATGTTTTATTTCCATATAATCTTTTGCAACAATATTTGGAAAGAAATTTAAAACTAAATCTCTCTTTATGCTCATTATTTATAAACCATAGGTCATAGAATTTTAGAGTTTGAAAGATTTGAGCAGATTGTACTGGATGATGTCTGCAGTGATGTTCAGTCCTATCGCCACAGTCACAAACATGGTTAATGTCATGGTTAAGGGAGAAACCAGGGTATTTTATACCCGGATTGGTTCTTTCTTTCTTTATACATTTCAGCCATTAATGAAAAATAATATCTACATTGTAAGTATTCAGAAAACAAAAAAAAATAATGCTGGATACTCCTCTCATTCTGACACAATCTTGTTTTAATATATATTTTTATTAAATATAATAATAATATATACAAACTGGCTTTTTTTTTTTTTTTTGCTTTAAGCTTAGAAACGGACATTTTATTCTGGTCCTGATAATTCTATACGTATAAGGCCTGCATAATATTCCAAAAATTAGGTATAGTTAATCATTTTCCTACTTTAGGATACTTAGGTGGTTTCCTCTTTTTATCTACCAAGAACATGATGAATGTATTTGTAAATCTGGAGTTTTCCACATTTGAGATTACTTCCTTAAGCTATGGTCCCCCAAATTTCCATCTTCTTATGACTCTTGATATATATTGCTAAATTACTAAAGTTTACAATATCATCATCAATATAAAACCTGCTATTTAAATAGTGAGAAAGGGCCCTTTTTTAAAATTTTAATTCCAGTATAGTTAACATACAGTGATATATTACTTTCAGGTGTACAATATAGTGTTTCAACAATTCCATACATTACTCACTGCTCATTGTGATAAGTGCACTCTTAGTCCCCTTCACCTATTTTGCCTATCCCCCCAACCGCCTCCATCTGTTCTCTATAGGTAGAGTCTGTTTTTTGGTTTGTCTCTCTTTTTTTCTCCTTTGTTTGTTTTTTCTTAAATTCCACATAAGAATTAAATCATATGGTATTTTTATTTATATAAATTATTTATGTAATTTATCTTTATGAAAATAAAATAGACATTTTCCACATTTAATGTTTTTTTATGTATTCTTTTTATTATTGTTCAATCATTCAATCTGTCTTCTATAAGTAGGATATAATTTCTGTATCTGTTATATTTGCTAAACTTTTTTTCTACTTTACTCTTTAGTCTCTACTACTATGTCCATCCCAAAATAATCTACTTATAAAAAATTACAATCTTTACTAAACTTACCTAGAATTTAAAGATTTTTTTTTAACGTTTATTTATTTCTGAGACATAGAGACAGAGCGTGAGCAGGAGAAGGGTAGAGAGAGGGAGACACAGGATCCGAAGCAGGCTCCAGACTCCGAGCTTTCAGCACAGAGCCCGACGCGGGGCTCGAACTCCCAGACTGTGAGATCATGACCGGAGCCGAAGTCGGCCGCTCAACCGACTGAGCCACCCAGGCGCCCCTAAACTTACCTAGAATTTAAAAGGCAAGTAATCACCCTTATGACTAGTAGATTTTCTTTTTTTTCTTGTTTTAGACCTGAAAGTGTTTTTGAGTGTTCCTTTTCATTAAGAAGATATCATTCTTCAATTGTGTCATAGTAGAGTTTATGAGGTTCAAGTTCACCTTTATATAGTTTAACATCATGCAGAGATCCCAGGCAAATGTCTACAAGTGGATTAATTAAGCCTTTCCTAGTATGAGTAGTATAAATTTACGTTCAAATGAATTCATTTATAAGTGTATCAGGTTGCAAATTTGCATACACCATAGTTTGGATGTGACTTCTTCATTTCTCTAAAACAGATTTAATCTTTATGATCCCACTTACCAGGAAGTAGGGTTAAAATACTAAATTTAACCCAATATGACTAAAATATTAGTCAATCCAATCATCTGAACTATTAGTAACACTGCAGCAATTTCTCATTCTCTTTCCTCTATTTCTCTTCAAGGATGGCATTTGGATGTGAGAGAGAGAAGTGTACACCACCTCAGGGCATTGGGGAGAAGGGGGAACACTAGTCTCATACTGATCCTTATCCAGATATGCACTGAGTGCCAAGCGCTAAAGTTTGGTTGTCATTTATTGATTGTGATAGTAAAAACTTTTTAAAAACGAGTACAACACGGGAACCTAAGGGTACAGACACTTGCTATAAACAACCAGTGCATTCACACTATGCGTGCTAGATGAATCACATCTCTGCACCTGCTACTAGCTAATGTCTGATGCTGATAAATCCCTCGTCTATCCCATCTGAGCTTAGTTAGGATCCATTGACTTCTTCCAACTGACCAGGTCTCTCTAATCTTGTACCGAAGATCCCTGTCCTGCTTTTGACTCCCCAGTTCTCTACGCAAATGCCTGGACAAAAAAGGCAGGTTTTTCACTACATCATAACCTCTTCCTTCCAGAGAAAGTATCTCCTCTCTTCTGTGTCTTTGCCTGAAACTATAATGGTAAACTTCATATTGGGAGAAAAAATCCAGCTTACCAATAATGGGGGAAATCAGGAACTCATTTTAAAGTATAGTATATCTGTAAAGTATGCAAAGGCAAAATAAGAAAAGGTATGTCAAAGAAATACTAGATTAATAGAACTAAAGTATGCCTTAAAACAATGAATTAAGGTTCTTAAGATCCTTGTTTCCTTCAGTCTGAGGCAAGAGACAATTCCTTGAAAATTCACTTCCACAAGCTCTATCTGTCCTTCATTCTGATACCATAAAAATCAAGATGAACCTACATTCTTAATTAATGTTAGTCAGTTATAACTCAAATCAAGTATCACATGTGGAAAAGATAATGTCAATAGAAATCATCTAGTAAGTAGAATAAAAATGACCTGCAGTTGAGGGTAAGGTAGATAATTATTGCTTTTTTCTATTCAACTTCTTTCTTCTGGTAATACTGTATGACTTTCTTTTCAGGAACCAGCTCTTCCCCACTTTCAGTTTATGCAGGTTGGCTAGAGAGGACAGTAGCTTTCTGATCCAGGAGGGAGCGTGTGAGCTAACCTTGCAAAATGAGCATATTCCACATCCTTTGATTTAAGGAAGTGTGCATGATCCATGTCATCCAATGATACTTATTAGTGTTGGGATTTTATTGGAATGATTGAGAAGAGAACCCCCTTTCCACGTGAAGAGCTAGCAGTACCTGAGGTCACCCTAGCTAGGTAACTTTCTTAACAAGCATGATCAACACAAAGCAAATTATAGCTGGGAAAGGAAAGAGAAATCTCTTGGACGTCCGAATTGAGCAAATTCCTAGAGAAGGACCTAACCCTTGAGTTTTCCATGATGTTAGCCAATGAATTCTCGTTTTGTTTTAGTTCATGTGAATTTAAATTTTGCTACTCGTAAACAAAAAGACTGCTGAGTAATATAGACTGCAACCTTTCTACTTTTTATCACCCCATTGGCAAGAATTTATCTGTTTCTCTTATACTTTACTTAAATTCTTTCCAGAGAACTAAAGCGAGACTTATTCGAAAATATTTTATATGCTATTGATGCATGTAAGAGAAATAAAGTTTCTTCTTATTATCTCTCAACAGATATTACTGTAATTGGGTAAAGAATAGTGGCTTGCAGATTGTGCATATAAACAAACAAAAATGGTTTTAGCCACTATAAAAATTGCCATATTTGGGGTTTCTGTAATTTCTGCAAAAGTAAAGATTCTCATTTTGAGTAATAAATTCATAAAGGCATGCGGGGCATCCAGATCACAGACAAAACGATTAGCATAATTTTGGGGTTCTGGAGTGTCTTTTTTTTTAATGTACATTTTATTGATAAAGTACTTCTCTTTTTTTTAAATTTTTTTCATCTTTATTTATTTTCGAGAGAGTGAGAGAGAGACAGAGCACGAGTTGGGGAGAGGCAGGGAGAGAGGGAGACGCAGAATCTGAAGCAGGCTCCAGGGTCTGAGCTGCCCGTACAGAGCCTGACACAGGGCTCAAACTCACGGACCATGAGATCATGACCTGAGCCGAAGTCGGACGCCTAACCGACTGAGCCACCCAGGCGCCCTGGAGTGTCTTAAAAATACTTATATTTAGCTTAAAAATATACTATGCTTCGGAAGAGAGAGGCAGAAAAAAAATTATGCTTTCTACCTTTGGGATTTTGAGGCCTGAGAATTAGTATAATTGCATCATTACTAAAATTATTTTTACAGGCTCAATGCATTCACCATGTAATTTTAACATGTACACTATGTATTAAACAATCTACATGGTTTCAGAAATTAGAATGCTAGACCTGTTTCAAAGTCGGCTATGTGCATAACAATTCTGTGTAGTGTCATTAGGAACAAAAATAGAAAATTTTCACAGCCCCTTATTGCTATTTATACTTTTGAAAGATAGCAAAAGGAATCAAAGTTTTAACAAAATGGAAACAGAGTATGCTATCATCCAAATTTTAATATGAGGAAACTAGCTAGCCCTATAAAAATAAACCAAGTTTGAAACTGAGCCTTTTATTATTTCAAGATATATATATATATATATGACTGTATACTTGGACTATAAATATATACATATGAACTGAACACTGAGTGTATGAACTCATTAAAAAAGCAACACACTGCTTTCCTTTTACCCCATGTAATTTAGTTGGCAATATATGATAAACAATAGCTTCGTATCGTTCTTTAATAAAAATTGACTATCAGAGTTTGAACTTTCTTTTTGTGAATAATTGATATAAACAACCCTTTGAAACTTACAAGTTATCCTTCTTTAAAACAGCAAGATTAGTTCTACCTCCAATTGTAAGCTTTCTTTAAATGAAAGGAAAATCATTTGAAAGCGTAATAAAATATAGCATTTTGTTTTTGTGGATTCTGTGTATGTGTAGTGTGTGCATGTGTTAAACACCATCCTGAAGCTTTCAATAAAAATAAATGCGCCCTACTGTTTTTTATTCAAGCCAAAATGTTAAAAGAAACAAAACATTTTTTAATTCATTTTTATTATTTTTAAAATTTTTAATGTTTTTATTTATTTTTGAGAGAGAGAAAGAGACAGAGTGCAAGCTGGGGAGGGCAGAGAGAGAGAAGGAGACACAGAATCCGAAGCAGGCTCCAGGCTCCGAGCTGTCAGCACAGAGCGCCAGCAGGGTTTGAATTCACGAACCTGAACCCGTGAGAGCATGACTTGAGCTGAAGGCTGACACTTAACCAACTGAGCCACCCAGGCGCACCAAGAAGCAAAACATTTAAAATGAAAAATGTTTCCTCACCCACACTTTTATCATAAGTGTAAAATGAAATTCTTTATCTGCTAGTCTAAAATGTTGTTAACAGCATTTTTTTTTTTTTTTTTTGTCTACTGAAAGTTTTCTCACGTGACTTACAGGAAGCTACCTGGTGATGCATAAGAAGCATGGATCTGGGAATTCCCCCATCATCAATATGACTACCCTTTTGCCTCTGTCCCCCTTTGGCATTGTGTTTAATTTCTTTTGTACTATTATCCCATCCCTTCTAGGGTTCTTGTTGTACAAGAACCACTTTGAGAAGAAATGCTAATTTATTTATTTTGCATTCCCAATACTTTGTATTATCAGATCTACTTGAATATTTGTTAAAGGCATGGATAAGTATTTTGAAAGGTGAACCAAAAATGAAGAGTCCCTTGGGCCTGTCACTTATATGTGACCAACATTGGATAAACCACTTAAGCGCTCTGGGCCTCAGTTTCCTAAACCGTAAAATGATAGATAATATCTGAGCTTTTCCAGATCTAACGTGCTTTGGATCCTCAGAGGGCTGCAGCCAAACAGACACCTCTGGGGTAAACAATTTAAAACATATGTCCTATGCTAATGCTTCGTAGGTGTATGAAAATAAGGTACCTGAACTTAATATCTCTTTTTTATCCTGTTTAAAATCTATTAATATCTTCTATAATATTTTTTCCACATCCATGTGATGGCAGTAATACATAAATTTAGTATGACTGTGAGCTCTGGGAGGGCAGATTCGATTCAGGTTTCTATATCTTTACTATCTCCTTTAGTGATTATAGATAATATGGATTCAACTCCTACTTATTAAATGGCTAAAAAATGTTGACCATTAACCTTTTTTCTCATCTATTTCATAATGTTTTAACTTCTATCCATTTTCCTTTTTTTCAGCTGATATTGCCAATTCCCACTATACAAGGATACTGCATGCTGAATCCATATTTCCATTTGTAATACAACATTTTTAAATTAAAATTCATATTATTGTTGACTCATCAGCCTTGCAAATAGCATCATCTATTTCCCTAAATCAAGCATAGCAACACAGGGTGAATAATTATATTTTGGTACCTAATTCTTGTTTTAGCATAACTGAGCCTACATGCATCTGCTACTCACAGATGAAAATATAAAAAATGATTGAAAATAAAAGTAAAGAAATAAAGACAACGAATCTAAGAAGAAATTCAAGCAAGAGAATTAGGACAACACTAGCAATTTTCTTTTAAGATTGAAAGGCATAAATGACACATATAGGGACGAGAAAAAGGTCCTACAGAAAAAAAAAGAGAAACAATATGAAAACAAAACTTTCTTATGTTTGACCTTAGAAATCTAAGCAAATATGTCTATTAGAGATGACTATCTCGGCCTGATTATTTTCCATATTTCTTTTCATGTATCAAAGCAATAAATGGAAGTGAAATGTTTTAGACAAATCAGTAGGAAGTGATTTCGCAATACCTTTAAATATTGGTCCTTAGTTAGAATGAAAAAAACATACTAGGATGTCCCTTTAATGAAACTACTGACTGAGAAAAGAGTGAGCTAGAAGACCCCAAATATGAACTTTCAGGGTTTATGGGAAAGTTTAAAGCACATGAATTCAAAGTCAAGTGTGTAGGAGGATGGTAATGCTTTTGATATATTTAAAAAGCTGATATTAGAAAAGAGGAAGTTCTGTAAATAGCAGATTAAGTTTTTTTTAATAGTTTATTGTCAAATTGGTTTCTATGCAACACCCAGTGCTCAATCCAACAAGTGCCCTCCTCTGTGCCCACCACCCACTCTCCTCCCTCCCACACCCATCTCTCCCCTCAGTTCTTTCTTATTCTTTGAGAGTCTCTCATGTCATGTCTTCCTTCCTCTCTGTGGTTTTTTTTTTTCCCCCTTCCTCTCTTCCCCTCCCTCCCTGGTTCTCTGCTAGGTCTTCCAAAGCCTACCTATGCGTGGGAACATATGGCATCTGTCTTTCTCTAGCAGATTAAGTTTTAACCAGTTCAGAGCCTGGCTGGTGCTAGAAAAGTCAAGAGAGTGGAAGAAACAGCATGTATTAGCACCAGATTGGATGCAGCAGCCTGCTCATATTATGGAAATAGCTACAAACACAAGGAGGGCATGGGAAAGAATTCATCCTAGCGAAAATAGGTGGCAACACAATGAGGAGCTTTAGAGCACAGGTGTCACCAAAACTATTCTATGGAAAGATCTCTGATCTGATGGGAACTTAGAAAACTTGGTTTTGAAAGTCTCAGCCCTAAACCAAAATAGCTGAGTGACCACAGGCAAGTTATTTAATGTCTAGGGTCATTCAATAATGTACATGTCAGGCTGTATTTCCTCAGTTCTGAGCCAGGCACAATCAGGAGTGGGAGGAATGAGAAAAGGGATACTGGACGTGTAAGGTCCAACTTTGCCCTCAGGGAGCTTATATTCAAAAGGAATGGACAAATAGGATAAGAGCTTTCTGGTTCAGAAGTGAGATATAAATGTTAGCTAGCACACTGTGAATATTGAATAGAGAAACAGTAAACTTTCCCTTTGGGGACCAGAAAAAAATGTTTTAAACTGATTTAAAAATAACACATAAGAAAAGACTGAGAAGAAACGAAGTGCACAGTAGTTTCAGGGGCTAGCGACAGACAGATGTCAAATGAAGTATAGAGAGCTGTGCAGATGAGTCTGGAAAACTGTTAGAAGTCAGGCCTTACAAGAAATGTCATGTTTTTTCTTTAGGCAACTGACAACTACAGAAATTTTTTGCAACATGTATTCCGATCTAACCATTAATCTCAAAAACAATTTCCGAAATTGACTATTTGAACAGCTAAATGTGTATTTCTAGCTATTCAAAAGGTTATGTAAATAATTGTTATGCCATTCAGAAACCAAAGGTTAATAAAGCACATTGGGGACCAACTGTAGAGTCAGACTGACTCGGATTCACCTGCCATAGTTGCTACTTTCCAGCTGTAGGACTTGGGCATGTTACTTAATCCTTCTGTGCCTCAATTTTCTCACCTGTAAAATACATATGCAAGCATGTAGCAATCACTCCACCATATAAAAGAAAAGACAATGGCTATCAGAATGATTACGAAAGAGAAAAGAAATAATGATGCTCACGTGCAAGTAAAAAAATCTGCTAGACCTAATTAATGAATCTAGTAAAATGATAGGATATAAAATCAACATATAGAAATCAGTTGCATCTCTATACACTAATAATGAAATATCTGAAAAGATCTAAAGGATACTATCCCATACACAATAATCAATATTGATTTAAAATTACTTAGTAATAAATTTAACAAGGAAGAATAGATAGGTACTATGAAAACTACAAAACTTTGATGAGAGAAACTAAAGAAGACACAAACAAATGGAAATCGAATCCATGCTTATGGACTGGAAAAATTGTTGTTCAAACATCTACCCAAATCCATTTATAGGTTCAATGCAATACTATTAAAATTCCAATGGCATTTTTTTTCACAGAAATAGAAAAACAACCCTAACATTTATATGGAACCACAAAAGACCTTGAATAGTGAAAGCAGTCCTGAGAAAGAAGAACAAAACTGAAAGCATCATACTTCCTGATTTCAAACAGTATTACATAGCTATAGTAATTAAAACAGTATGGTACTAGTATAAAAATAGAATGCATAAAACAATGGAGCAGAATAAAGAACCCCAAAATAAACCTCACAAGTACAGTCAACTAATACTTGACAAGGGAGCCAAGGACAAGGACATTCAATGGAGAAAGAATAGTCTTTTCGACAAATGGTGTTGGGAAGACAAGATAACCACATGCAGAAAAATGGAATTGTACTCCTAACTTCTACCACTCACAAAAGTTACCGTTAAATGAATTAAGACTTAAACATAAGACGTAAGACCTGATGCTGTGAAACTCCCACAATAAAATATAGTGAAGAAGTTCCCTGACCTTGAATTTGACAATGATTTTTTGGATATGACACCCAAAACAAGCAACAATAGCAAAAACGAGCAAGTAGGATTGAAAACAGATTGAAACAGATCAGATTGAAAACAATTACAGAACAAAAGAAATAATCAACAAAACGAAAAGGCAACCTACAGAATGGAAGAAAATATTTGCAAATCATATATATGATAAGGGATTAATATCCAAAATATAGAAAGAACTCAGTAACTCAGCTCAGTGACAACAAAATTCTAGTAAAAAGTGGGCAGAAGGGGGCACCTAGGTGGCTAGTCGACTCAGTCAGTTAAACATTTGACTCTTGATCTCAGCTCAGGTCTTGATCTCAGGGTCCTGAGTTCAAGCCCAGCATTCAGTTCTATCCTGGGCATGAAGCCTACTTAAAAACAAAACAAAACAAATAAACAAACAAAATAAACAAAAAAATGGGCAGTATAATTGAATAGATATCTTTCCAAAGAAGACCTCCAAATGGCCAACAAATACATGAAAAGATGGTTAATATCACTAATCATCAGGGAAATACAAATAAGAACCACGTGAGATATCTCCACTAATTGTTTTTTTTTTTAATTTTTAACATCTTGATTTTTTAAAACCCACTTTCCTACCAAGAAAAGAAAAGCAAAAAAAACCCAGGAATTTCAATACATATTATTCAGTTGTCTATATAAATTTTGATCAAGAGCAAGCAGGTAAATAAATGTCCCTCTTTACATGCATAAGAGCAGTGGTTCTTGAAGTGTGGTCCCCAAAGCGACAGCAACCACAATATCTGGGCCTTGTTAGAATGAAAATTATTTTGCGCCACCCCAGACTTGCTGAATCAGAAACTCTGAGGATGGGTCCGGCAGTAGGTGGTTTAATAAGTTCTATGGGTGATTCTGATACTCACTAACATTTGAAAATCAGTGCATTAGAGTTAAAATTTTGCTCCGACCTATAAGGAGTCTCTCTATAACTATTCAGGAAGAGGAGTCTCTTCCCATTCATTGTAAAAGCTTATTATGCAACTCAATTTAATTAGAGTAAGCAGAACTTTTTGATTTGAGAGCCATTTGAGAACTCACCTTGTGTTCTAGTGAGGGGATACCGTGCTAGTCTGATACTTATGTCAAATATATTCATAACATCACCTTCCCCAGGAGACAGGGCAATTTTCCAATGTGGATATACATTTGGTCATGTACTCTCAGCTAAGTTTATTGTAGTATGAAGGGAAATTGAGATTTGTGTTGGGGATGAAAATATTTTAAAGCAAAATAAATCTATAAGAAAGTAAATAAACAAAAACAGAATATTAAGTGACCATGATTTAAAAAAAAAAATCTAAAAGTCAGGAAAATCAACTTTAAACATTTCTCTTGCCACTTAAATCTTAAAACATAAGTGGAATGCACTGGCTAGTTTTGCAAAGGTGAAAAAAATGGTAACTGCATTGATTTAGCTAAGAATAGAACTAGGAGTTACACACTTAAGATAAAATTACAGGGACCATAAATCTTTATCCTGTAGGGTATACTGCTGGGATTAGAAAGAGAACTACTTATGATGTATTCCTTTAGTAGTTCTGAGATTTCTAAGGGTCTTTTCTTTTCATTCCTTATATCAGCTTTGCCCAAGCTTACTATCAGCACTTGTAGAATACAGTCTATATTGGAAATAGATGGAATGAGCATGATATATGATCGCTAGGTCAATAGCAAATATTTCTTATTAATAAATATTACCAAAATATAGTTTCTTGTGAAAAACGGTTGAGTCCAAATCCTAAATATTTCAGAGCAACTAGCAGCAGGAAGTGGAAGAAAATGCACTCAGCTGTGAGTGTGGATTGAGGTGTTTTATCAGCCTGGTGAGATTTGGTGGGCTCTGCTGAGAGATGCCATGTTCATAAAACACAGCAACTGAATAACATCTGTATAGAAAGGTTATATACAGACAAAGTGTAGCCTAATAGTATTCCAAGATACAATAAGGAAAAGAGAAGATTTCTCTGAGGTCACTTATTAAGAGCCCTTAAACTCCATCCATAGAGAATATAAGTGCTGAAGACAGAGAGAGATCTGGATAGACTGAGCAATAAAAGTGTAATTTTTAAAAGTTATTTCAGCCTTTATTATCTACTTTGGTTGTTTATATTGATCAGATTCACCGGATAATCACCTAATTCCATAGGCAGCTTGGAATTATAAATGGTCATAAGTTATGACAGCAAGGATGGATGAAACAGAAGAATGAATCAGTGGTATAGCTGATAAAATTACGGAAAATAATGAAGCTGAAAGGAAGAGGGAAAGAAAGATATTGGATCACAAAGGGGAACCCAGTGACTTCTTAAAAGGTAGTACCATTTGTATCATAGAAGTCTCAGAAGATAAATGGGCATAAATTATTTATAAAAATAATGTTTTCTACCATGGGACTGAAACCTAGGAATTTAGAATGGGAGTTGACCAGAACCAAATATCCAAAAAACTTGATATAAGATATTGTTAAAGTTGCAGTTATCTAACATAAAGAGAAAAATGAATCTCCTGGTGAAATTTTAAGATTTGTGGAAGCTGAATATAAAAATGTTTTTAAAAAAAATTTCACTGTAAACTTCTTGAATTTCCAAGTAGGAAAATTGTAAAGGAGGTCTTGATGAGAAGGTGATAATTTAGAAACAAAGACAGGAGCAGAATTAAAATAGATTAATAATAATATGGAATAGACCCATGACCTGTAATTATTTGCATTTTATGCCCTTACTTTTCTGATCTTGATTCCTTAACCACCTAAAGGAAATTCCAAAGAGGTGGATGGTAAATGAAGGGAAAGCTGCTGTTAACACATGTTCTGATTCTATCTGTTGATTACAGTCTTATATTCATGTCTTTACCTGCTGGAACGTGCCTCACGAAAATAATATATGTGCACTTCATTTCTGACCCCAAACTTCTCTTCGGCTATCCTGATCAACTTTGATTTCTTACAGATCCCAAAGAGCAATGTACATCTTATCCTATTAAATTCTAACTATACCTCCATGTGATACCAAAGTTATCAAATTTATCATGTCTTACAGTCAGCAGATCAGAGTTTCAGCCCAAGTTTGTAGCCAGATTCTGTCACTTAATATCTGTGGGAGTTTGAGAATTCACATAAGTGAATTTGTACCTCAGTTTACCCATCCATAAAATAGGGACAAAAATAGTACCTCTCTTAAAGAGTTGTTGCGAGGTTTAAGTTAGTTAATATGTGTAATGTGCTTAAAGCCATACTTGGATCATAATAGGTGCAAAATAAACGTGAGCTTTTTTTACTCGATTTAGAGTTAGACTTAATTTTTCATCTTAGTTCCATGGGACTTGCTGTGTACTCTGAAAAAATACGTTTACTTAATGATTTTTTATTTCTTCAGGGGGTAATTTAGAGGTAAAAAATAAAAACATAAATCTCACAGCAAAGTCGTGATGACTTCATGAGATAAAGTGTGTCATGGCTCTTTGTAATCTCGAAGGACTAATAATGGACAGGATGGTTGAGAAGTTTTGGTATCGAAATCAAATGCACATATATGTTGCTAAGCTACCTAGACGTCATGCTCATTGCCTCTTTGTCTCTGGGAGTACATTCCAGATTGGTCTGGTACTAAGTGAATGTAAAATACATCCTAACCCATCAGGATAACAAAGCTGCCTCTACCATGGAGAATGAAAATATTAAAAATTACATCTCTGACAAAAGTTGCACATTGACAAAACCTTTCATTTCAGTATGTGCACCATTCCCAGTTACGTGATAATACTGTAATTAGATGCTGGGGAAAACTAATGAAATACTACAAAATGTCAACTGTGAAATTAATTTTAGTGAGACAAATTCGAGAAGTAGCAAAGAGAGTTTGGCTCTGAGTAAGGCCATCCGAAATAATTAGCCATTGGAAAAGGTCTCACTGAGTGTAACCAAGGTCACATAAAAGTCCTGCTAAGGTTCTGAGTTATTGTGAGTCAGAAAGTGGATACTGGGGCACTTGGGTGGCTCAGTCCTTTAAGCCTCTCACTCTTGATTTTGGATTAAGTTATGATCTTTCGATTAGGGGGATTAAGCCCCATGTTGGGGTCTGCGCTGACAGTGTGGATCCCACTTAGGATTCTCTCTCTCTCTCTCTCTCTCTCTCTCTGCCTCTCCCCACTTGCTCTCTCTCCTCGCTGCACTCTCTCTCTTTCTCTCAAAATAAATAAATTTTAAAAAGGTAAGTGAATAGTATTCAGAAATCAGTGGAGAAATTAAAGACATTCAACTATGTGGTATTATGAACACTGGATTACACTTTCTCCAAATACATAACAATTGTGACAACACAAGCAGGAGTGGGTGAAATGTTGAGGAGGGAAGGAACACAGCTTTACATCTGGTGAGTAGGCGATTTTAAGGGTCTCTGTGCAGATTTGGGTTCCTTTTAAACCAGGCAGGAAATCAAAGTCTTACCTCAAGGCCAATGACATTTCTTCCACCTTGTAAGTGATTGTGTTCAGACAAATGCATTCCCAACTGGGTGTGTCAGTACCTGGACAGGTCCTGTTCCAAGGTCCTTTTGCTCAGGGTTCTGACAGCATTCTTCCACCCCCTACAAGGTCCAGGCTTATTTTGCATATAGCTGTCAGTAAATAAATGTGTGACGAATAAATCTTTATACGTGTCTTACCTACAAATTTATTAAGAACATAAAGAAAGAAATTGTGTCTCCTTTTTCTTTGTATTCTTATTGTGTATATGGCACAATAAATATAATTATAGATTATCATTAAAATTTAATTGGAAGAATTTTCTGTGTGTTCTTGAGAAATTACTTTATGGTCATAACACATACTGTAGATTTCTCATTAACTAGCAAAATTGTGAAACAAGATAGTTTATATCAATTATAAGAAATAAAGCAAACAGCAAAGATGTATGAGTTGGACATTTTCATGTGCTTAAGTTTTATCTTAAAACTGAAATTTATTGTCAAGAGACTTATATTCTTATCTGTCATTGGCACCGACTGAATATTTGAGATTGGAAATTTCATTTTTTATTCATACCACAATAGAGCTGGCTATTATATTAAGTGAGATAATAGAGAGGATTGCACATTTTACAGTATTAATCCGGAATTATAGTATGCTCACCGCAGACAGATACTAGGAAAGAGAAGCAACCAGTTTTCTTGCATTAATCACAGTAGTAGAAAATCCCCTGAGTAATGGAATTAGACAGAGTTCAGGCCAAATCCTTAATCTGCCACTCATTGACCTTGGGGAGTTATTCACTTGAGTGTTAGATTCCTCATATGTGAAAGAGAGATCATTCATTCACAACCTCCTTTGAGTGCTTCAAAAAATAAACAAGGAAATACACATCACATGTGTAAAACAGTGCCTGGCACATAGAATGTGCTTTTCTGTGAGATTTTCCTAGTCCTCTTCCTTCCTATTACTCCTTGTACTCTTCTCTCAGCAGATCTCCAGAGTTGGAGGATGGGACAATGAGGTTATTTAGGGAAGGAGGCCAAAATGACTATAATGACAGGAACAGCAATGACCAGATCCCATTCCTGGCTCTTCCAACTCCTTTCCATAAGGGAATTTAGTCTTCCTGCCTGTACTTTCTCATCTTGTTAGGTAAGATGACTCGTCTTGATAGGACGAAGACCAGAGTATTAATTCCAGCCAAGAGTTTGTCTAGCTGCATAACACTAAATATTCCCCTTAAATATTACTCTAGGACTTAATTTCTTTATCTAACACTGATATGTCTGATTATTCCACAGGTGTTGAATAAAAGCAAGGAAGAGGGGCAAGGAATAACTAAGGGAATAAACAGGGAAAAAGCATGCCTCCTACTCCCTGAAAAGGTCTAAGGAAGAAGAAGAAGAGAGGGGTCAAATCTGAAACTTATCTTTATTTAAAACTCATAAAATACATCTTTAATTAAGCCCTTAATTCCAACTACGCTAAAATGCTGGAAATACACTTGAAGCACTGATGACTGTAGAGCACCATCTAGTTTTGGCCACTGGAATTGCAACTGAGTCTTCTGATTCCCTAAGGCATATGAAGAAAATTCTCTGGGGGGTGGAGACAGAGAAACTCTTCAGTGTTTTGAATTTTTTAATTATTAAAATTCTAACTGAAAGCCATTGATTCCTTATTCCCTCAGAAAGACAAGCAGGCTTTGTTTGCAACAGCTGCTGTTCGCTTGATATATTAGGGTTTCTTATGAAAAATAAATGATCCATAGGTAAATATGAGGTATAAACAGATCATAATATCAAAGATTTATGTATATTTAAGACAATGGCACCGCTTCCATTATGAAATATTTTTCCAGAGCTCGTGGATCGATGCATAAATTTATAGTAAGTGTAAACTTGGTGTTTAATGAACTCAAGTGTATTTTAGAAACAATCAAAGTTTCAGTAAAAAGCAGTATTTTAAAAAAAGAACAAGACTTCACTTAACCCAACCATTTTGATTTCAAAAGTATATTTTAACCTTGAATGAAAAATTAAGTTATGGTTCTCTGAGAACATTTTAAAACAGACAATGCTCTTGCTATCTTCATTTTTCCTTGGCTTAGGGATTACATTATACATGCCAGCTAACAATATATGCTACCCATTTAAATAAACCGAAATACTCCTCCAGTTGGGTTTATTGTCCATATATAACTGGTTAGAAATAATGAGAAAAAATAGAACAAAATTTTTACAAGAAATTTTTTAAAAGAGTGAGAATACAGATTGATTTAGTTAATATGAATTCCATTTATAAAAGATACCTTTTGTGCTTGGAAACTCACCATGATACTTGTGTTACGTTTCTACATAAGCTTTTAAAATATTCATTAGCTACAATGAAGATGAACACCTATAGTCTGACAAAACTCTTTCGAAAGGTTCACATGGAAAAAAAATTATGACAAGTCATCAGTGCTTCCAAATCACTTTAAATTTATATAGCATTGCGGTGTCTCAAAACATCATTTAATAAATCATTCATTTACAGAGGAGAATACTTTCTCTGACAGAACAATACATTTTATGTGAGAGATGCTTTAACCTTTTTCTTTTCTATTCTTTGGTTATGCTATCTATGATTAATTAAACTTCCGAGACATCATTTTTTGTTAGCATAGTTAAAAATGTGTTTTTTACTCCAGGAAAATATTTAACTACCTGATTCCAGGGTGGATATTGGGAGAAGTAAAGACCTCGAATTCAAGCTATACAACTTTGAAGCTTCTTAGAAGCTAAAACACAGTCAGGTAAAACTGAACCTGATCAGAGGCAAAAATAAACCCCTCTCAGTGTAGTCACTTCTTCAACACTCTGATGAATTGGTTCCAAGCCTCCTGACCCAAACACTTACAGCTCTGAAGAGGATTCAACACGTTGGTCAGTCATTCTTTTAAAAAGTCACCTTTATTCAGGTGCTAACCCTTCAAGTTCATATCACATTGTTAGTTTCCATAGAAACCGTATTTCTAATCTTCTTTCAAATGTTGCTTAGGGTTCTAATCCAAAGCAAGTATTATTGAGTCAGTTTTGAGTAAAAAAAAAAAAAAATTCCAGATATCAGATAATCAGGAAGCAAATTCAAGGGGCCAGGTAAGAGGAAAATGGTCAAATCACTGGCTTCCTCAGTTTTGTCTTATCTAGCCAAAGATGAGACAAAATTAGGAAGACCAAATGTGTCAAAATTGAGTTAGATTGTTTTGGATATCAGAACGAAATTGGCATTTTTATTTCAATTTTTTCTTTTGGTACTTAGAGCAAATATTTGAAATATCAAGGGCTAAGCCTATTTGTTAACCAATTTATAAATATGAACATATGTCTTACTTTGAAAAGAATTATCCATTATTTTTGAAAGTATAATTTAATTTGTAAATATTCTTTTCTCTGAAACAGAATTGCTCTTCCTTTATGTTTTATTGCAGTTCAGGAACTGTTTTTGAAAAGGTAAGTACCTAGAAACTATTATTTTAAATTATTATTCATACAGGTGGAAAATTCAAATGTAATACATGGACAATGCTATAGTTCACCTGTGTAAGGAGCGATCCAAAAGAGTGTATCTCTCAGAATCAGTAGAAATCCAAAAAGTTAAAGAAAAAAAGTTTTCTACAAGAGATTTGGGGAAAAAAAACTCTCATCTTGCTGAAATGTCTGCAGCAGTTGGCAATCAGACAACGAGGATACATTAATAGAGAACCAAGTGCACGAACAGGGAACTTTGATCAGGTAACTACAATTGTGAAGCTCAAGATGAGTAAGCTTATAACACCTGACTCGATAGAACCCTGAAACAAGCGTTGTGCTTTGATAACTTCTTCCTTTTGCCCTGTGTTTTATAACTTGGATCATGTTTGTGGTTATTGCTGAAAGGAGTTTTGGTTTGATCCTAAATTTCTTCGAGGGCAGCCACTTTCTATTAATAAAAATGTCAATTAATTGCCAATGATATGTTGAAACTAAAGATGTCCCATGATAAACGTGTGAATTTTATGATAATATAACCATTCAAGTCTTGAATTATGTGGCATCTTGTCATTTGGTATTGATTTGCTCTCAGAATGTGACTAGACCGTGAGAATAGGAAGAGATAAAAATGGAAAGGAATAGCTGACTAGAGTACGGAGTTCTAAGGGATGTGGTGGCCAACCTAACAGCAAGTCTTTGCTGAGATAATGAGTGGAATACTGTCATGGCGGGATGGGATACACCAACTCACAGCACTTGAGAAATCCAACAGCCCATAGTTGTACTATCAGTGTCCCATTGGTTTCTATTTGTCTCCGTCACCTAGAATAGGTGACAGGACAGAGCTGTAGTATTTGATCAAACATTTTCCCTATTATATTTATATTTACCATGAAAAAAAATTCAATGCAACGTGAAGAGTAAACCCAAACACTGATGTTAATAGAAAAAGTTAAAATTTCATCAAGTGAAATTTAATTCTTCTTTCATTTAGGGTCCCTTTGTGTCTGTTGAAATCATCTGTGGTTCCAGAATTTAGGCCAACCTAACAGGGACAAAAAGAATGACTGAGTTCCCATATTATCCCTATTATGTATTTTTACGTGATTTTTCTCTTTTTTAAAGATATATGTTAGAGAGAGGGTGTGAGTGGAAGAGAGGGGCAGAAGGAGGGAGAGAGACAGAGACAGAGAGAATCTTAAGTATCCTCCATGATCAGCACAGAGCCTGACTGCTTAATCCTACAACCCTGGGACCACGGCCTGAGCTGAAATCAAGAGTCCAGCATGCAAACAATTACGCCACTCCAGTACCTGTCTATAATATCAATTTAAAGCTATATTAGAGAACATACTTCTCATTTTACTCTGTTATAAATCTATACATCAGATGAAATTTCCCATCAATTATTAGATGAGATAGAACTCATTCAAAATTAGTATATGTACTAATATACAGTAGTAAAGAATGTAGCCTAACTTTACTTTCTTTTGTCTGCCGTGGTATGAGCTGAAGATAGTGTAGTGGACGTTTTTATTCTTTTTGGCTGTCCAACACATGAATTCCTTTTCTGTGTTTGAGAAATTCCTACCATATGAGACTAAACTCTTCTTCCACTTAGTACCATTTTCTGCCTAAATTGAGCAAAGTTAGTTTCACTTGCTGAAAGATAGAGCAAATTAAGAGCCTTGCTTGCAGACCACAATTTATCATGAGAAAGAAGGGCCTTGGAATTGAAAGCAATGAAAATCCAGCTTATATTAATTGATGGAACTTCAGAAACTCAAAGCCTCAAATTATTTACTAGGTTACTTGAGATGAAATACCCACTGAAGAAAAGGCTTTGGGGAATTAAGTGGCCGATCCCTTGGAGTGATATCAAGGGCTTAAAGAATTAAAAGAGATGAAGAGAGTTGGTTATTTCTAATAGCACCATAAAGTTTATCCATAAAGAGAATGACAAGGTCAAAGCAGATGGCCAAGGATAGCTCTGTTCCACATTTATGGATTTGCTTGACTTTGTTCCCTGGATATATATTTCCCTCAGGGAAATTCATAATGGGATGGGTGCCTGATAGAGCACTAAATTTGATTAAACGCAACTACTTTCACAAAATCTTCAATGTGAATTTTGCATTATTTTCCCCTTTGAAAGAGTCAGATAGATACTGTTAAATGAAAATTTAATCAAACATAGATGAGGAAGTAGGAAAATACCTAACCCTTACATATGTCAAATAAAAGGTCTAGATACGTGAATTATGTCAGTAATAAGGCAGGTTTAGGTATAAAACAGGGATGGCACCTGCATGGCTCAGTCAGTTGTGTCTGACTCTTGATTCTGGCTCAGGTTAAGACCTCGCGGTTTGTGAGATCAAACCCCAATTTGGGCTCTGTGCTGACAGTGTGGAGTCTTCTTGGGATTCTCTCACTCCCTCTCTCTCTGCCCCTCTCCTGTTCTCTCTCTCTCTCTCTCTCTCTCTCTCTCTCAAATAAATAAATACATTTAAAAAAAAGGTATGGAACATATTTCAGTCCTTGAAAATGCAGGGTGGGGTAAAGAAGTTAAGAACAACAGTAAGTAGAAAGCTGAATATATGTATACATGATTTCAAGACTAGTGGAAGTCAATGTGACTGCAAAGATTAGCCCCAGTGAAAGGAGCAAGTGTTCAAAGTGGGATGTAGCAAGACTCAAGCAAGCATCGACACCAGACAATATAATTTCAAATGCAGGGCTAAGTAGCAAGGGGATCTAATTAGTTGCCCAATTTAGAAGTTAACAGAATCCTTGCCCTTTGACATTTCCTAGAGAGTGAGGACTTAACTGTAACTGGCAGAGTCGATGAGACCACAAGCACTGGTTTTGGGATCAAGGTGATATCTCAAGAGGCTAGGCTGTATTAGTTAAGATAACAAAAGAACTAAGCTAACTAAGGATGACTATATAGATATGGAGGTGGAAACCCAGCCTGATGATACAGATCTGAGTAGGGAATATGAGGATGTCATATTTCCACAGGTAACTGATGGCACAGTGGGCTCAGAGAAGCACAGAAGTTATGGCAGCGCAATCAGATTCTTGGGATAGGAAACGAGGCTATTTCCAAAGCTTCAGATAAGAAAATTTCCTGCCTTAACTACAAAACTGACTTTTTAGGACATAGATTGATACTGATTTTAAAAACTGTGTGGCATCAAGATGACTGAAGAAAACAAGGATCGAAAAACTACCTCATAAATAAGTCTTAGAAGTTTTATCGTCATATTTTAGGGATCACAGGAAATGTGCGTGCTGCAGAACAGAGATGGGTAAATACAGCCTCAATTTTCAAAAAGGAAAAACAGATAAATCTTTTAAAAGTTTAAAAAGTAGATTAAAAAGTAACAGATATCTATAATGAAAAGACAAGCCGGAGATAGGGAGAAAATATTCGTAAATGACACATCTAACAAAGGACTATTATTCAAAAACACATAAAGATCTCTTAAAGTTCAACAGTAAGAAAACAAACAACTGGATCAAAGTCCTTAGCAGACACCTCACCAAGGAAGATAAACAGATGGGAAATAAGCATATTAAAATATGCATCACACTATATATCATCAGGGATATGCAAATTAAAACAAACATGAGGTATCACTGTATACCTCTTAGAATGGCTAAAATCCAGAACATTGACAATACCAATGCTGGCAAGATGTGGGCAACAGGAATGCTCATTTGTTGCTGATGCAAATGCAAAATACTACAGGCACTTTGGAAGACAGTTTGGCAATTCCTTATAAAATTAGATATAGTCTTACCATACTATTCAGTAATTGTGACCCTCAGTATTTACCCAAAGGAGTTAAAAACTCTTGTTCACACAAAAACCTGCTTCACTCATAATTGTCAAAACTTGGAAGCAACCAAGATGTCTTTCAGAAGTTGAAGGTGGGACATCTAGACAATGGAGTATTATCCACACTAAAAAGAAATGAGCTATGAAGCCATGAAAAGACACGGAAGAAACTTAAATGCTATGACTAAGTGAAAGAAACCAATTTGAAAAGATTGCTATATAATTCCAACTATATGACATTCTGGGGAAGGCAAAATTATGAAGACAGTAAAGAGATCAGGAGTCAGTAGAGGGTTGGTGGGGGAAGATGAATAGGAAGAGCACACAGGATGCTTCGGGCAGTGGAAATACTGTGTATGACACCATGACAATGGGTATATGTTATTATACCTTTGTCCACTCATAGAATATACAACACCAAGAGTGAACTCTAATGTATGGACTTAGAGTGACATTGATGTGTTAATGTAGGTTCATCTGTTGTTTGTAACAAATGTACCACACTTGGTGAGGGATGTCGATAATGGGGAAGGCTTTGCATGTGTGGGAACAGGGAGTAGATAAGAAATTTCTGTACCTTCCTCTCAATTTGTTATGAACTTAAAACTGCTCCAAACAGAAGTCTTGATTTAAAAAACTTTTTAAGTTAATCTTGAAAATAATTAGAGGTAGACCTTACTTCCTGGGGAAAAAAGTCCATTTGGATCATTAAATTGTGAACTTTGAGAAGACAGTGTAGTAAATACTAAAGGAATTAATAAGTCAAATAAGATGTGCTAAAATAACATTTTGTTTTTAAATTTTTTTTAACGTTTATTTATTTTTTTTTGAGAGACATAGAGACAGAGCATGAGCAGGGGAAGGAAAGAGAGAGAGGGAGACACAGAAACTGAAGCAGGCTCCAGGCTCTGATGAGCCATCAGCACAGAGCCCGATGTGGGGCTCGAACTCACAGACTGTGAGATCATGACCTGAGCTGAAGTTGGCCGCTTAACCGACTGAGCCACCCAGGCGCCCCAACATTTTCTTTTTAAAAATCTGAGTGTCTGGGCTGGTGGTAGATAAAGTAAAAACCAAATGTGTAGTATACATTATATTGAACCAAAGAATTTGATTCAACGTTTTTTATAGTCTCATGGAAAAGATGATAAAGTATTCATTGAATAATAGTGTCAATACTAACAATGTGAATTGTTTTGAAAAATATTACACATTCGATATAAAATTAAAACTTTTTAAAATGTTTTATTTCTTTTGAAAGAAAGAGCGAGTGGGGGAGGAGCAGCGAGAAAGGGAGAGCCCAAAACAAGGCTCAAACCCACGAACCATGAGATCATGACTTGAGCCAAGATCAAGAGTCGGACACTTAACCGACTGAGCCACCCAGGTGCCCCAAAACTTATTTTTTCTGAATATAAAATGTCCTCAACATTAAGGATATTAATTATTTAATATTTTATAGAAATGTAATTTAGGCCAAATGTAATTGAGATGGAGTTAATGCAATTAATTTAAAATGTATATATATTGGGGTGCTTGGGTGGCTCAGTCAGCTAAGCATCCTATTTCAGCTCAGCTTATGGTCTTGTGTTTCGTGGGTTCGAACCCTGCATTGGACTCTATGCTGACAGTGTGGATCCTACTTGGGCTCTGTCTCTTTCTCTCCCTTCCTCTCTGTTCCTCCCCCACTCACACTTTCTCCCTCTCGAAATAAATAGATAAACTTTAAAATAATAATAAATTTAAAATGTATGTATATTTATTTATAAATTTATATATAATTATCGGATAACTTTGTATTTTCTCATTGCTTCATAATTCTCCCATCTTCATCATAGTTACTTGTCAAGTAGGCTTTCATGGGGGAAGAATCAGATAGAATTTGAAATTTTTATCTTGCCTTGGCCTGCGTTTCATGGCTCCCTTGTGTTCTCTTTGTTAGATGTATTATAATGGCTAACATTTTTTCTAACAGACTGAAATTTCTCCTCTGAAAATAGGACCACCTGGAGCATATCCGCTTTCTCTTTTTACAGGTTCTGATAAGAATGAACTTTGATGGTATTTTCTTTATTTCTGTGGATGGTTTTTGTGACCTCGTTGCTCCTCTTGCTTTGAAATGTGGACATTCATCTTGAGTGGTACACTTGGAATGCAGAAACTTTGGTGCATGGGGCATTCTGAAACTTTTACTGAGCTAATGAGAGTTCATGCAGGCAAGTAAAAGTCACAAATATTGAATGGAACTCCAAAAGTTCCTCACTTGTCTTTCTGATAAAAGCCTACCTGTTTATCTGGGAATGTGGAGTCGGAGCTCAAAATGGAATGAAGCTGGAGAAGGTATTGCATGACAATCAGAGATTTAGCTAATTTTAGGTTTGGGTCCTAGGCTTGTGCCTGCTGGGGGGCCCGCGTGAAGCCACTAAGTTTTACAAGTCTCTGTGAGACACATCGATCTATGTTTTCGGCAACCCTGGGCTTCCAGGATGGACACAACTTTAAATGTGCAGCTCTCTTTTTTGGTTTCCATTTTTCTATTTGCCCCACCTTACTGTTTTTCTATTTATTCATTTGTTGCTCTTGCTTTCCAACATCCTAAAAGGTAAACCTGCCCCTCCTCAGAGACCCTTTTTGTTGATGACCTTATCTCACCTCATGTACCCTACCATTTCCACCGTGAGGATGAACCCCAGATCTCATTTCTGGCCCCAGCTTCTTTCCTAATCTCCAAATTTATAGTTTGAGTTGCCTGGGCAGTTTGAGAGAACATCCAACTTAACATTTCCAAAAATTATTCTTTATTCCCATACCCTCAATTCGCAGAAATAAAAAGGAAGGAAATCTTACTTCTCCAATTAAAAAAAATATTTTGTAAATGATATCACTCCACTGAACATGAAAGCTTAGGTTCCCCCCCCCCGCCTTAACTCCCTTGTGCTAGACTATGTTGCCTAGTATAATATATTTTGCTTTTAAAATGACATGTATGTCTGCTCCCTCTTGTTCATTCCAAAGCTACTTTCTAGATCTGTCCCATTTTGCTCAAACTATTACAATGGTTTTCCATGGGATCTGTCACCTCCAAGGCTTGCTATGGACTATGACAACATTGATTCTGAAAGTACAGGGATCATCAAGTCAATTTCCTACTTATAACTTCAAATTTCTCACTATACTTTACCAACTCCAGTATAAAATCTTTTCTGATACCTTGACCGCATTCCCTTACCCTACCTTTTTTGACTTCATGTTCTACCATTCATACCAGAAACGAGAGAGGGTAGTCCATATCACTTATATTTGAAATCCCCCGGTACTTGTTAAAATTTGTGTTTCAGGGGCCCACTTTACTTTCTAAAGAAAAATCTGTAGGAGTAGAGGCTTGGAATTTCTAGGTTTAATTTTTTTTTAACATTCATTTATATATATATTTTTTTTGAGAGACCGAGAGACAGAGTGTGAGCAGGGGAAGGGCAAAGAGAGAGGCAGACACAGAATCTGAAGCAGGCTCCAGGCTCTGAGCCATCAGCACAGAGCCCGACACGGGGCTCGAGCTCACACACTGTGAGATCATGACCTGAGCTGAAGTCGGCCGCTTAACCAACTGAGCCACCCAGGTGCCCCTGGAATTTCTAAGTTTAAAAATCTTTTGCAACATTCTTGTCACACAGGTGGAATTTAATAAATAATTGATTTCATTGAATTAAGGGAAGTAAATAGATATTTAAACCTCTGCTTTGCTTTTGTATCACGGATTTTCCTGCCTTTACTATAATAATTTAGATATATGCACTTGGTCTATATTAAGAATGAATCAGGGGGCACCTGGGTGGCTCAGTCGCTTAAGCATCCAACTCTTGATTTTGGCTCAAGTCATGATCTCACAGTTTGTAAGACTGAGCCCCACATCAGGCTCTGCACTGTCAGCACAGAGCCTGCTTGGGATTCTCTCTCTCCCTCTTTCTGCCCCTCCACCACTTGTGCTCACTCTTCCCCTCTCAAAATAAACAAACATTAAAAAAAAAAAAAAGAATGAATCTGAACTCCTTCTAATAAATCAAATTAGTTAATATTTATCAATTAAATACTACAATGTTAATGGCATTTATTGTATTAACATAAAAGGATATGATGAGACACAGAAATCAATATTCCATTAGAAGAAGTGACATATTTAAGTTCTCTTCAGAAGAATTTTGATAGTTCAGTATGGATATGATACTCACGGCTCCATAATATGCATAATAGATCAACTACAATGCAACATTATCAAAGAAAAAGCTTTATTTGAAAAAAGTCAACACATACAAGTTAATTACATTGAGTTCCGAAATGCAAAAATGTCAAAAGAATTATGTTTTATATTTAAGTATTTTAAGATGTGTCTGAAATTTAGCCTGCGGATTAGAAGGCTGTCAAGGGATTTGACTATTTCTGGATTTATGCAGATACATGCAGATATATTCTCTGATAATGAGTAAATATTTCGACTGGAGTAACTCAAGGAATAATTAATTAATTAAGCTGAAACAGAAAGAATGATGGTTAGATATTAGGAGGAACTTGATAGCACTCCGAATCTAATTTACACAGTCTTAGAAACACTATTAGAAAAAGCAGGTGTCTTCATAGAAGATTAAAGATCACTATTATTTTGGTCTGGCTTATGCAAAGGGGTCACAAACGCAAGCCACCTATGTCATGTGTACAGATATAAAATGGGGCTTATTTGGGGAAAACTTACGGATAAGAAGTGGTAAAAGCACATAAACCGCTGAGCTTTCACTATCCCATGGCTTGGGCCATGCCTAAACCTTGCCTCACAGTCCAGACGAGACTGTCGACCTCAATGTTCTACACGTTTACAGAGTAGAGGTACATGTAATCGTGCAACAGTCGGAGCTCCTGCTTGGACAAGTGTTCTTGTTAGAGTAGGGTAACATCTGGAATCCAGGGGCTAGTATCAGCTTGCCCTTCATTTGCACTAACTTGGGCTCCAGAACTAGCTATCTGATAAGCCAGTGGAGCAAGAGGAAATAAACCCCTGGAACTATTCAGTTTGTCTCTCACCACTCAGTGCCCTGGCTCTTGGGGCTTGATCACACCTACATACTCCATCAGCTCCAAATGGCTCCGGGGTGCAGTGTTTACCGGTGTCCTTGGGAGTACGGCGTTCTGTAGCATAGTCCGGGAGGGAGGTATCGCTTCAGATTCTGTGCCAGACTTCTAGTGCCAACCCAGACGGAGTAGCCCACTACACTTACCTCTCTCACTGATTGTAACCAGAGAATTTGGACAAAAAATAAAAAGAAACTGAAAGGTCTCAGACCAATTAATCAGGTTCCACCCCTCGCTAGACCAGCTTGGACCAATCCTTAGAGCACCCATACCCCCCAAATAGAGACACCTGTTTCCCGCCTTGGAAATGTGCTTAAAAGGAGCCTGCGCGCTCCTCTCGGGGTTGCCAGTTTACAGAGTGGCTGACCCCAGCATGCTGGAATCTCAATAAACGCTCTTGCATTTGCATGTGTCTCGTGCTCTTTGGGGGACGATCCGAGGACCCACCAGAAACTACTTGGAAAGCAAGCAGAATGGAGAAAAAAGTCCAAACTAAAGAAAGGGTAGTATAGATATGTTTCCTTGTTTTCTTTCTTTCTTTATACTCCTCTATTTGCTTGCTTTGTCCAGGGATGGGCAGAATCTGGTGGAAACAAAATTTAAAACTCCAAAAGAAACCATCTTTCTACCCAGAGAGCCAGAAAACCTGTGAGCCAAAGAGTATGAGGGAAAACTCCTATTTTTTGGTGTGTCTTGCTTCCCTCTAGTCCTCCTGATAAGGGCTAGTTGCAGAACTAACTTGCCATTACTGTGGAATCCATGATAATAAGGAACATAATCACGATGAAGTAATGCATCTGTGGTGATGGCGGGCACCTAAAAACCTGATAATTTGGGTGGAGGAACTGGGAGAAAAGTAAAAAAGTCACCTGCTGTATAAAGAAAAGAGGGTGGAAATCCTAGTTACTATTTTTCTATTCTCTTGGAAACTCATGTTGAGGGTACCCCAATCACACAGAATTGCACTGCAGCACTGGGGACTAAAACTGACAGAATCCAAAATATTGGGCTGGAGGAACCAGGGGTTTCTGAGAGCTAGAGAATGTGGGATAAATTCCAGAGAGCATAAAGCCACACTGATATAATTGGCAGACTTACTCCCAAACTGAGCAGGCACAGAACACAACCAAAGAAGAGTAGCAAAGGCTTTGAGACTAAATTATGAGATAAACTACCATTCACATCCCAGACTAGCCTGAGTGGCTCAGACACGGGGCCGACACCGAGCACAGCAAAAGGTTTGAAACTGAACATACGTTGCATACCTATTACTTTTTTTAATTTTTTTAACATTTATTTATTTTTGAGAGACATAGAGACAGAGTGTGAGCAGGGGCAGAGAGAGAGAGAGGGAGACACAGAATCTGAAGCAGGCTCCAGGCTCTGAGCCGTCAGCACAGAGCCCGACGCGGGGCTCGAACTCACACACTGTGAGATCATGACCTGAGCCGAAGTCGGCCGCTCAACCAGCTGAGCCATTCAGGCGTCCCCCCTATTGATTTAAAACTCAGGAGCTCCCCCCGCGTGAAATCTGAAACTGGTCCCTGTAGACAGAGGGCAAGGAAAGATGAAGAAAAAGGCAAACTACCCCAGAATGGCAAGTGGTAGTTTAAATAAGCAAGTTAACTTACTTAATAAGGCTGGTCTCGGGCAGATGAACCGATCTCTGCATCTGTGTGCCAGAATCTTAAAAGTTTATATAGTGGACTTAATGAGGTTCAATCATGTACGCAGCCAAGATAGCCTCAACAACACATTACTCTCTCAAGGCTGCTTCTTTGAAATGGCTCCAGGTCTAACAATGGCAGGTGAAACAAAATCTAAGGATAGGAGGAGGGTAAGGAGATCCCCAAGTACCCAGGACGAGCTTGAGGGTTAGCAAGTCATCATGTCCTCTTGATGTCCAACAAAAGAGCCGATGAGTCAGAACTTTGATTGCCTGTGAAACCAAACAAACGAAAATCAACATCCTTCAGAGAATGTTAACAGGATCCACAGTTTTGCAACATAATGTTCAAAATGTGCAGGATAAAATGCAAAATTGTTTGACATACCATTCACATGCCGAATTTTCAAAGAAAAAGACAATCAACAATCAACAGCAATCAACAGACAACACCAAGATGATCTAAATGTTGGAATTATCAGGCAAAACTTTACAGTAGCAATTATAACAATTCTCACTGAGGTAAAGCTGAACGCTCTTGAGATGAATAGAATGCTAGGAGTCCTAAGAAAAGATAACTTTGTAAATATTCCCTATGTGTTTAGAAAGATACATGTTTTGTGTTCTTTGGTTGTCATAGTCTGCATATGTAAGTTGGTCAAATGTGTTAATTACATTCTTTAAAGTTTCTGTGTTCTTTACTGATTTTTTGCCTGCATTTTATAACATTTTCTTGGAGTGATTCCATGATTTTAGATGTTTATATTTCATTGTAATTCTGCCAATTTTTGACTTATAAATTTTAAACTTTATTATTAAGTATATATAAATTTAATATTTGATAATCTTGTTTAGAAATTCAGCATTATCATTATGAAGCCATTTTCTATATCCTTAGTAAATATTTTGAAATTGCCAGTCTCTTTCGTATTAATATACAGTATTAATTATACTAGTTATACAAAATGCATTACATATACATATTTTATATATTGTGCATATTAAGTATATAAGTGGTTCTCTTTCATTTAGACTTGCCCGATTGAAGGTTTTCTCCTTCATTTTTTACTTTAAACCTATCTGCATCTTTAGTTTTTATATGTCTGTATAATTAGAATTTTTACAATTTAGTCTGGCAATATTTGTCATTGAAGCATTCAGTCCAGGTACCTATACTGTAAATATTGATATAGTCGAGTTTTAACCTTCCATCTTATTTTCTGCCTGTTTTTTGTCATCTAGTTCATGTTATTTTTTCTTTTTTTTTTAATTATTTTTAGCATTTCATGTTTTTAGTACTTGTTTGAAAATTGTACAATCTGATTTTTCTTTTCAAAATTACCCTAGAAATTACAATATGCATTGCTTCTCAAAATCTAACAGTGATATTTTATTCCCTTTACAAATAATACAGAGATCTTATGACATTTTCATCACATGTATCTAATATTTGACCCCTCTTCTAACATAACTGATAATATTATTTATGAGTTCACATAATTGTTTTTATTGCTTCAATAGACTTTGTATTTTTTAAAAACTATTTTATAATTATGTAATATATGTGAAATATATATGTATATATAATGTCTAAGTACATATATATATAATATATATTTTACAGAGAGAGCATGAGCAGTGAAGGGGGCAGAGAGAGAGAGAGAGAGAGAGACAGACAGACAATGACCCTGGGATCAAGACCAGAGCCGAAATCAAGAATCCGACACTCAATCAACTGAGTCACCCAGGTGCCCCAATGTCTAAGTAAATTTTAAAGAATGATAATAAAATGAACACTCAAATATCACTGAGCCTACAAAATAAAGCTTAAAAATCTATTGAAGAGGCACCTGGGTGGCTCAGTTGGTTGAGCAACTGACTCTTCCTTTCGGCTTAGGTCATGATCCCAGGATCATGGGATCAGGCCCCAAGTCAGGCTCTGCCGAGCATGGAGACTGATTAATATTCTCTCTCTCCCTCTGCCCCTTTCCTCTGCTCATGCTCTCTCTCGATCTCTAAAATACAATTTAAAAAAAGTAAAAATTTGTTGAAGCTTCCTGTGTGCCACCTCTCACAATATTTTCCTTTTCCCAAAACAGAGGAAAGCATTATTTTATGTTTATTATGCCTTTGCTTTTTTGATAGCTGTACTACATTTGTATCTCTAAACAATATATTGCATAATTTTGCCCGTTTTAAAGTGGTATACTAATAGAATTACACTGTATGTAGTCTGCGATAAGTTGCTTTTCAACATTAATTTCTGAGATCTTTTCAGTGATATGTGATAGTAGCTTATTTTCATCACTGTATGCATTATTTCATTGATTAAATGCTCTCCAATTTATGTGAGGGGAGAAACAATTCAGATTGTTTCTATAATTTTTCCTATTAAACATGCTGCTAAAACATTCTTATATGTGCCTTCTGGTGAATATGGACAAGGATTTCTCTTAGGTGTAAGTCTAAAAGTTAAAATACTGGGTGGTAGGATATGTGCATGTTCATCTTTACATAATGATGCAATATTATTTCCCAAGATGGTCATATTTTCCAAGATACCTCTAGAACAGTTGTCATTGCTTTTCATCCTTGCCAACATTTCATATCTTCAGACTTTACATTTTTTCCCATAGGGTGCATGTGAATAGTTTCTCAATTGTTGGTTTAATTTGTATTTCATGATTACTAGAGAGTTTCAGCATCCCTTCATATGCTATTAGTCATATATACTATGTGGATCTCTATATATAAAGGTCAAAAATTGGAAAAATTTATCAGTTATAGTGGTCATCATAATAAGTGCCATGTGATGAGGAGATGGGTGAGTAGGTGTTGATTGGTAAAGGCCATAAGGATGCTTTTTGAGGTACCATATATGTTCTACAGCTTAATTTGGGTGGTGGCTACAAGGGGTATGCTTAAGTAAAAATTCATCAACTTATAAAGTTTGTGCACTTTGCCATAGATATTATATAGTAATAAAAAAGGATAAACTCTCAGATGAAAGAGAAAATGTAAATAGAACTACAGGATTTCTAAAATAATAATAAGGGGCATTTGGGTACCTCAGTCAGTTGAACATCTGACTCTTGATTTTGGCTCAGGTCATGATGCCAGGGTAATGGGATTGAGCCCCATGTTGGGCTCCATGCTGAACATGGAGCCTGCTTGAGATTCTCTCTCTTTCTCTCTCTTTCCCCCTTCCCTTCTCCCCAACTCACATGCTCTATCTCTAAAAAATATGATAATAGTAATAATAATAATAATAATACAAAATATGTTATATAAAAGAGTCTTTGGGGTATAATTGAAATAGCTATTTGAGACAAGAATTATAATGTTAAAAACATGTCTTATAAAAATAAATATAGACTCAGAAATTAATAAAATGGAAAGACAATGAAACCAATAAATCAAATACTGCTTTTTTAAAAGTCAAAAAAATAGACAAATACCAAGAACACAGAATAAAAATAACTAGAGAAAAATAACCACAGAGAGGAATTTAGAAAACGAGACTACTTTATACAAATAACAAACTTTTGCAAATAAATTTTAAAGTGTAGTTTAAAAGGATAATTTTCTCTCAAAAAAATAAAAAAAGGATAATTTTCTAGGAAAATGCAATTAGCCAGAATTTCTGGAATTGATATAGAAAGCTTTTACACATTACTCTCCATGGCACAGAAATGTTCTTTTAGTAGTCTTCACTAAAGTGTGAAGTGACACAAGCATGTACCTTAGGACCAAATTCTTACAAAAATAACTCCCTATCAAAAATATTACAGGGAATTCTATGAATCTTTGAAATCAATAATTGAGTGATACTTATATTATTTCAGAACTTAGAAAAAAATAGAGAAAACTTCCAAATTCTTTTCATGAAGTATAAAATTAATAAATAGGCCTTAAAATGTATACGCAATAACTAGTTAGAATATATAAGAGAAAACCCTATGTAAAATCAGAAGAAGGAAGATAAAAACATTTAGAAGTAAACTCAACAAGAAATATGCAAAACTCTATATGAGTAAAACTGAAAACATTACTAAGATATATAAAAGTAGACTTGAAACTTGAACACATAGAAATATCACGCGTCTATATAATAACCTACAAGTTTTATTTCCAAAGTCAAATTTAAGTCATTAATTTTAAAATTTATATAGAAAATAACATACAAGAATTTTTAGAAAATCCTGCAAAAGGAGGTCATTAAGACCTCCAGTCTTATGGTAGTTTCTTAAAACTGCTGTAACCAAAAGTACCACAAACTGGGTGGCTTAAACAATGGAAATTCCTTGTCTCACAGTTTTGGAGTCTAGAAGTCTAGAAGTCTAGATGTGAGGGAACAATCTGTTTCCCATCTCTCTCGTTGGCTTGTAGATGGCTGTTGTCTTCCTGTGTCTCTTCCATCACTTGTCCTCTATTCACATCTCTGTGACCAAATTTCCCATTTCTATAAGGATGCCAGTTATATTGGATTGATCTCCACACTACTGACTTCATTTTAATTTGATACCTCTGTGAAGACCCTATCTCCAAACAAGGTAACATTCTGAGGTCCTGGGGATTAGGACTTCAACATATAAATTTTGGAGACACAATTCAACCCATTGCAAATGGAAACTACCATGGCTGCTATCATTGTATATTATTAAAAATTTACCACAAAGTCAGTGTGATATTGATATGAATAGACAGACATAAAGAGCAGAATACTAAGTACAGAAATAAACCAAAGTCCATAAGAAAATTTATGTGTGATAAAAGGTGGGATCTCAAGTCACAAAGGAAACAATGGCCTTGTTAATAAATGATTCTGTAACAACTGATAGCCATTTGGAAAAAGGCGAAATTGAACTTATAGCTCACACCGTATACGAGAATAAATTACAAAAGACTCTGGGATCTAAATGTAAAATCTAAAGCCTTACAAATACTAGAGGAAAACGTTGGTGAATTCTTTTATAACCAGGGTGTGGGGCAGGAGTTTCTAACTTTCTAAAACAAACAAACAAATAAAGGACCTGATTAATTTAACTACATAACATTTTATAAAATTTACTTGACAAAAGGCACAATAACTGAGACCAAAAGACAAATAACAGCCTAGAAAACTATTGCACATATGTTGCAGTTTTGCTAATTTCCTAAATATATAAAGAGCTTTTAAAAGTCAATGGGTTTTAGCTAAACTTATTGTGGTAATCATTCTGTAATATATACCTATATCAAATAATTATGTTATACTCTTAGAACTAATACAATGTTATATGTTCTATTGTATCTCAATTAAAAAATCAATGGAGAACAAAGGCCAAAAACAATAGAAAATGGATGCAAAAAAAAACAAAAACAAAAACAAGTCTCAGGAAAAAGTTACAATGGCTCTAGCATATGAAAATAAGGCTCAACCTCTGTCATACTAAGAAATGTTACATTTCTTACATATCAAATTTTCAAGCATTAAAAACCTTGACTACTCATTTTGTTGATGAAGCACTCATTCATTGCTGGTAGGAGAGCAAAATAGTACATTGCCTCTGAAGGGGAAGTTGTTATTATTTAAGGAAGAATATATATGAATTTATTTTTGACCCCCAAATTCCCACTTTTTGGAATTTACTGTGAAGATTAGTTGGATCCTACAAACATATAATTACATATATATGAGGTTATTACTCATAGCATTATTTGTGAATGAGTGAAGAGTAATGCCATTAAGTTATTGAGAATAAGGAACAGATTTATGAAAGAACATGAGTTCAGAATCAAATATGTCTTGAGATGTTCCAAATAGAATATCCCACAATATATGTGTAGAAGGCCATGGAAACTCTTAAAGAACTGGCACTACGTTCCACAGTACTTGGTGCCCTGCACTGAACTTCAGTGTGTAACAAATATGGCTGCTCTTTCACTTCTGCCTTCTTGCAAAACATCTTTTGTGGCCAACACTAACCTGGAACTATAAAGAAGAGAAAGTCTAGGAGATATAATTCCAGTCTAACTAAGTCAAGACCACAAATGGTGAACTGAGCCTCTGAAGGTTTTAGTTATTTATGCACAAGACTGCTGCAAGAGGGCTGTATGCTATTTGATTCTAAAGGTGGTATTCCTTCTGGTACATTGCATTGAAATTGTCACCTGAACTGGCTACACATGGGTGGGGAAAAAAGAACTGTAGATGGAGGCACTTTCTTTGCATATAATCATGTATACCCATTGTAGAATGCATTTATTGCTTATGGTTCTATGCCGCTTATGAACACACAGGCTTAGCAAAATAGAGGAGATATGTGGCTGGGAATACTGCCCATAGAATGCTGGAGAGCAGGTTGCTGCTTTGACAGGAGAGAAAGCTGGTGCCATCTTTGGTCTTTGTACCTGGAACCATCATGGAGATATGAGGGGGTGGCATTGTCTTAGTCTGCTTAGGGTGCTATTACACAATACCATATACTTAGTGGTTGATAAAAAATAAACACTTATTTCTCAAAGTTCTGGAGGCTGGATATTCAAGATTCAATATGTTAGTGAAGGCCCCTTTCTGGGTCAGAGACTTATTATTCTCTCACACAGTGGAACGGGCAGGGATTCTTCGGGATCTGTTTTATAAGATCACTGATTCCACTCTTGAGGGCTCCACCATCAGGATCTGATCTTCTCCCAAAGGCTGCACTTTTTTTTTTTTAATTTTTTTTAACGTTTATTTATTTTTGAGAGACAAAGAGACAGAGTATGAGCAGGGGAAGGGTAGAGAGAGAGGGAGACACAGAATCTGAAGCAGGCTCTAGGCTCTGAGCTGTCAGCACAGAGCCCCACGTGGGGCTCGAACCCACAGACCGTGAGATCATGACCTGAGCCAAAGTTGGCCGCTTAACCGACTGAGCAACCCAGGTGCCCCAAGGCTGCACTTTCTAATGCCATTATCTTAGGCATTAGAAAGGCATTAAATTAGGATTCCAACGTGTGCATTTTGGGAGGACACAAACTTTCCAGATCATGGCAAGCATGAGGGGAATGATTCCCAAATACTGTTGGCACAGCCATTCATGGAGCTACCTACTTGACCTTTGGTGTTTGGATGAAAAGGATTCCCAGAAGGCAAGAACATATTTTATCATGCGATCATGGGATAGAGCCTCGCATGGGGCTCTCTGCTCGGTGTGGAGCCTGCTTGAGATTCTCTCTCCTCTCTCTGCCCCTCCTCCTCACTTGCCTGTGTGCATGCATGCTCTCTCTCAAAAAAAAAAAAAAAAATTGTATTTTCAAATTTTGTAACTGAAGTCCAGTGGAGAAATGGAGTATGTGAAGAGCAGGAGAGATTTAAGTGGAAGAAATAAAAAAGCTTTACAAAAAAAAAAAAAGCTGTTTATTTTATTACCTTTAATGGCACTTTTTTTTCTGCTTTTATAACAAGGGGTCCTGCAAGTTATACAGCCAGTCCTAAGTGCAGCAGTAATATGAAACTAGCCCACTCCAAAATAAATGAAATAGATATTTGAATTATGTGTTAAAACTAATATCAATAGTTAGGAGTCAATAGTAGAAATACCATGCCATCATGAAGTAGTAAATATTTTTCATTTAGCAAAAGGAGGTTTGTTCACAGGATTGAACTATAGAATATGAATACATCTATGATGTTTTATTAAGGAAAACCTGGATGTTTGATGAGAAACGCTAACATTTGGACCCGTTTGGAGGCAAACAGCACTTGTGCCATGCTCAAAAGTGGAATAATGGGATAGATGAACTGAGCTCCAAACAAAGGCAACGATCAAAATGGTTTGGAGTTTGAAACTTGGAGAATCCCGGCCTGTCCTTATAACCACCGCCTAAAGCAGGGAGGTCAGGCAAGTGGGCTTGGAAGATGGCATACGGCTCAGAGAATTAAAAAAAGTAGCAGCTGGGGTACCCCCAGGACAGGCAAAATGGAGCAGATGGGCATGGGCAGAAGTAGGAGGGTGCAGGCGGGAAATGGGCGGCGAGGCTGCTGGCTGGCCCAGGCCCAGCACGTGTGGGAGTAACAAGCTGGAGAGCACATCCCAAACAGGAGAGATAGTATTCCCTTTTACAAATAGGTTCAGGAAGAAGAGAATAAGCTCAGAAGAGACTATGGGGGAAGGAAAAGACCAAATATATTCATAAAGAGACAAAAAATGTACAAAGAAGAGTATCTAAACTCCTCCACAAAATTGGAGTAGAATACAGACATATTTTATCGCTCAAATGAATCATTCGATCTACAATATATCTGTTAGAAGAAGTTTAGTCTTACCTTCTTGAGGCATTTCCCTTTACCACACACACTCATCATCAATAAGCCCAGGGCAAGCTCGTTTTGAGGGATTCAGAACTATTTCTAACCATGGAGAGCCGGGCCCACAGACTGATGCAGTACCCAACTCCACTGTTTATCCCTGTCATGCAGTGTTATGTTGGAGACTGGTTTGGCGTAGCTCCAAAGTCTTATCCATCATCTCAGGGAAGCTTTTGCTGGTTCAGGGCTGTGCACAAGGTCACAATGGTGCCCTCCATTGGGAGCCAATGTGGCTCCTCTTTTTCATTCACTTTCCCTTGATCAACTCTTATTCTCCAAAGCCAACCACTGTGGCAGAGTCAGGAGGCACCCTTCCTCACGTAATGCTTGGGGACCACTGTGGCAGAGTCAGGAGGCAACACAAATCCTCACGTAATGCTTGGGGACCATTGTGAGCAAAGTGGTTGCAGGGACACAATTTTCCCAGGATGATTTTACTTCAAAAGTTTCTTGCTCTTTCTTGAATCCTGAGACTTAGTGGAAACTGGTATGGCAGTTTACACAGCTGAGATTCTCAATGTCAGGTCTCAGAGAAGAGGGGCTTGATTTTCTTTCCTTCCAGAAGGCCTCCTTCCAAATTCGCCTCCAGGGTAATCAGCTTTTGCATACAGGAGCTTTAGTGAGGGACAGCATTAATCAAATGATAAAAGGTTCTATTGTACTTTCATACCCATCACTAGGAAATCAGTTGTCCCTGTTATTGTGTAAGAGAAGAAAATTCTCAGTGAGTCTTCATAGAACAAATATCTGCTTATCGTGACTATTTTGCTTTTCTGAAGTTGCCAGAAGCAGAAGTAACTTCTCTTATTAAAATACGTGTGTTTATGTGTGTGTGTCTAATGTATCTGCCATACCAGATGCTATATTTTGCACAAATGAAATGTGTAACACATAGAGGTGATTAAGGACTAGTTTATGTGTTTGTAATTTTTTAGAATGGCTGTTTCATTTATTCAATTGATAAAATTTTATGGGTCACTTCCTTTACGCCAAAACTGAAGACGTAGATGACAAAAATAGCCCCAGGCCTAGCGACTCAAGTGGAGGAAATCGATAAGTAAACAGACCGTTTTAATACAACATAGTAAGTACATATGCCAGCTAATGAGTACCGTGTCCTGCAGTTATAAAAAGGTTGTATTAATTAGGCCTTCTTTGTTGTTGCTATGGCAGAAATTCCCTCAGAAGGACTTTAGTCATGTGGTGTTTATTAAAAGGCTTCATGTGGAAACAAGAAAAAGAGAAATCTCACTCATGTGTCCCGGCCTCATGGGAATCCAGGAAATGCCCCCAAACCAGTCCCCACGGGAAGAATTGAAATCTTTTTTGTTAAGGCTGGGTCTCCTGAACTGCAGGAATGCAGACAGTCGTTCAGGATCCAATCCATGCCATCATCGATTCCTCCATGATGTACATTTTTAAATTCTTTACCTTACACACCACTGCTCATTCAATTTTCATTCATCTCCTTTCTGAGTTATAGCCTATGTTTCTTTCTACCTTCTCCTGGTATTTGGTAACTCGTTGTTTCTAGCTTGTAACCTTTATTGCCAGGTGATGGCTTCTGACTTCTTTCTTCTACCTTTTCCTTTTGGTCTTTTTGTTATCTGGCCAACTCTCTCCTTTCTCTTTTCTTGATTTCATAACTTCCTGTATTTAGAGTCAATTTATCCTCATTGTCACTGTTAGGAAAAATTAGCCAGCATCCTCCTCTTATTTTCTCCTGTCCAGTTTATAGACCGGCTGCCCTCTTCATCTCCAGTATTGTCATCTGACCATGAAATCAGAATCAGGGCATAACACGGCCACTAGAGTCTTCTAATATTTTTTTGCAATGAAGGGTTATAGGCAGGTTCACTTTCAAAGGGCCCGGGGTGCAAGAGACATTTTAAGGTGAGGTTTACCTAAGACAAACATCAATTTCAATATATATAATAATTTATGAACTACTTATACAACATTCAAGTTAACAATCACAAAATTCTATTGGATATATAATTGTACAAGAAGTGTCATGATACCCTTAGAACATGATGCCTAAAAGCTTTGAGGCCCTTTTCTTACAGGTTCCAAGCTCTCTACTTAAAACCACAGATTTTATTTTTTTTTAAGTTTTTTATTTAAGTAATCTCTACACCCCATATGGGGTTCAAACTCACGACCCTGAGCTCAAGAGTTGCATGCTCTTCCAACTGAGCCAGTGAGGTGCCCCGAAGTCACAGTTTCTTATGTGAATTTTAGTGTTACCTGTTTTTGGTTAATCAGATACTTTCTTCAATTGTCTGATTTTATATGCATACCATGCCATTGATAAATATGTAAATAATTGGGAAACCTATAAGATATTCAAGCATAACTATTGCAAAAGACTAAACTGATAGTCACAATTTAAGTAGTAAATTGATAAGAAATATTTTTATGATTATCTTATTAGTGAAGCAAAATGACATTGAGAGTTTTTTAGGTCCATTTATTTTTCATTTTGTTTGTATTTTCACAAAAATCTTACAATTATGTATTAATCTGAGCAAATATGAATCATTTGAAACACCTAATAACTAAATACTATCTTGCAGTTGATATTTCCTGTCCCATTGGCAATAAGTGAAAATCAGAAGACATATCAAATTGAATGTATGAAAGTAGTTCATTGGTTGAAATAGAAAAATGTGATGGTAGAATTGAATGATCCCATGACACAAGATAATGTGGGCTTATCAAATATAAAATAACCTCTTTGATTAGTTGATGTTATATTCACATAGTGAACAAGTGATTTTAAGAATTCTGTGTATGTCCCACTTTGTAATACCTCATTAGCAGAAAATGTGTAATAATAAATTGTTCTATTCCCAATTTCAACAATAATTAGATTACAAAAACCATTTAATGCATACTTCAATATGTGCCAATAGTGCCAATACATTATTTGCAAGGGAAGAAGAAAATTCATACAATTATCAGGTGGCTCCACCTTTAACTGATACTCAAGGATAACTCACTAGCAGAGACTCAGTTAAACATAAAGTCTGAATAAACTTAGTTAGCAAAGATTTGAAGTTAGTAAGTATCACATACTATGGGAACAGGCATTTTCTACATTTGTGTTCTCGAAATTAGAATTCAAAAACAGATTAATTATATAGCCAGACATAAGCCTTCATCTTTCTAATATTAAATTCGGGACTGGGTGATTTTGCTTCAGCAAAATACCATCATGCATCACATTAAAATAATACTATCAACATGGATTTTATCTTCCTTTAAAGTTTTGTTTAAATTTTATTTTTAAATTTGTTTTAAAGCTATAAAAGGTCTATTACCTCAAGGTATTTATACATAGTTTCATATTTTTACATATTTGAATAGCATCACAAAAAATAATTTAACTTGACATTGGGATTCCCCCCAATGTTTCCCCATTTGAGAAGATCACCCATATATTATTCAAGTTTGAGAACTACTGGCTAATCATGTAAAAGACAGAGAATTCTATTCACTTTTATTCCAAAGCAGAGACCTACTTCTTAGAAAAAAGTAGCCAGAAGGGTTAGGTGGGGAGGGAAGGGGGAAGAGACAGAGGAATCGAACCCAGATACTTAGCAAGAGTTTTATGAGGTAGGAGCAGTGTACATAAAAATTCAATAGGGAGACAGGAGAGGGGGGATACTGTTAAGGAAGGAGTGGTGCTTAGCACAAAAATGTCAGCCTGTCTGGCCTTTAGCAAAGTTTTCTACGGAGGAGCCTGAGGGAGAGAGAGAGGAAAATTTTTTTCTCAACTGCAAGACAGTAACTTTGGGAGGGGGTCCCTTTCAAGTAAAAGAATACAAAATTATGAATACAAACTCAAACTGGAAAGTGAATTCTCATTTAAAACAAGAAAAAACAAATTAGAAAATTTTAATAGCTGACAAATATCACAGACATAAAAATACAGTACAAAACAAAACAAAAAACAAATTCCAGACTTGATTCTGGCTCCATACTTTTCAAAACTTTTCTTTCCTTCATCACCCACAAACTTCTGCTGTTGGGGACTATGATGTTTTTTTCCTATCACAATACATATAGGACTCTGTTTTTCTGGGTCTTTGAGTCATGGTGTTTGTTAAGTTGTGAGATATTTACCAACACCAACAACCAATTTCCAATTTTCCTGACACAAGCTGGGTGTACAGCAATTCAATTCAAATCTGAAACAATCTACCTGGAGCTGGTATCAGATCCCACAAGTTAAAGGGTTCAGTCCCACAAGACTGCCTCCACTTGAAATACCAATATCAAGTACTAGGTCATCCATACTTCCGATTGGCAATAAATCTGGGTTTCCCACAATTCCCTCTGTGATTTGCTAGGTTCCATAATTAGCTAGAATGGCACACAAAACTTAGAAACGCTTGCACCCCCCCCCCATCGAGGAAGGAGGGGTGTCACGCTTGCACCCCCATCATCGTTGATGGAGAGAAAGCACTTTACTTATATTTACCAGTTATTATAAAGGATACAGTTCAGGAACAGCCAAATGGAGGAGATGCATAGGACAAAATACGAGGAAGGGGAGTTCTTGGAACTTTCATGCTCTCCAGCATACCACCCTCCCAGCACCTCAATAGGCTTACACTCTGGAAGCTCATCAAATTATTCAAGAGTTTTCATAGTGCTTAATCTATGGTGAGTGAAGCTAAAAATTCCAACCCTCTAATCACTGAGTCTTTCCAGTGACCAGTTCCACCCTGAGATTGTCTAGGGACCCCACCCTCATTAACATCAGTTTCAGTATGATCAAAAGGGACTCATAAATAACAGAAGACTCTACTGGGAAGCTTGGGTGGCTAAGTGGGTTAAGCATTTGACTCTTGGTTTTGTCTCAGGTCATGATCTCGAGGTTTATGGAATCCAGCCCATGTTGGGCTCTGTGATGACATCATGGAGTCGGCTTGGGATTCTTTCTCTCTCTCTCTCTCTCTCCCCCTTCCCCCCCCCTCACACGCATTCACTCTCTCAAAATAAACAAACAAACAAATAAATATAAATAAATAAACTTAAAAAAGACACTCCTATTACTCAGGAAATTCCAAGGATTTTAGAAGCTCTATGTCAAGAATCAGGGACAAAAACCAAATACATTTCTAATATCACAATTGGAATAGCAAGCCATAAAAGCATTCCTAGAAGCCATCTCTGTAGCTGGACACCTAGCAATAACTTAACTATATAGGAGTATAACTATGAACCACACAAATACATTCCATTAAACCCACACTAAATGGAAACTCAACCCTACTTGCCCAGAGGTGGATCCTCAGAATGCCTGTGGTCACTCAAAAGACACCCTTAGGAGTGATAGAACTCCCTTAGGAACTGTGATAGAGAGATAATCTAAATGGAAAGAGACAGTGATATCGAAAAATTAAGGGAAAATGCATTACTCTAATTTTTTTTTAAGTTTGTGTATTTATTTTGAGAAAGAGAGAGCAAGAGAGAGAAAGAGAGAGAGAACAAGTGGGGGAGGGGCAGAGAAAGAGGGAGAGAGAGAATCCCAAGCAGGCTCCATGCTATGCTAAGAGCCTGATGCAGGGCTCAATCTCATGGACCTCAAGATCATGACCTGAGCTGAAATCAAGAGTTGGATGCTCAACCAACTGAGCCACACAGGTACCCCTAAATTTTTTTTTAAAGGCTTACTCTTTCTTTTCTTGCCTTTCTTTTGCCCTTTCTTTCTTTCTTTCTTTCTTTCTTTCTTTCTTTCTTTCTTTCTTTCTTTCTTTCTTTCCCTTCCTTCCTTCCTTCCTTCCTTCCTTCCTTCCTTCCTTCCTTCCTTCCTTCCTTCCTTCCTTCCTTTCTTTCAGATTTTTTATTTTTATTTTTAAGTAATCTCTACACCCAGTTTGTGGCTTGAACTCACAATCCCAAGATCAAGAGTTGCACACTCCACCAACTGAGCCAGCCAGGCACATTTACTCTAAAAATATTTTACAGAAAACATAAAAGCACATGAACACATTGCTAGGCCCTCTTTCAGGGACCATGGAAAATTCCTATGCAAGCAGGTCATTGAAGTTTAAGTTTAATTAGTGTCACTGTAAATCTGCCCCTGCAGATGTGAGAGGAAATGAGAGCGAGGTCCAAAGAGGATTTTTAAAGAAGTTTAATTACCCTAATTATCTTTTGGTATTTTCTCAAGAGACCGAGTAAAGATTTCACTTGCTTCTAATTATATTTTTATGCCCAAATGGAACAATTCCTTGACTGTGACTCCAGACTGTATTATGAGTCATCCCAGAATCATACAGGTTATAAGATAATTACTCTAGTAGATGGTAAAGGTAAAGACCAAATGGTTTTCAAAAAAAGTTGTGAAAACTTGGATTTGCATGTATTTATCAGAAAACAAACATGGCCTGAGAAAAAAATGAGTTGTAAACATCTGATGTGGGACGATTTCTTATCTTCTCCAGAGCTCCGTTTGCCCTTCAAAATTAGGCATATTCTAGAATTGGTCAGGTATTAATTGGTGTAATTGGCTTAGTGTTTTTGTTTTTTTGTTTTAGCTTGTTTAAAAGTTACGAAAAAGAAATTTCTTAATAAATTTCCTAAATTTATTACCAAAACTGTCTTCCATTTTATTTATTCATTCATTCATTCATTCATTCATTCATTCATTCATTCTTGAGAGAGAAAGAAAGCAAGCAGAGGAGGGGCAGAGAAAGGGGACAGATGATCCGAAGCAGGCTCTGTGTTAACAGCAGGCAACCTAATGCGGGCTCCAACTCAGGAACCATGGGGTCATGACCTGAACCAAAGCCAGACACTTAACTGACTGAGCCACCCAGGTGTCTCTCTTCCATTTAATATGAGAAAAGGTTTCTCCGAATGACAATGAGGGGTCAGTCCAGAAAGTGTGCATATGGGCACATTTATTTATTGATGAGAATAATTTTAAAATTTCACACACACATATATACACATATATATATACCTTACATCTTCTTTATCTCTTCATCTATAGATGGACACGTGGGCTGCTTCCATATTTTGGCTATTGGAAATAATGCCTCATAAACATAGGGGTGCATATAACCTTTCAAATTACTATTTTTGAATTTTGGGGGTAAATACCCAGTCGTGGAATTATTGGAGCATATTGTGGTTCTATTTTTCATTTTTTAAAAAACCTCCACACTGTTCTCCATAGTGGCAGCACCAGTTTGCATTCTCACCAACAGTGCAGGGGGATTCATTTTTCTCCACATCCTCACCAACACTTGTTTCATGTGTTTTTGATTTTAACCACACTGACAGGTATGAGGTGATATATCATTGTGGTTTTGATTTGCATTTCCCTGACGGTGAGTGATGTTAAGCAGTTTTTCACTTATCTATTGGCCATCTGTGTGTCTTTGGGGAAATAGTTGTTCGTGTTTTTGCCCATTTTTAATTGGATTATTATTTTTTTTTGGTGTTGAGTTGTATAAGTTCTTTATATATTTTGAAAACTAACCCTTTATCAGATACGTCACTTGCAAATATCTTCTGCTCAGTAGGTCATCTTTTAGTCTTGTTGATTGTTTCCTTTGCTGTGCAGAAGCGTTTTTATTTTGATGTAGCCCCAATAGTTTATTTTTGCTCTTATTTCCTTTGTCTCAGGAAACATATCTAGAAAAATGTTGCCGTGTCAGAGAAATTACTGCCTGTGCTCTTATGATAGGAAAAAAATAGGATTAAATAGGGAGAGGGAAAGGATTAGGACCCGAGGTCCCTGGGTGGGGAAAGACATATATTGGAACAATGCTGGGAGTGTCTGACCACAGAAAACCCCTTAGGTGACTCCCCCTCAGGTTTTCTTCAGGCATTTGACAAAAGACCTGACTAAAAATAAATAGACCATAAAACCTAATACCCACAAGGAACTGGTATGGCCATAGACCACCCCTCAAACAACGGAAACAAGCCAATCAGAAATGGACAACCCAGCACCTAGAACTATCAAGCCGATAAGGGTAGAATCTGAGAAGGGACAAGGGGAGGGTTGACCAGAACCTTATAAAAGAAGGACCCTCCACTAGAATCCTTGGGTATTCTATTTTGAATGTCCCTTCTCTGTAGAGGGACTACTACTATTCTTCTTCTCTAATATTATATTCTAATAAACTTTTGCCTGCTGCTCATTTTGTGTTCACCTTTTCATCTTTCGAAGCGGCGAGGCAGGCAAGGCAAGACAACCAATCCCAGGTATTGTGATAAAAAATCCTGCAACACTCTTTCTAGAATTTTTATGGTTTCAGATCTCACATTTGGGTCCTTAATCCATTTCGAGTTTATTTTTGCAAATGGTGTAAGAAGTGGTACAGTTTTATTCTTTTCCATGTAGCTGTCCAGGTTTCCCAGCCCCATTTATTAAAAAGACTTCCCTTTTCCTATTGCATATTCCTGCCTTCTTTCCCAAAGATTAATTGATCATATAATCATGGGTTTATTTCTAGGCTGTCAATTCTATTCCATTGATCTATTTAAAGCAATCTCTATCAAAATACCACCAGCATTTTTCACAGAACTAGAATCAAGAACGCTAAAATTTATATGGAACCACAAAAGACCCTGAATAGCCAAAGCAATCTTGAAAAAGAAAAACAAAACTGGAGTATCACGATCCCAGATTTCAAGCTATACAAAGCTGTAGTAATCAAAACAGTATGGTACTGGCACAAAAATATACAGAAAGACCTAAAGAAAGTTCTAACATTGTTCATTTTTTTGAGGGCTAAAGTTACCGGTGGCAGTTATTTTTTTAAACAATGATTTATTCAAATTTTTGAAAAGAGAAGTCCTCTTAATTGTAAACCTGTTTTTATATAAAAAGACAAAACAAGTCAATAGTTTTGTTATTCTGTGGAGAATTGGAATCTTTTTTAAACCATACATATCATTGGTTGTTTTGATTATATACAATACAAAATGCACAATGGATATTAATTAAGACAAGGATGTTGGGCCTTTTCTCATTTAGAAATATCAGTTTCTCATTAACTAGGCAAAAATTAGAATAGTCTTTGTTGTCACTACTGCTAGAAAAATCATAGAATCTGTAGAAAATGCCCTCTTTGTCTTCACCAGGAGTTCCATCGTCTTGAGTTTTAATTCCCTTTTGGACAAACGCTTCCTTTTCTGTTAATTGTCTTCCATTTACTTCTCTAAATTCATTCTCCACCCTTCTTTACCCTGCTGTGTACGCAGGGAGTACACAGGGAGGCTAACTATTATGCTGTGCATCAAATGGACTCTCTTTCCCTTTGGTTTTGTGAGTTTATCCAAAGGAGGCTCCAGCGGGAGATAAGAGGATGGAAGGAGAGATAATTCAGAGCTCTTATCCCCTTGACTCTCTCTCTAGGGGGCCTTGGGTTGACAATGGCTACTAGGTAGCTCTTACCTAAGTTTATAGGTCTTGCCAGATTTCAGTAACTTCATGTTCATGTTCTTTTAGTAGTGGTACTGGCTTCCTGCTGTTACCAAACTTAGGGTTAGTTTCACTTTTCCCTGCTCACACTTTTGTAAATAGTCCAGTCATTAATCTGTCTTGAATCACCCCCTTTTGGTTATACTCTGTTGTTTTTTGTTTTTGGTTTTTTTGTTTGTTTGTTTGTTTTTTCTGCCAGAATCCTGGCTGATTGACTCATCTCCTTCCTCTTACCTAACTACCTCATTTCTTCAGAGTTCAAGTTGTCAACGAGATGAGCTGATAGTGGCATTTAGATTGATGTGTTAACTGTGGCTCTTGTTTTTACTATTTATTTTAGAAACAAGTTCAAGACTGAGTCACTTCTAACAAAATCACCTTTGACCTCATTCCCTCCATTTATTTTTTTTTTCATTGCTCCATCCCTCGTTAGTCAAGCTTCCCTGAAGAAATGTTCACATTCATGACCTCTGCTATCATAATTCTCCTTCATTTCCCAATCTAATGCACCTGTCTTCTTCGCTACTCCACTGAAGTCATTCTAAAGTCATTAGTGGCCTCCATATTGATATATGCAGTGGGTACTGTCCTCTTACTGCATTTGACATTGATAATTCCTTACAGTTTGTAAAAATTATCTTCTCTTTTTGCTTTTATGTATATCTTCTCTTTTTGCTTTTTATTATAGTTTGTAAAAATTCCTCATAGTTTGTGAAAATTATCTTCTCTTTTTGCTTTTATATATATCTTCTCTTTTTGCTTTTTATTATAGTTTGTAAAAATTCCTCATAGTTTGTAAAAATTATCTTCTCTTTTTGCTTTTATATATATCTTCTCTTTTTGCTTTTTATTATAGTTTGTAAAAATTCCTCATAGTTTGTAAAAGATATCTTCACTTTTTGCTTTTATGTAATTTCCTGATTTTTTTCTCACCACTCTTCCTTTCGTTTCCTTCTTTAAAATTTTGAGTTCTTTACAGTTGTCTGTTCAGGTACTATCCTCACTATCTGCTTTCCCTAGGGATTTTATCTATTTCCATTGCTTCAACTTTCACTTGAGTACAGATGACTCTAGAAGTCCTATCTCCTATGGCAAGTCTCTTAGCTGGGTTTTGTTGTTTTCTACCTATTTTCTACCTATTTCTACTTACCTGATTTAAGAACTAGAATGACCCATGTCCCTCAGATACCTCAAATTCAGGTTACCAAATCAAATCCACTACCTTGTTTCCTTCAATCTAAGGTATCATTGATTAAAAGGTACACTGTCATTTTATAAATTACTAAGGAAAAAAGATTCCAATTATAGTGGTAAGATTTCATCGATTATAAGATGCATCCTAACTTCAGAGATGTTAAGATGTAAAGAAAAAAAAGTGCATCTTAGAATCTATGATAAAAAGAACTTACACATAGCAAAGGAAACAATCAACAAAACTAAAAAAGTCAGCCTATGGAATGGGAGAAGATATTTCCAAATGACATATCTGATAAAGGGTTAGTATATAAAATCTATAAAAAACTTATCAAACTCAACACCCAAAAAACAAACAACCCAGTTAAAAAAGCGCAGAGGAGAAGAATAGACACTTTTTCAAAGAAGACATCCAGATGGCTGATAGACACATGAAGATGGTCAATATCACTCTTCATCAGGGAAATACAGATCAAAACCACAATGAGCTACCACCTCACACCTGTCAGATTGGCTAAATTAACAACACAAGAAACAACAGTATTGGCGAAGACGTAGAGAAAGGGGAATGCTTTTGCACTGCTGGTGGGAATGCAAACTAGTGCAGTCACTCTGAAGAATCATATGGAAGTTCCTCAAAAAACTAAAAACAGAACTCTTTCAATGATCCAGCGATTGTAGTTAGATCCTTACCAAAGGGTAAAAAATAGAGATTGCAAGGGATATGTGCACCCCAATGTTTATAGCAGCATTATCAACAAGAGCCAAAGTATGGAGAGAGCCCAAATGTTCATCAAATGATGAATGGATAAAAAAGATGTGGTATATATATATATATATATATATATATATATATATATATATAATGCAGTAGTACTCAGTCATCAAAAAGAATGAAATCCTGCCATTTATAGGCTCCATGTGGATGGCGCTAGAATGTATTATGATAACTGAAATAAGTCAATCAGAGAAAGACAAATACCAAATGATTTCACTCATATGTGGAATTTAAGCAATCAAATAGATGAACATATGGGGAAGGGTGGGGAGGGAAAGAAAATAGAGAGAAATAAACCGCAGGTCTCATGATTCTGGAAGAGATTTTTAATAATAGAGAACTAACTAAAGGTTGATGGAGAGGGGTGGGAAGGGGGTGAGATAAATAGGTGATGGCATTAAGGAGGGCACTTGTGATGAGCACTGAGTGTTGTATGTAAGTGATGAATCACTAAATTCTACTCCTGAACCAATATTGCATTGAATGTAAATGAACTGAAATTTAAATTAAAATAACTAAAAAAAAATAGAATCTATGAAATACAATGGATTTTTGTCATTCCTGTAAGGTTATGAGTCGCTGATGGATAAAAGTGAGACCGCCAAGGCAAAGTGTGGCCTGAGAGTACACTTTATTGCAAGCACCCTCGGGTGAGGTTTCGCGACTCGAAAGAGAGTAGTCGGGGAAGTTGCGCCCGAGGTCGGAGGTTAAGGGCTTTTAATGGTTTTGGGGAGGAGATTTCGAAACTGGTGACGAGTTCTTATTAGCAGATAGGATACCTTGTCCGCTTGTTAAAGTCCTATTGGTGTACTGGAATGACGTGTCCCCTTCCCAGGGCTGTGGAGGGAACTTCGGCCTTTTTGGGTCGGTTTCCATTTTATGGAGCCTTCCCTCTGCCCTAGCCCAACAATTCCTCCTTCCTAATCTGTTTTCCCTAATGTGTTCCCTATCTTTTTTGTTGTCGTTCCCTATCTTAATTAGTGTCACTGTCATTCCCCACATCTCTAGACTGAGAATCAGCAACAGTGTTGCTATGCGGTATTTTGTAGATGAGATTAACATCGTAGTTGATTAAGTAAATGAGATTATTTTCAATAATCTGGATTGGTTTGGTCCAATTAGTTAAAAGGCCTTAAGAGCAGAACTGAGGTTTCCCAGAGAAAGCAGAAATTCTGCCTGTGGAGTTCCTCTGTCAGTTCCTATGGAGAGTTTTCAGCCTGCATTTTCTGATGGCCTGCTCTATGGAGTTCAGACTTGCCTAGCCAGCCCCCATAACTGCATAAACCAATTCCTTGCTATAAATCTCTCTCTCTCTCTCTTCACCTTTCACACTTACACATCATGTCTTAAAAATGAATCTTTATTACAGTCTCGTAAATTTATCTTCTTCTTTCATGTTGACGGCTTGCTTAGCTTTCATCATCTCTTGCCTTGACTGTAGTGACAGCATCTTAACTGAAATAAACTCTGCTGCAAGTATTCTCCATCTCCGACTCAGCATTCAGATTATCCTAAGGGGACTTTTCCAAAATGAAAGTCTCATTAGATCTCTCCCTGCTTAGAACATTTCATGGGTTCTCATTGCCTAGAGGATGAAGCCGAAGTTTCTTGGTGGGGAATATACATTCCCTCCTGACTTAGCCTCTTAATTGGCTAATTCCTCCCCGTCTCACACTGATGGATCAGGTAATGCTGAATATTATATCTCTGCCCTGTGCTTATACACAGCCTATTCCCTTGATGGAATCTTCACTCACTCTTGTCCTAGCCTGTTTGATAAACTCATAAAAAAATAGTCTCATGATTCTAGAAGGTAGAAGTCCAAATTCAAGGTGGCAGCAGGGTCACGCTCCCTCTGAGGCTGGAGTTAGGGGCATGGGGGAAGGTTCTGTCCCTTGCCTCTCTCCTAGCTTATGGCGGTTGCTAGCAATCCTTGGTGTTCCTTGGCTTATAGACACATTAATTTAATCTCTGTCTTCGTCTTCATGTGCTGTTCTCCCTGTGTGTCTGTGTTGATAAACTCATTTTCATCCTTTAAAACCTAGCCCAATGTTGCCTCCTCCTGGAAGCATTTCTAAACCTCAAAGTATATATTTCATATTTTTTATTAAGATATTTTTTACAAAAGGATTTGGACATATTGGTTGAAATTCCCTACTTTATATCATTAAAAACAATAGAAAAACTTACAGTATCTATTTGGCAACAAATAAAAACAAAAGGGTAAATGTCTTCAATCTATCCATTGTTTAAAAACTTAAAGACCAACTTAAAATTCTTTCATATTATGCTACAGATACAGTTATCTAGACCTAAGCTACTTTAGCTCCATGAATTCTAATAAGAAACTGGTTTTTAAAAAAGTTTATGATTTATAAATTATTAACATGTGGGAATTTAACACCAAAAGTTACATTTTGATCAGATATAAGCTGAGAACCTCTGTCCAGAAAATGACAGAAGCAGAACCACACAATAAACGAGAATAGATGTTGGAGTCAGGAGAGGAATCCTATTGTTAGAAAAAAGCTCAACATATGCTACAAATAAAAAATGCATAATTTATTAAAATTATTGAGCATGCTACGGATCATTTTAAATATAAATTTTACATCAGTTTTTTTGTAATTTCTACTCATAAATGGTTTTGACATTCCCTTGAGTTGTATATGCAAACTTACTGTTTATACCTTAAAGTACATAAACACCAGGTTTAGGAATTGACACCATGAAAAAAAAATTGGATGTATTAAGTGATATTTTAGCATGTCTAGACTATGTTTAAATAATTTCTTTCATAGCCAGAAGAAAAATCTTAAGAAGAAAACTAACATGCACCACCAGTTCATGTGGGAATGTTTGTTCCACTAGCAGTATATAAATGGTCTCCATTAAGAGTTTATAATTGCAGAAATATGGAAATGTGAATTTTACAATTCACATTAGGATCCTGCGTGCGATCTAATTTTAGGATGACAAATTGGAAAGTTGCCTCTGTGTCCACAAATCAGAAACACCCAGATACTCACATTTCGGTGCCATTTTCTATACAATGAAACAGATGAATATGCTTTTGAATATACCTTATACTTTGGGGCTCAATAAAAGTGATTTTGATTTTAAATGAAAAAATGTAGACCATCAACATTTAATTTTCATGGGTTGGCTCTTGTGCAAAAACCTCTGGCTCCCCATGGAATTATATACAAATGAGCAAATGTTCTCACAGAACCAAACGGGCCTCTCCACCAAATGTGCCAATTCCCTTGTAAACACACTTTCAGCTCTTTACAAAGAAAAGAAGAAACTTCTTAGGGTTGTGATGACAAATTCATCTGGATGACAGTGGAAGGATTACAGGGGAAAGGAGATAACGTAGTGATGGGAGAAAAAGGTTTGCTCCAGCCTCCTCAGGCCCACAGTAATGTTCACTCTGGATCACTGTTAAATCTTTTTGACAGAAGATTAAGTGTAGGCAGTACATGGAGCACAAAAGAGAGCTAAATTCTAAATCAACACATAATGGATCAGGACAGACATGTGCAAAATCACTAGGATCTGAGGCCAGTAAGGCTTAACTGTAACCTGACGGAAGGTATTAAACAAGCTAAAGAAAGAATTTGTCAATCAAAAGGATTCTTGGTTAGTAACAGAAGCACAGACGACATGAGAGAAAGAGAAATTTTGAGGCTTTTCAAGTAAGTGTCTTATTTGGACAGAAAGTCCAATATTTTACATCTTCAACAAGGTAAGAAAATAAGAAAAAAAATGACATATAAAAATCAGCTATCTTAAAAAGAAAACAAGAGCATGTTAATACCTGATCGTGTAGTCTTGGATGCATAGCCAGACTTTGCTATGGTTTAAATGTAATTTCAGAGTACAAGCCATATCAACTCATAGTCCCCATTGTGTGATTAGTTTGACCATGGACTCTTTTGGATTGCTGAGCCCTCTGCTAGGTCCTGATACTTATGTGTTCTGACTCATCCTCTCTTCTACCCTCTAGATCGAGGCCTTGTTAGGCCTCTAAGTCCTACTTAGTTTCTTCATTCTCTACTCCCTTCTAAGATTGCTTTTATAAATTTTACCTACTAGCATGTGTCATGTGATCATAATCCAGCCTTTGCTTTTCCAAAAGCATTTCATGAAGGGAATGAGAAACCATTCTCTGCCTCCTGTTTCCCAAGCCCACCCCCAATTCTCCAGGTTAAGGAGGGGAAGCACTTGAGTTCCATAGGACCCAGGGATGAGAGGAATGATTATCCTTTCTTCATGAACTCTTCTGTTGGGAGTTTGGCATGTGTGTTCATTGTAGCTTTCCTTACTCCATCTTTGTCTGGTTTTGGTACCAAAGTGACCTTTCTGTAGGTCAGCACTGCTTGTCCCACTTGGGCTGCTCCCTCAACTTTCTGCTGTCACATATTCCTGGCTCTCAGAATTTTTCAAAAGTCCTTCTCCAGTACAGGTTACTGAATCTGGGTCCATAGGAATAAACACATATATAGGGTGGTTCCCAGGTGCCATCTACCAAAGCCTTCAGTGTGAATTATTTAATGGGATATTGTGTGGCAGGGGCTGGGGGGAAGGGCAGGGCTGGGAGTTTCTATGCTACCTCAGCACTAGGCACCTCTGTGAGTCAGCACTTGGAGTAAAATGCTGCGCCTCTCCCAAAATTCAGGTCACACCCTCTAACCATATGGGTGATTCCCTTGTGTGTCCTATTCTCACTGGCTTTAGGTAGGGAGGACTACTCAAAACCTGACGACAGAGGAATGGGGGAAGGATAGTTGCTATCTTGCAAATGTTGCTTTCCTCTAGAGGTCTTTAGGCCTCTTTTTGTTTTTTCAATGTTTATTTATTTTTGAGAGAGAGAGAGAGACAGTGAGAGCAGGGGAGGAGCAGAGAGAGGGAGACACCGAATCTGAAACAGGCTCCAGGCTCTGAGCTGTCAGCACAGAGCCCAGTGCACGGGCTTGAACTCGGGACCTGTGAGATCATGACCTAGGCCAAAGTCAGATGCTTGACCTTGACGGACTGAGCCACCCAGGCACCCCAAGAGATCTCTAGCTCTCTTAACAGTCATGGGAGCTACGTTTTGATAGGTCTTCTGCAAGGTGTCCTCTTATTAAATCCCTTGGGAGTGATGGGCTCTACATGGTTGTTTCTTTGAACTTAAAATGGAACAGAATCCACAGAAATTCTGGTACCTTCCTCGTGGGAGTAGGGTAAGGGCATTCTTTAATAACTCCATGTTTCTTAGTCTCTTTAGCTTGCTATAACAAAAATACCATAAACTGGGTGACTTATAAACAACAGAAATTTATTTTGTACACTTCTGGAGATTAAGAAGTCCAAGATCAAGGTGCCAACAGATTCAGTATCTGGCTAGGGCCTGCCTCCTGGTTCATAAGTTGCTGGCTTCTCATAACTTCATATGGTAGAAGGGGCAAGGGAGCTGTCTGGGGTCTTTTCTGTAAAGGCACTAACCCTTCATGAAGGCTCCACCTTCATGACCTAAGTACCTCCTAAAGGCCCTACCAATAAATATCATTACCTTGGGCTTTAAGACTTAACATATGAATTATGGTGTGTGTGTGTGACACAGATTTTCACTCTATAGCAGGGAGAGCAGGAAAGGATTATCTGTATCAACAAATAGTACCTGTTGTTTCATCCTTGCTGGCCTGTCTGTATGTTAAATGAATAGTCCATCCTGACTAGGCTGAAGAATGGAGAGACAGGTTGATATGCACACCTCTACCTGTCCAGATGCCTCTCATTCTCTTTCTTTTCTTTCCCAATTTTCCTGATTCAAACTATTACTATTCTTGTAGCTAGTCACACTTGTCAGCAACACAGGTTGTAAGGTTTTCCAACTTGAAAATCACTCAACTGCTCAACAGGACCCCATTCATAGGCCTTCATAGTTAGCAGTTTATTAAATGGACTTAATTCAATGGACAGTACATTGAATTTTAAAAAGACTGTTTGATCTTGCTAAAAGCTCCAATTTCACATAAAATGTAAAGTGGTATGGAATAGTAAGGTCTTTTAATTCTTTGTCTCCCTCCTAGCCATAAATAAATTCTCCTTTATATGCAGAATTAAAAAGGGATGTGAATGGGGGCACCTGGGTGGCTCAGTCGGTTAAGCGTCAGACTCTTGATTTCAGCTCAGGTCATGATCTCGTGGTTCGTGAGATAGAGTCCTGAGTCGGGCTCTGTGTTGACAGAGCCTGCTTGGGATTCTCTTTCCCTCTCTCTGCCCGTTCTCCACTTGTGCTCTTGTGTGTGCGTGCTCTCTCTCTCTCTTAAAATAATAAACACACATTAAAAAAAAAAAAAAAAAAGGATGTGAAAGGAATTCATTCTACAACTCTTCAACCCCTCAGCCAGATAAAATACCAGTAAATGGATTGGAGTTGGGAGAAGAAAAATTGCAGAGACTTCTTTCATGAGAATTGCTGCTGGTTTGTGGATCCCCACCTTTAACTCCAAAAGAGAGTGTGTGTTTGGGGATGAGGAAACATTGGGTTTAGGATGTTCCCATTTAACCTTAGACTCGTAAGTGAGGCTTCAAGGGAGCTATTTGGAGAATGTGGAATATAGTCCCTGCAATTCAGAGACACAGAGGGCTGGTGCCTGACTACAGCAGACTGTGGAGTGTAGACTGACTCCCTCTGGAATATCCAGGAAGTGTTGACAGCTTTGATGGTACAAGTAGGAGACTGCAGCTATACTGAGATTGTTCTGTGCTTCCAAGGGTTGTTATGTAAGGTATCCATGATCATTTCCTAGAGAGGGGATTTGGGCCATGAGGGAAAGGGGGAAAACTGGCTTGGGGTTGTCTTAAGACCTTTTTTCAAAGCCAAGTGAGCACCTACCAGAGGATTAGGAGACTAACAGGAAAAGGCAGAAGAGTACCACAGGTGGTTCTGGCTGGCTCAGTCTGTGGAGCGTGCTACTCTTGATCTTGTGGTTGTGAGTTTGAGCTCAGTTGGTTGTAGAGATTACATAAAAATAAAATCTTAAAACAAAAACAAAAGTATACCACCGTATGCCTGGGAACCAGTGAAGAAATTTAAGGACCACTCGGAACAGGGATGTCTCTATTCACTTTAAGAAAACTATAGGAAAGAAATCTCCAGAAAAATGAATGTTGCACAGAAGAAAGTCATGATCAAACATTCACAGGTCCAGAAAGCATGAAGACAATTTATGACAGTATCAATTTATGTTAAAACTGTTCTGTATTTTCTTCTTTCCTCTCCCCTTCTTCTCCATTCCATCCCTACTTCTGGATTCAGCTAGAAGTAGGTCTTAGGTAAGGGGGTAGAGGATAATTTACCACCACATAATGCCTTGTAAAGATATGATAGGCTTAATTCATAAAATTGTGTTTTGATTACAAGTTATGCTCCTTTAATTTAGTGGTTTAATATGTACTCCGACTGTAGGAGACCCAGGCAAGCTACCCCGGGAGCTATCTCCTTGCCTCACTAGGGCCGTGAGGTAATTTCCCTATGAATATGTTGACAAGGTCATGTTGGAGATTCATGGGCATCTATAGAGCTAAATAGAAAAGCCACAGTGATAACATGTGATAAGGCCATGTCCCATGAAACAGTTACTCAGGCTGGGACCCAATGCTAGCATATTAGAAAGCATTTAGGCATTGGGCAAACTATTTTTTTAAGACAGCCATTCCTGCCACCTGGTGAGCTCCGCTAACTGCATGGCCCATTTTGTATTGGACACTAGAGAGAAACTTCCTTTCTACGAAGAAGTTGAAACTCCTTAACGTTGGCTTGGATTTCCAGAAAAACCCAGTCCAGGCCTTGTGAATTCCCCTCGCTTTCTCGTCTATCAGCTTAGGCCAAATCACTTATTCTAGTAAGGTTGCGACGCAGTCAACACCTTAGCTTAAAGCCTCCACCTCACCTCCGGAGCTAGCAGCGCGGTGACGTCACGGCGTCCCGGGCGCGCCCCGCCCCCGCCCGGCTCAGCGCCAGGGGACGCTCGAGGGCTGGGTCTCCTTGGCAACCATTTGCTCCGCCCCCTCCACCTCCTCCGCCCCTTTAACCTTTAGGGTGCACGGGCGCAGAGTCCTTCGCACTCTTTCCCCTTTCCCCCTCCCCTTTCCCCACCCCCTGTGCCCAAGTCGTCCGGGCCGGAAGTGAAGATGGCGGCGGCGGCGCCTTCTGGCGCGGCTTCGGCGGAGCTGGTGATCGGCTGGTGCATATTCGGCCTCTTATTACTGGTAGGGGAGGTGCTCGTAGTTTTCCCCGTGTTTGGACTGGTGGGAGAGAGAGAGGGGCCGACCCGGCAGCGGGTCTGTTAGGGCTCGGGAGACCCTCCTCGTCCCGCCCCGCCCCCCTTTGAGTTCGGACTGTGGGGGGCTCCTCTGCTCCGGGGCGGGGCCTGCGCTCGGAGTGGGTAAAGGAGGCACTGATTTCCGGGCACTTTTGATGTATTTTCCCTGATGACGTCTAGTATTGTAGGTTTCCATTCTCGAAACTCTTGCCCTCGTCCCTCACTAGGGCACTGGGGCGGGTGGAGTTTGGGGACGGAGGAGACCCTCTGGGTTGAGAAGGGAGAAGTGGCCCCTGGTCCCCACTTGAGACGGAAGCTCAAGGTGTGGGGCAGCAGCGCCTGATCTTTACAAGTTCACTAGGCGCTGGCCTTGATCTGGCAGGAGGCCTCTGCTTCTCAAAATTGTTTGTCCGGATTCCCTACCCTTGGGGTTATTGAGTCTGCAACCTTCTGTACCCATTGTGCGATGCTGCCTTGATGACGTGAGGGGTTCGTTCTGACTTCTCGGTTTCACATTCCTTTTCAGTCTGTTTTGATAGATGTAGAAACCTGTGTAGGGAAGAGCCGTAGTCCTCGTTACTGCCACTATCAGGGTGTGTATAGACAAACGTATCTGACCTCAGGTACCATCTTTCCCAGCCGTCTTATTCCTGTTTATGTAATGATCAAAACCTGGGCCCAAAAAGCCCAAATGACCTAGTTTTTACTTGCCTGCCTCATATTAAAACCCTTGGGTTTATTTTATCTTGGGGTTCAATTTGTTTCTCTCTGTACCCCTCCCCATTCTCACTCTGTTTCTCCTTTTGGATACTTTGTGTCCCAAAGTATTTTGCTGCTTTGCAATTACTAAACCAGAAAACAAAAGTCAACCCCCCAAAACCGCTAACTTCAGTTCTGGAAATCAAGACTTGTCAGATTCCACTACAGTGGAATGCAACCCAAGTAGTATGTTTTGCTGGTAAATGTTTCAGACAAAACGTTACAAAGAAAAAAAATGTGTGAAAACTTATGGAAAATTATCTCTTGCTACCTTCACTCTCCCAGAAAATGATACTGCCTTTACACTGGAACATACTTTAACCTTCTTGGTGGAGAAAATAGAAACCCTACAGGGTGGTGATGGACCCCAAAGCCCATCCAGTCTTGTGTTTGAGGAGTGCACTGGCTTTTCCAGACCGTCATATTCAGTTGGTTTAGAAGAAAACAAATGAGCATGTAACCAGTATCAAAGTCTAGTGGGAAAATCTTGGCAGTTATCAATTAATAAACATATAATATATATGAATTATGCTATAAATTGTGGGAGGATGTAAAGTAGTTTTTAAGAGGGCCTGAAGATAGGTGGGAAAACAAAAATTCTTAAAACAGGTATCGTAAGTCCTGAAAACCAACGTATGATTTTATAAATGAAATAGAACTTCAGAGAATAGGGAGTAATATCAGAAGAAGGTGGAATTAAGGTAGACTTTGGATAGATGAAGAAGGGAAGTCATTGAAATTGGTGATAATACACCAGGAAGAAAATAAAATGAGAAGGGAATTAAGGAGTTCGAAACTAGATGTCGGAGCAGGAAAAAATTAGTAATAAGGGCTATCGTTTAGTTTTCTGCAGAATCTGTAATTCCTGGCTTATAAGAAGAAACCTAGATTCTTATGTCTGCTTCTGCATTCTGTCTTTTGAAATGTTATTTTGGTTGAAGCATATGAAGAAAATCCCATTTTAGTGGTACCTTGTTGGAATGAGGAGTATTTTTTTTTTTAGATACTTGTGGGTGTTCTTAAATATGACACAAAAACTCAATAAATAGAAGTTTTCTAAAGGTTAGTTGAAATAATGGAATCTGAAATCCTGTCAATAAGCTTTATTCTGTTACATTAAAATTTGTTGGTCCCTTTTGCAGTTTGAATGGCTCTTTATGCCCCATGCATGGTTTTATAACATGATGCATTTGAGTATTCACTGAGTGATGCAGATATTCGATAGATGGGTATATTTCAATACATAATGTCAACATATCACATTCATTATTATCACCACTGATCTTGTCAGAAGAAATGTCCCAGAAATAAGTACTGAGAAACTGTCAAACTCACAGTTGTGGATACAAGTTTTCCACAATTCTGAGTTTCATTCAAAAGCTTTAATTTTATCATTTGGAACAAATACTGTCAGTTTTTTTTTTTTTCTCTTGAAGTGATAGTTTCCCTTTGTTCATTTCAATAAAATGTGCCAAATATCCAAGTCTGAATAACCATAATCACACGTACTTTCAAGTAAAAGTGATATTCCTTTGAAACGAGTGCCCGACTTGGCTTTCAGCTCCTAAGTTACTCCTAAGAGACAGACAGCACACCTTAACATGCAGCAGAAGAACTCCAGTACTTCACAGTTTCCCCCATGGAGTATTAAAAAAGATTCAAGGGTTGAAGTTCAATAAAGTTAATTTTTACTGTTTCATTAAGCACAGTCTTAAATTGTCCTCAGTGGGTGTGTATGTAGAGTATGTGGAGGTGAAGAATACAGTAGCTACTGGCACAACTCGGTGCCATTGTCTTGATTTATGCTTACTTCGCCAGCAGTTTTACCCATGACTTACACAACATGACTGCAGATAGCAACATAGTGAAAAAGACAAATGACTTTTTAATATTATGAAAATAGTTTTCAATTCGCAAACCGCCAGAAAGAGTTCTGGGACTGCCAGTGGTCAGAGGACTTCACTCTTCAAGAGCTGCTGCCAGTAATCTACTGAAGAATCAGAATACTAAGATTGACTTACTTGTGTGATCCTGGGCAAACAGAATGGACTTCCGTTTCTTCTGCCACGTGAGGAATGGTTAGATTTAGTCCTCCAAGCCTATAATCTAACTATGTTTACTATATGAAATCTAATTTCTGTATAAGTCCCCCAAGATCCCCAATTGCATTTCCCTTTGCTATATAAGACAAGGGTCTTATTTCTGTTAAGCAGGTTTACTCTTGTTACTCAAAGTGACCATTGCCTGGGAACTTGTTAGAAATACTGAATATAAGACCCCAGCCTTATGCAGAATCTGCAATTTAACAAGATCCCAGAAAGGATCTATGCTTATTAGTTTAAGAAACATCATCTGTTCTCATTCCTGCCTCTCTCCCAGTCATTGTCAGCCTTGACTGCTAATCAAAGTCACCGAAGGAATTTTGAAAAATCCTAATGTCCAGACCAGTTAAATTAGAATCCCTTGGGAGGGCTTGGGGCCCGCTCTAAACTTTTCTTTATAATTATTAGCAAAATTGTATATTTCTTTTATGAAATGTTCTTAAGATGTTATTTCACATGACATTTGGTTTCATATGATGTAGTGATGTATGACCATTCATATGACAGTTGCTATTTGTTAAGCAGTTACTGTGGCCAGGCACTGTGCTACATTGTTTACATTTTATTTAACTGTTATAAGCTGCCTATTACTATTTTATAGATGATGACATTCGAGTTATTTTATAATGTACTTCTGATAGATTTAATACACGTAAACAAAAAGCTCTTTGAGGTTCTCAGTTTTAAAAGTATAAATGTCTCCTGAGACCAAAAAAATTCAGGATTCTCTGTCTTAACTATTTTGCTTGGGTTGCCCTTTCCTTGCTTGTCTGTCTGGTATTGGCAAACACTTCCCTTTGCAGTAGTACCTATCACTTTGAACTTTGTAAAGTGCAGATCTTTTTGAAATCCAACAAAAAAATTACTGAATACTTTGTGTCAGGTCCTGCTAAGGACAGAATGATGAAGTTCAACTTGCAGTGGCTTCTAATAATTTGAGGAGTGTTTTAAATATTTGTGAATTCATTTAAAAACAAAAACCGATCCATTAAAATATTAATATAAATTAGTGAAAAATGCTTTCCTAACACAAAAATAAATTCATAAATAGCCAGAATTTGACGCTAGGTCTTATTTTTCCTCCAACATCCAGGTTCCAAAGTCTACATTCCCTTCTCACTTTATTTTTTCTGCTGTTCTGACACCAGCTGAAATGGTAGTAATATGAAGGAATTACATGCAACAACTCGGAGGGATTTCAGATGCATTATGCTAAGTGAAAGAAGACGACATGCTGTATAATATAGTACATTATGACATTCTAACAAGGCAAAAGCTATGGGGACAGATAACAGTGGTTGTCAAGGGTGGAGAGTAGATCTAGAGAGGGGTTAACTATACAGAGGCAAAGGGGATTTTTCTGCAGTGGTAGAACTGTTCTTACATCTTGGTGTGGTAGGGGAATTTGGAAGCTGTGAAACAAATTGGGTGGTGGTATTAGTTCAGTTCATGCTCCTGAACTAGGATATCCAGAAAGGAAGTGACAGTGGAATCTGTTGAAAAGACTGAAAGGACAAAACAACCCTTTTATCCCAGAGCTCTTGATAGAGTTTATTTAAAAACAATTGTTCTCTCTTATGGTTAAGTGATATTCCGTTGCCATTTGCCACATGGATGGACTTAGAGGGTGAAATAAGCCAGAGGCATAAAAGGCAAATACCATATGATTTCACTTATGTGTGGGGTATAAGAAGCAAAACAAAATACCAGAAACAGACCCATAGATACAGAGAACAAACTGGTGGCTGCTGGAAGGGAGAGGGTGAGCAAAATTGGTGAAGGGGAGCTGGAGGCAGAGGCTCCCAGTTATAGAATGAGTAAGTCGTGAGAACGAGAGGTCCGCCATATTGTAATAGTGTTGTGTGGTTATAGATGGCAGCTACGCTTGTGAGCATCGCGTAGGGAGTAGAGTTGTGGAGTCACTGTCGTATACCGGACACTAATGTAACTTTGTGTGCCAGCTCTACCTTACTAAAATTAAAAACAACATAACAGTGGTTCTCAAATTTGGCTCAGATTGAAATCCTTAGGCTTTTTTAAAGTGCTGTTGCCTGGAGGAACCTCACTCTGATTGATTTGTGGGACAGCAAAAAGGTATTTAAAAACTTCCCAGGTGATTCCAGCAAAGCCTAGGCTGAGAATCACTGGTTTCGTACCTATCTGCAATTTCCCAAATTTGAGTAGAAGAGAGTTTCTCAAAGTGTAGTTCCTGGATCAATAGCAGCCTCACTTGGAACTTGTTACAAAGGCAGATATTCTGGGCCCACTCCAGACCCCTGAAACTGAAACTCTGGGGTTGGGGCTCAGCATTTTGTACTATACAGAGCCCTCCAGATGATTCTGACACTCCCTAAAATTAGAGAATCGTGAGCAAAGTCCTGTACTCTGTGTTAGTCATTAGAAAGGCATTGGTAGCTATTGAAGAGTACCTGGTGGATTAGAGATGTCATCCTTGGTACCTCTGAGTGTACTTTTATCACTGGAAAGTTCCTTGCCAGTGCACATGTACTCATTTTTAATGTTCACTTTTCTTTGTTTAATGCCCTTTAAAATTTGAATTATAATTTGTTAATTGCATGGTGATTATTGGTAGTTAATCTTTAGCTGAATGGTACCCTTGAACTGTCATAATGGGGCAGAAGTTAATTTAAATTCAAGTTGTACTAGTTTGGAGAATTCTATAGATAAAAAGTATTCAAAGCTAATTACAACTATGACATTGTATGAAACCATTGATGATTGCAGTGGTTCAATGAGGGCATATGTAACTGAACAATGTTATCAATAACTTTTGTTTTTTGGTGTGTCTGGATCTAAGTAAGGTTGTACTGCATTCATAAAATAGGCTTTGAAAATTATAAATCTTGAACAAGGTTATAAGAGGTTACACATTTGAAAGGACCTTCATCTGACATAGTTTCCCATTGGAAACTTTCAAATACATACTAAAATCAGAGTTAGAGAATACATAGGGCAGTTATAAAACATTTCTTCTTGTTCTCTTTCAGGCTATTTTGGCATTCTGCTGGATATATGTTCGTAAATACCAAAGTCAGCGGGAAAGTGAAGTTGTCTCCACCATAACGGCAATTTTTTCTCTGGCGATTGCACTTATCACATCAGCACTTCTACCAGTGGATATATTTCTGGTTTCTTACATGAAAAATCAAAATGGTACATTTAAGGTAATTACTGTCATATTTTGTGATTTTTTTTTCCTCCCTTTTGAATTCTTGGCAAAGAAGTGTTTAAGTTTAGTAGTCCAGCATATATTGTGCTTCTTTTGTTGTGTCTGGGAATAAATGAAGGTGCATATGCAGCATAGAGAAACAAACTGTTACTAATTCAGCAACTCCCCAAGTGTGAAGAATCCCTTTTGTTAATCTGAAAACATATTAAGTAATTGAAAAAGGTTTTAGTTTTATGTCTCTCCTAGCTCCCTTGAAGTTTGAGTTGATTTACATTAATGCAGTTAATAATTTCAAAGGACTTTTGTTAGTGGTGGATCAGAATTGCAGTCTGTTTCATATTGAGTACTTTGAGTCAATATAGTATATGGAAACGACCAGTAGGCTAGCTAGGAGTTATAAGACCTGACTCTTGAATCTTTACTAGGCTATATCTTTGGTCAAATGAGTTAAGTTTTCTGGACTTCATGTTCTGCAGTTTTATTTTTTATATTTTTATTTTTTTTTAAAGTTTACTTATTTTTGAGAGACATAGAGACAGAGCGTGAGCAGGGGAAGGACAGAGAGAGAGGGAGATAATAGAATCTGAAGCAGGCTCCAGGCTCTGAGCCGTCAGCACAGAGCCCTACGCGGGGCTCGAACTCACAGACCGTGAGATCATGACCTGAGCTGAAGTCGGCTGCCTAACCGACTGAGCCACCCAGGCGCCCTTGTTCCGCAGTTTTAAAATGAAGGGTGTTGGACTAGAAGATTTCTGATTTCCTTTCCAGTTATGTAAATTCTTATTTTTTTAAAAATTTTTTAATGTTTATTTTTTTGAAAGAGAGAGAGCGTGCGCACATGAGCAGGGGAGGGGCAGAGAGAGGGAGACACAGAATCTGAAGCAGGCTCCAGGCTCCAAGTTGTCAGCAAAGAACCTGATGCGGGGCTCGAACTCATAAACAATGAGATCATGACCTGAGCCGAAATCGGACCCTTAACCGACTGAGTCACCAGGTGCCCTATGCAAATTATTTTTAAGATTGTTATTAGCTTAAACTTTTTGAGTCTTGTTTATTGTTGTCTCCTTAGTGTTTAAAACACAATAGATACTTAAATATTTGAGTAAAATATTATTTCAATTAATTCAGTATTGCATCCTTCCAAAATAAGTTACTAAGTCAGGTCAGCTGGACTTAAATAATTTGAAAAAGTTTTTGTAGTTAGGTTTAGATATATTACGATTGTTTTGAAAACTAGGTAATTTACTGTAGGTCAGTCTTATTTAGCAAGTATTAATTCAGCAGTTAGCATGTGCCAAGTGCTATATGAAGATACTAACTAACATCTATTGAATATTTACAGTGTCAGACCCTGTTCTAAATGGTTAACATGTATTAACTCTCTTTAACTTCCCAAACAACCCTATGAGGTAGATAGTATTATCCATGTTTTTATGGACAAGAAACCAAAGTCTGGAGAGATGAAGTCACCTATCTAAGGTCATACAGCTTGTGGGTGCTGAGGCTGGGATTTGAAACTCTGCAATCTGGCTTCACTGGGAGATATATATGTGTTGTGTATGTATATACATATATATGCATATACATACACAAACACACACACACAGTGGGTACTATATAGATACAGTGATAGGTAGATAACTGATATGAAGTAGTATTATCCCTTGTATAATTATTGACTGAATAGGAGATTTTTTAGTTTTGAATTTAAAATATTTGGTTGTTTAGATTTTGTGGGGATATGTTTCCATTTTGAAATTTGTAAAGATTTTTCATGAAATTTCTAAGTATTTTTATGAAAGTTTGAACTTTTAGATTATGTAATTGTTCTGGACTGTGCTTAAATTAGTAGTCATTGGGTACTAATTTGTTTTTGTTTTTTAATCTATGAGATTGCATTCTACTTGTTTGAGCAAGTCTTTGAGGATTCACCCACCTAAAAAAGCAAAATAACTACCTATAAAAATTTAGGGCACTTGTTTTACTCAGTGTTCCCTAAGAGAAGAAAATGTATAACTAGTTAATATGCTTATTTTATAATTATTAAATGTAACTATGGCACCAGTAATAATGAGAGAAAAATACCATGGTAATATTTTTGTTTATACAAGTTTCTTTATCAGATTATTAAGTAATCGTATGTTCTCTTTTTTTGTACTTTGCATTTACTGACTTGTCTCTATTTTTTTCTATTTTTAGTTACCTCAGAGTTTAGATAAAATAACAATTTTTGCCCCCAATACTTTGATACTTTTTTTTCTTGGTATCTTGAAACACTTTTTGTTTCCATTTCTTTTCTCTTCGTTTTTTGTTCGAAGAGCAAGGCTGGAAGACTAGTGAATTTCATGGTTTTTAATTTGAAGGGTGCCTGTGCTAATGCTTAAAAAGTAGAACTGAAAAGACTTAAAAAATTTTTCCTAATAAACTGTAGAAAGCATTTTCTCCAAAAAGTTACTGATGAAATTTCTTGAGGTGCTTATTAAAAGAAAGACAAGGGCAAATATTTAAGAATTAGTTTTGGGTTGTCTGGGTGGCTCAGTCAGTTAAGTGTCCACTTTGGCTCGGGTCATGATCTCACACCTTGTGAGTTCAAGTCCCATGTTGGGTTCTGTGCTGACAATTCAGAACTTGGAGCCTGCTTTGGATTCTGTGTCTCGCTCTCTCTCTGCCCCTCCCCTTCTCATGCTCCCCTTCTCTGTCTCAAAAATAAATAAACATTAAAAAAAAATTTAAAAAAGAATTAGTTCTTCAGACTTCATGCCACAATTTTAAGTTTACTCATATTATTGTGAAAGTATGCTGCAATGGCTTTAATCTATTCTACCCTTCCTTTTTAGAAAAGGAGAAACATACAAGTTGACATTGTTTTCTATAATGAGTTATGTTTTATCTTAACTTTTATGATGTGTACTTCTTATTCCTAAATGAATGCGCGTATTCCCTTTCTCCATTTTCACCTCAAGAATTGTGAAGCCTCTAAACTGATTGTAGGCTTGCTTATAAGGTGTAATTATTTGGAAATTGCAGATGTCAGTGATTGAGAACAGAGGGTGCCTAAGCTTTTCTTGGAGCAGGTAGTAAATAGTACTTGCTATTTTGTCTTTAGTTACCTTCCTTGCTTTCTCTGCCTCCTTATGGTGTTAAGCATGTAGTTTGCATTGGACATGCATGGGTGTTGGAGATTAATAAGACACATGAAGCTGCTGTTCTCATGGAGCTTACATTCTGTAAGATCAGGTCAACAGTAAACAGTCAAAACAAGCTAACTTCATGTGGATACATTCTGTGAGGAAGTATAGATGGATGTGAAAGTTTAAGTATGGGTAATTCAGATAGGGGCACAGGAAGGCCAGATTGCTGAAACAGGTTACTTGAAAAGAGACCCGGCTGAGGAGAAGCCAGTCGGGTGAAGAACCAGAGGGAAACGCCTGTGGGGAGGGGATACAGCAAATACAGAAGCTCTCAGGGTTGAGATGAGTTTGGCCTATTTGGCTGAAGTGTGGTATTGTAGTATCGCACTTTGGTACTAGCTGAGATTAAGACAAAGGCAGGATGGATTGTTTATGACCTTAAGTCATGTTAAAAGAACTCTATTCTGGACAAATTACCTTCAAAATGCCTGTTGTATATATTCAAGTGGAGGTATCAAGTAGGGAGTTTAGAAGTGTTGTTGAGAGGTGTAGTGAGAGGGGTAGAGAAGTGACTGCTGGCTTTGGTCAGTGGTAACCAAGGAACAAGACAGTTGCAGTGGAGCATTTGGGTGGTCAGGTTGGAGTGGGTTAACTCTAGATGGGAGGTGAGGAAGTGGTGATAGGGAATTCGAAAACTTTTCAAGAGTTTTTGTTCTCTAAGGGATCAGGAGGTAGGGCCAAGGGAGCTGTTTTTATTTGTGGTGGTTATGTGTATATCTCTGTGCTTAATGGAAGTTACTAGGGTTGGTATACTTTAGGATTCAGTGGAGTGGGACAAATTTTTGAGAGGGGAGATAGGATGCCATTGCAGGTATAGTGTTTTTGAGAAAGCAAAAGGATTGGAGATCTAAATGTGAAAGGATTGGCCATAAATAGGAGTGTAGGTACTTGGCAGAAGGAAGGACTAACATTTGAATACAGATGGAAGTAGGTTTTAAATTTGGGAGTAAGTTGAGTAAGCTCCTGTCTTACGACTCCAAATTATTTTAGGATACTCCAAGTCAGCGTTTTTTAGGCCTTGACATTTTGTGCTTGTTAATCTTTGTTGGGGGGGTTGTCCTGTGCATCACAGACAGTTAGCAGATCTTTGCTTCTACATAAAAATGCCAGTAGCACATCGACACTCCCTCCACCCTCTGGTTCTCCATTGCCAAATGCCCACGGGAGCCAGAGTCACCCCTGAATAAAAACCACTAGCGTAAGGTGAGAATACCAGGTAAAATTGAGGTGAGTTGTATATGTAGTTTTGGGTTGGGCTAATCATTTCAAAATGTCATCTTGAAGAATAGGAAAGGAAATTTTACATACATGAACCACTATATCTTTGTTCTATGGAATTTCTATTCTTTTCCTTTCATTTGAAATGGTCTTTAATATTCTCTAGTATTAATTCTTGTCTTCCAATCTTTTGGGTCTTAAATGACAGTGTAGTTTCTTTTGGTCTCTACCTTGGGAGGCAGTGGTCCACAAAACGTATTAAAGGGCATAGTGGTTCTCAAAATGTAACAGAAGGAAGGTTTCATAAACTAAGCTCTTTTGACAGTACGTGCCTTTGAGGCAAAACTGTATAAAAGCCAAATGCAATAATAGTACTTGAATGACGTTGTATATTTTATACATATTTTTAGCTTTAAGATAGTAGCAGAAATATTTTCTTATTATTACAAGATTTGGTTAAACAAAAGAACCTTGCAGGGTAAAAGGTACTAAATGTCAATGAATCTTTGGCTTTAGATTACCTTAACATACTTTCTACTTTTAACTCTTTTCTGAGTTTGGGGGTCTCGTTTAATTTTAAAGTTTAACTTTTAAGTAATTCTCAATGGCTGCATTAATATCTTGTGACATTATTTTGGAAATTGGAAGGAAGTTTCTATTAGGGATAGATGAATTATCCTGTGCTTCAAAAAAATCTTCAGCTTTCACAAATCTTTTTAAAATTCTGTTTTCTGCATAAACAACAGCTAAAGAAGAAACTGTTGTTAGGAGCCTAAGTTTTGATTATGTACATATTCATTTGGATACTTGAATCATTGATGAAATAATTTCCAGTCACTGCACAGAATTCTCCCTAGTGCTTTTCCATTCCCATAGTAAGCACTGTTCCTTTTTTTTTTTTTTTGTATATGTGTGGGTGTTTCATTTTTTAGACAAAGATTGCATATGTTAATACTATTAGTTGCAATGTGTTTTGTGCTCCCCCCTCAAAAGTACTTCATGGATATCTATGTATGCCAGGCTATATAGATGTTTTTAATGTCTATACAGTTTCTCCTCAGGCATTTAGATTGTCTCCAGTTGTTATTGTTTTTTAATTTTTTGAACAATACTACACTGAATATTGTTGGACAAGGAGCTCTCAAGTGAAGAATCAATAAACATTTGCAGGCTAGAATTTGTGGAGAGAACGGTGAGGAAGCACACAGGTTCTTATCTACTTGACATTCTGCAAAACGATGGCCTTTCTCAAAGTGCAGGTACTTTAGCAGAGGTACCTCCTCTTCCTCTTGTTCGCCCTTCTTACATGGCAAGAAAGAGAATGGCCTTGAAGGTAGATGAACACTATGGACTTGGGTGCCAGGTAGTGTGCACTTAGACACAAGCTGTTCATGACGTGCTTGGACATTCCAGGTGCTGAACACCTAGAGACATTGGGTCCCTTTAGTCTTGTGAATAATAGGGATGGGGTTCAGCTCCTCCTACTATATGGGAAAGGGAGGCCTCATTTTGGTGACTTGTTGCCATGCAGTCCAGTAAGAGCTCTTGAGGTCATTCATTGGTGCTATTCGTTTTTAAAACATATCTATGTGCTGATATCTCTCCTGATTTGTGTGAATCTTTTTAGGATATATTCCAACAATGTTTAGATCATAGACTATTTTTCTTACTATGTAGGAGATGGCTTTTCCTCCACAGTTGCCACTAAGAATGTGTTTTAAATTTTGCCACCTAGGAAAATGAAATGTTACTATAATAATAGATTTTCATGTTTTATTAATAAAATCAGTAATTGGGTAAATTCCTCATTGTTGGTCTTTTTCAAAAAATTTCCTAGCTCTTCTATATGTTTTTCAGATGATTTTTTTAATCAGTATGTCAAAATACTCTACTTCTTAGTGTATTGGGATTTGGATTGGCAGTATATATAGTTTTTATAGATTAATTTGGAGGGATCTGGTATTTACAATCTTTTCATGTGGAAACATGTGACTTTCATTTATTTAGATTTTTAAAATGTTCTATAATCAAGTTAGTTTTCTTTGTATAGTTAATATTTTTATTTAGCCTCGTAAGTTTTTTATAGTTTTTATTGCTATTGGAAAAATACCATTTTTATTCTACTTTGTATGTCAAGGTTTTGCTTTTGTGGTGCTAAATTTGGATTTTCCACATTTTTGTCCTTTTAAGAATTTGTCAATAAGAAATTCATAGATGTTCATCGCTTGAAGTGTTTGTAGGTGAAAAAGAAAAAACAAAAAAAGAAAAACCTAAATTAGTTTAGGAGCTTTAAATGCTGATACCCTTCCTTAAGTGCTAGTTTAGTGGGATGTTAATACCACTTGAGCTTTTAAAGTGTTTATAGAAAAGAAAGGGCCTTGATACCAGTTTGAGCCTTTCTACTTAATAGAGTAGTCACTTAGACTCTCCAGGTTAATTTTTCGTATGCATAAAGTTTAGGACTTTTAATAAAAAGACTTGCCATTATACCTGAGTTCTGATTCACTAGTGTACGAATTTTTTTTATTTGAAAAGATAAGTTTGAATTATATTTTCTAAGTTAAATTGCTACATTTAAATTACTAATTTAAAGAACACTTGTGTGGGATGAAGGCAAAGGAGTTGAGATTGACTATTTTTTTAGGTATTTTTAAAAAATGTATATTGTACTCAAATGTCTTCTTTCTAAAATGCAATCATATTTTACTCTCTGTATAAAAATTCATCACTATTTTATGTTTTCCTTAGGACAAAGTCCAAAATATTTAGCATGAGTTATGGTCCCTTAAATCTGGCTCTTTCCCTCCGTTGTTCCACCTGCTTTTTCTTAGCTTTCCAAAGACTCTAATGAAACTATAATTAGCTTGCAGTTTTTTCACTTTCATATATGTTCCTTCTATCTTCCTACTTCCTACCAGTTTTTTTTTCCTCCTATTCTCTGAGAATGACCTTTCTTCCTTCATTTTTCAGTTTATAGTCATTTTGGGAAACCATCCCTGATTTTTAGGCTGAGTTTGGTGGCTCCTGCTTTATGTGTTTCCTTAGAACTATATTGTCATTTCATCTCAGCATTTACCTGTTGAAGTTTGTGTATTTACTTATCTGTCTCTTAATTAATTATTGAAGGCACAGGGGATACTTTTTGAGTTTATACTCAAACTCAAAAAGTTTTTGATACTTTTGGATACTTTTGGATACATTTATACTTTTGATACTTTTTGATATATTTATAAGTGACCTTCAGTCATATTAAAACTTAATTTTAATTGTTAAACAGATGGATGTTTCATTAATATTTCTATTTCCTTTTTATCCCAGGACTGGGCTAATGCTAATGTCAGCAGACAGATTGAGGACACTGTATTATATGGTTACTATAGTAAGTATCTCAGTTCCATTTCCTACTTGGGCAGCTAACCAAAATGTAGAATTTAGCTATGTGTAAACATTTAATTTTGCTATCACTTTGTGATTATCGTTTCAACACCAGGAGTAAGTAATACAGCATTCATTCCCATAATCTGGAAACTGTTAACCTACTGTGCTTTGTTTGGGTTCACTTATATGTCTCTTTGAGGTTTCAGTCAAGTTACTTTAAGTCTCAAGTCTCGTCCTTTGTTAACATTACCAGTTTCCCAGTTGCACTCTTGATTTAAAAAACCTCCATTTTCTAGACCTTTTTTTCTAAGTATTGACACTAGTAGAGTGCACACTGGGGAGTTTGTAGCATCAACTTTATTGTGCTATACTGTTCCAGTTTAATCCAAGGGATTCTGGTTGATTGGGTCTTCCCTCTCTCTTCCATCCCAATGTTTGATCATAAAAGCTTATTATATAAGCACCTAAATGTTTCCCAGATGTTCTCTCTGGATATACATAAGACTTGTGTTTTTATAAAAATGTTAAATGCTGAGTTAGGGAAGGGATATCATATTTTTCAGCAGTAAATCAAGATGTTGAATAAGATTTCAGAAGCATACTAAATTGGAAACTGAAAAAACAGAAGTTTCTTTTGATGGGATAATTTTTTCAAGGGTTTCATTGAATTTTAAGTTGCTTTGGCTCTGCATCTGCCTTTCTCCTGATCTAAAATCTCAGAACCCATGAAATTCTATCCCTCTGGCAGGTGTTTTAGAAATATTTTGTGGTATTTTAATGTAGAATTCATTATTTCTGATAAATACATTAAATGTAAATTATAAAATATGCATTTGACCTGTTAAGTTAAAACCTTTGAAATGGTGCTGTATTACACAGAGTGTTGTCTTTTCAGTACAAGTTTTGGTAGGATGTAAATCACTTCAAAAACAGTTTTAGGGGAAGGGAGCCTGTCTTCTTTGTGACACTAAAGTGTATCTGTGCAGTAGAGCACATGACGAGATAAGGCAGCTTTTATCTTGGTGCAGTCCAGGTCAAAGAGCCATATCTTATCATTGAACCTAGAGGCTACTGGATTAATCCATTGTAACCTAGGTTGCAAAGACTTCTATACAGGAATGTTGATTCTTGCAACCTTTCCACTTGTTTTATGGAGAGAATTAAGTCTACCTAAAATGATTTTAGTGAGTATTTTTCTTAATTCTCCTAAGGAATGTGTGTCCCTACTATTTTAAATGCATGGGAGATAAGTTAATCATTACAAACAGTAGAGGACTTGGGGATTTAGGGTTTGATTTTCTGCAGAACTTTAGTTACAGAAACATAACTACCTTGGGATGGTAGAGTTGAGATACTGATCTAGGGAACAAATTTGCATGAAAAACCAAATAATGATAGATTTCTTGATGATTGTGGATTCAAAGCAAGATTATTAATGTTTTTTTGTCATAAAGTTAGTCATATCCACCTTTGCAAGTAGGCTTTTGACTTTGACCTAGATGGTGACCTACAGCCAGGAGCCTAAAAGGATTGTACAGCTTCTGAAATAGTTACTATCTAGCTGTTTCTCCAAAGAAACAGCTAGATATTATCCAAAGAACTATTTTTATATATCCATCCTGTGAGATTTTGTGGTTCGTCTAATCTCTCCTAACATATCAACACGTTTTAATTGTCTAACCTTACCAAGAACTGTATGAGACTTTCATATTCAACATTTTTACTTAATTTTCGTGGGTGTCATTTTTTGGGAAGTATTTTCAAACTTTTACAGATGGAGAAGTTGATATTTAGCGATATTAAAGATCACCTTGTTAATGAGTGGAATAGCCTAAAGTGGATTTTATTTCCTCAGCTGGAGCTTTATGGCATTAAGTGAGCTGCCTTTTAATAAATGGTTCTGGGGATGTTTCCTGTGGGAATTCTTAGGAGCACTGAAACCCCCAGGGCAGCTCCAGAAATCATCTGGGATCTTTTAAATAATACGGAACGCTAGATTACACCCAGAGGAATTCAGTTTACTTTGGTATTCCATTAATGTCACCAGTGCTCTTATCAGAAAAGTATTTATGTATTGGAAAGTTGTAAAACTCAAGGTGGTGGATTAAAGTTTTCAAAAATCTTAATTTTCTTTTGAAAACTTAGGTTTTATCATTGGCAGCAAATACTGTTACTTTCTTTGAAGTGACAAGGCCACTTTATTCATTTTTGAGAATGTCCATCTAATACTCAAGCCTAGATAACTACTGCTTGTCTGTCAGTTGTTTTTTCAAGAAAAATGGTGTTCTTTGAAAAAAAGTGCCTACCGTAGCTAGCAAGTGAAATAGCAGAGTACTTCTCACAAGTACAATTTATGTGCACTTCTCTTCTCACAGAATATGAAAAAGGTGTGTGCTCAAAGGTAGACATCTAATGGGATCATTACTGCTTCAAAAGGGACTTTCCTAAATAAAAGTGTTCCCCACTGGTAAGCGCTTGGTGGTGAAGAATATAATAACTTCAGGGCGCCCAGGTGGCTCAGTTGATTAAGTGATCGACTCTTGATTTCAGCTCAGGTCATGATCTCATGGTTGGTGACTTTAAGCCCCACATGGGGTTTCGTGCTGACAGTTCAGAGCCTGCTTGGGATTCTCTCTGTCCCTCTTCTCTCAGCCCCTCCCCTGCCTCCCTCTCTCTCTCAAATAAATAAACTTAAAAAAAAATTAACTGTTAGTGGAAAGGCTAATGACATTGTGATATTATTATGAAAATAATTTTCATGTTTTGGGTACCCTGAAATGATCCCTGCTAGTCCTAGGGTCTGAAAACCACATTTTTGAGATCCTTCTGTTACAGTAATGGAACTGTTGGTGTTTTTTTCCTTGAAAGTTTGTAGAAGTCAGGCCAACTAACTGCTTCTTCTACCTGCTGGTTCTCTCCTAGTTATTGATTAGTTATTAACAGTCCTCAGGTACCTGAAGCTGCCTGCCAAGGAAATAGAGTTTCCTGGAGTTTGTTGAAGGATGGGAGGGTAAAGTTGTTTGTTTCTGCCCTTTTGCCCTGTACTCACAGGGGTCCTGTACTCAGAAGAAGACCCCTCATCTGAGGCTGTTGTTCATCCTAGAAACACTAAGGATTCAGTCCTTTTTTCCTTTTTGAATGTTTTTATTTATTGATTTATATCTTTAACCTTGTTTGATATTTTCTTTTAAAAAACTGCTCTTGTCTGACTTTTTCTTCCCAGTTCTGTTTTAATCTTCTGTTTGAGCCTTTTCAAGACTTTATCTCACATATGTGTTTAGGCCTTTTAATTGAGTTCTATTTTTATGTTTCAAATTTGTTTTAATCTTTAAATTTTTGCATTCTATTGATTGTAATTGATTGTAAATTCATTCTAATGTTTTCCCTAACCATTCTTGAAATTTTTAGTTTTAACACTTCACTGTCTACTTCCTTTATTTTCTTATTTATTTACTTATTTCTTATTATTTTTTAAACATGATTTATTGTCAAATTGACTAACACATAGTGTATGAAGTGTGCTCTTGGTTTTGGGGGTAGATTCCCATGTTTCATCACTTACATACAACACCCAGTGCTCATCCCACAAGTGCCCTCCTCAGTGCCCGTCACCCGTTTCCCCTCTCCCCCACTCCTCCCATTCATCCTCAGTTTGTTCTCTCTATATGAGTCTCTTATGGTTTACTTCCCTCCCTTTCTGTTTGTAACTATTTTTTCCCCTCCCCATCCCCACGGTCTTCAGTTAAATTTCTCAAGATCCACATATGAGTGCAAACATATCTGTCCTCCTCTGACTGACTTATCTCACTCAGCATAATACCTTTCAGTTCCAACCAGGTTGCTGCAAATGGCAGGATTTCATTCTTTCTCATTGGCAAGTAATATTCCATTGTGTATATAAACCACATCGTCTTTATCCATTCATCAGTTGATGGACATTTAGGCTCTTTCCATAATTGTTGAAAGCTGTTGTTGAACGTGCTGCTGTAAACATTGGGGCATATGTGCCCCTGTGCATCAGCACTCCTGTATCCCTTGGGTAAATTCCTAGTAGTGCTATTGCTCGGTCATAGGATAGTTCTATTTTTAATTTTTTGAGGAACCTTCACACTGTTTTCCAGAGCAGCTGCACCAGTGCAAGAAGGGTCCTGTTTCTCCATATCATTGCCAGCATCTGTGGTTTCCTGAGTTCATTTTAGCCACTCTGACCGGTGTGAGGTGGTATCTCAGTGTGGTTTTGATTTGTATTTCCCTGATGATGAGTGATGCTGAGCATCTTTTTATGTGTCTGTTGGCCATCTGGATGTCTTCTTTGGAGAAGTGGATGTCTTCTTTGGAGAAGTGTCTGTTCATGTCTTCTACCCATTTCTTCACTGGATTCTTTATTTTTTGGGTGTTGAGTTTGAAAGCTCTTTATAGATTTTGGATATCAGCCTTTTATCTAATATCCCTGTTGCAAATATCTTTTCTCATTGTGTCGGTTGCCTTTTGGTTTTGTTGATTTTTTCCTTTAATTTCTTTTAAGTGAATTTTCATTTTACTTAATAGTTTCTCTAACTTTTTGTTTTGATTTTGCATACATTCAGGGATTGTAGAAATAGAAAGAGCTCAAACCAAAAGTGGGAATTATTTAAGACTGGTGTGTTCAGCCTTTCTGTAATTGTCCTATCACTTTATCCTAGAGATACTTCTTTGTCCTGACACTCATTCTTGGCTATCATTTTTTGTGTAGATGTAAATGAATTATATAATATATATTGTTTTCTGTTTGGTTTCTTTAGTGTTTAATATTATATTTGAGATTCATCTGTATTCTTGCAGGTAACAGTACTTCACTGATTGTCATTGCTGTAAATATTCCATTGTATTAACATACCGTAGCTTGTTTGTTCTGAAATCGGTGACCAGTTGAGTTCAGTTTTTGGCTCTTTCATTACTGCTGATTTGAGGGTCTAGTGTATCTATTTTTTAAAAAAGTGTTTACTGCAATGTTTTCCACCATTCTTATTCAAAGAATTCTAGATTATTAACGTTCTTTTTGCTCTGCAGTGTTTCTCTAGTGAGAATAGGATATGCATATTTGGGTAAGGTAAGTAACAGAACTAAGGAAGAATAAGATGGACCAAGAAACTGTCAAACTCCTATTTCTATGCTATGCCTTTTAGAGCACTTAAGAGAGATTTTAGGAAGTTCTTCCTTACTCCCTATTGGTTAATTGCTGAAAAATTGTACCTGGAGTCTTTACTATGCATGTTGAACTTAGGGTTTACAACCTCCTAATGCCTCATTTGAGATGAGTGCCATGAGACCTTGAAGTCATTTAACTTCTTTGTGACTACTCCACTTGTGAAGTGGTGATAAAATAGTATCAATTTCATGGTATGAGGAGTATGAGACATGTGATTGGTGCTAAATAGCTGGTATCTGCTGTGGTTTAATTCCAATCAGCCAAGAGAGCAAGGAAAGTAAACCTCTGTGCAATGATAAGGGATAATTAAAAGAATTGACCTAGCATCTCATTAAATTTGCATATTTTTGATTATTGTTGTGAAAACATCTCTAATATTGCTTTTCTAGGTAAGATAGAGTAATTGGGGAACTTTTTTTTTTTTTTTTTGGATTCAGTTCTGTTAAGTTCTTCTTCATGGGATATAGTTGTGCTTTCCTTCTCCCTTCTTAAAAGACTATATTCTTAATCATTGGGGGAGTTTTCTAAATGGTGTGTGATTACATTTGCTCAAGAGTTTCTCTGTATAATAACTCCATGAGACTTAGTGTCCTAAGAATTTGTTTCCAAGTGGAAATAGTGGAGGAAAGAACCAACCAAAAAACCGTTAAGGAAAATGACTGTTCTTCATACTATGTATTCTAAGTTAAAGCCTATAAAATAGTTTTGTTCTCCAAGTTGTATACTGTCAGATCGTGCTCCTTAATGTTTCAATTAGAGAGATACTATCAGCAGTGGTAGGAGTTATCTATTGTGTGTACCAAATGATGCCCAAATTTAGCAGTTTAAAACAAACATTATCCCACAGTTTCTCTGGGTCAGGAATCCAGATGCAGCTGACATAGCAGTCTTGCAAATATTGACAGTTTTGATGTTCAGTAAACATCTAATACTTTTATACTTGCAAAATATTTCTTAAGCATGTAACATAAAAAGTTTGAAGTCCCTTGTGTGCCTTTCTCTGTTGCTATCTCTTCTCCAACCCCCTTAGAAGTAATCACTATTCTAACTTTAGTCTGTGTTATCCCTTGCTTTGCCTTGCTGTATCTACCATGCTGTATCTTTGGTTTTACATTTTTCTGAACTTTATATGAAGTTACTTGTTTTCATTCAGCCGTATGTTTCTGAAATTCGTACATGTTCTTGCATGAAGTGTAGTTTATTGTGTATGAATGTAACACATGGTAATCAGTCAGGACATTTGGATTTTTTGCTACTGACGGTTGTGTGAGGAACAAATTCCTCACAGGTTTCCTGTAGCATATGTGCAAAATACATACGTAAAGTTGATGGGCCATAAGTTGTGTGCATCTTCAACAGTCTAAATAATGACAAATTATTTTCCTAAGTATTTATACCACTTTAATTCCCATTAAAAAGATGTAAACCTTCCAATTGCTCTGTATCCTAAGCATGGTGTTTTTGTTTTTGCTGTTATGTTTCAGTAGAACATTATTTACAAAAGCAGGTGGTGGTCCAGATTTGGCCTGTAGGGCCCTGGCCCAATCTATTACAGTTATATAGAAAATAAAAATAAAACCACTGTGTGTACAATCAACAAGCAGAAGAAAACATCCCAAGGGTTAAATTAGATGGCATTTAGGTAGTTGAATTATGTGTAACTGTTTTATTTTGTGTATATTTTTTTATTTTGCAAAATTACTCAAATGAGTGTATACTACCTTCAAAATGAAGAGGAGAAAAAGAACATTTAAAAGTGTTCATGTATTGGGGCGCCTGGGTGGCTCAGTTGGTTAAGTATCCGACTTGGGCTCCAGGTCATGATCTCATGGTTCGTGACTTGGAGCCCCGTGTTAGGCTCTGTGATGACAGCTCAGAGCCTGAGCCTGCTTTGGATTCTGTCTCACTCTCTGTCTGCCCCTCTCCCCCACCTCTCTCTCTCTTTCTCAAAAATAAATAAACACTAAAAAAAAAAAAAGTGTTCATGCATTATCTGAGTTCTTGAAATAGCAAGGAAACTCTAACCTGAGATTAAAATATTGCTGTTAAATACTACTGACAAGACTAATATTATTTGGATAATGTGGGACATTAAGACTATAGCCGTAGTTTTAGAATCCATAGTGTACTTTTTTGGAGTGTAGTTGACACACAATGTTACATTAGTTTCAGGTGTTCTTTATGCCAAACTTTGATTATTGCTTTGTATTTTTAGTTTTTGCCAGTCTGGCAAGTGTGAAATGATAGTTCCTTAATCTGCATTTCTCTTACTTGAAAATGAAATGGAGTGTTTTTAAAAAAATTATCGGCTTTTTCAGTTTTTCTGCTTGAGTTAACTTTTTTAAGTTGGGTTGTTTGTATTTTTGATTTAAGAAATTTTTTTATGTACTCTTGAGTAGTTCACACAGTGATTCCAAATATTTTATTTTTTCCCCCACCCCCACTGAATTCTTATGAAAGTAGGGACTTCTGAGCTTTGATTTAGCCATATTCATGATCCCTAGAATGGTGACTGGAACATACTCATGAGATATTTGAGTTGAATACATTTTATCAGAGGAGATAATCATGTTTTTTTTTTAATCTTTCAAGTAATGTATTACATGGATAGATTATTCTTCAGCCAACTTTGTATTCCTAGGATAAACCTTGATTTATCATGATGGTAGCTTTTTTGGGTTTTAAATCTCTTGTTGGACTTGTTTTGCTGTTATCTTATTCAGGATTCTTTTAAAAATCAACTGAGAGGTGAGGCTGGTTTATAAATTTCCTTTATTTTATTATTATTTGTCAGGTTTGCATATGAAGGCCCTGCTAGCTTCATAAAATGAACCGAGAAGTATTTTTTATTATTATTATTATTATTATTATTATTATTATTATTATTATTATTTTAGAGAATGCTATGGACCAGTGAGCATTACATGGGACTCTGTCCCATAATCTGTACCCATGCTTGATATCTAAGGGATAGAAGTGAGCATGGTAGTTTGTATAATTATTTCTAAAAATTTTTTTAACGTTTTTATTTTAATTTTGAGAGACATAGAGACAGAGCGTGAGCAAGGGAAGGGCAGAGAGAGAGGGAGACACAGAATCCGAAGATAGTTACAGGCTCTGAGCCGTCAGCACAGAGCCCGACGCGGGGCCTGAACTCACAGACAGTGAGATCATGACCTGAGTGGAAGTCAGCCGCCCAACTGCCTGAGCCACCCAGGCGCCCCTGTACAATTATTTCTAATGAACTAGTCACAAAACTTGTTTCTAGTGGCTGAGTTCTCCTGGTTAGAATTTTTAATAGTCACAGGGGAAGCACTTCCAGCAAGGATGAAACAATAGTTTTATCGAATTAGAGGTATTCCACCAGACCATTTGGTTTTCTTATTCTGTTGAATGAACAGGCAATAATAGTTACCACGTTGACTGGAGTGATTGATGCTGGTTATTAGGGGAAATAGAGTTGCTTCTACACAGTGAAGGCAAGAGGTATATCTAGAATCCAAGGAATTCTGGGGCACCTCTCATGCTACCATGTTCAGTGGTAAAAGTTAATTGAGATCTGTTACACTTCGTGGCTCACAGGCAGGACTACCAAGGGCTCCAGATAGTTCAGGAGTGAATGTTGGGGTTCTCCCATTTCTCGTATCATATTCTGTTTTAGGGCTTATACCTGGAACAGATTGGAAATACATGAATTAACAGATTGGAAATACATGGCTTATATAGTATAGTGTTGTTGTTTTTGTTTTTTTTTGTTTGTTTTTAGTCTCATTTAAATTAAGTCTGGAAATGGGCTATTCAGGGCTCATATGGCCGCACTGTGGCATCATGAGGATCATCCTAAACGTGTCGGTTTTTTTTTTCTCTGTTCTCCAACCTTGGTACATGATTTCCATCTTATGGACGCCAAAGTCCAAAATGGTGGCTGGAATTTAAGCTGTTATATATCCATTTCAGGCAGGAAGCTGGAGGAAGGGGGAAGGACATAAAGGGGCATACCAGCTGAAATGAAAATGAGTATTTGGATATGCAGCCAGAAGTCCTGACCCCAGATTCCTTCAGCTGGGTAAATTGGATAATTTTAGAAGGCTTTTAGAATTCCCGGATATCTTTATACTTTGACCCTCTAAAACAAAATGCTTTGTAACGATTAATTATATTCTCACAATATTGACTAAGTTATTCTTTGTCTTAGTGTTTTCATCGGTAGTTGGGAGGAATAAAGAATGTCTAAAAATACAAAAGCCTTATTTATCCAAGTTGGGGCGCCTGGGTGGCTCAGTTAAGCGTATGACTCTTGATTTCAGTTCAGGTCATGATCTCACAGTTCAGGGGTTTGAGCCCCATGTTGGCTTTGCGCTGACAGCATGGAGCCTGTTTGGAATTCTTTCTCTCCCACTCTCTCTCTGCTCCTTCCCTGCTTGAGCGCTCTCCCTCTCTCTCTCAAAATAAATGAACTAAAAAAAAAGCCTACTTTATCCAAGTTAATTTTCATGTGAGTTGTAATTTAATGATAGGCAGTTTTTAAAAGGTAGATTTGTTTGCTTCGTGTATATGGAAAAATCATAACAATTATCATATATTCTTTGACCCAGTTTTTGTTCCTGTCCTTTTAAGAGTTGATGGCTGTCTGTTCACTTGTTTTTGCTGCTTTCTTGCTAAGTTTTAAAAAAAGAACTTGTTTTATGAGTTTAATTCTTGCCAATTTCTGTGGACATGAGTTTTTAAAATTTGTTCTTAATATGTTTTCTTTGATGTTAGTGGAACTATTAAACCAAACAGTCTGTTTATCTTTTACTTGCTAGTAGCAATCTTTTAACAAAAACATTTACAAATTAAAGCATACTTTCTAAAGATGTAAGGATATCAGAGTTGTCATCACTGTTAAGAATAGTTTTTCTTTGAACATAATTACCAGTTTCAAGTAGAACTTTAAAAGAAGCTATTTCTCTGTCTCATGGTAGTGGTAGCAGCAACTTTTTTTTTTTCATTTACAGATACATAAACCCAACTAGACATTAGAACTAATCTGAAACACATAAAAATGTTAGTTTTTTTTCTTTACAGATTAACATTTATGGGCTAAAGGAAGTGATCTTTATGAAGGACACTGAGAAAGAATAGTCACAAGATAGTTTATGTAGAGTGTGGTGTTAGCAAAACAAAGATTTAGAGGAGTTGTTCTACATCTATTTTGAGTCACAGACTGCTGAGGGGATATTCTAGAATCTTCTCAGAATCGTATCTGTTCCCTATTTCCTTCCTTCAGGTGTTGATTCCTAGAAACTGTCTTTTTTTGGATGTTCCTGTCAGCAACATTTGCAAATTTTGGTTGCTCTACATCTTCATGTCTGTTTACAGTCAGTAGCTACCACAACCACTTTTTTGACTTGTGTTGCAATAAATTAGTTTTGCCAGTTCTAGAACTTCCTTAAGTTCAGTCATAAAAATGACTCTTGTGTCTGGGCTTGTTTTTTTCATTGTGTGTCTCCACAGTTGGTTTTTTTTTTTTTTTTTGTTACTGTGTACTAGTCATTTGTTTAAATAAATAATACCACTTGGTTTATCTGTTTACCTGTTGATGGACATTTGGATCATTTCCAGTTTTTGGCCTCTGTGAACAATGTTGCCGAGAACATTTTTGTTATGAAAGAGTTAATGCAGGACTCCTGAGTCTGTTCAGTTATCACATACCTTCAGGAGGGCCTGCTTGTGTGGCTGACCCTGGACTAACTCCTGTGTATCTAATGCCTGGGTGTGCGCTGTAGTGTGCCTGTTTTACAAGTCTCCAGTAAAAGCCCTGGACTCTGTAACTTGGGCAGGCTACTCTGGGCAGAAACACTTGGCATGTGTTGCTGCTCTTCACTGGGAGAGGAGCAGAATTGTTGCATCATATGGTAGTTGTATGTTTAACTCGATAAGAAACTACTAAACCGTTTTCTGTAGTGTTGTGCCACTTTACACTGCCTCTAGCAAAGTATGAGAATGTCAGTTCTTCTACATTCTTGGCAGCACTTGGTATTGTCAGTTTAATTTTAGCTGTTCTTTTGGGTATGTATATCATTGTGGGTTTAATTGACATCTTGATGACTAATGATGAGTACCTTTTAAAATACGCTTGTCAGCCATTTTGTATATCTTCTGGGGTGAGGTGTCTGTCTTTTGTCCTCTTTAAAAAATGGGTTATTTGTATTTTAGTGAGTTATAGGAATTAATTTTATAGTTTCTTAAGCTAATTGAATACAGTGTTAACTAACGCAGTTACAAGATCATTGATCACACAAGTTTAGGAATACCAGGAATGTTTATGAAATAGCCATAGGCTCTTTGGCTATCTAAAGGCCTAAGCCATTAAGTAGTAGACATAAGCAAAAGCTGAGAGTGAAGCCAAAACTTATTGTATCTGTTAATTTATGAAAATTTGGGAGATGTGGCTATCAGCCCGCTAAACTCTGTTATGCTAATTAGGGTTTCTCCTATATAAGTTATTTGAGTAATTGAGTATTTATTTATTTATTTATATTTTGAGATAGTGCATGGACCTGAGCATGTGGGTGGGAGGGGTAGAGAGAGGGAGACAGAATCCCAAGCAGGCTCTGAACTGTTAGGGCAGAGCCCGATGAGGGGTTCAATCTCAATAACCAACCCAAAATCAAGAGTCCAAACACTTAATGGACTGAGCCACCCAGGTGTCCCTATTTGATTATTTTAATCATAATTATTAGAATGGTATTTAGAGTGATATAGATAGTCTTTTCCCTTCTATTTTTATTTTCCCTTTTATTTTTAATTTTTAAAAAATTTTTAGAATACTTACTTTGGTTACATTTTGGAATATGTGTTTGTTTCCATTGACTGCTAGATTTATAATAAAAATATTAATAAGAACTACAGCTGACAGCTGATTCTTGGACAACACGTTTGACCGTGTTAGTTCCACTTAATGTGGATATTTTCTGATAAATTCTGTACAGTACTATAAGTATATTTTCTCTTCCTTATGACTTTCCTAATAGCATTTTCTTTTCTCTAGCTGATGTTATTTTAAGAATGTGTGTATAATACATGTAACTTATAAACTGTGTGTTAATTGACTGTTTATGTTATGAGTAAGGCTTCCAGTCTACAGTAGGCTATCAGTTAAGGTTTAGGGGAGTCAAAAGTTACATGCAGATTTTCACCTCTGCAGGGAGTTGGTGCCTCAATGCCCACATTGTTCAGGGGTTAACAGTATACTTTGACTTGTGATAGAAACACCAATATTTATTATCTCTAAAGATTTATTGCCGTTATTAGTTTCTCATAATATTAAAAGACTACATACATTTCATTAAACATCTGTAGTGCTCAAATTTAGTTTGCTGACAGTTATTTTATGATTGCTCAATACAAATTGTCTTTTACTTTTCTATTGGTTATTTAGAGCTGTTTGCTGAGTTTTGTAGCTATGCAGCATTTAATGGGGGCTGTTCCATAAGTGGCCTCCAGATAAATGAGATAGTGCTAGCAAGTATTAAGATCATATTTAAAAATTCTATAACTTATACAGTCTTTCCTTCCAACAGAATAAAGTAATTGAGGTTATATTATACCTTACTAACAAATGCTTTTTGCTTTTTAACAAAGAAGTGTAATGATTATTATCCTGTGATTGTCTTATATAATTATATTGTCACTCTTTCCACGAACTTATGTGCATGCAAATGTAAATTCACAGAAAATTTTAAAAGCACGTTTCTTAGGTGCTTACGAAGCCTAGAAATGTCTGTATGCTGTTTTTATTGTTACATATACTTGGCTGTTCAAATTTTAAGTTCTACACTGAATTAAACAATAGTTTGACTACTGGGTCAGAGTATGTTTAGTATTATTTTAAAGTAGATTAATAATTTGTATCTGTTAACTTTGAATCTGATATTACTGTTTTACCGTTCTTAATTTTTCTCAGTCTTGATTTGTATAAGATCAGTTTTGTAAGATACATATTTTAAACTTAAATTGGGGAAATTATTTGCACCAAAAGAACAGTATTGAATGTAGCTGTTTCTTTAACTTGAGTGACTGGCAAATTTTTCATCAACTTTACTTTATTTTAAGTTGGAAGGAATATAAAAGTTAACGTTCCCTTAAATGAGATGGTTCATAGGAAGTTCTTAGTACTGTGGTGAGTATGTAGTAAGAGCTCAAATGTTAGCTGTCGTACTTGTTATAGGCACAATTATTATCATTATTTTTGCTAAAAATTGACCCACTGTTAACTTGAATTATGATTAATGGTGCTAGTGACTTCTTGAGACAGGGATCAGAAAAGGCTGATTTGGATATTACATATGTTTATAGGGTTATGGGTATAAGGATCAGATGGGGGAACAAATTTGGTATGCAAATGTGAATTTGGTAAGTTAATTTGTATGTTAATATACATACACGTAAGAATATATGTATAACAATTATTAAGTTCATATGTATTCTGTAGAACTCAATCTGTTATTTCTTTCCACAGCTTTATATTCTGTTATTTTATTCTGTGTGTTTTTCTGGATCCCTTTCGTCTACTTCTATTATGAAGAAAAGGATGATGACGATACTAGTAAATGCACTGTAAGTATGTTATTTTAGAGGTCCCAATTTAGGGGGAAGAGGGAAGATTATTTCCTCCTTTCTCAAAGAATGACATGACTGTTTGAATTTATTCTAGAGTAGTGTTGACTATTAGAAATACAATGTGAGCCAGATGTGAAATTATAAATTTTCTAATAGCGACAGTAAAACAAGTAAAAAGGAGCAGTTGAAGTTATTTTTAATGATACCTTGTATTTAATGTAATAGGTTCCAAGTAGTATTATAATTTCAGATAGAGTCAAAACACATTATTACTGAGATATTAAGTTTCTTTTTTCACACTAAGTCTTTGAAATTTAAAATGTATTTTACATTACAGCACATCTCAATTTGAACTGGCCATATATCGCGTGCTCAGCAGCCACATGTGACTTGTTTAGAGCAGTTCTAGAGCAGGGATTGGTAGACTTTGTCTATAAAAGGCCAGGTAGGAAACATTTTAGGCTTTGTGGGCCATATAGTCCCTGTCTCAACTACTCATCTCTGCTGCCATACTGTGGAAGTAGCCAGAGGCAGTACTTCATGAGCGCGATGTGATTCAGTAAAATAGGAGGTAGGCTACATGGGGCCCACAGGACAGTCTGCTGACCCCTGTTCTAGAACATAAAGAACACTTGCAGACTAATCCAGGATGACACTTATATAAAAACCTGATAAATGTAACATACATACATTAATACAATACGTTAATAAAAATATATTAATATAGTATAACTGAGTTGGGCTTATCTCTAGATTACATAGGTAGTTTAGAATCAGCACATCTATTAATATATAGTAATTTAATAGGTCAAAGAAGAAATTGTATGTTGAAAGGTATTTGCTAAAATTGAATAGTTTTTTCTGATTTAATGGAGAAAAGCAGCATAAAAGGAATGTCTTTTATCTTTTTATTGAGGTATATGGATTTGTTTTATACCTTGCTTATATTTTGTATTTAAACACAAAAAAGTATATGCATTTTTCACTCAAAAGGCAGCATTGTGCTTAATCAGGTTTATTAAAACAAAGTATTTTTTTTTAATGTTTTTATTTTATTTTTGAGAGACCTAGAGACAGAGAGTGAGCAGGGGAAGGGCAGAGAGAGAGGGAGATACAGAATCTGAAGCAGGCTCCAGGCTCTGAGCCGCCAGCACAGAGCCCGATGTAGGGCTCGAACTCACAGACCGTGAGATCATGACCTGAGCCGAAGTCGGCCGCCCAACCGACTGAGCCACCCAGGCGCCCCTAAAACAAAGTATTTGCATTAAGATCAGGAACAAGTACATAACAATATTTTAACTGATTACTTGAGTGGTAATTAGTGCAATTTGTTAGAGAAAAAATAAGATGTTTAAATATTTATAAAGAAAGTCAAAATTAATTATTTGCAGATACTTATATAACTCTCTTTGAAAACCCAGCATATGTAAGGTAAAGTGGCTGGTTAGGAATTTAATGTTAAAAACTGAATGAGATACATGTTTTCTCTTTTCACTTGTTCTAAAGTTCACCTTCTCCAACTCTTTGGTTGATCTTAAGATCTTTCTTAACCTTTACTTGAGGTTTTTTACTAAAGACTGTCTTAAGTCCTTTGTGAAAAATTTGTTTATATGAAGCATGAATTTAAATTTTAAAAGGTGATTTTTAGAGACTTCATTAGAAGACAAATTTTTTTTGTTTTTACTAATTTAACCTTTTCTTCGAGGTTATCTTGTCTTTTCATATTTAGAATATCCAGCTTTGTGTTTTTCTTTGTCTTTGAACAAAGATGATGATAAATGTCTAGTAAACTTACATATATGTTTTATATATTTTTTGTTTCATATAAATATATATTTTATATATAGAATATATGTATATACACATGTACACATATTAAATATTTATTGCAATTATTATTATAGTCCATTTCAATGAATTGGGGGAAGGGTATTATAGATTCTGATTGCTTCCTGTTTGGGGGAATATTTTATTAAATATTCTGATAATTTTACTAATGCCCACCGAAGAACTGATTATGCTTTTGAATACTGATTTTCACAAGGTCTAAGCATTGAAAAGATTTTAAAATCTAGTATGGTTTGCAAAGATACTTATGATGTGGCATATATATTGTTTTTTCTTAAATTTTACAAGTGGTTTTCAACAAGGAAATTTTACATAATTGAATATAAATGTACATTTGATGTGAAAATACTGTTACACGGTAGCAAGAATATTTTATGTTTTAAAGGTTTTACTAAATGGTATACTTTTTCTCCTTGACATCTAGCAAATTAAAACGGCATTCAAGTATACTTTGGGATTTGCTGTAATTTGTGCTCTTCTTCTTTTAGTTGGGTAAGTCTTGATTTTTTTCCCCCTGAAAATGGAAATAGTATATAATGGAAATAATAAAGGCTCACTCAGAAAAATGTAGAAAGAAAAGAATAAACCAAGCAACAACCGATATATAAAACCAAAGCTTTTATATGACCACCAAGCAACAACCACAGTTACCTATTTTTGTCCGTGTTTTTCTACCTAGACATTTTTTATGTGCCTAGAGGCATGTAGAGTACCCTTCCCCCATACATATACCTTCCATGTTATAATTTTATAGAAATGTGATTTCCTTTTATGTAATTCTTGATAGCCTACTTGCTGACATATCTTAGGTATATCTTTAGGATAGTAACGTAGATTTATCATTTTTGACAGTATTGCATTCTCTTTTTAGGATACAGTTTTATTTAGGGGCCCCTGGGTGGCTCATTTGGTTAACCATCCAATATTGATTTTGGCTTAGGTCATGATCTCATGGTTTGTGAGGTTGAGGCCCGTGTCGGGGTCTATGCTGACAGTGCAGAGCCCTCTTGGGGTTTTCTCTCTCTCTGCCCCTCCCCTGCTTGCGCTCTCCCTTTCTTTCTAAAAATAAATAAGTGAACATTAAGAAAAAAAAGATGAAAGTTAAAGGATACAGTTTATTTAACCTTCTAGTGATGACTGCTTGGACATTTATGTTGTTTGCAATTTTTCCATTTTTATAAATAGTTCTTTGATGAAAACCCATCTGTGTATCTTTTCACATTCAATGCATCAGTCTAAATCTTTGAGTTAATGTTTGTCAGTGAGTACGTTTCTTAAATCTTCTTCCTTAAGGTTTTATACTAATATCAATAAAGTTTTACACATTTTTTTATACACTTAAAATTTTCTCTTTGAAAACATTTGTCCTTGTTAATGGAAGATATTTCTCCTTGTTCAAATAGGTTTTGATTATTTTTTTTGTCTTTGTTGTTGTTAGAAAATGTGTGAAGTGCTAATAAGTTTTTAAAAGTTCTCTTTTGTAATTTGATCTCAGAAATAATCAGTAAAAAAATGTCATTTATCAAATACAATTTGTGGCCGGAATAAAATTGGTCAGTAATCTTTTGTAGTTCTAAGAATTCTTAGAATACAAATGCTTTATAATCAAGGCATATTTCCAGTACTCTTTGTCTGCTTTGATGTGTCATGAAACAATAGTACTTATTGAAAGAACATTTTTAGTAGTTTTTCTATTTATTTTAGGTATTGAATATCTTTTTTAAGTCTCTTTTGGCCTTTTAAGAAAGCCAGTTTTGTGAATTTGCTTTGTTAATGTGAAAGTTTCTTAACTAGAAATGTAAATTATCTAGAACAGAGATCAAATGTTTAAAAAAAATTTTTTTTTAAACATTCATTCATTTATTTATTCTTTTTTACTTTTTAAAAAAATTTTTAATCTTTTATTTTTGAGAGAGAGGGAGAGAGAGAGCAAGCGGAGGAGGGGCAGAGAGAGAGAGGGAGACACAGAATCTGAAGCAGGCTCCAGGCTCTGAGCTCTCAGCACAGGACCCGATGTGGGGCTCCAACTCCGAACGGTGAGATCATGACCTGAGCCAAAGTCAGAAGCTTAACCGACAGAACCACCCAGGAGCCCCTTATTTTTGAGAGACAGAATATGAGCAGGAAAGGGGCAGAGAGAGAGGAAGACAGAATCCGAAGCAGTCTCCAGGCTTTGAGCTGTCAGCACAGAGCGTGATGTTGGGTTCAAACCCACAAACCATGAGATCATGATGGGCTGAAGTTGGATGCTTAAACCAACTGAGCCACCCTGGTGCCCCAAACTTTTTTTTTTTTATGTTTATTTATTTTTGAGAGAGAGAGACAGAGAGAGACAGCACAAGCTGGGGAGGGGCAGAGAAAGGAAACACAGAATCCGAATCAGGCTCCAGGCTTTGAGCTGTTAGCACAGAGCCTGATGTGGGGCTCGAACTCACAAACCGTGAGATCATGACCTGAGCTGAAGTTGGATGCTTAAACCAACTGAGTCACCGTTGGTGCCTCAGCACACTTTCTTAAAGGGTAGTTAGAGTATTTTTAAGTTAGAGGTCCGTATGGTCTTTGTGGCAACTACTCACTCTCCTGTAGCTCTATAGTAGCTGTAGGCAATATGCAAACAGAAGGACATGGCTCAGTTGTAATAACACTTTATTGATAAACACAGGCAGTCAGAGGTTTGCCCGCTCCTGATTTAGAACATAACTGAGAATCTTCAGTAAAACCACAAATCTTTATAACAGCCAGAGTATCTGTCCCAGACAAAAGGTATTCAAAATGTGTGTGTTTTGTTTTGTTTTGTTTAGAGAAAGAGAGCTTTTTTTTCTTTTTAAACTTTTTATTGTCAAATTAGTTTCCATACAACACCCAGTGCTCATCCCAACCCGTGCCCTGCTCAGTGCCCATCACTCACTCTCCCCCCTCCCAAACCTCCCTCAACCCTTAGTTTGTTCTTAGTATTTAAGAGTCTCTTATGTTTTGTCTCCCCACCCCCCGTGTCTTTTTTCTTTCTCCTTTTCCTCTCCCCCCTGGTTTTCACCTATGCATGGAAACATATGGTATCTGTCTTTCTCTGACTGACTTATTTCACTTAACATAATACCCTCCAGTTTCATCCATGTTGCCACACATGGCCAGATTTCATTCTTTCTCATTGCCACGTAGTATTCCATTGTATATATGTACCACATCTTCTTTATCCATTCGTCAGTTGATGGACACTTAGTCTCTTTCCATAATTTGGCTATTGTCGAAAGTGCTGCTATAAACATTGGGGTATATGTACCCCTATGCATCAGCACTCCTGTATCTCTTGGGTAGATTCCTAGCAGTGCTATTGCTGGGTCATAGGGTAGCTCTATTTTCATTTTTTTAGGAACCTCCACACCGTTCTTCAGAGTGGCTGCACCAGTTTGCATTCCCACCAACAGTGTAAGAGGGTGCCTGTTTCTCCACATCCCCACCAGCATCTATAGTTTCCTGATTTGTTCATTTTAGCCACTCTGACTGGTGTGAGGTGGTATCTCAGTGTGGTTTTGATTGGTATTTCCCTGATGATGAGTGATATTGAGCATCGTTTCATGTGTCTGTTGGCTATCTGGATGTCCTCTTTGGAGAAGTGTCTATTCATATTTTCCACCCATTTCTTCACTGGATTATAGAGAGAGAGAGAATTTGAATGAGGGAGAGGGGGAGAGGGAGAGAGAGAGAAAATCTTAAGCAGGCTCCACGCTTAGCAAGGAATCCAACACAAGGCTAGATCCCATGACTCTGGGATCATGACCTGAGCTGAAATCAAGAGTCAGAAACTCAACTGACTGAACCATCCAGGCTCCCCCAAAAGTCTGTTTTTAAATTTACTAATTCTCTCCATGGCAGATTACCTTCAATCCTCATTTAGAGTAACATTTTGCACAATTCTGACAGAGTTTTAACAGATTATCTAGATGACATTTATTTAGAAGCAGTATACCAAAAGTTAAGCAAATGTTTCTTGCAAATATACTAATAACAAGAAGCGACACTTTGACCAGCCATTTTGAAGATATAACATTCACTCTTTCCCAGATATTGTTGTGTACTAGTTATGTTCCAGATACTGTGCAAGGTGCTGGTGAAACAGCACTTAACAGAAAAGACAATTCCTTTTCTTCATGGAGCATGCATTCAAGAGAGGCTAGAGGGGCACAGAAAGAAAATAAAAATAGATTGTGTTGAGGTTGTGAAATGTTAGGGAAGGCACTGATGAGAAGTTAATATTTGAGAAGACATTTGAAGCAAGTGAGGGAGCCATGAATATATGTGGGGGAAGAGCTTTCCAGCAGATGAAAAGCCCAGGCAGGGAATTACCTGGCATGTTTAAGACAAAGTGAGGAAACTAGTGTGGCTGAAGTGGATTGAATGAAGGCTGGATTAGTTGAAGATAGGGTCAGAGGTGACTAGATCTGCCAAATTTAGTAGGATATCATAGGCTTTCGTTAGGACTTTGACATTTATTGTGAGAGAGATGGAGGCTATAAGAGAGGTTTTTATTATTGAGGAACATAATCTGACATTTTGAAGGGATCCCTGAGTGATGTTTTGAGCTTTGACATTATGGGGATAAGGGTAGAAATATGAGATCTGTGAGGAAGCATGATGGCAAGGCACGAATGTAGCTGCTGGAGAAAGGGCCAGCAGGATATTCTGATGGGATAGATAGGTGGGGTAGGAGAGAAGGAGAAATCGAGGATGTACCGCACTTAGCCAAACCGGAAAGTCTTAGGAACATTTCTCTCACTTTTAACACCAACTGCAACTTTGGGAGGTTCCTAAAACCACTCTGAGATTTCACAATTTTCTAGAAAGATTTAATTAAATCACTGATACCATTTATTATAAGTGAATACAGGTTAAAATCAACCAAAAGAAGAGATGCATAAGATAGAGTCTGGGAGGATTCCAGATATGAAGCTTCCCTTGTCCTCAAGATATGTAACTCTTCTGGCATTGATGTATTACTGTATGCATGGAGTATTGCCAACCAGGGAAACTCACATGAGCCTTAACATTCAGAGTTTTTATTGAGACTCTATTATACAGGCAAGTCAGTTTGATTGATTGCCCACAGTTATCTCAGCTTCTAGGTCAGTGGATGCCATGTGACCCAGAATTCCCCACCCTAAATCACATGGTTGGTTTTTCTGGCCCATGAGTTAAGATCAGGTGTGGCCAGCTCCTGACATAAATAAGACACTTGCTCCAGTCATGACATTGGGTACCTGCTGGAGTCATGGACAAAATTCACACCTCTTTTTGGGCAAGGCCAAATTCTTTGCTACACAAAAAGAAGGGTGAAGTTGTCATCAACTGAGATAGACACATCCGAAGGAGGAGCAGGTTTGAAGGGGGAGTACCAGGGGCTCAGTTTAGTTCGTGGTACATTTTATAGGCATTCAGGAAGAGATGATGAGTCAGTCACTAGATCAGGCCTTAAGAAAGTCAGGTCTCTGCTCTTCCAATATCAATATCTAGCTGCAGGGAGAAAATTAGTTTTTCCCTTTATAAAATATGAAAGATAAGCTGAAGGATTGCTAAGCATTATTCCTTGTGCTACCTCCTGCCTTTCTCAGTACTGTGGTCCTTTTGTAATTGAATTGATAATGTTGGCTCTCATGGTGGATAACAAGTGAGAAGGAATGGCATAGAAAAGCGCCCATACAGGTGGAAGGCTTTGATTAAGGTGGAAGGATATTTCCTCCATTGTTATAAGAGCGATAAAAATGAAAAGAGGTACAGGTAGGGTCTTAGGTTTTGTGTGCAAATAAAAGTTCCTCTCCAATTGGCCTCTATTTTCTTGTTGATATTTGAGGTCTTCATCTGAAGGCACTGATAGAGAGAGAGGAGCATATGTGGACTCCTGTATTTCACAAGCCTAAAATTTGTGAATAAAAGACCAGTAATGTTTTGGTTACCCAAGGTAGTGTTCTTTTCATTACCATATTTGAATGAGGTATACATTTAGGTTAAGTGATTGACTAAATTTCCTGAAATCTTCTTGAAGGTGACGTACTCCTGATTTTTGTTAAGTGATACGCTTTTCTCTTTTAAAACAATGTTTTTATGGCAAAAACATTGTTGAGGTTTAACTATTTCATGCAACTAACGTTTAGAGCACTTAGTTGGGTAGTGTGCAAAGTCTTGGGGATAAAGATGGAGGGTCATTGTCTATTTCCTTAAGGTTCACAGTGAGGAGAGACATAAATATATAACTTGAGTTATAATATTTAAGTACTCTAATAAGAGATAGGTACCAGGTTTTGATGATAGAGTAGCAAGCTCCTATTCTTTTTTTTTTTTTTTAACATTTATTTTTGAGAGAGAGAGACAGAGCATGAGCAGAGATGAGGCAGAGAGAGAGGGAGACATAGAATCCAAAGCAGGCTCCAGGCTCTGAGGTGTCAGCACAGAGCCAGACACGGGGCTGGTTGATCAAATGGTTGTTCAGCCACAATCTTAGAACATGTGTCATTATTTTTTACAATACTTTTGGGCCAATTCCCTTTTGCTTAACAGTTCCTTCACCTTACCTTTCTCCTCTCACATTTTTCTGTAAGCGGTAAGGAGAAACCAACCTCCTTTAACACTTTGCTTAGAAACCTCCTCAGCTAAATACCCTACTTCATCTCTTAAAAGTTCCACAAATAGGTGGACTTTGTGAAATTAAGCAAAAACCAGGGGGAGGGGAAGAGGGGAAAGAAAAAAAAAGACACAGAGAGAGAGGGAATAAAACATAAGAGACTCTCAAAGACTAAGACAAACTGAGAGTGAGGGGGATGAGGGAGGGGGGAGAGGGGGTGATGGGCATTAAAAAGGGCACATGTTGGGATGAACACTGGGTGTTATATGTAAACCAATTTGAAAATAAACTATTATAAAATTAAAAAAAAAAAAAGTTCTGCCTTTCACAGAACCACAAAACAATTCAGCCAAAGTCCTCATCACTGTATAACATGTTATCTTCTTTCTTTTAATTTCCAATAACACGTTCTTCATTTCTAGCTAAGATTTTACTAGAATGACCTTTAGCGTCCATATTTCTACCACATTGTATACATGATATGATCTATGTCTTTTCTAAGACAACAAAGGCTTTCTCTATAACTCTTTTTTCAGTCCTTCCTAGCATTTAGCATCCATATTTTTTATCCATAGACTCTTTGTTAAAATGAAAAATTCCACTGAGTAAATTTTAAGATCTAGTTGGCTTTATTCAGCAATTCATGAATTGGACATGAATCCAAATCCTAGCAAATAGAAAGGAGCACTAAGGAGTTAATGCAAAATGGAAGCGTTTTATAGGCAGAAGTTGGTGAAATAAGGAAATTCAAAGAGTGAATTGTTTCAGGGAAGGTCACCTTCCTTGGGGGAAGGAGGGGAAGGGGGTTTTATCAGGCAGATTACCTTACTAGTACTGACTAGGAAATTTCAGATCAGTTAGTTTAAAATTCCCCTCCTGGGGACGCCTGGGTGGCTCATTCAGTTAGGGGCCCAACTTCTGCTGGGTCATGATATCAGGGCTCCTGGGTTCAAGCCCTGTGTCAGGCTCTGTGCTGACAGCTTGGAGCCTAGGGCCTGCTTCTGCGCCTCCATCTCTCTGTCCCTCTCCCATTCGTGCTCGCTCGCTCGCTCTTTCTCTCTCAAAAGTAAAATAAAAACATTTAAAAAATTTAAAAAAACGTTCCACTCCTGGGAGATGCCTAAACTCTAGGTAGGTTAGGTCTTAAATCTTGGTGGAGCTCAGCCCAAGTGACTCCATTTGGGACCTTTTTTTTTCTTTTATTCTTTTTTCACACCTTCACGGCAGCCTAGGCTTTTTCTGGCATGCACCTTAAAACTCTCCCAGCTATTGCCCATTTCTGAATTTCAAAGAGACAGCCACATTGTTAGGTATTTGTTACAGTAGGAATCTACTTTATGATACCAAATTCTGTATCAGTCTACTTGGGCTGTGGTAACAAAATAGCACAGACTGGGTAGCTTACCCAGTGAAGGGTTATTTTCTCACAGTTCTGGAGTTGTGGAGGCTAAAAGTCCATGATCCAGGTGTCAGCACATTTGGTTTTTGGTGGGGATACTTGGCTTATAGATAGCTACCTTTTCACTGTGTCTTCACATGGCCTTTACTCTGTGCTAGCAGGGGGAGAGAGACAGAGAGCTCTCTAGTGTCTCTTCCTCTTCTCGTAAGGACACCAATCCTGTTGGATTAGAGCCTTGCCCATAGGACCTCATTTAACTTTAATTGCCTCCCTAAAGGTTCGATATCCAAATACCACCAAATTGGTGGTTAGGGCTTTAACATATGAATTTTAGGGGGACCAGATGAGTCCACAACATCGTGGTAACTGAGAGGCTGTAATTATCATGGAATATTTGAAGAATGACCTAAAATATATAACGTGAATTTAAACTCTCACAGTACAAAAAAAAAAGTATGATATGATGTTTCAAGTGTTTGCATGGGTAGGTAGACTCTGGGTTTTATATACAATGTTTAAGAAATTTTGAGTTTTATCCTCTTGAGCAGTTGAAAGACAGTGAAGATGTGTATACATTTGTTTGTGAATGCATGAAAGTAATTATATATGAATTTATTTCAAGAGTTGCAACACCATGAAGGATGCATTTGAAAGGGACATTTGGGAATTGGGTTGGAGAATTGAAATATAAATGGTAGATAGGAAGACCAGTTAGGTAATCATTGTAATAACTTCACCTGACAGATGAGGATCTGAACTAGAGTAGTTACAAAGAGAATAGACAGGAAGAAACTGATAAGCTATTTGGAAGATAAATATGACTTGGTGATTGGGTGTAAGATGTGAAAATCTTATTTTCTGTTCTACTGAATTTGTCATTTCAGTTTCATATGAATTTATCATGTCAGTTTCATATCTACTGAAATTCGTTAGCCTTTCCATTGTCTCTTCCTCTAAGAGATAATCTCTCTTAAACTAATTCAGTGAATCAGTTTGGGTATAAAATATTTTTACTAAGCAGTTTTTCAGTTTTACTATTTTAAGAATGTAAGAGAAATTTATAACCTTATGAGGCTGCAGTTCTCATCTTGATCTATTACAGTGTGTCTTTGGAAGCTGAGGTTCTCTGTATATTTTTTTTTTTTTTTTTTTTTGGGGAGAGACTGAGATTAAGAAAATATCTGTGCTTGCTACCACACAAATCTCATTATACTTTTTGGTTATTTTAGTCTCATCATCATTTAGTAAATGGCTGATAACCTTATTAAATGCTGCCTCCTCATCAAAATTGATGTATTTATATTCCAGACACATCTGACTTTAGTTTTAGTTGGCATTGCATCTGTTACGAGATACTCCTTTCTCTTTATAGATCTTTGTCTCCAGGCTGACGTTTGGCCAGTGAACACTGGTCTGCCCCTTCTGGGTGTTGCAACTCTTAAAAGCTTCCATTTGAGTCAGCTGCAGCTCTGTCTTCTTGAGTCTTCTTACCGCTCCCTAGGCTCATTTAAAGGGTAAAGCCTGGTTCAGCAGGGACTTCCAGAATTAAGCAGTATCTCTACTAACTGGTTTGTGTCTTTGCCATATTGGTTGTTAAATGTTTTGAATATTATTGTTCAGGACATATGGATGAATTTAGTTGTACCTCTTGAATCCTGCTTATAGATGTTTGTCTGAGATTATGTGAAAATATGTCACAAATGTTTCTTAGATTATATAGTCCTGGTGGCAAGATTCTCCTGATTGAGGAGAACCTGTTTTGGAGTTTGCGCTTTTGTTACTCCCTCTAGTTCCTACCTAAAAATAAGTGCTAAAATGTTAACTCTGCTGGACATCTTCGCAATCAGTATTTTTCCTGAAGTCATCCTGACCGTAGTTTGGACCATTTGAACTTAAAAAAAAAATTTTTTTTTTCTGGTCTTAGAAAGTTTCTTTGTTAAATATTTGAACTGCTAAAGAACTCAGCTCAGGAGTTTGAACATGTAAGTGTCATCAACAACCTAGAGTTAATTTTCTCCTATCTTTGGGCAGAACCTTTGATTACCTAAAACTGACATAGGTAAATATCCTAAGTATGAATACTATTTTTAGATATTTGTAATACATATTTTTATTTAAGTAAGTACTATAAGTGATATTTTATGCAACACAGTTTTTCCTCCTACTCACAGAATTGGTCATTCCCAACTTAAAAATTCGAAATAACCTTTTTAAAATATATATATCTGGAAAAAACTCTGTCCAAATAAAATAGAGGGATATTATATAGTTTTTTCTTCCTTGCTTTCTAATTTTACTCAAATGTAAATAAATAAGGTAATATCATTATAGAAGTATAATTTGCAGGATTTTTTTTTTAATTTTTTGATTCTACTTTACTGCTTTTATTTGTTTTTGATTTTATGGCCAGGCCAACAAATAATGAACTTTTTACATTTATTGCTCCAATTCTGTGTGAGTAATCACTTTTCTTTCTGAAAGTAGTGTGAAATAAGTTTCCAAGATTGAGTGTAGTGAACAGACATCGGTGCAAATAGTTAGAAATTTAAATAACCTCCTGACATGCTCTGATCATTCATCTTTTATAAGAATAAAAAGTTATCAGTAGTACCAAAGAGTAAAGGTTTAAAACAGGAAAGTAGAATGATGGCTTTGTTTTACCTGCACACATTATCAGAGTGAATACCTTACTATATATATTGTTGCGCTCATTTAGTATTTCCTGTTTACAGAAGAGGATAGATCTTTGTGCTTTGCTTACAATTAAATTAGGTTAGAAAGGAGGTAGTATTAGAGTTATTCTTACATTCCTGTTTGATTCTCTACATGTACAATTTAAGGGATACCCAGCCCTTTACCTTAATCTTGTTTCTGAGTTAGACATTAAAGTGACTGTCTACCTTCCTCCTTCTCTTCCCTTCTCTTTTCTTCTTTCTCTTGTTTGTTTATTTCATCTCCGTCTTCCATTTTCTCCTAGTTTAAGCATCTAGAGTAAGTCCTAGGAAGCTAGCTTTCACTGTTACTTCCATGATGCCCCTTCAGCTGTGGATTGAAAAGTAAATAGAAACCACTTTAATTATATGTATTGGTTTGAATCTTGAATGACATAAAAAAAATGCTAAAAAGAAAGTAGAAATTACCCTAGCTTCACAACATGATATTTACTGCTTATTTTGGTATATTTCCTTTCTGTTCTTTTCTATTTGTATAAATATGTTGAAATCATTACATATATTCTGTTCTTCTGATTTAACACAGAAATTCTTGACCTTTTTGTGTTATGGACCTTTTTGGTCTTTAGCTCATGGCTTCTTCTCAAAATTATCTTTATTTTGAGAGAGAGCAGGAGAGAGTGCCCACAAGTCGGGGAGAGACAGAGGGAGAAGGGGAGAGAGAATCTCAAGCAGGCTTCATGCCCAGCATGGAGTCCCAATGCGGGGGAGGGGGGCGGTCATCTTGAGACCTTGAGATCATGACCTGAGCCGAAATCAAGAGTTAGACGCTTAACCAACTTGAGCCACCTAGGCACCCCCTTCTCAGAATATTTTAAATGCAAAAAATAAAATACATAGGACTACAAATAAAACTAACTATACTGAATACAGTAATAATGTAGTAAACACATACATAAGAAACTTATCACACCCCTCTGTACATGGTGCAGATTTGGTTTTTTAAGTTGTGTGTGTGGTTGGGGGGTGGGGTTGATCTTTGTATTAAAAATTTACTAACGGGGCACCTGGGTGGCTCAGTCAGTTGGGCAGCCAACTTCGGCTCAGATCATGGTGTCACAGCTCATGAGTTCAGGCCCTGTCTCAGGCTCTGTGCTGATAGCTCAAAGCCTGGAGCCTGCTTTGGATTCTGTGTCTCCCTTGCTCTCTGCCCCTCCCCTGCTTACACTGTCTCTGTCTCTCAAAAATAAATAAACATTAAAAATTTTTTTTAATTACTAGAAATTGAATTTTAGACCATTTCCTTTTCTTTAAATTTTTCTCTTTAAAACCATTAAGCAGAATTATTTTCTTTTTTTGTAGTGCTTTTGTTCCTCTGAATGTTCCAAATAACAAAAATTCTACAGAGTGGGAAAAAGTGAAGTTCCTGTTTGAAGAACTTGGAAGTAGTCGTAAGTATTCTTTCTAAAAACACATTCACAATAATTCATATTTTGTGGCTCTTGAGACTTTTCTGAGTAGTCTGTTTTTATAGTGTTAAGAATTTAACCTTACAGGTTTTTGACTTGTGGCTAAAAGTATGCTAGAAAACTTAGCAGCTGTGTGATATTAAGACTCACTTCTAGCTATTATGTATTTAGTGTCTTCTTTGTACAAACACTAAACTGAAACAAAAATATAATCTTCAAAGAATTTTAGCAGTGAAGGTCTTATAATTTCTACGTATTCATTAATTCACTTGGAATTAAATAGACAGTGTTAAAGACATGTGCTTGATATAACCCTATATTGCTGTTTGATCATGATTAATTTTTTTAATGTTTATTTATTAGAGTGACATAGTGTGCGCATGTGAGTGCAAGTATGGGAGGGGCAGAGAGAGAGGGAGAGAGAGAGTCCCTAGCAGGCTCCATGCTGCCCACTCCCTCAATGTGGGGCTTTATCTCACAAACCATGAAAACATGACATGAGCCAGTATCAAGAGGCGGATAATCAACTGGGCCACCCAGACGCCCCAGTAATTTTTTATGTAGAATATAAATTACAGAGGTTTTGTATGAATGAAATAATATTTTATTATAAATGTACCTCACCAAAACATTCGGAATCGCTTTTCTAGAAGTTTTCTTTATGCGATTTAGGGTTTTAGAAGGAAAAAAACAGTCAAGTTCAGGAGATTAGGTTAAGAACGATGCTCAGTCATTGAAAAGATACAGTTGGTATTAGAAACTGATGTAAATGTGTACTTATTACTCAATTTCATGTGCATTTGAACATGGTAATAACTTTATTTTCAAAGAAAGCTACAATATCTATTTTATAAACTTGAAAAATTTTTGTTGCTGTTCTATTTATTTTTAATAAGTATTGTACATTCTTGATCAGCATTTCTTTTTCCTTACCCAGATACAATATTAAATGATGATTAAATTAAGTCCTGGAGTCCTTGCTGTACAACTTCTTAATTTTCTTGCTTTCCACTTAAGATTTCATCTTATAAATTGTGCTCCATTAATATCTTGCTGATAGTAGCAAGAACTCGGATAGCAATCCTGGCACCTACTAATACTAAATTGTCAGGATTTATGCACCTGATCCTATTACTGAGAAATAAATTGCTTCTTTTCTTAGAGTTAACTCCTTCAGGTCTCTTGAGTAATTACTCTTCTGCCTTAAACATTATTTTGTAAGTTATGCTAGTCTTTGAGTGTTAGTATAACTTGAATCAGTAATTATATAGGTAGTATTATTCTAATTTCTGTAATCTCATGCTCTTTAGTCTTAATGTTACTTCTTTTATCTCAAATCTTAAACACCATATTCCTAGACTACATTTTACTTATCAGAATTAGTAATATTAACTTTTTTGATTCGTCAAATATGTTTACATAATACTTCTCCATTTTATCAGTCGTAAGATGCAGATTTTCCCAAATTTTTACATTTCTGATGTTAGGATGCATTTTATTTAAAAAAATTTTTTTTAATGTTTATTATTTAATTTTGAGAGAGAGAAAGAAAGAGAGAGTGAGGGAGAGGCAGAGAGAGAGAGAGAGAGAGAGAGAGATAGGATCTGACTCAGGCTCAGAACCCAGGAAGCAGGTGGGGCTCGAACTCAGGAATTGTGAGATCATGACCTGAGCTGAAGTCAGATGCTTAACTGACTGAGCCACCCAGGTGCCCCTAGGATGTGTTTTATAAGTGATAGTACTTTAAAATTGCTATCAGGGGCGCCTGGGTGGCTCAGTCAGTTAAGCGTCGACTTCAGCTCAGGCCATGATCTTACAGTTTGAGTTGGAGCCCCGTGTCAGACGCTGTGCTGACAGCTCAGAGCCTGGAGCCTGCTTCATATTCTGTGTCTCCCTCTCTCTCTGCCCCTCTCCTGCTTGTGCTCTCTCTCTCTCAAAAAGTAAACATTAAAAAAAATTTAAAATTGCTATCCGTGAAATATCAGATCTCTCCTTGTTTTATGAACACTACCTGTTGATAATTCTCGTAAGATCAAGAAAGTAATAGCATCAAATATTTTGGAGTTCATAAAATATATATTTTAGTTTTACGAGATTAAGGCTTAAAATTTAACCTTGCATAGTTTGTGAATTTGTTAATAATATGCTTTCTTTATGTGTTATATAAAACTGAGCCATGAGTTTTAAGAAGATAGATGATTCTAATTTTATTGTTATTCATGAAAAGATTAATATACATTACATTAATCACCATTATATTTGGTTCCACAGGACTTGCATTTTAATTAGATCAAAACAGTTTCGGGGCACCTGGGTAGCTCCATTGGTTAAGCATCAGACTTTGGCTCAGGTCATGATCTCACAGTTTGTGGGTTTGAGCCCACCCCCCACTCCCCCGCTTGGAGCTCTGAGCCGACAGTTCAAAGCCAGAGCCTGCTTTGGATTCTTTATCTTCCTCTCTCTCTGCCCCTCCCCTGCTCGTACTTGGTCTCTCTTTCTCTCTCAAAAATAAATAAACATTAAAAAATGAAAGGGAAAAATAAACTGTCTCGATAGGACCTGAATTGCTACTGGAAAAATTACTATCACTAACATTTAAGAATATTCAGATTTGCATAGTATTTCATTGTATAATCTGGCGTAATAATTTAAAAGTGTCACTCCTGCCTCTGACTTTTTGGACTTCCCTTAAATAATTTCCTAAGTCTTACTTGTTAACATAGTATTCTGTGTTGGTGCTTTGTTCAAATTTATTCTGTTTGTGTTTGCTTTTTTTTTCCCCTGCCGCATGGGCATACTAGCTCTTTTCAAATTAAAGAGTGAAATGAACTCTCTAAGATTTTAGTTGTAGGCTCTATGTTGAAAACTTATTGAAAATTAAGAACAAAGAAATCAGGAGTATCAAGATGTAGGGGAGAAGAAGAAGTAGTCAAGGTCATTAGCTTTCCTGTGTAATGTTATTTCTCAAGGTCTGCCATTGAGAAGTCCAAGTCGGTTTTTTTTGCCACCTCGTGAGCATGTAATATTTTGCTGATTTCTTTTTAGGCTCAATTACACGGTAATTTTTCTCTTTTATTTTAAGAAGTGAAAGGAAGAAAATCTTAGTCCAAAATATCTTTTGCAAATCAGTTTGTGAGTAACATTTAAAAACTCTTGTCTCCACTCAGAGTTGGCAGTTAAAAGATGAGGTAAAACACATTGTGTTTATTCCTTCAGAATGTATAAGAAACCCAGTTTTTATAGTTTTATATTGATTTGTTGAAAATGAACATTTGAATAGTGTATACGTACATTTTTAACAGAGTTTTTCTTCCTCTGCAGATGGTTTAGCTGCCTTGTCATTTTCCATCAGTTCTCTGACCTTGATTGGAATGTTGGCAGCTATAACTTACACAGTAAGTGTGATGGTGATAATTGAGTTAAAATTAAGAAATTACTTTATGAAGTAATCTTGTTTTTACCTTATGTATTCAATTATATCTTCCTCTTTAACATTTTAGTGCATTCTTCATTTTCTTAAGTTTTCTTTACCTAAGAAGAGGAACTTTTTAACTAGTCACAATCATTTTATCAGTATTTTTGAAATTTAATATTCAGAAACAAATTTCATAACTCGTGAATTTGTAGTTATATACTATGCAGTAAAAAATTTAGTGATTTATAAGCATATAGAACTCTTAACTATAGATCAGTATCTATTATGGATGCAATAGATTCATCCTACTTGGGTATATAGTGTTTTTAAAGTTAGATATTTTGTATCACTTGGTATTTCCCTAGTGTATAGAATCTAATCGTATCCTCAGAGAGACTAGTTTTTATTTTTTTTGGAGATAGTAAGATCTGAGTTAATAGCTTGCCAGTCTTGTGTAAAGACTTCTCTTTGAAGATTTTGCTCAAATTATAGAGGAAAAACCAGTAATAAATACTTCTTACCTACCTCTTGAAAGAGAATGCTGTAAGAAGCTTTAAATTTTCTAGAACCTTTTCAGATTAATGGAATTTATGTTTACAGCATTCTTAATCCTTACAGAAATGGGAAATACTGGTTACAAAGAAAACACTTTTGGATATTTTTCCAATATGTCTTTCTTTAGACATGAAAGAAATGGGCTCTTAGTGTGATAGTAGAATCTAGTTTTGTTAGATAATCATTCAAGTGTCATCATTTAGAATAAAAAGTCTAAAATACATGCATTTTAATATCTGCCAGGTGCTTATTCGTGTACCCTGTTTTATTCATTGCCATTTTCGTTTTTTTCATGTATCACTAGATACGGAATTTGTCATAATATTAATGGATAATTATCCTTACATCTCATGGAATATATAGGGGTAGTATGTTATTTATTTGTCTTTTAAGAAGCAGTCACAGATTAACAACAAACGAAGAGTTAGATCTGGACTCAAATTGCTATTCTGTGCCTGATTCATTAAGCTCATTTTGCATTTGTTTTTTAACCTTCCTGGGTCAGTGCCTCTCCCATTAATTGGGAATAAAAAAAATGCTTCTTAGAGATTTTTGAAGGTCAAATGATACTGCATAAAAGTGGTTTGAAAACTATAGGAAAATGAGTATATAACAGTTGATAAAAGATTAGTCAGGAGAAACAAATGGGAAAAGAGGAAACCAATCTGTAAGATCAATATCGAGAACCGTGAAGGGTCTAAGACTTTATTCTACTTGCACCCTGCTGCAGCTCTTTAGTTGTTGGCTGAAGATACAAGACTTCTGAGTCAAAGACAAAGACTTTTATATTACTTACAGTAATAGCAGTAGCCTTAGGAGTAGCATTTTGTTGACCTGGTTTCCTGAGTTCCATTTGCTATGGGGCAGCGTGAAGTACAACAGATGATACTTTCGTGTAGAAGAGGAACTTTGAGCTTAGGGAACCTGAATCTTTGTAATGGACACTAAGCCTTCTTGCCCTTTGCTCTAGAGAAAGATTCTATCTTTGTTTTCCAAGATTATTCTTCTATATAAACATCCTTGAAAAGATAGTGTAGAAAAAAATGGGCATTAGTTGCAAGATGTGGAAAAATGAGAGGCCCCTGGAGGATTGTCTTCCAGTTGTCAAACGGCAGATGCTGTGAAGAGAAGTACGGCAGTGTGATGGGGTACACAGTACTGGAGGCCGGTTCCACTGTGAAAGTCAGGGGCGCCTTCTCTACTGCTTAACCAGAGACCTGCGTAACCAGCATGAGGAGGAGTACGTGCAAGGAGGCACAGCCAGTGCGGCTGGAACTGTTAACAAGGGGAAGGATGACTGAAGTTTAGATGAGAAATAGCCAGAGGCCATGTTATGTAGAGCCATGTTACGCGGAGCCTTTTAGACCATGGTTAGGATTTTGAATTTGTTTTGATTGAGATTAGAAGCCATTGAAAGGTTTTAAGTGGAGAAATACTAGGACCTAACATTTTAACACTGTTTCTCTGGTGGCTCTGAATTTCATAAGCTGTGGCAATGGTGAGTGGGAGTGGGAAAAATGTGTGAAATTATTAAAATTCTTTGAAAGAGAGCTTCCCTGTAGGGACAATATTATGTAAAGTAAATATTTTGAGGTAATATTTTATATTACTAGAGCTGAAGCTGTGAAAATTATCATTTAAGTCATCAATTAAACCAAAGAAAATAATCATACTGACTTAGTTAAGATATCCTTGGAAGAACTTTACTTTTCTAGAATGCAGAAGGCTGGGCTGAGGACACTGATAAACAGAGGACTTTATGATGCGGCCCAGGCTAGGAACCTAAAAGACATAGAAGGTATGCTGAATAGGTAGGGAGGGTTCTCTTAAGCCCTAAACCCAAGGGAGAGGGCCCAGTGTAACACCATAGCAAGATCAAACTCCTAGGACTTACATTTTTCTTTAGGTAGAATAAATAATAAAATATGATCCTTGGTGAAGAGTCTTAAATGTGGATTCTGTCTGTGGGTCCCTTGAACTACTTTACTATCTAAATTTACTCATTTCTAAAGTGGGAATAATGTTTAAGAAGATTTTGAGAATTTAATTAAGCAGTTTACGGAGTCTTGGAATTTGTTGGCCACTCAGTAGTCCCTAGTAGCTCACATTGTTGACTATTCACAGTTTAGTATGGTTCTTTCCACATACTAGAAGTGAAAGTAAACCAGATGCTAATAGCAGTTGTATCATGATCAGTGAGAATGTGGTTTCTGTAAAGATAAGTAAGTCAAAGAGGTATTCAAAGTTGGGTGGTAGTTACTTTGTTGGAGAGGGGATGGATAGACAAATATCATTTAAATAGCACAAAATATGCTCAGAACTCAGGAGGAGAATGTTTTGCTACCAAACCAGTCTGGCCAGTTTTACCATCTATCTATATGTATTGAGGATACCCTGTTTTGTTTTGTTTTTTAATTTTTTTTTTAACGTTTATTTATCTTTGAGAGACCTAGAGATAGAGCGTGAGCAGGGGAAGGGCAGAGAGAGAGGGAGACACAGAATCCGAAGCAGGCTCCAGGCTCTCATGAGCCATCAGCACAGAGCCCGATGTGGGGCTCGAACTCACAGACCGTGAGATCATGACCTGAGCCGAAGTTGGCCCCTTAACCGACTGAGCCACCCAGACGCCCCGAGGATACCCCGTTTAAGGGGGTAGTATGGTGTTTGTAGCTGAGTGCTCGTCATAAGTGCAAGTCTTTATGTAAAATCTAATATCTGAACCATAGCTTCCCTGTGTAAAAATAGGCCGTTAATACTCAATCGTTATTAAAAAGCTAGTTGAAAATTAACTATTTATAGATAGGTGGCTTTATTATACGGAGGTGTATAATAGTATTAATTATCATATTTGCTTGCAGATATGAAGTTTTCTTCTAACTTGTTATGGAAAAGCTTGAGAACTGAGCTTTTTATATGGTAGAGCATGGAAAGAGGGTTCAGTACATATTTATGGGAAATAGAAGAAATTTAATTTTAACTAAAATACCCAAAGTGGAAAGTTAATATTTACAATACTTTGGCCTTGAGTGCAAAGAATTAATTGTTAAAGGTAAATTCATGTCTGTTATAGACTCTGTAACTGTCAGTATTAAGACCAGAGAAGTTTTGGTAATGTGTCAGTAGAGTGTGATTTTCTTAACTATTCATTATTGTTTAGTTTAGAAACTAGTTGAATATTTAAATTTTACCAAGATTATATGTATTCTACTGTATCTTTAAGGGATAACCAAATAATTGGACACTCGATTTTAGAAGAATGTCAGATAACATATAGCTTGACTATTGTTTCCAGCTTAAATTGAAAGAGAATCTGCTACTTTTCAAATAAAAAAAAGGAAACCTTCAGACACAAGTATTTATGTAGATACTTTAATTTTTTGATGCCACCAAGTGGGAAAATGTTGAATAATGATATTTTCATACAAAATGTATCCTGTGGACCACTGAAGTGCCTATAGAAGCAGTGACTACTGAACTTTTCATTATATACACATCTCAGTGAAAATCTGACCATGTTGTATATGTGTATACATATACACACACATATGTACACACACATGTAACAATATGCTAAGCTATATACATTTAATATAAAATATAAAGTAATGGATTCAAGAAAATAAAATGATAAATTAAGGATTCAGAAATAGAAATAGAGCATTGGTTCTCTAAACTTTGAGGAGAGAAAGACTCTTTAAAAGTCCAATTTTTCAGTGATACTGTGTTTCATTGAGTCTATGCCACTGATTGTAAAATGCACTTTTACTTTACATACCACTGCAGTGATCTCTGCCTGTGCTTTTTATTATTTATAATTTTTGTTTTATATTTAGTGAGGAGTTTTTTACGTATGTAAATACTTTTATTTTTAATTTTTTCGACTTATATAAATACATTTAAAAATTATATCATTCTTCCTATATAATAAAGAAAGTAAGTGAAATAAATTGAAAAGATGTTCCTAAGACTTCACATTTGGAATCTGAGTCTCCAAATCACGTTTTTGAATTGGTTATTCATGTCCATGTTTTACTATACAAGATTATTTCTTGGAGCACCAGGGTGGCTCAGTTGGTTGAGAGTGCGACTCTTGCCTTTAGCTCAGGTCATGATCCCAGGGTCGTGGGATCAAGCCTCGTCAGGCTCTGCACTGAGAGTGGAGCCTGCTTAAGATTCTTTCTCCCTCTCTCTCTTTCTGTCTCTCTCCCTCCCTCCCTCCCTCCCCCCATCCTTTGCCCCTCACCCCAGCTCACGCATGCATGCTCTCAAATTAAAAATTAAAGTTCTTTTGTGTTACCAAGAGAATTAGTGATGCAGCTTTTCTTAAAGCCTCCACTCTTGTCTCTGGAATTTTCTTTGAAGCTGCTAATATACCCAATGTATAAGTGTGAACTGTTTTTGTTGTTTCTTGTCTTGCCATGTGAAGAGCAAATGGAAAATGGCTTTTACTTTGGGTATGTTGCTTATTAAGCTCATAAAGCAGTTGACTCTTGGTTTGCAAGAAAATACAGAATTATGCTCCTCGTTTCAATAAAGATTTGCCTCACTATTTGCTCCTTTGCTCTCTTTCTACACAGTAGCTTTTCGTGTCAATGTCAAATCACAGTACTGTCTTAAAGACATTTTAAGTGGCAATTAAATTTAGTAGTGATAGCAAGAAAGCATGTAACTCAGATGGAGAAGTAACTATAACGCAACCAGCTGTGCCAAATTTGTGACTGGGCAGGTAACGACAGCTATGTCATGACTTCTGTGTAGCCATTATAAGATGCGTCTGAATTTCACTAATGTTAAATGTGATAAAATATATATGTATCTTAGAATCAATGAATATTTAAAGGGGAAATCTTAATTGAGTATACGTTTAATGGATTATGTCATTAGTCATAAGAGTATACATGTTCTTAAGTAATAGGTGTTACAAATACATGCAAGACATTTATGCAGTCTACAGGCAGTGCTTGGTGTCCACCCTTTATAGTATTCCATGCATCACAGATTGGAAACTGTCATTCCAGATATTAGAGATATATATAGGGAAAAGTTGCTGTTCTAAACTGGGAAGTGTAAGAAGATATTAGAAATGTTTGTAATTGTATATATTCTTTTGAAAATTTTGGGTTTTAATATGGATAGTGCTTTATTTTTGGAACTTGAAACATAAAATTGGAGGTAATTGTGACCAACGTAGAAGCGTTTTAAATGATACAATCTCTTTAGCCATGTTGATTTTCTGATAATTCACTAGAGGGCAGTAGTAAGCAATAAAAGTTTGTTTCTGAAAGGATATCTTTTTAAATACATTTTTCCCCCAAAGAAGTCTGAGGTTAAATTCAAAAGATTATTATTTAAAAACCTAAGACTTCTTAGGTTTTATTGACTAATTGGTCAATTTTATTTTATTTAAAACATAATGACTAAATGTTTTAGGTCAATTTTATTATAATCTAAATATTATGGTTTCAGTTCCTTATAATCCTTGAAACTTAAACATGCAGTCACCCCCCCCCAAAAAAAATCTCTAAAAGGTAGGTAACCCCAAACAATGACAACTTTCTTTAATTGTTTTTTTCAGACAATTAAAAATTCATAAAAAGATGTACTCAGGTCTCCTGTAAGCACAAGGTGTTACCAAGGACATAACTTTATTTTCTAAGATTTTTGTGTTAAGCTATTTAGGAATTTAGTTCAGCTATTTTAATAAATATGTAAATTCCATGTAAGGAATTAGGTTTGCGTGAATTAAGATTTCTTTTTAAAACAATTTTTGGTTAAATACTAATAGAAAAATTATTTTATTAATTTAATAAATCTTTATTCTTGGAATAAAGGCAGGAGAAAAAAGAATTGAGACCTAGTTTTTACATACCAAATAGTCTCCTGCCCTTGTTAGTAGTCTGGCTGATAAATCTATGTTTTTAAGAATTTCCTGAGTGATTCTGATTAGCCAAGTTTGTCTAATGTGCAGCGTGTTTAGTGATGAAACAAATATACAGACCGATAATGTTAATGTGCGGTGTTTTATACTATAATTGAGTTATAAGCAAGGCACATTTCAAGTCAAGGCATATTTCTCAGACATGGTGTAATTAAGCTGAGACCTGAAGGGCACTGAAATTTGCTAGAGAAGTAGAGATGATAAGTTGGGCATTCTAGAATAAGACACTGCATGTACCAAAGTATGAAGCTGGAAAAGCCTGTGTAAAGCTGGAGCGTTTTGACAGTGAGTAATTCAGAGGTATGAGGCATGAGATAAGGTTGGTAGAGGTCACTAAGGGTTTTGTATGCCAAGATTAGATAATTACAAGACCAGTGAGTCACAAGATCTGTCATTCTACCTGTCATTGAAAAAACCAAAACAAAACAATCTTACATGAAATTCTGATAGAGAAAAAAGTTGTACAACATAGAGTTGCTCTGGTTGAAATAGCGACAGGTCCCCAACTGGCTGCCTGCCTTCTTATCTCCTATAGTGCCCCTAAAGGCATCTACCCGGAATCCCAGGGTCTCCTCCTAGAGCACTTTGAAAACTATTTTAATTAGTCCGAGACATCTTAATGGTGTTAATTAGAGGAGTGACATAATCTGACATGGGTGCTGGAGATTACTTTGCAAACAGTGTGGAAGTTAGATTTATAGGAACTGAGACCAGTAGACTAGGTAGGAGAATTTAGATGACCTTGCATTTTGACAGTAGACACTAAATAAGGCCAGATTATAAATATTGACTAGAACTACAGATTCTTTTGGAAATAATATTGAATACTGAAATTATGTATTTAGGGATCAAATCCATTCAGCAGAGAGTAACAAGTATTGGGGTAAAATAAGCTTTGGAGGTGGTTGGGAGGACAGGGAATTTATTTGGGCATAGACTATTTAGCAGAATATTTTTGCCTTGGAATTTGGTTGTAAAAAGCAACATAGACTTGGTGTTAAAATGATACATGAGTACAGATAATTGGTAAATAATCATGTAATACTGCGTATTCATTAAAGTCTTAAAGTATTATGTTACTTTTTTTCAATAATGTTTTAAAAAGTTGTGGACTACTAGAAAAAAACAAATGGGTCAAATGATGCAAGGGATAGGAAAGTTCTGTAAGGAATGGTTAAAGATCTGTGGGATACTTCGGCTCCTGTGGGCTTTTTAATTTACATTTTCAGTGTTTTAAGGATATAATATTTTATATTCTTTCCTTTTTCTATTTTACCAAGGTCATTACAAGTATAAATTTGATAAGAATTCATTAATTTCAAGAAAATTACTCTAAATTGTATGTTCTTCTAATACAAAACAGAAGCTTCTTCCTACTTTCAGTTTTTCAGGAACAAGGGGAGATGATAGGGAAATAATGAGAACATTAACTTTAAAATGCGAGATTTTTGAGGTATTTCTCCCTTAGAAAATACAAGGATTCGAATATTGGATAATAAGTTCATATAATTATCTAGATACAATGTGTTATATTTAGTTGGTATTACCTGATAGAACTAGTTGATTTCTAGGATTTCTTTTTAGTATGTTTTTTGTATTCTCCCTTAATTAAAGAAACAAAATAAAACAAAACCATGGAAGGAGTTTAAAGATGGTGGCGTAAGAAGACCCTGAACTCACCTTTTTCCATGGATACAACAAACTTACAGCTGTATTTGGACTAGATTAACAGCACCTCCACAACAGAAGACAAAAGAGATACATTGAGTAGTGTAGGAGAATCAAAGACATGGCCTCACCCATGGGACCCCATCCCAGGAGAGCCCACAATCAGGAGGGACACCCAAAATAAGGAACTTTCTCTTATGTAAAGAGATCGTAGTCCCCTATCAGGCATCCTGACCCTAGGGGCTGGCACCAGAAAGACACGCTGCCCCTCCAAACCCCCCACCCCCTCCACCCCCCGCCAAAAAGAAATCCCATCTGGTTTTAAAAATCAATAGCGGGATTAAGAGAAGGAGAATCATATAACTATAGGGAACAGAGATTTCTGCCCATAAGTGGCTTGTGTGCGCACCTGCTCTCCCTGAGATCTAGCACAAAAGCAAAGATTGAAGAGTGCCTACATTGTAAGTGTGAGAGAACCACTAAACTAATTTTAAGATGGCTGCGGCTAAGGCAAGGACCTGTGGGGACTATATCTGGTGATGGAAGCATTGGTGTTTTGGAATCTCATTCTAACTTGCTGGTGACAGAGCAGATGTGTGCCGTTTTTGGTACTCTTCTTCTAGCATGCTAGCACTAGAGGACATTCTCTGTCCACTTACCTCTTACCCTGGCTGGCAAACACCCCACACCCCATAGCACCCCAGCTACAAAAGGGCCAGGTTACTGTCCCCACTGTATTCCTCACTGAGTGATCAGGCTGCACCTGGGCCAGATGAGCACCTTGATCCCCACTTCCCCATGTAGCAGCCAAGCTACAATTGCTCCAAGTGGTTGCTTTAAGTCCTGCCCAGCCTGTGTGGAGAACCAGGCTGAAGCTAGTCTTGGAGATGCACTGAGCCCTACCCTTACTGTGCAGCAGCCAAGCCACAACCCAGTTGGTCCAGCAACCTGAGTCCTACCTTCATTGTGCACCTAATGGACTATAACTGGGATGGTGAGCACCTGAGCCCTGCTGTGCCCTAGCAGCAACCAGGCTGTAATTAGCTTCCAGAAGCACCTTAAGCCCCATTTAATCAGGATAGAGACTGGGTCATAACTGTGATGGGCAAGCAGCTGGAACCCCACTCTTCCTTCATAGTGCCTGAGCCACAGATGAGTGGAATGAGTGCCCTGAGCCCTGACCTCCCACACAGCAATACTGACTCTGTCACTGTTGGTGGACACATGTAGCTCACAGAACTGACACTCATATGAAGTGACTGGCTGTGATGGCCAGGGGAGATTGGCCTAATGATCCACATGAAACAGCTCTTACACAAGACCACTCCTTCAAGACTGAGGGAGGTAGCTATTTCACCTGATACATATAGACATACAGCCAAAATGAGGAGATAGTAGAGTATGTTCCAGACCAAAGAATAAGGCAAAGCTACATTAAAAAAACTTTAATAAAATGGAGATAAGCAGTCTACCTGATAAAGAATTGAGTAATGGTTCCAAAAGATGCTTACTGATTTGGGGAGAAGAATGGATGAACACAGCAAGAACTTTAACAGAACTACAGAAAATGTAAGAAGGTATCAAATAGAAGTTATAACTGAAATGAAAAATACACTCGAGAGGTTCAGTAGCAGAAGGGATAAACAGAAGCATGAATCAGTGAGCTTGAAGACAACGCAATGGAAAACATCCAAATAGAGCAACCAAATGAGAAAAAATTAGAAGTGAGGACATCTTAAGGGACTTCAGGGGCTGCATCAAGTGGGATAACATTTGCATTATAAAGGTCCCAGAGGAGGTGAGAGAAATAAAGGGCCAGAAAAATTATTTGAAGAAATAAGGCTGAAAATTTCCCTTATCTAGAGAAGCAAACAGGCAACAAGGTCCTGGAAGCTGAGAATTCCAAACAAGATGAACTCAACGAGAAATACACTCAGATGCATTATAATTAAAAGGTAAAAGTTAAGGATAAAGGATCTTAAATGCACCAAGAGAAAAGCAACATATTACATACAAGGGAAAACCCATAAGGCCATCAGCAGAATTTTTAGCAGAACTTTTACAGGCTAGAAGATAGAGACATAATTTACTTATTTATTTATGCTACATAACATATTTAAAGTGCTGAAAAGGAGAAACTGCCATCCAAGAATTTTCTACCAGGCAAGATTATCATTCAGAATTGGAGAAGTTAAGAGTTTTCCACATAAGCAAAAGCTGAGGGAGTTCATCACTACTAAACTGGCCTTACAAGAAATGTTAAAGGGACTTCGCTAAGCTAAAAAGAAAAGGCAGTAATTAATAATAAGAAACATATGAAAGTTAAAATTAAATTGGAGAAGGTAACTAAATAGAGTTGTATCACAAGAGTGGTACAATTAAAAGTATAATAATTAGGGAAGGTATACATAAAATAAGATATAAAATGTATCATCAAAAATATAAAATGTAGGTAGGGGAAGTGAAAATGTAAAGCCTTGGAATGTGTTCCAAATTAACTTACTGTCAACCTAAAAGAGACATGAGATGTTATATATGAACTTCACAGTAACCACGAAGAAAAACTTACAGTAATTATACAAAAGGAAACTAATTGTCATACTAAAGAGAAACCATGGGGAAGAGAGAGAAGAAAGGACAAAGAGGAACTACAAAAATAGCCAGAAAACAACTAACAAAATGGAAATAATACATACTTATCAGTAATTACTCTAAAAGTAAATGGACTAAATTCTATAATCAAAAGACATAGGATTACTGAATGGACTTAAAAAACCAAGATCCTCTATATGTTGCCTGTAAAAGACTTATTACTTCAAATATAAAGACCCATACAGATTGAAAATAAAGGGATGGAAGAAAGATATACTGTGGAAATAGAAAGAAAGCTGGGGTAACAATACTTCTATCAGACAAAATAGACTTTAAAACCAAGATGATAACAAAAAAAAAGGGCATTACATATTGATAAAGGTTTCAATCCAACAAGAGGATATAACATTTTACATGTTTTTGCACTCAATTGGAGTTCCTAAATATATAAAGTAGATATTAATAGGAATAAGAGAAATAGTAATGCAATAATAGTAGCAGATATCATTCTCTTGGATCAATGAATCGGTCATCTGGACAGAAAAATCAATAAGGAAACATTGGCCTTAAATGACATATTGGACCAGATGGACTTGATATATATAGAACATTCCACCCTAAAACAGCAGAATACATATTCTTTTCAAATACACATGGAACATTGTCTAGGATAGATCATATGTTAAACCATAAAACAATTTTCAGTAAATTTAAAAAGATTGAAATCATAACAAGTATTTTTCTAACCACAATGGTATGAAACTAGAAATCCCTTATAAGAGGAAAACTGGAAAAAAACACAAACATATGGAGGCTAAACAATATGTTATTAAACAACCAGTGGGTCAGCAAGGAAATCATAGAGGACCATAGAGGAAATCCAAAAGTACCTTGAGACAAATGAAAGTGGAAACACAGTGTTCCAAAAATCTTTGGGATGCAGCCAAAGCAGGTCTAAGAGAGAAGTAAGTTCTTAATAGTACAGGTCTATGTCAAGAAACAAGAACCCTAACATAAACAAACAACCAAAAACCCCTAACAGCATCAACAAAAAGAAATAAGAAAAATGTCACATAAACAGTCTACATTTAAAGGAACTAGAGGAAGAAGAACAAACAAACCCAAAGTTAATAGAGGGAAGGAAATAATAAAGGTCAGAGTAAAAATAAGTGAAATACGGATTAAAAAAACAATAGAGAAGATCATGAAACAAAGAGCTGGTTCTTTGAAATGCTAAACACATTTGATAAACCTGTAGCCAGACTCATCAAGAAAAAGAGCCCAAATAAAATCAAATCCAAAATGAAATAGGAGAAATTACAACTGATATCATAGAAATAAAAAGGATCATAAGAGAATAGTATGAACAATTATATGCCAACAAATTAGACAACCTAGAAAAGTTGGATGAATTTCTAGAAACACATTCTTCTAAGAGTGAACCGTGAAGAAATAGAAAATCTGAATTGACCAGTTACTAGTAATGAAATTGAATAATCTACAAAAAAAACTCCCAAGAGATAAAAGGCCAGGTCCAAATGGCTTCACATGTGAATTCTACCACAGATTTAAAGAAGAGTTAATATCTGCCTGAAATTATTACAAGAAATTGAAGAGAAGGAGCACTTCCAAACCAGACAAAGACACTACAGAAAAAGAAAACTATAGGCCAATATTCCCGATGAACATAGATGCTAAGATTCTCAACAAATCAAAGCAATATATGCAAAGGCTTACACACACCATCACCAAGTGCGATTTATTTCAGGGTGCAAGGATGGTTTAACAATTGTAAATCAATCAGTGTGATAAACATCATTAATAAAATGAAGGGTAAAAATCATATCATCTCAGTGGATGCAGGAAAAGCATTAACACAGTCTCTAAGATTAGGAACAAGGCAAGAATGCACACTCTCACTACCTTAATTCAGCGTAGTGTTGGAAGTCCTAGTGACTGCTGTTAGATAAGAAAATGAAAAATATCCAAATTGGAAAGAAGTGCAACTTCACTATTTGCAGATGACCCTCTTATACTACATATACTATACTATATAGAAAACCCTAAAGACTCCATCAGAAAGTTATTAGAAATAATGAATGAATTCAGTGGAGTTGCCGGATACAAAATTAATAAAGAATCTGTTGCATTCTGTACACTAATAACAAAGCAGCAGAGCGATTAACCATCCCACCTGTAATTGTATCAAAAAGGACAAAATACCTAGGAATAAATTTAACCAAGGAGGTGAAAGGTCTATATCCCGAAAATTGTAAGACATTGAGGAAAGAAATTGAAGGCAATCTCCCAAAATGGAAAGATATTCTATGCTCCTGGATTGAAAGAATTAATATTGTTAAAAATGTTCATACTACCTTTTATGGTCAGTTAATCTACATGAAAGGAGGCAAAAACAGGTGATGGGGAAAAGGCAGCCTTTTTAAATGTTGTAAAAACTGGACAGCTACAGGAGAAAGAATGAAATCGTACCACTTTATTATACCATATACAAAAATAAACTAAATTAGTTAAAGACTTGAATCCAAGACCTGAAACCATAAATCTCTTTGAAGAAAACAGGTAGTAAACTTTTGACATTGATCTTAGCAATATTTTCTTGGATATGTTTTCTTAGGCAAGGGCAACAATAGCAAAAATAAATAAATGGGTCTATACACAATGAAAGAAGTAAAGGACTGACTTATTTCCACGAATAGGTGGACTTTGTGAGACTAAGGAAAAACCAGGGGAGGGGAAGAGGGGAAAGGAAAAAAAGACCCAGAGAGGGAGGGAGATAAAACATAAGAGACTCTCAAAGACTAAGAAGAAACTGAGGGTGAGGGGGGGTGAGCGAGGGGGGAGAGGGGGTGATGGGCATTAAAGAGGGCACGTGTTGGGATGAACACTGGGGGTTATATGTAAACCAATTTGAAAATAAACTATTATAAAAAAAAAGAAAAAAAGAAGTAAAGGAAAAAGCAGCTTACTTAATGGGAGAAGATACTTACAAATGATATATCCAGTAAGGGGTTGATATCTAAAATATATAAAGAACTTGTACAACTCAATAACAAAAAAAGCAACCTGATTTAAAAATGGGGACTTGAACAGACCATTATCCAAGAAGATATACAAATGGCCAATAGGCGTATGAAAAGATGCAACATCACTGATTATAAGGGAAATGCAAATCAAACTGTGTCTCTCTGTTCATTTTAACAGTATTTATAATAACCAAGATATGGAAGTAACCTAAGTGTCCATCAACAGATGAATGGATAAAGAAGATGTGATGTTTGTGAACAATGTGGAGGTTAGGGGTGCTGATCCACTACATGGGTGAAAATCTGCACATAACTTTTTATTCCACCCCAAACTTAACTAATAGACTGTTGTTGACCGGAAGTCTTACCGATAGCATAAACAGTCAATTAACACATATTTTATGTTACACATATTATATACTGTATTCTTGTAATAGAGAAAAGGCAGTTGTTAAAATCAAAGGCAAATACACTTATAGTACTTGATACTGTAGTTACCAAGAAAAGAATCCATGTATAAGTGGACCTTTGCAGTTCAAACTTAAGTTGTTAAAGGGTCAAGTGTAATTCACATTGTCACTAAAGACATTTGGAGTTGACAAATAGGTAGCAAAGAGTTCGAGAGAAAATATGTAAGATCACTTGGAATATTTTGAAGTTTTAGGGTTAAGCCTAAGAAATAACATCACTTCTGCCTGCATTCATTGTCTCGAACTCAATTTCATGGCCCTATTTGACTTCAGGGGAGACTGGCTAAAGTAGTTTGGCTGTGGGCTCAGGAGGAAAATGAAAAATGTTTTAAATATGTAATGTGCCACTTTGGAGCCTGTTGCTGTAGCCAGGAGGTGAAAGGTGTCAGTTTTGTTTCTAAAGATTCAATGATTTAAAATAATGGTCATGTTGCAGTTGCCATTAAGTGTTTATAATGCTTACAATTAGAGGTTATCAATTGGAACATACAATATAATATGTTTGTTCTTAATGCTGATTAACACTTGAAAGTTACTTATAGGAAAGTATTTAAAATACTTAGCAAAATGATTAATTATAAATACTTAAAACTTGTAAATAAACTGTATTCAGATAATTGGTATGCTAATTAAATAACATGTATATATTAAAATATATTTTACTAAGGATTTACCATATATAATTGGATAAAATTGTTTTTTTTCCATAGAAAATTATTTTGTAAATTGCTGTTACTAATTACAGTATCTTAAGCCCTGATTAATCTGAAGTCTCTATTACTTTGGGTAAAGTATTATATTTACATTAATTTTCCAACTTTACCTTTGCACCTTGCATGTTATCTATTCTGTGAATAGTATTATACAGATATAAATTTATATAACTGTAAATGTGAAATAAATAAGAGAATTATGGGACAGCATAGTAATGATTCACTCTCATGTACCATGTTCTTCATTGACTACAATCCTTTATGCTTTTGCAGTGCTCTTTTTTTTTTTTAATTTTATAAAGAGAGAGAGAGCACACGTGAGTGGGGAGAAGGGCAGAGAAAGAGAGAGGGAGAATCTTAAGCAGGTTCCACACTCAGCACGGAGCCCAGCATGGGTCTTGATCCCACAACCCTGACCTTGATCATGACCTGAGCTGAAATCAAAGTCAGATGCTCAACTAACTGAGCCACCTAGGTGCCCCAGCAGTTACTTCAAAGGACCTTTTCCCTTCAAAATTGTGTATAATTGTGTGTAATATAGTAGTACTAAAAACACATTTTAATTTTGTTTCTTTTAGGCCTACGGCATGTCTGCATTACCTTTAAATCTGATAAAAGGCACTAGAAGCGCTGCTTACGAACGTTTAGAAAACACTGAAGACATTGAAGAAGTGGAGCAACACATTCAGACGATTAAATCAAAAGTAAGTTGATATTTTATTATAATTGGGAAGCATAAAAGTACATTGTCTTTGTGCTACTTTCTGATATGACTTAGACGTTGCCAATTCCATATTTTTGACATCATTATATTTTGCAACATATCTGTAAGAAACTGTGTCCATGGTTTTAAAATTTTTCTTATGCAAAATGCAAAACACTGACAATTTGAGACTTTATATCAGTGTTCAAACAACTAAAAAACAAAAATTATGCTCAGGTATGAACAGGACCTTGCTTATTTCCAGGTATACTGATTCAGTGTGTAACATCAGATTCTACTGTATCACTTATGTTCAAGTTTTAGGTACTAGTGGAATAAGCAGCTAAAAGCTACATGTAACCACATGATAATTAAATGTACTTCTAAAAACACAATGAAGTTTTTCTTTCTCTGTCACCTTCAAAGAGCAGATAAATATTACTTATAGAAAAATGGGAAGTTTTCTAAATATTTCTACTAAATAGAATAATCCTGATACAGAAACCAGATGGTAATTGCCACAAAAAGTAATATATATGTACTGGTCTCTCTTATGAACATAGAAGCAAATGTTATAAAGAAAATTCCAACAATTCAAATCTATGCTGTAATGGAATATGTTGTAATTATCAGATTAGGTTTATCATAGAAATGCAAAGTATGACACATTAGAAAAATCTATTAAAATGGTTTAATATGGTGAGGATAAAAAATGAGAAATATAAGCATCTTAATAGATGCTAAAGAATATTTAGGAGAAGTCAATTTGTAGTTATGACTTAAAAAGAAGCTTTACCAAATTAGAAGAGAAGAAAGTACTTAGGAAACGAAGCCTGTAACAAGCATCATACTTAATGATGAATGAAACATTCCCATTGAAGTCACACTCAGGACAGTGCAGTTAGTATCATTGTTGCTCATTAGCATATTCCTGGAGGTGCTAGTCAGATAAGAAAGATTGCAGGTATGAACATTGGAATGAGAGAGAGAAAAGGGAAATAGCCTTTATTATTTGCAGATACCATCTACCAAGAAAATCTGAAAGAATCAAAGAATCAGGGTTAGGGTTAGGGTTAATTAACCCTAATTAATTATTAATCACATTAATAGAACTAATAAGAGTTCATCAAAGCACCTGGATACAAACATGCAGAAATCACGACCACCTGGAGGATGTCATAGAAAATGATCTCATTCACAATAGCTGTAAATTGTAAAATAAGAAATATCAGACTCTTCCTGGTAGAAATTATAAAATTTAGTGCAATACATAATAGAAGACTGAAATGAATGGAGAACTTCATCACTTCCTGATTGGGAAGATTCATTACTGTAGAGATGACAGTTGTTCATAAGTTTAGGTGGAAATTCAGTGCAATTCATAGAAGACAAAAAATGAAATTTTCATAGACCCCCTACCATATAGTAAAACAATCCTGAATTCACATCAAATACAAAACTTACAAAACATTAGGAGAAGGTGAAAGTAAACTTCCATCTTGGTGTACAGAAGACCTTTCTAAACAAGACACACACAAAAAATCCCAAATGCTGATTGAAAGATTGGTGATTTTTACATTTTTGTGTTCTAAAATTTATGGACCCAAAAAGTACCACCAAAAAGGAAGTTAAAGACCCAGCAAACACTGGGAGGAAATAGTCTGCAGTATAGGTTATGTATAAAGAACATCTTCAAGTCAGTAAGAAGAAAGGGCAAGCAATGCATAGAAATAATGAACAAGAGAGCCAGGTAGAGTTTACTGAAGGAAAAACTATCCAAGGAAAAACTATCCAGTGAAAGTTACAAAATGATGCTTCAGCTCTTTAGTAGTTGACCGAGCATCCTAGTTTCCCTGGGACTTGAGACATTTTCCAGGACATGGAACTTGCAGCACAGAGACCAGGATGGTTGATCACCTTCATAATCAGAGATGTGCTAGTTAGAACTACTCAGTATTTTTTTTTGTCTTTAAGAAATCCTTAGCATTTTTACCTTTGTCAGCTATTAATGAGTTTTGGGGCATAGATAGATATACTGTTAGTGGGAATGTAAAATCTACAGCTTTTTAAAGAAAATTATGTGATATGACACGTGCATATACACACAAACACACACCCCTTTTAAAAGTTTAATCCAGCAGCTGCTGTCTAGGGATGTACCCTACTTGATTATATAAGGACGTATGTGCACACTGTTAATGCACACCCTCCTCCCCCCAAAGAAACAGTCTAAGTGTTCAAAAATAAGGTATTTATTAAGATACCATGGTATAATGTGGTGCGCAATGATGAAAAGGAATGAGGTAGATTTCTATAGCTTGAAGAATATATCTTTACAGAATCAAATCAGACTTTCAGTTCAAATTCTAGCTCTCCTTATTATGCATATTATAATATCTGTGGGCCTTATTTTCCTATCTAATAAATGGATATACTACTACTGCCAGCTTCAGAATTTTATTCTAAAGATTTAAAGAGAACAGACGCAATTGAACAGATCAGTTTTAGGCATAAGAAATGTGCTCAAGAAATGTTAGCTATTACATACAACAGAACCATATGTGTTATTAGCATATATGAATGCATTTAAATACATAGAAAATGTGCAGAAGGATACTAATTTACTTAATGGTGATAACAATAGGAAAGGGCCATCATACTTGGGGACAGCATGGAGGGAAGCTTTCATATTTTACTTTTTTTTTAAACGACTGTGTATTCATATTCTTTATGTATATATATATATATATATGTGTATATATATATGTATGTATGTATGTATTTTTCCAGATGAGATCATTAGTTGCTCAGTTTCTATCCTGGTGTTTGTTTTTCTAACCAATATTCTTCTTATATTGATTTCGTCAACAAGCAAAGCAGAATGGACTTCTATCCTTTACTCCACCGAAATATTCACCAAATAGGCAGATAACTTGGGTTATTTTCAGTGGACCCTTAAATCGGTTTACTAATTTTTTTTTTCTGAAATAGTGAAAGCCAGTTGTTAAAGCTACCTTATTGCTGCTATCCTTTGGATATTAGAATGGCAGTTTTGAGAAAAATTGTATGTTTAAGATATTAAGTACTGAACCTTTCTCATACCATACACTTGAAGTATTATTGCCTGGTTCTGTGTTCTAGAAGGGAGTGTTTGTTTTATTCCTTTGTCCTTCTGAAAATACTTTTCTCCAAGGTTCCTTTTTTTGGGGATACAATTTGATAGTACATATTGTATTTGACTTAAAGGAGTGAAGATAACTAAATATAGTCTAAGGTATGCCAAGTATGGTCTCTGGTTGGGTAGCACCAGCATCTCCTGGGACTTTGGTAGAAATGCAAATTTTAGGCCCCACCCAAGACCAACTAAATTTTATTCATGGGGTCTAGAAATCTGTGTTTAACAAACTTTTCAGGTAATTGTTATGCATGATAAAGTTTGAGAAACAATATAAGGTATGGAAGTGAATGGCTCATTCTAGAAGAGCATGTCAGTACCATTATATAAAGAGATCTTTGTAACTGTGTAAATCTTTTTATTAAACGGTATTTGAGTGTTGATGATTTCAGATGAGGCTGCACTGGGATACACTAGAGAGCAAATTTGTTGTCTATGTCTTAAGAACCTACTTAAACCTAAATAAGGATATTAACATTTTAATACCTGATGTCTTTATATTTTAAAAATGTAGTTCCATGTAAATATGTTCCTTGTTGCTTCCAATGAAACCAAACAAATTTACATTTCACCTTTTTGTATTCAGCAGTTGTCATATTATTGTAGTTTATTTTTGTACCTATTTAAGACACTTAGGGCAAAGAGAGTTCAGGTGGGAAAGTGTTATCTTCGAGACACCAAGGGAAAGGTACTGCTCATGGTTACAGTAAGCATCACATAAAAACAGATGGATGGGAATTTTCCATCAGTAGGTTGGCTAAAGAAAACATAACTCATTTGCAAAAGTACTTGGAGAATAAGAAAGTGGCAGTTCTCAGCGGTTGTTCTAAAAACCTCTGCAAAGCACATACTAGTATTGCATCTCTCTGCTGATATTTGAATCAGGGGCTGACCAAAGGGAGAGAAGGGGTATGATCAAATGTATTAAGGAATAGAAGGGGGAACTTGGAGGTGAGGAAGAATAATTGAGCAAATTGAATAAAGTATCATATAAGAAGACATTTTTAAAGATATTTATCTCTCTCCACATAACCTTACCATATATTTGAAAAATAGGGATCAAGAAATTCAGTATTAAATGTACATACATCTACATTTTGGTCCTAACCTTTCTTTAGAGATGTGTGTTGTCACATAGTTGTCCGTATTTTTCAGTTTGTAAATTTGCCTAAGGAATATCCAACCTAAAAGAAAGCTTTTGTTGCATGATTTTCTACATTGGATGGGTACTTTTCTAAAACCTTAATGGTAAAAGGCTGTTTTATTTTGTTCCGTTATTGTAGAGCAAAGACGGTCGACCTTTGCCAGCAAGGGATAAACGCGCCTTAAAACAATTTGAAGAAAGGTTACGAACACTTAGGAAAAGAGAGAGGCACTTAGAATTCATTGAAAACAGCTGGTGGACAAAATTTTGTGGTGCTCTGCGTCCCCTGAAGGTAAATGGAGTTTTAAAAAATTGTGTTGTCGCTCTTAGGTTTATATAGACCTCTCAGAGAGAATGAGTTCTCTTTGTAAGGCATTACAGCATGGTACTTCTGAGCATGAATTTTAAAGTGTAACTGGTTTTGCATCATAGTTCTGTCACTTGGTAGTTTGAGCAAATTACACACCTCTCTGAGCTTCATTTACTCATGTGTGAAACAAGTATTACAACAGAGGTGTTGGGAAATTTAAATTAAAATATAGGTAAGTAATATGTGCTGCCAGCACATTTTTGCAAATTTGTACTTTTTCTTTTATGTTTATTTATTTTTGAGAGGTAGAAAGCATGAGTAGGGGAGGGGCAGAGAGCGAGGGAGAAGAGAATCTCAAGCAGGCTCTGTATTTCCAGCACAGAGTCTGATGCTGGGCTCGATCTCATAAACTGTGCAATCATGATCTAAGCCGAAATAAAGAATCAGACCCTCAACCAACTGAGTTGCCCACACACCCCTCGAGTTTATACTTTTCTATAAATAGCAAAATTGGGACCCATATTAGAAGTCAGGAACTCTAACTGAAAGTAATAGAATTTGCTTCATTGTTAGATGATGTGTTTCTGAAGGTATGTAAAAAAGTATTATTTAGTACAGAAAACCATTAATTTCTTTCTTTCTTTCTTTATTGAAACTATCATTTGCTAGCATTGAATTCTTCAGATTGGATAGTAGTACCTAAACTTAAGGACCTAAATTGAACTAATGGCATAATAATACGACTCCGAGTCTAAAAAGTCACTAGAACTGCTGGGCACAGACTTCTGTATTGTCCATTCTGTATCTGGCATTTCAAACACCAGAACTTTGTATATAAGAGTATGCAAGTTGTAATTTAGAAAGTGCAGCAAATAGACTGGTTTAAAGAAAGTGAGGCAAGATGAAGCTGTAAAGTGGGTTTTAGCTAAGTTTAAAAAAAAATGTTTCAGAGAGCCCCATGCAAGGATGAGTTAGGTTGAGTTCTGCTTTATCTTCCTCTTATAATTAGAAAGGAAATCAGGAAATGCACTGACTATGCACCCTAAAAATCTTTTTGAAAGAGTTCTTCAAAAATATATCATAATCAGATCTATCGTGTATATATATATATTTTAATGTTTATTTATTTTTAAGAGAGACACACACATCCTGGAGCGGGGGGGCGGGGGGCAGAGAGAGGGAGACACAGAACTTGAAGCAGGCTCCAGGCTCTGAGCTGTCAGCGCAGAGCCCGACACAGGACTCGAACTCACAAACCACAAGATCATGACCTGAGCCAGAGTCAGATGCCGACTGAGCCACCCAGGCGCCCCTATTGTGTATTACTTTTTAAACCTTCTGTTAGAATCAGTTTTGTTAAAGACTCAGCACTCCTTTTTTGCTAGGTGACTGTCTCAGTAATACCAAAGGTATGCTGAAACCGTCCTCAACCTTCTTTTTTTTTCTCCTCAACTTTATTTTAGTTCTAAATTTTTTATATGACTTCTTTATAAATGTTTGTAACCTGGTCTCTGACATTAGCTGCCTGATTTAAACATGTTCTGTCCTATTTCACTGAACCTACATTTAGAGGGATTTTTAAATCAACTTTATTAAGTGTGCAGATTGATTTTGCCAAATATAGGTATGTAGATACAGAAGATCCACATCACTCCAAAAAGCTACTCGATGTCTTCCCCTCCCCCACTGCTCAGCCCCAGACAGCCATGGATGTCCTTTGTGGTTTAGTTTTATGTGTCTATAATTTCATATAAATGAAATCATAGAGTATACTCTTTTTCTGGCTTTTTTGGTGCAACAGAATGTTTTTGTCTATGTTGCATTTTTTTTCAGTAGTTCTTTCTGTTTTTTTGAGATTTGTCTGTGTTGCATTTTTTTTTCAATAGTTCATTCTGTTTTATTTATTGTTTAGTATCCTGATTTGTATCTATGCCACAGTTGGTTTATCCACTCACCGAGTTGATGGGGGTGGGGGAGAAGGGAAAGTGGGTGATGGGCATTGAGGAGGGCACTTGTTGGGATGAACACTGGGTGTTGTATGGAAACCAAGTTGACAGTAAATTATATTAAAAAAAAAAAGGTTTATCCACTCACTTGTTAGTGGAGATTTGAGTTCATTCCAATTGGAGATTATTGTGAATAATGCTGATGTGAACATCTGGTGTAGATGTGCGTTTTCATTTCATTCCATTTTTCTTGGATAAATAACTAGGAGTAGAATTTCTGGGTCTAATATTTAATATATGTTTAACTTTACTGGAAACTGCCAGAGTATTTTCCAAAGTGGTAGTACCATTTTTTTGTTCCCATAGTAATGTGAGATTTCAAATTGCTTCATATCCTTGTCAGTTCTTATGTTGTAACTGTTTGTAATAGTTATTCTGATGGCTATCTAATAGTATTTCAATATGGTTTTGATTTGCATTTCCTTAGTGACTGATGATATTGAACACTTTTTGTATTATTGGCCATTTGTATATTTTCTCTAAAGTTTTTTTTAAGTGTATATAGTTAGAGAGAGAAAGAGAGAAAGAGTGCGTGTGTGTGTGAGTGCGGGGGAGGGGCAGAGAGCGAGGAAGAGAGATTCCCAAGCAGATTCTGTGCTAAGAGCATGGGGCCCAACAAGGGGCTTGAACTCATGAACGGGGAGATCATGACCTGAGCCAAAACCAAGAGTCAGCTGCTTAACCGACTGAGCCACCCAGGCACCTCTGTATATTTTCTCTAAAATGCCCGTTTAAATCTTTTGTCCATTTTTAAATTTAAGTTTTTGTTTCATGAGTGAGTTACAGGAATTCTCTATATATTCTGGATTAAATACTTTGTCAAATATATGTCTTATGAATGTTGTCTCTTTATGGCTTGCCTTTATGTTTTCTTAATGCCTGTCATTCAAAGAAACGTTCCTTTTATTTTTATAGCAATGATTTTCTTGTATGTTTTCTTCTGGAAATTTTATAATTTTAACTCATACATTTTAGGTTTGTAGTCCATTTTGAAGTTAATTGTATGAGATGGTATGGCTTAGGGCTTATTTTCCGGGTGGAGAGGCAGTTGTTTCAGCAACATTTTTTTGTCAAGACTGTTCTTTGCTCGTCGACTTTCCTTGGTACCTTTGTCAAATCAGTTGATCATGTGCATGCTTATGTGGGTGTAATTCTGGACTTTCTCTTTCGCTCCATTGATTTATATGTCCTTATGTTAACACTTGATTATTGGTGTATTATATAATCAGTCATAAAATCAAGTAGTATAAATTCTTCAGTTTTGTCTTCCTTTTTCAATATTGTTTTAGCTATACTAGATCCTTTGCATTTCAATATAAATTTTAGAATTAACTTAGAATTCTACAAAATTGACACCAGCCTATTTCAAGAAAGGCTGTTTATTGATGTAGCACCATCCAGGATAACAGGGCGCTAATGCTCTACAGTCCTGAATTCCCCCAGTAGGTTACAAGTGAGGGTTTTTGTTGTTGTTGTTTTGTTTTTGTTTTTTTAATTCTGGAGAGCACAAGAGAACAAGTATGAGCAGGGGACCTGAGCAGAAATCAAAATTCAGATGCTCAGCCGACTGAGCCCCACAGGTGCCCCGACAGGTGAGGGTTTTTAAAGGCAACTTTTGGGGCAAGGGCCCTCCTGAGAAGGTGGGCCCTACTAATTGGAGGCCCAGGAGGTCATGTTAGCAGGTCTTCTGGTGTTGCTTTGGTTTCCTTAGAGGTCTTTTCCATTTCAAGAGATTTGCAATCTGAAAAATGCCTTTTTTCTTTATGTTAGAGATTTCATTAGGTACATTTGGTGATTATGTCTTTGCTTATAAGATAGTGGAGTTGTATTTCTACAGGTTCCCTGGCCAGTCCAGCCCTGCTTGGGGATGATAGGACCTTTAGTGCTTCTTCTGTCATCTGAGCCGACAAGATGGAAGCCGGCTTTATATTTTAATACTGAATATGCCAGTTCACAGACGTGATAGCTTTCCACTTACTTATGATATCCTAAATTTTTCTGTGCAACATTTTGTAGTGGTCAATATAAAGGTATTGCAAATATTTTGATAAATTTACTTATGTCTTTATACTACTAAACATGATTTTGTTTAATTTCAGTTCTGAATTATTGGCTACTTAGTGTGTAGAAATTTGTTTTCGTACATTGACCTAATATCATGCAACCTGGCTTTACCTAGAAGTAAATTTTTACTTCTAGTAGCTTTATTATAGTTTCCTAAAGGAATTTTTATGTACACGAACATGTTAGTTGCTTAAAGACAGTTTTATTTCTTCCTTTCCAATGTAAGAGTCCCAATTGCTTTTTTTTTTTTTTTTCATTATTGCACTGGCCAAAACCTCCTGTACTATTTGCCACTTACTCTTTTTGTTATATGAATGTATTATTCTTGAAAATGGATCTAAATTCTTACCTTTCTTTCATTTTCTGAGCCTAGGTTAGGAATAATAGCAATAATTAGAAACAGTTAGGAATAATAATAGGCATGCCTGAAGGAAAACTCTGGGGATACACACTTACTCTTATATAATTGAGGGGATTAACGTGATTGTGACAGATAAGCACTGCTTTTTTTACTGAAATGAAATATGAAAATTATTATTCATCACTTCTGTGTGCATAGTTGATATAGTTCATAAATCAGAAGATACATGCTCTTAGTGCTTCTTAAACATTAGAATCCAAGTAGTCCTATTGGAAGAAGGTAGAGACAGGTCCACTCCTCCCTCTGCACTGCACCCTACCTGCCGAAGGTGACTTCAGAGCCGCGAGAGGCTCCTGATAGAAAATGTGTTTGAAGTTATGTTCGATGTCAGACTTTCGTGCTAGTATTACCTTTTATTCTGTATTTGAATCCATGTTTGTTTTATTATAAAATGTTTTAGACTTAAATTTTTGCAAATGGAAAAATTCAGAGTTCTAGGATTCTACAGTTTTTTATGAGAAAATATATGTTTTTTTCCAAAAGAGTAGATCCCCATGAGAAACCTAATGAACTTGCGATTTCACATTGCTCTGCATTCTTAGAATATGCATACTTCATTTCAGAGGCACAGGCTTTGCTGTTGCATACACCTGGTTTTGAGTCCTTGCTCTGATCCTAACCAGCTATGTAAACTCTTGTTACTTCACCTTTCTAACCCTTAACTTTTCTCACCTTAAAATAGAGTTACATACTTCATTTCTTTTTAAGACTGGATAACATTCTGTTGTATATATATTTTACATTTTGTTCATCTGTTGGTGCACATTTGGGTTGTTTCCAACTTTTGGCTATTGTGAATAATGCTCCTGTGGTAATTGGTGTAAAAATATCTGTTTGAGTTCCTGCTTTCAATTATTTTGAGTATATACTTAAAAATGGAATTAATGGATCATATTTCAGTTTTGTGTTTAGTTTTTTGAGGAACTACAAACTTTTTTTTTCATAGCGGCTGTACCATTTAATATTCCCACCAGAAATGCACAAGCGTTTTAATTTCTCTACATCCTTGCAAACACTTATTTTCTGTTGTTTTGATAGTAACCAACTTTATAGTTGTGGAGTGATATGGTGGCTGCGATTTGCATTTCCCTAATAACTGGTGATGTTGAGCATCTTTTCATTTGATTATTGGCTATTTTGTATATTTATTTTCTTTGGAGAAATGTTCATTCATGTCTTCTGCCTGTTTTTAAATAGTTTGTTTTATTGCTGTCAACTTGTAAGGGATTTTTTTTTTTTTTTTTAGTATTCTGAATATCAATCCCTTATCAGATAATAGGATTTGCAAAGATTATCTCCCAACCTTGGGTTGTCTTTTTACTATGTTGATAGTATCCTTGATACACTAAAGTTTTTAATTTGGATGAAGTCCAGTTTATCTAATATTTGTTGTTGTTGTGGCCTGTGCTTCTGTGTTATACCAAAAAAATAATTGCCAAGTCCAGGCCATGAAGATGTTTCCCCATTTTTATCCCTAGAAGTTTGTTTTAGCTCTTAGGTTTAGGTCTTTTTAACTATATTGAGTTTACTTTTTTATATGGTGAAGGGTAAGGGTCCAGTTTCATTCTTTTGCATTTAGATGCCCTTGACCCAGCACTATTTGTTGAAAAGACTGACCTTTTGGTCTTGACACCATTGTCAAATATCATTGGATTGTATATGGGAGAGTTCATTTCTGGGGTCTGTTCCATTGGTTATATATCCGTCTTTATAACAGTACCAAGCTATTTTGATTATTGTAGCTTCATAGTAAGTTTTGAAATCAGAAAATGTGAGTCTTGTAACTTTTTCTTTTGTAAGATTATTTTGACTATTTGGGTTTTTTTTTTTTTTAATTCCATAGGAGTTTTAGAATGAGTTTTTCTGTTTATGCAACAAAAAAAAAACAAATAAAAATTGTAATTTTGATAGAGATTGCATTGATTTTATAGATCTTTTTTAGTAGTAGTGTTATTTTTATAATACTAACTTGAAGTCCTTGAACATGACATGTCTTTACATTTATTTATGTCTACTTGAATTTCTTTCAGCAGTGTTTTTAGTTTTAGTGGATAAGTCTTTTTTCTCATTGTTTAAGTTTACTCCTAAGCATCTTATTGTTTTTGGTTTATTGTGTTTATTTGAATCAGACACATAATAAAGAACTATTAAAATTTATATTTCTACTTGTGCCACTAATCTTCTAACCCCCCAACACATACATAAGCACAACTAAATTTCATAAGGCAAACAAACAGTGAAAAATAATTTTATCATATATAGGCAGCACTTAGTTGTTGTTTTGAAGGTGTGTGGGAATATTTTAATTTTTTTTTACTGCTATTTTTGTCATCCTAGGAGACTCTGAAATTTACTATGAACTATGTTTAAAGATGTAGCAGATTTCTTTTCTCAGAATAATACTTAAAGCATGTATGTTTTTCTTGTTTGTTTTAGGCCATAATATTTAGATATGCCTAAAGAAAAAGACTGGCACTTTGTAACTTAAAGGAGACTTATTAAATATTTTACTAGATGTATAAATGTGCATTTCAAATTTTTACTTGATCGCTCTTTATTTGAGAGAGATTTTTTTGGAGTTTTAATGTACATGCTTCTTAAGATAGGTTGGTAGTAATTGTATATTAGAGTTTCTGTAACCTACAGTATTTTTTGTAGATTGTCAGTAACTTTATGGTATGGAAGTTCATAGAAAGAATAAACCCACTTGTAAGTGGCCTAACCCATCTTTGCATTGGTATAGTAATGAAACTCAAGTGCATAGAAAAGCTTGGATTGGGTCTTAAAAATCAGTGACTGATCAATACATAACCTGGTTTTTTGTGTTTGTGTTTAGGATCGACTCGTTTAATATATATGGTTGATTCATTAACATTGAACTTACCTGGGATCATGCACGTTAGGTGACTTAGATTTTTCATTACTCTGCACATATCCCAGAAGACCACCTAAGTGCCCCAAGTATTGATTTTAAGGTTACAAATAAATTTTAGTGAGTAGATGCATTTGCAAATACAGAATCTGCAAATGAGAATCAACTGTACCTCTAAGTAAAAACAAACAAACAAAAATCCCCCAATCTAGCAAGTCTTCCCTCCACTCTTACTGCAAAACTTTGTGTTTAAACAAAGATAGTCTGGGAAAAATTGCATGGGAGAAAAGGGGAAATTTGGAGGTGGCCCTAAGATTGATCTGAAAGCCCCTGAAAGTTAAATGAAATAAGCTGGTCACAAAAAAATAAATACTGTGTAATTTCACTTATACGAGGTATCTAGAGTAGTCAAATAATAGAAACAGAAAGTAGAATGGTGGTCTCCAGGGGTTGGAGAGAAAGATATATGGAAAGTTATTTAATGGGTACAGAGTTTCAGTTTTGCAAGATTAAAAACAATACTTGAAGATTGGTTGCACATTGTGAATGTATTTAATGCTACTAAACTGTACACTTTTAGGCCAAGATGATAAATTTTGTTATGTATCTTTTACCATTATTTAAAAAATAAAAACAAAAAACCAATAATGGCCAAGAACCAGGGAGAAATGAAGAGTTGGACTGTGGGAAAAAAAATGAGAGGAGAACAGAGATGAAAACAAAATTACAGAGTTTCCAAAGGAGAATAGACTCAAATAAAATTTGGTAAGCAACATTGAAGAAAGGTAAGAGAAACGATCAAGAGAAAGAAAATAAGATGAAGTAAAAAGAATTAAAAAGTGTTGAAATGGAAGAGAAGGAAAAACTATATATGTATGTTTAATTGGAGAAGGAGCAGCTTAATTAATTGGTCCATGCAGTGGCAAAACAAAAGAAATTAGTGGAACTAATATTTAAAGCTGTAATTCCAAAAAATGTCCTAAAAATAGACATGATATCTACACATTGGAATAACCATGCATTTTCCTAGTAACACTGATTTCAGAATTCAAGAACAATCCTTAAGATTTCCAAGTTAAAAAAAAACAACAACTGGTTTACATACAAGGTCAGCATAGTTAGGCTTATTATCAGATTTTTCAAAAATCATAACAAAACAAGCAAGAATGGGGGAAACATTACAAAAAGCCTAAATGAAAAGTCCAAAGCAAGAAGTTTATATTTGGCCAAGCTGTCTTTTAGAAAAGCAATTTGTAAACATTTAAACACTCAGAGAATTCTGTACCCATGAAGAGCTTGCCATGTGCTCTTGAGAAACCAGTAATTGCCACGCCCTTACCACCAAGAGATGAGACAGAGACATCAGCAAAAGAAGTATAGGTGAATATTTAATATTGCAGGCCTATGAAGAAAATATGTGGGCAAGGGTGAGAATATGTGTAAACATATGTGTTCTGATGAAACAGAAATCATACAATTAAAAGAGAGAGAAGTAGAATTTCTCATAGATTACTGTATGGGTAGTAGGTGGGAGTTGGATACATAAAAACTAATCAACTTTATACTAAAGGGTTAAATGAGAAAACAGAGGCTAAGGACATTTGAAAAATTAAATATAAAAGTATAAAGTTACTTGATAAAAAGGGCCTAAAAATCAAAGAGTGAAGAACACATATTAACAAAGAAACATGAGAAATATAAAATACATGCAAGTTTCAGACAATATATGTTAACATTAATGTTACAGGCATATCAATAAATACGAGTGGACCTAACTCACTATTAAAAGAAAGATTTTAATTTTCCTCCCAAAAGGAGGTATAACCTAAAACAGATTGACAAAGGCTAAAAATGTATGTTGAAAGATGCTAGGCAAATGGAAATGATAAAACATATAGTGATCTTGATACTAGACAAAGTAGAATTTCAAGTTGAAAAACATTAAGTCCAACAAAGAAGGATACTTTCGTGATAGTCAGAATCCTTTTTCTTCCCTCAGTGATTTCCATGCAGTGGCAAAAGGAACTTTGCAAATGCAATTATGGTTACAGAATTTAAGGAGGTTATCTTGGATTATCTGTGAGGGCCCAATCTAATAACATGAGCCCTTAAAAGCAGAAAACTTTTTTGGCCCAAGTCAGATGTGGCATAAAGGGTAAGTCAGGGATAGTGAAAATGTGAGAAAGACTTGACTTGCCATTACTAATTTAAGATGGAGGGGGCAGTATGAAAAGTAATGTAAGTAACTTAAGGAACTGAGAGGCTGATAGCCATCAAAGACTATAACCTGTATTGAGCCTTACAACCTCAAGGAGCTGAACTCTATCAACAATCTGATAGAGCATGAAGATATTCTTCCCCAGGGCCTCCCGGAGGGAATACAGTCCTGCTGACAACTTGATAGTTTGGCTTCGTGCCACCTTATGCAAGGAAACATCTGCGCTCTGCTGTGCCCAGACTTCTAACCCACAGAATAAGAAGTAGATGTTGTTTTAAGCCACTACATTTGTAGTAGTTTGTCAGTGTAACAATAGAAAACTAATATACTTGTTAGGAAAATTCACAAGTTTTGATGAAGTTAAAATAGTTCTGTACCAAGGAGCACAGCAACCACCTTTATGAAGCAAGACCAACAAGAGATTCAAGGAAATGTAGATTGAAATATGTTAATAGTAGGAGAACAACATGGCACAGTTCTCAGGGTAAGACATTTCAGATGCACAAAACCGAGTAAGAATAGAGAAGACCTAAGTCAATAAGGTGTATCACTTTGGGACTTTGTATCCTAATATAGAGTCTATACTTTCTCTCCAAGTGCACATGGAACATTCACTAAAATTGATCGTATATTATGTCATGAAGAAACTTCAACAAATTCTACAGAGTAGATGTATTACAGACAACTCTTCCCTGATTGCAATGCAGCATTAAAACTAGAAATTATAACAAAATCAATAAACTAAGACACTTCACTTGGCAATTAACCTTATATTCAGCAACCCTTGGGTGAAAGGAAAGGAGAAATAAAAACGCAAAATTTCTAAAAATTAATGATGGAAATATCATATTAGAATCTTTGGGATACATTTAAAACAGTGATCAGGAAATAAGGATCAGTAAATTCAAAGCCTTAAACACATTTATCAATACTAAAGACAGGATAAAAATATACACCCTAAATTCCACCACATATCGTACTATTTCTTGCAAGAGAAATAAACGAATACTAAAATTAGAAGGTGAAAATTTAGTGAGAACAGGATATTTGCACAATCTCAGAGCATTTCTCCACAAGACTTACTAATTACAAAGAAGATAGTAGTAATTGTTCAGTGAAAAGATATGACTTGATCACCTTAACCATGTGATCCAAGGTAAGCTCATCAATAATAGGGCAATAGATATGATCCTGCCTCTGTCATTTCTGCCAAAAATACGCGAACTGAATATAAATAATTGTAAGGAAACAGGCAACCCATGTTGAAGGACAATGCAAATAACTACCTTGGACTCTTCAAAATATAAAGGTCATGAAGGCAAAAGCGATTTAGGAACTGTTCCAAATTAAAGGGTACTAAACGCACAAAAGCAAAGTATAATGCTGAATTCCATTTTGTACCAGAAGAAAAACCACAACTCGTTTCTCTAAAGGACTTTAGTGGAACACTTGAAATTCAAATTAAGTTTATAGATTAGATAATAGTGTTTTATCAGTATTAATTTCTTTATTTTGATAATTGAAATATGATTATGTGAAAGAATTTGCTTTTGGAGAATAGATATTAAAGTATTTTTCTGCAGCTTACTTTCAAAAATAGTTCAGCCAGAATGATAAAGCAAGGTAAATGTTAAGATTTGGAGAATCTGGTTGGAAGGCATACCAAAATTCTTTGTGCAATTTTTGCAATTTTCTCATGTATCTGAAATTACGTCAAAACAAAGCTTTAAAGTCTTAACTTCTACTAGACCATCACCTGCCCCAATTTTGGCATTATCCTTACCACTCCCATTTTTAATGTCAATTTTTATGAAAGTCTCTTCTATCAGAATAGTATTGAACTGAAGAAATTGCTTCTAATATAAGGAAAATTATAACAATGACCAAGTACCATGAGCTGGTACTACCCTGACAAATCACCACGAGAATCTTTGCACCTTAGAATGTAATAATTTTTTTTATTTTTTATTTTTTATATTTATGATAGTTTATTTTCAAATTGGTTTACATATAACACCCAGTGTTCATCCCAACACGTGCCCTCTTTAATGCCCATCACCCCCTCTCTCCCCTCCCTCACCCCCCTCACCCTCCTCACCCTGAATTTGTTCTTAGTCTTTGAGAGTCTCTTATGTTTTATCTCCCTCCCTCTCTGTATCTTTTTTTTCCTTTCCCCTCTTCCCCTCCCCCTGGTTTTTGCTTAGTCTCACAAAGTCCACCTATTTGTGGAAACATATGGTATCTGTCTTTTTCTGACTGACTTATTTCACTTAACATAATATCCTCCAGTTCCATCCATGTTGCTACACATGGCCAGATTTCATTTTTTCTCATTGTCACGTAGTAGTCCATTGTATATATGTACCACATCTTCTTTATTCTAGAATGTAATAATTTGTAGTCAGCGCTGAATATTATTGATCTAACTTTTTAAAAAACTTTATGTAGAACACTGGCAACATGTAAAGAAAATTCTTTTCCTAGAACTGTAACTTACAACGTTCTAGCAAGATTTGATAATGAAAATTATGTGTTCTTAACCTTCTACCTCTGAGGAAAGTCTTGAAGACTAATTGATTTGCTACTTAGAGTTAGGGGACCTGGGCCCCATGGCCATTAGCTATGTGATACTGGACACATAATGTCAGATAGGCTTCTGGAGAGAGGAACATTCAGTTTGGGTTAAAATTTAAATCCAGTTTGCCGTTCCAGAATTATCTTTTCAAACGCTTATTAACCTGGGTTGACTTATCTTTTTATTATAGTAATCTGATATTCTAAATTACTTTTCTAAGGTACAATTTCTCAATTTTAACATAAGAATTACTTAGGAATCTTGTTAAAATACAAACTCTGATCTAGTTCACTTTTGATATGCCCCAAGAGTATGTATTTCCAGCAAGCTCCCAGGGGACAGTGATGCTACAGGTCCATCACTACTCTTTGGTTAACAAGTTCTAAGTAGTTTCAAAGGGACAACATGCTTCTGTTTCCTATTCTCATTGTTATTAAAGAGTAAGAGAGTTAGAAAAAGGTTTCTCTTGTCCACATCCTTCAGTATACCTCAAAAACACATAAATTTTTTTAAAGCATTCTTAAGACCAGCCATTGCTTTTGGCAAAAAAGGAAGCAGTACATGGGTATTTTATTTAAGGTAACGAAAGTAATAAGATACAATAGAAATTACTTTCATTTTACATTTGTAACTATTGTTTGAGTCTCTAGGTGTGGTAACTTTCTACTTTTTTGGGTTATGTTTCTGGATACACAAAAGCTATTTTATGGTTATAGGAAATTCACCTATGAAATTTGGTGAGAGGTATGTCCTAAAAAAAAAAAAAACAACACTGACCCTATATTATTTCTTTCTATTCTGTTTGGAAGTTTTGTTTTACACCGTCAGGCAGTATTAAATTCTAGATAAGAGATTTATGGTAGGCTAATCAGCATCTTAAAACACAAATGATTTTAAGAGAGTGATTAAAAGAAGTTTATTTTTGCTAAAATGATAGCTTATTCGTGCTACTTTATATGACCGTGCAGGGTTCAATTAAAATCAGACTTTATCAGTCTCTGCACAGGTGACATTTCGGGCCCAATAATTCTTTGTTGGGGAGGGTGACTACTGTCCTGTGCATTTTAGGACAATTAGCAGCATTCTTACCCGCTTACATCCCCCCCAATTCAAATCATGACAGGCTTTCTGTAAACATTGTCAAATGTCCTTTGAAGGGGGTAAAACATATCCAACTTAGAATCACTGATTTAGATGAAAAGAACACAGGGTTTTAAAGTTAGTAAAAGGGAAAGGGAAGAGATTTGGGGGAATGGTATGCTATTAATGAGATAGAGGAACTTAAATTTTCTTTGTAGGTAGTGGAAAATTTTCTAGACAGTTGATCCATTATTGCTTTAGATGACATCACATGTCAAGTTAGTAACATTAACAGTATTTTTACTCTGGAAAAGGTAATGTCTTACTTGGTATTCTTTGTAGATTATAACCTTCACCTTTTTATTGAGGTTTAATGAAAGTTACAGGATTCGTATCTGATTAATACACAAGAAAAACTTGGTTTCTGTTCTATATATTTATTTTTCTAAACAACATTGTTGTAAGAAGTCAGTTTTCCCAACTTGACCTATAAATTTAGTGCAATTACAATAAAAATTCTAACAAGTTCTTTTGTGGATATTGACAAATTAATTATAAAACACATGTGGGAGGGGGAAAAAAAGACCCAGAATAGCCACGACAATACCTAAGATTAGAGTCAGAGGCTGATACCACCCAACCTCAAGACTTACTCTAAAGCTGCAGTAATCAAGACAGCATGGCATTGGTGGAAGAAGAGACACCTAGATCAGTGCAGCAGAATAGCGAGCCCTGAAATAGACCCGTAATGTGGTTACCTGATCTTTGACAAAGGAGAAAAACAGTTCTTGGAGAAAGGATACTCTTATCACAAATAGTGCTGAAAGAATTTGACATCTACACAAAAAAAGTGAACTTAGGGGCGCCTGGATGGCTCAGTTGGTTAAGTGTCCGACTTCGGCTCAGGTCATGATCTCATGGTTTGTGTTCGAGCCCTGCCTCGGGCTCTGTGCTGACCGCTCAGAGACTGGAGCCTGCTTTGGATTCCATGTCTCCTACTCCTGCTCGCACTCTGTCTCTCTCTTTCTCTCAAAAATAAATAGACATTAAAAAAACACTGAAAAATAAAGTGAATATAGACACAGACTTTAGACCTTTCATAAAACTTAACTCCAAGTTGGGGCACCTAGGTGGCTCAGTCAGTTAAGCACCAACTTAGGCTCAGGTCATGATCTCACCGTTTGTGAGTTCAAGCCCTGTGTTGGGCTCTGTGCTGACAGCTCAGAGCCTGGAGCCTGCTTCAGATTCTGTGTCTCCCTCTTTCTCTACCCCTTCCCTGCTCACACTCTGTCTCTGTGTCAAAAGTTAATAAACATTAAAAAAAATTAAAAAAAGAAAAAACTCAAAGTGAATTATAGACCCATTATATTAAATAAAAAAAAAAAGCAGAAACTATAAGCCTTCTAGAAAGTAACGTAGAAGAAAATCTAGGTGACCTGAGCTTGGCAGTAAGTTTTTAAATATATTACCAAAGTGTGATCCATAAAAGGAATGAATTGATAACTTGTACTTTATTAAAATTAAAAAGTACTTCTCTGTGAAGGACACTGTGAAGGGAGTAAAAAGGCAGGTCACCGTCGTATCTGGGTAGCTTAGTCGGTCAAGCATCTGACTCAGCTCAGGTCTTGATCTTGGGGTCGTGAGTTCAAGTTCTATGTTGGGCTCTGAGCTGGGAATGAAGCCTACTAAAGAAATAAAGTCACATGATCTCACGGTTCCCTGAATTCAAGTCCTACATGAGGCTCTGCACTGCCAGCACCAAGCCTGCTTGGGATTATCCCTCTCCCTGTCTCTCTGCCCCTACCCTGCTTGCTCTCTCTCTCTCTCTCAAAATAAATAAACTTAAAAAAAAAAAAACAAACACTTAAAGGCTTCAATCCAGAATACATAAAATACTCTTAAAACTCAACAATAAGAAACGACTAGGTTTATCTAAATTGTTTCCCTACTATTTTGTAGCCTGCATGGTTTCTGATAGGAAATGAGCCGTTAATCTTGCTGAGAATCTGTTTTACATGAGTCTCTTCCTTCTTGCTGCTTTCAAGATCTCTTTGATTTGCCCTCCCCTCCATTTATGCATGTCTCCATTTATGCATGTGTAGGTGTGGATGTCTTTGAATTTTTATTCCTCTTGGAGTTTGTTGAGTTTCTTGGACACATAGGTTATTTTTCATGAAATTTAGATTGTGTTCGCCCATTATTTCTTGAAATATTCTTTCTGCGCCTTTCCCTCCTCTTTTTCTGGTAATCCTATTGAGCATGTATTGCTATGTTTCAAGGTGTCATATGTGTCTGAGTCTCTGTTTACTTTATTTCATTGTTTTTTCATTCTGTTCCTCAGACTTGATCATCTCAGTTGCTTTATCTTCAAGTTTGATGATATTTTTCTTCTTTCCTGCCCAAATCTGCTGTTTAGCCCTTGTAATGAAATTTTATCAGTTTTAACTCCAAAATTTCAGTTCACTTCTTTTTTTATAATTTCTTTCTTTTGATAGTCTTTAGTGAGACATTGTTTTCATAATTTGTTTTAGTTCTTAAGTCATGGTTTCCACTTAGTTCAAGTCCTAATTTAAGTTCTCATTTAAATCTATGTTGTTTTCCAGGTTTTTATAAAATTTATCTTTTTACATTTATAATGTGTTCTTTTAAGTAGCTGTGATTAAGCAGTTGAACTCTGCAGAGGTCATACATCCTGACCGATAAATAGTCAAGGATTTATTTCCCTTTTTTTTCTTCCCCAAAATGAACATCAAGGTAATTTTAACTTCTGCTATTTCTATGTCATGTTCTTGTACTACTAATTGGCATCTGGTAGTTATACTCCCTCATGCTACAAGCTATTTCTTAATCACAGTCTATTAGGAAGTAATAGGTTTCACTTTTAGATCCTCAATGTAATCATATTGTCTTCTAGTTCACCTACGTATCAAATAAAGGTCCTCAAATCTAGTAGAAAAAGACTCTGCAAGCTCCTTTATAGCTTCTGCTAATGAACTTTTGTTACTATAAAGGAGTTACTTCGAACCTCTTTAGCAGTGAGACCTTTTTTAAATAAATGAATTCTTATGTGAAATTCTAGTATGTAAAAGGGTACTTGCATTGTTTTCTATTTCAAGTAATGACTATATCCTTTTTGGTCTTCAGTTGTCAACTTTCTTTCCCGATGAGTTTAAAGGTACTGTGTCAGCACTGAAGAATTCCCCAGAATACAACCTAAAATTTATTCCAAAATTCATCTTTATATGTGTGGTAGGATGCTGTTTTACTTCATTTATCCTGTCAGAATTCTAAAATATACTCCAGTCAAGTGAAGTAAGATGGAAAACACCATCACATTCACGATGTTATCCATCTATTCCTGTCAATTCCAATTCCATCCTTCTCAAAAGAGAAGGCAAAAACACTGAAGTCTGCTTAATTGGAAACTTGTTTGTTTTGTTCTGACTGTGGACTCTTCGGCCTACTTGTTGCTGGAACTTAGAGAAGATGTCAGGGGAAAAAAAGAGCCTATGTTATTACTAACATGGATCTCAGGCCTTTTTATTCTTGAGAGACCCAGCTCCAAAATTTTTTTGCTTGTTTTCTACCATCTCTAATATAAAGTTCATACAGTAGAAGGAAACGTATTCTACTAATTTCAATATTAATACATTTTTTCCCCAGAAATATTAACATTACAATTTCTTCAGTGGGCCATAGTATGATATATATATACACACACACACACATATGTATGTATATATAACACACAACATGTAAGCAAAAACTATAAATGTGTGTGTGTGTGTGTGTGCGTGTGTGTGTATGTCTGAATAAAAAAATCTGTGGGGAAATGTTTCAAGCTCCCTTTTTTGACCAGAGGTTTATATAACCTGATGAGTTTCATGGTTTTGATTTTTCTGTGTATGTAGTAAAGTCCAAATGCACTTTTCAGTTATCTTTGAAGTTTATATTTCAGTGTAACTGAATGTAAACCTTTTATGTGACTTAGCAGAGTGTCTTTTTACTTACTAATGAAGACTTAAATACTTTGTCTCTTTTGTGTATATGTTTTGAGTCAAATAGTCTCATAATGAAAATTTAGATGAACGCGTTGGATTATATACTAAATTAAAATACATCATGGATCATCTTATTTGGATCATTGTCATATGTTTGCAACTCATATTGAGCATAATGGTTTTGTGCTTTTAATATCAACTTCTAGAATTATATTTTAATGATTTTTTTTTTTTGGTTTTAGATCATTTGGGGGATATTTTTCATCTTAGTTGCATTGCTGTTTGTAATTTCTCTCTTCCTGTCAAAGTGAGTATAGTACACATATTCTTTACAGCACAGTCCTGTGAAGTTAACAAAAAATGTGCTAGTTTAATGTATAAATTCACTCTTTATAATTTTTTTGTTGTTTTAGTTTGGATAAAGCTCTTCATTCCGCTGGAATAGATTCTGGTTTTATAATTTTCGGAGCTAACCTGAGTAATCCACTGAATATGCTTTTGCCTGTACTACAAACAGTGAGTAAAAAGATAAATAAAATCAGTCATTTTCTTCTCCAGCAAACATTCTCGCACTCTGTCAAACTATTATGTTAACAGACTATTGATACTTGGCAATATGTGCTTGTGCTTCTGCTGGTGTGGCTCATTTACGTATAACTTCCACACTGATGATGGTACTTTCAAGATTATTATATTGATATATTGCTGAACTCTTCTACATAATTTGATTTGGGATACATTATAATACTTAAGATGAACTTTTCCAATGAATTCCTATTTTTAAGCTAATGAAGTCTTTTATTCCGTTTATAAATGTAATTTTTGTTTAATTTGTTACAGGATTTTTCTTAGGATAATGGCCCTAAACAATTTGGTAACAATCTAGTAATTATTCTTTGGGATTGTTATTATTATTATTTTTTATATTATCATAGTAGCCTGATCTAAATCAGAGTTGACATTTTAAACATTTGTCAAATATGATTAATGAAATTTCAGTTAATTTTATATGACTTCCAGAACTCCTATTGTTTCTGTATTAAATTTAATTTTATCTTTTTTTCAGGTGTTTCCTCTTGATTATATTCTTATAACAATTATTATTATGTACTTTATTTTTACTTCAATGGCAGGAATTCGAAATATTGGCATATGGTTCTTTTGGGTTAGAGTGAGTATAACTATTATTTTGATTTTTTTCATCATTTGGTATGTAATTTCCATTACTACAAATTAACTTGGATTTATAATATAAAAGTTGTAACTATCTTGATATTAACAGTGATGGAAATATTTACTTTTGCCTTTCATGATAACGTAGAAGTGCTTTTGGTTTTTAAATGGGCATGTTTGTCCCCTGGTACATTTGGCTATGTCTGGAAATATCTTCAGTTGATAAAACTAGTGAGTGCTACTGCTGTGTAGTGGGGAGAGGCTGGGGATTCTGCTAAACTTTCTGTGTTGCACAGGGTAGTCTCCCACAACAAAGATTTAACCATGTCAGTAGTGCCAAGGTACAGACCCTGGTCTAAGAAGTTACATTATTTTCCATAGTGTTTAGCTGCATGGAAGTATTGAAGTACAAATGGATACACTGTAACTCAAAAGATTGCTCTTCCTACTAGAAGTTAAAGATTACTATGTGATTAGAAAACGTGTTATTTTCTTCTCACACTCATTTTGAGATTAAGAATTTTTAAATGAAGGTGATTCGGATAGAGACTACTTCCAGCTGTGAGTAAAAGAAAACCCAGTTAAATAGTCGTTTGAACTAATTAAAGATTTCTTGCTGTGGAAAATTTCAAAAATCGAGCATTGCTTTGTAGCTCAAAAATGTCAAGTCCAACATCTCTGTGATTCTCTTGGCTTTTCCCGCACGTTCATAATATGGCTGCTGCAGCTCCGTTTATCCTGTTCACGTTCCATTAGAAAAACACTTCTGTCAATAAAGCAACATTCCCAGAAGTCCCCACCACACTTCTTTCTTTTTGATGTTTAATATTTTACCATTGCTAGCTATGGTGAGATGTAAGGGAAACTGGGAAATGTCAATTTTTAGATCACCTCATCCGGAACTGGAGTTATTTTACTCTATGTTGTACCAAAATCTATTAATAAAATAGGGAAGTGATATTTTAGTTGCAAAAATAAAAATGTTCTCTGACACTAAAATCAAGGAAGTTCATTTGTATTTGTTACCACATGTTTTAGTTTCTGTCTGTTATAGATAGATATGAAAATATTTACAATCAAATTATTATAAATTATCATAAACTAGAATTTATAACAGTATGGTATGAGGATGTCATGAGTATTTCATAGAAATGAGTATTTATAAACATGTGGCATGTCTGTTCTTATGCAGTAATACTATATAAAACCACAAATGTATTACTAATACCTACAGTTTAAACTCATTCCTTTAGTCTTTAGATGGAAGTAGTGGTAGTTCACAATTCTTCTTAGCTTTGTAAGCTTCTGGCAGATGCTATTACATAATAAGTTTAGAAGATTTGTCTAGAAACAAACCAGATCCTTTGAATATAGATGCTTTGCTGTGATTTTAAAATAAACATAAATCTACACCTAAAAGCTTTACAGGGAAAGAATTGTCTTTGTCATTCTAATAATCATTTGAAATGATTAAGAATTCTTTTTTTTTATTTTTTTAGATGTTTATTTATTTTTGAGAGACAGAGAGAGGGGCACAGAGAGAGGGAAATAGAATCCAAAGCAGGCTCCAGGCTCCGAGCTGTCAGCACAGAGCCCGATGTGGGTCTTGAACCCACGAACTGTGTGGTCATGACCTGAGCTGAAGTTAGATGCCCAACCAGCTGAGCCACTCATGCACCCCAAAATGATTAAGAATTCTTAATATTTATTTTGGAAAAAAGAAATGGTGGATTCAACTGTGTCATTACCTTTAACATGTGAGCAGGACTTAGTGCCTTACAGATAAAACATAATGCTGAAATATTGTTACTGTCTTTTTTCTTTGCAGCTGTATAAAATTAGAAGAGGCAGAACCAGGCCCCAGGCACTCTTATTTCTTTGCATGATACTTCTGCTTATTGTACTTCACACTAGCTACATGATTTATAGTCTTGCTCCCCAATATGTTATGTATGGAAGCCAAAATTACTTAATAGAGGTAAGTGTAGAATTTTAAACTTCATTATTTTGACATTTTTTACTTAAAATATTTTTTAATGTTTATTTATTTTTGAGAGAGAGAGTGAGAGAGAGAATGCTGGGGAGGGGCAGAGAGAGAGGGAGACACGGAATCTGAAACAGGCTCCAGGCTCTGAGCTGTCAGCACAGAGCCCAGTGTGGGGCTTGAACTCACTAACTGCAAGATCATGACCTGAGCCAAAGTCAGACACCTAACCGACTGAGCTACCCAGGTGCCCCTATTATTGACATTTTAAAGATCGTGATATTAAAACAAATTTTTAATTTGTGAAGACCGCCATAAGGTAATAGCTCATCAGATTACATTTAATGTTGCTAAAATAGGATTTTCATTCTATTTTTGAGCATATTTGTTTCTTAGAAGTTTTTTAATACACCCTGAATTTTATTATAATAGTTCCTTAATGGATCCCCCGGTACCAAGGTGCTGAGCTTTATCTCAGCACTCTATTGAAACTTATAATATTTTCTCTAAAATAAATGCTTTAATTTTATTAATATGGCTCCCCCCAAAATTTTGAAGAGCAGAGTATGTCTGTCATCAGTCCTGTGAATCCCACAGAAGAGGCTTTAAGAATATTTTCTTTGTGGGTGTCTGAGCTTCCTTTGAACAGAGTGGGTATCCGCTTACCTGTTACACTCTGTCTTGATGTTGATCTTTCAAAAACCAGCTGCAGTTCCTTTTTGTAACTGGACAGCTAGTTTGAATTTTTCTGTTCCAAGCCTTGCTTTTAATGGAGTCTTTGATTATTAATCTGCCCAGATCACTCCTTTTTTATCATGTACTTCCTTCTTTCTTTACTTTATTTAACGCGTAATTAGAAACAAAAACTTAACAAGCATATCAAGCCTTCCATCAGTACCATACATAATATTACCAATGGTAGAAAAATTAGTTCAATGACAAATTTTAAGTAATAATGTAGGTGGAACAAATATAAAGCACAAACTATAATAGAAGTACATGAGTCACCTGAGTTTGGGAAACACAATACTGGAAGATCACTTGAATCGTATTTTCTACTTCTTGTATCTTTTTATTCTCTTCTTGCCTTATCCCCTTCACCTAGTTCACTAGGTCATGCCTGTTAAAGTTTCTTGTATGAATAAATGAAGCGAGGTTATGCATTTGCATGGACAAAAGATATTCTTTTCTTGTTTTACAGTGGAACAATAAGTAGGCTGTTTCTCTTGGAAGAAGCTGTGTTGTTCAGTCCAGGACCTAAAGATTGTTGCAAAAAAGTCTTAATGTTAGAGGCACCTGGGTGGCTCACTCAGTTTAGTATCTGACTTGTGATTTTGGTCCAGGTCCTGATCTCACAGTTTGTGGGATCGAGCCCCCTGTCAGACTCTGTGGGTTTCTCTCTCTCCCTCTCTCTCTGCCCCTCTGTCTCAAAATAAATAAATAAGCTTAAAAAAAAGCCCTTATGTTAAATTTACCATAAATCTTTTTCTTCTAATTGTAATTTTGCATAAAACTTACCTTTTAGAATATTAGCTAGAGGTAGTTTAATAGAAAACAGTATAAAATTCGTAATGTGATTACTTTTTAATCCAAATATATTTATTAATGTAATATTTACATTTTGATTATATTTTCATCTTTCAGAGCAATGTAACTTATGATGACCATAAAAACAACTCAACCCTCCCAGCGCCAAAGAGGTGTGATGCAGATGCCCCTGAAGGTAAGTCAGGCGGCTCTTATCAACCATCTTAAAATTTATAACTCCATGAGAAAAGAGTTGGCTTGCATTTTGCCGTGTTAATCATTTGATACATCTGTTTTAATATGTGGCGACAAAGGAACTTTTAGCAAGAAGAAATCTTTAAGTCTTTTCAATAGAATTTCTTGGTGATATATTGATTTCCATTAGGGAAAGGACCATTATAAATTAGTTACTTACGAAATAGCTAAGGTAGTTATTATTTATTACATTTACTAATATAATAAGAAATCACTCTTAAATGACTTTTTTTTCATTACAGAACTTAAGCTGGTTTTGGTAGAATCTATAATTCTTAGGACGAAGACCAAATGTACCCGTGACTTATGTATGACTTTTAATTCATACATGTCTAGTTACTTAATAATAGTGATGTTAATGATAATAGCAGTTCACTTTTAAGAACATATAATTGTGTTCCAGGCACTATGCTAAGTATTTTATGTGTATTCTGAGAAAAACTGTGATCCTATGCTTTTAACCTCTGTGTATTTTTAGAGATTTATTTTTTCTTCTTTCTGTGCATTAAGGTGATTTTTTTTTCTTTTGAATATTACAGTATTCTGTCCTGATTAAGGATTCCAGATACATTCTATCCGAATTTGCAATTTTTTTTTTTACTTGTGTCTTCAAAATGCTTTTATTTCGGGGTAAAATAATATGTCAAATATAGTATATTTCATAAATCACCCATGGGTACCATAATAAAAGATTAAATTTTTCTGAGTTTTTTAGCAGGGTCAACTACATAATGTAATGGAGTAATGGGAAGAATAGGCATAGAATACTAGGGTAGCCCAGAGGAAGGAGTAATTACCTCCACCTGGAGGAGATCATCGTGCAGTGGTAGTCTAAAGGAGGGCTTTGGACAAGCGAAACCAGAACTCCATTTCAAAGTTAAAGAAGTAATTAATCTGGTGTGTGCATCAAGAGAAGTTGTTCTAGGCAGAGGAACAAAATGCACAAATTAAATTATCTTAAACTATATGGGTATGTGTTTAAAAGAATTTAAAACGTTATTGTTTTGTATTTTAACTTATAGGGGTAAGAGGTTGGAGAAACGGAGGAAATGAGATTGTAGAGTTAGGAGTCAGGTCACAGAAAGTTCTGGAAAGTAAAAGCGCCAATGAAAAATTTTAAGCGAGAAAGTAGAAGTTATGATCTGGTTTATTGTCAGTAACTTAATTATAACAGTTATATAGAGCCTGGATTTGAGACCAGAGCATAGAAACCAGATGAGAGCGGTAGCCAGAAGGAGCTATTAAATAATCCAGGAGAGATGGTAAAACCCCGAATTTAGCAGTGGTCATGAGGGTGTGAAATGAAGAAAGAAATTCGGGTGAAATGAGAAGATTTCTGATTGGATCTGAAGCATTTTTGAAGAAGATAAAAAATTCTAGAATGGCCCTCTAGTTACTAAGTTGTTTGGTGAATTTTGATAGCACCAAATACATGTGAAGGTTAGAGAGAATTGTAAGAAATGATGGGTTGACCTAAGATATCTTTGGGACATTCGGGTGGAGGTTTCTAAGGCAGATGAATATCTATGTAAGGAAGTGAGACAGGAGAGAATGAGAGGAGCACAAAGACTGGACCTCAGGAAAGTTATCTAAAGACAAGAAGGTAAAGAAGGTGCAGAGAAGAGGACTGAAAAAAAAATGTTGATGCAGAGAAATCTAATTGCATGGATAAAAAGGAATATAAATCAGTGACTGAGTTTATTTATATTAGTCTTTATGGAAATTCTTAATAGGGGCTGAGAGAGACTAGGCAGAAACTAAAGGTATGCAGGGTCAAAGAAATTTTTGTTTTGCTTTGTTTGTTTGTTTGAATTGATTAAGAGAGACTTCAAGGATGATGGGGTGGAAGTAAAGGAGCCGGAGAAGTTGGAAAATATCAGAAAGGACGAATGAGGAGACAATGTCCAGTTCCAGGGAAGATGGTATTATGGACATCCAAGACAGGATGCTTTAGATAGAATGATTGTGAGGGAAGAAGCAAGGATATGGACTCAGGTAGTAATTTCTTAGTGAATGTGGGCAGGACGTTGTCATCTTGTGTGATTGTCTCAGTTTGCTGTGACGTGTAAGTTCAGGTCATCTGCTGAGGGTTGAGTAAGCCGTGGGGTCATGAAATTGAGGAGAGTGGCAGACATTTCTGATAGGCCGTGAAGATGAATAAATCGGGATCTGACTGAAGATAAGTTGGTTATAGATAAATACATCAGAGGACGTGGTGAAATTTCAATTTGTGTTTTTGTTGAATGGATCTTTACAACTGATACGATTATTCCCCGTCAGTGCTTAGGTTGTCTAGGGAAGGTAGGTTGAAGGACTGAAGTAGGGTGCAAAGCAAAGGACAAGCTGAGAGTGAGAGAATCAAGTGACCAACCACAGAGTCTAGGATGCTAGGGAATAAGGGAAGAGACTAAAGCTGGGAGAAAAGAACAAACTAGAGAGGAGATGGGAAAACAAATCCAGTGGGCTACCTTTTGTTGCCTGAAGAAAAATAGCAAAATGTTTCTAGTATAAAAAATATGACTTGACTTTCCAATTCTACTTTTGTAATGATTTTAGTCCAGATTTTTTACTTTGAAATGTACACATACATCACATCACAAATAGGCTTGATAGTTGAAATGCTTTGGGTTGTCATTTTTAGCTAAGTGAAAATAGAATGAAAAATTACTGCTGAGTTGACTTGTAATTTTTTTTTAACTAAGAGGGCATTGACCCGGAAGATCTAAAATAGGTTCCACTTTTAAATCCTTATGGCAGTATTTTTTCCTAGCAGAAAAAATAAATTAAAAAAATTAGGATTTCAAAATTATGTAACACTGATAAAGGGAATTTAAAATGCCCATGTATTGCTGAACTGAGTGAATTTATATATTATAGATCAATAAGCTTTAGTCAGATGGTACACTTGACCATAACGTTTTATGAATCACATTTAGTATTTTTCTTTTTCAGTCTAATCTAAGTTAGTTAAAATGACTCCATTTGAACTATTGAAGATTTTTCTTAACCATTTCAGTCGACTTATCCTTTGAAATGTTACTTTGCAGTACAAAAGCATATACCCTTTAGATTTATGGATATGATTCATTTTTCTCAACCTTTTTTTGTTGTTGTTGTTTTCTAGTTCATCTTTAAATGTTAAATTCGCCTGTGCATCCTTAGAAGAGGATGGTAGAAATATGTCCGTAGTTTTAGGGTAGCAGGGTAGATTTTTTAAATACAGACAATGACGGAGAAAGATGAAGAGCAGATTAGAACATGAGATTTGACACATAGGGGTAGGGATGGTGTGGAATGTACGGTGACAGGCTGGTATGGCTGTATCCATTTAAACACGAACTCGGAAATCTCAGCATGCAGGAAAAAAAATCAGCACTACTATTTGTGACATTTTGGTGCGTACATTTGTCTAGTGTAGATGGTGCTATAATATAAATATGCCATAAGGCACTTGATGGCACCTTTGTTAATGTGTCTGTTGCAAGTAACAGAATTTTAGAGAGTTTTAGATTTAAAAGCAAAAATTATAATATATAATGTTATACTTAAAATTATTTCTGAGAAAAATCTCCCCAGAAAGATATTAAAGCATCAGTTTCTAAAAATACATACATGGATCTCTTATCAGTCAGTATATTTTGGCGACTTTTTTCTTAAGTAATACCGTGTTCCTATATGGGGTGGTTTTGCATTTATTAAACATATAGAAAACATTACTGACACCCTACTTTTAAGTGCTTATAGTGTCTAAGATTCAGAAGAGTCATTCATCTAAAAATAATTTAGGTTTTTGTGTTTAAAATAATCTCTAAAGAAGGGGATGATTTAGCAGATTTATGAAGAATACCTATCATGCTATGTTTATAAAGTTTCCCTAAAATAACAATATTACATGATTTATCTTGACAGGTAGCACATAGTTTATGTGTTTAAAGTGAGTCATCTCAGCAAATTAGAAATCAAGCTTTAACTTTTTTTTATATGCATTATGGCAAAAGAATCTTTACATTCCTAGTTTTATATATTCTTTAATTGCTACTTAATCTAATAAGCATTTAATATACAATTTATGTATTTATATGAAAAAATAGTTAAGAAAAGCACAGATTAAAAGTTACATAAACACATGTAAATATTCGAGTCAAAATAGGAAGATAAAAAGATCATTGTCCCTTAATGGACAAACACAATAGATATTGTGAATACTGGGGTAGATTTTGGGAAAGTGTCAGAGGGAACGCCTACCTAGTATATATATCTCTGCCATTGAGTAGCACACAGCCTAGTGTAGTTGGATATGAAAATAAATAATTGTAACAGGAGGAAAAGTAAGTGGCAAGCTATAAAGAAATTATAGACAAAATGCTATGGGAAGGCAAAGGTGATAATGATTTATTCTACCCAGGAGGCAGTATAACATTTCAGCTGGGCCCAAAGCATAAGTTAAATAAATTAAATGAGAAAAAAAAATACTAGAGGCTATTCTAAGCAGTGAAGCCACCTGCATTAATAAGGCATAAAGACATAAATATATTTGGCATGTTGTAGTAACCATAAATTGTGACAGGAACAGTGAATATTTGGGGAATTCAGTGAGGGATGAAGCAAGATAATATGTTTCCAGATGACTATTTTTAAAAATCCATGAACCCTAAGTTTTATTTATGCTGTCCTATTTAATTCTTTTTATCTTTTCTTGAAGTAAACTTGTGTTGTCTTACTTGAAACTGGAAATGATCATATAAGTCAAACTTGTTTTTTGTGGGTTATTCTATTTAAGTATATTTGTTAATATATATAGTCAGTCTTAAAAAAATAATCAAATGATCTATATAGCATTAGATTTTCACTTTAGGATGTAATTTTACTAGGGCAAATGGTAAAGATGACTCAAGTTAGCTGATGATGCTAAAACAGAAATTGCTTTGTTAAACTAAACTACATGAATTACAGAAAACTGAGCAGAAGAACTCCTGTCTGGCTCAGTCAGTTAAGCTTCAGGCCCTCGATTTCACCTCTCATCATGATCTCACGGTTGCTGAGATGGAGCCCCTTGTATATGGCTGTGCGCTTCCGGTGCAGAGCCTGCTTGGGACTCTCTCCCACTCTCTCTCTACTCCTGCCCCATTCGTGCTCTCTTTCCCTCTCTGTCTCTTTCAATTTAAAATAAACATTTAAATAAAAATGAACATTAAAAATATGAGCAGACTTAAAAAACTAAAGCGGAGTTATAATTATATAGGCTAAATATAAATGGGAAAGTGAGAATTATTTTGAATAACTAAAGAAAAAATTAATAAAGTTAATAAAGTAAAGTGTGTATTGATAGCTTGCTTTAGAAAGTAGGTAAATGCTAAGTTCTGGAGTAAACAAGACCATCATCAAATAGTGACCCAAATACCTTCTCTGCAAATAAAACTTGTTTACCTAGCTGTTTTGCCAGCAAACAAACAAAGTTCCTCAGAACTTTAAGTACCTATCCTTCTAAAAACATTTATCCAAGATACTGTGTCAGTTAGGGAGAGAGAATCTTTTTTTCTTCTCATTTTCTGTGTGAGAATTATAGAAAAGGAAAAAGGCCACAAAGAGACACGTAAGTTGTAAACAATTTTAAAACATAAATTAGAATGTTAAGGCAAAAAACAAACAAAAAAAACTTTAGAGAGGACATCTAACTAGTTTAATTCCCTTTATTGCAGATACAGAAACTAAGGCTCTAAGAAATGAGAATTAAAAGTTATACAGACAGTATGCGACCTCAGAGTTCAATGCAAGTGTCTGGATTCCCAGTATCTTTTTATCCTATATTTAACATTGTTGTGTCTTGTGTTTTATTTGCATCGTCTGTCCTTTAAATTTTAAAAATAAAACTGTAAGGAAATAGTTATTTGAAGCCATGAGGGGATGAAAGTCACAGACAATATAAAGGAAAACCAGAGTTCGAAGAGTTAAACCTAGGTTATTGAAGAAGGAAAGTAAGAGTCTAGAAAACGAGAGATGAAAACCGGAATACTATAACATTATAGTATCCAAGATAGTGGTGTGTCCAGAGGTCAATAGTGTTGATGCTTCAGAGAGAGATTTAGCAAGCAAATCTTAAACCTTTGAGAATGCAGTTTTACTGGGGTAGTTTGGGGCTAAAGTAGTAGAGAATTAAATGAAAAGATTTAACAATGAAGAAAATTCCTTAGCTTGATGTGGTTTTGGTTTGGGATTTTTGTCACGCTTTTTACACAGCCTTAAAAAATCCCACATGTATTAAATGGCTCATGAACTAAAAGCATGTAGGTATTACTAAAGTTGTATATCAATCCAATTTTTAAAAATTTTAATGTTTTGTTTATTTTTGAGAGACGGAACATGGGCCGGGGAGGGGCAGAGAGAGAGGGAGACAGAATCTGAAGCAGGCTTCAGGCTCTGAGCTGTCAGCACAGAGCCCGACATAGCACTTGAACTCACTAACTGTGAGACCATGATCTGAGCCAAAGTTGGATGCTTAGCCAACCAGGCCACCCAGGTGCCCCTCAATTCAGTTTTTAACATGAGATTATACTAAAATGCATTCAGGAACCTGCTCTGTGGCCAAGTCCTCAAGTCTTTTTGCAAAGTCAATGTATTTTTAATTCTACATTTCTATTTCTTTAATTCATGCATTGAGGAAGAACATAGAGTTCAGTTTTGAACATTTTGTTTGAATATTCCTTAAATATCCAAGTGGAGCTCTTGAGTTGGCAGAGTTGGATCTGGAGTTCTAGGGAAATTTATGCCGGATTTGTCAGGGTTCAATGGGAAGTAAAACTGTAAGACTGGGTAAGAGATCACCAAGAGACTGAGTATTGAGTGCAGAGGAGGTACAAGAGGCTCTGCGACTGTCCAACGGTTAGAGGATAGAAAGAAGAATAGCAACCAGCAGAGAACTAAGAATGGACAACCAGTGAGTTAGGTGGAAAATTAGGCAAGTATAGTTTCCTGTAAGCCAAGGGAAGAGTGATGAATCATTTCAGATGCTGGCATTTGCAAAATTAAAAAGAGAGAGAGAAACTGCATTTGAACAGATGATGACAGTAGGAAAAGGGGAACCGTTGCAATAAGGAAAACTTTCTGACCATGAAGCTGCAATTGTTTCAGAGATCAGGCAGAAAAAAGGATTTTTTCTCTAGGTAGGGAGGAGTAAACAAGGGTACAAAGATCCATCATGGTTTCCAAGATCGCAGGGCTCTGGTCAGTTCAACGTTGTCAGGATAAGCCAGGTAAAACAAAGACTAAAAAATGACTCTTGGTGGTGTTAACTGGGTGACTGACAAGAAAGTTATGACATGAAGGTGCAGGCAGAAACCTGATTCGAGCAGGTTAAAGAGGGAATAAGGACTTGAGTGGTGAGAGTGTGAAGTGATTGTCATGGCAGAAACACCGAGGTAAAAAAAAAAAGCAACTGCTGAGTAAAATAACAAATTTCTTAAAAGTATCAAAGTGCTGATAAGATCTTAAGACAAAAAGTCTCAGGGGCTCAGTCCAACTCCTGATTTTGCTCAGGTCATGATTTCACAGTTTGTGAATTTGAGCCCCACATTGAGCTCTGTGCTGAAAGTGCAGAACCTGCTTGGGATCCCCCTCCTCCCCAAGTCCTCCCTGCCTTGCTCTGTCTCTCTCAATAAATAAGTAAATAAACAACAACAAAAAAATCTCGGTTCTCTGTCAAACATCATTAGATCAGCAACATCTAGGAACTTGAGAGCTTGTTAGCATACATTTAAATTATTCGGCCCTACCTTAATTAGGCACCACCTAAATCAAAAACTCAAGGCATGGAACGCAGCAGTCTGTTTTAATAATCCCTCCAGGTGATTCTGGTGCTCCGTTGGTCTGAGTGAAGGAAAGAACCCCGGAACAAAGAAATAAGTAGAGTGCCAAGCTGCTTTGTTCTGAGGGTGCTTACCAAATTCAGTGAAATAAGCTCCATTTTTCACAGCCTTTTGAGGCAAAAGGAACAGAAAATAAAGTCTAGAGCAGTACTGTACAATGGAAATATAATGTGAATCACATAAGCGATTTTAACTTTTTTTTAGCAGTCACGTTAAAAGAAGAGAAACAGAGGACTTTAATTTTATTAAATGACATTGTATTTAAAGCAGTATATCCAAAATATTGTTCCAACATGTAGTAACTAGCATAATGTTTTACTGAGATGCCTTATATTCTTTTTCCTACTAAGTCTTCAAAACCTGGGGTATATTTTACATGTAAATAACACCATAATTCAAACCCTAAGTTTTCTTCATCTAAATGAAACCATTTTTAAAAAATTTTTTTAATCTTTATTTTTGAGAGAGAGAGAAAGAGAGAGAGTGAGAGAGAGAGGGAGGGGGGAGGGGCAGAGAGGGAAGGAGACACAGAATCTGAAACAGGCTCCGGCTCTCAGCTGTCAGCACAGTGCCCGATGTGGGGCTCGAACCCATGAACCACGAGATCATGGCCTGAGACACCCAGGTGACCCTAAGTGAAACCATTTATTAAGGTGAAATATAGTTCTACCAAAGCAATAAAGTTGTGTTTAATGAAAAAATATTTTATACTGCTTCAGTTTTTAATTTAAATTTGAATTAATTAAAATTAAATAAATTAGAAATTCAGTTTCTTAGTCTCAGTAGTCACATGTGAAGTATTTAATAGGCATGTGTTCTAGCAGCTGTTATATTGGACATGCAGGTCTAGAGCCCACATGATTGGTAGCGTCTCATAGGAGAGGCATGTACCCTTTTGTAAAGCTGAGCCCCTCCGTCCCCCAAGAATTACATCACCAACATGAGAGTAAAGCTATATTACTTCCAGAACTAAATGCAAAGTGGCCTTAGCGTTAAGAACAGGAAGGGAAGAATCACATCCCTGAGAAATTGTAACCACAGAAGGACTCACCCTTTGCAGATTTACAGTCCAGACACACGTCACCGGAGTGAATTTGCTTCATTGTCATCTCAGACAGGCAGACTAGGCACATGGCACAAGGAAATGCTCACTCAAATGAATATACCTTAATCAAGGCCTCAAAAAATACCTGCAAAGGAGCACAAATGAAGATATTGGAACCAAATATTTAAGCACACGAGGAAACAAAAAAATAGCAGGCAGCAAAAAGGGACTTGCAAAGACCAAATATTGGAATTATCAACACAGATTATAGAGCAGCTAACTATGATAAAAGGAGTAAGAACAGATCAAAATATTGGCAGGGGACAACAGAATGAATGAATTAAAAATTAACAGATTTGTAATTGACCCAAATACAACATTTAGAAATAAACATACAGTAATGGGAATTAAACTCACTTTCGGGACTGCAGCTTAAAACCACAGTGAGTTCTCCACACATTGTTTATCTGTACATCAGAGAAACTGGGCAACATCTGTACCAGGTGAACAAAATTACTGTCATCAAGGGGCAGTGCGTCTCATGTCTTGGATATGACATCCTGAGAAGAATGGAGAGCATGAATCAAATCATAAACAAACATCAGACAAAACCAAATGGATACGTGACAGACCATGTATAAAGTAACTAGCCTGTATGATTTAAAAATGTCAGCCTCCTAAATGACAGGAGGTTTTGGAACTGTTACAGGTTAAAGATATTAGAGAGGCATGTTAACCAAAAGTAATACGTGATCTTGGATTGGCTCCTGTAGTAGAGAATAAAAATACTAGAAAGAATAAACTGGGATAAATGACAGGGCAGGATTATGAACTGCAGAGTAAATTTTTAAAAATATAGTATCAATGTTAAATTACTTAAATAGCTATACTCTGGTTATGAAAGCATATATTCTTCTGCTTAAAAAATACAGACATGTTAAGAGGTTAAGTCACAATATATAGTTCAGAAAACATAAATGCGTATATGTTGAGAGAATGATAAAGGGAAGAGACAGCCACATGGGAACTGCTGTACACCAGCAAATGGCAACTATTTTAAGTACTCACAGCCCCAATGATAGGCAAGATATGAAACTCTTAAAGACAACCATTTCTAACTACTATTTGGCAGATGTTATACATTATATTATTTATATAATTATACATTACTTATTACTGTTAAAAGTTTATACATGTGTATTATATTTTTCTTAAATTCAACAAATTTTAGTTTATATCCCCAGTGGTTCAATATGTTGTATTTGCCCTACAAAATGACAGAATACATTTTGAACATAAAAATTAGTGAATTCCCTAAGCAGTTTCGAATAAAGGTATAAATTTTTATAAAAGTGAGTTAATCTTTCTTGTTTATTTTTAATTTCAAATCTTCTACAAATAATTCATCTCTCATATTTTCCTTTCACTTCTGATATAAATTTCTAGCATCAAATAAACCTTGATTCAATTATAGACACAGTCATGTAAAGTGAGTCATTCTTTGACTAGGTTTACAGAGTGTATATTCCTATTCAGGCTCTGTGCAGAAGCACAGTTTAAATCCAGAGAGAACATATTAAAAACTCTTTAGAATTAAACCTCTTCTCCTGGGGCACCTGGGTGGCTCAGTTGGTTAAGTGTCTGACTTTGGCTTAGGTCATGATCTCACAGTCTGTGAGTTGAAGTCCCGCGTCGGGCTCTGTGCTGACAGCTCAGAGCCTGGAGCCTGCTTAGGATTCTGTGTCTCCTTCTCTCTCTGCCCCTCCCCCGCTCATGCTTTGTCTCTCCTGCTCTCAAAAATAAATAAAACATTAAAAAAACAAAAACCTTCTCTAAGGGCACATAGTACTGTAAAACTTACTGAAGAATTTTTTCATAATTTTAATAATCCACGTTTATAAATGCAAAGATGGTGTTATATATTTGGTAATATAATCCAATTTCCTTAAACAATTTAAGATTTTTCTCGAAATTTATCACCTATTTTTAATGATTAAGCAGTTTTTACATTTTCTTATGTGCAGCTTTTGCTTTGAAAGCTATTAGCTATAACAAGTAGATTTTGTAACTAGTTTCTTATGATAGCATCAGCAACCTAGCCTTCTTCTTTCTGAACACTTTTCAGATGTACTGTTAACTCTAGCATATTGTTCATTCCAGAGTAACAATTCATGACAGACTATCTAAAGTCTAAACCATTCTCAAATGATAATCAATAAAACTTTTTGAATCCCATAAAATGTTGGGAACTGACACCAACATAATGTTGCTAATGTTCAACAGTTTTGGGCACAGACCTGTCTCCTGTGCCTATGTTAAATGGTACTGAGAACAAAAATAGTTTATCTACTTGCCTCAGGAAATACTCCTGATCATGAAACTAGTAAAGTAGCTTAATTGCTCAATAAAACTTACTTTAAGACTTCTCATTTCATTGTATCCACCAATCTAAAACTTTTATCATAAACCTAGCCCAATTCAACCCAGTTCCTTACCTTTCAAGACATTGATTAAAGTGGTCCAGCCCATTCCAATCCCTTAAGCCTTATAAATATTCTGTCTTTTCCCTTTTTTTCCCCTCACTGTAGGTAGTGTAATAAACTTAGCTTTGCTAGTTGACAATAAATAAGCCTACTCGTGCTGAGTAATTTAAGACAGAATAATAGTTAAATCAAGAGATTCAGAATCTTACACCTCTGTTTTTATTTTCTGTCTGCTAGTATCTACACGGAAATGTATGCCCAGCCAACCCCTCAAACTCAGGTCTAAGAATGAACTCCTTTTCTTCCCTCTTCCACTTACTTTTCCTACCTGTACCTTCATGTTATTGCAGGGAGCAGGGGGAGTTATCCTGTTCCTTTTCTGGGCCCACAGCTGTTTACTCAGATGGAAATCTTGAAATCATATTCACATGTTTTTGATCTTCCAACAGCTAACCAGTTTCCAAGTCCCACTGCATTTAGATAGAAATAGCAAAGAAAAATAAACAACTGAATGTTTATCCATCAGTGAGAATTCTTGAAATAACATCATATACAATATATATATAATGATATAGCTTTACGTTTCAATGTAAAAAAATATATACTGTATGATCGTAGGTGGATTAGTGTATGTATTATATACCTCATTTTTTATGCTGTTGCTCATAAACACATCTAGAAATCTGGCTGTACCTTAGGAAAATGAAATTTGGAGTAAAGACAAGAAGTGAATATTTACTCCTCTTTATAAAATAGATTTTATTCTATAATTAAAACACTGTTAAGCCTTTTTAAGGATGGAAATAATGACAGATGAAATAAAAATGCATCTACCAAGTAGATACTGATTTTAGAGAAGACTTTTTCCTTCTAGTTGGTTGAAATGCGTGAATGGGTTGGGCAGTTACTGAGACTTTGAAATTTTCTTAAATTCTTAGTACCATCCTTTTCCCCAGAATATGGAACATATTTTTCTACTTAAGCCTCTGAGGTTCCGGGAAATTTTAATATAAATAAGCAGTACTGCTCAAAGCCCTTCACATGATCACTAACAGTGGATTCAGATTCTTTTTTTTTACTCACTTACTCATACTTTAGCCAATAAGAAAAAAAAAAAAATCAAAAATGCATTTTGTGGGAGATGCATATCTCTGTTTAAAAACCAGTATTATTAGGGGCACCTGAGTGACTCACTTGGCTAAGCATCCAACTTTGGCTCAGGTCATATGTGATCTCATGGCTCATGAGTTCAAGCCCGGCATCAGCATCGGGCTCTGTGCTGACAGCTCAGAGCCTGGAGCCTGCTTCAGATTCTGTTTCTCCCCCTCTCTCTGCCCCTCCCCCACGCTGGTGCACGCGCATGCGCTCTCTCTCTCTCTCTCTCTCTCTCAAAAATAAATATTTAAGAAAAAAACAAAACCAGTATTATTAAAAGAGTTACTGTGCTAGTTGACATTTCGCTTTTGATTTATATAATTATAAATAAAATGGACATTTTAAGAAAGGCCAGTTTTAACAGGCTGAAAATGAAGCTGTTCAAGAGATTTCATTAGAAACTAAGCCTTAAGGGTTGAGGTCAAAAAAAAGGACATTGTTGTTTTGTGATGACAGTATTTGTGAATGTCTCCTGTGGTGCTGTGTCCACGTGGGTGGTCCATAAATATAATTTGAAATGAAAATGATAGCAGACTCTTAACTGTGGTGATTTAAAAGGCAGATTTGAGTATGGACTATCAATTTAACACCTCCTACCCCATATTGGGTGAAGCTAATTAATTTTAGCTTTCTGGAATTTTGTAACTAATAAGAAGATTCAGTTCCAGAGAATACGTGTCATTCTTACCCTCAGAGTCAAACACATTAGGACAGTGGCCTTAAAAAGAAAAACTATATGGTCTTTTTGTTTTATACTCTGAGAATTTGGGGATGGGAAGTTAAGGATAAGTCAGCTCTTAAAGTTGAGATAATTTTGATAGCCTTATTCAGAAAGTTATCTGATTTGAGAAATCCAACATTAAATACTGGCTTTGTAATACGCACACCTTTAGAAGATATTGACAATAGTCTTTTTTAGTAACACTGAGGATTACAGTCCTATTTTTCTTGAAGTTCTAAGATAAATTTATAGATGTCTTAACTTCCAGGATTCCATATGATCATTTAATTTTACTTACCTGTTATTCCTGTGTTTTTTCACTAAACAAATGTTTATTGATGTCTACTGTGTGTCAGACACTATTCTAAGTATTAGTGACACAACAGTGAACAAAACAGTCAAATATTCCTGTCCCCATGAGGCTTCCTTAGTAGAAGGAGACAAATAAGTATGTCAAGTGTTAAGTATTATAGAGAAAAATAAAGGGCTAAAGGAGAGTGAGTGGTGCCCAGAAGGAGGGATGATTGGAAATTTTGAATAGAAAGGAAATTATTACTGAGAAGCTGTCATTTGACCAAAACGACCTTAAACCAGTGAAGAGCAAAAGCATCTATCTGGGGAAGAGCATTCTAGACCCAAGGAACAGCAAGTGCAGAGTGGGAGTGTGCTGGAGGTGGTAGAGGAAACCGGAAGCAGTCAAGTTTAAGGACTTTAGCTCTTATTTTCAGATGCAAGATTGTGAGCAGAACAATGACATGGTGTTCTCAAGGGATCACTTTGATTACTGTGTTGCATATAGGCCAGGGCTTGGCACACTTTTTCTGTAAAGGATAAGATAGTAAATATTTTATACTTTGTGGGGCACACTGTTCAACTCTGCCATTGCAGCATGACAGCTGCCATAGACAATATATTATGGATGGCTGTGGCTGTGTTCCAGTAAAACTTATAAAAACAGGTGACAGGCTGAATGTAACTCTTGGGTTATAATTTGCCAAACCTTGAGATAGGCCGTAATAAACCCAAGGACAAAAACAGGTTGACAGGAAGCTTTTGCAGTAATCGAAGGGAGAGCTTGTGGTGGTGCAGGTGGCAGGAAGTGATCAGATGCTGATATATTTGAAGGTAGAACCGGTAGGATTTGCTGAGGAATTTAGTATAGGATAGGAGAGAAAAAGGAGTCAGGGATTGATGCCTATTTTTTTTTTTAATGTTTATTTATTTTGAGAGAGAGTACATGTATGAGCAGGGAGAGGCAGAGAGGAGGGAGAGAATCCCAAACAGGCAGAATCTCTACACTGTCAGCCTCCCCCCTTCCCTGATGCCTTTGTTTTTTAGTATTTTAATTAGAAAATGTTACTTAATATTTTATATTTACTTATTAGAAATATCTAGAATAATTATATTTAAAACCAATATTTGTAGCTATTAATAAGGTTATACATGTTTTTCCTTGAGCCTGTTTGACTTCGTTTGGTTTGTGGTATTTCTTCATAAATTGGGAAACTAATAAGATAACTTATTAACTTCTTAGTCCCATGGTTAGTCATTGCACCGTTTTCTCCTTAGATTTCTCTTATGGCTGTGAGCAAGTGTGGTATGCGGTATCTGGGTTACGGCATTACCTCATGGTCAAGAAAGCAAGCAAAATAAAGATTTGAGCCTGTTAGCTAGCTCTAAATAAGATTTATCCATCTAGTGAAAATAATATACAGAGCATACCTTATTTTGGTAAATGTTTAAAATGAATAGTTCTTAGAGTGCTTGGGTGGCTCATTGGGTTAAGTGTCCAACTTTCAATTTCGGCTTAAGTCATGATCTCGCGGTTCATGGGATTGAGCCCAGCTCTGGGCTGACAGCATGGGGGATTCTCTCTCTCCCCCCTCTCTGCCCCTCCCCTGCTCACACTTGTGTGCATGCTTGCACTCTCTCTCTTTCTCAAAATAAATAAATAAACATGAAAAAAAATAAAATGAGTAGTTCTTGATAAAGAGAATACAAACTATTAGATAAGGCCTTTGGACTACACTTACTGACTTCCTTGTGTCTCACATTACCACCATTCTTCAAAGCACAGTTACCTTCAGTCCACTCTTTCTGCACACCCAGTCAGCTGCTAAGGGATGCAGCCTGTAGCCAGATTGACCCTCAGATCTCACCTGAATGACGTCTCACATGAACTGATGTACCTTTTAACTAGTGCTCCACTGTAATCCACACTACACAGAGCTATTGGCTTAATTTGTCTGACGCGGCGATTATCAAGTTTATGCATGCATCTGAGTCTCCTGAAGGCTCGTTAAACACAGATTGCAAAATTTTAGATTCCGTGAATCTGAGGTGAGACTCCAGAATTTTCTGAGGGTTCTGATCTGGGAGCCACAGTATGGAAACCACTATTCTAAAGTGCCATTCCTTCAGTAGAAACCTTAAGTGCCTCTCCCCTTTCATCTGAGAGCTTCAGTCTAGGATTGATGGACTACCACTATTTAATCCATCCTTCAAATATGTAGCTTTTTTTCATACATTTTCTGAACATGGCCATCTTTTCCACCTTTACTTTTTACTATTTGTTCTTGAAATGTCACAAGTAGCTTCTGTGTCACCCTGCCCATTTTCATCACCCAGGATCCTGACTATCCGACGTTTACTTCAAACCTGACCTTCTGTTTTGAACCTTCAAACATGGGCAGTCTCCTTTTTCCCTTTGAATTCCCATAACATTTAGTTGTTATCACATTATCTTACTCGGTCTTAATTTATAGTCATTTATATATCTTATCTCTCTTCTACTCTTTCTTAAATACTCTCTGTGCCCACTATGGGGTTCGAATTCATGACCTCTAGATCAAGAGTCACATGCTCTACTGACTAAGCCAGCGAGGCACCCCTGTTCTACTCTTTTATAGGAACATAAGCTCCTTCAGGTTAAGAAAATGTTGTATATTTTCTGTCTCTCTCAAAACAATAATTTATAGAATTAAACTACTTTTTTATTTGTAATTTTTTTCTTTCTCTTTTTAAATTATCAGTTGAAGTCCTTTGTGCCTTCTAAGTATCTACTGACTTCGTTTTCTTATTTGGTTCAATTGCTTTCTGATTCTGCTGTTCATCTATAATGTTATAATTTCTATTCATTGGACTTTTGATGCATTATAAGCCATATCTTTTTTCTTGATTTCCTCCCCTATGCCTCTAGCTTTACTTGAGTTAAAAAAAAAAAAAAGACATGCTTTGTATGAAAACACCCGTATGTCTGAAAATGATTTTGCTCCTAGCTGATATAATTGGTGGGTTGTTTGGTTGTGCTTAGAATTCTGTATAAGAAGTTATTTCTTTTAGAACTTTAAAAGCATTGCATCATCATCTATCTTTCATTTTTAACTGGTGAGAGATCTAATGCCAGTCTGTTCTTTTGAAGCTAACTTGGTAGGTTCTCTCTTCTCCACTTCCCCCTGAGGAGCTTATGTTCATTAGTTGCTGAGTATCTTCAAATGATCATTTGCCTTATCCATATTTCATATTGTATGCCTACCTACCATTTTACTCTAGATTCTTACGTATGTGTTCAGCTTTATCTTCAGACTGTATCCTGAATTTTTTATTTCATATCACAAAGTCTTACTTTCCTCAAGTACTTTATTGTTCTGGTCTTTTTCAAACATCTTTGTTTTATGGATGTAATATCTTCTTCACTATCTGAAGGTTTTATATATTTTTTGTAATGGTTTCCTTTAAATAAAATCACAATTCTGTTTGTCTTGAAACAATTCTGTTTATCTTGTTCTTTCTCCTTCATGCTGTTATTTTCTATATATATTTGATGATGTATTCATATTTATGTTAATTTGTATTTAAGTGCCAGGAACTAGGAAGCCTCATCATGGGAATTCTGTGACTGAAGTTTCTAGTGATCCTTAAATTATATTTTATAATAAATAGGGAAACCAGTTGTTTTACTGGAAAGCTTTTAAATGTGGCTTTTCACCTTCCAGATTAGTGTTGAAATCTCTGATCACCCAGTGGCCTTCTTCCCATTCTATTTGTTGTTAAAAGATTGCTCCTGACTTTATTCCCCTACTCTAACCTTAACGAGGTCCTGGGACGGACAAGAAACAAATGACTGTGCCCAGTCTGTCATCTTGAACCAAAAAGCTTTGTTCTCAACAGATTGAAATAGTCCTTCATGGTTAAGTTCTGTAAATTTATAATCTTTTACTTGACAAATAATAAGTTCGTGAATTGATAGCTTTATTCCATTTAAATTTACCTGTCAGATACCACCATGTGTTGGTGATCACTGTCTATATACGCTTCAGATAACTGAACAGAGAAGAGACTAAGGTGTTCGTCAGCTGTGAGTTTATTATTTACCACAGGAGGCATAACTATCAAAGAAACTAGAGGCTTAGTAGTGAACTCTCACCGGAGAGAAAGAATCAGTTTGGAAAATCAGCTTTATAGTCACATAGTTTCTAGGTAGGCATGGAGTCATAAAGGGGGCCTCACTGATCTCACCGGCTGGTAAAATTCAGCTGAGATAGCCTAATGTATTGTGTCCATTGTCAAGTGAGGTTGCCATGCAGCCCAGAAAATTAGGTATTGACCAGCGCATCATTTTTCTTGGATTTTGCGTGAGGTCCCAAGAGCCTCTTGATATAAAAGTTCTTTTTCTAGGTGATGATAAAAGTTCAACTAAGAATAGTGAAGTTAATTAGGTATAAGCTTTCTAAGTTCTCTGGAGTCTATGCCAAAGCCAGTCTCGGTAATTTGTGAAACTTCTCAGCCACGGATATGCAGATTCTTGCTGAAGGTAGCTAACTCCTAAAACAGCAGTCTTTTCTTTCTTTAAACAATCACACATGGATTTCTCTCTATTTTTAATTTTCAGAAGGTCAGTCTGTCCTATCACTGTATACCTCAGGCAGATACTATGTTATTGTCACAAAGAAACTGATACCTCCATTTTTTATCTCTAACTTTAATTATTTTCTAGTGTACCCACTAAACTATTTTTTACATGAAAAAAATTAAGTAGTAGAAAACAGTTGTTTTCCTTTTTTTTAATTTGACTATCATTGGTCAATTAAGACTAATAGTAAATCTTGTTAATTTAGAGTTTACTAATAAGTTTGTGATTGTTTCTACAAGTTATATGCTAATGCTTACCTTTGTAACTCCTTTTTATAAATTTTATATGGCTGGTGAGTAACACAAATGAAATTAGGAACATTCTTTCTTGGAGCACTACATAATTTAGCACCTTTGAAATATCTTTTTTTTTTTTTAACGTTTATTTTTGAGAGACAGAGAGGGACAGAGCATGAGTAGGGGAGGAGCAGAGAGAGAGGGAAACACAGAATCTGAAGCAGGCTTCAAGGTTTGAGCTGTCAGCACGGAGCCTGACGTGGGACTCAAACTCATGAAACGCAAGATCATGACCTGAGCCAAAATCAGATGTTTAACCACCTGAGCCACCCAGGCACCCCACACGTTTGAAATATCTTAAACTTACTTAAATGTAACCAGAACTCAACACAAGTTATACTGATTCTTAAAAATAATCACTATAAAACTCATTGTTTAGTGTAAAACATCTGACAAGTGTTATCTTTATTAACCTGATATAGTTTGTGTATTCATAAAATATAATGAAACTATTTCCATTAGAATTTTGATTTTTGATGTTCACCAATTCTGCCCTTTTTAGTTGGCTCCCCCAGTGAAATTTAACAAAATATTGATTTAACTATATGCTATTTGTTAATTTTTTTTTAAGTTCATTTTATTTGTTTTAAAGAGAGCGAGTGAGTGGGGGAAGGGCAGAGAGAGAGGGGGAATAATATCTTAAGCAGGCTCCACAGGGCTCCATCTCATGACCCTGGGATCATGACCTGAGCCAAAATCAAGAGTCAGACCCTCAACCAACAGCCACCCAGGGACCCTCCATTTGTTAAATTTTAAGATAAATATACAACTTTGGTTTTTATTACATATTTTAAAATTTTTCTGCTCTCTTTTTATTTGGATGTATATTGCTAGTATCTCAAAGCTTTTTATGTGTATATATATTTCATACACTATAAGTCCTTTGACAGTAAAACAGTGATTAACTGGGATTTTACTTCCAAAACCTTTCAGTCCAACCTGTTTTTCTGTGCTGACAGCTCACGTTTTCACTCAGATTGTCTCCTGACTTAGTGAACCTCTATCTATTCTCAATCCCTTCTGCCAGTCTGCACTCCACTCATGTTATTCCCTTTCTTAAAATCACTTGATAAAGTTCCTAATCCTATCACAATAAAGTCAAGCTCCCTAGCCTATGTATAGTTAAGATTTACATGTCTATTTTAAATATGCAGTATTATCAAGACCCTAATCAGAAACCAGAGTTAGCATAATCAGGGGCGACCATGAGAAATGAAGTGGCATTCTAGATAGTACAGTCTTCTGCCAGTTTTTTTGTCAGACAAAATATTTGCTTTGCAGTTCATTCTCCATGGTACATGAATTTTCTCAAAGGCAAAGGCCTTCTCTATATATGCATATGTAATATAAGGATTCATTTTATAAGTAAAGTACAGATATAGAGTGTAATTAATTCTGAGTTGATTTCAGGTGAAGGTATAACATGATGACTTAATTGCAGCTTAAATCAACACTACATGTTTTAAAAATATATTTAAAGTAGAAGTTGTGATTTATCATAGTTAATAACCAAAGTTATCTTAGCGGCAGTCAGCATACATTAACCGGGGGCACCTAGGTGGCTCAGTCAATGGAGTATTCAACTTCGGCTCAGGTTATGATTTCATGGCTTGTGAGTTCGAGCCCTGCGTCAGGCTGTGCTGCCAGCTCCTTTGGGTTCTGTGTCTCTGTCTCTCTCTGCCCTCCCCTGCTTACTTTCTCTCTCTCTCTCTCTCTCTCTCTCTCTCTCTCTCTCAAAAATAAATAAACATTAGGAAAAAAAACCAATGACATAACAAATATTTTAAAAGGAAACAGGAAATACATAATATAAAATTTATCAGGTATATTTATAATGGTTGCTGTTACATGAAAAATAGAGATTTAATCGCGCTTTCTGTTATTTATCTGTTTGATAGTAAGTGAGAAGAGATGGAGGAAGGGTAGACTATAGTGTCAGTATTCAAAAATATTCTATTTATTCTTGTGCTCCAGATATCCTTTCTTGGCTCTTAATTTTGATCTTTTCTGTATGACCACCCTGTCGTCAGAAAAAAAAATGTATCTGAACCCCTATTTTTCATTGTTAACAGTACCCTTTAGTTTAATTAGAACTTTTATATGTCTTTTTGAGGAACAGCAAAAGTTTCCTGAACACTTTTTGATTTTAGAACACAATCCTTAAATGAAATGTCTAGTGATTTAAATTTATTTCAAAGGTCAAACCAAAGTACTTAAATTATAGGGGCACCAGAGTGGCTTAGTCTGCTAAGCTTCTGACTCTTGATTTTTGGCTCAGGTCATGATCTCACAGTTCATGGGATCAAGCCCCGCATCAGGCTCCGTGTTGAGGGTAGAGCCTTCTTGGGATTCTCTCTCTCTCTTCCTCTGCCCCTCTATCCCACTCTTTCTTTCTAAAATTAAAAAAAATAACAAAATATTTAATAATAATTTTTTAGATAACTGTAGAAAGAAACCCATAGAGCTCCTACATAGCCATGATTCAGGTAAAGAGCTGGAAGATGGCAGATGGGGAGCAGAAAAGCCCCCTCTGTTGATTGAGTGCAGAATCATCACTTGAAAATAAAACATGCATGTACTTATTAACCAAAACTCTTGTGTGGACATATACCACTTTATATCAATATAAACACACTGATATATAAATTACATATAAAAATAGCTATAAAGAGTTGATAGATACTCACTGTGTGTACGGATTTGTGGTCCATTGTCATTTTTCAACAACAAAGCAGAACACTAACAGTGACTACCTTTTAATCTTATTTCAGAAGGTTCGTGTCAAATCTACAACCTTTAAAAATGGTAAACATGTAAAATAATGGAAAAGCAAGATACGTTGTGGTGGGCGAAAGAATCAGTGGTGATAAGCCAAGTTAGAATGTTAACTGAATAAGATTTATTAGACCTCTGTGGCAAGATAAGTTGATTTGACTTGCTTCTGCCATTTCAGCCTCTGTTTCATAATCCCGGATCTGGCCCTGAGATTTCTAACTCAGTGGTATTTTGACTCCTGAAATATCTTTCAGTATGGAAATGAATAATAGAACTTTTATTTTTTAAGTTTAGAACATTGTAACAACGTTGAGAAGGTTGAAGGACTTTTTTCAAACATGTTTATACTTGTAGGATTAAGCTCATATAATACCTAAGCCATGGAAGGTTCTGTTCTTGTTTTTAAAGTAATTGTTAACAGGCATTTTTTGCACAAGTCCCAGCCTGTCCTTCTCTTCATTTTTGAAACATTTAAATGGATTCTTTTATTTTTACTGTTTAGCAGATACCATATTACTGAATTATACACATTTGAATTCGCCAAATCCATTTATATCTGAATTTGTAACTTAACCAACATGATTTCTCTCCTTGGTGAGTTAGAAAGTGCACCAGGTGGGGTTGTCACACAAAGAAAACTTTCATTTGCAGCAAATAAGGAGATCATGGGGAATGGCTTCCAAATCCATGACTCCCCAAGAGAGGGTGAATGCATACCTTTTGTTTAAGGTTAGGATGAATATTTAGATAGGGAAACCTTGTCGTCATATGTAGAAGAAGCATAAGGTCACTCATGAACCTTAAGAAAACATGTCTATATGTGTGTCATATGTGATGTAAATGAGGCTGAGGCTCCTCCTTGGGTGGAGGATTTAGTATTATAATGAAGTAAACGTAATTGCTAGTCATTCCAGGGATCACTTCTTGGTCCATCTGCGCAGGCACAAGGCAGGGGTTTAGCTCAAATGATCTGGGTGGTCTGGTCTGGCGGGAGGTCTTGTCAGGGCGGTCACCGTCACCTGAGGGGTGGTTTCCAGTTTCATTTGCCTGAATTAAGAGGTAAGCCAGAAATAAGAGCTTATGGAAAAACATAAGACAGAGATTAGTGAATACAAGCAGGTGGGCAGTAAAGGTCAGGTCTTGGGGTCTAGGTGGTGACACTTTCACCATAGAGACATAAAAATAATGAACATAGACACAGTAGTCATGATACTAATGCCTAAGCCATTATTGTCTTTACTACTATTGGACATGATACTTTAAAAATCTTAGTGTTAGTTGTTTTTCTTGAGACCACTTGAGCCACTCTTAAGTATGTTCTTTATCATGGGACAGTTATACCCTAAAGAGGGGGAAGAACTAGTATTAACTGCCACTTTGCATGGAGATTTTGGTATACCTCATTCGGTCTTCAGAATGACCGTGTACAGGAATATGGTGATCTCTGTTTTACAGTTCACATTCGCCCATTCACATGGCAAATAATATTCAACACTAAGTTTGTCAGACACCAGAGTCTGAGCTCTTCCTTCACCATACTGGACATTTTAGTTATGCTTCATTTTCAAGACATATGCAAGTGTCTTGTTTTGACATCCTTGGAATCTTGTCAGAGTTTAGTTAAATTAGAAGAGGTATTATTTAGCAATACAATTTTTAAAATCAAACACCTCTTTTAAAAAGTTTTAGCTTACTTTGTCAGTTATATTAAATATGAATGCCAGGCACACTGATGGGTACTTTGGAGTACTCAGGCTTATCTGATGGGAACGGTGACAAAGTGAATACAAGTATACCTCATTTTATTGTGCTTTGCTTTAGTGCACTTTGCAGATACTGCATGCTTTACAAATTGAAGGTTTACAGCAGCTCTGCCTGAGCAAGTCTGTTGGTGCCATTTTTACAACAGCATTTGTTCAGTTCATTTCTGTGTCACATTTTGTAATTCTCACCAAATCCCAACTTTTTCATTATTATCATATTTGTTATGGTGATCTGTAATCAGTGGTTATGAGTTGCTGAAAGCTCAGGCGATGGTTAGATTTTAGCAGTAAAGTATTTTTTGATTAAGATATGTATATGGTTTATTTATACATAACGCTATTGCACACTTAGTAGACTGCAGTTTAGCATAAACATAACTTTTATATGCACTAGGAAAACAAAAAATTCATTTGATTTGCTTGATTGCAATATTCGGTTTATTGAGGTGGTCTGGAACTTAACCTGTGGTATCTGCGCGGTGTGCTTGTGGTTCTGTTATTTTGAAGCAAGGTCTGTACTGGAGGTGGGAATGAAATGTTGCGGGAGCAGAGTAAATGACTAATGACTGTCCTCTCTGGGATCCTCCTCTGTTAGACTGAGCTCTCGCCTCAGCACAGCACTCAGCTATAACCTTGGGTGCTAGTAACCATAGGACAGGAGAGAAATTTGTTCAGACACTGCCTCTTGACGCCTTTTTGGGTTTTGTAAGAGAGCTTTGAATATTCCTTCTATTTTTTCTGTTGAGAAAGAGAGCAAAAAGTATGAAGGAGGCCCTCGATGGGGGATCCGTAGATCATCACCAGATAGGTGGTTCCTGCTTAGGAAAAGAGGAGATTGCTTCTTTATTAAACTGCATGTTTCTCTGCCAGAAAAAAAGAAACATTGCTTTGTCCACTTTGGTATTGAGCAATCAGAAATAAAAGTTTGAGTACAGTGGAAGGGATTATAGATAAGATTTAGATTATCTACACGTGCATGTAACATACCTAAAACTTTACATAGCAAGTCTTGTACTTGCATAAGCTATAACCTAAAGGCTAGTTTCGGAAAATCATGTGATAGTTCCCAAATAAAGGGTATTAGAACCCTTGCATAATAAATTGGGCTATAGATTTCCCAGCTCAATTTTATGTTTATATTTATTGATGACTAGAAATCAACAGTGTGTCTATTTTCTTAATCAGCTATAGGATATGATATTGGTCTCCTAATTGTATGTGGACTTTCTTGCCATTGTCAATTTTGGTTAAAATATGCAGAAATCATGATCGTTTTCATAGTTAATAGACTGAAAAGTTGCCTTGTAAGATAAGGATTTTCTTCTGTAATGAATAAAGGCCCTCTGAAGTTTAGAAGGTTAGACTCCTCTATCAGCTGCAGCATATATAATTTTTCAATTGGATACTTATATTGTAGTACCCTAGCCTTTTCTGAATGGTTTTAATAAACAAATATTTCCTTAGATGTTATTTATTAGATATATGTGTATATGGATAAGAGGACTCTGTAAGCTAATGGAAATACTCTCTTTGGTTAAAACTAGTATGGAGTCTGACACAAATGTTAAATAACTAGTCTCCTTAAGAGTTACGTTTTTCTTTTTGAAAGAGAAAGGTTGATTGAAAGAGAAAGGTTGATGAATCAATATGATTGATTCATTTTGGTGTATGATTTATTTTTAATTCAAGTTTTAAATACTAATCTAAAATTCAAACAGTAAGCATATTGGTAAATAATAATTTTGTATTTAAAAAAGCAGCAGCCTTTTCAATAGCATTGTTAAAAAGAAAAAAAGTAAACTCAAAAAACTCTCAAATTTGAGCTGTCCTGAAAATTGGATTCTTAGAAAAGTACAACTTAATTATAATCAATTCTGATTACTTTGTTTTATCTTCATCAGGAAAACTTTTATCTGTTTTGTTTTAGCACATGTCTGGCACTCTAGGTTAAAATGCTTTTTCTTTTTAAAATTAAACTAGCCTATATATATATTATACTTAAAAGCCAGGATTACATTGATGGCATTCATTTTTCTTAAATGTCCTATTATTTGGTAATTTAACACTATAGGAAGGATACTGAAAGAGTGGGCTTTGGAGAAAGACCTAGATTTCAATGCTGTCTCTAACACTTATTGACCTTGGTCGTTATTTGGTTAATAATCTTTTAGATAAACTATTAATAGTCCATTTCAAGAAAGAAAATATCTCACCATAGTCCTGTATTTGCTTTTATAGATCAGTGTACTGTTACCCGGACATACCTGTTCCTCCACAAATTCTGGTTCTTTAGCGCAGCATACTATTTTGGCAACTGGGCCTTTCTTGGGGTAAGTATCACACCTAGGGATGATTTGATCCTTAATTTCCTATTTGTATCACAGTAATGACATGGGATTTTAAACTCATTACTTTCTGAAGGATTTTAGACTTCAGAGCTCACATGTAACTTATTTAAACTCACAGGTATTCTTGATTGGATTAATCGTATCCTGCTGTAAAGGGAAGAAATCGGTCATTGAAGGAGTAGAGGAAGATGACTCAGACCTCAGTGATGACGAGCCGTCTGTCTGTTCCGTGTGATGGCCTCTGTCTTAGCGGCTTTAGGAGACTGACGGAACGTCCATTGTGCATTTTTAAAGCGTTAAGCTAACATTAGGATGGACTGACTAGCTTTCATCAAAAATGGGAGCATGGCTATTAAAAAACCTATATTTTTTATGTTATCTGAAGTAATGTTGTATCATAGATTAACATTTAAAATTGCTATAATAATTCTATGTAAATATAAAACTATGGATTTTGTGAGGGAATGTTTGTGGAAATTTTTCTTCTCTAGTGTATAATAGTGTTGAATTGATTAAAAATCTTCCAGAACTAATATTCCCTTTTGTCACTTTTTAAAAACATAATAAATCAATTGTATCGGTGCCTTTGGGTCTCTAGAGTAATGTGGAATTCTGAAGTGTCTATAACTGATTGTCTAAAAATAATACTCACAATATAGCTGATAAATAAATGTTACTCCCCTCTGCAGCTTGTTTTCTATTTTATGCATTAAATCATTAGTGCCATTAAATATATTTCATGAACAGATTTCAAGCTACCGGGTGCTAAAAGACCATGGCATTCCAAGATGTGTTATATTGTTCAGATATTAATCCATTAGGTATGTTATCACCTCTACAGTATTTAAGGCTTATACATTGTTGTAGGCAGCTAACCTCAAAACTTGCCTTCTAACATAAGTGTAAGCCTTGTCAAGAATAATTAATCTTGAAAAAAATCAGTTTAATGATTAGTTTAATGTATTTGACATTTTTGGCTTTAAAGATATCTTTTTCATTCTAAAGATTTATGATTTTCAAAAGGTGTAAGGAATGTTAAATAATGCTGATAGGGTATTTTGAACACATTTTGGATAGTGAGAAATCATCACAAACAATATTGTAGTTTAGTCACATAAGCAAATCAGAACTCATAAAAAGCACAAATTAGAACTCTGAAAAAGCACATCTTTGAAATAAAGTACCGTTAACTTTCTGAAAAAGTCTTAGGAATCAACAGCCACCTCTCACTAAATTCTTCTTGCCCTTAATTTTGGTGCCACTTTGTTTTGTTCTGCTGCTTTGGCTGTCTAGATACACCTTCGCAGCCTTCACGTTTGCCTTCTTCATGCAGCCTTTAATGTTATTTACCAGATTCCATTCCCTTCTGTTTTTACTTTATATTTTCTTTCTGGATAATCTCCTGTACCCTTGGTTTCCATGTATATTGTTAGATTATATCATATCATTAATATATCTTTTTTTTCCTAGCTTCAAATTTTACTAAACCTGTTAACTAGAAATGAATACTTCTGTTGCAACTTGAACTTTTCATTTTTCTGGGCATACCAAGCCTCCTTCTCTATTGTGTTTGTTTGTTTGTTTGTTTGTTTTGACAAATGGCACCAGCATATACCTGATTGCCTAAAGCAGAGATCAAGCAGAATTCCTATCTTCTGTGTATACCTGACTCATCAGTCAAGTATTTGATTTCTACTTCCTAACTATCCGGAAATTTTCCTCTCTTCTCCATTCTTACTGCTAGTCACTGTGTTATAGACTGAGTTGTGTTCCTACAAAATTTTGGGGTTGAAGTCCTAACTTACGGTACCTAAGAATATAACTGTATTTGGAGATGGGGCCTTTAAAAGAGGTACATTAGGTAAAAGGAAGTCGTTAGGTGGAGCCCCGATTCAGTATGACTGGTGCCTTTATGAGAAGAGGAAGAGACATCAGGGATATACACACAGAGAGAAAAAACCATGTGAGGCCATCTGCAATCCAAAAAGAGAAGCCTCTGCAGAATCCAACCCTGCCTGTACCTTGACCTTAGATTTTTAGCTTCCAGAACTATGAAAACTAAATTTCTGTTGTTTAAGCCACACAGTCTGTGGTGTGTTGTTATGGCCGCCCTAGCAGCTTAACACATAGCACTTGAACTTTCTCACTGGATTTTGTGCCAAGTGCTGACTCCTTTTGGTCTTACCTTGATAATACACATCAGATTATTTCATTTCTTTGCTGTGAAAAGTTTTCAGTTACTTTAGAATGAAATCGTTTTTTGTCATGTGATAACGTAAAGCCTTTCTAGTATGTTTCTTGCTTGACTTTCCTGCTTTCTCTGCTATCCTCACAGTGATAATACAAGCCATTATCCAAGTGGCTGATTTCCCAGATCTCTTGTCTGTTGAACTGTTCCTTCTTCCTATGATACCCTTCCCTTCCTATTGTCTCCTAAGAAAATCCTTATTCTTGAAGTCTCAGATATTCTTTCCCTGTCTTTCAGGCAGTAAGGTGGTCTTTACCCCCATGGCACCGTGTGCAAAGTGATGTGATTTATTGTTTTCACGCGTGCTGCCTCTGAACTGTGAGTCCTTGAACACCTGTCTGGGTTTTCAAGTTCATCCCTGGTGCCTAGAATAGTTCCTTGCACTTGGAAGACACTCAGTTGATAGGAGAATTTGCTAGTTAGAAGCTTTAGGTCTGAATACATGATTTAAGCCTATATAAACCATTAGATTAAGGGGAATGTTTATTTGGCCTACTTTTAAGATTTACTTTGCTTTATTTTAAAAATATTGCCCTATTTGTCTTAAATACTAAATATACATTTTATTACTGCTAGGAATACTTTCTATTGTTATTTGTGTCAGGCCAACTCTTAGCTTTTTATTTGGCTAGTTCTATTTTAAAATTTTTTTTTCTTCTTAGATTTGTAAGATACATTTGCATCTTGCCTATTTAGAAGTTTACTTTAACAGTCTTGGAATGGCTTTAACTTTAGCTAATTTGAGTGTTGTGACTTCACTAATGAAGGACATATTTTCTTTGAAGTCCTCTGAAAATGCCTAACTTAGAGATCGTCCATAGTGATGGCTTTCTAAAAAGTCAAGGCCCTATTATTCCATGCAAACTTCGGACAAGTAATTAATCTGTTCAGCCTTGCAGAAAGGTACTGGCAAAATGAGGACCCCAGAACTGACTTCTGTCACAGTGCCACTATGCCAAAGGCAATAAAAATGCATATTGTATTTTTTTTTAAGTACAAGGGAAAGAAAAGTAGGAGCTGCAGGAAAACAACATGGACTACAAGAATGCTTAAAGTATACTGCTGAACTCCTCAGTGAATATAGTTACAGTAATATGCTGTTTTAGAATTAATCCATGGAGCACAGTAAACATTGATTATAGCGCGAATGTAAATATCAACCTGGACAATGTAAAAAGACAGCTGTTAAAAATTGGAAGATTGAAAGGAGGTGGAAGAAGACCTAAGGGGAGAGGGCATTTATATCCTTACTTCATAGGAGATTGGTAAGGGGCGGAGGACATGAAGATGGGAATTGAGAGGCGCTGTCTCTGGTAGAGGTGGAAAAGGAGTAAGATAAAAAGGTCATAAAGATAAAGGTAACCAACAAAGCATCATAAAATACTAATAAGTTGGGGGTTGAAGGAAGAAAACAAGGAGACATGGTCTCAAGCAGGCAAAGGCCTTTTTACCATGGAAAGTTGGTAGATACTTAAGATGGATAAACTTAGAAATAGCAATATGTTAAAATGTAACAAATAAAAGATTAAAACAATGAGGTATTATTTAAAGGAAATCTTATCAGAAGATAAAATAATCATTGCAATTATACGTAAATATATCTTTGAATTTCCTGGCAGCAAAGACAAAAAAACGATGGATGATGAGGTTTTTACACTGGATAAAAGGAAGCACTTAATTTTTCCTGGAGTTAATTTTTTCTGGCACCAGAATTTACAAGGAAGTTACATTGTGAATTCTTAGAGAAAGAATGTTAACAATGAACAAATGTCTTTGCTAAAATTTAAATAGGAAGGCCTATTCAAGGAGACAGAATTCGGGATGTAGTGGGCTATCAAGAAGCCTCAACATGAATTAGCTTTATGTGCACATCATTTATTCATTCCACTCGGCAAATGTCCAAGCTCCTACATACACCAGGCTCGGTCAGAACTTGGTCTAGGAATTTGTAGCTAGCTGAGTGGTTCTTGGCATAAATGGACCTTATCGATACTTCCTAAAGTTGTATGTATCTGATATCGTGAATACATTTTTAAATATCACTTTTATCCAGTTAAAATTACAATGGAAAACACTCCAGTAACTGGGATGGTCACATATCCAAGTCACAACATACCCTCAACATACCCTCTCTTCACGTAATAATCAGAAGGCTACTTGTGCATGGAATTGAATGATGGGAGATAAGCGCCTTTAAGGGGTCTTTCAAGTGTTTGGTGATTTTCGATTAAGTACCCACCTTGTTTTTCAGCAGAGACCAGATGCTCAGTGTGTCAAATGGATATGTGCTGCCCAGGACACAGTCCTAGGCACATACCACTGTGTTTAACTGGCACATTGTCCTGGAACCACCCATAATCTTCAACTGTGATTTCACAGGGAATGTGCAAACTTTCTTCTCAAAACAAAGCCAATACATAAATATTAAGTCATAATTTAAGGATAATTCTGTGGAGAAGTAAGCTGATATAGTCAGGGATGTAGCTTTCTGTATGGTTCCCTCATTGGCTTTTATCTGCTTCAGCTCTGCATTGAAGCTGCTGGATGGTACTCAAATCAAGGTTGAGCTCTCGATAGGTATGTAATCCAATGTCTTCTGTTGTCTGTAGAAGTGCATTTTTGATAGAGATGAGCAGGCAACGAAGTTAATACTTGGGGAAATTAGGGGGAACTTAGAGCTGTTTCATTTCCACATCAAGAGCTAGGGTATTTGTAGGCCAAGACAAAAGGTGTATCTAAAATAAATGATGGTTATATTTGTACAAAGTTCATTCAATTTCTACCCAACTTGTGGCTACCATATGCCAGAAGCTTTTCTGGACCTTATTTTAATATTTAATGAAAAGATCCATCAAATTTGGTAATATCTAATGTCCTCACCAGTTCTAGTTCCACTTTCTACTATATTTATATAAAACTTTGAAGAACTCCGGTGTGTGTGTATAAATATTTATACACACAAGGACAAAATCTCATTGGATGTAAGGGAAGTAAAAGAAGAAGGGAAATGTAATGTTTATTCTTGATGTATACAAGAACTCAAGTGCTGCTAGAACTATAATCAAGTCTGAAAAGTCTTCTATAATGGAGATACTTAGTGATTCATTAACATGAACCAGTATTTTAGGCCTAATACGTATCAGCAACTGCTATAAACAGGAGATGCATAAATGAAAAACAAAATGGTGCTTATCCTCAAAAGGTGTTTAGAAACCATGGAGCAAATAAATTCAAAAATATTAATAATGTAACAAATGCTCTAAAAGAGACATTACAGAATATAGCGAAGCAAAGAGTGATACCTTTTAAAGCTTAGGGACAGCCTAAGACTTGAGACAAGCAAATGTTAACAATTATGGGCAATAAATCACCCAGGCAGAAAGAAACTAGCTTGCATTTAGTGAGCCTATAGTGGCCTTAGACAGTGGCAAGGAAATAACCGAGAGGAAAGTCCTGAAGAGGCCGTGTGGCTGGGAAGCAGGGCTACGGAAGAGTTGAGACAGACCAGTAACCCAGGAGCAGAAAGGGTAGGGCCTGTCTCAGCAGTACCAATATGTACTGTGTAGCCAAATGTCCTCTCACAATTAATCTACGCCCTGGGAAAAGGAAGGGAATCTGAAATTGACTTTAACTTTCAACTCCCCAGGTAGAATAAGAAATAGTAAGTTGTTATAGAAATAAATTCTATTTTTTGTACTCCTGAGTTTGTAGAATGATGTTTTTGCCTGCCGAAGCTCAATACACTTAGTAAACATTTTGATTTGACTGCTACTTAACTCTGTAAGTTAGTTACTTCAGTAGCGGAATAGAGAAAACAATCTCATATTTACGCTGGGTAAGAAAAACCTCTTCAGACTGTACCTGCCCTGTCAGTGTTTGATATTCCAGGGGTTGGCAAGCTTTTTCGACAAAGGACCAGGTAGTATATATTTTAAACTTTGCAGAGCTACATTAAGGACTCCCATCATATAGTCTCCTTTCTTTTTATAACCTTAAAAAAAATGTAAAAACATTTTTCTCTTGGATTTGGATTGGTAGTTGTAGTTTGCTGATCTTTAATTACTCAATCATTTTGCTTCAGGTAGTTTTGCTAAACAAAGAAGCGTTGACTAATGACATAAAAATATAAAATTACAGAAGGGGGATTGTTAAAGGAAAAAGAAAAGTTTCAAATGCCTTTAGTGTGTTGTTTTATAGTTTTTTTAATTAATAAACTTTTATTCTGAGGTGACAAGAACTTGTAAAAGAATTCAAATGATCTGAAGTTGTGACTGACCAAGAGAGAGAAAAAAATTCTCCAAAACTCTTTGGCCAGGGACCTGTTTGACCTATATCTTCTTATATGGAGCCCAGTGGGACCATGATGGGCAAAATGATCTATAAGTTACCTTAACGCTTTTAATATTTGTGTACTATTTCTCTCTTGGTCATAGACAATTATAAATGTGACTCCAGGGTTGAAAATTGTGGGTGCTAATAATTTTTTTCTGTGTCGCAGTTTCCTCATTTGAAAAATTGGGATGATAATACTATTCCCTCCTTAAGATTATTGGAGGCACTAAATTAGTGTGAAATGCTTAATAGTGCTTTTAGGTGGTAAATTCTCAATATTTATTAGCTATTATTTGGCTTTTTTAATGTTTATTTTTGAAAGAGTGCGAGTGGGGGAGGGGCAGAGAGACAGGAGACACAGAATCCTAAGCAGGCTCCAGGCTCTGAGTGGTCAGCACAGACCCTGACGCCGGGCTTCAACTCATGAACCATGAGATCATGACCTGAGCCAAAGTCAGACGCTTAACTGAACCACCCAGGCGCCCCAACTATTGTTATTTTAAGATAGCTTGCCTTTATTTAATGATGCTCTTTAATCATCAAGTCTCCACAACACTTTATGTTTAAGAAGTAATCCTGTACCTCAACCCATAGGTTATGCTACCTAATAGATTCAGAAACAAATGTCAAATTGTATTATGAAAGCTCAGAGTGTAAGAAACCCTAGAGAGTAAATATTTTTGAGACTTAAAAAAAAAAAACGTTTGTAATATAAATCATCACTATTAACGGCTCTATTTTTTCGAGATCTTATTTTCTTCAAATTTTATTTCAAAACTCCCAATAATGAAATGCAGGAATACAACATCCCAGTTATTCCAAGCATAGCAGCAGCGCATTGTGGTTAGAGCACTAATTATGGAGCTCACACCATTGTGTTCCACCTTCTTCACATTCCTCCCTTGCTGGGTTGCTTTGAAAAGACTACATTACAGCCTTTGTCTTCTAGGTTTTTGTTTTTCTGTTTACTTAACTGTAAAAAGTGAAGAATTTCTCTTCAGTTCTTCATGGGAACATTGTGAATTCAAAAATAACACTTGTAAAGCTTTTTTTCTTTTAAAGTGAATAAAATATTGGACGCCTATCATCATTGCAGAGTACAAAAACAAAGTAAAATTAAATGAAACATTTGCTGTCACCTTAGAGACTGAAGTGTGTAATTTATTACCTAAGTTTCTGTTTCCTCCTACACCTCCAACAAGCTTGCTTCTATCAACAATGGTTAAAGTAGAAAAGACAGACCTGGGTCAAAATCCAACCTGAATTAGTAGCTCGGTGAACTTGGGCAAATTATCTTGCTTCTATAAATCTATTTCTTCATCTGTAAAATGGCTCACATACCTTACCTTCTGAGTTATCAAAAGGATTCATATCACCCAGAATATAGTAGGCCCTCCATCAATATCACCAAGGACTGTTTTACATACCTACCTTTAGGAAGGCACAGGGTTTTAAACCTAAGATGAATTTGAATACTTTTTGGTGTGGCATGCCTGGATGGCTCAGTCAACTGGTTAAGCATCTGACTTCGGCTCAGGTCATGATTTCACTGTTCATGAGTTTGGCCCAGCGTCAGGCTCTGTGCTGACAGCTCAGAGCCTGGAGCCTGCTTCAGATTCTGTCTTCCTCTTTCTCTGCCTCTCTCCCACTTGCACTCTGTCTCTCTTAAAAATAAATATTTAGGGGCGCCTGGGTGGCTCAGTCGGTTGGGCGTCCGACTTCAGCTCAGGTCATGATCTCGCAGTCTGTGAGTTCGAGCCCCGCGTCGGGCTCTGTGCTGACAGCTCAGAGCCTGGAGCCTGCTTCAGATTCTGTGTCTCCCTCTGTCTCTGCTCCTTCCCCGTTCATGCTCTGTGTCTCTCTGTCTCAAAAATAAATAAACATTTAAAAAAAAATTCTTTTGGGTGATGCATATATTCTCCAATTGGCCACACTTCCAACCCAGTAGCATCACATGCTAGCAAATACATGCTCCAAGAAGGCTTTTGAGTTTGGCCCTGGGCCCTGGGTTTTTTGCCTAGAGTTCAAATGGATAGGCTTTCAAAAGGAGCAGCTGAGTGAAAAACAGATTTCTTTCCCCAGTCATTTACTAACATTTCTTGTGGGCTGCCAGCGCACAGAAGTGGAGAGCTACAAAGATATATAAAGTGTAGTCCCCGTCCAAGGAGCTTTTCCATTCAATAGTTGTTTTTTTCTCTCCGAAATATGGTATTAAAATTAGGTGGTATATCATGCATGACCAGGGTAAATAAGTGTGGCAATATTTAAAGACATGTAAATATAGTGAATTATTTTTCTATCTTACCTTTTTGTCTTCTTAGTCTTAATCCTTTCCTAAAGCTTTAAAAACTGAACCTCTAATTTTTCATCCATGTCACTTCAGGTGTCAATTTTTGGTATAAAAATACAATTTCACACCATCGAAGATGAATGACCCCCAAGAGTATTTCTCAACATGGTAACTGTCTTTTATCTCAACCTCTTCCTATTTAGCTGTTGAAGTAATCTCCTCAGAGGATTTTGTGTTTCTCCCTTTCAAAACCATCTTTCTCTTCTCTGTAGTTTGACAGAAAAAGAAATTTCAACTGTGGAGTCTCCATATTTCCCAGCGTGACTCTATTTTTCTACTCAGGAAAAATAGTTTCTTACCTTTTCTGTCTCAGTCAACTCTTTCTCCTGAATTTCTTTATAGCTTTTGCAAGTTTTTGACTTGATCCAGGTTGTTTGTATGTAAAAGGGTCATCGTTTCCCTCAGTATATATTAAAACAACTTTGAAAAATGCATCTGAACAACTCAACACATTTCAAAACTGGATATGAATTTGTTCCCCTATTATAAATTTTTAAATGAAGTCATCAAAAACCAAACAAAAATGGAATTTGCTCTTACAACATAAAAATCACAGCAACATCAAAGTTACACTTTCTGTTCTGACTGTCCTTTTGAAATAGGGATATAAATATCATATATTTGTAAGACTAAACATTTTTAGAATCATTAAAGGAAAGTAAAAGAATTGGAACCTATAGATTTCTAAACGACCCCACAAAAGGGAGAGTGGGGCAGGGGGAATGTCTTGGGTGCAGCCTCAGGAACCCCACCGGAGGGCTTTCCCGTTCTGCATGGCCGTTTACGTAACTCTCCCAACAGCCTAAGTAATATTTCATGAGGAGAATGAGTAACAGTGCTTTGTCGTTCTCCTCAGACATGGTTTTTGCTTAGCCCTCTGTCTCAGTCTCTCTCTGATTTCCCATCCAGTCTCAGCATGTCACCCCCTCCCCTTTTGTTTGCTGCTGCTCAGCAGTTTTTCTTGACCCCCCGCTTTGCTGGAACAGCTCCAGCCCCCAGAGAAGCCCACCAACCTGAAAGTACAGACTTGGGCATCTGGGAGATCCTGGGCTTGTGTTTGGCTCAGTTGCTCATTAACTGTGATCTGGGGCAGCTTGCTGTGAGAATTAGTAGTAGCATATGTAAAGTGCCTAGTGTGATACCTGACTTTCCGTAGGCATTCAGTAAAAGGTAGTTGCTGTTATTTTACACACTGGTGTTCCTGTGGAACAGTGCTCACAGTGGAGACCCTACTTCCTGTCTCTCTGTCTGAATAGCTGGAATAGTGGCTTGCTAATTGATACCATCCATTCACATTCTCCCACCCTCCCTCGATAAAAATCATCACTGTTGGGTATGTTTAGGCACACAGGCACGTAGCAGATGTTTTCTGTGAAAGGAATTATGTGGTTATTTCAAGAATTTTAATTCTATGATTTTTGAAAGTGTAGGGACCTTTCTGTTTTGTTCAACCTTCAATTAACAGGTACTGAGAAGGTACTGTAGCTGCGGCTGTGTTAACATTCCAAGATAAATCTTCCTTTACATTTACAGCAACATTCCTGTGACATTATTTGCCTGAGAGCAGTAGTTATTATACGGAGTCATGATGACTTACCAAATGCAAAGCTCTTTCAAGCAGAAACATGTTGTGAACTTTTACTATGTGCCAGACTCCAGGCGATGCTGAGATTACAAAGACAAATACAACCTGCAAGACAAAATCCTTCCACACCTTTGAGGAAGTCACATATCCTAAATGGGCTTACTCATGAGCTCCCAGAAAAGCAAACTGTATGACTGAATGACAGAGTGTGTGAGGCCAGTATCAACAGCCCTCCTCGTCAAGACTCCTATCTACCTTTGGCTGGTACAGACACTTTCCAAAATCCTCCAGCATCTTCTCCACAGATAATTTGTGACCTTTGCTAAAAAGAAGTTCTTTGTCTGATTGTAAGCCACGTGATCTGCAGTGGCATTTTGCAGCAATCAGCAGGCATTCCAAAATCCACCTGGTACACGGTACATGTGTGTACCTCTGCTTAAACTCTTAACTGTACTCAACAAGCTAGTAATTGATACACTCTTTGATGGGGTCTTGGGGTGATGGTGGGGTTTGGAGCTGATGGCCAAGAAAGAATTCTTGAAGACATCTTTGGTGCAATAAAAGTGATTTTATTAAAGCACAGAGACAGGACATGTGGGCAGAAAAAGCTGTACTGGGGTTGTGATAGTTAACTGATTATATACCCTCAGGTTGGGAAGGGGTTAGGGACAGCCTAAGTCTCTAAGGAATCTTGGAAGCAAGGTTTCCAGGACCTTGAGGAGCTAGCTGTTAGGAAAATACCGTTTATTACCATTTGGTAAAACCTTAGTCATGAGATCCTTCAGATATATATTGGGAGGCCATAAACTTAGAGTATGATTGCCAGCATTTATCTTGGTGGAGTTGAGGTGAAGTTTCCAAAGGAATTCATATGTTAAAGTAGACTTACAGGATCCTGGGGTCGGGGGAGTGGGGGTCAGGGTAATGTTAAGCCAAGATTCCCTTTGCCCCCAGCAAAGTGTCATCAGTGAGGCAGCTAAGCTCCTAGAGGGAGGTCACTCTGCCTGTTTCAAGGACTCGTCAATGGGCTGTAGGCAGTAAAGGAATTTAATTTTTCATTTGCCTTTTGTTTCCCACACCACCATGGCAAGCACTTAAACAAACCCCTTTACATCTTGATGAGGATGATATTCAGGCTCCAAGAAACAGAGTCTACAGGTTTCTGGAGATTAGGCTATGGATAAGATTGCCTTTTCCTTGCAGTTTACTAAGTTATCCATAAACTGAAGGAGACTCCAGTCCTCCATGACTGTGATCTCTATCAGTCAACCATTTGCTTTCTTTCCTTTCCCCTGTTCTTGGGCAGCCAGGAGTGTCCGAGGAATATCACATATACACCACCCGGCGTGGTGGGGTTCTGTCAGCCTGTCCTTTGCCCTCAGCTTGGCTTATGCTCCCCCATCACTTCACATCACCTTTTTTCTGGCCAGAATACCAACTGTGGCTGTTTAGTCTACCACACTGGTGATCAAGCATGAAAGGCATCAGGATTTCTACAAATAAATTGAAGGTGAGGATCTTTTTAAATACAAAAAGCTTTAGGTAAACACCCTGTCAAAAGTAAAGGATTAGGAAATTAATGCTGGGCTTTGATTTATAATGTTGAGATTTTAAAAATAAATATTTACAGACATGTCAATAGATTCTTTGAGACGAGAGAGAAGCAGTCTGCTCCATCTGTGTACCTGCAGAAATTAGAAACGGTCCTATGACCTTCTATGTTCCCCTCTCTCTCATGTTCCTCAGACCCTAAGGCTTTGTGATTTGGGTTCATGTAGTTCGTACTTTATTGTAAACAATGAGAAGATTATTAATCAAATCCACCTTTCAGAAACAGACTCTTCACCTAAGTGGTCATCTCGTATTTCCATTCTTTTAGATTCAGAATCTTCATTCAATTTTGAAAGGAAAACATCCCTGTTTAACAGTGAAAAGTATCATTGGGAAAATACAAGTGGGTTTTCAGAAATTCACTATGGACACAACTTTATGGGAGTTTATTTTAAGCTGTACAAGAAGATGAATCTGGTGTACACATTAGCATTAGTTTTATGCTTTAGACTTAAAAAGTAATACAGTCTTACCAACTGGGATAACAGTCTTTCATGTCAAATTTCTTGTACTGGGTCCTCACTTTTGGAAAAAATGTAAGGTTTCATTGGTATGGTGAAATTCGTTTTTTCCATGATTTTTCTCCCTTTAAATACCTTGAAATTTTTACTTTTTATACATCGTTTTTCATGAAGATGCTATTATTAAAAACTAAGTTACATTTACAAGGCAAAAGAGGCTGCCTTTGGGGTAGCGTATTCGGTGGTCTGGTTTCTCTGGTTTCATGTTTCTCAAAGTTTGGCTCCCATACCAGAAACATCAGCATCACAAGAAAAGTGATGGGAGAGGGAGACTCTAATGGAGATGATTTGTTCAGACGGTTCCTTGAAAAGATCTCCCAGTTCCCAGGTTTCCAGAGCAGTCTTTCCCTTGTCTCTTCTCTCCAGCACTGTGGTTTTGCTCAGTATTTTAGACTTTTTTTTTTCAGACTGGTAAACCTGATCTCAGCTGTGACCATTTTCATTTTTAGTTTGTCTATTGAAATTTTGAACTACTAACTATTCATACATATTATTATATAATTTTAATTAAATTTTAGTTTATATAATATAATGTATTATTTATCTATTTTATATATGATTTATATAATGTAGTATAAATTTATATTAAAATTTATATTAAATTTAAGTCATATGCAACATAAATTAAAATAGTTTAAATAATGTGTACATATTTTTCCTAGAAAATCTATTTTTATGCTCTAATGTCTTCTCTTTAAGATTTAGTTTTAATTTTCTTGTTTCTTCACTTCTTCCTCAAAAAGAATGTTTTGTTCTATTTTTTTTTATTATATTACTTTCAGGTGTACAACATACTGATTCAACAATTATATACATTGCTAATGTTCATCACAAGGATAAATACGGTCACCATACATTATTAAAATATTATTGACTATATTCCCAATACTGTGCTTTTCATCTGTGTGACTTATCTATTTTATAAATTGAAGTTTGGACTTCTTAATCCCCTTTTTTCTGTTTCACCCATCCCCCATCCACCTCCCCTCTGGCAATCAACAGTTTGTTCTTTGTATTTTAAGAATGATTTTGGAGCACCTGGGTGGCTCAGTTGGTTGAGCTTCCAACTTCGGCTTAGGTCATGGTCTCTCAGTTCATGAGTTTGAGCCCCTCATCGGGCTCTGTGCTGAGACCTCAGAGCCAGGAGCCTGCTTCAGATTCTATGTCTTCATCTCTCTCTGCCCCTCCCCTGCTCGCACTCTGTCTCTCTCTCTCTCAAAAACAAATAAACTTAAAAGAAAAAAAAAGTATGCTTTATTCTCTATGACCGGTTCAGCCTTCCTCTTCTGGGATTACACAGTCCCCTGAAGTGTATTCTGATTTTGCTTTGCTTGCTTATGTTATGTTTCTTCGATATTCAGATTGCTTTGTACCTTCCATCACTGTCCCCACCACTGAATAAACTGACTAATCATTACCAGTTCCAGGAGGGAGGGATTCTCTGTCAATGAGGGCAGAAAAGGGGGTACGTAAGCCCATCAAGGGATTCCTGACCTCAGCTTACCCTTGACCAGGACTATTAAGATGTGGCAAGCCCTCATAAGACCCAAGATAGCAAGCAAGCAAAGTCATTCCCACGCTGCATCTCGTGCGCCCTCAGGGACCCACAGAAACACCAACATACTTGAGACCTAGACAATAGACCAATGCATCCATTTCATTCAATGCCCCCCAGTGGTAGAATGGCGGAGTCTATAGTAATGTCTGTTCAGCTGTTGAAGAAGCAGTCAATCCATTTCCAAAGTGACTTCACCATGTCCCCACCAGTAGCACGTGACAGTTAGTTCTTCTCCATTCTTACCAACACTTCATACGGTCCATCATTTTCGTTTTAGCTATTTTTTTAAGTTTATTTATTTTGAGAGAGAGGGAGAACCAGTGAGGAAAGGGCAGAGAGAGGGAGATGGAAGATCCAAAGCAGGCTCATGCCGACAGCAGAGAACCCGATGCAGGGCTTGAACTCATAAACCACAGATCATGACCTGAGCCAAAGTTGGACACTTAATTGACTGAACCACCCAGGCACCCCAGTTTGGACTATTTTTAATATTTCTGTGGTCAGCTGATTCATTTGTCTTGAGCAGACAAATGAATTGATTTACCCAACAAAAACTTGTGTGCAAATACTCCTGAGCCAAAACCAGACTTCAAGATGCCACTCAGGAACTTTGCGATATGATGGAAGCATTTCATATCTTGACTGGAGTGTTGGTTACATGGTGTGTATATGTATCAAAGTCATTAAATTAGACATTTAGGATCTGTGTATTTCACAGATTAAAGTTTCATTTTATTTATTTATTTATTTTTATAAATTTTTTTTAACGTTTATTTATTTTTGAGAAACATAGAGACAGAGTGTGAGCAGGAGAGGGGCAGAGAGAGAGGGAGATAGAGAATCTGAAGCAGGCTCCAGGCTCTGATGAGCCGTCAGCACAGAGCCTAGCCTGACGTGGGCTCAAACTCACAGACCGTGAGATCATGACCTGAGCTGAAGTCGGCCGCTCAACTGACTGAGCCACCCAGGCACCCCTAAACTTTCATTTTAAAAACAATTATAAAATTTAGGTGCATTTGGGTGACTCAGTTGGTTGAGTGTTTGACTTCAGCTCAGGTCAGGTCATGATCTTGTGGTTTGTGAGTTTGAGCCCCACATCAGCCTTGCTGCAGTTAGCCTGTCGGCACAGAGCCTACTTTGGATCCTCTGTCCTCTCTCTGCCCCTCCCCTGCTTGCACTCTCTCCAAAATAAATAAAAACATTTTAAAAATAAATAAGCAAATAAATAATAAAATTTAGAATAAATAAAGTTTTTTAAAAAAGAAATAAATTAGAGCTATGCCAAATGATTTGTTGAGATTTGTACAACCAATAAGGAAATAAATAGAAATAGAAAGTATCTGTAGATTACATATAATTACTTAAATGTGGTATAAACATGATCATTTAAATGTGGAATAATAGAAGAGGTTACCAACGTGGTGGGTCGTTACATGGTTTATGGTTGACAGAGGTAGGGAAAGGTATAAAAAAGCGATGAAGGGGAGATAGAGTTCAACTGAACAAGAGGGGTACTCAGATTTCACTAGACTGTAATCAGTATATATGCGTGATTACATGGACACATTTATATAATGTTATCTATGGACTGCTACAGAGTGCAACCCCAGGAGGAACGTTCCACATGAGTGGTTATGTAAAGCAGTAGTACTTCATAATGTTGTAAATATGTAAAAATATTTTTTTACAGACCAATAAAATATGAAATAAAATAAGAGGCTATTACTTCCATAATGAACTGAGCCAATCAATTCTTAGTAGGGAAAGACTCCCAGTGGCAAGTATTTATTTTTCAACTAACAGTGTGGTATTTAAGATTTTACTTATGGCTTCTGAACTGGATCTAAATCTCTTAAAATATACCTTTAAAAAATTTTTTTTAATGTTTATTTATTTTTGAATGAGAGACAGAGCACAAGCAAGGGAGGAACAGAGAGAGAGGGAGACACAGAATCTGAAGCAGGATCCAGGCTCTGAGCCGTCAGCACAGAGCCCGATGAGAGGCTCGAACCCAGGAACCATGAGATCATGACCTGAGTGGAAGTTGGATGCTTAACCAATTGAGCCACCCAGGCACCCCTCTCCTAAAACATATCTTCAACTTTTCTTACACTGAGGCCTAAATCTAATCCCTACATGGAAACACAATGCAATGTCTCCATTTTCTTCACAGTGTAATGACGTGGTTAGGCTGCACTAGGGCTTGGGTTCAAGCTTAATTATATAGAACTAGTAGTCACAGTTTTTTTGTTTTTGTTTTGTTTTTTTGTTTTTTTTGGCAAGTAATAAAATGAATGATTCAGCCCTTGTTCATAAAAAGGAACAAAAGTGCTCTTACATGTAGGTTATACTTTTGTATACATAGGAAATATAAAACTATCTGCTAAAAAAACTATTAGAATTAGTAAAATCATTAATATATATGGTTCTAGTAGCTTGACTATATCTTCCTTCCATTGTTTCTCTGGTGGACTCAAACAAGCAGGGCAGTCAAACTGGTAGAGGGTAGCAGGTACATCTGAGGTGGCATGAACCTCAGGATAGAAACTATTATCCTTGATGCCTAAGACAGCTGGTATACCAAAGGTGGCTCAGAGGCCCTGTCTTTTCTCCAGGACTCAAGCATGTTGGTGTTTCTGTGGGTCCCTGAGAGCTCAGGCACAAGATGCAGCGTGGCACTGAATTTGCTTCCTTGCTATCTTGGGTCTTACGAGGGCTTGCCGCATCTTAATGGTCTTGGTTGAGGGGAAGTCGAGGGCAGAAATCACCTGTTGGGTTTAAGATCCCTTTTCTGCCCCTGTTGACAAATAATCCCTCCCTCCCAGAAATGGCAATGATTGGTCAGCCTATTCACCACCGATCCACCAGAACAGACACTCACTGGGAACAGTGATGGAGGGTGCAAAACAATCTGAAAGTTGAAGAAACATAACATGACCAACCAAAACAAAATCCGAATATGCTTCGGGGGACTGTGTAACCCCAGAAAAGGAAAGCCAAACTGATCATATAGAACCCTTTGAGGAAATGAAGACAAAAAGTTAAAAATAAATTGTAAAGAGACGACATTAGAGCCACAAAAATAGACTTTCTGGGAAAAATACATAACTTAAATGAGTTCAACATATTTAGCATGTAATCATTTAAACTTTAATAATATATAACCATTTAACTAAAATTTAATTAAAATTATATGATTATTATATAATACATATGTATAAGTAATTGAATTTTTCAATAGACAATTTCTTACTACTGCCTTTGGAGTCTCCCCTGTACAAGTGCAATTTGGATGTCAGCCAATGATTTAAAAACAGTTTTGGTTGTTTTTCCAAAGATTTTGGGACTTCTTCCAATGAATGGCTCCCTCCTTTGGAGAAGTTTTTTCCTCAGTTTTCAGCCCCAGATTCCATCTGGCAGCCCCAATTCTATCCTTGACATCTCAGGCAAATAAAATGTTTTCTGCTTGAGTTCTAGTGGCTCTGTTTCTTATGGACTAAAGTAGGCCCTCAGGAAAAAGCTACCTAAAAGTAGGTCTCATCCATGCATTTCCATTCTTTCAAGGCTTGAATTCCTTCCAATTTTTGCCTGTTCTTGGTCACTCTCCATTACTTTTAATTAGTTTTTTTAATATTTACATTTTGTTCAGAATTTATTTATTTATTTTTTTAATGTTTTTATTTATTTTTGAAAGCGACAGAGAGACCAAGCATGAGTTGGGGGAGGGCCAGAGAGAGAGAGGGAGACACAGAATCTAAAGCAGGATCCAGGCTCTGAGCAGTCAGCACAGAGTTGGACACAGGGCTCCAACTCATGGACACAAGATCATGACCTGAGCCGAAGTCAGATGCTTAACCAACTGAGTCACCCAGGTGCCCCCAGAACTTATAATTATTACATGCAGGAGGGCATTAGAGGAAGTTCTCCATGATGTTCCTGTACATTGTGTGACAGCTTTTGTCCTAGACAATCTTTACAAGGATGTTTGAATAGAAAACACATTTAGAAAATAGAAATAGGTGCTCTGTTTTGCCATAAGAAATAAAGTCCTTTGATTTTAACCTAAGAATCTTGTTTCTTGCACTAGCATCTATGAAACTGTGGTAAGCTAGCTTTTTAGCTCGAAAGTAGAGGAAAATCTCAGGCCCTCCACAGCCCTTGACGCCTCCCACACTTGTTACCCCACTATTATTGCAACCTGAACCAGTCCGATGTTTAAACACTGCATGATATTCCATGATGTGTAAACATATTTATTCAATCGTTCTCCTATTCATTAAAATGATTTTTTCTCCCTTTCTTTCTCTCTGCCACTACAAATAATGTAACAATAAATAGACCCCTGTAAAAACCCATTTTGTTCTGGTGTGTGTGTGTGTGTGTGTGTGTGTGTGTGTGTGTGTGTGTATGTGTGTGTGTGTGTAATTGGATAGATCGCCAAGAATATGATGATTTTGTCCTTATTCCAAATCTATTGTTTGTCTGTTGACTATGTTTATGATTTCTTTTGCCATCCAGAGCACTTAAGGTTTATGCAGTCAACTCTACCTGTATCGTTATTAAACATTTTTTTTTTTTTTAGCTCCAAAGTTCAAAGTCTTTCCAAATGTTGGAGCTGAGACTCTGCAAACCACTTTTCTTCTTGCAGCTGGCTTCTTCCTGGGTCTGAGGCACAAGTCTGAGGCCAGGCTTATAGGACCCCTGGGCTCCTGGGTTTGGTAAGCCCTGTCTCTTCGCTCTGTTCTCCCAGCCCTCCAGTGAGTGAGTGGGTGGGTGCACAATTACTGTCCCTGGGTTACCTCAATGTTTTCTTGCTCACTTAGCCCTTGCAACACCTGTGTACCCAATTTGGGGTGGGGAAATTATTAAATTCCTTTCATTGAAATAATCAATGCATTTCTTGCTTTCTTTACTGGATCCTGACTAATATAGAGTTTTGTAAAAATTTTTAATTTTTTAATGTATCCCCTAAACATTAACTTGTGCATATCTTAGATTTTCTTATAATATTAAATTTTATATGCATTGAAATATTTAATATGTCTGAAATTTAGTCTCAGATTATTATATAAGAGAAATATCACATTTTAATTTTTTCCAGATGAGTACTCAGTTGAAAAAGCAGTCATTTATTAACTAATTCATCCTTCTTTCATTGGGTTATGATATAAAATTATCATGTTAATATATACTAAAATATATTCCTGGAAGCTGATAAATTTTTAACATACAACTGCTCATTCCATATTTCATTAGTATAGTAGCTTTACATTTTGATCTGATATTTAAATTTTCTGCTTCTACTTCTAGGTGCTTAGGGCTGGAAATTTTAGAAAGTTGTTGATTTTTAAAATATTAATATAGTATCCAGCTTTTTTCATTAAATTTTTATTAATTACAGAATATTTTTTCTAGAATCTCTTTAGTTGATGGATTTATATAAAGTTTAATTTTTATAAAAATAGCATATGTTAAATTTGTTAAAACAATGTTTTTTGTTTTAAAATTTATTTCATCGATATTAATATGGATTATAAGCTTTCTTTTTATTGGTAATCTTCTGGTATATCTTTGTTATTCATTTACTTCATTTTCTCCTTTCCTTCTCTCCTTTCTTTTCTTCTTTTGAATTGGTCAGCCTCTATTGCTTTGGGAATTATCTCTGTTCCTATTGTTTCAGTTCATACTTCAGGAATATAAAGTATAAATGTAATCAATATGTTTATGGTCCCCTTAAACCAGAGATTGATAAACTTTTTCTATAAAGAGCTAGATAGTAAATATTTTAAGCGTTTTAGGTCATAGAGTCATTTTGCAACTACACTTCTTCCTTTGTAGTATGAAAGCAGCCATAGACCCTAGATAAACAAATATATGTGGTAGTGTCCTGTGAAACTTTATAAAAATAGATGTTGCGCTGCCACTGAGCACCTAGAGAGCCTTCTCCAATGCCAAGGGCCCAGAATATAGAATATCAAGACATAGACTATTGTGAGTTGAACTGTGCCCCACAAAAATATATGTGGAAGTTCTAACTCCCAGTATCTGTGAATGTGACTTTATTAGGAAATAGTCCTTACAGAAATAGTCAAGCTAAGGTGAAGCCATACTGGATTGGGATGGACTATAAACCTAACGACTGGCGTTCCTATGAGAAGGCAATGGAGAGATACAAACAGACATGCAGAGAAGATGGCCTTGGGAAGGCAGAGGCACAGGTTCAGCTGCAACCAAGGAACACCAAGAATTGCCGGTAACCACCAGGATCTAAGAGGAGGCAAGGAAGAATTCTTCCTAGAAACTTCGGAGGGACCAGGATCGTGCCAACTCCATTTGGAATTTCTAGCCTCCCAAACTGTGATAGAACAAACTTCTGTTGTCTCAAAAATCAAAGAAAATAGGAAGCAAGCAAGGTTGAGTACAAGGACTGTAGTTTTTCAACTTCTGTCTTGAGGATCAATTCATTTAGAATGTTTCAATGTTAGCCATCTCACTCGTTCGCAGCTTACGTTCAAATGTTACCATGCAATCTAATGATTTCTTTTTCAAAAAATTCTACAAATTGGATGTTTTGTTTTATTTTTTTATTGTCACTCCTGTTTTACGTTAGTGTATATTTAAATTATCCATATGTTTACCATTTTCTTCACTATTTTTTCTTATTTCCCAGTTCTTACTTGTGGAGTTGCTTTCTTTACCTTGAATTGTATTTTTAGATTTTCTTTTAGTGATTATCTTTAGGTGAAAACTCATTTTATCTGAAAATGATTTTATTTTACTCTCATTCCTGGAAAGTGGTTTCACTGTGACTAAATATCTAAAAGTTAAACCTTACTCCACTGCCTTCTGGGTTCTGTTGTTGTTGAGAACTCAGCAGTCCATTGGTGCCCTTTCTGTCTAGCTGCCTAAAACTACTTTGGTAGTTTCATCATGAGGTGTCTTGTTGTGGGTTTCATTTGCTTCACAAATACGTTGAATATCTACACTATGTGGGGCACACTTTTAGGAATTTTGGATAAATCAGGGAGGAGTGAAGACAAAAACCCTCAGGATAGATTATATTTTGTGGGAGAAGGGAGAGACATAAAATAAAACATAAACATCGCGAGCAATATGTTAGATACATACGATGGAGGAAAGGTAGATCATAGTAACGGTGATCAGGATTTCTGGGAGGATGGATCAAACTGCAGCAGAAAACAAGGTAGTTAGAGTATGCTTCGTAAAGAAGGTGTTAGTTAATGTGGGAAGATGTGAATGAGAACATTGGCCAAATGGACATGGAAGGGGGAAAGCATTCTATGCAGAAGAAACAACTAGACTCAGGCCAAAATATTGTGTTGGAGTAATGACAGTGAGGTCAGTGTGGCTGGAATGGAGCAAGTGTGAGACAGAGCAATAGGAGACTGGTTTAGGGAAATACAGAGGGCACATCATGTAGGGTCACTGTAGAAATTGGATATTTATTCAACATGTTGTGGAAAGAAGTGAAAAAAGTGACCTGTTTTAAAAGGGTCACTAAGCAGCTGCTAAATTGAAAATAGGTTTTTGGAAGCAAAGGTAGAAACATAGAAAACTATAGAAATTGATTACAGTAGCTCAGGTGAGAGATGATGGTGACTTAGACTGAAGTTGTAGTACTGATGGCGATGAGATATGTTCAGATTCTGGATACATTTTGAGATAGAACCAACAGGATTTCTGTTAGATTAGATTTGTAGGTGAAAATCGCTTGAGTAATTAGTCAGAGGATGGAGTAACAGCAGTCTCCCTTGGAATTCATTAGATTTATTCCAAATGAAGATTAGAATTGTAAAAAAAAAAAATCCCAGGAAATTCTCAGGCTTTATCTTTTTATTTCCTCTTTCTAGAATTTCAGTAAAATGTATTTTAGACTCTTCTCTGTGGTTTTAAATGTCTTTGTTCATATTTTTAATCTCTTTGTTTCTCTGGGCTTCATTCTGAATAATTGCTTCAAATTCACTATTTACCTTAATCCAAACATAATCTGATGTTTAACCAATATGCTGAGTTTTAATTTCTTTGTAAATGATTATTTATTTTGAGAGAGAGAGAGAGAGAGAGAGAGAACACACATGAGCAGAGGAGAGGCAGAGAGAGAGGGAGAGAATGAATTCCAAGCAGGCTCCATGCTCACATGGAGCCTTGCATGGGGCTTGATCCCATGACCACAAGATTACAACTTGAGTCGATATCAAGAGTTAGATGCTCAACCCATTGAGCCACCCAGGCACCCCAGGTGAGTTTTAATTTCATTAAAAAATTTTGTTCCACTACTGAACACTGTCTCAAGGCAGTGGGATGAGTCAGTTCCAGAGCTATCCTCATTTGTTTCCTGGCTTTCAGGGATCACTGCTCTTCAGTGCCTGATCTCCAATATCTTCAAAACTGTTGTTAATATTTTGTCTGTTTTCTTTTTCAGTTGTCTTATTTGGAAGGTAAATCTGGTTCCTGTTATTACAACTTGGTTAGAAGCAGACATGACTTGGAATATACATTTCACCTGTTTTTAATAGTAAGCACATTCCAGACAGAAGGTGCTGCAAATGAAAAGGTTTGGGATGGGTATATTCTAATATATATATATATTGATATATTCTAATAACTAAGAGAAGATGTGTTCTTATAACTAAATGAACAGTGAAAAGGAGGAGAACTGTCCTCAGATGAGGGTGGAAATAAATACAGGGCTCTGATGATGCAAGGACTTTGTTGCCTTCGTATTTTTAATGTATATACTGCATGTGTAGGTTTGTGACTTCTATATCATCTTTATGAATTATGCTTTTTTACTTTTATAGACTGTTCTTTAATTCTACTTCGTCCTTTCAACTTTAGTTGTACCTAGTCTGAAATTAATATTATGATGTCTTTATTTTTGTTGCATTTGACTGGAATCTCTTTACCTATCTCTTTATTTGTAATATACCTTTAACATTTTGTTTGTATTGTATTTTTATAAACAATACTTTGCATAGGTTTGTTTTCTAATGAATCTAATAATTTCTTTGCTTTTGTAGGCAGAATTTATTCTATTTCCCTTTTCTCTAAAGATTGATACATTTTTATTTGATGATTTGTGTTATTTTGTTTTGTTTGATGATTTTCTTTACATTGCTCTTTCTCTTTTATTTTTGTAGTTTGGGTCAATTTGATGTTCATTTTTTTTCCTTTTGTTAATTTGGAAGCTCAACTATACTTTTCCATTTCATCACTTTGCTTTTCTTGGCACTTACAATCTGTCATCTATTTCTCTGCTATTATTTAAAATACGTTGTTAATTACTTTGTCTATTAAGATTCTATTCCAAAGAATTCTACTTTTCCCTGCTCCCAACTTTTATTAAATGAGATTCCTCCTTTCTTCTCTGTGTATGTCACTCCCAACTATATGAAACATTTGGGAAACATTTTGTTTACCTTATATCCTTTCTACTATATTAATTCTTAGGTTTTGCTATATTAATTGTATATTTTAGTTCTAGATCTTGCTTAGCATTTTCTTTGAATTTTCTTTGCAGAAACTACAATGTTTTATGTTTTAAATAACATTAACAATAATAATATCGTATGATTTAACATCACATATAAAATATATAACATACTAGCATGATATATATTTAAATAACATTTTCCAGAGAGTCTAAGAGTTAAATCAATTCAGACTTATCCATGTTCTCCATTGTTTCTTTCTTCTTCATGGACATCCATCCTGAGGTCTCTGTTTTGCTTCTTTTTTGTTGTTGTTTTTTGTTTAGATAGAAAGTCTTTTCTAGAATATTATTCTCATTTGGGATCTGCGATATGCTCTCTACATTCTTACATGTATATATCTTCTAGGAAAAATTTTTGGCTAAGTATAGATTTCTTAGATTGCAGTACTTTCTCCCTATTATTCTCTATAGTTTATTTGGAGAAAAAAGAGTCTGTTTATCATTGGATTTTATAAGCAACACTGGTGACAGGAACGATGTGGATTCTCTGAGTCTAGATTTATTCCACTGCCTTCATTCCCACCAACAGTGTACATAGATTCTTTTTAATCCACATATTCGCCAATTTCTTGTCCTTTTGATTTTAGCCATTCTGACAGGTGTGAGGTGATATTTCATTGTGGTTTTGATTTGCATTTCCACGATGATTAGTGATGTTGAGTATCTTCTTGTGTGTTTGTTTGTTGGTCATCTGTATATCTTCTTTGGAAAAATATCTGTTCATGTCCTCTGCTCATTTTTGATTTAATTATTGTTTTTTGTTTTTGTTTTTTTTGTTTTTTGTTTTTGTTTTTGTTTTTGTTTTTGTTTTTTGCTGTTGAATTATATAAGTTCTTTATAAATTTTGGATAGTAGCCCATTACCAGATGTATCATTTGCAAAGATCGTTTTTTTGAGTTTATTTATTTATTTTGAGAGAGAGAGAGAGTGGGAGAGGGGCTAACAGAGGGAGAGACAGAGAATCTCAAGCAGACTCTGCATTGTCAGCATGGAGCCTGACACAGGACTTGAATCCATGAACCATAAGATCATGACCTGAGTCAAAACCAAGAGTCAGATGCCCAACCAACTGAACCACCCAGGCATCCCACATCATTCATAAATATCTCCTGCCATTCAGTAGGTTGTCTTTTGTTCTGTTTATGGCTTCCCTTGCCATGAAAAAAACTTTTTACTTTGGCATAGTGCCAATAGTTTACTTTTGCTTTTGTTTCCTTTGGAAAAGGAGACATCTCCTGACAAGTGTTTCTATGGCTGTGTCAAAGACAGTACTGCCTATGATTTCTTTCAGGAATTTCATAGTTTCTGGTCTCACATTTAGGTGTTTAATCCATTTTGAGTTTATTTTTATATAAGGTGTAAGAAAGTGGTTCAATTTCACTCTTTTGCATGTAGCTGTCCAGTTTTCTCAGCACCATTTGTTGAAGAGACTGTCTTTTTCCCATTGTATATTACTGCCTCCTTTGTCATAGATTAATTGACCATCAACGTGTGGATTTCTGAGCTCTGTATGCTGTTGCCTTGATCCCCATGTGTCTATTTTTATATCAGTACCATACTATTTTGATTACTGCAGCTTTGTAATGTATCTTGAAATCTGGGATTGTGATACCTTGGGGTTTTTTATTCTTTTTCAAAATAGCTTTGGCTTTCAGGGTCTTTCGTGATTCCATACGAATTGTACAATTATTTGTACTGGTTGTGTGAAAAGTGCTCTTGGTATTTTGATAAGGATTGCACTAAATCTGTAGATTGCTTTAGGTAGTACAAACATTTAAAAATATTAGTTCCCTCAATCCATTAGCATGGGATATCTTTCCGTTTGTTTCTGTTGTCTGGTCTGGTGCTGGTCTCTGGGTTCTAACCCTGCACCAGCAGTTAGCCTCACACAATTTCTTTCACCTAGGTGGCTCTCTGGATCCAAAGCTTCACTTCATTTGGTGGCCTTTTGGCAGTAGCAGCCATTTGACTCAAATGGGGCAGGGTGATTGAAATTGGTGCTGGAAAAGAAGAATGCTATGTTCAGGTTATCATCATCCTCGAATTCCATAGTTGTGGATTTTTTTCTTTATACTTTTGAATAACTATTCCTTATATGTCTCTTTTTGTTAAATTCAATGTATATCAAGTGTTAATTATTATTTTAATAATGTCATCTCCATTCAAAAATTTGTCTTCATCACCAGTATTCTAGAGAATGTCTTCACTTGGCTCCTTTAAAAAGGTTAATGCATTTTCAGATACTCTACATACCTGGGAATGTCATATTGGAGACTTTCCACACAAGCAATAACTTGATTCATCGTTTGGACTGTTAATGAGATTTCTTCAGATATAACTCCTTAATTCTGGCCTTGACTTATCCAGAGAAGTAAAATGTTTCTCTGAATTTTTATTTTTTCAATCCCTTTAATACTCTTTTCAAATTGTATGTTTAAAAATTATTTTTACTTGTAGTTTATTATTATTATTTTAAATATTTATTTAGAGAGAGAGAGCACATGCCCGAGTTGGGGAGGGCCAGAGAGAGGGAGACAGAGGATCCAAAGTAGCCTCTACGCTGTGAGTACAGAGCGTGGTGTGGGGCTCAAACTCGTGAACCCTGAGATCATGACCTGAGCCAAAATCAAGAGTTTGATGCTTCACCGACTGAGTCACCCAGGTACCCCGGCAGCCAATTACTTTTTAAAATCTGAAACATGGTGATGCCTACTACTAAGTTTTAATTTTACTTATGTGTGGAAATTTTTCTCAAGTTACATATTTTATTAGTGATGCCAACATCCATTCATCCTGGGTTCTTTGGAAAATGCTTTCATTCGTGGGTCAGATTTCTTGCTTTGTTCTCACTAAGTGTCATCTTCCTGCAAATTTATATTATTCATAGTTATTTCTTCATTGACCAGGGTATGGTGTTCACTTTCATCTTCTATCTTATCGATTCAGCGTTTAGTCATGAGGCCTGCTTTTCTATGGTAAAATTAGGTAAAATTAACATGTTTGAAATGCCTACTGTGTACTAGGAATAGATGCAATGTTAGTATTATTTCTCACTAGAGATCTTTAACATACTGTGTTATATAACTGCAGGGCGTCATTTACTTTATATTCCTTGGGTTGTACAGTGGGATGTTTCTGACCAGCCTAGCCTAGAACATACCATTAACCTTGTTTTGCATGTGGAGAAACTTATACTCAGAAAGGTTGAGTTATTTTTCTTACGATCACATGGTGAATAAATAGCCAAACCAGTTTTCCTCTCAGATCTTGAGATTCCAACTTTCATACTCTCTCTGTTCTATCATACAACAGCTTCCCATAATAACCAGCTTTTGTGTGCTTCCAACAGTGATTTTATTTGGGCTATTGCAGATTTCGTTTTGTTTTTTACTTTATCCTGGAGTGTTCTTGTTTAATAGATGTCCTGTCCTTTTTTATCTCTTTGAGAATAGATTTTTATCCCTTTTCTAAAATCTTCTTGCAGCAAATCTATTTTGGGGTAATGTTTATCTCTGAGCTCCCACAGTTTTGCTCTACTTTAGTGTTACAGAAGTTTTTTCATGATATAGATTATTTTTTCTGGATACTCACACTATCTTGAATTTAACCTGTGGAAATTTGTGTTTCTAATGAAAATGATCTTTGGGTGAATTATTGCACAGTGTCCTTTATGTGTGTGTGTGTGTGTGTGTGTGTGTGTGTATACATGTATATGTGTGTGTGTGTCTATGCATACATGGAGATATACCTTTCATTTTTGCTTATTTGCCTATTTATTTACCTTTGAGTAACATAATATGACAAAACCAACATAACATGACAAATCCACAAGCTTATCTAAATATTTAAACATTTTTGTAAAGGATGATTACCCCTTAAAGAAACAGTATTCTTTTTGCTGAATATCCCTGAAATTGCTCAATTCCAATAAAGTAGGACCACTCTCCCATATCACAATCAGCATCTTGTGATTTTAATCAGTTTTTTCTATCATTATTTTAATTCTACATTCGAAGACTCCCTTTCAAATAATAGGGATTAACTTATTTTGGAAAATCGATTATTCTCAGTAGATGTTCTCAAGTTATCATGAATTAAAAAACTTATCAGTCCCTGCAAAATATCCGCTTACCTGACATCTCTTCAAAATTGATGTGGTTTTATTTCATTACATTTCCTGCTTGTCTGGTAATACTGAGGAATATTCTATTTGTTCATTTGAACTACTTTGTTTTGAACTGTTTGGCTTGCAGCAAAAAAGAAACGAAATTAATCAGGGTTGCATGTTCCTGTCCAGTGACTTATATGAAAAGAAATTGATAGCTGGTCTTACATTATACAGATAGTTCTTGCTATGGAAATAAAATCTACATGTAGAAATTCAATTTAACTAAATATATAAGGAGAGGAAAATATTTGTCTATCATTCCCAAACGTGATTGGTTTGTAAGCTGACTTTGGCCCCACTTTACTTCTGTTGTCAAATTATTCTTACTGAAAATAGTTCAGAACAGTAAAAAATGGTATCTTTGTCCCCATTTATAATTTGCTAGGCTTACTACAGACAGTAGATGAATAGAGGGATTAAGTCTTAGGGGTGCATAAATTTTCAACAAAGTAGTCTAAAAGTTATCAAGCCATTTCTAATTATGTTTATACCTCTAAACAACATTCCAGTAATACATTTTTTAAAATATGATTTATTGTCAAGTTAACTAACATACAGTGCATACAGTGTGCTCTTGGTTTCGGGAGTAGATTCCATGATTCATTGCCTGCACATCCAAAATCTATAAAAATTTTTCCAAAGTCAACACCCAAAAAACAAATCCAGTGAAGAAATGGGCAGAAGACATGAACAGACACTTTTCCAGTAATTCATTTAAATAAGTTTTTAACCAAGATCCAATTTTGGTATTTAGATTTCTCTGTCCTTCCTTCCAGAGGCATTATAGTGAAATACAGGCTTACTGAGCCTAGCAAGCTACATTACCTGCTAAGTACATGAACGGATCATCCAGAAATATCAGCTAGTTGGGAAAGCATGATAGGGATCTTAAGTAGATCTATTAAAATATGTGATGAGAAGTAAAGGAAAAGCAGCAAAAGAAGAGCTGAGAAATAAAGGATGACAAACCTCGGAATGGTGACGAAGTGATTGATAACGTGTTCATTAATAACGATGTTTATGTAAGGCTGCTCCTATCTCGATGGTTGGCTTGCTTTGTGAATTATTGCATTAGGCCAAAGCAGATAGATCTTGTAGAGATCAATGTACACAATATCAAAGACACCAAGTATCAAAAATTTATTCAGAGACTTCTGGTATTTAAGTATACTGATGACTGCAGCTTAGATGTAATGGGAAGACTATACAAAGTGAGGAATTCCTACACATGGAATTAATAAGGAAGAACTGTTATAGGAAGTTTGACTTTATAATTTATAAGGAGCCAAAAAATCACCTTATGCATAGCAGTGAGTTTGACTATGTAAAATTTCAGTACGTGCAGTTTCACTAAATTATGCCCTATGTTTAATAGTATTGACTATTGTTTATCACATTTTGGAGATAAATCGAAAAAGACAAATGAAAACTTGTGAGTAGAAAATGGAAGCAAAGCAAATAGCAGAGGGGAAAAATATTCCTAACATAGTCTTGGCAAGATGAAGGAAACCGAAGGTCCTAGAACTGACTTGAGATTTAGCAGCACTGGTAGGATGTTATCAGGGAGACAGCTCAGGTACATTTCTACGTAGTTTTGAAAGGACTCTTGAGAAACAACTTTTAACTTTTTATTAAGTTTATTTTATTATTTGTTTTGAGAGAGACAGAGACAGCATGAGTAGTGGAGGGGCAGAGAGAGAGAGGAGAGAGAGAGAGAGAGAGAGAGAATCCCAAACAGGCTCCACAGTGTCAGCCCAGAGCCTGACGAGGGATTCGGACTAATGAAAGTGCAAGATGATGACCTGAGCCAAAACTGACAGTTGGATGCTTAACCAATTGAGCCACCCAGGTGCTCTGAGAAACAATTTTTAAAATATTCCAAATATCTGAAAAGTTACTCCAGTCATTCACTATTTGTCCATTATTCTGAGGTACTATACCACTGGGACTAGTCCTCTCCCCTAGTAATCATGTCAGTAAATGGATAAAAATCACTGCAGATAGCAGAATGTCCACAGGCTCTTTCAGCCTTTGACCACCTTTGCTTTTGCATTTAAAACCTTTTCTGGTTTCCGAGCTCATTAGGATGTAACCAACCATCTTCAGTTTCAGCAACATCCTTATTCTTTTATACAAGAGTTTTAGCCTGAAATCTTCCCTTATTCTGGTTCTTATGCAAAATTTGAATTTCCACCTATCCTACCAATCCAAAATGAAAGAAAAGAGAGATGAAAAATATATAACTTAACAGGTTTTTTCTGTTTCTTAGGACCATGTCTTTCTGGACTTTTGGAGGAAACCATTGTTCTTGTTTCTCTTGAGTTCCCATCTTTGGTCTTGGTCTATGACAAGCTAGAAACAAGGTCTTCACTGCCTAGGAAAAAAGCATTGATTCTGTCTACCTGGAGTCCTCAGGATTTCTCTTGGATCACTCCCCTTATCTGGCTCTTTCTATTGGAATTTCCTCCACACATTTCCTGTCTAAAATTAATGGCAGGGAAACTCAATGTTTTCTTATAGCCAAAGACTTGAGAGTCATTATAGAATTAGAAAGTCCTAGATAATTGTGCTCCTTTCTACCTTCCTCATTTCATTCCTTATCATACTAGGACCTCATATGCCTTCTTTCCTTTTCTTGAAAATGTCACTCCATCATAGTCTTTGTACTTCCTTGGAATGCTCTGTCTCCAGTTATTCACATAACTGTCTTTCTCATCGCGTCAGATTCAAAGAAGCCTCTCCTGACCACCCTATTGAAAGTAGCTTTCCTTCACCCAGCAGTTTCTTTCTATACCACTATATTGATTAATTTTCTTTAGAGTAGTTATCAAAAGTAGTAGGTTTACTTAATAACTTTTTGCCTCTACCTACTAAATTATGAGCTTCCTGAAAGCTGGATCCTCATCCATCCTGTTTATGACTGCATCTCTGGCATATGGTACGGTGCCTAGCACATAGTAAATGCTCAGTAAATATTTTTGGATGAATATGTGAATAAGTGAACAAAGTGGGAACAGTTCTAAATTTTCTGTAACACTTTATGCAGAGGAAAGCATTATGTCATGGGAGACCCAAAGGACACTGAACCTGGAGATACAGTCAAGGAAAGTAACCCTTTGGTGAACACAAGATTAAATCTTTAGCACCACACCTCTACACTCCTGCCACGTAAATGATAAGCACAAAGGGCAGTAGGCGGCCAGAATGTCCCCACTGAAAGGCATCCGTATCTGTCCAGGTTTCTGTGGGAACCTGATGAAGATGGCTTAATAGAGGGAATCTTTACTAAAGTGGGGGCAGCACACAAGAGAAGAAACAAAGGGTGGTGTGGTGCCTTGTAGACTGATAATTGCACAAGGCCTTACCACTCCTACATGCGAAGGAACAAGGCACACAAAAAAAGTAGTCATTGGAACCTGACAGGACCTGGGTCTTCAGCAGAAAGAAGCAGCCAATCTATAGCAACCTGGAAGAGAGGAGGGACTTGGGGAGAATACCTTGCCCTTCTCCTGCCCTATGGATCTCCCACTCATGCCTCGCATTGATGAATCTGGCCTGAAGCAGGATAGCAGGGGAGCCTGTAGAGGCATTAAGCAAGGTGAGGTGGATCTGAAGGAGCTAATGGAAGATCTAGCACAGAATTCCTTACTCCAAGATCTGTGAAAGCCAGGAACTGACGAGCCGACAGGGTATTTGGCCTTTGGCCTCTCTCTCTCTCTCTCTCTCTCTGGAGAATTTGGCCTTTTGCCTCACTCTCTCTATATATATAAGAGAGAATTTGGCCTTTTGCCAAATATATACGGAGAGAGAGAGAATATTAGAATAGTCTATATAGAGAGAATATTAAAATATAAAAATACATATTAATTTTTTTTCCGGCAAAAGCTAGAGAAGCAAAGTATACTGATTAAAAACCTGGGCACTGGATCTAGGCAACCTGAGTTGAATGCAGGTTTCTTTACAATTGTCTTACATGTAAAATGGGATCAGAGAGATTTGTTGTGAAGATTAAATAACTTAAATAAGTTAATACATGTAAAATGCTTAGAAGAATGCCTAGCATTTAATAAGTATTAGTTCTTATTACAGGCTTCGTCTTGACTTTGATGTCTTGATTCAGTAAGGTTTCTAAGCTCTGAGAACTAGTGTAAAATTATATAAAGTATTTGGCTGGTCAATGGTTACAGTTAGAGGAACTTAAACCGAACATATCCTGGGTCTTTTTCTCTATTAATTTTTTGAATGTCTTTATTTATTTTTAAGAGACAGAGAGAGACAGAGCATGAGTGGGAGAGGAGCAGAGAGAGAGGGAGACACAGAATTTGAAGCAGACTCCAGGCTCTGAGCTGTCAGCACAGAGCCTGATGTGGGGCTCAAACTCACAGCCTGCAAGAACATGACCTGAGCTTAACCTACTGAGCCACCCAGGTGCCCCTGAGTCTTTTTTTTTTTTTTTAATGTTTATTTTATTTTTAGAGAGAGAGAGAGAGAGACAGAGTGTGAGTGGGGGAGGGGCAGAGAGAGAGGGAGACAGAGAATCGAGGCAGGCTCCAGGCTCTGAGCTATCAGCACGAGAGTCCGACATAGGGATTGAACTCATGAGATTGTGATCTGAGCTGAAGTGAGATGCTTAACTGACTGGGCCACCCAGGTGCTCCGATGAATCTTTGATGTTAGAGTCCTGGTTTGAGGTTTCCTCTTTCTTTTTAATGCCCTCCTGTGAAACTCTGGACCCAGGACCGCCTTTAACTACCTGTAATTAATGGACTGCGCTCCATCTCTTCAGGGCTGAACCTCATTTCTTGTTGCAACATTCTAATGCCTTGCAGATTTTGCTTGAGGCTTAGTAGAATGGACATTTGTCACAGGACAAATCCGAGGAAATCCAGTGCTGTGAGGAGAGGATTTTCAGCCTCTTCCAAGGTCCCGATGATGATGATGATGATGATGATGATGATGTCATCTAAATCAAGTAGTATTCCCAGGAAACTCATGTCCCTGGTCTCTTTTTCCATCAAGAGCTGGAAGAAGCAGGACAGTCTAAGATCATTTGGAGCATTTTTTCATATTCTCCATGAGGAGATGAAAGCTCTTTTTTTTGCCTCCTCTACTTAGGCATTTGCAATACCTACTCATGAAGTATATCCACTAACTTTCTAGTGGTCTAGGAGACATTGTGGAATGCTAATCCGGAGATCAATAATGTATGTATACCTGGACTTTATCCAGTTTTTTTTTTCATTTATAAAATAAAATCCCTTGTACTTATCAATTTTTAAAAGAACCAACAGATCTGAAATGGGCACGTGTGTGCATAAGTCTACTCTATAGCAGGTAACTAAAGATATTTTTTTATTAACATCTCATTGAAAGAATGGAAGATTAAGATCTAAAAATAGATGGTAAGTTGGATAGCATTTGTATAAATTGCCAATTTGTGTAAAGGGCCTGTTTTGTTTTTAGTTATTATAAATATTTATAGGGCTTTCTTGAATTCACTTACATCAGTCTTCTGAACTCTAATATTTTAAACTTCATTTTTTTTCTAATTTAGAGTTTTTATAAAGTTCTTCAGGGACTAGAAGTACCATACTTTCACTGGATAAACATAAGAAACCACCCTCCATAAACTAGTAACTGTAGTTGAAATGGGCAATGAGGATAATGACCACAGAGGGTAATAATCGTGTGTCCTCACCAAGACGTGGGGCCACATGAGGTAACAGTGGTAGGGAAGGTGGGGGAAAGAATATTAATCAAGTCAGAGAATGAATAGAGGAATCAGGATAATTAATGATCTACAAATGGAATGAATTGTCAATATTTAAAACCTCTCGAATTCTAAAAAAATCGGATCAAATGTTGATCTAGCTAAGGTGTTAAACATAATATAAAGTAGGTAGATTGGGAATCTTTAGGAAACCAAAAATATGAAATACAAATGAAACTTTGGCATAAATGTGCTCAGAATTTATTCTGTCTACAAAGCTGACAATGTGCATGGTATCTTTTAGTGACATACAAATACATTTCCTGCCCCAAATACAAAAGACCATAGCTCAATAAATACAAAAGTACCTGTTATTCCACTTGCAATTTGTAGATACTACATATTTTAAGATGTCAGCCTACAATTTGACTCAATTTTCTTTCTAAATTCACAATTATGCAAACAGTAAGTACATTTAATTCTATATAATTACAGTACAAAAATATTTCAGAAAAATATAAAATTTATTTTTATTATAAAGGACACATTTATTCCTTCGGATTTAAAATATAATACCATAGTTCCTTAATAAAAATATCAGGTTCCAATTTTAAAAGTTATTCTGTTGTCGGAAAGTAAAAGTTCCACCATTTAATGAGCTGTTTGACATCTAAGTTTTAAAATTCTTCTAAAAGCTACTCTTCTATAATATAAAACAAAGTATTATTTTGATATATTCTGAACAAAAGAGGGAATAGAGATTAAAAGCTGAATATATTGTTTTCTCTATCCCCAGGGTTTGCCCAGTTTGCCAAGAAGCTAATATTGACAACAATCTTGAGAAAACTACATTTTCCTTGTATCTTTCTTCATCATAAGGATCTTATATGCTTTTCTGAGTTAACATTTCCTTTTTTGATCAGAGGTTTGTTTTCTTTTGTGTTATTAGTGCATATACACACATCCGCCCTTTCCTCCAAAATAATTAGAATCATTTGCTAGCTGATAGCTTCAGCTGGCTTTGGACTGGTGACTTAGGACACGTTTTATTGTTTTCTAATTACTCAGCTGCAAATTAAAGTTTGGATTTGGGTAATCTTGCTTGGACTTCCTATACTTTGCCTAGAAAGAGAGACTTCATTAATTTTCCTCTTTAAACATAGAGTCTGGTTGTTTCCAGCAGAGACAATTCTTTTTATGTGTTTAGTTGGCTAGAAAAATGTAAGAGTGGGCACATTTAATGTAACTTTTATTTTAGTTGCTAAACGGGGTGCATCCAAAGTGATGGGCCTTCATAAAATAGTCAGAAATAATTAAAACCTAGAATGTCTTACTGGAAAAGGGGAAATTCATGTCGACATTTTCATCATCTTTTGAAGATTTAGGTATTTAAGAAATGAGTTGGTAGTTAGTGCTTTCCTGTATTGTGACCTTAATGCCTTCTCAATGCATACCCTCCATGTGTCTCCCCCATCCCCCAACTCCCTCCCCACTCAGGCCCTACAAAAAATTAACATTGTTACCTACTTGGAGTGAGGTGTCAATATGGAGAATTAGGAGTGAGTGGCTTTGGGTGTAGAAAACCAATTCACCCTGGACAAAATTATCCAAAGTGTGTTCCCTTCTCAACTTCATTGGTGTTCAGAGAAAAAACATGACTTCACATCTGTGTAATAACCTTGAGATCTGGGCAATTTGCTTGACTCCTCTAAGCCTCAATTTCCTGATCTATAAAATGGAGATAATTATGTCACCTGTGGAATTGGATTGTTCTACAGGTCAGATAAGATAATTTAAGGAGTTTAGCATGGTCCTCACACAGTGTAAGTTTGATAAATGATGGGTTTTCAGGACGTCTTGTACTCCAATGTACACTGTGAACTTTAAGTAGAATGATACATAATTTTCAGTATGTCCTGACTGCATTTAACAATAGCTTTTCTTATTTTTCATTATGCATCTGGGATTATCATTTTGTGGAAACATCTTTAGAAGATACTTCTTCTTAAGGGATGGTGTTTTATCCACATTATAAATACATATTATATTTAAAAAGTACTTTCACAAATAAAATAAAAATAAATTCATTAAAAAATAAGAAATAAAAAATTCAACAATAATGTCAACTTTCTCTCTTACATCAATTCCCAATTATTTTAAATAAACACAACTACTTAAATATATTAATACTGATTTTCCAAGTCATCAGACAACATTCCTTTGTGCTTCTCATGGCCACCATTTCTATCATATACTGACTTTCAGTCTTGGCCACTTCTAGAATTGACCAAGGGCTTCCTTTTCTACTGCAAATTTAGGCTTTGTGATATTATATCTAAGGTCACACAAATAGTCATTGTGATTTTATGTGTTCATTAAAGGCATTAATTGGTCATATAAAAATTTTTTAACATATACTCTGTTTTGGTATTTTCCCATTTTATAATATACTAGAAGATGGGGAGGAAGGAATGGAGGTGCTCAGGTCTCCCTACCTCTGAGCATCTATGCTTTCCATTGTGTATGTACCCCAAGTACACTACCCCTCAGCCTGACCTCATCATCTCCCTTTAGACATAACTGTCTTCCTTAGGGCGAGTGGGGATTCCACTATCCTATTGCACACTGGAGGCTCAAACAGTGGATATTTTTCTCCCTCCTCCACTTTTTATTCACTTTGCCTCAAGGAATAACTCAGTTGTCAAATACTATAGAGTCTGTCCTTGTGTCTGCTGACCCATCTTCATTACTACAGCCATCAGGCTAAGTTACAATCTTTTTGATTCCTCACTTGAAAATAACTTCCCACCTACTTTCCTTGTCTCTACTCTTTCTATTCTTACCCATTACAGTGCTGCCAGATTAAGGTTTGAAAACATAGCCCTGACTTTATTACTCCATTTAAAAAACATCTGCAGAGATGTTTAGAAAATAAAACCTTTTTAAAGTCAATATAAGTTCCCATTACTTCATCATAAATATTATTTCTCCTATGTCTCCTCAGGTTGAATTCAGTCCTCAATATACCACTAAAGGCCATTTCCTGCATTAAAATTACTCAAATTCTCTTCTCTTTCCCCCTCACTTACCCAGCTATAAAGGATACTTTTCTTCTGCCACGAGCACTTTATCTTTACTTAGCAATTATACATATGTATCTATACCTACATACATATACACACATATATATAAAACACTAGGTAAATAAAAATATATTTGTATATATAAATGGATAATATGTATGTACACACACACACATATAGAAATATCAACTGCAAGCATCTTAAAGGTGAACCTTTGTCTAAATCACCTTTGGTTTCCTCCACAGTATATAATAGAGAATCTAGTCACGTAATTATTTACATAAGGGAGGAAGGGAAAATGGACAGCCAAGGGAGGAAGCAAGCTAAAATGCTATATGACTTAGCATATGTTACATATTAACATTATGTTAACATAAAAAAATTTTAACATGACTTTTCTAACGCTGTAAGTTTAGGCAGTCACAATGCAGAGAAAATGCATATGTTTTGCCTCCATCATTATATGATTTTTTACAAATCTCTCTTTCATGACTCCTTACGCCTTGGAGGCTACAAATCTGGCTGTGGGTATCTTGAGCAAGCAAATAAAATGCTTTATATATCAATGCTTGAAGCAATATTTATGTTTTAGTAAAAGATTCTAAAAGTCCAAATTGGGTTGAATTAGCACTCTTCACTGGAGGGCACTTTAAACCTAGAAAAACTCCTCATTTTGTAAATGAGGAATTGGGGTCCAGAGAGCTAACTAGCCCAGGGTCACATAGCTATTCAGCTATCATTAATTTAGCACTAGTATCAGGGTGGTTCATAGTTCAATCTTCGTATTTCAGTGGTCCTTTTTGATGGGTTCAGAAGGCAACAGGCATCTGCTTTGGTTTTGCCTAGATGTGCCATTGGTCTACAATGCTAATTCTAGTACTTCTGCATCTGCTGTGGTAAAATATTGAACGTGTACTGGAATACTGTGCTATTTCTTTAAGTGTAAGTCTCCTCTGCTTCTTGACTGAGCAAAGTTGTATTCCTTCTTTATTCTTTCAGACTGAGATTGGTTTATATTCCACGGGGTTGAAGCCAGGTAAGAAACTATAACAAGGCAGAAGAACAGAGACATACTAATAGGTTCCAATCAAAGCATCAAAGAAAAATTAGAGAAATTGACCAGAAGGATTTTATTTTAGCTACATGAGAAAAGGAAGATGATTCAGTCTACATGATAACTGGCCAGATCTGCTTTAATTATGAATTTCGAATCACCTTCTATCCCAGTCCAATCTCTGATTTATGAACTAGAGGGAACTAAAATAAATTTGCCCGTATTGAACATGGCCTAATGAGATTTCTTTATATAAAAAGATATTATTGGCATCACTCAAGAATTTAAAGAATGTATTGAAATCATAGGAGCAATAGCAATCTTTCATTTTTTGTTTATTAAAAATTATCCTGGTACCTTTTTGATATTCCCTCATTTGTAATTTATTGAGCACCTACTATGTAATTAGCTACTCTTTATAAAAATACAGATCACATTTTCTCTCAAAACTGCTGCTGAAAAACTGCATTCAGCCTGTTACTTGTGATCTATAGACAAACAACTACAGTCATGTCATTTCAGAGCTAGTTTCTTGTCTTCGTGTCTCCACAAGTGACATAAGTAAGTCTGCATCTTTCTTCTTTTTTTCCATCCTAACGGCTTTTCATGGCTCACTGTGTTTTCTCTGTATCCCTTGCTTCTTTTTGTTCCAGACCTCTCTTTCTTAAGATAGAGTTTCTGAATCATTCCTTATCAGCAGAGAGTCAGGCTGCATGCAGAATAATCAGAGGCAGACTTTTGGAAACTTGTGGCTTTTTAATTTAAAGGTTGACTGGGTTACCCAGTTTCCTACCCAGCAGGAGAAAGGTGTGTTGTTTGTTTGTTTGTTTGTTTTGTGTTTTTCTTTTCATAGGTTCTCAAAAAAGAGGTGGTAGGGTGGTTCCTAGAAAGAAAAGGACTGGGAAATTGTAGCAATCATAAGCTCCAGGTATAAATAAAAACAAAACCTTGTCTTAAGAAGCCGGCCTGACCTGAGAGACAGGCATTAGGTTTTTCCTTGCATGAATGGTTTGGCAAACCTCCCCCTACGGCGTTTGTACTGCAGCCTCAAATGTCTGCAGATTGGCCTCCAGCCCTCAGTGAGCATATGGGAGCCTGGGTCACCACCTTCCCATTTCTGCTCTGCTTTCTGTTCCCAGGAGCTCAGGCTAGGTTTAAAGTCTCCTTGGCAAGGACTCAATCCTCTTCTAATGGTGCCTCACGTGCCATGTGGGAAAGGAGAGCTCTCTGCAGGTACTGGAGGGGCGTTGTCCTCAAGCCTGTTCTAGGCCTAGGAGCTGGAGACTGTGTATTGAAATGTGTGTGGGAATAAAAGGATGAAGGAGAGAATTGTAGAGGGGAGATCATGAAAAAAGGGGTAGATGGTTGGGGAATGGGATTTCAGGAGACAGGTGTGGAAGATAAAACCTACTGCTTTTGTTAGCCAAGTACTAGCTGCGATAACAGGTAAACCTACAAATTTCAGTTGTTTAATCCAAGAGAAATTTATTTCTTGCTCACAGGAAGCCCAAACAAGTGTTTCTGATTGGCAAGCAGCTATTTTCTCAAACTATGATTCGGGAATCCAGATTCCTTCCATTTTTCGTCCTTACCATCTTTAATGTGTGGCTTCTAAGCTATTGTACATCAAGCCAGATGAGGGGACAAGAACCTAGAAGATCAAATATGAAATGACCCAGGTCTAGACGGGCCATCTCTTTATTTCACATTACATTGGCGAGAACTCAGTTATGCGGTGGCATGCCTGAAGGCAAAGGAGTCTGGAAAATGTAGTCTAGCTAAGTGCCCTGGAAGAAAAATGGGTCGAGGAAACAGCTAGCCAGTTTAACATTGCCCATTTAATTTTGCACAAGGGAAACCCTGACTATAACCCAAAGTATAGGTCTACAGGTTGGAATTGTCATATTTCTGCAGCTAGAGCACTTCTTAAAGGTTGTATAAAATCTGGAGAACATTAGATTGTGTAATGGCCATCTCTGTCTTTTGATCACTTTAACTTAACGCCGTATGCTGATATTTTGGTTCCAACTTCTGGTCATTAAAATGTTACAGAGTCAAGGACCTAAACCTGTGATACTAACAGAAACTTGACTGTATTCTTTGCTAAGAGGGTCAGGCATTCTGTTTAATTATGAGCAACAATGCTTTCCAAATATTTCCCCTTTCTAACAAACCACAATGTCCCTCTACAAGATTTTAACCTATGCGATGTTATTCTACCTCTAGCAAGTATATATATGTTGCCAATATATTAATGAAAGTACATATCTTAGCGAAATCGTTTTAAAGATAAAATGATAAAAAGTTATAATGACCTAAGAATGCTAATTCAGCATCAGGTTTATAGATATGCCCAGTTATGTGCTGGGAACTGTGTTAATAGAGATATATTTCTTGGTCATTTAGTAAGTTTGCTTAGGCCAGGGCAGAACTTAGGAGTCAGTTTTTAAATGGCTAACATTTTCACTGGTACAGAATTCTGAGTTGGAATTTCTTTTTTTAGCACTTGAAATATTTGTGTCTTGCCGGTCTTCATGGTTTCTAATGAAATCTTCTGCCATTCATTTGAATTCCGCCCCTCTATATAAAAGGTATTGTTTTTCTGCTTTCGAGATTTGTTTCTTTGTCTTTATGTTCAGAAGTTTAATTTTGATGTGTCTTGGTGTAGTTTACTTCAGATTTATCCTACTCATAATTTGATCAGCTTCTTGAATCTGTAGGTTTATGTCTTTTGCCAACTTTAAAAGGTTTTCAGTCACTATTTCTTTGAGTATGTTTCAGCCCCACCTTGTTCTCTTTCCAGGATCCTGATGACACAGATGTTAGATCATTCATTATAGTCCCACAGGTCCCTGAGAATCTTTTTTTTCCCCCAAGTTTGTCTTCTCTCTGTTGTTTAGATTGTGTAATTTCTATTACTCTATTTTCCAATGCACTGATTTCTTTTTAAACTTCTAGGGTTTTAATTGGGATTTGGTTGAAATATAGATAAATTTGCTAAGACTTGATATCTTGGGTTTTCAAATTCATGAACATGGCATATCTCTCCAGTTATTTGAATCTTCTTAAATTTCTCTCAACAATGTCTTTGGTTTTGATTGTTTGAGTTTTATCCACCTTTTTCAGTTTTATTCTTGAGTAATTAATTTTTTATGTTACTGTAAATTAAATTTACATAAATTTACATAAAATCTTTTAAAAAATTAAAATAACACAGGGGCCAAAACCGTAATATGTGTCAAAAATGTGGCTTACATACACATCACCCCATCTTGCCCTTCCAAGAGACAAAGGTTATTATGGTCCAATAGTCAAGTTTGAAAGAGCAGCCTAAATTTAATCCCAATTTTGGATTTTTTTTTTTTTAGTAATATACAGAAATGCAATAGATTTTGTGTCTTCATCTTGTATTCCACCAATTTGATAATCTAACTTATTACTTCTAGGTGCTTTTTTGAAGGTTCATTGGATTTTCCAAGTAGGCAATCATGTCATCTACAAATAAAAAGAATTGTGCTTTTTTCTTTACAGTCTTGTAGTTTTCTTTCTTTTTCTGTTTGCATTCTGGCTAGAGTTTCCAGCACGATGTAAAATAGTCATGATGAGAGCCAACACACTTATTATGTGGAAAACATTCTGTTGTTTAACATTCACTATGAGATAGTGTCTGTAGATTTCTCATAGGTATCTTTCACCTGCTTAAAAAAGATCCTTTCTTTCCAAGTTTTTTGACAATTTTCTTAATTGGGGTAGTTCTATTTTTAATTTTTTTTGCAGAATCTCTGTTCTGTTTTCCAGAGTGGCTGCACCAGTTTACATCCCCATTCACGGATTCCTCCTATTATCTCTTCCTTTCTGCTGTTGAGTTCAGGCTCTGAACTTTCAAAATTGGTTATTGTATTTTTCAGTTCAAAAATTTCCATTTGGGTTTTCTGTATGTCTTCTATTTCTTTGTTAAGACTTTTTTTTCATTTGTTTCAAGTGTGTTTGTAATTGCTTCCTCAAGCATTTTTATCATAGCTGTTTAAAACTTTTATCAGATAATTCTATCATCTCTGTCATCTTGGTATTGGCATCTATTATCTTTTTTCATTTAGTTTGAGTTCTTCCTGGTTTTCAGTTTTATTTTGTTTTGTTTTTACATTGAAACCTGGACATTTTCATATTAAGTTATAAATCAATTTTATTTTAGTTGACTTTCTCTGAAACTGGTCTAGCAAGGGAAGTGGGGGAGGAGGTGGTCACCAAATGGAACTATAAGTCCAGGTATCCCACTCAGCCTTTGTTGATACCTCATTACGGTTGGTTAAGGGTAAGAGTTTAAGCTTCTCACATGTTTTCCACTGGCACCACGTTTAAGATGGTTGTGCTATATTTGACAAAATTGAAAGTCCTGATTTTCCCGTAGGCCCCCTCTGGAGGGAAGGAGGGAGGGAAAGGGGCACCTCATTTCTGCTGCATAGTTGTAAAAATCCAAGCTTCTATATAATCTCCACTAACATTGTAAGGGGTGAGGATGTTACCAGATGGTGAGGATGAGAGTCTTAGCTTCCTACTTGACCTTTGTGACAAAACACCAGTGAGAGTGTTAAGATGCCTCAACCTTTCAAGGGTGGAAGTCTAGGATTCCACTTCATTATTTTTGGGTATGTGGAGGTAGGATCATTTCTGTGGTGTTTGTCTGGAATAAATAAATTAGTGTCTAAAAGTTTTCTATCTTCCTAAATTGTACATTTCCTGGTCCTTTGACTAGAGAAAGCAAGCTTTTGTTGGAAGGTTGTTCCCCCACCTCTCCATTGGCATTTCTGTGTTATGGGCTTCTCCAGAATCTAGTCTGGGATGTATCTGGTAAAAGAAAATGCAGGGAACTTACCACTGTGTCATTTCTCAAGTCAAGTTTCCTAGCCAGTCTCCCTTCTTCTCTCCATCTTTCACAGTTGTCTTATGTTTGTTTTTTATATAACATACAGGGGCTTTACTTGTACTTAGAGGAGCAATAGGGAAGAGTATTTTTACTCCATCTTCTCAGAAGCAGAAGTCCAATCTTCATGAAGTTTTTAACATGATCAGATTTATGTTAAGGAGTGCACTTGTGATAAGCACCAGGTGTTGTATAGAAGTGTGAATCACTAAATTGTACAGCTGAAACTAATATTATCCTATATGTGAACTAACTGGAATTTAAATAAAAATTTAAAAAAAGAAGAAGGACCAGTCTGGGTCTGGAACACAGTGAAGCCCCGATACCAATCTTAGCAAAACTCAGAGCTAGATTGTGAGGATAAGGAAGACAATACAGGGACAGAAAAGTTAGGAGTAAGAAAAATTGAGGGAAAAACCAATGAAACACACTCATTTGAGGTATACTCTGGATAAGTGACTTCAACTTGAGTGTCATCCCTCTGACACTCAAACCCTCTACACCAATGAGAAGTTAGGGTGAATACATATTCTTCAAAATGATGTTATAAACACAAAACAAACACTAGTCAATGCGAACTAAACAGTTTTAAAAAAAAAAGGAAACTTGCAAATTGGACATTTCCTGAATTGACTTCGAGTGAATTGATTTACAACTGTTTCATATAAGCCAAGCAATGAGATGTAGTAGGTAGGTACTTCCTGAAACTCTTATGTTAATCCTTGGGAAAAGCTGATAATTTAACTCTTAAAAATCTAACTCTGTGAAAGCAATTTTAAGAATTATGCTAATAACCACACACTAACATTCATCAGTCACTTAATATATCCAGTTAACTGATCGGTATTGCTTTCTATCATCTGATACAATCCACTGACAGCTATGGTTCAAGATCTTTTCTGGATCACTAACTACTTTGAAAACCTGATGAAAATTATAGAAACTGTAGATGAACATATAAACAGAGTCGATATTCACTTGGGATGATTGCATACTGGCTGGCAACTGTTTGGACTGGTCGAGCAAACATTCCTACTGGATGGCACCTGAGCCATACTGGTGGTTAAATATTTTAAATATCATCCCTGCAGTATTAACACACAATTTTGTATAAAACGTCAGGAGATTCCTGAGCTCTTCCCAAATCTATTTCTGGATCAGTTAAATCCTATACATCTTAAGATAAGAGCTCCTGATCTAAATACTTATGGACTGCTTATCTTTCAAAAGATTTTTCATATATATTAGTTCTGTTTCAGGTTTCAGTTACTTATTTCTATTACTGATCTCAGGCAAGGGGTGGCTTCAGTACATTATCAATCATTATTTGGTCAAATTTTGGCTATATTCCCAGGTTTAAGCATAATTCACTTACCTTGATTCTCAAGGCCTTCTTGAGACTTGAGTTCTGGACATTTAGCAGCTTCTCTTGGTATCAAACTTCCCAGAGTAACTCCTATGTAGACTTCTTTATTCTAGTCCCTTGCTTCTCAAATTGTAGTATGTGGATCAGCAGAATTGGAATCTTGAGAAATGCAGAATTCATTCCTGTTGAATAAGAATCTGGATTTTTTTTTTAATTTAAAATAGTTTATTTTCAAATTGGTTTACATAAAACACCCAGTGTTCATCCCAACATGTGCCCTTTTTTAATGCCCATCACCCCCTCTCCCCCCCCATCTCCCTCACCCTCAGTTTGTTCTTAGTCTTTGAGAGTCTCTTATGTTTTATCTCCCTCCCTCTCTGTGTCTTTTTTTTTCTTTCCCCTCTTCCCCTCCCCCTGGTTTTTGCTTAGTCTCACCAAGTCCACCTATTCGTGGAAACATATGGTATCTGTCTTTTTCTGACTGACTTATTTCACTTAACATAATACCCTCCAGTTCCATCCATGATGCTACGCATGGCCAGATTTCATTTTTTCTCATTGCCACATAGTAGTCCATTGTATATATGTGCCACATCTTCTTTATCCACTCGTCAGTTGATGGGCACTTAGTTTCTTTCCATGTTTTGGCTATTGTCGAAAGTGCTGCTATGAACATTGGGGTACACGTGCTCCTATGCATCAGCATTCCTGTGTCTCTTGGGTAGATTCCTAGCAGTGCTATTGCTGGATCATAGGGTAGCTCTATTTTCATTTTTTTGAGGAACCTCCACACCGTTTTCCAGAGTGGCTGCACCAGTTTGCATTCCCACCAACAGTGTAGGAGGGTGCCTACTTCTCCACATCCTCGCCAGCATCTATAGTTTCCTGATTTGTTTATTTTAGCCACTCTGACTGGTGTGAGGTGGTATCGCAGTGTGGTTTTGATTTGTATTTCCCTGATGATGAGTGACATTGAACATCGTTTCAAGTGTCTATTTGCCATCTGAATGTCCTCTTTGGAGAAGTGTCTATTCATATCTTCCGCCCATTTCTTCACTGGGTTGTTTGTTTTTCGGGTGTGGAGTTTGGTGAGTTCTTTATAGATTTTAGATATTAGTCCTTTATCCGATATGTCATTTGCGATGATCCTTTCCCATTCCGTTGGTTTTCTATTCGTTTTGTTGGTTGTTTCTTTTGCTGTGCAGAAGCTTTTTATCTTGATGAAGTCCCAATAGTTCATCTTTGCTTTTAATTCCCTTGCCTTTGGAGACGTGTCAAGTAAGAAATTGGTGCGTCTTAGGTCAAAGAGGCTTTTCCTGCTTTTCCTCTAGGATTTTGACGGTTTCCTGTCTCACATTCAGATCTTTTATCCATTTAGAATTTATTTTTGTGAGTGGTGTAAGAAAGTGGTCTAGTTTCATTCTTTTGCAAGTTGCTGTCCAATTCTCCCAGCACCATTTATTAAAGAGGCTGTCTTTTTTCCATTGGATACATTTTCCCTCTTTATCAAAGATTAGTTGTCCATATACTTGCGGGTCCATTTCTGAGTTTTCTATTCTATTCCATTGGTCTATGTGTCTGTTTTTGTGCCAATACCATACAGTCTTGATGACCACCGCTTTGTAGTAGAGGTTAAAGTCTGGGATTGTGATGCCTCCCGCCTTGGTTTTATTCTTCAGTATTATTTTGGCTATTCGAGGTCTTTTGTGGTTACATACAAATGTTAGGATTGTTTGCTCTAGCTTTGAGAAGAATGCTGGTGCAATTTTGATTGGGATTGCATTGAATGTGTAGATTGCTTTGGGTAGTATTGCCATTTTAACGATATTTATTCTTCCAATCCATGAGCATGGGATGTTTTTCCATTTCCTTGTGTCTTCCTCAATTTCCTTCATAAGTTTTTTATAGTTTTCAGTGTAGAGGTCTTTCACATCTTTGGTTAGGTTTATTCCTAGGTATTTTATGGTTTTTGGTGCAATTGTGAAAGGGATTAGCTTCTTTATTTCTCTTTCTGCTGCTTCATTGTTGGTGTATAGAAATGCCACCGATTTCTGTACATTGATTTTGTATCCTGCAACTTTGCTGAAATCACGGATCAGTTCTAGCAGGCTTTTGGTAGATTCCGTCGGGTTTTCCATGTAAAGTATCATGTCATCTGCAAAAAGTGAAAGTTTGACTTCCTCCTTGCCAATCTTGATGCCTTTTATTTTGTTTTGTTGTCTGATTGCTGATGCTAAGACCTCCAACACTATGTTAAATAGCAGTGGCGAGAGTGGACACCCCTGTCGTGTTCCTGATCTCAGGGGGAAGGCCTTCAGTTTTTCCCCATTGAGGATGATATGAGCTGTGGGCTTTTCATATATGGCTTTTATGATGTTTAAGTATGTTCCTTCTATCCCGACTTTCTCGAGAGTTTTTATTAAGAAAGGGTGCTGTATTTTGTCAAATGCTTTTTCTGCATCTATTGACAGGATCATATGGTTCTTATCTTTTCTTTTGTTGATGTGATGTATCAGAGTTGATTGATTTGCGAATATTGAACCAGCCCTGCAACCCAGGGATGAATCCTACTTGATCATGGTGGATAATTCTCTTTATGTGTTGTTGGATTCGATTTGCTAGTATCTTATTGAAAATTTTTGCATCCATATTCATCAGGGATATTGGCCTGTAATTCTCCTTCTTTGCTGGATCTCTATCTGGTTTGGGAATCAAAGTGATGCTGGCTTCATAGAATGAGTCCGGGAGTTTTCCTTCCGTTTCAATTTTTTGGAACAGCTTGAGGAGGATAGGAATTAACTCTGTTTTAAATGTCTGGTAAAATTCCGCAGGAAAGCCGTCTGGTCCAGGGCTTTTATTTGCTGGGAGATTTTTGATAACTGATTCTATTTCTTCACTAGTTATGGGTCTGTTCAATTTTTCTATTTCTTCCCGTTTGAGTTTTGGTAACGTGTGGCTATTTAGGAAGCTGTCCATTTCTTCCAGATTGCCAAGTTTGGTGGCATATAATTTTTCATAGTATTCTCTGATGATTGTTTGTATCTCTGAGGGATTGGTTGTAATTTCTCCCTTTTCATTCACGATTTTATCTATTTGAGTTCTCTCTCTTTTCTTTTTGAGAAGCCTGGCTAGAGGTTTGTCTATTTTGTTTATTTTTTCAAAGAACCAGCTTTTGGTTTCATTGATCTGTTCCACTACCTTTTCTGTCTCCATATGGTTAATTTGTGCTCTGATCTTAGTTATTTCTCTCTTTCTGCTGGGCTTGGGTTGTTTTATTTGTTCTGCTTCTAGTTCCTTTAGGCGTGCTGTTAGAATTTGTGTTATTGATTTTTCTTGTTTCTTGAGATGGGCCTGGATTGCAATATATTTCCCTCTCAGGACTGCTTTTGCTGCGTCCCAGAGCGTTTGGATTGTTGTATTTTCATTTTCATTTGTTTCCATGTATTTTTTAATTTCTTCTCTGATGGCTTGGTTGACCCAGTCATCTTTTAGTAGGTTATTTCTTAGCCGCCATGTTCTTGGATATTTTCCAGGCTTTCTCCTGTGGTTGATTTCAAGTTTCAAAGCATTGTGGTCTGACAGTGTACACGGTATGATCTCAATTCTTTTATATTTATTCAGAGCTTCCCTGTGCCCCAGAATGTGATCTATCTTGGAAAATGTACCGTGTGCAGTTGAGAAGAACGTAAATTCCTTTGCTTCTGGATGAAGGACCCTAAAGATGTCTGTGAGGCCCATCTGTTCTAATGTTTCGTTCAGGGCTATTGTTTCTGTGGAGATTTTCTGATTTGTGGATCTATCCAATGCTGAGAGTGGAGTGTTGAGATCCCCTACTATTAGGACATTTTTATCGATGAGGTTGCTAATGTTTGTAATTAGTTGTTTTACAAATTTGGGTGCCCCCAAATTCGGTGCGTAGATATTTACAATTGTTAGCTCTTCCTGCTGGATGGTCCCTGAGACTATTATATAATGTCCTTCTTCATCTCTTATTACATCGTTCATTTTAAAGTCTAATTTGTCTGATATAAGTGTGGCTACTCTGGCTTTCTTCTGCCTTCCAGTAGCATGGTAGATAGTTTTCCATCCCCTCACTTTCAATCTGAAGGTATCTTCAGGTTTAAGATGAGTTTCTTGAAGACAGCAGATAGATGGGTCTTGTTTTTTAATCCATTCTGTTATCCTGTGTCTTTTGATTGGCGCATTTAGTCCATTTACATTCAGTGTTAATATTGAAAAATATGGGCTTACAGTCACTGTATTATCTGTAGGTTTCATGATTGTAAGGCTGTCCCTGGCAGTTTGTGTTCTTTGCAGGTTTGCCTTCATAGAATGCCCCTCAGGATCTCTTGCAGTGCCGGCTTATTTGTGATAAATTCTTTCAGTTTTTGTTTGTTGGGAAAAACCTTGATCTCTCCTTCTATTCTGAATGACAGGCTAGCCAGATACAGAATTCTTGGTTGCAGGTCCTTCTTGCTCATCACATTGAAGATATCCTACCATTCCTTTCTGGCTTGCCAAGTTTCTGTAGATAAGTCTGCTACTACCCTTATAGGTCTCCCTTTGTATGTTAGGGTTCTTTTGTCCCTAGCTGCTTTCAGGATTCTCTCCCTATCTTTGTATTTTGCCAGCTTCACTATGATGTGCCGTGCAGAAGGTCTATTCAAGTTACGTCTGAGGGGAGTTCTCTGTGCCTCTTGGATTTCCATGCCCTTTTCCTTCCTCATGTTGGTGAAGTTCTCAGCAATGATTTGTTCAAGAACCCCTTCGACTCCTTTCTCTCTCTCTTCTTCCTCTGGGACTCCTATGATACGGATATTGTTTCTTTTGAGTGCATCGCTCAGCTCTCGAATTCTCCTTTCCTGTTCCTGGATCAGCTTCTCTCTCTTTTTATCTGCTTCCTCTTTTTCAATGATTTTGTCTTCTAAGGCACTAACTCTTTCCTCTACCTCTTCAATCCGTGCTGTGGCTGCTTCCAGTTTCCCCTGTATTTCTTCTAATTTCTTCTTTAATTCTTCCTGCCCGTTTTTAAGGTCCTTGAACTCTGCCGCGCGGGACCCCTTGCATTCTTCTAAGCTTCTTTCAAGGCCAGCGATTAGTTTTATGATTGTCATTCTATATTCATGTTCTGTTATGTTGCTTATATCTGTTTTCATTAATTCTTGAGCTGTCACTGCTTCTTGTGGATTCTTTTGAGGAGAATTCTTCCGTCTCGTCATTTTGGCTGGATGTGTTTTGGGTTGTTTCTTGAAGTTGCCCTGGAAAGGAAAACAGACTGACAGACAAACAGAAAACAGAAATACTCAAACATACTAACAAATGATACAGACAAGCGGTTCACAACAGCAAAAAGAATAACAAATGACACTCTGAGGACAATGTCCTGAAATACCAGCTACACGGTAAGGACAGGGTGTGTACTGTGCTGGTGGCAGAGCATCTACAGAGAGAATAATGACAGTTCCGGGGGAAAGAAGGAAATGGTCTTTGCCCGGGTAGAGTGACTAAAGAGCTTAATCCAGACTGAGAGAAATCAGAATAAGGCCGGTTACAAGGAAAAAGGAATGAAGACAGTAATTGCTCGGGTGAGATTACGTGGCCTGGTTATTCCAGAGAGAGAATAAGGGAAGTACAGAAGGAGATGAAAAACATGCCTTTAGAGAGTGGAATAAGATTTTGTTTAAGTCAGCCAGGCCTCTGGATAGTCAGCTCAGGAGTGGGGATCAGTAAGAAGAATAACGGGGAGCATCTATTTTAAAAAGAAATGACCTGGAGTTACTCCAGGCAGTGGTCTGGACTTGGCCTCTGTGGCTCCCGCGGAGAAGTGTCACTCCTGCACAGATGGGCGTGGTTTAGTGTAGGCGGGAGTTCTCTACTGAGGCAGGGATGGCTCAGGGAGTGACTTCCTGGGGCTGGTGCTTGTGGACCCGTAAGACAACAATGGCGTCCCTTCCGTCCTTTGTTCCCAGTCCCAGGGCTTCCACTCGCCCCCTTGTTTGTGTCCTTACTCTGCTATGGGCACCGGCGCAGTGCGGTCCACTGGAAGGTGGGCGCCTGCCTGCTTGCCACCCCCCAACCTTCTGCAAATGTGTCAGGGTTAGAGGTGCTCCACAGGCGACTGAGGGCACCCCTGGCAGCCGGTCGCGCTGAGGGCTCTCCGCTCGCCTGGCCGGGGCGACTTGTGCGCACTCCCCACTCAAGCGACCGGGGTAGCGGCAGTCCCAGCGTTTGATCGCACCCCACAGGGCCCTCCGCAGCGACTAGCGCCTGATCCGGGCTCAGGCGGGCAGCGGCAATGGTCCCAGGTCGCCGGCTCTCCAGGGGATGGTGGCGCGACTGGCGCACAATCCCTGTTGAGGTGGTCCCGGCAATGCAGCGGTCCCAGCAGTTTTTCGCTTTCCACCGGGCGCCCCAGCGGCGACTAGCGCGCACTCCCCGATCCGCCAGCAGCAGCGTGGCGGTCCAGCGGTTTTTTGCTCCCCACCCAGTGCGGCGGCGACTAGGTCACGCTCCCCGCTCCGCTGGCAGCCGCGTGTCTGTCCCAGCGGTTTTTCGCTCTCCACGGGGCACAGCAGCGACTAGCGCGCACTCCCCGCTCCTCCCGGCAGCAGCCCGCGATCCGCGGTTGTTCGCTCAGGGGGCCGGAGGTAGCAGCGGTGCCTGGCGCGCACTCCCCGCTCCAGCGATAGCAGCGGCAGAGGTCCCGCTATTGCTCCCTCCTCACGCTGCTGGCGGCTAAGCAACTCTGGGCCGGGCGGGCTGACTGTTCCTCCGTCGGCGGTCCAGCACAAGGAGAGTTCTGCTGGGTTCTGATGTTAGACACAGAGCTTCTCCTCCTAAGCCCTGTCTTTAGGGGCTGGATGGTGGTGGACTCCCCCTCTCTGTCGCTCTCCTTCGGATGTTGGGCACTTTCCCCTGCTGTCCCCGGCTCACCCTCCCCCCAGCTCAGTTTCCCGAGTTCGTTTTGTCCGTTCTCGGTTAGACTCACGGTCTTAGGGCGTTGTCTATGTTTCTTGCGTTCCTTGTAAGCTGCTACACCTTTTCTGCCAGAATTGGATTTTAACAAGATCCCAAGTGGTTTGCATGCTCTTAAGATTTGAGAAGCAATTCTGAATTGATTTCTTCAGGAAGATGGTGGTTGCCCCCAAGTTACAGAGAAAAGAAAAGAAAGAGAAAAGAAAAGAAAAGAAAAGAAAAGAAAAGAAAAGAAAAGAAAAGAAAAGAAAAGTCAGAACATACTTTGCCTAGGATGCCAAGTTACTCGACAGTGAATGGAATTTTAACTCTCTTTCCAAATGAACCTATCTGTAAAACTAAACGACTCTAATGATTTTGTTTCTCAGGTGGGTATTTGTTCCTGAGATTGAGTTTGAAAGAATGTATGTAGTTGGCTGTCTCTCAACAATGATCCCCTTAAGGCATCACACCAGATTACGCAGTTATCCATTCAGCCAGAATAGAGGTAAAAAGGCTCAAGTCCTTTGTAAACTTCAGAAGCTTTATCTCTAATACTGATGATGGAGAGGGGTAGGATTCCCAGATAAAATAAATAACACCCACATAAACTTGAATATCAGATGAACAAGAAATTATTTTTTAGTAAGTGTGTTCCAAATATTGCATGAAACATCTTTAAATATTAAATATTCATGGGACATAGTTATATTAAAAATTCATTGTTTATCTGAAGTTCAAATTTAACTGAGTGTCTTATATTTTTATTTGTTAAGTCTGGCAACTACAGGGAGGGCAAAACTTAACTGAGACAAATTAATGGGAAATCGGAAAATAGTATTTGAATATCAATGTTTATATTTTGACGTGAAACATAAAGGCACCTTTGAGCCTCCTGAGATCACTTTCTTAGTGTCAAGACAGCCAAATTTATTCCTTCTAAATTGGTGAAGAAAGCAAACGGAAGGGACTTTGATTTTGTATTAATACAGGTCTTGCTTTTAAGAATGCATATCCCTTTGATGTAACACATCAAGCACCAGTCCAAATCTCAAATCAATCGCCACGATATGAGAAAACCAGGGCTGCTACCAGGCAATTAGCTGTTGACAGCTGCTAAATTCAGTGGAGATTTCTGAAGTTATGTCCTTTGAGATGTAAAATTCTGGCAGCCTTGACTGCGCAGCAACAGAAAGTAGGATTACTCCAACTTATTACAATCAGCTGTCCTTGTAGAAGACACACCTGTGGCTCTTTAGGCACAAGGACTAGGAAAATGCTTGTTAATTCTGCTTTACAACTCAACCTAAATTAAATTTGACAAGCATTCCAAAAATACATAATTTTCCAGGTAACCAGTTTCTTCAGCAGCTTAGATGATATGAAGAAGTAATAAATTGGATGGTAATTAATTCCTTGGGTAACTTATTCCAATGAATTTAGACTAGCTTGGGCTATGAAGTGCTCCTGGGTAATTGTAAAGTGAATTATGCCAGAGCAGTGTTTCCCATAAGCAATGTAAATGCTGCAAGAAAACTGTTAAAGAGACTAATTCATTTCAGTGTACCATCACCTAAAGATGGGTAAGTTTTGTTTGTGGTAGATGGCACTGTTGAACGCTCAATTGAGAAATCCATACTTCGGCATGGCTTTCCCCTTAAGAATTCTTTTCTGTTGGTTATTTCCTCCTCATAAGATGATGAAAAGCTTACTCTGTTTTTAAAAACTCTTTATTGTAGAAAATATCAAACAATCACAAAAGTAGAGAATATTATAACAAATTCCCAGGCACCCACAGCTCATCTTCAAATGTTTGCTCTATTTCCCCTCTCCCTGTGGGATTATTTTAAAATAAACCCCAGATATCATCATTCACCTGTACATAATTTCAGACTGTGAAAGGCAAGGACTTACTTTCCTTTTAAAACATAGCTGCTCTGTTATCTTCATCCTTTCCCCCAAATAAATAATAATTCTTTAATATCAATCATCTAGTGGTCCTATTTCTCTATTATTTGTAAACATTAATTTTGTTTTTGCACTTTGTATAGTCATCAAGACAGTCTCATTTCATCGGTAGGTGTTTCATCCTTATTTTTTTCCATGCTGATTTTTTGTTGTTAATAAATTGAATATTTGACCTATAAAATTTATGAATTGTGTTCCTGTATTATCATTTACATGTACTTCTGCCCTTATTTTCTGTAAATTCGTAGTTAGAGCTAGAAGCTTCATCAGAGTTATATTTAACTATTATGGCAAAATTACTTCATAGGTGGTGCTAGGTACTTCCATCAGGAGGTACATAAAATTTGACTCTTCATGTTTGTGTCGTGATCACTGTAAAATGATGACATGAAAATCCATTGAATAGTTGAATTAGTGGGATTATAATCCAATACTATTTTGTTTCTCAAATTCTTCCAGCTTTGCCTGCTGGGAGCTCTTTCAGTGGCTTCTGTGTTCCTTTGGTGTACTCCCAATATTGTGGACTTTTTTTTTTTTAACACTTTCTTATTTTCTGGCACTGAAAAGGTGCTCTCATCTTATATAATTCCTGTTGAAGTCCTTGAATCAGTGATTTCTTCAAGGAGCCCTGATTCCTTTTATCAGAGAATGATAAGGAAACCAAGTTCTGGGTACCAGGTGGGTTCATCACTACTGGAGTGTCATGGCTTCCAGGCCTCTCAGCTGATAGACCAAGGCACTGTGTGTGTATATACTAACCTGTGCATGCACATGTGTCTATACTTATTTCTACATGTAAACATTTGTATCAATGTTAGCTAAATGAGTTCACACTTAGGAGTTGATACTCTGCTAAATGAATTCATATGCAGTCTGTTCCATACCACATGGACCTTCTAAGCCTCTTTTGCTTGCTTATAAATAAACTTCTAGTCTAACTGAAAACCTGGCTCCCACCATCTATCGTCCATTTACTTAATTGTTCAATTCCAGTACATACGTTCAGTGGTTCCAGAATTCTTAACCCAGTACACCCAAGGGATACAACTTTATCAAATAGAATGCAGGGGATTTTTTTGCCATTAGTCTTGAAGACTTCACTGATTCCAGAGTTACTTAGTTGAACATCCATAGCCTTCAGGTTTTTCCATAAATATGGAATACAGTTAGATCGTTTTGCCATACTCTACATCAATTTGTCCAAATTACTATTTAAGTGCTCCTGCAAGTTTGTGATCTTGGTGACTGCTGCTCTAGGTAAGCTCATCTCAGTTGCTATCTTACTCTGCTTGTGCCTGTTTCCCTAGATTTTGGAGTGGTGGTGTGCCCTGCAATTCCATTTCTCCAAAGGCCTTAAGCAAGTTTGTTCACATTTGTTTATTTGTCTAAGGATGGACCAAGTTCCTTACATGTTGGAACTTCGGTTTGATTTTTTATACTCTTAGAAATGTCTTTTGATGAATTGATGTGCTTTTTAATGAAATCTGAATTATCATTTTTTTTTTTTACCTTTTTTGGTTATTTCATTTTTCTTCTTACTTGAGCAGTCTTTGCCTTCCAAGTTTGTAAAGCCTTTTTATATATTTTTACCTAACAGCTTTATTGTTTTATCTTTCTATGATCTATGATCCATTTGTGTGTAGTGGAGGTGGAGTTAGGATTTATTTTTCCCATGTGGATTTTCAGTTGTTTCAGTACCATTTATTGAAAATTTGTTCTTTTTCCTACTCTATTGCAGTTCATCTTCATTGAACATTACGTAATGACTATTTACCTTGTTTCAGGACTCCTGTATTTTGTTCCAATAGTCTATTTATTTATCATTATATTGATCACATTGTTTATTTGCTGTAGCTTTATAATGTCTTAATATTAAGTAGTGTAATGTCTTAATATTTAGTGGTAGAAGTTCTTTAATTTTATTTTTCCTCAAGATTGTTTTCTCTTATCCTTGCCACTTTGAATTTCCATAAAATTTAGGATCAGTTGTCACTTTTTACAAAAATTCCTGCTGAAATTTGAATGGGATTGCACTGAATCTACAGAGCAGTTTGAAGAAAATTGCTGTCTTAAAAATATTGAATGTTCCAATCCTTTAGTGTGTATATCGCTCCATTTATTTTGATCTTTTGAAGTCCGTTTTCAGTTTTTTTTCTACAATGGTTTTATATACCTCTCAAATTACATCCTAGGTAGTTGATGTTTTTGATGTAATTATAAATTAGTTTTTCTTAAAGTTCATTTTCTAATTTTGTTTTTGTTTACTATATAGAATAACAATTTTTACCATATTCATTTAACTTAAGTCTAGTAGTTTATCATAGATCTTTTAAAATTTTCCATGTCCACTCTTATATCATCTGTGAATAATGACAGTTGTATACTTCTTCCTTTCTAGTCTTTATAACTTTTCTTTGTTATTCTTGCTTTAGAGCAATGATGCTAGTCTTCTATTATATTGCTGAATAAAGTCATAGTAGTAGACATCTTTATCTTATTCCCAATATCAGAGGATAAAGTTTATTGTCTTTTACTTTCAAGTAGGACATTTACTGGATAGTCTATTTTAAGATTAAAAAATTAATCACATTATGCTAAGAAATTTCCTTTTCATTCCTAATTTAATAAAATTATATATAGATATATAAAGTATATATAAAGAATGAGTTATAAATTTCTGTCTTTTTTTCCTGTTGATATTATCCATATGTTTTTCTCCTTACTTTGTTAATGTGGTTAATTACACTAATTAATTTATATATTTTTAAAAATTTACATTCATAGAATAAATCCAGCTTGATCATGTTATTTATATATATTATTAGACTTATTAGTGTTTTGTAGGTGTTTCATATCTATGTTATGACAGAAATTTTTTTTAAAATTTTAATGGTAAACATTAAATTATTGTAAATTATTATAAGTAAATTATTTTTGAGAAAGAAAGAGAGAGAGAGACTGAGTGCTAGTGGGGGAGGGGCAGAGAGAGAGGGAGACAGAATCTGAAGCAGGCTCCAGGCTGAGTTGTCAGCACAGAGCCCTACACAGTTCCCAAACTCATGGACCACGAGATCATGACCTGAGCCAAATTCAGATACTTAACTGACTGAGCCACCCAGGTGCTCCTGTTGTGAGAGAAAATTTAATGTAATTTTCTTTTCTTGTAATATTCTTGCCAAGTATTGATATCAAAGTTATGCTGGCATCATAGGAAATACCCTTTTTTTTTAAAATCCTAGAAAAGTTCGCATAAGATTGATGTTATATATATATTTGAGAGAATTCACTAATGAAGTCACTTGGTCCAGGATTTTTCTTTGTGAAATGTTTTAAATTATAGAATACAGTCCTTTAATAGATAGAGACACATTTAGGTTTCCTGCATTTTATTGTGTCTGTTAATTGGATTTCTAAAGAAATTTGTTTATTTAATCTAATTTTTTAGTATTTTTGAGAGAGAGAGAGAGAGACAGAATGCAAGCCGGGAAAGGGTAGAGAGAGAGGGAGAGAGGGAGACACTGAATCTGAAGCAGACTCCAGGCTCTGAGCTGTCAGCACAGAGCCCAATGTGGGGCTCGAACTCACAAGCTGTGAGATCATGACCTGAGGTGAAGTCAGGCGCTTAACTGACTGAGCCACTGAGGCTCCCCTATTTTTTTAGCATTTGAAATATCTCTAGTGAAGTCCTTCTTTTAACTCCTAAAGTTGTCAATTTATGTCTTCTCTCTTTTTATGTCTTGATCACTTTTTGCCAGGGACTTATTGATTTGATTAGCTTTTCAAAAATCAGTTTTTGGGTTTTAAAAGTCCTCAGTTTTTTTTATCATATTTGTATATGCTTTCTTTTTTTTTTGAAGTCCTCCCTTCTACTTTCTTGGATCTTTCTTTCCTTCTTTTCCTCTCTCCTCTGTCTCCTCCTCCTCTTCTTCTCCTTCTTCTCCTTCTTCTCCTTCTCCTCCCCCACCACCTCCTCTTCTTCCTCCTCCCCCTCTCCTCCTCCTTCTTCTTCTCTCCTTCTTCTTCTCTCCTCTTTCTTCCTCTTCTTCTTCCTCTTCATCTTCTTCTTCTCCTTCTTCTTCTTCCTCTTCTTCTTCCTCTTCCTCCTCCTCCTCCTCCTTTCCTCCTCCTCCTCCCCCTTCTGTTCTTCTTCTTCCCCTTCCTCTTCCTCTTTCTTCTCTTCTTCCTCTTCTCCTTCTTCCCATTCTTCTCCTTCTTCTCTTTCTTATCCTTTTCCTTTTTCAATTTAACTTCTTGATTTAAGTTCAAAAATCACCTTTTATATTAAGCCTGGTTTGTAATTGCTTAACGAATCAATTCTCCTATCAAGTACTAAAAAGCTATTTTCATCTGGGCCCTTCACACACACAAATAAATACACATATACATACCCTGAGGTTGGTCTTGAGATCTCGGTACATAGGACGAATTAAGATTATAGTATTGGTTTCCTGTGAAATAATGACCTCAGTATATTAGGGTGAGAGACAAATTTATAAAGTGTTCATATTTTTTTTCACTTAATGATATATTATAGATATTTTTTTCATAGTATGCTAATTTTTACAACATAATTTTTAATGACTTCTTAGTGTTCTAGTATATGAACAAAACATAATTTATTGTTACATTTAATAAACAATTTTCTATTGTTGGAAATGTAAGTTGCTTCTAATTTTTTAAGCTATGCATGAGTCTAGATATCACTATACAAGCTAACTTGCATACTTTTCTTATAAGACTGATGTATTTATCACCAAATTCAGATATTCTTTAAAAATAAATTTAGAAACTCACAAGAAATTTTAAAGGGAAAGCTTAAGTCCCTTTCAGGACTTTTATGTCCTGACCTGGGAATATCTACTGGCTTTTACATTGTTCCCACTGAAAACGTGTTCAAGTATTATCCAATTTAAATAATAAATGCTTTAGTATACAGGAATTTCCTCAAAGAATGTGTTGTTGATAATATCTGTTCTATCAGATAAAGATGCTTACAATTTCTTAGAAACACTCTCATACACATTTAACTATAATAGAATGCAGAGTGTTGCAGAGGTTTAATTTGAAGTATGGTGCTTAACATATAGCAAATGTTTGACTTAAATGTCAAGGTAAATTCTGTTAAACATGATTTTATGATACCCTAGGAGAGTGAGCAAGTAATTCTGAAGGAGAGAAGACTGGAGAAGGCTTTAAACTCTTCTGCCAAAAGAAGACCACTCTGGTGAACACATGACCAAATGCGTGGGAGTGGAGGCTCTCGAGGAAAAAGGTCAGCTGTAGCTGCAGATGATGCTAAATCACAGATCCTGGAACACACTGTGAGCATATGAAGGATTCTGTTCAGGTAGGCAAACTCTGAAAATCTATGTACACATGTGTTCTAGTTTACTTAGTAGATATGCTCCTTAAAAATTATGTGGAATCTAATTGTATTGTGAATTAATGGTTAGTGTAGAGAGAACAAGAATTGTTCCTTGTATTAAAAAGAAGAATTGTTTTTTTTTTTAAATGTTTGATTTTTACCTAGATGTTTACATAATGGTTTGGCTTCAAATTGGCTATGTCTGAGGTTCCTGGGTGACTCAGTCAGTTAAGCATCTGACTCTTGATTTCAGCTCAGGTCATGATCTCATGGCTTATGAGATAAAGCCCAGAGTTGGGCCCTACACCTGACAAAGTGAATCCTGCTTGGGATTCTCTCTCTCTCTCTATTTCTCTCTCTGCTTCTCCCCTGCTTGCAGGCGTACATTCACACTCTCTCTCAGAATAAATAAATGAGCATAAAAAAACCAAATTAGTGGTGTCTAGTTTATGATATTACACTCTTCAATGAATTTAATAAAGTTATTTTGCTCTGTCTCTCCAACACAACCATACACAATATTTTTTGGAATTTGAGACTTAATTCATGTAAAAATAGATTTTTAGACTGCATAGAACTTGAGTTACTTTATAGTATTTATATAAATAAGCACTTAGATGTAGGAATATAATATCATCTATAGTAAGACAGAAACAAAAGAAACAGAAAAGAGTCTTTGCTCAGCCCCTCTGTGGTGACTGACAGGCTATTGCATTTGGAATTTGTTGGTTTCTTGCTTCCCTGTACTCTGAAAAGCATCCAACTTCACTCCTTCATGGAGAGTCTCCCCAGTGTTATCCTAAGGGGTATGGCATCATCACCCTATTACTTGATAAAACAAGGCCAGGGCTACTGAAAGGTTAACTAGTGGTTATTTATAAAGCACTTCAGAAATAAAAAATGTTTTACAAATGCCAAGGTTATTAAGACATTGGCAGCATATATCAGAAAGTGGAAATTTTTCTGCTGGCTTAGGTTTTACTTAATCTTTAAAAATAAAGATGTCAAACACTCAAATTTCAATGTAATTCAACAAATATTTATTGAGCATTATAATTTTCTAAGTTTGTAGACAATGAGAAATAAAACTTGTTCCTTTCCCTTAAGAGGTTGTCTCTTTAGGACACACCTGGGTGGCTCAGTCAGCTCAGATGTCCAACTCTTGGTATTGGCTCAGATCATGATCTAATGGTTTATGAGACTGAGCCCCACATGAGACTCTGAGCTCAATATGGAGCCTGCTTGGGATTTTCTCTTTCCCTATCTCTCTACCCCCTCCCCTCTCTTTGAAAAGTAAATAATCATAAACAAAGAGGTTATCTGGTGACTAGATAGACAGATACATAGCTTATTATAATAATACAGGGCAAATTCCAAACTTTCCTCAAAGTGGTAGAGACAGGATACTGTAGATATCAAAGTGAGTTACTTCCAACTGGAGTTAATTAGATATGAGTCATGTAGGAGGAGACATTTGATCTGAGCCCTGAAGGATGATAAATTTTTAATAGAGCAAATACTGGGGAAAGAGCATTTTAAGTAGAAGAAACTGATGTTTAAGTAGAAGAAACTAGAGGTTGGAAAGGCATTTCAGGGAAAATGGGCTGAGGATGTAGAAAAGGGTCAGATTATAGAAGACCTTTAACAGTAGCCTAAGGAGGCAATGGAAAGCTGATGATGGTTTCTGAGAAGGGGACGTGAGGAGAGTAATACACAGGGAATGACTGGACACACAAAAAAGGCGCTCTTCAATTATTCATGGTCTCATCCAATGGATTACCTTTTTAAAGCTACATTCTAATGCTGATATCAGTTTCCTTGGATAAGTTCAAGGTCATGGGTCAATTTTCCACTAAAATCTAAGTTGTAGTTTAAGTGTATCTGTCCTCTGCCTTGCAAAAATATCTCCTTTTACTTTGCCTTCCCCTGTATCACTCTTCGGTCTTGATCTCCTGTCAGTCTATTTCTCTCCAACCTTCTTGAAAACAAGGCCACTTTCCTGTTCACACTAACACTGGCATCTCTAGTCAGGTTACAGTTCTCTTCCTGTGAATTCTACATAAATATTTCCCTCCAGATAATGGAGAGCTAGGTGTACTTGTGAACTTCGGTAATTCTTTTTTCGAAATTTCACAGGGCTTGTGACTCACTGTAGAGAAAAGTGAAAAGTTCTATTAGAACAAAAACAGAGCCCTAAGAGTACATGGAGGGGGAGAAAGATTTGAAAGCATTTTTAAAACTAGCTCTTAATCAAGATAATATCTCTGCCTCAGCATCTTCATGTGTCAAAAGGAAAATAATATTACCTAGTGTACAGAGTTGTTAAAAAATTAGTTAATATTTTGAGCAAAATGTTTAGTGAAGTGATTTGTCCATCATTGCTACTCAGTTAAGGTTAACTGAAAAAATAAGGCTAGCATCTAATAGATATCCTAATATGATCTTAACATGGAAATAATGAGTTTATTTTTATACCACCCTATTCTCATAATACTTCCCCTCATTTTTGCTTCCTTCCATCTTGTTTCAGGTTCTTCTAATATTTGTAACCTTGACGTAACATGTCATAGACTGCTATATAGAACTTCTTCTCTCTTCCAGAAATTACCTAGTAGAAGGAAAGCCAAGTGACAGTTGGAGAGATACCACCTAAATTAATTAACTGAGTTGTACTGAACTCCTTGTTTTACTCCAAATATCTTGTATTATTTCCTATAGATGAAGCATGGGTCATCTCTGCATATGTTTTATGTGATGGTGATATCACATATTTTACTCATTTTATCAATTTCAGTCATAATACCTTAGATTAGTGGTTCTCAATCAAGGGAAATTTTGCTACCCTCCACTCCAGAGTATTTGGCAATGTCTGGAGACATTTTTGCTTACCGCAAATGGAATGTGCGTCTCATGGGCATCTCATGGGTAGACTAAGGAGGCTGCTAAACATACTATAATGCACAAGATGGCTTTTACAACAAAGAAATATCTATTGTCAAATGTTAATAGTGCCAAAGCTGAGAAATTCTGGCTTAGATTGAATCACTCTACTAAGTGTCAGCTCAGAGTAAGGTTCTGAGAAGATGGCACTAGAGCATGTGTGACTTACCAGGATCCCTGAGTTGGGGAATCCCAGGCCAGGGCAAGTCGAAGGAGGATTCTGTAACTCAATGAAAATTGCTGACAACCACAATTTGAAATAAACTTTGCTTATTTGTCTATTTTTGTCAATGTAATAGAAACAAGGTATTCAGGGTATCACATGGCTACAGGGCAGGGCTTAGGTTAATGACTGCTTTTGTGTTTCTTCTGATAGAAACCCTCCAGGAGGTATGAATGGTGACCTGGGACAGGTTGAGAGAGTGTTCATCTGAGTGGTTAGCTCAACGTTGTTGGCACATTACAATGGAGTCATGATAGAAGGAAGAAAAGATGACAAAGAGCCAGAGTTATTTAAATTATTTACAATGAGATAGATGTAAGTGGTGGGCTTAAAATATGTCCAGAATTCTTTGACATTCCCTTCAAAGGGTGGAACCTAATTTTCTTCCCTTTGGGTTTGGCTTGGACTTAGTGACTTATTTGTAATGATGGGCTACAGCAAAATATGGTATGTGACTAAGGCTAGGTTACAAAAGACACACGGTTTCTGCCTTGCTCTCCTTTTCAGATCACTTGTTCTGGGAGAAGCCAGCTATCATATCATGAGAACACTCAAGTAGCCTTATGAAGAGCAATGTGTGACAATAAACGGAGGCCGGCAGTCATGTGAGTGAAGCATCCTAAAGCAGGTCCTTGGCCTCTATCAAACGTTCAGATGACTGTTGGAGAGCAACATGAAAGTCCATGAGCCAGACTCTTCATCTTGAACTCCTGATCCCCAGAAACTGTGTGATAATGTGTGCTTCTTGTTTTAAGCTGACAAATTTTGAAATAATGCATTAAGCAGGAATATATAACAAATGTAAATATTCAGGAATGAGTTATTTTTTAAGGATTGTTATAAATAGCATGCAGGAGGCTTGAGTGTATATTTTAAGGGGAAGGAGTCTCATTATCTGTATAGGAGAATTTTGATTCACAATTGTGTGATTAAGAATATGGACTCCTGAATTAGACTGCCGGGTTCCATTGCTGACTTACTAGCATTGTGACCCTGGACCGATTAACTTCTCAGGCTTCAATCTCTTCATTTAAAAAACAAAGTTAATAAATAATAGTTGTAAAATGCTTATTAGCATGTCTGGAACATAGTAAGCATGAAATAAGCTTTAGCCGTCATTATTATTTCTGTAGTTCTATAACCTTATACTCAGATGGTGATTTATGTTTACAAAATGCTCTGCATACATTATCAGAAATATTGGAGGCTAGTTGGCATGGGACCAATGAATGAATTCTCTATCTTCATCTGAGCCTTCGTCATGCACAGCTCTGAGGCTGGTCTTGACGTAGCAGGACTTAAAGCCAATTGTCTTAGGACCATCGTGGTGGTTGCTTGTCAAATATTGTCATTAAGAACAACCTCAAATACAAGCCTCAAATCTCAAATTGTTTGAGAGGCAAATTCCTAAAATGTTCATAGTTATTTCACAGCTTAGCTGTCAGTGAATGGTCTTTCTCCTCAACTCATAAAGAAAATTTGTCTAGTTTAGTACTAGGTACGTTAGCTTTTCAAAGAAAGAGATTTGATCTCAAACGTCTAATGCTCTTGCGTACAATAAACTTTTACCTACTGACTGATGTTGACGACAATGTAATGTGAATTTCAAGCATCCGGTACAAATCTGGAACTTGAAATACAGAATTGCAAAAATACAGAATTGTAGAAATTCAAATTTAGGAAGGCTCTTCTCAAAACTACCATTCAGTTTAAGTAAGAGGTATCCATCCTGGTCTGAGTTGTTTGCTTTCTCTTTTTACTTATACTTGTGAGTTTTCAGCATAAACTCAGTGTTATGCACTGAACATGTGTGTCCCCCCAAATTTCATATGTTGAAAACCAAACCCCGATGTGAAAGTGTAGGAGGTAGGGCCTTTGGGAGGTCATTAGTACTAAATAGGGTCTTAAACATGGAGCCCTCATGAATAGGATTGGATTAGGATGGGATTAGGATTAGAGGGACCATTTGCATCTTCTGCTTTACTCTCTGCCATGTGAGGGTTCAACAAGAAGTCAGCAGTCTGCAACCTGCAAGAGTGTCCTCGCCAGAAGCAGACTGTGCTGGCACCGCTATGATCTCAGGTTTCCAGAGCAGTGAGAAAGATATTTCCGTTGTTGATAAGCCATTTACATTATGATATTTTGTTATGCAGTCTGAGCGAAGACATACTCTTTCCAAACACGGTTTACTAGACCGTGTCACAGTTGGGTTAATGGTGTACTTACCCAGGTGAGATTAAAGCAGAGCAACCTATGACTTTGGAATATTTTTTTCTGATTATTTTTAATCTGGAAACAACATAATGAACGGGGAGAAATTTCAGAAATTTTTTCTGGAAAAATAAAATGTAAGAAAATATAGCAAGGGGATATCTTTCCTGCTTTGAATAAGAAATGGCAGATTTTCATCATGTTTATTAGAAAGTAGTAAGAATAAAATCAGAACATTTTTGAACCAAATGCACTTTTAAGCTCTAGAAAAGTGCTACACTGCCTAAGACACATAGTAAATTAAAAAAAGACAAATTGGTGCCTGCCTTTTGTTGTGTGGGAAGGGAACATTCCTTCATTAAAACGGACTGTTTATAAAATCTCAATGTCATCTCTAATCATGGTGCATTTTGTATGTGGGTAACCCGTTGACTTCAAAAATTTTTAGTAAAATTACTCTGTGTTTTGTCATTTTTACTAGGGCAAAGTCTTCAGCAAAAGTATTTCAAATCTTTTCTTCTAAATTGTAGAAGTGATAGGAGAGAGGTAGTCATTTGAGAAAAAATACTCCCTTTTTTATGAAAAGAATATTTTGAACAAATGGCTACATTTGGGTTTTTTTATGAGTGAGTGTAACAATAGTTTCAACTTTATAGGGTTGTTATCAAGATGTTATCATTATGAGTTAATAAGAAATTTAGAACAATGTCTTGCCTATGATACATGTTATATGAGAGCCAGCTAAGTGCATAAATAAAAAAGTTCTTAGATTCAATCATCTGGGGCAGAAATAAATGTTAGTGATAATGTGCCATGAGATGTAACCAGAGGTGTAATGACCAGAGGTGTAATGGGAATATAGCAGCAAGCGCCTGAACACTTATTCGTGTGATGACTTACATATCTGTTTCTTATCAAATGAAGTTCATTCAAACCATTCAGACAGGTCTGCACAGGTTTTCTAGGCACGACATGACACTGAATGGTTTTCTTGAGTGTTGACAATGCTTTCTTCTTCTTTCCTCTGTTAGGGCTTCACCTCTAGTTGCTTGGTTCTAGAAGACTTTTAGATTTCCTTTAAAGACTTAGTGTTGAATTTCTTTCAACAGAATGTTTCCTAACCTTGTAATGTTGACCATTGAATTAGTATAGTGCGATTCAACATGGTGTATCGTCTCAAAACACACACACACACACACACACACACACACACACACATATACATTCATGTATTCACTGAAATATCTCCTAGCATGAATGTTGGACAAGTTTGTACTGAAGTTTGGATTTCTTGGTTGCTAGATTTCACTTACTCTTCAGGATGAATATTCAATTTAAGGGAAGGAATGGTTGGAAATTCTGGTTCTTTCTGAAGTAAGCAAAAACTTTCTGTGATAATCTTAACAATTCACATTTGCTTTAGGTTTTATAGTTTAAAAAACACTTTCTAGAAATTATTTCATTTGATTCTCACAACAGTGATATTATTATACCATATAATATAGTATAATATTAATATAATAATGATAATATTAGTAAAGTGTTAATATTATTCACTTTTTATCTGATGAGGGAACTGAGCTTAAAGATTGAATTACCTACTCCAACAACACCACTGTGCATGAAGAATTTCCAGACCTAAACTCTCTTCTCGACTAACCCTCAGTCCAACACTGAAGGTTTTCTTTTTAAAACCAGGATTAAAGCAAAAAATTTCAAGATGCTTAGCCGTTGTTTCATTCTTTTTTATAAAAATGTTTATTTAATTTTGAGAGAGATAGAGAGACACAGTGCAAGCAGGGAAGGGGCAGAGAGAAAGAGGGAGACACAGATTCCAAAGCAGGCTCCAGGCTCCGAGTTGTCAGTACAGAGCCTGATGCGGGGTTCGAACTTACAAACCGCGAGATCATGACCGGAGTCGAAGTTGGATGCTTAACTGACTGAGCCACCCAGGCACCCCAAGTTGTTTCATTCTTTAAAAAATTTTTTTTGACAAATATGTTTCATCCTCCCTCCATAGTTGCTTAGGACAAATTTGAGTATCACTTAGCTACATATTAATGTCATTGGTTTGAGATTTTTTTGATCTTGTAGGATGCAGAATTCCAAAGATGTTCCCATCATTCCCAGCCCCTAGTTATTCAAGCACTAATGAAGGTATTGTTAGTGTTAGTAGTAGTATTGCTATGAAGGGACTTTTTTTTTTTTTTGATAAAGAGAGAGAGTGGGCACGAGTGTGAGTGCACTATAGGAGCAGGGAGGGGAGGGGTAGGGGAGGGGCACAGGAGGGAGAGAGAATCCTTTATTTATTTATTTTAGTTTTTAACATTTATTGAGGATTCTCACCCAAATCTCTCCAGGTCATCATGGTTACAAACTTTCCAACTCTCATACTCTTTCCAGTACATTTTGGAGGGAGAAAAAAAATCTCATAATCCAAAAATCTATAAAAATAAAACAATGTTGGAAACTACCATGAAAACACAAGTGAAAAATGCATATTTTCTAAGAGTAATGGGACTATAAATTCAGGAAGTACACAAATAATTTAAAATGAATCAACTCATCAAATTATATGCATTAAATGTACATCTTTTTAAATGTCCATCATACCTCATTCAAGTGGTTTTAAAAAAGAATCATGCCAAAGAAAATTGTGATTTTTGGCTTAATCCTCAGTTAAGAATATTAACATTTTGCCTGCAATGCATATGGTCCCCTATATACAATAGATGATTTTATATACACATTTAAAATCTAATACATTGTGAATTTATGATTCAGAAGTATCCTCAAATATTTTTAGGCAGTAGAAACATACATAACAGTTATAAATGGTAATAATACTGGAAAAGTGTTCTGTGTTTTTAGCTAAGAGACATGCCATAGAGTCTCAGGTTATTAAGAAAACATCAAAAAATGTTGTTTTGTATAGTAAGATTATGTTTTGGTGAATAGAGAAAGAATAAAGAAAGAAAGCTTTCCCAAAGGCGCCTGAGTAACTCAGTCATTTGAGCAACCTAATCTTGATTTCGGGTCAGGTCATGATCCCAGGCTCCTGGGATCAAGCTCTATATCAGCCTGAGTGTGGAGCCTGCTTAAGATTCTCTCTCTCTCTCTCTCTCTCTCTCTCTCTCTCCCTCCCTTCTTCTCTCTGTCCCTCTCTGCTGCTCATGCTCACTCTCTTAAAAAAATATATATATATATATATAAAAAGAGAGAGAGGAATTCAAAGCATTGGTGACTCAGTATACTGTTGCTGGCTCAAGATGGAGGAGGCCATGTGGGAAGCCTGAGAGGAATTCTGCCAACAACCAGTGAGCTTGGAATAGAACTCTGAGCTTCAGAGGAAAACTACAGCCCTGGCTGATGCCTTGGTGTTAGCCTGGCGAGACCCGTGGCAGAGAATCCAGTCACACCGTGTTGGACTTTCACCTACAGACCTGCAAGATGATAAATGAGTATTGTTTTAAACTGCTTAATATATGATAAGTTGCATACAACAACAGAAAACATATATTTGTACATTTAAAGCTATGAAATTCAAATGAGAATTTATCTTATTTTTATTTACCGCATGCTTGGCCCCATTCACGTGACCCTTTTCCCGACACCAAGATGGGAGAGGGCACAATCTACATTCATCATTGTCAAAGGGCAGATGGCTTCGGGGGATTCTAAATAGTTTCTTCACATCTTATCAGGAGACTTTTACTACTCCTTAAGCCACCATAACATTGTTCTATCTTATAAGTAAAAGAAGTTGGAACCGCTTTAAGAGGTCGTGTATTTGGATTCTTCCAATGGTGATAATATTATCTGCCAACCTGTCTACATGCTACTTCACTTACCTAAAATGACCAGGGGCACACACTTATTGTGGTCTCAAAGCAATTTTTTTTTTGGTATGGCCATAATTGATCCCCTGGCATTAGATCAAAGGTCCCTGCTTTCTTTGAAGGTTTGGGGAAAAACTGAGCCAGCACCTAAGTCCTGTCTATTGGGCATTTTATTTGAAGCATGAGTTCTATTCCTTGCTATTATAGGCTGAAATGTGTTCCTCAAAACTTAATGTTAAATTCCTAATCTCTGTTACCTCAGAATGGGGCCTTATCTGAAATAGGGTCGTTGTGGATCTAATTAATTAAAATGGGTAGGAGTGGACCTTCTGGTCCAATGTTACTGTTATCCTTATAGAAAGGAAAATTTAGAGACCGATACACACACATGGGAAAACTCCATGTGAAAATGAAGGCAGAGATCAGAGTATTGCAGCAGAAGCTGAGGAATGCCTAGTATTGCCCAGAGAGGCCTGGAACCCATCCTTTCCTCGCTGCCCTTAGAAGGAACCAGTGCTGCCAACACGTTGTTCTTAGACCTCTAGCTCTAGAACCCTGAGACTATACATTTCTGTTGTGCAAGCTGCCCAGTTGGTGATATTATATTATGTGGTGTTTTGTTTTGTTTTGCGAACTAATATACTAGATGATATGGGAACCATTCCCAAATCAGCCCCCATTGTAGCTGAAGAGTGGTGGGGGTACCCTGTCACACATGCTTGTGTCAGCCTCGCTGTAATTTTGACCCTTTTGGCAAGCTTTTTCTGACACTGTCAAGGTGTTCTGCAATCTGATATTCTGATATCATCTTTGCACCTTTTCCCGATCGAGTCTGTCTATGCAATCACATATTCATCAGATAACCTGAAGCTCCACATGGAAGAACATCAAATACAGATCGTAGAATAAGCATATGACTCATTCATGTGAGATGGGCCAAATGTCTAAGGAATATTTTATTGCTTGTCATAAAAAATGTTATAAAAATATTTCCAAAAAATGAGCATAGTTTCATGAGCAAGCAAGGCAGTGGTTTTTCTGATATTAACAAAATCAACCCAATGGTCCTTTATATCGGTATAAAAGTTTAGAACAGAGAATGTAGCCAGGGCTAAGCTTTTACCAGTTATAACTTCTTATGTCAACAGCAAAACAATGTCAAATATTTTTAACATTTGTTTGTCAAGTAAAGCATGAATTTAGCAACCAAATGATTGTCTTATCTATGTATGTAGCAACCTTAAGTGTTTAATAACAGAGAGAAAAGGAGATAATCTCAGATTTGGGAACCATGGGTCCTACTTCCAGTTTCTTGACATTGTACATGATTTTGAGCCATTGTTGGAACTCTCCTGTGCCTGGTTCTTCATCTGTGAACTGGAGTGGTCGAGCTGCCACTATATTCTTCCCTAGGATGCAATACTAGTTGTAGAAGTTCTTTAAGTTCTTTGAAAAATATGTCCAATATGGATTTTCCCAAGGAGATCTGAAGACTATTTCTGTGCATGTGTGTGAAAACTCATCTTTCACTGTGGCTTCCAAGTCCCAACTTATTGGAATCGTTTTCTATCAAGATTTGGTTGAAAAGAGAGAAAAGTGAGCAGGGAATGGAAGCTAGAAAGTATAGGAATAGCAATGGGCAGCGCCTGTGTCAGAGGAACTAACCCTGGAAGCAGACTTAGGCAGGGCAATTTCACTATTTTGAGCTTCTACATTTAATACTAGTATTGATACTATCAGTGCTATACGACATTTTGCAAAAATGCTGAGGTTGGCTTAATTGTGTGTATGTATGTATGCATGTATCTCCGTGTGTATGTATATATACACACACATATGTAAATGTGTATGTAAATGCATATGCATGCTTATATGTATACTAAAATGTTTGTATATGGATGCACCTGTGTGCTTATACATGTATCTATGTACACACACAAAAATACTTTGAAGCTTCGTAGAATGAGGACATGTATAACCAGTACTTTGTATAAAGACAGAAGCAAACTGGGAAAGATACACATAAGAATATCCAGTTTTCAAAGATTTATCTAGCAATATTCACCCTTACACTGTATCCATAGATTCGCAGCCTCAAGAAACTCCTAAAATACAGTGTTGTTATGAGAAATTCAAGTAAGATAATTAGGGCAGAAAAACACATAAAATCTTACTCGTTTTTTAAGGCTCAGTTATTTTTTCTTTGAAATGTTTCTGACCTCTCACTACCCCTTTCTGATGCCCCTGCATCAGAATTTATTCATTCCACTGCTATAAATTTATCCCATGGGATTAACTCAGAAATTGCTTTCTTCCTTCCTCACACAAGCACATTGGAGGTTTGGTGCTGAGGCCACAGCAACTGACTGACATATAGGCACTGCCAGGATAGGATCTTTTCTCTCCCCTCAACCCCAAAGAGAAGGGAGTACACGCACTTGATGAGTGTATTTGACTCCATTGAGTCCCTTGTGTATGCACGGAACATGGACTTGTGCCTGTCTTCATATCAAGTTCTCCCTTCTGCCTCCAGTCACTGGTCATGCCTTTATTTCTCTGACTTGCTATTTTTTTGTGAGTTAAACTATTATCGAGATTCCTAGCATAAGGCCTGACAGAGTCAGTAACTATTTATCGAATGAATAAATAAACTTCTACATGATTTGCTGCTGTGTAGTGTCTAGGAGCTTAGGTGCCCCGGTCAAATTTGTATTTAAACCATATCATGGCCACTTGTTAACATTGTGATTGCAGGCAAGACCCTCAATCTCTGTAAGCTTCATCTGTAATAAGGAGGTAATAGTATTCACCTTGTAAGGTTACTTGAACATGAAATGAGATAATCCATGTGATGTATAATTATCCTTATGATTTTTGTATTGTCTTTTTGTGTTTATGATCTTTAATTACAAGGACCATTTTTATTCATGTTTATATCTTTAGAACTTAGTCCAATATAGTCTGATTTGCAGTGAGCAACAATATTGGATAAATGATAGGATCATGGCAGGTTGCTGGAATTTTTTTAAAATGCTTTTTAGAGCAGTTTTAGATTCACAGCAAAGGTGAAAGTACAGAAGACTCTTCTATGCTCCCTACTCTCCAAAATTCATAGCCTCCTCCATGATCAACATCTTTTACCAGAGTCGTACAATTGTTACAGTCGGTGAAAGTACATTGACACTTCCTAATATGATGGGCCATTGGAATTTTGTAATGGCCTCTTCTGCCCATTCATATTCCTTCCGCTTGACTTGATACAGTCTTTTAAAACATTTCGATATTTTTCCATATCTCTTGTGAATAGTGTCCAAGAAATGCAAACAAAGCCTTGTAAGGTGAATCCTAGAAGGAATCTTTGCTGTAGACCATCAAGCATCCACTCCAGTTGTAGGTAGGAAGGCTTAGACGGCTAGAAGAATCACAGGAAGAGCTGGAAAAGCAGACTATAAGCTGGGCTTTCTAGAGACACCTCCAAAACCATCCCACAGAACTAGCTTGGAGAGAAGCTTGTTGCTACTGCTGGGTCAAAACCCTGTCACTGTTACTGACTGTAGAACCATGGAACAATTGCTGTGTCTGCCCCCAAACCATACTCCTTCTCCCTCCACCCACCCCAGCTAAGCACAGGCCCCACATTCTCTTATCTTCTTTTTTAAACTCATATAGAAATCAAAGTTTCATGCAGATGTGTTGACTGCAGAATCTGTCACACGCCTGCACTGTTGTTGCAGCAAATTCAGGTTTTGGGATTCCATGATGGGAAGGAATGATTGCAAGGAAGTTTGGAGTGTTTATAGAGTTGAAAGAAAGCCAACATTCTGTAATAGAGGGAGTAAGGGAGCAAGACAACTGTGATGTGCAGATGTATGGGTTTCCATGTCAGGACTTTTGCTGTTCTGAATGAAACATGTTAGGATGGATATATAATCTTTCAAAGATTAAAGAACAGTTGAGGGACACGTGGGTGGCTCAGTCAGTTGAGTATCTGACTCTTGATTTTGGGTCAGGTCACGATCTCACAGTTCATGAGATCAAGTCCTGCATGAGGCTCTGCACTGACAGCACAGAGTTAAAAACAACAACACAACAACAACAACAACAACAAAAACAACAAAAACAGTTGGGAGAGAGAGAGAAAACAAGAGAGGAGGAAGAGAAATAAGAAAGGCTATCCAGTGAAGGGGATCTGGGAACTACTTACTGTAACTTTAGATAGTTTCCTTGGATTTTATTAATTGCTGATTGCTCAGATATTCCAGAAAGATAGGGGAGATAGATTGCTTGGTTTTAAATAAAAGTATAGTCGGGGACAAACAAAGAGTCTGTCGTTCAGGGAGAACATTTCTGGGCTTGAATCCTAGAGAAACTACTTCTATCTACTGGTTTATTCAAATAAGAAGCAAGGGTCACATTGATTTGCTTTCAGATGCATTTCTTGCCAGGGCAGGAGCTCTTGAAGCTGGGAGAACACTTCATGTCCCTGCCTTAGGCCAGGTTACTCTGACTGCTAGTTTCGAATGAGACAATATGCTACTAGCCTAAGATCTACATCTGTCTCACCTAAGATAAAAACATCTCTAAATTTCTTCCTCTAACGGAAAAGGGCATCAGCAGTCTGTGAAATTGCTTCTTTAAAATCAGATATAAATTTTGCTTTTTGGACCAGCTCAATGCTCCTTAAAATTGACTGAATTCTTGAAAATGATATTTATTTAATAGACATTACTTTAGAAAGTGCCTTATGAAATTCTCAAATGCAAAATTCTAACATTTTCATATAATTACAAAATAATATATACATATTACATGAAAGTCAGATATATATAAAATTTATGGAGTTATTCTAAATATTAATATATTATCTCTAATTCTCATGACACCTCATGAATAATAATAATTATAATATAATTCCTGTTTCCATATCACGAATGAGGAAATTGAGGGTTAGAGAAGTTAAATAACTTGACAAAATTCATGCAGAAGGTTGTAGTACCTGAATTTTTAAGAAGTTCTTATTTAAATTCCAGTTAATTAACATACAGTGTAGTATTAGCTTCAGGTATACAGTATAATGATTCGAACCTTCCATACAGCACCCTGTGCTCGTCACAACAAGTGCACTCCTTAATCTTCATCACCTATGTAACCCATCCCCTGCACCCTAACTAACATGTTACTTATTATTTGTTACTCCATCAGTTTCTTCTCTATGTTATGAGTTTGTTTCTTGGTTTGCCTCTCTCTCTTTTCTTTTCCCTTTGCTCATTTGGTTTGTTTCTTAAATTTCATGTATGAGTGAGATCGTATGATTTGTCTTCCTCTGACTGACTTATTTCACTAAGCATACTTTTCTAGCTCCTTCCATGTTGTTGCAAATGGCAAATTTTCATTCTTTTTTATGACTGAGTAATATTCCATTCTTCTTATCCGTTCATCAGTTGATAGATATGGGCTATTGCCATAATATGGCTATTGTAGATAATGCTTCTATAAACGTGAGGGTGATGTATTCCTTTGAATTAGTGTTTTCATATTATTTGGATAAACTTAGTAGTGTAATTGCTGGATCATAGAGCAATTCTATTTTTAACTTTTAGAAGAACCTTCCTATTATTTTTCAGGGTGGTACTGAATTTTAATTCAGGTAGTATGATTTGCAATTCTGTTCTTTAATCTCTACAATGTGTGTGTGTGTGTGTGTGTGTGTGTGTGTGTGTGTGAAGACATTGAATTACAATGTATATACTCTATGGAAACCAGCTTTGTAATAAATTGGTTATAGATATTTTCTGATATTGTTAGCATTTTTCTAGGACATAATTTTGGGATCTGACATAGTCATCTATTGTAAAGCATAATTCGTTTATTTTAAACCTTATGGTTAGACATTAAATACATTATTTGATGAATATCAAGTAGCATAATGGCTTATATAAAATAAATTTCTAGGAGGAAATTGCTTGATGAAATGATATGCATATTTTTCAGGCTTTCAATAGGGATCAGGTCCATTTCCTGTATTCAAATAAAGTTTTATTGGAACACATTCTTGTCCATTTGTCTATGGTTGCATTTGTGCTATAGCAGCAGAGTTGAGTAGTTGTGACAGACGCCATATGACTCTGACTCACAAAGTTGGAAATAATCACCATCTTGCCTTTTACAAAAAAGATTTACAATCCCCACTCTAAATAGTAGACTATAAAAGTAGAAGTTTTCTCGCATTTCTACCAGTCTCGGCTATAAATAGATAGATGAATAGGTGTATATATACAGATATTCATAAACTTGGTAGACTAAATTAGTATTTCAATGTAGAAGAGAAAATTTCTTTATGTTTAATGGACATTTGCCTTTCTTCTTTTGTGTGTATTTTCTCTTTTCTAACATGTTACTCCTTATTTATTCATTTGCCATTTTACTTGGTGAGTTCTTAATAGATTAATGACTTTTATATATTTCTTGATATATGTATCTACCTTTGGGTTATCTGTTATGTTATTTATAATAAAAGGTTTTAATTATTTTATAATGAAATCAACTAATTTTTCATTTAGCATTCCTTCCTTTGATTAAGTTCTACTAGGAAACCGTTTTCGTTTGTGCTTTGTGCATATTCATACTTATTTCCATCTACTTCCTTTATAAGTTTATTTCTTTTGTTTTTATTCACTTAGTCCTGTTAATTCTTTAACTTACCTGAATTATAATATGAGTGAGGCTATAAAGTGAGAAACTAGTTTTAAATATCCAGACATTAGGCATTTATTCCAAATCATTCTTGAGACGATGTTCTTTTGCTACTGATTCACAATTCCACTATTATGCTAAATTCTGAGTTATATTATTGTCTGCTTCTGACTTCTGTGATAGTTCACTCATTCTGTCTGTCCTCATGTAACCTAGTAAATTTATACTCAGTTTTAATGGAGGGAAAAATGTTCTCATTACTTTCATATAATTTCTTTTCGCCTCTTCAGTTTATTCTAGCTGAATGAACTTTAGAATCATTTTTTCAGTATTTTTAATTACTAGAGGTTAAGTTGAAATTCATTAGAACAACACATTAATTTGAGAGAGATTGGAATATTTACTATATTAAGTCCCTACATTTAGTTGGGTTCTTTTTATATTCCTGAGATTTTTTTAGTTATTTATACAGTATAGATGCTGCCTATATTTCCAAATGTTTATTCCTACATATACTAAATTTTCTTGTGCTAATGAAGTTTCATCTATTACATTTTCTAAATAGATATTCTTGACATTTAAAAAGACCATTATTTTTACAACAGCCCACATTCATGTATTTTATTCCTCAGTGAATTCACATGGGTTTTCTAGGTGGACAATCATTCAATTTATTAAACTTCTGACCCAAGTTTTTTATTATGTCAGTCAGAAGTTCCAGGCAGTGTCAAGCAAAAGCGGTACCTCTATGTATCTTATCTGTGCATTGTTCCTCACTTTAAAGTAATTCTGCATATGTTTCTTATTTATATGTTAAGATTGCTTCTGGGGTAAAATATGTTTTCTGTAATCATGTTAAGGAGGTATTCTGCTGTTACTATTTTATTAGGGGATCAGTTGCATGAAAATCAGAAGTATTTGTTGAAAATTAAATAACTTTAGACATGTCAACCCAATTTGTTAGTTTGAGCTATTCTTTTTTGACCGGTTTATAGAGCTTATTATATTATAAATCTCTACTCTTAAACCATCTTTGCTTTCATGATATAAGCCCTGCTTGCCATAGGGCATCATTTTGATATTGTGCCTAATTTGATTTAATAGAATTTGATTTACTTTCACAACTATATCTATGATGTTGATGGACTATCGTTTTATTTTTATTTCTCAAGTGCATTTATTTATTTTGAGGGGGAGAGGGGCAGAGACAGAGGGAGAGATAGAATCCCAAGAAGGCTCAGCACTGTCAGTGGAAAGCCTGACATGGGGCTCGATTCCACAAACCGTGAGATCATGACCTGAGCCAAAATCAAAAGTCAGTCGCTCAACCAACTGAGCCACCCAGGCACCCCTCGCTTCTTGAGTTTTTGTTGTGGTGGTAAGTGCATGTAACACCAGATCTAACCTCTCAACAAACTTTTGAGTGTATGAGACAATGTTAGTAACTCTAGGAATGATGTTGTACAGTGGATCTCTAGAACATATTCATTTTGCATAACTGAAACTTTATACTTGTTGAATAGCAATCCTAATTTCTTCCTCCTTCCAGTGCTTGGCAACTGCCATTTGACTCTCTGCTTCTATGAGTTTGACTATTATAGATAACTTATATAAGTGGAATTGTGTAGCATTTGTCCCTCTGTGATTGGATCATTTCATTTAGCATTAATGCCAAGTTTCATCCATCTTATAGCATATGGCAGGATTTCCTTCTCTTTTAAGGTTAAGTACTATTCCATTGTGTGTGTGTGTGTGCGTGTGTGTGTGTGTGTATGTATATATATACATACCTTGTTTTTTTCATCCAGTCATTTGTCAATAGAGATGACATTTAGGTTATTTCCATATGTAGGCTATTATGTATAATGCTGAACTAAACATAGGAGTACAAATATCTCTTCAAGATCCTGATTTCAATTCTTTTGGATAAATACCTAGAAGAGGGATTGCTTAATCATATGGTAATTCTATTTTTTATTTTTTGAGGAAGCTCCATACTGTTTTTTTTTCCCCACCAACAGTTTGCTTTCCTACCAACAGCATAACAAGGGTCCTCCACATTCTCCCAAACACCTGTTATCTTTAAAAATAATAGCCATCCTAACAGCTGTGAAGTAATATAGTAGTTTTGATTTGTATTTCTCTAATGCAAATATAAAGTTGAGCATTTATTTCCTACCTCTTTGCCACAGAAATTTCTCTGGAGAAATTTCTCCTCAAGGCCTTTCTTCATTTTTTAATAAACATTCTAGAACAGTTTATGTAGCATGACAACCACTTTAAAGTTTAACAAAACTTACTAATGAATTTTGTGGACCTAGTGACTTTTGAGGTTGCCAGTAATGATTTAAATTTTTTTTTCTGGTTAGTGATTGCTTCCTTTTTTTTTTTTTTTAAGTTTTGAGTGAATTCAAAAAGTATGCTGACCCAGAATCTGATGAACTGTCCTGAGTACAAGGCTTGAAGAAGAAAGGACTTGTGTGCATGTAAACTTTTTCTTAATCTCTTTCTTGTTTTTATAACATCTTCCTGCTCTCAAAGTACCTGGAGTCTTCCACTCCAGACACCCTCTGCTGTACCCTTTCCAGGGAAAAAAAGTTTAGTCTTCTGCTGGGTGGGAGAGTTGCTTCTTAAACAGTCTCACAACCTCTACTTTTGTTCAGTCTCATTTTCAGAGATAGCTGCTACTGGCAATGGCTAGGCCTTTTGGGGGATGCTGTAGTGTAAACTAGCTGGCTGTACTCACCACTGGCTTCAGATTCAGCTCTTTAGATCTGTTAAGTTGATTACTAGCATCCATCTGCTTCTCTATTTCCCAAGTCCTGTCACTTCTGCAGATCTCTGTCCTAGGGATTTATACTATTTAAAAATCACTTCTAGTGAGATTTTGTGAGGCAGTGAAGATGTCTGCATTATTTATTTCCATATTTGGGGGTGTCTTCTTTTTTAAACTTTTAATTTCAATTGACAGCAAAATGCAAGAACAATACACTTAGATTTATTAATTGTTAAAATTTTTTTATCAGATTTGCTTTACCTTTCTGTGTATTATTATTCTTTGATGAATAACTAAAGAGTAAATTGCAGATGTAATGATCCTTTGTTCCTGACAGCTTCAGCATTTATTTCATAAATATGGGAACTTCTCTTAGATAACCATTATACCATTATAAAATTCAAGACATGTGACATTGTTACAGAATTGTATGACGTTATTTTTTATGTTTATTTATTTATTTTTTTGAAAAAGAGAGAGACAGAGCATGAATGTGGGACGCGCAGACACACACACACACACACACACACACATACACACACACACAGAATCTGAGGCAGGCTCTAGGCTCTGAGCTGTCAGCACAGAGCCTGATGTGGGGCTTGAACTCATGAGCTGTAAGATCATGACCTGAGCTGAAGTCGGATGCTTAACCAGCTAAGCCATCCAGGTGCCCCATGTATGTTATATATTTTTTAAGTTTATTTATTTATTTTGAGAGAGAGAGAGAGTGCAAATGGGGCAGGGGCAAAGAGAGAGAGAGGGAGAGAGAGAATCCCAAGCAGGCTCTGCACTGATAGTGCAGAGCCTGATTTGGGGCTTGAACTCATGAACTGTGAGATCAAACCAAAATCAAGAGTTGGATGCTTAACTGACAGAGCCACCTAGGCAGTTGATATGATGTTATTATCTAAGGCAGTCTATATTCAAACTTTCTTAATGGTTCCAGCAATGTCCCTTTAGCAATTGAGATTCTTACATGGCATCTAGTTGTTATGTTTAGTGTCCTTTAATATGGAAGCGTTCCCTTCATTTCAAAAACATCTTCAGGCTTTCTTTGTCTTTCATGATCTGGACACTTTTGAGTAGTGCCAGCCAGCTGTTTTAGAATCTTCCTCATTTTCACTTATCTGATTGATTCTTCATGATTAATTTGCTTAGCACTTGGGGTGAAAAGCTACATAAGTGATGTTGTGCCCTTCTGGCGCACGCATGGAGAGGTATGAGCTGTCAATTGGTTCCATTATTGGTGATGTTAAATCTGACCACTGTTATGAACTGAATTGTATCTCTCTCCAAATTCATATGGTAAGGCCTTAATACCCAATACCCTAATACCTAAAACAAAGAGAATGCTTTGTCCTTCCGATTCTGAAGAATGTGCGGCATTGGAGAGAAGAGGCCACCACTTAAGCAGGCTACACGTAGAGTTCTCAGGGTGGTGCCAGATTTCACTTTCAGCAAATAGTGCAGTAAATGCCCAGCTACAAGTTTGAGGATAAAGGGTATTTTGCTGATGCTAAGCTGCAAGTTACAGAGGTCCGAGTGCCATTGCTTAGAAGGTCTTGGAGGGGTAGGAGATTGGATATGATTAGGGAGCCTACAGCCATGTGTAGGATTATTATAGGTTATAAAATGTAACCTGGAAGTCTTGGACTGAGATGAATAAAGATGTAAAGAATAGGGTTAGTTCCAATGCTTTTTGGGGACAAAAACTAGATGGAGCTTAATTTTGCATCTCAAAGTCTTTAAACATAGAAAATTGTGTATTTAACTTATTAGGCATAAAGAGAGAGAATGATAGAGCTGACAGCATAAATATGAAACTAAATTTTGATTACGTGAGACAAAGGTTGACCCTACATATTTGTGGCCATTCAAGTATCATATCTCAGATACACTTGAACATTGAGCATTAAACCAGTGCAACAGAAGTAACCTGAAATCATCTTTACAAAATAGATATTCCCAGACATGAAGTGGAAACCTTTATTATGAGACATTAATTATTCTTTTACAAGGCTGCCTATTGAATTTTTTCATTCAAAATAATTTGGCAAAGTAAAATAGAGGAACAGATATTTAGTGAAATCACACTGTGATGACAACATGAAAGAATGTTAGGCAAAACAAGATCAAATCAAGAAACAATAGGTTTAATATTTTACATGGATTTAAAGAAGAATCAGCCGTAACACTTAAAAGCAATTTGCATCTGTTTATTTTGGGTTTTTCAGGAAAATGCACTTTTTGTACATGCCATGTTTTTTTATCCCAAGGTCTGATAATTTTTGTGTTTTGCAACATACTCTTCCTTCAGCCATCATCGTGAGGTTGAGGTTTATGGGGTTGGGACTGAGGTAAAGTGAGAGGTGAGTTTTATGGTGATGACACAGCTTCACCACCCACTACATTTAGGAATCCATCCTTTTGCTGATAACCCTTTATGCTATAATTAGTCTTACAAGAATCTGATTGTCACCTGTGAATGCCAAATGTGCTTCCACACTGTGTTTCACATTTTGTCTGCAGAGGCAGAGCACCCAGGAAACAACCAGCTTAAAGAATGTGCAAATTCACACCCCTGAACTGCTGAGAAATTCTTTAGCTCCAACTTAGTAACTGTCAGAGTGAGCTATATTTGTTCTCCCTGACTGACATGTAACAGAAGTTCAAGAAGTCACTTATTTTTCATTCCATTATTACAAATGTGACTAAAATTAGATGTAGAACACAGGGACTTTGCTACGAAGCTGAAGAAATCCTATGAGCAACACCTGCCATACGGAGCATGGTAATTAGCTTAGATATTTCATCTGGCCTCTCCTGGACTATTGAGGGCACCCAGACAGCCAGGAAGGGTTCGGTTACCCTCTAAGCAGGAAAGCCAGTGAGGAAATGCTTTCCTTTAGCTAAGAGGACTCACCAGCCAATGTGGGTGTCCTGGGTAATTTCATTAAGACAGGCCATTCTTCTGCACAATTTTAATTCAGTCACAGTCTCCAAGTTATTTCTTCTGGCAATGACATTTCCTGGGAGTAATTTGAAAGAGTAGAGGCATAATCAAGGAAATGAAATATTTCTATTTCTCTACTAACTTTAGAACTGTAGTGGAATAAATGCCAAGGCTAAAACCTTGCAGGAAGGCTGAATGTTCCCAGAAAAGAGGTAGTTACCACTTGATGAGAACAAGAGGAGAGACTGAGGAAAATGCCATCTATCCACAGACAGATCACCAAATCGGGCCCAAGTTTGGGTACATCATGGGCCTGAACATATAACTTCAATGCTGAATTTAGACTTCTGTCATGGCATGCAGTATGACAAGAATTTAGTCTAGGATTCAGATGAATGTGTATGGAAGCAGCTGGATCCTACAAGATTACTCTTTTTAATTTTATGACTCTTAGTATTTTGACAGCTCATGTCAGACAACCAGACTCCAACCTAAGTAATGGTGGGGGAAAGAAGCTTGTAAAGTGAAGCTGAAAAGGGCATAAGGAAAGCAAGTATTACCTCTGAAGTAATTGAAGGTTTTTCAGAGATGTTATATTGAATCTGAGCTGCTAGATTCTATAAAAAATAGCATGTAAAGCATTGCCCTTCCTTCCTGCCTTCCTTCCTTCCTTCCGTCCTTCCTTCCATGTTTCCTTCCTTCCTCCCCTCCTTCCCTCCTTCCATCCTTCCTTCTTATCAGAAAAGCCATTATTTGTACTGCTTTGGTGCTAATAAGAGGTAATATGTGTGGGTTGATCTTTGGTATAGAATTAAATTAGAGTCATGCTTGTTTCGTCCTGCTGACGAAGGATTGTGTGCAAGTTTCGTTTGCCATTCTTTCTACCCTGTCCCCTTCCAAACACAGAATGGTCTTCTATTTTCTTTACTCTTCACCTCCTCCACAACTTGCCCACTTCATTTACGAATAGTAACACTTGTCTATATTGATCTCTCTAGAGCAGTGTTTTTTTAACTAGAGGTCCTGATCTATTAGTAGGTCTTGAAATCAAATTGGTAGGTTGCAACAACATTAAAAAAATGAAGTAGAGGAGAATATATAATATCAGAATGCATTGCACATTGGGATGAGTCCTGTTTTAATGCAATTGGTTTAAGTTGTATGCGTATACTAGAATAAAATACAAATATATACCTTAGTGTGGGACTCAGATGAGAAAGACTGGAAAATGCTGCTGAGGGATGATGAGGATTCACTGGTGGTTGGTGTGGAAGTCTTCAGGGCAGAGGCAACAGTGTTTCATTGATTTTGTTTTTAGCAGATTTATTATTTATTTATTTATTTATTTATTTATTTATTTATTTATTTATTTATTCGAGAGAGGGAGTGCAAATGAGAAAGGTACAGAGAGAGAAGCAAGGCTCGAGCTCACCCAAAGTGGGTCTTGTGCTCACCTAAGGCAGGGCTCGGACTCACAGTCTGTGAGATCATGACATGAGCTGAACTCAAATAGATGCTTAACCAACTGAGCCACCCAGGTGCCCCTTTGTTGATATTCTTTTGCTTTCTCAACTTTTTGGAGTTGCATTAGTTTCTATCTGTTTTCCAGGCCTTGTCTCCTAGATAGTTTAATAATCTCTCAATGTTATGAATTATTTCACTGCCTAAGTGAACCAAAGTTGAACCATCATAGCTTGTAAAAGGTCTCTGTAGAATAATGTAGAAGAGTTAAATGTTAATCCACCTGATACTGATGCTCAAGAGTTCTAAAATGGGGAAAGTCAGTCATAACTCGGTGTTACAAATCCAAAATTAATGTAGTTTAATTCCTTTCCTCCCTACTGCCACCCTCCATGGAAATACAAAGAAAGCCAAGTTGATTTCACCAGTTAGGGTCAAACAGATCCTCCAGTGAAGCAATGATCTGATTATTGGTGTTGCCATTTAGAATTTTAATAAAATTTAATATGTCACATCATTCTTAATTAATGTTGATCGAAGACTACTGTTATATTTAATAGCTCAAGTTGGAAACGGTATAAAGGATACAGTCACCAGATAAAATGGTTTCAAGTATGGCAGTGTGACTCTGTGCTAATATTTCAATCCATATGTTAAACACTTATAAGGATTGGGGTCTAAGCAGAGTCCTACGCTAGAAGTATTATATATATCACTTTCTTTGCTTACTATACTGTAAGCAATCTAAATATTCATCAGTATGGAATTTTAATAATTAACTGGTTATCTATACAATTGACTATTATGCAATGAAAAAAAGAAAGTTTTCTTCAAGTACTGACACAAAACAATCTTTGAAAAAAGTTTAGTGAAAAAGCAAAGTGTAGAATAATCCATATAGTAAGCTCCATTAGGTTAAAAAAGAGAAAATTACATATTCATTCGCTTAGGCAGAGAAATAACTGTGGAAAAAGCCACAAGAAACTGATGGCAAAGGAAAAAGGGGGACAGAGGCGGTTCTTTTTCCTATTACCTTTAGGACATTTTGAATTTTGTATTTTTAAAAAAACAGTATATTTAAAATGAAAAGCCCCTTTTTACATGCTGATTTTCACCCTCCCTATTTGGTTTTAAATTCATTTTGCTCTTTTTATCCAAGCCTTAACATAATGAAAATTATAGATCCCTAAAATTTCCATTTGGTAGAGTATAGAAGTGAGGTAAGTGATTAGCCTTGATGAATTCTGAAATACTAGGGACCCTGCAGCTTGTGACTTTCCAGGGTGAAATTTGGCCCTTGTTCCTTGAACCAAGTGTGATGTGGCATATTGTAAGCGAGCAGCAACATCTGTTTTATTATTTTGCATAGAGTATGACCACTTGTAAGTGTTTCTACAAATGTTAGGTATTTAAAACATAACACCAAATGTGCACAAATAAAAATTCCTCGGTGACGAGGACTCAAGGGCTGTCATCACTCATTGGTGCTTCTGAAATTGACCATTTTGTGCCACCCAGGATGTCATTTGGTAAGATTAAACCCTTGCTAGTGGCCGCTTCTTATCAAGGCATCGCTATGAACGAATCATGAATAAAAATTGTATTTTATGTTTATGAAATGGATGAAAAGGTCTGATAAAATAAACTGATTTTTAAAAGGCCGTGTAACCTATAACAACAAGAACAGCACTTGGACCCTAATCATTTAGAGAACCCAAGAGAAAATAATATAATTAGATAACTTTTAATAGGATTCATATCAGTGCATTGGTTTAAGAATTAAAATGCCTAGGTTCTCCATAATTTTTATTTTACCATTTTCTTTGAATTTTTCTAGTACCGGAATAAAATAAATCCAACATGGCTCTGTATTTTCTGTTTAAGTTCTTGCTTAGATGATATTAGTATATTTGATCTGCAAAAATATATACTGTCACATTCATAGTATATTTCAAGAACTTGATCTAAAGCTCTTGAAACATACTGGCTAAGTGGGTGCTTTGATAATGCTCTGTATTCTGCAGAGTTTTATTACTGGAGGTATATTATGAGATAAAACCTGTTTAACCTTCTAAGTTCAACTCTGTAATATCTAATTCATTGTGTGCATATTAAAAGGTGTCATATTCTCCACTGATACAACTTTCATGCCATCTGTTGGGTGAGGGGATATTTGAAGTCATGCCAATTGGCAGCAATAGTTATTGTTGAAGCTGAAATTTGCTACTTACTACCTTCCTCTTCTCTATCCCTACCTTATGCATTCATTGACCAATAAATGTACCCGAGTTATAGTGGATAGGGTTAAATAGTCCAGCCACTCACAGTTTCTCTCTCTCTCCCTCCCTCTCTCTCTCTATTTCTCTCTCTCTCTCCCTTTCTCTCTCTAACCCTCCCAACACTGCCTATCAATTTTGGCAAACATTATAGTCATATGATATATATATATATATATATATATATATATATATATATATATATATATATAGAGAGAGAGAGAGAGAGAGAGAGAATATAGGTATATAAATATATATTGCCATGGAGTGAAGCTATAGAAAAAAGCAATAGGAGACATAGAGCAGATGAGAATTCCAGGCTGAAGGAAACTGGTGACTGTGAAAAAGATGAAGGAGGAAACAAGAGAGAGGCCATTTTCAGAGTAATAGATATCTTAAATAGATCTTGGATTTGGCAAGGATTTATAGAAGTTTCAATGGTAACCTCAGTTACTAAAGCTGACATTATCTTTTTTTTATCTAGCAGTTGTTTGACTTCAGCAATACTAGAGCACATTGGGCCAACAATTTGATAAGCTGATTTAACTCAGAATATAGATATTAACTTTTATTCAGAAATACCCTCAGGTTTTATCAAGTCATAAAATTATTTTAAATAATGCAAACAAATGAACAATTCAAATTAGATATTGCAAAGATTATTAAAATTTCAGCTTCTTCTTGGTGATAAAAAATGCCTGGTGATGTTTATGCAGGCTCAAAATTCTTAAGGTAATTATTGGTATTCGGCCTCTGCCTTCCTGAAAAACTGCTATATAGACAGAGCAATATTCAACCAGAAGCTCTGTTAGTCCTTTCCCATTGAGACATCTACACTTGGCTTTTCCATTTGTACTCCCCAAACACAAACTCTCACATGCATACCACTGGGCTATTTCATTAGGAAAAGTGGTAAGGATACGTCCTTGAATTGACTGGGTGTAATGACCATATTTTGAAACAACTTAGAGAAACTATCAGGTCATCAATTACATGTATGAAAGAGTGTTTTCTTCAATTTTGCTTTTGATAGTGACATACTCTTACTGCTGTATTGCATATCTATATAGAGATGCATCACATCGGTCTCTAGAGAGTGTAGTCTCAGGATTAAAAGCATGGGCTTTGGAGCAAAATAAGTTTTAGTTCAGATCTCAGCTCAAGACATATTGTCTGTGTGACCTTGGGCAAGTACTCAATCTCTGAGAGTCAATTTTTTTATCTATGAATTGGGGAAAATAATTATATCCACATCAAAAATAGAATTAAATGAGTTATATGTAATTCATACTTTTCTTCTATGGTCAGTTCATTTCTTTTGCCGGTGTGTTTATTTATTTATTTTTTTGGTCAAAAGTCTTCATGTTTTACTTATTGATCTGTAATTGTGTTTTGTATATAATGCTAACAATTTGTTTTATTTGTTGTGAACAACGATTTCCAATTCATAGCCTTGCATTCTGTTGATGATCTTTTATTTTATTTATTTTTTTTAATGTTTATTTATTTTTGAGACATAGAGACAGAGTGTGAGCAGGAGAAGGGCAGAGAGAGAGGGAGACATAGAATCCGAAGCAGGCTGGAGGCTCTGAGCTGTCAGCACAGAGCCCGATGTGGGGCTCGAACCCACGGACCGCGAGATCATGACCTGAGCCGAAGTTGGCCGCTTAACCGACTGAGCCACCCAGGTGCCCCTGTTGATGATCTTTTAAATGTGCAGTTTTAGAATTTTGGTGTTGGCGAAACTGCATTGTCCTCTTCAGCTTATTCCCTCCGTTATATTTCATGTTAAGAAAGTCCTTCCTTAACCAGGGAGCAAGTGTATATACATATGTATAAATATATATATATATTTCTTGATTTTTATGCTTCGGTTTCACATTTATTTCTTCAATTCATTTTTAATATGTTTAGTATATTATGTCAGATGATGTCATACATAAACATTCCTCCGAAAAATTAGCCAATTTATCCAGGGATATTAATTGAGTAATCCTTCCACTTTTTCATGTTTTTAAAGATATTAAATCTTAATTTTGGTAGGAGTGAATTCTAGGCTATATTTTCTGTTACACTGATCTTTCTGTTAATTATCCTATCAGTTCTTCACTGTCTAAATTTTTCTATGTTTATAGCAAGTATTACCATCTGGTGGGGCCAGCTCTCCTTCATTACACATTATCAAAATTTTGTGGTTGTTTTCCTCCTCTTTTTCCGGATATGCTTTAGAACTTGCATAGTATTTGAATAATTTTTATTATTATGTTTTGAAAAAATGGTACATGCGCATGGTAAAACAATGGACAATAGAGTAGGAAGCATTCCACTTAAACTTGACCCCTATGTTTTCTTCCCCAGGAGCAAATTTCTTAGTAGTTAAAAACTCTGTTCCGGAGATAGACTCTATGGGTTCAAATCACTGCTTGCAATTACTAGCTATGTGACCTTAGGCAAATTACTTAACCTCTCTGTGCCTCAGTTTCCTCATCTGGAGAATGGGGATAATAATTTTATCTAACATATAGAATTGTTTTGATGCTCAAATAATATAAGTAAACCATTTAGAACAATGCCTGCACCATCATAAGTGATCTGTAAAACTTAGCTATTGCTATTAGTAGCACAAGTTTCTTGTAAATCCTTCTAGAGACAGTTTATGCAGATAAAAGCACATGTGCTTTACACAAACAAATGGAAGCAAACTGTATAAATACTTCTGTACTTCTTTTTTTAAAAAAAATAATTGATCATTGAGTGTCCCGACTAGGAGTCTGGAGTTCTCTCTTGTCTAGCAAGAGAGCATACACAGAATGGAATACGAGAGAGACTAATGTCCAGAAGGAGACAAGAGCCCCCAAACAGGCATTTCATCTTAGTATTTACTGAGCTCACAAGATATTACCCACGTGGTGAACGTGAAGAAAACAAGATCTTACACATGTGAACATGGAGAAAACAATCAGACAGTAATCATTAATGTGTGTGTAAGAAGCAAATGGTCCAAAGGGCGAGTGGAGTTTGTGATCAAGGTACATTGGCCCAGATGAAAGGAATTTCCTGCAGGTGATATAACAAGTACTCGTGATCCCATTACAACATCTCGCAGCTAACTTCCGGCGTTTTTGCCCCGTGGTAGCAGCTTTCCCGCCCTCAGCTTATTTCTAACACATTTAGGTAAGTAGAACCTATTTCTCCCCTTTTTGTTTTTCTTTGTCTTCTTAAAGTTTACAAGCGAGGACCGTCAAGACGAGCTTCTGATCCTTCTTTTGCTGTTGGGTACTTTGGAGGGGGATTGTTTGTGGAGTGGTGGTTTCAGGATAAGCAGTCAATGAAGAGACTTCTTCCATCTTGAAAAATGGGAGCAGTGGTCACTCATTCAAAGTCATTCTCTGGAAGTCCTGGTTGATTGGACGATATTCTGGGGGTCTCCACCATGCCTTGATGCAGCTTCACCAACCGAGAGGGAATCCACAAAGGTCAGGAATCTGAAAGATTACAACATACCCTGAACCCCAGGTGAGAAGTTTGAACTAACACCAGAGGATGAGAGAGTTTATCTAATTAAGAAGAATATAGCTCAGCTGTGGTTAGTCCTTGAGGGTCAAGATTTAAAACCTTAAGAGTGATCATAGTACAATCAGGGAGAAGTTGAGGTCGTAATGTACACAACTGTGGGTAAGCCCCCCACCTATTTTAAACATGTTTTTAAGTTTATTATGTGCTTGGTCTATAATATCTTGGCCTTGTGGATTATAAGGAAATTTAATTTTATCCACCATTTCCTTCTGCTTGTTTCCAATATTATTCCTCCCTGAACAATTTTGACCCTTAAATTTTTAAGGTTGCTGAGGGCAGATGGCCTTCTTTTTGTAACTTCTTTCTGCTGAAAAGGGGCATAGAGTTGTCCCTAACTATGGGTCAACATTGCTCAGTTGGGGTAGGGATAGGGGAGTTACAAAAGGGAAAGATAGCTCAGGGGAAATGGAGCTTCCTTGAGTAGAAAGGATCATCTGTGTACTGGAAGTGATAGCAGTCCAACAAGAGTCTCAAAACTATGACAAAAAGACTCATGATTAAAAGATCTAACATAATTGACAAGGAAATTCAGTTAGAAATAATGATAAATAATAATAATAATAAATAATAATAAATAAATAATAATTATGCCACAGAAATGTGGCATATAACACTTCAATAATCAGAATGTCAGGTGATGACCTTATGCCAAAAAATATTAAAACTAGGAATTGCATAAAATCTCTAGAATAGTTAAAGCATTTACTCAAATGTAACCTAAGGCTTGTTATTGGTTTGGCAGCACTTCCAGAGTAACTTAACATACAAAGAAGCCCAACTGGTCAAAAGACTTTATTTACAATTTAAATTGTGGGAAATTTGTTTAAAACAAAAGTCATAAAGTTATAAAGCACAAAGCATATTTACTTTCAGACCCAAATATCCTTAGTAAGGCTTGTTTAGTAATCAATGCTTTAGCATCCCATCCCATTTAGAAAAGGCTAGATGACCAATGAATTCAATCCCAATTTGAAGTCATGCAAGCAAAACTTCTTAGGTTACTAAAGCCTTTGAAAGCTACCTTAACAATTACCCATGAAAACTATGAGACAGAGTTAACCATTACTTTAAGTCATAACATGAGCAAATTTGACCTTTAATAAACAGGTCTATTTCAAACCAACAAACTTAGGTTTGGGACCATCTAAGACAATTTGTTCCCTATGTAAATTTTTACCTGGTTGAGAAATCTGAAGTTGGTGGTCTTTGCTCCTTGGCATCTTAGAGACAATGTTTAAAGGTTGGGAAAAGTTTTCTATAGCTAACAATATGGCTCACAGTTCTAAATATTGGGTAGAATCTGGTCTAGGATTTAATATATGTTTCCAGGTTTTTCCAGTTTTCCAAAGCCAAAGTCTTGTGAGTTTTCCCTGAGGCATCTGTAACTACCTTGAGGGTATTCTTAATAGGTTGTAGCATCTGAGTAACCATGTGGTTGGAAGGAATCTTTTTTTCCTTTAAATGATTAGATTTTTCCTCATGACAAAGAGGGGAGTCCATGTTCTCTGGATGTAGGGGTGCTGAAGGGGCTGGCTGACAATAAGGAGGCTTAGGTTCCTTGGAAAATTTTTTGTTTACTTTGGATGAGTCTATATCTTCATGAACATCAACGGCATTGGGGTGGGGAGAATGGCCTAACGGTTCTAGGACTATAGAACATGTAAGTATAACCTCAGGCAGAACATTGGTGCCTTCTGTATAGCATGCCTTTAGTGTTTTACTTATTTGTTCCCAAATGTATAGGTTAAAGATTCCTTGCTCAGGAAACCAGGTGTTGCTGGATAATCATTAATAATTTAAAGAGTGCTGTATGGATGTACTGTTTCTGTTCTAGGGATAGAGAGTCTACCTTAATGAATCTCTCAAAAACTCCATGGCAGCGAAGCCTAATACATTTTAGCTTTTATCTTACTTCATCAGGAGAATTTGTAGTCATGTGCACTTTTTTTCTTTCTTAGAGCTTTAGTCCTTCTGTGGCGTTCTGCAGTCCTTGAGGTAGGTGGGTGGGCTTCTTAGCCACGTTGGCTTCTCAGCCACTTCATCTTCTAGTCATATTGCCTTCTTAGTCAGGTCAGCTTTTCTTCTAATCAGCTCAGGTTCTAATCATGTCGCCTGCTGTCACAGTGACAATTGAGATTATTCTATATGAGCATACATTCACCTCTTCTTTGTAAATAATTCATAATATATCATTCTATAGATGTATTATTTATTGAAAGTCTGTTGCTAATGAATATTTATATTGATTCTAGTCTTTTGCTAGTACAATGTTGCAATGAATTATTGCATCTTTATATACATGTATACATAGATTTGTTGATCAATTCCCAGAGGTGGAATTGCTGAATAAAAACATGTGTTCATAATAAATAGTAATAAATCTTTTTGACTTGACCTCCGTAGATGGTGTATTAACTTGGACGGCCATCAGTGATGTGCGATAGATTCTGCGTCAGTGCACTATTGTTAACACAAAAGTCTACAAAGCTTGGTCTTTGCTAGTATGTAAGGTGGACAGTGGTGTCTCACAATTTTAATTTGCACATGTTTAACTATGGTTAAGGTTGATTTCTTCGGAAAAGCTTTAAAATTTATATTTATTTTTATTTGAATAGTGGTAAGGATAGATCCTTGAATTGACTAGGTATAATGACCATATTTTGAAACAACTTAGAGAAACTACCAATTCATCAGTTACATGTATGGAAGAGTATTTTCTTCACTTTTGTTTTCGATAGTGACCTACTCCTACTGCTGTACTGTATATCTTATAGAGATACACATCAGTATCTAGAGAGTGGTATCATGTCAGTGAATGTCTTTTGCCCATTTTCTTTTATTGGAGATTTGATCTTTTATATGGATCTGTAAGATCTTTTTGAATTATAAGAATATTTGGTCTTGATATATATGTGGCAAATATATTTTCTCCATCTTTCATTTGTCTCTTAAGTAGTTTATTAATTTTTTTGTGTTATGCAGACATTTAAAGTTGCTATGTGGTTAAGTTAATATTTTTTTTTTCTGTGACCTCTGGATTTCATTACTGGCTTCTGACTTTTGTTTTGAATCATGAGCTTGGTAGTAGGTCACATCTGTTCTCTGGATTTTCTGTGTGCTATTTAGGAATGAACTCAAGAAAATTAAGTGTTAGGAATAATATGTTCAAGCTGTGATAGTGATCCAACACAATTAATAGGTTTTAAGGCATGCCACCAGAAGATTAAAGTAATGGAGTCAGAGGAAGGCAATCATTATTACATATATCTGTCATGGGAATGAATTTAGTGTCCTGTGTAGATGAGACTGCTTGCTGTTGTACTGTCCAAGCCATAGGCCATGAGCTAAAATCTCCATTTTTGTCCCATTTTGATAACTTCTTCTTCTCTTCATATACTATCATCCATAATTTGTAGAAATTGGGACTAATAGATGAAAGTCCCCTTTCCTAGACCCATTGTTGAATTAAAAAAAAAAACTCTTCTAATTTGCAGGTGGAATATATAATCTCATTAGTGGTATAATTTATATGTATTTAGTTGCAAGTGAGACAAAAATGTTTTTGTTGTATTTTTTTAGAAAATGAGGATGTATTTAAATTGTTTTTTATGATGTTTGACTTTTTTCGTTATGGATTCACAAGTGCTCATTACATACAGTTGGCCCTTGAACAACACAGGTTGAATTGCGTGGGCCCACTTACACATGAATTTTTTCCATAAACACAGTACAGTACTGTAAATGTACTTTCTCTTCCTTATAATTTTCTTAGTAACATTTTCTTTTCTCTGTTTGTTATAAGAATACATTATATAATACACATAATAACATAAAAAATATGTGTTAAAACAACTATGGTACCAGTAAGGTTTCCAGTCAATAATAGGCTATTGGCAGATAAATTTGGGGGAAGTCAAAAATTACATGTGGATTTTTGATTCTGTGGAGGGTTGCTGTCCTAAGCCTTTTCAAAGGTCAACTGTATTAAGGTTATTGATCCTTTAACTGTTGTCTAGAATAATGAATATTCAACAATCTAAAAGTTCTCCTAGATTTTAAAATACATGTATATAACCTACTTATACTTGGTTTTTACATATCATTTTTCTATTTTGTTTTCTTACATATAAATGCCTATATAAATATAAATGTGTACATAAATATAAAAAATGTGTATATAAATATATATTATTTCCCTTTAGATTTGAGATAAAAATTTGACTAAAATGAATATTAATAGGTGGTATATTGTTTTGAAATTTATTTTTTAAAAGTCTCTGTTAGAAGTTTTATGTAAGTTATCCTTCTAAACTTGTTTTGAGGGAAAAAGATTTTTTGCTTCTGTAATGTTGCTTTAGATGATTTAAGAACTCACCTAAGAGGTACCTGGGTGGCTCAGCTGGTTAAGCCTCTGACTGTTGATTTCAGCTGAGGTCATTATCTCACGGTGGTGAGATTAAGATTGAGCCCTGTCTTGGGCTCTGCACTGGGTGTTGAGCCTGCTTAAGATTCTCTCTCTCCCTCTGCCACTGCTCCTCCACTACTGCTCTCTCAACAACAACAACAACAACAACAAAAAACCCACCTCACTTAAATAAGACAGCCATATTTTGAAGTAGGCTTCTTTAGTTACTTACAAGAGGAAATTTCTGCTGCCTTGTGTTCAATTCAACTTATATAGAAGTTTGAAACTGGAGGATGCTTTAAAATGGATTCTTCATGTCATTGAGCACATGCAATGCTCTCTTAAATCATCATGTTAGAAGTCTGTATAACTCAGTTGTTTATGTTGCACAAACATATGCCTTGCTGATCAATTTTAAATCATTTTATTGTATTCTTTTTGATGCTGCCTCAAGGTTTCAAGGGTCAGCTTGTCAAATAAAATAGCAATTGCTATTGCTACTAATATCTAATAGGTATTATATAGTCACACTGTGCCAGGTGTGTTCCAGGTGCTTTCAAGGCATTGTCACTTAATACTCACCAAAACTCTCTAAGTGAGTTCTGGCACCACCTTCATTTATACACAAGAGAAGTCAGACAGAGGGTAACTTGTCCAAGATCATTCAGCTAAAGGAGCTAGGTTTAGATTTGAAGAGCCCCAAGTGAATCAGAATATTGTATTTTTATGAAAAATCCCCGACTTGTTAAAATTAGTAACTAACTTAAAATAAATTTCAAATGTTGTGTAAATCAACAAAATGCAGGCCATACACAAAATATCTGCATGCTGAATGCAGCCCTTGTATTTTATCAACTGCCAACACATTCTCTTCTAGTGCAGCTGGAAGTTTTTCCCCAAATTATTATTATTATTATTATTATTATTATTATTATTATTATGAGTTCAGATTTATAGGATTCCTTACTCATTTACATATTTCAGGTACTTCTGGCTTTGCTCAATACCACTCCCTTTCTGGATTTTTCTGTGGGCCATTTATCACACTCTGGTCTCTGCATTATTAAGTTGGGCTTGTTCACTCATTTCTTCTAATTTAAAAGGATAAATAGGCATATCTGGAAAGAAGGAGAGAGAGGAAGAGACAGAGGGAGAGACACAGAGAGAGAGACATAGAGAAAGAAAGAGACACTATGGGTAGTTGAAGTACACTGAAATAGAGCATCACAATACTGTTGTGAGATGATCAGAAAATCTTATAAAGAAGCTGTTCCTTCCCTCTTATTCCCTTTAGAGGTTCTGTGGACCTAAATACTGCATTGCTCTATCTCATTAGTGAAGTGCATTATATGTATTGCAGGGTTATATTATCTCTCATCTCTATCCTGTTGTCTATAACCTCCTTTTAGAGTTAGAAAACCCCTTATTTGAAATACCTTCCCCATGCTCCTATGCTCTTTCTTTTGTAACACTGGTCACAGTTATGCTCTTTTTTTTTTTTTTTTTTGGCATCTGTATTGCTAGTGGTAGTGGTCTTCACATTTCAGCTGTACTTTAATTGGGCTATTTCATTTGAATCCTTAAGCTTGTCAGTTTCATGCCGTCCTGCTCACAACATCTAGCAGAGAACTCTATCCCATCTGCTCTCTCCTCTCCGAGTTGACATGGTTGAAGTGCTCTAAAGGCAAGGGATGCTTTTATTCCAGAAATAGAGAGAAACTTCGTGAACTGAAGGGCTGGTGTGTGACCTGCAAAACCAAAAATGGGATTGACTAAACTGGGACATCTCTGCCTCTTCCTGCTGCACTAAAATAGAATGTATTCAGCTGACCCCATTTGTAGTCTGCTGTTTGAGTGCTCTTGTGATAAGGGCTACATACTGACAGGGAATAAAATCTAAACAATCACCAGAATTTAAAAAATATATATTGATGGAACACCTTTAAAGAGATGACTGATGATACGTCACAGTTGTCTAAAAGACATCATGATTGAGGATTTACGTTTTATTATAGTTTCAAAAAAACCTTCCCTCTTAGTCTTTACAAAAGAGCTCTTTGAATCATACAATGCTAAGCAGCCAGATATATCCTATAAATTAAATTTTCCTGTATTTTCTAAGATTTCCATTTATATTTGTTTCATAGGGAGAAAAAAAAATACTTTTAAGGCCAAAGGAAAGGAGTTGAGGGTAAAGCAGAAAGGATCTTGTCAAAGTAGCTTTACCTCTTGTCACCTATATCAGGAGTCTCCAAACAGCCAAATGATGAATTTTCCATCAGGAAGAACATTTTTTATATTTTTAAATGTTTGGGGGAAAAAACAAAAACATAATACTTGGTAAAATTATATAAAATTCACATTCCATGAAGTTTTACGGGATTCGTGTGTAGTCTGTGGTTGCTTTCATCTTCCAACTGCCCAGTTCGACAGATGCAAAAGAGACCGTATGGCTCTCAGAGTCTAAAATAGTTACTATCTGGCCCTTTCCAAGGAAATTTGATGACCCTTCAATCACAATAATATTTTTTTATCATAACATATCCATCTAATTTACAAAAATCAATGTATTTTATCAACTGCCAGCACACTCTCTTCTAGTTCAGCTGGAAGTTTTCCCCCAAATTATTACTTTACATATATTTGCTCTGTAAAATTATTTTCAGCCTGTCTTCACAATACTAAAACAAGCCCATTCTCCCTACTTCTATCTATATTTGTGCAAAACAAAACAAAAAAACAGACAAACAAGCAAACAAAAAACAAAGCCAAAACTTTGAAGCTGCATCCCAGCTTTAGCAAAGTGGCAAGGAGAAAGGGGAGTGAGATTAGTTTTAGGAACTACTCCCCAGCATGTCACAATACTCCCACACTTTTATTGAGCCTCACTGTCACCTGATAGAAGCCACTTAAATTTCCAGCTTTCTGTCTAGCAATAACCACAGCATTTTTGGCAATGTATAATCTAAACTCCATACTCCTCATATTAGCGTAAACTGTTTCTGACAATCTTTCCCCATCCGATTCTTCCTGTCTCATCTTCTAATATCCACCTGTTTATGTACCTTTGTCTCTGCCACAGCAAGCTCTCATTCTTCCCCGGTGTATGCCTTGCCTAACCATCCATTTGCTCTACCGGGACTTCCCTGCTCACCAGTATTACCTGTCTTTGAATCTACTCAAAATTTGAAACCCTGTGGTTCAGATCATATATCATCTTGATTCATTTCTTTCAAAGGCATGATAATTTCATGTCTTCAGGATCAGAAATCGGTCAAAAAGTTGTAATGTTCATTTATTTCTCATTAAATAGATGCCCAAACATTACTTTGCTCTTACCGCCCCCCCCCCATGTTCTTGGTCTTCCACTGAGGAGAAGAAACTGAACAATTCTAGGTCTAGATCTGGTTTTGTTTAGGTTTGGGTCATAGGATACAATGTATATAGTGTACCAAAGAATTACCAGTTCTCAACTGCAGGAACTAGAGAGGATATCCTAGTTTTTTATTTTTAGGGGCTAAAGAGGCAGAAGTTTTGGCTCCTGATAGAATTATTTACATCTTCCTGGAGGGGTAATTCTTACCAGCAAGTAAAATTTAAAAAAAAAAAAAGCCTAAACTAATAGAGGAGGCTTAGCCCTCAAGAACCTGAAATATGGAACATTAGGCAGGGAAATTTGTACTAGTTTTGCTTCCTAGTGCAAACATACAAACATTGCACAGGAAAAAAGAAAAGGGTGCAGTAATCTTTGGTGTGCCCTGTTTTGGAATAATGACTGTACATTAATTAATATTATCTATTATAATAAGAATAAACTAATTATATAGTGGGGTAATAGGAGTTTGGGATTTTCTTTAAAATTTCCCATGAAAATCTGGCAAGTTCTACTCATATTTTAAGTTCAGCTTTTGTTGTACTCCCTACCTCTCAGGCAGAACTAATTATCTTTTCTGCTTCATAGCATCTGGTTTAGTCATAGTACTTAGTGCTTCATATTACAATTTATACTTCTGTCTCCTCAAAAGGATATAGAGCTTCTGGAAGAATATATGGTATATATCTGCAAAGAAAGGGATCCCACTAAAATGTTAATAACTAGTAGCTTTGGATAGTGAGAATATTTATGATCTTATAAAATAAATCTCTTTTCTTTTTGCTTACATTTTCTATTTTTTCTAATATTTTGTCATTTTTCAGCAACTATGTATTGACTTTTTGCCAATTATTGTTCTATACATGAGATAATACGTAGTGATAAAAACAGCAAAATCCTTGTACTCATGGAGCTTATATTCTCGTGGGGGAAATAGACAAAAAATGTTTAAAAAAAAGGAAGAGGAGGAAAAAATAAGAGGAAGACAAAAAAGGAGGGGGAAGAGAGAAGAAAAAAGAAAGGTACTAAGAATAGTAATAGAGAGTGATCAATAATGGCTATAGATCACTTGGAGGTGGAAGTGAGAGCAAGCTAAAGGTTGGTTCTTAATGGGGGAAATCTTATTAAATAGGGAAGAATATATGGCATATGGAAAATTTAAGCATATTTGTAACCAGAGATTTCTTAAATATTCTTTCTGGTAGTGAAAATTTCTTTGCAGAAAAATTGTACTAGAAACCTCAAATACAAGATATGTCAAAGGCCTTCTGCTGTGGATAGTGGTGATGGGTGGGGCTTAGATGGAACCCTGGCCTCTTAGTCTCCCCCTGACAACTCTGCTAACTGCCTTTGCCCGTATAGAATCATAGAAATGTAAGGAACAGCCTGGTGACTATAGTTACTGATACTGTCTTGTATATTTGAAAGTTGTTGAGAGAGTAGGTCTTAAAAGATCTCACAAGAAAAAAAAATTGTAACTATGTATCGTGATGAATATTAATTAGATTTATTGTGGCCATCATTTTGCAATTTAGTCTAATACCAAGTCATTAGGTACACCTGAAACTAATATGTTGGTTATATCTCAGTTAAAAGGACTATTTGTAGATTTGCCAGAGAAGGTGGTAGAATGTATATAAAGGTATATATTTAAACTATGAAAGAGGAAATAATCATGAGTTAAAGTGTTGGTGGAAATAGGTTAGGATGTTAAGAGCACAACCGTGAAAAGGAGACAGGACATAGTTCTTTGGCAGAGAGAAATAAATATGAAAAAGGAGGAATCTACAGGAATGTTAGGATAATGTCACTGGACTGGAGTTATTTTAGCCCTGTTCACATACCTCCAGAATTATCACCAAAACTACAACAAACAATCGTCATCATCATCATCAGCTTAAAATGGGGATTTGTTTGTCTTAATAATATTTAAAATGTGAATAAATGATCTTTAGAATATTTTATGTTTATTTGTCCAAAACAATATGATATAATTAAAACCAATGCGCTTGTTTGCAAATGAAGTTTCAAAACTTGGACCTTAGTCTTCCCTGCTAGCCAGATGGCTACACTCACTATTCCAGTCCTGTTTCAGGATCAAAGGAAATGGGAAAAGAGAAGTCACTTTACATAGCTTTATTTTTCTCAGGGAAGTAGATGGTTGGTTCATAGATTAGACTTCGTGAGCTTGAAAAAGGGAAAACTATAGCTAGAGTGGCAATGAAAGGCATCACATAAATAAAATGAATTTGAATAATGTGGCTTACAGAATTCTCAGATCTTACTATTAAGTGCAGCTACTTTTTTCACTCACTTTATTTCTTATCAGTAGTAACAGGTAATCATCTTCACTACTTCTCTGAAAATTAACTCATTTAATCTCAAAATACTAACTTAACTATGATCTTAAACTATTGCCATAACTATTATTTGCATTTTTTTGGCCCATATGTACTATTAATCTACAACACTGGTAAACGCAGATAGTGTTGAACCACTTGGATGAATACCAGAATTCTTATGAAAGGGAACTTCAAATATAGGTTAGAGATGATAGGGTCCCTTTAATACACAGGGAAGAAGTTAAGAGATGGATGTCACAAAGAATCTAATGTTCTAGGTAGGTTACTGCTGTTAATATAGATTCTGTACTGGAACCAGGATGATAAACTATTACCTGTCCATCCAAGGAAGGTAATTGTTAAGTCTAATGATTGCTTTAGGGAAGAATACAATGACAGTTCTAAGGTGAAATCCGTGCTTCCACTCCGATACAGGTCTAGAACTAGGAATTTACTAGGTGTGACAGCTCCTTTGCTGAAGAACACTGCTTATTAGCCCTGGAGTCAGGCGGTAGTTGAAGGGACTACGTAACATTTGAGTCTTTTTCTCTTTTTTTTTTCCACTCAGTGAGAAAGAGAATTTGACTGTTTCTATTGGGGGAGAGGACAATGTGATTTAGCCAATTGTGGAGAAAAGAAATAATAAAACAGTCGAATCTGAAATAAGAGGCAAATTATACATAACAGTAGGTCCACCCATGGAAAAGCCCATCATATTCAGAAGTAGACATTAGCCTCTCCCATTTATTGGTTATTCCCCCTTCTTATTCCTGGTGAAGCTTCCTCCCTCTATGGCCTAGGGAGCTGGATTCCCTCACTGAAGAGCTTTTTGTCAGACCACCTTTCACAGGAAGCTTCTAAGCCTAGTCTACTCCCCATTCCTTATCAAGATCATCAGACTTTCTTCATTCTCATCATGATGTCATAATGGTTGTCCTGGATTGAACTGTGGCTCTCTCCCCTCCAACCCTCAAATTTATATGTTAACATCATAACCCCCGATACCTCAGAATGTGACCTTATTTGAAAATAAGGTCTTTGCAGGTAATAAGTTAAGATCATTAGAGGAAGTCCTAATCCAATAAGACAGTGTTCATATAAATAGGGAAAATTTGGACACAGAGATATAGACACAAGGAGAACACAATGTGAAGACAAAGGGAGAGATGAGGCAGTACAACTACAAGCCAAAAAACAAACAACCCTCCCACCAAAAAAAAACCCAGCAGACACCTAAAGATGGCCAGCAAGACACCAGAAGCTAGGAGAGAGGCATGGGGCAGATTCCTCATTACAACCATCAGAGGGAACCAGCTCTGCTGACACCTCGATTTTAGACTTCTAGTTTCTAAAACTATGAGGCAACAACTTTCTGTTGTTCAAGTCACACAGCTCCTGGTACTTTTTGATAGTAGCCCTAGCAAACTGATATACTGGGAAAGCAATTTGGTAAACAATTCTTTTCTAAAATAATAAAGACCTGTCACAAAGGCATTACTATTGTCTCAGACCTTTCCTAGTTCTTGACAACTGAGGAGACCATATACATAAGAGGGTGCGGGGTGAAAAGTGGAGTAGAAAACAGGAAGTATGGTTGAAAATTTGTAGTAAGAACCATTATTCCCCCCAGGTTACCTCTACCACTTCACACAAGTGTGCATAATTCCAGCTAAAAACAGAAGGCTTATTCTCTAAGCAGTTTACCCAGAGAAGCTCTGGATTAAAGGAAAGAAAGCACAGCTGATGGGAGAGATGAGGAACTGTACTAAAAATTTGAAGAGTGAGTGAAAGTGCATGTATTGAATGATAAGACAACCCCATTCCCACCAAAATTCTTCCCTTCAGCTCCCACAAACCAGGGTTTCTGTGTCTTCCTCCAGGGAAGAGACCATAAAGTTCTCTTTGGAATCTCTTTATCCAAAGAGAAAAATATCTACGATTTCTTACGATTGGACTTCCCTCGATGAAATGGCTAAGTTCCTATCAGATTATAATGAAATTCACAGTAAATAATTCTAAGAGATTCCGATTAGCTCCTTAGTTCCTCACTCAGAGACCAAAAGAAAACGCTCAGAAAAACTGAACTTGTGAAACAAACTCCAGAGACAATGTAGGGACAAAAGGACACATCAGTAGTTCTGTCCTATCCACAGAAGGATCCGAGAAGAGTTGCTTTTAAAAAAAGGTAACTAAAAAAAGGGACATATGGAATAAGAGAGGTCAAAAATATGGTGCAGCAATATAACAAAATTAATGTATGTGGAACATCGAAAACATTTTTCAGAAAGTAGGAACAAAAGTGGTGGAAAATAGAAGAGAACATAGTTTTAAAAATCAGAGGATCCATCCAGAGGTCTAGAATTTAATAGATAAAGACTCTAGGCTGGGAAATAAAAATAAATTAAATAGAGGAGATCAGCAACAAATAATGTTTGAGTGTTTCCAAGGCCTGCCAATACAACTTTGTGACTGAGGAAGCTTCCACCTGCTTCACAAACCATCAGTTGAAAGTGAGGATAGAGCAGAAACATTTTTATATACGCAACGTCTCAAAACAGTTATATTCTATTTATATTTTTAGAAAGTAGTGGAGAAAGTGCTCCACCCAAGTGAGAGTAAATAATAAAAAAGAAAGATATGGAATCCAGAGAACAGAGGATCCTAACAAAGGAAATAGGCAAGGAAAATTCCAAGCATACAGAAGGTAGGCACCAGGACTTCAGTTGGACAAGGCTGGACAAGTCCAGATGAGAGCAGCAGGGCAAGGAGCTACACGAGGGAAGTCCCCTCTAAAGACCAGAATGAATTAGTAGAAAATACCTGGTGTGTTGACACAGAGATTAATTGGAGAGTTTTTTAGGAGAAGACTTAAATAAATTATGATGGAAACAAAAAACTAAGCAAACAAATAAGCATCAGTAACAAGAACAAAAACCCACATCAAGTATAAACACTAGGAAAAAGTAAATGAAAAGTAAGTGTTACAAAGAAAGGAAATATAATCATAGTACACTATATGGGTTAGGTATAACAATGAATGTATAATCACAGTTATATTAAAAATAGCTATTGAGATAATGAAAATTATGATATAATTGTATTGTAAGAATGCGTAAGTAAAATGTATGTTTAGTGGGACAAAAGACTTAAAGATGTAGATCTGTGTAAGGTGCCAATTGATATATCTACAAAAATGATATACTAAGTAGAATAAAGAGAAAATATTTAATAGAAAACATTGAAATTATCGTTTGGTAGTAGAAATACTTGGTGAGGAAGGATAGGACAAACACTGATGTTTTTTGTGATAAGGCTCACAGTAACATTTGCCTTTTAACACGTATACATGCATTATTTTGAAGAAAGAAGGAAGGGGGAAAAAAGGAAGGAAGAAAGGGAGAGAGGGAAAGAGAGATTCAGGATAACAGGCGAGTAGAAGAATGAAATGTACTTTAAATCCGTAGCATACTATTTGTGTATATGTTGACGGTATTAGGGATGGAGGGAAAGAAATGGTCTATTCTATATCTTTTCCTTTTAGGAGCTACTAATTCCCAAATCCTTGTCGTTATGGTGAGAGTGCAACATGAGCCTCACCTTCATTGAAATAGAAGGAACATACAGCATCGGACTAATGTTTACTCATGATTCTGTGTAACTCATGATTCTGAACAAAGTGATTGGCTCAAGGATGGACACAGCATTGATAAGGAGTTATATGGATCCCAGGGGAGAGAGTATTGCTCATTATTTTTTCTGGGTTTCTTAGCTCTAATCCTAGAGTTTATGGGGATCACCTTTGCTACCATATGATTGAATCTTCCCGAAATAAAGCATAAGTTGAGGAAATCAGGTGGTAGAAATAGATAGATATGTGACAATTGTACCTGAATTCTATCATACCTGAGATAGGTCAAGGATTTCTTAGTTATCTGTGCCAAATATGTCTTTTGTGCTTTGGCTAGTTTGATGGCTTCTGTCATTCGCCACCAAGAATTCTAAGTAAATGGAGTCTTATCTCCATATATAGACTGTTTCCTCTTTGTCTCTAACTTGTTTACACCACTAATTTTAGATGTTAATAGTTTTCCTTTATGAAAACTGATGATTCAAAAAAATATGCATAAACTTTGTTTTAAAAGTAAATTATTATCTGGGAGTTTTGGATATTGATATTCATAAAGTAGAAGTGAATATTAGAGTATTCTTTTATGTTTTAAGATACTTTACATGTTATTTATTCATATTTTTAAAACTCAATATTGTAGAAAGGAAAAAAAAAAACCCTGCAACCTAGAATACTATATCCAGCAAGCCTATCATTCAGGATAAAAGAAGAGATAGAGTTTCCTAGACAAATGAAAGTTAAAGGAATTCATCACCATTAGACCAGTCTTACAAGAAATGTTAAAGGGAATTGTTGAGTAGAAAGAAAAGGCAATAATCAGGAATAAGAAAATTAGGTAAGGAAAAAATTCACAAGTACATACAAACATAATTAAAGTAGTAGATTAATCACTTATAAAATCGACAGGTACATACAAATATAATTAAAGTAGTAGATTAATCACTTATAAATCACATATAAAATCACAATAGGTTAAAAGAACAAAAAAATTAAAGTTAATTGTATCTGTAAAATTCAATCAAGGGATTCATAAATGAAAGCATATAAACTATGTATCATATACATAAAAGGTAGAGGGAAGGGTAAAAATTTAGTGCTTTTAGAATGGGTTCAAACTTAAGTGACCATCAACTTAATACAGACTGCTATATGGATAGGATATTATATATAAACTTAATGGTAACTACAAATCAAAACCCTGTAATAGATATTCAACAACAAGGTGAAGAACAACCAAGCATATCATTAAGAGAGCCATCAAAACACATGGAAAGAGAGCAAGAGAAAGGAACAGAAAACTACTTAACAAACAAATACACAAAACCCCCAAAAACAAAAATAAAAACAAGCCACTGTAAAATGAGTAACAAAATAGCAATAAGTACAAATCTATCTCTAATTACTTTGAATGTAAATGGACTAAGTTAAAAGATAAAGGATGACTATATGGAATAAAAATAAAAACCCATCTATATGCTGCCTATAAGAGACTCATTTCAGACCTAAAGACACATGCAGATTGAAAGTGAAGGGATGAAAACCCTTTATCCTGAAAAAGAAAGTGAGAAGAAAGCTGGAGTAGCAATATGTATATTGGATAAAATAGACATTAAAACAAAGACTATAACAAGAGACAGAGAAGGACATTAACATAATCATAAAGATTATGATTTTTGTTGGATTAAGATTTCCAAGAAAAAGATATAACAATTGTAAATATTTATACATCCAACATGGAAGTACCCATATACATAAAGCAACTACTGACAAACATAAGGAAGAAATTGATAGGTGTACAATAACAGTAGGGGATTTTAACACCCCACTTACATCGATGAATAGAACATCCAAACAGAAAATCAACAAGGAAACACTGGACCAGGAGGATCTAACAGATATATTCAGAACATTCCATCCAAAAAGAACAGAATGCGTTCTTTTCAAGTGCACATGGAACCTTCTCCAGAAGAGATCATATGTTTGACGACAAAACAAGTCTCAACAAGTTCAAAAAGATGAAATTTAATCCATAATCTAAAAACTCCCAACAAACAAAAGTCTAGGACCAGATTGCTTCACAAGTAATGCTTCGAAACATTTAAAGAACAGTTAATACTTTTTCTTCTCAAACTATTCCAAAAAACAAAAGAAGGAAAGTTTCCAAATTCATTCTATGAGGCCAGATTTACCCTGATACCAAAACCAGATAAGGACACGACAAAAAAAGAAAACTACAAGCCAATATCTTTGATGAACATATATGCAAAAGCCCTCAACAAAGTATTAGCGAAGCAAATTCAATAATACATTAAAAAATCATTCGCCATGATCAAATAGGAATTATTCCAGAGATGTTGATTCAATATTTGGAAATCAATCAACATGATGCATCACAGTAACAGGAGAAAGGATAAAAAGCATAAGATCATTTTAATAGATTCATAAAAAGCATTGGACAGGTACAACATCCATTCATGATAAAAATTCTAGACAAAGTAGATTTAAAGGGAATATATTTTATTTTTTTTGTTTGTTTTAATTTTTATTTTTTTAATTTACATCCAAGTTAGCATATAGTACAACAGTGATTTCAGGAGTAGATTCGTTAATGTCCCTTACCATTTAGCCCATCCTCCCTCCCACAAACTCTCTAGTAACTCTGTTTATTCTCCATATTTAAGAGTCTCTCATGTTTTTGTCCCCCTCCCTGATTTTATATTATTTTGCTTCCCTTATGTTCATCTGTTTTGTATCTTAAAGTCCTCTTATGAGTGAAGTCATACATTTGTCTTTCTCTGACTAATTTTACTTAGCATAATACCCTCTAGTACCATTCATGTAGTTGCAAATGGCAAGATTTCATTCTTTATGATTGCCGAGTAATACTCCATTGTATGCATATACATATAAAAGGGAATATGTTTTAACATAATAAAGACCATATATAAAAATAGCATGGCTAACATCAAACTCAATGAAGAAAAACTGAGGGCTCTCCTCTAAGGTCAGGAACGAGATAAAGATGTCCACTCTCATCACTTTTGAACAGCATAGTACTGGAAGTCCTAGTCACAGCAATCAGACAAGTAAAAGAAGTACTTTTTGGAAGAAGGCATCCAAACGGGTGAGGAAGAAGTGAAACTGTCACTATTTACATGTGATATATTTAGAAAGCTCTAAAAACTCCACCAAAAAACTACTAGAACTGTTAAGTGAATTCACTAAAGTTGTGGGATATAAAATTAATATACAGAAGTGTGTTGCAGGGCACCTGGCGGCTCAGTTGGTAGAGCATGTGACTCGACCTCCGGGTTGTAAGTTTGAGCCCCATGTTGAGTGTAGAGATTACTTAGAAATAAAATCTTAAAAAAAAAAAAGAGGTCTGTTTCATGTCTCTACCCTAATAATGAAGTAACAAAAGGAAAAATTAAGAAAATCCTATTTACAATTGCACAAAAAATAATCAAATACCTAGGAATAAACTTAACTAAGGAGATAAAAGACTTGTACTTTAAAAAGTATAAGACATTGATGAAAGAAATTGAAGAAAACAAAAATAAATGGAAAGATATTCCATGCTCCTGGATTGGGGGAGCAAATATTGTTAAAATGTCCATACTACCCAAAGCAATCTACAGATATAATGCAATCTTTATCAAATATCAACAGCATTTGTATCAGACCTAGAACAAATAATCCTAAAATTTGTATGGAACTTCTTAAGACCCTGATTAGCCAAAGCAAAGAACAAACCCAGAGATATCACAAATCCAAGATTTCAAAATGTATTACAAAGCTATAGGAATCAAAATAGTATGGTACTGGCACAAAAATAAATACATTAACCAAAGGAACAGAATAGACAGCTCAGAAATAAACTCACACTTTTATGGTCAATTAATCTATAACAAAGGAGGCAAAAATATACAATGGAAAAAAGATAATCTCTTCAACAAATGGTGTTGGGAAAACTGGACAGTTACATGCAAAAGAGTGAAACTGGACCAATTTCTTATACCATACACAAAAATAAACTCAAAATGCATAAAGACCTAAATATGGGACCTGAAGCCATAAAATTCTAGAAGAAAACAATGGCAGTGATGTTTTTGACAGAACCATAGAAACATTTTTCTAGATGTATCTCCTTTGGCAAGGTAAACAAAAGGAAAATTAAACTAACAATTGGGACTATACCAAAAATAAGAAGCTTTTCCACAGGAAAGAAAACCATGAACAAAGCAAAAAGACAACATATTGAATCGAGGAAGATATTTGCTAGTGATGTATTCAATAAGGGGTTAACATCTGAAATAAATAAAGAACTTCTACAACTCTACAAGAAAATAGTCCAATTAAAAATAGGCAGAGGACAGGAATAGACATTTTTCCAAAGAAAATATACAGATGGCCAACAGACACATGAACAGATGCCCGATATCACTAATTACCAGAGAAATGCAAGTCGAAACCACAATGAGATATCACTTCACATCTGTCAGAATGGCTAAAATAAAGAGACAAGAAATAACAAGTGCTGGCAAGGATATGGAGACAAAGGACCATCTTGTGCACTGTTTGGTGGAAATGCAAGGTAGTAGAGTTATTGTGGGAAACAGTATGGCAGTTCCTCAAAAAATTCAAAATAGAATTACCATATGATTTAGTAATTCCACTAACTGGGTTTTACCCAAAGAAAATGACAAAACTAACCCCAAAAGATATATACATCTATATGTTTACATTATTTGTTAGTAGTCAAGCATTATTTACAATAGTTGAGATATAGGAAGCAAACCAAGTATCCTTCAATGAATAAATGGGTTAATAAGATATTATATTTGTAATGTATACACACACAATATTACTCAGCCATAAAAGAGAAAGAAATCTTACCTTTTGAAACAACATGGATGGATCTAGAGGGTATAATGCTAAGTAATGTAAGGCAGTCAGAGAAAGACAAATACCATATTATTTCACTCATATGTGAAATTTAAGAAACAAGACAAAGGCATAAAGAAAAACACAAACAAAATACCAGGCTCTTAAATGTAGAGAATATACTAGTCTTTGCCAGAGGGGAGGTATGGGGCAGGGGGGTGGGGGGGCTGCATGAAAGAGTTAAAGGGGATAAAGACTACAGTTATCTCAATGAGCCCTGAGTAGTATAGAGAATTGTTGAATCATTATATTGTTCACCTGAAACTATTATAATACTGTATGCTAATTATATTTGAATAAAAATAAAAAATAAATATTGCATATATATAAGCTATACATACAATTATTTGATATACATACGCATAATGAAATGATTATTATAATCAAGCTAACTAACATACCTTCTCCTTACATCGTTAACTTTTTTGTGTCTGTGGTAAAAGCGCCTGAAATCTATCCCATTGGTATGTGTCCAGTATTCAATAGGTAGTTATTAATGACAGTCATCAGGTTGTACATTGTGATATCTAGACTTCTCCTACATGACTGCAACCTTGTACCCTTTGACCAACATTTCCCCATTTCACCCACCTCCCTGCCCTGGTAACCACCGTTCTACCCTCTGCTTTTATGTATTCAACTTTTTTAGATGCCATATATAAGTGAGACCATGCAGGTTTTTGTCTTTCTGTCTGACTCAGTTCACTTAGCATAATGTCCTCCAGGTTTATCCATGTTGTTGCAGTGACAGGATCTCCCTTTTAAAAGCTGAATAATATCTATTTTGTATATATAAACCATAATTTTTTTATCCATTTATCAACTGATGGGCACTTAGATTGTTTCTATCTTGACTATTATGAATAATACTACGAATAACACAAGAGCACAAATGTCTCTTGCAGATACTGGTTTCATTTACTTTAGATATATACCAGTAGAGGCAATGCTGTTTCATATGGTAGTTCTATTTTTAGTTTCTTTAACAAACCTCTATATTGTTTTCCATAATGGCTACCCCAGTTTACATTCCCATCAACAGTGCATACAGTTTCCCTTTTCTCATATCCTTGCATACACACACACACACACACACACACACATACACACACACACACTTATATACACAATAGCCATACTTAGGATATTTTAACTGTCTGGCAATCTAGGTGAAAACTAGTCAAGCTTTATCTTTTAAATTGCAATTTGTGAAATTATTTATAAAAGAAAAGTAAGTTGAATTTTTGCAAACAACTTGAAATAAGTTAGCAAAATCTGAGGTTACCTTTTAGCCACTGACTTCATAGTTTCATTTAAAAAGCAACTTGAGGGGTCCCTGGGTAGCTCAGTCAGTTAAGGGGCTGACTTCGGTTCAATTTAGCATCTCGCGGTCTGTGAGTTCGAGCCCCACATTGGACTCTGTACTGACACTCAGCGCCTGGAGCCTGCTTCAAATTCTGTGTCTCCCTCTCTCTCTGCCCCTCTTGCACTCATGCTCTCTCTCTCTTTCTCTCAAAAATAAATTAACATTAAAAAATAAAAGGCAACATGATTCCATTAATTATTTGTATTTTTTTGAACAAAATCAGATGTCTAAAAGTCTGTAGATAATCAAGTAATTGTTTTTTTTTAATTCAGATACATCACACATAATGTGTATAACTATATTTTTCAACATTTCCCTTCTTAGTCTTCCTCTCACTCTTCCAAACATTGTTAGAAATTTTAGGCCAGATAGAAATATCTTTTTTTGCTTCATGTTTTTCTCTCTCGCTCTTCCTTTTCCAAGACGAGCATCTTGATTTTGAGAGGTAGTAATGGTGACGGCATGTTTGCGGAATGTGTTGCTTGGATTGTTCCAATGTTTGTATTACAGATGAGTTTCCTGAGTAAACATTTTTGGCTAAAAGCAAGCAGAAAGAACACTTAAAGGAGTATTAGCAGAGAAGGCACTTTATGCTCTCTGGACTCATGTTAATCCAAAGAAGCTCACTGAATTGAGCCTTCTTAAATTTTTTAATTGGAAAGTTTTCAGAAATCAGCTGTAATATAAATTCCCAAAAGAAAAAACTGAGGATCAGCAAAATTGAAAAACTTAACTAGATAAATACATGTGTGTTTATTTTACCCATCCTGATTATAATTGTAAAATATCCACCATAAATAGGGTGAAATTTTTGGTAATGCGGCATAATTGCATGTGTTTACTTGCTGACAGTGTCTTTATTTAGATTTTATGAGCTCTTTATAATTCTTCATGATTTAGCCTGAAGCAACCTTTTTTTTTGTGAATGAAAAGTTTATCAATTCACAAGTGCAATATTTTTTGCAAAGAGTACTGTTACAACACAATCTCCTTCCTGTGATAGGTAAAGGTCAAGCTCAGGAACTTCCTGTTGCTATTGCAGATATTATTTTGAATGTGCCATTATAGGAAAGATAAAGGTCAGATTGGAACTGAGCCATCATGTACTTTTATGGAGAAGGAAAATGTCAGAACCAGACAGAGGATAGGAGAATTTATACCCATGATATAGAGGTGACCCCATTACTCTTGAATGGTACTACTAATTGGTAATGAGGACACCTCTGTGTCTAATTAGCGCCAATTCTTCACCATACAATATTTGTAACATGTTAATTTATGAAGTTCTCCATCTTTAAACTTTCCCAGAGTTTAAATTTACTAATACCTGCTCCTACCTCCTCACTGCTGGGTGTGTCTTGTATCAGCATTGACCTTCAGAATTAGAGAGGAGAGAAGAATGAGAAAGAGATGTACTTTTTTTCAAATTAATCTATAATCGCAAAAAAGTTACTTGCTTTTTATCGCCTCGGTTTCACATCTTGCTTTCTCATTACGTCATAAAGATTTCTAATAGTAAACATTAATGCCTTAAAATAGTATTTCAAATACTATTGATATACGATTGTTGTTTTTTTAAATGTTTGAGAGAAAGAGAGAGTGTGTGTGTGTGCAAGTGGGTGAGTGGCAGAGAGAGAGGGAAAGAGGAATGCCATGGGGGTTTCTATCTGATGAACCGGGAGATCATGACCTCAGTCGAAATCAGGAGTTTGATGCTTAACCTAGACTAATGTCTAACAAACAGAACTCCCTTTTCCTAGCGTAAATCTCGGTAACAATATAAAGCCACTTTCCCACTGTGTAAAGCCCTCATACTAGGGAAAAAGCTGGGAAATACCCTTTGTGTAAAAATTATCTGCTTTTTAAAGTAGTCATCATCCCATTGCGTTCATTTCTGCAAATTAAAAACACCCACGTGCGTTATTTTTTCTTCATAGGCTGTATTGTCATCCTACCCATTATTTTGGCATGGGTCTTTTTCAGTTTATTCAAATTGCTTTCAAACTATGGAGATCAACATTAAGCCTATATAAGTACAAAGGAATTATTGCCTGCTCACATCTGGCCAAGTTCTCCAGGTATTGCGTTCTTAAAGAACCCAGAACTCGTATCAGTACCTACTTTTTGAAATGGGTTCCTGCTTCTAGCCAGTGATTTCCACAATTAGGTAGTGTTTGGTTTAAGGCTCAAAGAATTGAGGATACATGGTGAAGTCATCCCTTTTTCCAGCCTGACACTCCTTTTGTACCCGCACTGGGGAACTGTCAAATTTCTTTATTCTACTTTGGTAACGACGGCCTCATTAAGAACATGAACTGTTTAAAACTTCAAGAATAGAAGAGCTTTTAATTGGCCAACTTGATATTACTTGACATAGTGGTTATGTTTTAAAAAAAATCTGAAACTTTTCTGAAACTTTATATGCATTTATCTATAAATTGTACATTAGCACATTTATGATAACACATACGTGCGTTTATTGTGTCTCCTCAGTATGTTAAGCAGTGTGTCGAAAGGAAGCACAGTCCTGGTGCCCATCGTTTTGGAACATTGCAGCGCGTCACAAACAGCATCTGTGTCTGAATAAATATGGTCACATGTATTTAAAATATATAAATACTATAAGTCTGCTTTCCTATTTTAGAATTTATTTTTTATCTTTTTTTTCTTATTAAGAAAACCAAGGTAGACATAAAGTACATTGCCAGACACATCCACGTAAATGTGAGGCATCTCATTTCTTTCTAACCTCATACTTTTAGTGAAATGAGCTTGAGTTTAAGAAAGATTTTTAATGAAGGAGAAATGATGGTTTAACAGATGGCAGATGGGAGCTTGTTCTAGGTTTTTGAAATAGCATAAACTGTCCTATAAAGCATCTATAGAAGGAGAGAGACAGAAGGGAAAATGAGTGGTATTTCTTGATTAATGTGCTGGTAACAGGTGGGGAATGTGATGGAGGTGATATAGGTAGGCGGGCTGCGGAGAGTGATGTGGACACCCAGACTTTTTGGCAAGGCAAGATAAAGCACCACCGAAATCCTTTGAGGAGAAAGATGATTTTTGCAGCAGCAAAGGAAGAACTGGCTCTTTGCTAATTGAGAAGAGACACAATACAGGTAGTAAAGAGAAGACTTCACATATGGTGAACATTCAACCTGATTAGAAAGCATTCCAGCAGCCCTGTCTAGCTTTCCACTGTTCATTTCCCCACCTCGGAACAGGTCTCTGAACTAGGTGCAATGAGGAGCATGTTTAACTGAAGAATCTCTACTTTCATAAACACAGACTCTTCAGCATTCCAACACTTGCTTGCTCTCCATGATTTTGACCACCAGAGATTAGTCCATTTTAAAAATGAACCACTTGCAGTATTTCGTCAACAAAGTAGTGATGATTCCAGTTTTTATGGAGCTTGTAGCTTAGAGAGGAATACTAAAAGAAAAAAAAATAAGCAAACAAGTAAATACTTTACAAATCATTCTGGAGATAGAACAATTCTCCTCTACAAAGAGGAGATCGTAGTGTACAGTAAGAGAGACTCGGGAAATGGAGAGTGGAGTGAGAAAACTACTTTAGAGAACACAGTGTTAAGGGTTTCCCTGAGGAAGTGGTATTTGAGATTAGTCATGAAATCAGAGAAGTTGGCAATCAGAGGAAAGAGCATTCCTGGTAGAAAAAGTCTTTGTAATGATCTTAAGGGAGGACAGAGTTTAGTGTGTTGAGAAGTGTGGCTGGAATGTGAGGTGTGAAGAGAAGAGCAGTGAGTCATGGGACAGGGCAAGAGAAGGCAATTTGTAGGCCGTATTAAATTATTTTCATTCTAAGTGAAAGAGGAAGTCACTGGAGAGTTTTTAACAGAACCGCGATGTGGTGAGATTTACATTTTTATAATGTTGTTTTGGTGATTGTATTGGAAATGGACGGAACAAAGTAGACAGGATTTTACATAGATAAGATATAATAATTTATGGAAGAGGTGACCATAGATTTCATTAGAGCAGTGTCAGTTGAGATGAAGAGAAGTGAATGGAATCAAGATATTTCTGGATTTGAGTTGACAGAGTTTCCAGGTAGATTAGATATGAGAGATGACAAAAAAGGAGAGTCAAAAACAATCCTCAGGCTTGAGCACCTGGGTGAATGCTGTTAGCATCTGTGGGGACGTGGAAGACACGGGAAAGAAGTTGGGGGTCTGAGAATTAGAGGCACTATTTTTTAAATACATGAAGTTTCAGATGTCCATTCCCACATCAAATTAGGGATATTGAATAGCTGCTTCACATGTGAGTCTGGAGTTCAGAAGAGCTATCTGAATTATGGTTATCCATCTGGAAGTCATCAACATACACTTGTTATGTGACTTATTTATATGGACGTACATAGCATTGCCTGCACCTATTCGGTGGAGGTAAATATCCAGGATACAAAATCAAATCTAGTTCCCGTCAAGTTAAATTTGCCATCTCTGACAGTTCAGGTCATGTATATTCTAGATTTTACTCCAGAGTAGGCTTTAGTACCTAGCTCAGTTTTACTTAAACAGAGTTTTGTGGAAATTTCAGGATATGTTTGAAGATAGCTGGCTTAATGGGTTTTTGAGGATTATATTCTACCAGCAAAAGGTGAGAGAATCCAAGTAGGATTCTCTAACGTAAAACTTTACCCTTCATCAGTTTTGCATTTGCTGCCTTGCTTCTGCAGTTGGGTCCAAAGGACTTTTTTTTTTCTTTACCCTTTTCACAAATGGTTGAAGACATCTATATTAAGTTACCAATTAGAATTATTGCATCATTCTTCTTGCCATTTGGCTATTATAATAATAATCATGATTAGCATTTTGGAGTAAATGATTAGCATTTTATACCTTTGGATTGTTTTCAAAAGCCCTAATTATTCCTCAGTACACTCTTGGGTGAAAGGAAATTATTTTATGGGTGCAAAAATGGTAGAACAGGTATATTGGTGCCATTATGACTGACAGCTGTCGTTTAATCAAACCAACACTGAAATTGTTGGCCAGGTGAAAGTTCTTAACTAGTGAGTGCCTTGCATTTGCTTTTTAAAAAACAGAGTGACCAAAAACAAAACAACAACAAGAAAACAGGGACAAAGAATTAGTTCATGGTCATAGGAAAGTCTGACTTTGGTTATAAAAAGACTTGAGAGACTGAATCCTAGATAGCTGACCTAGTCTGTACAACTATAAAACTATATATAATCTTTATATATATGGTATATATAAACCTTTGTAACTTTATATATTGTTCACAACTACATATAACTTTGTATATAATTTATATATAACTCTAGGTTTGCCTCTTTATCAGACTTGGAATGTCAACCATTTTACATAAAATATTTTGAAAAAAGTCCTTTCATCTCCTTAATTAGAACAAACTAAACACAACTTAATAATTTGTAGATGATTTAGGATCATCATTATAAACACTCACTGTGGTACTCCACAATAACTTGAGGCCCATTCCCAGAATCTATGGAAGGTTTGTCTCCTGATCTCTCCACAAGAGGGCCACAGACAGCTGTACTCTTGCCTTGATCTGCTTTCATCTCTCCTTGTTCGCTGTTCCTACCTATAACTCTTTTCCTAACTTCTACATTTACTTATTTCTCCATGTCGTCAGACAAGTCAAAATCTAAGAACTCTACTGTGTAAAAATTCACAAATTTTAAGAACATATAAATGTATTTGGCTACTTTTTTTTTAAAGTTCCTTACCTCTGTTTAGAGAAGTAAGTGATAATCAGAATAATATAAATCCATTACATTACTCATTAATCTACCTACAGCAGAATTCTAGATTACTATATATAGCTTCTCATTTGGACTATCATAATACCATAACCCCAAGCTGAGATAGTAATGTAAAAAACTGTCTGGAAATAGTGAATTTTATAGAAGCATGATCACAGCTAATTTAAAATTTTACCATATAGATTTATTCCAGGAATGCAAGTCCAATTTAATATTAAAAAAAATAAATAGAATTCACCACATTAATAGATTAAAGTATAAAAATAATTTGATCATCTCAATAAATACAGCAAATTTTCCTAAAATTCAGTAAATGTCTATAATAAAAATACTTAGAAAACTAGGAATAAAGGACAACTTTTTGAATATTATAAAGAGTATCTGTAAAAACCTAAATCAAGCAAAATACTTAACGGCGAAATATTGAAGTCTTTCCCCTGAAGTTGGGAATAAGACAAAAATGTCTCCTCTCACCATTTCTATTTAAGATTTGCATCAGAAGTGCAATAAATCAAGAAAAAAAAGTTATAATGAACTAGAAAGGGAGAAAGAAAACTGTCACATTATTCACATTATAATCATAGAAAATCTTTTAAAAAACTAAAAACAATGAAGAAACAATGAAGTTAGTAGGTTGCTGGATATAAGGTCAATATACAACAATAATCATATTTATATGTATAAGAAATAAACAATTAAAAATTAGATTAAAAGCAGTATCATTTACAATAATGCTAAAAATTATATAGATAAAAATAGAGTGTAAGTGCATGAAACACTACAGAATATTGCTGATAGAAATTAAGGAAAGCCAGATAAATGGAATGATTTACCATGCTCATGAATTAAAAATTTTAATATTGGTAAAGAACTGATTCTCCATAAATTGATTTGTATTTTCAATTCAATCATAATCCTAACAGTTTTTTAGTGGAAATTGACAAGCTGATTCTAAAATTTAGGTGGAAATTCAAAGAATCTAAGGTAGGAAAGGCAATCTTTCCAAAGAAGAATGAAATTAGAAACATGCTAATACTAACATATTAGTTACCTGTATAAAGGTAACTAACTAGTATATGGATATTCTTTATAGCTTTCAGGGATTACTGGCTGATAGGGGCCACAAAGATGCCAGAAACATTCTAAATCTTTGTCTGTTTTCCATGTTTTACCTCAATTTTAAAGCAGAATAAAACTGGCCATTAGGAAGCCTCTATAATCAGGAATGTACATCCATTAAAGAAGAGCTCACGTGCAAAATCACAAAGCACACAAAAAAATCCACCCCCAAGAGAGGAAGAAATTTTTCTTGAACAGGAAATAACAGAGCATTATAAACATAATATTAAAATAACTATGTTTAAAATCAAAAGGATAAATCAAAGATTTATCAAATGAAGGAACAGAATCCATAGAACAATGACAAAATATTCTGTGTATGTCTTCCTCCCTCCCTCTATCTCTTCCTTCCTTCCTTCCTGCCTCCTTTCCTCAAGGTCTGTTTAAATCTAAAACCTATGCATTGTTCCTTTATCCAACTAAATTTTCTCCATAAACCATTAGGCAGATTAAAGAAATTATTTCAATTCCCATGTTGTCGTTGAAGTATTTAGGTTCTAGTGAGGGGTGCTTGGGTAGCTCAGTTGGTTAAGTGTCTGACTCTAGATTTTGGCTCGAGTCATGATCTCACAGTTTGTGAGTTCAAGCCCTGCATGGGACTCTGTGCAGACAGTGTGGAACCTACTTGGGATTCTCTCTCCCTGCCTCCCTTTCTCTTTGCCCCTTTCCCACTCTCTCTCTCTCTCAAAATAAATAAATAAACTTAAAAAAAAAGATTCTAGTGAAAGTCAGAATTAGTAAATATAGATTAGAAAGTTGAACATTATTAAATCTAAGAAAAGTGAATTTATAATCAGTTTAAAATCCTTTCTATATATTATCATAAAATACAAGGATTATAACATCAAAAGAAGCTATAAAGTGCACATATTCTTGCACACATTAACTCTAAAAATATCCAGGCATTGGCCATGATGCAAAATAATGAAACAATAGCCATTAAAAATTTTGAAGTGGAAATAGTTAAATCAAAATTTATGAAATTAGCTTCTTTTCATCTTAAATAATCTTTTGGTGCAAGCTGACAATTACAAGTTAATTTTTTAATTGTGTTTGTTTAAACGTTCCTACCCAGAAAAATAAGTAATATAATGAACAAAATATATAAACCTGGTCAATACAGTATTTATTACCTCTGATACCTAAACTCCAAAATATTTCATTTACTTTGGTATTCTAATGCAGTATGACCTGAACTGTACAAAGGAAGATTGTAGAATTAGCACCTTTTAGTTGTTCTGAAGGAACAGAAATAAAATGTTTACAAGATTGCAAGAGTTTATTGTTATACCAGTATGCTGGATTCTGGGTCATGACAATCCAGTTATGTGGCCATAAAAATGAGTCAAAATGTAAATACTGGCCTTATACCCAGAAGATAAATCACTTGAAAGGCTCAGCAGTATAATAAACTGACAATTCAAAGAACTTGTCAGGATACATTTCTGTCTTATGGCATGAACAAGCCATAAATTCTGACAACAGACTATATTTTGCCCTTTGTTTTTATTTTGGAAATTGTTTTGAGGCAATTTATGGATAATATTTAAGTTAGATGAATTTTTTACATTAGTGATGAATTTTATGGTTTGAAAATATAGAGTATAGTTTAGTTGCTATATTTTGTATCCAGAGCATTGTTATGTTGGGTAAAGCTACTCTCAGATACAGAAGAATATGGTCAATTCCCTGACAGCTGACAACTATGCTCTTACATTTCTTCCTTGACATTTATTCTATGATTAATGCTAACTATCAGCAAGGCAGACCGTGGTACATTCTGTAGAGACAGCCAGGATTCACTTAGGGATACCCAGGAGACAAGAGTTACCTAGGCAAGAAATATATTCCTAAGGAATTTCATCCCTAGGTTTAGGAAAATTAGTCCAGTATTAGGTGGACTGAAGGAAGCAAAGACCTTCTTGCATTAATAGCTGGAATTATCATATCTAATTGTCTCATAGTAAAGCAAGAGGATTACTTTTCGTTTTTACACATTTTGGGAGGGAAATTTAGGTTGGAACACTCTACATGCCTAGTTGCATCTTTTGGGAGGGAAAGATCAAGTATTTAAAAAAATTTTTTTTTATGTTTCTATTTATTTTTGAGAGCAGGAGATACAAAGCATGAGCGGGGGAGGGTCAGAGAGAGAGAGGGAGACACAGAATCCGAAGCAGGCTCCAGGCTCTGAGCTGTCAGCACAGAGCCCGATACGGGGCTCGAACTCACAGACTGTGAGATCATGACCTGAGCCGAAGTCAGACACTTAACTGACTGAGCCACCCAGGCGCCCCAAGATCAAGTATTTTAGATCTGAGACTTGGGTTTCAGAGCAAGAGAGTGACAATCAAAGAACCCCTTTTATCATCACTTCCCATATGATTCAACTACCCCTAAAACCACACTGCTTTTGAATAAATGAAGTTAAACAATGTGGACTTATTTCAGTTTAAACGGTTTTTGGTTTTCCTTGTTGCATATATCTATAAAATATATTCATATTTATGCTGCAAATTTATATAAACATTATGTCTTAAATGTATGGTAATTGTGTTATGTTGATGCATAATTCAGATCATTTGGCCTTATATGCTCCAATATATGCCTGAGGCAGTGTTTTTTTTTTCATTTTTTTAACGTTTTTATTTATTATAGAGAGACAGAGAGAGATAGAGCATGAGTATGGGAGGGGCAGAGAGAGGGGAAGACACAGAATCTGAACGAGGCTTCAGGTTCTGAACTATCAGCACAGAGCCCAACGTGGGGCTCGAACTCACAAACTGCGAGATCATGACCTGAGCTGAAGTTGGATGCTTAACCGACTGAGCCACCCAGGGTGTCCCAGGGCAGTGTTGTTTTTTACGCCTTGTTTGAAATTGTTATCACTATTAGTTTTGTCATCTTGGGCCCATTACTTTACCTCTCTGGGCCTCAGTTTCTTCCTTTACAGAATGAGGATAGTAATTGTGCCTACTTTGCTGGGTTGTTGTGACACATTTAGTACAACGCATGACAAGGAATAGTACACAATAGGCAGCTATTAAAATTTTTTAAAAATATTAGCAAACTCTTATTTTTACAAAGGAAGTTTCCAAAGGTCTGGAAATATATTTATGGACAAGTATCTTGATAGAAATCGCACTCTTGCACAATATGTCTGAGGCTTCTGATAAATGCTGATCGATTGCTGATGGATTCTAAACCATCAGGTGAGAAGGATTCAGAATTTAGGAGCTTTTTGGTGCCACAGATAAATGAGTCAGTAGAATATAAAGCAGTAATAAATTAAAGATTCCATGGCATAATTTAGTAGCTTTTCAATGATCTTCTAACTGTTCTTTGAAAATGGTATTGTCTTGCCTTAACCAAATTTACTACTGACATTAAGTGGGGAAATTAAATAAAGACAGTTCTGTGTTTGGTAGGGGTGGGTTTCTGACCATAGATCTGACAGCTTAGAACAGGAAGGGGCTGTCACTTTTAAGGGAACAGAATAGAGATCCTCTTCATCGTGGAATATGTCAGTAGCTATTCATAGATATGTTTATTTCTATTTTCCTTTGTAAAATAGGCTTTCTGCAAATATATATATATATATATATATATATATATATATATATATGTATAAAATCTTGGACTTCTCAAAAAAAGAAAAGGAAAAAACCCAGTCATTGGGATGACATGGAAAATAATGTCACGATAATAAATTCAACTTTAGTTCTGAAGAGACAGAAGACCTACATGCTTTAATTTTGAACATCTTCCTCCCTCCCTCCCTTGCTTCCTTCCTTGCTTCCTTCCTGCTTCCTTCCTTGCTTCCTTCCTTGCTTCCTTCCTTCCTTCCTTCCTTCCTTCCTTCCTTCCTTTTTGAGAGAGACCAAGAGAAAGAGCAGGGAAGGGGCAGTGAGAGAGGGAGAGAGAAAATCCCGAACAGACTCTGTGCCATCAGTGCAGAGCCCAATATGGTACTCAATCTCATGAATCGAGAGATCATGACCTGAGCCAAAACCCAGAGTTGGACTCTTTAACTGACTGAGCCACCCAGGAACCCTGATTTTGAGCATCTTCTCATTGTTTTCTTTAGAATAAACTTTGTAATTCATTTAAAGTAGGCATAAAATTATCTTTGGATTTTTTGACCATCCTGTTTACTCAGAAATGCTAAAGTCTTATAATCAGCTGATTTACAATTTACATAGAAAGTTCTTATGTTTTCTTGTGACTTCTTTAGTGATATAACTGGATTAGATAGGATAATCCTTTGTGTTTATTTAGTTTTAAAGCTTTTTGTTGTTCCCTGTGCTTCAAGTTTTCTAAAATCATGTGCCTGATACAGAGTTTAACTTCAAAATGAATTTCAGATTCTTTTGTCTTGATAATCGCATAATATACCCTTGAGATTTATTGTGAAAAATGGCTTATAATGTCTAGAAAGCATTATATGTATACATATATATATTTAAAATACACATATTTAAAAATCGCATATATATTTAAGTATTATTGTTCACATTTATGCAGCAAATCCACATGAAAGCAGACTTTTATTTAATGGGAAGTATTATATTGAAATATTTACACCATGGGGTAAGAGAACAGATAGCCCTGATCTATTTGAGATACAAATTACACATTGTGGAAATTCTAGCCTTCTCTGTCTTACACAGGGAAAGCAGAAGAACCAGACTCTAATTGCCAATATCTACTGTGTTCCAAAGATTCACTTTAACTCCTGGGAATCCTGGAAAGAGAAAAAGAAGAGTGAATGACATAGTCATCAGGATTATGACAATGTCATAGTCATCAGGATTATAGTCCATCATATTTTTCTTTCTCCTTTTCAATTCATTTCCCCTTGAGTTTTTTATAGAAAGTGGTGTAAGGAATATTTAAAATTTTAAATTGCTGATACTTGAATCCTTTGTTGAGCTGTTTTTCCCTTTTTATGGGTATCTGGATAATCTTTGATTTCTGTGATTCTTAATTTTTTAATCTGCACCTCCTATTTTATTTTTCATTCTTTTTCTCTTATGTATATTCTTTTTTATTGCTCTGCCACCATCATTCTTTAAGAAAAATATTAAGACAGGCAGGGACTCCTGGGTGGTCAGTTGGTTAAGTGTCCGACTTAGGCTTACGTCATGATTTTGTGGTTCATGAGTTGGAGGCCCTCGTCAGGCTCTGTGCTGACAGCTCAGAGCCTGGAGTCTGCTTCAGATTCTTTATCTCCTCCCTCTGCCCTTCCCCTGCTCAAGTTCTGTCTCTCTCAAAAATAAACGTTAAAAAATTAAGGCAATTTTATTACTCTAAGTGTAGCAGAGCCTACTAATTGCCTACTCAGTATCATTCTTTCCTGCTTCCTTAGAAATAAACGTGCAGTAGATAGCATCTCCAGTTTCCAGGTTGCAGATAGTAGTGGCCATCAGAGTTTGAGTATGGCTTCTTAGGAAGGCTCCTCAAAGTGGCCTGAATTGGTAGGACATGTGCCTTTTGTCTGCCCTTTTTTATTCTTTCTCCTGCCTGGAATGCAGATAAAATGAGCTATAAAGTTACCTTAAAAAGGAAGCAATGTTCTACTGGAGGAGCAGAAAAGTATGAGGAACCTAGGTCATCAATAACTCTGGAGCTTTCAGACCAATTCTAGACACCCTTCCTCTAGACCTCTGTAAGTGAGAGAAATAACAGTTTGTCTTGCTTAGGCCATGTATTTGGATTTTCTATGATACACAGCAAAATCTAATCCCATAATACATATATACAAGATTTTTTGGGGCTGTGTATCATAGAAAATTCAAATACATTTCATATTTTAAAAAATGTCTCCTGTGAATAGATATGTACACATAGGCACACTATACACACACACACACACACACACACACACACATATATATATGTACACACACACACATTCTATTCTATATGGGCATTTTTTTAAAAGAGTATAAAAGAGTATAAAGAATTAAGTAGTAAGCACGTTGAACCCCATTACCTAGATACATACATTGTTAAAAATGTTTTCCCTTCGTCCTTATATTTTAGTTTGTTTTTACAAAATTGAGATCTTCATACTCTTTTATACCTGCCTTTTTTATATTCACAATTATATCTTGAATATTTCCACATATCATTAAATATTATTCTAGAATCTGATTTTAATAATCACATAGTTGTCTAGTTTTTTAATCTACTGCAATCGATTTACTGAATCCATAGTTGTTAGATATTCCAATTATCTCCAACTTCTTACTAAAATTTTAATCTATCTTTCTATGTACCTGTTATTATTTCTTTTAAAATAATTTTTAATGTTTACTAATTTTTTGAGAGAGGGGGAGAGAGCTCATGAACAGGGAAGGGGCAGAGAGAGAAGGAAACAGAGAATCTAAAGCAGGCTCTGTGCTGTCAGTGCAAAGCCAGATGTGGGGCTTGAACCCATGAACTATGAGATCATGACCTGAGCTGAAGTCAGATGCTCAACCGAATGAGCCACCCAGGTGCCCCTATGATTTTTCTTTATAATAAATATGTGGAAATTACATTGTTAATCATAGTTTAAAGTGGCACACACATTTCTAGAATTCTTGGTAAATTTGGTCAGATGGTCTTCCAAAAATGACATTCCCTTTGTCACTAATATAAGTATGTCCATTTAAACTATATTATGTAAGTTCCTTGAGAAAAAGTGGTCTCTGTTCTTTAACAAGTTGTGCTAATTTGATTATTAATCAAATCAAATCTTTTTAATACATTTATAGGAAATTATCACCTTTTTCTTATCAGTTTATAGAAGTAGGTAAGAGACTTAGAGATTAAGGATATTAACATTTTAGTATTCATTTACATTGTCTTGCCTGGCACCTACTAAATAATTAACAAATGTTTCTTGATTGTTGACATTTTTCTTTTAATATTTAATGTTTGGAACACAGGAAAGGGATCCATTTTGGGTTTTAGCAGAAAATAAAGGAGAGGTGTTGTGTTTTGGGTAAGTTGTTCTGGGATGTTGGCAACGCATCTAGAGTTGCCCAGTAGAGCAGTCTCATGAGAGGGTTGTGGGTACTCACTGTAATGTATGAGGAAAATATTAAAACTTTCATTTGTATTTATTTTTAATTTTTAAAGAAAGTAAGCTTTAAAAAGTGTCACCTTTAGATATACACTGGCTGTGACTCTGGGTTCTGTACCAGGATTTATTATGCACAGTGAGGTTTCCTGCACAAAGAGTTTAGTTCTGCACTGAGGGCGGGTGGACTGTGACACCCTCATGTGTCTAATCAGGGCCCTGCCACACAGTGACATTATTCACAGAATTTATTATTGTTTTAACTAAATATACTTTAGGAAATGGGAAAGAGGCTTAAATATCAATATGGGAATTGTAGTTTAAAAATTATATCCTTATTGGGGCACCTGGGTGGCTCAGTCAGTTAAGCATCCAACTTTGGCTCAGGTCATGATCTCAGCCCTTGAGTTTGAGCCCTGCATCAGTGCTGGCAGTGCAGAACCTGCTTGGGATTCTCTCTCTCTCTCTCTCTCTCTCTCTCTCTCTCTATGCCCCTTCCTCACACTTGCTTGCTCCCTCTCTCAAAGTAAATAAACTTAAAAAATTTTTAAAAATTATATCAGTATGTAAGCACATGTGCACCACAAAAAAGTGTTAGAGCTGATGCTTCTCCCAGGTGCTCCGTGTCAGCCATATTCCATGTTAAAGCCAATGATCATCTGCTCAGATTTGACAGGATCTGCCAAACACATTCACAATTATTCACACACCTTTTATAATATCAGTGAGTGAGAAAATAACTGCCTTTTGTATTATGGAAAGCATATATTGAAAGTGGACATTTGGAAATCATTTCATCTTTTCAGCAAGAAGTGTGCCATTGATAAAGGGTTTTATATAACACGCACACAAATACTTACGTGTGTGTGTGTGTGCTCACACGCATTTAAGAAACTTGGAAACAGAATTCCCTATGCTCTTTTAAAATGTTTCATATCTATTGTTTATTTGAATCCACTTGTTAAAAATATAAACAAGCAATGCTGTCTAATGAGTTTTCAAGGGCAATTGATTAAAATCAGGGAAAATGCATATTTACTAGTAGAGTATTTGCTTTCAATGACTGCCATAGTCAAAAGACAATGTCTCACATAAATATCAAAATAAACTTAGAAACTGATGTAGAATCTAATTAGTGTATAACAAAATATTAAGTTGAGGTTTTCAAAAATAAAGCAGAGAATTCAATCACATTGCACTCAATATATTTGGGTGATGTTCATAAATAAACTTTAAAGTAGTGAAAATATTATATTGAAAGTATTTACTCTCATTTAAAAATTTTCTGTCTTTGGAAAAGTATTATAATGTGTGCAATATGTTAATAGTAAAATTATAAATAATTATACATATATCATTACTGTATGATCAAAATTTTGTACTGATAGGAAAACATCATAGAAGAAGCTTGGAGACTATTGAGTGAGTAGAAAGTTGCAAATTAAAATGAGAGATTGCCCTTTTGCAGATAATTGGTTGATTAAAGTCATCCAGCAATTACATGTTGAATGAAAAAAGGAATAACCAGAGAGCTCCTCTGTCTCACGACTCTTTTGAGTTGAATTATAGGTAGAAGCCTATAGGAAACAATCCACAGAATCTATACTCCACAACCAGAGTAAAAATACAAAGAGCTTTGTGTCCAGTAGTCCCCAGTTTCAATTGTTTCCACCATTCCCTAGTTGTGTAATTTGGGCAATTTATTTCTCAGAAACTCAGGCTCCATGTACATAAAATATAAGCAATACCTAATTCTTTTTTTTTTTAAGTTTATTTTGAGAGAGAGAGAGAACGTGTGCATGAGCAACCAAGTGGGGGAAGGGCAGAGAGAGAGGGAGAGTGAGAATCCCAAGTAGGTTCTGTACTGTCAGGGCGTGAGCCTGATGCAGGGCTGGAACTCATGAACCATGAGATCATGACCTGAGCCGAAACCAAGGTCAGTCACTTAACTGACTGAGCCACCCAGGCGCCCCAAGCAATATCTAATTCTTAGGACTACTCTGAACATTTCTGAAATAATGTATGTGAGATACTTTTTATCCTGCCTGGTGCACTATAGGTACTCAACAAGTGACACTTTTTATTATGGCATTCTTCACAAGCACATTTTCAGTAGCCCAATAACTCAATGTGATGTCATTATTTGAGAAACTGAGTATCCTAATAATGATCAGGTGAGGCTGAATTTCGTTTGAGAATAAGAGTCACTGTAATTCCTTTTCTTTTCATTGCTAAAGTGATATGAGCTGGTATTTAGTCCAATTTTACAGTTTAGGATATATTTCTACTTGGTATATAGGGTTATAAAAGATTCATATTACCTGTAGTATGCTCCAAAAGCATTTATGTTTAATTTTATCTCTGATCCCAGGCCATCTTGCATTTTAAATCCTTTTATTAGACTAGACATCACATCTCTTTGATTTTCCCCTTTGCTGTTTATTAAATCATACTGCTTTATAAAAATATCCCCATGCACTTTTATCTTACCCTCCCGTCTCTCCACCCATCCCCATTGTGCTCAAGCCCGACTACTTTTAGACCATCTGTTCTTTAGACAGAACACTGCTTCTGAACAGTGCTGCCTCCCTACCAGGAACTCTTGAAAACATCTTTTGTAGGCTTTCCAGTTTATCTGCAGGTGCTGACAAATTCATGTTTTATCATCCCCAAGGGTGCAAGTGCTATTCAGAAAACCCTACCATCAACCAAACTTTGTGCTTAATTATTGCCGTCAGTCACCTGTCAGCAGAAATGGTGTGTTCATCTTTGACTTTTCGTTTACAAACCTAAGAGTATGGAAGAAGGCAATGAGGAGAATGAGGGTAAGGATAATGGCAGGCTAACTTGAGTCTTTACCTAGAGATCCCTGGATGTCCCTTTCCCACTCACATCTTTCCCATCCTCTCCTTGCAACTCTTACAGACTCCTGTGGTTCATATCTCTGCTTGTCTCGCCTGAAGCCCAGGGCCCTGCCTGGTGTCCAGCTCTCAAACCCCATAACATAGGTAGGAGGGAAGGAAGAACTGTGTGCAGCATCAGCTCTTCTCTGTCATTTATTATTAGTAGTATTATTGAGATATAACTGTGTAAGTTTAAGGTATATAATGTATTGATTTAATACATTTGTGTATTGCAGTATGATTGCCACTATAGCATTTAGCCAAAACCTGCATCTTGTCCCACAGTTATCATTTCTTTTCTGTGATGAGAACATGTAAGATCTAGTTTCTTAGCAACCTTGAAGTATATGACCCAGTACAGTTAACTACAATCACAGTGCCGAGCGTCAGATCCTTGGAACTTATTTGTCCTCTAACTACAGGTTTGTATTTTTTGAACAACGTCTCCCAAATTCTGCCAGTCCCCCACTCCCATCCCCTGGTAACCACCATTCTACTCTTTATCTCTACAAATACTGTGTGATATCACTTACACGTGCGATCTAAAAAAGCAGCTCTCTTTTCTATGGCAGGAGAAGAGTTTTTACTTCCATTAAGAAAAAATTTCAAATGGAGTGGCCTCTTATTATTTTTTTATTTATTTTTTTATTTTATTTATTTTTTTAAATGTTTTATTTATTTTTGAGAGAAAGAGAGACAGAGTGTGAGCAGGGGAAGGGCAGAGAGAGAGGGAGACACAGAATCCAAAGCAGGTTCCAGGCTCTGAGCTGTCAGCACAGAGCCCGATGCGGGGCTCGAACTCACAGACCGTAAGATCATGACCTGAGCTGAAGTTGGCCGCTTAACCGACTGAGCCACTCAGGTGCCCCTTTTTATTTGTTAATAAACTACTTGTATTACATATTTATTTCTATCTCCTTTTCTCCAAGATCTTAGGGCAAACTTGGAAGGACTGACTTGGAAAATTAAAGAGGTACTCACGTTGTCATGCCTCAAGTCCATGGTTCCTAAATCTGGCTGCACATCAAAATCATTTGGGAAAGTTTCTTTTTAATTATATATTCTGGACCTAAACCTAAGTTCCTAAAACTTACTGAATGTGAATATCTGGGGTGAATATCTGGAGTTCAGGAATCCCACCAAACATTTCACCTCTGATTAACAGTCAATGAGTGTTTCTGAACGATATCCAAGAATCATATTTTTTGTCTAGCTTAGAGCAAGTTTCTGTGCTTTTTTTTCTCCCTTATTTCTTTCTACAACCTCCTTTTTGGAGCTTTTCCATAAGTAGCCTCCAAACCTCTCCTTCATTTCACATGATTACAGTAGGTAGACAAGGAGATTAAAGTTAAATTGCAAGGACAAACATAAAGATAAGAGACCTAATTCTCCCTGTAGAAAATAAGGGAAGAACCTTATCCCTATCCCTTTCCTTAGAACATTTACTTTAAAAAACTCATAATTGTATGTTATTTCATCTCTCTTTAAAATTTTATAAATCCTTTTAAAAAGTGTATTAAGTTTGTCAACTTTATGACCTAAGGATGTCTTTCTCAAGGATCCAGGAGTCAATTCTTTGAAATGTAAACATCAAAAGAGATAGCACCCCTGTCTCCCAGTTTCCGTGGGAAGTCAAAGCCTAACTTTGGTGGGTGCCTTGCTCCAAGTTGCAAAACTGCTTCCCATCATAAAAATATGAAAAGCTTGTTTTTCCTCTGGTTAAAGCCAATTAGCTAACTCAAATGGTCTCTCCAATTACCAGGTAAGTTAGGAGAAACTGGGTGTGATAAATGGTGCTTTCAAGTCCTCTTATTTAACGACTAGTTATTTGTCTTGAAAACATACATGAAATGGAATGTGTCTGCTTAGCTCTATGAAAGGGTGAGATTTCATTTTTGTCTTTGCAATCCCTGAGCAGACTGCTTGTGATGCACCCCACACACTAATTTAATGTTTATCCAATAATATAAGTGTTCTCTCTCTACTACCTTTGTGGAGAGGATTTCTGTGTTGGGAGAAGATTTTGTTTTTAATTCTGTTTCCCCAACATAATCAGTTAAGGGAGGACTCAGAAGGAGAGAAGAGTGTTTACAGTGACTAAGATAAATATCACTGATTGGACTAGGCTCTGAAGAAGACAGGGAGGAGAAATAAGGGAAAGTGGACTGTAATAAAGTATCTTGGAGTAGATGGGGCAGAAACGTAGAAGTGATCTAAGTACCCCTAAGAAGAATGGTCATGTTAAAATAAATGTCAGTGCTTTTTGTTCCTATTTTTATAGTTACCTTAGGGTCAAGGTCTAAGAATGAAGCCTCTGGAAATCTGTGGCTTTCCTAAAGGCAGGCTGGGCTAGGCTGAAGGCCTGAAACAGGGGGAAAAAGTAAGATTTCTGCCTCAAACCAACGCTGATGGAAGCTATGCAAACAGTTATAACTTAATGACATATTCTCCAGAAGAAAGAGAAAATTTCTGACAAGCACTTCAAAAAAGTAACAACTGACAAAGAAATCAAGATGATGAACAAAATGTTCAGCAAAATTGGAAGAGCGAGTCTTTGGGGAGATGGATAGGAACAGTTTAACGAAAACAAACAAAAGATTTGAGAGCCACTCTGTTCTCATGCCATCTGACAAGTTTCTGCTTCTTCCATTATCTCATTCCTCTCTGCTGATAGACAACTGTCTGCCTCCCCAGGGGAGGTTGGCCAGAGAGCTACCTCAAATAGTAAGTGCAAAGAATCAGGAGCCAGCAACCTTCATGTGCTCAAAAAATGAAGTTCTCATTCAATTTTCCCTTTAGCCAATCCTGATACTTATCTGTAGGTAGGCTTTTGGCTGACACTGGAATCAATTCATTTGTAAGAATGTTCTAAGAGCTCTGCTGTACGCTAATGTGAATAGACAGACAACATATCACCTTTTAAGAACTGCAGGCGGGGCTTACATAAATGGCCCCGTACCTTGTGGTGAAAGATTTAGTCTACCATCCGCGGTTCCACAGGGAGCAAACTGCCTGGATGTTGGTTCAGGTAACATTTGAGTTCTGACATTGGAATCCTTGACAAGTCAGTACATTTCTGTTTGCTTTGTGAACTGGGACAAGTATAAACAATATTTGATAAACTTTTTGTTTCTTAGTTTAAATATATCTGTCTAATGTGCTATTATGTAGGCAGAAGGTATGGTGGTGTAACTTCTGGGGCCTCAAAGCATCTAATAAATAATAAAGGCAAAAACTAAAAGTGGAATTAGAGCCAGTTATGTCAGTGAGAGCACGGCGCATCTGTCCAATTTATCATACATAATGGTAAGTGCATTGTCCCATGATGGCTTTCCTAGGCAGCACGTAACTCTTTGCCTAAATTCCATCATATGCAGTTTTGTCTGACTTACCCTGGGACAGGTCTTTCTTTGACTGGGCTTACGCATTATGATTCAGGTATCAGAAGACATTCTGAGTTTAAAGGATGAGAACCTATGAACTCATGTGTAGGTGTGGCTCACTTTTGCCCAAATATATTCAAATAACTCCATCAGGTATTTTGTGAATATATACAATATGGGAAACCTGGAAATAAAAATTAAACTAAATGATCCCAATCCTTTAAAAGTCTACACTCTCCTTTAGTGTAATGGTTCAAAACACATGACTCAAATATTGTAATACAGTATACAATCTGAGTTGTTTGAATATATTGTACTTGATTTTAAGTCATGAAAAAAAAAGCTTGCTTCAGGATATGGATAGAACTTTAATTGCTTGAATAATTTGTAAAATGTGGTCAAATGGAGGAGGAGAGTGGGCAGTCCAGCATGAGCTCGCAGCATGAGCCAAAGAATGGAGGTGTGGGAATACTCCTAGCCAATTCAGCAAGTTATAAAGGTACTAGTTTCTCTGAAAAAAAAATTTCCTCCTGGAAAGCATATCATCTAGGAAGAATTACAAATGACAGGCAAATCATAATTAATGGAGGATTTGTTTAACATAGAACTGTGTTTCTCACTCATGTAAAACTCTGAAGGTATGTGGTCTAAGGATAGTGGAAACGCTTTGATGTCAAAAAGCTAGTATCTTTCTTTCCATTGTGTTGGTCTGCTATATATGAACTCCCATATCCAAAATCATCTTATATCACATGCTGGCTTTCCCAGTTTTCCCGGCATCATTCTAGCTAGAAAGAAAGAGGCAAAGGGAAGAGAAGGGCATATTCATTCCTTTAAAGATACTTCTTTCCTTTAAGGATGCTTCCTGGAAGTTTCATATACAAGTCCAGTGGATTCTTGTGGATTCCACTGCCTACACCAACATTCAGGGGAAGCTGAGACATGTGGTGTTCACTTCAGGCTAAACGCACAGGTCGTGTGTGTAGCTGTAACAACAACAACAAAAATTAGAAGTTTTATTGCTAGAGAAAGTAAGAATGGCCATAGGGAACAACTAGCCATCAGTGCCACAGAAAGTGATGAGGAAAAACGTAGAATACTTAGAGTGAGTCTAGATTAGGGGTCTGCAAACTTTTTTTCTGTGAAGGACTATATAGGCTTTTGTGAGCCATATAGTCCTTGGAATAACTATTTAACTCTGACACAGGGAGTGGTAGGAAAGCAACAATAGACAATAAGTATAGGATCATGGATGTGTTCTAATAAGACCTGATTGACACAAAGCAGATTGAGAGTAAAATGCGGCCCTGTACTATAGTTTTCTGAGTCCTGGTCTAGATTATAACTGTGATTTGATCACTAAGAGTCTTGGAAAATTTCATGTGAAGGGTGATGTGAGGAGAGAGCATGCTGTGGTAGAAAGACTACCTGAGCTACTATTTGGGAGATCTTGGGTCCAATCCTAGCCTATCACAAATTAGGTTTGCAAATTTGAGAAAATTGTCTTGTCTCACAGAGTAACAATTTCCTCATTTTGATAATGAGAGGATTGAAGAGAAAGTCTCTAAAGTTTTTTTCAATTCTAGAAGACAATGGAGATGAATTTTAAGAGGTCTAATTGGAAAAGTTTTGCAAGGATTCTTGGTGTGAAATGGTGAAGGTAGGGCAATAAGCAGGAAAAATTTTAAAGGCATTTTAAAAGAAAAATAGAAAATAAATGATGATTTATTAGATAAGGGGCTTAAGGATAGTCATAAAATGCCTGTCAGGTTCTGAGCAGGGGGACTGAGAGAATGTTGGTTCCACATTAAAGACAGAAACATAGAAGGAGATTCCATCTCTAGTAAAAATTCCAAGGAGAGCTTTCTTCCCCAACCCAGCTTTTTCCCTTTTTTTCAGGGTTCAGCAAACCTTTTCTGCAAAAAGCCAAACAGCAAAATATTTTAGGCTTTATGTGCCATACAGTCCCTGTCACAATGACTCCACTCTACCCCTGTAGTGGGACAGCAGCTATAGACAATATGTAAGTGAAGGGGCTTGGCTGTATTTTAATAAAAATTTATTTACAGACACTGAAATTTAAACTTCATATCATGTTTATGTGACACATATTGTTTTCCTTTTTTTAAATTTATTTTTAACTATTAAAAATGTAAAAGTTATTTTTAGTTTTCAGGTTCTACAAAAACGTGTGACAGACCCAGGTTGGCCCCCAGGAGCCATAATTTGCCTACTCCTGCTCTATGTGCAAGCGATTCTCTGGCAATGAGATTTCAGACCTCCCACCACTGTCGCTCTGGGGGTCTGGAGAGAGGAACTGGGCATGTTTAGCTCTACCCTTTCTGTTCCCTTTGCTTTTAGGAGCTAGGGTTACACTCCATTCTGTTCCTCCAGAGAGGCTCTGCCAAATTGGGAATGTGATACACTATGTATTAGGGAAAACTCTGGACCAGTGCAAGGTACATCTGTTGATTTCTGGAGTTCAGTATTGGGAAATTCATGGTCTACAGACATCAACTACTTCCTTCAATTGAGATATATTTGGGTAATATTTTGACCTATAACGTATTGATCTCATTCTTGGGTTCAGAATGTGAACGGTAAGAGGAGAACTATTTATCAGGCTACCTCGAGGACCTTGAAAATTGATATCTGTTCCCAGGGACTAACAAATCATTGTTTCACAGACATTAGTAACTGGAAGAGTGCCTAGAACATATTAATGCATAAATGAATGAATGTGTAAATGCTAAAGCATGGGTAGGTCTAACTTGACACTTGGTATAGGATTCTGAATTGGGAGGGGGGACAAAGGTCAGTTGAGTGCAACCAAACCTGGGGCTCTCCTCCTGCAGTTTTGAAACTGCCTATCAGCTGATGCATCTGGCTGTCACTCCTTAATCAAGCTATGAGGATTCATAGGAAAGACTGAGATGACTGAAAACTCCGTTTAAATCATTAGACTCTCCCTATTACAGAAATATTGAATTCACTTTAGAGACATAAACAAAACTAATATGTGCTTTGGAAATTTTGAGGAGTGTTTGAGAAAAATAGTTAACTTCTTTTTAAGAAACGGTGTGCCCTTGTGCATCTCAGAGGCAGAGAAGGAAAATCCATGAGAAAAGAGATTTATTTGGATTCCTAATTAATGCATATAAATACAACAGGCAAATTGACAGCAATTACTAAAACTGCCATTCAGATTGAAAACCCGCGCTAAAGGATTTTACATTTTAGCTTTGTAAGCAATCTGGCTTCCTCTTTTCATTCACTCCCTCTAAAGTTTCTCCTCTCTTCTAGACAAGCTGATCTAGAAAAGACCTTGAGCCTATACCCCACTATGTGGCATCTGCGTGTACAGAGTATTTTCCTTACTTGGTACACTCCACCTCAACTCATCAAATGAAACCCTTCCTTCAATATGCAGCCCAAGCTTCACATCCTTAAGGATGTCTCCCTGATTATCCTAACTCTGACTCATTTTCCCCTTCTCTAAACTTACAGCATAAAAAATTTATTCCATGTGTTCACCAAGTTGGATGTTGTTAACATTCAAGACCTATGTGCACTGGACATACACAGATCTTGACAAAACTCTAGAGGAATGGTTTCTGGACCTGCAGACCCATTTTGTTGCATAGTATGTATAAAATTATTTAAATGCATCAAGTAGCTATTGGCACACAGGTAACAATTTCTCTTTGTACAACTGGGCTTAATTAAAACAGATTATGGAGTATGTTCATTTTCCAGAGTTTTACTGTGACTCCATCCATTTTTTCCTGTTTAAGAAAGCCTAGCTAAATACCAGTGACCAGTGAAAGTGAGGTTTGATGTTATGAGGTATTTCATTTATCTATTACTGAGAAACAAACCAGCCAAAATTTAGTGGCTTCAAACAATGCTTTAATTTTGCTCACATATCTGCAATTTGGGCATGGCTTAGTGAAATGAGCTATGAGCTCACTTGGTGTCAGTAGAGGGTGATTCAGTCGGAGTCTGGAAGGTCTGCTTCCAAGATGGCTTACTCACAGGGCTGGCAAATTGGTGCTGGCTGCTGGCTGCCAGCTCAGCCAGAGCATGGAGATAGGGTGTTAGTTCCTTTCCACGTCAGCCTCTTCCTGGGCTGCCTGGGCTTTCACACAGGTGATAACTGGTTTCCAAAAGCAAGCATCCCAAGAAAATAATGCAAAAGTACATGGCACTTTTATGACCTTGCCTCGGAAGTCACTTAATATCAATCTTCCCTACTCTGTTGGTTGAGGCAGTCTCAAAAACTTACCCAGGTTTAAGAGTAAGGAACATAATAAATGCTATTTCTTATTAGTGTGTGGTAGCATTCTAGAATGGGATGTGAGATAGGAGGTATTGTTACACGCATCTTTGGAAAATACAATATGTCACAATGGAGATAGCTTTAAACGACATTAACAACTGATTGTAATACATTAGTATTTTAACATTTTTATAGAGGTTCTGCTGACTTATAATTCAGTGTTCCAGATTTAATTTTAAATTTATCTTAAATTCTTTTCTCATTTTCTTATGTGTGCATACCTTAGACCCCAACCTAGTGTAAAGGGCAAGGACTATGAAAGGTCTCATAATTTTTAACTTTAGTAATCAAGAAATACTCACTGACAGGCGAGCAGAAAAGGGTTTGTGCCATAAATTCTGTCTAAATAAAGAGATGAAAATGATGTTTTACACAAAATCTGAATTAAACATCTAATTGAGTACTGTCATTTTGGGAGGTTCCACATTTTTCCAAGGTAAAAGCTCTCACTGACAGCATTTTAAAATTCTCATTACAACTTGTTTCTTGGGCTCTGGAAGATGCCTGAAGGTGTGTGAAGTTTGAGGGTTGGATGCTGAGACAGCAGCACAAGTAGAAGATCACTGAAAATCAATCCTAGCTTTGCCAATGGCCTGGCCCAGGTGTACCACGGTTGGCTATCCAAGTCACGTGCACACACATTTATACACAGTAGAAATACCTATCTCTTTACATATACAAACACATAGGTAAATCTTTCTAGATCTATCTAGATAGATAGATTGATCATGAATCTGGTTCCTTCTCAGTTATCATCCTGGACTAAACCTCTATTGTCTCTCATAAGGATATAGCATTCTCTGTCTCTGTTCTGTTTCCCCCTTTGCATCCTATGGGTTGATACCATAGTAACAAGAATGGGCTTTTCAAAAATGTAAATAAGAATTATGATTTATATTACAACATGGATGAACCTTGAAAACATTGTGCTAAGTGAAAAAAGCAAGACCCAAAGGGCCCATCTTGTAAGATTCCTGGTCCCTGCTCACCCTCTGGCCTCGCCATTCACCATCTTCTGCTTCTGCTTAGTGGGGCTGTAGCCTACTTTGTCTCTCCTGTTTGCTCTTGGAATATGTTCACAGTGTTCCTCAGGGCTATTTCACTTGCTGTGCCCTTATTTGAGATACCTTTTCCCCCCCCAGAATTTTCCAACACTCGCTCCCTTATTTCCTTAGATATCGGCTCAACTATTACTTTACTGAGAGAACTTTCTTCCTCATTCTATTTAAGTACACTTAACACTCCACCCCCCCCCAAATTTACAGTTGTCCTTCTCTCTGCCCAGCTTTACTTTTCTTCATAAAAATAACCACTAGCTGGCATCATATTATAAATGCTTTTTGTTTATTGTCTTTCTCTCAAGAGTACAAACTCTTTGGGGTCAGGAGCCTTCTATGTCTTGCTTGCTCCTATATCTCCAGTGCCCAGAACAGTGCTTAAATGGATGAATGAATAAAATAAAAATATGTTCTTTTATTTATATAGTACAGTTGACCCTTGAACAACATGGTTTTGAACTGTGTGCATCCACTTCTACATGAATTTCTTTCAATAAATACAATACAGTACTGTAAATGTATTTTCTTTTTCTTATGATTTTCTTAAAATAACATTTTTTTTCTCTAGCTTACTTTATTATAAGAATAAAATATGTAATACATATAATATACAAAATATGTGTTAATTGACTATGTTGTCAGTAAGGCTTCCAGGCAACAGTAGGCTATTAGTAGTTAAGATTTGTAGAATCAAAACTTATATGCAGATAGATATTCATCTGTGCAGGGAGATTGGTGTTCCTAACCTTCACATTGTTTAAAGGTCACCTGTACTTACATAATTTCAATAGGACTGTAACATATATCCTCAAAATAATCCAAGAATATATGCTGAAAATAATCCTGGGGGATTATCAGGGATATATTATGTGCCTTAAATAGAATCACCAATGACAAATAATTAATGTAATTATGTTCTTTTTTTTTTAAAGTTTGTTTATTTTTGAGAGACAGAGAGTGATCATGAGTTGGGGAGGAGCAGAGAGAGAGGGAGACACAGAATCCTAAGCAGGCTCCAGGCTCTGTACTGTCAGCACAGAGTCCCATGCAGGGCTAGAACTCAGGAGCTGTGAGATCATGACCTGAGCCAAAGTCGGAGGCATAACTGACTGAGAAACCCAGGCATTCCTATTATGTTCTAATATGTGGTTATAATTATTATCAAAGCTCTATCTTTACAGTGTTCCAGGGACTGAAGTAAGATCTTTGTATATATTGTTTTATTCATTCCTAATGATAAACATAGAAATTACATAAAATATTCTCATTTTATAGATGAGAAAACTAAGATTTAAAACGACAACCTGCCCAGTGTTACTTAGCTAGTGGCACTGATTTGAACTCAAATGACTACTCACTATAATAGCCATAAAATAGATGCTGAAAATCAGGGGTTCTCAAATATGACTATGAATCGGAATCATTTGGGGAGTTAAAAACGATCCTATATCTCAAACCTAGACCTATGTATTAATATTTTGAACTAATAACTAAAGAATTGTCTGACCCTATCTTTTTTCTTATGTCCTTGCCTATTGAGTGACCTTTGCTACAAGTGAGGGCTCATAGATACCAGAACAAAAAAAGTAATTTAAAGCCCTAAATGGATCTTTTGAATTCAAAGCAGACACAATGATCAGAAAAACAGACCTCTTTAATGTGCTTTGGATTTCCAAAACCAAACCAAACCAAACCAACCCCACAGTCTTGATTGGGAATATTGGGATCCATATCTGTGAAAGGAAGGTTATCAGATTTGACTATAAGCAACAGACTGAAAAACGAATAAACAAGAAGCCTCTCTCTCCCCTCTCCTCTCTCATGGAGTCGTCGCCTATCCTCTTAAATCAAAGGACAGAATGGGGAAGCAGTAATGATGCAGCAACAGTGGAGATGAATCCCTGTGTGCCCCTGCCCCCTGAGCCAGTTGATGAAGCTGCCTAGCTGGGCAGAGGGAAGCAGTTATCAAAGTCAGGTGGTTTTTTTCTCTTCCTAAGCATTACTTAAAAAGATTTTTAGGAAATGCTATGCTTTATTCTGCTTTTATCTTGGAACTCTAAATTCCAAGTTGATCTTTTTCTCTTTCCTCAGTTTCTCTCTCTCTCTCTCTCTCTCTCTCTGTGTGTGTGTGTGTGTGTGTGTGTGTGTGTGTGTGTGTGTGTTTAATACCTTGAATCATTGTTTTCTTCTGATGAAAATATTGATATAAAAGAAATAAGAATTTGGTTTGTAATGCTTCTGAATCTGAGCGTGTTTTAATTCACAATTAATAATTACTTGTGGGGGGTTTACTTCTAAGATAGTATCCATGCCTTTGTGTAATCCACTCTTCTTAAGTGTGTGCTGGACCTCGTAACTTGCTTCTAAGAGAGTGCATCAGAAGTGATGGATGTCACTCCCACAATTAAGTTACCAAAGACTCTGACTCTCACCTTGGTAGGGTGCTCTCTCTGACTAGAAGATTCTCTCTTGCATTCTTGGCTTTCTCTCTTTGGTGAAGTAAGCTACCATGTGGAAGAGCAAGAAGGCCCACAGTACAACAACTCATAGGAATTAACTCCTACAATCAACCACAAAAATAAGCTTGGAAGTGAATTCTTGCCCTCAGCAAGTCAGCACCCTGATTTTGCAGCCTGTGAGAGACCCTAAAGCAGGAGACACAGCTAAACTACCTCTGTTTTCCTGATATACAGAAACCGTGATATAATAACATTTTGCTGTTTTAAGCCACTATATTTTGGGGTGATTAGTTACACAACAATAGATGATGAATATACTGTGATAACTAAAGCAAATCTTAATCCTAACATCTACAAGAAAGGGAAATGAAACCCTAACTTGGAGAGTATAAATAGCCACCCTAAATTAGGTGATTGATAAACAACTAGATATTTATTTTCCTTTGCATGACCTTCCATCTTTTCTTGAAAAATGGTTTATCAATTAAAAACTAGTCTTGGACTGAAAAAACAAAGTATAGTAAGTTTAGAAGTTCTGATCTCGTATGAATTATTTCAAACTTTGTGCACTGAGCCTCATGCTCAAGGTTTCTGAAGTACCAAATTTTGGGAAATGTTTCCAAAAGCATTTATTTTTGTTTTACACTGAATGATACACATTGATTTTTCACCTCAGTGGTAATTTTGTCAGTATGTCTAATATATATTATAATAAATGCCAATTAAGGAGAAACTAATAAATGTAAGAACAACAGTGTAGTTTTGGGCCTTGGTTACTTGAATCAGTGTTGCATTACATAGGTACCTATGCATGTGTATGAGTGTGGAGTCACTATAACAACAAGGATCTATATTCTGCAAAGATTTCACTGTACCTCTCTTTGGAGATTTTCCTGCCAATCCCATGTTGGAGGAAAGGCAATAAAATGGATTTCCTCACCTCATTAGAGAATTAGAGTTCAGTGATATTAAAATAATGGTTGTCTAAAATGTCATTTACCCATTATTTCTTGCAAATCTTCAGTCTCACAAATCAAATTCGGGTTTGCCAATTAGGTTTTACTTCGTTTTGTTTGGTGTGATCAGAGATTGCTTATGACACGACAAGTTGGATATGGAGGAGTGAAAAGCCCGGAAAAAGCAAGAAAAATTAGTTTTCCACGAATGGTAGGCAGTAGCTTTCAGTGGTCTTTGCCTCATAGAGATTTTTAATAAATACAGACCCTTCACGGTTAGAAACATTCATCCTGGGCTGTTTGGACCAGATTCATATTGTTTAACGGTCTTACTCTATGAACTAGATGTTTCCTGGGAGATAACTGTTATGAGTGAGTTATTAAGATAACCTCACAGGAAAAATAAAAAAGAATGATTGCTCTTCAATGATGACACTTTGTTTAATGGGGCAGTATTTTTCCTTACAGAATCTATTGCTTTCTGGCTAAGGGTAATGAGAACACAGGCAGAACTATAGCCTGACATCTGTTATTTTCAAGGGTGTGAGGGGCGGAAATCCCCCTCCCCAACATTAAATGTAACTGACAGTGGGAATAAAGCTACTGCATTGAAATGGTTTATAAGTTTTTGTTTTTGTTTTCACAGAAACAATATTCGCAGTAAAATATAAATCAATACAGAGGCTGGGCTAAGTGTCCAGAACTTGGTACAAAAAATATACATGAAGAGGATTAGGATGACTTTGCAGGGCACATGTTTTCTTCAGCTCTCAAAATAAACATTAATATTCACCTTTATAATTATGTCATTTATTGGAATGATTAATAATGGCTCATTTTGGGAAATTTAGAGAATACAAAACATGCAAAATATGAAAACATAAATAATCCATACTCCTACTGTGTAGAGATCTGTGTTATTTTCTGGCATAAGCATGTGTGTGTGTGTGTGTGTGTCCAGTTTTGCCATATCCTAATCTTGAGAAAATTACTAATCTCCCTGTTTTTTGGCTTCTGTGATACTAATAACATTTTTCATAAGATTGTTGTAAAGATTAAATAAAGTTATACACATATGAAGCTTATTCTTATGGACATACAGCTTGATTCAAATTAAGATTATATTATACAAATAATTTTTTAAACTTTAGTGACAACTTAGGAAATTATTTCTGGTTCATAAAATAGTGTTTTATGATTTTAAATGGTTAGACAGTATTTTGTCATGCGAATGTATCACAATTTAACAAACTCCTTCTTGTTAGATATGTTATTTTTGTCATTGTAAATATAACACCACAATCAACATCTTTTTATCTCTATGTTTACCACAGATCTGGTTCTTTCTTTAAAATAAAGGCATAGAGGGAAACTTCTTGAATCAAATGAAATTTATAATTCAAAGACTTTTTGTAAATATTGCTCACTTTCTTACCAACTAAAACCTCACAAGGGAAGTATGTGAGAGTTCCCTTTTCCCCAAACCTAAACAATATAAAAAATCCTCTTTTGTCTCCTTACTCCTTAAAAAAACAAACACCAACACCTGCAATTGTTTTACACGAGTAAAAACAGTATTTCAATCTCCATTTTTTATTACTAGTGAAGCTGATTTTTATATGTTTATTGATCCTTTCTCTTCTTCTTTCTTCCTTCCTTTCTTTCTTCCTTCCTTTCTTTCTTCCTTCCTTTCTTTCTTTCCTTCTTTCTTTCTTCCTTTCTTTCTTTCTTTTCTTTCCTTCCTTCCTTCCTTCCTTTCTTTCTTTCTCTTTCTTTCTTTCTTTCTTTCTTTCTAAATGGTCTTCTTTGAAATCTTTATTTACTTGTTGTCAGATGTAAAGAGAGACCAATAAGTAAAGGAAAAGAAAGTATTTTCTTTCTACAACTTTGATTAAAGATATATAGTCAATGCCATAGCAACTTGCTACTCTTTTAAAACACAGGTAAATTAAACTTCAGAAATTTTCAGCTTAACTAAACGCTGACAAGGGCGATTATATCAGCTGATTTCTGAACTGATCTGGTTTAAGAAACAAAATGTAAGAGAGGTTTTACTTGACTTGCTTCCACACGAGGGCTCTCAATGCTGCTAAACTTTGTTTATAGAGGAAACTTTTCTTTTTAGAGACACTAAACTAACATGAATATTTTCTTAATAGTAAATTCCATCTTGATGATTAACTCTTTGACTTTTAGGAGTGTTCCATTCTTCCATGTGAAATAAAATATAAAGTGAAATGTCACAGATGATGTGATTAACTGCAGAGAAAATCTAAGAGCATCTACAAACTATTAGAACTGAGAGATAAGATTGAGTTTGCTGAATGCAAAAGTTATTATACAAAAATTAACTAGGAAAAAAAACAACAAGGATATGTGATTTTTAAAGCTTATTCAATATATCGAATAACATATATGATATTTTAAAAAGATAAACTGAGATTGGGGTGCCTGGGTGGCTCGGTTGGTTAACTAGCCGACTCTTAGTTTCAGCTCAGATCATGATCTCACAACCTGTGAAATGAAGCCCAGCATCAGGCTCTGTGATGACAGTGTGGAGGCTGCTTGGGATTCTCTCTGTCCCTCTTTCTCTGCACCTCCCCTGCTTGCTTTCTCTCTCTCTCAAAATATATAAATTTTAAAAAATTTTTAAAAAGATAAATTGAGGCACATTAACTTTTTCAAAAGTTTATTTGAGCATTCTTAGATTGGAATTGGGCAGGGCACAACCAGAAGTGGTTAGGAGGTTAGGAGTGAGGAAAGAGTTTATATTTTAGAGAGAAGATACGGAAGCCAAGCAAGGAAATTATTTGATTGACTGTGGCTTAAGCAGTGCTTTTATTTGGGAAAGACTTACTTGGCTGTTTGTGGTTGGTTGGTCTTAAGTTTCATTCTCTCTGGCTTAGGTTTTGGTTATTATGAGGGCTACCAAAGCATTAGAACTACCTCAGTATAGAGGCCTCCTTGTATAATTACTTTCACAGTATCTGGCAATAAATATAACAAAAATCATTCAAGTCTATTTTGGAGAAAATTTTAAGTCTTTACTGAAGATAAATAGATCTAAATAAATGGAGAAAATTATCATGTTGTATGTGGAAAGACTGAACATTGTAACTGTTTCTATTTTGCCCATATTAATAAGTTCAATCCTATTCTAATAAATCTTAGAAGTATATTCTTGGAACTCGATAAAGTTATTCCAAATTTGGATGGGAGAGTGAAAGGCAAAGAATAGCCAAAACAGCTTTAAAGGAGATGAAGAAGAGGAGATAGAAGAATGTTTATTCATCCTACCAGATTTCAAAATCTATAAAGTCATCAAAACTAAAACAGTGTATATTGGTACTAGATTAAGTAAACAAACCAAACTGAACAGTTTTTAAAAATTAGGCTTAGGCCCATTTTTATAACAACTTGTTATGAGTTTGCACAATAAATTAGTGGAAAAAGGATAATTATCCAAAATATGGTGCTGAGACAAAAATCATTATGTGGAAAAATAAAATAATACTCGTATTTTACTTACACAAAAATCTCAGGTATATTAAAGACTTAAATTTAAGTAAGCAAAATTCTAAAACTTCCATGTGAAAAAGAGAAACTGATCTTTATGATACCAGGATAATGAAGAGTTTCTTAAATAAGAAACAAAATGCACAAATCATGAATGAAACTACTGGTCAATTTCTCTATGTTAAAAGATACCATTGAGGGGTGACTCAGTTGGTTGAGCGTCCACTTGCACTCAGGTCATGATCTCATAGTTCTTGAGTTGTAGCCGCACATCAGGCTCTGTGTTGACAGCTCAGAGACTGGAGCCTGCTTTGGATTCTGTGTGTCTCTCTCTCTCTGCCCCTCCCTGGCTCATGCTCTCACTCTCTCCCTCTCTCTCTCAAAAATAAATAAGCATTAAAAAAAAACTTTAAAAAAAAGATATCATTGAATGTGAAGATAAATCACAGTTTTGGAAAAGATATTTGTAAACCATAGATCTGACAAAGGGTTGACATCTAAAACACATAAATAACATCTACCCCTCCCAAGAAAAGAGCACATCTCTCTCTCTTTGTCTCTCTTTCTCAGTCTCCTTCTCTTTGTGTGTGTGTGTGTGTGTGTGGGTGTGTGTCTGTGTGTGTGAGTGTGTCTCTACCTACTTACCTACCTACCTATGATTCAGAGCAGAAAGCTGAATGGCTAATAAACATATGAAAATATGTTCAACCTCACCAGTTAGTACCAATTAGGATCCATTCAGGAAACATTAATCATAACAGTTTTGAAGAGAGAAATTTTAACATAAAAATTTAACTAGTAAAGAATGGTTAACTGTAAAAGAAACTAAAAAGAACTCTAATGATACAGAAGTTGCTAAGGCAGAAAGCAATTATTATCTCTAAGCCGAGAGAGAATAAATAAAAAAAGAATTAAGAATTTAAAAATACTCTTCCTTCCTTTTCTCCTTAAGCTGTCAATGGGAAGAAACTTACCGGAAGACATGGACTTGGAACTGATCCATTTGAGCAACCAGTCAGGTGACTGACAAGCTTGCCAGAGGGCATGAGTATGCCAGAGTCAGACCATGCAGGCCACTGAGGTGAGTGTATGCTATCAGGTCTCTTGCATATTAATTTGCCAGCTGCTGTGCTGAATAGGAAAAGCACACTGTATTGAGGAAGAAATGCCCCTTCCTCTCAGTAGGACTTAGCCCTCCACCCAGTGACCTCTACCGACAGAACCTAACATAAAAGGACAAATATTTATAGGGTACAGCTTCAGTATCACAGAACAGAACAAAAAACGGTGGATTTGGAGATAAGAGTCAGTAAATTATTACTGGTACACTGGTAATCAAGAAAATGCATGTAAAATAACAAGGAGATACTACTGATAAAACAAACAGGTAAGATAGTACCAAATATTGTCAAGGATGTGGGGAAATGAGAACTATCATACCTTGCTGGTGAGAAAGTAATCAACAAAACTGTTTTGAATAACAAATCTGTTGTTGAGCAAAACTGAAGGTGTGCATACCTTATAGCATGAGATGCTACTTTTAGGTACATACAGAGGACATCTTGCACTGTACACGTGTACAAGGAGGTGTGTATGATGAGATCTATTTCAGACATATTTTTAATGATCCTAAATTGGGCACAACATAAATATCTATCAGTAGGGTTATCATACAAGAAATCGTGGGGATCTTATCGTATTTTAACTGCGCAGCAACGTAAGAGGGTGAATTATACCTATCGGTCTTCACACTGATAATTTTCAAAGACAATGGTGATTTTAAAAAAAGGAAGTTGCAAAAGACCCCTTTAATATGATATTATTTATATAAATTTTTAAAACACAAAATTCATACTCCATACAAAGGATTAGTAAACCTTTCTGTAAAGGGTCAAATAATACATATTTTAGGCTTCATAGGCCATATGTAGTCTCCATTGCATATAGGCTTCTTTTTTTCTAATCTTTTAAAATACAAAAACTATTCTAACCCATGGGCCATGTATTTGGTACACAGACTAGTTTGCTGACCTTTGCTCCATAGTGTTTATGGACATGTATGTATGTGGAAACATGGATGGAAAGGCTGTAATAACAATGTCAGAATTGTAGCTACCTCTCAGAGGGAGAGATAAAGTCAAATTGGTATATTTTGGTAGAATGTTAATGTTTCTGGCTTCAGGAAATGAATACATAATATTATCTCTCTTATGGTCTTCTGTCTTTTCTGTGTATTTCATAATTAAACATAACTTCAAAGAAAGCATAATCTGAGCATGCATAACTTGCATAAATTGCCTTTATGATCTAGTTGAAATAGGCAACAGAATTGTTTTCTATTGATTTTTTTTAACATTTATATAGATATCTATATTTAGAATTAAAGATATGGGTCTCATTTGTAATATCAGTTTCTAGTTGTTCTCCATAAAGTTTAGGAGGAGATAAGAGAAAAACTGTTTAAGAAAACAAAACATTAAAAAGATAGAGATAGAAGTCTAGCTTTAAAAGAAAACTACTTGAGGCAGGTATTGACTTTATGATGAAAAAAGCTAAGGTAGGCATAATATGAGAGAAACCAACCTTTTAAAATGAAGAGTTTAAATTTTGAGGCATTAGCTTCATAAACATGCCCATATTATGGACTAGGGGGTAAGAAATTGTTCCCTATTTTTCTTATGGGGAAGCAGTAATATTTGAGTAAAAGAGTAAAAATCATGACAGATTTTATTTAACAGTCACAGCGTCTACATTTAAAAATACGTTGGAAAGCAGTTGTTGTTTTGGTAATGATAAAATCCAGGTCACAGAGAGCAGCGCTTTACAGAAATGCCAAGGAGACGGTCATAGTACTTTTTCAAGTTGTTGGAGTTCTTGGTTTTCTCTTATATCTTTGTTGAAGGTCACAGGGCATCCATTTCTTATGCATAATGTAATGTAGTCTAACATTAAATTGAGTCGTCTTTTAATTTTAACTTGCCTAACATCTTATTGTACCACTGCCAGGAAAGTAATTTTAAAAATATGACCAAACCAAAAATAGAGGTCATTATACAAAGGCTAGTACATGCTCAAGGAGGTCAAAAGCTCTTTAGAAGCATTAAGTAAAATCTGTAGCTCTCTAGAGAAGTAAATAAATATTATTTTCCTATGGAGCAGTAATCTTGACCAAGAAGAGAATTGTGTTGTCACAAACCTTAGCTCAAAGTCAAATGCTGCATCATTATCTAGCATGTACAGAAAATTTAGGATTTTCCTTCATATTCCCTTGAGAAACTATTGTATGACTAAGACTCTAAGTGCTAATTAAAGAAACACCAACAGAAATCAAACAAACAAACAAACAAAACCCACAAAGAAATAAAGACAAATAAAGCTTAGAACTAACTATAACATTAATTTCATGATAAAGAACTTCCTCAGTCATAAGGGTGCATCTAGCTTAACCGCCAGTACTTAACTCTAGCTTTGATTTCCCTGAGTGTAGTTTGATGATGATTGTTACTGCTAAGTACTTCATAGTAATTCTCCATTTATGACATAATGCATGGGAAACATCTTTAGCTTTGGGGGAGCAACTTACTTTAGAAATGTGAAATTCATTTTGGATGATGAAACAGGTAATATCACTACTGATGTAAATGAATTGCTCATTAAGAGCATGTGCACAGTTATGTTCATGGTAAAGTGAAAAACATTCTTAATGAGAAAATTTAACAATTTGCATACACACTTGTAGGATATGTTCTTCTAGAGCGTTTAAAAATGTATATTCTTATATTTCAGGATGAAAAGCTGATTTTTCTCAGGTTCTATGATACATGGGTCATAGTCATTCAGCAGTATTGCTACTTAGCCAGATAGGTAATTAATATGCTACAAAATTCTAGAGATAGTAATATAGAACAAGAGAAATGTTAACGATAAGCTTTTGATTAACAGTAAGATGTTTCACAAGGCAGGGCGCCTGGGTGGCTCAGTCAGTTGAACGTCTAACTCTTGATCTTGGTTCAGGTCATTCTCTCGTGGTTCATGAGTCCAAGCCCTATGATGGGCTCTGCACTGATGGCAAGGGGCCTGCTTAAGATTCTGTCTCTCCCACTCTCTGTTCCTCCCCATGTGCGTGCATGCATACACATGTTCTGTGTCTGTCTCTCTCACAAGATAAATAAACTTAAAGATATTTCGTAAGGCTCTGATAAATGGTAATCACCTACTAAAGTTCATAAATCTGATGAGTCGATTATTTATATATTAAACTATGAATCAGTAGATTCCATTTGGAGACTTCATTCAGGGATTTGCTTTCTTAAAAAGGTATTACTATTGCTCCAGCCAATTTAAAAACTAACCACAAGATCCAAAGAGTAAGTACAAGAAAAGCGTCTATACTAGAGTACAATATAGCAAATTTCCCTACATAATTAATTTCATGGAATATTGCTGGGCTAGCATGTTTCCTCATCAGTACTCCTGGGAATATTAGAGAGACAGGACAGCTACACTTAGTGCAGTGATATAATAATAAGTTTAATTAAGATAAAACAACATTAATTCAATGGTTTGACTATGAAATTGGCAACACTTCTTCCTCTGTGCTGCCAAAGTTATAATCTCATGAGTGTGTCTGTCAGCTGGTTTAGAAGAGCTGAATGAGGGGAGTTTTCCTTTCAGGCTTCCTCGAGGAAAGTATATTTTCCTCTGGTTCAGCCAGTTTTCTTGTTTACTCAACGCAATTACTTCTAAGCCTCTTGGCACCAATAAAGTCCCATAGTCACCATCTCAACTTCATGCCTATGTTGCTTCTGTAAAATATAGATACCTGTGACAATGAATGCTTAATGATTTTTGCCACAGGATGGGTAACTACTCACTTTTGACCAGAAGGCTAAGAGGCCTTCCCATGTACAGATTCGTCACCTGGGTGTGAGATTGAAGACAGTAGTAGATATGTCAACCAATCCCCAGTGTTTTACTAATTTGGTGATTACTGATGTATGTGAACCTGTTCAAACTCTAGTCTAGGGATGGTGGGCACAAACATGACCTAAAATCTATATTTGTAAAGAAACCGGAAAAAATTAGGTCCAGATTTATTCCCTTCTCGAGAATGCCCTGAAAGAGATCCCTCACAGATGAATCTTAGCCTCTCTGTAGTAACAAATTATCCCAAAATATTTGTTTCATATTTATTTTAATATTGATGGCTGTGACTCTGCTGCATGTCATTCCAGGACCAAGGATGCAGGAGTAGCCCAAATTTAGGACATGCTGGTTTTGTGGCAAAGGAAAAAAGCAAGAGAGATGAAGGAAGCTCAGAATGCTTCTTAAAGCTTAGATGCTGCATAAAACATTGCTACTCAAGGTTTAGTCTGATAACCGGCGATTTCAACAGCACTTGAGACTTAATTAAAAATACAGCATCTAAGGGCCCCACTAGACATATTGTATATGAACCTTCATTTCAACAAGGTCTTCAATGAGTAATTCATAGACACGTTAAAAGTTGAGAAACACTGGTGTACATCATACTTTCTGACAAGATCATTGACCAAAGCCCTTCATGTTGCCAAACTCAACATGAGTCAGGGAACCGTGCATGGAGAAACTGCAAGTTGCCCTGTAAAGGGCAGGGATAAATAACCTTTTAGGACGACAGTAAAAAACTTTGAAAAAAAAAAAAACAAAAAACAACAAACCCACCAATATATAGTACCTAAAGCTGCTGCATATACCCAATGAGACTATCTCTTGAGGCAGTCCTTTTCAATCATTGAACATAACTATTAATCTAATTTTCATCTATTAATTCTACTTTTTTCTTGAAGAAGCTTCAACTCCTCATTTCATATAGCTGTTGTCCCACAAGTAAAATGCATTGCATATGCTCTTTACTCACCTGAGTATTATCCAAGTTTAAACAGACCTCCTTTCTTCAGCATTTTCCTTGGCTTGGCCAGCCTGCTATTCTGATATACCTACTTGGTGGCCAAGCCATTCAGGGGGGGTAAACTAGAATTGAATCTGACTCTTTAGTATCTGCCTAGCATAAAAAAAATAATGAGGCTGTTTGGTCTTTTCTTATTAGTATGTAATACTTCTATAATATGCTTGCATCAGATTTGTAGTTGTTGTGCTATTCTTGTGGGATCCTAGGATGATTGTGCCAACATCATAGAGCTTTTTCATATTAGTGGCTTTCCAACCATTTCTCTTCCATTCTGCATCCAAGCAATCGATTATTTGATGTTATTATTAGGACTTTATATTTATTAGGTTTTTTAATTTGCTGAATTTTCTAAAATTCCAGTATAGCTAACATACAATATTAGTTTCAGGTATACAGTATAGCGATTCAACAATTCTATGTATTACTCAGTGGTAATTATAATAACCGCATTCCTTAAAACCTATCCCCTATTTTACCCATCTCCCACTCATCTCCCTATAGTTGAGTCTGTTTTTTGTGTCTCATTGTTTCAATAATTTGCTTTGTTTCTTAAATTCCACATATGAGTGAAATCATACAGTATTTGCCTTTCTTTAACTGACTTATTTCACTTTAACATTATACTCTCTAGAACCATCCATGGTGTTGAAAATGGTAAGATTTCTTTATTTTTTTATTGCTGAGTGATATTCTACACCAATGTATGCACACCACCTCTTCTTTACCCATTCATCTGTTAATGGATGCTTGGGTTGAATCCATAATTAGGCTACTGTAAATAATGTTGCAATAAATATAAGGGTGGGTATATCTTTTCATAATAGTGTGTTCATATTATTTGGGTAAATACACAGTAGTAGATTAGTAGATCATATGATAATTCTATTTTTAAGTTTTTCAGGAAGCTCTATACTGTTTTATACAGAGGCTGCATCAGTTGCATTTCTGCACAAAGTGCACAGTGCATAAAGATTCCTTTTTCTTCACGTCCTCAGCAACACTTGTTGACTCTTGTCTTTTTTATTTTAGCCATTCAGACAGATGTGAGGTGATATCTCATTGTGGTTTTTGATTCGCCTTTCCCTGATGATGAGTGATGTTGAGCACCTTTTTAAATATCTGTCGACCATCTGTGCGTATTCTCTGGAAAATGTCTGTTCATGACTTCTGCCCATTTTTCAATTGTATTATTCAGTTGAATTCAATTCAATTGGTTGTTGAGGTATATTACATATAGATTTAGGATATTAATCCTTTATTGAATATGTCATTTGCAAATATATTCTCTCATTCTGTAGGTTGTCTTTTAGTTTCGTTGATAGTTTCCTTTGCTGTGTGGAAACATTTTTGCTTTTGTTTCTCTTGTCAAAGGAGACATATCTAGAACAATATTGTTGCCACATCCAGTGTCAGAGAAGTTACTGCTTGTGCTCTCTTCTAGGATTTTTATGGTTTTAGGTCTCACATTTGGTTAGGACTTAAATCTATTTGGAGTTTATTTTTGTGTCTGGAGTAAGAAAGTGGTCCAGGTTCATTTCTTTTGCATGTAGCTGTCCAATTTCCCGAAAACTGTTTGTTGAAGATACCATCTTATCCCTCATGCATATTCTTGCTTCACTTGTCTAAGGTTTGTTGAACCATAAAGTCACAGGTTTATTTCTGGGCTCTCTATTCTATTCCACTGATCTATGTGTCTACTTCTGTGCCAGTATCATACTGTTTTGGTTACTACAGCTTTGTGGTATATCTGGAAATTTGGGATTGTGGTATTTCAAGTTTTGTTTTCGTTTTTCAATATTGTTTGCTATTCAGGGTCTTTTGTGGTTCCATACAAATTTTAGGATTATTTGTTCTAGATCTATGAAAAATGGTGTTGGTATTTTGATAGCGATTGCATTAAGCCTGTAGATTGCTTTGGGTAGTATGGATATTATAACAACATTTGTTCTTCCAATCCATGGGCGTTGAATATCTTTCCATTTGTTTGTGTCATCTCCAACTTCTTTCATTAATGTTTTAAAGTGTTCAGAGTACAAGTCTTTCGCCTCCTTGGTTCAATTATTCCTAGGTATTTTATTCTTTTTTGTGTAGTTGTCGTTGGGATTGTCTTCTTAATTTCTCTTTCTGCTTACTTCATTACTAGTGTATAGAAATGCAACAAATTCTTGCATATTAATTTTGTATCCTCTGACCTCACTTAATTCATTTATCAGTTCTAGTAGTTTTTGGTGGAATATTTAGTGTTTTCTATGTGTAATATCATGTTATCTATAAATGGTGAAAGTTTTACTACTTCCTTACCAGTTCGGATGACTTTATTGTTATTTTCTTTTCTCATCTGGCTGCTGTGGGTAAGACTTTTAGTGCTATGTTGAATATAAGTTGTGAGAATGGACATCCTTGTCTTATTCCTGACCCTAGGGTAAAAACTCATTTTTTTTACCACTGAAAATAAAGTTAGGTGAGTTTTTCATATATCACATTTTTTTTTAGAGGGAGAGAGAGAGACTGTGAATGAGGAAAGTGGGTGGAGTGTGCGTGTCTTAAGCAGTCTCCACACCCAGTGCAGAGTCCGGCATGGGGCTCAGTCTCAAGATTGATAACATGACCTGAGCTGAAATTAAGAGTTGGTTGCTTAACCAACTCAGCCACTCAGGTGCCCCTTATATATCACCTTAATTAAGATATGTTCCCTCTAAACCTACTTTGTTGAAGGTTTTTGCTGTGAATGGATGTTTACTTTTCCAAGTGGTTTTTCTGCATCAGGTAGACTTGAAAAGCTTTATTTGTGCCCTCAACTGTTTGCTAGTCAGGTCTTTGAAGCCTGGAGGGTTATGTTCCATATTCTTTCTAAGATTTTCTCATTCTGTCAATATTGAAATGAATCAAACTGTCTTAGAGAGTTTGACAAGACTCATGGAATCCTTATCTTAAACCACCTCTATTGACTGACAGAGAAGATACAATTTTATTATCTGGAGGAACCAAAAATTCTTTGCTGTTGCATCAATCTTGAAAGGAGACGAGGCTGAAAAATCAAAATATGGGCTTTATCAGTTTTGTCAAACTCTCTGAGACAGGTTTGGGTACATTCTCATAACATGGGAAGAGGCATCTGGGAGAAACTTTCCTAGAAGCTTAGATCACTATACATATAACACCAAGTAATTAACAGGAGAGACTTTGAGAGTTGCAGCTACTTTGGTATAATATATAATCCTTTATTGATGTGTTGAGATATTGAGGCATTGGTGTGTGAAAATTTCCAAAGTAGATGGGAAGACCTATAAAAATAGACTTCAAGAGAATACTTGAAAAATCTAAAAGGCACAAGATTCCATTAAATAAACAGATAGATTAAGATCCCACCAAAAAAATCACAAATTACTTTTTAGAATATGTAGTGAGTAGGAGGAAGAACATAGTAAGATTTTAACTATTGTTTTGTTCTCCACCTGATTTTTTTCAGAAAATCCTGACCATCTTTGTTAAAACAAAAAACAAAAAGCAAAAAACAAAAAATATGCATATCCTCCAATAAGGTTTGCATAACATCTGAATACTTGGACTGTTTGTACTTTTTAGTCTTAAATTAACAGCAATATTGGATATAAAGTACATTTACCTCTTGCTCCAACACATGCACAGCCTTTCCCACCATCATGATTTAGTTCTTCTCGCATGAGCGGCAGTAAAAATCCCCATCTAGTGTCTGAATATTCCCTTAAATATTATATCCTAATAATTTTTCACACAGTGCATATTTACCTTCTATGGGCCAAATCTCATACTTGTTTTTAACTTGTGATTATTTCTTTTCTTCTGAATTATATTCCTTTATTCTCTTATCTCTTTATACTGCCTGTGATTCCCTCTATTCCTTCAGAATCATTTTCTTCTGCCTTTCCTTCCCTCAAATAGTAGGACCTCTTATTTTTGTGGTGTGCATGATAATTGATGATAAATTATTATTACTAATGATTGCGCTGGATTATAATAATAACAATTATACATATTGGTACATACCATTTATAGGTGTTTGCTCTGTGCCAGATACTATATGAAGTATCTTAGTATACTAAGAAATATTAGCTCATTTAAATCCTAACATCAACTCTGAGGAGTAGATATTATTCTCTTGTTTGACAGGTGAGGCAACCAAGACAGAGAGGTTTTGTGAGGCAGTGATTTTATCAATGGTAAAAGGCATACTACACAAGAGCAAAAATTTTAATGCACTTTCTATGCTGATCAGACAGTGTAATTTGGTCTCCTCATTGTAATATCTTATTTTTGATACGACTACACTTGTACATGTCATGAGAGGAACATTTATTTTTTTAGCTGACATGTACCTTACTTTGCTCTATGAAGAGTCTTCTCTGCGCCGGACCAGACTTCAGGCCTATACAGTGACAATCTCTTTACAACAATGAGTCCATATCAAACAGATCTCTGTTGAACAGCTGAAAATTATTTTCTTTCAATTGCAGGGGACAGTATCCCTTCAAACAGAAGTATCAGAGAGTCACATTGCTTTAAAGGAGGTAGAAATACATCTGGTTTAACAGCTCACATAGTACTATATTCTTTGCCACTCTATGGTTTAATTTCTAAAGCTGCCTACAGCCAAAGACTGGTCTCTATTATATAGTGGTTAGGTGTGCAGGCTCTTGAGGTAGGCTGGCTCACCTAGTACCTAGTTTCATCACTGCCTATGGAACTTGGGCAGATTACTGAACTTTTCTAACTCTCAGTTGCTTCCTCTGTAAAGTGGGAATCATGACTGAGCCTAATTGTAAAATTGTGTGGATTAAATGAAATAATATGTGTAAAGCATTAAGTGCAATACCTTACACATGGGGAAGCACTCAATATATATATTAGAAGCTATCATCATTATTAATAATAATAAAAATATGCCTATACTCCTTTATGTACAGCATAAAAAATATGTACAGTCATTAAAAGTATGGGCGCCGGGGTAGGTCCACGTTTGCCAGCTGTGTGATAAGAGGAAATCTCCTTCACTTGCTCAACCCCTAACTTTCTCATCAGTGTAACAGACATACTAAGAGTACATACTCCATAAGGTAGTAAAAAATGTTTTGAATTAAATAATACACATTAAGTACTTGCTTAAAAACAAATAACTACTGCTATTATTATTCTTTTCCTAAAGATTTCCTCCCTGGATCCATCTATTCGTGATGGTTTTCTCCTGTAAATATATAAAGGGCATGCTATTTATTTCAACGTGCTGAGTTGTATGGTTTATCTTGTTAGAGGAATATCCTTCCCTTCCATCAAAGGTCTCGTTACCATCGTCATCCACATACGCTATGCTATACACATCTCCATTTAATATAGATTTGCATGTGATTGACTGTAGCATGCACACACTATATAGATGCTTGAGTGAGTCATAAATCATTCATTCAACACAGATATTGAGAACCCACTATGTGCCTGGCACTGTTTTAGGCTCTGGGGTCATCACAGCAAATAGGTTTCCTTTCAAGAAGGAGGTTTTGCCCATTTCCTTCTGCGGCAATTTGGGGTTGAGAACATGCGGGTGAAAGATGAGAGTGGAAAGATACGGCTGGAAAATTTTTGATGTTGAGACGGTGAGATAGATCATAAGGAGGTCACAATGTTGATTGTGTTACAGGGACGCCTGAGGTATTATTCTTTTGAGTCCTGAACTGCTGCCCCATGTTCCCTTTAGCAGCTTGGTTTTTGCTTCCCTGTCTCATTACTGCAATTCTGCCCCCGGCCCTGCCTTTCCCTTGTGTCCATCACTCATGCCTATAACACTTATTGGACTTTTCTCTGTGACTCGGATGTTTGCTTAAATTGTGTCTTTCCTTTGATATTTATCTGGTATTTTTATGTGACACAGATAGAGAGAGAACAGTTTATCCACTTAAGGTTGGTAATAATTGATCAGAGGTAATCAATAAAAGAAAGTGGAGGCAAGGGTAATCAAATCTGCATATACTGTTTTTGTTTATGTAATAACCTCTGTATGGTTTATGAAGATTAATCTGTGCTTAAAGTGCCAAATAAAGTGCACAGTACTACATGTAGATCATTTATATTCTCTTGCTGTTGTTTTGTAGTGAAGAGTGGTGGAGAGGATAGATTACAAGGTAATGAGATCTTCATCTGAGATGTAAGCTTCTGGTGAGGCAGATATTTAGAAAAAGCTTTTCTACTTGTTGCAATTGTAAGAAATCCAGTATCAGAGATGCTCTTGTTTTACTCACGAGATTTGGGGGCAGATGCACTCCACGACTGTGATTCTGTCTTCCTCTGATTTTATCATACTCTGTCACTCATCCAGCAGCATCTGTTTCCTTATTTGTCATTCATTTCTTTACATCCTGGTGCACTGAGATATGACATTCAAAGATCTATTTAATACCTCCTGGGGAAGTTAATAGTGCCAAATGACATCTTTTTGGTCACTCTGGTACATTTAGTGGCAAAGACAACAAGACAGGATGAACTGCTTTTCTCAATTCTGACCTAGTCAGTCCCTATACATCCTCTGACCCATCTCAAAAGGAATGAATCTTTACAAGGCTTCTTCTCTCCTCACACATTTCTACTCCTTCTGAACCTAAATAATATCCCTGAAAGGAAAAATTCGGTGTTTTTTTGTGTGTATATTTCTTGAAGCTAAAATTCTGCCTAAATTATAATCTTGAAATTGTTCCATAAAACTCACAGGAATCTTAGATAAAATCATCAAGTCAGGCAGCTTAATTTAACAACCACAACTAAGATAAAAATAAGGTGGTGTGACCGAGTATTAAACATATACTACAGTCAAGTCTAGCACGCAGTAAGTTATCAGATGTTTTCAGCATAGCCAAGACCACCAGCTCATTGAAAGTCTTTTAAAAATTATGCATTAATTTAGGGTTACGATCTTAGGGTAAGATTGGGTGGGTACAATCTTGGGAAGTACCAGGATTCTTTCTGTTCTATAGCGGACTTTGAAAAGTCAAGACTAAAATGTTCCATCAGGTTTGTAAAAACCGAGCTGGTTCTTAGATTAAGCCTGAGATGCTGACTGGATTGGCTGGTAACAAAAATATCTATCTGATAACTGATTTTTAAAAGTTTGATTTGTGACTAAGATTTTTATATTTTATGTTTTTTTAGGGCAACAATTTAGAATGTTTTAGTACTAAAAGATAAGTTTCAAAAGCCAAATTCTATTTTATTTATTTTTATTTTTTAAAACTTTATTTTTCTCAGAACAGTTTTGGTTCACAGCAGAATTGAGAGGAAGACACTACCCATATATCCTCTGTACACTTGCATAGCCGCCTTCAGTAGCAATGGTTCCCAACCCAGTGGTATGTTTATTGCAGTTGACGAACCTTCACAGCACATCATCACCACACAAAGTCCATAGTATATACTTGGTTTTACTCTTGGTGTTGTACATTCTGTGGGTTGGGGCAAATTTGTAATGAATATATCCCTAATTATAGTCACAGGGGGAGTATTTTTTGCTACTGTAAAAACCCTCTCTGCTTTACCTATTTTTTTACAGTATTATATTAGTTATAGTATTATATTAGATTCTGGTGTACAATATAGTGGTTCAACAATACTATACATTAGTTAGTGCTCATCATGGTAAGTTTACTCTTAATCCCACTCACCTATTTCATGAATACCCCTCCACCTCCCCTCTAGGAAGCATTGGTTTGTTTTGTATAGTTAAGAGTCAGCTTTTTCATTTGTCTCCTTTTTTCTTTGTTCATTTGTTTTCTTTCTTAAATTCCACATATGAGTGAAATCATATGGTATTTGTGCTTCTCTGACTGACTTATTTCACTTAACGTTTTGCCCGTTAGGTCCATTCGTGTTGTTTGCAAATGGCAAGATTTCATTCTTTTTTATGGCTCAGTAATATTTTGTTGTGTGTATATACCACATCTTCTTTATCCTTTCATCTATCAATGGATGCTTGGCTGCTTCTATAATTTGGTTACTGATAATAATGCTGCAGTAAACATAAGTGGACATATATATATACTTTCATTTTCATAAGGGGACATATAAATACTTTTATTTTCTTTGGGTAAATACTCAGTAGTAGAATTACTGTGGTAATTTTGATTTTAAGTATTTGAGGAACTCCATACTGCTTTCCACAGTAGCCGCACCAGTTTGTATTTCCACCAAGAGTATATAAGGGTTCCTTTTCTTTTTCCAGTCCTCATCAACACTCGTTTCTTCTGCTTTTGATTTTAGCCCTTCTGATAGGCGTCAGGCGATATCTCATTGTGCTTTTGATTTGCATTTCTCTGATGCCGAGTGATGTTGAGCACCTTTTTAAGTGTCTTTAGACCATCTGTATGTCTTTCCTGGAAAAATGTCCATTCATGACTTCTGCCCATTTTTCAACTGGATCGTTCAATTTTTGAGTGTTATGTTTTACATATTGTTTGTATATTTAGAATTTTAGTCCTTTATTGAATAGGTCATTTGCAAATATCTTCTCCCATTCTGTAGGTTGTCTTTTATTTTGGTTGATGGTTTCCTTTGCTGTGCAGAAACCTTTTATTTTCAAGTAGTTCTAATAATTTATTTTTGCTTTTGTTTCTCTTGTCAAAGGAGACATACTGGAACAATGTTGCCACATCCAGCATCAGAGATGTTACTGCTTGTGCTCTCTTTCTATGATTTTTATGGCTTTAGGTCTCACATTTAGGACTTTAATCCTTTTGGAGTTTATTTTTGTGTCTGGTGTAAGAAAGTGGTCCAGGCTCATTCTTCTGCATGTAGCTGTCCAATTTTCCCAAAACCGTTTGTTGAAGAGACTGTCTTCTCTCCAGTGCATATTCTTGCTTCACTTGTCAAAGGTTAGTTTGACCATATAATTGTGGGTTTATTTCTGGGCTCTCTATTCTGTTCCCCTGAATTATATATGTCTACTTCTGTGCCAGTATCATACTATTTTGGTTACTACAACTTGGTGGTGTATCTGGAAATCTGGGGTTGTGTTACTTCCAGTTTTGTTTTCCTTTTTCAATATTGTTTGCTATTCAGGATCTTTTGTGGTTCCATACAAATTTTAGATTATTTGTTCTAGATCTAGAAAAATGGTGTTGGTATTTTGATAGTGATTGCCTTAAACCTGTAGATTGCGTTGGGGAGTATGGATATTATAACAACATTTGTTCTTCCAATCCATGAGCATTGGCTATCTTTCCATTTGTTTGTGTCATCTCCAACTTCTTTCATTAATGTTTTAAAGTTTTCATAGTACAAGTCTTTCGCCTCTTTGGTTCAATTATTCCTAGGTATTTTATTCTTTTTTGTGTAGTTGTCATTGGGATTGTCTTCTTAATTTCTCTTTCTGCTTACTTCATTACTAGTGTATAGAAATGCAACAAATTGTTGCATATTAATTTTGTATCCTCTGACTTATCAGTTCTAGTAGTTTTTGGTGGAATCTTTAGTGTTTTCCATATATATTATCATGTCATGTGTAAATAGTGAAAGTTTTACTTCCTTCTTAGCATTTTGGATGCGTTTTATTTCTTTTTCTTGTCTGGCTGCTGTGGCTAGGACTTCTAATAAAAGCTGTGAGATTGGACATCTTTGTCTTGTTTGTGATGTTAGGGGAAAAGCTGTCAGTTTGAGGATGATGTTAGGTGTTTTTTTCATAGATGTTCTTTATTATGTTGAAGTATGTTCCTTCTAATTCTACTTTGTCTATAGAGTTTTTTTTTTTATCATGACTAGATGTTGTACTTTGTCAAATGATTTAGCATCTACTCATCTAGGTAATTATTGGTTTCTATCCTTTGTCTTGTCAATGTGATGTATCATGTTGGTTGATTTTAAATATTGAATGCTGTTACATCCTTGGAATAAGTCCCACCATTCCATCATGTGAATGCTTTTTTAAATGTATTATTAGATTGGGTTTGCTCATATTTTGTTGAGGATTTTTGCATCTATGGTCATGAGAAATATTGACTTTGAGTTTTCTTTTTTTGTGATATCTTTATCTTGTTTTGGTGTCAGGGTATTGCTGGCCTCATATAATGGATTTGGAAGCTTTCTGTCCTCTTCTATATTTTGGAATAGTTTGAGAAGAACAGGTATTAACTCTTCTTTAGGTGTTTGGTAGCATTCACCTATGAAACTATGTGGTCCCAGACTTTTGTTTTTTGGGGGAATTTTTTGATTACTGATTCAATTCAATTGCTAGTCTGTTTAGCAATTTATCCAATTGCTAGTCTGTTTAGCTAGTCCTATTTCTTTTTGAGTTAGTTTTGGCAGGGTATATGTTTCTAGGAATTTATCCATTTCTTTTGGGTTGCCCAATTTGTTGGCATATAATTTTTTATTATATTTTGTTATTATCCTTTGTATTTCTGTGGTGTCTGTTGTTAGTTCTCTTTTTTCCTTTATCATTTAATTAATTTGAATCCTTTTCAAAGGATTCTCTCTCTTTTTTATATGAGTATGGCTAAAGGTTTATTAAATTTGTTGATATTTTCAAAGAACCAGTTCTGGGTTTCATTGATATGTTCTATTGGCATTTTTAGTCCCTATTTCATTTATTTGTGCTCTAATCTTTATTATTTAATCTACTGGTTTGTGGTTTTGTTTGTTCTTTTTCTAGGTCATTTTTCTCTAAGTTTAAATTGTTTATTTGAGATTTTTCTTGCTTATTGAGGTAGACTATACTACTATAAACTTCCCACTTCAAACAGCTTGATGCATCCCAAAGATTTGGGACCATTGTGTTTTCACTTTTATTTTTTTCATTTATTTAATTTCCCCTTTGATTTCTTAGCTTACATTTATTGTTTAGTAGCATGTTATATACCTCCATGTAATGGTGTTCTTTCCAGATTTTTTTCTTGTGATTGATTGGTAGTTTCATACTAATCAATGAAATGACTGGAAAAGATGCATTATATGATTTCAATCTCTTTGAATTTTTGAGACTTGTTTTGTAGCTGAATATGTGACCTCTTCTGGATGATGTTCCATGTTTTCAATACATATTGAAAAAAATATGTATTCCCCTGTTTTGGGGTGGAATATTTTGAATATATGTTAGATCCATCTGGTCCAACATCATTTGAAGCCACTGTTGCCTTGTTGATTTTCTGTCTGAATGATCTATCCATTGATGTAAGTGGGGTGCTAAAGTCCCCACCTATATTTGCATTGCTATTGATTTTTTCCTTTATGTATGTTAATAATTGCTTAAGTACAAAATTTTAAGTTGAACACTAAGTTATCAATAAAGGGCTACTCTGCCTGAGTTTTGGCCTCTCCTGCTTCTCATGACATACCCTGAGGCGTATACAAACAACCTCTGTAAACAACAGTTAGAAAGCCGCTGTGCTAGAACTTAAATTTCTAACAGGCTACAGAGGCTGGTGGTTGAAAGGACAGTCTCTAAGACCTGATGATCTAGGTTCTAATTCTAGTCCTGGGATTTACAGATCTTGTGAACTTGGGAACATTGCTCAACTTTCCCTGCTTCATTTCCTTTAATTCTAACATGAGTATGAAAATACTAATACCATAAGATAGTATGAATTAAATTGGGTATTTTAAATGGGGTCGAAACTGTTTATTGCTATAGAACCCATTGGTGCAATTGAAAATAACTTTTTTTCCAATCCATAAAATAAGGTATATAGAATTACAGTAGAAACCAGCCAATCATTTTGAAATGGAGTTATCCAATTGTTAAAGGTCATCCGATATAATAATATATGTGATTCTTTACACATTAAATAACAAGATCTGATGATGAGTCTAATAACTCACAATTTCAATGTAGTGATGAGTATAAACCATTATTTCAAGATATCAGTTGTAGGTGCAATGTATGATGAAAACATTTGTGATTTATATTGAAGGAAATGCTAAATTTCTATTGAAAGAATTGCTAGATTTCAGTTAAAAGTTAGTGAAAATAAACATGTAATTCCTATTCAAACTTTTGAATTTCTGAATTTTATTGAACTCTGAATTAAGAACCCTTGTAGCAGAGGTTTTAGACACATATCTTATAGATTAGGGCTTAAGGCATATTTGTTGTTACGATTATTACCATCATCATCACCATTGTCATTATCACAGAAAGTAGGAGTATATCTTTGGAATTATTAATTTAACAATTATGTTTGAAGATACTTAAGAGACACTAAAAATTAAAGCTATTTGCTAAAAATATGGAATAAAAAATGACAGTATCAGCTTCTATTAAAACTCTGTTCAAGGATATTTTCTCAAAATCCAAATACCAAAGATTACAAATATCAACAGTTAGGTGATCTGCTGTATCTAAAGTGTTTTTCACTTATATCAGTTTTGCAGTTGTCTTTTTACTTTCCAATGATAATCCTAAATTCTGTAGTTCCCATCTCATCACTCATTGCCACATTTTGTCATACTGAATAGATAAATAATTTGGCTTTAAAAACCATCGACATTTATATAAATCTATTCAGAAGTTTCGTGAAGAGGGAGCAATGGGAGAAATATATGATCAATATCCAGTGAAACTTCCTAAAAACTTTTCTTATCCATCTTATCCCTCAAAGACCCATTTATGGGCATTCCTCCCACCAGTGAGTCCTGTATTCCTCTAGTTCACATATCATAAGGGTACAGCTCAATAAGTTTTTACAAACCAACCCTACCAACACCTAGATCAAGAAACAGAAGTCTCTTCATGCTCTCCTTTGGTACTACCTGCCTCCAACAATAAAATTACCTGAATTACAACAGCTCAGCTTAAATTTTGCCTGTTTTTATTCTTTTAGAAACATACCATACCCTTTAGTCTGGATTAATTCAATCAACATTGGATTTCTGAGTTGCATCCATACTAATTCATGTAGTTGAAGTTATAAATTGCTGAATAGCATTCCATTCTGTGAACATAACACAATTTGTCCATTCTTCTTTATGAGCTTTAGATATTTTCCAGTTTGTGGCCATTAAGAATAGTGCTGTGATGAATATAACAATTCTTATTCTTAGCTGAACATGTGAATGATTTCTGTTCGGCATTCATCCATGAGTGGGATTATTTAGTCTAATCATATAAGCTAACACACAGGATGGAATTATCAAATCAAACCCACGCGAATTACAGATATCTTTTCCCTTAGCAAACTTTATTAAATAATTTCAATTTGAAGACAATTTACAATTTCAGAAAGAGCAGAGAGAGGTTTAGGGCAACAAGGGTAGTTTTCTAGGACCTGTCTTTTTTTTTTTTTCCAACATGTGGCTCAGAATAATAGATATCTCTATGTTACATCTGCAAAGTCACTACACACAGCAGATGCATATAAATTGTGAAGCTAGAGAGCTGTGTAGCTTAGGTGAAATCCTCTAGAGGGCCATTTCTTAGATACTCTGGGTTCTTTTTCTATAGGTAATCCTTAACCAGGACTTCCTGACAAGGGCATTTCAGAGATAAGGTCACTTCTTCCTAGCAAATATTATTAGTCTATTTATCTATAAGACCATTTATGAAGAAGATTAGACTTGGGGTGACCCCAAGAACCTTTCTCTCAAGGATGTTTTCTTGGTGTAGTGATTGGATCAAAACCCAGTTATTTTAACTCGTTCACCTCATCATAGGGAGCTTTAGCAGATATTGCCAGTTTTATAATGTGGTTGTGTTAATCATCTAATGGTAGTATATGAGTATTCTGATTGCTTTACATCCTCATTAACACTTATTTACCATTGTTTTCCTTTTTTTTAATTAAAAAATGTTTAATGTTTACTTATTTTTTTAGAGAGAAGACAAGACAGAGACAGAGAGAGTGCGCAAATGGGGGAGGGGAAGAGAGAGAGGGAGACACAGAATCCAGACTCTAGTCTCTGAGCTGTCAGCACAGAGCCTGATAGAGGCCTCAAATCTGCCAACTCTGATATCATGACCTGAGCTGAAGTCAGATGCTTAACTGACTGAGTCACCCAGGTGCCCCTGTTTTCCTTTTCATGATTATGATAGGTGTGTAGCGAAATCTCTTTGTGGTTTTAACTAACCTCTCTGTGATAATTGGTGAGGTTGAACTTCTCATATCCTCATTGGTTTTTTGGATATCCTCTTTTGTAAAGTGTTTGTTCAACAATTTGTGCCCATTTGGTACTGGATTTGTGTGTTCTTTTCCTATTAATCTAGAGAAAATTTTATATATTTATGATAGTTTTTTTAAACATACATTACCATGCATGATTACAGAATTTAAATTTTTCTTGAACTTTTAAGATTTACTTCCTTAGAAATTTAAAAAAATATGGAATAGTTTATGAATTTGTGTGTCATCCTTGCACAGGGGTCGTGTTAATCTTCTCTTTATTGTTCTAATTTTGGTGTATGTGTGGCCAAAATGAGCTTGAGGATAGAATTTTTAAGATATACTATAATGAATATCTTTTCCCACTCCATGTACTGCCTTCGTACTCTTAGATTTTTTGATCAATAGAAATTCTTAATTTTATCATCCAGTTTTCCATGTCTTTTTAAAATCTAAAGTGACCTACTAATGACCTTCCAGTTTTCTTCATTCATTAGTCCTAAGTTGCAAAACAAAGGACCCAGGGAAGTCTGAATGAAGATGATGCTTTAGAAGGAAAGGAAGAGGAGACCGTAAATGATTTTTCACACAACCACATAATTTTTATTGTCACATCTTATGTTCTGAAGGGTTGGCCCTGTTGCCTTCTGACAGTTTTGGCATTGGAAAATCTGAGAATGTTTGGCTTTTTTTGGCTCGGCAGTATCTATTTGCTACTTTTGCTTCAAAATATATTGCCCAACCTCTACTTTCCACATCAGATAAACAGAAATTGTGTGTGTGTGTGTGTGTGTGTGTGTGTGTGTGTGTGTGTTCTCTACCCAGCACTGTAACCAAGTACATTCCATATCTGCTTCTGTTTCTTAGATACAAAATTTTTTTAGTTTTCAGAGAAAGATGGACCAAGCTTCCACTTCAGCCCCTTCTTAGTGGTTCATTTGTTTGGACAAAGCAAATACCATATGATTTCACTCATATGTGGAATTTAAGAAACAAAACAAATGAACATATGGTAGGGGGGAAAAGGAGAGGGAAACAAACCATAAGAGACTCTTAACAATAGAGAACAAACTGAGGGTTGATGGAGGGATGTGGGTGAGGGGTGGGCCAGATGGGTGATAAGTATTAAGGACGGCGTTGAGCACTGTGTGTTGTATGTAAGTGATGAATCACTGAAGTCTACTCTTCAAACCAATATTACACTGTATGTTAAGTAATTAGAATTTAAATAAAAATTTGAAAAGAAAAAAATAAATATGTAACTGTGTATTTGGTACTGTCAGGATTTTGGATTTTAGGCATTCTAATAAGTATGTCGTGATATATTCATTGTTGTTTAATTTGCAATTCTCTAATAACAAGTAATGCTAAATGTATTTTCATGTGCTTATTTGTCATCTGTATATTCTCTGGAGTGAGGTGTCCAGATCCTTTGCCCATTTTCTGATTGGGTCTCCTGTATTTTTGCTGTTGAGTGTTGAGTCTTTGTATATTTTGAATACAAGTCTTTATCAGATATTTATTTTGCTTATATTACCACCCAGTCTAGGGCCTGTCTTCATTCTCTTAGTAGTGTCTTTCACAGAGCAGAAGTTTGTAATGTTAATGAAGTCCAACATTTTTCTTTTATGGATGTGCTCTTAGATATGCATCTAAAAATACCTTGCCAAGCCTAAAAACACCTAGAATTTCTGCTATGTTTTCTTGTAGAAGTCTTAGGGTTTTGCACTTTACATTTAGGTCTATGATCCCTTTCGATATGATTTTTGTGAAAGGTATAAAGACTGTGTCCTAAGCTGTTCTTTTTTTCATTATGGTGTCTAGTTATTCCGGCACTATGTTGAAAAGACTCTCCCTTCTCCATTGAGTTGTCTTTACTTTTCTGTAAAAGATCCTTTGACCATATCTGTGTGGGTCTTTCTGGGCTCTCTATTTTTAAAATAAATAAAACTGAATATATAGAAAAGTTAAGTGGTCAAATCTTCCTTATCCAATGGTTCATTTTACTTACAGATCATCTGTAGCTCTTTCACATTTTCCTGCAAGTGTCTCTGATTTGGAGCAATGCTCTTATTCAGACTTACTCAAGGGGTTGGGAGTGGGGAAGAAAAAGAAAGGGAAAAAAAATCCAAGATGCTTTTTTTCTCTGTTAGAAACATAAGGTATGCAGTGAGGAAGAAGGTTGAGATAAAGAGAAGTGTTGGGACTGTGGAAGTGAATTATATTCTTTCTCAGGCCCCTATTATCCCTAACTGAGTAGTCTATATAGAAAATAGGAGTGGAAAGAATTTGGTGGATGCTATTAAGGGAAAGATCTCGCAAAGTGTGAGATTCATTCTCTTCATCTTGTGAAATTTTTCACTTCATTCACAGTGGCTAACACAGTTTTCAAAGCCTTTATGTCATATTCATCACCAGAGAAGGCTTAGCCTAGTCAAGTTTTGATAGTCTTAAAGACTCACTTCTGTGACAATTTGCCTCCACTAAAGAAGGGCTATATATTAGTACCTGGGATGCTATCTCATGAAATAATTTTTTTTCTCCCTGCAGATTAGCAGGTGATATCCTTGGAGTTTCTTTCAGAAGAGCATAGTATAACCTAATTTGGAAGGCAAATAAAATATCTTTACAAACTTTAATGCTAAATTGGCCACAGACAGCACTTGACAAAGTATCATTCAGCACAGTTTTGTTTTTTAAAATAACTCTATATGTTAGTTGCCTATTCCTGCTTTTAAAAATGCCCCCAAATTTCATCCTTTAAAATCACAATCTTGTATTATCTTTTGTTGTTTCTTAGGCCAGGGATTTGGTAAGGACTCAACCAGGCAGTTAAGGGAAACCTTAAGGGACCCCTTTAGGGGATCTCCAACAGCATGGCTTCTCAAAGTATACCTTAGGCTGGAGGATCTGCTGTAAGGTGGTTCACTCAGTTGGCTGGTTATTTAAGGGTAGCTCTTGGTCCCAGAGACCTCAGCTCCTTCCACTGAGGTCTCTCCAATGGGTGGCTTGAGAGTCCTAATAGCATAGTCACCGACTTCGCTCAGATTAAGCAGTCCAAGAACTCGAACAGCCAAAGTGGAATTTGTAGTGCTGTTTATAACCTAGCCTTGAAATTCAGTCACTCGCACTACATTCTATTGGTCAACAGTACCATGATTCAGCCTGGGAGAGTACTAAACAAGGGCATAGATAGCAGGAGGCACTGGTCATCCAGGACAGCTTGGAGCCTCACTACTGCTCAAACTCTAATATTTTCATCTAACATTTTTAGAGGTATGTAAAAATTTTTATCATTTAAAAATGTATATATATTAAATTACTCCCCCCCACAACAGTTCCTTAGATGGAAACCTGTTGTTCACTACTTTTAATACTTCTAAAATTATTTCATGTTTCTGTAGTTGCAATAGCTGAATAATTTAAATTATATTCTTGTTCTTCTCTAATATTATCCTTAAAAACTTAAGGGGACTGACTTATTTCACTTAACATAATACCCTCCAGTTCCATCCATATGTTTCCACGAATAGGTGGACTTTGTGAGACTAAGCAAAAACCAGGGGGAGGGGAAGAGGGGAAAGGAAAAAAAGACACAGAGAGGGAGGGAGATAAAATATAAGAGACTCTCAAAGACTAAGAACAATCTGAGGATGAGGGAGGTGAGGGAGGTGAGGGAGATGAGGGAGGGGGGAGAGGGGGTGACGGATATTAAAGAGGGCACATGTTGGGATGAACACTGGGTGTTATATGTAAACCAATTTGAAAATAAACTCTTATAATAAAAATAAATAAATAAATAAATAAATAAATAAATAAATATTTTTTTAATAAAAAAAAAACCCTAAGGGGAAAAATATTTCTCTATAATAGCAATGTGAACAGTTAGAGCCATCTACTAAAATCCAGTTCTGTGCCTTTTAAGGAGATAGTCTGTATCTATACCTGTATTTTGTATGCAGTGAGTTTTAAGGTTAGATACAGTTATGCTATTATGCATTTCACAGAGTTAAATATGCTTTGTTTTCTAGCTGTATTCTTTCATGGCATTAGCCTTCAGTAAGTTACGTTTCCTGCAGATCTCCAAGAGAGGGGAATAAAGAGCAAAATTTCCCAAAGTTATTGGATACTTTGACCTGAGGACATTTTTGCATTTGTGTTTCATGAAACATAGTTTAGGAAGTATTAAATGTCTCATTTTTCACACATCTTCTTCCTCTTTTAAGTTTAGTATTAACAGCGGTGTTTATGTTTGAACCTTTCTCCATGCCTTCCTGAACTATATTTCTGCTTGCTACAGACAGCATGTTTGGTTTTTAATGCAACTGTCACCCAACTATGTACAAATATTCGAACAATTTTCCAGTTTTTCTTAGGATAAAAACCAATCTCTTTAATAAGCCATCGCATAGTCTGGCCCCTTCACATGTGCCCCTATCTCAACGTCCACAATGACCTTCTCTCAATGTCTACTAATTGTTATGCTCTTCCCACCCCAAGAGTTTTTCATTTGCTTTATCTTCTTCCTAGACTCCTCTTACCTTTCCTCTCTACCTGATTAATTCCAACTGGTTTTTTCTATCCAAGATCAAATGTTACTTGAAATTTCCCTCACTAATCTTACTCTGTCAACGCCCCCAATTATAAGCATGTTACTTTGAAGACTTTGCATTCATTTGTATTATTATTTGATTACAGTTTGTCTCCCACAATGAATTATAAGTTACATTCAGGAAAAGACTAATGCCCCAGCTGGGGTTGCTCCATCTCCTAGATGCTGTACTGTTAATTAGCGCCAAGATATTAAGGTGCAATGTTATGTTTTATATATTTATAATTTACAACAAAAACTATTACTATTTGCACCTCTTATTATAAAGAATATTCTTCTCATTTAGTAATAGCATAATATTTGCCAATTGCTTTCTTTAAAAACAGGCAGCCCCTACTGTCACAAGGTAAAATGTAGTGAAAGCTCCTTTGGAGCATTAGTGGTTAGACTGAAGCCAATCGAGAGATGAAGAATGTATCATTTTTATTTGCACACTGTCTTCTTCAGTGATGCCATCAAAGCAATCTTCTTAATTACCCCATTCTCAACACCAATATGTATTCACTCAACTAACTATAAAACTTATAGCATTTAGTAAGAAAGTACAGCAAAAGGAGCTGCCATCCTATCCCATAGGAAACAATGGAGAAAATCTTTATATTATTTTTGCTAGTCCCAGGAAAAATAATATTTGACATAAATCTGAAATAGAGCATTATGAATGATGATGGTCTGGAATGTGTAGGAGATATTGGATAGAGTAGCTAATCTATTTCCAAGAAAAGTGCCACAAAAATCCTGGAAATAATCCAATAGTAAAGCATTTTTGAGCTGGGTTGGCAATTTCATTAATGATTGAATAGAATCTGAAAGGACTAGCGTGGTGGTGTGGAAGAAATGCAGCAACAGCAGGAAGTAATACCAAGTCAGTACTTTGATGTTACTGTTGGATTTCAGAATTGTTAAACTATAAAACTTGCCACGAGGAAGTGACTCATATGTGTTGCCCACTTTCATTTCTATGCTCTTCTGGTGTTTTATTTCAAATAACCACAGTCTCTTATTTAAATCAAAATGGTCTTATAAATAGAGATACCAAGTTCTTGGAATGTATGTATGGTTGTGCCTGTGGTATTGAGCCAATCATTGTGAATCTCTCTGTTTCATACCAGAAGTAAGCACATTTATTTAAAAATTGTACCAGAGAAGGTTCTTAAAATTCTGTCAGATGTTGAAATGGAAATTTTATATATCACTTCTGTAAATGGTGACAATGAGACCATGTATGTATTTATAGAGGACCTATTAAATCTGGCATTCTGCTGTGGAGTTTACATAAGATGTAGCTGTTATATTATTCAAATTATCATGTATAATTAATGTTGTTTTCAAGGTTAAGTATGCTATTTTGTTGATTTCATATACGAAGACAGCCTCTTTGTTCTCGTGCATTGATGCAAAGTCAATTATGACTTCCACTACCTTCTCTCCCCACCGCCACCAAACTCTAGTTATTCATTGCTGTGACATATAAACTAGATTGGCCTACTCAGCATCATTCCATCCCTCTTCTATATGGCCTTCTTATATTATAGAAATAGCCTGCTATAAATTACACTTTGAGACTCCCTTACAGCTGGGTTCCTCTACATCTTTAGGTTCCTCCAAGCAGATACACCTACAGCAAACTTGGAGGCATAAATGAGCAATGAGAGGGGACAGTACCATAAAGGCTGGGGGGTTCTTCTGGCAGTATGTTTGAGAAAAAAACAAAGCCTGTGTCCTGGAGCAGAACAAATCAGGAGAGTGTCTCAGAGGAGAGGATTAATGATCCTGTCATCTAGGTCCTTGTAAGTGATTTTAGATGCTTCGGTTTTATTTTGAATGAGACTGGAAGCCATTGGAAAATTTTGAACCAGAGACCTGTAAATATAAATGACTTGCATTTTAAAGAGATTACTTCAGCTGATACATTGAAAAGAGGTTATAATGTAGCAAGGTTGGACACAGGAAGACAAGTTAGAAGATCTTTGCAGTAATCCGAAAGGAAGATGATGATGGCTCCATCTGGGTATTAGCAATGGTGGTGGTAGGTGTTTTCAGATCCTAGATACATTTTTAAGAAGAGCCAAGGGATTTTCTGGATTCTTCTCAACCTAGATGAAGGATGAATCTTACACTGGAAGAGTAGAGTTGCCAGGTGTATCAAGGAGGAGAGGGCTCACCCCTACAAAGTGCCGTCCATAGACAAAGGAGGATGAGGATTGAGAAATGATTGGCAATGTGGATGTTAAATGTGACCTAGACAAGAATAGTTTTGGTAAAGTTGAGCATCACAGATACATTTAATAGTTTAAGAAAGAATGGGAGGAGGGCAAATGGAGACAGTGTAGACAATACTTTTAAGGAAGTTTGCTCTAGGAAGGCAAAACAATATGGTGCTACCTGGCAGCAGTTAAAGAAACTTTTTTTTTTTTAGGTATAGGAGAAATAACCAGGCATTTATATGCTAACAGACTAGCAGAGAAGATGTCTTAATGTAATAGAGAGAGAAGAGAATTGCTAGAGATGTCCTTGAGTAGTAAAGAGGAGATGGAATCCAGTGTTAAGTGGATGGCTTGGTTTTAGATGGAGAGAGGCATAGCTCATCTCTAGTAACAAGAAAGAGGGCAGAGCATAAAGGTTGGGACCTGGAAGTGCTCTTCTGTTTCAGTTTTACAGTGAGAGAGGACTCAAGGCCAACAGCTGAAAGTGAGTTTGGAATAATTATTGGATCAATTAATAGGCAAGTGATGATGATATAGCTCTCAGAAGATTAGTTCAGGCTGAGTCAAGTCTCTAGCCCATGCCTTTGCAAGACAGGATATACAGAAGGGGGAGGTGAGTAGAGAGAATTGAGTCTGAATTTTACTAGGAGGATACTAGTAAGAACTAGACAGGACATCAGGACACCAGTCAAGAAAACTGGGGCTCAGGGTAGGTACTGATTGCAGCAGTGGATGGGATCTGGAAAATACTCAGAAAAACAAGGGAAACCATGGGGGAGCACGGGATAAAGAAGAGAGACTCAGCTTTGTGCATATGGGGTGCAGAGGACCCACCCAGGGGTAGCTAGATCCTAGAAGAAAAACTAGCCCAGATTCTACTTCTCATATTCTGCTCAAGTCCAAGGCAGGCTGAATTGACATGTGGGAACACTTGCTAGAGCTTGAGATCACTGGAATAAATAGATAATTGCAGAATTCAGCTTGTTTTTAGTCTCTCTACATAATGCCAAATGGTGGAATCCTATCAATTATGCTAATGTTTTGTCCACACAAGCCTGTAATTAAAGCAAATAGTTGAATATTGGGCTTGTTCCAACATGGTTCCGATATCTCAAAATAAGACAGTAATTTCTAAGTGAAGCAGATAGTAATTCAAACAATTCAAATGTTTATGTAACATATTATTCTGTAGGAATATACTGCTATATTAGATGAGAAAGCTGTGTAATAGAGAAGCAAAATATCCAAGATCACAGAGTGGTAAGTGACAGATTCAGAATTCAATTCTGATTTTGATTAAATGAGCATTTACTAACTTGCTATTTACAAACCCTGCAGGGCAGTTTGTTTGGTCTCATTTCCAGCCCAATGCTTTTTCTAAAAACAAACAAACAAACAAACAAAAAATAAAACAAAATTAAAAAGAAAATCCCAAGAAAGCTTCCATCACCAAAAGAACTATTTTTTTCTTCATGCTAGATAATGTGAAATAATGATCACACCTTATATTTATCAATATATTCTTATTAGTTTCACTAATAAGTGATTTCACTTAAATCTGTAAGTGAATCTGCATTTTCATAAGGAGCAGCTGTCGCTTTTTATCCTGAAGAACTCTAATGCCCGTGTTGCAACATTTTTGCTTAAAATATCATCTTCTTAAACAGTCTTGTAAAATGAAGCCTGTTTTCAATTTGTCAAAGAGGAAAAATGGTGGTGGTGTTGGTAAATGGCAATTAATTTCAGTGAATTCATGCCCCGCCATTTCTCCAACAAACACTCAGTTTTTGACTTCAGACTAGTGTGCATAATAGGAAACTAAGAGGTGGTGAGGAGATTGCTCCCCTTTTGCACCTGCATTCATCTTGTGGGCAGGTGTTTAGAGCTACTTTAAAAGAGTGTTCCGATAACACGGTGCATTTTGTCATCACTACGCCACAACAAGTAGTCAGACTCAAGAAAGAGATCGGTGCTTGAACAAATCTGTCAATAAGTTGACAAAGTGGATCTCTATAAAGAGCTAATGGCTTGACTGTTTAAATGCTTGCTTGGGAGAGCATTATGAAGACAAAACTTCTAACAATGCCAGTGGTAGTGCAGGCTAAAGCTTCAATTATTTACTGTACCAGTATTTTAAGATCAATATTCCTTTAATTTATACAGTTTAGAAGCAAGATAGGACTTTCTGTAGCAGTATTTCACTCTACCATCTGGGGAAGGTTGTTTTTTTAAGAAAATATATGAGTACTTGAAAATTCCATCATGATGTGTGAAACTTGTCATGGGTGATAATAAAATATGTATATTAAAGGTCTTTCTTTAGAAAACATGGGACTAGAAATTGGTATGCTTGTTCTAAGTGTATTGATCAAGTTCTCTGATTTTCCTTTGCCTAACCTTGTTGCTTTTCTGAAATGGCTTCTTAATATAGCAATACAAATATGAATGGGCATAGTTACTTTAATAAAGCACTAACATATTAGAGGACTTTTCAGAAACTCTTATTTAAAAGCTGACTTTTGGTTAAAAATCCTAAACAAACTAGAAATGAGTGATCACTCAGTTCCATTGCCAAAGAAGATAATTTTCATTATTTAAAAAAACCAAACACTTTTGGTGAGGCTGCCTCACTTCTCCTACCTTCTGCCTTTAAATTTTGCATATGATTTTACTTTAGCTTCATTCATTTTTTTAACTCAACAGTACTTTCATATGTTTCAAAAATTAAAATAGTATCAAAAGGTATACATTCAGAGGATTTGGTCCTTCTGTTTCCTTCCATCCCCAGTAAGAGATTTTTTTTTGATAATATTTATAGGACATCTCTAAGCTATCTGGGATGCAACCCTTCTCAATGGAAGAGTCATTACAAGTTAGTGTCAAGTGTACTTACTAGTCGTTTCATTGAATAATCTCCATAGTATGCAGGCAAATTATAAAAAGTATCAATGTTTCTCTTTTCCCCTTTGGTCTGCATAAAGACACAAACATATCCTCTCTAACAATGGAGAAGTCCACCTCTCTGGATTTTTAAATATAACAAAATCAATGTGTACATGGAATGATTCAGTAGTCCAAAGGGAAAAGACAAATCAAACAAAATGGTCCCTATGGAACTGACGTCTTCAAGAAAATGATAATTAAAAAAAAATCGAATGTGTCTATTCAACAAGATTCAAGGTGATCTTGCATTTATGTAAATAGAATTGGAAAGTAGGAAAGCTTTATTTCTGGTAACTCATGATTACTGAATTTGAAAAAACAATTGAGTCTTTGAACTACATTAGATACCACAGAAAACTGGGGCAGTGAATTAGTTTCTTGAGCTGATTTTCTATCAGAGAATACAGGGGAAGAAAGTAAATGAATAAGGTATAAACAGCATGGACAATAGATCCAGACAATCATATTTGGCAAAGCCAAAATAAGATAAAAACAGAGAGGGAGACTAATCATAAGAGACTCATAAATACAGAGAAAAAAACTGAGGGTTGCTGGTGGGGTGTTGGGTGGGAGGATGGGCTAAATGGGCAAGGAGCATTAAGGAGGACACTTGTTGGAATGAGCACTGAGTGTTATATGTAAGTGATGAATAACTAAATTCTACTCCTGAAAGTATTAAAAAATGAATAAACATAAAAAAATACATAAAAATGTTTCCCAGATGTGCTTGAATGTAACAGCTTCCTGAATACTTCTGTAAAATTTATGCTTCCTGTGCCCCCTCCTCAAAGATACTAGTCCAGTATGTTGGGATTTGTACTTAGGTATATCTGTTTTTCAAAATAAGAGCACTGAGTGATTTTAATGACATAGAAATTTGGTAAACACTGCCACAAGTGAAAAAAAAAAAACAACTAACTTCGGTTTGTGGGTTTGAGCCACATGTTGGGCTCTGTGCTGATATCTCGCAGTGGGGAGCCTGCTTCAGATTCTGTGTCTCCCTCTCTCTCTGCCCCTACCCTGCTCATGCTCTGTCTGTCTCTTTCTCTCTCAAAAATAAACATTAAAAAAATTTTAAAAACTAACTAAATATCCGTCATAAAATCTTATAAAAGACAAAAATCAGTTGTCCTACTTCTGCAAAACTAAATGCTAGAAGATGAGGAAGAGATGTCAACAGAATTATGGTAGGAAGGCTGTATTCCCTGGAAAGCTGTTCATTGGAGGAATAAGAAAGAGATTTGCAGATGAATAGTTCAAAGTATTTTATCTGCCTACCTCTCCTGAAATTATTACACAAAGAAGAATTTTAATTAAAAATTAGAGGAAATCCCAGAAAGGAGAGAGACACAAGAGGGAGCCCCAAAATCTGGGTGTAAACTCAAATCCTGGCTGATTCTTGGACTGCATGTGTGTGGAACAAGACTCTATCCATCTCAGACCCCACTGCTTGGCCCCACCTTTCCCTACCTGCCCCAGAGAAAAGCTGCACAGAGATTTTTAGCAACTGCCTGGATGCTGGGAAGATAGAGTTTGTGGTTTGATTCCTACAGATTTAATGGTGCTTGGAAAAGACCTCAGGGTCTCCATGAAACCTGGAGGGTCATAGCTTAGGAGTAAGAACCATGTCTCAAGTGTAAGGACAAAGTGAAACAGACCTGCTTTCACAAAGCCTGAAACCACATCTCCACACTCTCAGAGTGATCTTCCACTAATTTAGTTGTTTGTTGGAGCAAAACTCAATACTTTTCCAAGGAAAATAATAGAGTTTTGTACTGGAATCCAAGTGGGGGTGGGAATAGATCAAAACAATGGAATAGCTCATTGAAACAAAACCTAACAAACATACTGTAGTAAGTTGTACTAGATTCAGTTTCATTCAACTGCACTGGAGATAGCAGTGTCTTAAAAAGCAGTGGCCTAAAAAGCCACTCAAGATAGAAGTGTCTTAAAAAGTTCTACACAGTATCATTTGCAATGTTTAGGATACAATAAAATAAATCTAAATATATGAAGAAACAGAAAATATAATTCATAGTCAAGAGAAAAATATAATGAATAGAGAGACAGAACAGATCATTTAGATGATAAAACTGGCTGACACTGTTTTTAACATAACTTTGGTTGCAGGCCTTGGTGGCTCAGTGGGTTCAGCATCAGTCTTGATCTTGGCTCAGGTCATGCTCTCATGGTTTGTGAGATCAAGCTCCATGTTGGGCTCTGTGCTGAGCATGGAGACTGCTTGGGATGCTCTCTCTCCCTCTCTCAAAATAAACTTAAAAATAAAATAAAATAGCTATGGTTAATATATTAAGGAATCTATAGGAAAAGATGGAAATAGTAGGAAGAAAAAAAGAAATTTCAAAGTGCTTAGATGGTTCAGTCTTTAAGCATCTCACTTTGGTTTAGGTCATGATCTCATGGTTCGTGAGTTCAAGCACCACTTCGGGAGAGCTTAAGCCTCCTTCAGGTGAGCCCTGCTTCTCTCTCTCTTTTTCTCTTTTTCTCTCTCTCTTTTCACCTTTTCTTTTCCCTTTTCACCTCTCTACCACTCAATCACTTGTTCCCTCCTTCTCTCTCAAAAAAGAAAAATATATGAAATCTAAAAAAGCTAAATGAAAATCCTAGACCTAAAAAAATATGAAATAAAACTTAACTGTATGTTATTAATAAATAGCATAGAAGCAACTGTTTGAGAGGGAAAAAAATTAGACTTCCTCTGACACTTTGCAGGCAATATGATTTACATATAAAAATACTTAATTTTTATATAAGTATATTAAATAAAGTATTTAAAATAAAGGCATAAAATATTTTTAAATGTAGGTAATATTTCCATTATTTTTTATTTCATAACTGTTTTCTCTTTTTTTGAAGTTTTAATTCCAGTTAGTTAACATAGCGTTACATTAGTTTCAGGTGTAGAATATAATGATTTCAACAGTTGTGTACATCACCCAGTGCTCATCATAAGTGCACTCCTTAATCCCTGTCAACTATTTCACCCATCCCCCACTCTCCTCACTTTTGGTTACCATCAGTTCTATATAATTAGGATTCTGTTTCTTGGTTTCTCTCCCTCTCTCTCTCCCTGTCTCTCCTTTCCCCACTTTGGTCATTTGCTTTTTCTTAAATTCCACATATGAGTGAAATCATGCTATTTGTTTTTCTCTGACTTATTTCACTTAGCATTATAATGCTTTAGGTCTGACCATGTTGTTGCAAATGACAAGATTTCATTCTTTTTTATATCTGAATACTATTCCATTGCATACACACACACACACACACACGTACATATACCACATCATCTTTATTCACTCGCTGGTCTACGGACACTAGATACTTGGGCTGCTTCCATAATTTGGTTCTTGTAAATAATGCTGCTATAAGCATAGGGATGCATGTATCCTTTTGAATTAGTATTTTTATATTCTTTAAGTAAATACTCAGTGATGCAATTGCTGGACTGTGGGGTAGTTCTTCTTTTGAAACTAATGTTTTGAAAATCCTCCATACCGTTTTCCACACTGACTACACCAGTTTGCATTCCCACTAACAGTGCATGAGGGTTCCTTTTTCTCCACATCTCCCAACACTGGTTGTCACTTACAGGTGTGAGGTGATATCTCATTGTGGTTTTGATTTGCGTTTCCTAATGATAAGTTGTGTTGAGTATCTTTTCATATATTTTTCAGCCGTCTGTATGTCTTCTGGAAATTGTTCATGTGTTCTGCCCATGTTTTAATTAGACTATTCATTTTTAGTTATTGAGTTTTATAAGGTCTTTATGTATTTTGGATACTAATTCTTTATCAGATATATCATTTGCAAATATCTTCTTCCGTTTGATAGATTGACTTTTATTTTTTAGATTATTTCCTTTGCTGGGAAGAAGCTTTTTATTTTGATATAGTCCCAATAGTTTACATATTTTTCTTTTTTTAAAACATAGTTTGTACATTGGTGCCATATTGAGGATGGCCTTCTCCACCTCAAAATAATTTTGTTGTAAAAATGAATACCCTCAAATTAAAATACAAACAGGAAAACATCTTTAACATATGTGTTACCATTTTTAATCTAAAGATATCAATTAATAGAATCAAAGTTTTAATAGAAAAACTGGCAAAGTAAACAAAAATTCCTTTTAAATGAAGAAATACATATGGCGAGGAGATGCAGAAAATATTTGGTCTCAGCAGGAGTAAGAAATGCAACTGAAAACAAAGGAGATGACATTTTTGCTTATCAGATTAGCAAGTTTGTCTAGTTTACAAATAGGTTGACAGCAATGTGGGAAACTTAGCAAATAGACTGGTTGGAATGCAAGATAATACAACTTTTCTAGAAGGCATTTTGTGAAATTATATATGAAAATCATTAAATATGGCATTCTCTTTGACTTAACATTTTGATTGTAAAAATTTATCCAAAGGAAACAAATATGTGAAGACAGATATTGAATAATACACATATGTGTATATTTATAATACAAAAAGAAACAATCTAAGTGCCCAAAATAAAGACATTTGTCAAGTCATACTTATTTAATGAGTGAAGCCATTAACAATTACATTGTAGATATATAAAAATAATTCTTGCTATGGTATCTGCAATATGTTAGGTGAAGGAGAGCAGGTTTTAAAAAGCATAGTAGTATTATGCTTTTGCTAAAAATTAGCATTGCACATATTCTTATGCCTATATGTGTTTGTACAGAGACTAATTTCAGATAACATGCATCAAAAAAGTAAACACATTTATCAATGGGTGATGGAATTCTGAGTGATAGTTTTAAATTTTTTATCTTGGGTTTCTAATCAAAATGATACAAGTTAAAGTTAGTTTCTGTAGACTTTATATACTGTTCCTATGTTCTGGGTATATTCCCTGTCATAAGCATGTTGAATAAATAAATTCTCTTTAGAAAATTGAAGAGTTACTGCCCCATAGTTGAGTTGCACTTTGGGCTAAATAGGTTTCTGTGCGCTGGCATGTCCACCGTGTATAATGTTGACAGTAGGAGCAAATGTATTTGAGAGTCCAAATAACATCCTTTGGAATAAAAAGTATTGTAGGATAGGAACTTCATGTTCTGTTCTAGTCACTCTGTCCCTTTGGCAATCACTTGCTCTTTGGGGCCATTATGAGTCTGAATAAACAAGAGACAATCTGTGTTCATACTTTGAGTGGCAAGTTTAATTTAGACAATCTGCAAATTTGAGAAAAATATCCCACCGGCTCCCTGCGAGTTCTATTTTCCCTCAAGTCGGCTAGAGCTCTTGTAGTCTTTCCACAACCATGATTGGGCTCAAACATGTGTACACAGACCTCTCGGCGCAATTTAGTATCGGCATCCAATGCAACTCAGTCAATTGTAAACTCTGGAGAGCCCCTTTTAGAATCGCATCTTTGGTTTCCTGGGTGATGTAGACATCTGCACTCATGTGAGAACAATACACAACTTTGTTACCAGAAGTGTAAGCTACTCGAGTTGTGTACAGGAAGGAAGAAAATCAGAACCTGCACAGCATTTAGATTAAGCTTCTGGGGGGAAATGTGGAGAATTAAACTGGGAATATGCTCTATGAGGCTGAAATATTAAAATTGAGTGTTTATAGTATAATCAAAGCCCAGTGAATGAGTACACTTCTTTTCTCTCTCCCCAGTTTGGAAATAAACCTCTAGAGGGAAACTACAGGTCCCTTTTAGCAATTTGTATTAAATTTTTTTGTTGGCGTTGTTATTACAGGTAGTCTTTGCACAGTAGTGCAGGAACACTAAATGGCTGTCTAAGCTGAAACCATGCATTGTGATCTTACTAATAAACGAAAAAATTTATGATCTGTGACCATTAGAAATTGTTGCCAAACCATTAAAAAAACTCTCTTAATGTTTTAAGTATATAGGAAATGTCTTTAAATATTAAAGCTCCTATTTAATGGTGCTATTTAAAATATTAGAAACATTAATAATTAAAGTGTTTATTATTTGTAAAAAATTATCAAGGGTAGTTTAAGCAGTGATTGCCTTATTGTTCTCATATAAATTATAATGCAAACTGAGCATCCTCTCATGCTTTGGCCAATTGTCATACTCCTTTCTAAGTTTGATCAGCTTTCAACATTTTATCCTTTGCCCTTTGAATGTTATGAATATCTCCAGGAGTTTTTTAGTAGGAAGTTTTCGCCAGTCACTTCCTCTGGCACACAGTTGTCCTTTTTCTCACACTTTCCTCCTGTATGTCAACAGCTTCAACTTCACCTTCTCTGTGTCCTCTGGCTACTTTGGAGCCTCCCCAATGGTGACAAGTGTCAACATCCCCACAGTCAGCCAGGCGCCATTTGCATTCCATTCAAATCTCTCTCCCCGTGTTACCACTTTTGGTTTCTTTGCTGCACTTTCCTTTTTTTGGGTCAATTCCCTCCTTGATTATCCACTTTTGTAATAAGTCATATAGATTTAAAACTGGGAGACGAGGGGAATAAACAAGCAGATGTTTTTTTATGAGAGAACTGAACCGGGATCAGCAGTAACCAATCACCAACAGACTTTGAAAGAAGTGATGGGATTGGTCACCGATCATGCAGCACATCTGTTATTTACCTTTGTTTGTGCTCACAGTTGTTACAACATGGTAACTGAGATTGGAAAAGCACAATTAGATATTATTTATTTAAATCATAAAGGCATTATTTAATTGAGCTATGCTAACTAGAATTCTTGCAAAGGAGGATGGTTGGTACTAGATTAGAATTATGTCCTCAAAATTTAGATAAGAGGAGACAAAGTTCTGAGGGGAAACCAGAGCTTCTCAACTTTTGCCAGCAAAACTCGTCTGAACTACTTTCTGTGTTACTGTGGGTGGAACAAACATATCATTTTGATGGCAATACAATCCAAAAGACTTGATTGTATTAATAGAGCCAAAACACACAACGAATGTGGACCAAAACTGACATTTGTAGTGAGTCTCTTGGCAGAATTATAGGGTTAGAAAAGAACTGTTTGTCTCTGGGTATCAGAGGGAGATAAGGCAAGTCAGAAAAAATTGGCAGAGTGGTTCTGAACATCACAAGAAAAGTAGAAACACTCCAATTTCAACAAGACAAGAGTGTTCCACAAGGGCCCCTCATTACTTAAGCCAATTACATTTAAAAATTTCCATGGTTTTATTTCCTTTGTGGCACAGTGAGTTCTTTTCCCAGGGTCTAAATATCAAGCAAAAGAGAACATATTTTAAAAATTGAAATGGATAACATAGTATCTGGATGACTAAAGTAAAAATTGAAAGAAGAAAAGTTTCTAGTAAGGCAAAGATTGTGTAGTGAACACGAAGACTTTTTTTTAATTTTTTTTAATCTTTATTTATTTTTGAGAGAGAGACAGAGAGTACAAGCAGGGGAGAGGCAGAGAGAGAGACACACACACACAGAATCCAAAGCAGGCTCCAGGCTCTGAGCTGTCAGCACAGAGCCTCGAACTCACAAACCATGAGATCATGACCGGAGCCGAAGTCGGACGCTCAACCGACTGAGCCACCCAGGCACTCTGTGAACATGAAGACTTTTAAAAAGTAAGTGGGTTGTGCTCATTAAATCAGTTAACAAAAACATTTTTTAAAATTTTAGAATATGAAAGAATTTGTCAAAACAGCTTTTAGAAAAATAATAAAATGCTCAAGAATATTACAATAGTGTCAAGGGATCAGATCCATGTTTTAACACATATTTGTGAATCAGGATTGGAGATTATAAAAGGCAAGAATTCTGTGCAGCATAGAATTGCTAATGGCAGCTTCATGAAGGTAGGAAGCATGTAAGCCTCCCTATTAGGAGAGATGGTCATGGGAACATGTGTACATGTAAGAGCAGTAAGTAAAGTGATTATGAGAACAGGTAGGTAGGAATAAATTTGATTTCATCTTCAGTTTTTATTCTTTCCCAATGGTATTGCGTTAGCAAATAAACAGAATGTGTCTCTGCTTCTGAGGTTTGCTAGAATAATTGATAGAGTATCTTGTGAATTGGATTTATTTCCCAAACTGGGTTTACAGGCTCGAAGAAGAGCAGTTGGGAATATTGCAATCTGGCTGACAAATCAAACCCTGATGACAAATGTGAGCAGGTCCAGTTGGAGGTAGGCAGGAGCTGGTGGGGCGCCTCAGCAGTCACTATTAGATATGATCATAATTAGCATTTTTATTAGTGAATCTGAATAAGGAGTAAATATCAAGTTAATGAAACAGCTGAAAAATGAACTGGGAGCATTAGTTTATAGCAGTGGGTAATGTAATAAAATATAGGTAGGTAAAAACCGAAGAACTGTAAGAAAGAAAAGGAAAACAAAACAGAAATTTTGTTCAGTAAGATGATGAATCATTTCCACAAGGATTTTAATCTGAAATTCAATTATAAAGTATTCTAAAATTGCATTGTAATAACTAAAGTTGCCTGCATAGACAATAAACCTGGACTTCATACGCTGTGATCAGGATTTTGTTATCCCCAGTAAATTTTTCTCCCTGCCTATACCCATACCTCACCGGTGGCAAGAAAACACTGGAATGAAATGCCTGGGATTGGAGCCTCTGTGGCCAGAATATCATGCATATTGTCACACAGACATGCAAATAGGCTTTGACAACAAAGCCCATAAGTATTTCCATTCCTTATGAAGTAACATTGGACTCCCTTTTTCTAATCACAGATGTAGTACATAAGTGTAGATTCATCCTAAGTGAAAATGGAGACTATGATGTATGAATACTCTCTCAGGTTGTTTTAGCAATATAGCTAAAACAAAAATTCCCAGGAATGGGTCCTTGCTTCTTTCTCTCCTCCTCCTTTGTCCCTGTGTTGTGGTTCCCCTCACACATCTGGATACCTAAAGAACATATATGATGCTGGCCATTTTTAATCTCCAAACTCTCTTTTGCACTAAATTTTTCTGTTTTCTGATTGAATAAGTGGTGTTTTCTAGGCTTTTGATGGCAAAGCAAGAACTAGTTGGTGGTAGCTATAATTTAACACCAAGACCCAAATCCGAATGTTTTCCTATTGTTTAACATTTATACAACTGCTCCTGTGTATGTTTTGAAGACTGAATGGGCAGGCAATTTTTTTAATTGAACAGCGAAGCTAATATAGCCAATGAAAACCAAATCAGAACCCATAAAGGTCACTTGAAAAGGCTTCCCTCAGTTACTCTCTCACCTCCCCCTCCCCCACTCCAGGATAAAGAACAGCATTATTAGCAACGAAGAGAAGTTAAGGGTAAATATTTTTCTGGTCCTTATGGGATAACTTTTCCTCAAATTATTTTGTACTCAAGTCAATCAGAATTGCAGTTATAAGAGCAATTATGTCTACTTTGCCTTAACAGCTAAGGTATTGAAATCCACCCAAATCCAGTCTTTTCTGGTGTAAGACTTGTTCTATTTTTTACCTCAGAATGTAAGTCTCCTCAGAAACCTGACAAGTTCTTTGGTTGTCTCATTATTGCCTTTAAACAAAGGATGCTCTCTTTTTTTCTTGGATAAAACTTAGCATTTTGGAAGTGAATGTAAAGAAAAAGTGAATCTTTTTCCCTACACCTCTACTGGAATAAAAAGACAAAACTCCAAAAGTAACCAATCAAAACAACCAAGACCACCACCAGCAAAAACAATAACAAGACCTCAGAAATTTTAAACGAAGGATGCATTCAAGTCAAGGCAGAATATTTAATAGAAACCACAAAACAATTTCTCACTTATTTTTTTAAAATTATTTTTCACTTTTTAAAATATTTAATGAAGTACAGTTGACATAAAATAGTATATTAGTTTCAGATGTACAACACAGTGATTAGACAATGCTTTCCACCATGCAATGCTCGCCATGATAAATGTTGTTAACATATGTTACCATATGACGATAATATGGTACTATTGGCTATATTCCATATGCTGTATTTTTCATCTCTATGACTTATTTATTTTATAACTGGAACTTTATACCTCTTAATCCCCTTTACCTATTTCATCCATCTCCTGACCCCTCCCTTCTGGTAGCCACTAGTTTGTTCTCTGTATATATGAGTCTGTTTCTAGTTTTGTTTGTCCATTTGTTATTGTTGTTGGTGGTGGCTTATTGTTGTTTTAATACCTGATAGTGGAATTTCTGGAAGATATCCCCATTTTTAACTTTTTGAGGACACTCCATACTATTTTCCATAGTGGCTGCACAATTTACATTCCCACTAATGATGTACAAGGATTCTATTTTCTTCACATCCTTACTAACACTTGTTATTTCTTTGCGTTTTGATATTGGCCATGCTGTCAGGTATGAGAGGATGTCTCGTTGTGGTTTTGATTTGCATTTCCCTGATGATGAGTGATGTTGAACACTTTTTCAAGTGTCTGTTGGCCATCTGTATGACTTTGCAAAAATGTCTACTTAGGTCCTCTGCCCATTTTTTAAATGGATTTTTTGGGCTATTTTAGTGTTGAGTTATATCAGTTCTTCATATATTTTGGATATTAACCCCTTATTGGATAGATTATTTGCAAATATTTTTACCCATTCAGTAGGTTGTCTTTTAGTTTTGTTGCTCACTTCCTTTGCTGTGGATAAGCTTTTTATTTTGGCATACCCCCAATTGTTTCCCTTGTCTGAGGAGACAGATCCCCTAAAATCGGGCTAAATGCAGTGTCTAAGACTTACTGCTTAGGTCTTGTCTTAGGAATTTTATGGTTTCAGGTCTCCTATCTTTAATCCATTTTGAGTTTATTTTGTATATGGTGTGAGAAAGTGGTTGAGGTTTACTCTTTTGTATGTGGCTATCCAGTTTTCCCAGTACCATTTATTAAAGGAATTGTCTTTCCCTCATTATATATTCTTGACTCTTTTGTCATAGATTAATTGACCATGGGTTTATTTCTGGTCTCTCCATCCTATTCTATTGATCTATGTGTCTATTTTTGTATCAGGACTATCCTCTTTTGATTACTATAGCTTTGTAGTATATCTTGAAATATAGTATCTCATTTATTCTTATAACTTCATGAGAGTATAGTATCATTGTTCCTACTTTGCAAATGGAGAATGGGAAACACAGAAAAATTCAGAACTTGCCTAGAGACACACAGACTGAGAAGAAGGTTTTGAAGAACCCACACTCAAGCAGCTCTACCCTACCCAGCTAGCTACTTTTGTAACTCCATGCTCAAGAACTTAAACATATCTCACTCATTTTGTAAATGAAATTCAACAGTACAGGCAACCCAGTGGCAATTCAAGGTGGGACTCTTCAATGCTGGGTAAAGCAAGTTTATTCTATTTAAATTTTTTTTTTTTATGTTTTTATTTATTTTTGAGAGCAGGAGAGACAAAGCATGAGTGGGGGAGTGTCAGAGAGAGAGAGGGAGACACAGAATCTGAAGCAGGCTCCAGGCTCTGAGCTGTCAGCACAGAGCCCGACACGGGGCTCGAACTCACAGACTGTGAGATCGTGACCTGAGCCGAAGTCGGACACTTAACCGACTGAGCCACCCAGGTGCCCCTATTTTAAATTTTCTAGTAGCAATTTAATATCCTACAGAACTAACCGAGTACCTTTGCTGTGCTGACTAGTCCCTGCAGAGTAGGCAAATGGATAGGGGTCTGCTTAACAGACATATTTATGTTAAAATATGACTGATGGAAAGGTTTTCTGCATTCTTTCTGCTGAAGAGAAGAGGCTGATTATAGACCTTAATTACATCTGTAAAATCTCTTTTGAATATGACATAATATCATCACAGGTAGGATATCCCATTCTATTAACAGTCCTGCTCATGCTCATGGTAGAGAGCATGAGGGGTGTATTATACAAAGTGTGTATAGCAAGAGTCAGGAATCTTGGGAGCCAGCTTAGAATTCTGCCCATCACCAAGTAGGAGAAGCTTCTGTATGCTGCCTCACATACAATGGAGAGAAATTCAATAAAAACAAACAAACGAAAACCAAACTTTGATTATCTGTACACCAACAATTTTGATTTTTACCCAAACCCTGGGATTCTGAAAAATATCTATGGTTCAGAAATGCCCCCATCCTTTTTAGTTTGGGAAAACTGCTAATGGAAAGAACCACCATTCCCTCTATGACTTAGACTAAGACTCAGGGATACCTCCTTTGTTTACCTCTAACAAGGCCAGATAAAGACCATCTGAATTCCCAATCTTTGCCTCATAAATGATTAGCTAAACTGTTTCGTCTCCACAAATCAATCAGAACAAAAACTCCATTCATCTGATTTTCTTTTTTTTTTACTATTTTATTTTTTAATTTACATCCAAATTAGTTAGCATATAGTGCAACAATGATTTCAGGAGTAGATTCTTTAATGCCCCTTACCCATTTAGCCCAGTCCCACTCCTACAACCCCTCCAGTAAACCCCTCTGTTTGTTCTCCGTATTTAAGAGTCTCTTCTGTTTTGTCCCCCTCCCTGTTTTTATATTATTTTTGCTTCCCTTCCCTTATGTTCATCTGTTCTGTGTCTTAAAGTCCTCATATGAGTGAGGTCATGTGATATTAGTCTGACTGACTATTAGCAGATATTAGTCTGACTGACTAATTTTGCTTAGCACAATATCCTCTAGTTCCATCCACATAGTTGCAAATGGCAAGATTTCATTCTTTTTGATTGCCAAGTAATACTCACTGTATATATATACCACATCTTCTTTATCCATTCATCCATCGATGGACATTTGGGCACTTTCCATACTTTGGCTATTGTTGATAATGCTGCTATAAACTTTGGGGTGCATGTGCCCCTTCGCAACAGCATACCTGTATCCCTTGGATAAATACCTAGTAGTTCAATTGCTGGGTCGTAGAGTAGTTCTATTTTTAATTTTTTGAGGAACCTCCATACTGTTTCCCAGAGTGGTTGTACCAGTTTGCATTCCCACCAGCAGTGCAAAAGAGATCCTCTTTTCGACATCCTTGCCAACATCCATTGTTGCTTGCATCGTTAATGTTAGCCATTCTGACGTGTGTGAGGTGGTATCTCATTGTGGTTTTGATTTGTATTTCCCTGATGATAAGTGATGTTGAGCCATCTGGATGTCTTCTTTGGAGAAGTGTCTATTCATGTCTTTTGCACATTTCTTCACTGGATTATTTGGTTTTTTTGGGTGTTGAGTTTGACAAATCCTTTATAGATTTTGGATACTAGCTCTTTATCTGATTTCATTTGCAAATATCTTCTCCCATTCCATCTGGTTGTCTTTTTGATTGTTTCCTTCACTGTGCAGTAACACCAGCATTCTTCACAGAGCTAGAGCAAACAATCCATTCATCTGATTTGATCAAAGTTTAGTTAAATTTCTCTCCTTCCCTGAGAAGCCTGAACTTTGGCCTACCCTCAGCCTGAATTGGCAAACTGCTTCTCCCAAGAATAGGCTCACCTCAGGGTAAAAGTTCTCTGATGGGCATTATAGAGGGCACGTGTTGGGATGAACACTGGGTGTTATATGTAAACCAATTTGAAAATAAACTATTATATAAAAAAAAAGTTCTCTGATCTACTACTGTTCTATCACCACACCCTTCTCCAACCTCCCCACCCCCGCTCCCCCTTCTTCCTTATGTCGGGTTGTATCTAATCCTATTTATTCCTCCTATAAAAGTCCCCTTCTGTGTAACTTTGAGAGGCTTCCCATCTTAGAGTTAGATTGCCCTTCCTATTGCAACAGTCTCTTTTCCCCTCTTGAAATAATCCTTTCAAATACAGACTCTCCTTACCTAAGTTCCAACTTGTGGGATTTTTTGTTTTTGTTTTTGTCTTTTTTTTTTTTTTTTTTTGATACATCTGTGCCCTTCAAGGCAATGTTCTATTCAACTAATGTCAGTGATTTTTTTTAAACCATTTCTCTGAAAGCAGGACAGTTATTCGTACATCTCATGCTGCCGTGCACTGAGACAATGACCCACGTGAGCCATGCAGAAATCTCCACACAGCTGTAGTTCCTTTCCTTGGAATAGTTAATTAAAATTAGCCCTCTCAGACTCCAGTGAATTTAATCTGGTTAGCTTAAATTAACACTGAACTAAAATTAAAGTAAGAATTTTAAGGAAGAAAACTGCTAGGAAAGGTCACAACAGTTTTAAATTTATGAGGCTGTCTTAGATGTTGCCAGTGTGGTAAAACTAGTTTTATTTAGAGGCTAAGTCAGAATAAGAGATATCCTAATCCTTTGATTTGGTTGTGTCCTGGGATCTCTGTGAAATAAAGCAAACCTTATCAAATCCATGGTCTTCAAATGAGGTCTTATAGTCTACTCTGGGAAACATTAGTCATACTACATTTTCATTTGGGATTTTTTAGATTCCTGTTGAGAGCAGCATGAAATTATAACTGATTTTTAATATATTTTCAGAAATCAAAATGGTTTTTTTTCTTTTCCCCATAGTAATTGGTCATTATTGCTTTATTTAATGATCAACTCTGTCATGAGACACAAATAGGAGACGCCACAGTTAAAATCATAAAAGGACTAATTTATTCTTTGATATTAGGTGGGCTTGAGGTTTTCAAAGCTAGAATTAATAAAACTCCTTGGGCTGAGGAAATTTAGACCTTACCTTTCAAAGTCTCAAAATTCTGTTCAAATTATAAAGGCTCCATTTCTACCCAGGAGAATTTAGAGATTTAAAAAGCAAGACAGGGGTTAGAGCTTAGAATCAGTGGAGTCAAACAAGTTTTAAAATCTCTTCTGGACTGAATTCTCAGTAATAAACACTAGATTTTTAGATTTGACTAATGTCCATTACACTAAAACATCTATAATCTGGTCAAATTAACTTAAAGTATATGTGATGTAAAGTCTGATCTATATCTGTAGCCACTAGCAAAGCAGAAAATCTACTTGATGTAACATCTACTATTGCATGTTAGCACAAATGTGGTGGTAAATTTGATAAAGAATATAGAAACCTGATTTAATGGCAATTAAGTGGATTGTGTCATGTTATAATCTTCATCTGTTTCTGTTTCTTTTCTAGCTCATAGCTCATGTTTGAAGACACTGAACAACATTTACTTATAAGCTTATACGAAGGATTAATTTGAAATTATTTGGAATTTGAGTTCTTATATATTTCTAAAATTCTCTGAATTCATTAAATCTACAAAATCAAATGAAAATTTTGTTGATTAAAGCATAGGAATAGTAGTATAGTAGGATTTTTGGCACACTGGGACAAAGGAAAAATAGAATTTTTTCCTAAAATGTAATACTTCAGATACAGTTTTAGAAGAAGCAGTAAAAGGAATCCACCTTGTCTAAATATTCAATTATTATAATATCAATATAATGTCTTAATCTTAAATCTATGGATAGATACCCATTATCAAGACGGTGTCATATAATGTTGAGATCTACCAAATGAGTTATTTTAAAATTTTCTTTTTTCTTTTAAAATTTCTGCTTTGATTCATTATATTCTTCACGCCCATCCTAGAATAAGGAGTGAATTCTTTATTTCATATCCTCTTCCTCTCTCGGGCACTTTGTGTGTTTATTAAATCCTATTCCACTGGCTCCTATCCATCTGCCTCTGGATATTTTCAAGCCATTAGTTTTCTCTTCTTCCTTCAAGGCCAATCTTTTCCTTGAAGGCCAATTTTTCCTAAGTTTATATATGCCATTTACTCACTAGTTATGCAAAACTCTGTTCTCTGAGGTCTAGCTATTTCCAAACCATTAGTGACTCTCAAAATCTCTGCCGATTCCATGGTTATCAAAGGCTTGAGGAATAAAAAAAAAAAAAAAGAGTAGTGTCTGATATCCAAAAATGTTCACAGCTAGGCCTTGCTTATTGCACGCTAGTCTGACTCTCAAAACAAGACCCTGTTCTCTTTCTGGACATAAACCATCTCAAAGAACTTCAATATCAGACAGAGTTCATCTAAAACCATGATAAGGGGGACAAAAAAGGTCACTGTGCAAACCTACAAAATGGCAAACATCCCTCCTTCTCTCCTATGAGCGACTACTACTACTTTGCCAGCTACAAATGTTTTCTCCCTCTGGTCTGCCATCCTTACAGATAAGATTTATTGAAATACCCAATCATAGGGTTGGTTGTGTGTATATGTAAATAACTTGGTTGTAGTCCGAGTAATCCATTTCCCTGACAATGATGCCATGTTTCCTTTCCACATGGAGAACACCCCTTGATAGTGAGGAAGGAGAATGAAGCCAACAAGCTTTATAAGAGCAGGGTTAGATATGGAGTCAGTGTCCTGAGGTCCCCATTGAGAGTCTCATCTCAAGTGTTCCTGAGGCCTCATGGATCTCTATCCTTTGCCAGAGTTTGCCAGGAACAGTTCAGCTGTTCCTTAGATTCTGAGAATTCATTAGTTTATCTGATTTTCTTAGTTCCAGCTGGCTTTCTGTCACAGGGAAACTAAATATTCTAAACTGATATTCTCTTTCCTCTGCTGGTGTCCGTCCCAGTCTTTTGGTGCCAGAATGCTAAAAAAGAAGATACATTGTGTTTCTGGCAGGAGAATTGTAGAGGAGGGTTGTGTTTAAAAGGCAGACTCTGCTGACCTTGACCATGATCTGTAGTTTTTGTGAATACTCATTGTTATGTGTAGTTAAGACCTACACTAGATCTTTCTACGATCCTCCAGACATTGTTTAATTCCAGAAAAAACATTGTAAGTGAAGAATGCCTTTTGTTGAGAAGCACTGTCCTTAGAGGAATTGCATGGGATGAACACAGTGCGAAAATGAATGGCACATAAACTTTGAAAAGGAAAATAAGACACCAACATCTAGCTAAATAAACTATGTTCTGATTTGAATTTCCATTTTTTCTAAAATGAAATACATTTAGTATTGAAGGTCACAGCTCTGAAGTTTTCAGAGATAATAAACCTGAATCTTTGTAAATAAAAATAAATGAGCATCACTAACATGTTTTATTTTGTTGCCATATTTCTTGCGCCTCTAGAAAAAGATTTTTGTTAGTTCTAACACGCGACTAAACACAGGGGAAGGGAGAAGCTATGGTTTTCATATTTAGTTCTAAGTAACTTCTCTTTGTGATGAAAAATAATATTATTGTGGTAATGAATTAGCTCTTTGAAGTTTCATGGTTTCTAAACAAAGCCCTACCAGAGACTCAGGAAAAAAGGACCAGAAGAAAGGATATTTGATTTCTTGAAGTTAAAATGGCAACACGGTCAATTGGGTGTTAGAATGAAAGAGCAATAACCATGTAAAAGAAATGTAGTTTCTTTTGATATTCCATTGTAGTGTGATCTGCTGAGGAGTCCTGAAAGACACCGTTGATTTCTTGAGTTATTCATTTAGGAAGTATATCTTGAGCATCTGTCCTATGCCATAGGTTATTCCAGATACTTCAGATACAGTGATAAACAGAACGCATAAGGTATCTTCCCTCAAGGAGCTTACATTCTCTAATAGACAGCAATACATTGAGAATCCAAAGTATGGCTGGTCTTCATGCTTGCAAATGGTTCTTATGAAAATGACCATCACCGGGGCCACCTGGGTGGCTCAGCCAGGTATGTGTCCGACTTTGGCGCAGGTCATAAGCTCACAGTTCGTGAGTTCAAGCCCCACATCGGGCTCTGTGCTGACAGCTTGGAGCCTGGAGCCTGCTTTGGATTCTGTATCTCTCTCTCTCTTTGCCCTTCCCCTGCTCATGCTCTCTCTCTCTCTCTCTTTCTCTCTCTGTCTCTCTCAAAAATAAACATTAAAAACAAATAAAAAAAGGAAATGTCCACTATCTCTCTATTGCACAAGAAATCTGCCTTGCCCCCAATGGAAAGACAAAAGCAGGCTTCACTTAAATGTTCCCATAGAAGCAAGACCCTGTGGATAGTCTCTTGTACCTGAATACCCGTTTGCAGCTGTATTGAGGCCCAGTCATATGGGTGAGGTCACCAGCCTTCTGTCTTCTGGTTATAAGGGAACTATGTAATTCATTTTCCAGTGTAGGAATCCTTGGAAAGTGAGAGGAGGTACTAGTAATAATTATTCTAGGACAACAAGCATAAAGTCAGCTCTTGTGTCGGACCAACTTGTCAGCCTTCTTCTGATCCCTTATTCCTGTATGCTCATTCTGCCGGTCGTAGCCATTCAGTTGGGCTAGGCTGTCTTTAAACAGCCATCCTGTGCCCCTTGGCAGGACTGTTGGGCTTCAGAAAAAGCTAGTTGACTCTGGGGATGCAAGGGAGATTCCAATTTTAACTTTCCCAGTTTGCAAAGCTAGACAAAATTGGCATCAGGGAACCCTTGATATTTCGATGACCTCATCCCCGGTTCCATAAGGAAGATCATCTTCTTTCCCCAGCATGACTGATCTTTATCAGCTTAAAACAAGGCTAAAGGGCACGTTTGAATTTTTGGTTCATGGGGGCCTCCAAGAGCTAAGAGTGAATTGTGTGAGAGCTCTCTACAGTGCTCCTGCTTGGTAGCTTAGCACACTGAGAAATTCCTAGGGCTGCCACCCCAGATCAGTAAGACAGGATGACATGACTTATAAAGGCCTTTCAATTTCTAATCTTTATGATATAATATGTAATGCTTCATGAAAGTGACACTTTTACTAGACCAGGCAGAAAACATGTAATCATTTTGCTTGACAAATGTTGGTGCAGTAGATTAGGGCTCTGGATATGCTGTTGTTATTTATTATTATTTAACTGGACTGTGCTCCAATAGTATTGCTATTGAGTGAGACACATTTTGTGTGCTTTAAGAAACATCTGTTGTGTGCCTTAAAGTTCATGTATATGTGAAAATCGGGGTCAGGAACAGGGTGGTGGAGATTTAGGGAGAATATTGTAGTGTCTGGGAGTAACTGGGGGTCAATTCATTTGATGAATTAACCTACATTTCCTTCTGGCCCCATTTGTTCAGGCCTCTTTCTCACACTTTTCCTTTGGAATTCTATGCACCTTCCCACTAGTCTTTGTACCATTTCTAGAATGGCCTGGAAGACCACGTCTGTCTTGTTCTCTACTGATGTCCCAATACTTGAAGAGCTTAAGTCCCATAAGCTTGAAGAGCTTATGACACAGAAGTTATAAGTTGAACAAAGCAATAAAAAATTTTTAGTAATTTATGTGGGTTGATAATGTGCAGATGTTAACAACTTTGAAACACAGAATTTGCCAAAATATGATCTATGCTTTTAGAAATTATTTGACCACACCGTTTTCTTATGGGCATACATAATTTCAGTTAATATATTTTCTTCCAGGCATCTCTGTAATTTAATTAAGGTATATCCAGCAAATGTTCCTAAAACAAAAATCTTTATCATTTTAGTTTGTTCCTTTTGACTTAAAAGATTTCCTTCCCAGGTACCCTATGCAAATAAACTCTTAGCTGCTAAAACCCCCAACCCCAGGCTGAGATTAGCTCCCCAGGGACAGAACCTGAATTAGAGGATCAGAGTATCACCCTTAGTGGTTGCTTCCAGTGTGCCCACAAGGGCCTACAGTAATGGTTTCACTTGGTTCCACAAGAGTTGAAAACCTGCAGCTTTGTAGAGAAAAGACTCCACAGTAATCAATGTGTAACATATTCAAGATTATAGAATTTGCAAAATAGCAACCGTAGGCTTTTACTTTTTCTTTTTTGAATCCACAGCTGTTTTTTGGGATAACAACCATGGATCAAGAGGAGGGAAAAGATTTACTTCTTGTTTCAAATTAAGATAATCATCAGTAGTTCTTAGAAAACTTATACGTGGAGGTATCAGTGCTGCGTTGGGGTTTTGTGCTATTAGTTTTTCTTTATATTTAACTTCTTTGAAAACTTGATATCAGTAGCGAAGATGCGGTTTTGATAGATGGGATGAAGACTTGTTTTTGCCTTTGAAAAATGTGTTTACTCCTCGAGCACTCAGATTTTTCACGCAGCATTGATAATTTAGAGAACGTTGGGAGCACTCCAGTTAGGTTTCTGGTTACGAGGGACAGAATGTAGCACCTGTGAACATGAGATTTTCCTGTCTTCTTCCAGGAGCACACTTGCTACTTTATAATTCAATTGCCTTACTTAATCAGGAAAATGCTGTTACTGTGTAAAAATTTCCTCCATCTTATGGTGAATGCCCTGCAAAGCCAAACTATTCTAAATACGTACTGCTGGTTCAATGGAAGTATTAAAAGGGAAATAAAAAGTTGAACCAACAGGTTACAAAGATGATGAGAGCACTGAGTGGATGACGGTTTATAGAGAGTGTAGAAATTTTTGGATGACATGGAAAATGTACCAAAGATAGGAGATATACAATATTAAAATTATGAATCACCCTTGCTGCGTAAATTAATTTAGCTAATTAACATTATTAAATCCTGGGCTTGTTATAGATTGGGATGCTGTAAGAATGCCTTCACCCAGCATTGTCACCATTGCCGTTTAGACATTCTGCGTGTATTCAACTTGCCTCTACCATAGTTTATAAGCCCACATGTTCATCCCCCATCCAAATGTAATGATCTTTAATGTGTCACCCAACTAGGAAGCAAAGAATGTCAACCCTGAGCTCATCTCTGAGGACAAATTTCAGAAGAGTGAAAAAAAATAGAGTTATATTTGAAGAGGCGTGGTGTTATTATGGACAAATCATCTAATATAGTAAATCATATTTCAGATCTGTTTACTAATATAAGATGATAAATAAAACAACACGAAAAACCATAATGTGAAATGTAAGATAAAACACTTGCTACAGATCATTCCTTAACATAAAATCTCACTATTCTTCTGGCTCTAATATAAAGGTTTTAGCTTTTATTTTACTTTTGAAATTTATGCATGCCTCTCTACTCTTCAATCTGTCTTCTTCTATTTATATATTATCATATCATGGCAAGAGAAAATGCCAAGGATATGCAGAGGCCAAACCCACCCAGTTTGATATTCTAAAATACAGATAAAAAATAACTCCTGATGATGTGCAGAAGAAAGGAATTCTGGTTCTAGGACAAAAAACAGTCTTCTGCCATTTCTCTGCCACTTATTTCTTCTGGGCTTGCTTAAAATATGTGGTATTTATATTTTTACAATGGCGTAGCAAAAATTCAGAGATTAATGAATAAGCTGTGCCAGAGAGATTTTATTTCTGCTTATTTCTTTTCCATATTGTGAGTTCTTTGTTAGGGTAAAATTTATCTATCTATCCATCCATCCATCCATCCCCACCACTTAGCATAGCAGTGCATACAAAGTCAGTGCTCGATTTTTGAATGGATCCGTGAGTATGAGACATAAAGATGAGAACAAGAATGACTGAGACTCGGGCAAGTGTGGATGACAGACAAAGGGATCAGTAAGTTTGCAACCCTATACACACGTGTCTTGTCAATGTAAGTTGCTACAAACAGGAAGGTGTTAGACCCCCTGCTCTTTCTCCTCCTCCTATTTGTCTTCATAGAAAAATAAAGCACATTTGCTTCACTCTTGTTTTTTTTTTTTTGCCAGTTGTCTGCTGCCTTGGGGGTTCAGATTCCTGTTCCCAAAGAAAGCATATTCTCCTGTTTTGTACTTTTGTTTTTTCTTCAGAAGGACTGTTCTTCCTATACTTTATCACAATTACCTTGATCCTGATCTGAATGTAGTAGCCTCTCATGCTGAGGACTCAGGAGAGATCATGAGCGTATGTACACATCAAATTTTTGAACAGATTTTTTTTTTTTTGTTTTTCTCAAGTGTTCTCTGTAATCCATTTCCAATTAAAGTAATCCTGTTTTTTCCCATAGACTTTGTATTAGCAAAGAGTCACATTTGGGGTTTTTCTGTTTCACTGGAGAGTTCTACTGATGAAAGCCTCACCTTGAATTCCTTAAGTTTAACCCTCTTGCCAGCTATTTTCCGAAGGAAAGGCATGACATTGATTTAAATGTGTTTTTGTTCGTATTTTATACTATTTTTTAATTTTTTTTCTTTTTTATTTAGTGTGTATTTATTTTTGAGAGAGAGACAGAGCATGAGCAAGGGAGGGACAGAGAGAGAGGGAGACACAGAATCCAAAACAGACTCCAGGCTCTGACCTGTCAGCACAGAGCCCCACTTGGGGCTCGAATTCACAAACCATGAGATCATGACCTGAGTTGAAGTCAGATGCTCAACCAACTGAGCCATCCAGGCACCTCTTATGCTCTTTTTATAAAAAACAACTTTACTGTAGGAAAATTGGCATACAACAAACTGTATATATTTTTTTATAATTTTTTTTTAGATTTATTTATTTTGAGAGAGAGGACACAGTGGTACAGGGGTAAAGAGAGAGGGAGAGCGAGAATCCTAAACAGACTCCACACTATCAGTGCAGAGCTCAACACGGGGCTTAAACTGAAGTCAGATGCTTAACTGACTGAGCCATCCAGGCACCCCAAACTGCACATAGTTAAAGTGTACAATTGGTTAAGTTTTGACATATGTGTTGTAGGAGAAGAAAAATTTTTCCTTTACCCTTCTAGGTTTTTTTGGCTGGTATATTAAGTTGACATAAGATAAACATAGGAGACATAAGAGAAAATCAAATTTAAATTTGTATGTACACAAAGACATGAGAAGCTCAAAGATAGTTGGGGCTTATGAAGATGGAGTTGAGGTAGATGGGGGTTAAGGGGTGGGGAGTGGGCTTCAAAGAAAAGAAGACAATTCACAGCACGATGACAAGAGCAGATGTTTGGGAAACAAATGCTTGTCATTCCTCAGAGAGACAATGAGACACAGAGAGGAATCTGAACAAACAGACCCCACAAGCTCCCCCAGCTTACCACACCCAGCCTGTACTCTGTGTAGTTAAAGCTACTGTGGTGGTAGCTTTCTTCTGGGACCAGGCCCTCTATCTAAATTCTTTGAGGCAGTTAAGGGGGAGATAAAAAGCTCTTCTGAGTGTTTTGGCCTTACCTGCCTTCAGCTCAAAATAAACCACATGCCAAAGTGATACATTTCAGGGAGGCTTATTCTGAACCCCCTCGGTATTCACAGGTGAAAACTGTCACTAAAATCAAGAGAATTGACATATCTGTCATCTGTGAATTGCATTTTGATCCCCGGGCCCGTTCTCTTCCAGCCCTGAAAGAAGCGAGTTAAGAAGTAAACTCAGTTGTTTTTTGTTTTGTTTTGTTTTTAGTTATTTTCTTTGTCTCCTTCCATTCTGGGATATTATTATACCTTATAAAAATATTTTTTTACAGTTTAATTTTTTTACTCATCCATACAGCGCTGCTGAGGCTTGCTTATGGTTTTTGTGTTTTGTTTTGTTTGGTGGCAAGGACAGTTAGTTGCCCTTGAATATCCACACTTCTGCTTTTCCTTTATAATAGCTACCCTGGGTTTTAGCTGGACAGACTCGTGTCTTCTCAATTAATAACCACATTCTCCAGTCTCCCTTGCAGTTAGGTGTGACCAGTTCTGTCCCCTGGGATGTAGGCAGAAGCAATAAGTGCAATTATTGGTTGTTCTCTTAAAGGGAAGGAGTGTTTGTGCACTTTCTTTTTAGCATTCTAATTGGCCAGAATGCATCTTAGACCATGAGATAGAAAATGCAAGTTGAAGGTGGCAATACCAACAGCAGAAGCAACTATATCAGCTTTGGACGTTTATAGGAAACTGTTATGTCAGAGAAAACTAACTTTCTATCTTATTTAAGAGGGTGTTACCTGGGGAGCACCTGGATGTCTCAAACAGTAAGCATCCGACGTTGGCTCAGGTCACGATCTCATGGTCATGAGTTCAAGCCCCGTGTCGGGGTCTGTATTGATAACTCAGAGCCTGGAGCCTGCTTCAGATTCAGTGTCTCCCCCTCTCTCTCTCTGCTTCTCCCCTGCTTGTACTCTCTCTCTCTCTCTCTCTCTCTCTCTCTCTCTCAAAATAAATAAACATTTAAAAAAATTGTTTAAAGATGATATTACTTGGTGTTTTGATTACCAAATCCATATTTAATTAGTCTACTTCTGTTTTATAATTAGGGAGACCTTCAACACAGTGGATGAGTGAACAAAACTGTGCTTTGATCCATCTTATTACAATAATTATTCTAAAATAAACTCAAGGGTAGAGAGTGGACTATTTGAAATCATTTCCAATGATTTTACTAGAAACTCGGACATTTATTTAGGAAAATGTTTTACCAAGATTGGCAACCTGAAATATTTACATAGCTGTTACTTTTCAGACTTAAGTGTAGTTCCACGGAAGTCGGTTCCCAAGAATTGTCCTTTGGACAAATACTTGGCTAGCTAGACTAGCCTTATTTATTATATCCAGAACATTAATATTCTTATTTCTCTAGGCCATTGCTGCTTTACCTTCATTATAATGGCAGTTAGAAACTTTTCTAGAATGATAACGAGATTTGATTTGATATCATCACGTAAATAGCCCCAGCATGATGCTTTGTCAGTGCTCTGCCAGGAAGCACTGAGTGTTAAACATGTCATCATTTAATACTTTTTATATGCAGAAGGTCTAGTTCGACATTATCTCAGTGCCACGGCTGCACTGATTTCCCTTGCTACCCTCACACCCCTCAACATTTGAAGCCCGTTTATTCTAACGGTAGATATTATGTAATGAAGGTAGTTCGGAAGGGCCAAAACATACAGACGTTTACCGCTGCCGAATTGAAATACCAGGCTCAGCAGATGAACAGGTTGCCTAGCAACTGATACTGCAAGCTCCAGCGACTGCTCATGCCCACTGAGATTGACAAGCGAGCTGTCACTGGCTGCCCGTTGCTTCCTGTTTAGCGGTTCTGACCATGAGACCAAAGCCCCTCCTGCTAGGGAGGGTGATTACATAGTAACATTTAAAGAACAAATATATACATATAATATATATATAATACAGTTAGAAACCATTCATAGAAAATTCCCTATATTAATTGAGAGAGAGAGCGAATCTAGAGAAGGAAGTAGAAAAATGAGTGTTTGAAAAAGAACAAGATAGAAAATGGACCTACTGCGGGCTTTGGCTTTCCATTTTATATTGAAGTACAGTTTATTTTGGCTGGGAGGCATGTCTAAAGCATGCATGACTAGGCATGTCCAAGAAAATTTGTCTTAGAATATAACAACCATGAAATGACTTTTGAATATTCAATCAGGTGGAACTCCATGTTTCTGTACTGTTTTATGTGCAGACGTACTTGTTATGTGTTGTACTCAAATTGTCAAGCAGCACCAGTAGTCTGATTTAGCAGTTCAAGTTTTCCTCCATGGGGGACAAGATTTTATTTTTTGTTATGGTCCAAATAATGAACTTCCGTGAAGGATTCCTTTTCTACACTATTTCACAGGCAGTATTTATTTTATAGAGTTTGTGAAATATGTAAACATGAAACACTGTTCGAAGTGTATCTTTTTAAAAAGAAATTCAAAGTCCTATTGTACATGGACCTCCTTTTGTTAAATGTTGAAGCCAGGAATTGGAACCTGTTGTTTTAAAGGAAAAGAAAGAGTTCATTTATAGCTCTGTCATATTTTGGAAGCAAATCATTAATTATAACATCCCATTTCAAATAAAAATAAATTCATATTTTTCTATAAATTTCATCTACAAATTAATATTTGTAATCTCATGGATATGCATCACATAACCCAGTTAGCATAGTTTAAAAATACATATACCTTCTGATACAGCAGTTGCACTGGTAGGAATTTAGGTTACAATAGGCTCCTGACATAAGGAAACATGTCGAGTTAAGGACTCTCGATGCAATATTGATTATAAGAGCAAAAACCTAGTGACTTAAATATCCATTAATAGGATACTGGTGATAAAATTTTTGTATAGCTATGAAATGGAATGCTGGGGATCCATTATAAATAATGCAGATGTAAATTTTTGTAGGAAATATATCCAAGATATATAATTATGCAGACAAAATTTTAAAAAGATAATATAAAGAAAAACCCAGAATAGATAAATATTTATATGTGAGTACAAGTTTTATAGCAGTTATTTTTGGAGAAAATGTTTAGAGTACACTGGCAGTTAGGGTAGGAAGGAACATTTTGCTGTTTACCATAGACTCTTCAGTCTTAAAAAAAGTCACAAGCATGTATTCCTCTTCTAATAAAAAAAATGCTAAAACATATTGCTCAGTACCGAGACTCTCAAATATATTATTTCATTTCTGCTTTGTGCAGACATGCACACTGAAAAACACTTCCTCTCATTTTAGCATAGCATCTTCAGAATCATCTTGTCTTTAATAATCCTGTTAGGAAAAAGATTATAGATGGTGTCCCTAGGTCTTCCTTGGGTCTTATGTGTGTTTCTAGGGTCTTAACTAAATTAACACATGAACTTTCTGAATTACAGGCAATTATCTTTTGAAGTTGTGAGAAGAGTTAGGGGATTAGGAAGTAGCAAATGTAATACAGATCTTTCTTCCTCTCTTTGGAGCCCCAAAGCCAGAAATATAATTATCTTCTTTTAAGTCTACTTCATCCTCCAGTAAAATAATGAAACAAATATTAATGAAGTGGAGTTATAGGCCTTGTATCATCTCTTATGCAAAGAGTATTTAGGCCAGAATCCATAGAATAAATATTCGATTCGGGAGGACAGTGTGTGTCTGCCTTGGATGATGATGGCTTCCACATAACAACTTCCATGGAAACAGCTGAGATGTTTACAAAAGAAAAGTGATGACTGACTTAGTTGCCAGGAAGTTGATGGTTTAAGAGAATACACAGATTTTGTGATGGTTTCCTGAACTTGGCCAAAAAGGAGCTGGTTCAAACACAATCATTTTGGGTTTTTAATTATAGCAAGTGGGTCTGGCTTCTGGTTACCAACTATTTCTGAAAGGAAGGTACAAGTATGGATGGTCCTAAGTAAATATGGTACACAGCCTATAGAAAGGTGAAGGGGGGATGCGTGAGTTACTTATGAACTTGTACAATAACAGTACCTAATAAGCATGTCACCCTTGAGAAAAGGACTCCATTCAGCCATCTGGTCTCCTATTCAGATGGTCTGTTTTGTTCTGGTCTGGATATTTTTGCCTCAGTCATCTCAGCTTTGATCATTTTAGATATCTTCATCTTAAAGGAAACCCTCTGACATATTGCCTACCCAAAATAACACTGAGTATCTCAAGTCAGGGAGCTTATTGAGCTCAGAGATGAACCCAAATGAGCCCGTATCATCCTGGGCTTGTCCTTTCCTCTTTTCCTGCACTATACCTCATCTTAATAGCAGCACCAGGAGACTGAAGAGGATATAATGTTTGTGCATGGTTTGCTTCATTTGTGTTTAATATTTACAAATTGAACAAAATACTCGTGATCTAAGCCACGTTGGCCTAAAACTTGACTAAATCATGGAGGCTAGTTACTGGTATGGCCTCTGTTGTTCTCAGCCTTCACCTCACCCTCTTTCTGAAAATGCGGGTTTTGAAGCCAGACAGATTTGGTCTAATCTTGACCTTGTTAACCTCTGGGTTTCCTCAGATTCTACATCATTAATACAGGGATTCTAATAACAACATTGTTGGACTGCTTTGAGAATTAAATGAGGTAATACTTGGTAATAATGTCTCAACATAGTGATTGGTAGATATTAGGCAACTGTATTTTCTTCTCCTCCATTAAGAAAAATACACCCCCCTTTTTTTTTCCAAAAGGAAGAAAAGCAAGTGAAACAGGGGTATTTTTATTATTTTAACTACCTTTGAAACATTGATGCTGGTTATTTTACAAGTTTATAATTGACAATGAGGTTGCCTCTCTGTGACCAACTCACTAAATAGCCCATTTTGCTCCCACTTCTGTGCAATTTCTTGCCTTCTTCTCCAGTCCAGGTAAGTCTCCTGACTTCCACTCTTCTAAGCGTCGACCACCCCCTTCTCGTCTATGGTTTTGTTCTTATCATTTTCCTTCCTGGAATGACTGTCTCCACTTTTTTTATCAACCCATGAAACTTACTCACTTTAAAAGGTGTAGGTTAGGTTCCACCTAGTCTATGAAACCTTTTTCTATATACAACCTCCATTGACCTTTCCATTTCTTATACTTCGATAGAGGAAAAAGAGCAGGACTGAACTTTGCCTCTTCATTCTTTGTTTCCTTCAGTACTGCTAGAGTTTGCTTGGCATAACCTCCTCTCTTCTACCACAGAAACCACCAGGTCTCTGGCCTATATGTCTGTGTCTTTTCCCCTTCTATCTAGTCTACCTGAAAAACTCATTCAAGATTTCTCTGTAGGTGCTTTATTCACTCTGTTAACAAAGTTTTTCTGTGTTCTCACTGTCCCATGACGGTTCATTTATTTCTCTGCTAGAGCACTTGCCTTGTTATAATGTGATGCTTTATCTGACAATACAACCGTCTCTTAGACTATAAGGCAAGCTTCTTATGGGTAGGGGCTTTGTCTTATTCTTTTTATCCCAGGGGCTTGAACTTAGAATATGCTCCATAGGAATGAAATAAATGAATACACCTGTCGGGATTCTGTAATCATATTTTGTGCCCAACTCATCTCTGAAAGATCCTGAGTCCTAGACTTTCATAAGCACCATACTACCTACCACATAATGACACACAGTAGGTGTTCAATAAACACTTGTTTTTGGTGTGCTGTCAATTCCTACCATCTCCCACCAGGTATGCATGAAAGGTAATCGATGGTTTCTTGTTAGTCTCCGCGGGACAGGAGACCAGGGGGACTTTTCATCTTTGGTTACATTATATTTAATGACTTGGCTCACAAGAGTCAGCAGCATTCAGGGGCCTGTTTTTTTTTTTTTTTTCTATGCAATTACATTTTTACTTTAACTTGTTGATGTAAAGAAAGCAAGCCCTGCCTGTACTGTGGCACCATATGTTTTAATTAACAAGAGGATAATAATAATAGACCTCGATATAAAAAGGCAATAGCTAATTAGAAATTGCAAACTATTCATGTGTCTTTTTAAGAATTGCACATAACGTACAATTTTCCAAAAGCAGTCAAAGTTTTTCTGTAGTTGAAACTCTATGAGAGAGAATAAAAGAATATCCTAATGTCTGTTCCTGGTTTTAGGAATAGCTTTGGGCAGTTTTTATATAGGATAGGAGCTTACAACACAAATTAACTCATTTTCATTTCTTTGCCATATCGAAGTTGCCCTGGATAAAATCACAAGGTCAATCAATGTCAAATGAATGAATGAATAATGTTGTTTTAAATATCCCAGTAGAGTCCTCCTACTGGGAATTACCTTAAGGTAGATTTTCTTGAGCATAAAAAGGTCTATATTAACCAAATGTCATTGTAGAGTACTTGGTCCTCCTGACTACAAGTAGCTATGACTTTTTCTTTTATGCACACTCTACTGTAGTAACTGTTTTTTCCCCCACATAGATTAGAAATTTTGTTTATATGTGAAATGTTACCCCATCTTGGTTATTATTATGAAACCACCATCGTTTAATTATGGTCAGAGATTCTGTGAGACAGGAAATTGGGTAGGACATAGCAGTGATGGTTTGTCTCTGTTCCATACTATCTGGAACCCTAGCTGGGAGGACTCAAAGGTTGAAGATTACTCAATGGCCAGACACTAACTCATCTGGAGGTTCCTTCACTCACATGTCCTGGCTGGGTGACTCAAAGACCAAAATTAGCAAGCACTGTGGTGACGGTGTGGCCTCTCCATGTGGCTTGACTTTCTTACAACATAGTGGCTTCAGGTTGGTCCGACCAATATGATGCCTCAGGGCTCTAAGCACAAGCATCCTAGAACACAAGCAAAAATTTACATTACTTTGTATGACCCTGCCTCACATGTCACATATTGTCACACCTACTGTACACTATTGATTGAAGTAGGCACAAACCTGTACAGTTTCCAGGGGTAGGGACATAGATCCCACCTCTAAACCAGAGGAGTATCAAAGAATTTTGGGGCTGTGTCTTAAAATAACCACATTCTTATTTACAGAAACGCATCAACAGATCACATTGACTGTAGAAAGTCTCTGAACATAAGTATCTACAACTAGACTACTGAAGCCATAACTGTTGAGCATCCACTTGTTGCCAGCCCTGTATAAGAGCCTCCTATGCATCATTCTATTTAACTCTCGTATTTTCAAATTAGGCTTGAGAAAAACAAACCTTAGAGTGGTAGAGTAGACTGGAATTTAGGAGCGATTTGATTTAACCTTCCCACATGATACAGAAGCTGTCTACATTACCTTGCCTGTGCTCGACTAGATTCCCCTTGGATACTTCTACCATAGGGAGATTATTTGTTTGCGAAGAGAACTATTTGCTCACAACTCTAAATACTATAATTGTTTTTCATTATACTGAGTCAAAATATGCTTCTTCTTTGATCCTGATTTTTTCCTCTCATAGCAATGCAAAATAAATATAATCCCTCTTAGTGTGACTGGTCCTTTTTAAACAGATGGAGAAAACTAATATATATCTTATGAGTTTTATTTTTTCAAGGCTATCTACAGAGCTTCAAACTTTAAGTCAAATATCTAAATGTCAGGACCTATATGTTCCTAACGTCTTCCTCTGAGTGCTTTCTATTTGCCCATGTTCTTTTAAAAATGTAGTTCCAAAAGTGAATTCAGCATTCCATACTTGAGTTGGTTAGTGAGCAATTGGCTACTGTTGAAAATTACCTCCTCTGACCTGGACAATATATTCCTGTTAATACAACCCAATATTGCATTTGTTGTTTAAATTAGTCATATCTTGGAGCACCTGAGTGGGTAGTTCAGTCGGTTAAGCATTGGACTTCAGCTCAGGTCAAGATCTCAGGTTCATGTGTTCGAGCCCCTCATAGGGCTCTGTGCTGACAGCTTCAGATTCTTGCCTAGTGATTAAATGTGAATCCTCAAAGTCAGATGGCTTGGTTTCAAGTCTTGGCGCATCATTTCTATCTATAGAGCCTTAAACTAAACATTCTGTGCCTCAGTTTCCAAATCTGTAAAATGAGGATGATAATAATGTTGTTGTGAGCATAAAAAATGACACTTTTTATCACCAAGTATCATGATAAAAAGTATTTATCACGATACTTGGAACAGAATCTATGGTCAGTAAATACTGGCTATTTTATTCAAGTAAATCCAGTTGACACGAATCACTATTTAATCAGCCCACTCTCTTCTTGTAACACTTGTTCTTTTTTTTATCATTTTTATTTATTTTTGAGAGACAGAGACAGAGCATGAGCGGGGTAGGGGCAGAGAGAGGGAGACACAGAATCCGAAGCAGGCTCCAGGCTCTGAGCTGTCAGCACAGAGCCTGACATGGGGCTCGAACTCACGAACCATGAGATCATGACCTGGGCCGAAGTCGGATGCTCAACTGACTGAGCCACCCAGGCGCCCCTATAACACTTGTTCTTGTGCAATGTTTTGAACATGAAGTGCATACTTTCTAATTATCCCTGTGTGTTCCACTGGGTTAGCTTGGAAATCACCTACTGCTGCATATTTTATTCATATTCTGTGTTTTACTATCTTAGGCATTTCCCCTGTATTGTGTCATCTGGTGAGTTATTTGATGTGCCTTCTCTGTCTTTGTTAAAGCCACTAATAAAATATTGAATATTATGAACAATGGCCAAAGAACCAAGTCAATGGCTTTCTCTCTTTCTCCCACCAGCCCCCTCCATATCCCTGCCCCACCCCCTACTATTCCTCATCTTCTGAGTGATACTCCTGGAGTGTTCTGCCCAACCACTAATACCCTTACCAAATGGCCTGGCATTGGACCTGTATTATTTCTTCCAGTTATGAACCTCCTGGGCTCTGAACAGTCCTGGTACATTGCAGGCATTCAAAATAAAACAAACAAACAAAAACAAGCCAGCATTGCAATCAAATTATTATGGAAACCCAAAGGAGACAACTACTAGTTTTGGCCTTCAAGAGTTAGGGAAGACTTATCACAGGTGGTCATATTTGAGCTGAGCCTGAGAATAAGTAGCATCTTAATTGGTGTTGGTGGTGTTTATGAAAACAATAATACAGTAATTCCAGCCCCTGAGGGAAAGCCTTGTGATTGTGATATGGCTCTGAGGTAGTAAATGTTTGTTGTTTACATTTAGAAAACTTAGCCTTTGGTTATTAGAGTATAGATTCTGTGTGTGTGTGTGTGTGTGTGTGTGTGCGCGCGCGTGCACACGTGGGCATGTGTGTCTTTGTGTCTTTGTAAAAAGAGGGAGGGAAGAAGAGAAAGAAGAAGTGAGAGGGCAGGAGATAAGGCAGCTGGAAAGGTAGAACTCAATTCTTAAGGGCTTTGAAAGCTTTATTAAAGAGCTGGCTTTCATCCAGTTGGCAGATTGGAACCATAGAAGGTTTTCTAAAGTATGGCTGTGAAATAATTAGATTTTTGTTTTAGAAAGATAACGGCAGACAAGAATGGATAGGAGACTGAACTAGGGCAGTGGCAGAGAGGAAGGAGATAATGGCATTGACTGAAATGAGAATTTTGGAGGTGGTATCATTAGGACTTTGGTGGCTGATGGAAAGGAGGAAGGGTGCATGGGCAGAGAGGGATGCTGGTAACTCTGAGGCAATCAATGTAGATTGATTAAACGGGATGGATGGCAGTGAGGATACCTTTGACTAAGGTCCAGAACAGTGTTGGGGAAGACAAGGTGTTCAATCCTGTCCCCAAGGGAGTTTGTTAGAGTGAAGTGTAATAGGCAGTTAGGAGTTCAGAATTGGGAAGGTCTAATCTGTCAGTGGATTTTGTAGTTAACAGCATGGACCTGAATAAACTTTGTAAAGGCAAAGTTCTGGAACCTGTGCTATTTACCTGACTTGCTCACCCTTGGCAACGAATCTTAACTGCACTTATCATGAGGGGTCCACTTTATCCAGAAGTCTTCACCTATAACAACACCAACAGGAGGTCCTTCTTCAGGATTTTAAGAAGATAATAGAAGAAAGAGTTGAAAATAAGAGAATTTACACTAGAAAATTAGAACTGAATGCAGTTAAGTTCAACGGAGTCAAGGGAAATCTCTAAATAATAAATAGTGGCACTCAGTCACGTCCAAGACTGGATCTTTTACAATACGAAATGGTGAAAATCTTTAATGAGAAGTGGTGAAGATTACTTTCTTCGAGGTTCTCTTGGTCTCATTCTATGTTCCTTGCTGTTTTTGTACCATACCAGAAAGTGCCACCTAGAAATTCATCTGTAGTCACTCACACTTCACGTTTAGAACACAGCCATTATGATGGTACTCAGAAGTTCCTTATTTCATGTTTTATACTCAATATATGCTCTCAGTTATTAATCCTGGATTTCTCCTTTTCCCGTGTAACTGGTCTGCTCCCTGCACTTTCAACTTGATTACCTCTTCTTTGTTTTGCCCTTGTGTCCTCTGTATTCCATTCCAAGGGGAGGAAGAAAGATAGAAGAGTTGAGAAATAGTGAGTAAAGGATTGAGAAAGTATTCCTTCTTTTTTTTCCCACAGGCAGATTAGCTTCCCTATTGTGTCCAAATTAGAAACAGTTACCCCACTGGCCTGCTATTTACACACTATAATGCTTCCTGTGTAATTGTATTAAAATGCTTCACAACCTCTTCTGCTTCTGGAGTTTCACCGTCTTGTTGGCTCCCCATGAATAGTTGTAGTTAGAGCCATGAATGTATATGAGCTATCCTGCAGATAGACAGATGTGGAGCCAGCAGGGACTTGACGATGGTCTCCTGGGAAACAACAATACATAAGGAAGAGAAGAACTGGCAGATGAGAGTTAGAAGGAAATTTTACTCTGGTAGTTGGGATCATCAATTCTACTCCTTTTTTCCTAAAATTCTCATAGGCCATTCATTTAATAATCTATTCTAGACTTCTGCTGGAGACTGATGTTAAGCTCACTGATCTATAGTTTTTGGAATTCCTGGGATGTTTGCCCATCTCACCCCTGGCACATTTCCCGGGTTCTGTTAGCCCTCAGTGAATACACGAGAGGCTCTGAGTTCACTGCTGCTTGTTCTTCAGCATTTCTACACCATTCATCTGTTTCCTGAGGTTTCTGTCACTTGAAAGGCTGGGTGCTCTATCATCATCTCCTTGCCCCTCTTGTGAAATTTAAATTCTGCTTTTTTTTTTATTAATCTTATTAAGCAATCTCAACCCTATGCTGTGAAACAGGAAATGTTATGGGAAAATAAGTTCAAAAACTATGAAAAGAAATTAAAAAGGATATGTAACACACAAGTTTTTTGATCAACCTATATTAAATTTCACACTCTGAAGTTGATTAATTTTCCAGAGACTGAAGTCTTTCTTTGAATCTATTTAATTTTCTTTTAGAAAATTAATCTGCTAACCTACTGGTTTCTGTTACCTCTCATCACCTTTAGATCTCACAGTATATTTACCCTTTTCTCAGGTCATGACTTTAGGCTGTTGGGACTAGGTCCAGTTGCATATACTAGAAGCCCACCAAAACAATGCTTAACCCATCAAGACGTTTATATTCCTCACAAGGGAAAGGAGTCTAGTGGCAGGCAAGGACTCTTATTGTGGTTCAAGAGTCATCAGGGACCCATCTACCTTCTCCCTTGCTGCTCCTTTGTGCTTAGTGTTTGTTTTCACAGCCCATGGCTGCCAGTTACAGCCTTCACATTTGTGTTACAGCCAGCAGGATGGAGTACGTGGGGCAATCTTTCCTTTGAAACTGAGTTTTTAGAAGTTCCATACAAGACAGTACTTCTATGTACATCACATAGCCACATACAGCTGCAAGAGCAGCTGAGAAATGTAGTCCTTTAACAGGATAACACTGTGATCAATTAAAAATCTAGGCTTTGTTTAAGAAAGAGAGAAAGAATAGATTTCTGGTAGGGAATCAGCTATCTTTGCCATATTGTCTTTCCTGAATTCATATTCTACTAATGAGGGAGGCTGTTTATTCAGGATTGATTTTAAACAGGTTTGCTCTCTTGAACTTGAATGTAATTTTTTTAAACAATCTTATTTTTTTTTCATAAGCTGCCTAGCTTCATAATTACTTCTTAGCTCATTACAGGATGTTCTTGGATAGGTCAGTCTCTGCTTTACTCAACAACATTCAGTCAGTCTTTCATAGGAATCAGGGATACTGGACGTGAGCAAGAGTCTCTTGGTCTCCTGGTCTCTGAGAGGAAATAATTCCTGTTTGGATTTAGTAAACACTAGAGAACAAGTCATGAGAGAAGAGCAACTTTAAAAATCACACTTGTAGTTTCTACTGGGTCTCCCATGAACTCTCATTCCTACATGGAAATGAGGGTGGGATGGCCCTGCCCTGCATCACACAATTTCTCCCTTCCTCTTTGATTGTTTTGCCTCTGACACTATTAGGGATCTCCTTAATCCTCTGGCCCTTTATTATATGTTAGAGGTCACAGTTGGTAGGTCTTAACTCCTGGCTCTGCTCTCTTGAAGGTGACATCTACTCTATAGTTTCAGTTGATACCTATGGGCAGATTGTTCACACCTGTATTTCTTTAGTGCAGATAACTCCTCTTATTTGTAGACTGACTACTCATCTCCCTATGACATCTTCTGTTGAATACCCTGAAGCCATTTCACATTTAACAAGCCCCAAATTAAATTCATACACTCTAGCCCCTCCTTCCTTTCCCCACCCTAAGATTTTCTTCAGGTGTTGTGTATTCAGAGATTGTCACTACCATCCATCTGGTTGCAGAATCTAGATATCAGTGACCATTTTTGATATCTTTCTTTTCCTCCCTCCACATACCCAGCTCAATCTAAGTTCTGCTGATTTTACTAAGTAAAACTTAAATCCAATCACTTCTCTCCCTCTTTTTGGCTACCATCTTAACTCAGATGACTGTACCTTTCACCTACTGTGCCCTATCCTAATTTGTCTTTCCCATCTATTCCCTCCCACCCAGTAGCCCATTCTCCAGTTCTGTCCAGAGTAATGTTTTCAAAAGGCAGATCAGAACACATCATGACCTAGTTTAAAAATACTTCAAAGTTCCTCATTTTTTCGTGGACTAAAGAATTCCATAGGAAAATCTACAAGGCTTCATTTAGCATTGCCATTGCTAAGCCTCAAACTCTTGTGCGTTCTTCAGGACGTGGCTTATTTGGACACTTCATTCTCTGTCCTACCCTTTCACCAGAAGGACTTTGCACATGCTGATCTCTCCAACTTCTGTTTTTTACCCATGTAACATGTAATGCCTCCTCATCAGATTGATGCTCAATTATTACTATTTATGGGCATGCTCTTGAAGTTTGCAACCAGGTCAGATCCTCCTCTTACGTGCTCTCATGGAACTGTGTACTAGCACTTCTCTTCTACATAGCACTTTTTATTTTAGTAATTTCTGATTAGCAGCAGTCTTCACCACAAGACTGCAAGCTCCACAAGGTCTGGGGTCATATATGTTTTCGCCATTGGGTCTCCACCTCTCAGAGCAGTTCCTGACACATAGGAGACAAGGACGATTTCTTGACTGGGTAGCTATAAGTCCTTTAGGGCCTGGGTGAGGTTAAAGCAAATCCCCTAAACTTGATGAGGTAGCACTGACAGTATGTGTTTGGACTGAGCTTTGTGTATATCTGTGGGCAACAGCATGTTGGCTGTGGTTTTTACTAGTCCACATGCAGTTGATGGTAACAGAGCTGACTCTAAGCCAAATTGTGAAGCTTTTTTTGTGCTCTCTCTGTGTCCTTTGTTTCCTGTTTTGCTCCCTATTCTTAAACTCTTTCTCTTATATTAAAACAGGAAAGCACCTGCCACTAGATATTTACACTTATTTTCATCATATGTCTTCACTTTCTGTGCCATTTTCTCCCCTTGGTATTGATTTTTACTTTTTCACCTTCAAACCTTCTCATTTTTAGTAGCTGTCTTCTTCTATTAAAACAAGTATGGGTCCGAGACTGATCATTTTGCCTTTCCTTGCCCTCCATTTTTTAAAACTTTGTTCTAGGAGGGAGTTGGGATTTTACTGGACCAGGATCTGCTGGAAACACATTGTCAGGGCCTAAGGAGGGCGAGAAGAATGGATTCTGTTATCACCAACTTCCCTATCAGAAGCTATCAGAACTGCTTAGGATGGTTTGCATAGGATTCTTCTTCCATAAGAACACTTGGTCGAGGAGGTGGTAGATGACTGAAATCTAGTGCATGCCTTGTTTGACAAGCCTTGTGTCCTGTGTGGGTATGCCTTCACTCAGAAAAGGAGTGTTTTTCCTTCTGAGTTGTCCAAAGTTGTCGTAAGAGTCAGAAGTAACACTATAGACCGTCCTCCTCTCCCACAGGGCTTTCAATCAGGGTTTTTCCCATCAGACTTTCAGTTATTCCTACCATGTCCTCTCTGCCTTTCTTAAACTCCTGATTCTTCCCCTCAGCTCCTGTTCTGTCCTTTCTCTTGTAACTTCCAAATTCATATTTTGTATTTTCTACTGCTTCTGACATTATTTTATTATATATTTCTTTCTATACATTTATCTTTTATTTTTTAATTGAAGTAAAGTTGACATACAATATTATGTTAGTTTCAGGTGTACCACATAGTGATATGACATTTATATACATTACAAAATGCACAGCATGGTAAATATAGTTACCATCTGTCACCATACAAAATTATGATGTATTATTGAATACATTTCCTCAGCTATGCTGCTATATTTACATCCCTGTGACTTTATTTATAACTGTAAGTTTGTACCTCTTGATTTTGTACCTGTTTTGCCCATCTCCTGCTCTCTCTCCCCTCTGGCAACGACCAGTGTGTTTTCAGTGTTTATGAGTCTGCTTCTGTTCTGTTTTACTTTTTAGATTCCACATGTAAGTGAAATCATGCAATATTTGTCTTTATAACTTATTTCAATTCTCTTGGTCCATCCATCCATGTGGTCACAAATGGCAAGATTTAGTTCTTTTTTGTTTATGACTGAAAAATATTCTACATATATATTAGATCTTTATCCATTCATCTATTAATAGATGTTTATGTTGCTTCCATATCTTGGCTATTGTAAATGATGCCGTAGTGAACATAGGGAGGCATATATCTTTTCAAATTAATGTTTTCATTTCCTTTGAATAAGTAACCAGAAGTAGAATTGTTGGATTGTATGGTATTTCTATTTTTAAGTTTTTGAGGAACCTCTATACTATTTTCCAAAGTGGCTGCACAAATTTATATTCCTACCAACACTGCATAAAATCCTTTATTTCTCCACATCTTCACTAATGCTAGTTATTTCTTGTCTTTTTGATACTAGCCATTCTGACAGGTAAGAGGTGATATCTCATTGCAGTTTTGATTTGCATTGTCCTTATGATTAGTGACGTTTGAATATCTTTTCATCTGTCTGTGGGTCAACCATATGACTTTGGAAAATGTCTTTTCATTTTTAAGTCAGATTGTGTGTATGCGTTTGCATGTATGTGTATTTTGTAGTAATTCTTTATACATTTTGATATTAACCCTTTATTTGAAATCATTTAAAAATATCTTCTCCAATTCAGTGGATTGCCTTTTTGTTTTGTTGATGGCTTTGTTCACTGTGCAAAAGCTTTTTAGTTTACGTAGTCCCAATTGTTTGTTTTTGTTTTTGTTTCTCTTGTCTGAGAAGACAAATCCAAATAATTACTGCTAAGACCAATGTCCAAGAGTTTACTGCCTGTGTTTTCTTTTAGGAGTTTTATGGTTTTGGGTCTTACATTGAGGTCTTTAATCCATTTTGAGTTTGTGTATGATACGAGAAAATGGTCGTTTCATTCTTTTACATGTAGCTGTCCAGAATTTCCCAGTACCATTTATTAAAGAAACTGTCTTTTCTCCATTGTATAGTCTTCCCTTCTTTGTCAGAGAATAATTGGCCATAAAATATAGGTTTATTTCTGAGCTCTCTGTCCTGTTCCTCTGATATATGTGTCTATTTTTGTGCCACTACCATACTGTTTTGATTATAATAGCTTTGTACTATAGTTTGACACCTGGGAGTGTGATGTGTCCAGCTTTGTTGTTCTTTCTCAAGATTGCTTTGGTTATTCTGGTTCTGTCTTTTTTGTTTATTAAAGTTATGTATACACAAGTTGAAAAGTGAAACGGTTCTATAAGGCTTCTGATGAGAAATAGCACACTCTTACTTGTTATGCCTCACTATTTCTGGTTCTTCATTCAATCATGTATTCAACACATATGTATTAAGCAACTTGTATATGCCACACACTGCTCTAGGTGCTTGGGATACATTAGTAAATAAAATAGACCAAAATCCTTGTTCACATAGACTTATAAAGACTGGGGAGACACAGACAAGAAAAATTCATATCATAAACAAATGTATTATTTAGTATGTTTGATGTGGTAGGAGCTGTGGGGGAGACAACAGAGTAAGGGAAGGGAATCCTGAGCATGGGAAGGAGTTGCAGATGAAATTCTAAAATGGACCTCATTGAGAAAGACCTGAGGGAATAGGAGATTAAGGTGTGCAGATACCTGGGCAGACTGTGGTCCATGCAGACCAGAGGGCACAGAACAAAGAAGTAGGCAGCAATGGCTGGTCTGTGCTAGTAAACCTAGGAAACTGATATGGCTGAAACACAGTCAGCAAAAGGCAGAGGACGAGAGGAGAAAAGGTAGGTAAGGGAGGAGTAAACCATGGAGAACATTGTGAGTCAGAATAACTTACAATTTAGGACTTTTGTAGCAGTTTCTATTAAGTGTATTTTGTAAAATAGTAGTAGTATACTTTTTTTAGAATGTTTGTTTATTTTAAGAAAGAAGAGCTGCGGGCATGCAGAAGGGTGGAGCACAGAGAAAGAGAGAGAATGGGAGAGAGAGAATGCCATGCAGGCTTTATGCTGTCAACCCAGAGCCCCATGCAGGGTTCAATCTCACAAACTGTGAATTTATGACCTGGGTTGAAATTGAGTGGACGCTTATGTGACTGAGTCACCCAGGCACCCATGATTTTTTTGTTTTAAGAGATTATTTCTTCCCATTTTCACTGACGTGGTTTAACTCTTTCTCCTCACCTAGCACACTATCAGCACACATTTCATCCCTCCCCTTTTCCTAATATAGTTATATTGTAATTTTATTTATATTAACATAAATTATTCCATTATTATAGCCATATAAATACTATTCACAGTTGATCTATGTAGTACATGTTCTTTTTATCTTTTGATTCAATGGAGGTTTTGCTACCTCGATGGTTCTCAATGTGTGGTGCCTGGACTCTGAGGGTCTCTAGGTCGGCAAATTCAAAACCACTTTCACAATAATACCAAGACACTGTGTTGATATTTGCACATTAATGGTGTTGTAAAATGATGTATAGAAATGTTACTCATTTCTGGGTATTAATTTGTATCCTACAACTTTCCTTAGTTCATTTATTCTTCTAGTAGTTTTTTAGTGGAGTCTTTAGGGTTTTCTATGTATAATATCACATTGTCTACAAGTAGTGACAGTGTAACCTCTTTTTACCAATACGGATGTCTCTTATTTCTTTTTCTTGTTTCTAAAATGGTGTTTTAAAAATAGTGGTAAAACTTCTGGTGATTTTTAGTGCAAATAAAAGCAGTGACATTGAACTTTACTAAAAGTCACTGTGTTATTCTTTGCCACAAAGCGTTCTCAGTAGAAAAACAACAAAAACAAAAATAAAAACAAAGCACAGTACAGAGCCAGTTTCACATAAGAATAGCAATAATGAGTCAGAAGAAAAATTGTTAATTGTATTAAATCTCGACCCTTGAGTACAAGTCCTTTTTAGTACTGTGTATGCTCAAGTAGGAAACATAGATTAAGTGCCTCTGCTATCTGCTGAAGTACGATGGTTGTCTTAGGAAAAACCACTTTGCAATAGAGTTATAAACTGAACGAGCTACTTGTTTCATGGAGCAATATATTTACTTGAAAGAATAAATTACATATATGCACTCCCCTTGAGACACTTCCTAGAAACTGAACAAACTGAGTCAGCCACTTCATGGAAATCAACTGACAGTATTTGCTGCCAATGACAACATTTGAGTTTTTAAATGAAATTTGAATTTTAGAATACTTGTGTCTGCCACCATGAGCTTCATAGCTTCCCAATACTTAAAGACTTTTCTGATGAGGTTGGGGGATATTGAGATATATGAATGTATTTTTTTATATTTTATAAATAAAGTGTTTTAACATTTGGAAGATTTGCATAACTCAACCAATATTTTCCAAATGATCAAAGTGTGATGTTACAAAATTATGTAGAATGCAAGATCCATTCAAAGTATAGGATAGACCAATGGATTTTAATGTAAGAGAATGTGAAAAATTTATTAATATGGTTTCAAATTTGACATCGCAACTAACTTTTTAAAAAGTATATATTTATTTTAAGAGAGAGGAGAGTGTGTGTGAGTGGGGGAGGAGCAGAGAGAGAGGGAGAGAGAGAATCCCAAGCAGGCTCCATACTGTCAGCACAGAGCTCGACAAGGAGCTCGATCACATGAACCATGAGATCATGACCTGAGTTGAAATCAAAAGTTGGACCTTTAACCCAGTGAGCCACCCAGGCACCCCAGCAACTAACTTTTAAGATAATCTTGTTGCTCCCTTTTGATAGTATCAAAGACTACCCAAATTATCTAAAAAAATTATCAAAAGACTCCCTTTTCCAATCACGTATGTGTGTGGAACTTGGTTTTCTTCATATATTGAAACCAAAACAACATCCCACAGTACATTAAATACAGAAACAGATATGAGAATCCAACTTATATTCAGCCGTGCATTTAAGAAATGTGCAAAACATGTAAAGCAGTGCTATTCTTCTTACTAAAATTCATTTGGTTTAAAAAAATAAATTTGTTCCTAAAGTATGTTATTTCAAATGTTAATAGGTTATGGGTGTAATCTTGCCATTTTAAAATAAATGAATAAAATTTAAAATGAGCGCTCTACATTTCCAAATTTGTATATTTTAAAAATTTTTATAAAGAAACTTTGGGGGGTAGTCAGTCACCTGACATTTCCATATTTGTATATTTTAAATATTTTTATAAAGAAACTTTGAGGGGGGGAGTCATTTTTAAGAATGTATAGAAGTCTTGAGCCCAAGAGAAATTTGGGACCCACTGAGCTGCAACATATCCGGGAATGGCTGTTCCTTCTTCCTGCCCTGCGGCCCTTTTATCCAACCCCCTGAGAACTCCATGCAATACATGTTGACTCTCTTTTGATGATACACAAAGGAAAGGGTACCTTAAGGTTCTTCAGGCTCAAGAGGAACTTTTTGATTGTTAAGAAAGCTGAAAATGGTTTGTGAATTGAGCAAAGTTCCCATCACTTTTGGCAACCACAGCTCCAAGCATTCTATATGGTTTCATATGGAACAAACACCCAGGACACAGGTGTGTGTTGACTCCAAAGCTGAAGCAAAGAAGGAATTTGAACAAATTTGCCAGAATATTTTTTTAACCTTTAATTATCCTTTGTTTTTTTAAAATATCTTTCTTTCTGTAGTACATGATAATTCAGAAGTAATTTTCTTGTCAGCATGTTTTCTTTCTTATTTTTTTAAATACTTGAGTGATGATAAGGGGAACTTGGGTATATGCCATGGAAAGTTTTCTTTCTAGATTAAGTTGTGCAGCTAGCATTTTGAGTATTTGATTAACATATTGGTTTTCTTGGAGAACTGAATTTGGGCCCCCACTGATCATAAAATTGTGGTCAAACAGTATCTATGAAGCTCTAACTTCAACCATTTGATGAAAAGCAACTTGCCAGATGAAGACCACATTTTATAAAGGGCAAATCTTCCTTAAATGTTTTGCCAGAGAACTAAATTGCTTTGTGATCATGGTTATGTATTCTCACATATTCAGTGCTATCGACAGTGACATTAGGCAGAGTATCTGAATACAAGCCCTGCTCTATCTTAACAATTTAAATCATTCAAATACCTGTCTTCTATGTAAACTTAAAATATTCATTTATGGTTAAAAAATTCAATTATCTGAAAATCTTTTGAAGTGTTCCAGAAAGGTCTAGACTGCAGGTAAAGTGGCATGGTTTTTACATGGAATGAGTGAGATTGAAGTTATCTTAATAATTGTTATTACATAGTTAGATAACATTTTTAAATGTCATCATCAGCCTTCCTTGGGAAAATAAAGAACTGAAGGGAATTTTCCACATTACTGGAGCAGTTCAAGGTCCAGTACACCTACTTACAGATGTATTTTCAAATAAACACTGGCGAATTTTTCTCTTTGTACAATGTTCTTTTTCTAAGGAATAAGTAATCTTTGTGTTTCTTTTAGAAATAATAGATCAAACTCAGGTCAACAAAACAGGGAATTGCTGCATAGTTTGCAAACGTTTTATTGTGTGTGGGGAACCTGGGGTCAGTCACTGCACTGGACATGCTTTTCTAGAATGCTCTCGGACATGGTATGGTAGGCAAGGTGAGGCTCACACTCAGGGTCAGGAGAGGTTCGGAGATTGCTGCTATGATCCTACTGAGTGTCAGAGCTCTGGAGAAGAGAAAGTCAGGTCAGGCAGGGCTCAATTCACCAGGAACTGACTTTAAGTAAAAAATAACCATTTACGGAACACTGTTACTTTAAGTTAGAAAAACTGGTTTGGAATCAAAAGGAGAAGAGACCTCTTATAAATAAGGCAGAGTAAATAAGTGACTATACCTTGTAAGGATTTGTGTACCTTTTTATTAACCAACATTAATGAGATATTTCACTTCCTCGTTGACATCCCAAAATACTGTTTTAGTTTTACTGATTACATCAGGAAATGAGTCTCTGAGCTGATAATCTACTTTTTAATAACTTAGTTTTTAATTGCTTTTGTTATCCTAGTGAGAAAAGGAAAAGATTTCTTTATTCTCAGAAAAAAAAGGAGTAAATTATTGGTGCCGGTAGGTATTAATATTGGACCAGGTCAATCTTACTGTATATTTTAATACCTCTTACACTCCCTGGAGAAAGGAAGCATTTTCATATGACACTTCCTATCACATTATGTAACTAGGTTTTGTTACCAAAACAGCAACGGACTCCATCTTGTTTTCTGTATTGTGGTGTGTGACGATACACAGAAAGTGTTAACTTTCTTCTGTTTTCTTTCAATAAAAGCAGAAATTTGCCTTCTTTGTCAGAGATTAGTTGACTATATAATCATGAGTTTATTTCTGGGCTTTCTATTCAGTTCCATTGATACATGTGTCTGATTTTGTGCCAGTACCATACTGGTTTTTATTACTACAACTTTGCAGTATATCTTGAAATCTGGTATTGTGATACCTCCAGTTTTTTCTTCTTTCTTAGGATTGCTTGGCTATTCAGGTTTTTCTGTGGGTCCATACAAATTTTAGTATTATTTGTTCTAGTTTTGTGAAAAAAATGTCGTTTGTATTTTGATAGAGATTGCATTGAATCTGTAGATTGCTTTGGGTGACATCTTAACCATATTAGTTCTTGAGTCCATGAGCATGGAATATATTTCCATATGTGTCATATTCAGTTTTTTTCATCAGTGTTTTATAGTTTTCATAGTACAGGTCTTCACCTCTTTGGTTAAGTTTATTCCTCGGTATTTTATTCTTTTTGGTTCAGTTGTAAATGGGATCATTTTCTTAATTTCTGTTTCTGCTAATTCATTATTAGTATATAGAAATGTTACTGTTACTGATTTCTGGGGATTAATTTTGCATCCTACAACTTTACTTAGTTCATTTATTACTTCTAGTAGTTTTTTAGTGGAGTCTTTAGGATTTTCTATGTATAGTATCACATTATCTCAAATAGTGACAGTTTAACCTCTTTTTACCAATATGGATGCCTCTTATTTCTTTTCTTGTTTTGATTCCTGTGGCTAGGACTTCCAGTACCATGTTGAATAAATGTGGTGAGAGTATATATCTTTGTCTTGTTCCTGATCTTAGAAGAAAAGCTCTCAGTCTGTCATCATTGAATATGAGGTTAGCTCTTGGTTTTTCATATGGTCTTTATTACGTTGAGGTATGTTTCCTCGAACCCCACTTTAAGAGTTGTTATCATGAGTGGTTGCTGAATCTTGTCAAATGAGTTTTACACATCTACTGAGATTATCATATGATTTTGTCCTTTGTTTTGTTGATGTGGTGTATATAGTGGGACATATGGTAGCTATACTTGTGGTGAATATAGCATGCTGTATAAACTTGTCTAATCACTAAGCTATATACCTGAAACTAATGTAACATTGTATGTCAACTGTAATCAAATAAATTTAAAGCAAAACCAATTTGCTAAAATGTTGTGAAAGCAAAAAATGTTGTAAATTTTCAAAGGCCTTCCTTATCAAATAGTAAAACCAGCCATGAACTTCTCCCTTCACACAAAAGCATGGGACACTTTTATATAACTTTAGTAATAAGGTGGCATCCATGAAGAAGGATTTGTATTCCAGAAAATTCTGCCATGGAATACAGAATCACATGGCTTCTTTAATGACATGTATTTTCCCAATTTTATCTTCATATATTTTGCTAATATGACTAATCCCAGTATTCTAAATTTTCTGGGTCAAAATCTTTCATTGGAATTACAGACTCTTTTAGTTAGAGTAGACCTCAAGACATCATATTCAACACACTCTCCTTCAGTTAGTTAAGTTATTAACAGTCCTAATTTGCTGCACCACTTTCTACACACCTAAAAAAATAATTATGTCCATGAACAAATGCCCCCTCCTGCTTTCCCTATTCTTACTTTCTTCTTCTCTGCCACATTTTCTTATCCAACAGATTTTCGTCTCAACCATAAGTAATCAGAACATTTGTTCCTTTGGGCCTCTGAGAATGGTTGGCATTTGTTTTTACCACCAGTCAATAGCTGAAGCTAAATGAACTCCTGAAGATAAAGAATCTTAATCATTTACCAGTACTTTCGCAAAATATAAAAATGGACTTCAAGCAGATTAAAAAATAGCATTAGTTTCTCTAAATACAATATTTCTGTGGTACCTTAAATATATTTCCCTCATGATTTTAAATCATTTACTAGAGATCCAATTTTCCCTAGACATATAGATAACAAATCTATGTTGGAAAAGAAATTAAGCTTTATTCATTGTTCAGAACACAGCTGGAAACCTCCTGGAAACCAGTCTTTACAAAGTACTATCTAGCTGAATAACCCTTTTGGTCTCTCCGTATCTCATCTGCACCTCCATCACCTATCCACTTTTCTTTCCCTTTCAATGCCTGCCATGCCTTGCCATTCACTACACTTAAAATTCTTCTTGACCTTTCTTTTTGCACAGTGTTTTCCCCAAGGACTAGATAGTTTATAATCCCCATGAGTCGTACATGCTTTTGGCTAGCAGAGAAATATACATTTGTTTCCTTGTCCCCAAATTGCTTTTACATATGCCTTTTATATTTCTCTCAATTTAGCTGTCAATTCTCATTCTCATACTCCATCCCTTCCTCCGTCTCCCTGCCTCTTTCTCTTTCACCCCCATCCACCAGCTGCTAAAAATAATGATCATGTTTTTAATCCATTTATTGCTGAAAAACAGTGATCACCATGCAGAGCACTAAACTGATATTCTCTATATTTTTGAACATTTCTTTTCCACTTGACTGTTTATAAATTTTTTCAACAACAGAAAAACTTTGATATGTAGAAATTTGAAACCCTAGGCTTATGTAAGTACAACTTGATGCTTAGGAGAAAGGGAATTGTTTCTAAATGATTTTAATTTCTGCATATGTGGTTGTGAGTAAGAAGTAGAATGGATTGCTCAACCTCCTTCACCCTCAACAGAGCAAGTGCTTCTGGAGCAGCCCTTGCTTGACCAGAGGGTATACTGTTTTGCAGGAAAATGATGTAGGACTAGGAAGATGCCTGTCAATGCCTACTACTAGCTTTCTTTAGATGCATAAAGGAAGCAGGATTTCTTCTCACAATAAAATAATTTTCAAAGATTTTTCTTTTTGAGTGTCAAATGATGAATTCTGAAAAATATCTACCATGCTAGAATTATAACATTGGAAGTTAATTATACTAATTAAAAGAGGGTCAGGAAGGTCTCTGCACAGCTGTGGTGAAGTGAAGCATTTGAAATTGTGGACAAGGGCTAGCATCCGGCTGTATAAACACATGGTTGTCATAATGTTGGTATCAACAGAAAAGATGTGCAACCTCAGCTCTGAGATGTCCCAGAAAACATGTTGGGTAAACATATAGGCAGAGGGTCTCTGCTTGGGTTCTTCAGAAATCCGAATGCAATGTGGCTATTAACAATTTCTTGGCTATTCCACAAAAGCATGTATAGAATTATCATTAAAAAAAATACACGAAACAATCTCTAGGGTATGATTCTCTTGACACCTTCATGAAAAAGACTAAGAAAAAAGACCACACCCCTAAATATAATTCAAGTATTTTTAAAAGCCCAGTAAAGTTTTCCATTAGATAAATGATCTGCTCAATCAAACTGCACTGATGATTAATGCCCGGTCCCTATTCTCGAGGCCATAGAATGGATTTCTACAAAGTGCCCTCTAGTTTGTTGCCAAACTTGGCAGGGACGGAGGTTGTTTTTGACTCTTCTCTGTGCCTTTCTGTGGCAAAAGAAAAGCACTTGGCCCACACTGAGGCTGGTGTCCCATCCCAAGCACCACTCTACTTAAGGTAGTCAATCAGCCTCCATTTAGTTTCATATGCATCCTCGTGTTTCCTTCTTTAAGGTGGCCTGGCAAATGAGGACCCAGAGTGGTAAAAGCGTAGGGCTGTGGTAGTTAACTGGAATGTTCCAATATAAAGCATGGCAAATAGCATGCTTTAGCCTTGTACCTCTCCATGAGGAAAAGTGAGTCCAGTTATAACCTGTCCGATGAATGACCAAAAATGAAATTGTACAAATAAAGTGCTCTATCCAAAGTGTCCCACCGAATGAGCCATTTGATATGGCGTATCTGTCTGAAGGTTGGATCTAAGGAACTCTGGAAGTAAAAAGGAAACAGATAATTGTCGGAAAGCTGACTACATTCCAAAATCCTGACAGAGTGAACTAAAGTCCTCAGTAGAACAGCTTCATGGTGGAGGTTCGTTTATGGTGGAGGTCGTTTGTTCAGAATGATTTTTGGAAAAGGTGGCAGCTGAATCTGTCGTTTGAAGTCATGAGATGGCTAGACTTTGAGGAAGGAGGAGGCTCTGCTATGAATTTGCTCCGCTCATTTTGTTTTTTAAATGTTTATTTATTTATTTTGAGAGAGAACAGAAGCATGGAAAGGAGCAGAGAGAGAGGAAGAGAGAGAATACCAAACAGGCTCCACACTCTCACCGCATAGCCCATTGCGGGGCTTGATCTCACAAACTGTGAGATCATGACCTGAGCGGAAATCAAGAGTTGGACGCTTAACTGACTGAGCCACCCAGGTGCCTCAAATTTGCTCCATTCTTGATTCTGCTTTTCTGATCCATGGGGCACTGGGAAGTTAAGTAGCAAAAAGTCTCACCACTTGCTTCCAGTGTTCAATTCCCCCTCTATTCCCATGAAAGGGAAAATTGGTGAGGAGGTACCACATAAAAGCCCTGGACCATCCCTCCCCCTACGACTCAGGCCCAGACATGAGAATCACTGGGTATGTACTTAGCAGTGCTTATTAAAGATATTACATGGTCAGAGCTTGTATTGAAATATATCTAAATCCATTCAAATTAATTTGCTTATGTAATTCAAATGACAGTTATGCATTATAAATCTGTAATGATATGAAACTGTATCTGTAAACATAACTGGCCAATTTGATATTTGTATCATCATTATTATTGATCCCATGCTAGGTTAATGCTGAAAAAAGTTATTGGCATAATTTTTTTAAGAACATGCTATTCCTCTCAAAATTAGAAATATTAATTGCCAGAAATTTTGTCCAAAATTCATGACAGTTTGCTACAGGGAAAAACATCACAAGACTGGTCTTCTTGGGCCAATATCTGAGAGAATTCTAGTAAGCTTTGGATACATAGCTAATCGTCCTTTGATGATTGTTATTCTGTTTTACTTTGATGGAAACTGTATGAGGAGATAAAAACATAAATCCTAAGACTATCTGTAGATTTTTTTACCTTTATGATATCTTATATAATGATGTTTATACATAACCTGCGTCTTAATTTTATTTTGAGATTCAGTTTGTGGTAATTGTCTTTCCAAGTGGCAGAGAATTTACAGTGGCACAAAACCAGGCTGTGTCCTAGCTCCTTCTTCACATTAATGATTCAAGACTACTTCTTGATGAACTAGGTATCTTACCATCAATCCTCCCCAACTTATAGAACAGGAAGATATAAATAATCTCCTGTAATACCCCCTCAAAATACGGCTTTATGCTCATGAGATAATATGGCCGTAAATGATCTCGCAACCTCTGGCGTGATCATTATCTGTAAGCATGACTTTAAATGCACAATTTCAAAGCCCGTTTACAATTTTTAGTAAATATCTAATTGACTAATTAATAGTAATTTGTTACTTTGGGTTACATTTTGTAGCTAGTTTATCCTACAAGATTCACTGGAAAAATAAATCACTTGGAAGTTGGATTTTCCATACATATCAAACTTAGAAAAAAAGCTTTAATGAACATAATGTGGTTCAATAATCTGATGACAACCTTCTCTAAGCAGAGGTGATCATTTTGATGTTCTATCATGTAGAACTTTGGGATCTCGGTCTCTCATATGCCCTTGTGTTGAACCAAACCTAAGTCTGTGTTTTGAGGAGGTTCTTGGTGGTTCTTCCATGGTACTATTCTGTGTGAAGGGGAGTGATCCTCTGGATATCCATCCTTATCTCCTTCATCCTACCCTTAATTCATCCCAAATACTTGCCAGCAAATTTAACCTTGAACTTTTTGCTGCCAAAAAATGACTCAGTTTTTAGCAGAATTATTTGGAGCTTCAACTCTGGGGCTAAACTCTGAGGATGAATCTTGGCTTTGCCATTTTCTGGCTTGTGTGATATCAGCAAAGTTAGGGACCTCAGTTTCTTTGTTTGTAAAATGGAAATAATGACAGAACTTGCTTTAAACTTTAATTTTTTGGATGAAATGGATATTTATAAATAGTTTTAAAGTTTCATAAACACCCAGAAAGCTTAAAATTATTACTAAAACCTCTGTTTTGAGAAATTATATTCATGGGTAATTTCTTGAAGTAGCATGTTCTCTTATTTTTTTCTCCTTTTCTTTTTTATTCAGCCATATCATGGGATAACTTTGTACTTGTAGCACAGATATTTTTGACTCTGTGAAGACCGTTTTCAATTATTGTATTTGGGTGTTAAGTATTTACTTGTATCAGGATTCTCCAAAGAGTAGAACCAATAGGATATGTATGTGTATGTGAACATAGATTTATTTGAAGGAATTGAGTCATGTGCTTGTGGGCCTGGCCAGTCTAAATCTGGATGGCAGGCTGGCAGCTGGAGACCCTTGGGAGAGTTGATGTTGCAGCTTTAGTCTGAAGACAGTTTGGGGGAAGAATTTCTTTTTACTTCGGGGATGTCAGTCTTTTCCTCTTAAGGCCATTAACTGATTTTGTGAGGCTCTCCCACACATGGAGGGTAATCTGCTTTACTCAGATTTAACTAGTCTATCTAGTTAAATGTTAATCTCACTTGAGAAATACTTCACAATGACACCTAGATTGGTGCTTGACCAATATCTAGATACTGTGGTCTAGTCAAGTTGAGACATAAATTAACCATCACATTTCCCTTTAAGAAACGACGTAAGAATTACCTTTGTAGAGCTCAGGGGATTTATAAAGAGGTTGTTGATAAAGAATTTAACATGTAATTCAGCATGATGTTTTAAGAGAGGCACTTCTTGGTTGGTCTTCTGCTTTTGTAGAGAAATGCTGGTTTTTATCTTAGGGACGCTGTGAACTACATAACTAACTATGGTTTCTAGGCGTACATTAGCCACTGGGAAGCTCAGATGGCACAGCTCCAGACAGCAGTCTAGGACCTTGAGGCATACATTTGAGGTACTAAATTAGTCTCTGTGTCCCTTGACTGTCTTTGCTCATATTATATATATATATATAAAATTGGTGTCTTTTCCAAATGTTCCCACTACGTGCTCTTCTTTCATTTCATTATAAATATATCAAGTTATTGTTACTCTATTTGTTGGTCTGTGTGTCCTCAGAGATGATAAGTCCCTTGCAGTAGGGACTACATTTTGTTCACTGTTGAATCACTACTTCTTAGTACAGTATCTAGATGGAAACTGGTTCTAAATAAGTATTTATTGATTTATATAGCATATATATTTTAGAAACACCTTGAATCTACTTAAGGATAAAGCACGCCTATTTACTACATAAAATTATCTTACAATCACTATAAAATACCCTATGAATTTTAGAAATGAAATTCTAGTTTTGAGAGGAAAAGAGATATAAGATGCTGCTGGGCATTCATCTGGAAAGTTGACAAAACTCTGAACTAGTTAAAAGAATAGGATTGGAACGCTGACCTTTAATTCCAATCTTTGTGACTCTTCCCTTTGGTCAAAAATTACTTATTAAGGGGTGCCTGGGTAGCTCAGTTGGTTGAGCATCTGACTTTGACTCATGAGTTTGACTTTGACACAAACTACAATAATCTTGTAGTTTGTGAGTTCAAGCCTCACAATGGGCATGCTGCTGTCAGATTGTCAGCGCGGCGCCCACTTTGGATCCTCTGTCTCCCTCTTTCTGTCCCTCCCCCACTTGCACTTTCCCCAAAATAAATAAGTATTTAAAAAAATAAACAGAAAGGAAAATTACTGGCCCCTCTTACTGGAATTTCATGGTTTTGGTGAGGAGTAAGTTGAACTCAGACACCCCTCAAAAGGCTTTTAGGCCTTTTACATAGGTGGTTGCTATCAGAAGAATCATTTTCACCATGAATTTTTGTCTTTATGTAACAGTAAGAAATGCTAGATGTATCTGGCTAGGTGTTTTGAGGTGACTTTAGTGGACGAAACTCATAAATGAGTCTTATCAATTTAGTTGGTTTTCAGGTGTTGATGTATTAGTTTACCTGTGATCAAGGCCTAAATATTCCCCTTAGCTTAAACTAAACTTCGGACAGGCTGCTTCACTCTAGGCCCCTGGCCTCTCTGACTAGAAAGTCAGATGGTATAAATATACAAGCAGGAGTCCAAATCAAGAGACTGTTGGTAAGCTCAGATTAAAGAAAATTAGGTGTTCTTCGCTAGTTTGTAATATTTCCCTTTTTCACTTTGGAATTATTTTTAAGAGCCATAGCTCTTGTCTAATATGAGAAAATTCTTTCCATTAATCATTACTAGCTGAAGATTAATTTTTGAAAAAATCCTTGCATTTGGTGGGCTTAGTTTCTTCCCCTTTGACAGTGTTGAACTTTACTTGAGCCCTATGCTCTTTGGAAAACAGCAATAGTCAGGAAGTCCCTGCAGCCTCTCATGTTCTAGGAAACAACTTATTGCAAAGAACCACCCTTCTGACATTGAATAAGACTCTCAGATGAATCCCTTGTATACGTATGACAATGTCAGACACAGATCCTCCAAATTCCTATTCTTAGTCTCAGAAATTACTAGGTCAATGGTTTGTTCCCACTGACCAATCTGAACAAAATACTTGCTAACTTAACTTGACCAAATTTCAGTAAGGTTAAGTCTTGCTTTCCCCAGGACCCTAAACTCTGGCCCATCCTTGAGTTTAAATCAGTATTGGGGGACCAGCCAAGCCCTGGAAGGTGCAACAATCTCCTCTAACAATCTCACCCAGCGTCGGCTGGCCACAAAGACACTTCTTGTTCAACTACCTGATCACACCATCTGCTCATCCCACTCTCCTGCATCTGGTTCTTTTTAGTCATGTTGACTCTTCCCTGTGAAAGAAAAGTCCTTTCTGCCTGGCTTCTGAGATGCTCCTAGATTTTACAGTTGGAGTGTTCTTCCTATTGCAATAGTCTTTACAAATGAAATTTCTCCTTACCTAAGTCTGAATTTGTTTTTTGACACCTGAATATAATTGCCATTTTCATTGGCTAAGAAAATGTCTTCTATCTCTACATTCTGTGATTCTCAGTTCTGTTGTTAGCAGCCCAGTTGTGAATTTAACTACAGAAGTGTTTAGGGGGAAAATGATTTTGTCATCCTACAAAACGTTGTGCAGATTGACATGCTGAAGACATATTTGTTTTCATATTCTTCAGCAAAGTAATATAAATTTGTAGAATTTAATTGATTTTCACATAGATAACTTCAAAAAACTAAAACTAGTAAATATTTTCTAAGAAGCTGAGAATGATTTAAAATTTACAATCTAAATTTTCTGAAGCAGTGGTTTATTGATTTCAACTTTTTAAAATTGTGGCCATATGTTTTTAGAGAGTGTCTGAAGCCAATCTGAAAGTTCAGGTTGGCCTCTCTCTTCTGTCCCCTGTTGCATATGTGCAAGTAATCACCAAACTAGTGAAATAGCAACTACATTTGAAGAGGATTTGCAAGGTAAAGTAGGTGCAAATAGAACCACACAATGGACTATATAGTCAAATCTGTTTAAGATCACCTGCTATTTTACTTAGCCATACCTGTCTGCTACAATTAGTTACTGGACTCACCACCCGCATGGCAGTGGATGATGTATGTTTTCTGTTTTATGACTCTACTACCAGCCTGAAAACAGCTGTATGGAATTTGTGGTTATTTGATTTGGAGACTTAATAACCTAGTAGGAAGAGTAGGTTCATGGTATCATGAGAATGGCCCCAGAGTAGAAGAAACAGGATGTGGGCTCTAATGCTGTGTCTGTCGTTTACTTATGGTGATCTTACAGTGCTTAAACTATTCTGAATCTGTTTCTATAGAATAATTAATTCCATCCTCACGTGGCAATCTTAATGGCAAAAAAACAATACAGGTTAATAAGAGCTTTTAATATTTAAATGTTATTTTTACTTTTACATTTGTATTTTCCATCTTTAGTAGATTGTGGGCTACCTAAAACAGAGGCCCTATATTCCTCTAACATACAAGTAAACACATAATAGTTATTCCGTAAACACTTTTTTGCATGGGTGACTTGCTGTGAATGCATGACTATAAGCAATACTAAAATAAATTCCACAAATAATTCAACAAATATTTATTGTGTGAACATTATTGTGCTAGGTCCCTTAAGAGATACAAAAATGGATCAGACATGAATCCTGCCCTCCAGGCACTTACAGTCCACCAGAGGATATCAGAAATGTGTATAAATAACAAGGTAGAAGTTTCTTTAAAAGTCCTAAGAGAGGTACAGAAGCATTGCCATAAGAGTTCACAGGAGAAATTATTTCTAGCTTGGAAAATCATGAGATCTTTCATGAAGATGAAATATGAGATGTACCTTGAAGCATAGCAAAAATGTAGATGTGGGAGAAGGGGAAGGGCTACCAGTCCAAGGGCCCAAAGATCTTGGCAGGTCGCGAGTGCAGTGGGCTCAGGGCTCAGAGGGAACTACCCAGGGGTGTCCAAGGGGACAACTGCGAGGCAGCTTTGGCAGAGAATGCGGATGTGCATGTGCAGTGGAAACTTAAAAGTAGACTCAAAAGAGAGCTTCCTTGAAATTAAGATTCCTTGATACTTATTGACCTGCTTGTACTTTTTCCCTTCTAGATTAAAAAACAAACGAAAAGCACCACTACAACTTGGCCTCCCTCTTAGAGTAACAAAAATGTGACCCTAACATTTTCAAGTATGCAGTTTCTGGTTAGTTTTCATAGAGTAATATTGAGTTACTAGAACTAGAGAAAAATAGAAGTGAAAAAAATAAGATCTCGTTTTATGGCAGTGACTATTGTAGTTTTAGAGGAAATATTAGTCTAATATATTGAATTTGGTTTTTAAACATAGAATTTATGCTTTCAAATATATGCTTATTGCGGGTTTTTTTCAATCAAGATCTTACAGTTTGAAATGGGAAACTGCCTACATGGTTTTTCATTCACTCAATGGGTCACTGAGATGGAGCTAAGCGTGTGCACATTTATGTATATGTACATATACAGACCTATACATATATGTAGATCTGTATATATACATGTACACAAATATACGCATATGTATGTATTTATAGACACATGGATATAGAAAGAGAATGAGAAATTTACTAAATATTTCTATCACCAGAAAGTCATCTTATAAATTTAATAAGCATTTAATATTACAATTACATTATAATTGGCATGAAGTTTATAGAAAAATCACTCCTTATGTTATATTCTGATGTTGCTTTTATTTTTTAAAATCTGGTTAAAAATATATTTTTTAACATCTTTACATTGAGAACATTATAAGTATCTGACAGGAGTTCAGCCTGAGCTGGGCGGTTTTTAAGGCTCTAGCTTAGTGGTGCACTTGAGTGTCGAAGCACCTTTGTCTCTGCCTGGACTCATGGCTTGCAGGGCCGCGTCCCCCAGGTCATGGGTGCCGGAGCCAGCTCACTTGAGTTTCTGACAGACCACAGAAGACCATGCAGCTTAGGTTTAACAACAAACTGATCTAAATAAACATTCTGGGAATTTTGAAGACCCCGGTCTCCTTTCCACTCCCTATACTTCCTCAGCCTGGAAGTCACAATCTCATCATCCGTTAAAAGGATGGCAAAATTGCTGAAATCTTTGCACCGCGTTTCCCTTCATGAGGCTTTGAGAAAGCAGGAGACCTCACCGGTGTGGCTTTCCACGGCAGAGGACACTAGGGGCCCTTTTGTAGTCAGCTCACCTCAGACTTCCCACTTTTCAAACCAGAGATAAAGCATCTACCAAACACATCCATGTCCCTTTGCCTTCCGCTAGAGAATATACAGATAAGATTTTTTTTTAATCCTGAATCCATTTTTTTTTGTATGCTATGAAGAACTATAGTACAAGTAGTTTCTTTTGTGAAACATGCAATGAACTTCATTACTTATAATAAACATTTTTCCCTGTATTATGTTTTGTATGGCAACTTACGGTTTCCTACTAGTAGTCTTTTTGCCACAAAAAGATAGAAAAAAGAAACCATAATATTTATGTAAGAGTATGACGGCAGCAGATTTCTGACAAGCCCCATTTACATGGTACATTGTTCCAAAGGATGTTTGAGTAGAAAATACAGAAGCACTATACAAACCTACTATTACATTTGAGAAATCATTAGCCTCAAAGGAGTAATAACGGTATGCTAGTAAAACCATGAATACATTTTCAGTATCTGTATTGAAAAAAAAAACTTTATAAATATGTAAATTTCTGTTCAACAAATCCAAAATAAAATGCACTAAAAAACTGATATGTAGACAAAAGTTTATTTACACCATACAACATTTTAAATATTTTATACACAGTTGCAGCAGAGAAAGCTACTCAGAGCTTTCTGGAGAAAACTGCAATAATAAAGATGTGAAATATATTATTCATATAAAAGTGAGATTATTACTTTATTGCATTTAAAGCAATGAAGAATGTAGCTCAACAAACATTCATTTAATGACAAAAACTTTGCTTTTATATTATAAAGTAAAAAGTGTAGTAATGGCCAAACAGACTGTTATAAACTTTAAAAACTGCATAAATATATACATTGTGCTTCATGGTGAAGTTTTTTGAAAACTAAACCATATGAAGCGGTTACAACATGAATCGTTGCTTGAGGTTTATCTATAAAGATTACCTTACAAATCCATTCCACGGGTACTTACAACACAGGATGGTCAGAACTGTACACCTGGTGCTCTCTCCACTAGCCTCACTAGTGAGAAGTTCCCATATGCAAACACCACTGACATTTGGCACATGAAGGTCCTGACATAGGATAGTCACACTGTCCGGATAGAAATGTCAGGCTTCCCAAGTCTTAAGTGTCAGTGCAATAAATTGTTTTATGTCCACCTCAGTCCATTTTGACTTCGTTAAACTTCTGTTTGAAAGTCACCCTCCTGCACGTCCAGAGGCAAATTCAGACACTTCTCCCACTCTGCTGGCCTCAGTTCCAAAGCGTCCTTTGCCTCTGTATCTAAGACATTGATTGTGGTGTAATGTTGGTATTCACTGGGGTTTTTGAAAGTGTCCCATGGATTCTTGTTTGGTGCTGGGTTTTCCTGTTGAGAAGAGAGGAGAAGAGAGTCATTTATTTGATGACAAGGATTGCGCTTGTTGAAGTTCCCAGGAAGAGAGCATGCTTGTGACCTTAATTTAGTTTATATGATTCAGAGATGATTTGAAATTGTGGCCAGCTGCAGGAAATGGTTTTGATTTTACTTTTCTTTCATTGAACAAACTGATGAACACCTTCTTTATGTTATTCTAAAATTTCCACCAATCAAGGGAATTGAATAATTTATGGAAGGCGAAGTAGATGATGTTTTGTTTTGGGTGTCTTTTTGTGAAATGTCAGTATAGCTATATACTCAGGTAGGAAGGGGAGCGTTAGTGTTAAGACTAAATGTAGAAAATTCGGGGTTCCAGGGTGGTGCTCAGTGGATGAAGAGTCCAACGTTTGATTTTGGCTCAGGTCATGATCTCGTGGTTTAGGGGATCACACCCTATTAGGACTCTGTGCTGTCAGCACGGAGCCTGATTGGGATTCTCTCTCTCCCTCTCTCTCTCTCAAAATAAATAAATAAACATTTAGATGTAGAAAATTTAAGTATTTTGGCTGAATCTTTGATGAGATAAACAAAAATCTGAGGATATGTAATGGGGTATATTATGTAATACTAAAAGAATCCCCAAACTGGCCATATTTCATAAAACTGAATTTCATTAACTTTGCTTAGTTACATGCAGATCCAAATCAAGAAATTATCCTTTTTAGAATATTAAAATGCTACTGTGGCCCTTGTGTAAATTCCCTCCAACTTTCTCTGTATTTGGGTAGCACACTAATTTAGCAAAATCATTCTTCCCTTCAAAGAGCACAGATATCTGGAAAATATATCCACCAATATAAGGGGTTTTAAATAATGTCCACAGGCCAGCCTTCATTATGTTTCATAGTATACACCCTCTTACTACCTAAGACTTAAGATCTGCTTAATTACGTCTCCACTCAGACCTTCCACGTTATAGGAGATCAATAAATAAGAGTAGATATTATTCCAGGGTTCTATAGCCTGATAGTTTGCTAAGATTTAGTAGTGAACTTGATTTATTTTACATGGCGTTATTTAAAGATTTCTGTAAAATGAGGGAATTTGAATGTGATAGACTAAGCTGAATAACATCAAAGAACAAGAAGGAAATCATGACCGAATTCTCTTTAGACCAAATTAGACTACAACACTTAAACAGCTATAATTGTTGAATGTGTCCTTCATTCCTTCCCTCTCTATCCTAAATTCTGGCCTTCTGTAATTAATTAGCAGGGGGAGCATAAAACAGGTAGTGGAGTGATTATCTGGGTTCCCCTGACTATATTAAAAATCATTCTCAAGTATAGATAAACAAAAGAGATAATATAGAAATATTTATCATAACTAGAAATTAAATTAAAAACTTCAATACATTATTTAACACTCATTAGCCTCAATCATGAGGACATGCAAGAAAACAATAGCTAGAAGTTAAGACATAATATTTTTTAACCTTTAGGATACATGCAGGGGATTTATTCTGATTTAGTCAACTATCTTAAAGTATTATGAACTATATAGTCTTATAACTCTCCCCTTCCCCTCCTTCCTTGCTCCCTTCAACTAATATATATTAGCCGCTCTGTGCTGGACATCATATTAGGCACTAGGGAGAATAAAGATGGAAAACCAATAGGTTCACTAGGAAGCATAATATTTAAAGCCTGATACATGCAGATCCAAATTCCAGTTGCTCCATTTCGTATGAATGTAACTCTGAGTAACTTACTTGGTTTCCATGAACCTCAGCTTTAGCATTTGCAGAGCAGAGATATATTTTGTATTGTGGGCCAAAGGAATTGGTAACATGTGCAGATTACCTATATAGTGGGGTTGCAAAACCAAAAAGTTAAGGGGCCTGGCATAACACCTAGTATTTAATAAATGGTCACTACATATAGTAATCATACTTACTATGAAGGTATAGTTGAATGAGAGCATAAAATATATAGTTACATCTGTATTTATAATCTAGGAAAAGCAGTGAAGGGGGGTACAAATAAGGGTGGAGATAAGGCTTCCTTTTATGGAAAGCATATGAACCTTTCTGAGAAAAGTGACATTAGAATTGTCATAGAAGAACAAGCTTGGTCATAAAGACGTCTGTGATTGGAGGTTGGGTGGCTGAACAGGCATACATACTGAGAAGTAAAACTCTAGAGAACATGCAGATAGGACAGCTCTGAGAACAACTGATTTTAGTTGGAATGAAAAAGAATAGAATAACTAGGCAGAAGGTGAACTGAAAGCCAGATCATAAGGGACAATGTGTGCTAGGGCACTCAATTTGGAATTTATTTTGTAGGCGGTGGGGAATGCTTGAACATTTCAGGGCACTACAGTGGCCTGAATCATCAATCACTGATTGAAAGGTTCACTGATGTGAATTCTGCTGAATTAAGCGACAGAGAGGATTTATCCATCTTAGACAAAGGCTGTGTCTCAAAGGAGCTTTCTGGGAATCCTTAGTTTGACAAAGTTCAATTAGTTCAGTCCTAAAAAAGTTCAAGGTATGTAACCTATTCACTCATTTGCTTTGAAAACGGATTTCATTATGTTTGGAACAGATGCGATTTTCAATTTATATTTTGAAGGTCAAGTGCCATGGATCCATGAACTCAAACGGCCAGTTTAAAACTTTGTCACAATGTCCAGATTCTAATCTCACAGTATTATTGCCAGTATATGACTGACTGAATTTCTGAGAGGTTCTATTAGTGAGTAATAATAAGGTTGGCTTTCTTGTTCATCTCCTCTGGCCTCCCATGGTATTCCCAGTTGCACTGTGGTTCTCGCCATTGTTCACAAATGTGTGGACACCCTTTAGGTCTGAAGCCTGTGCTGCTTTAGTGGTAAAGAACTACTGTATCCAGCAGTAGAACTCACCCAAACAGAGCACCACACACAAGAAAATAAAAAAGTGAAGACAGCTTAAGGGACTTATAGGAAAACATCAAGCGAAACAACATTTCAAAGTGCTGAAAGCAAAAATCCCAACCAAGAATACAAAAGTAGTAAAAATAATGACTACAACAATTAATTATGGAATACACACACACACACAAATGTGAAATATAACATCAAAAACATCAAATATCAGAGGGAGGGGGTTAAAATGTAGAGTTTTAGAATGTGTGCAAATGACTGGCTTATATATAGGCTGATATATGTAAGCCTCATGGTAACAACAAAGCTAACACCTATAGTAGATGCATAAAATTGAAGACAAGCATTAAACCACAAGGGAAGAAAGCAAGAGAATAGGAATAGGAACCGAGAACTATAAAAACAGGCAGAAAACAACTTACAAAATGGCAACTAAGTACATACCTATCTATAATGACTTTAAGTGTAAATAGACTAAATTCTTCCATCAAAAGACAGAATGGCTGAATGGGTAAAAAAAACAAGACACATTTATGCTGCCTATAAGAGACACACCTTGGTTGTAAGGACACACAGACTAAAAGTGAAGGGAAAAAAGATGTTTCATAAAAATGGAAACCATGAGAAAGCTGCGATAGCTATACTGAAGTCAGACAAAATAGACATTGAAACAAAGACTAATAATAAAAGACAATGGGCATTACAAAATGATAAAGGGGTCAATCCAAAAGAAGATATAAATTTGTATTTATGCATCCAACCTAGAAGCATGTAAATAAATAAAGCATATATTATAACAGACCTAAAGGGAGAAATTGATAATGATACAATTAACTAGGGGACTATAGTATCTCACATATATCAATGATAAGATCATGCAGACAGAAAGTAAACATCAGCCTTAAATGACCCATAAAACCAGATGGATTTAATAGATATATGAAGGATACACATTCTTCTCAAATGATCACGGAACATTCTCCAGGATAGGTTGTATGTTAGGGCACAAAACAAGTCTCAGGAAATTTAAGAAGACTGAAATCATCTTTTTAAAACACAACTGTATGAAACAGAAAATCAATCACAAAATAACATCAAAGAAATAAAATACCTTGAGACAAAATGAAATAAAACATAATAAATCTATTTGATCAGTAAATGCGGTTCTGAGAGGGAAGTTCACAGAGACACAGGCCTACCTCAAAACAAGAAATAGCTCAAACATTATAACTTTACACCTTAAGGAATCAGAAAAAGAAGAACAAAGCCCAAAGTTAGCAGAAAGAAGGAAATAAAGATCAGAGTGTAATAAAATAGAGACTAAAAATACAATGGTAAAACCAATGAAACAAAGAGCTGGTTCTAAGAAAAAAAGAGAAAGCGTTCAAATAAATCAGAAATGAAGGAGGAGATGTTATAACTAATATCAAAAAAGGATCATAAGAGATTACTATGAACAATATATGCCAAATTGGACAACCTAAAATAAATGAATAAGTTCCTAGAAACAGACAATTTTCCGAGACTGAATCATGAAGAAATAGAAAATGAATAGACTGATTACTAGCAAGGAGACTGAATCAGTAATCAAAATCCTCCCAACAAACAAAAGTCCAGGACCAGATGGCTTTACTGGTAAATTGTATCAAGTAATCAAAGAAGATTTAATACCAATTCTTCTCAAACTCTTCCAAAAAATTAAAAAAGAAGGAGCACTTCCAAACTCATGAGGCCAGTATTACCCTTATACCAAAATGAGAAAAGAATGTCACAAAAAAGGAAATTACAGGCTATTATCCCTGATGAACACAGATGTAAAAATCCTCAACAAAATATTAGCAATCTGAATTTTCAACAATACTTTAAAAAGATCATATACCATGATCAAGCATGATTTATTCCAGAGACACAGAGATGGTTCAATGTCTGCAAATCAAACCATGTGATACACCACATTAATAAAATGAAGGATAAAATCATACAATCATTTCACTAGATGCAGGAAAAAACATCTGACAAATTTTATCATTTCATGATAAAAATTCTTAACAAAGTGACTATAGAGTGAATGTACCTCAACATAATAAAGGCTATATATGTCAAGCCCACAGCTAACATTATACTCAGTGGTGAAAAGCTAAAAGCTTTTCCTCTAAGATCAAGAACAAGACAAAGATGCCCACTCTTGCCAGTTTTATTCAATACACTATTGGAAGTCCTAGCTGAAGCAATTAGGCAAGAAAAGGAAATAAATAATATCCAAATTGGACAAAAAATAAGTAAAAGTGTCCTTATTAGCAAGTGACATAATTTTATATGTAAAAAACCCTAATGAGGTGCCTGGATGGCTCAGTCAGTTGAGCATCTGACTTCAACTCAGGTCATGATTTCACAGTTTTTGAGTTTGAGCCCTGCATCAGGCTCGCTACACTCAGCGGGAAGCACACTTGGGAGCCTCTGTCTCCCCTCTTCTACCTCTTCCCCCACTAGTGTTCTATCCAAAAAAACCAAAACAAACAAAAAACATTAAAAACAAAGGAAAACAAAAAAACCCATAAAGACTCCACCATAAAATTGTCACAACCAATAAATTCAGTAAAGTGGCAGGATACAAAATCAATATACAAAAATCTTTTGTGTTCTTATATACTAACAACAAACTACTAGAGAAATCAAGAAATCAATTCCATTTACAACTCCACCAAAAAGAATAAAGTATCTAGGAACAAACAGAGGTAAGAAGTAAAAGACTTACACAATGAAAACTATAAGAAATTGATGAGAGATACTGTAGAAGACAAAAATAAATGGAAAGATATGCCATGCTCATGGACTGGAAGAATTAATATTGTTCAAATGTCATATTAACCAAAGCAATCTATGCATTTGATATAATCCCTAACAAAATAGCAATGGCATTTTGCACAGAAATAGAACAATTCTAAAATTTATATGGAACTACAAAAGATCCCAAGCAGCTAAAGCAATCTGGAGTAAAAAGAACAAAGCTGGAGACATCATGCTCCCTGGTTTCAAACTATATCACAAAGCTATAATAATTAAAGCAGTATAGTATTGGCATAAAAACAGACATGTAGATTAATGGAACAGAATAAAGAGCTCTGAAATAAACCCACACATATATGTTCAATTACTTTACAACAAAAGAGGCAAGAATATACAATGGAAAAAGGACAGTCTCTTCAAGAAACGGTGTTGAAAGAACTGGACAGTGACATGTGAAACAATTAGATTGGACTACTATCTACCACCATATACAAAAATGAACTCTAGATGCATGAAAAACTTGGAAAATAAGATGAAAAAACATAAAATTCCTAGAAGAAAAGATAGGCAGAAAGCTCTTTGACATAGGTCTTGGCAACATCTTTTTGGATCTGACTCTAAAGGCAGTGGTAAGAAAAGGAAAAAATAAATAGGACTGCTTCAAAGTAAAAAGGTTAGGCACAGCAAAGGAAACCATCAATTGAATAAAAAGGTAACTGAATAGAAGATACTTGCAAATCATACATGTGATGAGGTATTAACATACAAAATATGTAAGGGACTCATGCACTCAATAACAAAAATAAAAATGCAATTAAAAAATGGGCATAGATTCTGAATACATGGTTTTCCAAAGAAGACACAGATGGCTAACAGGCGAGATGCTTAACATCACTAATCACCAGGGAAATGCAAACCAAAACCACAGTGAGGTATCTCGTGCCTGTGAAAATGGCTATTATCAAAAAGACAAGAAATAAAAAATGTTGGCAAGAATGTGGAGAAAAAGGAACCCTTGTGCACTGTTGGTGGCAATGTCAACTGGTGTAGCCACTACGGAAAACAGCATGGAGGTTACTAAACTGAAAATAGAACCATCATATGGTTCAGCAATTCCACTTCTGGGTATTTACCTGAAGAAAATGAAAATACTGATTTGAAAAGACACTTTGCACCCTTATATTCATTGCAACATTATTTACATAGCCGAGATACGGAAAACATCCCAAGTGTATAACTGATAGACAAATGGATAAAGAAGATGTGCCATAAATACATATGCATACACACTTATACACATGCACACAATGGAATACTATTCATAAAGAATGAAATTTTGCCTTTTGTGACAACATGTATAGACTAGTGGTCATTATGCTTACGCAAAAAGTCAGACAAATACCATATGATTTTGCTTATACGTAAAATCTAGAAAAAAAAACAAAACTCCTAAGTGAAAAAAATACATTGATTGCCAGTGGGGAGGAGGTTTGGGAGAAGGTTGAAATGGGAAAAGGAGATCAAAACATACACACTTCTAAGATAAATCAGTCATGGAGATGTAATATACAGAATGGTGACAATAGGCAACAATATTGTATATTACATAGCTGCATATGCTCACAGGAGGAAACTAGATTCACTGGGTGATCAGTTTGCATATATATAAATATCAAACCATTATATTGTATGCCTGAACCTAATGCTGTTAATTGTACCACAGTAAAAAAATTATAAACTCAATATAAGCCAACATACAGGAAGCTTCCAAAGATGCTAATTTGGTCTTAGGCTGTATACACAAAAATGGAATGTTAGCTGAATATCAGAATTCAGGGCCAGCTGGAACACAGCAGGGCCACCTGAGAATTTCCCATAATTCATGGGTCCAGGATCAGACTAGCTGTCGCTTCTGGACAAGTCCCTCCCTTCTTCCATCCGTCTGTTTCCCTTTTCCTCCTTCCCTTTCTTTTTCCTTCTTTTCCTCTTCTTTCTTTGTCTCCTTCTAACAACCTACCAATTCTGGGGACAAGGGGAAGAGAATATATTTATTCTATATTCTAAAAAAGCAAGAATTTGGAGAAGTTCCTTGGGGGAAATAGATCTTGCTGGTGAATAGTTTGTGAGACACACTCAAAGTAAGAGGATTCTTTTAACATTGCCTTTTCTTTGTTGTATGATTTAGATGTTGTCCTGCCTGGAAGCAGGGAAATGGCCTAAATGGTCTTTTGGGTTCCCTTTGATTCCCCAAATTCTACATAATTACCATCATTTGCAGTGCTAGGCAGGTGTTGTGAGTTAGTAGCCAGAAAAAAAAAAAAAGGAAAAGACTTTGAGATTTTTGTTTGAAAGTGTCTTTCTCTATCCAATTATGCAATTTTTCATTAGCAACGTGCCACACGAATTATGACTGAATTAAGGATAATGAGCTCACTCACATGTTCATCATTAATCAAAACTGCATAAGGAACTCTTTTTTGTGGTTGTTCTCAGATCTTTAGGACAATAGTCAAGCAGCAATGACATCTCTATCCTTCCCACTACTAACCTCCCAAATGATAAATATTTATAAATCTTTTCTAGAAAAGGCATGCTGCTGCAGACATGTAGTGTAATTAGTAGGCTATTTTGGTTGTCAGGAAACTGAGATACAGATATTTGTGCCATTAATGATTTAATACCCAGACCACACAGCCAGGGGAAATTACAATCATATTATAGCAGTCAGCCAGCTGTAGCTGTTGCATAAGGCTTTCAGATTTGTAAATATAACCCTCTCTTTTTTTTTTTAAACAAATGATGTTTCTTTAATTTATTTCAATGTTAGCTTTCAATATTCCAAAATGAGTAGCTAATGTGTTTAGGTCTAATCTCAATGGTGTAATTCTCATTTGCCTGGCAAACTAAAAATTGACAGCCCAATATTAGGAGTAGATAAGAAAGAACCACTCATTACATCTAAGTGTCTTCTATATGTCCAACATTGTGTTGATGATAACAAATAATGCATGATTCTTGCTGTATGGAGGCAAGTAGGTTGATATACATGTGAATTATTTACAGACCAATTAAGAGTTAAAGTCTATTGTATTTCTTATAATCTTCATTTAACAAACACAGATGGAACTCTCAGAAACATTCAATAAATCAAGAGCAGCTATGTACTGATAAATTATCATGACCAGCATCAACACCAGTACTGAGAGGGAAGAAGAAAAACAAAGGTATGTAAACTCCTGTTCTCATAAACTGATGTTACTAATCAGAAGCTAGCACTTACACTCATAACACACATATACAAGACTCACTAGAGTTAGAAGTTGTTCAAAAACCATATCTCTTAAAAATGAAATCTGGCCATGTGTAGCAACATGGATGGAACTGGAGGGTATTATGTTAAGTGAAATAAGTCAGTCAGAGAAAGACAGATACCATATGTTTCCACGAATAGGTGGACTTTGTGAGACTAAGCAAAAACCAGGGGGAGGGGAAGAGGGGAAAGAAAAAAAAGACACAGAGATGGAGGGAGATAAAACATAAGAGACTCTCGAAGACTAAGAACAAACTAAGGGTGAGGGGGAGAGGGGGTGACGGGCATTAAAAAGGGCACATGTTGGGATGAACACTGGGTGTTATATGTAAACCAATGTGAAAATAAACTATTATAAAATTAAGAATAAAAAAAAGAAAAAAAACCATATCTCTTAGAGTTATGGTTGGATATATGATGATCTATATCATATTTATGTCGGGAGAAGGGGGGAGGGCTACAAAGGTATAAGGCAGAGCAAGAGCACTGTTTTTGGAGTGAAGAACAATGGAGTCAGATGGCAGTCTCAGCTTCTTAACCTCTCAGTGCCCTACTTGCTTTGGAAAACGTTTTGAGAATCAAAGAAGGCATTAATTAATTATTGTTTTCTATGTTCAATGTAGCAAAAATTGAGCTGGGTAACTTGCTCAAATTCAGATAGTTCTTGGTTGAGCTTTTCACTGGTATACTGATTTCTGGACTCCTCGTTCAGTGTTCTCCCAAATAATTACATAGCCTTCTCTGGAGCTATGACTGTGCCATGTACATGGTAACTGCAAAATATCATTTGATGAATTCCTAATGCTCAGATTATATTAGTGTGGATGAATGAAAAGAAAATGGTCCAATCAACAATCGAAGAGTCCAATGTTGCTGTTTCTCAAACCTCTTGTCATAAAACAAGTGAATCTCCTGGAGACAAACCCTAATACTTTGTTTCAGGTAACAGAAACACACACACACACATTTGATGACCTTAAAATGCCAGACATTCAAGTGAAAATGGGAAAACTATTTGAGTATATGAATTAACTGACTTAATGATGATAAAAAGTGTATAATGAAAATGTTTAAAATATGAATAAAAGTGTTTTAAGAGTCTATCATTCCTAATTTATTTCTTAGTACATTCCAAAACACATTTTGGAGCATTGTTTTTTCTCCTGTGTATGCCACTTTTTGGTTCACAAGACAATTACAAGCTCCTGGAGGGCAAGAGTACATCATCAGTGTGGTGTCAGGCATCGATCAGGCAAAGCATACTTACCATACTGCTTGTATTTGGTATATCCCGAAATCTGTCCAAAGTTTGAAATTTCTGATTCAGCTCCTGAAACAGTTCCATATGCCTCTTCCTTGTATGCATGACCTTCTGCAAAAGAGAACAGAGTTGTTCTCATTTCTAATTTGATTTATACCTTTTAAAAAGAGCTTTAATATGTTCACTTTAACTAATAAGGGAAATCAAGTTTGGCAGAAACCAGGAAGTCCCCAACGACACCAAAAATGCAAATAAGTTGCAGCCAATCCTTGTTTCCTCGTCAGCACTTCTTAAACATGAAGAATTGACTCTATTTCCACTTACGAGATTACCAAAAAAATAGTTTTCTCTTGCGGATGCATTAAAAATGTAGCAGTCATTCGTGTGTAAGATTTTCATCACTCAAAGTTAAAGCTGTTTTATAAAAATTGTAATAATATAAAAAATGTTTAAAAATTTGGACTTGTAAAGCACCAAAGTCTCTCAATGTTTGTCATGGGAAATATTACTTTTTTAATGTTTTATTTCCATAAACACTAAAATCCTAGCCAGCTGTACTAAAGGGGAGTTAACTCCCAGGCACTGCCTTTTAAGGCTGACTCAAAGCACTAAAGTGTCTGAAATATATGTGAGACCTAAAATCTTACACTCTTCTTGAATAATGATTGAACTTTGCAGAAGGAAAATCTGACCCATAGGTTTCATATATTTGTTTACGAGATAGTACGGAATCATAATGAAAGGACTCAGAGCATAAATTGTGTAGTTGATGAGCTTCTCAAATCACTGATACAAACATCTTAATACTCTTCATCCCTCGTTACATCCTTGTCTCCCAACTTCATTGTAACTCAACAGAGTCCTAAATAAAAATGACCTCAGGGTAAGTATCCTGGGCTCAATCTTTTTCTATTACAGAGCAGTTTACAGACGAGGCAGTACATCCCCCTGTATTTACAAGTGTTATTTTGAAAGAGAAAATACCTTCTTTAGTTTTGATTTTAAAAGTTAAAAATCAATATTTCAGTGCTTTTCCAAGATCATGACTCCATGTTTGTGTAAGATTTTATAGTATTGTAAAGCAAGTGCTTCATAACTCAGCATTTGCTCATGTGGGTTTTGGAGGTGTATTATGTTCATGCTTAAGCTAGGATTTGAACATGTGGTCTCTTGTTTTAATTACCAAATATTTTCAAAAGGAAAAGAAATATATCTTTGGGGGAAGATCTATAATGCCTGGTGTTCTTCTAAAAACACACTTGTAGAGAACACTATCTCCTTGAGGGAAAAAAAAAAGCAAAAGAGAAATGTAAATTAAATCTTTAACATACTTTAAAAAGCCTTATTCTCTGTTATGCCAAATTTAATTTCCTATATTTTATGAATCTGTGTTAGGCAATACTTTGTTTAGCTAATTTCTTCTATTTTCATTAGCCTACTTTCATGAGAGAATTCTGACATTTTAAGTCTTGCTCTAACCGAATTATTTCCATCGTTGCTCCTCTTAGTTCTAGGAGTTGGCCATTACTGAAATCAGGTGGTTGAGGATGAGAACGTGGCAACATTACTCATGATGAGGACATGAAACATAGCAAGCAATTACAGAGTGATTAACTTCCCATCAGTTTTGGGGAGAGTACAGGAAACAGATTTGCAGAATTTACAGAGAAACACCAGGCAAACATAATTTGCCTAGCAATGGCTGATGGAGATTTATGAGAGGGAGGATTTGCATAAGCAACTCAGCGGAGGGATTTTGAGGACCACATAAACTGGCAGACATAATGAAAGACATTCTATCCCTGGGGACTCAACTATCCCCTTGCAGTACCAGGGCCTAAGACACTGATTAAAATACTGCTTCGTGTTACAAGGAATACTTTTAAAACAAAACTACAGTCATCGGAAGATTAACTGTGGCTCTAACTTAGTGTTTTTCATACTAATGAATCTTACCGTGTAGCTATTTTCTGCTAGGACGCAGTAGGACTAAAGTCACGCCACTGACATTTCTCTAAAGATACTTCGTCCTGTCAGTTAATACATATTCATGAGCACCACATATTGTGCTAGATGCTGAAGTAACGATGGTGTGCAAAATCCAGTACAGTTTCTCCCCTCTTATATGGTATGTAATGGAGGACATAGGTATCAATCACGTAAGAATTCAAATACATGTTATTTTAGAACTGAGGTAAGCAAAACAAATGGGGTGGCTATGAGAGTAAGCGATTGGGGAATTCGCTAAAATAAATGCAAGGGAGGCAGATTCCCAAATTTTTACATACTCTTTAAGTTGAAAATTCTCAAATCACTTATTCTTGCATCTTGTGTGTTCTCGCTTCCATTTTCTAAAATTCGGAGAATTTCTAGTATAATTTTTAATCTTATGCCCTTTCCTCAGTGAGATTGTTCCTTTCCAAAGACAAGAAACACATTTTCTTGTAAGATAGTTGATGTTATTGGCACAGCTTCCTCACTGTAAGGTGGGCCTATGATGATTTTGTCTGTGCAGTCTCCATTTCCCTTTCTTCATACGAGAGGATCCTGACTCCTCCCTGACGGTGGAGATCTACTTTGTGTGGCGGAAATGTCAATGGAGGTGCCTACTGTCTGCTGGCTAAAAGGTCACTTTGTCCATATCCTTCCAACAAAGCTCTCTTTTGTTTGTTAGTCAAAGTCACTCTCTGTCTCTTGCAACCAAATATTTCTATTGGATAAAGCATGTTTAATGAAGCAAAGTGTTAAATATATTCCACAGCAATTAGGATATGTTAATTGATTGGGGTTTTTATAATCCTATTCTGAATGAATAGACCACAGCTGATTCTAAACTGAGTGGATTTTATTTTGAGGAGCTACGTTGCTAGACCATACTCAGAAATATATATGGTGGATGCCAATTTTACATAACCAAGAAACATTTTGCAAAGTTCTACATAGGTTCATGAAAGCTACTCTGAATAATAAAGCTCAAGGACCTTGCAAAGAAGACGGAAAGAAATAAAAAATTTGGATGCTGAAATCTGGGGCCCTTCCTACTTAGAAACATTAATTGCAAATACATCCTCATGCCAGATAGTCTTTCTAGTTTGAAATCGTCACCTTGGCACAGCCAGAAATCACCATAGCAAAGATGGCCTGGTGGTTCTGACAGAAGTGCCACATAAGAGCTGCCAATCAAGAGCTCACATATCTGTCATGGGCTCAGTTTGATCTTCCATGCATGATTCCTTTTTGTTCACTGACTTAAGTACACCTTTCAGTCTTTTTAGTGGGGAAGCTTCCATTGACAGAAAGCCAGCATCACAGTGAATACTGGAGAGTTTCCAACTCAGCAATGTTTTGGGATAAAAACATGCTGTGGTTTTAGTTTTCATGAATAATACGCGTTTCCCCTTATTTATTCATTTGTCTGAATAATTATCTGCAGCACCCAGCCTTTGATCGTCTTAACCACCTAATTAGAAGTTTTTGTGCTTATAAATCCTACTGGTCCATTTTAATGGCTATTTTTGGATTTTACTCACCTGAAGGTTCTGTCTGTTCACTTGTTTCTTTCTTTTGTGACCGAAACACGTCTTGTGTCCCAAAGAAATAGATTTCTGCGAAAAACTCAGATTTCTAAAACCTTGCGCAGATGATAATAAAACTATATCATGTAGATTTTCTTTTTAAATAAAGACATATATTCTAATTGACGCTATATATAAAATTCATGTTGCTTTAGTTATAATACCTATCAAATAACAGAGGCATCTTTTGCATTAAAGAGAAATGCTTGGTAATGCTCCCTTGGACTCAGGTTATTATGACATTTTTGGAAGCTGTGGATGAAGAACCCCCATCCTGAGAGGACCAGCAATCTAACTGCACAAAAGTATCTCCTGAAATACCTTATTTCATTAAACTCTTATCTTTTTATTTTATGTCTTGGTAACTCAAGGGAGGCTACCTTAATCGTTTATATAAAATAAAAAGTGATATGTTGTAAAGTACTTTCATGAAATTTCAGCTATTCAAGAAAAAAATCGGTGTGAACAAACCTGTATGTTTTGAAACTTTACCCTCTTCTAGAATAAATACTTGGGACATGTCAAATCTAACAGCTCTGGGTCTGGACAAACTTGAATTTAGATACCAGTTCTGTCACTTTCAAATTGTGTGGTCTGCGGCACAAAGCGTCATCTCCTTGTAGCTCTAGTTTTAGTAGCCAGAATAACCTTATAGGGTTGTTCTGAAGATTTAAAGAGGGATATAAACCATTTATCTCTGGAGGACACAGGTTTGAGCCACTTAAGAAATGGTAGCCATTATTATCTTTCTCAGTTCTCACAATAACCCAGGAAGGTAGAGGTCATTATATCTCTTTGCTGATTAGGAAGAGATTAGCTCAGGAGGCTAAGTAAAGCTCCCAAGTTCACATCAGAGGTGAGACAGCTGGAATGCATTTTGAATCCACAGTCAATTCTCTTTGCATGCTGTTTAGAAACATTGTATTCAAGGAGCACCCTCCTTTACATTATTCAAGTTTGTGATTATGCCCTATTTGGGCGGAAAAGCTGGTGAAACAAACAAGGATGGGGTCGGTGCTTTCTGTAGTTAAGTCTATAAAGTGGATATTGATCACCCTGTAACTGTACCATAAAGTACTGCAATTATCTTTTGAAGGGCTGATCTCCATATCTTGTCTCTGAACACCTCGTGGACACTTACCTTTGTATCCCTGACACCTAGCACAGCGTTCGATATTTAGTAGGTGCTCAGGAAATGACCACACGGTAAATGAAATTACTGTGACAGCATAGGTATGCAGGCCAGGGAAGGTGCTTGCAACACAGAAGGCTAACATAAATTTTCCCTTCTCTCCTAGTTAAGAGGTCTCCCTGCTGAAGAGGAGACTTCTTTTATTGGCCCCAGACAGGAACCCTGCCTCCTCATTCTGATGCTATTGTGATCTCTTCTTTTCCTTATAAAGGGCCTGCAGGTGGGTTTGAAACAAACCGCTTGGAGGTCTTTTCTAAATGCAGAAGTGTGAATCACAGAGTTGGGATTTAAGTCTAAACCTCCGATAAGATAGGCATTTCTAAATGTGGATTTTTAGAAACAGAGAGATGGTTAGGAAAAGTTGGAGAATCTCCCAAATATCAACTTTAGAGTAGGGAGCCTGGAGATCAGGTGCTATAGAATTTAGACACTACTGTGCCTAAATTACCTTTTCTAGACACTTCTACTATCATTGTTCATATTTACTAGTAGACACCTATGGTCATTTTTCTCCTTTTTTGCACTGCATAGGAGTCCTAAAATCCAGAGTGGGCTGTTGAACACCAGTCTGAAGTAAATGAAATCTAATGTTAAGGAAGCAACACCCACTGCAGGAATTAATCTTGATTCCTGAAGCTATGTTGTGAAAAGGGAATGATTTATGTACCTTTCTCTGGCCAGAGTCCCAGAGGAGTATCCTAAGATAGAACCTGGAGCCCCATGGACTGCTTGACATTACTAGTATCTACTTAGGTTTCAAACATGTTTCTATTTGAATAAATATATATCCAGGACTTAAATTAGACACAGGATCTAAAAAAGAACTGACTAAGGTCTATATTATTTTTTATTTTGTCACTGTCACTCAAGGATATACTGGCTGCAGAGATTCGCAGTAGTTTAATTGAGTATTATAGAAGAGATGGATGTAGCATAGGACTGGGTTGCTCAAACATTTCCTCTCACAGTGTGCTGATTGCCTAACAGAGTGCACTTACTGCAGGGGATCAGGGACAAAGCAGAAAGGGGCCTATTATGAGTAAGATATTTCTTCAAAATTGTATGCTTTGCATTTAGAACATAATATAAATTTTATCTTTTATGCCATAGCTTAGTTGTGTTCTTAATAATATAAAATTATTGTAAAATATTTTATCTTATGTTCCCCCAAATCTAAAAATTCAAGTCCCCACAAAGATGGGCCATGATTATCTTGGACTGATGCCTTCTTGCACTCTCTGCTCACCATAACTTCTCCCCAGTTGAGAAGCATGGGTTTACTGGATGTGTGGGGTTCACTAGAAACGTCAAAAGGACATTCTAAGGTGTTTTAAGAGGCTATATTTAGGTTCCATGGAAGAATGTGCCAAGGTTGATCCCCATGTTTTTAGAAGGGAAGATAAAAATAAATATCTCTCTATCCACTTTATATGTAACATGGAATGGATGATATTATCTATTGCAGTTTGAGATATTTGTAACTGCATTCCTAATCATTCCTTGAGATTTGCCCTCAACCCAAGACAGACAATTTAAGCTACTGCCTGATATTTCTGATTTAACATCATATTACGCACCTTAATCCCCGAGGTATTAAAATACAACTTGGCTTAACTAGATGTCTGCTTGCTTTTCCTAGATTGTCAATGCTACTACTGGAAACTCGGGCCCAGACATTCAGGGCCATCTTTTTTCTGCTCCCCTATTTTCAGTTAAGGACCAAATTCCACAGATCTGGACTCTGCCATGTCCCTTCATTCCTTTTCCTACCACCTCATTTTTCTTGCCTGGACTAGTCACTTAATAATTTGTATTTCAATTTCTTCACTCTACATTAATCTCTCCTTCCTACTACTGTCATAGTCATCTTTCTAAATTCCAGATCAGGGTAAGTCATTCCTCACTAAAAAAAAAAAACAACAGAAAACAAAACAAAACAAAAAACAAACAACAACAATAAAAAAAACAGAACACAGTAGAACAGAAAACTTTAGCAGCTTTCAGTAATAAATTAGATAAAAATTCTTCACTTGGGGTGCAAGCTCTTTACTATATGGTTTCTAAATTACTTCCTCTTTTTATTTATAGACCACATATTTCAGTGAATTTTAATTTGCTTCTGGTTTCTTGAGCATTCCACACTTTAGCCTTTAGCCAACCCCCATACCTCTTCCTCTTCCTGGAATTTCTACCTACCATTCATCTCCTTGAGTTGTATATCATATACATATCTTTGAAGTCCAGTATGGCTGTCTTTGAGGTGTTGCCTCCATAGTTCATTTTCTATACTTGTCTCTGCTCCAAATCAGATACAGTGTTTGGTAACTTTTTATTAAAGCAAACTAGACTGATTTTGATTTTAAATCATTCTTCCCATAGTAATTTATTGAATGCTTACTACTGTGAAAATGTGTAAAGGAATCCTCATTCAAAATGGAGTGAGGAATCCATGAAGGGAGAGCTCTTATGCACTACGACTCATCACAGTCTGCATACCCAGCAGGGAGAGATTTCCTCTCAGCCTGGCAACAGTGCAGACCTGCAGTCAATGAGAAGCTGCCACCACTTCATAACTCTTTTTCCTCCAATGAACTATTGTTCAAAACAACCCCTTGCAACTTCCCCCTTTCCTCTATAAAAGGATACTTTCTCACTTTGTTATTCAGACTTGCTTATTGTTCACCATAGCAATTCCTCTGCTATTTCCAAATAAACTCATTTGCTACTCAGTAATCTTTGTTGTTTAATTTTTCAGGTTGACATTACATGGTGTCTGGTACCCACTTCAGCCTCTTGCACTCTCTCTGAGTCATCCTTTTCTCTTTGGCTTGGTAAGCCTCTTGTCAGAGTCAAGCCTCCTTTTGGTTGAGCTCTTTGATTTTATTCTTGAAGGCATCAGCCTTTTAGTGACTACTCATTTGTTTGCTGAACCTCTGGTTTTAAAGTATGGAATCCCAATCCTCTAAATTCTTTCCAGAGGGTCCTCCTTCTGGGACCCTGGCCAATTTTGTGTTCAAAACTATGGTCGTTCCTCATGTACATTCTTAACCAAATGGACCAATTTAACCGAAGATTATTTAGAACTCCTGTGGCCACTATGGAGAGCTGTTGACCTCACCAAACTTGTTTTTCCAGAACCAAATTAGAAGACAACAGCTCTAAAATTAAACAGACTAAATAGGATGCCTATTTTAACTGGTGTCTGGAGTTTTCCAAAGTATCCAAGATTCTAAAATCACCTGTTCGCAAAATAAGGTTTCTAAACTAACCAAGAGAAACAAACAATTCAAAATAGAGAAAAGGGATTCTGAGGTCACCTTTTCTCTTCTCTGTCCTCCTTGTCTCTGTCTAATACCAGCTTCCTCTTTCTTTCCTGCACTGCTCCCACCTCCTGTATACCTCCTCATCTACCAAACCATGGGCCATCATTAAAGAATTTACTAAACCCAGGGAGGATCCTTAAAACTATTTATGAATGGATTACCTTCTGTGATTAGTGAATTAAAAAAAACCAACAACACCTTAAAGTATCTTCTAAGGTCTCTTTTTGCATTTATCTATGTGTTTATGAATGTCTATGTATGTACATTACATACTACTTCTGGATGGTATTGCCAACATTATTTTATGAAAGGAGTCCTATTTAGTTGGGTTGAAAAATGAAGCATTTGTAAATTAATTTCTAAGAAATTAATAGACACTAACCCAAATGTTTTTCAGGTTCTAAGAAATTAATTCTTTCATAAAATAATTCAAAATTATTTTATGAAAGGAGCCCTACTTAGTTGGGTTGAAAAATGAAGCATTTGTAAATTAATTTCTAAGAAATAAATAGACACTAACCCAAATATTTTTCAGGTTCACATGATTTAGGAAAATATTGGGTATAACAGCTAGTTTAAGGTTGTTGGCTCAATTAAAATGTGTGTCTTTGGAGTTCTCAGCATTAAATATAAAGCTTTTGTTCTATCTAGGTTTACTAAAGGTACAGTAAGTTCATGTTCTTTCTTTTACAAAATTTGTGAGCAAGAAAATAGCTTAGGCTGATGGCTAGTCATCTAATGTCTCATTAAATTTGTTTGGGTAATCTAAACATAATTGTTAAGAACAAGTCAATTAAAAAACTGTAAGTAGGATGAAAAGTTTTAGGTAAAATTTTTAGTTTCCCTGCTACATTTTGGTCACCTGAAACTTTAAAGTTTTGTTGTTAAAATAAATGATAGATATTCATTGAATATCTCCATCATTTCTAAATAAGATAGAAAATGGAAACATTAATTAGTGAACATAGGTTTATCCAATTTTGGTTTCTTTTTACAGAGAGACAAAAGATATTTGGGTCTATAAATGAACATGCTTTGTGCCACACTGAAAAATTGTACTAGGAAGGAGCATATGTTTCTAGAAATTATGAGATGTATACATGAAATCACCAACCTACTTGCTAATGTAAAAGTTCATAATTGCCTGCTTAGTTTTCACTAAAAAATAAGGTTTCTAAGGGTTAAGAATTCTAGTTAAGGTTTCAAGGTGTTAACAATTCTAGTTAACATATGTAATTAAAGCTACTAGAAATAATAAGGGAAACAACTCTACATACAAGGAAAGTAGGGTGTGTTTCTGGGTTTGAAAGGTATGAGGAAAATAAAAAGTATGAGGTATGGAGATACCTTTTGTTAAGGGAAATAGAAGGGACAGACTGAGATGGACACAGAAAGTTGTGGAAGGTCTGTAAAAGTGAAATCTTGGGAAAAATTTTTATGTACGATCAAGCTAGATAAAATTGCTATAAGGGTTTTAAAAACAAGCTTTAATATTAATAGGGTATTTATGTAAAATTAAACCTTAATTGTTCTTTTATCTGCTAAAAGGAAAATTTTTGTTGGAATATTGGTCTGCTTTTGATAACAGATTGTAAAAGGTTTCCTTTATCTTTTAGAGTAATCTGGCTCTTAAAAACTGATTCTGTTTTGTTAAAATAATTTTGTGCATTTGCTGTCTTCATTGAGTCTTTTGAGTATGTAAGTTTTTACTCAGAACTATGTGACTTTCTGTATTTGCCTCTTAACTTCCATTGTTACCATGGTTAAATGGATAACTAAGTATTGCTTCATAGTGACCTATGATCCTATTTAACCAAATGTTTTAAAACCTTTTGATATTTTTGACAAGCTTCCCAAAGTCCAATTCTAAATAGTCTTTTTGACATTGAACTAACTTTGAGTTTTCTAAGAGGTCCCTAACACACATCTCAATAGATTTGTTTTTTCTCCTTATAAAAAGAGAGGTTAAACCCATTAGGCTTATTTGGTATATTAAATTATGTAGGGAACATTTTAAAATAAGTGATGATAAACCATCTTAGGTCATGTGATATAGGTAAATGTGATTAATATAAGGATTATAGAAATTATATGAACTTCCTGGAAATCTGATGTCTTGGTATAATGTTATCAGTCTTAATTCCAGTTATTATCTTAAAATGTTACACAGAAAACCTGAATTTTCTTTGTCAACTCCATTATAATGAACTTGCATCAGATATTTAATAATGGGCATTTTAAGTCTTTTGTCATTTTCAGGGAGTTATAGTTTTACTCTAATGCTTTTACAAAAGTGAACCTACAGAAGTGATTTGTCTTCAAAGAGATTCATGGGAAGAGCTCAGAAAAAGTGCAGATTTCTGACAACTTTGAGATCATAAAATTGAACTGGGTAAAAGTTTCCAGAACTAATGAAAAAACTGGATTCAAGTGGAACAAGACGAACATGGGATAGAATGGACTGAGGAGGACGGTTGTAATTTTCAGAACTTCTAGTTTTGACACATTGCTGGTCCTTTAATGTTTTGTTTTCAACATTAAAAGGACATCTTCTCTTTAAAACTATCTATGAAATACAGTAACTTGGTAAAATATAACTCGGTAAACAAAGATGAAATATCTACTTCTTCTCCCTACCTGATCCCTTCCGATTTGGATCACATGACAATGCAGTTAGTTATTTGCATAAATTCAATGAGAATCTGTTCTCCTTGTAATAACAATTGGAAATATTGGCTATTTTACCAAGACCCTGATTGTATTATTTCGAAAGAGATGTGCATAATCTCAGATTTGACAGGACTGTTTTTAAGAAACTAAGGCTGACTCTATGGAGCCAATAAAGCTCCTCAGAAAAATCGCCCTGGCACCTTGCTTACAAGTTTCTACCAAAGCTGTCTTAAAAGGAGCTTAATCACTGTTCTTGCTACACTTGTGGAAATAGGTCAAATGTAGTGCAAACAAATTAGTTTCACTGTGATTATCTTTGGTAAAAAAAAAACAGGTTAAGTATAGAAAGAAAAATTATGTTTGCACTTTTATCTATATTAGATTCTAATCCTGTTAATAAACTGTACTAGATCCTAAATTCCCCTGGTTTTCTCAAATATCTGGCTATGACTCTCTAACACTAACATTTCCAATTTTTTCCCATGCTTCTGATTTGGAATGAGTAAGAACAAAGACTGCCCTTGAGCCTCCTTGAAAGGAACTATCCCAGGTCCTCCTCACTACCCAAACGATAGCCAGACATCAGGGGCTGGACAATGGGATAAACATCCACAGTTAAAGATGGCCGCACCTGACATCTGGTCGTGTACAAACCCTGGAGATCTGCAAGAGAAGCAGCTGTCATCAAGGCAGACTGCTTCCACTCAAGACACTGGATCAAGTGTTAATTGTGTTCATGCTTTAAACCAGAGCTTGTTTGCCATTGCAGTAAATAAACTCGTGTGCTGCTTGATAACTCTTGTTGTTTCCTTTAATTTTTAAGTTTGGCACTATATACCAGATCTCTGCTTAGAGCTAGGGATGCAAATCCAATAAGGGATTTGGTCACAGAACAATGGAATATCACTACAGTATTTTCTGTATACTTTCCTGAAAACAAGAACTGATGTTAAATCATTTTGGCTAATCAACACTTTGCTCTATTTATTCAAAAACTACGTGTTGTCTTGGAGACTGGCAATGTGAAAGGGCTTTTCCCCAAGTATAACACTTACTAGGCAATGTTTTATGAGTTAAGAGAATATTGTTATTGTGTATAGACTCTGGGGAGTGTATGAGACCTAAAGGGAAGATACTTTCAGGAGCCCAGGAGGCAAATCTGCTTGTCAGTGGCAAAATGCCCAAGTTGGCCACTGTGTGGGAAGGCTTATGGGGTGGGAATTGAGACACTATCAAGCAGTTTGATATAAACAGAATTTATCAAGGCTGAATTAAAGAGGAGGGAGGCAAGTCTGGCTCTCCCTCAAGGACCATCCACGAAGTACAAATATATCACACTAAAATGTATCAGCATTTAAATCCAGGAGTAATTTTTCTGAACACCGTCAATGAAATATCTACCACCTAACTGTAGTTGCACATAGCCTAAGGGGAGTGGTACTGAAAGGTTTGCAAAGAAAATGTACTATCTCAAAATGCCCCCACCTCACACCCAAATTTTACACTTCTCACAATCATGCAATAACTACAGCAATTGAAGAGCTAACTATCCAGGGCTGTTGACTTGTAACATCCTTCCATTATCGGCAAATGTTTTGATAACATCATGGCTATACATTCGGATACTAAGCAGCAGGAACAAAGCATCAGCTTAAGGAATCTGGTACCAGTTGCCATAGAGAATATATGAAAAAGGAATAGTTTTTCTAATGCTCCAAGTGACACAATATGATTGTATTTCTTCTCAGAGCTTGTGATTACATAGCTTTGGTTGGTTGCTCTGAGGCTTAATTTTAGATCTAGGTTTTTACTATATCTTGTCACTGATGCCTCATGGGTTAATTCCCTTCTCCTTTCCTTTGTACTAACATAACTTAGTTTTTTAAGGACAAAAACTATATATACAATGATCTTCAATTCTGGGTTAACTAAAGAATAGGAAAAAAAAATTATTTGTCCCTTAGAAGGCAGTAAAAAATCTAAAAGTGAAGATTGCTGAATGTTTTTTCATGGTAGCCCAAAACAAGATATAATGATATTTTTTTATCCCACGCCAGGTTGCTACAACTGAGACGCATCAGTAGGAAATTTTCCATATAATCATTGAAGCCAGGTTATCATTACTTTGTTTCTCATACTCTGAAATTTTCCTTAAAAAGGCCAATTCTTTATGGACTCTATTCAGGGTAAAACCAGAGCTTGTTTGCCATTGCAGTAAACAAAAACCACAAAGTCTCACTTGTGATACCTGATGTATATTGCTGAGCTACAACATTCATCTATATCAACAAAATGACTGGCTTAGAGTTCCCACATTCTGAGAGGTTTCCATAATTTTAGGAATATCAGCTAGGAGTATCGAGTTCTATGTAAGCATCAACACAGTACAAATATGCTGGAGAAATTTATAATGTGTTATATCCAATTATGTCAGCAGGCTATGAATCATATCCAATTATCAAGATGCATAAGTGCCTTTTATGTGACGCTCAAACATCATTAATTTTGTGCTTAGCATAAGCTGCTCAAATGGTATGATTTCAGTAATTTCTAGCATCGATATTACAACATCAATATAAATTCAATGCAAATTGGAAAATGAACATCTTCATCTTGTTTATATCTGCAAAAAGGCATTTACTGAACACAGGAGCACACTGAACCAACATTTACTATTGAAAAAAATATTCTGGAATAGAGCACAGAGAACCTGAATGAGAGGAATCAGTACACAAGACAAGTCCCAGAGAAAGCCTAGCTAACCAGCCAAAGCATTCTTACAGGCTCTCTTCAGGTAGTCACTGAGGTAAAACCAATAAAACTTTTGTAAATATGAAAAATAAAGAAACTAACATTCTTCACAACAAACCGAATTGATCAAATTAAGCCCTCACCATAAATTGCCCATTTTTCTTAGTTTTTATAATATGGATTCCCTGTCTGGAAAATCTCAGTTTAGTATACGTGCAAGGCAGTTAGAACTTAAATTTTTTTTTCTACTAGTTTTACAGTATGGATTTTAATTAAAAATGTTTATCTTCTCATTTAATTTTTAAAGAGTAGAGACCCTACGTAGTGCAGAGCAATATGTTGAGTTGTATGTCAATTTTGAATCGAAGCAATTAAAATCATTTTAAAAATACATAGAAACTTACCTCAAAGTCAAGGTCTGAGTATCGTGATTTTCTTCTCTGTTAGATTTTTAAAAGGAAGAAAAACCAACATAAAGTTATGTTTAGTCATTCAAATAAAATGAAAATTATTATTTTCAATAAAATATCCTGTACCTTTGTATTACAAGTATTTCTTTCAAGTAAGAATAATGTGGAAACTTTTATGATTTCAAATTCTTTCATTTTTCAATGTCATTTTTCAATATGATTTCATTTTTACTTTGAACTTCCATTAAAATTGAAGAATATAAAAATACAGACTATTTCTTTCTCATCCTGACCTCTTAATGTTTTTCAGCAAGGAGAATTTTTTTAAATGTGAATTCACGCAAAACTTTTAATCTTGAAGGAGACTTTAGGTCTATGACAGAAAAACTGTAATTTTTAGTTTAGAGACAAAAAGGAGTAAAAGCTATATAGGAAAACATCATATACACCTCTCAAGACTTCCACCAGCGTACCTCAGTTTCGTTTCTACCTAACTCTCTTGCGTTCTGAGTCCCAAAGTTCTGTATGTCTCACCCTACAAATTTTTTGGTATTTGATGGTTCTCCATGATAGGAAAGTCCTAACTGCTAGTTCTTAGGAACTGAAGTATTTATTATAATTTAGTTAAAAAAATAGTTCACACCCAGTGAAATATCAATGCAAATGTCAATTATCTCAGTGTTCCTCTACGGCTCTGATCTGTCAAACGTTCCCGAATCTAGTTATAGATCAGTATGTATTAATAACATAATTAGGCGGCAGACCTGATAAAATCAGAAAACATTACTTAAATGAAATTAATGTGATTCTATGAATGTTAGTGTAGGGAAGGTATACGTAGCATGTGCCAAGAGGGATTTGGGATAAAGGAGATACCTGGGAAATGTAGAAAGGGTCCTCCAGATATTTAGAGAACAAAGCAATCTTCCAATATGTGGTTTTTTTTTTTTTTTTTTTTTTTTGAGAGACAGAGTGAGTGGGGGAGAGGCAGAGTGAAAGGGAGATTGAGAATCCCAAGCAGGCTCCACACTGCCAGCAGGGAGCCCGAGCCCAGTGTGGGGCTCGATCTCACAAACCGTGAGGTCATGACCTGAACTGAAACTATGAGTCAGACACTTAATTAACTAAACCACCCACGTGCCCCAGAGTTTTGTTTCTTTAATTTGGATTTTTTTTGGATGAACTGGGGATGAAAAAAATTATTAAAAACAAGTAATATTTAGGCAGTTGAATATGTAAACCTTAGGCAAATGTGTTTTATTTTTTTCTCTTCTGCTATTCCAATACCTATCTTAAGTTCAGTAACCTAACAGGGAACCCTACCCATAATAGTTGAGATTCTTGTAACTGCTAAAGAGTAGAGACAGACACTAATGTAGTTTATTGACAAATATGGCCACATTTCTGCAGCTAGAGTTACAATGTCACCATAGAACCAGAGCCTCCCTGTATAAACAACTCCTCAAAGTATGCTTCACTAGACAAATAGCTACCCTAAAGGAAAGATTTAAAAAAATAAAAAGTTTAAAAACTTTGAAATTATTTGATTACAGTGGAGCTGGATCACGGAATCCCGTCTTCAAGTACGATCAAGGAGAGTGCTGAGAAGGAGATTGCTTTATTTAAAAAATTTTTTTAAGTTTATTCATTTTTGGGAGACAGAGAATGAACACGAGTGGGGGAGGGGCAGAGAGATAGAGGGAGACACAGAATTAGAAGCAGGCTCCGGGCTCTGAGCTGTCAGCACAGAGCCTGACATGGGGCTCGAATCCACAAACAACGAGATTACCTGAGCCACCCAGGTGCCCCTGAAGACTCTGTTTTATTAAATGGAAATAGCACATTGATGTCACTTCACTTCTCGTCTCTAGCACCACCATAGCCTAGCCCTGGTGACATACTGGAAGGAGAAAAGTGGGTAGGAAGGCATTTAACCCAGGCCTCCTTTGCCATCTCCTGCCACTCTTGTTATCTGTGTTGTAGAAAAAAATCAGGCTCCAATGTAATGCATCGCACTTTGCTGCAGTATCTATACTAAATGTCAGTGTTTCCACTATGCTCTTGAGTGCTTCGCCTTCTTGGCACTGTGACTCAGCAGGACATTTTTGTAAGTATACGTTAAGCAAGATTCCTTCCTTCATACAGCAAAATGCAAGCATGGAAACAGTTTTAAGCAGTTGTTATAGAACATTAGTCATGAGCTTTGAGTTCCAATTGAAAATTAAATACTGAGATCTTATGAGAAAGGTTCAGCTAACTAGCAGAGTAGGAGGAGACCCTTCTGCCGCTGGCATTGAGGGGCTCTCTATTGTCAAAGGTCGTAAGAGCAGTATGTTGTGCCGTTTCTGGAGGCAAAGCTGTGTAGCCTAAGGACTGGACATGCAGATGGACACACGTCACTAAAGTTTCCATAGTTTAGGAACAAGAACAAAAGACGGGAATCTAGAAGAACACCAGAGAGAGATTCTGCTTCCAACAGCAGATGTCACCTATGCACCTATGTTGATGTGAAATATGAAAAAGAAAATATTCCTACGAATTTCTCTCTCTTCTAATTTTATTAAAATTAAATTCTAACATAATAGAGCAGAACTAGCAGCCTTAAAGGATTAGACTAAGAAATAAACAAATGAAGCCAAACAGATTTTAATCCAAAGTGCCTCAAGATGGTGTGGGGGGGAGGTGAGCAGTGAAGACTTAAAAATTAGAGAATGGGAAAAACGTGGTAGATTTTCTGAGCCCAAGGGAAGTTGAAATTTGTGTCATCTAATTCATATCCCCACGATACTGGCCAAGTGTGCCAACCTTTTATAGTTTACAAAGTGCTTTTACATTTGAACATGCTAACTGCCCTGTGGGATGGTCAGGTAGGTATTATTTTTTATATCTATTCTATGAATTAGGAAAACTGAGTCCCAGAGTAGTTAAAATGACATTCACTCACCTGGGTAGTAAGCAAACGACCTGGGATTCACACTCAGGTCTTCTAACTCCAAATCCTGTACTTTATCCACTGTCTCTCACTACTTGTTCAGTGGTAAGGGTGGTAATATTTTATAGCCTAGTTTATCTTAAAGAGGTATCTGACACTGGAAAATTGTGATATAATGCAAGAACCAGAGTGTTCAATTCTGTTATTTTGGTATACAGGCAGTATGCTGGAAAATATTTCAAAGCACTGAAGTCTGTAGTAACTATGCCTGACTTACATGTGTATTCGTATGTCCCTCTGAGCTTGCTGGGAAGTTATTTTAAGGTATGAAAGTGGCTAGAAATAGTGGTTATATGTTTAAAAAATGAGAGTTGATTAATAAAAGATCAAGTCATGACAATTTTTTTTCTGAGTAAGTTGACAATGGAAGAATTGGCACATATAAATTTAAAATAAGCCAGGGAGGGGGAACCTGGGTGGCTCAGTCACTTAAGCGTCCAACTTGGGCTCAGGTTATGATCATGCAGTTCGTGAGTTTGAGTCCCACGTCAGGCTCTGTGCTGATAGCTCAGAGCCTGGAGCCTGCCTCGGATTCTGAGTCTTCCTCTCTCTCTCTGCCCCTCTCCTCTTTGTGTACTTTCTCTCTCTCAAAAATAGATAAATGTTAAAAAAATAAGTAAGCCAGGGCGGTATTAAAATATTTTATGAAGATATAAACCCCTCTGTCTATAGACCCCCAACTTCTCAAATAACCTGATACAAATAATCCTTTTTGTCACAGCAGGTGATAAAATATCTCTTCAGTTCTTCTATGTGGTTTCCTTTTCCTAATTTTCCACTTAGAACTCATCCTAACTTGTATTCTGTCCTCAACACTCCATTAAAATTCTTGTCAAGGTCTCTGATGAGCTCCATCTGGTCAATTTCCAAGGTCAACCTTCTGTCCTTATCTTGCTGGACTCTCAGAAGTTTTTGAAATTTAATCATTTCCTCATTAAAACATATCATTTTAGCTTTTCTTCCCCCTCTCCTGTTGGCTGTAGCTCATTCTCAAGTGTCTTTTGCTGACTCTTCCTTATCACTCTGCCTTCTAGGTGTTGAGTTCCTGAGTTCTCTTTTTTCTCAATTCTCTCCTCATTAATAGCATTCATTCCATGGCGGCAAATTCCATCTGTTAAGTTCCAAACACCCCTTTCCTCTTCATGTCTGTCCCATCGCAGAAAATGTCACCTATCTAGTTGGTCAAGTCAGAGACTTAGGAGTCCTGCTTCATCCCCTACGTCTCTCACCCTGCACCTCACATCCACCAGCAACTGCTATCTGTTCTACCCCGGAATTCTCTCTTGATCCACCTACTCTTGTCCATCTTCACTTTCACCTCTACAGTCAAAGACATTCTCCTCTCCTGTCTGGGTGACTTCAGTAGCACTCTAACTGTCCTCTGGCTTTCTGCTCTACTCCTTCTCCTAATACCACTGGATCCTAATCCTTTCCCCCAAACCACCAAAGGGATGGATGGATGGATGGATGGATGGATGGGGAAATGATCATGACAATCTTTCACTGAACAGGTTTTGTTGCTTCCGTTGTTTTTACAAGGCTCTGCAAAATCTGGTTTCTTTTTCCTATGCCAACGACATCTTACAGAGCTCACCCCTCATTCCGCAGGTCTTCTAATCCTGTGAAAGTTTCCCAAGCTCTTTCCTATCTCGGGATCTCTGCACTGTGGTTTCTTTTGCCGGAAACATCCCTCACCCTCCAGATCCTCACAGGCCACATTCCGTCTTAACTTCACCCTATACAGCAATTCAGAAGGCTCCGACCACCTTATCAAGTGTCTCCCTCACATTCCATGGTTCTTCCTCAGCCCAGCACACTCTTTTAGAGTATCCATTTGCTAACAGTTATGTATCTCTTCCATAGGGTGTATTTACCACAGGGACAGGATCCACATCTGCCTTGATCACTTTTATATCCCCAGCAAAAGGGCCTGGCACAATAATTCACAAAATTATTGATGAATAATTGAAGGAGATACACTATGGCGGCTAAACAAATTCAAAATAATGGGACTGGTTTCTTATTCTTATTTTGTTGTTGTTGTTTTTCTCATTCTGTGGGAGAATTTAGATAAGCAGGCAGACTAAACACACAAAGAAAACCATTATGAATGGATTAATTGACAGCCAAAAGGATCAAGACAATTTAGGGGACTGCAGGCTTATCACTAATAGAAGGGGAAAAATTTCAGGATGACTTAAGAGTAAGAAAATGCACAAGAGTATGAGGCTACACAGAGGAATACTTAGTAAGTATATGCATTAAGGCATCTCTCCATATCTAAATCCTCTGAAAGGATGAATAATTTCTCAAAGGGAATAATTCATTGTTTGTGTCACTTCAAATTAAACTGGACAAGACACTAGAAAATTCACTGCAAAAGATAAATTGCACTGACTAATAAAGGACCATGCAACTGCCATTAAAACTTTTATTGCAGAGAGAGCAATGGACACATTCAAGGAGAAAGCCTGGATACAAAATCCATTCAAAATATCTGTGAAAGTAAAACCTGAGGATAATTAATTTTGAAAAATGACTCAGTCAGTTTTTTTGTATGCCTGCATAAATGACAAAATTCCCTAATCGAGGAGCAAAAACAAAACACTAAAGAAGGGCGAGGCTCCCTTTCACCACAGCTATGTGAGAAGAAATGTTAAAAAGAAAACGTAGCTTTTGCACAATGGTCAGTTCTGTGATGGTGTCTGCTATTGACAGTCTCCCAGCTCCCAAGTGAGGCCATAATATTTTGTCTAAAATCCTAAATATCGATTTAATACAGCATTCAAGCTTCTTCACAGAAATTCCAGATATAATGGTAATGATATAATAATAACACAACCTTACATCTGAAGTGCTTCTTACAATTTTCAAAGGGTTTTCACATCCATTATCTAATTTGATCCACATAGTAGCTCTAAAGGAGGCAACTGTGATGTGACATTATAGCTAAAATGTTTTACCTTTAAAAGCCATTATAGTGAGAGCTCTATGATTCATGTCTGGCAGAAAACTGGAGTATAAAAATTTAGCCTAGAATGGTGTTCCTTTGTACCCATTTATAAATTGAGCGGGACTTATCTGACAATGTTTACAGCTATATAGTTAAGTTCACACTGACATGGTCAGAAAAGCTTGAGCGGCAAACTTCTCCTTTTGATAAAATCATTTCATAATCTACTACCTAACTCTGATTAGTCATTAGGAGTTTCTTCATGAATAAGAGAAATCAAGGCAAAGTCTGTCAGGGAGTAAGACTAACCACTTAATGGATTAACATCTGAGCAAATTGTTCCATAGGAATTCAAGCGATGGCAGAGCTGAGAAGCCACATACCGGATCATGAAGTAACCCAGAGATAGCAGATGAGACTATCCTGTAAGGCTGGACAAAGGGAGATGGTCTTATGACCTAAGCCCAGGGGCTGACGCACCTGGAAGGAGCTGGAAGCCTTACAGAACAGCAGCTAAAAAGACACAAGATGCTGCTCAAAACAGAAAGAGCAGGGGAGAAATATCCTGGGAGTCTCTCTTCTGCCCACCTCCAATCTCTCCTTAGTGCTTCCTAGTGGCCAATCTTCTCTCTCAGCCAGAGGCACAGGAATCGGCATCAACTCTGAGTGACCCAGGAAACCATGTGCCAAGTAAATCCAGGACATGCATAGAAACTGGGAAAAATTTTGAGTGAGGGAATGTATCCTATTTAAATCTAACAGCTACAGGCTGTGGAATAAATACCACCATTCCAAAGATTCAAAGCAAATCCTGACCTATCTTCTTACAATGATATCTCCAGATTTTTGTCAAAAAATAAATAGAACCATAATCCAAAATTTAAACTATGTTTCATAGTCCTCAAAATGGCTTGAGAACTAGGATACCTCCATTTTCTCCCCACCTCCTCCATAGCATCTAGTAGCTCTTTGCTTAACATACACACCAAATATCAACACATTTTTTTCTCAGTTTTTGAAGGTGAATGACTTAAGTGCTGGTGACAATTTTATTCTTCTTAACCTTAAAGCACTTAGAGGACATGGAGGGCTGGAGCCATTGTGAGGATTTCTACTGTAAGAACATCGTAATTATCCCATCATCATGGAAACTAAATCTTTTAGAAGCTAAAATGTTCAAAATTGCTTCTATAGTTTGGAAGATGGAAGACCTCACATTAAAAGAAAAATAAGGTAATATTCGGCGGGGGAAATCTGGATAAGCGTTTATGCCAGGGAAGTTCATGCATTTATCAAACCTGTTTACACCCAATAAATAATTGGGGCTTAGCTAAACAAAGTCCCGGGAGGCTGGGATCTTTTCTGCTAGCACTGCCTTCAGGGTTGGGGGGCCTCCCTCTTTCTTTGTTGCCTCCTGCTTCTTTGAATAAACACGTCCACACATACGCCCACTCTTTGGCTTTCTTTTTCTCTTCCTCAAATCTTGTTTTTCCTTTGCCTTCTCTTTTCCTTATGAATATCACATCCTGTGCCACAACTGGTAGTTTTCACCTTCTCCTTCTCCCCCCCACCCTACTTTCCACCATGGCAATTTGTGAATACCCTCTGGGGTATTCCGGATTAACACAGATATCATTTTTATTATTATCTTTGGAAGGATCCTGATGCACCTGGCCATCTTCTGCTGCCCAGCTTCCCAGGCTGGATGTTCCTGTGGCTGCCATCTTCCTTCTCACTCAGAGGGGGAGACGACTCAAGCTGTCCTATGGCTTGGGCCGCATATCATCCACATAGTCACCCACTTGCATCTTCACATTGTCTTCTAAGACTCCAGGTACCTCCTGGCTATAGCTGATTCTCTCTTTATGTAGATACTCCAGTCACCTTCTGGCTTTTTGTCTAATGTCAGGACATCATCTCCTCCACTAGTTGGCCCTGCAGATACAGTCCAGCAGAGGTGATAACTCGACCTGGCATTGCGTCAGTCTGCTCATAAGGAAAGCACCACTGACTTTTAATCTGTATGACCCACAGTTCTGTCTCCGAAATTTGCTTGTTCTGTATACCCATACTTTAGCCATTTCGTGTCTTTATTCATCATAAGACCATGTGTCTGTCAAGGGTTAAAACAAACTTTAAAGTTGCTCTCCTGCTAATGTCCAGACACATTACTGTCTCTTTTAGACAGCATAAAATTGATCAAGACAGAAAGATTCTTTTCCTAGATGTGCTATGCACTTGCTCTGTAACCTTGAATAAATGACTTTACTTCAAGGATTATAACAACTTATCTATTGCACAGAGGTGTTGTGAAGATTAATTAATTCATGTTTTTAAGGTGATTTGAGGATCTACTAATGAAAGATGCTATATAAATGCTAATTTTTATTATTCATTCCCACATCTATATATATTTTCTTTCAGCTGTCTCCTAAAATGGTCACCCATAAGCAATTACTATTAAATTCTTTTAAAGAATGACAATGAGGACCTGAATTTTCATTCTGAATCCTGAATTTTCTTCCTTTTCAAGATGGAAGCCTTGTGATCTCTAAGTCATTTAAATGCAGATCTTTTGGCTGAATCACAGTTACATATGATGCTTATAGTTAATAATAAGGATATGGAGATTTGGAAAAATTACAAACAGAACAAAGCGGCACTTAGAAATTCAGTCTATTGTTCAAACACACACAACCTGTACAGTCTCAAACCCAGAAGGGTTTTTAGGCTTTAGACATAAAGCATTTTTATAATAAGCAAGATATTTTAATATAATTCCATTCTAACCCCGGTAGCACATTTTAAAGAGTCATTCTATATAGAAGACTCCACATGGTCATTATGATTTTCGAGTAGTTGAGTAGTACATCAGTATTATGATTACTTAGGATGTTATATTATTATATCCACACTCACTGAAAATTCTTTTGAAACTTTTGTGATTTTGTATAAACATTAATGTAGTTTGTGCTTATATAGTCATTACTGTAGTAGACCTGCTAGTCTCTGGGATACACCAGTTAGAAACAGAGAAATAGTAGCTATTCTGTTAATTGAGAAGGATGGAATGCTTTTGTCTAGTGGAAGCTCTTACCGCTCTAGAGTTAACTTGGCCTCACTGCCCCTATGCTTTTGGGTCTAAGGATAGTTCTTCTCAGAAATCCCACTCTATTTAAGGTTGATCTAGAATCTATGGATTTATTCTGATCCTATCCACTTTCCCATTTTAGTCTAGAAGTTCCTTGGCCCAGTTGGGGAAAAAAAAATCTCAAAATCACACCACTCACCAAGTTATTCTAGCCTTACAGGATCTCTCTTCATGTTGTTGTAGTAGAAGGAATGGCTTTGTGGGGAGCAGGGAGGTATAATTGCCTCTGGGCACTTTTGAAACTAGAACATACAGTGATCATCATATTTCTGATGGAAAGGGGAAGCAACCAGTTCTAGTGTCTTTCCCAAACTAGTGTCTTATGAAATGATCTATAATATTAAAACAATTGCAATACATACAAAAGAATGCATGTATTGCATTATATACTGAACATATGTAATAGATCAGCATTGCATACTGAACATATGTAATAGAATAAATATACTTTACAGCAAAATTTCAAGGTATGAGATATAAAAGTCACTTACAAAACAGTTATATGATGCATGTCACAAAAAAGCAAGACTCATTCTTTAGATCTTACTTGATTAACTGAGATATAGTATGAATGATACTGGTAACAGTTGACTACTCTGTACTTCATTTTATGAGCAAAAAAGAAACTGAGGGGAATATGCTTTTTTATAAAAGCCATGTGGTTGGACCTGAGAGTACTGACTCTTAACCTGATCAATACACATCCCTCCTAAGAGTTCACAATTTACAATAAGAAGTTTTAGTGGGCATCATTATGCAAGAGCTAAAATTACCACATTTACTCTGAAAGATATTGACCTCACATAATAATAGAGTTTGGAAGACCCCACAGAAACATTCCAATTTTGGCATTTTTAATGGAGGCCCTCACAGAAAACCCAGATTTTGGTTTAAGTTTGTAATGCCATCCAGGAACTACTTTAACCACCAAAAGGATCTCTGGTGTCTGAGAAACATCAGGAGGATCTTCTATTTTTTTCTATTGTGAGTGCTCTCCTTGGTTCCCATTCTGAAAGAATTATGACTGATAGTTATCATTTTAATTAGAAGGGACTCCTTTTTTTAACCATGATCTTGAGAAAGGGCATTCTGACACACTACTGGAAAAAGAAGTATGTCTAGAATCTTAATCTCGACATGTCTAAAACATTTATGTGATACATAACTGCAAGAGGAAATGTGACTCTTTTCCCTCCATCCAGGGTCACATGAATCACTTTCTCAAATATTGACTATTTCAAATATCGAGGGAAGGTTTGCTCTGTTGCTTACCTCTAATGAACTCATGGATATCGTGGATCCAGTTTCACTTCTTGATAGTCCCGCATTATCATCCAACTCAGAGGCCATGAAATTCTTCACAGCTGTGCGAGGCTCAAAGGGCAAATTCTGCATATGTTCCTGGGGTGCAAGGTGTTGATCTAAGTTCATATTGAACTGGTCCATTACAGGGGGATTCATGTTGAATTCCGGATTCACTTTGTAGTGCAATAACCTTTCATGTGGCAAGGTTTCCATGCCAATATTCATTTTGCTTTCCTCTTTCATCGATGGCTGGGTATTTACAGAACTTCTGGGCATCACGATATAGTCACTTTCCATCATTCTTTCTTGAGGATGGACTATGTCCATATCAGCTCCTCTCAAATTGTCATCTGTACATAAGTACACAGTTCTTCGCAATTCACTGTTCTCTTTTTTCAAACACTGATTGCCCAGCTCATTCATACTCATGGGCATGTGCATGCCCGTGGGTTGCTGGATAATGACTTTGGAAATGACGTTTCCAGGCAGTGTTGAATAGCTTAGCCCTTCAGGGTTTGTTCCCTTTTCTTCTTCATCATCATTTAGAGAAATCCTAGAGAGTGTTCCTGTTATTGTTGCTGCTCGGCAAGGACCAATATCCTTGTGAAGAACTATATATTAGGATATAAAAATTCAGAAAAGATAGTTAATGTGTCTTTATTTTTTCATTGCTGTATTTTTCTCTTTCTACTAATTTCCTTAATAAAATAAAAAAATAATATTAAAAAACTATATTTCTATTGTTTGTAGATGGTCCAGATTACTCACTCTTTACTGATTCTGATATGTTTTCATAGACCTCGGGTAGTCCATAACTAAAACCCACTGGGAAGTTGATTAATGGACTTTCAAAAATCTCAGTACTCTATTCTTAAACACCTCTCCATAGCTTTTCAGGGAAAAGGCAGATTACCAAGGAAGTTTCTCCATCAATCTACTGCAAAGAGTTTTATGAAATTATGGATATATTCACACGAATTTGACTTTTCCTCAAAGGCTTTTCCCCAAAGAATTCTACAAGTTCTATTCATTAAAATATTTCTTGAAAGAGGTAATCAATGAGAATTTCACCCTACTGCATCAGAAATTCCTCTGCAGTTATGCATATCGAAAATTAATGAGCATTTATCTATGAAGTCCATATGGTCAAGGTAGATACAGGGTTCAAAAGTATTTATCATCTTCAGTTTCCATGTGAGAAAAAAAGAATTTCTTTACAAGATCAACCCATATGCTCGAATGCCCTTGAGGAGGTATTAAAATTGCCACTGACTTTAAGCAGGAAAAACTCTATGAGACTCTGACAACTCTATTCAATTTGAAGCTTAAAAAATAATGATTTAGAAAAGTTAAAAACGCATGCTAATTTGTAGTAAGTGAGGACAAAAATGAAACCAAACCAAATCAAAACAAACCAACAAAAGGGTTTGGAATTTTTTATTGAAATACATTTTAGTTTTTTCCTTTTGTTTCTATGTAAGAAGAAAGTCATATATTATGAGTAATAGTAGCAGAATGACTTGAAGCATGCTTAGTTGTAAACAACTGTCAGTTTTGAGGTAGGAAAGAATGAAATTCTGAAAAAGTATTCTTAGTAATTCTGGTATTGAAAGCACACAGAACACTTAATGCTGTTCTATGTACAAAGCAGAGCAATTATCACTGAAAATGTCATTAGGCACAGATAACTATAAAATATTTGGTTTATTGTTTCCTCATGAAAAGTTTCAGATATATTGAATTTCACCCATTGTCATCCAATTTTCAAATAGCACCATAATTATGCATTAAAACAGAGGCTGAAAAAGAAGATGATGAATGTCTTTCCCTAATACAAAAAAGCCTTCAAAATTACTGCGAAATATGCATCATTCAAAAAAAAAAAACCGAAAAAATGTCATTCATGTAATATCTTTTATCTTTTGAGATATCGTATTTAATTATTGCATTTGGTCTCTATTTCAGACACTAAAAATCAAGTTAAATTTACATCAATATGATTTTTATTAATTCACAATTTGGTTGTAACTTTTTGTATTTATTATATGAAATGGTAGAATGATTTGGTTTAAAAAAGTTATTTCTAAACCTCTTAATAGATCAGTGATGAACTGTGGTTGCTACTAGGAACAATTTACATAAAAACCATAAATGGGCAAAGTATGTTAAATTAATAGAAGTAATGACCTTCTAAATAAAATACTTTAAAAAATCTCTAAATTTTTAATCTTTAAATGTATGTAAAAATTAATCCAAAAGTTATAGCAGTACAATTTAAAGGCAGTTACAGGAACCTGTCTTTTGACATTAAGGACATACAGAATTTTATACTTTCATGAATATATTGTAAACTATATGTAAAACTTTGGTGCTGATTATTGATTTTATAATCTATTTGTGCAAGACACATTTAGTTTTGTATCAGTTAATATTACTTGTAGTTATAGTCACCACATTTTTATCAAATGACACAGCTATCTTTACTGAAAAATTGTATATCTTAAATATTTGGGGAAAGATAATTCTTCTTACGAAGTAGTGTCTACTCTACATGAAAGATAGGTCTGTCTCGCTTAAAATAGATTTCCAAATTTTGGATAAACATACACAAATGCATACCACCTACACATACAGACATGATGCTGAAGTGATAAGACTTTGACGAGAAATTAACTAAGTTATTAAAGGCAAAACCCAAACCCAACACAACAAAACAAAAGTCACCTAAATATTTTGCATGATCAGATATATAGTCTACCCTTTGGGAAAGTGAATTTTAACAAAACTTAGAGGAAGATTACTCAGAGTCCATGAATTGAAACTTTAAAATTGAATCTATCTAGACATGAACATAAACCTCTGGAAAATCTCAGAGGAAAGTTCCCGATGAGCTCAGTTAAAAAGGGCACAGACAAAAAATTAAAACATTACAAAAATATTTTCCAATAAAACAATGGTCCTGGCCTGTATTAGGAATACTAAGTCCCAGAATGCAATGAAATCTGGAGCAAAAGGGTAATTTAACGAAAGAGCAGGATAAAGAGTGATCAATGAGACCACAGCTTGGAGAGGATGGTCTAATACGCTGGTTCTGCAGCTTCAGCATGCATCAGAATATCTGGATGGCTTGTGAGAACAGTGATGACTGTACCCCAGCCCCCGGGAGGCCTGGAGTAGGGCCTAAAGTTTGTACTTCTAACAAGTTCCCAGATGATGCAAACGCTGCTGATCTGGGCAAAACTACTCTGTTCCTATTTTGATTCTCTGTCAAGGAGAACTGTAAAGAGTACGCCAAAAGAGGTCGAAAGAAAACAAACGAAGGGTAGGAAAATAGGAATCAAATGAATACCTAATTATTTTAAATAAACCCAGGCTTCCGGACCCTAGACAAATCATGGCCCCTCTTGGAACACATATGTGGAACCTGGCACCATGGCTAGTGATCTTTGACAAATTATGGAGAGTGGATGGAACAAAGGAGAATGTTTTATCAATTTTCCAAAAACAGAAATGGTAGTCTTAGGAAGCCAAACACCAGTGAGATTGTTTCTTAGTAATAGTTTGTTAGATATTAAACAAGAAAGAATAATTCCTAATACCCTATCCTCAGGCTCACTACGCACTGTCAAGTTATGACAGTTACTCTACTCCTTTGCTAGGACCATACTCTACATTGAGTATTTTCGGTGAATTCAGAAATGAGAATATGGGGCGTCTGGGTAGCTCGGTTGGGTAAGCATCTGACTCTTGATTTTGGATCAGGTCATGGTCTCACGGTTTGTGAGTTTGAGCCCCATGTCTAGCTTGGTACTGACAGTACAAAGCCTGCTTGGGATTCTCTCTCCCTGTCTCTCTGCCCATCCCCTGCCTCTCATAAATAGCTAAATAAACGTTTTTAAAAGAGAAATGAGAGTATGAACTTAGTCTCTCATATTTTTGTGATTGTAACAACTCTGTAATCTCAGAGCCTGCATAGATGTTTAATGTTTATCAGCTGAGTCTGAAAAATATACTTAAAGGGAGTCAGTGTGGGGTAGGTGGGAGGTACCCTACTGAACACAGCAGGATCTATATTTTTTCTCCCATCCAACTTCTTTATTGACAGTTTGAATGAATGTTCAGAAAATATTCTTATCAAACTTTCAATGGCCAAAAATTTCAAATGGATAGAATGCTAACCTGAAACTAGCAGAGATAAATGCAAGGCCAGATTTTTCTTCAAGGAAAAAAAAACCCAAAGCCTTTAGATAATCCTATACTGGTAAAGTCGTGACAACTACTACAAAAAGTCTTAGGGGTTTAGGTAACCAGTTGACAGGAGTAATATACCAGTCGCTATGAAATGAGATGCAAATGTAGATAATATTAATATAAACAAAGAGCCAACTATGAGAAATGCCAAACAAGTATGTACATTTGGGCACCATAATTTAAAAATTTTTAACAAATTGGAGGCCATGTGGGGGACCATGCCTGCTGGAAGGGAATGCTATGAGGAATGAATGAGGAAACATGGTTTAGTTTGGAGAAAAGGGACTTGGATTGGACTAAATAGTATTTGCTTTTAAACATCTGGATATTTAGATGAGGTAACTATCCAGTCTTATCCTAGAAAGCAGCACTAAAGTCAACGAAAACAAGGAAAAATAAGGTAGGTTATATGTCCCAATATAAAGAAACGTTTGCAATAACTGGAATTATCCAAAAAATGAAACATGTAGTTTCCTTTGAAACTCTTGTATCATCTACTCCTGATGAGCGTTTAGCCACAGGCTGAGGATAGCCATCAGGGACCCTGTCCATGGACCCTCGCACTCTAAGGCAGAGAGCACTACATGGTTCCTTCTGGGCCCTGCTAAGAAAACAGCAACAGCAGCAGTATGATACACACAGACACACACAATGTATGTCGTCTTTGCAACAACCCATATTCCACAGATGATGAAACTGAGGCACAAAGACGCTAACCTGGCCTTACACCTGACAACCAGTAAGCAGTGGAATGGAAGTCTTAGGTCTCCAAGTCAATGCTTTTCTCCTGTCACTGTGCTTCCTAATTCTTAGTTTCTCAATCCTCATTGTCCCTTCACCCCCCCCCCCCCACCCCTCTCTCTCTACCACATTCTGCTATTGAAATGCTTCCCTTTGGAAGATTCTCTTTCTTCATCCACAGGAATATGTGATGTGTAAACTGCGGCATTGTCTTTAAAATCAAAATCATAAAAATGATTTAACATCCCTAATGATATTCTCAAAATTCAAATATTCTTACCTGACCGACAAGCAATGTCTACATCCTTTTCAAAGTCTGTCTGTAACAAGAAACAATAAGGTACGGAATCATCATTTGATGAAGACCTCGAGCGACTTTAACTAACTAGATTAACCAAAGTTTACAGATATTTGACTAGGCAGTACTAGATTATTATTTTGTGCAAAAGAAATTTCTCAAGGAATAATCAAATTGTTTTCAAGACTACTTCTTAGAGACGGAATGTTGAATAAAAGCAGTGGAAAAATGGCATACAATTTTAATAAAGCAATATAATACCCACTGTCATCTTCCGTCAGGAGACTGACACCATATATAAAAGGATAGAATTTCAAGGCAATTCCTTAAACCACAATAAAAAAAGAATGTGCACTATTATAAACACACTTAAATATTTGTCTTTGCTATTTATATTTTTAAAGTATTCATTTTGAATATATTGTTTATAATGTAGCATCTTATAGTACAGCTTTGTCAAAACTTTAACAGTCCAAGTAGGCTCTTCTCATGATCCATTTCCACTCAAATTGACAAAAGGCTTTTAGGTTTAGGGATTAGAGTGGAAGATGAAACAATACTAAGCTGGTCTACAACTTGATAGGGTTCAGTTTATCGCTGTATTTTCCTAAAATTTTATTTTAAATAAATGAGGTACATTTTTAAATGGTAAAATTAAATTAGTCCATCTTAATCAAGCTCTTCCAGTCATATACTGGAAGATATTATTTAGAATTTTTTTTTAATATTTTAAAAAATTTTAATTAGAAATTTCAATATTTGTTTTTAATACAGAATTGATTATTCCTTCTCAAGTCCTAGCTGTTCATATACGGTTTAGTCTATTTTATGTTGCCTAATCCAAAAACATTCATAATAAATTAAATATATTGTAAAAGAAATCTCTAAGCCCTGATTTTAACAAATCATAGTTTAAATCTTATTTTATGTCTAAAAGACACCAAAGTGTTCATGCCTAAAGTACCCCTTAATCTCAATAGTCGGAGCCCATGTACGATGACTGACCTTTTAGTGGAATTGTGGCCACCCTCTTCTACTTTAGGGCAGTGGTTCTAATCTTAGGCTGCATGTTGGAACCACCGATATGTGGGTTCCATTCCAGAGATTCTGATTTCATTGATTTGGAGAGTGGATTCTAATGCACAAACAAGGCCAAGAACCACTGCTTTAAGACCAGAAGTGAAGGTCCACAGTGTTCTCATCTGTAAAAACCACGTTCCCGTGGACAAACTGTTATTCCTAGTTTTGTGCAGGGTTGAGAGTGCTCTCTGGTATTGCATGGAGACACCACACTCAACACACCAGGCGGCCGATAACAGATCCTCTACTCCTAAGCAATCCAGAGAGAATGGTTATCTGGTATCTCTAAGTCCGTTAATGAACTAAAGCCAAAGTCATTTAAAATCTTTTATGCCCTTCACAAACCATGACTTAATCAACAATCAGAAGGAAAACTAAAGCTCACCATTATTTGAGCATGTCCATTAGGGAAAGAACTCGAAGAATCAGCATTGATTGGATCCTGACAGTTTCTCAGTCGGCATCTAAATGCATCCTGAACCTGCGGGGGTGGGGGAGAAACATTAATTTCCTTCTCTTCTGGTAATGACAAGATACTGCCTATATTGGCAATCAACGGAGAAAGCAGTTATGATCTAATACCCATTTCGTTTACTTCTTAAAATGTATACAGGTATACCTGGCCTCTATGCTAAGGAAATTGGTCACTTGCCATAATCTATAGGGGTAAGTGCTGGGAAGTCCTCAGTAATCACAATGGCTGCGTCTGGCCGAACACCAGTAGTTCTTGCCAGAGGACAGATTTATTTTTACTGTTACAAACAATGTGTGTTGTCTTCCAAAGGGGATTTACTATTTGGTATGGTATAATCTTCATAATAGCTTTAAACATTGTGAAAATGAGATTACTCAATGATCTTTGACTGGAGTTGACTTGGGATTTTCCCTTTACGTCTCAAGTAAGGGATCATATTGGGGAAACGATTTCTTGTCTCCCTTCAAGTACTATGTGCCCTGGTGTAAAAACAAAACACAATGAAACAAGAAGATAACAAAAACACTCTGTTTCTGGTTGTCTTAAAAGAAAGAACGAAGACGATCACTCAGCAAAGCCAAATTTCCTTAATACCCATTCACAACTGGATTGTGAGTAAAGAAACACATACCACAAGGAAATCTGAACTACACTAAATCCTTTATTGAACAAGAGAGTAAACATGAATGGATGAATAACAAACACACAAATCAACGGAGAGTTATTCTGATCATATGATGCCTTTGCATGAACAGGTCCTTTCCACTTCCTGCGGCTCATTAGGCTCCTAACAAGCTAGTGACAGGCATTAGCACAGTTGCTTCTCACCCAAGTCAATGGTGAGGTCATTTTATTCATATTTTGTTGTTCTGGCTTCACAGTATTGATATTCTCCTTCTAGTTTATTATAATCTTTTTCATTGGATTAACACACAAAGCAGAGATGATGTCGCATATCCCCTGTCTTACGGTAGTGCCATCACACAGATGACCAAAGTAAACATACCATCTTTACTTTTGAAAAGCACTGGTATGCAATATCCTGTCACGGTTTTGCTGTGAGATGTGCCTAGTATAGGTATTGACCAGAAGAAAACTGAGCCTATTAAGTTACTTTCAGCTCCTCTCCTCCACTACATATGTCATTACTGAAAGATTTGGAAAGTGACATGGGGTTTAGGTACCACCACAGACTCCTGGCCAACCAGTATGATGAGACCTTGTCTACTTCTTTTTCTCCACCTTAGGTTCTAATCCTGGTGATGCGGCCACTCTAGCCGTGAATTTCGGAAGTGGGGGATGGGCTCAGTGCTCTTGGACCTGTTTTCTACCCAAGATTCTAACATTTTTTAATCTGAGAGTTACTGGAAAAAAAGAATGATAAACTCTCTGATATAAATGAGCAGGATGCCCTCTTCTTCCCTCTGCAAACACATCAATACAAGCCTCAGCTCAGTGAAATCTATTCTCATCATCTCTTCCTGAAGAACTGGATAAATATTTAGAAATAAATCATCCAGCTTCTCCCTTGAAAGAGACATGACATGGACAAAGTTAGATTCTTCAGATGCAAATGCTTTCAGGCTCCTCCTTTTTGGATTAAGAAGTAATAGCTGTAGGTCGCAGAGTGACGCATTAATAATCAAAAATTGGTAATGTGTCTAGCGTTGGCCAGACGATCAGTGTTTGTTACACAGCAATCTACATTGGGAGAAAACACTAAGAAAGTATATCTGTCAGAAGAATAGGTACATGCTAATTTTCTGTTTGTGCCCAAGGCAACCGGTAAAGAAGCACAATTTATAAAGGTAGATAAATAATATGTTCAAAATATTGCCTTCCGGGAGCTTGTCACATGAAGATTTTTTTCAAATCTATTTCTAAATACTAGCATATATAACATATGACAGTGGCACTTGCTAATACCAACAATAATTGAACTGGTCCCCCTAACTACCCTCTATTTTGAGACCTTCAGAGTGTAACTGCCAAAGATATTTTTGTCTAACAATGAAATATGGAAAAGCAACTTCTATAAGTTTCTCTTCAAAATCCACTATCTGATCACTTGAAGGAGATACAGAAGAAATCTAACTCTTTTTCATAACATACACATACAAAATCAATACTTTAAATTCCCCAATTCCCAAACATGACAATGGATTAAGGGCATCTCTACTCTGGAGAATGATGTCAGCTTTGTGATTCAGTCAATGCTATTCGGAAGAAATATAAAATAGAAAAACATAAAAATTCTCCAGTAAATTCAAAGTCATTTTAGTGATCATATAAATGCCATAATTTAAGTGCTAGACTTTGACACTTTTAGGGCTTCTGTTACTTCTAATTCAGAAAGCTTTGCAGGAGAAATTCCACTCAATTCCAAATGCTCTGTTTGATTTTTACAAAATCTTAAAAGTGCATTCAGGCAATCTAGACGAATTAGCCTTAGATATTTGTCCAACACTGTCAGGGAAGAATGGTTAGGCTGGATTTCATAGTGCATATTCCATATCACAAAAAAGGGTGTTTTAGGCAACATAGGAGCTGGAAAATGTATCTGCAGCTATTTGGAAGCATTTTGATATTTAACTGAATTTTCTATCAAGTAAACAAATGACTTTTATCTTTGGTGAATCAATGTGAATCATACTGCTGGAGAACACCTGGAATTTTTTAAAAAGCACGACTACAACAACAGTCTTAATTCTAGATAAGAAGCACCAAAAACAAAGACAGAATCTATATCTGGCTACTCCATCCTGATATTAAAATCTTCTGTGCCAAATGTCATATTTACAGTGCTGGACAATATCAGTCTTGGTGTTTCTTGGCTTGTGATTAAGACTGAAGAAAAAAATTGTTAGAAGATTCATATATTTATTATTTAAGCTCTTTTGCCTAACTTATTACTATTCGTGGGAAACAAGCCACTTATTTTAGGTAACAACTTAATTAAAAATTTTACATAACTCTGAGATCTTGCAATATTATCATTTTTAAAACTTATATAAGACCAGCAAATATAATTTTTAAATAAACTTACCTTGAATAAACACTTGCCTTAGTCTGACACAACTAAAATCTAGCCTCCAAAATGCCCTCTCTTTACAATACTCTGCAATAGGTCTTTTCGCCATAATTGACAGCCAGACAGAGGATTAAAAAGACTGGGGGAGTAGCAAAGAACACATATGTAAATAGCGTTGGAATATATAGGGCACTTTAAGGAAATCGAGGTCATGTTGTGAAATGAAAAAAAGAATGCCAAGAAACATCTTCAAAAACAAGATGAGGTAAAAAGAATACGCTATGGAGGCTGTCTTCTGACAGCATCGAACAGGGGCACCACGAGAGTTATCCTGGGGCGGTCTGAGAACTCGGGGCTGCTCTGAAAACTCCTGCAAAAGCTATCCGCCCATTTATTGTGGATGGATTCCTGGGCGAGACATGAATTCAAAGAAGTGTGCAGGGGTGTGTCTCACTTCCATCGCCCCCCACAGGAGAGCGATCTGCTTCCTCTCAGGAGCGGCAAGCTGAGTGCCTCTCGGTTGGTCCTCGCTCTGAAGGCAGCTGGCAGAGTGTCACTGTGAAAGTTGGTGCCAGATTTAGAGATTGCTGGGGAAGAGCGCCGAGCCGTGTTTGGCAGCGTTGCAACTCGGAGAAACCTCATAGGAAAGAGCTGCACCGTTTGAAATGGGCTGTGTATTTAGCTATCAAGCGGCTCAGACCCCAAATCTTTACCTTTTAAAAAAATAGTTTTACCTCCAGTTATTCCTGACTTCCTATTCCAGAGGATCATTTTAAGACCAGAAAAGAAATCGAGTTACATTTTTATAATTATTTGAGTTTGGTAGCTTAGGAGGGGAGGGAGTTTTTATGTACTCTGTATTTTTTCTAATGTCTACTATTGTTTCTATTGATTCATATTAAACAAATGACTCAGCTATTTTTAATCATATTAAATTCCATATAATTTCACCATTAAATTAACCAATAAGATTATTCTCAATTTAACGTGTATTGTGCCAACTGCCATAAGCAACATGAATGACTTCACGTTATGAAAGTATTACCTGACTTCTCTGAGAGCACAAAGGAAATAAAAATGGTTTGTCATTTTCTATACATGGAAGAAAAAATAGGGACTTCAGTCCTAAATTTCAGTCTTAATGAGTTCCTACTGTAATCTTTTAACACCTAAAGGATCTATTACTTACTCTCAAACTGTTGGAGATTTTTAGCTTTTTTTGTATCAGTTTTGGGCACAACATAAGCTTCCCTAGAGGGCAAGTTAGACAGATGTGATCCGAAAAACCGAACGGCGTTTCTTTGGCATGAGAATGAGAAACAGAGGGAGGGGAGTCGTGCGTCAGATGCCACCACCTCCACCTTCACAGAAGATATTTCATTTTAGCCTCATGCCATCCACTCTGAGGCAGGACATAAAATCTTAATTCATGACCTCCAGCCTTCCACTTTTTTCAAACCTCTATTCCAGACATATTTGACAGCCTGCCACCAGTTTAACAATGTTGCAAAGTGGGACCCCAGGGAAGTGGAAGGAGAGGGAAGTGGGATTTGCCTGTGCACTTGGCCAGATACTCAGAGGAATTTTAGGTAAAGCAAGCCGCGTGGTTGGGTACTGCCTGGCAGACGTGCCTGAGTTTGCCAATCTCTGCCATGAACTCCGTGTTTCCATTTGTTCCCTGGTGCCATTTTACTCATATGATTTCATGCTCTGGTTAAGCTCCTACATCTCTGCCTGGGCTTGGAGAGCCACAGGTGCAGATTAAGACTGATGTAAATATTCATAATACAATTGCAATTATGCTCAAGTCAGGAAAGCCTACTCAGGAAGGAGAGGTAGGATTTATAGATTCCCTTGCCTAAGAAATGGAATAAGCTTATTTCTGGAAGTAAGTATGTAATAATATAAGCATATCGTCCTGTTAATGTCCCGTCCATGTTCCCATTTAAAGGCAGTTTGTGCTTTCCATTCTCTGTTCTGATAAAATCCAGTTTTATTGTAGTACCATGAGCCATTCTCCTATTCCCAGAAAACAAACAAAACAAAACAATCTTTAAATGTTTTTCTTCTTGAACTTCCAGTTCAGCCTGACAAAGACAAGGCTCTTAGCAACCTACTCCCTTCTTAAATCTTTGTCCTTCTGAGCAAGCCGAAAATCTTAGGACCAGTAGAACTCTGACCCTCCCACCCTGGACCACTTACTAACTTTATAAAATCTACTGAACTTCTTCATGACAGGATACCCAGTGGCTTCTTACCATGGCTACTCAACACCTCAATGAGAAAGCTCTAAAATATAATTCAATCAGTGCTAGGCCTTCAAACATAAGTTTTACCTTTCTCTTGGTGTTACAGTTATAACCATTCTTTAAAAAATCACTCTAGTGTCTAGGAACATACCACTTGCTTTATTCCTCCATGTACCCCAGAGGGCCCCAGAGAAGACTGCTATGTGTCCACCATAGGCGCCATTCCACGGAAAACCACATGCCTAGTAATCTCTCTCCACCTTCCCTTACTTGAAATTTTCCCTTCCTTAATCCTCTAACCCCATTTCCGCCCCTCAGGACCCCATTACATTCTGAAGTCTCCTATCACCCACTCCCTCATCTCCAAAGACTAACTGAAACGCCTGCTGTCTTTAAGTAAGGGAGTGAACAGGTACATGCTTCTGTAATAATGAGTCACGCCTAATTTCCCTGTATACGGCCCGGCTTGAGATTCATGCAACTTTCCATCTGAATTATATTATATGCACTACGACCTCATTTCCAATTGCTGTCTAGTTACTTACTTCACCACTATTGGCTTCATTTATTTTTTTAATGGTTTGGGAGAATATTGGTTTTAGATGAGATAGGTAATGCTTGTCTGTTTTATATATTCACTGTCATGTGATTGTAAATCACTTTGTTTATCTGTATCTTTTATGGAAATAGACCGACTGGAAATTGAAAGAAAAAAAGGTAGAGGGGAATGAGAGAAAGAGAGAACGAGGGAAAGAAAGAAAGAAAAAGCTGTTCATGTTTATTTTAAGCATTTTGTTACAAAATCACTTTGAGGGTTGGATGAAGATTCTGGGGCCTCATCTGGAGCAGTCTAGCCCTCCTGCTGGTGCTGGGGAAAGAGAAGAGACGACCCTGGCCCTTTTACGGCTACTACAGAGCAGCCACAGGACCCTCACAGAAGGATACAACCAAATTATCTATTTAAGTACTTGCCTTTTCCTTCCATTTAGTGAAAGGGTTTTATTGTAGCTTATTTTGTATCACAATCTTGTTATTTTCCCCCTCTGACATTAAGCTGTAAGATTGTCTTAGAGCCAGGCACAGCCAGAGACAGGAGAGATGAGAAGAATGTGCAGGCACTAAGAAAGTGGTTTCCTAGCAACAGTAACTATTTCAAAGGTTTCATAACTTGTGTGGTTTGAATTTCCATAGCAATGTGAAGAATAGTAAATAGTAGATGTCGTTATGTGCTTAATGCAAATGAATTCCAATCATGAAATGACGAAGAAATGAAGGAAGCAACTATATTTATTCTATTAGATTCTGTCTTATGAGGTATTATACATATTAGCTTCCAAGTCCTAGGTTTTGTGCTGAAAGTAATGTGTAATAAATCATTTGGTTTAATGTATTTTCTTCTTATCCCCTCTTTTCATTTTCTCTTTTGTCAGAGGCATCTACTAAAGCGATTCAATAGAGAAAGTTGTTCCAGAAAAAGACATATTTTCAAGAATATGAATTTTACGAAATTTACATATTAAGATGTCAACTCTGAAGGTCACAACAAATTGTTATGCAAATAATCAATTTGCTTTTTTTTTTAATATGGAATATAATTGACAGTACCAAAGTGAGCATTTCTCCCTTCCCTTCTGACTTGAAATGATTTGGTTTTAAAATTGGATCCACTAAAAGCAAAGGCACATTTAGAATACATCAAGCCCCATATACATCACATTTAAAATGACAGTTATACTGTTTCTTTTCTCCTTCTCAAACTGCAAGGCTATATTCCTCCGCTGTGCACACCCACCTCCTTCACGGGAAGATTGCAAAAGTAAATAAGGGAGAAGGCTTTTGAATTCATATTGGAAGAATCAATAAAGACTACAAATGACCAAATTATGTTACTGCATGTCAAAAATACGTAGAAATAAAAATAAGTATACCTGTATCCAGTCTCTCTCTAAATTGAAGGAAGTATTTCTTACATTGCTTGTACATTTTTAATAAACAAAATCCATACAAACTGTCTTGGATTATTGTGAAAAATAGTTTGAAATGGAAAAAAGCAGTAGAGGTAAGATTATATTCCCAAAATCTCCTATCTTATCAAGTAGTTGATAGGAGTCATTACCCAGTATTTTACAGGTAGCTATCGAGTCCACTTGCTTTGGTGTGTTTTTATTGAATATCTGTTCACAGGAGATACCAAGGATATGGGAAGATGCCCCATTCTCTTAGAAGTGGCTAATGTTAGTGTGGTGTAATCACAGGTAGTACGAGACAGACCTGTGGCTGATGTTGGGCAATATAGAGTTAGAAGGTCAAAAAGAGTTTCTCTGACACCGTGAAACCTCCAGACGATGTGGTCCTTAGGATTTGCAAGACCCATTTCAACAAGGTTCTTTTGGTTTTTCAGTAAAAATTTCCTTTGAGAAACTGAAAGAGACTTGCCCTATCACAGAAATCTGCTCTGTGTTCTTCTAGCACTGTCACAGAGTATTTTTAAGGGTCAATGCAAAAATAATGGATATGTCATTGTTCATGTCAGTGTTAGAATGAAAGCTCTGAGACTCTGCCATTAATTTATTGGCTGTAAAATTATTCGGTCCGAATACCTGAAAATGTGATCATAATGGGGCCAATATTCTTATTTTTACTCCCCGCTAAAACAGGAAACATATATTTACAGACATCTATTTTAACAGAAGCATTTATTATATGATTTGATTTAATTACCCCTAAATCAGGTTTTTGACAGTTATTCGTTCAATTAGCAAGTATGTAAAAGTTCTGACGGAAATAAATTTTTTGTGCCAAATAAAATATTTTTCTTCATGTAAGCAGCAAAAATCTGATAATAAGCCATCAAGATATCTGTCACTTTAAAACGTGAATGTTTTTATCATAGCCTAGGGCTATCTGTAAAGCTTATTTCTGAAGAAAAAGAGAGACTTATTTAGAGATGGGACGCTTTTCTCCTCTTTAACACTTCAAATGTTAATCTCTTCTGAAAATTGCGTGCGGATTATTATGTACCTTGCTTAAAACCCACAAATGTTCAGCCCTAATTGTCAATGAAAAAGGCATCACGCATCTGTTCACTGAGAACAATTTTGTTATAAACATATTATAGATAATATTAACACAGAAGACCCACAGGATAGCTACAGTGAGAGAATAGCATAGCCCTAAATTATACAATTTCCTTTTAACTTTTACTTAATTTTTGTCTATAAAGAATTGAATACTTGAAAGATTTTTAATGTTGATATTCCAGGTAGACATTAGTGATGAGGGAATTGTAAGGTTTGGCAACTGTAAGTTAAATCAGAATTTATTTATTTTTTTAATGTTTATATTTGAAAGAGAGAGAGAAGGAGGAAAAGAGAGAGAGCAAGTGAAAAAGGGGCAGAGAGGGAGGGAGACCCAGAATCTGAGGCCGGTTCCAGACTCTGAGTTGTAAGCACAGAGCTCAAACTCACAAACAGTGAGATCATTACCTGAGCCAATGTCGGATGCTTAACTGACTGGGTCACCCTGGTGCCCACTAACTCAGATTTTTTAAATGATGACATACTGCCCCCTTTACAATGTGAAGTCACCTTCATCATATAATGTTCTTAGAATACACAAGAATGGGTTTATTGCTGACATCTGTACTTTACTAAAGTAGTTCAGAAATATTGTTCTCCCCATCTGGTGAATCAGGTAAAAACCTTTGGTTACCTCCATACATCACTGTAAAAACCACGTAGCATGTAGTCATATGTGTATGAGTATTTTTGCAATGTGTACATCATAATAAGGTTCTCAAACAAGCTAGATAATGCAAAATGATAGTGTGGACCATTTTCTCAAAATTACTCGCATGGCACTGTATCATTGTGTTTTAGTCGCCACCATCCCCAGAGTTAAACACTAACATGACTCATAAACCTTGTAAACACTGTGTCAGTGCTTGCAAGTGCTCAGCATAATTTTTGCACTGGTTGGAAAACAATATTTTTTCCCTTAACAACTCATGTCTGACATCTATCACTGCTCTCGGTGGATTTGGTGCAGGTTAGTGTCTCAACTCATGAAACAGGACTGGTTTTCCTCACCACTGACAATAAACCTCAACCATGACCGGGAGAAATGCTGTGATTATAGATCTAGAGTTCCTGAGGACAATTACTGCCTATCCCTGCTCCACGGGGCACATTTTTGGTATTTTCTGAGAATATCCATCTCAAAATCTTTCATCTTTAGCAACCTTAATTTAGTGTAGGGACACAAGAACCACTCATTCGTCTTCAACATTTTCTATCTAAAATGAAATTAGTTAAGGATGAAGGAATGGGGATGCTTCCTATAGAAACAGGGGTTTGGGAATGGGTTTAGGAAGGATCATTGTATTATATTTATGAACTATGCCTCTTCAAAATATGCCACCCCACCGTCTTATCCACCAGTGTCTAACAGACTTGTCTCTACCTATGACCTCTCTAGAATCTACTGTCCCTCGTTCTTGGCACCCGTGGCAGTGTCTTCTCTTACACAGTCCCCATCGGTTTTAACTGTCACTTTCAGAGTCCACAGCGCCCTCTTGAACTTGCATGAAAGCTTCGAGTTTTGACTTTCAAATGACTGTCTTTAAGGGATATGATTTTAATTGGAAGATATTAAAAGATCACATTTGATAACAGCGAAACTACTCGTCTAACCGTCCCTCCTCTCTGCCAGAGGAGTTCTCTTCCTTACCTCTCTCCGAAGGATACAGTGGACCATGACTATCACGAAACCTTGCAATGAATCAAACACGGCAAAAAGTATCTGAAACAATATGGAGCGTTTGTCTGTCATGGCCAGAACCGCAGACATCCACGTCAGAGCCAGAAGGGGCAACACCACACAGGAACTCCAGAGAGATGCCCTGTTGAGAAACAGAGAAAGCAACATTACGTAGCTGCGTGTCACGCTCCAGACAACAACCAAACCCCCGTTCACCAAAGCATTCATGTATGTGGCACCAAGACCATTAACTTGGAAACCATAAAGCAGATTAACATTTGATAGCTTTATTTATTTTCTTATAGACAATCCCACAATAGTTACAAAAGCAGTTGCCAATTATAAATATTTAAGTATGCTCTTAGCTCCAATATTAGCAAACATGATTTTTTTTTCCACGATAGCATTTTTTCACATGCACTGTAAAAGATTTGTAACAAGAAGATGTAAATGATTGGGACTAACATGGCGTTACTGGCGGTGGTGGCTGACAAAGCTGTTGTTGAAACTACTCCACACTTGGCACATTTGAGCGTCAAACCGCTATGAGGCTCACTCATCTGACTGCAAACAAACAGAACACCCACAAAAAGAACAAAATATTGAATTGTCACCAAAAAAAAACGTTGCTGCTGCAAGTTAGCTTTTAATACGATTTCATGCAGAAAAGTTTATTTATCAAAGATGAATGCTCTAGGTTGTTTTAAAGATGCAATTACACCACACATTATTTTTATAACATTTACCTTTCAGTAAGATGGGCCTTTGTTGCATGCAAAGCATATTTCCATCAATTACACCATAAATGGCCCTTCTATCTACAGATCAAAACTGTCCAATACACTGAGTTAAACATAAGCCATGTGTTTGTGTAGACATACGGTGAAAACCCTTTATTCAGACCTCTAATTATCAAACACCTTAGGACTCCTAGCTTCAAAGATTTTCATCGTCATTGGCAGAAGGCACATCATACCAATTAAAACCTTCTGAAATGTAAACATGTATCTCAGAAGTCCAATATAGGAATATATGTATTTTAGGTCTTTAATCATTTGTGGAAGATACAGCCTTCATCTCAACAAATTCATTATTTTGAAATTTCTCACAGCCATTAATCTATATTTTAAGATGATCTGAATATAGGGGCTGATGAAATTTGATGAAATATTAGTTTATAATAAAAGGGGTGATAGTTGAATGCTTTAATAAAACACATTTAACATTAAGTTCAAAATAGTCTTTCTGAACATTTTTTCATAGACTCCAGCCTAACAGCATTTAAATGGTCTATTCTAGTCTGGAGGATTTTCCAGGTAAATTCAGACACAAATTATTCAGATTCAATCTACTATATCATAGAAGCAAAGTGATACCACACAAAAAAACTTTACACACATTTTACTTTAGAAAATAACCCCTTGAAAAATGACTGGTTTATTAAAATATAACTTTCTTATGAAAAACCAAAAAGAAATTCCTTGATTCAAAATTCAAAACATCTCGAAATAATTTTCCATGGTACACCTCTCTTGTCCATTCTCTCGTATAGTTAATGTTTAAAATATATGTTTTCCCAGTGTGGAGGTTCCTCAAAAAATTAAAAATAGAACTACCCTATGACCCAGCAATAGCACTGCTAGGAATTTGCCCAGGAGATACAGGGGTGCTAAATGTCCATCAAGTGATGAATGGATAAAGAAGATGTGGTATATATACAATGGAATACTATTTGGAAATGAGAAAGAAAGCAATCATGCCATTTGCAGCAATGTGGATGAAACTGGAAGGTATTATGCTGAGTGAAATAAGTCAGTCAGAGAAGGACAGATATTATATGTTTTCACTCATATGTGGATCTCGAGAAACTTAACAGAAGTCCATGGGAGAAGGGAAGGGGGAAAAGTAGTTACAAACAAAGAGGAAGGGAGGCAAACCATAAAAGACAAATATAGAGAACTAACTAAGAGTCGATGAGTGGGGGGGGGAAGGGGAAAATGGGTGATAGGCATTGAGGGGGGCACTTGTTGAGATGAGCACTGAGTGACAATTGGACAATAAATTATATATAAAAAAATAAAATATGCCTATAGGAAACCATAGGTAACCTATAATATTTATAATTAAAGTACATGAGAACAATAAAATAAAATAAGATAAAATATTTATTTTCCCAGTAGGTTTTTCCAAAATAATATTTAGTGGACATGTGTTAATAAAAGTGGCAGTACACAGAAACATCTTAAGATGGTCATAATTCAGAATGTCTGGTTTCTTTTAAAGAAGGGCACTCATTTGTGAATAGTGCTTGGATGAGATAATAAATCTGAAAACTATTAAGTAAGTAGATTGATCAGTAGACCCCATGGGAAAAATCAAAGCTTTTAGAGTTAGATGTGAGGGTGGGAAATTATGATACTAAATCATGCATTTTACTGATTCAACCCAGGACTAATGTACTAGCACATGAGCCCCAACTTTTCACAATAAGTAAGCAATTCAGTTTGGATCAGGAGTGCCTCAACAGGCATGCCAATGTGTCTGAAACTACTCCCAAAGGAGTACCTATACCAGTATTCTCCACAGTAACTGCACATCGGATATATATACCCAACCTCAAAGACTCCAGTTTAAAAGGGTGCAGGCGTTTGTGTTTTTTTAAAGCTCATAGATTATTCTGATGAAAAGCAGGAATTCATATAATTGCCCTAACTATATATTTGAGTATCTCAATTTTGTTACATTCCATCAGATTAATATTAAAAATACATGACTTATTTATTGTTGCCTTTATCAGAGAAGATATGCTATTTGGTATTTGTGCTTTAAATACAAATGTAGCTTTCTCAATTTAAGGACTCTTTGTCTCTAGGCTCTAAAACAAGATTGAAAAGCCAGCGATGACTAAAAATTAATTTAGTAGACAGTACAAATATTTTAGCATTGAGAGAAACCAATTTGATCTAAGTATGGACTTTCCTGAAAATAGATTTGAAGCCAGTATTTGAAACGCTTATTTCTCGTTATTTGAGATTGATTGTGACGGACTAAAAGGCTATACATACTTCCCTTAGAGCTAACTGTTGAAAGCTACACTTGATGCTGACTGGTTGGACACTTTTGGAATTCTATTATTAGCTGTATATGGAGCAGAGGAAAGATACGTTATCCAGGGAGATAGAATATTTTCCCCTAGTTTGTATGACCCCTACGGAAATTAATATAGTATGAAGGACACATAGTCTAAATGCAAAACAGGGTTGCTGCAATGGGAAATAAAATCTTGTTTCTTTGTTACTGGGGAAATTATACATGTATAAAATAAAAAGTGCCAACCGTTAAAAAAAAATCGAATTTCACATAAGTTCAGATGTGACCACATCCACCAGGGCAGCAACATGGTCATTTCATCCAGATTATTCTGTCTACTCGTGCAGAGTCTTGTAGTCTACAAGTTTCCCTTCCCGATTTTCTTTTTCTTTTGTTTAGAAAAAAATTTGTCTAAATGCTTTATTATTGATACCATGTAAAATTCTCTGAAAAGAAAATATTACCCTTTCCCTTTGGAAAAACCTCATGGTATTTGTATAAGATCCTGGTAGTTTCCTTAATTTTTGGTAGATGAGATAAAGCAGTTTAAAACAGTAGATAAGATGGGGTGCCCGGGTGGCTCAGTCGGTTAGGCAGCGGACTTCGGCTCAGGTCATGATCTCACAGTCTGTGAGTTCGAGCCCCAGTCTGTGAGTTCAAGCCCTGCGTCGGGCTCTGTGCTGACAGCTCAGAGCCTGGAGCCTGCTTTGGATTCTGTATCTCCCTCTCTCTCTGCCCTTCCTCTGCTCACGCTGTCTCTATGTCTCTCAAAAATAAATAAATGTTAAAAAAAATTTAAAACGGTAGATAAGAAAGTTCCACTGAAGAAAAAGAGAAAAAAAAAAGTGAAATATTCTGCTTGAGATAGTCTAAAAAGACACATGCCATATTATCTTTTCATTATTTCCATTTTTTTATATAGGATATGTTAATTGCAATCAATCTCTCTTGAGTAAATATATTTTACATGTTAGGAAAACAATATAATTTGGGTATTATAAAACTTGTCAAGCCACTGTATTATTTTTAAATATTCATTCACTCATTCCTTTATAAATATTTATTGAGCATAAACTATGCTTGGTAGTTTCTAATAATTTTAAAAAGGAGGAAACAAAGGAAAAATGTGAAGAGGAACATATTTGATTCTAAATAATAAACAATGTTTCATAAAAAACACTTGATATGTATTTTTTTCTATCTGAAATGGTCAACTTTTACAATTAGCGCATCAATTGTTAAATTAATTAACTTCCTGCTCACTGTTGCCTTAGTTAATTCTGATTACTGATTGTTCACTGAAGTCTTTATGACTGTCCTCACTGATTCTCTGTGAACTAAAAGTAGCTTCAACACTTACATATTTTAAAAAATATTTTAATCTTTATTTTTGAGAGAAAGAGAGATGGAGCGTGAGTAGGGGAAGGGCAGAGAGAGAGGGAGACCCAGAATCTGAAGCAGGCTCCAGGCTTGGAACTGTTAGCACAGAGCCTGACGTGGGGCTCGAACTCTGGAACTGTGAGATTGTGACCTGAGCCAAAGTCAGACTCTTAACGGACTGAGCCCCCCAGGTGCCCCTTAACATTTATATTTTCTAAAAAATTTCCTTCAATAATATTTTGAAATAGCAAATTTCAGTCTATACATAATTTGTCATAAACTGCATTTTACATTCTAGAAAAGCTTTCTTAACACCTCAAGTCATTAACTTGTTGATAATTCTTTTCTGCTTTGAACAGTAATCAACATTCTGCTTCATACACATAGCAACATTTCTATTTCTCCAACAGTGGCCTTTGAATCAGAAACACTCTGGTTCAATTTTGCCAGTAAAACAGATGTAACTTCTAATACTATTTTTATAAATAGATACTTTAAAATTAAAATATAGGGGCGCCTGGGTGGCTCGTCTGTTAAGCAGCCGACTTCAGTTCAGGTCATGATCTCACAGTCTGTGAGTTCGAGCCCCATGTCGGGCTCTGTGCTGCTGGCTCATCAGAGCCTGGAGCCTGCTTCAGATTCTGTGTTTCCCTCTCTCTGCCCTTCCCCCGCTCATGCTCTGTCCCTATGTTTCTCAAAAATAAATAAGCGTTAAAAATATATAAATAAATAAATAAATAAACATTAAAAAATTAAAAAAATTAATATATAGATAAAAGTGGATAATTTCTAAATTCATAATGTGACAATGTTGTCATTTCTCTTAAATGTACGTTATCTCTTACAAAGAGCTATGTGATTCAAACTGGATGTTACATATGATTAAATGAGGAAAAAAAAGACTGACTGCAGATTTAATAAGTCCTTAGCTTTATACTCATTCTGACGATCTCATCTCTTTTTTGACCTCAAGGTCATGAATGGTGGAATCATAGACGCTTGATGGATAGAGATCAGGGTCCTCTTCTTCATTTTCTTCCTTTAACTCATCATAACAGTGGCCACCATTTGTTGAATGAGTACTTGCTATTTGCTACCCTAATGAATCCTTTATATACATTATATTTCATATACTCTATTATGAAGCAAAAATGATTACCCCCCATTTTACAGGTATGAAGCCTGAACCCCAGAAGGATGAAATAACATGCCCAAAGACACACACACACACACACACACACACACACACACACAGCTAGAGAACTGCAGAGCTAGATACTGAGCATGGCTTTATTCAAACATCTTTTTTACCTCAAAGCTTTATCCTAAACACTAAAACCCCCACGCTTCCAATTAATAATATGTGTGTGTGTGTGTATGCCGCTAGTGGCAGAACGGAGTTACTATACTCCATATTCAGTAGGATCCACTTATTCTTATGTAATTAATCTGGACAGAAATACTGAAGCTATTGCTCCAAGTCTAACCATCCATGGTGGAATAAGAGTAATAGTGTGAAAGCTTCAAGTTCAAATGGCATAGAAAGCTCGGTGTCTGCACAAGTTCAAGTTTACCTAGTTAAATGCTTTGGAGACTCATCTGAAGTGAAAAGTCTCTTAGTAGGAAGTGTTGGCCCCCCTTTGAAGGGAACCTCCAATAATGTTTTATTACATCATCGCAGTTCTGTTTGATATGAATGGTATCAAATTTTTATATTTATACTTTATATAAGCATTAAACCTAGTCTTTTAGTAGGGGAAAACATACCTCAATTACCTTATCTTATAAGTCAATACATAGATTATAAAAACATAAAGCACTTAAAATTCTCACTCGTCAGTGTTCAAATAATGTGACTATTAAATAGTACTATAAATTAGTAAAGAAATAATGGTAGGGTTAGTTTTGAATGAAGATACAGCTAAATAGAAAGGAGAAAGCTATAAACTTTTTATAAGAAAATATACAAAGGGAAATTCAAAAGCATTAAGATTTCATTCAAATTTCTACAAATTTATAAGATGAGGTGACCATGTAACCTTAAAAGCTGCTATCAATCTGCTTATGAAATATTATTAGTCATTAAATGTGGTGATATCATAGACAATAAAATTAAAGGAGAGGCTTTCCTAAGTTTTATAAGTGGTTAAAATGTGCAAGTGAAAATTACAAATAACTCTTCCTAGCAATTTATAGTCAAAACATCATAAAAAATGAAAATATATGACAAGAATAATGTTTCATAAGTGATTGTCTCATGTGAAGAAATTTTCTGATATATACAATTAATCAAAGAAAATTTAGTATTTTTGCCCTAGTAGGAATTGCTTGTCTCAATTCCATTGTGTCATATCTCAACATTATGTTTGATCTACCCTCCTATCCATTGTAACCTAAACAAGAAGGTCTTTGAAAATGCTCAACTAAGAGCAAATATTTTTATACTGATTTGAAGGGGCACATGTACCCCAATGCTTATAGCAGCATTATCAACAATAGTCAAATTATGAAAAGAGCCCAAATGTACATCAATTGATCCATGGATAAAGAAGATGTGGTATATATACACACACATACACACATGCACACACATACATGCACACGCGCGCACACACACACACACACAGTGGAATATTACTAAGCCATAAAAAAGAATGGTCTTGCTATTTCAACAACATGGATGAAACTATAGAGTAGTAAGCTAAGCGAAGCAATTGAGAGAAGACAAATACCATATGATTTCACTCATATACGGAATTTAAGAACTAAAACAGATGAACATAGGAGAAGAAAGAAAAAAAGAGAGAGGGAGGCAAACCATAAGAGACTGTTAGCTGTAGAAAACAAACTGAGGGTTGATGGAAGCCAGTGGGGGATGGGCCAAATGGGTGATGGGCATTAAGGAGGGCACTTGCGATGATTACTGTGTTGTATATAAGTGATGAATCACTAAATTGTACTCCTGAAACAAATATTATACTGTATGTTAACTAACTGGAATTTAAATAAAAACTTGAAACAAACAAAGAGCAAGTATTTTCAGTCCAGTCTTAACATTTAATCTTCTTATCTTATAAATGGGCAATATGCACAAACAAACTCAGACTTTCTAATGGTCTTAAAAATTCTTTTTAGATATTAATTGCATTACTTAAGAATAGCACATTGGAAAAAAAAAACCTGAACGGCAGACTCTACCAGACACACGGGTTCAGCAGGAACAAAATTCAAGGCACAGTTAAAATTCAGTCAACGATGATCTGGAATTGGAGTATGGGATTCACTGGTAAGAAACCTACAAAATCCACCAATTGCAGCTTACCCGGCTCTGTGTTTGAGCTTTTTATCTAGGATCCCATCTCTGGAAACAAGTTTATTAAATACCAAAATGCCAATCACCATGTTGACCTGTCAAACAGAAACAAAGGTTGACCTTTCAATGATATTGAAGGCAATTAGTCCCTGTTTCTCCTGAAAACCCTCTTTTATCAATTTATAACCAATTTCAGAATTATAAACTCACAATAGTAGTGATAGAAAGCACTTATCAAGTATTTTATAAGTGCATAAAGGAGCAGAACGATTTAACAGCGGTGTGTTCACTATAATGTTTTAAAGTGCATTAAGTACATTAAATTTCCATGCTTTGCAGTTAACACTGAGGAGATTAACATTCATCTGCCTAACTTTTAAACAGTGCCATAATATGTCAATCTGGAATTCTAAGTCACATCATTTAAACCCCTGATTAAAATCAATTGGCTGAGTTTTACCCTATGAGAGTCAAGATTTTCAGGCTCACGCTCTGAGACTAGGTTGAGCCCTGGCAGCCAAAGGTGCTAAGGATTTGTCATTGTCCCCAGCAATGAGAATAGAATGTCTAAATTCCTCACACTGTGTGGCTCTCTCTCCTATGGGTTGGGGGAGCATTTTGATGCACCGTGCTTTTCTAGACAAAGGAGAAAGCCTATTCAACTCACCAGCATCCTTGAGGAGATGGATACTAACACCAATTCTTACAATGTGCTCTATTGAACACTTCTCAGCATTTTCTAAGACTCTCTTACTCTCACTTAAAAGATCTTTTTGCAATACATCTGAAATGAAATCACACATATTTTTCTCTCTCAAGTAAAATTGTAAAAAGCCGTAGAGATGGCTGTGGTCTATTTGTAGCAACTTATTATGATGAGCTCCCACAGTTCTCTAACCTACCAGCACTTCCTGACAAAGGAATCCAGTCCAACGCTGAGACCAAGATAATCAAGGAAAAATATTTTCTCTTTGCCTTCCTGCCCCTTACCCTCCACGACCAACAGAATCGTGGTGCGTCTCCCAGGGCAAATGGTGAAGCCTTTACATTGAAACTAGCAGTTCACAAACGTCTGTTTTAAATTAAACAGGATGATCGGTTAAGAAGAAAGAAAAATTCCATTTCTCCAGCACATTGGCCAGATGAAATATAAAGCTGAAATCTGTTTAACTGCTGGTATAAGGAAGATCCAAAGCAATTGATAGGTAGGGACTTATTAGGAGGTGTCACTCTTCATAGCTTCTTGACAAGATACTACTTAATCAAGAGAAAGACTTACTCATCTTCACATTTCTCATTATATGAACTAGGAGAAAAAAGTGTGTTCCATGGATTCTATTAATCGACAATTTAATCATGAGGGAATCCATCACTACTCCAAAGACCATACTTTGGTTTTTCAATTATACACATACTCTTTGTTTCTCCATTTTAGGGTTATATGTATATTAACTTGGTACCTTAGGGAAATAATTCAATTGATTAAATAAGAATTCGATGCAGCAGACAAAAATGTGTCTAATAGCTTCCATCTCCCTATGCTCTTCTCTAAGACTGATGCCTAGATTTTGTCTTGTGAATAGGGGACAGTTTCTGCTCCCTGTTATAGTTTAGGGGATGGAGAGCAAACTTTAAAGAAAGAAAAAAAATCATAGTTATTAAGAAAGATATTGCTAGCTTCCAATTTATTCAATGAATTGTTCAAGAAATCAGAGGTAATTCTCCAATTAGAAATCTAATTGCACAGTAATGTGGATCGTTGTATTTAATTCAGACCATTTTCCCCTTAAATTTTCATTTGAATATTTATTAGACAAGAAAGATTTGTAATCAAGAATATCAAAGTTAGAGAAAGAAAGGTCAATCGGTAGAAAATTCCATGTTCCCATAATTAAACATGTAAAGGAATTATTTTGTGATTCCAAAAAGAAAAATTTTACATCCTTATGCATAAAATATGGCAGGGGTTCTCAACCCTGTGGGGGTTAATTTCTGCCCAGAGGGAATACTGGGAAATGTCTGGACATTTTTTATTTTTGCCAACTTGAGGATAATACTGGTATCTATGTAGTAGGGAGAGGCCAGGGATGCTGTTAAACATCTAAAGTATACAGGACAGCCCCCAACAAAGAACTATGTTATCCAAAATCTGTGCACTGAGGTTGAGAAACTCTGACGTATGGACATAAGTTTGCTTGTTGATATTTGGCGGCAGCAGCAATTATTAAGATTAAGAGATCTGAACGATAGAGACCACACAGAATGGTGTAAGGTGAGATGGTAATTGATTGTGTACATTAACAATGAAGAATTGATTAAAAATTACTCAAACTTCTTCATAAATGTGAAATTACTATAAGAGAAATGCCACACTTGCAGGTTTAATATTCTTTAGTATTTCAGAGTACTAAAAGACTAAATAGCAGTTGGTATTCAAATTTAAGGAATAGTTAACAATGAGGTAATAATACATGGACTTTAAAGTTTCTATACAATGAATACAAAATTGTCACTGCAACTGAAGCAAAGTAGTCTTTGATAATAAAACAAAATGAATTGATTTTGATGTTTACCAGGACAACAGCAGCTGCAGGTCCAACAAAAGCGTAGAGTAGTCCTCCTTCAAGAGAGAGCCAGCAGCTAAAAATAACATCAGATAAAAACTAACAAAAATTAGTGATAAGTGTTAAACTATTCAAGTGTGATACAAATTACCTAGTGTTCAAATTTGGGCACATTTCAAAGGTTTGTAATTAAACAAAAATGCATGGAAAATGTGGAAAAAGCAAAAATGAGAGCATTTGATGTGTGAGAAATACTATGTACCTTTCACAGAAAAGAAACTTTTATTATAAGGCTTTACTTTCAGGCAGTTAAAACATTTTAGACAAATTACTCTTCCAGTGAGATTTTTATATTGACTTTTAGTCCAAAGGTGACTATTACGTAAGTTTTCTAAAATGCTGCTCTATAGCCATTATGAAAATTTTCAAATACTCTTTTAAGCAAGAACAGCATGCTTTTAGAGTCTTGCATATGTCATTTATGTGTTCTTCCTCGAGGCCATTCAGATATTGGGAGAAATTGGTTTAAAAGCCATCATTGCAAGGAACAAATAATCTATATTTTGTATGCTTGTTTTTCCTTCTGATTTTACTTTAGCCCTAGACTACCAAGAAAATTTAGTAAAGATAAGTTTTTGGATAAAAATAAGTGTGGCTGTGTTTATTTCAATTACTAAATTCACTAGGCGATGCAGGTTTGTACTGATATTGACATGGTAACCCATTTAGGTAAGAACATTTGTTCTCTTACAGTAGAGAGGCATGAAGAAGGCACGGGGCTTGACCCTGGAGGCTTTGCAAGGTGGCCTATCTGTACATGCGTAGTCCAGGAATATAAGGAGATATAAGGAATATAGGAAAACACCAGGAAATGTTTCATCCCTGCTGATGCAGTGAGTCATGCCCACTATTTCATGCACCTGTTTTTGACATGTGACCCTGTCAATATTACTTCTAGGTCCACAGAATCAACATGCTGCCTCCAAAATTAATGACAATTACCAATAACTATTCTATATCGGTTCTAAGGATAAACTTTTATATATTGGTTGTGGTGGTGGTTACATGACTTAGGCATTTGTTAAAACTCACAGAACTTCTACACTTAACAGGCTGAATGCTGCTCTCCATAAATTTTACCTTAATTAAAAATTTTAATCTAGTAGTTATACACACACACATGGCGATACATGTATCAATATACACATAACACAAGTGTGTGCGTGTGTATGTGGGTATTCAAAGTCTGCATTTAGTGAACAGATAAAATTCTACCCCTACTTTGGGGTTGATAATACCTACATTTTTAAATTAAAATACCTGGGAGAAAAAGCCTTTAGTCTGATAGAACACTGTAGTTTGGTGTCTCTGAGACTGCCACTAACTTTCTATTATATTTCTGTTTCTACTATATTTCTGTTCTATTTTAAACGGACACATTACTCATTATATTGTACTTGGTCTTAATCACAAACTCTTGAAAGTTGGAACCATATCATCCGTAATTCCTACCTCTTTCTATATCCCCAGTACAGTGCCTTTCAAATACTGGATTTATGCCAAAAATCATATTCCTGTAAAAATTAACGGTTTAAAGGTAATAGCATTATAGTAAGCACTACTCTATAACGTATGTTATCAAGGAGTTTTGCTTGTTTGTGTGTTTATAATATAGATGACAGAAGAAAAACAAGTGCTCTAATAACATGAGTTCTTTAAATTCTTTCGAAATGTCCTTTGGATGGGCAGGTGAAATGACATCTCTTGGCACAGTCTCCATTTGGATGTACCCACTAGAAGGCCTAATTAGCACTAATTCCCGTCTCAAACCTGAAGACAAACAGAAAAATCTCACTTTAAAAAATTTATACTGCTAAGAAGATGTGCACATCTCTTCTCCACTTCTCAACTGCCTCCTCACCTTGAGAGAAGAGATGAAATAAAATATGAAAGTGCACTGATTTACATTTTAAATATTTCAATGTAAACTTTTATTAATAACTTCTCTCATAGAATCCATCAGGGATACAGCTGTGATGCGAATCGGCTGATACCACACCCTCTTTCTTCCCTCTAGTTTCTCCCATAGCCTGGGCAGTTTCTAATGTGTAATCTACTGATTCCCCTGATCTTTAAGCTTTGGTATTAACCCTAACATAGCGACAAAACTTGAGCTAATCTTTCATGACTTGGTTGATACTAATATACATTATCATCAGTGAATTTATCATTAAGTAATTAATTAATTAATATACATTATCATCAGTGAAAGCTCAGATCAGAATCATATTCTAAAAGGTAAACATCAAGATTTATCCAGATCTAAAAAAAGTGCATTTGAGATTAAACACACAAAGTAAATACTGAAACGTTTTAAAAATCAAATTCACTGGCCTCATGAAGAAATGGGAAATTGAAACAAGGATTCTGAACGGGACTTCAGCATTCACTTCCTAACCTCTGCTCATTTCAGCTACCTTCTGTCATTCTTCACTAATGCGATTTCTACCATTGTTAATGACTCAGTGACAAAATGCAAGCCATCAGCAGTGCCAACCAAGACTAATGAAGCATAGATGATGATTTACTTAATTATAAACATGATTTATCACTGTGGATGGACTTACTAGTGATCAGTGCCATATCCTTTCGTCCTTGTAAAGCCTACTGATGTGGCCACTACTAATGCTGGTAAACCTGCAAGAAAAACATTGTCACACTTCACATTCAGTTGTAACCACTGTGCACTCTGGCTCAAGAAAAGCTAGGACAGACTCAAAATGCTTACATCGAAGGAACTACCTTTGGATGAATTCCTTCATAAAGTATGTTTCCATTACAAAATTTCTTTCAAGTACAAAAATATGAGAGCGACAGCTGGGTGTTTAACTCAGTGCACTTCTCTAATGTTGCTAGGTTACCACCACATTTGACATGGGTTTAAAGGAAACTAATAACAGAGATTTAGTATATCTTTTAAGTTATTTTTTCCCTAGGGGTTTACACTGTTATAAAGGAAATTTATAGTTATAAAATCGGAAAGGCAAAAAGTGGATGTTCTGATATGATGGAATATCACAGAAGTGGAACATTCAGTTGGCCCCATATTGAGCCACATCAAGTTGTACGTATTATACGACAGAAAAAAGGAAAGCATTCATGTAATTCTTTCTTTATGATTTACTTATAACAATAAGAGTGTAGGATGAAAGTTACAGGCCCTAAAGAGTTAATTTTGGGGCTTCCTGATCATCCTTCTTTTAGCAATCCCGAATGAAGTTCAGAAAACATATGCCAGTGTCTCTTCATGGACTTTTCGATAGGTATCACTCCACACACTGCTCAGTCCATTTTGGAATTCAATTCTGACCTAACAGCATTTAGTTTATATTTGTCTGAATCATGCTCTCCTTACTCAAGGTCAATGGAACGTCCCTGTGTTTCGGTGAACGGAGCTCAGTCTAATAAATCCATGCTGTTTAATTCTTCAAAAAAATCGTTTGGTCATGTCTTCTTTTCAGGAAGATGATGTTTGCCTTTTCAGGTTGAAAAATCCATCACCTAATCGACTTCTTGAGTCCCCTCCACCTACCTTCTTTCTTCCTATCATTTCCCCTCCTTCCTGCTATTCTCTTCTGTGAGTCTTTTCAAGTGACATCATATTCCTTCATGAGGTTTAATAACAAAAAATATGAAGAGCATCTCAGAGGGACACATCATATTTTTAAACAAATATGGTCCTCTCCCCCGCCCCATACACACACACACACACACATGGATGTATACAGTTGACGTTTTTGCCTGGCTAGATCAAGTTCATTAGAAAAAAATTCTCTCCTGGGTCATAGCTAAACCATTAATAATCTTCAATCTGTACAATTTAGACTAATTACATCCCCAAATTCATCCCATTGCACTTTGCTGTATAAAAATTCATATGCCACTCATCTGCCAACTCCCAGAATTCCTGATGGTCTAGCACCATTGCCTTAGCTTTTTTGCTATCCAGCGTGTTTAATATTATCAGTAAACTTGGAGACCAGCTGCGAGCCCTCTCCTCAAGATCTTTAGTAATGACACAAAATAAGGTAGTTACCAATTTTGGAAATTGCCACTCTTTATAGTTAGGGCAAGTCACTTACCTGCATTCTATATTTCTTGGATCTATGGCACTGATTCATGACAAAAGTGTCCCGTTTCAGTACCAATTTAACTTTACAAGGTCTTTGTCATGAAATCCAGACAAAAGTTTTATGAAAGTACAAGTAGAATACATTCTCCCATTTGTCTGTGCAAAGAGTCCTAATATATTAACCACACACGAGAGAACCTTGCTGAAATCTGATGGATAAGCTTTAACTGATCTTGATCCTACTTTTTCCAGTCAGAATTATTCTTTTATTGTAATAAGTCCGCTTACTTGTAATTTCTCAGCCTCCATCAAGCATCCTATTCTCCAGTCATCTGGTTTATTAGGTATTTGTGGTATATTTGCTCCAAAATTCCCCATTTTTTTAGTTCAAATGTTTCAGAAGTCAAAGACAAAAATGACAAAATCCTGAGGTTTCCAGAATCTACCTTCTTTAAAGTAACTAATTAATTTTAATTATACTAATTAATTCTAATTAAACATTAGAATGGGCCTTATGAAATGCATAGATCTTCAAGATGTCCATTTTGTAAGGCAATTTGAGAGAAACTTTTCCTAATAAAGAAAAGTATATAATGAATTAATTATCAGTCTGTCAACAATTCTGTTTTTCCTTTGAAGACCCCATGCACTGGCCATAAGGTTTCATTCACTCTCTAAGTCGACCTTCTTCCTGTGACGGACAGCTGCAGTCCTTAATTGTTTTGAGCTCTCTTGGAATGGACTTCTCAAAGTTTTCTTGTGGGGAATATGTAACTAGTACCTGTTTTGAGCCCTGAACATTGTAAGACATTTTGCGTTTTCAGAATGTATTAGCAGAGAATGCTTTATTTTTCTGCCTGTAGCTATCCCAGGCTTCTTCTTACGTCATTGCTTAACCAAATGGCTACGTGGTCATCTAATATTTACTCCTTTTTAAAGTTCCAAATTTGCCCTAAGAATGTTAAAAAATGACCAGCTCTACGTATTGCTACTTCCATTTATCATATTGGACACACACAAAAAAAGTAGCTTGGGGATAATTACACTCTACTGCTTCATTATATGTGTTCAGAGTCATTTTAACAATGAGAGCATGAAAGTGTATATCAATATGCTTACCCCATCCAAGGCACAAAAAACGTTTCCTTATAAGCCGTGTCCTTATTTTTCCAGTCACAGCCATATAGGACTGCCACGCCTCAGTCAAAACCCAACAGAATGAAGCCAGGAAGAAAAAGTGCAAAAACGCAGTGGTGGTTGTACAGATACTCTGTGGAAACAGAAAACACTCACGCTGAATATACTTGGGGGGGGCAGGAGGGGGAGTCATGTGTCCTCCAAAGGATTGTTCATCTTCAACTCATTGCTTTTATTTCAAATATCTACCGCTCCTGTGTGACAGAGTAATTATTTACAGAAATTAGAGACCCTGCAGTTGTCGTGCTGTATACGATATCTATGATAGAAAAAAAATATGTCCTAATTCCATTTGCAAGTTCAATTTTTTATGAGGAGAAGCCTGAATATAAATTAAAACCCAAGGGAGATTACAATTACTACTTTACTTGAATTTTTTTTCTTGAAAAGTAATTATGGGAATCGTCCTATCTTTGGTTTAATTTAAGTTACAGACATCTTGCATAATTCTTTTGGCTACATTCTTGATCCTTCCATTTTAGCTGATAATTCTTTGTTGCTTTATCTGTGTTGATGTTAAGATTATGACCCAATAGATATCCAAAAGGAAAAATTGCTTTTGTACAAGTGTGATATTCAAGGTAGAAGATAAAAGTATAAAATGAGATTCGGCTAATAGCCTAGAACAAAAATAACATGTATTTTAAAGTTCTTAATACATTGTTCTTTATTATTACATGACAACGGTGTCCTAATCAAATCATTCTGAAAAGTTATTCGAGTCACTGGCAGTGCACAGCCATGATTTCATAGATATTTTACTTCATGCAACTTAATCATTCTGAATGTGCCAACCATTAGTTACTTGGGACTCATCTGCAATGGTGAGTAGATGGTAGAGGCTGCTCCTTACTTCACTACTGGAATAATGTCTTTGTGTAAATCTTGTTAAAATGCAAGTCTTCATAAATCAGAATCAGTAACTCAACTAAATTTAGTAACTAACTAAACTTCCTCTGTCGGTCTCAGTCTTGCTATTCCCCAACATTGAAAAGAGCAAAGCATAGGACTAGAAAAACAATCATAAAAAAACCCCTCATTAACAGAGAAATAAAAATACAACTCTCATCTTCCCACCTCCGCCCCAATACCCTGCTAAAGCAGAGTATCTTTTAAAATTTTGGCCCAAATTATTCCTATTATTTGTTTATTCTCTTGAAATTCACCAGATGTTAATTCAGCTTTTCAGTTCTTTTAGTCCTATAAAAAGAACTTCACCATCTTTATCTCCCCCGGTTGTTTAAAATATTGAGAGATCACGTACAGAAGCTGAGAGCACCATGCTAGGCATATAGCAAGTGCATCAACTGATTATGACCATAGTCATCATTATTTTAAAAACAGTACTAAAACAGGTGCTACCGGTTTTCAGCATTTGATTACTTATTTCATGTAGCACTTAAAAATCCTAGGTTACTCATATTTATTCTCACAAAGATGATAATTCTCAGTATGATAAGGTCATGGATTTCTGGAACCCTTTTCCTCATACCGTTACTCCTATTTCAGGCATAATATAGTCACTTGAACCAACTGGGATTCCTTCTATACTTGAGACATTGAAATTTTTCTTCCAAGTTAGGGCTTAAATATCTGCAGGCTGACTACTTTCGTTCATTCCTGATCTATGGTTCTTGATCCCAATCTGAATTTCAAAGATAACTCTTCCATTTAATACCTGAAGAGCAGTTATACTTTCTAATTCACCTGTCATTTCCTTCCACCAGTTTGTCTCATCTCAATTGTATGTGCTAGCAAAATTATCCCTTTCCCATTTTTAAACTAGCAGTATAAGGTTGTATAAAACAATGTAAATATATTGCAATATTAAATAATAGATACACTGAAATTTTGTAAGGAATAATAAAATGCTCAATGTGTCAATACAGAGATTTTTAATTTGCTCTTTCTATATTATGTTTGTTGCTTTGGGACTTTCTGTTACACAGTTCAATTCTGATACAAATTGAAATGGATGCTATTTGGGGCTACTGACATTTATTTCAATAATTCATGTCTCTCTAGACAAGAATATGGCCACAACATGTGTGGGAAAATGTATAGTAACTAGAGAACTAAGACCCATCTCTATAAACAACAGCATTCTACTATGATGAGATGAATATTCATATATGTCTAGAAAGTGCTCTAACTATGAAGGAAAGCTGTCTCAACCCAAAGAATGTGTATATATGGACAAAGTGCTCTAAAGTCACAAAACTTATATGCGGAGTATAACAAAATCTATGTTCCTGAAAAATAAAGAAAGGGAGCTAATTTTGCTTCAGTATAAACCCAGATATTCCACATAATGAGACATGCATGATTTTTCTACTGATAGATTTGCTAAGCTGTCTTTTTAAAATACAACTTTTATAATAGTGATTTTCCACATTTGTCATCTCAGTTTCCACATCAGTAGCTTTTCTAATATTCAGGGCTCAGGATTCCTTGATTTCCTTTTTCCACATAACCTATATCCCACATTAGCAACCCACAAAGATTGACCATCCCTTGGATCCCATTAGTACTAGAGATTTTACACTTAGAAATCTCAAACTCTGGTTCTCTTTTTCTATAAACAGGTTTATATATTGTCATCTGTTCAATTTTCTTACTGTTGTATCCACTGGCATGACCTCCAGCCTTACAGTCTCTTATTCACTTGTGTGTCTGTTTTTGACTCCCACAATAACTGAGGCTTGACAGCTTGCCATTCCAAACCTGAGACTCACTAGCACCTCAAGCTTATCATCCAATTCTTCTGCTACACCTGACTTGCTGAACCTCAATCTGGTCCTTTACAAGTGCTGAGTGTGGTTGACAAATACCACAAAACCTGAAAAGGTATTTAAATTGGAAAAGTGAGCACCCTTCATACTTGTCATCCTCATGTATATTATCCACCCCTAATCTTCAGGGACAATAGAAAAGATTTCATAAAATGAAAGAAAAGAAGTATAAACTGTGGTAGAGTAGAGATTGTGGGAAATGCCTGAAAAACAAGCAGATGACAGCAGACGGAAGGATACCCCAGCTCAAAGCTAGAATATAAGGAGCAGAGATGAAGACATGGAAGTAGGGGAGTAAGATACACAGACAACACACGGTTCTAACATCTGTTTGAAAGTACTTTCAGAAGGAAAAATAGAGAAAATTTCAAGGAAAGGCAGCATTTAAAGAAATATTATGGAAAAACTTCTCAGAACTTCAAAGATCCTCTGGTCTAACGGATAAATTGAAGATACACACACACCCCTAGTTATGCTGTAATGAAATTTGTGAACATCAAGAATAAAGAGAAAATCTTAAAAAGCTGTCAGAGTCAAAATTACTTACAAAGAAAAAATCAAGTTGGCATCAGACTCCTTGTGAACAACTCAAGATACAAGAAGACAAGTAGAATATTATCTTCAGCATTCTAAGGGAAAATAACTTTGAAGATAGAATTCTACACCCAGCAAAACTATTATTCAAGTGAGAGGCATAATAAATATATTTTTAGAATTAAAGGACCCTTGAAGTTTACTACCTCAGGATTCTCTCTGAAAGAACTGCTAGACAACATAAACCAATAATAAGAAATCCAGGAGGAGGGAATAAGATAAAAGAAGTAATGGGCAGCAAAGAGGGTAATGAAATACATTAAGTCTAAATAAATGTTTATTTAAAAGCTTAAATATACATATTTTAATTTTAAAAATATGACCATTTATATATAAAATTGAAAATAATAATAATGAGGGTTAAAATGTGAGAGAAATAAAAGTTGCAAAGGATCAAAGGAAAACGAAAGTATGCTAAGACTTTTTTTTGTTCTCAGGAATATTAGAGACACTAACTTGAGATGTTAGAAAAATATGCATGAACATGTATATTAATAATATTAAGGTAACCACAGAGAGGTAGAAACAAATAATGTATTTATAAAATTGTAGAGGAAAAACAGAACTAAGAAAAAATTATCAGCCTAATAAAAGGCAGGCAAAGGGACAAAAACAAAGTAGAAAATATGATAAATAAAAAAAAATAACAAAAATAGTTCCAAACATATAAGAAATTATAGAAATGGGAATGCTTTAAATTCATTAGTTAAAAGTTAAGAACATTTTTAAAATTTTATTTTAGAGAGAGAGTGTATGAGTAGGGGAGAGGGGCAGAGGGAGGGAGAGAGAATCTTAAGCAGGCTCCACACGCAGCACAGAGCCCGAGGCAGGGGTCAATTCCATAACCCTGGGTTCATGATCTGAGTCAAAATCAAAAGTCAAACATTGAACTGACTGCTATACCCAGGCACCCAAAATTTAAGTACTTTCATAATGGATAAAAAAAATCAAAATCTAGTAATGTATTTGTAAGAGACATACCTCAAACCTGATGACACAGGAAGATTGGGAATAAAGAGATAAAAAGAACTATATTAAGCAAATGCTAATAGGCAAAAATCAGATGTCACAATGTTAATATTGAAAAAAGCATTAATGCTAAGAGATGAAGGACTTTTCATACTGATAAAAGGAGTAGGTCATAAAGAAGTTTCCAAAGGAATACATCTCTATGAAACTAATAAGAATTTTTCAAAGTATGTGAAACAAAAACTGAGAAAACTACAAGAATAACTGTCAAACTAGGTTTATAATGAAAGACAACATGCAGCTCTCAAAAAGTCACAGGAAATTTGGCTCTTTCCATAATTTGGGTATTGTCGATTAATGCTGCTATAAACATCGGGGTACATGTATCACTTCAAATTAGTATTTTCGTATCTTTTGGGTAAATACCTTGTAGTGCAATTGCTGGATCCCAAACTTCCATTGTATGATGAATGGACAGATGTGAGATCACACACACACACACACACACACACACACACACACACACACACACAATGGAATAGTATTCAGCCATAAAAAGGAATGAAATCTTGCCATTTGCAAGGACATGGATGGAACCGGAGAGTATTATGCTAAGTGAAATAAGTCAATCAGAGCAAGACAAAATACCATGTGATTTCACTCATATGGGAAATTTAAGAAACAAAACAAACAAACTTGGTGGGGAGGGCAAGAGAGGCAAACCAAGAAACAGACTTTTGACTCTAGAGAACAAACTGATGGTTACCAGAGGGGAGGTCAGATGATGGGTTGAACAGGTGATGAGGATTAAGGGGGCACTGCTGTGATGAGCACTGGGTGTTGTACGGAAGCACTGGATCACTAAACTCTACACCGGAAACTATTACACTGTATGTTAACTAACTGGAATTCAAATAAATAAATAAATAAATGGCAACAGTTATATACAGATACAGAGAAAGTCACAGGAGAAGTGGAAAAATGATAATATGGAATATTATAATAATAATAAAAGTGATTAATCTTTCTTTGAAGCACTGTCTATAAGAAACAGAGCATGTACAGTTCTGTAGCATACAAAATACTTACACAAGTTAACCACTCCTAAGACAGAAAGTAAAATAAAACAAATTTGAGAAAGTTTATTGCAGGGCATTTTTTGCAAACTGCAATGTAATAAAAATAAAAAACTAAAAATTAGAATATTGTACCTCTTGGGGTAAAAGCTTTTAAATAGTTCATGAATTAAAGAAAAATTAATACATAAATTATAAACTATTTAGAACTGAAGAACTAGGCAATATATATTTATATCAAAATTTGTGAAATTTTGCTATGATAGTACTCAGGATAAATAAAGCCTTACGTAGAAAAATAACAGAAAATGAAAATTAATAGGCTACTTAAAGAAATCAGAAAAAATGTAATACAGACAAAACCAGAAGTTAATAAAATGTAAATAAAATATACAATAAAACTAACCTAATCTAAATAACCTGAAGTTAATAAAACTCAAGAAAATTTAAAAGGCCAATAAAATAGGTAAACCTTTGGCAATTGTGATCTTTTCAAAAGATGGAGAGAAGACAAATAACATTAGAAATAAAAAAAGTTATTAAAAGTATCATAAAAGAATTGTATGTACTATATACACATGAAATTGAAAACCTACATAAAATGGACATTCTTCTAGAAAATCAAAATTGGCATGAGAGATAAAAAATAATTTTTGATAAAATTAAAAGGGAATAAAGGAAATAATCCTCCAAAAATGACAGAAGCTTCAGAAAAATTTACAAGCAAATTCTCCCAAACTTAAGGAATATATAATCCCCATTTTATAAGACATTTCCAGGAAAAAGAAAAAGACTAAAAGATTGTGACTCATTGTACAAGGCTAGCATGACACTGACATCAGAAAGAACAAGAAAACTGTAAGCCACTTTTATTTATCTACATAAATGAGGAAGTATTAAGTAAAAGATCAAATCCAGAAGTAGAGTAAAAGGGTAATAAAGCATTATCAAGTAAGAGTATGTCCAGTAATGCTGGATGATTTTACATTAAAAGTGATTAGCAGATTAAAGAAAAAAATGTAATCATATCAATAAATGCAAGAACTTGTTAAAATTCAAAACCCAATTGTCACTTAAAAAATCTTTATTGCAAAGTATGAATAGAGAACATCCTTACTTAATAAAGGGTATCTCTCCAAAACTTGTGACAAAAACCATATTTACCAGTGAAATATTAGAAGCATCTCCATCAGTTATGAATAAAAAAAGTAGGTCCACCATGACCTCTACTATTCTAATGAACCAAAACAAGAAAAAGCAATAGGAAAGGAAAAGATAATATTGTCATAAAAAATACTTATTCAAAGGGTACATGCACCCTGATGTTTATAGTAGCAATTCTACAATAGCCAAATTATGGAAACAGCCAAATATTCATCAACTAATGAATGGATAAAGAAGATGTGGTGTGTGTATATATATATGCATATATATGTATACATATGTATATGTATATACATATAACACATATATATATATGTTAGACACATAATGGAATATTATTCAGCCATAAAGAAGAATGAAATCTTGCCATTTGCAAAAAGATACGGATGGAGCTAGAGAGTATTACATTAAACGAAATAAGTCCGTCAAAGAAAGACAAATACCATATGATTTCACTCATATCTGGAATTTAACAAAAAAAAATGATCTTAAAGGAAAAAAGGGAGAGAAAGGCAAACCAAGAAACAGACTTTAAGATATAGAGAGCAAAGTAATGGTTACCAGAAGAGAAATGGGTGGGGAGATGGGTTAAATAGGTGATGGAGATTAAGTAATGCACTTGCGATGAGCACTGGGTGTTGTATGTAAGTGTTCAATCACTAAATTGTACACCTGAAACTAATACTCCTTGTATGTTAACTGCAATTTAAATGAAAATTAAAAAAAGAAAAAGAAATATATCTCCTAATTAGGAAACCCAAGAGGATCTATTTTTAAATTATTAGGAATAATAAGAATCAACGAAGTAGTTAGGTACAAGGTAAATATACAATTATTACATTTCCTGTACACTGAGATCAACATACAAAATTAATTTTTCTATATACCAACAATATCCATTGGAAAATGTAATACAAAGTGTCTAATTAATTACAACATTTTTATCTCTCTTCTCCCTCTCAAACCATGTTAAAATGACCTAGTCATTTTAAGCCACAGGAAAAAGAATAGGCAGTACACAACACTGAACTCAAGATGTTGGCAAATTCAGATGCTGAGGCAAGACGGCATAGCTGACTTAGAGTGGCAGAGAACGTTGTAGCCTAAACGCTTAGAGTGTGGGAGGTGGTGGAAGGAAATATTGATAGTAATGGACCCAACTCACTCTGCAGGCCTTCAAAAGGTTATAATACTTGGAAACAGTAGGGACCAGAAAAGGAGGAACCAGGTTTGCATGGGGCTGAAAAAAAGAGAGGTTGTTTGAAAAATCTATATACAGAATAGCTGAAATTCTGTGTTTCTTCTCCAACTCAGTGCATCCCAGCACTGACATAGGGAGGTTAAGTCTCTGGAAAATCGAATGTGTTGGGTTCAGAACTCAAGCACTGGTCTCATGAACAGGTAGGTGTACAAGGCAGATACAAATGTAAATATTAAAGCATAAGCCATCTCCTCTCATTTTTCCCTTCTGCTCCCAGAATGTCAAGTCAGAGATTAAAATTCACCCCCAGAGTGGGGGGGGGAAAATCTTCATATGCTGGCTCATCGAAGAGGAGCACACTCTGAAATCTAAGTTTCTTTCTCCTTTCTCCCTTCCTCCCTTCCTTTTATCAGGGTGAAATCTACCTTTCAATAAGCCCATCTTTCTATATAGAACTTCAAGGCACTTTTTAGGGCCTTACTTTTATATATGAATACACAGCTAAAGACATTCAGATAATTGAGCAAATATTCCAGTATGAAAAAAAAGGGGGTCAAGAAAAAAAATAGGGAACTAGGGAGAGATAATAGAGGGAACTGAAAAATAAAAACTTTTAAAAAAGTCTAATTTCTTGAGAAACTGAGAAAAGAAATTACACCTATAAAACAAAATCACTAAGGAAAGATGATCAGATTAAATAATAGGTCCTATCTGTAATGACAATAGAAACTATAAAACAACCCAAAAACATTTAACAAGTATGTGCAAGAGCTCCATGTAGATAATTATAACATTTCATTAAAGGACACAAAACAAGACTTAAGTAAATGGAAAAAATATTATGCACATGAATTGGAGACTCAATGTCAAATAAATGTCATTCTTTCCCAATCTGATAAATATATTCAATGCAATTCCCATCAGATCTTAAATTTTTCTTTTAGTTTGATAAGTCGATTCTAAGTTGTAGAGAAAACCAAATACGAGGAATAGTCCAACAAGTCTAAAATAAAGAAAGAAGCATAGAGGGTTTTCCTAATGATATAAAACATCAAAATATGTAGTCAGATCATTGCCATCCCTATTTGCACATGAAGGTTGGAGAGACTAAGTAACTTGGCCAATGTCTCATGATTGGTGAGTGAGGAGGAGTTGTTAAAACATGGTCTCTGCCCTCAGGTCTTGTGTACTTCCTTAACCACCTCACTCTGCTTTCTAACAATATTTTTTGCACATCCATAGCCTAATCTTCAAAATCATTTTTATCCTTTCACTTTCCTCCTTAATCTAAAATCAGATAACCTTGCCTTAAACATTACTGATGAGGTACAGGCTACCCATATTGTTGAGATCTTCACATACCCTGTGCTCCTTACTTTGAAATTTCTCCCTTAATTCCATCTACTCTTTTCTCCTTTCCAAATTAGGCCCCTCCCCTTCCAAGGGATGGTGTGTCCCTGGAGTCACACTGTGGGTTCACACACTGACTGCTGCATTTACTGTTTATTACTAAAAATCTCCTTGCCTCTCTTTCCTCATTATAAAAATGAGGATAATAAAAGCATCTACCTCATAAGACTGTTGTAAAGATTAAACGGCATTATACATGTAAGCTTGATACATAGCAAATACTCTTGATCCTATAGTAGGTCGACTGTATACTCTCCTCCTTTAGTTAGTTCCTATATTCCTATATACATAATCTCTTAAGCCTACAAATCTGTTGAAATCTCTATCTTTATCCGCCCACCCACCCAACCAATCAGCCTTCTTTTATTGGCTTATTACACTGGTTCTCATTGGGTTGTTCTCTTTCTAAGTGTGGTTAAATTTCTTGAAGGGTTAAACTATCCATCAACTTCTCGACTACCCGTGTACACATTGTCTTTCTATCTAGCGTCTCCTCCGAATTTCTCTCTTACTGGAGTCACTCATGAATTTCTCATTTCCAAACCTAATAAATGAAGTTTAGTTTGCCCCAAATACTTTGGACCTCAACATTCACATACAAGTTATGAGATTTTTACTGTATGATATTTCAAAGGTTTCCCTAGTTCTAAAAGTCTGCAGTATCATGAATACTATCTATCTAATTAAAAGTCTAATTAAGCTATTCATTTCTTCTTGAATTAATTTTGGCAACTTATATTTTCCCAGAAAATTATCCATTTCATTTATATTTTCCAATGTCTTACTATACAAATGCATACAATGTTCTCATAAATTTTAGGAAATACTATTTTTTTACTTCTAAGGTCGCTTGCCTATGTTTTCTATTTCTTATTCAGCTTATCAAAGACATCTGTTTTATTAATTTTTTTCAAATCTTAACGATTCCTTAAGTCCAATTACAAAAATATCATTATATTATTTCTGACATGAATTTTTTAAAGTGTAAAATATAACTATTCTTTTCATTTGGCAGACTTTCAAGGATCCTAAGAATAAAATACTACGTTTACCTGATTTCCAACATTCAAATAAATCAAAGGGCATTAGCATTTAAAAATAAGCAATCGTAGGCACCTATTATGTAAATACTTCAAAAAGCAAAAGAGAAAAATGCTTTTGATGAGAGACATATAAAAAATTCCATGGATTATAAAATGCAGAGAAGCTTGCTTTTGCTAGAAATATGAAAAACAGAATTCTGAGATGAAGCACTTCAGGAGAATATTTAGAAACTCTCAAACAGTATCAATATCTGCCTACTTTAATTATAGTATTTATGGAGAAATCAAGAATTATTGAAATTACTGCAACATTTAACAATCTTAGACAAACTGAAATCATTCTTATTTGAATTATTTAGATAATTTTCCCTACTCATACACTAATTTGTCTAGAATAAATAATCAGACAACATGATGACTATAGTTAACACTACTGTAAGACATATAGGAAAGTTGAGAGTAAATCTTAAGAGTTCTTATCAAGAGAAATCTTTTTCTTGTTTTCTTTCTTTTCTTTTTACTGTATCTATATGAGCAGATGGATCTTGGCTGAACCTGTGGTAATCACTTCACAATATATGTAAATTAAACCGTTATGCTGAATGGCTTAAATTTATACAGTGATGCATGTTATTTATTAATAAAACTGGAAAACATAAGTTATAAATAATATATTGCTATTTTCATTGAATAAAACATGTATAAGACACATAGAATATAATTCTGAGATGCACCTGTAACTCCTTACATGTGGACGATGCCAGGGGAAGAAATACTGGTTCATCGCCACAGTGATTTCAAAGACCGTCTTTTAAAGGCTGTACTAATAACTGCCTGTTGACATTATTCAAAAAAAGTGGGTTTTATAGAATAAAAATAATATCACTGCGAGAGTGAAATAAGATATGGATAAAAATGGCTTGCATAAAGATAACACATAACTTCACATATAGTAAGCACTCAATAAATAATACTGTTAATAATACAGTCAAAATTAAAAACTTAGTCAAATACATGGATTGATTTTTATTTGGCAAGACAAACATAACTGAAACTGTTTGAGATTACGTTTTAAAGGATGATTAAAAAAACCTACTTATCAAGTTACTACTCTCCCTTAAACATCAATTTTGCAACAGTGCTGCAAGGTAAATATTTTACGAATGAAGAAATGAAATAACCTATCTGGAGATACGCAGGTAGCAAATGAAGGAGTATGCCGTCTTTCCATTATAACACATTGTCCTTTGCTGTGAAGGGCCTTGATTTTGCTGATATTTATGTTTGTATGGTTATACTGTATCATTTCAAGCCAGTGCATATCTTTTTGAATAGCAGTATATACATGGCAATAAATAGATATTACAAAAAAGAAAAACAGTATTAAATGATTGGTCTTTTTTTCCAAATCACCACCACAGAAGAATGAACCATTTAAAAGTATAATTTTGGTTACATGGGTTCCATCAACACATGTGCAAAGGTACTCTGAAGTTAGGTGGTTAGAGTCCCTCAAGCCCAATGAGATGGATCATTAAAACCAGTGTGCATTGTGACCATAAGCTTCACCATTTCATAAAATGAAATGAAATATTTTATGATATTAAGCATTTAATTAGAGCTTTCAGTTAATGTCACTTCATTCAACCTTCTTCATCCCCTACTTGCTGTGACATGCTACATCTACAGCAATGTCATTTGTAGCCGACTGACAAATATCTCCCAGAGACCCCAATACTTAGCCTGTGCATTCTTCCTCTTTGATATAATGGAAATATAAATAGAAGAAATATGATATGCTTTAGTTTAATCTTGAAAATTCTTGGTTTTCCATTAAAAAGTTGCCATACATACTCAAAAACTATGGCACAAAACTACAATAAAGAAACGTTATTATCTCTCTAAGCCTCCTTTTTGTGAAAAAAAATGTGAAAAACAGAATTGCTAATATAAAGTCATGTATGATATGAAATAGTTAATAAATGAAGAAACACAAGTAGTTGCTAAATGGGAGTACCTCAGACACTAACAATTCTTATTTGCTAGTACTATTAAAAAGAAAAGAAATGCTAGATAGAAGGCAATAGAGATAAAAATCTGTTTCACAGATGTCAAAAATATGTATCTTGCAGAAAACATGTTCATATTTTGAAGACCTTGGAAAGTTTGTCACACATAACAGGAAAATCTGAGTCTTTGAAATGTGTCCTTTGGGAATCCAAACATTTGTACATCGTACATAGCAGATGCTTCATTATACACTGTTATCTCCAGGCTTAGAAAAATAACAATTTTATTCAAAATGAAATATAATTAAGTCACTTGCTAAATAAGGCCAAGAGTTCAACTAAAGCTTTACTAATAATTTAGAAACTTTAAAATGTGTTATAAGCTCTAAGATACCTCTAGGAATTGAGTTACACTGTGTTCTGTAACTGAAGAGAAAACCGAGTATTGGTGGACTTCTATCCTCTGGTGTAATTAGGCACCCATATATAGTCACTCAAAAAGGAAGAATAGCAATGGAAATATCAAGTTGCCTTCAACTTGTATCAAGAAGAACAAACAAAACCCTATAACTCTGTTGCTGGGGTTTCTAGACACAATATTTGAGGATTAGAAAGGCAAAGGGAAGTAACACTTTAATATCAAGAAGACATTTGTTTATTCTATTTATCAAGTTTAATCAACGGTCAGACTTGGTGTCACAAGACTATTTCAATGAAATGAAAACAGTTTCTGATTCGGAGGCAGCATAGTATGAAAAGGTCCTAGACTTTAGAAGCAGGCTAGTATTTCTCAACCATGGTTGCACAGTAGTGTCACCTGCAGGAGTTCTAAAAAATGTGTATCTGTTAGCGCTCTCCGCTAAGATCTGATCTAATCATCAGTCTAGGGTGGAGCTTGAGCATTCGCATCGTTAAGCCTCCCCAGGTGATTCTAATTGCAGTCAGCAATTTGAACCATCACAGACTGACTCCTAGCAATGGATGTTACCAAATGCGAAACCTTGCACAAATTAGTTACTTCTCACAGCCTTGAAGTCTTTCATCTGTCCGATGAGAGTGAAAGTATCTACTACATAGGATTACCTTAAAATTATACATAATAGGTATAAAGTGCTTAGTTCTCACTAGGCTCTAAAAATTATTAAAAAATAATAACTATTCATTAAAATTCTCAGCTCATTATAGTAACTTATCTAGTCTTGGCCAGTTCCTAAAATCCTGGAAAGAGTAACCATAATACAGCCCTCTGCTATGCATTCATCTTTTAATTTAGAATGCCATTAGAACTGACAGACTTCTTTATAGAACCTGCTATGAAAAAGAATCAGATAGCTAACAATGAATGGAGTGGGGGGAAACAAGAGGAGCAAAAACAGAGTAATGCTGGCCTGGATGTTATTCTGGTATAAGGCAGATTATCATCGGATCCTGTCCTCTGGATTTCTCCAGATACCCAAGGGGAAATACCTAACACTGAACAACCACAACAGTTGAATTATGCTAAATTGATCACTGGGCCAGAGTTATAGGACTCTGGACATGATAATTTAGGAAGATCTCAAAGAACTTCTACTCCAAAGTAAAAATGTAAACCATGAGACTGGATAGTTCCATTTGTGCTTACCTTTCAAATCCCTAATTGCTTATCTTTGAGCCCGCAACCCCAGATATTTCAAACCCAACATGTTAAAAAATGAACTTTTCACCCTCTCTCTCAAGCTAGCTTCTCCTTTTGTGTATTGACTCACTGACCTCTCTATTTCCTTGGCCCTATATAGGGCCATCACTCACTCCTTCATGAGTAATTAGTGAGAGAGGGAGACTTCCGCGAAGAGACCATCCTTCTATTGGCCCTCCCTCCTTTGGCAAGAATGAAATGAAGCTCCAGAATTAAGTATGGCAAGATGCTCCTGCTCTCTCTACAATAAAAGAAAAGTCTTAGAATATACTTGGCATATACAAAATAATAAATAGGAGTCATAGTTATAAGTATTTTTATAATTATTAGAAAGGGATGTGGGTACAAGATTTACTTTTACAATGAACTGAAAGTATGTTTAAATGTTAAGTGAAGAATCAAATAAAGAAAGTGTGAATCAGGAGTGAGACAGAACTGATGGCATCAAGTACAGAAGACAGCTGATAAAAATGAAATCTAAAGCACATGAGAAGAACTGGCCTTTGATAAGAAACAAGTCCTCTCTTGATTTAAAACATGTAGGAAGGAACAAAGACTAGGTGAAAATGTAGATAAGGTAGCATACTTTGTGGTGGGAAGGTAACATGATGGCTACCAAATTTTCTCTGGAGTAGGAGTGAGTCCACTGTTAAAGATGTAGGAGGGAAATCAGTGGTTTGCATACATTTGAACAGACTGGAAATTCTTTTTGTCGGGAATTAGAAAAGCAGGTAACATGGGATTTTCAGGCAGCACTGAAGGGTCCATTGAGCTGAGTAATCATGCATATATCAGCTCAAAACCAAAGACCTATAGTACAGACCTCCATCTACCTCAGGAAGCACAAATTCTAGTCCCCTGAAAAAATAAAGAAATACTGGTTTTGCTATTTTTCTGTGAGGGGTTTTCTCTGGGTTCTTGTTTTAATGGCTATCTAGTATCTAGTTTAAGACAAACCAACTGTATGGAAACAATGGAAGCTACTGCCAAGAACAAATCAAGATTTCAGTCCATTGGTTGGAAAATGGTGAAATCATATGATAGGAAATTCCTTATTCTGAAGCAAGATTGAATAAGTGTCTCAAACTGCTACTTACCTTTTAATAAACAATTACCTTTGAAAGTTTAGAACCCTGCCAGGCTAGATTCTCAGTTTCTCAGCAGGTGGGACAGAGGACTATGGTCAGAATACTATAATGCAGCTTGGATAAAAATAACAGATGGCAAAACAAACTATTTCTAGTATCATTACTTTTACAAGCAATGCCTATAAATACCTTTTTTGGAAGATATTTGTTTATTGGAAAAGAACAGCTTAGTCCAGTCAAACTCTAAGTGATCTTTTTTCTTTACCATGTTTTAACAGGTATTGTCACTGAGGAATTTAGGGTCAAAATATTTACTGAGTACCCAGTGTATGAAAAATCCTGTGAGGCAAGTTTTAAACATTTGACACAAAAACAGAAAAATTATATAAGCATAAAAACACATTTATAAGCAATTATGACATACGAACGTTTAAAACGGATTATTAGAATGAGTAAAGAAGATAAGGATACTTTAAATTCTGAATTTATTTTTTTTAATAAAACAGAATCCTGAAATTACTTAATTTCTTTTATCAATATAAAATAGAACTAAATTTTATTAGTATAATTCACTTTTAAATCCAGAGTCTAATTGAGCCTAGCAAAACGTTGGTCAAAAGGAGGAAATAAGTACATTATTTTCCTTTATTTTCAGAACATTAAAAATCTAGCAGTATATTATACAATAACCTCAAACTTTCTTTAGAAATGGTGACAGCTGGATCACACTGTTTCTTGGTTGGTCCCAAGTTTTTTCATTAGAGCACCTTTGGTTTCAGTAAAACATGTCATGCTTTCTACCATTTCCTCTTATCATATTGAAAATTTTTATTACAACCCAAACAGAAAAAAAGTGTCAAGAGGAAAATAGAAGCAAAATCCCAAAGACCATTATGTCAAAAATAGATTTCACCAAATATTTTAAGTATAGTCTTCTATTCTTATATTACGACTTTAAATTATACAGTTTAAAGTAATGTGGATGAGCTGAGAAACTCCCTCCATTCTTACCCACAAGCATAAGAGTAGTGTAGGGAGAGAAAGAAAGATCTAGGCCCAAGGTTGACGGGGAGAGGGTGAGGAGGGGTGGAGAAGGAGTTGAAATGTGTCCCTAGGCTTCTCTAGAGAGCTATAATTTCATTCTCCTTGTTTTAAGAGGGTGAAAACTGCTCCTTTCACCCCACCTCCAACCTTGCCTCCTTCTATTTTTCTCCATACATTTTTGTCTTCTGAGGAGAGGCGTGGCAGTAGTCAAAGTCAGTATGGGAGCAGGAAAGAGAGAAGAAAGAGAATCCAAGTACATCCAGCAACCTGTCCTCCTACTGTGACCACAGTGTCTTAATGCCAGGATTCTGCGAGGAAGAGAGCTTTGTGCAGAACCGACTTGATTCAAATGAACCAAATACAGTACTTTATAAACAACTGAATCATTTCAAATCGAGCTAATATTATATAAATAAGATCTGTCTTTTCTAAGTACCTACTTATTTATCTTATTCGATTCAATATGAATATGCCAAATGTATATTTCTAAAAGGAATCAGATTATGATTCATACTCAGTTCTCAATTACAGCCTCTCAATGCATGAAATACTCTCCTGTAGTAAATGAAGCAGTTTGAGAGGAGTACACATTCTTTCAGGTTTCTAGGATCCCATTTAATGCATGACTATAGCACATAATGATTGTATCTCAGAATAATACAGCATCTTTTTTTCCTCCCTGAATTCAAAATCACATTCTCTTGTATTATCCTATTATCTGCTGGAAACTCCTATTCTTAATCTTATTTCATAGACTGCAGTTGGTTAGGGTCAGGTTTGTTTTCCTGCTTTAAGTCCAGTGGAATACCTAGCACGTAAGTTTTATTCTGTAAATATTTGTTGCAGGAAAAAATTAAGAAAATAGCTCTGTTAGTAATAATTTCAAAGAAGGTTTTGGTCTGAATACACATGCTATTGCTTCGTGGTGAGTAAGTGTGAGAAATCCATCATTATTGTAGAGAAGCCTAGCTTCCCCAATATTTGCTCGCTCCTTGCCCACATAACACAACCTTAAAAAAAGAAGTGATGTCTGAGCACATGGGGACCCAGAATACAAACTGAATTTCCCATCCTTTCTTTTAAGGTCATATGATTAGATTATTACCAATAGAAGATTAACAAGAATAGTATGGAAAACTTTGGAAAGGATCTTTTCCATGTTTCTCTTTTCCTGTTTGTTACGAGATGGAATGTTTACATGATGGCTGGAGCTGGAACAGCCATCTTGGACATGGAGGTGGACACTGCAAGTTTAGTTTGGCAGAAAAAAGTCAAGGGAACTGCCTAAATTTTTGTGAGCAAGAAATAAGAATTCATCATTTTTAATGTTTTTTTTTTTTTTTGAGAGAGAGAGAGAGAGAGAGACAGAGCAGGAGCAAGGAAGGGACAGAGAGAGAGAGAGAGAGAGAGAGGGAGACACAGAATCTGAAGCAGGTTCCAGGCTCTGAGCTGCCAGCACAGAGCCCGATGCGGGGCTCGAACTCAGGGACTGCGAGATTGTGACCTGAGTCAAAGTCAGGTGCTTAACGGACTGAGCCACCCAGGCACCCAGATTTTATCATTTTTAAAACCTTGTTGAGGCACCTGGGTGGGTCAGTCAGTTGACATGCTTTATGGGTTTGAGCCCTACGTCAGGCTTTGTGCAGACAGCTCAGAGCCTGGAGCCTGCTTCAGATTCTGTGTCTCCCTCTTCCTTGTTCATGCTCTCTCTATCTCTCTCAAAATAAATAAACGTTAAAAAAATTAAAATTTTGTTTTGTTTTTTTCCCATAATTTAGAGCCAAAATCAAGCCTAAATGTTACATTTGGTATCAATACATAAAAGACAGACATACACTCTCTCTTGACAATATATTATATAGTGTGCTTAAATAAACATGACCTGTGAACCAACTGGAATAAATTATACTTATTTGCCAAGGTCTGAAATGAGTCCAAATATTCACACTTCATTTAATAGTCCCTGAAACATGTATTCCTCAACTCTGCTAAACCCCCTTCACTTAGCAATAAATGGTATCTGTGAGGTATGGTAAGCTTTACATAGAACTTTAATAATTCCTATCTCACTTGATCCTTAAATGTAACAGAAAAAAGTAGGTATAATTACTCTGTTTTTTATTTTATGCGTGAACAAAACATGCCCAGTGAAATTCAATGACCTTCCCAAAGTCAGCAGAAGCACAGCAAGAACTCAAAGTCATGTCTTCTGATTTGTTCCAGGTCTTATTTACTTTCCTTCACACCAAATGGTCTTAGTGGATCTACTTGGGTTGGAAATGAACAATATCATCTAAAATTATTATAGTGGAATGGATCCTAGACATCTAAAACTTCTCATTAAACAAAATTCTCACTTTTTTCTCCCTGCCTTTGTCACGTGTGCATGCCAACGTTCCTGGGCTTCATTTTTTTTTAAATTACATTTTATTGTATTTTTGAGAGAGAGAGGGGCAGAGGGAGAGGGAGACAGAGAATCCTAAGCAGGCTCCACACCCAGCACAGAGCCTGACGTGCAGCTGGATCTTAGAACTGTGAGATCATGACCTGAGCTGAAATCAAGATTCAGATGCTTAACCAGCTGAGCCACCCAGGTGCCCCATCCCATCCTGGCCTTCATATTGTCTTCAGTGTGATATATCCATCAGAATTTACAGTCAAGTTTAAAATTTAATTTGTAACATGGATAGAACCACCTCACACCCTTACTTGGAAGTGGGACAAAAAAAAGAGTATCGTGTGTGCCAGCCATACACCCCAGTTATTCCTTCGTCAGCAACACCACATCCACCCCTCCCCGCCAAGTTCTTCTGCTAGGACGTTCAGTTGGCCTGTAATTAATTAGAACAACTAAGTATGTGATCCTTCTGGTATCTTTTAGTATAGATCTGGAACCCAGAAATAGAGAGGGCTCATGAGGAGAAATATTTCTACCTGTCTCAGTAAATAAAGTCAGAAGTAGGTCAACTTCCAAAAATGTCTGCGAGATATGTTTCTAATGCAACATCCACTTAACTCTTTTAGATACGATGTTGCAGGAACTCAAAATATATCAATTTTCAAATTATTAAAAACCCAGAGATTTTGATACCTCTTTTTTTTAAAAAAAAAAACTAGACTAATTTTTAACATGGAACACTCGAGCATGGAGACATCTTTTAGCTTTGTTTAAAATGTAGCACTTGGCACAAGTGTGATTCTGTACGCCACAGGAAATTTAGCTACGTTTTGAAATCATTTGCAATAGGACTGGTTCTTTAATATCATAACTTTATAAAGGATAGTGACATTAAGATAAATTTTTAGAGTCAAATACATAGTCAATAAAAAGAAGTCACTACTGAGAATGCAATGTAGCTGTACTTCGTACTCAACTTTGAAACTAGGGTATAAGCATAGTTGGGAAAGCAAGAAGTTGGTGGTGACAAAAAAGGCTATTTTTACAAATATAACTAATACAGTGTCTTGGGAAAGAAATAGGGAGTGAGAAGGAGAGGTTTCAGTCATGTAAGCCACAAACTACAGTGCAGTGTGATAGGGGCTGTTATCAGAAGGTATAATCTCCAGGTGAGAGTGAACAAATATGACGGGATGTTCTGGGAAATCTTGTTTGACCTCCAAAGTCTGTGGTACACCTTCATCTGTTCCCCTGGTCCCTGTCCCTCTGGATACGCACCATCAGGCCGTTTCACACGGCATTATCACAGCTTGACTGTCTTTCTCTGTCTCCCCCACCCCCACCACGTATACGTTAGGATTAAAGTATCAAGGAGGAGTTTCTATTTGTTCTCATTTTGTGGCTGTCATCATAACCCCCAAATTGAGCACCGAGCCTGACCTGTGTTAAGAAATGGAAACACACAGTTGCAGAATGAATGAGTGAATGAGTAGGGGATTATACTGGATGAGTGAGCACCTCCTGTCTTTGCACTGCTGTATTTATGGTGATTGATATGCCTGGCTTATCTCCCTGAAGGTAAGCTTCCTAAAGCAGCTCTATTTCTGCTTCATCTCTCTATATGTTACTTTGCCTAGCACATGCGTGATCAACGAATCCATACTGAAATGATGTTTTATTTTTTCCATGAGTAAAAAGAGGCAACATGTTATATTCTATACATGATAGAGACTAGAGACTTTAGATAAAAGCAAAGCGAAAGATAAATATGAGTGATCTTGCTTTTAAAAAGAAATTATGCATTGGATGATAATACATCAGGATACTATTGGGCTTATGTAGATAGTATGATGATAGTTCTAGATGATTCACTGACAAACACTGAATTTCTGTGGTATAAAAGAAAATGCATAGTAATTTACTAATTCTCACCCTAACATGAACATAAATTTAGAATCAATGATAAAAGACTATACAAGGACTTGAAGAATAGAAGAAAGCTCTGTACTTAAAGAAATAGCCCATGATGATTACTTATATGAGCCTAAGGCCGGGTAGCCTATTTAGTTAGAATTCGATAAATGTGACCATGGACATCCACGAGTCTGGTGCCTATGTTGGTTTCACTCTGTTTGTTTGCCCTGTCCCATCCCTCCTATCTGATACACTCATGTTTTATTTTTAAGTTTATTTATTTTGAGAAAGAGAGAGAGAGAGAGTCAGAGCAAGAGATGGGGAGGGGCAGAGAGAGAGGGAGACAAAAGAATCCAAAGCAGGCTCTAGGCTCTGAGCCGTCAGCACAGTACCTGATGTGGGGCTTGAACCCAGGAACCATGAGATTGTGACCTGAGCCAAAGTTGGCACATTAATCAATGTGCCACCTAAACTTCCCTCTGACACATTAATCTTAATTGGCCCCAGAATAATTGTGAAGGAACTTCTGTGCAGAAAGATATTAATCTGACCTCACTCCTGAAAAAGGGATTAAAGTGAACTAGGAGCATCTTATTCATAGAAGGGCAGCAACTTACTACAAATGAAAGACAACCTCACAATTCTAGTCAGTTCTACCAGGACTCATCTTCTACCAGTCTCTATTAACCTGAAAAGTAAACTTTGTGAAAATAATAAGAATCACTGTAATAATGGCTTGTGGAACTGTCACAATTTGAACATCTTATGATTAATAATCAGAGAAGGATTAAACAATGTTCCCTTGTCTTAGGATCAAATATATTTAGCATAAATATAATTTAGGAAATTGTATTTTTAATGTCCATTAAAACTTCTATTATTTTATATAGTTTTATATTATTTTATATAGTTTTGATTTGAGTGGCTACCATGTGCCAGGCACTGCACTAAGTGTTCAGCTACCTTACTCCTTGCCTTTATACTGGTGCTTTTAGAAAGTATTACCATTTGTTATTATTGTTACCATATACAGATAAGGAAAATGCGGCTCCAATAGATAAAGCAACAAGACTGAAGTCCCAAAATTAAAATGTAATGAGCCATGCTGGGATTCAAGGTCAGACTCACTGAACTCCTCAGCTCATGCTCTTATAGGACTCCATACTCCCTCTTAAATATTTGAAAACTATAGATTTACACATGATCCACAACAGATTTGGAGATCAAAACTTGCTATTACCGAGAATCCTTCATTCGCAAGCCACTTTTAAAAACAGAAAGACTGGGGTACCTGGGTGGCTCATTTGGTTGAGCCTTCCACTCTTGATTTGGCTCAGGTCATGACCCCAGAGCCATGGAATCAAGTCCTGCACTGGGCTCTGCACTGAACATGGGATTTGTTTGAGATTTTCTCTCTCTCCCTCTGCCCCTCTCCTATTCTTTCTCTCTGTCTCAAATAAAATGAAAAAAAAATTAACAGAAATAGAAAGACTAGTACATACCTTCAAAATTGAAAATGTTGATAGAAATAACTGTCCTATCTAGAGGCAGATAAACTGAGAAAAATAAAGAAATGTTATGCCTTCGAAGGCAGGAGGAATCAGTGGGAATAAAGAATGTAGTTCATTACCAACTTCTGTATAGTTATCTGCTGCATTCAGGGTGGCAAAAATGAAACAGAAGAAACAACCAGACAAAGACCTTTGACACACAAAGACTAAGAAAATATAACTACCGAAGCTGCAAAAAATACCTTTTACTTGAGTTTAATGTAGCTAAGATTCCAAATCAATATAGTTCAAACATAAAGATGACAAAAAGTTGCAGCATCTCAGATATCTAGTTTCATTGTTATTAACATCCAGTAGCTATTTTTACCAAACTCCCACTGCTAATAGGAAAAGAGTCTAAGAAACATATTATCCAGGAGAGGAGAGAACATTTTAACTTCTTTTAAAATCTTTTTCTTTTTTACAAGTCTTTGAAGGCCTTGAATAGGGGTTTGAACTTTTTTAATATGTTCGGTTTTGTGCATGTTATATATCTGTTTTGATTCAAAGTCTAGAGAAAATAAATGGGATTTTCCATAATGATTTAATTATTCACAAACTTTAATTTTTAGGGAGAAAATCTACCACATCAACAACCCAAGGTTTAAAATGTTCAACTTGCTTTGCTATACAATTAAAAACCAAGGGTGTTAAAATTTTAGTTCAACTTGGAAATTAGAAAACAAGCATAAACTTCATTTGTTTGTTTTCTTTATGACTTGGTGGAAATTTTTTGCTTAGAATATTATTAAAATAAGAACAAAACAGAAAGAAAAGTCAAAAGCAGATAAAAGTGTAAGGTGGGCCCATAGTAGAGGCACAGTTGTGAGAGAATTTGCAGAGCGAGGAAAACACTCTGAGGTCAAGGAAAGTACCTTTGAGAGGAAAATTGTAATTCATGGGAGACCATTATTATTAAGCTGATGATGGGGTTCTATTTTATGACTAAACCAAGCCCTAATCTCCTAAAATATAAAAGCCACTGAGGCACCTGGGTGGCTCAGTCGGTTAAATGTCTGATTTCAGCTCAGATCATGACCTTGTGGTTTGTGAGTTTGAGCCCCAGGATGGGCTCTGTGCTGACAGCTCAGAGCCTGAAGCCTACTTCAGATTCTATGTCTCCCTCTTTCTCTGCCTCTCCCCTGCTCACGTGCTGCCTCTCTCTCTCTCTCTCTCTCAAAAGTAAAACAACATTAAAAAATTAAAACAAATAATGTCTCTTTTCCCAGGTCTCTCATTAAACAAAAGGTCCTTCAGAAATAGGTTAGCTTTTTGTGAAATTCAAAAAAAAACAATGTCTATTGTGTAGGAAAGAATACTTAGGGTGAAAATGAGCACAAAAAGTAAGTAGAGCTTGAGATGAGATGGACTCCAAATGTATCAGATGATATGAGGGGAACTGAATACAGACCACAACATTGTGAGAAGGAACATGTTGAGTGTTACGAACTACAGGACGTAACTGGTAAGAAGGATGACCTAACTAAACTTCAGACTGGCTCCTTTATGAATAGTGGCCCACCTCCCTCCTTAGAGTGTTCACTTTAGAAACTTGGAATTATAAGCCTTTTCTTGGCCACTTTGAGATGTAAATCTTCTATAGTTCTGGAGCATCTTTCTTAATAACCTAGAAACCATCTCTTTGAAATGTAATCATCAAGAAAATGGTGCCCCTGTCTCCCAGTCTTTACAAGAGGGGAGGAACTGAATTTGGATAAGCCTAATCACATTGACCAACCTCTCTCCATCACCCTCCAGTACTTTCCATTACCTGACTCTACAGTTTAAATAATCGTCCCTCTTTTTGTTTTGGCAGAGTTGAGTTCAATCTCTTTGCCCTATTAGAATTGTCTTTCTCCCTTTTGCAATAAAAAGTCCATTGGGGTGCTTGGTGGCTCAGTCAGTTGAGCATCCAACTCTTGATTTTAGTTCAGGTCATGATCTCAGGGTCATGGGATTGAGGCATCGGGCTCTGCACTGAGCAAGAAGCCTGCTTGAGGTCCTTTCTCTCTCTCCTTCCTTCTGTCTTTCTCCCTGGCTTGCTCTCTCTCTCTCTCTCTCTCTCTCTCTCTCTCTCTCATTCTCAAATGAAAAAAAAAAAAAGTCTTCTTTAACAAGTGTCCAGCACAATTTTGCTTTTACAAGAGGAGGAAGCTTAGCGCCCTGAGTGCCTACATGTGTCATCCTATTTGACTCTCACAATAACTCCTGAATGGTGTGAAGACACAGAAACTCCAAGAGGCCAAATAACAAAAGTAAATATACTCAGTAAAAGGAAGAATAGGAATTCAAACTATGAGTTCTTTTTCTCAGCAAGGCCAAGTTCTTTCTACTCTTTTAATGTAAAGGAAAAAATTAACAACACAAATGATACATGTAAAAAAAGAAATTTGACAGAATTTGATTTTGAATATCCTTTCCTCACTAAAATCAGGCATCAAAACAAAACTAAAATTTCCATTTTGAGTGCAACCTAAAATAGTACCTTTTTAGTGTTCATTTGCTTGGTTGCCTATCCCATTTTAAGGTACTCCTCATTACCAACTGAAGCCTTTCTTTTTGAGTTCATCTTGTACAATTTGTGAACCACTCTTTGGAAATCTTTTGTTCTCCTCTCATTTGAGCCCCTGAAAACCAACATTCTCCCTCCCTTTATACCAGCTTTAGTAACCCAACTGCTGAGGGAGAAAAGTTCAGAGCTATTTCCTCTGCCTCCCTCGTACCTTAATGATAGGAGACGAGAGTACTTTAGGTAGCTTTTCTTGAGGTAGAAGTTTCCTTAAGCTTTTCTAAGTGGTCTGTAATAGGATTCATGCAAAGCTGGAAGTATTTACAGAGTGGGATTTCCCTAAGTATTTCTTGAGTTGGCATGTACTGGTTCTATGGACTTCACACACTGACAGTCTCCATTTGAAACAACTGTGACCTCCACTATCAACACCACCACAAAAACCAGAGCACCAATGTTTGCAGACCAAAGTCTTGCAGTTTCCACTGTTGATGCCATTGACAGTGTTGTGTATCAGTTACTCTGAATTTATTCCTGAGTGAAAGTCTGAGAAAGACAGGAGTCAGGCTAAATACAGCTTCGATGTGGCAAGACTACAATATAAACGGATGATATAGCCAAACTCTGATTTTACCCTCTTGATATCCTCAATCTTTTAAAAAGATGGCAGCACATTTTCAGAAAGAACAATGTCTATAAATGGATCAATCATAATCCTGGCATGCAGTCTAATGAGCCTTGAGATCCCTTGAAGGTGATGACGAGTTCAGAGCCGGACTCTGACTTTTCTGCTGAGGTCTCCATAAAGCATCACATCTCAGTCTCTATCTCCCTTACAGAAATGGTATGAGGATAACATGACATAATTCAAGTTAATATATTTTGAAATAAAAGCTTGGTAAGTTAGGAGAATTATTTTTATTACTAAGAGAGTGGCCATCTGTTTCTGAAGAACTTAAGTGAGAACATGACTGTTTGCTTTGTATGGAGTAATTTTCAGATAATACGTTTGGGTTGCCTCCTGCACTGGAACATTACTTGAGCTGAAAGATACTCTGTCTCATAATTCTCTGACATGTGTGGGACTCTCATTATTTTTAAGGAAGACATCAATTCATATTAACTCTTGATAAATATTGCCATGTCCCAGAATGTGCACTGGGAGATGGAAAAAGTAGAATAAGCAAGCAAAGATAACATAAGTGAATAAATCATGGTGAGACTGGAAACACTGCTGAGTCTCTTGTTTGTAACTTGTTATTATGGGAAATAACCATCCATACTGTCAATTTACCATGATTAACCTCCATGTGTCTATTTAATTCTTTGAAACTTTTAGTGCAATTCTGTTGACTGTACTTACTCCCTCTATTAACAATAATAACCCTATCTCACTTTGGCCATTCGTCAATTGAGTTCATACGGATATTATGACAAAAGGTTCCATATGTGGTGGGAGTCGCCGACAAAGTGCAATTTGTTGTTTGGCTTAAATGCCCACAGAAGTGGTGTGGGTAACAAGACTATTCAAGCTAGCTATAAAATATTATAAACCATTTTACATATGTAAATATGATGTTACTAGTCTATCAAGTAGGAAATGTATTGTCAGATACGTTTCCTACAAGATGTCAACAATATTTTCTTGTTGGCCCCCAAATGTGAATTAGGAGACTATGCCAACATTTGGAACAGAACAAACAATTGAAGGCAATGAATGTAAACAATCAACCCTTTGTGGCATGGTAGTTGATTATACAGTTTGCAGATTACTGACTTTCTTTCTTTGATTCCATTAAGAATGGTAGCTACTGTCAAAAATAAGGGTGGGGGCACCTGAATGGTTCGGTCGGTTAAGAGTCTGATCTTGGCTCAGGTCATGATCTCATGGTTCGTGAGTTCAAGCCCCACTTCGGGCTCTCTGCTGTCAGCAGCACAGAGCACACTTCAGATCCTCTGTCCCCCTCTCCCTCTGCCCCTCATTCCCTTGTGCTCTCTCTTTCAAAAAGAAATAAAACATTTAAAATAATTGTTTTAAAAAGGTGGAATACTGCACATCTCTAATAGTTCAGGTGCAAGTGTTAGGGGCTACTGTGTTCCCTGCATGGGTGTCTGCATGAGAAAGCATCTTCTCCTAGGATGGCAGAGTTACCACAGGGATATCTGCAGTCACCCTCATGCTTGCCTCTCTCTATTGGGTGGTTAAAGGAGTGAACCACTATTGTTCCTGATAGTATGATCTTTTTCTCGGCCTTTGGAGCACGTGCCCACTCTCCCCTCAATGCAATAGACTGGGTCCCCTGGTGAGAAGCCTCAGGTTCTCCAGATGCTCTTCCTACATTGTTCCAGGAAGGAAGTTCAGTTTGATGGTTGGGGGAGGGGAGCGGGATGCTCATTTACCTAAAAATGAAGTTCTTTTGTCCAGACCTGGTAGCCACAATCCTGACCTAAGGCTTGATCTGCTTATCAGTTGGAAGCCAGTACAATGATAGGCAGAAATCTTGACTGACAAACACAGACTGCAACCATTGATCAAATGAAGCTCCATTGTTTTGTTTCTGTTGTTGCTTTGTTATTTATAGATTAGATCTCGATTTCAAAGATCTTTGCATCTACTGACATAGATAATTGAAAATTGGCTGCAGTTTTTAGTAACATCAGGCAGTAAAGTTGATTACTCTTCCTTTTTCCCTCTATTGCCAAACCTTGGCACTGCCTGCCGGGTCAGTCCGAGCAGGTTGACTGCAGAGTTACAAGCAAAGGCTAGGAAGCCGGGAGTGACAGAATACTACCAAACAGATCCTGATCTTTCTCAGTAATTATGTTTTCAGTGATGAATTGGACAAGGTGAAACAGAATGGAGTATGTAGTTTTAGCACCAAAATAAAAATACAATAGAACAATGTTTGTTAGTAAAAAAAAAAAATCTTATTTGTTAGTAAAAAACAAATTGAAAAAGGGAGGGGACAAAGATCAGAAGTCAGATATATGTCAAATTCTTGTGCCTTCCAGGAACAAGAAAAACAACTAACCTAGGAACTGAATCATTATATAACCCAGGCAGTATCTCTCCTGAAGCGTTATCAAGAGACCAAATGTGAACATTTCCAGCCCCACTGCACAGGTTTTATCTTCATTATATAAGTACCATATGTGTAAGTCTTATTTTAAGAGCTAGCACTGCACTGCCCTAGTAGAATGACACGTGAAAAAGATTCAATGTGGGAAGTGTCGAAGCGGATTGTAGAGAATCCAACGGCTGCAGCTTGCCATCAAAGGCTCTATATTAGGTAAGAGACAGCATTTACTCAAATCACTATCACTTTCCTGTCCCTCTGCTTGGCATGTTGAAATATTCCACTTCTATTTTTCTCCATCTGTCCTATTTACCTTGTAACTCCACATGCAAATTTAGGTACAGCTAAATATACAATGCCTTTTGAAATATGACTTCTGAAATGTGCATGTGTTAGAAAAAGATTTAGATTTTCAGAAAACATTTTATACCTCTGAGTCTATCTTTGAAATGGCTTATTCTCTTTAGTTCAGATGAATACACAGAATGACCAATTGTGCACTGCAATCCAATGCTTTTAAAAACGATTTTAAACAAGCTATGTCAATCAGGGCGCAGCCAGGAAAATAGAAACTTTTCAGGTAGTCCAAGATGAGTAAATTTAACACAGAATTGGTTAAATAAGGGACAGAAGAGCTGAAGGAACAGAAATGTAACCTGGAGATTAGCAACAGTAGGAAGATGCCCTCACCACCATCTTCAGGGGGCTTCAAACTTGGTGGTAACCTTAGACCTGGACAAGATGAAACCCTGCTCTGGGCTCTCCACTTCAGACGGCTCCACATTGTTCCTTGCTCGCTGGGAAGAACTTTCCTTCCAGGGAAAGGAAACCTGAGTCAAGAGGACATAAATACCCAGATTCCATGTCCTGACCCCATCTGGACTACGTTCTGGAATACAAGTCCTTGGTTTTCCCTATGTAAGTGGAAGAAGTCTATCTGCAGAGCCTAAATGGACCTTCCCCTGGGTCTGTCCTCCTGTGGGCAACACTGATCTCTAGAGCCAAGACAAGGCCAAAAGGAAGCGGTTATCTTCAAGAAGTGGCAGGTGGTAGTGGCAGATAAAGCTTAGGTGTGGCCTAGAGTGTCCAAGCAAGTGCACTCAGGTCCTTAAAGTGTGGAAAGGAGCCAAGAAAGAAAGAGTAGCGGGGTGGGCTGCAAGCCTGAGGCTTGAGAGTCTGAGAGTTCTGAACGTGAACATGGCCTTCTAGCTTCAGTTTCCTTTGAGGAACTTGAAGGGTCAACACCAACGAGGCTGTGGGATTGGGGACATCCTGGGCAGAGAATTCTTGGTCTAGACTGGCTGGAATCATAGGATTCTTACAGCACCTAGGCAGTGGGAAGAGAAAGGACTGATAGCTAGATGAGTGGCCAAGCCTTGGGTATGGGAAATGAGAGCCCCCACCCTAATGAGTAAGAGAGTATGGGAATTTATCCTGTGGATTCCCAAACAGTGATTTTTTTCTTTTAATTTGTCATTACGAAGGTATATTTGTCAAAACAGAAAACTGGAAAATACTTTAACCATCTGTATTGATGTATAATTTTTATTTATTTTATATTGATTTATTTATTATTAAAATTTGTCTTGAGAGAGAGCACACATGAGAGCAGGAGTGCTTGCACAGGTGGGGAAAGGGTGAGGAGAGAGAAAGAGAGGCAGAGAGAAAGAATCCCAAGCAGGCTCCACACTCTCAATGCAGAGCCTGATGCGGGGCTCAGACTCATGAGCCTGTGAGATCATGACCTGAGCCAAAATCAAGAGGCAACACTTAACCTACTGAGCCACCCAGGTGCCCCTGATGTAGAGCTTTTAAATACTGGACATAGATATGTGGGCCTCCTCTTGTACCCTACCCCTGGGTCCTACAAACAGGACAGGCTGGACAAAGCCCAATTGCTAGAGTCTTCCAGTGGGGGCTGGACTCACTGGGGGAGCTGGTTAGTGGGTCATGGGACAGTCCAACTGGAGCCAGAATCACAGAGAGGTAAGGCACGGCAGTGGAGAAGCACCCTGACTTCTCGTCACCTCTTCTCTCTAGGCCTCCTCCACAGCACCCCACTGGCAGAACCAGGCCAGAAACCTGAAGGCGATGGAGTGGGACAAATAGAATTCCCTAGGATCTGGAGCAGAGCAGAGCAGTGAAAGGGGCCGGGAGTAGAAATAAGAGCAGACAGATGAAGGATGTCACACAAAACAAATAAACTAATGCATTCTGGTGCGAATTACAACAGTCCTTCCCTATCTGTGGTTTCAGTTGCCAGTTTCAGGCAACTACTGGGGGTTTTGGAAGGTATCCCCCAAAGATAAGGGGGGGACTACTGTACTCGATCTGGTTTAGAAACTGACAGAAAAGAATACACACTGTGCCCATCTTTGCCTTATATATCAATTGCTTTCTAAGTTAGGGACCAAGAACTGGGGTGATCTGGGGGATAATTTGCAACTTCTCACCATACTTCTTAATAATGATTATTCAGCCCACTATCTCTAGAAAATGTTTGCCATGAGGTTAGGGGCTGCTATAGGTTTACTTGTTGAAGAAGCCACAATATATACACAGTTGTACAGTTTCTGTAAACTGTACTTCAGGTCAAGGAATACAGAAAATATTGTTATGGGTAATTCCATTCTGAATCTTAAAAACAATGCAATTACTTAACGTTAATGGTATTAAGGAAGTTGGGATTCACAATAATAATTAAGAAAAACTTAAATTAGAGGCAGCAGGAAATTTGGGGGAAAACCATGGATTTCTACATTGCAATCCTAGTTGTGCCGCTCATTAATGGTTATTGTAAATCTTTCAGTGAAATACTAAAGCTCCTCGAGCCCAGTTCTCACTTATTTCAAATAGGGAAAATACTATCAACCTCTCTAGTTACGAGCTATAATTCAGAGGTGTAAATACTCTAGCACATGTCCGTCATCTACGGAAGGCTCAAGTAGTGCTTCACAAGAACCATGACGATAATAAGCACAGTAATAACAGGTAAGCGTTGATGAAATGCTGAGGCTTATCTGAAGGAGGGCACAAAACCACAGGGCTCAAATAGCCCTCATTTCTATTTTCCAGAAAAGCATATGAAGACATTCTCACCAAAATTAACGCAAGAAACATTAAGAAGGGGATGACAAAGCTTCCTTTAGAAACCCATTTCCAGCGTTAAATATTTTATCCCTCACTGCTCATCTTAATGCTTTCGCCAATATTTTTCTGTCTATATAATCAGATATGACTAAAATCAAAAGCCGAACATAAATGGAGTATCAGATATCCCCCTGGTAAAGATAATAAACTCTGGCTTAGAATCATCCTAAGAAAAAAAAATGTAAGAGGTTTACAAAACTTCTTTTAAGTAAAGGTCAATCTTATGTTCTCGTTTTAGATATTTTCATATTAGCTTAAACTTTAACATATCTTTAAAAGATTATTAGTATTTTCTTAAGTAGTTTTGTAAGATTTTGCCTGGGGCACTGCTCTATATGGTAGACTCTTATGGCTAGAAAATTCATTATTTAGGGTTTTAGACTTAGTATTACTATGACATTCATTTACTTATTTGTTTGAAATAAAGATTCTGCTTTTGTTATAGCCTTTAAGGCTTGCCAAAGAGTAACAATGAGATAGAACTGCGTAAGTATGTTTGGATATCACACATTTTGAATGTAAGGAGCCTTAGTCGTATGTCTATGTCAGCAAATATAATTAAAGACTTAGAATCTGACTCGGGTAAATAAACAGTTATCCCTCATTACTGCAGAACAGGGAGGACTTGAAACCACAAGGATCTTTGCTTCGGGTGGTGCCTGGGTGTGTCTTTCTTTTCCCTCTCATCCTCCCCCACCTCTATGGCCTCAAGGGTTAATGTGTGGACAGCTCTACCATCAGCTCTTGTTACTAATGACTTCAGGACTAGGCTGCAGCAACTTCTGCTGGATGCGATTGCTGCTTCCTGTTGCTGTCACTCCCTTCTGTAATTAACCTTGCTATTTTTAGCTACAAAGCACAGATCTTGTGCCAGGCTGCTTCAGGATTCTACTTTATATTTCAGGGGCCAGTTACCGTCTGATTTTTCTCCCAGGGAAGGGTCTATAATCACTCACTTACACTAATGATGAGCATGACTCAACCTTCCCCACACCTCCCCTTTCCTCCTGATCATATTCAGCACAATTAATTCTCTGAGTTTAGCACCTGGAACTGACATAGTTTACTCTCTGCCGGACCCCCATTGTGGTCCTGAAGTGTGTGCGCATCAGTCATGGGTGAAAGTAAACTAAGAAAATTTAACGTTTCTGAGGTTTTTTTTTTTTTTTTCTTTAAACGGGTATCTTTCTTCACAGCTTAGAGGCTGAATGCACTCCAAAGACGACAAGGTGATTCCTGAATGGCTGTGCCATGCATAGTGGTATATCACCGCAGCTGCCCACGGTGACATGTCCACAAACGAGATGTGGCAGGACTCGGTGCAATTAACCAGTGATGGACACGATGGAAAGGCACACCTGGGAGCCAGAGAAAGTGCTCTCCCGGCTCAGGAAGAAGCTCAGGCTCCTATTTGTAGCTGAGGTGATGCCTTGCGAGGATGTTTATGGGGACAGAAAAGCACACTTTCATTTGCCACCAACCAAATCCCCCAGACCTGGTCTGTCATAGCTGCACAACCTAGTTGAAGCTCTCTTTGGTGCCAGATACATGCGAGTGTCCCTGAGGCAGAAAACAGGGCCATACAATTGAGTGGGTTGGACCTGAAAGAAACGTGGCTATGAGAAGAGAATCATCCTGTTGTCTTGAAGTGCACACAGCCTCTAAGCTGGGAGGCCCTCCTCTCCAGTGTTTTTTTTTTTTTTTTAAATTTGTTTTTTAAGTAAACTCTATACCCAACATGGGGCTTGAACTAACAACCCCAAGATCAAGAGTCACATGCTCTACTGACTGAGTCAACCAGGCGCACCTCTCCCGTTATTTTAATATTTCATTAGTTAACTGCCTCTTCTTTCTTTTATTTAAGGGGGGAGGGGTTGCAAACAGACCACAAAAAGGGGGAATAAGTATAAGATGGAAACACTTCACTTTGAGGGATTGGGGATATGCGTATATACAGAATATCATGAAGAAGAAAGTCTGGAGTACAAAAGAGGGACTCTTCCTTTGAATGACAGTTGACTCTGCTTATAACAATAATGCTACTTTGACATATAAAGAATACTTCACAGGGGCACCTGGGTGGCTCAGTCAGTTAGGTATCCAATTTAGACTCAGGTCACGATATCACGGTTCCTGAGTTCAAGCCCCATATCTGGTTCTCTGCTGTCAGTGCAGAGCCCGAATCAGAGGCTCTGTCTCCCTCTCTCTCTGCCCCTCCCCGGCTCATGTGCTCTCTCCCTCTCTCAAAATAAGTAAACATAAAAAAAAAAAAAAAAGAGTCCGCCTCTCTAAAAAAAAACTTGACAGAAATTATCTTTTTACCATTCCACATATAGAGGTGCCATTATTATCAGCAGAAATTGTGAACCAGACCTGAAGGTAAGGTCTTTAATTAAAAACAAATAAACAAACAACTACACTGGGAGAGCTAAAACCAAACACTTATCCAGAAAGTATACCCATGTTTAAAGCTAATGACTCCCTTGGGGGAGACATATCTGCAGCAATAGCCATTGGATTGTTGAACCTTAAACCAATCTATCAAGATGTAACAATGTAAAAAGATCTGAGTGAAAATTCATTTTGGTTGCTAGGGAATGCTAAGCAATGAACTTGAAGCAAAGAAAACTGTCTCAACTGCAATATAGAAGGTATAGTCAGAAACCAAATTTTATTGCTACTGCAAGTTTCAGCCACTCTAATCACAGAACATACAGAGCATTCAAATCTCCACCCCTCTCCCTTTTTAAAGCAAGTTCCTGAAAGTTCCTCTAGGTTTTAAAGTTACCTTACCTGAACAATAGAAAACAAGAATTACTGTGCAGAGACTCCTGGAGGTAACATATATTAACTGGAATTTCTCAATTGTAGAAAAGAGTCAAATAGAAATTTAGGCAATCATACAAATCACTTTCGTCCATAAGAAGGATTTGGTTTATTAGAGAAGAAATTGACGTGAGTTTGTATTCAAAGAGGTGTGTATAATGAAACAGAGTATGGGATTTGAGTCCAGGGCAGCTGGGCTTATATCTTGACTCTTTACCATATATTACCTCTGTGACTAGGTCTTCATGAGCCTCAGTTTTCTCAAAAGTAAAAAAAAAAAAAAAAAAAAAAAAATGGGGACAATTATACTGTCCCTGGGTTGTCATGAAGTTTCAATATATCAACATTTGTGAAGGTACCTGGCTTAATGTCTGCTACATAATAGGCTCTGTTTTCCTTTCCTTACTACAACAGTTTCTTCCATGAGAAATGGTGTTGAATGCTGACATAATTTATTTTATTTTAAAACCAGAATCCACATGTTAAAAGCTTTCCCATCATTCCCTCAACCCAGAGGAAACCTTAATTCATTTGGGCACTGAAGGGAGTTTGGCCACCTCTTCTCACTCAGTGGTCATTCTCTACTCTGCAGGTAAATGTTAAAGTTACAGGCACAAAGTACCCTCAGAAATTGAAAAACAGGCAGTGTAACCTTGAGGGGAGAGGTCGAACACGCATATAGGAACACCATATACACTGCATGCACACATACTCAAAAAACTATCACCTTCAAGCTACTCTCAATTTTTCTTTAGAGCAACTTATGTTCATCTATTCTGAACAAAGTATAGGTGCAAAATATTCCATCTTGTGAATATAGGGTATCTAAAGCTGCAACCCTTGAGATGGTTGTTCAGTAGGAAACGGTTCGACCCACTCTGTAGAACTCTGCCTTACAAGGGCTTGGGAAATATTAGGTTAAAGGAAACCAGCCGTGTGCAGTCATGCTAACATTCAACATTCATCTCAACAGAGAGGTGAATATGGTTGGTCACAAACATTGCTACATATTTAATAGCAGAGGTATGATGTAGTAATTTAATTCCTGAAAAGAATGTGAAGATTTTACAAAACCTTGATTTTACATCCTGTTTCTTTTCCTTTTTTTTAATGTTTATTTATTTTTTAGAGAGAGAGAGCATAAGTGGGGGAAGGTACAGACAGAAAAGGGAAACAGAGGATATGAAGTGAGCTCATGATGATAGAAGACAGCCTGATGCGGGGCTTGACCTCATGAACCATGAGATCATGACCTGAGCCAAAGTTGGACACTCAACCGACTGAGCCACCCAGGCATCCCATACCATATGTTTCTTTTTAAGAGCTAGAATTTTGAGTCTCTTTCCTTACAATAGGCTGTTCCCAAACCAAGAGTTAGATGGGTTTCACTGGGGATTTAAATGTGGGGGCTTTTTACACATAGTACATATGCAGGTTTCTGGTTTTTAAAACACTTCAATACAGTTTCTCCCTGGTCTAATATTTGCAATGGCAACAGCTGCATTCTCTACTTGGACCCGGAGTCCTCTGTTTGGCAGCACTTCCTTCAGATCTGTGGATATGTTGCTCCTTCTAGCCTCATATGACAGCCTGGTGTCGCTGCACCTGGGATGTCTGGCACTCACAGCTTTTGGTGATAAGACAATTAAAAAGGGACAGGTAAATAGCATCTCCTCTGTAACTCGGAGCTCCTGCAATGCTGTCAGAATAAGCACGTGAAAGCAGGAAAGCAAGAGGCTCCAGAATAATATCCTCCTCTGGGGGTGGATAGTAAAGAACAGGATTAAGAGAAGGGAAGGAAGGGCATACCAGGGAGAAAGAGTAGGCAAATGTTAAAGAGAGATGGGAAAACATAAGGTTTAGAAATGAAAGTGATATTTCTAAAGGTATCTAGAACGAGAAAAGAACAAAAAGAGAGAGATTAAGGATGAAGACTGTCAAGAAAGTTAGCCAATGCCAGTCTTTCCCTAGGCAAATCATTTCTTATTTATTTATCCTTATTTGCTTTTGTTTTTAGAAGCCTGTATTTTAGAAGCAGGAGTGGAACAAGAGTGGGCCAAGGTCCCAGAGAGGCCCAAATTTCAGAAGTGAGATACCACACTGGGCGGAAGCCATATGGGGAGGCAGAGGAACAATTCCTTTGCTTCCTTTAATTGAGGAACCATTTAATTAAATATCTTCTTTTACCTAAACCTAGGTAGAGACCTATGTTGGTGTACCTGGAGGTAACAGGTAAGAAAAAAGAGAAACCAGACTCAAATAGGTCAGAGTGGGTAAGGTAAGAGTCTGAGTTAAAGCCAGACAGGGGTAGGGTGTTGACAGATTATGCAGAATCTCAAAGTACACGTACAATTATTGAGGAAGGCACCATCACAAGAATTTTAAGAAGATTGCGAATGGGGTGGAGGATGGCTTGCAAGAGGAGGCAACTGTGAGGCTATCGCAGGATGGCAGGTTTGGAGAGACAGGGGACTGGACTACAAATGAACTTATCAAGAGTCAGGCTCAAAGGCTGGTTTGTTTTCATTCCTAACCTGTACAGGAGCAAAGTCGTGTCTGTTTCCTTCCGTAGAATTTCTTTTTCAGACTTCTTAATACTGGGAACTAGTACCACTATCTCAATCTCAATGGATTATTTAGACATTTATGCCTCTGAGCAAACAAACCCAAAGTAAGAACTCATAAATTCTAAAGCTTTCTTTGGCCATCTTACTATTCCCCATAGGTGTTTTGTGTTTTTTTAATTGTCAACTTTAATCTTTTTTTTTTTTTTCATTTTTAATGAATAACTGTATTCTTAATGCTGTTTCTCGGCAATTTCTTGCCAACTGCATTTGTTAAATCTTAACCTTTCTTTTCTTTGTGTTTTTCTTGTAGTTCTCAATCCTCCCTGCTGGTTTTCTGTACCTACTATAAACTATAATAATGATCTTTTCTTTTTTTCTTCTCTCCATGTTTTTAACGAAGAAGATAAATTAGAAACATAAATTACTGGTTATATACCCATGACTAGACATTTCAGGAAGCTCCTTCACTGAATGGTCAGGTTAAGTGGCAATGTTCGTATAAATCTAAATAAACCCAAGTTATTGTTGAGAGCAATGTACACGATATCAGGAGGGAAAAAAAAGTCCTGCTTCAATTTGCAATTACATTCCTTTTAGAAAGATTCAGAGAAGGGGCCAGATGTTGAAAAGCAATCACCAGGGCTCCATGCCCAATTTACGTGATGCCTATCGGGTCTTTGTTGAGTGCCTGGCTAAGCTTACAGTCTTAATTCTGACAGTTTGCACCCCTCTCAAGTTGCCAGTGTGGGCATCACGATGCTCACAGTCAAGCAGATCAAGTCAGCTGATATAATTCTATTCTCTGACCTTTACCAAGAACACAACAGGGATCAATTATTTTCATTGCCCGGTAGAGTTCAGAGGAGAACTGGACTACAAATGGAGTGGAAAAAATGGGATGGCTACGTGCAAAGTATATGCATAAAGGCAGTGTGCCAGAGAGAAGCGATGAAAGGTAGGCAGGAGGACGGGGACAACCGAGAAAATCTTGGGATTCAGCTGCAGGCCAGCAATGCCAGGTAAGATGCATGGTGATAGATGCTCAGGTTTGCTTTGCCTTTGACAAGCCTCCAAATACAAATCTAAAGGTTTTTTTTTTTAATGTTTACTATTTATTTTTGAGAGATAGTATGTAAGTGAGGGAAGGGCAGAGAGGGGCAGCACAGAATACAAAGCCGGTTTCAGGCTCTCAGCACAGAGCCCGACACGGGGCTCAAACCTACGACTGTGGGATCATGACCTGGGCTGAGGTCAGACGTTTAACTGACCGAGCCATTCAGGTGCCCCCAAATACAAACCTTAAGAACAATGGGGATCGGAGCTGCTTCCTCACCTACATATTACAGTAGCAAACGTAATTTGGGGTAAAAGAAACAGGCATCATTCCAGATCCCCTTTTGTGGAATAAGCCAGCAGTTTGTGAATCTTTGCTGTTTTTTTGTTTGTTTTTCTGTTTGTTTTTTCCAGGGAAAAGCTTACAGATTAGAGTAAGTATCTCATGCAGCTGCATTTTAATGGGGGAATATGTACAAAAGCTCAGTCTTGTAGGCAATGCCACCCTGACTGGACATGCTCAGTTGGTCTAAGCCAATGTTTAAATCGTGAATGCCTTACCTACTTGTGGTGAGACTCCCTTAGAATATCTATGAATATCGTTGTTTATATATCTAATGAAGTAGACTATGCATTGGTTTACTGGGAAAAAAAGAATCATGGACCCAGAGTGAATTTACTGTGCTATAATTCCTATTTGTAATCATAGCTACGAGCTATTGCTTTTTTACCATATGCCAAACAACGTGTTAACCTTTCTTCACAAGAGAAGAAAACTGAGGTATAAAGAAGTCAGGTATCTCGCCCAAGTTCACGCAGCCATGATCTGAATATAGGTTCAAAACAATGTCCAGCTTCTCTGGGAGGTCTTCCGTAATGGGAAGAAGAAGCAGAGCCTCCCACATGACCAAGAGCGTGATGACCTCTCCAAAAAACATGACTGTTATACAATCAGCTAGATGGCGGGCTGCTCCCTCTCCAACCCCTGAGAAAAAGGGTGAAGCATGAAATTGTCTGCAGGCCCTTGGGCTTGGCTGCTCCCTGGGGTATCATTGACACATCAGTCTTACTTGATTTTCATTACAATCTAATCTCTTGCTCAAAGCATTTTCTAATTGTGTTACTACCCTGTTACAAAACAAAAGCAAAAACAAGTATCTTCTAATATATCTCCCAGTAACCCTAGCAATTTCCTAAAGTTCCAATTATTTTCCTAGCTCATCTCCCTCCATCCCACTTCTGACATCCTGTCTTTGGAGCAGCCAATGGCCTAACAATCTCTCTGATCTTGTCTTGGTTTTTCCCTTTGCATATTCTCTGGCTCCATTAGTCCGTCTCTATTTATTTTTCTATCCGTGCATCCCTTGCTCAGACACACTTCATCTACACTTACATCCTCCCTGTGCTCTCAAAGCGTTTTACCTGAACTTAATAGCTCTCATGTACTGGATAGTGCTTTGAATGCTAAAGTGACTTCACTTCTGTATTTTAAGCTACATAAGGACAGGGATTTTGCTATTCCCATTTTTCTCTCTTTTACCTAGTACCTAACCTAGTGATTGAGAAATATTAACATAAAGAACTTACTTGCTAAGCTCCTATCCCACAGAATCAGATTTAGTTCTATGCAGCTTCTGGTCACCCAATAAATATTAGTCAGTTTAAAACTTAACAATCCCATTATTAATGCTTTTACATATTTTCCACCCTCCCATCTGTCTTCTAGGAGAAAAACAAACACAAAAACAAAACAAACAAAAAAAAACAAAATAAAACCCCAAACAACAAACTCTACCATAATTCTGACTTAAGCTTTTTAAGTGCTTTTTGAAATTGAGATTTAAAAAAAAGCAAATTCTGAAAAATTCTATTATTTATATGGGGGCCTAAGTGCATTTCGATTCATTTTTTACAAAAGTAATTTAGACTTTTCATGGCATTAAGTCTCTCTCTCCCTCTCTCTTTTAAATTTAGTTTTGTGAACCTGTGGCCATATATTGGTTGGGACTTTTTTATTGCTCTTTTATTTTGGCCTTTATTATTCTTTTAGTCTCACAAAGCCCCTCTCATCATTTGGTTCTCGGCATAAATATCAAATGTCCTATGGTTTCTCAAAAGAGTGGGTGGGTTTCCATGTAAGCCACTTTTTCAATCAGATGTTCCCATCCTGATATTCATCTCCTTTGCCAAATGAGAATCGTTTGGCACCCTTTCTCTTGAGAAAACTGGGTAGGAGGCAGAAGCAAGACTCTCTGGGGGATGGCGAAAGGACCAATTTCCAACTTAAGCTCTGGGTACATGGTGAGAACCTTTTGGCGGAAGCACAACAGAAGCCACACTTTTCTCTTTGTGAGCCTTGCACGCTAGCCAGTGGACTATGGGCGATCCCCCTTCTGACGCTTTACTCCTTCTCTCTCCCCTGAACGCATCAGAATTGGGATGCCAATAAATTCTTAAGGAAGCGAGTTTAGCCAGTCACCAGGGAATTTACCTTTTCCTCCAGGGACTGGATATGCTGCACCGAATTTAATAAATTTCATTCTTTGTTATAGCTATCCATTGTGTAGTTCAATTGGCATCGGACATAGAGTAAGGCTTTTTTGTATTTGCCCATAAGTGGATTCTTTGACAATGAGCCCTTCTCAATGGCCTCACTCACCTAATCCTTCCGGACCTTGACAGGGCCGGCTGTGCTCTGATCCAGACTAGTTCTGGCAGTACCGTGTGAGATTCCTATGTAGGAGCACCTGGTTACAGGCCAAGGTGCACAGGTGCAGAAGGCCCTCGGCAGGGGCACGGACCCTCCCCACCCACCGTGGCCAGGCCTCTAGGGTTCGCAAAGAGAAGCAACTGCTCTACACTAGGTGAAGCTCTTTTTTTTTTTTAAGTGTATGTATGCATGTATGTATGTATTGAGAGACAGAGAGAGACAGACAGACAGAGAGACAGAGAGAGAAAGAGAATGAATGGGGCAGGAACAGAGAGAGAGGGAGAAAGAATCCCAAGCAGGCTCCACACCATCATCATGGAAACACACGTGGGCTCAAACTCACTAACCAGGACATCATGGCCTGAGCCAAAATCAGGAGTCCGACCCTTAACCTACTGAGCCAGCAACCCGGGTGCCCCTACGGTGCAGCTCTTCTGTGCTAGGTTTCCACAAGCCGCAAAACAGTCCTACTGGCTGCCAAACCATATGAGGCTGTCTCATGTTACCAAAGGGATCCTTCCTCTAGCTTCCCATTTATTCTACTGTTTCCTGGAAAGTGAGTAAAAGTGCTAATGTTCCATGAATCAGTGCTTGTGACTGAAAATAGGCTCAAATTCCCTAATAAATACGTGCGAGAGCCTGGTAGCGGATCCCTGTTGGACCCACTGTGTGGGCAGAGCATGCTGTTTTCGCCTCTATTTCAGAACACACCTGAGCAGCAGAGAAACAGCCATATAGAAGACCTGACTCAGAATACACGCTCCAGCGGAAATGTATGCTCTAAATTACCAAACAAAGTTGTTCCTTGGTCTGTGGCTTAATTAAATGCTGCGAGGCTGACTGAATTGCTTAGTTCTCCAGGTAGCATTGTCCTTTTGACTAAGCTTTCATACTAATTAATTGGCCTGCTGCTGTATTTTCAGGAGGGGATTCTGAAAGACTGGTTACTAGGACATTTTAGTTTGATAGAACAGAGATCCCGCTGAGATTCTGTTTCCTGTTACAGAGAACTTGGGGGGGTTGTTTGATTTTTTGGTTTTTGTTTGTTTTTTTTTTTCTCTTTCTTCCATTATGTTTCTTATACATTTTGAGTTTTTCGTAGTTATAGGTGTATGCAATTTCTTTTGCTATTGAAACCTGCCTGAGGTATTTGCCATTTGGAGCCACTGAATGAATACCTGAATCTTTGAGAACTAGATTAGAGACTCATATTTTGCCTGTCATTATGCCTGCTTCTTGGGATTAGGGACATTGGTTAAAACCTGTCTTCTGCCCCCGAGAAAGTGCAGCAAAGCCTTGGTTGGCACTAAATGCATACCAGGCACATTTCAAGTGCTTTACACATATTAACTCATTTAACCTTCACAACATTAACGTGAGGAATGTATTATTTTTCTTATTATATATGTAAGTCAACCGGGACACAGAGAGGTTAAAACACTTGCCCAAAGACACATAGCTAAGAAGTGACGGAGCCAGGATTCAAAGTTCCCAGGCGGAGGCCAGAGTCTTTGATTGTAGTCCTAACAGGAAGACACAGCCTAGAGATAAATACACAACACCAACACTGGTTCCACAACCAGGGTGGAGATGTAACTGGGAGGTGGGGCAGTGCTACCTGGTGAGATCGGGGAAAGCTTTAAGATTTGTTAGTCACAATAGGGGCACCTGGGTGGCTCAGTCGGTTGAGCGCCAACTTCGGCTCAGGTCACGATCTTGCAGTTTGTGGGTTTGAGTCCTGTGTCGGGCTCTGTACTGATGGCTTGGAGCCTGGAGCCTGCTTTGGGTTCTCTGTCTCCTCTCTTTGCGTGTCTCCACTTGTGCTGTTTCTCTTTCTCAAAAAATAGGGGCGCCTGGGTGGCTCAGTCAGTTAAGCGGCCAACTTCAGCTCAGGTCATGACCTCATGGTTTGTGAGTTCAAGTCCTGTGTCGGGCTCTGTGCTGACGGCTCAGAGCCTGAAGCCTACTTAAGATCCTATGTCTCCCTCTCTCTCTCTGCCCCTCCCCTGCACACACTCTGTCTCTATGTCTCTCAAAAAAAAAAAAAAAAAAAAAAAAAAAAGATTTGTTAACCATGATAGGAAATATTTTGTGGCTTTGTCCAGTGAGATCCACAGGTGATCTGGCCCTGCTCTTCTGTTATAATGAAATCTGTTTTTCTGGATACAGCAGAATACAGAGCAAAAGTGAAAACCAGGAACATAGATTTTTAGAGCCCCACTGTCTTGCCTTCTCCTGGCTCCAACTGTCAGCTCTCCTCTGTGGAATGCGTCTCCTGATGATCACTGGGGAGCCCATCCAGGAACCAGGAGCACAGATGCCCCGCAACTGTGGGAAGCTGATAACTATAGCAGCCGAAAGCAGTAAGAGGCTTTTCGCTAATATAGTTTTTTCCTCCTTGGAGGTTTTGCTGGAGAGACAAGATACCAAGGGGGAGTAGTGGCTGCCTAGTATAAAATGATGAAATGCAAAAATGGCTTCAGTTTAATGCACATGAACAGGACCTTCCTATCCTCTATTTGCTCCTTCCTTGGTTTCTAGGCAAAGGAAATGTTGCGGGGTCATCCAAAGGACATGAGCACCAGGTGACCTGTGAGCTGGCCCTGGCAACGAGGGGCTTCTCATCCCTCTCCTGTCCTTGGGCTGTGTGCTCCACCTGTCTTCCCCGTTCTCTGATGCTGCCTCAAGACTACAGCCTTGAGATAGAAATGTGGTGTTGAGACATCTGGACAGTATACACGGCTGAGCCCAGTTAAGATGGGCAGACGCAGAGATCTCCTGGTCTTGCAGCTGCCCAAAACAAGCCTCGTAAGTTCCCTTGCTCATTAAACTTGCCACCTAGCAATCTGAATCGGTCTGCCTCTTCCTTCCTTCTCTCCTTGCCCTCTGTGTATGGGGCCAGTATGGGAACCAACCACTGTCAAACCGGCTGGGGGATGGAAGAAATGGACGTTGGGAAAGAAGCCTCCCTGAGGGAAATCCCACGTTGGCCGTGGACCTCTGTGTGTGGCGAGGGAGCCTATGTCATATGCTTGTGGACTGCCATGCAAATATGGGAATGCCTCGAAAATGCAGGCTGGGCTATGCGCTTGTTGGAGGAACTGTGCATCATGTGTTGCAGCAAAGAAGAGAAATGCACGGTGGGCCGCAGTGGGCGGGCCTCTGCTGTGGGCAGTTTGACCGGACACAGATGCCGAACTGCAGGCTGAAGCTCAAGCTACAAATCTGGAAGAAGAGCTGAGAGTAAAAAAGCATCCACTACTGTGCTGGCTTCAGGGATAGCAGACAAGGGGGGAGGGCAGGGTAAGAAACTGGAGACCTTAGTGTGTCATTTGGCAAACCTAGGAAAGAGCAGGTTGTCGCACATTATGGTCCAAATGCTGTGACAGCCTGATTGGGATGATAAGAGGTGAAATCCCAAAAAAAATGATGAAAAGGATGAGGACAGTGCTATGGTGATTTGATGAGGAAATACAGAGTGTCCCATGCTGTTCAACTCCCAAAACAAAGGAAAACTTGAAATAGGAATTACCCTAGACTTCTGATAATGGAAAAATACACCCCAAAATCACTAGGAGACAACTTAAATTCTTTCTCCATCCCTTGAAATTATAAATCTTATCATGTCTTTAAAATGTAAGCACACTAGGAGATAATCAAAACACTGCCCATGAGGACCGAAGGAAAAAGGAGGAGGAGGAAAGAGGCTTTTAAAATGCAGACTGCTAGAGAAGCTCCCTTAACCCCAAATCTAGTCCACAGCCTCTACGAGGTTACTCATTAAGGGCTACGGTTTTCCGAACAAAAGCTATAGGCCTGTGTCTGTCAGTGTGTTTATGTGTGTCTCTGAATATGTTCCATGCGTGTGATTTCTACCTACGGAGAGTATTGTGAAAATTGATTTGTATGTAGGAGGATTTTTGGTTTTGTCTTCACAAAACTGCTAGAAATAATAAGGATGAAAGAAAGTGACTGTATACAAAGAGTAGTTAAGGAAATTTTTTTTTGTGGGGCAGGGGGATAAGGAAAGACATGAAGGACATGTTTTATTTAAAAAAAATTTTTTTAAGTATATTCATTTTTGAGAGAGAGAGAGAGAGAGACAGTGGGAGTGGGGAAGGGGCAGAGAGAGGGAGACACAGAATCTGAAGCAGGCTCCAGGCTCTGAGCTGTCAGCACAGAGCCTGACACAGGGCTCAAGACACCAACTTTGAGATCATAACTTGAGGCAGAGTCGGATGGTGGCAGAGTGAGCCCACCCAGGCACCCTGAAGACATGTTTTGTTTTAAAGGGAAAAAAAAGTAATTTTGTTCTAAAAAAAAAAAAAAGATTGCTTCAGGATTAAAAAAAAGAGAACAAAAGCTGAATAGATATAGAAAATTGTAGGTTTGTGAAAAAGTAATAATGATAATTTATATGTAGTTAAGCTAAGATTAAAATGGATTTATTTAAGTTTAAAAAATTTAATATCAAAGGTATAGTAGTAAAAATTAGAATTTGGTTTTCTTTCAATGAAGAGGACTGAGTTTTCTTAGGGGTGCCTGGGTGGCTCAGTCAGTTAAGCATCTGACTCTTGGTTTACGCTGTTTGTGAGTTCAAGCCCTACACAGGGCTCTGAGCTGACAGTGTGGAGCCCGCTTGGGATCCTCTCTCCCTCTCTCTCTGCCCTCTCCCACTCACACAGTCTCTGCATCTCTCAAAATAAATAAATTTTAAAAAAAAGGACTAAATTTTACATTACTGGTCTGTTCTTATTAAAAAATAGCAACCAAATGTTTTTCTTTACCTTTAATGTAATCTGCCTGGAAAACAATTCTGTGTTCTATCTCTATCAAGTCTTCGATTACTTAAGAAAATTGAGTCTTCTCTATTAAAAGAGCTGGGTTTTTTACAACTATGTAGTTTTTTGTATATGTTAAATTTCATGGGAAACATCAAAGAAGAAGTGATGCTAAACCTTTTTTATGGGCTATTTATATGAATCTGAGAATCTGAGATGTCCTAATGTAGTGTTGTATTTTAAAATGCATGTCATGGAAATAATCAAATTCCCCGGTCACTTGCACTATAATGACCTCTTGTCAGACAGTTATTGTTTTACTCTGATGCTTTTGCAAAAGTGTTCCTATAAAAGTGCTTCATCATCAAGGAGATTCACGGACAGTACTGACGAATACAGGTGTCCGCTAACTAAGATCATACCACTGATCTGAATCCGAATTAATTACACGAGATGATGACCCAAGACCTGTCCCTGTTCTCCTCCCCTCCGTAAGATAGGCTCATTGCATCGATGCTATAATATTAACATGTGAAGACTGGCCCTGGTCTTCACAGGACACTCTGAAGGCTTTGCTGGAATATCTGTGAGGGATAATATAATATGGGCAGTGAACCCACAGAAAATTGAAGGTTCAGGCACCACCATAAAGTTTTGGGGAGCCATTTGGTCAGGTAAAGCATATGTTTCCTTGACACTGTGATTGACAAGACCCAAGCCTACTCAACCCTTAAAATATGAAAGAGAAATATTGTAGATATTTGGGGTTTTGGAGGACTTTTATTCCCCACGTGGCACAGTGCCTCCATCTCTACTCTGCCTGGTAAAGAAAGGGCACATGTGGGACAGGGAATCAGAGCAGCAAGTGACCTTTGAGAAGGCAAAAATACTGGTGATGCATATTAAAACTCTGGGCATCTCTTAAGCAGGGCTACCCTTTCAGGTAGATGTGTCTGTGACTCCAGAAAATATGGGTCCAGAACTGTGATAAAGACAATAGAAGAAGAAAGTACCACTAGATTTTGGTCCCAGCTCTGGAAGGGGGCAGAAACTTCAGAGCCTTCACAGAGAAACCTATATACCCTCACAGAGCAGCAGTTCCTAACAGTGTACACAGCGCTCCTCCAGACAGAGCTTCTCAGAAAGGAACAAACTGCAGGGGCCAATGGGCTGAACCCCTAGCAGTTTGGCTGGCGATGGCTCAGAGCCCTGGCTATTAATCCTTTGCACTGACAGTTGGGCCATTCTACAGGAATTAACCTACGGCTTGGACATTACGAAGTCAAGGCGTGGATGGGCATTACAAAGTCAAGGGGTAGAGTTAAGATCTCTAAGGGATATTTAGGTTTGCGTGCAAGAGCCTGAGGCAGGCCTCATGGTTTCCCAAATCCCTGCTCATGAGGCACTGGCAATCAGGAAGTTGCTGCACTAGCCTGGGTACAAGCCTTAGCAACAGACCGGCCTTTCAGTAGATGTAGTCAGACCTCATTTTATTGCACTTCATAGATACTATATTTTTTTTGTTTATTTATCTGATTGTGGGTTTTTTGTTTTGTTTTGTTTTGTTTTACAAATTGAAGGTTCAAGACTTCCGTGGAGCCAATAATTGCAGATGTGGTGGAAACAGCAGGAGAACTGGAAGTGGTGGAGCCTGAAGATGGGACTGAATCGCTGCAATCTCATGATCAAACTTGAACAAGTGAGTTACTTCTTATGGATGAACAAAGAGAGTGCATTCTTGACATGGAATCTATTCCTGATGAAGACGCTGTGAAGACTGTTGAAATGACAACGGGTTTAGAATATTACATAAACTCTGTTGATAAAGCAGTAGCAGGGTTTGAGAGGATTGATTCCAATTTTGAAAGAAGGTCTATTATAGATGAAATGCTATCAAACAGCATCGCATGCTACAGAGAAATCATTCATGAAAGATGGGTCAATCGATGTGGGAAACTGTATCATTGTCTTATTTTAAGAAATTGCCACAGCAACCACCACCCTGATCAGTCAGCCGTCATCAACAATGATGCAAGAACCTCCACCAGCAAAACATTACAACCCACTGAGAGCTCATAAGATGGTTACCATTTTTTTTTAGCAATAATGTACTTTTTAATTAAGGTATGTACATTGTTTTTTAGACATAATGCTATTGCACACTTTATAGACTATAGTATAGGGTAAACATAACTTTTATATACACTGGGAAACCAAAAAATCTCCTTTGAATAGGTGTGCCTATATTACACATTGGGTGCATAGGCAGAGTGGCCACTGCTGCACCTGGATGAGCTGGCATGTTGCTAATGATGCCAGACTGTCCTTTAAATTTAGTGACTTGGTTAACTCAGTACCAGTGTGTCCTGTGTGTTCTAAACAGTGCCTAAGACAACTGCTGAGGGAGTTTGGGGCCATTCGCCAGAGTTTTCAACTGGTGAAGAATTGGTAAATGGATAATATTGGCTCCTTCCCTCTTTGTGAGGGTCTAAATACACCCTAGTTTGTGTGACCACTATCTACCCTTACCCAGAGTTTCCCCTGTCACAATACAAACCAGGTTGCCACCATTAGGAAAGCAAAGAAGCTGAGTACCATATATAAATACCCTTATCAAGTACACAGTGATAGAAGGTCATGTTTCAGAAGTCATGATATGCAAGACTGGGCAAAACAAAACAAAACAACGCATGACATTAAATGGAGGTTCCATCCCCCCTATAAACCACAAACAGGGTTGGTTAAAAAAAAAGAAAATGAATATTAAGACATCAGATTAAATTACTAACAAGTAAAACTAACTTGGCTGGATGGACTCAAGTACTGCCCCAGGATTTTATACATTTGAATGATCAGTCAGCAATTCCTATTGCCCTATATGCTACACTGGGGACCCTTGCTGAGGTACCCAGTGCCATAAAGGTATAGAGGTCGAGGGAAATAGCCAGTGACTGGACTCTCAACATGGATCAACATGCTGGGCTATTGAGACCACCAAGCTGCATCACGCCTGTGAAGACCATTACCTAGTGGAATTTGCAATGAGGTGTTCCACCAGGGTGGACAAGTTACTTTGCATCCCTGGGTGCAGGGGATCTACTCATTCCCCACTGGGATCTTGTTGTCCTGCTGCAAGTCAGACCGACTGAAATACACAGTACCTGGACTGGAACACACACCACTGGAAGAGAGGAAAAGGTGGGAATTCTGGTCTGCTGTATTCTACTGTGAGTCCATCTCCTCGCTCCTGACAGTGCTGCCCCTCCTGGTCAACATGTATGGTATGCACAATCAGGTCAGACTCCCTCTTCTCACAGCCAGGTGGGCATGTTCGGTATTCCACTGGTACGATCATTGGGGCACTGTCTGTGTTCCCTCCATGGCCCGGAGGGTGTTAGAACACACACAGAAGTCCTCACTAAACCCACTCAACAAGTCTTAAACACTGGGTAGCAAAGCCTGCTTTTACTGAACCCTGAAATATTTCTAATGAGTATAGCTGCCTTCCAGAATAAAATGGCCTTAGACATTGTCACTGCCTCTCAAGATGTCACCTGTGTCATCTGTTAATATATTATCTTTATTAAGTCACATGAGGACACAAGTAAATGTCTTAAGTGATGTGACCCCCAGCTTAGGAAACTTAGTAACTCAATGGTTTGGATCATGGTGCTCTTAACAAAAAGACTTATTACTCGTTTTGGGAATCATTGGTTTCATCTGTGTTTTCTCTTGCATGTACCTGTACTGTTGCTGTGGTATCTGCCTTCAGTGTAGCCAGATAGCCGCCGAAGGAGCCACCTTTATGCTAGTAAAGAAAAAAAAATTGCTGACCCATTAGCTATGACCCACATTGCAAAAAGGGGGCATAAAAGATTGTAATAGCAGGTTAGAAGCTCCTCTCTCCCTCCCCTGTTGCTGGAATGTGGGCTCTATTTGCCTTACCTGCTCCCAGAAGATGCCCTAGGAAACAGCCTTGAAATAGAAATCTGGTACTGAGACCATCTGGAAGGTATACATGACTGAACCAAGTGAAGGCTGCTATATAAACTTAACATTCTGGCAGGTATGTGAGATCTACTTGTCTTGTGGCTTTGAAACAAGCCTCGCAAGTAACTGCCCTTGCTTATTAAACCTGCAATGTACGAGTCTGGAGTAGTCTGCCTCTTTCTTTGGTTTCTCCATGTCCTTTGTGTATGGGGCCAGTTTGTGAACCAACAGGAAAAAGTTAACACCACTTCTTAAGAGGTCTGGACAGACATCAAGATATTACTATTTGGCCAGAAAAGGTCCACATTTTAATTTAATTGTTTATGGTTTTAACCTTAAAATTGGTAATGCCAGGATAAAGCATATTTCTCAAAAAATTCAACATTAAGTCTTTCTGGACTATATCATGTATTTAATACACGATAAGGTCAGAATCAGAGTCAACTTTTAAGTTTTTGTTTATAATGTTTACTTATTTTTGACAGAGAGAGAGAGCATGAGCAAGGGAGGGCCAGAGAGAGAGGGAGACAGAAATCTCAAACAGGCTCCAGGCTCTGAGCTGTCAGCACAGAGCCCGACGCGGGGCTCAAACTCATGAACCGTGAGATTATGACCTAAACCCAAGTTAGACACTTAATCGACTGAGCCACCCAAGTGCCTGCAGTCAGTTTTTAAATGTAGGCAAGAAAACATTTAAGAAACAGCTAGATAAATAAATACTATAATATCTATATTATATATAATGTATTTTTACATATACAAAATTTTTACACTGCGAAGTGAGATATTGAGGGAAAAAGGAAGGGAAGTAATAAATGAATCATTGGAATAGAATTCTTGCTATAGGACTATGAAGATCAGAACATTAAAAAAATCCTTCTTTTTCTTTCCCGAGACTTCCATAAAGTTCTTTTTCTCTGAATCATATCTAAAAGTGATATTAATGAAAGTTTAAATATAGTGAGCACTTTTCTCTATGCAGGGGACTGCTATGTATTTATTTTTAGTATTATCTTTAATCCTCAAATAACCCTGTAAGAGAGACAGTATTGCTACTCCCATTTTACAGAAGAGGAAACTGAGGCCAAATCAGAGTAGGAAAGCAAAGACATAAGAAGCTGAACATGGAGCCCATGATTTTCACCAGGACGTGATTTGTTTCTCACAGCAGACAATGAATAAATGTTTATTAATTTTTTGTAAACCTGACTGCTGTGTCTTAAATACAAAAAAGTTACAGATGCAGGAGGGTTAATACAGAATTTGTTGACTTTATGCTTATAATTAGCTGTCAATGTTCTTTGGCAAAAAACAAATTGGACAAGACGAAGAGAGGTACCATTGTTCTACCAAACAATGGGTAGAAAACATTGATGAGATAATAGGGGAATTCTAATATCTCAATTGTTATACCAGATTAATTCATCACTAATATACTACCGTGATGTGTCATCAAGAATTTATCAGAGCTCACTAAATTAAAGCCTATGATGATTAACTGGTTTTTAAATGCCTTGATGAAACAAGGAAAAAGTTATAGCAAAGGGCTTCTTGCTTTCTCATAAAACAACCCATCATAATGTCTGAATACTTTTACTGTATATACAACATCCGGTATACCAAGATGCCACACTATAAAGAAGACCAGCCATTCTCCCCCGCCCCCCACTCAGTCTCTATGTAACATTGACATTGGAATTCTGTGAATGTGGTTATGAGTTTTGTATCTCAAAACCCTATTCTTTAAAGAGACATCTTCTTTCCCCTCAAAGACATGTTCATAAAGCATCCTTAAGAAATGAGACACCTTGGTGTCAACTATACTCAAATTTTTAAAAAATTTTAAAAAATTAGACACCTTGTATGCAAAACGTAGCACAATTCTTTCCAAGGACAGAACATTATTCTTGGTATATCGTGCAATAATTAAATGACAATAACAGTAATAATTAACATCCACCAAATTCTTGCCAGGTGGCAGATACTGTTCTAAGCGCTTCACTTGTATTTTCTCTATTACTTATAACAACGCTATTAAGGTAGTGCTATTACTGCCTCCATTTTATAGATTCTGAAACTAAAGCCAGAGTGACAAAATCACTTTCTCAAGGTCTCAGAGCAAGTGTTGTAAGCCAGGAAGCCATACTCCTGGGCCTGTGTTCTTAACCATCATTTCTTCCATTTCCTGATGATGGTGATGGCAATGATGATGATAATTGGAAGTGAGGGGAGTTTTTGCTCTATAGAAATCATTAGTAGCAGATCACAAGTCTAAAATGCTGCTAATGATGCTACCTGAACCTGACATTGTGGCAATTTATGAAGGGACAGCTGCAAAACCCTTTGAAGTGCTTCAGCAATACTTACTCTATGAACCCACAGCTCCTGCTTGAGCTGCGCCAGTCCTATGATTTCTTTATACAATCTGGCGCCTTGTCTTTACCAGTGTATCAGATGTGTTTATGCTGGATCTTATAAAATGAAGGATAAGGCACCATTCTACTCAGGAAAGAAACAACAGTGACTCGTGTAGAACAGTGTTCCAAAAGTCCATTCTTTAGGTGAGCAGGGGTTTAAGACTGTAGTAACAGGTCTATGTTCTTAAAGTGCCCTATAAATAAGTAGTCTCCGTGAGGCCACAAGGTCCTTAGGCTGTCAGGCTATGAGGGGAAAGCAGTGGGAGAAGCTAATTCACACCATCTGCATCTTGTCAATTTAGTTCTCTCAGAAGTCATTCTTTCTCCCCTAGATCCTCATCTGGTGGGCTGATAAAAAGATCGTGGGATGCCCCTCCTGGGCTCCAGAAGAAGATGGGTTAAAACTAGAAGCCCTTCACATAATATGATATATGTTTATTGAAGAAACCAAAGTTTGACAGGAATTTACTTGACCGTCTTTCTCATACAGGGACTTCCTTCTCCCCTATCTGCCTTGGAGTACTTTTTATTTTAGTTTGATTCTGATTTGGAATGACTTATGCTTGAGAGGTTGTTTATTTGCTTCTTTTTCAAAACTCATTTCAGTGGACCCTGACCACAGGCTGAATTCATAACACTGTATATTTTAATTTCTTCTCTTCCATTTGCCCCTTTGTTAATACCTTGATATTTAGTGTCGTTTGTGACTGTAATTAAAATGGTTCTCATTTTCATCTTCCTAATGATGTCCACTCCCTTCCCCTAAGCATAAATGAAGGTATTTCACAGAAAAACAGTAAATGCCAGATGCTATAGAAATCCATGAAATTCCTGTCATTATTATTATTTTTTACAAGCCTGTCCATAGCTTTTACCTTATAGGAAAGCCCAGTGTTTATGCCAAATTTGAAAGATGTAAAATTTTGTTACTTAATATCATTTAACATCATGCAAAGAACCACAATTAATACTTAATTATCACAGGGATGCTGTAATTAAAGTGAAAAGAAAGAATGGCTAGGACTTTCTTGGATTGGTGAAATGACATTGAAGAGAACCAAACAGCATATATATTTGAATATGTTGTTTTCTTATTTTTTGAAGGCTTCTCCTTTTTTTAATTTTTAGTTTATTTATTTATATTGAGAGAGAGAGAATCCCAACCAGGCTCTGCACTGTCAGCACGGAGCCCAATGTAGGGCTTGATCTCACAAACTGTGAGATCATGACCTGAGTCAAAATTAAGAGTCAGATGCTCAATTGACTGAGCCACCGAGGTGCCCCGAAATGATTTTCCTTTCCCCCAGAAAATATTGGCCCTTGAAACTCAAAAGAAATTATTCATTAACCTCAAAATATTCAGATATCAATATAAATAAGTATTTTCACATCATCACATGTACTGAGAAAATATCTGTAGGTCTACTGAATTTTGTAGAGCATCTAGCCCAGAGCATCATTTAACGCATAATGATTTTTATCTTGAGGGTCATCTTTAACCAAAATGTATCAGAAAGTAATGGGGGGTATGCCTGGGTGGCTCAGTAAGCATCCGACTTCCGCTCAGGTTTGTAATCTCACAATTCTGTGATCTCAGGGTTTGTGTTTTCGAGCCCCGAGTCATGTGCTGACTGCATGAATGGATCATTTCATGTATTTTATAGGAAAAGATTTTAATATGTTTCACGAGGTATCTGGATCATACATAACATCATCTCAGTTATTACCTTTCCTCCCCATGTCAAAAAAAAAAAAAGTGAAGTTCAAAAACAAAAAGCCTTACATAGGGACTAGAGTTGGGATTTCTAGGCCAACAAGTTATTACAATTACTAAACACTAAAATTTCTTCCTCCCCTTTTCCCTCCCTTCCCATTCTTCTTTTCCATTTTTAAGAAAACATAAGTCTTAGACTCATAAGCATGCTTTCCTAAAGAAATTCAGTTGAAGTAAAGAAGGAAAAGCAAACTATAGAGTAAAGACAACTGAAGCTCTGAAGGACTTCTGAGATTTTGGGATAAGGAATTCACTGTATTCAACGTAGTGATATGTGGGATTCTGAAGAGAGAGGTAACATTAGATCTCAACACTCTTGGCCTCCCAAGCCTACGTTCTAGAACTGTGAAGCTCTCTCTTTGTAAATCCATGATATCCCTAACTGTTCACTTTAAAATTTTGTCCTCTATCTTTCCCTATCAGGAGAAACAAATCTTCTCTAAACCAGTGGGGACTAAGTAATAGCTAATTGTTTCGTCTGCCAAATGAAGAATACAAAATACAGATTGGATGGGCTGAGGAGCATGAGCAGTACGCTGGTATATGTCTAGGATTTGGTTTCTCTCCTTGGCCAAAGATCCTGGTGACGTTTTATTCCTGCTCTGTCCAGACCCTCCTTCAGTAAGTAGCAAATTCTAAGACAAGACCTAAGAAGGATTCTGAGCACCTTTTGTTGCCTGACTGACTTCTTTCAGAGCACAGCCTCATCTGTCCAATTGGATTTAACTTTCCATTTTGGTTAGAATAAAAAACGCAACTACCAACATGAGAGGCAACCTCTTTCTCAGCACATGTTATTTCCCACACCGCCACACGCTACTTCTCTAATGACCTCTACAGTTCTTTGTTTCTTGCATGCACACTGCAAGTCAGGTAAAAATGTTTAGCTGTGTGTGACCTGGGAATTGAAGGGTAAAACTCACAAAATTGGTTTGGCTTAGAACCTGAGTTTACCCAGAGGTGAAAGGTTTGCGTACCAGCAGAGCCAACATTGATTTTTGGTTTTTTTCTTCTCAGGCATTTTAAAATGCAACTTGGAACTGCAAACACTTCAGTGTAAGGATAATCTTTTCATGTTGAACTTGTTTTGTTCAAAATGTCCATTTCACCTCCTTATAGGTTTAAATAGAGATTCGTTGACCCGGGATGTCTCTATTTACATTTTTACCCCACCTCCTAAGGACATCTACCACTACCACACCTGCACGCCAATTCCAACACACACAGCTTAGTTTCCAGAACTGTCTTTTCTATTTCAATTCAATGCCTTATCTATATTTTAGGTGGCTGATGACTGATAACAATTTATGCAGTAACACATGATCATCCATAATCATAGTTTACGAAAAGAGATAAAGTTCAGTAGACCGCAGGCCCTCCCCTCCATCACCAGCAGAAACATTGCATCAGAAATCTGTGTGAACATTCCACAACTGCTCAAGGCTGTCTTGTTTTTCCTCAGCATTAGTGGTTTTATAAAGTCACACAAAGAGGGGCGCCTGGGTGGCTCAGTCGGTTGAGCGTCCGACTTCGGCTCAGGTCATGATCTCACAGTCTGTGGGTTTGAGCCTGTGCTGACAGCTCAGAGCCTGGAGCCTGCTTTGGATTCTGTGTCTCCCTCTCTCTCTCTGTCCTTCCCCTGCTCACACGCTGTCTCTCTGTCTCTCAAAAATAAATAAAACATTAAAAAAAAAAAAAAGTCACACAAAGAAAGTTGAAAGCCACCACATTATTTGTAAGTGTTTAGCATGTAGACATTGGAGCTATGAAGAAAATAACCAGAACCAAGAGAAGGATTCTTTTAATTCTTATAGTTCCTAGGCCCAACTACTTTTTGATTCTATCTTCCACACACCTGTCCTATTTTAAATTCTTGAGATCACAAGCAGCCAACATAAAGGATTTCCAAGTTATAATACAGACCACATGGAACTAAGTTTTTCATCTTTCTAGATGGCATGCATTTACTTTTCCAAAAAAAAAAAAAAAAAAAGTCATGCAGTATGTAGCCAATAATACTGCTCTTCTCGGTAGCTTGTCTTTTTAAGAAAACTGAATATAATGACTAGTTCCACATACATCCCCATGTGCAAACGTGAACTTCGATTAGCAGAGCCCAACTTGATTAACACTCACGAAGTACATTTTTATGGAAAATATTATTTTAAAAATGGTAATAAAGCAAACAGTTATCAAGACTCGAGAATAGAGAGGAAGTATCAGGCACAAGGAATGACTTAAAAATTATTTACCTTGGGCCCCGATCTTACTAGATGCAGAAAAACAGGTGACTGTGCTGGTCTCATGTCAAATCTTTTCTCTTCCTCTGAGCCCCTCGAGTCCCCAGTGCCTTTACGGCTGCTTTATTTGTGGGCTCGCCTCTTACTTGCATGTGACAGACTTGTACTTTGCTTCCCTGTTTCTAGTCTCCCCTCATTCGACTTCATCCTACACATTGCAGCCGACTTTGTGTCACGTACGGTTCTCTTCCAACGTCACTACCCTGCCATTTGCAGTTCATCTCAGTCCATCTCCAGCTTCCCTCCTTCCTTTTAAGATGTGCTCTATGCTGTAATCACACTGCCATGCTAGTCCCTGTCCACTCATTCTGTATTTCTTGTTGGCATGGAAATAAAAAGATTTCCTATTTGTACACCAACTCTCTTTCCAACTTCATGTTCTCTACGGAGCATTCCCTAATTTCGCCTTTGCATTCTTACTTTGGCTCTGCAGAATTACGTCCTGTCTTCTCTCTTGAGCTAAACAATAACCACACCATGTCCTAATTACCTGCTGACCTGCCTGTCACCTCCAGGGCAGGGACTGAAACCCATTTGTCTCTGTGCCCCTAGCACCTGAAATAAAAGAGAGCTACAACAATAAATCCCAGAACATATTTCACATCCAGATGGGAATTCTTGCAACTGTTTTGAACACATTTTTTTAAAATAAATTCTCCTACACCTACCCATTGGCCAGGCTGTGTGTGTGTGTGAATGCACCTGTATACCTGTTTGCTTTTTTGTTTCGTATTTTTGAAATTTCTTTTATATTCTTAGTTACTTTTATTCTTAATTTGCTTTGATTTTTTTTTGTATGTGAGCTACCTTCTACCTTTCAAGTAAGTACAGATTTGTGGTGTATGCAACACTAAGGACTGATGTCTTTGTACACTGCAATTTTGTTAATGAGCTAGGAAAGATTCAGATGTTCTTAATATGCCATACTTACTAAGTCAAGAACGAACGAACTCCTATTTTTAATGTTTTCTTTATTTCTGAGAGAGAGAGAGAGAGAGAGAGGGAGAGAGAAAGAGAGGGAAAAACACGGAACGTGAGTGGGGGGCAGAGAGAGAGACACGCATAAAATCAGAAGCAGGCTCCAGGCCCTGAGCTGTCAGCAGAGTCCGACATGGGGCTCGAACCCACGAACCATGAGATCATGACCTGAGCAGAAGTCAGATGCTTAATCTACTGAGCACCCAGGTTTCCCAAAAATGAACTTGTATTAAGAATGCAAAAACCAAATAACAAAGCTGAAACAAAAAGTCTTCCTGATTAGCATGAAATCTGAATTATAATATTTCATCCTGTTTTGGATGGATGTGTGTTTGTGTCTGCGTGAGCTTTCAAGAGGAGCCCTAGAGCAAGTGAGCAGAGGGATGGGTGGGGGAGAGGGGAAGAGGAAAAGAGAGGGAGAGATCTCTACATTTCTGACTTGAAACAAGTTAGATATATTTTACATGGCATTTTGGCTTTAAAGAGAAAATTAAAATGCAGGATAAGGTGCTGCATAATTAAGAGAAGTTTGATGCTTTCTTATTGATTTATACGTTATCCAAAATACTGTAAACAGAAAATGAATCTGGGTGAGTACATTTAAAAATTTCTTGTTTTTGGACCTCTGGTGTACAAATATTGGATTAATGTTAATCACTGCTCTGTGAAACTCTCATCAGTGATTTATCTACACATGACTCTCTGTTTTCATTCACTGATCCATTCGTTCATTGATATATTAATACTGTAAGGTATCCATGCCTCAGCCACCCAACACAAAAGATAGGACCTCGAAAATACTTCATATGTAGCCATCTGGTCCTCTACCAAACAATCTCCTAGACTCTCTCAACTTGTGGGAACCAAATCAAACCACCATCTTAACTGCCGCCTCTTTCCTTATGATTCAGTTTTATTTCATATTTACATATTCTGGCATTTAATCTCTCCTATGGGTAAAGGATGCCATTCTAGCTAGTTTTCCCCAGAACAACACTGGAAAATGCATCCATTAATGACACAATGTGTAGCTTCCCTGATTTAATGCAAATTATATATGTTTATAATAACTGATTATTTGAAGGAGAATACTATCAACTGATCTAAGGCCAATGAAGAGAAAATTGTCATGTTACCATTTACTGAACTGCCTGAAAAATGTCTATCTCATGTAAATTTTTCTATGGCAAAATATTTTTTATACTGTAAAAACAGTATAAAAACAAAAAAGCTATATAGAAAATCAACTTAAATTTATACACATCACTGACTTAACCTGTGTACTATATCAAATGAAGGTGGAGAAGGTGTCATTGCTAGCCAGTGAGGCAGTGAGGAGAATTTGAGATCCTAGCCCCTTTTTCCCTAGTGATTTGTAATATGATTATGGCTTATAGTTTAAATTATTACTATAATTTGATTGATTCAATTAAGTCAACAAATGGATTTGCGTTGGATCAACTCAATCTCTACATGCTTTAATTTCCTCCTAATATGCGTATAATCTGTTAAGAGAATAATTTGATTATTCTTGAAGAGTCTTTCAAAATCGTATGTAGCCTTCTTTTCTTAGTATTTAAGTCTTACAGAGTGCTACATCTTATTGTCAAAAATATTTTTTATTTCATTTTAGTCATGCCCATAAGCCTACTTCTTGAAACCAAACCCTCTAAAGTTTACTCAGGAGACACTGGCCAAATAAGAGCTGATGTTTACAAAGAGCAGAGGAAGTATTCCAAATCCCAAGGCTTATCTCTGTGACAGCCTTTCTTTTTGTTGCTGTGTTAACAACAGTATGCTCATTTACAATTAATTAATTTAACTGATGAATGCACTTGACATTATGTACCAAAAGCTCTAATCATGGAAAGCCTAGTGATCTAAAACCTATCTCTGACAAGAATTCACCGCTGGAAGTCTAACCTGAAAATGTCAGCCATAGTGGAAGAACCAAGCTCATTACGTATAACAAACCCATGACAAACTCCAAAAACTGCTGTTGCCATGCATGCCACTTTAATGAGCCAAGAGGTATAAAGATGAGAAACATTCCACTTTATACCTTTGTGTTATAGTAAATGTTCCTTAATTAACAAATGTGCCCTCAAATCTTTAATTTTACAGCCTTTACTAGTGCATTAGGACTACAAATGTTTCTCACATTTGGTAAAAGAAGCCTATAGGATAGTGAAGTATAACGTAGCTTCCACAATATTTATTTTTAAAATTCAAAAGGAAGGTCTATCGGCAATCCTTTTTAATAAGCCTAAAGGACCAAGACATTTTGTGTATGCTAAAAACTGAAAGATTAGAGTAATAAATTTTACTTCTTGGACTACTTCTGAGTCCTTACCTTTAAAACCATATGATACTACAAAATGATTATTTCTGTGAGCACACCAGTCATGATCTTCCTTGATCTGGTTTAGAATGTAAATAATTTAGCGCTCATATTGACTCTTTTAGAAATATCACGGCTAATGCTAACTAAAGAAATACAAAAATTTGATAGGTACACATTTATGCAATTCAAACTTTGATTAAAAGAACCACTTGAAATATAATTTTGAATGCACAATTATAAGCATAAACTACTTTGTCAAAACATACTTACCTATCAGAGTACTTTCAAATGACAGGAAAACTTACCCATTTAAGATAACTTATTTTACATTCAGAATATTTTTAAATGATGGAGTTTTTTAATATTTTTATCCTCTTCAAATGAAATCTCAAGGAATACCTTTATTCAACATAACAGTTTTTAATACATAATTTTTCTTTACATTCTAGTAAACACCTCTATATTCTTTATTCTGTCATGGCTAAGAATATTATTACTGGAATTAGACAAACCTAAGTTCAATACTTGGTTCTGCCTTATACAGCCGTATGACCTTGGGCAAGATATTTAACATGTGTAGGTTTCAGCCTCCTCATTTCTAAAGTGGGGGAAATAAACAACCCTATTGTAAGGGGTTGTTTGTGGAAAAAGGACGATGGTTTATAAAACACACTTAGTATAACGTGTTGCAGAAAGTAAATGCTCAATAAAAGTTGGGTATCGTGACAATACGTATGATAACGATTTCAAGTAATGGGAGCAGCAGTCTAAACTGTACATGTAAAATATCTGAACCAAAAAGAACCCCCATGATCACCCGTTCATCTTATTTTAACAAGGACAACATCAAGGCCCAGAGAGCATCAGTGACGTCCCGTATGTCAGCCTTTTCACCCCCTACAAAATGTTCTATTAACTAGCTTACCCTCATTCCTTGCCAGTCCATTTTAGGAGTGGGTAACATAGGGAAAGTAGTGGTAAAGGTGAGGTGAAATGAGGCTTTTCTCTAATAAACAGAGAAATCTAATATGACAGAAGAGCAGAGTTAAATCACTCTACTGAGTGCTCAGAAAATCAATATGAACTTTCTATCCACAGAAATGCTCCCAAGCTGAGAACAAGGGGTCTGGAAGCCTGAGGAATAAAGGGCAAAGGCCCACAAGACAGGATATGTCAATACTTCTGTGTGGACACCCACAATGCCTTGGAAGGCTAAAAGCAAATCAGCCCCTCCAGCTACCTTAAAATGTTAGTGGGGTCATCTTGTCAAAATGGTGATTGCTTAGAGAGAAGTCTAATAGGAACAGCAATAAATTCAACTGGATATAATGTCATAACTGTTTAATGCAATGCTTTGGAATGGACTTCCTACCTATCCAAAAGAAGCAGTCTCTTTGAGAGTACTCAGTTCAATAATATTGCTCAAGAAAATAAGATATAATCATTCCTTAGCTTTTATATAATTCTATTATGAACGTGAAAATTATATCTATAATTGCACATTATAAAAATTTATTAAAATTATAACTACATTATAAAAATATCAGAAAAATTATATGAAAAAACTCTATAGTTACATATCTAAATACTATCAGTATACTGTTCAAAGACTATTGTCTATTATTTTTAATAAAATCGTGAAGTTGAAAAAGTAATACACACATATAATTATAAAAATCATTCTAAGTACTTTTTAAAGTTAGTAAAAAAAGAATCTTCAAATCATACTTTATAAATTGTGAATAAAAATATCTTTGAGGTGAGTATGCTTTCTGGTTTGCAAATATATATATTCTACATTCATGAATATTTTAATATAAATCAGGAACACAAGTATACTAAATCAGAATTTATTTATTGATGGAAGAGCCATTATACAAAAGTAGCCAGTTAAGTGTCTGACTCTTGATTTTCGCTCAGGTTTTGAACCCACGGTTTATGAGTTCGAGTTCCACAACCAGCTCTGCATTGACAGTGCAAAGCCTGCTTGGGATTCTCTTTCTTTCTTTCTCTCTCTCTCTCTCAAAAATAAATAAGCATTCAAAAATGTTATTACCCTCATGCCATGATTTTCAGTGCTCAACCAAAATTTTACAGTTGTCAAAGTGAATGATGACAACACCGCCAACGGATTTACTGCCCAGGGGCCATTCAACATCACACAGGATGCCAGGATGACAGGAGTCTCAAACCTGGTTACACATTGCTTAATTTAAATCTCCATTAAATGGAACTACAATCAATTTTCAATTCAGTTTTAGATAATTCTTATTTTATTACAATGAAACTTTTTAAGCTTCTACATAAAAGTATTTGCCTATATCAAATTATATATATATATATTAGATATTACATATATAATGTGGCTTTTTAAAATAGTCTAATAGGAAAAGATTATTGAGTATATTACTAAAATGTAACATTGAAACTGGCAAACAGATTAATACCCCGACAAACACAAATGACTCTTGTGTTCTATCTGTCGTAATAAATCTTTGGTAGACTGAGATTAGCCTTTTGTGCCAAGATCTCTAGAGAAACTAATGTGCATTGGGCTCAAGGGAATACTTTCTATCTACATCTAACTAATGCTTCCAGAGACTTTGGGCTGCTCCCCCTTGCTGTCTCAAAGTACACATAAATACTAAAAAACTAAAATAGAGATCCTTGAATTAAAAACCAAGCAAACATACAAACACATTCAGACTTTGTTTTTTTACCCTTTACTGTCGACAAGAGACAATTAACACCCTACATAGTCCTTTGACAATACATACACAAATATCTAATTATTACTTTTAACTATTTAGTAAATATTTCATGTCAGTAGCTCTGAACTGTATCTTCCGTTTCTTTTTCCTCCTTTGTGACATTATCAAGCAGAAAAATTTCAACAAACCCTATTTACATCCTTTACTCGAAAAACAGCAAGAAAGCTTCTGAAAACTGTCCTTTATCTTAATATAATTTCTGAGAGGATTCAAGTAATTTGAAATATTTCTGTAATTTTTTTCAGTTATTAAGAACGTAAATAATGGACTGTGGAAAAGAGCAAGGACTGAGATAAACGAACTACATTTGCCTTGAAGGAGTCATTTGTCTTTTGCAGATGAGCTGGTTTTTCCAAAAAAAAAAAAAAAAAAAAGGGCAATTTACCTACCTCAGTCTATCATAGATTTGGGTTAAGCTAATTGAAATGTGCTTTAGGACACAGGAGGAGACAGCATTTGGGAAAAATAGAAAGATAGTGGCTGGGAGCAACTCTTTTTTTTTTTTTTTAGGAGCAATTTCTATTTCAAAAATTAACTAATAACCTCAAGGTTTTGAGGTATTCAAATAGAGAAGTAGTATTTTGGATTTTTAAAAAGTTGGGCCAAAATTTTTTCATTTTTGGAACACATAATTTAATAATTTTCATCTAAATTAGTTTCAATTTAGAGATATTTTCATAATGAAATTAAATTTTAATCAAATTTAGAGATGTTCTTTTTTTTAAATTTTTTTTACATTTATTTATTTTTGAGAGACAGAGTGAGACATAGCAGTAGACAAAGAGGGGCAGAGAGAGGAGACACAGAATCTGGAGCAGGCTCCAGGCTCTGAGCAAGAGGTCAGCACAGAGCTAGATGTGGAGCTTGACCCCATGAACTGTGAGATCATGACCTGAGCCCAAGTCGGACACCTAGCCGACCAAGCCACTCAGGTGTCCCTGAGATATTCTTTAGACAGAGCAAAAGCGGGGGGGGGGTTGCGGGGGGGATGGGGTAGCAGGGAGAGAGGGAGACAGAATTGGAAGCAGACTCCAGGCTCTGAGCTGTCAGCACAGAGCCCTGCTGCCGGGCTTGAACTCATGAACGGCGAGATCATGACCTGAGCTGAAGTCAGACGCTTAACCAATTGAGCCACCCAGTGGTCCCAAGAGACATACTTTTTAAAAACATATAATGTTAGGCAGTTTCTCCATCTGGAAAATGGGGGATAATAACAAGGTCCCTAAGTTTGTTGTAAGAACCAAATATGAAAGAAATTTTGGTCACACACTCATGAAAAGTTTTCTTGAGGAGGTGGGGCTGGGAGACACTATGTAGAGACATTTATATTTGCTCTGGACAACGACAGCGCCACCTCATCAATCACCTGTTACCTGACACGTTCTATTATAAACTATGTGACTGAATCCTGGCTGCGTAGCCACGTGGCTTGTGATGCTTTGTTTACAACTCTAGTTTCCTGAGCTCAACCCTCAGAGGTTCTAATTCAGTCGATTTCACCGTTTAAGTCCCAGGTCTCCCAGGTCTAAAAATCTTTCTGAGTGATTCTGAGGAGCAGCCGGTTTGAGAACCACTGTATAAGGCAATCGATGTTCCAGTTTATTTGTTCCTGCTGAAAGGCTATTATCTGGACTTCAGTAAGAGATAGAAAAAGAGGAGAAAGAGAGAGAGTAAAGAGACTAATCATATTTTGGATAGTGATCTTACTAGGAAAGACATCAATGGGACACTGTTTCTTGAACAATAATCCAGGAGAAATTTAAATCATCAATAAAATACAAAAAATGAACAAGACCCTGAGAATACTATAGGACAGCCTAGTTTAGAAACAAGTAGCTACCTCTGGGGTGACTGGGTGGCTCAGTAGATTAAGTGTCTGCCGCTCACATCATGATCTCGCAGTCATGAGTTCGGCCCCTGTGTTAGGCTCTATGCTGCCATCTCGGACCCTGGAACCTGCTTCAGATTCTATGTGTGTGTGTCTCTCTTTCTGTACCCCCACCCTCTTCTCTCAAAAATAAATAAACATAAAAAATAGAAACAAGTAGATATTTTTCTAGGAACTATATAAAAATATGTCTTTTAATCTTCAAAAAAACTCTCATTACAATTCACTGCTGTTATTCTGTGTCCTGCAGGCTAGCTTGGGGAGTATGTGCAGCATGAGTCTGGATGAGTGCCATCACTAGGCACATTTGTGAGAAGCCCCAGAGTGCTAATGCAAGTAGGAGTTCAAGCGGGATAGTGAGACTGTATAGGCAGCACTGACGTGACTTTTGTAGTAAAATACTCAAGTTATTGCATCAATCCAAAAGAAAAAGGAGAGAAAAAAGAACTTGCTTGTCTAGGGAGAAAGATGGTCTTAGAACAAAGACACATGGAAAACAAAAAGGACGAAAGATATAGTTAAGAAGATACAGTAATAAAGCCAGAAGAAGGAATAGATTTTTAGACTGACAGCTCAAGTTAAGATTCATCACACTGAGAGTTTTTAGCACATGAAAGCAAAGCCCTGCTGGGCTTGAAATAGCCATGGTTGGTTTCTAGGTGTAAATCTCCTTAGTCTATAGATCACAGATACCCTATTTGTATTTAACTTTTGTACTTCAAGTAAAATAAATTTCCCTAGAGAGATTCCTCCTCACTTTGTAAATTGGTTTTTTCAAGAAATCTTAATTGGATATAGTTTTCCCACAGTGTTTGTCTTTGATTTGGTGGAAAAAAAATGGAGAAAAGCAGTGAATAAGGATTGTAATATATGTCCCCATCTCCATAGAGGAGTGCGGTTCTGTGTCCAAGGATATGGCTCTTGCAGGCTTTTACAGTTTTGACTCTGGAGCTGAACTGCATGCCATGAGAGAGGTGTGTGTGTGTGTGTGTGTGTGTGTGTGTGTGTGTGTGTGTGTGTGTGTGTGTGTGTGTGTGTGTGTGTACATAGAGGGAGGGAGAGGGAGCGAGGGAGATGGGGGAGAGAGAGAGAGAGAGAAAGGAATATTTCATTAACACAGAAGATATCTAAATAAAATTCACCTGTGTATCAAATAACCAGCTAAAGCTGAGCAAAGCTGAGCTTTTCTTCTGCTTCTGTTGCCAATTCTTTCCTTTGATCAATTATCTAAGTTTCCTGCATTTTCCATTTGTAAAGAGTCTTGAATGAACTTAATCATTAAGACCCGTTATATGAATTCCTACAGGACATCACATCCATCTCCCTTAGCATTTAATCTGCCTGAAATTTCACTTACTTAGAAGCCTCCCCAAATTAATAAAAAAGCAGACAACTGATCTCCCCGTGTTTGAAAACAGGCTTGAAAATGTGAGGTTAGCAGTTTTAAAATTTTGTTTCAGTTTCTTTTTTAATGTTTATGTGTGTGTGTGTGTGTGTGTGTGTGAAAGAGAGGGGGGGGAATAAGTGGGGGAGGGGGAGAGAGAGAGGGAGACACAGAATCTGAAGCAGCCTCCAGGCTCTGAGCTGTCAGCACAGATGTAGGGCATGAATCCACGAACTGCGAGATCCTGACCTGAGCCAAAGATGGACGCTTAACCAACTGAGCCACCCACGTGCCCCAAAATTTCACTTCAATTGCTAAACACAGAGTTATCACACACAGACTTATACATGAGGCAAATATGACCTGTGTGTCCCTGCTAGATTGTAGCTGCTTCCAGAGGGTATCGTCCAACCCTGTGATGTTAGAATATGTGAATGCTGCTTAAGGGAAACAGTGACACCACTCATAAGTCATCCAACTTCCTTGTGTCAAATGCAATAGTCATTTAGGTGCCATCACGTGCATAAATCTCCCCTTCTCACCATCATGATCTTTCATAGAAAAACTTCAGAGATTTTTCTGAAGCATAACCAATTACATGTCTTAAATATAGCAGACAATGGAGAACGGGGATTTGTATTCCCTATGGACATCAGTGCTTACATAAAGAATACTCACTGATGTCAGCCATGGTTCGGCACCCGTTAGTATGTAAAGAGAGTTGCTTCATTTCCTTGCCTTACAGGCAGTGAACTGAAGAAAGTCAGCAGAGTGATGTTTGTGGTTTCCTTTACCTCCTGAGAGCTATTTTTTCACTGAAGATAAATGCGACTTACAATTATCCCTAAGTTTAGCCTTTATTTTTCTAATAAATAGATTCATAATACTTCCTGAAACTTTTCCAGTTGACCAAATCCAAAATGACTCCCTTCTGGAGAAATTGGACATCTGTATTCAGAAAATGCTATGTGTGAAGTCTCAGATACACTATTACATTTAAAACTCCACTGTTGGAATTTTCATAGAAGGTTGATAAGAAAAATTGAGGAACTGCCAACAAATGGTAGAGTCTTTTGAAATACAATTAGAAGTAATTGAAAATAACATATCATCCCCATGGTTCTAACCACCCACTGACAAAGCCACTTGTGTAAGTAAAGAACTGATATTAGTAAGACCAAGGGGAATATGTGTAAAAAAAAAATAAAAACTCCTCCTCAAAAGTACTTATCTCTCACATATCTTGAAGTCTGTCTATATTTTCTACAGAAGGACTTCTAGTTTCTACGTTGCCAAAATTTATATATGTCTATTTTAAAAATGAAATAAAATGAAGAGTCAAGAATAAACAGGCAAATAAAATTATCCTTGTTTCTTTAAAGTAGGATCTCTGTGAATCATAGTGACACCCCTAAACAAGTACTGTCTTCTGTAGCAGAAGCCAAAATTTGATATAAGGCCATTGTGTCTTGGATCTCATCCAAAGTATACTGATTTAATGACAAGAATGAGGTGGTGAGTCTTGGTCTTTTGTGGCACATTACGCTACTTTTCCCCCCTAAAAAAGTAACTCCCCCATGATCCATGTACTCCTAGGAGATACAGAATGCATTGCAGGCAAGGCACCCTGACACTGACTGGAAATGCTCATAACCTGCTAATAATGATGGACCCTCTGATTTGACCTACGTTGTTTCATGAAACAAGCTACAATACTAGACTTATTTCAGCATTAAAAAAATAAATACTAATGTACATATGGAATTCTCAACTAGCCTTAAGTTCTTCCAATTCTGGTCATATTTGGGTATGTACTATAGAATTTTCCTTTACTCAAAAGTAAAAAAATGCTTTGGCCTTCATTAATGATTTTCAGTTGGTTGGTTGAAAGAAATTCTACCTCACCTAAACCAATGATTTACCATGAATGATTAAATACTAGATGCTACTGTAATAACAACTTGAAAGATAATTCCATCCCATAAAACATGAATTCATATATATGCATGTTTATTCATTTAGAGCTTTCTTATTCTACATGACACTTGAATCAAAGAATAAAAAGGGCCCTTGAATAAAACACTTGCATGATTTTACTAAGCTCTACAATTTTCTAATAGATGTAATAAACATATAGAAATTAGCTTATTTATATAACGATCTATTATATTCTGCAACCATTCAATCTGTATTTTAGCGTCAAACCTATTTTCAGTCTCTACATCGATAGTTTTTCATTCTAGAACAACTCTGATTCTAAATGAACACCTTAAAGAAGTTTTTTCATTCTGCTCATAAAACCGACAAATCTATTACAAGCTGAATTTAAGGCATTCTGAAAGTCTATCAGTTCTAACAGCTTGAGACCTTTTTCTTACAAAAACATGCATTTCCCTGCAGGGTTCTGAAAAGTTTCCCAGCAACACTCATTAAGAGAGGCCACAGCTATAGATTAGCCTTGCTGCTACCATTTTCCTTGTAAAGTGGTTTTTTTGGTGACAATTTTCTATTCAGTAGTGCAACTGCATATAATTATTCAAATACAAAAGCCTGTTGTAAAAGAATGTGAAGATGATGGCAAAATCACCAAAAAGCAAATAAACTGCTATGACTTTAGACACAATTTAGTTGTTCACTGTATTTACTGACAATTACCATTAGGGAGGACGTTTGTGTGAGAGACTCAGGGCAGATTTGGTCCATTTGCAGAAAGATAATGTTCCTAAATACAGTTTAGATTGGTTCAGATGTATAATAAACAAAATAATTCACATCTTTGGTACGCTGATGTATCATCACTAAATTATGGGGAGAAAATACAATAGCTACTGTTAATGTCTATATTTTAATACAGGGCACAGGAAAATTTGAATATATGAATAAAACAAATGCCAGTCTAAGATAGAGTTTAAGGAAATCACAATAAAAATACTGACAAGGAACAAAAATGTATTTTTTTTTTGTTCTAGAACAGAATCCTAAACTCAAAGGTATGATGAAATTAAAGATGGTTTTGCTTTAACCCCTCCCAGTAGAGTCCAACACTTCCCTTTTTCTACCTTAGCCATCAAACGTCCACCAAACATATCTACATACATATATGCTAAGAAAATTGATGTTGAAAAAGGCTAATGGCTTGCCTAAGATCTTTTTCAGTTTAGTGACAGATTAGGATTTGAGACAGGGAACGTTCATGCTATGCCAGGTTGACTCTGAAATAGTGTCCAGAAGGAAATCCTAAGACTGAGACGACGTTAATTGATTTATTGCTGTTCCCACTGAGGGATGCTGCTCTCCTCCCCTTGCAGTCTTTAAAGACAGGTAAATGCACTTGGGACACAGGACCTATTATTCGTGTGTGTATGAATTACCGATTTCAGGAAGATGGGATACAAGAGCCTGGTGAGATGTATGGGGGTATATAGCTTCACTGTATAAAAAGAGACACAAAACATTTTTCCCAGAAGCTATACTCATCCAGTCGAGTCTACTGTGCATTAACAAGACAGGATACATTAAAAAAAATTCAGTTTGACCTTCAGTATGTCCCACTTTCACAACTTCTACCCCACCCCAGGAGAATTATAAAAACAAAAAAATCTGTAATTGAGCACAAACCCCATCATACACATAAACACACACACACACACACACACACACACACACACACAGTTTTGTGTGTATTAAAAAAAAGACTTTATACAAGGCAGCCCTATGAAAGTGATGATATTTGGTCATGAGAATTTGAATTAAACCATATTTTTTGACTTCTGGTTAACTTTTTTTCCAGTTTCTAATAATAATTTTGTACTATGGTTTGTTATAACCTAAAAGGAAAACAGTAACCCTGCTGAAAGAATTCCATTATTTACCTTTATTCTCGGTACACTCAATGCCTTCTTTAAATCCGATTCCATTAATATAATATGTGTATATATAATATTTGCTGGATAATACACTATGGCACTATTACAAATAGGTAAGCAGGGGGAAAAAACAATGAACATGTTCTTGTTTAAACTTCACAAGGTTAAAGCTAACTACATGTTCTCGAACACAGGCACAGGAGAAACCATTAAAGACATGCAGCAGAGGGCTGACGAACTTGCTGCAACAAGGCTAGTTATCAGAGACTTGTAAGCTATCTATTACTTAAAATTATTCTCCGTGTAGGCCCAGCTCTTTTTGAATCTCATCTGCTTGGAGCTAAGAACTTGCATTAATTTACACTGTACTGAGTCATTTTCTTATTAGGCAAATTTGAAATGATAGGATATTTTTGGCTTTGCTGGATTTCTTTCTCTTAATATCTTGTGCTTTTCTCCAGGAAGGTCAAAGAGTTTCGTATTAATCTTCCTAACATTGCTGTGGTGTATTCTTATCCTTATTTGACATACAGTAAAGCTGAGGTAAGTAGAAGATTACATGGAATAGATTAACACAGAAGTACTGACTGGCACACTTCGGCCTTCTATTTCTTAACCACCTTTCCATTTTCTGTTGCAAGCTCCAATATCAGTGATTCCGAACCAGGATGCCTATCAGAATCACTTGTGGAGTATTTTCAATTTAGTCACGCGATTCCCAAGGGCAGAGTAGAATTTGGAGGGGGTGTGGGGAACGTAGATTGACAACTCTCCACGTAGCTCTCAATGCCTGTCTCCTTCATCCTGGTTGAGAACCACTATTGTCTTAGTATAGTTTCCCAATATATGCACTTTTGTTTATAGATATACTTTCCTTTATAAGTCATCTTTTTTTTTTTTTAACATTTATTCATTTTTGAGAGACAGAGACAGAATGCAAGCTAGGGAGGGGCAAAGAGAAAGGGAGACACATCTGAAGCAGGCTTCAGACTCTCAGCTGTCAGCATAGAGCTGGATGCAGAGGTCAAACCCATGAACCATGAGATCATGACCTGAGCTGAAGTGAGATGCTTAACCAACTGAGCCACCCATGCACCCCATAAGTCATCTTGTTTTAAGTGTTTATCCCATTATAACAATTTATAATTCCTACTCTGGGACCCTGGACTATACACCATTTAGTCTTTAGAAAAATGGTTGTGGGGACTAACATTTTGACACATATAGGTAGTTCATTTCTTTAATACTTTGGTAATTTTCCCTTTGTTAAATGCATTAATATTTTCATACTCAGCACTATTTCCAACTATTTTTCACTTCTATATACATGTGGATTCAACACGCAGACATTTCTTATGTTGCCAAGTTACCCCTTTTACCAGTAATCTACAAAAATGACACCAATATTACATATTAATCATGTCCCCTGTCAAGTTTCAAGAGAAAGAAATAATCATGGTGGGATGGGATATTTAAAAGTAAGAAAATCAGCTTCTTTCCATCAACATATTCTCAACTATACAAATTGCTAGCTTTCCTCTCATCCCCAAGAATTCCTTTACTGCTCTTAGAATTCTCCCTACTAGCAGAAATATGGTCTCTTTTAAAAATCCTTCCCTGTGAATACAATTCCATTTCTGAAAATGGAGCTTAAGCATATTCTTTACATTGCTAGCTGCAGAGATTTTGTTCAAATTCCCCTCTTTTCCAGCAAATGGGCTTTGGAAGCTTAACAAGGATCCTCTTCACAGCTAGCCATAAGATTGGGGAAGCTGAGTATATTCTAGCATCTCCACTATAGAATTACAACCACATCTCTACAAATAATAGGTCTGCCAACAAAAATTAAAGATATTGTGACAAGCTACCCTACATGATACTCTGAAGAATCTAGTTTTCCCTTGATGTGCATAGCTAAGCTGTATTATCACCGAAAGAAATTACAAGTGGGTATCCAGGGGAGAATGTACACAGAAAATGCACCTCTCTCACAAAATTCACACCATCTCCCTTTGAGGCCCTAATGCAGACCAGTCAACTAAATCTTGAACATGATCAGTAGACAGAATGAAAAATAATGAACTTTTCCTCCATCTGTGTATTGCATTTTTGCCATTTGTTTTCAACTGAGTTTATCACCACTTCCTAGCAGTTGAAATGGGTAAATAGGATTCTGTTTATTTCAGATGGCACTTTTATTTACAACCAATAGCTAATGAAGCCAAATGAGAGGACTGATGGAGGCAGGATTTGCAGGGACGCAAATGGAAAGAGGATGGAATACAAACACATTTCAGAAAAAGAAAACATTAGTCCTTGTTGAATAAGGAAAGACACTCCACAAAGAATTATAAGATTTATAACTTTAGGATTTAATGATAAAAAAAATGCATCCCTTTTTCTTGACAGGATAGAAACTAAAAGAAAAAAAAAGATAGTGATAGAAATAATTTATGCTACATACTCATGTTTCCATATCACTGAAACAGCCTCCTGGGGTAACACAGAAAAACTTTCTAATAGTAAAACACAATTTATATACAACAAGATCATTCCCGGTATCTGAAAATAAAAAATAACCCTCCTATGCTATTACTTTATTAGTAAAAAGGACCAGGGTCTATTTAATGGCACATGAGTAAACATCTTATTTTACCTTCTGAAAAGCAATATTCATTATGTTTGCATCAATAGGCAAAAGAGTGGCTATTTTCAGACACTTGAATGTTGAACAATTTAAAGGAAGCCAGACACAGAATACGATATATTAAACCTTGTCAGTGAAATTTAAAACATAAATGGTTTCTAGACAGAATATTCACTGATGGGGTTTAAACTTGTTCCCATTCACTGGAAGTGAAGTCAGTGGTGGTCTGCTTGACAAAAATTCTGCTCCTTGTGCTCTTTTGTCCCCTTTATTCTGAGAAATGCTTTGCTCCCATGTAAAAAATGTGCCACCAAACTCTGATTTCCTGGTGAGGGGTATAGCTGTTTACTTTCTCATTCTCTACAAATACTTTTAGTGCGTGTATCTAGTCCTAAAGAACATAAAGAGACATGCCTAAGGAGAATGTAGTCCATGAACCTTTGATCTTAGACACAATTTTTCTCTCATCTTTTTATTAACAAGTTCAAGAAATTTAAAGAAAATCAGTTCAGTCTGTAATTGTATATGTTTTGATAGACATGTATAGCATTAAAAAAAGTTCCGCTTTTTAAAGAAAACATAAAAAGCTCCAAAAGAGTAAAGGGCTAAAGGACAACAAAGTGGAAGGAAAAATTGCTTGGGTTAGAGTATTTTCCCTAGAGAAGGATATAGATTGCCCTATGGACTCCTGACTCTCTTCCACTTTTTCTTCAACTTAAAACATGAGCATTATGTCATAGCCCAAAGGAACATTGAAATTAGCGATGCCACCTTCTTTCTCAGTAACCTTATCCAATTGGTCATTAAACTTTTATGATTCTATTTCATGAAGCTAAGCCATATCCACTGCCACTAACTTAACAGTTATTGAAAGCAGATAAAAGTTCTAGACAAAAGGATCTCAATGAAGGATCTAGAGAAGACAAAAAAGTCTTGAAAAAGAAGAATGAAGTTAGAGAATTCAAATTTTCTGATTTCTAGACATAATTCCAAAGGTATTAAAGCAATCCAATAGGGGAAACAAAGCTTTTCAACAAATGGTGCCATGACAATTAGATACTCATATGGAATAAGATGAACCCCAATCCCTACATCATATCTCACACAAAAAATAACTCACATATCAAAGATCTACATAAAAAATGATATAGAATATCTTCACAACTTTACAGAATCAGCAAAAATGATACAGAATATCTTTATGACCTTACAGAGTAAGCAAAGATCTCTTTCTTATAGAGAACTCACAAAACACAAACAATAAAATAAAAATATGATAAAATAGGGTTCACAAAATTAAAAGCTTCCACTCAGCAAAAGATGCCATTAATAAAATGCAAAGGTAAGCCACAGATGGAGAAGAAATTATATTGTAGGTGTACATGTCATATATAAGAAAAAAAATATATGTAACAAAAGACTTGTATCTGGAATACATTTTAAAAACCCCTTACAAAGCAGTAATAAAAAGACAAACTATCCTATTTATTAAGGGAGGAAAGACTTGAACTTAGACTTCCCAACAATGAACACAAAATGGCCTATAAGCACATGAAAATATGTAAAGCCTTATTAGCTATTAGGAAAATGTAAATTAAAATGTTAGCAAGGATATGGGACACTGAAATATCATAAAGATTGCTGGTTAGCATATACGACAGTACAATAATTTTGGAAATCTATTTAGTTTTTTTTTTTCAAAGTTAAAAATACTCTAACTTGCCTTTAATCCAGCAATTCTACTCCTAGGTATTTTTATTCAAGAGAAATAATAATATATGATCATACAAAAACTTACACATGAAGTTTAAAGTAGCTTTATTCATAAAAACAAAAAAATTGAAACAATCCAAATATCTATCACTCAGAGGATAGATCAACAAATTGTGGCATATCCAAACAATGGAATAATACTTGACAATGTAACAGAATTAACTACGAATATACACAATATAGTTGCACCTCAAAAATATGCTGAATGTAAAAAGCCATACCAAAAAGATATTCCTATTATTCCATTTATATGAAATCTCTAAAGAGGCAAAACTGATGCATGAGGACAGAAATCAGAGCAATGATTGTCACTGGGGGACAGGGGTTGCCTGGGAGAGGGCAGAGATAACTTTCTAGGGTGATGGTAATGTTCCGTATCTTGACTGTGGTATTGGCTACATAGGTATGCGTCGGTCAAACTCATTGCATGATCACTGAGCATTTCCCTATATGCAAGTTTTACCTCAAAAGTTTATCGTGTACCAGTTTACTGTGCCCTAGGTGGAATTTTACTTGATCCTCATACCATCCCCTCCCCACTGCTATATTAGAAAAGAACAACAGGGAAACAGACATTTCCTTCATTCATTGAATAAATACTTAATGAGTGCTTGCTGTGTGCCAAGCACTGTGCTCAGCACTAGATATGTAATATATATCAAGTAGATAATGTCCCTTTCCTTCTAAACTTAAATAAAAATAAGATGACAAATTAAAGCAATGGTTATAAAGAAAATACTGGATTCCTTGAGAAAGAATGAAAAATATTTTATAGTGTTCTATTTGGAGGGAACAGGTTTTCAGGGAAGTCTTCTCTGAAAAGGACATGGGTAAGTTAACTCAGCTAGCCTCAGAATGAAAGAAGACTAACTGTGGCAGAGGAAGGAATATATGAGAAGTCCTAGGGCAGGGGAAACAGTTGTATGCTAGGTAAAGAATATAATTGGTAGGATATTTTTTTCGCTGGCCTTGCTAATAATTGCACCAGGACAAGAGGCACAAACCAGACATGTGGTCACCTGGCTGATGGCTTATCGGCTACTTGTAAAGTTCTAGTGGAAGGGCCAGCATGACATGAATACAGCAAAAGGAAAAGTAACGAATATGAGGTGACGAGGTAGGAGAAGGGCTTGGAGGCCAGGTCATTTAGGAGCTTGTGGGCCATGTTATGGGTTTCGGATTTCATTACACTTATAAGAGAAGCTTCACTTTTTTTAACCAAAGGGTTTTAAGCAGACAAGTGTCATGATCTGATTTCCAATTTAAAAAGATCACTAGGTTGGTGTGGAGAGAATGGCTTAGTAACTTGACACATGGAACATGGCTTAAATGGGTAAAGTAAATGGTAAAGCTTAAAAACCCCTTGTTTAGAATAAGTGAAGCTCCCATTACACCTGGAATGATGAGCGACCTAACCCAGATGCTCCAGCCCCAATCAAGCCTTTAGATGACTGTGGCCTCACCTCTGGACTTCAGCCTCATGAAGGATGCTGAGAAAGAACTGCCCAGGGAGATCACTCTCCAATTCCTGACTCATAGAAACTAGGAGGGTTATAAATATTTATTTTTAAGTCAGTAAGTTTGAGGTGATTTGGTATACAGTAGTAGATAACAGATTACTTATTCCACATCTATAAAGGGTGTCCTTTCTTAGGTATAGAGGATTTACTTTGTAACTTCATTTTGAAAGTTAGGAAAATATGTAACAAAAGCTTCTGATATGAAATAGAAGATATTATTTCTAACAGAAAGAAACAAGAATAAATGTATGAGAAAGAAAATCAGAAAATTAGACTTAATTCATATTTTGTAAAAGGAATATGTAGCATTCCTGTCCATTAGGAAAAAAACTTTGAAATACAAATAAAATTTAATTAACAATAAGAATATTAAACAGACACAGAGAAGATTCATTCATTCAAAATTCTTTGTAGTCCTAATCATGTGCATATAGTGATGTACCATCTACCAAAGACACATCTATAGAGATATATAAAAACTATGTGTACTGTAGTTTAACACAAAACACATACACAGGCTTTCATCATGAATATTCATGAATTAAGATTTATCATTGTATTTATCCTTTTAAAGTTAATCATTCCTTCCTTACATTACAACTGAAACCTTAATCTTTGTTTCAGTACACTAGCAACCTAGGGTTGGTTTAATTTACTCCACCTTGAATTTCATACATCTTAAATTTCATAGTTAAGACCTAGACTCAACTCAGTCATGTGCCTACTTCCTTCTTCAAGGCTTAAAGTTCAGAATTAACTGACTAGCATCACAAAAGAAGGGAAAACCACAGTTAATCTTCAAACAGGCTTATTTTTTTCTGGTAATAGGCATAAGTGTTTGTGCTTTGGTTCTAAAGTTTACTATAGCAATGCTTATGATATAATTTACATTATAATAATCTAGCTTTTAGGATAGAGTGAGGACCAGAGGCTGAGAGGTTAAGAATTAAATTATATATATACAATATATTATATATATTATATGTATTATATATACATAAAGAAAAAAGAACTTTGTTCTGTCTATGGGTGACCTTGGTGAAGAATTAGCTGGACTCTGCCATCCCTATTTTCTGTGTCAGATGATAACTTTTCTGCCCAAGACTGTCAGATGAGAGACTTTTCTCATAGGGGTTTTAACATTTATGGCTGAACTTGAAGAAATTTTCTTCTACAATGAAAGCCAGTTTTGTTGTCTCCTGCATTGGGCATTTGTTACTTGCTTTTAACTTCTTCACTTCATAAAATGTCCTGCTTGGTCGAGAGTGATTGGATTCATTTTATTTTAATTTTTATAGACTGGTACTGCTTGCTTCGGCAACACATATATTAATTTTTATATACTGGTAACTAATAGTCACCATATGTGAAGAAATTCTGTGTTTAGTTCTTGCTCCAAAGAAGGAATTCAAAGTACTTTTCACTCTTTTTTATCTCTGCAGAAGCCTTTTCAGAACTGCCAAAGTTCCCCTTCTTCCAGTCCTGTGGCCTACACAGACTAAACCTTGGGTAGACACTTCAGAAGTGAAGGTCATTTTTACATAAAGAGATCAGCCTAAAAATGGCCTGGCCTCACCTTACATTATAGTTCTTCTATTTAAATCCAATCACATCGACTTTTTTTTATGTCTAGGGCTGCTTTTGAGCTACAACAGCAGAACTGAGTAGTTGCGACAGAGACGGTATCACCCACAAAGCCTAAAATCTTCACTATATGGGCCTTTACCCGCAAGCTTGCCAGTCCCTGAATTAGATTCTGAAGTATTTGTGAAAGAAGTTCTTTCCTGTACTCTCTATCTGTTCCAATCTTACACTGAGACAAATTTTACCTTGGTCAATGATAACCATTGACCATTGACCAAGGTAAAATAGTGATAACCTCAATCTTCCTCTCTTCATCCCATATTCACTCTAGAGAGGTATAGCCTCAAAGTTAGTATAATGGGTCAGTGAAAACTCTATTGTAATCTTATCTCAAGGGCCTTTGACTTCTGTGAGAAGAGGTAATTTAAAATAATTCATTTTATGTGGTTTTTTTAAGCACGTCAGTGCGTATTCAGAATTCATAAACATTATCAGCTCTAATTATACAATATGGTTCCCCTGTTGACATTAGCCAAACTTCTGACCGGTTCATATTATGTACTAAGAGGGAGGGTGTGGTTTGATTCCAGGGGAGAAAAACAGATAATCTTCAACCTTTTTGCAAGACTCTTTGAGAATCACTTAACTTCTCAAATTCTCTTTCAGATATTCCTGCATAAAGATAAAATCTAATTCAACTCAATCATCTTTCATCAAAGGAAGGTCTTAAAAGTGTTCTATAAGTCTTTAGTGTTCTAAACTCCTTTCTCTCATCCTAAAACAATATTAACACATACACAAAAAATTGACCTAGGTTGCAATTTCAAATGGGATCCTAATGTAGAAATGGCTATACTCCTGATAATATAACAGTCTCATATAACAGAGCCAGAGCTTGCTTCATTCATTCAGTCACTCACTCATTCTTTCATTTATTCTTTCAACATTTATTAAATATATAGCATATATAAAACAAGTACTGGTATTAGTGGTTTTAAAGCCTAGAAACAAAAGAAAAACACCACCTTGAGAATCACAGTACAGTGGGCAGGTATCAGAAAATTAATAGTTAAGGAAAAATGTGATTGGTACTGACAACAGAGGTATATACCACGTGCTATGGCAGTAGAAAGGACTGTTGACGGGCTTCACTAAGATGAGTTACATAAACCAACGCCTAATAGGTGGTAGTAGTTTATTAGGCAAAGTAAAAATAAGTACAGAGGCAGAGGGCAAGAGTGGCTCCAGGGGACATGGGATACCCAGGAAAGCACAGGGACAGCCCCCTCTCCCCCAGGAGAGAACAGAAATAGGAGACTAAAATCTCTGCTAGAGGCTATCTCAGCCCGGAGAGGAAAAGCTATTTTTATAACTCATCTACCCAGAAGGAATGCCCTTTTACTTCCCATGAAGTCAGTTTATGTACTAGAGATAGCTCTGAATGTGGGTGATGTTCAGAAAATGCAGTTAATCTCATGAGTCCTACAGACCTACCATAGAGTTTGAAGCTGGGGAATGGCATAATTGGGCATTTTCTTTTTATTTATTTTTCACTGTAACATGAAGGATGAGCAAATAAAAGCTAAATGAGCAGCCAAAATTCAGAAGAATGTTATAGTAGTCCAACTAAGAAATCACGAAGGCCAGGTCTAAAGTAGGGGTGGCAAGGATGGAGCCTAGGACTCAGCCACATCAAGGAGTCTCTTTACATTGCCTGGAGGACAGTTCTGCTGCTTGAGAATGAATGAAAAGAAGGTAATCAAAGTAGGCCTGCCATCTCCAAAGCAAATACCAGCATTCAACCCTGAGACTTATGATCTACTTCTCTCATGCTGAATTGATGCTTACTCTGGGACTTTTGCCCAGCTTTGGAGTTTGACCTAAGAACACACAGTGAATGTATAAACTGGTCCTCATGGTTATCTGGCTCTTGATATCTCAAACCATTTGAGGAACTCCTCTTGTCAAATAGTTTCACTTCCATCTTCTTTGCTTGTTTCAAACTGATCCTTCATATTGCTCTTTTGCCCTATTTTGAAATGAACTTTGATAATGTGATCTTTGACTCCTACCACACAAAACTAGAAATGTATAATCAGGGAATACGAAGGTTAAAGCGCATTGTCACATTGTGAACAAAATAATCCTTCATCCCTGCGAGCTTGGGAAAAATCAGGAAACCATCCAACCATTCTGTTCCCTGGTTAGATAAAGATTTTCAGGCATCCAGAAGAATCTTGGCAGAGCTAGTAAGATACCTCAAAATGGACTCAAATGAATCACACATAAGCTTATTACATTCAAATCCTTTTACAAACATCATAGCAAGTCAATAAATTAGATTTTAATAAATCTAAATAGGAAGCTTTAGCTTCAGCCATTAGGATCACACACACATTTGAGGCATAATAAACATGCATTTGGGACATTATTGGCAGGAAATGAGTTCTATGAGAGGAATTATGAATAAGCACATTTGTTTTGAAGATTATGAACATTATTTTACATGACTTATCAAGTGAGAAGTTGCACATTTGCTAGGTTTCAGAGTCTCCTTCACTAAAACCCAGGAAGCAGATCACCTTCAAATATGCCATCAATCACGTAGAGCTTAGAAGAGGCCCTAGGAAAATAGTCTTTATCACCATATTGGCTCTGATTCTGTCTACAGTGGGAAACCCTAATCCTTATAAAGCCAACTACAGCTATTAGCTTCAGAGGTATAGGCCCAATGTTGGATTCAAATAAATGTATTTATTCATTCATCCAATAAGCATTATATGCTTAATGTACTCAGACTACACATTGGCAATAAATTTAAGGATAAATGTAATCAAGCCCTGCCCTAAAAAAGAGTATAGTTTGGCTAGAAACAGGTAACATAATACAAGATGGTAAGTATGCTCTGGAAATCATGGAGCCCCACAGCTGGTGTAGCTAAGAGTGGAAGATAGAGAAGGGCTTCCTATGGCAGGTAAGGATTGGGCTGTGTCAGAGTGAGCATGAGCCAAATAAAGACATTTGGAAAATCAGGTGGGCGGAGGAGAGTAACAATGCTCCAGGCTGAAGAGTAGCAAGGAAAAGAAATAATAATTTTGACAAATAATTTTGACAAATATAAACGGTTTCATGTTGCTGGTGTGATAAAAGTCAGTAAAACAGAACAAGAATAGAGAGGTCAGTATAGGTCATATTTAAGGTGTCTCATGTTTTATAAGCTATAGAACTCTTTTTCAACAAAATTTATTTCTGGCCCCAGTATATTAATGTAAGAAAAGCAGTGAATAGAAACCTTCATAGATAAATAAAACATTTGTCACTGCTTGTGTCTGAGCAGTTTGAAAATAACTTCTGTAAGGAGATGAGATGGCAATATATGCACATAGAAGTGAAGTGGTGGTCAGATTTAAATTTTAGCTTCATCACTTGGGCTACAAGGTAGAGAGTGTGTTGATGATGCTGGAAGTGGTAGACCAGTGAAGAGGATTACCACCTGACAAAGGCAGAAAGCTGGCCTTGAGAAGCATTTGGAGGGTACAACTGGCACAAGGGGGTGACTTATTGGATTTAAGGGAGGAGGAGGACATTAAGGCTAACTCTCAGAGTCCCAGCTTATGTAACTGGGCTGGAGCCTACAGAAAATATGTTCAATTTATATATAATGTGTTGGATTGTGGGGCAGGGACACAAATGGTGAATTTAGCGGTGAGCAGAACTGGACCAGAGGAAGTCTGAAACTCAGAAGAGAAATATAAATCAGATGTACATGTGAGAATCATCATGATCATCATCACCATAATTGCAGCTATTGTTTTAGGAGTGCTTTTAAAGTGCTAGGTACTACCTCATATAACCTTGACAACACCTCTATAAGGGAGGCATTAACAAGAAGCTAAGGTCTTAGAGAGGCTGAATATCATACCCAAGGTCATATAACTAGGAAGTGGTAGGCTTAGGATGCTTAGATTCATCTGGCTTAAAATGCCTGTTCAACCATCACCAACTGAGAGATGGGTATCTCCAGGAAAGCATGTAGAGCACTGAATCTCAAGAGGATAGGCAGACCATTTCAAAGGGTACCAGGAGGGACAGAATGGGTGACTCAAAACACATACTCAATATTCCTTCTCAGAAACTGAACATACACACATTCAGAGGCCAGACATGTAAGTAAATGGGGGAAGAATCTGGGTCTCTGGCAAAAGAAAGTCATGAAACAAATAGGTGCATTAGAGGATGCTTCACCCAATTAAAGGTATTTAAATTCAAGATTTTATTTCCTTTCTTAAAAAAATATTTTATTTCTTAAAAAAAACATAATCCTGACAACACAAAAACATCTTCCATTAGAATGACTGCTGCCATCTAGTTTGGCCTATAGCTTTACTAATTATCTCTATACAAACTACAGAATGAAAGCAACATTTTATACAAGGTAAATAAACACAAGATGAAAAATAAAACTTCTTGGAGTATGTGACTCTTAAAGAGTGCTCCAACACAGAGAATTTTGGTATTTTATACAAGACTGAATTCAAAGACAGAGCCCATCATAGAATTCGATGATCCATATATAAAGAAACAGGAGATGAACTCCTCCTGAATAGTGCTAAGGAAATATTTACACATCTGAAATAATCTGGGAAGCTTCTCTTGATAGGTCACTGAGAACTTCTGCTAGGTCTCCTAAGATTAAAGTTAGTGTCTAACTTTGCCTTCTCACAATTGACTATTATTTTTCAATAATACTTATCTTTTTAGGATGCTGTAATTTATAACACTTTGGTATTCTCAGTATGATGCTATATATGTGCCAATTAGTGCAAACTTTTATTCTAGGAGCTGTCCAGAAATGCACACAACAGAGTGGTCAGCTGGTGTTACATTCAAAATGGCCATACTCCAGAGATGGCAACTCTAAGTCCTTCCGATCTAGCTAGATTTGTCCACAATCAATACTTGACTCCCAAAATGAATATAAAAGATTGGTCTTTATTGATGAACTAGTGTCTGGTTAATTACTATAGTGGGTGTATTCATTGGCTCCCTCTAATGAAAATAAAGACTTGAGAATATATGGATTAGCTAATATGGCTAAACATTTCTTACTCTTGATGTGACTGTATGAAAGATTTCATGGAGGCCTATATCCAGCACATTTTAGAGATGGGGCCCACAGTTTTACCTCCAATCATTCTGTGTCCAGACACTGGAGTTGGAGGATTTCTGATTGAATGACGCTAACTGAAGAGCTCAGAAGACTGCTTCTAGACTGTTGCTATGTCTGCCTCAAGTGAATGCTGCACACAAAGTGTGGTCAAAGACCTAAAATGACAAGGACCTAAGATTTTCACTGAGCTTATAGAACAGGTTTGTTCCTGATTTGCTAAAAACTTTATCTAAAAAATATCTATTTGATAGAATCTGGACTTGACTTGCTTTCAGTATAACCTGGTAGTGAGGTTGTGGGAAAGAAGCTACCTCTCGGCATTTGAAACTTCTTGGATGGTTACTATTGCCTAATCACATAAAAGAAAGTTTTGCCAAATTTTGCTTTTATCACTTTTTAAAAAGCATGCCATGAAGTCTTTAATATCATAAATCATTTCAAAGTCTTTTAGACAGAAGCAGATATATGTTTTGTGATTAAGAAAACCATACTCTGAATATATGTTTCCAAAATAATCTTTGTTTTCTGGAAAACAGTAGGACCAAAAAGAGTCTACGTGGTTCAAAAAAAATTGCATACTTTAGGGTACAAAGGAAATTCTTTACAAACAAATAACATTTCAGTGATATATGAACATACTGGTTGAAATTACACAAAGATATTAGAAGGCAATGACCCTTTATGAGAAAGTGAAATATAATGAAATATAATGAAGGGAGTTATCACTAAATTTTATAAATGTATTTTAAGAGATACAAGAAATTGCATTTGATTTCTTACTTTGCTTCTAGCAATTGAACCTATAATTTAAAGATCTGAAAATATCATACTTTAAATAATGAATTATTTCATCTTGTTTCTATCCCAACTCTCACTACTCAGTAGTGAGACAACTGAGACTATTATATTTGAACAAGCAGTTCAGAGAAAGACCCTCATATGACACTTCAAAACTATTCTGGACATCAGCACCAAATAGCAGTTTTCACACAAACTGGTCATGACAACTCTCAGAGGTAGTACCAAATAACTCGTTCATCAAGAAACTCTCTCACGTGTTTCCATTTTTCCAAATGAAGAATATTAAAATATCAATCAAAACTGACCACGTAAGTCAAAGATAGGAATCTGATCAATTACAAAATGCCCATAGCAGCAATGGGGTCCTACACACAACCTAAATAAAATACTGTAGCCACTGATCAATATATTACCTTTTAAAAATGCAATAGGATCAACGAACTAGGATCAATTTAATTCAGCAAATGATAAAATATGTGATTATTTCCCCCAGAAACCTGGCATCGTTAAGAATGACTAAAAACAAAATCCCAGTGTTTACATTTTTCCCTTCTAGTCACAATGCTATAGTGAATTATTCTAGGTTTGCAGAATCATCTACCCAGATGGCAGTAAAGCAAAATTAACATAGCATAAGAGAAAACCAGTACTTTCTTATTTTCTTCATCATTACTACCACCTACCAACACTCCTTCCCAAAAGCATCAATAACTGTAGCAGCAAAAATTAGCATAGCCTATCTGAAACAGAACTACTATGGTTCCAAAACCACATGGAATCTACTCTGTAGTTAACTACCTGGGGGAGACTATATTTTTTTTCTAAGCCCATACCAGCCATTATTTATAATAGAAATGAAAAGTAAAACCAGACTTGTCTTATCCTGCCTTTGATGTTCATAATACTTGCAAATATCAAAAAGACATCTCTATCCAAAAACAAGGACACTGAAAAGCTGGGAAAGGCAAAATTGGCAAAAATCATGTAATTTCTAGAGACTAGTTTCTGAATATTATTACCATTTAGACCTAACACAATATAGTAGTCACTGGCTGCATATAGCTGCTAAATACTTGAAATGCAGCTAGCCTGAATTGAGATATATTGTAAGTATAAAGTACACATCAGATTCCAAAGACTTAAAAATTATTACAAAATTATTAACATTCAAAAATATTAATTTTATGTTGAAATGGTCATGTTGGATATACTGAGTTAAATATACTATTAAAACTAAATATATTAAAAGTAATTCTTTTTGCTTCTTTAAGGTGGCTAATATTATAATTATATATGTAACTCATTTGTGGCTTACATTATATATTTATTGCACAGGAATGATTTAGACAATAATTACTGTAATATGTAGTAAACCTTGCAAAAAATTCTACCATTTAAACATTTGGCTTCGCATTTGTATAAACTTTACCATAGAGCATGGAACAGTTTTAAAAGCACATTTCCTAGAGAAGATCAGGTAGTTTTCCACATTCTAATGAGTGTTTAGAGGGCAAACAATGACAGCAAAGGGGGGCTTGGGTGAAAAAACAGAAACCAAAAAAATGTCCAGCATGGGCTTAAGATAACACTAGCTTGAATTTTTCTGATTCTCAACACAATAACTAATTCCTACTTCAGAGGAAAAGCTCTGCTTTTCTACCTGGAGTTTCAAGGACAAAGAATTGTAAATAGGTATTAACAAGTAAATGAGCATTTCTAAGGAATCTGAAGCCCTGCCCAGGTAAATAGCCAAAAAGGTAAGGGTGAGATGAGTAATTTAGTAATTCTGTAGGGATTACAGTTCCATCTTTTCTCCATCTCTCCTTACTTTCCTTCACTTTTCTTCTCCTTCCCAGCTTGTACCAATGTTTCTACCCACTTTCTCCTGCTGTTGGTTATCTTGCACATTTCTTTCTCTGAATTCCATCCTGCATCTTCCTCACCTTTGGTCTTTCTCCTTTCTTCTTGTTTTCCCTTTTTGTATGCCCTTTCTTGTTTGTTTATTTTAATTCATGTTATAGTCCTAAATAGGAAAAAAACCTAAATATTCAAATACATGAAAAGACTTTTTCACTTCCACAGGGCCCTTTATTGGGCTGTTAATTGTTTTTGTTTTGTACTTCAGGGTTAGTAACTCCTTCTTGGGCTCTCCCCCTGGCCTAAACCAATATGGTTTAAGAAGAAATCCTATTAGAATCACTTAAGCAACTTCTTGGCCCTACCTACCCAGATCCAAAAATCAGATTCTTTGGATGGAATCAGCAGTTTTAGGACCAGAGATTAGCAAAGTAGACTATCCATAATACTTGACGTTGATACATGTCCTACAAATATTTAATCTATCAAAAAAGACATGCTGAAAAGTGCATTCGATTTTTTTTTAATGACAGCTTCTAAAAAAGTTTGATTATTGGTTTTAGCACTTGACCATAAAAAGTTGAAAAAATAACTGATCTGGGTTAATCAACAAATGTTATCAAAGCAATGTTTACCAGAATTCCTTGAGATTGAGATTGGGGTAAATTAAAGATTGCTAGTATGAGTTTCTTGCAATGCATTCAGAGTAGTTTAGTAAAGACGGCTGACAGTCATTTCTGGAAAAAACGTAATAATTCAACTCAAGTCAGTGTAAATACGGACCTATATTTTTACATTCTGCTAAAGTAACTGTTCAGCTAAAGAACTGCAATGTTGGTTATGTATCAGTGTTTTTTGGTTAAGTAAAACTTTTTGAAAAGCATAAAAATCTAGTGCTGCTTTTACCTAATACTTTCTTCGATTATTGCAATAGACAATTTTTGGGTAGATATTCGTGTTCTATGTTATACTTGTAAGCATTTTATAGTTGACTTTTAGGAATCAGTGTGTTAATAAACTAGACCAAAACAGGGGCGATTCTATTTACAATTAGGATAATGAATCAAAATTTGTGCTTTTGATGTTCCAAGGCTTTGAACTCACAGAGCTTTGATATAATATTTAACAAACATATTTTTACTATTATAAACAGCCTCTCAATCCCCAGGAAATTAAGCCAAGGGAATGTATTTCTAGTCTAGATTAGGCAATACTTTCATTTAGTAAGTAATGAAATAATTTTGTTCTTAAAAATATTTTTTGTCAAAAAAATAATTTTTGTCAGAAGTTCTCCATTTTATCTACAATGTTTAGATTTTCAATAATCAACTTTATTTCAAAACATAAACACACATATAGGATCAGAAATAGTTACCAGTCATACCTTATTATGTGTCTGAGTCTGTCCAACCAATATGAGGATGTTGGATGAGATGATAGACAGGCAGAAGTTAATTAGAATTATAGACCTCTCAGAGCGTATGTACCTAGCCAGAGAGAGAGAAAGAGAGAGAGTGTGTCCAACTTTAAAATTCAGCAGAAAGATGAAGAATTATGAATTATGCAAACTGGTGAAATTCATCCAGAAAAGGAAACACTAAAATATATCCTTCATAGAATAAAATATACGAAAAAGTTTTTTTAAATAAAGATTATTCTTAGAAACCCAATTTTATACTGACATGGCATGTCCTAGAGTCCTTTAGAATAATTTTCCTTCTTTAGACATTAGTGTGGACAACATGGCATTTCCAATAGAGTCTAAGTTGTACATCTGTTATCATTATAATATTTTTTGCTAAAAATATAAAATTCCTTGGAAAGACATCAATTACTATAATTACCATTATGAATATGTGTATATAATTTGCTTATTATCACATAAAATCAATAGAAAATCTGAGAACCAACAGGAAAATATCCCGCAGATTCTCAAGTACCCCTTTGTTTACTAGAAAGCAGCCATTACTTTCATGAAACCATGAACACTCATCTACCATTTCATCACTCAAATATTTTTATGTAGTCTTCTACTCTTTATATTTTTCTTTTCCTAACTGTTCTAAAAACAAAAACAAAAACAGAACAAAAGAAAACAAAACAAAAAACCCAAAAAAATTCATCTTCATCTCCAAAAACTAGTCCAATTCACAAATGATAATTCACCATTAGGCTGGAAAATTACTTGGTGTCTGCCATATTTTAGCCTTATGAAGAAGTGGTTATATACAGTCTGTTATAAAATTTTTACACACACCAAGAATGTAACCATAGAGAAAACTTCTCAGAATCAAATATCCTATCAGCTGTTTACCCTGAAAGGGTAAGAGTTATTTTGCTTTACTGTACCCTATGGTAAACTACTGAGTGACAGTAACAAAAAGACATACGTGTACTTGCTGTGTGTTTGGGACTGTTCAATTCGTATAAGAACAGGAAATCACTCTCCACAGCAGGCGTGGGGTTTCCTGTGCAGTGTCAGATGAGGGTGCCAGAGATCTGGAGGCACTCTTTGGAAAGTAAAATCTATCAAAGTTCTTTCTCTATCTCTGTCTTTGAGGAATATTTAGGAAGAAGCCCCACATTCCATCATATATTTCAGAAGAGAAAGCAAAATGAAAACAGAAGTAACAATAAAATACAAAAAGCAATTTTTCAGTATAAAAAAATGTTCCTTTCTTCTTAAAACAAACTCAAATAGGAATAACCTAGGACAATTCTCAATACTAAATGCCCTCAAGTGTTGCTTAACCTTGTCTCTGCATCATCAGTATCTAAAAATATAGTAAACCACACACTGGGAAGCTAAAGACATCATCAAATATTAAGTTGTTTCTTCTTTTGTGAGTGGGAGATGTAACATATTAAGTTTAAGGGCTGCACAAAATTGACCATCTATATGATGTTAATGGCTTTCATGACAGTATAAGCACACAGATGACATTATTAAAAGGGCTTCAGTGATATCATTTGCTCTGTCAATAGGAAAATCATGGTGATAAAAGACTCAGAGCGACCACCCTGAAGAGTCTTTAGATGTTTCTGTTATTCATTAATATTGAGTCATATATTGCCTTAAAATTTTCTATAAAATGTCTCAACTTCCAAAACTTTTTATAAACATACTTGGGGTTTTAAAGAAAATTTGTCAATGCATCATTTCAATATACGTTTTAAAAAGACACGCTCAGGTGTTCTTGGATGTAATAATATAACTCTACAGGACGTATTTGTAAATGAAGAGAACATAAATTAGTGTATTAACTTCCTGATGAACATTTCTAATGAACTACAAGCTTTACCAACAATTTTCAAAATACTACCTTCTATATAAAATAATTCTGATGTTCATACATCTTACAAATCATTAGAAAATTTAAAAATTTAAACTTTTTAATTAGAAAAAAATGGCAGTAGTATCCTGAGTATTACCATATAATAATACCATACAGTATTTACTAAGGTAAATTTAATGTTTATAAAATTTATTAAATTTGTCAGGCTACAAGATTCGCTTAATAATTTATGAACCTTGAAACTTCTATAAATCTATTAATATTATTTCAATCATTCTATTTGTAGACAGTGAGTTGATTAGCCACCAAATGTTAGGAATCAAAATTTATGTTGTTTCTTAGTACTGTCTTCTAAACTTCTTAATTTCACATTAAGTTTTAATAGATCCTTTCAGGTGTTTGAGTAATTCTTAGAAAACTAATAGGTGATTTCTCTGGATTTTCTCAATTCAAGAAGACTTTATTGTGGACTAATTAATCCTGTGCTTTCTTATGTATCATTTATACTGGCAGTGGTTTTGCTAGTGTTACCGTAAGTATTGCGAGGAGAAAAGAAGGTGCAATTGGTGACTGAACCCTAAGTACTGAGAAATGGAACTTAGTTGTAAATACTTCAGTGAGTATAAATTATGACACTGTTGTGACAACTTAACATTCTGGCCCATAAATACTGCCTCATTTTCTGAAAAGTGCCATTTAGGCAGTTGTGGGAGGTGAAGGTGTCTTTTTCTCAGCCTTTGTCCATTTTGCTCTTGTATTACCAGGGCAATGTCTGCTTGACTGACCCCTGAAGCCTGGGTTCTATTATCTACAATGTCATGCTTAGACCATTTCATGGGACTGGCTGTATTTTATCAGATTGTCTCACTCTGTCAGTATTTTACTACCAGATATCTCCTCCACAGGAAAGCAGAACTTCTATTATGTACCTGTGTCAATGGAGCAAGAACGTGTATATATTTTTTCGAAGCATGAAAATTTTAATATCTCTGACAATTTAATGTCCTCGACAATTCTTATCCTCAAAAGAGTACAAAATATAATGGACAACGATTAGTTTCTTGAAAGGATGTTAAGTGACGTGACATTTCTTTATTAAATTATAATTAGGTTTTCAACTGAATTGTTTTTAACTAAAGTAGCAGTAAATCACAAGAACTAGCTACTTGTGCAATTTCAGTGTTACAAATTTTCAGGAAATAATAAATATCTACTTACTAATATAACAAGCATTTTTGGAAATTTTTTAATAATCATGATGAACATAAAAATGTCTCACACTTAATATTTTTTAAATCCATTCAGAAGTTTGGCCATTTGGTTATGTACTGTTTATCAACATGTTAACAGATAAAATGTCTAAAATGTACAGGTCTAATTTTTATTAATAGAACAAATCTTAGAAAAATACTAAATTTCCATGCACTATCAAGAAGATGAAATCTCGAATACTGTATAACAAAGTTTTTCAATCACATACCCTTGTTTATGTATTTTTTTACTTGTAATCAATTTGCCAAAATCTGACTTTTTGGAAACATTCAACCCAAAGACCCTTCCAATAGCACTGTAATAGTAATGTATTAAAAATATAGAAGATTTACTCATTGTCTGGGATATAATGAAAGCATGTGTTTAAATTCTTAAGTTTAAAACTTAAAACTTAAGAATTTGGAGATCATATTTATATAACAGAGAAATTACTTTGACTGTACCAATTAAATTCTCAAGCCCAATATCAATTGGGATAAATAGAAACAAACATAGACTGAACTTGGAGTATTAAGGATACCATGTTTGAGGGTAAGCAACTTGTTGAGAGCTACCATCATTTGAACTGGGAAGAAAAGTGTGTCTGTTCTGTTCATTTTCTCATCATAGCCAAATACAAACAAAAATCTAGGTAAGAACTTTTATTATTATTATTATTATTATTATTATTATTAAGCTCATTTATTATGGCTCAGTCTCTGCAATTATAACTCGGCTCTAATTTACTTTCAGTAAATTAAAAGGGAGACATAATGAGGATCATGTTGCCAGGTTTAATCTGAGTAACAGAACATTCCATTGCAAGTGCATTAATTGATTACTTACCTCCATAATGCTGCATAGACAACTGCGAGGGTGATCAAGGCCAAGCAAGAAAGGCCACTGCCTACTATTAGTGTAACTGAAGGTGTACCAGAGGATTCCATGATCTGTAAATTAAACAAAGAAACAACAAAAAAAGGAGAGATCATTTTGTTATAAATTAAAATAATTTTGAAACTCAGCAAAACTATCCTTTCCTCCTCAAAAACAGCCAATAGAGTTGTTATAGTTACCAGATAATTACCCAGTAACCACTTTGTTCATATATTCTCAACCTCTAAAATGACTAATTCTAGCTTCCCCCTCTCTCCCACTGTGAAGTAATAAAGGCCTAAGAGTTTTAAATGCTTGATTATGGCATACTACCCACTATGGTTCTCTACAATAAATAACAAACTAAAACTTGATGCATATTCACATGTTAAATTTTCTCTAGCTGAAATTTAAAGCAGCATTTATTTTTCTTCAACAACTATAGTTCAGTTATTTCACAGTATGTTTTTGGGTAAAATTTACTTCCATCTTCTCATTTATAACTCATTGCTACCCCAATCTGGTACCTAGATATTGAAAATTGTTCAAACTTTCAGACTTTTGACAACTTTGTTCTAAGTCAAGTATTCTCTTATTTAATTTCACTTGCTTGGCCTCTAAGGATAAAGAAGAAAATCAAATTTCAAAATCAAGAACTTAAAACATATTTTGTGGGTTTTTTTTCTATTAACAAAATATGTAGAGATGATTTTCATAATGCCAGTATCAGTCCCTGAAATACGTGACCTTGACAAATAAGTCTTATATATTTTAAAACATATATAAAGATTATAAGCAATCACTGATTTGAGAGGTTTCTGTCTTTAGATACTAACATGATAGTAAGTAATGAAATCTATTTTTTTTCTTATTTTTAATATTGGAAGTTTGAAGAAATACACTTTAAGATCAAGAGTATTTCAAACCTTAGGTATGCACATTAAATTATATTATGTATTGTTGTCATCAAAATAAGTAAGAAGAGTGAGGCATATTTAGGCCAAATTTAGACAGAAAGTCACATTCATCTAAATAATTATTTTTCAGTATTTCAATTTTTGAAGTAATTCTTCAAACTACATTTTAGTAGGATATTATTTTTCTTTTAGACAGTTTATGCAGCTATTACAGAAACTAGTTTTTTACAAACCTATACACTTTTAAGGAATGATTTTACAGTTTCAGGCAGTCCGTGCTTTCATGAAAACTTCATTTGTTTTTTTAAAAATAAATATCCAAGGACACCCCCAGAAAACCTGTACTGAAAATACCCAATGCAGATATGCAATATGTTTGGCTTATAGTGTCTGGGGTCTTCATTCTATTACCAACAGTATTCTCACAAATTCCCCAGACCAGCTTTTCAGTTCTAAAATAAAGGTTAAGTTGGCAATTATTTTTATTTGAAAGTTTGCAGCATATTAGTAATATGATGGAGTACATCCTCAAAACTATACTGCAGAAATTTCAAGTTAGAAGACATAAAATTGAGTAGAATTTAGTTATAGCACACCAACTAGAATTCATTTTATCAAGCTACTGTAGCTAAGGAGGAGACGAACCCAATTTTGCCACCCTACAACATTTCCATTTCCCCTTTTAAAATGCAGTTCCCTGGAGAAACACTCGCCACAATGTCCCTGCCTTTGCATTAAAGCCTTGTTTTCCCTTTGTTACTTACTATTTCTCTAGGTTGCTGAGCCAAAATGGCGAAGGTAGAGAGACGATCACATAAGCATTTCGTATGGGATGCATCGGTAAGCACAGTTTTACATCCCTGGGTGGACCACGTTCCCAAAGACTCGTTCCTGCAAAGGGGGGTGGGGGGGAGATCGGGATAAATACGCCTGACGGCCAAATCCGTAAAGAAGAAAATGCAGTTTAATTGAGAGAATCGTCTACTGTAATTCCCGTTCAGGAAAAAAAAAATCTACTTGTTGTTGAACAGAACGTAATTTAGATGCATCTCCAGTAATGCAAAGCGAGAGTGTTTGGAAAAAGCAAGCAGGAGGGTGCAGCGTGCAAAAGAGCTGTCCAGCGCCGGAGGTGCTGAAACGGGGACTAGCTCTGTCCAGCCCTCTGCGAGGAACAGCAGCGGCGGTGGCAGCACGAGCAGCCGCCAGAGCGTTGGCAGCCACTTCCTATGCTCATCGGATCGTTTCAAACACTCAGAGTGTAAAGAGGCTTTTCAGATTTTCATACCAGCTCTGATTCTCGTCCTGTATTTTTGGATCGTGAATGCTGGCTTTTAAAATGCGGATTTCTCTGAAAAGCCTGCCTAAAAGGTTATATAGCTTGGGTTGGGTGATAGGATCTTTTCCTCTGCTGGTTAGGGATTTTTCCTCCCTTTAGAATTAGCTGCTGTGAAAATTTCACCCTGGAAACGGGAAGCAGCAGCAGCGGCATCAGCTGGTTACGACTCTCATTGCCTTTGCCTGGTATCCAGGGGAGGGGTAGGTTTCAGACATAAGCTTTCCACTCTACACTTCATTCAGCCCAACACGCCTCTGAAGCCCTTGACATTTCTTCCCCTGACCTGCCTCTCTGCCCTGGAGTAGAAACATAAAGCTAACACTAAGTCTTCTAAGACATTTGGAGGAATAATCCTACCCCAAAGTCCAGCAGGAAGGGGGAAAGAGGGCCTGCTTCAATTTTCCCTTTGGTATAGTCATTCAAAATTCTAAAGCATATGGTTTATTTCCCACCCCAGCAGAACAATAAAAATGGTATCAACCTACGCTTTCTTAGTAGGGGGGGAAAGATAGGGGGAGAACCCTTCCATCCCCAGCTGAGCTACTCTACAGGAAGAAGAAGAAGAAAAAAAAAAGCTAGAGAGTTCGACCAATCAACTTTATTACCATTACACGTGTTATATACTGAATGCACCAATTTTCACCTCCCCTCCCCCAGGTATGCAAACTCTCTAACTAGCAAACCTGTGCATGTGTGTGTTTTAATTTCAAACCGCGTTATTATCTGTGTTAAAAATTACTCTGAAATTTGAAGCAAACAACACATCATTCTGATAGGGTACTTTTGATTTCACCTACTCCATCCTTGAATGCCTAAAGCTATTGGGTTAAATATGTATGCCGTACATTTCTGAGAGATTTCAATGAGAAGAGGCTTTTTTGTGAGAACTGAACTTCCAAGCTGAGCTACAGAATATAATGCACCCTATACTTTTTGGTATCTAGAAGCAATGTTTTTAGTATTTGTGATTTTGTATCATTAATATTCATGACTCAAAATATGCTTAATTACAAATTCTTTTAAGAAGAAATATACTGCATTTGAGGAGGGCTACATAAAATATTTACTTAAGTTCAGCCAAATACTTTTAAGTATTACCAATTCAAAATTAGGAGGTCTCTTTTCTTTCTAATGATATCATGCAGCCATAACAAATTTAAAAATATATTATCAGTTATACCTTCAACCAACTGCAACAGTATTAAATTCCAATTCTACCTAACCATAGCAGCACTTCAATTTATTTCATTAGCTGTCTGTCTTTTATCTTCTTGAGACAAACAGTTAAGGCCAAATGAAAAACATTTATCTTAGTTGATTAAAGTTTAAAGAAGAAAGATATAGTTAAGGGAATCTGACATGTCTTAAAACATAACATCTGCATTATTCATCCTGGATGGCAGCTCTACTTTAATGCTGTATCTGTGCTTTCAAGATGGAGTCTAGTACTTAAACTTTTTACATTATGGAGCTATGACAAATGAACCAAAGTCTTAATAAGAAAAAACTTTACTGTAAGTGAGACCTCATATGAGACAAAGTTATGTGTTTATAACCAGGTAATGAACATTCATTTACTCAAGAAAATGTCAGCATCACTAAACTTTGGCTGTCAGATATAAAGTCTATGTTCAATATAATGCAGCTAGACTCTGAAGATCATGTAAATTTTATATGACATCTTAAGAAAAGTAGGTCAATTTACTTTGCTTTGTTTGTACAATGATTGCATTGCTGACCTAGCCCCGCCTCAGGCAAAATTGGGAAGTAAGTGACACCAGTCTCACTCTCCACCCGCCCCCCACCCCACCCCCGGCTCCAAGCATGAAATGCTTCAAATCTCACTGGGCCCCTCTTCATGTGTACCTTTCTGAGGGTATCTAGCCTATGTCCCTCCTTCTTTGGAATCATTTTTCACTTTGTTGACTTTATCTAATTAAACTAATAGATAATAATATGAGTGACTGAGTATAGTATAATGTGTTCTTCCTGGTTTAAAACAAGGTATAAAACATAAAATAATGCATCTAATAGGAGTACATCAGAATTTAGAGCTGAATAGTAGAGAAGATCTTGAAAGGTCCGAGGATGACTCTACCAACTTCTACATTTGGTAGAAGCTGAGCAATAAACATGATGCCATTCTCATACTGTATTTTCTATTGTTTCATAAAACTTTGATATTTTAAAACCATATAAACTCTTATAAATTAGTTTTCAAATCACAAGCATACATGTTACTATTACAAAACCTATAGTATGTGTCATCTGTATTTTCAAACATTTCACAGCTTATTCCTACTGTACAAAATTCTTTGAAAGCATGGTACATGTGTCTGATTGATTTCAGGGAGACCTTGTAAAGCAAACTGATATTTGGTAGAGCTAATGTGAAGCAAAATAGTTTCCCCAGTCTGCAAAGAACAGGATTTTCAAACATGTGGACTATCCAGCAGTCCTATTATTCTTCCAATCTCATAGTTTTGCATGTTATGATTAATGGTTTTTCTGTGAACTATTTTTAGTTACTAAGTCTAGGTTTTCATCAATAAGGCAAACAAATCCAATGAAATATTTATAAACAGTAAAGATATAATAAGCAAAACAGACTGACGATGTCAGAAGTGAACATAGAATGATGATACAGATATACATAGTATACTTAAAATCACATATTTCTTTTTCACAATGTCTTTTCCGGGCATTACAATTTATTTCAAATAGCTTTCAAAAATAACTAGGCCTGCAGAAATTCCATACAGCCAGCACATTCTTTGTTGGTTACACCTACATTCACCCATGTTAGCTGTTAGCTGTCATCTGTACCTCTTCTCCTTCTTCCTATTATTAGGCTGGCTAAAAGAAGAGTCTGCCTGTCCCAAGTATTCAAACGTACATACCCACAAGTACAGAATTCTGTGAAAATATGAGACACAAAATCCATTACTTTCTAGCTTAATATTTATTTGAGACTTTTGCGCAATTTCCTAACAATCCATCGGGTTTCTTTTTGGATCTGAGTATATCATTGGGTTCTTGATTTCATGGGAGTTTTAGATAATATAACATGTGACTATTCTTTAGTACTTAAGATTACAAGAAAAATTATCTGTTCTCTCTGACAAAGTTGGTTAGCAAAACTTGATAGCAAAAACTTAGTGACGCATTTCAAAACTGTTCCAAGAAATCAAACTTTTATCTTTTGAAATATCAATACAACCAGACATTTCACTTGAATCATTCTTTTATAAAACTGTCTATTCTGTTTCATAATAAGTCAATGCATAAAGTATTTATTATGAATAGGTTATACACTTTAGGAGGTTTATTATCTTTTAGGATATTAATAGTCCATTTATCCAATTCAAAATAGCTACAACGGCAATTCAAAAAGTTTTACACCCTGAGTACACTGTTCTTACAATGAATGTGTACTGAAAGAACACATTGTTTCCCATAATAATGGTCATTAATATTTAAAAATTAGTTGAATCTATACTATTTTTTATTTTTTAAATTATTTTGAGAGAAAGTAATCACAGAGAGAGAGAGAGAAAGAAGAGGGGGAGGAAAGAGAGAGAGTGAGGGAGAGAGAATCCAAGCAGGTTCTGCACTAAAAGTGCCCCGACATGGGGCTCCTTCTCATGAACTGTGAGATCATGACCTGAGCTTAAATCAAGAGTGGGATGTTTAACCGACTAAGCCATCCAGGTGCCCCTATACGGTTTTTAATGTATATGTTACACCCAAATAAACGATGTATAAATGGGTCTTGGTGTAAATTATTCCCATGAAACAGAAAATTTTAGAGTACAAATGAGAAAATAGTCTCAATTTTGTGTTGAATCAGTATTTGAGGGTAATTTCTATTTTTTAGGCCATTACAAAAACTGAAAATATTATTATCTCTAGCAATTGTTACTATGTCAAAACACAATGAATATAAAATTAGAAAGCTTTGCTTAAAGTAACCTTAGTGATCATCTAACTCATTGGTTTTTTCTACTTGATTCCATTAAAGTAATCTGGATACCTTTAAAAATTAATGCCCAGGGCCCACCCCAGGGCTTATTACTTTTAATGCTCCCCAGATGATTCAAGTGTGCAGCCAGGGTTGAGAATCACTGATATATCCCAACCACTTAGTTTTATAGATAAGACAAGTGAAGTACAGTGAATTTAGAAAACTTGTTTTAAGTCAGAGTGAGAAGTGAAGTTGGGTTTCTCACTTCCATACTAGAGATTTTCAAGGTTAAATTTTAATTGCAACCTGCTTTAACACAGAATGGAACATGTCCTATGAAGTTGTAAGAATGTCATGCATATTTATACTTGCAACCATTGTGGCACTATTGTCACAGTTTTCACAAACTGAGTTATCAATGGAGAAAGTTAGTAAAAGGTAGATAGGTTGTCATACTCTATGGTTTATATCCTATATTTAAGTAATAAATCCTATGATATGTTAAAGAAAAACACTGATTTTATACCAATTTTTCATTACATGAAATGTCTAATATCTCTTTAGTGAGATCATTTATTCTTTGGGTGATAGAAAAATTTAAATTGCAAATTCTGAAAACACAATAATGGGTAACAGTTATAAGTTCTTTTTCCATCTAAAAATATTCTCTGTATTGTGATTCAATTGTTACTCAAAATTATTTTTATGTCAATCATAATGGTGTCTTATATAACATTACATACGAATGTATCTGTGTGTGTGTATCACAATAAAGAAAGATTAACACCAACATAAAGCATATATACTTCATTCATTAGGATGAAACTTAGAAGCAGGTACTTTGCCACCCCCAGAAAGAGCACATTTATCATCCACTATGCTGGGTCTGGAATTAATAGTGACCCCTCTATACCAAAATACTAGATTCCTAATTTGTTACAGAGAAATGAAGTAGTTCCAGGAATACTCTATATTTAGATCTTCCCCCACAATCCTGTGTGTCTATTAATGCTTTCTCCCCAACTCTAGAATATTAGTTGATAAATTCACCTCACTTTCTTCAATTATAAAATTAAAACTCTTTATTCCATACTAGAATATTAGTGTTTTTGAGAATTCTATCTTGTTTGCTTTTGAATCTCTGCCACACTGCTTTTCACTTAGTAGGGACTAAATGATGTTTGTTTAGTTAATTTAATGATTATTTACATTTTAAGAAATGACTTTAATATTGCTGGATCCAGACAAATTGTTTCAGCTCTAATTCATTTGCTGTTCTTCAGCATATAGTAGAAATGTAATCTGAAGAGTATCAATGGATCTTAACAGGCCCACCTATTTGTTTCTGGTCTTCAAATATCATTTGATGATGAACTCTGAAAGATTCAGCATGATGTAGTGATTATGTTCAATCCAGCAGCAAGACTGGAGTCTTCACTAATCAGTCAATAAGTATTTAATGTGCTTTTCAAATGCTAAAGTAGAAGACACATTAAAAAATTAACATAGTTTCTTTCTTAGAGAAGCTGACAATCTGGATGGGAACACTGCACACAATCCAGTATGTGTTTTCTGCCTTATTACCAATAATTCCAGAAAACGCTATCAGTTCTACCCTTTTATTCTAAGCCACCATTGTCTCTTGCCTGGGTAAATCCCATCACTGGGCTCCTTGTTCCCATTTTTGTGACATAATCTGAAGTTCAATTTCAACACTGGCAGCTGGAGAGATCCTTTTGAACCATATGTCAACTCATGTCACTCTGTTCAAAACTCTGTCAGTGGTTCTCCTGATCTCAGTTGGAGTAAAAGACAAACATCTTACAATGGCATATGCTATTGGCCTGTCATTGTTTCTCTACCTTCATCTCATAACATACTTGCCTCTGCCCATCATTTCCAAGCACACTGAGCTTTTTGTTGTCGCACCTTGGCATTTTTTGATGGCAGCTCCCTTGGCCCAGAATGCACTCCTCAAGGACATTAACATGCTTACCGCCTCATAGCATGGAGGTCTCTGCACTATGTCATCTTTCCAGAGATGTCGTTACTGACTCTCTGATATAAGATAGTAACTCCCTATTTGTAGTAGGTTAAAAATGGCCATGAATTCTATATAACTCTTTCCATCAAAAGGTACAGTCTATTTTCTCTTCCTTTGAATCTTGGTAAGCCTTGTGACTTGACTTGACAAGAATGCACTGGAAATGATTTGTGACTTCTGGCTTAAGACTCAAGACATCTTATAGCTTCTACTCTTATCATTTTGAAATTCTGCTAACGTGGGGGGTAGCCCAGGTGAGCTTCACTGAGTATGAGAGATAGCACCAACTACCAGACATGTGAGTGAGACCCTATTAGATCATCCAACCACAGGCTGAACTGCCGGAGAGAACTGCAGTCTCATCATGAGACAATCCTTTTGATGGTTTTATATGGTGTCATTCATGAGACTGCAGTTCTCTCTGGCAGTTCAGCCTGTGGTTGGATGATCTAATATAGTCTCACTCACATGTCTGGTAGTTGGTGCTATCTCTCATACTCAGCGAAGTTCACCTGGGCTAACCCCCTACCTCCCATAGCAGAAGAACCAACCAGCTGAGCTCAACTAAACAAGCTGAATCATATAATTATGAGCAACTAAAAGGGTTTCCGTTTAAGCCACTGAGATTTGAGGCAGTTTGTTATATAACAATTGATGCAACATTATTCAATAATTTCTCATATGCCTTTGTCTTTACCCTGATTGTTGGTGCCCATAGCACTTATCCCATCTAATGTATTATGTATGTATTTTTTTGACTCATTTGTTTTTGGACTGTCTTTGCTTACTGGAATGTAAACCTCTTGAGAACAGGGTTATTGTTATGTTAGTTAACTTCAGTGTTCTCAGATCTTAAAAGAGTGCCTGACACATAATAGATGCTCAATAAATATTTGTTGAGTAAATATCTGGTATTGATTTTGACCTGATATAGAAAGTTGGACTTTCCTACACCATTAATTCATTTGTTTATTTAACATATATTTATTTAGCATTTAATACGATGCAGATGCTGAGCTAGGCTATTTTGTGGACCTATTAGATTTGCCCTTTGTCTTTTGGAGCTTGGAGCTTCAATGGAAATTAACTTGCAGGTGTAGTGTCACTGCCTCTTTGTCATAAAATATACATTAAAACCAAGAACATGTTGCCCTTAGGGGTCACTGAACATCATTTACAAGAATGGTAGCACCAGTTTTATTGCCAGTAATAGCTTTTATTTATTTATTTATTTACTTTGTAAATTGTAGTAAGAATACTTAAAATGAGATCTTTCTTCTTAATGTTTTAAAGTTTTTTTTAAATTTTTATTTATTTTGAGAGAGACAGAAACAGCACAAGAAGGGGAGGGGCAGAGAGAGGGAGAGAGAAAATCCCAAGCAGGCTCTGCACTTTCAGTACAAAACCTGATGTGAGTGAACTCACGAACCCTGAGATCATGACCTGAGCTGAAACCAAGAGTTGAACGCTTAACTGACTGAACCACCAAGGCGCCCTATCTTAATTTTTTTAATGCACAGTACAGTACTGACTATAGGCACAGTGTTGTGTTGTACGTCCAGATTTCTAGAAGTTATTAATCTTGCGTAACTGAAATTTAATACCTGTCAAACAGGAATTCTCCATTTCCTCCCCACCCCACCCCCAGTCACCAGCAATGATCATTCCCAAAGTGCCATTCACAAAGGCAACAAAGGCAAAACTAGACAAGTGGATTATACGAACCAAAAGGTTTCTGCACAATAAAGGAAACATACCAGAGTGAAAAGGCAACCTATGGAATGGGAGAAAATATTTGCTAATCAATGATCTTATAAAAGGTTAAAAGCCAACAAAATACACAAGGAACTCTTATAACTCAATAGCAAAACAAAAACACAACTGATAAAATGGGAAAAGTATTATCTTTTTTCTTGTTTTAAATTATTTTTATGTTTATTTTTGAGAGAGAGAGAGAGAGAGAGAGTAAAAAAACAGAGTGTGAGGGAGGGGCAGAGAGAGAAGGAGACAGAATTTGAAGCAGGCTCCAGGCTCTGAGCTGTCAGCATAGAGCCCAAAGCGGGACTTGAACTCAGGAACCACAAGATCATGACCTGAGCTAAAGTTGGACACTCAACTGACTGAGCCACCAGGCATCCCTGTTTTTAAAATTGGAAATGGTAAGAGTAGAAAAAAGTATGGGAAGAAATAACATTAAGAAGGCCAATCTACTGGGTTATAAATATGTATAAATATCCTCACCATGATTTATTAATAATTAAAGGTTAAAATATGCTAGCTGCCATCATTAATTAGTCAATAGACAAATACAATAATCATCCTAATGAAAATAATAGTTAACATTTATAAGGTGTATAACTCAATGATAGGTACTGTGGTAAATACTTTATATATTTTTTTAATCCTAAATCTAAATGTCAAGGTAGATATTGTTTTTATTTTCCAAGATAGAATATTGAGACAAATGGACCTAATGCATCCATGTAGAATCATGAAGACCCTAGAGATATAAGAGCCTAGAGTTGGAAGTTGCCTAGATATCTCAATCTGCATAATAACCATGCAAACCCTGGACTGCCTGCCTTTGGCTTTACTGTTATATGTTTAAATAAATGAAACCAAGAGATTGTGGGTATACTCAGGCTGCCCAGCTGGTGAAGGGCTGTGCCAGGAATTGAACCCAAGTCTGCAAGACTTAAAAGCAGATTCCCCTTCCTCTGCTTTTTCAGTGAGGGGTAGATACAAAGAGAGTGCAAACCAGAGTTAAGAACATGCAGGGACAGTGTTCAGAAAGGGTGACAGTATTTTGAGAATTAAAATCTCAAAGTCCTCTATGTCCTATTGTTTCTGAGTAGCCCAGCAAAAAAATTTGTTTGCATATACTCTTTTTCATCTTCCTGTAAAGTGTGTTCTGTCCCTTCGAAGAACACAGATTCCTACCCACTTTCTCCTAGGTTCAGGATTATACATGTACCACATTTTGCCTGACTGCCTTTGGAATTCTGTGCAGATTCCCCATATAGAAGAAATTACATTTGATTTTCTCCTGATAATCTGTCTCATGCCAATTTGATTCTTAGTCCAACTAAAAAGACTTTGAAGAACAGAAGAAAAGTCTTCTTCCCTGACAATACCATGGGATGAAAGTATTCACAATACCTTGTGAATTCTTCCATAGTTCTTAATATCTCTAAACCAAATCACTATACTGTTTAAACATTATTTGCCAAAAGTATTTCCTAAAACACTGTGAAAGGTAGACCAATGATTCATAACAATTTTCTATCGGCTAAAACTCTGGCACAAAAACATTCAACGGCAGAATCACTGAGTAAGCGTCTTGGGCAGCTATTTGTATTATACAACTTTTTCCCCCATTCCATTTGAAATTATAATCATGATGTGGCTTGGCTATAAAGTGATCTAGTCATCCTTCTGGCACTGGGTCACAGGTTAGCCGTTTTCTAAGTTAAAAATCTGAGCATATGTCTGTCATGTTAACCCAAATTAGAAGGATAAATCTCAACAACTTACTATTGAGATGTGAAACTAAGACATCAATTAGAAGGTGAAGTTTAATTCACTCAAAATCTTGATGCTTTGTTTGAGATAAAACTGGGAATATGTGATTTTGATATGAGAGTTATTAGTTTCAAAAATTTTAAATCTTGAGTTATTCATACATCCAAATACATGATTCATCATTGCTTACATAGAAAATGAAAAAATCAGGGATCGTTGGGGACATTTATATGGTTTAAGTGATTATTTGGATGACATGATATTCTTAGAACTCTGACAAAGGGAATCTTGAGTATTAGGGCAATGTTTCTCTGCTCGCTCCCTCAGCATATTATGTGCAATTTGGGAACATGGCTATAAGTAGAAAGGAAATGAAAATGATTGGAGTGGTAGAACAAAGCATTACTATATACAAACAGAAATGAAATAGAGTGGCCTGTATGTGAAAAACTGGATTCAATTAAAATATAAACTAAGAAAATAATCTGTTCACAACCAGGTGGTTCATAGTCCTACACATTTATTCAAGCAACTTCGTACTGTTCTAATATCATTCATTTGCAACTATTGAATTCTTTAAAAACTAATCAATATCCCAGCACTGCAGTGTTTAAAGTGAAAAAGCTCATTCGATAAAAGCCATGCTGCAAACAGTTTGTACCTATGTGATGACAGAGATAAGTACATACACCAAATCAAATTCATAGTAATGGCTTCAGTAAATATCAGAATAACTTTTCATCAGTTTTTTTTCTTCTAATTAAAATTATACCTTGAATTTGCTTGTGACTAGATTCAAAAGAGCTTGCCAATCTTGTTCCCCTTTTATATTATCTATAGAATCTATTGAGAAACAAGTATCTTTATCGTGCATATAGTTTTTGTTTTTGTTCTTCTTTTAAGATACAGCTAAGGTATTGGGAAACTTGGCTTCTGGTTTCAGCTGCATCACAGAGTACTATTATCTGAAGGAAATCCCTAGTCCACTCTGGCACTCAGTGTCCTTGTTTATAAAATTCGACGGCCACATGTTCTACCTATCTTATAGAGATATTGTGTTGATGAAACTGAAGATAATGGGTATCTTCAATTATTTATTTACTGGTTATATGGACTAGGCATTATTAATGGGAATGAAAATTATATTTCTAAACATTAAGATGCCCGAATAAATGCAATATATTGTGATGATCCCATATACCATTTTATTGACAAGAGGCCATCCTAGCAGCAAAGTCAAGTAACATGAACAATTACCCACGAAAGATTATCTCTTATGGTGGCATCCTAACATTTCCAGGTGTAAGAGAGGAATTCCAAAGTCCATGTTTGGAAGACCCAAAGTTAAAGGTAACAAAGTCACTAATGTCCTCTATGAAGAAGAAAGAGATGGTATGAAATGATTTTCACCATGAACTTTCTTTGTTACTACTATAAAGATTTAAGAACTGGAAACAGAACCCCCGATTACTAAAACCACACGGTCAATAGCTAAACCAAATTTTATGTCACGGGTGGGCTAGTGAAATATGAAGAAGAAAAGTATCTATTACCAGGGAAGGAATCTATGTCATATTCTGACATGAAATGCAAAGAATGTAATCTTTCTATCTCCCAAACACTGGCATTACCATGAAATTATCAGTGAAAACCTTCTATTCAAAGTACTTTCTTTATATTAGGACTATTTAAAATAAATGCTCTGATAAGTATAGGTCGAGAGTAATAATACATTAAATTACAAAAATGTAGAGATTTCTACAAATTTCTGGCTTTGAGGGATCTTAAGACAGATCTCTTTTGTGGGATGGCATAAAATACCTACTCCCCACACAACAAAAAGATGTCAGGTAAGTGAGGGTAGAATGGGTGCTTCGGCTGATGCGGGTTCACAGAGAGAGCATCATTGTAAGACTCCCAAACATCTCATATCATTTATTTGCCAAGCTGTACACTGCTGACTACATGGCAATTTGATCTGAGACTAGCAATGGGAAGGCAAGAAGAGCCTGTGCTCAAATCCTCAATGATAGCACATGCAAAGGATAATAAAGAAGCCGCAATGTCCATAACTGAATTATGTAACATGACTTTTTAAAGTGCAATGCTTAATGATGCTTAATGCTTAAGTTGATTTTTAAATTCTCATGAAAAAAATTGAAAGGGCAGAATATATTTTATGAATTTATGAGTAAGTGAAATGAGAGCTTTTTAGATGCTGATGTAGACACCTTAAAATACTAATTTTCATAATTTGGAGAATATGAAAGTTTGCTTTAACTCACTACATTTGTAAATGTATATAAAATGTTTTTGTGCCCTGGGGCACCTGGGTGGCTCAGTCAGTTAAGCATTCAACTTTGGATCAGGTCATGATATGGTTAATGAGTTCGAGCACCATGGCTGGCTCTGCGCTGACAGCTCAGAGCCTGGAGACTGCTTCAGATTCTGTGTCTCCCTCTCTCTCTGCCCCTCCCCCACTTGCACTCTGTCTCTCTGTCTCTCTCTCTTTCAAAATTAGACAAAATTTTTTTAAATGTTTTTGTGTTTTTTTGTAATAGACATAGAAATTTCAAAGACCAAAAGGCATAAATAGTCTCTGCCCTCAGGTATAGAGGAGATAAATACACAGCTTGTCCATCTCTATCCCAATTAAGAAAATTCCAGAAACGTAGAACACAATTAGAAACTGTAGGGGTGAGGCTCGTGCTGTGATGACAAAGGGGAAGAAGTACGTGAGTCCATTTCTCAAAAGTGTGGCATGTAAAGAAATAAAGTGTTGCTGTACATTTAAATAAATGTGCATTCTATCTTCCCATCATGACGCTGCTCCTCTGGAACTGCGGTTACTTTCTACATTAATAAGGCAAGCAGTGAAAATTCATGGTTAAAGGACAGCATTGAACCCTCCACGGCATAATTAACATTTTAATGAGCAGTCAAGGCCTTTCCAGTTTTGGATCTCAACCTTGTGTCTCCTGAGTGGATCTCAATCTGTTGAGCTCAGAGAATGAGGTGATTCTGTCTTAGTGAGATTTTAAACAAAAGTAGATCATTTGGCCACTATTTTAGCTTGAATCTACTCTCTCTTCTGTTAGCAGAGTTCACTTATATTTGACTGTGTCATGTCAGTGTTCAACGACTAATTTTCAGCTCTAGTTCCTTTTTTAGTACATAGAAAACTGTACCCACAACACTTACATTCTAGGAATGGCTAATTTTCAGTAACTGACCAACTAACTGCAAGTTCCCCTCATTTGTAAGGTGCAGTGGACTAACTGCTATTTGGGGACACAGTAATTTGCAGAGGAAGCATTGGGTAATGCTTGTAATTTAATTATTTGCAAATCAAACTGCCTAATACACCAAAGGCACTAAACTTCTTCATTGGAGACAAGTTTGAAGGTCATTAAAAAGCTATTTGTTTCGAGATTTCAGAAAGTAAAACCTTAAAACTGTTCTAATGGATAGGAAAACACTTTTATTCCCAGATAAAACCTTTCAAAACCATTAAAAACCAATCTCCTTATTTTCATTAGTAGGCCAAAAAAAAAAATGGAAAAAAAAAACCTGTCATGAGAAAAATTCCTGTGGGAAAGTTTCAAGCATCTTAAAAATGAAGCTTATAATAGAAAAACCTTCTCTGTCATAATTAATATAGCATCACTAATATAAAACGCTGGCTGCTTCTCCCATCTTCATATCTCATTTCTGATGGCTGCGGGCCCATTTCTATAATGTACATTATATGTATAGCACAATATATGCTATGTTATTATTCTTATTAGGTAAAGGCTGCGGAATCTCTGGGAATTTTGACATTTATTTCTTGGTGACAAGAAAGCATAGCTCAAGTTCTCTCTAAAGATGTGAACATTAATAATCCACAGATAGTGAAGTAGTTCAACCACTACTTTACATTTTGCTTACTGACTCAGTCATAAAAACCAAGGACATCATGCACATTTACTTAAGAGTTACATAATCTTTTAGCTAAGTTGCAGATTGGAGTTGTGTTCACTGTATCCTTCAGTTATCATGTTTTTCTTTTAACCATAGTCAAGCGTATATATAAAAAAGTTAAAACATAGATATGTCTGCAATATTTGGTAGATAAATTTTATGAATAGTTGTTACACATTATCTGCCACTGAAGTAAATTCCATGTAGAGAAGAGGACTCCAAATTCTCTAAAGAGAAGCAGACATCGACATAATGTTCCACAGTATAAATAACCCAGTTTTGTAGCCAACTATCTAGAATACATAGAAAACCCCCAGGAGATAAGAAATTTTTCTATTGAGGATAAATTTGGGAAGACTGGTATGAAGATTGGTTATTCTCAGAGTGGTACATAAAACTTATTTTGCACAATTTCCAACTTTGCAATTTTAACACAAAGAAACAAATTACCTATGTTCATATTTCTCTAGTTCGGGCCCTTAAATGCATCTCGAGTGTTCTAGAGTTAAACTGTGGCCATTCCCAGGGACAAACAGGTTCAACAACAGCCCTGGGAAGTAGAACAACTACATTCTGGGGCAGGAGTTTTATATTATTAACGTGGCTTCTGGACCTTTTAGTAGGTGAGACAAATGCTGATATAAATCCATGGCACCTCCAAGTGAGAGTGAGGATATTTCATGAACTAAGTGCTGCTTTCGGAAAATAGTGAAGAAATAAGTAGATGTTCAGAAAATCCATTGTGAGTGACCCCGCAAATTCTCAGTGGCTACAACTTCTAGTGAGTGCTACTTCTCTCTTCCTTCTGAGCTCTCTTCACTGCCCTTAGACTGTTGTTACCACCAGGCTTGGCAAGCAAAGCATCCTATAAAGGCAATAGATTCTTTATGGAAAGTCCAGCACAAAAGAAGAGGAAGAAGAGAAAGAACTTGGTTTTGGAGTCCCCTATCTATATTCCAGTAGTTCTATACAATTTCTTTTAAGTTATAAGTACAGATACCCTTACAGTAATTCATTTATTCATATGCTCATGAATTAGGTTTTCTTTCAAATCTTACATGACAGGACAGAAAAGACTATCATCCACTGTTACTCAGTTGCTCTTCTTTTCCACTTTCTTCTCAGGGAGTCAAAGTATAGACTGAAGTGATCCCTGTTTATACATCTCCACTGAGACATAAACTGCCCAGGGCTGCAGTTTATATAGCATCCTGACACAAAGGGAAAATTTTACTAATGGATTCTAAGACTGGACTGTTTAAAAATATGAATAGCTTCTTTTGGTACCAGACTCAGTAATGGCATGAAGGGGTTCAAAAATTCAACTACAAGTACTTATGAACCACTTTGGACCAAAGTTTTCATATCAATAGAGCAATGACTGCTTTGTTTTACAATGTAAGGCTTAAAAGGTCTTCCTCTTTTTAGTAAATGGAGATGAGGTTTTTATGTGGCCACCCAAATACATTAATGTTAAACACAAATAAACACATGGATATTAGAGGGTCTTGCGTCCCTATGTAACAGTCAGATACTCTGAAGTAAATTCCCCATCACCAACATCATATATTTTTTTTTAAATTAAATACCTATCTGGCTTCAGAGGGATAGGGGTAGGGGGAGGCTATGGCCACATTACTCTTAATTCTACCAGATTCAAATCTTACTCTTAGACACACCTCAGGAAGGACTCAAGGACAGAGAACTCTTCCACCTGGCAGCCAAGGGGGCTGTGAAGAGAAGCAAATTGGGGTCTTTAATCATCTTAGCAGCACAAAGGAGAAAATATGCTAACACCAAATCATCCATCTCCTGCTGCATCTTTCAGCCAAATTGAAGGTCCTGTGGGACCAGAGCTGAGGTATGCTATAGCCCATGGGACAATGGGTGACATATGCTGCTTCCTTTCCCTTGTAGCCAGGCCACTTGAACAAAACACTACATTCTTGCTGTATCACACAGTCTTCCTTATCAACTATGTTATTGAACTATAGAAAATTTATGACTGCAACACTCAGGAAAAAGGGACAGGAAAAACAGATGCTCAAGGCTGGGTTTTGCCAGTTTTCTGTGTGCTGTCTATTGCTTCATAAAAATCATTCCCTGGCCCCCCTCCCCACTTCGGCCTCCAAGTTTAATCACAATTATTGTGCAGATGGTTTCAGAGACTCTAGGTAAAGAGGCCAGTCCCAATCTCAGACTTGGACTTCAGTGCAGTACTAATAAGCCCTCTCCCTTCTCAGTGACTACTATGCCTCCAGAGGGCTTGACTGTGCTAATGAGCACCACAGTGCTGCTGTCTCCAGAGGAATCTTTAGTGAGACCCCTCCTGGATGAGGCATCTACACCACTCACCCAAGACTCAGAGAAGCTGAGGGTATACTCCTTTCAAAGTCATTCAGCTGGACTGGAAACAGAACAGATGAAAGATGCCAAGGGTATTTAAATATCCCTGCCGTTCTGGGAATTAGGATCATGCCCCTTTGAGTGTCTTTTTCCTTTTTCCTCATAAACCCTGCTAAAAAAGAGATAACAGGTCCATAGTGGAATAATTTGTGCTATGGCCAATCACCAAAGGAGACTTAATATCTAACCTAATTGCAGGTTTAATCTCCTCCAGGAATATAATCTTAACCAGTCAGTCTGGAATTTCCTGGTCAGCATTAGTGATGTAATACACTTGATAGACCCTTTCTGTTCCCTAAAGGTTGGTGACCTTCCTCATACAATCCACTCTTTCCTTGTCCCTCCCTACTTTCTGTCTGTAGAAGTCTTCCAGATTGTATCATTCCTCACAGCTCCTTTCTATTTCTGATTCATAAATCATTGACTAAAACCAACTCGATCTTTAAAAACAAATTTTTTTAATGTTTCATTTTTGAAAGAGAGAGAGAGAGACAGAGTGTGAGTGGGGGAGGGAATTAGAGAGAGGGAGACACAGAATCTGAAGTAGGCTCCAGGCTCTGAGCTGTCAGCACAGAGCCAGACGATGTGGGGCTTGAACCCACGAACTGCAAGATCATGACCTGAGCAGAAGTTGGATGCTTCAGCCACCCAGGTGCCCCCAAACTAACTTGATCTTTAAATTTATTTTAATCAGTTGCATTTTAATTTTTAACTGCAACTTCATTGTTTCAGGACAAGACAGGCTACAGGTGGAAGTAAGGCTGGCGGTTCTGTGCCCTCTTCAGCTCCAAACCCGCAGGCACCCAGTTCCTCTGCTGATTGACAGCTGAGATCATCCACGAAAGACCATCATTTAAACACCAAGGCCAGTGGGATCTCCGGTCCCTAGGTTCTGATTAGTGTTGCTCTACAACCAATGCATGGGGTGTTTCCAGTTGTTCTTTTTGAGCAGACAAGGATTTGGGACTTCATAGGGCTTTTCTAGGTTTCTCTAAGCTACATTTCTGTTTCTGCAGGACTTCATTTCATGCGTACTTGCGATGGCCTAGCTCAGGGGATTCTAAATCCCAATGTTCTCTCCTTCCTCTGGTCTCCCACCGTAAACTCCATGGTTCTGGACTATTATTCAGTCTTACCATATTAACTGTACTGAGTTGGCTCACTCTTACTTATATTTGTGCTTTCCTTTGTCTGGGTGGACAGCACAGGGAACACCCACTGATAATCTCAGCAAGGCCCTGTTTGTGACTCTACCTTTAACAAGGTGTTAAAAGCCCTTCAAATTACTTAGCTTCTCAATAGGAACCTTGATCTTGAGTCAGTCTTAAGCAAATTTTCTCACTAACTCTAGGTATTCAAATGCAAATGACCCCAGGCAGCAGTCTTTGGAGATGGAAAGCAGTTCTGTTTAGACCCATTAGAGCCTCTCAATCAAGCAAATTCTTTAGCTTAGGGCCTTCCCATCCATCCTCTTAATAAAGTGCCTACTATTGTCAGGCATTTACTAGACTTTTGGGGAGATAAAAAAAGATACTCTGATGCTGAAACTTTTATAAATATTTAAGATAAGGTCAGTATTTAGAAGCAGCCTAAAAATATGAAAGGGGGGATACACATTTATTTAGATTATAGTCTCCTAGGCCAGTAGAAATCTTGAGAATTTGCATTCGAGAAAGTAGCCAAGGCAGTTAAATCAATTCAATAGATTTGAATTCATTGTTACAATCTAGGTCAACTGAAAGGAATTAAAGGGCTAGCAACATTCTGCTTGAGGATTACCAGGACCTAAGTGTATTTCATTGTGTGAAAGATTGATACTCATACTCCTCCCCCTCGAACAAGAAATGAGAGAAATTTTGTTTTAATGGTGGGAGGAGGTCTTTAAATCAGCCCTAACAATATTACTATGAGAGGATAGAAAGAAGACCACTACTAATAAGCTCTGGCAATTTCCCTCCCCCACTGCAGTCTTTAAAATGTCTCTCTGAGAATTGCGGGGATAGGCTACATTAGTTGTCTTGTAGGATTTACTCTTTATGTAAGCAAAAAAAGGTTGAGTTCAGTTAATATACTCTTGAAAAGAAAATATCTAGCTTTTGAAAGCAATAAACATTTCGAAAGATGAAAGGTTAAATTAAATAGGTTTATATTTATGTTTATGTTCATTTTGTTAGTTTTTTTTGAATCTAGGACTAAGAAAAAATGGAAATGGGAAGAATCATAATTTATATGTTCTCTCTCAACATTTTGAAATAATTTTAGACATAAAAATGCTACAAAAATAGTACACAGAGTTACTGTATATCCTTACCCAGCTGTCTCCACTATCTTAATCGGACAGAACTACAGGATACTTAATATTAGCATATACTATTAACTAATCTATAAACCTTATTCAAGATTCACCAACTGTATGTCTAATGTCCCTCCTGTGATCCAGCATCCAATCCAGAATCCTGCAAAGCATGGAGTTGTCATGTTCCCTCCGTCTTCACTGTGGGACAGTTTTCTTTCTTTGCCTTTCTTGGTACATCATTTCAGGAGGTACTGGATATGCTTAGGTCTCATTCCTATTGATGTTGACTCATCACTTGGTTAAACTGCATCTGGTAGATTTCCCCACTTTTCCCATTTGTTATTAAGAAGTATCTTTTGAGGAGATGTATTTTCTTCTGAGGATATGCACTTTTTTAGAAATTAAGACATGGGTGATATGCTGAGGGGTCTCTTATAGGGATAGAAAACTTCTCATTTCCTTCTAGACACCAGTATACTTGAAAGTCAACTCCCTATGGCGTCACTGGAGAGTGTTCATCTTAATTTTAATCCTTAGCAGATTTTGGGAGTCAAGTCTGTACAACTAATGTCACCAGTCTGGTTGTTGTTTCAGTCACTTTTTAGGTTGACCTTTGCCAGAATTTCTTTTCACAAATATAGTTGACTCTTGAATATAATGTTTGGTCCAATAATATAAAGGCAGTCTTCTGCCTAGCAGAAAAATAAAATAGATCTGAATCGTCAGGGATAGAGGTTGTTTTACTCTGTATCCTAGTCAAGCAGCAAAGGCTGCAATATTCAGAGTCTCAGGAGCTCCTGAGAACCTCTATCAGGTCCCATATCTGCTCTTTTATTATTAGGTTGACACGCCAGTGCAAGACCACTCTCCATTGACAATTGGAACAAAATGAGAATTAAAGATTTTTAAATTCATCATGCATACTCATGTCTCTGTACCTTTGCTAATGTTACTCCTCTTCCTTTTGCCCTGCTGCATGGGATGTTCTTCCTTCACTAGCTCAGGTCAACTACCATGTCTTCTGTGAAACCTCCCTTGATAGTATCATAGTTCTGGGCTTCTGGGTGTTCTGGCTTTTGGTGTTCTGACAGCATTCTTTATATTTGTTTAGAGCAAATAGCATACTGTAGAGTGGTTGATTATGGGGGTCTCTTTCACCCCTACTCAATTTTCAGGTCCTCAGCATCAGAGACTATAGCATTCTACTTGGAACTAAAAATATATATATACATTCATATATATATAACATATATATATATATATATTATGGTAAATATTGAGCAAATGGACTACAAACTTCAAAACTCTAAAGGAATAAAGGCTGTATTATATTCTGCTGATCTATTTATTGATCCATCTGTCTATCCAATCTCAACGTACTTTTATGATTATGGAAAGACTTAACGTGATGTTTAAATATATAAAATAAATATTAAGCAAAAATAGATATGAAAAAATGAGACGGGAAGGAAGAGCCAGGAGTGTATCAAGTACATGTTATAATGTCCTGCATTTTTGCTACAGATGGAATCTAAATTAAACCTCATGATAAATATGAAATAAAGTTCCAAAAAAAGTTATTAAAACTAAGGGGCTATGCTGTGTAAGCCACAAAAGGTTCTGTGTGAGGATTTCTTTATCGAGAAGCCCATATATGATCAATGTTAATTTCTAAAATCAAAACACAGCCATAATCCTAAATCATGAAAAGTATTTCATGATTGTCAGACAATGTTAGTTGAAGCAATCCACACCTATCTCTCATTCACATTTATGATTTTGCAACAAAGCTCCCTGGGGACCAAGGCATGTTATCTATGAGATAAATGCAGTGTAAAAGTTAACAGCAAATTAACTCTATTTGTTGGACTTTTCTCATTCCTAGAATTAATAAATCTATAGGGAAGAAAATTATGTCCACTTGAAAGCTTTTTGAGGGGGAATGGGAGAGTGAGACATGAACAAATAGCCGAATTTGTTCATGTGCACGCACTTTAATTTTGTGCTAAGTATTTGCATTTATCACAAAATAAAGTGACTTCTCTGTGAAATGAAGACCTTATCTATAGCTGTTACCCACTCGGGTATCTCATTAGATTAGTGGGTTAAACGGAAACATTATTTGATCATATTACAGAAACACTTTTGTCCAACTATACATCAGCTTTGTTATACAAGATGATATCATTTTTCCCTCTCACTGCTTTATAAATTTAAAACTAAAATAATGTCTGCTACCTCCCACCACCTATCTACTGCTGCAAAGAGGCAGCTCAGGCCCACAGATCAACGAGAAAGTTCTAAAATCAGCATGATGAAAAACTGGTTCAGACTTGCTGATAAAGGTTATGCACAAAGATGTTTAATCAAACATTACCCATTCTTCCTTTCTAACACATTAAGTTTTCTTATCGAGCCAATAGTTTCATTGTATGCAATGGGATTTGAAATAGGAATAACTAGCCAATTAAATATTTCAAATATTCTGCCCACCAAATCAAGGAAGGAGCAGTAAAGTCAAGGAGTACAATTTTGAGAATGTTCATTAGTCTAGAGGAAAAAGAAAAGGGCATATTACAATTTCTACTGGGGAGTGGTTTTTTTTTTTTTCCTTTTTGAAAAAACTTTTATGGGAAAAATATGATAATCACCTTTAGCCTTAAATTCATTTTGAAAATGCTATAAATCAGCTTTCTTGTTAGGTCATTTTTTTAAAATTCAGTACTCCACATAAAATGGGAACTCAAACTAGTGTGGTCTGAATTACTCTTAAATGCAAAGTCTTGGGCTTCTCCCACTTCAGGCTAAATAAACTCTTGAACTCACTTTAATTTTTCAAATGTAGCTGCATGTGATTAATGTTTTCACCAATTCAGCAGAGCTAATTAGAGAGCAATATTGGAAAAGGCCATCACCAAGCACATTTCCTGGGCAAATGAGTTCCCAGCAACAAGTAGAATGAGTTTTGATGCTTTTTCAGACATTTTACTGTTTTAAGTGTGATTATTGCAATCTTATTTGATTTCTTGCAAACTCTCTATGTCAATACTGGAAATTAATTGTACTCCTACATTAGGATTTATAAAGACCAGAAAACATTAAGCTTCCTTTTATATTTAAGAATAAATATCGTTCCACTAATAAAATAGATTCTTGAGTTTCTTTCCCCTTCTCTTGATATATTTCTCTAGATTATGTCATTTCTAATATGTAAAATATATGTAGCTTAGGTGTAACCCATACAGAATTAGTCATCCAAGTGGAGAGCAATATAACTTGGTGTATAAGATATGGGTTTTGAGCCATCTACTCATGCATTCAACAAATATTGTTCCAGGCCCAGCTGAGCATTCTGTGAACACAACTACACTCCTGCTTATACATTTGAGTGGGAAGCAGTAAATGTCTAATATAACATAAAACAGAGGAGGACAAGGGTATGGGCAGTGACAGAGAGCTGGGGCTTCCACTTAGGCAAGTTGGCCTCCTTCAGTTCAGTTTTTATATCTTGTATGATACTGCCTACCTGATAGAGTTGTTATAAATTATATAATGCAAGTACAATAGTAGGCAGCACCTGACACTTAGAAGCATTAAAAGAAAATATTATGGATTTACAGGACTAGGCTTGACAGAAAACTGCAGACAATATTCTCTTTCACATAAAATCTGAAACAAGGTGTACCAGTGCTGGTATGACCCTCGACTGTGTCAGGGACCCAGGTCCCTTCTCTTTTATTACTTTATCATGTGTGACTTCTAGTTCAAGCACCAATATGAGCACAAACTTATCGAGCTTCTGGCAGACCACCTCCATTCCAGCCAGTACGAAGAAATAAATGGAAAGAGAACTTCCTCCCTTTCCTAAAGGATACTTCTGGAGAGTCATACAGGGTATTTCTGTTTGGGTCTCATTGGCTAGAGCTTGGTCAAATTTAGGTGAAAGGCAGGTTGGGACATGTAGGGATTTTGGTTTGTTTTTAAATCAGAAGGTTATGTTTCAGCTAAAAATGAAAAGGGTTCCTTTTTATTGAAAAAGAATAATGTCAGTCTCAAATACATGAGACCAGCATTATTGAGAAGGTTTATTTTACATAAGAACCTAGGTAGGAAGAGTCTCTTCCTCTTGGAAAGCTTTGAAATTCTAACACTTTAGCAGGTAGATAAATGAGGCAACAACAAGGGCCCCAGATAGGAATTAAATAAAACTTTCTCGTATTGAGTGGACATTAGCTACTTATTTGAGTCAACATTTTGACGGTAAGAGTGCTAAGAAATATTCCATTCCACCTACACAATCTTGTTTTAATGAGGCTTATTTCTATCTAGGTTTGCTATATGTTAATAATTTTACAAATTATTTAGTGTTTACTTGGGTCATGTTTTAAATGAAGAAAATTTGACAGTATGCAATATGAAAAAAAATTAACTTAATATGAAATGAACCTAACCTTATTATACTAGATTTCACTGAACATTACATTAAGAACATGTTAATAAGTACACCATAATTTTTAGAAATTGAAAACTCTATTAAGTACACAACACTACTATTTACTCTCAGGGATTCTTTGTCCATTAGTATCAGAACTATAAAAAAAATTGCTGATAATTTTTAAAATTCCACAATTTTACTGTCTTGGAAACTAGGGATCACAAAGGTTAAAGGACCTCCTCAAGGAGAAAAAACTAATTGTGGCAACTGAAAATGGATTCTTCTGATTCCTGAGTTGCTTTGTTAAAAAAAAAAAAAACACACAAAAAACAAACAAAAATAAAACAAACAAACTAGGGCTAGGAAAAAAAAAAACAGCCAAGCAGATAAATTTTATGAACCCAGATCTTATCATCATCCTTAGAAAACTGAATTCAAGAGCAAGGAACACAGAAGACATTCAGCTATCGCATAAGTATCTAAGTGCCTCATTATCATATGAATGGTTTTTTCAGGTCTTTATATATTTTGGAATTTTTTTAAGTAAGAATTTAATCATTTTCATTATTGTTATAAAAAAGAATTATGATGTAAATGTCAACTAAAAAATATAATGTCTCATGAAACACTTTTGCCTCATGGGGGAGGGAAAATTATTTCGAGGGCTCTGGGCTCAAGACTCAGAAAGTTTACATTAATGAGTCCAGAATAAAGGTTAGTGCTTATTCTTAGCACACCACTGGTCAGCCAGCCAGTTGGTTAATACCATTTATTGAAAATCGAATGCGATGTTCAGGGTACAGTTTTGAGAAAGTTAAAAAATAAATGGCAGCTTCGCTTCTTTTAATGGGACAGTTAATTATTATAAGGACAACTGAGAAACTTTTTACATGAAAAATTTTAGTGGCAACTCTTGGCCTCTCTACTTATTGGAATTACTGGACTCTACTTACTGGAATTATTTATGGACAAAATTTTGGTAGTGAATTGAAGAAAGTTAAGATTGCAAATGATGTATCCCACTAAAAGGAATTTCCAGGTCTTCGGAATTGCATAGGATACTCAGTTTGTGCGAATTGTACATGACAATATCGATATGTTAGGTTAGAAAAAAGAGGTGAGAGAGATGAGGGTAGATATGTGATGCAGAGAATAACAGATGAAGTGGGAAGTAGAAAACTTTGTGGCTGGAGAGATTGCCAGGGGCCAGTTACCGAAGGAATATAAGGGCCACATTTTCAAGACAGATCTTTATATTGTAGATGATGGGTAACATTGAGAGATTTTAAAGGACAATGACCTGACTTCTACCAGCTCCAAGAATTCCTAACGGGTATGCAATCTTAGTATAATTAACCATGGGTAAAAGAAACGGATGAGGAGAGAAAATTAAAAGGAAGAAATTAAAAAAAAAGGACAAGAGAAAGGGCTGTACCATTTTTTGACCCTAACGCCAAGATTCTGACAATGCCTCTTTTGCTAATAAATGATGTAGATAATAACAAAGCCTAGTTGCTCAAACAATAATGACACTAAACCTATGGCAATAACAAGCTGATGTACCAGACAATGACTTTATACTTTCTAGGATTAAGATATGATCTTAAACTGTTTTCACAACCTCTTTGCATAATGCTGTGCTAATTTTACAAGTAGCTTTTTATTAAATGTCTGTATTATTACCTGAGCTCTTTTCAGGCATCTTTACTATCTCCTTTAGTGGTTGTGATCAATATGTTATGTTACCATGATTACTATCTGTCATGGTGTTAATTTTCACATAATATTTGCTGATGTGATTATGCACTAGCAGCTGGGAAGACTAATTTATTACTTGGTTATTATCATTGAAGGTCATGTAACTCCAATATCCTGTTAAAGCATTTGATCACATTTTGCATGTTCTGCCAGAGAAAGGCTTTCTTCTGGCAACTCCTCAGACTTTTGTGGACTTTTTCACTTTTTTAACCAGTGAAGCTGAAAGCAAGTAGGTACTTATTTCTGGTGGAAGTATCATATTGCTCAAATTCCCTCTGTTCTCATACCCAGCTTTTCTTAATTGAAAGAGATGGTGTTTATAAAAATTCAGCTACCTATACATTCAACCTTCAAACATTAGTTGGAGACTAACTTAGTTCTAAACATTACTTGAAATCTGAACTAGGAAACTTCACTGTATTATTTCAGGAATATAGAAGGATACTTTCAATTCTACCTATGAGAAGGTCTATTAATAGTGCAGATGTATACCATGGCTTATAGGATGATTTTAAGATAAGCAGTAGGAGAGTTTATCTGTTTTAGTAACAAATGGAATAGAAAGTCCAGATTGGAATGTTGTAGAACTTATGATAAATGAGATAATGCATCTGGTTAACCATCCATGGCTTAGATATAAGAGAAAAGAGTCAGGATCCTTTTAAGCATATGGAAAAAGAGGAGTTTTTGGAATCTGTCATAGATATCATTGCAAATTTCAACTAGACATTAGTTCAATCTCAGAATTAATCTTTAAAAGCAAAATGGGAACCTAAAACATCAATTACATGAGACAACTTGCCTATCAACATTAGAATATTTATAACTAAAACACAGCCTCACTAGATTAGACATCTGTGAATTAACAGAAGCGATATATCCTCAAGAAAATCCAAGTTTGACTTCTGATACATAGAACACTCATAAAGGAATACAAATCACACTTGCAGAGCAAGTTGGCAAGTGGAAACCATGTGCCACTGGTGTACTTTGAACAGAATTCAGAAGACAAAGAGCTGTAGAGCAGAACTAGCATGGTGATGCCATATTTCTGGACACCTTATTTGTGTAATTTTAATCCCACAGGGTAGATAATAAAAGACACTGGTGTTTGCTGAAATTGACAGGTTGGATTGTAGAGTGGCAGGAATATTCCGAAGGTGGTTGAAGTAGTCTGTTCAGGGAAAGAATAGGGTTCAGGTGGGAACTCTAGTATACAAAAAGTCTTGCAGAAAGAGAAACAAGAGGAATTGATGGACCTAATGTGCACGGTACTGTGTAGTTCTCATTCTGGAATGGACAGGAGAGTGGTGATGCTGACAATGGTGAAGTTAAGAACATAGGCGTATGAGACAGATCGAAGTATCTACTCCTGATATTTTAAATCGATAAAGGATAACTGCATAGAAGAGAAGGCGGCCAAAAAAATAACTTTAGAGAATTGGTCATTTTTAGAAGTTAGGACACAAAAAAGGAGAAGTAAGGTAAAATAAGAAGGATGTAGCAGTCAGAGAAAATAAGAAAAATGAGGCACGAAAAATATACACAAAAAGAGGAGGTTGGAAAAAAATGGTAGAGAATTTCAAAGTCGAGCAAGTACTCAATAGTGCCTAATGTTACAGAGAGAGGTCGAGAAATGAACATTTGAGACAAGGTCCTGTAGACTCTGAGGAACCAGAAGAAGCCAGATCCAGACAGGGTGGGAAGCATGAGGAGGCAGCAAATGTAAACCATCCTGTGAAGATATTTTAGTAAAACATTTTAAGAAATGAAGTGTTAGTTCAAGAGAACCAAAAATATATTTTAAGATAAGGGAGAAATAATGATGGTATTACTTGTTGTTCATTTCTTCAGAGGGAAAGAATCTGGATGGAAGTGTCTGAAGAAATAGAAAAAGGAGAAAGTATTTTATGGGATAAGGTCCTAGGAGGACAGACAAAATGGAACATGAGTGGTGATTTCTATGTTAAAGCTACAGAATCATATGTTCTGTGAAGCGTATTTGTAATCTTATGTTACTTAAATCAATGTGGGGTTTTTTTGTTTTTGTTTTTGTTTTTTTTGCATGTCTTTAGTGAATCAATAACCATAGCAAAACATGCTCTAACTTCCCTTTTGAAAGTGCATAACGGATTCCAGCTTTGGCTTAGAAAAAACTTCTTTTCCATTTCTTCTTTTACTTCCAATCGCTCTTAAAATTCCACTTTGGGGATCTAGGAGTTGGATTCTTGTAGTTTTCCAAAAACCACCTGCTTGTGGATTTCTGTTTTAGTCTACAGCAAGTGGTGATGTGTCACTTCTTAAAGCCACGTTGGTCAAGGAAATGGAGCTAGAGAAACTTGCAGAGGCTTCACAGATCTCCCCAGCTGCTTTCCTTGGGTCATAAAAGCCACTTGGTTTTCTACAGATGCTTAGATGTCTGTTTTGAACAGAAACAGTCTAACTTTGGTCAGAATTCTCAGTCAAATAAAAATTGCATGTTGCATGTAGACAACACCCTGTCAGTGGCTTAGACCTTGATACTCAATGTTTAGTCTCAGGTGTCATCGGGGCTTATGTTCTCAGGTCTTTGCTCCTTTCTAATTCACACATCACTCTTTTTAGTAATTTGATCTGTCAATGTGGGTTTAATTTCATTTGTATACTGATGACAACAGATTGATGTTATAAAATTAGCCGTAATGTTCTCTCTGCCACATCTGTGCTATATGCTTGCCAAACTAATGTCAAGGATAGGGTATCTAGAGATTTTCTTCAAGTTATCATTTCCAAAATGGTTTGTTTTTATGAAATGCAAGCACCATTCTTACCTTTTGGTTTCTCCCTCTTGATTTCTTTAAACTTCATATTGTAAACCAACATCTTGAACATAAGAGTACCAGATCCAATAGAGTTTTCTCTACTTTTGTAATTAAAAATTCATTTCCGCTTAAAAAAGTGTGCCTAAACCAGAAAGTCGCTGACACCAAGTGTAGCAATCTAAACATAAAAACAGCATTTTGCTTCTGCTTCTGGAAATAAGTGCCAGACCTGTGTGCCTTTTCATCTCAAGAAACCCTGCTTTGATCCACACTGAAAGTTCACAAACTGTAATACCAAAAAAAAACCTAACATTTGATTAGGATTATATATGTTTCAAAAGACATTTATGTACATGATCACTTTTAATTTATATAAAATTCTTGCAATGAAAGAGAGATTATTATTGCCCTCATTTTGCAGCCAAGACCATGAAGAATACGGAGATCAAAAAACCTTCACAACATCACCTGTAAAGTAGGTAAGCTGAGCTAGGGACCAAGGCCAGGCATTTTGGGTTCAAAATCTCTAATTCCACCTCACCTCCCAGCCATGTGTACTGTTTCTGAGAATGTTCATGGCTTCTATCACAGTAATGTTTTGTCCTGAACCACTGCAAGTTAGAACAGCATGTGCTTTTCGTCTCATGAAAAGAGGCTAATCCAAACTTAGCTTTTAGAAACTTGAAGTAATCTTGGTAAGGCTGAGTGTCAGGGAAAATTCTATCTTTTCCTTGGTTATAATAAGAGATGTTAATGTTTCTTGAACAATTATTACATACTAGGAACTCTATTTAGTGCTTTAAGTGAATTATCTCATTTGCTTCTCACAATGTTATGAAGATTATTATTATTATCCCCATGTTACCAATGTGGAAACCATGGCCATGGCAATTTAACTTGCCCAAGATCACCTGGCTGGCTTTAATTAAAAAAAGAAAACAAACATAACAAAAAGACAAATAAACAAAAAACAGTCTAATTCCAGAGCCTGTGTGGTTAGCCTCTGTATATAGTCCCTTTCAGATAAAATATCGGGAAAGCAATTGGTCTGTTGAGAAAACTTTTCCTCTAGAATAGTAATGTGCGACCTACAGGAGTGTTGGCAGAGATGTGCTGAGCAATGAAAAAGAAAAGTGAGGGAAACGAAGTTTTCAGAGTGAATAAGTCCATCCCCTCTAGAGATATTTACTGCCACACCCATAGCTGTTGGGAAGGGCATCATCTATCAGCACATTTCAGCTTGACCTCCACCCGTACCCTTGGCCTGCTTTGGTGGCACCAAGTAATGGATCTGTATTTGGTCACACATTCTGTTGCTCTATGGTTCTCATCATTTGCTCTAATAAGCCCAGCCCTTGAGCTAGATTCATATAAATCTAGATTCATATGATCAGACATCTTTTGGATTTTGCTAGATGGTGTGATTAATATGTATAAAGTGATATTATGCCAATTAATCAGTTAGTTGATCCCAAGTAAGTACACTTGGATCACAGGATATTTGGGCATCACTGACTCACTTACTCATTTATTCATTAATTCAGTGGATTCACAGCATACTCAAAATAAAATCCAAACTCCTTCTGGATGACTATAAGACCCTACAGAACTTGGCCTGTTAATTACTCCAGATTTACCTCTTAAAGCTTTCCCCTGTGTTCCCTTACTTCCTTTTTTCTGTTAAATAGGCCAAATTTATTCCTGCTTCATAGCCTTTGTAGCTGTTTCTACGTTTGCACAATGACTTATCTCCCCAGTCCTCAGATCCTCAGTTCATTCAGCTATCTGCTCAAAGGCATTTCTTCCAAAAGTCTAGAATCTTTCTCTATCACTTTATCAAAAACACCATTCCACCACTACCTTATTCTCTTCATCTTTTCATACTGTTTGCCTTTCTATCACTTATCCTAACTGATCCCTTTGTGTGTGTTCATTCACATTTTTCTACTCTAGAATATAACTCATGAGAGCAGGGACTTTGTCAGGCTCATTCATCTCTATTTTCAGCACCCTGAATGATGCTTGTCTTGTTGCAAGTGCTTGAGGACCTAGTTTTTGTTCTAGGAGAGCTAAATTCTGGGATATAATTATAAACAAGACTGACAAAGTCTTGCTTTCACAGAGTTTATATTCTGATGGGAAAGATAGATATAAAAATAACATTTATTATGTCAGATGGTAATGAGTTAATACTGAATACCACTGTTAAGAGGTTCAGAAGCACAGAAACAGAAAACACTAACTGATGAACTTTTAATTATTCATATAAACACAAAAGAATCAAATGGTATGAAAAACAAAGCAATGACTGGGGAGGCAAGGGTGCTAGAGAATCAAAGTAATTTTTTTTTAGTTTATTTATTTATTTTGAGAGAGAGACAGAGAACACGTGAGCAAAAGGAGGATGGGGGCAGAGAGAGAATCAAAGAGAATCCCAAGCAGGTCCACACTGTCAGTACAGAGGCCGATGGGCGGCTTAAACTCATGAGCCTGAAATCAAGGGTCAGATACTTAATTGATTGAGCCACCCAGGCACTCCAAAGGAAGGAAGTTTGAATTAAATAAGGGAAGATGGGATGATGGATGTGTACAAAAGGGGGGAAAGCTTTATGCACTTGAGATTAAATCTTTTTCAAAGTACTTTATTAACTCGTTTTTATTTCGGATTTGTCTTATTTCCACCCTATCCTTTAAATTGCCTCACCTCTTACATTTGGCTGACATAATACACACACAATGAAATTAGACTGGATAGTATTTGTAATTTGAGGATTTAATATACGCCTGACTCCAGTTTTTCTGTGCCTTAGTTGTGAAAAATTAGATGAGAGAGGGGACCAGGAGTCCCATATTTAGAACAGGTATATTTCTATATAAAGTTTTAATAGTCAGTGGAGATTTAACTTATCTCTTTTATGAGCCTATCAGGAATAAATATGAACATATCTGATATGTTTTATTTATTCTTTTTTCCATGAAATAGCACGCTCAAGGATTTATATGTATTTGTGTACATTTTAGTTTGAAATGCTGAAATTAGAGTTTTTTACTTAAGTGTGTAAATGGATAACTGAAAAATCCAACAGTGTAAAAAATAATCTTTAGAATAATGGTCATAAGAAGGTAGATCTAAGGGCACCTGTGTGGCTCAGTAGGTTAAGCCACTGAATCTTGATTTCATGAGTTAGAACCTAGCATCGGGCTCTGTGTTGACAGTGTGGAGCCTACTTCAGATGCTCTGTCTCCCTCTCTCTCCCCTCCCCCACTTGTTCTCTCTCTCAAAAATAAATAAATGTTAAAAAAAAAAAAAACAAAGAAAGAAATAAGGTAGATCTATGGTAAGTATTCTTACCATACACAAAAACATAATAAATAGGGGTGGGAGGAAACTTTTGCAGGTGACAGATATGATTATGGCATAGATTGTGGTGATAATAGGCTTATACTAATCTCCAAATACATCCAGTGGTATAATACCTCAATAGAGTGGTTAAAAGAAAAAAAGAAAAAAGGCACTTTGCTTTCAAATTCAGACCAAACATAAATCTACTTACTCAATATAATGCACATATATACAACATTGTGGACAATTACTATATGTAAAATACATACATTAACAAAATGCTAAAATATTTTGATCTGAGAAAATGGCAAATAAAGTACCTGAATATTAACACTACTGAATATAAATACAGACTCTTAAGTTGAACAATAAAAGTTCCATGTAGATTAACATCTACCAGCAGAATTTTTACCTTTAATCTGTCTTACACTCCAGGAACAGCAGTGTATGTAGTATTATGATTAATAATATGATAAGTGCTATTAGACACCCACATATACATGTATAGATATGGTTGGCAGAGTGGAAAGTGTAATTATTTCTAATTCTCACAATCACCTGGCAGGGTGGTGGTATTATTTCCACGTTGTAGAGGAGATACTGGAGCTCTGAGAGGTAAAAGTAACTAACTGGCAATAATGCGTTCAACTTTAGAGCTGTCTGATCCAAAAGACAGTGCATCTTTCACTATGCCTCACTGCCTTTTGTTGGATGACAAACAACATTTCACGATAGATAAACCAAGAAATTGTCTCTCCCTCTCTCCTTTTTTAAATAGTAAAAGTCAGAATGGATAGCTTGTGTAAGGGCAAAAATATAGGAGAGAATTATGCTTGTGGCAAAGAATTCCCCATGGCTGGTATGCAGACAATGAAGGGTGTTTCTTCCATACCAAGATAAAAGAATTGGATTTTATTGGGTATAGAAAGTTGTTATTGAATAGTTTTGAGCCAGACAGTGATAAGATCAGAGACTGGATTAGAGGGGTAAGTTGAATGTGAAGGTAGGAGACCAATCAGTAACAGCCCCTCACATGGCTATACTGGGTATTACATGTGCTCACATTTGTGAAGTAGTTAGAACGGAGTTTGGTACATGATGACTGTGTAAGAAATAATCAATCCCTTTATATTATATATTGATGGTTTACTAGAGAACCTCTCTTATTCTTAAGCACATTACTTTATTTTTCCCCTAGGGATATATCTAGATATATCAATTAGTATGTTGACCTTCTGTAAGCACACTTTTTAAAAAAATTCTTTATTTATTTTGAGAGAGAGTGAGAGAGCACAAGCAGGGGAGGGGTGGAGAGAAGGAGAGACAGAATCCCAAGCAGGTTCCACACCATCAGTGCAGAGCCTGATGCGGGGCTCATACTCAGGAACTCCAAGATCATGACCTGAGCTGAGTGACCTTGACCTAAGTGTCAAGAGTCAGACTGCCTAACCCACTGAGCCACCCAGGTGCCCCTAAAGCCACTTACTGTAACAATTTTTTTTGAGGTATAACTGACATATAACATCTTACTTTCAGATGTACAATGTAATGATTTGATATTTGTATGTATATATTGTGAAATGATCAAAATAAATCCAATTAAGTCTTCTTAAATTTTTTACATTTTTGTTTTATTTTAAAAACAATTTTTAAAGTCTCGTTTTAAATAAAAACAAAGCATATTAACAGCAGAAGAGACTTTTGCTCCGCTCTTCCATTATGTAAATGTTATGGACTTATTCTTGACTTTCCAAATTTATATGTTGAGGTTGCAAGCCCCAGTGTCTCAGAATATGACCCTACTTGAAGAGAAAGCCTTTAAAGAGGTGATGAAGTTAAAGTGAGGCCCTTAGGGTGTGGTCCTAATCCAACAGGACGGGTATCATCATAAGAAGAGGAAGAGATACTGGATGTGTGCTTGCACACAGAAAAGGCCAGGTGAGGACACGGTGAGAAGGCAACTGCTTACTAGCCGGGGAGACAGGCCTCAGGAGAAACCAAATCTGTTCACACCTGATCTTGGACTTCTAGCCTCCAGAACGGTGAGAAAATTACTGTCTGTTGTTTAAGCCAACCCACCTGTAGTGTTTTGTTCCTACAGCCCTAACAAGCTAATGAAATAAGGTTGACCTGTTTGATATTTTATGGAGACCAACATGATGGATCTATTATTACATGGAACTCTTATGTAGGCTTTAATTCACATAAAATTGACAAGGGAACAAATTTTTGTTATGCAAAAGTTTGTGAGGTTATGCACTGTGTAATATACTATACACATCATACAATGAATGGAAACTTCTGTTTCGAAGTAATTCGAGAGTCTCTGGGTAGTATCCAACTTTTATTACTAGAATATTCATTTTCCTTTGAAATCAATAGTTGGTTCTTAAACTCCAAATTTCAAAAGATAAGTAAGACCTTGTGACATATTTATGCTTTGGAGAAGCATAAATTTAAAAATGAGTTTATTTAAATTGATGTTTAGAAAGATGGTGTAGGCCAGGAAGAGAGAAAGGGACTGAAGACAGCTAGTACTCTGGTCATCTTGGTCTTCTCTGGCCCTCTATTTATAAAACCTCTTTGTGTATTGTTTTCTTCAAATGTAAAACGAATAAATGAAAACCTGACTTCCCTGACAGGAGGAAGGAGAAGATGTGGTAAGAAGAGTCAGAGAATAATGGATAAAATCAGACGTTTGAAGAAAGATCCAGCCAGTCTCTTACACTTTGGAGAATCGTTCCTGCAATCTGTGCAGCTTTGAATCATTTCCATTCAGGGAACTCTGAGAACTGAAAGGATTCAAGTCCAATCTTTCCATCAAGGATCCAGTGAAAAGTAGGTACACGTGGGAAGGCCTGTCCCTTAACTTCTAGGACACTTGGGGTATCTGTCTCTCCAGTTCCACTACTACTTGAACAGAGTGGGCCCATTGTGTCTGCCAACTCTAAACACATCCTCATTTCTGACTATGAAATTCAGCCATTTGTCCACATAATAAATGGAAAACGTTAGCAGTTAATATTCACTGAGTACATGCCAAGTGCCAGGCACTGCTCTCAGCACTTTACATGTATTAGCACATTAAAGTCTCATAACCTTGTATTATTATTATACTTTGTTATGAAATGAGATGAGAGGTACTAAATGCCCAAGGCCACACAGTGAATAAGCATAGAGGTAGTCCCAAACCCAGGCAGTGTAGACCCAGAAGCACCACTCAAACATCAGGCGCTATAGGCTTTAATAATATAAAGCTCTATTTTTGAACACCAAAATCTCTCTAGCAAGGTTAAGAGGTTAAGTGATTTGATCATGATCACCTGACTCATAAATGGCAGAACTGGGTCTAGAAGCCAATACCTCTCACATCCAGGTTCATTCTCATACAATCAGAAACTGTTTTTGGCAACAGAGACTGGAACTCAGCACTACTAATTCACCTATTTACCTTGAGCTGCTGAACTATGCCCTTATCAGGAAGGAACCAGAGAGGCATCAAAAAATTCTACTGATCTTTGGGAAAACCTGAAAAAATTCTAGTTATAGCATTCAGCCCCAAAGATAAAAGCCTTCTCAGCAATGGTATAGCCCAGCCAATATCATCATTACCCAACACAGAGAGGTCCCCCATGGGGCACAGAACACTGTACTAACTGCCATATCAGACATGGTTAAGCAAAACCCCATACGCTGTCAGTTTCCATCTATTTGGAGATGCTATGTCCCACTGCTCTTTGATTTTAAGTAAGCTTTCCTTTCTACTTCCTTCACCATCTGTCATATAACTTACATTTAAAAAAGTTAAAATGAATCCAAGTTTATTTTGTTTTAGAAGTTTATGGTAACTCCTGAAGTAAATGGAAAAATAAGAGAAATTCCAAAATGGAACTCACTAGTTTACAGACAGAAGTGATGAAGATGAGAAAGACAGGGAGAAGGAAACATTAGGAAAATTAAAATGAAAATGGTGGATGGGGAAGACAGATGAAGGATAAAATGGTACCCGGACAAAGGAAAAGGAGTACAATGGATCAGGGAATGGAATAAACTAGAACCTATCTCTTTTCCTGGCTCTATTTTTTTTCCCCCCACAAGACCTGACATGGGCTTCCCATGGTTCAAGTCCTGAAATAATACATCTTAATTTATGCTCTACTTCAGAGTTCACATAGCACTTCTTGTCTAATTCATAGAACAATCTTATGACAAATTCAAAGTAGGTTATTATTTTCCTTTGTAAGTGAGAAAAGTAAGATTCAGAGGGTGAAGTAGTTTTGCAAAGGCCACACACCTAGTCAGTGGCAGAACTCAGGTGTTTTAACTACAAACGCCATGTTCTTACTACTGCATGACGCTGCCTCTGAGTGTGCTCTTCTAGCATGGCGTCACAGTCAGGAAAGGTGAACTAAATCTATTTCTCTTCGTCCTCAGTGTCACTCTCTCTCAGTTTCTTTCTCTCTCCCTCTCCCTTTCCTGATTTTGTAGAGACTAAGCTGAAAAGAGAGGCCTGAGAAAAAGCATAGACACTGAACGAAGCACACCTGTACCCACTAATAGAGGGTATTTCTTTTCCTAAAATTCTTTCTCATCAAGACAACAAATGCAAACAAGGCCCAAAAAAATCACAAAACATAGTTTTTGTTTCAGGTGTTTTATGGTGGGACGTAATGTAAGGTAGCCATCGGCTTACCTCGCAGCCTGCCTGCCTAAAATCTGAGAAGAGGGAGCTCTCTGAAGACAGAATGCTGAGTCAGAGGAAGACATGACAAGATCTGGAGGGTGAAACTGGCTGCGGATGGGGTGGGATGAATGTGGAAGATAGCAGCAGACAGCTTGGGGAAAACTGGCAGAGTACCTCACACAAGAATCTCAGAAAGTAAATTTAAGTCTTGATTTAAAAGCAAAAAGCAACCTAATTTAAGGTAACTTAATGGTTCAAACTCATGATATCGAAGCATAAGAAAAAGAATGCCCATCAATATCAATTTCCCCATATAAGTTTTAAGAAAATAATAACCAAGTATATGTTTCCTCTCCAAACTAACTGAGTTTGTAGCCAAATGTAGTTGGCAGTGAAAAATGCTGATAAATGTATGTGGATAAAAGCTGTAAGTGGGCTGAGAATGTGTTTGTCTTGTTCACTATTGGATCCCTCCTACCTATTTTAATGTGAAACATAGTAGGCCCTCCACAATTTCTGTTTAATTAATAAAAGCCTGTGAAGTAAAATATAGGTAAGTTTTTCAAAACAGAAGCAAGATATCATAAGAAGAGATCAGTACTACGCACACAAAGCAATTGATAAATAAACCACTGAAAGACTCCGAGTTTCAGAACCATTTTATACTGTCAATGACGGAGAACTGATAAGCCAAAATCCACAAGATGAAGATTGAAGCTAAGGACTGTTAGATCACCTCAGGATCTTGTCTGCAAAGTTGTCCTTCTCTCACTACTCCCTCAACCTAGTTTTCAAATTCCTTCTTCTAGACGTAAAGACACAGTTGCTCACAGTTCCTTTAAGTGCATGTTGCTGCTTTAGGAGCAGCAAGGTGGAGTGGAAAAGACACTGACATCTGAATGAGGATCCACGGCTCCGGTCTCAGATTCACCACTACCAACTGTATAATCTCAAATAGGATTCTTCATATTTGGAGGCTATTTCACTTCCAAGGGGGAATTAATATTTGTTGAGAGATTCAGATGGAATTCAGCATATAAAAGTGCTTTATAAACTCAATAGCATCATACAAATATAAGACATTATTGTGGTTATATTCTGCAAGGGACCTCTCTCTCCTAAAGTAAGATTAGATGCTATTAGTAAATAAGATTCAATAGGCTGTATGTAACTTACAAAGTAAAGAGACTAGAATTTTATTGATGAACAATCTAAGGTCAACTGCTGACTCACTTCAGCAGAGATTGGCTTAAATTATAATAGATGTGCCTATTTATAATTCTGAGAGATTCCCTGAGGAGAGTCATGTTGAACTAAATGGTATTTTTACCAGACAGAATTCTTTTCCACAAAAATGAATGTGAATATTAATATGGTTGCAGTCACATTAATAATATTCCTAATAAAGCAATAAAAGATGTTTATGCCTTTTCTTGTGCTGAGTCAATAGTAAATCCTGAAATCTTTCATTGCTGATGCAAAGTCTTTAATATGAAAAAGCACCATTATGGACAAACAATAGCAAGAACTCTAAGTACAGAAAGTGCTCATGTAAGTGCAAACATCGAAATAAACTGATAATCATTTTTTAGGTGAATAGTTCCCAAAGGAATTGACCCAGAAGTTAGGGGGCAAATATTAATAAACAGTTCCAGTCTCAATTCTGACTCCACTAGAGAAGATAGGTTACTGATAAATTTGACAGTTTTTGACATTCATGTGTTACTCTCAAACAGTGGAACTATAGTATTTCTTCCACTTTCCAGTGTTTTTTAAAAAATATAATTTTTTAATTTTGGGGAGGGAGAGAAAGAGAGAGCGAAGAAGAAGAAGAAGAGAGAAGAAGAAGAAGAAGAAGAAGAAGAAGAAGAAGAAGAAGAAGAAGAAGAAGAGGAAGAAGAGAGAGAGAGAGAGAGAGAGAGAGAGAGAGAGAGAGAGAGAGAGAGAGAGAGAGACAGCAAGTGGGAGAGGGGCAGAGACAGAGAGGGAGATCTAGAATCCAACCTGTCAGCACAGAGCCTGATGCAGGGCTTAAACTCACAAACCATGAGATCATGACCTGAGCCAAAGTCGGACAATTAACCAACTGAGCCACCCAGTTGTCCCTACTTCCCAGTGTTCTTAAAGTACACACAGTGTTCCAGAGGAAGGGATGCTACTTTTGATGGATATCATTTCACAGTCACTATGTATAGGAAGAACATGAAAATACTTCTTGTCCTATTAAGTTTAAATATCAGCCTTTTCCTGTAAAATACCAGAGAGCATCTGCGATATTATTTTTATTTTATCTTACCATCTACACTTAATTTTACTACATATGAAGAGGCATTTGTAACTCAATTTCAATTATTTGTGCAGCCCAATAAAGATAAATGGAAACAAATGATTTATCTAGTCATTCACATCCCAAACACATGTGTCTGTTGTAATTGAAAAAAAATTAGAAAATGACTAACCTCAGACACACAGATATTTTAAAATGAGTTTTATGTTTTTGAATAGTAAAGCCATGGACACGTAATGACCAAAAAATGTATCTGTTGTGAGAAGTCATGAATCCTATAACCCCGTATAAAGAGACTCCACGAGGGAGACATGGTAAAAATTGCCCTTCAAATATTTCTTGGCTAATAATTCCCAGAGTAGAAGGCATTTCATGGAGAATATTCCTCTTTCTATGAGGGTAAAAATTAAAAACAAACATAAATTCCTAGAAAAAAACCTCATAGTTTTATTAAAATGATCATCTCACTCCATTCTCTAACCACATCATATCAAGGTGATATTGACCCCATTATCGGCTATCTGAGAATAGATATTTGAGAAAAGTTCCTCTTACAAAAGAAATCACATCTCAACATGATTTCTGCAAAGAACCAGTATCTTTAGTTTACTAGGAATTTAGTCATCACTTGGACAAGCCATAAAAGAATTCACTTTCCAAATGACCCCAAATTAAAGGGACTTTGCGAGCCTCTGGGTCCTTTTACTTTTGCTGATTTCAGGACTCCCTGGGCAAGCAGAACTTGGGGACCAGCCAACACTGGCTCCTTCAGTATCTCTAGCGGCTACTCCCGTTCACATCCACTGTGCCTGCAACCTCCTTTTAAGACCCAACTTTGTCAGAGGCTGTGGAAGCTTCACAGAAAGGCGGGCTTTTGAAAGTCCCTGTAATGTAGAACATTTACCTAGACAACGTCCTTCTTTGATTTTTGTTGGAACCGAAATAACTAATTTCCATTCTGCTTTTAAATTGGCTAAGCTCCAGGAAACAAAACTCATCAGGTAACAACTTCAAAGGGGATGATAAATCCTAACATGAACAGTGCTACATGTAATTATTATTGATGGTACATTACTGCCCTGAAGTTGAATATTATACAAATCACATAATTTCCCTTTAAAGATAAAAATATCATTCAACAAAGACCTGCTCTAATACAGGTTATCGTCCATTAGTTCTGTCAGAAACCGTCATTACACAGATGTTCTCCTGTACTTTTAGTGGATCACCAGGCAGTCTCAGAGAAATGAGAGCAGCTGTTCACTGCCCTAAGTCTCCTATCAGGTGAAAACTTCTCTGACCTATAGGGCTTCAATCTAACATTATGGGCAAATATGCTACTTTTTTTTTAGTTTTGAAATATTTATTTAAATGACCTAGAAAAATTTAAAAAGCAAAAAGGATTTCATTTTCTCTTAATCTTGCTCCCTTATCCCATCCCCTGCTCCTCATACAGGCACATACCTTGCAAAACACAAAGCAGTACAAATACTATGAAGAAGTAAGTGTTATTTTTGACTCCTCCCTTATAATTTCAGGAAAAAAAAAATCACATTTCACATGTCACTTTTAACCATCCTAATTATTGTTATCTCATAGCTGAATGTGGACAGTGACAAATCAATTCAGCATCATACCTTCTTCAAAAAATCTTGCTATCAGTATATACAGAATTAGAGGCCAAAGCAATTGGTCATAGCACAGGTTGCTTTTTTAAAAAATGTACACACACACACACACACACACACACACACACACACACTTACCACAATGTATTTTAAAACCTAGAGTTCTGATTTCCCTCCTTTTGCTCAGTTTCATCACTTACTAGTCCTTTTGACCTACTCTGACTTGATGTGTTTGCTACTAAAAAAGAGACTTCTTAACACACGGATATTTTATTGGAAATATAAATTCACAATGCATCAGATGCCAGATTCTTGTATAAGGCTGTCATTTAGCATTTGGAAATCCACAATATGCTAATTGCTTCTCAGAGCATACAGAAGTCATCTTGTATTCTTTGCAACTTAAAAGGCAATGATAAGTAGGTTCTGCCTTTGAGAGATAAGGCACATACACATATTTTATTTCCTTCAATTACATGAATAGAAACCTAAATAGAGCCTCCTGCAATGAGATCAACATATGCTCCATGTAAAAGAAGTGATAAAAATGAGTGAGGTCCTTTAAAAGTTCAGAAAGCATTTTGCTATTCAGAGAGCATACAGTGTGAATAGTGGCAGATAAAACGAAAGCAGAAATTCTAAGAAAGAATACCCTGGTACTTGTACCAATATGCCATGTTCTGTTCTGTGCTGAAAATGTTCCTGGATCTGGTCTAATCTGGTGCTTTGGTTAGAGAGTAGTTTTCCACTCATGAAAGATCTGAAAGGGCTTAGACACTCTCCTAGCAGTCCTGCGGCTAAAGGAGCTACAGTCAAACCTTTTCCTGTATCAGCGAATGAAAGTCTGTAAATCTATTAAGATGAGTTTTCATGCTATATCCTCTATTCTGGATAGGTCACCTGCACTTTACCAATATCGATATTACTATTATGGAGGTTTTATATATAAATATAATTTATATATAGATATATATATATACACACACAAATTATATATATACATATATACATATATATAGTACAATTATAGATTTTTGAACTTTCATTAAACCTGGCTTCCTAAATGGCATTACAAGTGAAGGCATACTTACTGTGTTCTTCTGTATGTGTTACTTTCCATATGTTAAAGAAGTATTTCCTGTAAACTGGCTCATCCTACTTAGATCATAAAATAATTTATGTAATGTTAAAAAATTAAATAAGGATGTGAACTCTTCAATACGTCTAATTTCCTGTGTGTGCCTAGGCGGCTTCTTGTGCTTTAATTAAACGAACACTGTCAGACAGAGAACATACTCTTTCCTCCATTGCATTTTAGTAATTTAAAACTTTAAAATCAGATATTTTAAAAGATGACTTCTCGAGTAACTGTCAAATAAGTTTTAGGGCATATTATTTTTCACCCCAACATCATGTCCATGAAAATGATGAATTTAGGATAATGAGGAACTTTTCCAGAACATTTTCCCTTCCATTAGGAGGGTTCATATGAAAGTATCTTTTATCCTTTTCATAGATCTGTGTGCACTTTTTAAAGAAATCAATAAGAAAATATTTTAAAAGGTCATATTCCTCCAGTAAGGTGATAATGCCAAACAGTTTATAACTTCAAAAATAAAAATAATGCTGCTTTTGGATTTCATACATATTTTAGGATAGCAAGTTCCATATGTAACAGAAAATTACAAAACTCTATATACAACTAATGCATACATGGATTAGTGATGTATTCTACCTTCTTTTTTTTTACTTGTTACAATCTTTGTTGGTGGTCATAGTAGCTGTTGGTGGGGATCACTTTTTTATTTAGGCTGGAGGGAAGAAAATATACGTTTACATTTTCGTTACAAGTCACAGGAGAAAAAGCAAACTATTGCATTCATTTGTTTCTTTTAGCACTTGGGAAACATGTACCAAGTGATGGAAATGACATTAGAAGCCAACAGACGGGGACCCATTTCTTTGTAATGGATGGACCTACAAGAGTCACTGACTTCAGTTATGATTTGCTAAGGCTATAAGGAGGTGGAAGTGCTTTGAAATTGTTGAATCCATTACTTTATGGACAAACATAAACTGTCATGGCCACCACCCTCACTTGTTATTTGATTTATGAAGATTAAGAAAAAGAGATTTAGTCTTTTGCCTACATATTTTAACATTTTATGGGGTTAGTATACTCGCTTTTGTAAATTTATTTTCATTTCAACTGGAATAAAACTGCTGTGCTAATTAATTTCATAATAACTATTACCATAATACAAAGATTAAAGTCACAATTTATTTGTGTGTTCAGATCCATAAGGCATAAGAAATAATATTAGAGTGCTTTCCATAAAAGCGAGTTTATCAGACCTATGGAAGTTATCTTCATTCATATCTTTTCAAGTCCTTAGTGTTTCAGGAAGTCTCATACAAACATCTTTATCATAGAGGAATCAAAACATAAAACGAGGAGTTGACAGTTATGATTAAAATATGGTTCTACTTTTATTTTTCACATATATCATTTAAGTTCTTAATTGTAGACTGAGGGAAACAATAAATTAATACTCTGGCCATGTCCTCTTAGAATTTGCTGAATGATTTTTAATGTATAATAAGTACTTTGGTAAGGAGCTCTGTACCAGAATCTTAGGTCTACAGGATTCAGCAATTTAAAGTTACTGAAGCACTTCACAAATTGGAATTCCAATTTGAAAGAATGAAGGTCTCCTAAAAACCTGAAGCACTCCAATAATTTTAAATTATTTTGTACTTTGTAAGTTCAGAGTGCCTACTACTTACAAAGAGAAGTACTTATAACCAAAAGGAAAGTACCACAATAATTTCAAATCACCACGCATAGTGCAGGACAGTTTTAAGGCTCTGAAGTACTTATAGGTTTTCCTGTTTCATTTGAAGTCTTTCAATTTGAAAGTCAAGCAGTTTTTATAATGTAACAATTCAAAATGCACTAAGTGATTTCAAGTGTAACCAAAACTGTAGCAAAAATATAGCGCATGCGGTTAGAAGAAAATATAAACAAAATTATATATTTCCTTCAAAATATGCAAGGAAGTTAAAATGTCCTATAAATTAACAGGCATAGCATAATGGGATGAGAGGAGGTAACAATTGTAACAGTAACAGCAGATTAACCAACTGTAGGGTCTGAACTCATGACCCCGAGATCAAGAGTTGCATGCTCTGCTGACTGAGCCAGACAGGCTCCCCAGTAGTATTAGATTTTTAAATTAATAGCTCAGAAATTGTTACTGACTTTTATAAGGAAAATTAAAAAAAAAAAGACCAAGATCTGCATGCTTAAGTTTAATTTTCAGTCCAGTGTTGTGCTGGAGTCAGTTTGTACAGTCTCAAGACATTCGGTCATGTGTGTCTCTTCACAATTCTGTATTGTTCTGAAACATGTCAGTAGCTTGAAATAAGTCATGGTAGGAGTATTTATGCCATCAAAATTGGAGAATGTTGCCAATTAGGGCCTTTTTTCCCCCCTCAGAGTCTGTTGTTATCAGAACACTATTGGTTGGTTCTATTAAATTCATTTCTTTGCTAGACTTTTTTTTTTTTTTTTAATTTGGAGATAGTGTGTATGTATGTACACGCACACACATAACAATCGTGCAAAGTGGGGGAGGGCAGAGAGAAAGCAAGTGGGGTATAGGGGGCAGAGAGAGAGGGAGAGAGAGAATCCCAAGCAGGCTCTGCACCGTCAACACAGAGCCCGACGTAGGGCTAGATCTCATGAACTGTGAGATCATGACCTGAGCCAAAATCAAGAGTAGGACACTAAACCCACTGAGCAACCCAGGTGGTCCTGCTAAGTTCTTTCGATTTAAAGGGGCAGGGACTCACTCTGGTTGCTGAAATAATTGGTGGGGGATGATGATGGTTTTGAAAGAATAAGGGGGTAATGACTTGCAGCCAAGAGAAGAGTCCCAGGTCAAGTGGGAAGAACCAAATAGTGAGGAACTAAGAGCATCGCTGAAATGGTAACTCAAAGGTCAGTGGTTCCAAATCCAAGGTAGCTAGGTTCCTCAGCAGCAGGGTGTTAGCTTAGGATTCCTTAGGCAGATTTCTGCTTCTGTATGCAACTCTGTGCTCATCTCCCCACTATTAGCTGCTTCTTTAAACACTACTCTGCTACTTTTCTGTATGTCAGGGTTTATGCTTACTCATGATACTGAATTACTTAGAACTCTGTTTTACACATCTCTAAAATCCCTCCTGCCTCATGTGTGTGTCTTTGTCGATCTTTTCATTTTCAGTCCTTGCTTGCTGCCAAATACTTGATTCTTTCCATATCTCTAAGCCAAAATTACTGAGGTTAGGAAATTTCATGAGCCAATTTCTGTGATGAACATCTTCCATGGAAGTCCTCTTACTGAATCACTAGATAATATAGAATTTAATTGCTTATTGTATGTCTTCTCCAGATAGTAAAGAAAACACAAGGCCAAGTAAGATTATCCCTAAAGACCAAGAGATTATAAATGTTTTTGACTATACAAAACACAGATGACCAAGTATGATAGTAAAAAAATGGAATAAGATAAATAGAAGAGACACACCAACAGTAGCATGGACATTCAAAAAAGGGAGATTCTTTTTCTGGCTACATGAAGGTAGTTTCAGGGCAGATTGTTTTAAATGGCCTTTGTAGATAGATTCTTAATAAAACAGAGCCTAAAAAGATGGCATTCTAGGACGAAAGAAAAATCTGGAAGTTCTTAGGAATAATTACTCATAGGTCTGTCACATTTCTCCACATTTTGGGAGTAAGTCACTGACATTTTTTTCTGGAATCTGTGCCAAGATGCAGATAACATACCCCTCTGGAGGAAGGGAGAGGAATTCCCCTGGTTCATTATAAAAGATTCAAGTTTCCTAAGCTCAGGGTTCACTCACAACCCACTGTAAGTACTGGTATTGTCCTGATCTTTGTGTTAACCTGTGGGAAGTGAAGCTTCAGGAGCTGGCACAGAAAATGCTCATAGTCTTGCTCCTGTTTTTGTGTTGAATAATAAACCATCCTGTGTCTCTGTTCCAGGAGGCTCATGCCATCTATCCACATCCATGAAACCAGCAAGCTAACTTAATAGACTGCAGGTAGGGAGAAATCTCAGCTTCGTCAAAGTTCTTGACAGAAGTGAGATGTAACAGGCCACGTTCCATATACAGGCTGGATATAGAAGACCTGGCAAGAAAACTGGAAAATCTACCAGGAGCCACTTAGTCTCTGATTGTCAGGATGAGGTGTTTGTATTTAGTTACATAGTCAGTGCTGAGCCACTGAGAATGTTTTTGAGCAGAGAGGTGGTATCAGGGACATATTTGAGGAAGGTTTCTCTAGCAGTGTATATAGGACTGATTTGAGTGGGAAGAGAAGAATTGGGCAGCCCAGAGGGAGAAGACCACTGCAGGAATTATAATACGCATATAATTCAGGTCTTGACTACAGTATGGCAGGGTGAATGGGGAGGTAGGCTTGGGATAGAAACAGAATTCACAGGTTTTAGCTAGTAGCCAAACTTAAAAAGAGAAGAAAAAACACAGAGTTAAGAATAATCTAAAAGAGGCTTTAAAAAGTCTCCGTGTTTAATAGTTCTTTTGGGAATCAAAGCTAATTGTATTGAGACAGTATTGAAATGAAGATAGAGGTTTATGGGCAAAGATAGTTATCTCAGTGTTATTATAGTGAAAAATTGAAAGTAATTTATTCAAGATTTAGGAAGTGATAGGAAAACTATGCAGTAGCTGTGCAATTAAAATATTTGCTAAAAATTCAAATTTAAAAATACTTGTGAGATATGCTTCCTTAATGCTTTTAATGAAAATATTTTTAAAACATAGGAATGTATTTATGTGATAATGTCCATGAAATATAGGAAAACAAGCTTTTAAAAATGGTACAATCTCAGTTGTATAAAAATCTTCAAGAAATCCAAAGCTGAATTTAGCTGTTATGCAAGGAATTAAGGATATTTTCAACTCTGCACATCTTTACATGATAGATATTTTTTATAATGCATACATAAGACCTTTAAAAGTTTTCTAAAAATTATTAAAAATGAAAAATGAGTTTAGGAACTGAACCTATATGACTACCAAAATGTAGTATTATCTTAAAAGTAGGAATATTATAAAAGAAGAGTAAATATGCGTGAATAAAACATCAAAACTAAATGAACCATTTTATTTAAAATGAGAATTGTTTTTAATTTAATGTTTATTTATTTTTGAGAGAGAGACCGAGAATGAGCAGGGGAGGGGCCGAAAGAGAAGGAGACAGAATCTGAAGCAGGCTCTAGGCTCCGAGCTGTTAGCATAGAGCCCGATGCAGGGCTCAAACTCACTAACCATGAGATCATGACCTGAGCCGAAGTTACATGCTTAACTGACTGAACCACCCAGATGCCCCAAAATAATGAGAGTTTTATATTTTTCCAGTATATGACAAAAAAAATAGCTTTCTCCTGTTCTTTGAAAACATCATTCTATCAGCTTAAGTATTCTCTGCAAGAAGGGTTTAGATAAAGCTCTGAAGTGACCAAATTCTCATTCCCCCATGTGTCCCCTTACTTTCTGCTTTATCCTCTTTCATCTACCTGGTCACGAAAGCTTTTGGGGCACTCCCATCATTGTTTCACTTGCTCTGCATCCTCAGGCTTTCTCCTGATTTGCACATTTTCCAGTCCCTGACCTTACTTTTAGTCCACCTGCCATTGTGTACCAGCGTTTTCCTCACTCCTATGTCCCCCTCTTTCCTAGATCGGTGACCTACAATTAGAATAAAAAGATCAGTGCTACAAGGTTAATTGTTGGAATATCCCTTCCATTTACTTAAATGCTTGAATCAAAAATAGATGTGTCTATTTTTATCTCTACTGCTACCATTAGTCCAAGCTACCATCATTCCTCACTTACTACTGTAAATAATTCTTCCGTCTTATCTACTAAGTGATCGTAATACTACAAATTAGTGAAAAAAAAATTAAGGACCCAGACGATTTATTCTTCTGTTTAAAAAATTACCCACCGTTTTGTAGTTCCCCTTGGAAAGAATTAAAACAGTGCTCTTGGTCTAGAGAGTTCTGTCTAATCGGGGCCCCGCCTGAGACACCTGTTTCTTTACCCCCTGCCCTCACTCCATTCATTCCAGGAACACTGGTATCCCCTCTGTCTTCATCTCAGGCCACTTGTTCTGCCTATTCTCTCGGCCTGGAGCCCTTGGACCAAATCTTCTGTGGTAGTCTCCTTGTTGCCCTGCAGGCCACAACTCCAATATCTGTTCAAGGTGGCCTCCATGATTGCACACAGCAGCTTCTCTTATTGCTCCTGTCTCTACTGGAAAGTCTCTCTTCCATTTGTTTACTATTTTTTTTTTAATCTTTCTTTTCTTCTAGTAAGAGATAGATTCCCTGATAGCAGGGATCTTATCTGTATTAAGTCACTGCTGTCCCATCAAAAGAAGGACATAGTAAACAAAGTTTTAGCCATTCCAAAAAAGAAGCAAAATATCAGTGGTTGTAGAAAAACAGATGTTTATCCCTCATTCACATAAAAGAAATATGGGTTCAGGTGGTTAAAAGGGACACAGAGGCCCCGTGATCTTAATAGAACTCAGGCTCCAACCTTATTGTTCCATTACGCTTAGCACTGATCTCCAACTTCAAGATCATACCATGGCCAAGAAAGCTGCTATAGCTGAAGCCACGAAGTAGAAGACTTCCTGAAAGTCATAGATAACATTTCAGCTTGCACCTCCCTGGTCAGAATTAGTCATATAGCCATACCTCACTTCTAAGGGGGCCAGGAAATGCGGTGTTTATTAAGTGTGGCAATGTGTCAAAATTACACATCAAGATCCACTACCAAGACAAAAGAAGCTGAATATTGGTTACCAATCTCTCCCACAAGGTAAGAGTTAGACAGGTTCTGAGGATTACTGGTGTAATCAAAGGCTCTCTTTTGATCTCTCCCTTTTTTCTTCAGACTTTCTCCTGGAGTGGTTATAAGAGGTCTCCCTAACCTTCTTTGTTCACATCCACAGAAAGAGAGAGAAAGAGACAGGCAGACGCACCTCAGGTTGTTTTCTCAATAGAGAGAGGAAGCATCTTTCCTATACACCCTAGGAAATGTCTCCTTCAATCTCATTGGTCAAAACTAAGTCAACAACTGTCCCTGAGGGAAGGGATTAAACGAACGAGCTTGGGGCTAAGTCACCTGTACCTTTATAGAACCAGAAATTGAGTTACCCTATCCTTAGGCAAAAGGACTGTGGGTAGGCAGTGGGGATACCTGATTAACTATCGAAATAAATATCAAGAGCAGAAAGGGTAGTTGGGTGGTCATTTTGGGGGTTACACACGTAACAAACAGCACATCACAACCAACACATCACAACCAGAGTGTTGTATCCCAGTTTTCTTCAATCCATTTATGTTATTTTTCTTAAGTTCTATTCATTTGTTTTGGGAGAGAGCACATGCACATGAGCAGGGGAAGGGCGGGAGAGGGAGAGAGAGAATCCCAAGCAGGTTACCTGTAGCCCAACGCGGGACTCAATCTTACCAACTGTGAGAAGATGACCTGAGCCAAAATCTTAACCAACTGAGCCACACAGGTGCCCCTCAATCTATTTATGTTTTTATTTCTTGTCCTCATTAACTAAAATCAACTGAAGAACTATACTAATATGTGGATCACTAGCCATATGTGACAATGTAGCATTTCAAAGATGGCTAATATAAAGTGATAATGTGTGGTAAGTATAAAATGCAACCCTGGATTTCAAACTCTTAGTATGAAAAAAAGAATAGAAATATCTTAATAAATTTTGTACTGATTACATGTTAAATATTAATACTTTAGATATATTGGGTTAAATGAAAAGTATTATTAGAATTTTATTTGTTGTTACTTTTGAATGTGGCTACTAAAAATTACAAATTACATATGTGGCGCCCATACTGTGTCAGAAGCATTAATCAAAACATTTTTTATTGCCTTCTAACATACTGCCTTACATGAGCTCTCCACCTTGACTTCCTCTACCTTTAAGCAAACCTGAACCATAGCTCGCACACTCTAACTGAATACCTAAATCCTACTCCCTGTTCACATTTTGAGCTGTTGCTTTAATGTCATCTCTTCTATAAAGTACCAGGATTCCTCCCTAACCAGAAGTCACATCTTCCCCTTCTCTGACTACCATACTACTCTTCCTGATGGCAGAGAACATCCTTTGCTTTATATTACTGTGATCTGTTTATATGTTTTAGCACCTCTATAGACTTCATGCTTTCTTTTCTGGGCGGAGGTTTTGTTTCTGAATCTTTGTATCTTCCCTTAATCCCTTGGCAGTGATAGGAGTTTAACACCATATCTGTGGACGAGAGAATAAATGGTGCTGCTGTGAGAAACAAAAGGGACAGATAGTCCTATTCTGGAAAAAAGGCTGAGGAATTAGAGAGAGTGCTGCAGAACAAGTAGGGGCCCAGAGGACTTTTGAAAGTGATGAAATACCAATTGTGTAGCATAAAGAAAAAGAACACTTGCTATGAAAGCTAAAAGTACGAAGTTGAGAATCCACATCATTCAAAGAATCTAGATCCAGGGACTTTTTAAACAAAATTTTTTTTTCTCCCCACCCACATGCACTTTAACTGAAAATGGTTCAAGGGAAAACATCTTAGACTTGGCCTTACTATAAAAATTTGGAAAATTACTTTTGAGTGTCTCAAAGCAATCTGGTCTAAAACAGTAGTAAAATGTGCATGACATTTCAGCATTTTGGGGTCCCTTGAGAACAGAGGTAAAGAAAATCCATCCAAAGTTTCTCCTTGGGGTCAACTTCCCTCATTAATGGTACTTAGAAACCGCAGTGTTTCCTGAAGCCTGAATGATCTTCTTCAGCTGACTTCCTAGTAGAATTATTAGGTTTCAAGAGCACACCAGAGAGCCTTCTAGCCAATTCTAGATTTTTCCGCACTTAGCTAGACAAGGACCCTAAGGCTGCTAAAGACCTAGCAGAAGCTATGCATGATAATCTAATTCAAGGTCAGGTTTAAACTGACATCTAATCAGGACACAGTTCCCAAGAAAAAGTTCATGAGCCACTGCATTAAACAAGATTCAATCTTCCCAGGCTCTAAAACTGGAAACCAGTATTTACAGAATATTACCCTAGTTTTTCCCTAGAAGATCTTGTTTACATTTATGGTCAAAACTATCATCTTCAGCTTGAAAACCTCTCAAAAGATCCTCAATACCTATTGTATTTAATTTAGGGCACACTTGATACTATACTGTTTTGAGATAGCTTACAGCATTGTACAACATAAATTTAAAATTAAGGGAAATAGGCAAAGAAAAGAAGACTAGGCAATTAAACTCTAATATGACTTTACATTAGTCATAGAATGTATGCTCATACTTGTTAAATGTGGGCCACATATTTTTAAATAAGTTGCATTTTCAAAAGTCAGTTGTAAAACAGTAAATGAGGATTTATTGTGAGTGGATATTTGTTTTTCAATTCATCCATCAATCTGATCTAGCATTCTCTGCTATCACTACTTATTCCCTTTTAAAATATATTTGTCCTCTAGACAGGATGGTGACAGAGGAACTATCTTTTTGCCTGTATGCACTTTCATCTGCTCTATTTAGTACAGCAGATACTCATTACATTAGAAAAAGTCAATTGAAAGTAAAAATGAATCCCTTTAAAACATATCACATGTCCATGACTAATATTACAAAATAATAACATGTTCAACTGAGATGTTTTCTTAAAGTAAAAAAATAAGTTTATAATATGTTTGCTTTTAATAAATTCAGTTTATAATTTAACTGCGCATCAATTCTTATAACAGTTGTGAACTGAATTAAATGCTGATTTTTCAACAAAAAATTAAGAGAGGACAAAATGGCATTCTGTCAATAATTCTGGTATGATATGTGTAGCTCTCTATTACTTAGAGTAACGTCATGAGATCGGATCTTATAAAATTTGAAATCTCGGTTTGAAATTGAATTCTAAGTTGGATATTTTATGAGTCATAATAAGTGAGGAACTAATAAAAGGATTTGACTGGACTGGTGGGCAAACATGCTGCTATGAATTGTGTATAGGGTGTTTTAATTGGTTAAGTGATTAGTTTTATAGAATATTACTTAATTGAAGAATATTCTCCTTATTTTAACCTTTGGTTCTCCAACAACTTCATACCTTGGGTACTCAGATAGTGAATACTTGGGTGATTAGTAGACCCCTACATTAACTAGCTACTTAACTTTACTTGTTGCTTCTCCATAGATTTTGTTTTCCCACGCCAGAACTCTGCTTTTAATTCTATGTTTAATTATTCAGGTAACCACAGTTGTATTAGCCTGAAACTCCTTTTTAACTGATGAAATTGAACTCAGCATTTTCCCTGTTCTTACCTACTTAGTAGCAGGTCAGAATTTCAGGCCAAGTAGTTAGGTATACAAGATGCATAAATTTCTTTCATTTTCTAAAACTTAATTTCTAATATGAAGGTTAATTCTTCATCCAGGATCCAGCGACTTAAATAATCTCTCAGTATGAGCAGATCATGCATGGTCTCTCACTCCCGACTGCAAGGTTACTCTTCAGATTTATCTAACTCCCTCTCAGCTGCTTCTGCAGCCTATTGGGCACACAGGAAAAATTCTATTGCTGCGAGAAACTCACTGAGGTTGCATAAGAACGTTAACCCCTTTAATGCTAGGACCCCTTGCCCCTTACACTAGCAACTAAGAACTCAATGGAGTTGACTTAGGCCCTCTGTCCAGCTCTAATACAGGCTGTCCAGCCATTTCCATGGTGCAGTTTCTGTACCCTACTGAAAAGCAGAAAATTCTGGGGTCTGTTTTTGTTTTGGACCCTCTTCAGGATATATAGCATATGGTTCCTCTGTTCTTATATTCACAAAGATATCTGGGAGAATATATTATCCTTCTAGCCAGGGAAATGTTATTTAGAATTGGTGCGAGAAAAAAAAAATCCCAGGAAAAGCCAAATCAACTGAATTTAGATGTTTGGCAAGAAAATATAGGAAGAAGCAGTGGAAGATCCTAAATCAATTGGGATTAAACTGTATAAACTAGGAGAACGGAGGCATAAAATTGAAATTAGGGTCAGCTTTACAAAAGAAAACTATTTGCTGGTCTATCCGAATTTTTTGTCCTGAAGTTTGTACCTTCTAAAAACATGTATCTGATTATGTTGCTTCTTGTTTTAAAACTTGAGATGAATTTCTACCAAATAAAGAATAAAGTTCCTTCTCCTCAAAATCCTCCCAATTTGGCTCCAAGCTACATTTTCAACCTATTTTCTCTCTGTACTGCAAGCTATAGACACAATTATCTATTTGCCAATTTGCAGGCAAGTACAGAATATACTTCTACTCAACCTGATGTGTATAGGTGATGCAGAAACCGAGCAATGAAGTGCCAAAAACTTGGGAAGAGAGTAGGAAGGCCTCCTGCTCTCAGAGTTCAACTAAGTCAACATGAATCAGAACAGAGAAAACATGCAATCTTCTCCCAGGGATGAAAGGTCATCAGACCAAGACCTGAAAACAATCTAACTGTCAGAATGAACATCACTCAAGAAAGAATTTATTAAATCTAAAATGGATTTATTATCAATGATAGAGGATCGATAGGGAAGGGAACAAACATTGGGAGTTGTCTGTCCTGCACAAAATCACTATTAGCACATAGTGGGGTTGCCCCTGTAATGCAGATGGAAGGATAGGATTGCAGAACCTAATGATGCAACACTGGTATTTAATATCTGTGAGCACAGAACCTTTGTCTTTTTTGATCACTGTTATGTCCCTCAGTACATGAGTGGCATATAGAAATACTCAGTATTTTAGAAAATTAAGTCTCACCAACTCCCACAGTTCTGATCTCTGTGTTCCTGGCAATCTTTTTAATTATGATGTAACTTCTCACACAGATAGGACAACAAGAAGTGGATGTACTTGTCAGTGAATGGATTATGAATTAATAAAGCATTTTCATTTTTTTTACATTGGTTTCTAGTGATTATGTTTAAATCAAATCAATCCTCTCAAAGTTGATGGTCCCCAGAGGCACTAATATTCAAGTTTTCAAATCTACAAAACTCAGAGTGAGACCATGTGATCGACAGGGTGAGACTATGTGACCACACCACGGTTCTCATCGTGGGGGTTACTGAAAGACTAAGTGATCTCCCTATTTGACATGCCTGTAAAGCATTGCACACATTCTCCAGGCTACAGAACCTGCCCACACTCAGGTTTTCATTATTATCTTCCCCCATGGACCAGCCCTTCCAAGAAGTCTTCCCATGGCTTCCCTCTTGTGTATTCAGATTACATACAAAGCAATCTGTCAAGGGATTAGAGGGTATTCTTCTATTGTTAAAAGTGTAAGCTAATACCTGCCTTGCCAAAGTGTGGTGAGCATTAGTGATAACATAAGGCGAAATTCCAAGTACATAGTGAGAGTGCTCAGCTATCAGCAAATGGCAGCTATTATAAGTATTGTTTCAGCCATTTGCTGGTATTTCTAATGCTGCATTTTGATAAGCATGTTTAAGATAAATTTCTTGACTTAAACTTAGCCTCTTCGTGCCTTGGCTTTTTTGACTATCAAATATAGATAAAAATAACACTTACTTCATAGAATTCTTGCGAGATTTAAATTATGTTATACATATAAGTGGTGAGAACAGTGCCTCATACAATTGTAAGCTCAGAATACTAGCCATTATTATTAGTAGTAATATTTCTAGAGTTTAGAGAAGAGACATGTGAGTAAAGATAATGATAGTTAGATTAGCAACCAAATAAGTATACAAAAAGACCAGAGGCAGCCCAAGGAAATAGCCTTTTATTACTATTGGAAGATGCTTCCTGCAAGAAGTAGAATACAAACTTGTGTTTGAAGGTTAAGATTCACTAAGGAGACAAGGGATGAGGTTATGAGATGTGAACACTAACTCCAGGAAGATATGTGGAGTCCAGAAGAACATAGTGTATTTGGGGAAGTAGACCAAAATGGTACAGCTGGTGTGTAGGGAGAGGTTGGGGGTATGCCTGTTGGGGATAGTGTAGTGACAGAAGAGAACACAGAGATGATAGAGATCTTGTGTCCTGCTAAACAGTTTGTATTGTATCTTGGGATTCTTCAGTTAGAGTTCTTAGAGCTCTGTTGGGGTTAGGAAATGGGCTTCAGAAAGACCATAAACACCTAGAAATTAAGTGTAAGATTTTGTACACGCATTTAAAAAATTTTTAAAGGTTTATTTTTGAGAGAGAGAGAGAGAGAGAGAGAGAGAGAGAGAGAGAGACTTACAGGCAGAGCATGAGTGGGGAAAGGCCAGAGAGAGAGGGAGACACAGAATCCAAAGCAGGATCCAGGTTCTGAGCTATCAACACAGAGTCTGACGCAGGGCCTGAACCCACCCACCAGCTGTGAGACCACGACCTCAGCCAAAGTTGGATGCTTAACCAACTGAGCCATCCCCGTATCCCTTGATTTTGTAAATGCTTTTTAAGTGGGAAAATGTTCCATGGCTTTTATCAGTTTTAAGATGATCTCTATGCCCAAAGTGAAGAACCACGGTTACTGGTTGGAGAGGATAGTAAGGATTTTAAGTGGGATCAGGCTGGTTTTGGAAAGGTCCCTCTAGTGGCAGTGTGGAAGATGGCTGCCTGGAGAGATCTGGAGTGATGCCTCAAGAGCCTGTTGATGGTCTGTCTCCCTTGAGGGAGGAGGGACAGGGGTGTGGAGAGGAAAAGATGACCACCATCCACTCAGTATTAAAATGGCTAGTTCTTTCTAGAAGGATTTGTGGCAAGTCCAGTATGTCCCAGGAACTGTGTTAGCTGCCGGAAATAGAAAATCCTAGCCCTTACAGAGCTTTGAAAGGAATAGAGGAAACAAACAATAGAAAATAATCCAATTAGGGGCACCTGGGTGGCTCAGTCAGTTAAGCATCTGACTTCAGCTCAGGTCATGATCTTGCGGTTTGTGAGTTCGAGTCCCATGTCAGGCTCTGTGCTGACAGCTCGGAGTCTGGAGCCTGCTTCAGATTCTGTCTCTCTCTCTGCTCCTCCCTGACTCATGCTCTGTCTCTCTCTCTCAAAAATAAATAAACATTTAAAAAAGTAACTTAAAAAAAAAGAAAATAATCCAATTATAATTGTGATTAGTGCTAGGCTTCCCTTTAAGAAGAAATTTCCAGAGTTCAGGAACTATGTTTTATTCATCTATCTTCTAACAGTAACTTACCCACAAGAAGCACTCGATTAATGACTATCTAATGGAATAAATATTTCCATTTATCCTGGCCTCGTGACTTGTTCTGAGTGATTATTTGTCCTGATAATAAATATATCTATACAGGCTTCCAAGATGGTGCTAATGCTAGACTTTTTATCCCTTAAGGACAAGATCCTGCTTTGTGAGACAAATCTTATGCTAACTTAAAGTTCACAAAACACTTTATAAAATAATAAATTTATTTCTTCAAGTAATCATTTCAATTGCTAGATATATGATTATGCCTGCCTCCTTTCTACTTTGGAGAAAAACAGTGAGGACACAAAGCTGAATTAAGACATTATCTCTACCTTCAAAGATGTCATAACAACATGGAAAATTTTGCCTTTAAGAGGCAGAGAATAATGAAGGAGGAACAGGCTCATATCTGGAAGTTGTCTCAAGAGGGAGTTAGAAATACTGACCTAGAATTTAGGAGAAAGTCATTGTTGAAACTAGAAATGGTTCAAATAATCTAATACTTTTCAACTTATGTACTTTTTTACTTACTCAAATACTGCAATACTCTTACTAAGGTACTGAAAAGGTTATATAATATTCACAATTCAACTAGCTCCTTCCTCTATCTGCAGGTGATTTTGGTGACAGGTATCTGCCTGCCCATCCTATTTCAACTGGGCTTTGGGTCACTTCAGAGCAGTTTATTATGATTCCCTAACTGAACTGATTAGCATTTGTAAGACCAGACTAAAAATGTCTCCGCCTTTAAAATTTTTTCATATGGCTTGCATGGTTTTACTTGCTAGTTTTCTGAGTAATACTTAGTCTTTTCAAAATCCACCCATTTGTATCTTAGTGAGCATTTATTATTTGTCTCATGGTAATATGGGTTGGGTGGGGACATACCTGGTTGCAGTAAAGACAGAAAAAATTATTTGATTAAAATAAAGAATCTGGTCTCTTATATACGCATATATATGAACTAAGTTTTCTATTACTGTTGCTATGGCTAAAGTAGTGTAAAGGGAAACAGTTATTTATACATGAGCCCCTGCCTGTGGAATGAATGACCTAATGCTGTCTTGGGCTGATGTGCTGGGTAATGGTTAGGACATCTTTGCTCCTTTCTCTCGTTTTGAAATGATTAGGAGAATTGATAACATGTTGAAGTAAATGTCAGCCAAAATCAATAACGAGGAAGTGAAAGCAGGGAAGCAAGTGAATTGACTTCAGACATAAAAGCAGGCTAAGGAAACAGAATCCCCAGCCAGAGAGGCTAAACGGCCCTCTCCTGCTAAGAACATGAAATCTGCTTTTGAAACTGGTTATCACGCACTCCCAGAGTCTGGATGGGAAAGGCCGACGGGGTCAAGCAGGTTGCCTGCCCCAGTGAACCAGACAGCTTCTTGGTGCACAGTCTCAACAGGACTGTCAAGTTTTAGGGAAAAATATAATTACAGCATCATGTATTCCTATGCAAAAATAATTCTAAAAGTAACACTCAAGTTTACTCATGCTGCACAATTTCCCACACTTTTAAAACCATTTACTTCTGTCTTTAATTTTCTCTTCAATTGATGGAATGTTGGTTCATTTTTATGTTGATTTTCCTAGAAATTTTAACAGTTGTGTCCTTGATTATATTTGTTATTAATGTAGTCTAGTCTAAGCTTTGAAAGAGAGAGAGACAAAGTTTTGTGTTTGAATGTCTATACTTCTGTATCTAGAACCATCAATTGCCTGCATCTTGGGATGTTGTTAGTGGCCAAACCCAAAAGTACCTTTTCTAATAGTTTAGGCTGAAGATGCTCTTGATTTAAATATATGCTTACAGGCAAATTAAAGGATAAGTTAGAACTGAAGCTGTTAATGGAATTTAACTCCACACAGATCCTTTTATAATCCTTGAAAGCTATTTTCAAGTATTTCATTTATGGAGGAAGTTTAGACCAAAATTTGAAGGTATGATTATTAAATACATTGATTAAATAAACTACTGATTTTTCAAAATATACAAGAATATTACTTATCTAAATGTGTAGGTCACATAGATTACTGAAATAGCTTCCTAAGTAGTATCACCTCCATTACCAGCACCTCTGCAAGTTGTATCCATTAATGGCACTCACTTGCTTAAAGTTATTTACAGCAATGGTTTTCTGATTATGGTCCCCAAACCAGCACCATCATTATCACCATAGGCCACCACTGATTCCCATCTCCTAGAATTGATACCCTTGTTAGCTTTCTTCTGGTGAGTGTGGGCAGGATTTAGTGACTCACTTCTATCAAACAGACTATGGCAGAGATAATAGGATGTCACTTCCAAACTTAGGTTACAAAGAGACTGTGGCTTTTATCTTGAGAGCTCTCAAGAGCTTGCTATTTCTGAGGGAAGCCAGCTGCCATGTTTTGAGTTCCCCTTTGGAGAATCTACATAGTGAAGGACTGAGGGAGGTCTTCAGCTAAAAGCCAACAAGGAACTGAGGCCCTCAGTCCAACAGCCTGAATAATGGAATCTTTTCAAAAACCTCGTGAGTCACCTTAGGAGCAGCTTCTCCTTCAGTCGAGCTCTCAAATGAGATCAAAGCCCTAACTGACATCTACTGCAATCTTCACCTGGATTCTTAACCCACAAAAATTGTTTTAAAATAAATGCTGTTTTAAGACACTTTGTTTTGGGCTGATTTGTGATGCAGCCATAGATAATGAATATCCCAGGGAGCTTGATAAAAATGCAAATTATGAGGATTTATACTAGACCTAGGGAACCAGAAACTTTGGGAGTAGGGCCCAGCAATCAGGGTTTTAACAAATCTTCCAGGTGATGCTGATGCATGATTCAATTTGAGAATCACTATCTTATAGAAGAAAGTCTAAAACACTTAGCTAAACCTATAAGGCCCATTTTATGATTTTTTTTTAAATAAACCTCCATTCCCTCATCTTGAATCAGTGATCCCTAGGAATTTTCCATTCCAACCCATTTCAGCAGCAGCCGTTGCAGCTGAAAAAGTTTTAGTGCTCACCACTAGCTTATTAGCTACTGAAAACTAAGCTCACTGCATATATTATCTCATTTATGATAATTAGGACAGTAATGATAGCTGTCACTTGTTGAATACATACTACATATCAAGCCACTCTCTGTATAATATAACATGAAAATCTAACAAAACCCTCTGAAATCTATAGTATTATCATCCCTATTTTAAAACTAAGGAAAACAAGTTTCAGACAGATAAAGTAACTTGCCTGAGATCACATGGAGAACTGTTAGAACCAAGATCTGGCATGAGTCTGACTGCAGAATTTGCACATTGAGCCAATAGGTCCCAGTACTTTCAAGTATACACAGACTGCAATTCTTGAGCTCCTTTTGCCCTCTCAAATCTCAAGGCCTCTTCCATCAAACTAAGTTCAAAGGTAACTGCCTTTATGAAATTGTCTCTGACTCTTTCTGGAAAATATACATGCTCATTCTTCATGTTTATTGAACATTTATTATATGCTTGAAAACATTCTAGGTATTATAAATTAAGCACTGAATAAAAATAAGCAAACCAGCAGACAGAAATTATTGCTTTGGAGCTTATATTCTATTCAGGGGTTAGGGGAGACAGACTAAAAAGAAACACTTGAAAACAAATAATTATTCTAGATGACAATGAGGAAATAGCATATAATAACACATAAAACATGTATAGAAGATCTGGAAGTGGTAGAGGAAGTATGTTCTGATATTAAATATAATAGTTGGAGAGTCTCATGCTAAAGGATAACATTGGAACAAATTCCTGATGTAGATCAAGAAGGCAGTTTGCGGTAGGAGAATACCACAACTAGGTAAAAGCAAGTACAAAGGTCCTGAAGTGGAAAGTATCTGTCCTGTTGAGGAAACACTAAGGAGACCAGTGCAGCTGGAGTGGATTTAGTTAAAGAGTAGGTAGTAGATGAGACCACAGAGAGAAAGGAATAGAGACATCAAGAAGAGACTTATAACCCATTGTAAAGAATTTGGAGTTTGCGCTGCATGGGATGGGAAATCCCTGACGGATGTTGAATACAAAGAATGGCATGGCTTAATTTGTAGTTTAGCAGATCACTTTGGCCGATGTGTTGAGAATTAGACTGTATGGGCAAGGGTAGAAGCAGATAGAATAGTTAGAAATCTAACTGGTCTATTTCAATAATCTAACGTCTAGACCAGCAATCATGGAAGCTTGTGCCACGATAACAACAATGAAAGTGCTCAGAAGTGATTAAATTCTAGATACATTTTAAAGACGGAGCTGGCAGTGTTTATTAAAGGATCAGACATGAAGTGTGAAAGAAAAGGAGTCAACTTTTTTTGGTTTGAGCCACTAAAAGGATGGAGTTATCTTTTACTGAGATAGAGAAGAATGTGTAAAATGTAGGTTTGAGAAGAAAGTTCAAGAATGTGGGGTTTGAATGTTAAGGCTGTGAAGCATATTCATTATCTAAATGGAGATGTCCAAGCGGAAATCGATACACAGAAATTCAGAGGGGCAGTTGGCGTTAGAGATGTAAATCTGGGAGCCAGTTAATACACAATATTTAAAACCACGAGACTAGATGAGATTATTGAGAGAATGAATATAGATAATGAATGTGTATACTCAAAGATAGCCCTTTCTCACGTCTTCCTTTCTTAAACTTTCAGTATACATATACTATATGCTTGGCAACCAGCTAAACCTTAGACCTGGTTTGTCAGCTTATTTATTTCTCTCCCCAACTAAAGCAAGGGTCCATTGAGCCAGGATCCATTTATATTCATCTTTCCATTCCAGGTACCTGTATAACAGGTTTGTGATCTATGTTTTTTGAATACTCTGTTAACTATGATCAACTCTATTAAGACTTGAAGTTGGAAAATAAAAAAAAAAATCAAACAAGTATAGCCCATACATAATATGATGGTCACGGTTAAAAATGCTGATGGAATATAAGGGAAGGCCATTCATTTTAGTCTGGAATCTCTAAATTCTATTTAATCATCAAAGATGTATTAGGACATAAAACTTAAAAGTGGGGAAGGAATCTAGGCCAGTGTATGGAAGGAATTTCAGAAGCAATGAAAGGAAATGCATTAGAGGGAGTTGAGGTCCTCCATTTACTTAAGAGTGTCTGCATTTCAGCTTGTACACAGGAATCCAAAGGACATCTTGAAATTTCAGACATTAGACCACAGCCCTACTTTCTCCATGTTCTGCACCTGAGTAAATGTGAGAATAATTTTACAAGACATAGCAGAGAGGAGGGGGTTTGGAACCTGAGAGAAGTAATAGGAGATGAAATAATGATGTAAAAAAAACCCCAAAAAACTAGAATTGGAAGTTCTATTCTGCCTTATTTAGATCAAAAAGATTGAAAAATTGTGATAATCAAATGAAATTATAGTCCACATTACTGTATTCTTTACTTTGGAGTTGGGAGAAGACAAGCTCACTCTGGAAAGTGCTCTTATGTTCACTTTGAAGTATATGAGGAAAAGCTGAATGGAACCAAATGAAAAAAATAATGTCTTCAAGCAGTTTTCAGAGAAAGCTGTCACAACACTTCAGCAATGCTGAAAGACTTATGAGAAGGGCCATTTATTCCCCCATAATATCCTCCACTGAGCAGGGTCATTAAAGAAAGTTTATCAATAATGCATATTCAAAATAAATTTTAATTTTCTTTTCCTATTTCTAAGAGGCTACATTTGAGTGAAACCAGATTGTCTTTCAATTAGAGCAACACTCATCTATTTGCATTAAATCTGAAGCTGCTCAAGTTTTTTTTTTTTTTTTTTTTTTTGTATTGCTTTCCTTGAACTTTAGCTGAGGGTGAGAAAAATTAATAATGTAATATGTATTTTTCATTCTAAGTGTAATCACCTTAGATTATGTGAAATTAGAGCTATAAGAGATGAGGAAGGAAGATTCAATTATCCAAAGCTATTCAATACAATTCAATAAACATTAATCAGTTTCATTTGGTGCCCAAGAAACTTCATCAACTGTTGTGGAGGGGTGAGGAGATAGGCAAAAAATAAATCCCTGACTTCAAATTATTTACAGGACAGTAGGGAAGAATCATGGAAGGAAATAAGGAAAGCAGCATAATATTAGGATTCATATGTATTCTATTTGAATACTAAGATTAAGCAAGAGATGACATTAAAGAAATTTAATTACTATTTGTTGAAAAATGAATGATTTGGGAAAGTGCATCAGACAGGATGATTCTACCTCAAGTAACAAAACATCAGCCCAAAGAGCCCTACACAAGAAGAATTTATAACAAATTGCACTTAAAAAGGACTCTAGATATAGGTAGTTCTGTGATTCAAGAATTTAATAGCTCAGTGATTACTGAGCTCTAGGTTTTCTGTAATACACTTGGACTTTTCCTCATTATCACAAGTTGACTGTCATCATTACAAATATCAGTTCTTCAGATAGAAATACCCGAAATCACGGGGAGGGAAATAGAATCTTTTTGGGATAATTTTTTTTTTAATCGGAGAGGTATTTTGTTACCAGAAGCTTGCTCTTCTTCATCCTCTGCTACACATACACATTGCCCTTTGGACTTAGCCAGAATCAGATGGCCAAGCCCAGAAACGAAGTCTGGGAAAGAATGTGTGTGTCATTTGATCTTTTGTTGGGAGATAGGAGCTCAACAACAACAACAACAACAAAGGATATTGCTGTTCAGGAAGAAAATTGTGGATGCTCTCATAAATAGCGCCCCTTTGGGGCACCTAGGTGTCTCAATTGGTTAAGCTCTGGCTTTGGCTCTGGTCATGATCTCATGGTTCTTGGATTTGAGCCCCTGCATCAGGCTCTGTGCCAACAATTCAGTCTGGACCCTTGTTCAGATTCTGAGTCTCCTTCTCCCTCTGTTCCTCCCCTGCTCACACTGTGTGTCTCTCTCAAACATAAATAAAAGATTTAAAAAACTAAAAAAAAAAATATCACCCTCTCAAGTAATTTCTTTAAGCAGTTTATATTATCCATCATACCCATATTGCAATGCCCTCTCTCAAGTTCTCCACTGGAACACAAAAGCTCCCCACACATCTATGCCCATGCCTCTTTCCCTGGTCTTTGGTATCTTGTGCTTGTAATATTTGACATCTCCATGCTTCAGTGGCCTACTTTTTTTTAATAGCCACTTTATAATACTTATCATGTGTTGTTCTTAGTACTTTATGAATATCAACTCATGCAATTCTCACGCCAACCATAGGAGATAGGGTGATTATTATCATTTCTGCTTACAGACGAGGTAACAGAAACTCAGTGAAGTTAGGCAACTGACCTCCAGTTACATAGCTAATAAAGTGCTAGGTGGGATATGAAAATGAAGCCATTTGGATCCAGATTGGGCATCTTCTACCACTTTGCTAATTCCTCAATGGCTTGAGGAAACCTGGTATTTGCTCTCACTTGCAAACTCAGGCCTCCTGGGAGGAAGCTGGTTATCTTGAGTGTGTTAACTAAAATTAGGTCTCAAATCCAACTTAATAAGTCAGGTCTTCTATTTCAGAATGTAGTATCTGCATCACACCCCAACCACTAGCCCTAAGTAGAACATTCTTATGAAGCCTTTTGTAACCTGAATGGTGTAAAGCAATGAAGTGATTATCATTTTATAAAAGTGAAAATCCTTTTCAGATTTCTGTCAGTTAACAAAAGTAATTGCTAAAGTAAGTCTTTTGTAAAAGAAAAGTGGGATAAAGCAAACTTTCAGATAGAGAGGGAAACCTGTACTTGTAAAGGAGATTAAGAGTTTCAGGGCTACTTAAATAACCAGATGCAAGCAAAATGTACTATCAATGTTCTTGTTCTTTTCATTACTTTTCACCTGTCAAAGCTACTGCAATTTTAAGACTTTTAAGCTGATCATTTTTTACTTATAAAGAATATGTATGATCTCAGTAGGTAGCAAGGGCATTGGTAAACACTATGAAATCCAATACCTGTGGTGTGAATAAGTGGATGGAGGGATATCTGGCTATATTGTGGCAGATACAAGTAGTGTTCATTTCAGCTCAACATGTAATGAGCATGTAATGTGAGCTAGATGTTGTGTTAGGCAATGAGGAAATTCTATTGAAGGAGCCAAGTCTTCAACCTTTAGACCTGCACTCTAGGGTCGAGACGGGCACTAAGAGAAGCTCACAACCATGTACTACATGCTGTGTGAGTGGTAAGTGAAGGGTGCTTTGGGAAAACAGAAAGTGGGCTTGAAGTTGTGACCTTAACTGGCCAGGCGGAGATGAAGTGTATGAAGAGAACTCTAGGCAGATGAGCAGCATGAACCAAGGTGTGAATAGTGTGGTGAGTGGGGAAAAGTACAAAAGGATGACTACTTGACGTAACAAGACAGAAGTGCAGGAGAAAACAGAACCATGGGAGATAGGGCTGGATTATGGAGGGCCTCATCAAGCATGTTGAGGAACCTGCCCTTTACCTAATGAGCTATTGGGGAACCATCAAAAGAGAAAATATTCTGGTGAGAAAGGGAAGGTAGATTCCAGATCCAAAGACTAAGAGTCAAATCCTATCTTTACTGCAATTTTGTATTAAAAATGCAGGTCTCTCATCTTCACATGAACAGTAGGGACTGTCCTTAAACCCTGACATTGATCTATTATGGAGACAATGAATAAGCAAAGAACTGCAGGCAAAAGAAGTGTTTATATAAAAGGTGACTATAAAAATCACCAGAGATCGTTTTGATATGTGGCTCCAGGAATCAGGTTCATTATTACCTCATTACTGTTCATTTTGTTTTATTAAAATTATGCAAGACCTACTTTCACTATTGTCTCTAATGTAATTTATTCTTAACAAATCCTAATGTTAAACTTTTGTGGGGAGCGGGGAGTCTGAGATACCTCAATGATCTTTATCTGCGGCATTTCATTTGAAATTTCCCACATTTTTATATAGCCATGACATTAAGCTTGACTAACTCTTCTTTAGGTCGAGGCTATATTGTTCTGCTTTTTTTTTTAAAAAGAGCATCCCACTTCTGACAAAGACAATTTCAACATTGTGGAAGTCAAGGTGTCAAGTTCTGTCATCTTTTGTTCTCTCCACTTACTTTTTCAGCCTGTTTTTCTACAGTGCTTCCTGGGCTCCCCTGCTCCTCTCTGCCCCAACTTGTTATTCCATCTGTTTGTACGTCTTTAAGTCTTTAGGATTATCAAGGTTGAGAAAAGACTGTGATACAATTCCTGGATCTCAAAGTTATGTGTTCAGATTTGGGGGAAGGGTGAATCTTTCAGGACGACTTTATAAATGTTCTCCTTTGTGTCCTGCCATGAGTTAATCTGACTCCATGCTATGCTTCTTCGGTCTTCTATAAACATCTTCTGCCTTTTAACAGACTTTAGAACTGAAAATCCAACTCTTTATGTGGGTTTCTTCAGTTTCCCACATTTTAGAGACAGTCTTTTTAATATATGAGAGGACACAGTATGCAGAATCCATTTCTACGGATATGTGTTATTGGTTAAGGACTTCAAGCTCAGCACCTGAAAATGTTTTATAACCTTTTCCTTAACACGGACATTTATTAGAAAATAAGATCATAAATTGAGTGCCTCAATGCAGCTACATGACCCCCAATTTAGCCACAGATTTAAATGATCTCTTTTACAATTTAGACTTTTCACATAGTATTACAGTAGAGTTTTTTTTAAAAATGTAGACAAACACAGTTTCTCTACTTGCTTCACTAGTTTCTTCGATGACCAAATACAGTTGTAAAATACGATGTAAAATCAATATAAATGTGTCACAAGTTCTTAAATGTGTATCAGTTCTGAAGGGTTAACTTTGATAATTTACAAAACAAAAACATATGCCCAGTTCTGCTTATGAATTCAGGCACTTAACACACTTGTGGATTTAAAAACTGTGAAGCCAACACAACTGCCCCTATGAGTGACTTGGGACACATAGAATTAGCTATTTGTGTTCTTGTGATGAGGGGCAAGTCACTAACAGCACCTGTAATTAACCACCTGCTCGTCTAATTACAGAATCACAGATTAGATATTCTGGAAAGCAATTCGCTTTCTACATTTCAGATTAAAGATACAGATTTACATAATAGGGGAACATTTATCCCACTAATGGTTTCTAATAAATTCACACTCAATTTGCATTAAGGAGAGTCACATTTGGGACCGGAATTTAAACACCATCTTTTCAAGATTTCTCTTTGGATACAGTGGAAGCTACAAGAAACAGCAGATGCTTGAGAGAAATCCATTTTGAGGGATAAGTATGGAATACTGCATGTGATTTTAACAAATAAAATCAGATTCAGAGCTCAAACAGAAATAAGATTATTCTTTTCTCACCCCAAAATACCAGTCTTAAAAAAATTAAGATGTATTAGTGATATTTTGTTGGGCTCTTTCAAGTAATATAACCAACTAACCAAACCACTCTTGGTTTTAGAAATATATGGACAGCAGTCCCTAGACAGGATTTTAAAAGAAAGATTAGTTTCACTCATTCATTTATTCTTCCATTTATTCAAACAGTGAGCATCTACTCTGCGCGAGGCACTGTTTACCTGTAGCAGGGAATATAAAAGATAGAAATCTCCCCCTCAATGGGGCTTGCATAGGAGCAGGAACAAGTAATAAGCAGTATTAATAGGTAAAATAATACAGTAATTGGTCAGTAAATGCTGAGGAGAATAAATAAAGAGGGGGAAGGGAGGCAGGAAGAGTCAGCGTGGGGGCAGGGATTGAGGTTTCAGAAGAGTGACCAGAGAACGCCTCGTTGAGAAGGGGATACTTGAGTAAGCAGCTAACAGAAATGAGAAAGCAAATCTCCCATACAGAAAGCATTCTAGACAGTGCAAAGACTATTCTGAGGATGGCTAATGTGAAGAAAAGCCAACATCAGAGGGAAATGGAGAACAAAGGGGAGAGCAGTAGGAAATCCAGTAGGAGAAGGTAATCAGGGAGAAAGAAATTCATGCAGAACCTTGAAGGTAATAGTACAGAGGTGGGTTTTTACTTTGGGTGAGTAGTCTGGGGGGAACTTTGTGAGCTGACAGCATAGGAAGGGAAAAGTATGTTGTAAAATTTTAGAAATTGAGAAATTGGGTATCTGAGTAATGAACAAGCCTCAGTACTCCATTTTAAAGGACTTTTTTTTTTTTTTTTTTTTTTTTTTTATTTTTTTTTAAATTTTTTTTTTTAACATTTATTTATTCTTAAGAGACACAGAGTGAGTAGGAGAAGGGCAGAGAGAGAGGGAGACACAGAATCCGAAGCAGGCTCCAGGCTCTGATGAGCCGTCAGCACAGAGCCCGACGCGGGGCTCGAACTCACAGGCCGTGAGATCATGACCCGAGCTAAAGTCGGCCGCTTAACCAACTGAGCCACCCAGGCGCCCCAGTACTCCATTTTAAAATGAAGCAATCAAAGCACAGAGCAGTTAGGATTTGCCCATGTGCAGCCAGTAAGAAGCAGGGACGGAACTTGAAGCTAAATCCTAACTCCATCACAGAGGCAGTCGTAAAGCTTCACAGGTTCAGGAAGAAATGTCTCTTAGCTTCAAGGAGACTGGAGATTGGTATTGATGAGTTTCCGATCAGTGACCCTAAGCTGAACAATCAAATCAACAGAAGTGTTGGGGGAAAATGGAATTCCCTAACATTATGCTTTGATCTTGCTTTTGGCAAGTATTTCATTTATTAAATATCTTTGAACAGAACATGTGTCACAAAGATTTCAAGTGGTTAAATTGATCTGTGCCCATATTTTTTCTTTGGGGGTTAATTTAAAGTGGTCTCAAAAATTGGTTTAGGGGACACACAACGGTCCTCTGTGATTTGCTTATGCAAAATGTATTTGTCTACAGTTGGATAAGAGTGTATGTGCATAGATAGAGCACTTTCCTCTGAAGCCCACCCTATGGCCATTTAGCTCAGTGGCTTAAGGCTTCAAGGTAATTAAATTGGAGCAGGAGTTCTTCCCTTCATGGGCTTGTACCTTGGCCCTATCGCAGCTGCAGAATGCATCCTAAACCCTGACCAGCTGTCTGGAAAATGCATGCCCTTGGCCAGAAGGACAGAGCCATACAAGTCAATCACTGTGGACAGAAAAAGGATTGCTCAGAGAATAGGCCATACGCCGTAGTGGGTCAGCAGCATTCTATTAATACTCATAGGCAACCCACTGATTAGTCTGGAGTTGGAGTAAAGCTGGTTATTTCCCTGGCTCTTGACAACAAAGGCAGATGAGCAGCAATTTTGTTTCTCGGTGTGAATGTCTCCTCATGTCTGCGGGGGCCTCTGTTGAGAGTTTCTCTCTCAGTGGGTCCCTGTGTGGGAGTATGTGCATGTTCTAATCTGGGATGTGATCAAATAAGATTGCATTTTGTTTGTTTTTCCTCTGTGCTCTTCTTGAAAGGCTGAGTCCAACTACAATTTTCATGAATTGTTCCACTCTAATCTTATATATCAGGCACTAGAGGCTCTTGAATTCCAAGCATAAACTAAATGATATAATATTGCCAATTAGTATGTTGCTATTAAGTTTAGAGTCTTTATACATTTTCCAAGATGCCATGCTTGCATCCAAGATGCCAAGTTGCTAAAAGCTTTTGACAAGTTTTGACAGAGATCAGGATCTAAAATGGCACATTCAGTGAATCATCGAGGCTGTAGTGCAGGAGGCAACATGTGATAGAGACATGGATATTGATTCCAGGTCTAGTCTGGGCTGTGGTGCTCAACACTTAAGTCGCCTTGAAATAGGGGGATTTCATTTCTATGAAATGCTTTAGATAATGTGATCTCTAAGTTTCCTTCAAAACAAATCTTTTCTAGTGAGTTCATTTCATATTGAGAGTCAAGGTGAAAAATATGTATTTGAAGTCAAGATAAACTTGTTTTTACTAACACCATAGGCACTGGCCCCAGACAGACCTGCGTGGTCTCTGGTGAGCTTGTCCAATGAGTATAACTTAAAAAATTTACCTCCTCATTTGTAAAACAAGAACAAAAATCCAGAAACAATTTTGGGGAGGATTTGTTCAGGTAACATGAGTGAATGGCACATAATGGTAAAGCATGTTAGCTACCATTATCTCTCTCTCTACATATTTCTACAGATTTTACACAGATAATTTCATTGCATTAATGAAATGTACGAACAAAACCAGTTTCTCACATAAAATGCAACCTTATCCAATAGATATAGGTCATAATTTCAAGGACAATGAAGATGCAATCACCATGAAGTTTGAGTGCGGAACACCTGAAATTCCTGTAGCTGCAGTTACTTTTTAGACTAGTAGGGCACTCAAGAACCCATCCTAATATTGCTGAGTTATGCAGACATTTGTTGGCTTTTGATTGCCTATAGGAACAATTCCTTACAGAGCTGTTGCCAGGCTAGATGAGGGCTGACAAGCACAGGGGGTGAATACCTGAGTAGAAGTGAGCCGTATGGCCCCAGGCTGGAAGGGCTTGTCCTGTAATGCACTATCTTAGGGAAGACCAGGACTGTCAGGTGTCACCAGGTATCTGGTGCTGGGAAAGGGGAGGTGAAAAAGCACGAAAAGAGGGTTAAACCGCTCCAAAGTAGCTGGGTCACTACATGTTGAGTGATAGGACTTAGCTAGGCACTGCTTTCTTACCCCCATGCAGACATGGCTGCCAGTTATCTCAAGTTGAGCCGTTTTGCTCAGTATTGGTTGGTTTCAGACAAATTCTTTGGCTTCGAAGAAACTCACAAATCAAGATCTGTTTATTCTGCATAGGGCCATGCACTAGTTAATTTTAAAGTAAAATACTATTTTCCTCTGGAGTCTTTTGATAGGCATAAAGTAATGATTCTCACATGAACATTTTTCTTCTTATAACCTTTGCTGTCCTTAGTCATTTAAATTATGATGTGAAGTTCATCATATAGTTTTCCACTTTTAGTCTTTAGTGCTTATTTTATTTTGAAAGCACAAGTGAGGCAGGGGCAGAGAGAGAGCATGCGCACGCACATGTGCATGGGAAGGGGGGTGGGGGGGAGGGGAGAATTCCAAGTGGGCTCTATACTTCACGGGCTCAATCTCAGGAACCATGAGATCATGACCTCAACCACCAAGAGTCAGATGCTCAAGTGACTGAGCCACCCAGGCACCCCTCCCCTTTTAGTCTTAATGATAGCTTTACAATGGAATACTCCTATTTCTCATTATAATTCATTAAGTTAGCACTTATAAAGTTAATGTTGTAAATATCATGAACTTGGAATTTTAGCAAGAAAAACTAGCAACTTCCAATAAAAAATAATTCATACTTAATTCAATCTGATAACTCATATTAACCATCAAATAGTATTACTGGGTTAGTCTCCTTTCTCTAACAAAAGAACTTAGGAAAGAAATAACTCGTCAACAGGTATGTGGAGGTTTCGGGTTAAGTTTTGTTTTAAATCTCATTTTGGCACGTTTATATTGTGAAAACTTGAACACTGGATGCGGCTGAGTAAGTTTATCAGTAACCTGTAACAGTAGAATGGTAGTATCACGTCAGAACCAGTATACAGCTATGCCTGAGCCTCAAAAAGACTCTGGAAATTGGCTGCTGAGTATACTTCGGGCATACTAAATATACTAAATATCCTGAAATAGTTAACCACAAACTGCCGGCAGCTACTGTCTTCTACAACAGCTCTTCAGGTTCTAAGATATATTGCTGAGTAAAGCAGATGTGATAGAGACAGCCGGCTAGTCTCCTAAAAGCTTTTTCTTTCTTCCTGGGAACACAGAACACCATATATTCCAGGCTTCTTCCTTGTAGTTAGGTATGGTAATTATATATTTGTTTTTAAGTAGGTAGGGTACACTGTTAGTCAACAGAATGTACACAGAAGTAAGAGAGGCCATTGTAGGCCTGGGTTATTAAAACCTCCCATAATGGTTCTTCCATGTTATTCTCTACTTTGGGTTGTATGAAATGGACTTGACCCCAAAGCAACCTCTGAAGACATGTTGAAAATGGAAACATGTTCATCAGGTGAATTCCTGAATGACAGCTTGGAAAAGGCCATCCTGCCAGCCTCTCTAGCTATATCATCTCATGTTCTGTCAGCATGAGGAAGGGAAAGATCTCTATTGTGTTTGAGCCATTGCTAAGTTAAGGAACTATTGTTCTAAGTTTATTTATTTATTTTGAGAGAGAGAGAGAACACGAGTAAGGTGGGGCAGAGAGAGAGAGGGAGAGAAAATCCCTACTGTCCACACTGACAGTGTGGAGCTGCATGTGGGGCTCAGTCTCACAAACCAGGAGATCATGAGCCGAGTCGAAATCAAGAGTCAGACGCTTAACCGACTGAGTCACCCAGGCGCCCCTGAGGAACTATTTCTAAGAGAAACTAGCATACTATAACTAATATAGTGAATACTAGAATCTGAGAAAATGCTCTTTTAAGCCACTGTGATTTGTTTTTAATTTATAATATAAGCTAGTTTATTTAAAATCCTACTAATTGTAGGAAATGTATTTTCATAGGTTAATTTTAATATTTTATGAGTTGGTGAACTCTTTAGCAAAGAATTAAGAAAAAAATTACTGAATATAACCTAGTGGGCAAAGGCTAACATAGTTGTTTGAGAGAAAAAAACAAGTCCGTACAGTGACAAGGCGGGGGAGTGGTAGAGGCATTTGTGAACTTTGGCATTAGGATTCCACACCTGACCCTCACGGAATGGAGGAGAGAGAGGGAGCACACTGGCTTATCTGTTTTATTTCACATTGGAGGCTCAGAAAACCTTATGCAAAACAAACACAACTATGTGGTGGTGTAGGGAGAGGAAACATTTTTTGCTGGAAAAGAAATAATTTTTTAAAAGGACCCCAACAGTGAGGGATTTAACTCTGCTTTTTACTCAATGAAATCATTGGCCCAGGAGAAGATATTATCTAGTCATAGTAGATAATGTGTTTACGCAACAAAGTGCCACAAAGAACATTTTTATAAGTAGACGAATATTCTCCCATAACTATATATAAAAACAAAATAGGCCGTTACTTGAAGTTCTGGGTTCTAAATATAGTCTGGCTAAGGGAAATGAAGACAGTTCCAAAAGGAACTAAAAAGATCAAAGAAATAGATTCAAGACAGAAGAAAAAAAGAATTCTTCATTTTGAAGATGGGGAATAAAATGATAGTAGGTAGAGAATAACCAAAAGGAATACAAGCATGAAGGGAATTTTTAGGAGAAAATGTATTTGTTTGTGGAATTCCAAATTTATAGACCTATAGAAGTAGACAAGAAGTTTAAACAATAAGTCAAAGTAATTACTTTTCAATATAGTAGGATGTATAATTCTATAGCAAAAAAGCGTTGGTAGCATTTAGTATAGGCTGAATGACACATAAAAAAAACTTATTTGCATTTATACATGATACATTCACATATTCATGAAAAATAGATGCTATCTATATATTCTAAAATATTTTGAGGTTATCATAGATTATTACTATTTTTTCCTAGAAATTATTTTATGATACTTGTGTTATAGAATATGGGAAAGAAAAAAAAACAATGTTTTACTCAGAATGACATTATCTATATTCTAATATTAAAAATTCTTTTTAAATGTTTAATTTTGAGAGACAGAAAGAGAGAGTGCAGTGGGGAAGGAGCAGAAAAACGGGGTGACACAGAATCCAAAGCAGGATCCAGGCTCCAAGCTGTCAGCGCAGAGCCCAATGCAGGGCACGAACTCACAAACTGTGAGATCATGACCTGAGCTGAAGTCAGACACAAACTGAGCCACCCAGGGGCCCCTATGTTCTAATACTTTTTAATAATCTAAGTTTGCCCTTTATTTAAACTATATATATATATATATACATACACACACACCTAGACACATGTACACATATTTATACAAATTTCAATATGCATACATACTTGTACATGTATATATATATATTCATGCTACCAAAGGGCATGTTTCTGCAACTATTTCCTTTGATTAAAGAATATGGTATGAAGCAGATATCACATATTATGATTTAATCTTGTTTCCCATAATTTTCCTCCTTCCTCAGGAAGACTAAATCAAAGTTGCTACTTTTCCTTGTATTTCATTTCAATTACACAGGGAATCTCTTGTAGAAAGAACATTTTCTGTTTTACATTCTGTTTATTGCCACAGACTAACCTGTTATGGCTTTTCCAAATTCAACATTTGGCATTTTTCTTCTTCTCTTAATTGTCCCTGTAGTCTCTTTTCCTGTTTATTATGGACCTTTTTATCCTCTGGCAGATTTTTGATAATCATAAGTCAAAAACATGAGTTGCTGAATTTTCCAAGTCAGAGTCAAAATTGGTCCTTTGGTATCATTTAGACACGAGAGACTGCAAATTTCTAGTAATTATATACTTTGATATGATGGATTTTTTAAGCCAAGAATTTTTTAAAACAATGACATAGAAAGTATAAATCCCATGTTTGCCCATTTATGTGTAAAAATTCATGTACAGCCTTTCTCCTTGCTTAATATGACAGTACATTTATTCTGTTGAATTAACATTTTTAAAAAGATAACTAATATAATGCCAATGAAAATGTAGTTAATAGAGGACATTTTTATGCACCCTATTGAAATCAATGTCACTAGGTGAAAATCTGAAAACTCTTTAAAGAGGCCTGATATAATGCATGAAAATTGTTACCAAATAAAATATACTTATGATTTTTGCTGAATAGTACTTGCATCTGTTAGGCTACTTCTGGAAGCAAACAGAAGAAGTCTATAATGGACAACAAAGGTCACTGCTTAGCATAAGCAGCTCTGTCACTTATTTGGAATTCAAAAAGCTTATTTCAACATCTATGTGGTAAATGGTCCCTTGTGTCACTAGCGAGTATCTCAATGTTCCTCTTAAAGGCATTTCTCAATATATTGAAATTTATGCTCCTCAGAAAATACTATGAAAAAACATCCTTCCATAAAACAAAAAAATAACACTATCAACAGGGATTGCTTGTACGCAAAGGTGGAGTTTACATTTAGAAAATATACACATTAAAACCTATGTAGTCGACCTTCTCTGATTAAATGTATTCTATGGAGATGTTGTTCTTCCAATGTTCAAACCTAGCTTGCATTTCCTTATTGCCCACGGGTTAATGTATGACCTTCAAATTGCTTTCAAATTATTTTGGGTATATATGTGTATAAGTCTCCTCAATTCGAGAACTTGCTTTATTAGGCTCCTAGGGACAGAAATGATCTTTTTGATTTACTAGTATCCTCCTGTCTACCTTTTTTTCTGAGCTAGCTAGTTTTTACTACTGTTCTAAAAAAATGCAATAAGAATTATATGTGTAACATGACACAAAGTGCCATGTGGTCACGGATAAGCAAAAGGCATGATCCCTAGTCTCCAGAATGTTCTCATGGTTCAACTGGTAAACTAAGACACAGAAAGTTATCTGACAACAATGTAGTGTATGGTGGCCAAAGTAAATACTTAGTGTTCCAAAAGCTATAGGAAGTTCTGCTGAAGAAAAGTTTTCAGGAATAAAATGGGACTTGACCTGAGTCCTCAGTGAAGGACAAGAGTTGAACTGGTAGAGAAGAGTACACAGCATAAGTGGTGACAGCAAAGGAGGAGACACTGGGGGGGGCGGGGAGGGGATTGTATGCAGGTACAATGTTTACTGAGAGAACATGCATGAGTGACAACTGTAAACAGTCCCATTTGAATCCTGTGCTTCAACTGTGAAGACAACGTGGAAAGTGTACATGTTGTAATTACACACTATGGACTTGTATTCAAACTTAAAACTACTGTCTCCAACATCGTTCAGTGCTAGACATGAGAATTTTCAGTGTCATTTCTCTACTCTGTTTTAAAGATAATTTCCAATATTAGCTTACAGTACTCTCACTATTTGACCTCCATGACAATTCCACGATTTCTAATTAAATGTCTAATGCTGAAAGGCTTTGGAGTTAAACATTCACTTTTTCTAATTTTGAGCTAATTTATATTAGGTATTAATCTTGAAATAATTAGTGGCTATCTTTCAACACTTGAAATTCATGGCTTCTTTTCAGAAAATTGTTCTGTTTAATGGTTCTTAATTCTCATCTGGACATTTTTTACAAAAAGTATAATTAAAAAATGGAAGGAAATAAGCCAAAAAAAGTCTATGTTCTATATCATTTAATATTGCACAAAGAATAAAAACAGAAGCAGATTGAGAAGAGTTTCTAGTAGGATTTGCTGGGTGGAAGAACTATTAAATTCTCAAGCAGAAGAAAACTGATAAAGTAGGAAGTGGTGGAATACAGAAAGAAATGATGGGCAAAGAATTTGCTAATCACAAACTTTAACAAGCACAGACATTTGAAACTGAAATAATAATGAATAAATTTGGGAAGTATAAACTCAAGGCAGATATAAAGGTCTGGACAACAGTAATGGATAAGGCAGGAGTGCATGATGACAGGAGTTAAAGAGTTTCAAATCTGTATATTGTTCAGGAAAAGGGTGAGCTATAGATCCACATTAGACTCTATTAATTCAAATTTACAATTTTAAAATGATAGGTAATCGTTAAAAGAACTTCTGAAACAAGAGAAGGGGGAATGGGGGAAATGCAAAGCTTCACATATTTCAAAAGAAAGACAAAGGAAGAAAAAGAACCTTGGGTGGTAGGACACTTGCAAATCTATGTAATTCATAATAGTACCCTCTTTTCCCTTGGAAGGATATTAGTGTTAATGAGTGATATGGGGTATCTAAGAAAACAATTATGATTTGAGTAAAAAGGAGTTATGAATTGGACTAGTTGGTCAACACCATGCACAAAAATAATGAAAACTAAGGGGGCATCTGGGTGACTCAGTCAGTAAGCATCCAACTCTTGGTTTCAGCTCAGGTCATGATCTCACTGTTTGAGAGACCGATTCCTATCTTGGGCTCTCAGCACTCATGCTGTCAGCACAGAGTCTGCTTGGTATTGTCTCTCCCTCTCTGCACGCTCTCATTCAATAAACGCACTTAAAAAAATAACTAAGTCTTTCCTACCATCTTTCTGACCAATCTAATTACAGATTATTTACTAGGAAGGGAAAACATAATGAGACAGAACATGGGAAAGGTATTCAAGAGGAGGATTGATCATGTATTTCTGTACCAACAAAAATTCTTAGTATGAATTTCTCTTTTTCTGATACTGTAGAATATAAAGACTCTGAATAGTAAAAGACCATCAACAGCTGCAGTTCAGTAAAAGGACTGTCCTAGGATTGACCTGAGCTGGTATCTGCTGTAGATTCACATGGGACCAACATCAAGAGGCTGAGAGATTACAGTGAGTGTAACCTGGGAAGCATTAAGAGCTAGTGTGTACCTATTTAAGAATAAAATTTTTCTTATTTTACATTTACAATTTGTGATATTCTTTCCAGCCCAACAATAATGTTTTCTCAGACTTTTCCTATTTTATACCCTCTTCTTTCAATGTCTGCCCTCCCCCACCCCACTTTTTTCCCAAGCAGGCTCTTTTAATTCTTTTCTCCATGAATTCCTTCATTTGGGCTAATTTTCTTCATTGTCTCTTATACCCTATTTCCTCACTGCTACTCTCCAACTTCTTTATTCTACCATTTTCTCTTTCACTGTTCTGTTCTCATCCCATCTGTAGCATCTAGAATTTTTAAAAGTTCTATTAGGTTCCATGGGAACTCAATTCCTATCCCCCACTAGTAGACTGTAGAAGTTAGGATTTTAGAGCTGCCTGGGCTCAGATTTTTGCTGCCTCACGTACTAGTTGTGTGGGTTTGGCCATAACACCTCTATATTTCAGATTAACTTCAGATTAACTCAACTACAAAGTTAAGTCATAAAGATTAAATACGTTAAAATATGTAAAGAGTGTAGAGCAGACTGTGACACATACATTCAGCATTTTATGTGCTATTATTATATGCCCAAGGCACTGGGTTAGTCTCTAAGCACACAGAGGATTCAAATATGGCTCCATGTTCATAGAGAATTTATCATCCAGTGGCATCCAGGAGGGTAAATCAATGACCTAAGAAGAGGCTAACTGAGTGCCACATGGAAAAATAATTCAAAAGCTGGTCTCCATGTTTATTGTAGCATTATTCATAATAACCAAGGTATGAAAACAACCTGAGTGTCCGTCAATGGAAGAATGGATAAAGAGGATATAGTATACCAGCATACTTTGGAGATAATGTGCATTCAGTTCCCAGCCATTGCTATAAAGCAAATACTGCAATAAAAATATTGCAAAAATTAACTTTTTGGTTTCCTGGTACACATATAATTTATGTTTATATTATAGCATTAGATGTAAAAAAGTATGACAATGTCTAAAAAATCTCCAATGTTCTTAATTAAAAAAAACTTTATTGCTAAACAATGTCTACCATCACTTGAGCTTTCAGCAAGTCATCACTGATCACAGATCACCAGAACAAATACAATAACGAGTAAGTTTGAATCTCATTAGGATTACTAAAAATGTGAGCAAATGCTGTTGGGAAAATGGCATTGATAAACTTGTTCCATGCAGAGTTGTCACAAACCTTAAATTTGTACAAAATGCAATATCTGTGAAGTGCAATGAGACATGTCTGTATATTAGAATATTACTCAGTCATGAGAAGGAACAAAATCACATCGGTGACAACATGGGTGAGCTCTGAGTACATAATCTAGGTGAAATAAGTCAAAAAGCAAAAAACAAATAGAATATATTATTGCTTATAATGGAGTGTAACAAAAGTCAAACTAAAGAAACTGAGTAGAATCATGGTTACCAGGGGCTGTAGGGTGGGGGAAATGGGATAACGTTGGCCTAAGAGTAGAAACTTCCAGTTAGGTTATGAATAAGCATGGGGGCTCTATGCACAGTATTGCCATTTTAGATAATGATATCCTACTACATACATAAAAGTTGCTACGAGACTAGATCTTAAATGTTCTCAGTACAGAAAAGAAATGGTAATTATGGGACACAATGGGGTTGTTAGCTAGAACTGGTATTGCAATATGTAAGTGTGGCAAATCAACAGGTTGCACAACTTAAACACACACAAAGTTACATGTCAATTATATCCCAATAATAAAGATTTAGGTGAGACCCAGTTGACGGAGTACGAATCCAGCAACCTGAAAAGGAAGACATCTCAGGTTGATCATTAGATTTTTTAAATAAAAGTTCAGGTATTGTAAAACTGTAAGAAACAAAAATTATGATTCTTGTTTAATGGCTATAGGAAGGTCCCAAAACTGGAGTCTCTAAGTTCCTTGAAGATAGTATGAACATCAACAATTTAAACAATGTCAAACGTACACACCGAAAAACGGTGTGAGAAGAAAGTAGCACCATTCCATTTACATTTTTATTGTGTGGCTTGTTGAGAAAGTACTAAAAATAGATTGCTTGGCTTCAAGCCTGGATCAATGATCCTTGGAGTTTCTCCCCCTCCTCTTTTTCCTTTGGGGTTGAAGTGAGTTTATATCTACTATGTGATTTGCCAAATGGCAGAAAAAAGACTTCAGAAGGCATTCTATGACTACAGTTACTATATATTAAAGGCAAAGAAGGAAACTTTTAAATCATCAGTATTACCACAGAATAAATGTCTTCGAATCACGGACCGCAGGATCCCCTAACAGCTCTCTTTGTTTAAACTGAGGCTTATAATTTTAATAAATGACTCTAAGCTGTGGGTTTTGTCATTTTGGCTTTGGGGAATTAAGTCTTTAAGTAAAATTGATGTGGTAAAGATACTGAAATACATTTGACTTTCAAATAAAGGGAGAGCTCTTAGATACTTTTTCTTATAAACAGGTATAGTGAGTGTAAGTAAAGGGGTCTTTAGTACTGATAATAGGCGCAGACTGTGCACAATCAGCTTGTACCTCTCATATTTGGTATAGCTGACCTACATTTTCTCACTGGAAAGAGTTAACTGGAGTTTTTAAATGGAGAATCTGTCCTTATGCAAACACATTATGCTGATTCTTAGCATTTGATTTCCTTTCTCTACAGGGATACAGCTCTGTTTCATCTTTAGTGGGTTTGTATGAAGGAGACATTGAAAGGCCTCTGGGTCCCAACGCCACGTCAGAAGGGACACTAATATCTTGGCTGTAACTTTGCTCTGTGGGCCTTTGTGTCACACAAATTCCCAGGCACTGGAGCACGCAGGTAGCAAAAATTTAACATTTACAAGTTGGGAAAAGCTGATTCTAAAGTGTTCTCAGTGTCCAGAGTTTTTGGAAAAAAGGTTTGAATAAGAGGTTTGGAAAAAGAGGTCTACATAAGAAGCTGATCTATTCTGAAATAAAACTGGATTTCTGCAATACAAACAAAGACAGGAAGGAAGGTTAAGTTTTCTGAATACTACCATGATCCAGCTGTTTTTTGTACATAGTGCTTAATATATTTTGAGTGGTTGATATTATCACTTCATTTTTATAACAGAGGAAAGACAGATATAAAAAGGCTATGATAGGTCCCAAATTACTGAATGATTGAGTAGAAAATGGATTATAAGCCAAGTTCGTAGTTTCAAACCTAGAAATAACCAGACCATCACCCTCACTTGATGGTCAAAGAAAGCGTCACATCAACTGACTGTATTTTAAGATTGGGGGCAATTTTTCTAATCTGGCTGATGCTACTCATACTTATGTTCAGATATGAGAAACCAGGGAACCACATAAGCAACAAATTTACAATAGCAGTCATTTCTTTTAGGATAAGAAAGAAAATAAACATTATGGAAGTCTCCTTTGGGAGTAGGTATCAGTTTTTAATTTCCAAAAGGAAAAAGAAAAACGACAACAGGTGGTTAAAGTTTTTTTCTCTTGATATTTTTAAAGCAACACAGCCTATTAAGACTTGAATATGACTATGAAGGCAGTAATTACTCTGCGTGGAACAAAAAGCACAAGACCAATCTTTATGGCAGATATAGACATTATCTGATATTAAGGCTTCAAACCTCAAAAACAATTTCGTGTAGTTTATGGGTCAGACTGACCTGTACAGGATCAATTTTAACAGAAGTCAGAGATCAGAAATAGACTAATAAAAACAGAAAATACAGCTCAGGGATTGTCATGACAGAAAGAACCATGCAATTTTGAACCAAAAAGAGATTTACATAGAGCACTGTGTATGGTTTTTCATACCACAGATGGCAAAAAACCTAGTTTGGAAATTACAACTTAGGAAGACCATCTTTGATGACAAATATTCAACTACAAAGGCAAAAAATATAAAGTCTGATTCACTTCAAATTCATAAGTCAACCCATTTGCAAACAGTAATTAATATGAGGATGTTAAGCAGGAAAGGATTCCACAAATGCTGTGTTACTCTTCTCCCTCTAGTGCTGACTCAATTGTTATTACTTAGGACCTAAAATATGTTAAGACAGACCCTGGTTTGGAAGTCTAAATAGAAGTAATAAGATGTGTCTTGGTGGGCTTGTAGTGAATGTATTAAGGCCACTTCAAGGCTTCAAGTTTTAGGATGGAGAATGGAAGAGGCATCTCAGTTTCTAACTTTCTTTTCAGTTTTTAAAAGTATTGGATAGATGCTTTGGGGCACCATAGGTGACTTGATCAGTCCATGTGATAACTATATTTGCGAAGTTCACGATAACTTCCTCATTCATCGGTCATCTCTAGGCCCACAAAAAAAAAAAAAATTACAGAATTCCTACCACACAGGAGGAAACAGCAAGAAAAAAAATTACTTAATTCCCATTATGTTCATTTTGACTTTTCAGGAAACTGGGGGGAGGAGGATTGTTGGCATTTTCTATTTTATTTTACCACTCTTTAATCTCTCTACAGTCCTTTCGTGATGTTATGGGAGTGGATTAAAAGATCCTTGAGCCAGGTAAACTCTAGACAGCAAACTGGATGCTAATTCTCCTTGCTACTTGAAATCTTGAAATGTGCTAGGGAGACATGTCCAGCACATATATTCATGGGAGGAACAGAGAAGACCAACGTAGGTCACTTTTTTTTCTTCCTCTCTCCAGACTCCCAACTCAATCTCACTTCCCTAAACTCTTATATCTTCCTGGCAGCAAACTCATGTGTATCAATTCTGTCTCATGTTCAACCAGGGAAGAAGAAAGTCTAGACTAAGGGGAATAAGGTTCTTTAATTTAAGAGTGGAAGGGCTTAAGCTCTATTGTTCTCTGCTTGGAGATCCCTCTCCAGTAATCCAGCACATTCAATTTACAGTTCAAAGGGTCATGCTCTAAAGGAAAAAGAGGAAGGGGATTTCTTGATGATACACACTCCTCTGTCTATGGCAAACTATTATGTGAGGCCTTAGACTTCTATTCCATAGAATAGTCCATTGCTGTTTTTAAAGATGTACTAGAGAACTTTCAGAGTCATGAAAAATGAAATAAACAATCATTGACTAATTAGGCCCCTTCTTCCTTTGTAGATACATACAAAGTAACTGAATTAAGTCCTGTAAGTCCCCAAAGGAAGGAACTGATCTGTTTGGAGAGAGTTCTTAGTATGATTTTAGAGCTAAAGAAAGAATTAGAGTGGAGGCTAAATGGGGGTCTGAACTTCCATAAATTAAAGGAAGAAGTGGAAGAAGCACATGCACAAGGAAAGATAGCATCTTCCGATAGGGGCATTAAGTTGGCAAGGGTCTCATCTGCCTGCTTGTTCACTGCTTGTGAATCCTAAGCCTGCCTATCTTCACCATCTCCTGGCAATGCAGACCCAACAGTGAGCCTTTCCGCCCAAAGGTGGGGAGTGCTGGAGGAGAAAAAGATTGTCATTGAAGATAGCATTCCTCCCTGTCAGCTATCTATGTACAAAGACAAAACAAAAATCCCACAACTTTCATCCATTAATACGGACTGGCAACTGAACTTCAAGGCATTTGAAGAAAACCAATGCAAAAAGAAAAAAAAAAATAATGTCAGGAAACAGAAATAGAATGACAGACTCTAGAGGAAATGGAAGTAATTTGGGAAAAAAATAAGTTCACATTTTTTTCTAATTGTCTTCCTCAGGGAGATTTGATAGCGTACTGCATACATGAGAAAAAGAATAGGTTGCTATGTAGAAAGAATGAGTCAAAAAGAAAACATCCTTGGAAACTGCGGTTATAATTGCCTTAAATTAAAAAAAAATCAGAGGAACCACTAAATAAAAGAATGAAGATCGTGAACACTAAATTAGCAACTTGGAAGATAAATAGCTAACAATTTATCAGCTCGTATGAAGTCATTAACACCACACAATGTTTCTATAATGTGGGTATTATTATTACTACTAGTATCCTCATATTATAGATGAAGAATCACAGACAACCTGGAGATTGAGCAACTAGCCCAAGGTTGCAGAACAAGTAAGGGACAAGTACAGAATTCTAACTCTGGAGTCAATAGTATGGAAAAAGATAAATATGTCAAAATTATAGAAAGAAAAGTTAAGAGACATGGGAAGGTCAAGAAAGTCCATCAACCATCTTATAGGATGGTTACAAAAGATGAGATAATAAAGAAGAGGAAATAATAAAAGAAATAGAAGAAATTTTCCTTGAGCTGCAGGAGGATCAGAATCGTTAGCTATATGAAAGCAACTCTTGGAAAAAAGAGATAAAACATCTCCATGGACACAAAGTATGTAAAACAAAGATTGTGAGAAAAGCTAAACATTATAGAGGTTTGAAATTCTCATCTACAAAAGAATGAAAATCAGTCACATGTGATCCTGCATGGTTGGGTTCAGTGGTGACTCCAAAGTTCATAGGAGAGATTATTTAATCCTAGAAGTTTATTTCTAGGTAATTTCTCAATCAAATTAAATGCAAAAGGAAGAGACTTTTGGATGGAGGATAAATCATGTATGCCCTTGTGCCAGGACTCTCCAGGGGTTTCTATTTCCCTCCAAGTAATTCAGTCTTTACACAGGCCCACAGGTTCTCTATTTTTATTATATTTTTCTTCTCATTTCATTTCTAAGTCTCACTGTCACCTCTCTCTGGTCACACTGGCCATCTTGTTGCTCCTATATGTGCTCCAACTCTGAGCCTTTGCAGTCCCTCTTCTCATAACGCTCTTCCCCAAATAGCTACATGGCTCACTCTCTCTCACCCACGAGGTCAAGACTCAAATGTCACCTTCTCAGTGATTCCTTCCCTAGGCACTCTATGTAAAGCTGCCTTTCACTCACCTCCCCATCATTAATATTCTTTTTCCATTTCGTCTTTCTCCATGTCATTTATTACATATTAAATGTAGCATATCCTAAATAACTTGTTGACCTTATTATCTGCCTCCGTCCACTGGAGTATCATTTACAGGAGGGTGTGGATGTGTCTGTTTACCGTTGTATTACAAGCATCCAGAACAGTGCCAGGCATGTAGGAGGTACTCAACATGTACTTGCTGAATGCATGCCGAACAATCTGCAAGACTTGAGAATTTCAGAGACAGAAGTAAAATTTTCTGGAATAGGCATACGATTGACTGAAGTTGTAAAAAAGCAAGTCTTTTAAAGTCTATTATTTAATCATATATATACATATATATATATTAGTTACTTTATATGTAAAGTAACTAATATATATATATTACCTTCACTCTCTATTCAATGTATAAAAATACGTAATGGTAGTTAACTTGTAATTTCTCAGACCAATGAAGTTAGTCCATATTCTGAAAATTTATTCATTTCTATATATACCATAATAGTCCTCAATCAGAAACCCAAAAAAATGATAAGCCTAACTATTACGTGACACTTTTGTCTGAAAATCAGTATGACAGAACTAAGCTTGTTTCCAACAAGTTTGGAATGTTTTAATAAACAAAAAATGAAATGTTAGTGACCTCAGATGTAAAACTTCTGTCATGTAACAAGTCCTTTAAACCTTAAAACTTTGCTTTCCCACCACATAGACTTGGTCTTAGCAAATAGTTTGAGTATCTTTACTTGTGACAAAATGAAAGAATAATGAGTTTTCCTGGAAAAGTGGTTCCAAGACTATACCTTTCATTTTTAAATTATCTGCAGACTTTGTAAAATTCATAAACCGCATACCTTACTTTGTAGAAAAGTAGAAAAACAAACCTAAAGATTGCAAACCAAATGTAAACAGATGTAAAATGATAAATGCATACACTTAGAGAAGAAAATCCATATTGAAAAAGTTGTTTCTCTTTTATAGTAAAAAAAATACACCTCCCTTATTTCTATACCCAAGTAAAGTAACTAAATTATTAAATTCAAACAGTCTTTCTGCCTATTGAATCACACAAGTAGCATCATCTATTTGCCAAGTAGTCATCTTTATTACTTGTGTTTTAAGGGTCTAGCAAAATTTCAAGAAAAACTCTGATCTTCTGTAAGAGTATCTTTTAATTGTAATTACTATTATATCTTCTTGAAAGCAAGAGGATATTAGAAAAAACAGGCAAATTCAATGATACTACTCTGAGCCCCATCTCCCGCCTCCTGTCTCCCATCCTCAGTACTTGTAAGGTGCTTTATTTGTATAAAGTCATTAACCTACATTGTTTTATCAGATTCCTCATATCAATCTGGTGACCCACCTTGCCCAAGTCAGTCAGGATTTGAATCCAGGTCTTCTAACTTCAAAACCCATTGTTTCCATTCTGGAAAAGTGGTCCCTGGTCCTTGTCTCTTAGAGACAATATACAAGGTTTCTCAGACTTGGGCATGCATTAGAATCACCTGGAAGACTGGCTAAAGGACAGACCACTGATTGAAAAGGTCTAGGATGGGGCTCAAGAGTGTGGATTTTTTAACATGTTCCCAGGTGATGCTGATGTTTTGGTGCAGCAACCATACTTTGAGAAGCACTGCAATATACAAATACATATCTTCTAACCTTTAACAAAATGATTCAGAACTCCTGTTACTATCCCACAAGTCTAATCCATGTGTGGTTTTCTCCATTTCATTTAATGGCAGCTCCATTCTTCCTGTGGCTCAGACTAAAGTCTTTGAAGTCCTTCTTGAATCTCCTATTTCCTGCATACTCTAAATCTAATCTATCAAACCATACCCAGAATCTGACCACTTCTTACAACCTCTACTGGAATCATCCTGATACAGACACCATCATCTTCCACCCAGATCACTGCAATAAACTCATATTTGACCTCCCTGCTTATACCCTTCCGAACCCACAGGAAGGGGTTGTGAACACAGTAGCTACCACATTTTAAAATGTAATATTATATCACTCTTCTGCTCAAAAGCCTGACATGAATCATGTCCTCAGAGCCATATCCCAAGTCCTTGTAATATAAGGTGGGCTTTGGAGCTCTCCACACTTAGCTCCTGTTAAGTCTTTGCCCTCACTGTACTCCAGGCCCAGCATCCTCCTCGCTTTTCCTTCGGCAAGCCTGGCCTCTCCCACTTCATGCCTTTTACCCCAGCACTGCCCTCAGGCTGAAATTCTCTTTCTCCAGATGATCACATGAATAAACTTTCTCATTTTCTCCCTCTGAATGAGGGCTGTGCTGACCACATCTCACCACAATCCCCAGCCATATCACCTTGATCTACTTTTTGTTTCTTTGTAGCATTTATTAACTTCTATATAAGTTGCTCATGTTTCTTGTTTATTGTCTGTCTACACATTTTAGAATTACATGCTCCAAGAAGACAGGAATCTTTGTTTTGCTCACTGATATATTCCAAATCCCTACTATTGCCTCCCACACAGTAGGTACAGATAAATGTTTGCTGAATGAACAAATGAATGAATAGCATTTCATCAGTCTGATAAATCCATGCTAAAGATCTGATACTATAATCAGAAACTCATCAATATTCTCTCTGAAACAAGTTTTTAGCTCAGCTAGATACAGAAAATACAATTATCAATAATTGCTGACTTCTATGTAAATCAGAAATTTTTTATGGCAGTGATTAACTGGCAGAAAGGCATGTGGACTCAAACTCCTATTAATAACAAATGTCAGCTTTGAGAAATCTGCAATGCAAAGTACCAGTATGTATGCATTACAATAGCAGTTCTAATTCTTTTTGAATAGAATAAAATATGACCAAAATTATAACTTAACTCCTATTATATTCTTTAGGGCATATTTATCATATACTCTTCACTTAAAGGAAAAAAACCCCACAATATTTAGAATATTATTACCAAAAAAGCAATTTAATTATGGATAGACCAATTTGGTTATTAATTATTAAATAATCACTTTCAAAACTTTATACAGTAACATTCTCATTTAAAGTGAGTATATTGCTGAGACATAAGGGCATACTCTCGTGATAAAACAGTGGCCTGTGGGTTTCTGGTACCAATCACACACTGAACATCTAGTGCAGTGATCTGACTCCTCCAACATCGAGTCCAGTCTTCACTGTAAAGTGATGTCCTCTACTGCACAGGCTGGAAGTCTAAAATACAACCGGTCCTGGAGGCCCCTGCAGCTATGGCTCTGAAAGCGCCTCAGGTTTCACCAATTTCATGCACTTAACTGAGGACTGATTTCAGAACTGCGGTAAATAAGAAAAGCAGCAGGGGCCAAGCTATGTAGGTGAGTGGTCTAAAACGTTCTCTCTCTCTGGATTTAGCAGTAGCATCTCTTAACCAGGTGCTGGCCACATTCTGGGGTGAGGATTTGGAGTCCCTTCTAGACACTCAGCTCAGTCAATTCAAAAAAGCCACTTAATACCACCAGTACCACCAGTATTAACTTTGGTAGAATGAATTGTTTTTCAGCCATTTGAGTCTGACCAGTATAGAATCCTAAGCCTGGTACTCAATAATCAACACACAACTTAAAAGAAGCTTCTGATCTCCACAGGAGTATACTATGCCAGAATTATACCATATATGGAAGGATCTCAATGATCATTTTATTAAACCTTCTCATTTTACAAGTGATAAAAGTGGGAGCCAGCTACTTTCCCAATTCGATTGATGATAGAGCCATAGCTAGACTCCAGGGACCCCTGCCTACCTGTTCAAAGTAATCCTTGCTATACCACATAGATCTAGGCCTAAAATTGTTAATTACACTGTTTCTTTGATTGTGAAATGCATTTGTTGGTAGAAGAGTCAGAAAAACAGAAGGAAAACATTGCAATCAGACAATATTGTTGATGTACCTCCACATTCTAAGATAGTCATTCTAGAAATGAATGATACAACTTTGCACTGTGGCTATCAGCGATACCTGAAACAGTCAGTAGTGAGGAAAAAGTATGCTCCTTGGAGACCACTGCATAATAAGCTCTCAAACTTATTTTTTAATCTAATTCAATAAACCACATCATACTCAGACACAAAAAGATAAGACAATAGTTACAGGGCACTGAAAATTTATCTTGGGTTTGGAGCCTGCTGCCTTAAAGCTCAAGATAATGAAAAAATTTTTAAAATAAGTTGTCCATGATTCACTCTTATTTCTGAACTTGTTGAGATAATTAAATTTTAAACTAATGTTTACTCCTGAAGTTATTACCTATTGCCTGCAAGAGTTTGGCTTACTGTAATATGGCTGTGATATTACTTATTAGAGGGTGATGATTTAGAATGTACTAGTATATATTTTTCTATTTCCTCCTGCTTAAAGATGGGGAAAAATATTTGTCTGCTAGCCTGAGAACTACAAAACTCTCTGGAATTTGTGTTCCAGTGGAATAACATGCTTTATCAGTGGATTATATACTTCAACAGTAGTAGAAAATATAAATATAAAGGGATTCTGGGCAGCCCTACCAACACTTGTAGAAATAAATCTGTTGACACGAGCTATGTTAATGATACAGTAAATGAAACAGAATGTAAGCATAAACCCATTTTTATTACTATATTCTACTATATCCATAGCCAGTTCTCCATTAACATTCTTGCTAAATTAAAAGGTTTAAGAACATGCACAAACATAAATGGCAGGATTACACATACTTGTTGTCTCTACATTTTTCTAAATTTTATTTGGGAAATACATATTGTTTTTGTAATAAGAAAAAATCAGTTGGAGTAGAGAAACAAATATTTGGAAGTATCCTCACTGTTTTGACTTCTGAAGTCAGCATGGCTCAGCTGGAGGGAAGGGGCCGCTAGAAAGAGGCTGCACAAGACCCAACAGCCAAGGGCCACTCTCTCATTGCTAAGTTCCCCTCTGACCAGCACTAATGAAGCATGCATGCAAGAGAGGCACACCAGTAAGCTCAGCATGCCTGCTGCTGTAATGTGCTTTCACAAAACTCTGCCCCAGGCAACAAACCACCCGCCCAAGGACAGTCCTTTTGTTGAGGAAAGTTTTCTTCTGAAAACCATACACCTTCATCTCACTCTAGCAGCATTAACCTTAAACAAGTCACAACTGTTGTTTAAGACTATAGCTTTCAGAGACTCCACCTTCTCACTACCACCTAGGGCAAGAAATTGTCTTCAGTTTTCACTGTCATCAGTGGAAATAAGCACCCTCAATCCCTTATTTTCCTGATCCCTCCTAAGGCTTACCTGGATATGGCCAAAGAAAATTTTATTTCTTGCTACTTTGAGCCTCATCTGGATCTTAAAAAATAACTTTTCTGCTCAATAACTTTCAAGCCCGGTAATTCTGTCCAAGCTGCAGGAAGCCTAAATGTAGTTTCTCTAATTTAGTTTTAGTTTTGGGTCCTTAATGCATAAAAGTAGATTTAGGGGTGAAAGTAGGTGTGTGTGAGTTTGAGAACTAACCATGATGGCTAAATTTATGTGTCTGCCCGGCTAGGCTTATGATACTCAGCTATTTGGTCAATTACTAGTCTAGATGTTGCTGTGAAGGTGTTTTGTAGATTTGATTAATATTACCACCAGCTGTCTTTAAGCAGGTTGTCCTTCATAATGTGGGTGGTCCTCATTTACTAGGCTAAAGGTCTTAAAGAAAACTGAGGTTTCCTGGTGAATAAGGAATTCTGCTTCAAGATAGTAACATAGAAATCATGGCCAAAGGTCCAACCTGATGGCCTGCTCTATGGATTTTGGACTCAAAATTGCAAATCAACTCTTACCTGGATTCAGAGAGCTACCCTCCTACCCAAATTCAAAACCATATGGTGTTGGCATAAAAACAGATATGTATCTTAATGGAATAGAATAGAGAGGCCAGAAATAAATTCACACATATATGGTTAATTAATTTACGACAAAGGAGCTAAGGATAAATGATGGGGAAAAGACAGTCTGTTCAATAAATGGCATTGGGAAAACTGGACAACCACATGGAAAAGAATGAAACTGGACCATTACCTTACCATACACAAAAATAAACTCAAAATGGATTAAACACTTAAATAAAAGACCTGAAACCATAAAACTCCTAGGAGAAAACATAGGTGTTAAGCTCCTTGACATAGGTCTTGGCAATAATTTTTGGATCTGACACTAAAAGCAAAGAAAACAAGAGCAAACTAAACAAGTGGGACTATATCAAACTAAAAAGCTGCAGTACAGTAAAGGGAATCTTCAAAAAATGAATAGGCAATATACGGAATGGGCAAAAAATATTTGAAAATCAAATATCAGAGAAGGCGTTAATATTCAAAATATACAAAGAAATCATACAACTCAGTAACACACACAAATCTTATTTTTAAAAATACAGAAAGAAAAAAATTAAAAAAATTCAAAAATGCACAGAGAATCTGAAGCAAAGAAGATATACAGATGGCCAACAGGTACATGAAAAGATGCTCATAACCACTAGTCATCAAAACCACAATGAGATATCACCTCACACCTATTAGAATGATTATATATAAAAAAAGACAAAAAATAAAAAGTGTTGGTAAGAATGTGGAGAAACGGGAATTTTCATGCATCGTTCATGGGACTGTAAATTGGTACAGCAGGTATAAGGCACAGGGATGTAATGTAGAACACAGTGACTACATTTGGTAATTGCATATTTGAAAGTTGTTAAGGGGGAAAAAAAAAAGACTGGAACATCATCTCTTACCTGAATTCCCAAACTTCATCCATGAGGACTGGGTTTTGTTAGCTAGAAGGCATGAGGTCGACTCCTTATGAAGGATGGGACTGTGGGTGGAGGGATCTCTGACACCTGGGGAACCCAGGTGTTTCTCATCCCAGGGCTCCCCTGCTATTCCTGGAGAATTCCCAAGATCCCAGGAGATAAGGCTTCCTCTGGGAACTGAGAGGAGCTGTCTCAGCAGAAGCTGAGGACCCAATTCTGCCTTTTCCTGAGCAGCTCTTCACAGCTCTTCCCAGTTAATCCTCTCCTTGCACTCCATCAGTACCTGTACTTATTCCCCCAATAGAGAGAGAGAGAAAAAAAAGGCTCTCTCTGTACCACAGGTTTCCTATCCGTAAAAATGACGATAATTGCACTAACCTAACCACTGTTCTAAGGATCAGAAGTGAAGCACTTAGGACAGTGTCTAGGACACAGTGATTACTCAGGGGGTAGTGGCTTAAAAAAAAATAAGACAGAAGTCATGATGAAATGCTATTGGGACACTCCAATCTTCCTCCCCAATGTCACTGAAATGAAATTCTACAGGGCTTGTACACTAGTATTATACTGGGAACACAAGAGATCAAGTAATGCAAATCTCTGTTTTAATATGCACTTGAAAGAGAGCCCTCAGGCTGTATAAACTCGCCACACAGGTTGATTCAGGTGATGTGATTAATGTCTAAATCAGAACTAAAGTAATAGTCATTCAATTATTTGATACTGCAAAAAACATTATTAGGAAATGTCATTAAGGATAAAAAATATGCCCACTGCTGCTCACAGCATATTTATTTGAATAAATCACTTCCCAGAAGCAAAATAATTGACTAATAGCCTCGATCACTTAAGTTTATCCCTCACATTTTCATGCCAGGAAAATGTAACAAATAATATAAATTTGTGAATTTAGGTAATATGTTAATATGTTTAGTCATTTCACATAAATGTTTACAATCTACTGAAATGAAAATTTGCTTTCTCACTTAATTTACTTACAATTATAAAGGAACTGGAATTAAGCCTTCTATTGTGGTTACTAATTATAACTTTATTTTTTAAACTTGAATTTCTATAATATGTAAAGTCACATAAGAATTAGAAATAATATTTCTCTGGGGAGTATCTGGAGGGGAATGTACAAGTGTATGTGTGCATGTGTATATTATGTGTAAAATACACATAGTATAATGTACGTTTATATATGGGTATATAGATATGTGTGAGAAGAATATGGAGAAATATGTTCGTGGTGCATGCTTAAATTTTCCCCAGTGCTCTTATCTCTACAGCATCCTAAAGAGTTTTAGAGACTACATTTCCCCCATTTTTTATTGAAACCAGGTAGGATACATGATTTTGACTAAGTTTTGCTCCACAGGATTTGAGTGGAAGCAATATGAACACCTACCAAATCACATTTTATAAAGGAAACTGTTTACTCTCCACCTATTTTTCCATTTCTGCTGGCTGGAAGAAAGTTACTAGAGGATCGTCTGCCTTTGATCCATAGATGAAAGCAAAGTAAAGGATTATAAAATAGTACCATCAGCCAAACGGGTGAGGAGGTTCTCAGATGACCTGTTAGGTGGATCAGAGCCACCTAACTTTCTTGGTCTGTCTGCCTACCCATGAACTGTTAAAACAAAAAAAAACCTTTCTTGTTTGAACCCCTGGATTTTTAGGTCTGTTTATTATAGTGGCTTACTGTATTCCCTAAATATCACAGATTCAATTTGCAATCAAGTGATTCTTCGCCCCAAATGACTGGATAATTTCTGCCATGAAAGGATTCCAAGCCATTAGAACTATAACTGATGACTTCATGTCTACCGAAAATGACCCGTACCTCAACACGCCAAATATGCCACTCAACTGGAAAATAATTCTTTTATACTTTCTATTAATATCATCATAGAAAGATTTTTGAACCCAATGGTTCATAAGTGCTCGACTGTTTTGTTTCTTCTGCTTTTCACAGGTCTGAACTGAAATGACATTTTTTCATTAAAAAGGAGTTTATAGTATCAATTACAATGATCGTGGTTTGATGTCACTGAAAACTCAACTCAACCTGACTAAACAATTAGACAAACATGTTGATTTAGTGCTAAGTTAAGATGTGACTTGAATCAGAAACTCCTCAACACCAGGGATACGCTTTTATTTTTCCCATTTTCTATGTTGGTTTCCTACATGAAAGTTTTACATTAATGCTAGCTCTCCAACGTCATAAGGTGGCTGCAGGCAGAGACCAGGGCTATGTATTATTTTATTTAAGTCACAAAAAAGGGAGATCTGTTGTTCTAGGGAAAGTCATGTGATATGGTTGTATTGGACAGCCTTAGATCATATGTCTACCCCAAACCTATTTGGTAGCCATCATTTAGGCCAGTCAACATATCCCATTGCTTTGGTTAGGAATGAGGTCAAATGTACACAAAACACATGGCTTTCTATCGAAGAATAAGTTTTTCTAAGGACAGCTGTGTGATTCTTCCCAGGAGGCACAGAAATAAATGCTGGGCAGCAAAACATCACTTAATATATTTCGACCCCAGTCTATTTGGAAGAGCCCTAAATGATTCTGATGTGCTTAAGCGAGATATGATTCTCATAATGTTTCCATGTGAGAAGCATTCTATATGTGGATAAAAGAAAACATCTTTATATCACAACATTATCTCACTAAAAACTAAATTAGAAAAAAAATCGACTTGATATCCTGAATAATGATAAATATATGTATTATTTTCAAAAAATTTTTCCTAAATGTCTTCTATTTTTGTGTAGTTTCACATTTCCACAAATGGGAAGTCTAAACATGCATATTCCACTGAGAATCTGAACAAGATTTCGAAATGTTCACCATACTCAAGATAACAAATGTCAATATTCCGAAGGTTGTTAATTTTCCTGCTTCTTTTCTATACCCTTGGTACTATTAACAGCCTGGAAATTATGTACCAAATGTTTATACTTTATCATTTTTGATGGGTTTTGTGTTATTATACAAAATAAATGAGTTCTTAAAATTATTGTTAATTTAAAAAATTATTTCTTATCTGTTACCATTTTAATCAGAAAAAGGGAAAAGATAAGGATGACACCGGTTTCAGGAGAAATGTAAAGACTTGATTACATAGTCATTATCAAAACAAATTTACACTCAATGAGATTTCATCTACACAAGAGACTTGTAAACTTTACAGCAAGTTCTGTTTTTATACAACAATTTCCTACCTAAATGATGAAACCTGTTTTACATTCTTTTTTCAACAAAGTTAAAGTGACAAGGCAATCATAATTGCCCACTACTGTTCGGGATATTAAGTCCAAAATATGACCTTCTTCCATCTTTATCTCAATACCTGAATATTTTAATCTCATATTAAGCATCGGAACATTCAGGCTTAGTACTACAGGGTCAAAAATATAGCAATAATCATGTGGTTAAAGAAAAAAACAATCATGGTATCACTGAGTCATTTCTATCTTGAAAATATTATGGCTATTGGCTATTAGCAATAGTGACAAAGACAGCTTAAGGTAGCAAAAGCTCTCTTAACACTGCTTGCACATCAATTGGCCTTAGAAACTAGACTTGCTATAGTAAGTCCAGCAAATGGTAGTTAATCTTATCCCTTTTATCCCCACTAAATCACCAAACCAGAGTTCTGAATAGTCACTGACCTGCCACCCCCAATATAGAGTTGGAACAGGGGCTCTGCTATCAGATAACCTGGGATGAATTTCAACTCTATACTTGCTGCTTACTAAAGTTGGACAAGTCACCTAACCCCTTATAGAGCTCTATTTTCTCACCTATAAAATGGGGTAAATAGTACCTACCTAATTTAAGAATTAAATAAGACAGTGAATGTGAGGCTCATAGCATGCTTTTAAGTAATAATACTATAATAATAATATAATTATATTATATTATTATTACTTTTATTGAGTTACATGAGGTCTACTAGAACCACATATTGAGGTATAAAGAACAAGGAAAATGAGGGGCCAGGATGGGTAAAGCTGGCAGACAGTATTGGCTTTATGACTCTCACTGCTACTGATTTTGGAAGCATATTCAAATACTACAAATACTAAACAATGGTAAAAGAACTTCTACATCCCTCTTTGATGTATAAGAGACACTTCCTCTTCCCCATTTATTTCATTAATGATATATAATTTCAAAAGAAATCCAGCCTTGGCTAAAATATGTCATCAAACTGACTTTGTCTTGTTTATACTGAGAGAAATATTACGATCTTACTGTTTTAGAGGCCACTACAGTGGGTTGTTGACATTAAAATATAAATCAGAAAATGTTGCCCTCTAACTGAATGCCACCAGTGGCATCCCATTGCACTGGAACAAAATCCAAACTCTCTGACATGGCCAAACAGTAAGGTATCCAAGCAGTTCTGTGTGCCCAAGACAGTCCCTGTTTAGCTTACCCTTCCTCCATAATCATCAGTAGGGCCCCCTCCCCGCCACATTTACTCCTCATTGGGTTTCCCAGCTCAGAATATAAGTTACGGAATTGCTCTTCATCTGCCATCCTTGCCACACCACCAGCATTTCAAACCCTTGAGGGCACCTGTCTGAAGGCCTTCCAGGAATCCTCCAAGTCTCTTCCAGGATGATTCTTATCTGTTATCTAGACCTCGGTTTCATTTTAATTCCTTAAAAAGACTTCTCGGATTTCCCCAAACTAATTTTGATTTCTACTCCATTCTTCTCTCTTAGAGCACACTGTTATTTACCATTCTAGCCCATACCACAATTTGATATTAAACACATGCGCACACATGTTTAGGGTATGTCTTTCTCATCTCTACACTGTAAGCTTGAAGCAGTTTGCTGTTTGCATAAGATATTTGAATTATATCTCCCCCAAATCCACTGTAGAGGCATTATTATCCTATTTTCAGAGATAAACTTCAAGAAAAAAGAAGCTTATCAGTTACAGATGAAACTGTAATTTTCTAGGTAAATTTTCTAGGTTCAAATGAACTCAAGTTCATTTGACTTTAAATACCATACACATGCCTAGACCAGTGTTGATCTAGTAGCTTAGGTAAATAGCCATTTTTCTGTAGTTAATCTCAAGGGGTGGAGAGATTGCGATGTTAAGAAGAGGTCTCTTGGCCAAAGTTAACATTTATAGTCCCTCCTAAAAGAGTTAATTTTTCACTAGCAACTGTCTTTTCCAGGAGGGAATTTACCAAAGATTATAAAAAGAAATGATTGGATTTGGAACTTGTCCCAAGTGCATCCATGGTACTGTTGCCAGCAGGAAGACCAACTACATCCATGGTATCTTCTTCTAGTGGAGACTTTTTGGCATTGGTGGGGACAGTCCTTTACCCATCCTTTGCCACCTACGGACTGATTAGCAACTTCTTATTTAGGAACCCTCCTGCACAGACCTCTATGAGAGCAGCAGCATCAGAAACCTCAAACCTTGCATTACCTAGCAACTGAGAAAAAAGGGAACAATTCAGGAAAAGAGTGCTGGAGAGATGGGGGGAAAACTCTAACAAGGAGGGGAAGATACATAGATCGAGGACTCAAGATGATGGTGAAGATGAACACTTGGAATGGATATTCTACTCAGTAGATGCCATATGACAAGTGCAGTATGTGCAATAATCATTGTTTGTCTTATTTAACTAAAATTCTACTGGAGAAGTGGTAAAATAAGGTGACTTGAAGCTAGAATTCCCAGTCCGTATCCAACTTACTCCACAATCCATGTAATTGAGATGGTTCTTCTTCCTTGGCTATCACTTTTTAGCTCAGTGATGTTTAAAAATAAACAATAAAGTATTAGTGTATTTTGTGACTGCTAATAATCCACACACTTGCTTGATTTCTCACAGTGAGAAAGCTACAATCTAAGACGGAGTATAAGAAGCAAAAATCTTTTATTCCCGAAGCCCTATAAAATGCTCGGCATATATTAAAAACAATAAGTAGTTATAAAATGATTTTTTTACCATAATGTATGTTTGAAACTGATCTTTATATATATATATATATATATATATTCAATGTACTAAAAAGGAAACATTGATTTTAGGAAACTTGGATTTTAGAATCTGTGGCTCATGTGGCAGGAATGTATTTAAGGTTTTTGCTATTAAAAAAAGCCTAATCAATACGAAAAGCACACTTACACACACCATGTAATTTTCTTACAGAAGGTTAACAAAGATTAGTCATAGACTCTATTGTTTTGCTATTTAGAAAGAACATCAGAGATTTATTTAGAGATTCTTTGATGAAGATAACTATTGAACAGATTTATGTATAAAAGTGGCATGAAGATCCTTGATGAAGTAATACAAATTTTCAGAGCCTAGAGAAGTGGGCCGGATTTTGTTCAAGTGAGATAACTCGGTTGGATCAAAATTACTTCCATTTTGTTTTTTTCTGATCGGAAGCTTTCCATACTGAATTTGTGCAGAATCCACGGCTACATTGTGATGTTCTTCTAGTGGAAGACTCTAAGCATATTCAAATCCTGAGGCGATCTGCCTTCAGTTATTTAGACATCTGGTTTGTCTTTTACATGGCCACTAGCACACTGGTCATCTCTACACTACCAAACAGTGCAGGCGGGAACACACCACTCCTGATGAATGCTACCCCAGAAGCACAGCCCTTTACAACATAAGTCCCTCGAGAAAAGTGTCTCTTCTAGCTTTACAATATAGAACATGATTAAAGCACCAGAAAACTGCTGAATTCATTGAATTCTCCTGGCAAACAAATGGCTCTGACCAATGAGGATAATTGAAATAAGTTGGTTGGGGAACAAAAATTTTCACTTACTTACATACTCTTCAAAAGGTGATCTATTTTCTCTTGGGAGGTAGGAGGAACCACAAACACATTTTCTCACCTTTTTAGTGGTAGTTAGGACAGAAAAAAATAAGGCCCAATAAAAGTCGTATGTGGCAGAAGTACGCCTTCAGCCTAGGCCTGCCAGGCTATGCACCACCATTCATTACACGCAGTTTACATGGAAGTGCATGGCTAGCACTGAGGGATACCTCAGTCAAGGAACAGTAACAGTGATAAAATAATATAAAAAATGTAAAAAGGTGACAGGGCACCTGGGTGGCTCAGTTGGTTAAGCATCCAATTCATGATTTCAGCTCGTCATGATCTCACAGTTTGTGATTTTGAGACCCACAAGGGGGCAGCGTGGAGTCTGCTTCGGATCCCCTCTCTCTCTCTCTCTCTCTGCCTCGTTCTCTGCCCCTCCCCCACTAATATGCTTGCAGCATGCTCTCTCAAAGTAAATAAACTTAAAAAATGTAAAAATGTGAAATGTAAAAAAATGTTTAGAGATGTTTAAAAAGTAACAAATTATCGAGTTTGACCATTACTTAGAAGTCATGCCCTTGGGTCATTATTATTTTTTGACAATTATTTAACTTTTGCAGATGTCTTTGTTTTAGGTAACCTGACCAAGAAAAAAAAAGCTTTTGGGAAAGTCTATTTCTTAATGGGATCATGATAATTGGTGTTTCTTTTTTTTTTAATATGACTATTTCCATGCTTTCTAGATGAAGATTACTTCATTCTGTATTTATTTATTTATTATTTATTTTAAGCTTATTTATTTATGTTGAAAGACAGGGAGGGAGAGTGTGCGCACAAGTGGGGAAAAGGCAGAGAGAGAGGGAAAGAGAGAATCCCAAGCAGGCTTCACACTGTCAGTGCAGATCCTCAGGCTAAGCTCGATCCTACGAACCAAACTGCAAGATCGTGACCTGAGCCGAAATCAAGAGTCAGATACTTAACTGATTGAGCCACCCAGGCACCAGCCCCCCCCCCCGCCATTCTTTATTTATTAAATGATTTTATAGTATATTTAGCAATAGGGAAAAATCAACTTCCTAAACAAGAAAAGTATATGAGGTACATAATTTTCTGCAAACTAATCTACAATGTGGCAAGGGAAACCAGTGCAAGTTGCCAGGCTCATGAAGCATAAAGCCAACCTTAGATTATTTAGCAACTGTGGTATGGAACAGACATGCAGATGAGAGTTAGAAGATGGAAATTCACAGTCTTACAACAAATGAGTATCCCAGGGTGACCTATTTTACCCTAACAACATCTTATCATGATAGGCTTGCAATTAGAGATTAAAAGGATATTATACTAAATTGACCCATAGTCAACACATAAAAGTATATATTGATTTCATAATTAATTGTATATGCATACATCTAGAGCAGTGATTCTCAGTTGGGGGTGATTTTTGCCTCCCAGGGAACATTTGGCAATGACTAGAGATACTTTTTATTGTCATAATTAAGGTGTTATTGGCTGGGTATAGCCTAATGATATGGATAAACATCCTACAGTGGCATAGAACAGCCTTGCACAAAAAAGAATTATTCAACCTAAAGTGTCACTACTGTTGAGGCTGAGAAATTCTGATATAACACAGTAATTTGCTGACATGTTGATTTATTTCTTGTTCTTGTATTTTTTCTTCCTCCATTGAACAAGGTTACCAGATTTCCCTAGTGATGAACTGTGTCCAAATCTCAGTTCTGCCGCTAACTAGCTGCGTGATCCTAGACACTTCACTCAACCTGTCTTGTTCTCCCAACATCAATTTTCTCACCCATAAAAGACCTCCACCATAAGGATGATTTTTCATATTAAATAATGTTTCTTTTATAAAAGTCTAAACTCACTGAGAAAGAATAGTAGGTCTAGTAAAATGAGGCTGGGAATGAGGACAGGGATAAGAGAAAGTGATGAACTCTGAGCCTAGAGAGTAAGAGAGATTCCTCAAGTACAAGAAAGCAAAGGGCTTCACAGGCTTAAGGCATACTGGCTCACAACACTGCTAGAAGAGGGCAGGAAGTTAGGGGAAGGGCTGCATGGTACGTCAGTGTGCCCACATCAAGTCCTGGAAGGATTTCCACGCCCAGAGGGCAAAAGAAGTAGTGGAGACACTGCTACTTATCTACGGTAGCCAAAGTGAAGTCAGTATCAGCAGAAGTCCCCAAATGTTCTCAGTAGATCCCTGAGACCTTTAGAGACTCGGATCAACAGGAAGGAAGGCTGGGAGAAAGAGAAGAGTCGTATAATAATGGTCGATGAATTTCCAGGGGACTCAGCAGGAATCTGGGGATTCAGTCTGAAATCAGGTTACGTTTAATTTTAAGAAAAACAAACGATGAGACATTTCTTGCAGTCCAGAGCTGGTGGTGCAAATTACACCCACCAAGTATCCATTCCTATAGCACTCACCACCACCGTTAGTATTGACTTTCTACTTCACTTATTTGAGGATCAGTTCTTACGTCATTTGATATAAACCACAACATTTGAGCAAGTTCGTTTTCCAAATATTATGAGAACTATAAAAAATTCATATGTTGATTTTGATATGGAGTCTCCCAATAAGGAGGTATTACAGAAGAAAAATATCTTTCGGATGAAATTAGTAGATAATTAAATAGTAAAAGAGAATGGACATATTTGTTTAAATTTCTTTGAGGCAGGCCACAAATGACTTGTTTAAATATGAATTTTTCCTGGAAATTTCCACAAAAGTGAATTACCAGAAAGATGGGAAGATAAAACAATGAAATATTAGATTATTGAGCTACTAGGTTTTTACTGAAAATAATATGTTTTCAGTGTTATTCTTTGGTTCTCTACTACAAATGTGGTTGGTTAGGATTTTCCACATGTTTTTTCTTTATCATATTAAAGAGAAGGGCAGACATTTTTCACACAATAATTTTAATATATATATACATTTTTTTAATCAAAAGGTTGCAAGAAATTGAATTAAACAAAAAAAAAATCACAAACTAAAATTTAACAAGTGGAATTTATGCTCTGTCCTGAACTTTTGGCAAATGAAAATATGAAGTTTCAGGGAATTTAGGATACAAACAAAAATTCCAACTTCATAACATCTTATTATTCAGTGCCTGGCATATTCATGTATAATTTAAATATTAATGTCAGTGCCCATGAAAGTCTTGAGATTGTTAATTAGTTTGTCTATAAATTCTCCCACTGTCACCACCTGATAATTCTTAACACAAATTCTTCTGCCTTAATGTATGCTACTTTATAAGAATATTCTGCACCAGCTCGCTTGGGTATATAGACAATAAAGAGAGCTTTTCTGAGTGCAGATCGAAAAGTAGCCATGTGATCACCCTTCTTCCCTACGTATACAGTTCACTACAGATAGAACTAACAATGGCAGCTATAAGGAAAGACAGTTTAAACTGTGTAGGCCACTTTAAGAGATCATCAAAGATTTTAAAAAATTGGATGAAAGCCATAGATTAGTCACAACTAATAAATATCCAAAGGTTTATTGCCAAATGAGACATTTTCCCCCCTTAACCAACACATTAAGAAGATATGGTTATGGAGACAGAAGGTAAGGACATTTTACTTGCTTGACAATTGGCACACTCTAGTCATGATGTGTGTAATTAAATCTATAAAAATAACTTGTTTAACGTAGTCATCTAAATGGAGCTATATAAAATAGTTTTTTCAGTACCTACTTTGCTCAATGAAAATTAGCTTCTCTTGATATACTGGTATGGTCTAAATTTCATTTCAGCAAACACTATAACAATTTCATAGTTATGACCCATTTCTTTTGGCTGAATGAAACAGAATTTCAGCATACCAGAAACATTTGGACTCTATAAAGTTCAATATAGCTGAATTTCACATGCACGTGGCCCAACATAGGTTATGCCATATTCCTTACAGAGGTCAGCAGCTTTTTTTATTTGTTAGTTTTTCGAGGACAACATCTGAGCACTTTGAAATTTTCATTTTGAGAATACCATGGAAATGAGTTCATTCAAAGCATATTTTTCCTGTTGGAACTGTTGTCATGAGAACAAATACACAATATAACACAATGCTTTTCTTTTTCTTTCTAACAGAAAAAAATCAGTACGAAAAGAACAGTAAAAGAATGAAATAAATTACACTTTGGAGTCTGTGGTTGTCTCTTCTTATGGACATGTTTGAATAAATCTCAACTTAAGAAGGAGGTCCGGAACAAAATGAAAAACATGTGATAATTTATTCATGAGCCCACACATGGAGTATATATAAAAAAAAAAACAAAGGTTACAACTTCTTTTGAAAGAGGTCAGTTATATCTGGACTCTCATTACAAGTCCAATCTGTTCCATAAATCAGATGTGGCACCAGGTAGACTCTTTTCTACCAAGTAATCAGTACAAAATTACTGAAGCTCTAGTTTCCAATTGGGTTCCACCGGTGTGCCTTTGAGACTCTGCTGTTCACTGATCCATGCCTCAACATCACCTTATACTTGTGGTGACATGAGTGCCTCCGCCCCCTGTTGGCCCACGGACAGAGGCCTCAATAATGAGGCCAAACACCTCTCGTCCCTGACACTATCCGTTTCGATGGTTGAGTCTTAAAAGCTAAAACACATTACAGAAATAAGCCGGTGTTTCTTGAAAGGAGTTTCACATTCACATTAAAAATATTAAACATGAACAAAAATACATATATTTGAAATATCTTTGCAGGCTTAATCTCACCATACTGACTTACTTCACCCTCGATAAAAACTTCAAGTTTCTCTGTTATTTGATATTGCTTTACCGAGTTCACCGTAGCAAATTAAAATTATTCTAATGTGAAGGCTTCAAACTGACTGACTATGCAAATCTTATATTTAAATATTTTAAAAATACAGATTCTTAATACATTATATTAGGAGGCAATATAGTATTCAGGCTGTAGTAGCCTGTCTAGGTTCAAATCCCATTCCACCCTCACTAGCTTAGTGACGTTGGGCAAGTATTTTTTACTTCTCTGTACTTCATTTTCTATTGTGTAACATGGGGATGATACTGTTTTATAGGGTTTTATGAGATTCAGTGTGTTTCTGTATTTATTTGTACCCTGTATATAGGAAGTGCCATATAAATGTTTTCTGTGTAGTATGTATGGTAAATAGAAGATAAACTTATTTCTTTTACAGTCTATTTTTATAAGAAAGATATAAATGGCAAATGAAAACCTCAACAATTCAGTGCCTATTCAACTCAGTCCTGTATTTTCCTCTTCTTCTCACTGTTCTGTGGCACACATACAGGATACTGACTGTATTTGACACTCACATTTATAGCCCTAAAGATCTTCAGTTCTCACCAAATCCTTCGAAGTCAGAACAAAGAGATAAAATTGTTTCAAGAAAAATTTTAGGCAAAAATCCATGTGTAATAACACAGCTTTAAAGGGCAGCAATCCATACATGCCATATGCATTAACCCAACTATCAATTTAGGGAGTTTTTCACTGCAAGCATTTTTAGCTTACTTGAGGGGAGTTAGACATCATGGGAACCACTAAAAAGTGGTTTCAGATCCAAACTGTCCTTAATCTGGACACGATGCAGGAAATGAAAACTTATTTTGAAATTTAGGAAATGCTCTATTTCCTGTTTTCTGGATCCTAACAGCAGATCAGTGGTCTCCACATGTCTGGGGACACTTGCCCAGCCTTGTAGACGGGACTTAACAAACCTGTTTTTTCCTTCTTTCCTTCCTCCTTCTCGCCTCCTTCCTTTCTTCCCCCCTTCCTTTTTTATTCTTTTCTTGCTTTCATTAAATTTACACTTTTTCTAAGGAGGAACTTGAAGTTAAAGCCTTTAAATGCTAAACATTTAACAGTTATTTTCTTTATGAATTATTATACAGATTTTCAAGGTATCTTTTGCAGAAGTTCCAGCAACTGGAAGAGTACCAGGGCCTTACCATATTTGAAATTAGAAGCCAATGTATGATTGAAGATAGGTCTGCTTACGTTCCCATTGGTGTATACAGTCTCAAGCATTTAATATAGGAGAAAGTCAACTATTTTATTTGAGTAAATACTTCCTGGTTACTAATTAAAAAATGGGGGAATTTAGATTTTACCTTAAAACAAAAGCAACTCTTCTTAGGGATCTAAGTCACAGAAAAAAAATTGTCTAGAGAACCATGCAGTTTTCATCTTTTATGCTAGATGCTGACACTCATAGCTGTGAATACTGCTGTCTCTCTGGTTATTGCTCTGGGTATAAAGAACCTGATATACACTGCACTAAATTGGATGTACCTCTCAATTGTACAACAGAATAAACAGAAGCATAAAATACACAGTATTTGTTGAAGGTTATCTGTGCCTCAGCGCATAAATAACTTTTTGGGTGTTATTTTGAAGGCACTATATTCTCAGTGAACATTTATGAATTGGAACAAATGTTTTTTTTCGTTTTTATTTTTTAGTTATTCTGCATCCAGTTACAGCCCTCCAGGTAAATAGTGAATAATATGTGTTTCACAGAATGTAAAGGACAAAAGCAATCGAAACCAAAAAGTAAGGAAGATAAAGAGAAAAAGTTAATATATGAGATATATTTAAAAATTATAGACATACACAGAATGATTTACAGGGAAGTCTGCACCCCAACAGAGGCAAACACATTTACACATATTTCTCTGCAAATGGGCATCTTTAATAAAAGTTAAAATAATGTCTGGAGGGAGACGAGTAGGAGTTGTTTTTCATGGGAAATACAATTACTTAACTTGCTCAGGTGTCAATGACTGCTATGTCTAAATCTAATAATAAGGCTTACAAAATTGACTTTGAGAGAATTTTCTACATTCGGAAATATTCCACTGTTTCCTACCTTGTGTATATTTATGGAGATTTATGCAAAAGCCATAAATTTTTCCATAAGAAAACAAAAGACTTAAAAATATTGAATTTTCCACATGTAAATCTCTAAAAGTGATGTCATTAAAGCCTGGTTTGCTTAGTTCAGCTTCTGTGATACTAGGCAAGGAATCAGCTTTGGGACCATGTCACCCACGTATAAAATTACATTGTACTGGTGATGGAGACCACATTTCTGTCTTGTGGGAATAAAGGCAATGAATTTTCACCTCAGACTCCCATTTGGTAAACATGAAGGTATGCAAGGTGTATATATTTTGGGGGAGAATTAATGAATAAAGACCTAAAGCAGCAAGTATAGTATAGGAAGGCCATCCTTTTGAGAAACATATTGGAAAGAAGCAAAGTCTCCCTAGGATACTATGAATGAAAGTTATATTTATGGGGCGCCTGGGTGGCTCAGTCGGTTGAGCATCGGACTTCAGCCCAGGTCATTATCTCAATTCGTGGGTTTGAGCCCCACATCGGGCTCTGTGCTAATGGCTTAGAGCCTGGAGCCTGCTTTGGATTCTGTGTCTCTGTCTCTCTCTGTCCTTCCCCTCATGTTCTGTCTCTCTGTGTCTCTCAAAAATAAATGTTGAAAAATTTAAAAGACACTCTGCACTAATTCATAAGCAACAAAGAGGGACTTTCTGCTAATAATAGCATGGTAGGAGTCCTTAAAATACAAAATTGCTATATGTAAGGAAATCAGCACCAGACATAGGTTTTAATAGACTCTGAAAGCAGAGGAAATTAGGCTTAATCAGAACAGAAGCTGTTACTCTCTTAGGCAATTTGACTATGGTTTCACCAGTTCCTTGGGTTAAACTTTAAAAAGCATTCATAACCTCGTCACTATTGACATTTTAGACTGGATAATTCCTGTTGTGGGGGACGGTCCTGTGAATTGTACATTGTTTAGTAGCATTCCTGTCCTCTAACCACTAGAGGCCAGTGGCACTCACAGCCCTGTCATGGCAACCAAAAATATCTGCAGAAAATGCTGGATGTCCTCAGAAATGCAGTCACCCCCAGTTGTGAACTACTGGCAGGAACCTGATGTTGATATAGAAATTGCACACACCGTATTTTTATAGTTGTAGATATTTGAATTAATTAAAATATTTCCAAATACTAGTACTCAGAGAGAGCATTGGCACTGATGAAGTCTTCACTGAGATGAAATAAAATGAGAAAAATAAACACAACATGTGTCTTTTTGGTAAAGTCCTTATGGTATAATGTACCATTTTATTTGGATTTTTTTCTAGTAAAATAAGAAGTTGATAGCCATTTGTTGGTAGCCCATAACATCCCAAGTTAATACATAGTAATTATGAGTATATATCTCCTAGTGTGGCTTCATTCATACTCAAAAAATTCTGCTGTCCTCAAGGAATCCAAAGTTAGTAATACTTGTGTTAGGTGGTTGGTTTTAGCCGTGATGCTTGTACTCAAAGTAGCACAACCCAGGTAGGCTAAGCTCCTACTTGAAAGTAGGGAGTGTGCGTGAGTGTGTGTGTGTGTGTGTGTGTGTGTGTGTGAAGTAAGATAAATAACTGATAAGGTTGGGACAGTTTATTTAAGACAGAAATCAGTCACTGGGTACCTCAAGAAAATAATCCATTTTACCTAAATGATCTAATTCTGACTGTGTAAATGAGGCCACAGGATATCTGGTTTTAATGTTAAAATAATTATACTTTTACCTTTTTTGTATGGGTTATGGCAACTATTTCATTTAAAATAACTTGTAAATGTTTAAATTAAAAATTTTTATCTCCTTCTTAGGGTCTTTTGAGGAAAGACTCTTATTTTTTAGCTATGGTGAATATATTTGAATATTAAAAAAATCTTAGGAAACCTCCAAAATGCTTGGTATATCTAGATTTTTCCAACATCCACAGCAGCCTACCATATATATAAAAATCATCATTTTGCAATGAAATGGCTCCAATATGCAGCCTTAAGTAGAGCATGTGGTGATGACAGAGATGGCTTTGGAACTTAGAGTTATTCTTGCTAATGTAGAGAAAAAGTTAAATCGATTGAGACAAACTGTCTTGACCACACAGACGTGATTGGTCAGGTATACTGCATTTAACTATTCAGGAAATGTTTCTCATTTAACAGTTTCAGAGATCCCAAAAAATACAATGTACTCTCAGCAAAAGTTTAATTAATTTATCCATGATCTAGTAATTATTTTAAAAGAGTACTTTCTTTAAGTGAAGTCACTGGCTCAAAGCTGTTCATTTACTAATATTGTCATTCACTTGGAATGTTTAAACCCATAGATTCATCTGTATTATTCTTATTAAGCTGGTCATCATCGTGTATAGCTTAAGCTGAATCACAGATATTCTAATCTCATAATGTAGTAAGTGGCATCAACATGACCTATCTTTAAAAATTATTAAACATTCCCAAAGATAAAATGAAACAGAATGTAATGTTTAACTCTCATTGGCAGTCATAGCTTTTAAAGTGAAATCGCTTTCTTAGTGTCCCCTTTTACTCTAACGTTACGGTACACCCGGGTCAGCTTCCAATGTTTATGTATGGCAGGAATTCAAATAGCTAACTCACAGAGAGAATGTGATTTCACTTTCTTTCAGACTCAATGCAAATTCCATTTAGATTCCTGAGAGACCTTGAGTTTCACTAAACATTTCATTTGAAATGTACTGTGTAGCATGGTTAAAACACAGGAGGAAAAAACCTCTGGGTACCTGAACTGTTCCCTGAGATTAAACGAGGCACTTACGGAGGTCGGAAAGATATTGCCGTCTTCATGGTGAAGCTTGGATTTAATGTATTCGAGCAGGGTGTGCCAATGATGACTTTTAAAACCGGGTAGCAGCTATGAGTACAGGGTCATAAGTAGAAATGACCTGAGCTAAGACTTTTAGAAAGAAGAAAGTTAAGCACGAAGTTAAACCAAAGCAAAATTATATGGCTTGGGCTTAGAAAAATATCAGATTTTAAGTTTAAAAAGCTAACAGCTATGTATTTTTCAAAATAAGAAAGTAGGAGAGCTAATATTCAGAGGGTTTGATTTTTTTTTCATTTATAACTATTTTATTTAGAAGCATCAAATTGTTAACATAATTGCTAATGCTTCCCTTCCGTTCAGGAAAAAGCTGGATGTGCATAACAGGTGCATATAATAAATGATGCATTTAATAGGTGATGAGAAAGGAAAGGGAAGAAATCCTCTTTCTTGAAAAGAATACACTTGTCTTCAACTAAAGCCAGCTCTCACAGCTTTGAGACTTAGGTTGGTTTTGCATCCTGATGTAAGGCATCATCACATAAAATGGTAAATTGAATTTTAAACGTTTGACTATAACAGTTTGTAGTGAAAAAATTAGGAAACTTAAAAATATTCATTTATGACCTAAAGGGACTTCTGGACTTTGTCATGTTAGAAACACTTCGACTGGAATCTTTAAAATGTTCTAGAAAGAAATAGAAAGCTCCACTAAAAAATACAATGTGAGTCACAGAAAAATCTGAGATAGAGCAATGAATTCAATGCTGATTTTAGTTGTCTTTAAAGATGTTCTAGGTGATCCTTATATTATTGTTCATTATTTATATCTGCCCTGTGTGTATGCAATATTAACAAAGAAATAAAACTAGTGTAATACAGGACATATAGAAAGAAAGAAAAACCAATATGCGATATAACACTACAAACAAGCCTGTGTGTGTGTGTGTGTGTGTGTGTGTGTGAGAGAGAGAGAGAGAGAGAGAGAGAGAGAGAGAGAGAGAGAGAGATACCATCCTGTGATATTGAAGCAATAAATTGCAACAGGCATCTCTCTTTGCCTAGTTCTGGGAACCACTTTGTGATTGCTTTGTGAAGTAAATAAATGTCTTTCATATGTCCAGAACTCATGGACTAAAATGTAAAAAAAAAAAAAATCCTGAAGCACTCCACTTCTTCCAGACAGACCAAGCTATTAAAAACATGTAGGCAAACTGAAAAATCTTATTGCTAAACCCAATTTTCTTAGCCTCAACTTTAAAATTATTCACTAAACCAGTCTTCCTTGCCTTACTATCCTCATTATTATTATTCCAGTATGTTGGTTGTGTCTCTGAACAAATTTACTACCCCTCCTCAAGGTATAAGCTGCTGTCGACCATGCCTACTGAAGTCTTGTCCACCTGTGTATGCTCCTTGACAAAACCCTTAACTCCTCTCTGTTGAAAGCCTTCCATGATCAAGTCTTCACATTCTTATTGCTATTTTGTTTTTTGAAATTATTTTTAAGTTTTTAAATGTGTATTTGTTTATTACTGAGAGAAAGAGAGAGAGAAAGAGAGGGAGAGAGAACACAAGCAAGAGTGGGCAGAGAAAGAGAGAGAGAGAGAGAGAGAGAGAGAGAGAAAGAGAGGGGGAGACACAGAATCTGAAGCAGGCTCCAGGCTCTGAGCTGTCAGCACAGAGCCCGATGTGGGGCTCAAACCCATGAACTTTGAGATCATGACCTGAGCTGAAATCAGACACTTAGCAGACTAAGCCACTCAGGAGCCTCCTTATTGCTATTTTAAAACAATTATGAATTGCAAAAACAATTCAGTAAATCTATTGCTCTTCTACTTATTCTTGTTATTTAATCCAGTTTCTTCTTGAATGTTAGAGCAGCCTGCTGACATAGTTGGTGTCATATTGAAAAGGAGCCTTTAGAAAATCAAAAGGCCATTCAAACACACTGGGTTTATTAATTCTGACTTGGGCTATTTAGGACAAAGGAATCACACCCAAGAGGGAGTGAGTTATGAAGCATGCCAGCACTTAACAAAGTCTTTAAGCACAAAGGCCATTCTGATGCCTTCTAATAGGTCCACAGCTTTGTTTTTCTTCATGTTGCTTAAGTCAGAGGTAGCTTGTGATCTGCATTATTTTAAGCCCTCTTAAAAGCGTTCTGAGACTTGCATCTTAAAAGGCTCTAAATAAGTTTTCCACCTCTGATAGGATCGATCTAGGCATTGCTGGTTTCTCGGCAAAGGGGAAGGCATCCAAATATGGTCCTTAAGCCACAATATCTGGCTAGAGACTTCGATTTTTATTTTATATAAACCAATCAATTTTCAAAACTTTAATTTTATGTTCTATACAGATAATCAACCGTGAATATTTGAATGATACATGAGAAAGAAAGTATATTTGATGGAATAATGAGAGAAAACAGCTGATAACCAACAGTTACAAACCCAGAATGACATATAAATTTCAATATCGGCTGGATAATTTAATCTTTGCTCTCTGGGTGCCAGTTTAATTTGGATGTATATTTCCAAATGCTAAATAATAATTAGTCTACTGTTTGTGCTCAGTCGGGAAGTAGTTTGGCTTAATAAACATCACTACTGGCACCTTTGTTAGTAAGCAGTAACAACTAATAAATGGATAGTATTGAAAAGAATTACCATCCTTAATCAATTCAATGATTAGTAGGTCAGAGCATGAGAGAATCATCAAAATTTCCTTGCAAAACAGAAGAAGAGTCTACACAGATAGTGTGTTGCATAGACCCTCTCCCTGGGCCTACCTATGAATCATTCTTGACCCTTCTCACTCTCTCTGCCCTACATTTAGTTGACCAACTGGCCAAACTCTGTTGGTTTTAGCTCATAGATACCTCTCAAATCTGTCTACATCTCTTCATCCTGTTTCCATTGTCAAAACTCCTGACTAGCCTGGATTCCTGTAGAAGCCTCTGGAAAAGCCTCCTGCCTGCAGTCACAACCCCTCAGGTTCAGAGTCTTTCTCTATTACTATCTAAAGTTTTTAAATATGTGTTTCCTTGTACATTTCTCTGGTTTAAACAATTTTTGTGGCTTTCCATATCTTTTAAGAAAAAGTCCAAATTCCCTAGCAAGGCAAACACAGCTCTTCTTTCTTGGGCCCTGACTACCTTTCATTCCTGGGGGTGCCCACCCTGGGCTTAGGGTCCAAGCAGTTCTCATCAAAGTAGTTACTCTAACACCCTCTATACTGTCACAACACACTGCTTATTCTGTTTTGGAAACTTCCTTCCAACCCCCTACCAACATACCCCTGTCTATGTAATGGGCTAATACCTTCAGGAATCAATCCAAGCAGCATCTCTTCTGAGAGATCACCCCTGGATCCCCTGGTCTGACAGGTTCTGTTTTATATGCACTATTTTGCTCATCAACTGTACCCCCATGTTCACTTCTCTGTTTTCACCACTGACTGTAACTTCTCGAAGGATAGGTCTGGGTTTATTAATTTGTAGCTTCTCGGTGCCTAGAACAGTGACTTGCATACCAAACATATTTCATACATGTTGATTACAAGCATCATCAACAAATCAAATTTCCAAAGTATTTTTTTGATCATTCACTGTGAACAAAGATAGATATGAGTTTGGGTTAGAGGTGAATGCAGAGGTAAATAAAACTGACACTCTATCCCTAAGACGTTTACAGTCTAGTTGGTAAAAGAAGCAAACCGATGAAAGTTTCATTAGAAATGTTACTTCAAATAAACCATTCGAGAAGCATAGAAGATATTGGGTCAGCTCTAATGTTTCTCTTTCTTTCCAGAATAAACATTGGAACCAATATAAAGGTGCTGGGTATTTCTGGAGCTCATTAAGACATGTCATTGATCTCGACAAAAGATAGAATAGGACATAAAACTCAAGCCTGGAAGGATAGCTACAGAATTTATATAGGAATTCATTTTTAAGGCGAATGGGACTTGAGGATCTTTGCCAGCAAAGGAGGAAAAGCCTGTGGGGAGGGCAAAAATAAAGAAACAGGAGGAGAGGGTGTCACTGCAGTACTTTGAAGTCCCGAGAGAAGCCAGACAAAGAGGAATCCTGGGCCATGCCCACAGGCTACTTAAAGGGAAATTGGCTCCAGACAGAAACTTAGCCATGAGTAAAAGTTATTTTTTTTTCACATTTTTCTAATCCTGTCCAAAAATACTCTAAACTTTTAACACAATGATTTTTTTAAATTTTAAATTAAAGGAAGATATGGAAGGCTATTTTTTAACAACCTTTTATGTCTAAAATTAAACTATTATGTTAACTTAATTAAATTTCAGGAAAATTTCCTCTCCCTAGTATATAAGAATATATGAAATGTGTTTATAGTACTGTTAAGCTAATTTTCCCTACGGTCTTAATTGTGACCAGACCAAACATTAGGTACTAAATTATCTTTTCCAGACAATTAGGGTACTATTTCTTTTGCTGCATAGATAAGTTGCTAATTAACCTCCCCTAGCTAGTTAGCTCGGTTATAGCCCTTTGCCAATGAAGAGCGTGGTTTTAATCCTCAAGTAGTCGTGCAGGCTTTATTTGACTTTGTGGTTACATCTCTAACATTTTCCCCTAGAGACTGCCAGTCTTGCTCACTATTTGTATCCTTCAGTACTTAATAAGCACTCAACACATGGTAGTTACGCAATGAATAGTTCCTGGAAATGAATGAATGCGTGAATGTATTAAAAATTGAATCGTTTAGTGAACGAGTGAATGAATGAATGAATGTGATGTCCCATCCACCACAGTTGCTATTTATTCGATTAGTCTAAGAAATTCGTAAGTACTGGAAGACATGGTCACAGTGTACTCCTGGCCAAAGAATAGTTTGTCCAAGGTATCCCCCGTCACTTTGGTTAGTGTAGGACACATTACAGTCGAGTTTCACTGTGATGAGGCTTCCTAACAGGCCCAACAAAGCCAAGGGCCCAGGAGTACTGAGGATATTCATGATTTTATAGTCCATAAACTTACTTGGAGGAGAGATCAAACAAGGGTTTAGAAATAAACGTAAAATTAAGTTGATAGACTCAATTTGGCTATTTGGATTTGCACCTAGGTAACAGAAGTCTAGAAAATGAATAATGGTCTCAAACTTACTGTGTGTTACACCCACTCAGAAAGTTTAATTTGCTAAAAAACAGAGTTCGTACAGAGACCCCAGAGGTTGTGATTTGGTATGCTGGAGCTGGAGCTGGAGCAAAAATCTGCATTTTTTGGTAGCTGCTCTATATTAGTGGTTCTTACCCAAGAATGATTTTGCCCTTCTTTATCCTTGGGGACATTTGGCAATATCTGGAGACATTTTTGCTTGCCACAGCTAAGGGGGAATGGAGTGCAGTTGGTGCCTAGTGGGTGAGGCCAGTGATGTTGCTAAACATTCTATAGTGCCAAGGTTGAGAGATGCTGCCACTTGGTGGGGAGAGACTGTACTAGGGCAGCAACACCATTTCAGCCTGGACCATACCCGTGAGGCAGATGTGATGAGGTGAAGTACTTCAGAAAGATTTAGCTCAAATGAGGAGGATTGGAAACTGGTTCTTCACTTAACTATAAATTCCTTTACCAGGAGCACCCACTGTCCAATAACGCTGAATAAATGAGGTGTCAGTGAATCACTAATTTACTTAACCCTAATGATAGAGGCTCAGAAGAGTTCCCCATGTTTCCGGGTATACTATAAGGAGAGAATAGCTTCAAATAAGAAATGATGTAAATGTTCACTTATTTGCTTCATTCATTCAACAAATATGACTTTTAATATGTAATTGCTGACTATCAAATTGACCTATATCAGAAAAAAATAGTACGCCTCTATAAAGTTAATGACTATACTTCTGTTCAGAGTAGGGCTCAATAAATATCTGTGTTAGTAGTTTTTGACGAGTTTAATTAAATTTTGAACTGATTCCTGTCCCGCTGACATCCTACAACACTATTTAATAAAAAATGATACTATTGTCTACTTTCAGTAATAGTAGAACTATGTAAATGACTTTACTGAGCATTTTAAATATCAGAAAGCAATATGATACTTGCTCTTTAGAGCTTCAGAGAATTTCCACTAATTAACCCTTTATCTCCTTAAAATGAAATTATCACTCCTTAGCATTTCAAGACAACTGTAAGCCTCCTTTTCTAAACCTGCACTATCAACATATAAGAATTGCTTCTTTCACCAACTGTGGTTGATTTCCCCTTTAGCAGAACAAATTAAGAACTTATCAGTAATTATGAAAATAATTTCCTTCTTTTATTAAAGTACTTTGCAGCCACTGCAGCTTAGCACATTATTATTCTGGGTGGCGTAGGTGTTTTGAAAGGCAGTGTGAAAACAAGAGCCTGAATTATGAATTCCTCCCATGAACACTGAATCATTTTACATTTTCTGTGGCAAAAAGAACTTACTTCTCTCTCGAAGGAAAAAAGAAGAACGAGAACATTCTAACTTTGAGGAACACATAAGATTGCTGTATGGTTTACATTGCACTAAATGACGTATTAACTCTAAAATAGTAATTTATTTTTTATATATGTCCACAAAACTTACAATTTTTTGTAACATATCTATATAGACAACGAAATGTCTATATAAATTTACTGTAAAATGGTATACTTCTTTCTATTTTAATTTGGCAAATATTTATTAAATACCTACACTGCTCCAGGAACTGTGCTAGGTGTTGGAAAAGCAGAAATGGAGTCAGACATCAAAGGGATTTACAGAAATCCAGGGATGTGGAGAACCTCCCTGAGAAAACCAATGACATCCAATACAATCTATTAAGTTTTTGCCCAAAACTGCAGAAGATAGACTTCCCTGTCCTTACTTTTTGAAGGGGACCTTACATTTCAGCAACTTGTGATCTATACTCAGATTGGGCTGAGAAAACCTATCAACATAGGACCTACATTGAGCTGAGGCATAAATGTCTTTTAGTTCCAATGATTATTCAAAGGATTGCTGCTCATCTGTGACACAGACTCACGGATGGTCTGAGGTCGTTCCAAACCAAGGTGTTCTATTTTTTTAGCTGCAGCACAGACGAGTTGTCTGTAGATTATTCTCCAGTTTTCTCTACCTATGCCTTTTGCAGAATTTCTTTTGATTTCCTAGCATCAGTTCAATATGTGAAGCCGTTTGGATGACAATTGTCCTATCTTCTGCATTCTTCTAATGAGGGAGGGGTTGATGGCAGTGAATTTAGGACAGGGATGTGACACTTTCTACCTTCTAAGTCTCAGCTCTCTAGTCCTGAGACTTGAAGGTGACAAAAATTAAAAAAAAAATAAATAAATGAGATTCCCTTTGTATGTAGCAGATACAGAGGGGGTCTAGGTCTCTTCTCTGGCTTCAGTTTTAGTCTAGGCTTAGGTTATAACCTGTAAAGGATCCATATATGTGTATGATTCCAAAAAGAAGCTAAGTGGTTGGACTTAGTGGTGAGTAGTACGTTTGTTGGACTGAATTCTGAGAAGCCACGGCACCTTATTACAATTAAGTTTCTACAACTATGTTTCTAATAAAATAGCTCAGGTTGTGTGAAAAGTACTCCTTGCAGACCCAAGCAGTCTTTTTTGGGCAGGGAAAGGATCTTGTTAATAAAATTTCGGAATCTATTTAGTTGAATGTATATTTCAAGCACACAGATATCCACACATAGCCATTCCTGGGTAGCTGCCACTGTGATGCTCGGGATGATTTCAAACACGCTCTACTGGAAGACTTTCTTCAACGCTACTCCCATTTCCCTCTTGCCCCTCTCCATCAGCTTATGATGCTGGTGAAAATGCAGGGCAAAGAAATTTGCCCAATTCTTACCAAAGCCCAGTTCTAAAATAGCATTAAAAAGAAGTCACATATCCATACCAGTACATACTAAAAAGTGCTGTTTGTAGAAAGCAGAGAGAATAGCTAGACAATTTTTTGTAAGTTATATATTGGCAATATAGTGTTTTAGTTTTATACTGAAGATATTGATCTTTTTCAGTGCAGATTTCCAACTCCTTTTTTTATAGACCACATTTATACGTATTTTAAAATGACTTCTCTTGTTTTCAATCTTCTCAAATAATGTCATCTGCAATAAGAACTCAATTTGACTCCAAATATAATTTTTAAGATATGGTGTCATAGTGTTACTTGATTTATACTTCTCAAGCATAATTACTTATGCCCATTATATCAAACTAATAAAATGATTAAAGAGGTTTATTTTTTTAATCAAAATCACTACTACTACTGCTACTACTACAACCATTTTTATCCTATTGCTTTTCCTCAATGGCCTCCACAGTTAAATTTATAGCCTATGTACTAATTACTCAACCTTAAAATAATTTTCTTCACATTGACCTCAGGTTTACTAATGCTCGGTCAAATATATATTTTAAATAATTTGTAAAATAAATTAAGGTCTAAGAGATACTTACAAAAATAGAGTGAATTGGTTGGTTAACAATGTCTAAGGAAAGAAAACATTTGCTACCTTTAATTACTGAATGTCTCCAACACCAAGGCTGTAAAATAGTTATTAACTATGGTATAAGTGAGAAGTTCTGAGGTATATTTTAAGAGGATGAAATAGCCAATTGCATATTAAGGAAACTTTCCAGTCTGTTACTTACAGTATATATAAGCAGGGGTAGTTTTTAGCCTGAATCATTCAAAGAATTGAAAAAGTATAGTTCTAAAATTATCTAATATGTATCCTCAGCAATTCAAACCTGGAGCTTTTCTTAAATAGAACTACAGACATTAGCAAACTAAGAGAGGTTCGACAAGGGCCCATCCTTACCAGCCAGCTCCAGGTTGTTCCTATTAATATTATATCCATTAATATTTTAACAAGATAATTTTAAAAATCTTGGCAAAAGGTCTCTTGGATCATCGCAGGGCCCCTAAGAACAGTATAAATTTGGTGAGAAATGTTGGATGAACTCCCAGTTTTGACTTTATTGATTTTTCAAACATTCAGTTTAAGTAAATACTTTGAAAAATAACCTTAGTGCCTTTATGAAGATGAGGGGCAGAAGACGGGCACGTGGAGCAAGATGCAGATCGTGCATAAATACCAATGAGAGCTTCCAATGGCACTTCAGAGTCTCTTGGTCAGCATCCTTTGGCCGTTCTTTGTCCAGGTTATATTTTTTCCTATTCATACTAATAATCCTTCTCAAGGTACTTGAAACCTTAAAAAATTACTTCTCCACCAAATTTTCTATGAGAATTAAAGCGTGTCAAATGTCCAGAATAATACTACCTGCACATGACGGATTTTAAGATACCATTGATTGTAGGAAGCACCATTATTTAATGTGTTTAAATGGATAAATTAGTGTTAATTAATCTATGATGATGTTTTACTGTCACAAAGAATTGTTATTTATATGTAACAAAATATTTTAATACAAAAGAAATTACTTTTCCAGGTATATAAGGCCATTATTCAGGCAAGGGAAGATGTCTGTTAAAACATCCACCATATTCTAGTCACTGGGCCAAGTTTGTTGGTTGATCTTTATGCCCATCTGTTGGTTGATCTTTTCTGTTGATCTTTATGCCCATCACATGCAATAGGCAATGTTATGCCAATTTTGACTTTAAGAAATCTAGATTTTAGAGTAACTGGATAAATTGGAATTACTTTTATTATCACATTTTCTTTCCGTACTACTGATTAAAAAGTTGAAGCTAATTTTCAGTTTCATATCCTTAACTAAGTAGACAACCTTACTGACAAGCTGAAAACCCTTGGTTCTTATAGTATTTTCATTATACTAAAAGAGAAATATTGAACAATATTATCCTTTCAAAAACTGTGTACTTTCCAGATTGTTAACTCTCTGGTAAATAATTATCTATAGAACATTGGAAGCTTAAATATCATTGGTAAAATTTTGGATTTAGAAATATCTATGAATAAGGTTAAGAAGTTTTCATTTCTGAATTCTAACAGCATGTAGAAAATTAATATTAATGAATAGACTGCCCCTTTAGGTTTTTTTTTTCCCTTTCTAATGAACAGACATAGCTTTTTTATTTTAAAACTCTTTTCTTTTTATATAATATGAGCATCTTTCGGCTAGAATTTTTAGCTGTTTCAGTTTCAGAAAAAAACTTTCATAGTTCATGTCTACCATTTCTTAGGCATTATACAATGTAATTGGAGAGTTGAGATAATAACGACTGTGGGGCCAGACAGACAGACATTTAGACCACAGTCAGAATATAGATGAATATGGAAGACCAAATGTTTAAGGAAAGCTAACTGGAATGGGAAGAGAACTCAGCATCAAATGTAACAGCTAGTTAGGTAGCATAGGAAAGCACTTAGTCAAACATAAGAAAATGGAGATGGATACTAAAGTGACTGATACCTTGCACATTTTGGGGACTTGTTAAGTAAATACTATATAAATGAATGGTGGCATCTGGGATAAGCCAATCAAAGGAATACAAATAAATAAGCTGAATTAAATGGGATTCTCCATTCTATCTTTATCAGTTGCCCTGCTATGATATTTTACTTTTTAACACACTGTATAATTTATTTATCTATTATATTTATGTTCTTATGACTCTCCCTGCACTCCTTCTACATCTCAGTTCCACAAGTCAGGTATTTTTGTCTGTTCACGAATATATGTGCCAGGTACCTTGAATAGAAGAACAAATAATAGGTTCTCAAGAAATATTACGTGAATTAATGAATTTACAGAGCTCTAACTATTTGCAAATTTCTTTGCTAAGCACAGCAGAATTTACAAAGATAAATGTGACATATTTCAGTTACCAAGGCATTTAAATCTAAAAAGGGATATCAAATTGCTATATTGTAATGCAGAAAACATAAGAGTTATCAAAGGTATAGATATAAAGTACAGTAAAGCAATGCTTCTCAACAGGTATGTTATGAGAAATGGTGAGCTGTTTAGGTTATAATAACAGGTGTGAGAAGATGTTGATTTAGATTTCCTATTTTTAGCAATGTTTTTTTTTTAATTTTCAGTTTAGTCCTCCCCTTTGAATACTGCCAGAAATACTGAAATATAAAAAAAAAATGTGACAATGCCTCAGCCCTCATGTGGATTTGCAGTTTGGGATAACATCACCTGGGCAATCCAGGTAACCTCTAGACTGAATTTAGTTTAAGTGTTCTTGTGGGGTAGTATCACCAGGTGGTCAGAAGGAGAAAATACAAATAGTCTTTGGAAGAACATATCTTAATCCTAGGCATCAAAGAATCCTCACAAATAATATTCTAAGGACAATAAGCATGAAATAACCTAACACAATAGGATATGAGAATTCAGAGTGAGAATTCAAAGAACGAAAAAGAGCAAAAATTTCAAATACAGGAATTATCAACCAGAGATTATAAAACGATATAGTGCTTACTAAGTACTTGTATAAATATAAAACTTTAAAAAGTAGTCTAGTAGATTTTTTAAAATTATCAAATGGAAAGTCTAGAAATGAAAAAAAAGACAACTTAAAATAAAAACTCTACAAATAATTACATAGAAAAAATGAAGAGATAAATACTGAATTGAAGGTTAGGTTAAAAAAATTTCCAAAATATATCACTGAAAGAAGAAAAAAACCAGAAAATCTGGAAGAAAGTTTATGATAACAGCAGAATAGGAAACAACATTCTTCAGAATTCTGCACGAAGATGAGACAGATTATAGGTGAGTCTATATTTGAAAAAATCATGATTGAGAATTTTTCATAACTAAGAGAGTTATTGATCTTCTCTGATCTGGGGCAACCTACTTTATTTCTGCTTCCAAACATTTTTCATTCATTTACCTCTATGTGCTTTAAAATTATTTTCTATGCATGCCACGATATGGAAAATGCTGGAAAACACTGTTTTGGGTACGTGTTAACAAGATTGTTTTTTTTTAAGAACCGGGCAGTAAATATTTTACAATTTGTGGGCCATATGATTTCTGCTACAATGATTCAACACAATGATTGTAGGATAAAAATAGCCACAAACATTATGTAAGCAAGTAAGTGTGACATATTCCAATAAAACTTTATTTACAGAAACAGGTATCAGTCTGCCTTTGTCCTAGTCTATAGGCTATTAGTTTTCCAACTCACACTTTAGAAGATCAAAACATGGATTACAATAAAAAACATGTAGTGCCATTCTATTCCCAACGTCAGGTCTCAGAATACACTGACGAAGGCATAATGCAATGGTTCTTGAACTTTATTGCCCACGCTAATGGACATAGTGAGTTGGTAATAATATTAGAGGTACATATACAGACTATATCATTTAAAAAGGGATAATTTATCCACTAACAAAGCCAAAATTATACCTTCGGGACACTAAATTCAATACCATAAAATCTATGATAGAATTCAAAACATCTAAAGAAAATTTAAAACATTTTAAAAGATGAAAAAGAAAAAAATGTTTCTGAAGAAAGCTGAAAACAAGGTCATTTGATTTATAATGGATTTATGAGGAAACACACAATTGTCGATATAAGAAAATTTCAAAAAGTAATGTACAGTCTAAGACAGAAAAACAAAATTAAAGAAAACTCCATGTAGTTTCCTACCAATTACTCTTTCATTGTATTGCTATTTTCTCAAAGGACTAGGTTTTTCTATTGCTTTTTGTAGTACTTTCAAAAGAACACAGTTGTTTTACAAACAAAAGCAAAATTTTGTCAGTTATAAAACTGAAAAAAATAACTATTATGAATTTGGATATGATTATTTTTGATCATGGTACAACATTTAAATTATTGGAGATTAGGTAAATTTTAATTTACAAGGACCAGTATTTTGATAATGTAAAAGTCTAATAGTCTCATTTCTGTTAGTGTGAGTATAATGAAGGGAAGCAGAGCATCATAACATAGTTTTATATTATTTGAAAATTGATCATTGAGTCTGAATGGATAATGGGAAATTCCATGAAATCTTGACATCTTAGATACAAACAACAAAAATTTAACTTAATTACACTTTCAGTTGTCTCCATTTGGGCTCTGAGTACACCAACTAAGGCAAAATTTTGTTAAATGTCAGTCAGAAATAATTGTTTCTTACCACTCTCACTACAGAAGAGCAAACATGACCTAGAGACTATCCAATAAAAATGAACATATTGACACCTAGGACATATACTGGATATACTAGAAGTTGCACATAATAATGTTAATTTGGAAGGCTGAACCCATATGTTTGTAATAGAATCATGTAATTTATTTCCGAAGTGTTGACTACCATGATGTACTTGCAATTTAACATGTTTTAAATAGACCAATCTATGCAATAAAAGTAATAACACTTCTTGAAGTTACATAGTTTTAAAATCCTATGTCTGGTTAATAGAATCACTAAGAAATTCTAAAAATGGTAATCTACTGGAATCATGGCTATATGTATGCCGAACATTTTAAGTACAGACTTCCTTTTTTCACTGTTGTTCAAGAAAAGATTTCAGTTAGGTAACTGCAGATCTGTAAAGATACTTCCATATGTCCCCTAAAACAACAGGACCATCCTATTACTATTGCATGTGACTCTTGATGGCAGGGTTGTAAGTTCAAGCTCCATGTTGGGTGTAGAGATTACTTAAGAATAAAATCATATTACTGTTTTGCATGGCTGTTCTTTGTCTGTTTTCTTTCTTAACTACTGTATAAATTAAGTCTCCAACATGATCTCTCCCTTGCTTTTTTGTTTCTTTAAAATAATCATGAAAATATTAAATTCTGTTCATATCAATTTGCCAAGTCTAACACAGTGTGAATAGAGCCTTATAAAAGAGCTTTATCATTTGGTTATCAATTTTTTTTTACTTCTAAAGAATATCATTTAATACATTTGAGACATCATATAAAGTTAGCATTACTTTTAAAAATTAGAACCTTAATATAAAACAGTAAAAAATGCGTCATGACTGAGCCTTGGGCAACCCCTGGGAACTCACCCCAACTTGGGCAAGAGTGAGTAGCCCAGCCCCCACCCCAACTTGGGCAGGAGTGAGGCAGAGTGAGGCAGGGCCTGCCTTCTCAGAGCCAGCCTCAAGGTAGAACACTGACTGGAAAGGAGGGCCAGGCAGGACAGAGAAAGGACAGCCTCTATTTGCTCAGAAGGAGCGAAGACTCTCAGCTTCCCATCCTAACCGTTTCTCGTTGCTCTTTCTCTGCCCTAGACCACGGGCAACGCCTTTGCCACAAGTCTGCTCCAGGAATGTTAAGGGCAGGCTCACCAGGCCACTGATGAACGAGGGACACGGGCTCTTAAGGCAGAGGCGGGAGGAGAAACAGGCAGGAAGGCTGGCCTGGTGAGGCAGGGATGGGAACCCTGCCCATGACCCAGTAAAGGCATACTCACAGTAATGGGGTGTGTGTGTGTATGTGGCCAGGAGGCACCAGCAGAGGCTGACGGGGGAGATGGGCAAAGCCTGAGGACCTTGGAAAGAAAGAAGAAAGAAGTCCACCTCTAGGGAGTGGATCTGCCAGCAGCGGAGCGTCGGGAAGGCACGGCCCTGAGCCCCTGAGTTGCTGAGAAGCACATGCTTGGAGTGTCCCCCAGCCTGAGGAAGGGGGGGCGCCTCACTGCTCTGGCGGAACCGCCTTTGTGACTGTCTCGCCTGGTGGAGGGAGGGCCCGGGGCCCTGGCAGGCAGCGGGTCTCCGGAGTGCGGGGAGCGGCACTCTGCAGCCCAGCCGGGCCCAGTGCCCTCATTGCCTGTGGGCAGCAGCAATGCTCCGCCCTGGGGGCAGGCGGTCAGCGCAGCACCTGGTCCAGCTCTACTTCTGGCAGAAGCGGCTGGTGGAGGGGAGGGTTGGTTACCCCATGATAGTAATGTTTTGTATAATTGTTTTGAACTTCTAAAAGTTAACATCTTTCTTAAAGTGTATGTCCCTAAAGTTATAACCTCATGTCTCCATAATGTCATGAGTCTGTCAGTCCCCTGAGCAGCAAAGAAAATCATGGCAACACCTCTGGAGTGAAGGCATGAGGCCAGAGTGTTCGTTTTATTTTGTTAGGAATCATATTGTTAGGTAAATGAAATGGTGACTTCCAATATAAATGACAAAAGAGAGGAAAAAGTTCTGGGTATGAAGAAATAAGGATAATAGAAACAAAGGAGAGGAATTCCTTCAATTACTTAACTTTGAGATAAAACAAGCCAGTATCAGTCTCAATCAAAATGTGACTGCTGCTACTCCCAACTGCAATATATCAATTTGAAGTGTAGAAAAATGGAAAGCCCATTAAAAGTTTTTGTTTCTGGGGCACCTGGCTGGCTCATTCAGTAGTGCATTTGACTCTTGATGGTGGGGTTGTAGGTTCAAGCCCCATGTTGGATATAGAGTTTACTTAAAAATAACATATATATATATATATATGATTTGCTTTCAGCCACAAGGTAGATGAAAAAGTTATAAATGGATTGACAAAACTGTTTAGCAATAGTTAAGAAATTATAATTAAAATTCATGCAATTGACATTCTGGAAACATTTTCTGAAAACTTTCAAACATGATCTTTCAGAGACCTGATAGCATCAGATGGTGTTACTAAGAACCATGGAGAAAGGCCACAGGTTAATTAAAAGAAAGGATTAGGGGTTTTCCAAGGAATGTAGTCAGCACACATGACCTAACACTCAAAACCCAAATTTGGAGTACTCCAAAGGATGTGCAAATTATTACCCTAATTATAGCTTTTATATAAACAATATTAAAATAAAACATTTAAACATTTAAAAAGAAACACTTCTAACCTAAAAAGTGTATTTCTGAAGTGAGAAAGTACTTTCAATTTATTTCATGGGTCATCTGTAATTAAACATTTTCTGCGTCCTATTAGTTATCCAAAGCAAGATAAAAATATGTTTTAAAATTGTCTAAAACTGTTGTGACCAGAGTAAAATAAAAAATATCTTTTCTTGGGATTATGAGGGTAACAGATAATTATGAGAAATAAAATGGATTGTTTATAATAGACCTCAGTATTGAAGTATATACCAAGTTGAAGTATTCTCCCTTCATACTTCCAATGTAACAGGTCTAATAATTGCTAGAACTGTCGCTAACAAGATGAAACGTATACGGAAATAATTCTCAAAGAGAAACAATACCTGAGACATATTCAAACATTTATTCTTGTGCAAAACTAACCAACTGAAGTACTTGTTGAATATATACTACATGCAGATGTCCTAGGCATTAAGGGCACAGTAGTAAATAAGAAAAATTATCTCTTTCATGGCATTTACTTTCTAGTGGGGGTGACAGACAAAAAGCAAATAAAAATAAACACTAAAAATAAACACTTCATGTATGCTGTGAAGAATATAAAATAGGGTAATATAAAGAGAACAGAATCGTAATGCTTTGGACTGGATGGTCAGAAGCAGCCTCAAGAAGGGATATTCAAGGAGATACGTGGAAGCACAGTTCATTTAACAAAATAAATTGAAAATCACCTCAATGCCATCAATATCAGGGATAATAGATCAATTAGGATATATCTATTGAATGCAGCATGTACAAGAAGTGTAACATATGTAGTAAAGTTTTAAAATTTCCACACATATTGTGAAATTAAAAATTGAGGATGCCAGTGTTACATACTGTATGATAATATTTATGTAAAAAATAGTATTAGTTTCTATGGCTGCATACATATGTCAATCCATAAGTGGATACCTGAAATTATACATAACAAACTATGAATGGAAGTAACCTTGGGGAGATGGGTTAGATATAAACACCCAAGTTGGTGATGATTAATGGGGACTTTTCCTTAGCAGTTATGTTTTAAAGTTTTATAACTAAAAACTACTCAGGCATTAATTTTGTAATTAAAAATTAATTAAGAAAAATTAAAAGTAAAGCAATTTGATGTGCAACAGGGAAGGGGGATAAGAGGGGTTAAAATGAGTGAAGGGGGTCAAATAGTAGAAGCTTCTAGTTACACAATAAACAAGTCATGGAGGTATAATTTACAGCATGGCGGCTATAGGCCGCCACTGTATAGGCTACCCAGTGTTCCGTATTTGAATGTTGCTAAGAGAGTAAATCATTAAAACTCTCATCACAAGAAAAAATTACAACTCTATGTGATTATGGGTATTAACTGGACTTGTGTGATCATTTTGTAATACAGACAAATATTGAATCATTACCTGAGACAAATATAATGTTACAATCAATTATACCTCACCGAAGAAGTTAAGACAATCTGATCACATAAACCAAATCAAAAGACAAGTTTTTGTTTTTAAAGTAGGCTTCAAAACCAGTGCAAGTCCTACCATGGGGCCTAAATTCACAAACCTGAGTTCAAGACCCTGAGATCAAGATCTGAGCCATGATCAAAATTTGGGATGCTCAACCATCTGAGCCACCCAGGAGCTTCAAAAGACAACTTTTAATTTCAACTTTATTACCGCAATCTTGAAAACATCATTTAAGTCAACTCATTTCTATGTAAACAGTTGTTGCCTTATCTCTTCGCAACTAACTATACTTAGAGCACTTATACTCGAAGTTGAAATCATTGCATTGGTAAAACTATTGTGTATATACACGAACATGATAAAAATAAATCAGCTGTGAAGAAATAAAGTTGTTTTAACCTTCGTTGTACAAAACTCACCCAGAAAAACAATTTAATGATAAAACACTCTGGTAAATGTGTGATGGGAAGGAAATTCTGTCAGTTTTGATGATTTTTCAAGTATATCAAAGAAACATGAACGCCACTGATCTCGTCAGATAATCTACTTTGAAAGGCAGCTAACCACACCTTTGACTGGATACTTTTCTTCAAGGACAACCTAACAGATGAATTTTGTAAGGTTAAAACATGTTTTTTTTGTTTGTTTGTTTGTTTGTTTACTTTTTTGTGATGGGTAAGAGTCATGTTTTAGCAGATATTGGAGAAAGAGTGTGATTGATTTCTAAGACTAATACTGACCTCAAACACTAATATTTTTATAAATTAAACTTAAAACCTTAGACATTCTGTGAAAGAACACCAAAAGAGTCACACAATAGGGGAATGCTGTTTCTTCTCATAGTATTCATCGAAGAGTCCTGAAGGTCTTTCAGAATAACTAACACTTCCCCTCTTTGGATCGACACTGAAGCATGGACACTGAACCAAATCCAAATTGGTTATTATTCATGAAGATATGCAAGTAGCTATAAACAAGAGTTTAAGATAGTATATTCTTCTTAAGTACAAGTCATTCCATTAGATTTTTGTGGCATTTCATTTTTTCCTTGGCTATACAACATGCTAAGCAGTTCCTTAGATATACTTCTAGGGTCTTCTCTGGCTATTAGTAAAGAGCAAAGCTTGCAAAAATTTTCCTACCATGGATTTCTATATCGTATTTCAAAATGAAAAAAAATAATCTCCAGGGCAAGCTGGGATTCTTTTTATGGCACTAGGGTTCCTGGGAGAGGCGGTTCCTTAGAATATCAGAATCTATAGCAAATAATATGCCCAATGTCACTGATTAATCATCTACATAAATACTGTAATTTAAATTGTATCAGTTCCCTAAGATCAACCACATTGCCAGTAGGTTTGCTCTTTACTTAGGAATTCTAATCATGCCCTTCTCGTAGACTCTCTGATAACTACTGGTGACAGGCAAGTGACACAATAAAATCTCAGGTGTAGATCAGATTTTGGGTGAAGAACACTGGAGAATATCTCAGAATACCTAGAACCAACAATGTGGTGCACTATCTAACAGCGTCCACATAGAGCTATTAGCTTTTGGGATTAATTGACATTTATCTCCCCTTCATGCAAAGAAAGCAAAACAAGATTGTATCATCTGGAAATAAATGTACGTAAGTATTTAAAATATAAAAGTCTAATTAAAACTTAATCAGGATTTTTCTGCTCTTTGAGTCCTTCCTTAAAATCTCATAGAATTACTGATGAAATTTCAACTGGCTATATTGCAATTACTTATAGAAAGGAATCCATTGAAGAATTATTAATCCTTACGTATTACAATTGTTTCTTTTGTATTCATGAATTCATTAAATAGATGAATAAGACAGTTAAGTGTCACTCAATGTTTTTATAATAAAATAATCTGGAAGGGCCAAATAAATATCACAGTACTCTTATAATAGATTCAAGGCGACGCAAGTAATATATTGGCCTAATAATCGTAGAGACTGTTATTTTATCGTGCAATGCTAAGGTGACATACTAGGGCAACATGTTGAAATATCATTTGAGATCCTATGACTTTAAAATACTAGAGCTTCTAAAAAATCCTCATGGGATTTGCATTGCAATATGCTTTACACATGACGTAATGCAATCCCATCTTGGGACGCAATCCGATGGCATCATCACACACAAACACATTCATCATCTTGTCCTGCAGATTCAAAAAGCAGAATATTTTCTGAGTGTAACACACATCCCACTAACTTATCATATTCCTGGTGACTAGCAGGCAGCTGAAATAACTTAATGTGCTTTGAATATTTAATCCAAAGTAATATAAGAAAACATCTGTCACTTACGTTTTTGAGTCATCCCACAATACACAATAGGGATTCAAAGTACCCTAAAAATAAGCAGAGAAAGAATAAATGCATCATGAATATATACAACAAAAATGGAAGTTTTACGTGAAATACAAACAGAATGGTGGGTGTCTTATCTTGCAGTATGAAACTCTCAAGGTTCCGCCTCTATTTTTTTCTTGCATAAAAAATGTGTCTGCCTTTTCTCATACATTTGGTGATGCATTTTACAAAATTCTACTCATGAAGACAATACATTTATAACAAATGTCATAACCTATATTTAGTTATTTTGAAAATTGAAAGTGAAGCTCTCATATAGCACAAGGTCTATATTTTAATGATTTCTATTTCATTCTTTTACCTGTAAAATATTAATTGCTAGATTATTTCTTTTAGGAAGACCAAAGCATCTACACAATTTAAATCATGGTGAAACGTTCTGTATTATGCACATGTACAAACACCATTGCCATCCTCATTAGTCTCTAGTTGGTCACGTATGAAGAATGCGAGTGTCACTTAAAAGAGATTTTAAGTACAAATTTGTACTTGATATGCAATTTCTCTGCCCCACCCCTTTTTTCCCCCCTACCAAGTCACTCATGGCTGCCCTCTTGGGGTATAGTTCACAATTAGCATGCACTAAACCAGATCCTCGATTAAATAGCCCCTTTGCATGTCTTCTTAATTATAATAATTATACCTATTGTGTGAGATGGAGATGGAAGCATAAAATGGGATGTTCTTTCAATTTTGGAAAGAAATAAAGTTTTGTCATTTCCTTCCTATAAGCCTAATTTAAGGTGTAAAAGTGGTAAAGTCTCTGTAGAGCTATTGTTATCTCTTAAAGACCATCTTGTTCTTTTGAAATCCAAAAAAAAAAAAAAAAAAAATGCAGACATGGCCATATCTAGACCACGGCAAAGTGTCCTTTCTTTTTTTAAATAGTTAACAGACAAGGTTACTTAGGTTTCAGGTATACAACATAGGAATTTGACAAGCTTATACGTCATGTTTTGCAATATCTTCTTAATCCATGGATTACTTTTGTATAATCACGTCTAATGAAACTATGTAAAAAAAAGTACAACATTTTTATCAGTTCAATAATTATATATGTATAAGTGGCCACCATGACCTTCTGGATGACACAAAGAGTATTTCCCACACTGAATTATTGTGGATAGTGCTTTCTGTTTTCAAGAGTACTAATCATTGACGTGTTTTCCTTCTGTCTGTCTGTCACATTCATTGGGCTTTATTTTGTCCTTTTGAAACTAGCTTAATAATTCTTCCTTTATGTGATGTCTTTAGATAGCTACAAATGCTATGATACTCCTGCAGAATCTTCTCTATTAAACATACTCTGTGGATTGCAAGTTCTCTCATTCACCACATCACTTTTTCCTGGAGCACATACATTTAAAGTGCATTTAGGGCAACTATCCATGTGTGTCCTATCCATACAGAACAAAGTGGTGCTCTTTCCACCCCCTTTAGGTGCCATATTCCTAATAATGCAAACTAAGACTGTTTCAGATATATTTGTAGTCTCTTCCTCAGCTTCATTGCATATACACTGAAGTCGCCTAGAAGAGACTTTTTGAATCCTGATTTTGACACCCCACAATTCGCTATTGCTTCAAAACTTCTAATCGTTAGAGGATTAAGAGGCAAACATGGTATCTATGACCTCATCCAACCAAATCATTAATAAAAATGATGACTAGACCAAAGCAGATAAAAGTTACAGTCCTGAAACAGGCTACTGGCTCCATTCCACAGATGGACACGCTCTCCCCATGACAGCCAGCTCCCAGCCCTCAGTCTTGTCTTACATGTAGATAATCACTGAGGTGTATCTGCAAAACAACCTCTTTAAAAGTCTCGCCAGGATCTTTGTGAAATGCTGCCTTTCTACGTGCTGTTTTCTGGGTCCATTCTAGAATTTCACTAGAAATAAAAATTAAAAATAGTGCTTCTAATATTTTTGCAATCCACCCAATTTTATTTTTTCTTTTAATTATGACATCTAACTCCAATATTTTAGCAACATTATCATTCTCCAAAAGTCCTTCAAAGACCACATAGCCAAGGTATCTTACTTCTTATCAAATGTTCATACATATAAACTATGCTCTTAGAGCATGAAAACACTCCCTTTCCTGAAAAAAGTTATAGTCTTAGAGAAGTTGATGAGGAACACACATATGGAATGTTTATATAACAATAAATAGACATGCTATTATAAGTGCTAGTAGTCATAATATACTGTGTAAGGGACAAATGAGGGGCATCATAGCTTGTGTTAGTCAGATCAAGTTTCATGGACTAAATGTGTCTTTCTTTAATGTGGTTCGACAAAAGGCATAGATGTGGGGAGGGTCCCAGAAGGGAGCGGTGCTTCACATCGTTTTCCTCTTCTTTTTCTTGCTATTTCTTTATTTTTCTTTTATTTTTCAAATTGTTTTCTTCCTTGGTCCTATAAGACCCTATCTGGTTTGAGCTTAAATTTTCATTCGATTTGTGACTTCCTAAGAAATCCTTAGCATAGTTACAATGTTGTAATCATAAACTTATGCTGTATTTATCTGGGATTCGTTCAAAAGAACTCAGAGCACTTTATAGAAAATAAATTATCCTTGAACTATCACAGTGAAGGATATGAGAGTATATATTTAATTAATATAGAAATTAAGTATAGGTTAAGAACCAGAGATAATGGTTCTTCTAAATCTAGTTCACTTCTTTTAGTAATGTATGAATTAGATAAAGTTAAATCTCTATGAAAACCATTATAGGATACTGATTATAGAATGAATATTTCATATTTAGAATTCATTACAGGTTACAACAAAAGAAAAATAATATTAGAAAAGAAATATTATATGAACTTAATTGTTTGGATATCTCTTTCCTTTTTATTCCTCTAAAGAAACTGATTTCCACTTTCAGATAAAAGTATAAAGGTGAGAAATATTTGTTCTAATCTTAATTCATGCCATTGTTAACCCTTAGTGTTGGCCTCTACCTTCTTCACCTCTCATCTCTTGGATCTTATCTCACACTTCTCTTTCTTCTTGTCCTTGTGAAAATTTAAAAAGCATCCATGTGAGGATTATTAAAGGTTCTAAAATGCACTAGTCACTCTTGTTTTTCACTCTACATTCTGGAACCTACATGACAGACAGACACCCTCTTCTGTGAGCATTCATTCTAGTGCAGTTACCAATATGTCAGTCCGTGAGCTGCAGTCAGTTATTTAAACATTTGAAGTTTAGAAAAAAATAAGCATAACAAACAAATCAGAGGAATCTTAGTATCTGTATAGTCCAGTTGCTGAAAGGAAAAAGAATGTGTGATGGGAAACAAAAAGCAAATATCAATGACAAATGCATCCGAAACATGAAACAAAAAACTTGGCTAAAAAGTTCTGCTGAGAAATCACTTGTAAAATATTTGCTATAATTTTTAGATACTTTTCTCAAAGGTACTCTGCCAGAAGATCTGTTATGAGGAATTTACAGGAAATCAATAACAGGAAATGGTGAGTCCAGCAGAGAGTAACAAATGTGATGACAGGAACAAGGGGAAAAGAGGCGAACTATATACTAGCATATAGAAGTAAATTTAAGAAATGCACTAAGCTAAGGAAACAAAAAATTCTCAAATGAGGTAAATGTACGTAGGAAAATTCATTTACAAAGTTGTTAATATCACACTTAAAATATTAAACTTCATGTATTTGAAAACCTTTGGAAATAAACTATCTTCTTAAAAAACACACCTTTGGTAAAACAAGCAAGCAAACAAATAAACAAATAGCAACAGCAAAAAACTGTCTTTCTTGACCCCAGTCAAAATAGAATAGTTGAACTCAAGTTAAATATTTCTAGTCACCTACATTTAAGCATTTAAAAAATGTACCATGAATCAAATTTCCTAATTACCATAGAGGCTTTACATACTGCTTCCAAGTGTCTTTAATCGTCTTTGCTATTGTTTTTTACTTTTACTTTTACCTCTTTCCCTGTTTCCACATCAACCAAACCAATATGCCCATTTAACAGTATAATATATCACTGGCTTTGTAAATATATTTCTATAAGTGATTCTTTTCCTTTGGTCTGCATAACTTTCTTTCTTCATTTTAAATAATGAGGGATTTGGACATCCTTTCTAGATGTACACCTCAGTGATTCATGAATGACATTCATAAATGAATTCCTTTTTTTTCTTTCAAAACTCTCTTTCAAGTCTTTTTTTCCTCTACAGAATACTTTCAATACATCTCACTATGGCGAATTAGTCTCACTGTGGTAAATTTCATTTATTCATTCATGTAAAAGTCACTTAGTAAACCTCTATTATATTCCAGGTACCCTTTAAAGCACTGAGGATACAGCACTGAGCAAAAGTCTTGCGTCATAGACTTAACTATAGTGAAAGGGGCAGGGAGAGAGACAAATAATATAAACACATAAATATATAGTATGCTGGATGGTAATCTGTGCTATGATGAGAAAGTAAATCACAAAGACGGGGAAGACTGGGAAGTGAATGAGTTGCAATTTTATATATTAGGAAGCCTTCACCAATAAGATGATATTTGAGCAGAGATCTGAAGGAAGTTGATCACAGGAAAGATAAGAGTAAAGTCACAATAAAAATGAATGAAAACCAAATTTCTCTAATTTTTCCTTAGTGTTCGTAAGTTCTGAATAAGTTCAATTCACACACTGTGTTTATTACACTCTTCCTATCTTCATGTTTTCCAAATGTTTTCTCCAGACCTACTCTAGAATCCACTGGAGTATTCTTTAAAATGTTGATTACTTGGTTCCACAAGTTCTGCGATCAGGGCTATACCTAGGAACATGCGTTTTAATTATTTCTGCCTCCACCCATCATAGTTTCTATCCACACCAAATCTGAAGAAGTACTGCTCAAGATGCACGCAACAGAAATCATATGGTTTCTTTACCCTTTTGTTTTTTAAACTTTCAAATGCTTGGTGCCCATATGACATAGCAACTTCCAAATTTGGAAACATCTTTACTTTCTTGTACCTTTCATAGTCCTCTTTAAAAATACATCCTTTTGTCTCCAGAGACAAAGCAAGTGAATAGACAAAGCACCTAAGGGCATGAAGAAGGGCAGTGACTTCATCACAACTATCTCAACATTTCCAATGTTCTGACTCAGATGTTCCAGAATGACTGTCTTTGTCACATTTTCTAGTGTATTGCACATTGACTTCTTGAATGTAGATGGAAGAAAGACTGTTCAGTGGACACTACACTGTCTCTCTTTAATTTTCTATATTTTAGACATAAAGGCATTGCATTAAAAAGACCTGGGTTTTGCTAAGCTTATCTTCCCTTTCTTTCCCCACTAAAGCATAATTGTAGCTATTATATATCACTGCACAAATAGACTTTGGGAATTCTTTAAGAACATTTCCAATATGATTGACCTGACCCACAAAAGAGTCATTTATAACCTGTGTATAATTCTACTACTATTTGAGAAAAGACACATTAAATAAAGTCTAAGGAATGCATGGTGGGAGGGGGCAGGTAAGACCTTAGTAGATATAAAATCTTCTATAGTCAAATCTGTGAAAGTACCCTAAAAGCTGATCAGTGAGAGTATTTCTTTGAACATAAAAACAGCTTCATAGTCCCTGAAAGTGTAATATACACCCAAGGATATGATACAGTTGAAAACAGTGTATGAAGCTCCACTACAGAAGATAATCTGTTGAATGTTCTCTAAATCGTTTTTTCAAGGTTATGGTAAGTACTATTCCATATTTTCGTATTTTTAAATGATACTTAAACGAACTAAATCTAGGTCTAACACTTTTTTCTTCTTCTTTTCTTTTTGAAAGGGTAGCTGACATATACCTGAAGTCTAAGAGCATCATTAAAAATGCAATACTGTGTTCTTACTTAATAGGATCATGGTGATAAAGGGATTTTGAATAGATTTATGAGGTTTCTACAGAAAGCATCACATTGAGAAGGAGTCAATGCAGAAAAGAAGGAGCTGGCTTTAGCTAAGGCAGACTGATATAAAGACCACTAAAGTGAGAAGAATATTGTTTTATCAGGATGAGTCACATCCATGTTGCATAGCTCTTTTTGAGGAGTTGGCAGCTATTTAATTGGAACAAAAAGACATAGCATATATTTAATTCAGCTTCTGCTATATGGTTACTCACTAGTCCACATTAGCCAGATGACACTATTTTTGTGGATGTGATAACAGCTTGCTTCCCTAATTTCTGAGATGTATCACTAACCTGAATGTACATTATTTCCTGATGAATACTGCCTATTTGACATATGGGAAACAGTAAAAAGTAGAACCGCAATCAGGGATTATTTTCATGTGTATTCTTCAAAGAAAATCATTGCCTCCATGTAGATGTCTTAGAGTGTCTCACCCATATACGATTACATGATTACATCATTTCCAACAATGGCTGCAGAGGAGCCTGGTGCACCTGTCAACAGACACATAGGTTTCCTAGGAGGAGAAACTCCCCAAGTATTTCTTATGACTTGGAGTGGCAAATAACTTTAATAAAAATAGTTAAATAACTAGATTTCATATATATTAAACATACAGCTTAAGTCTTTTCTTTTTACAGTCAAGAGGGTATCTTAGTAAGACTTCTATGGGATTGCAGCAGAGGCAAAGGCAACAGTGGTGTTTGCACTATTCCAGTCTATCAGCTGCCAGCAGAGAAATTTTGCTAAATTGCTTCAAAAGCACAACATATCTGCAAATGCCAGAGTTGCCCCTGACATCCAGCACCGGTTCCACAGGGCCCTTCCTGTGGCTGTCTAGGCGGTGCTGCTCGTGGCACCCTCCGATTTTCCCTAGTATCCCACCACCAGTTTACAATGGACATTCTCACTGTCTGGTGATTCCTTTAACCAGGTTGCTACAATGCTGTAATAATAATCAGCAGGACAAAATTTAATCTCTGGTTGCTAATTAATTCTTATTGAATAATGTATCATCGGTATTGTATTATATCTGATTCAAAATGGCACTCTTAGTGTTTACATATACATGATCTTCATAATCTAAAATTAATTTTGCGATGCTCCAATGCGGGGTTATTAGTTTTCTATTGCTGCCGTTACAAATTACCATAAACAGCAGCATAGAATAACATAAATTTATTATCTCACAGTTTCTGTAGGTCAGAAGTCTGATAAGCTCAGCTGGGTCTCTACTCAAAGAGATTCTCAAGGCTGAGATCAAAGTATTGGCAGGATATCACTACTTCCTGGAGGATCTAAGGGTAATTCCATGCTCAGGGTTCATTCAGGTTTCAGTATAATTAGTTCCTTGCAGTTGTAGGGCTGAGGTCTACATTTCATTCCTGGTTGGCAACCAGGGGTTGTTTTCAGCTTTTACAGGCTGCCTATTCCTGTTGGCTTGAGGCCCTCTTCCTTCATTGTCGAACTCAGTAATGGTAGTTGAGTTTTTACTATGCTGCATTTCTGACCATAACCATAGGGAAAAGCTACACACTTTTAATAGTACATGTGATAAATTAGACCTACCCAGACAATCCAAGATAATTTCCCCATCTCAATGTCCTTACCTTTAGTCACATCTGCAAAGTCCCTTTTGACATGTAACATAACCAGTTCTGGAGGGTAGGGCAAGGGCGTTTTGGGTGGGGGCATGATACTGTTTAGTATATAGGGGTTAACTAACTCTGTAGCCCAGAATCCAAATCTGGCCTGCCACCTATTTTTGTAAATAAAATTTCATTGCAGAGCTACACCCATTTGTTTAGATATTGTCTGGCTGCTTTCGTGCTGCAATAGCAGAACTGAGTAAATGGGACAGAGGTCATTATAGCTTACATGTCTAAAATATTTGCTATCTGACTCCTAACTAAAAGAGTTTGCTCACCACAGCTCCAAAAATAGCAGAATTATTCTAAAATCTTTTCGAAAAATGTTGACTATGTATTATGAATCAAAATAAACTGAATTTGAAATTAAGTGGGAAGGTTGCTTACTCAAGCTGAGGAATTTAGGATATAACCAAGAAAACACACACACACACACACACACATACACGCGCACGCGCGCGCAAAACAAAAAAAAAAAAACATATCAACTGTAGCTAGGGAACAACTTCTATCTCAATTTCAGCTGGTGACAGAGCCATCAATCTGTCTGTCTAGTTAGCATTTCAAGACTCTTCCATAAAAATTACCAAGAGCTTTAAGCAGAAAAAAAATTAGAAATCTCTTTCAAATGGAGGAAAGCTAGGGTAGAAAAGTGATTCAAAACATAAAGGCAAACAAACACCCCTTTGCAGAAATTAGAGATTTATAGACTGGACTTCCTTAAGCTTTGTCAGTGATTTTTAATTCCTTAGGTTGTTATCAGCCTTTGATATTTTTAAAAATACCCACTGATGAGTGTTTGAAATCTCTTTTCATTGTTTCTCATGCTTATCTAATGGTAACAAGCACATTCATTATAGTCTTCCATTGTGTTTGCAGCTATGATTTACAAAGGCCATGGCTCATGATTAACTTTAGTTTATACACATAAAACAAACTCCTTAATTTGTTAGCTGATCCTATTAGTATGCAAGCAAATACAGCAAAGAAAATAAAACCCACAAGGCCAAATTCCCATGAGATTCTTTTGTGAATGTGACCAATTTGAGAACTACAAATAAACCTCATGGATTTTTCTCAGTCCTGAAAGACAGCAGTATCATGCTAACTAGATCATTACAGTTATTACTCGGAGGAAGAAATAAAAAGAAAGGTAAGACCGCTGAGATTGTAGGCCAGCATAGTCCAAACTGTCTTTCTAAAATGGAACAACTTAAAAACCTCTTCATTTGGAAAAATAATACATTCTCAGGCTAACAAAGTTGATAGAGCATGAGATAACTTAAATGTATACATTGTCTTATTCTTCTAACTCATCTCTAAAGATAGAGATGCTATCTACCTTAGAAAGTCATAGCAGGGGCGCCCGGGTGGCTCAGTCGGTTAAGCGTCTGACTTCTGCTCAGGTCATAATCTTGTGATCTGTGAGTTCAAGCCCCATATCAGGCTCTATGCTGACAACTCAGAGCCTGGAGCCTGCTTTGGGTTCTGTGTCTTCCTCTCTCTCTCTCTCTCAAAAAAATAAATCAACATTAGAAAGTCATAGCAGCTCAGATCTGTCAGATCCAAGGCATCCTAATGGTGGGTGTCTGTACATGTGTGTGTGTATGTGTGCATGTGCATTTAGGGTCATTCTACTATACTCATTTAGGTCTCAATCATTATTTCAATAAAATTAGTAACTTTCCTTATATAAGATAATCTAGCAGTATTAATAAGCATAAATGTCACACTGAAGAAACCTTAAGTACACGAAAAATAAAATTCTTTTCCTGGGAAAGCAAATTTGACATTTTTTAAAAGCAAGCAATTGCTGTATCTAAGCATGAAGGACCACAAACTCTGACACTATAGATCATCACAATAAAGCCATAGGCTCCCCAAAACTGAACTAAGAATAGCATCTTGGTCATTAATGATTTATGAGCTGGGTAAGACTGCAATTGGCTTTGCTAAATACAATTTGGAATTTCAAGATTCCATATTCTACTACCTATTCCTACAGTTCCCAAGGGCCTTATTATATTTAACATACTTGAAACGCTATTTGTTAAAAATCTTTTTAAAAGAACACATTTCGTTTAGAAAATGTTAACGGGATTTTCCCTAGACTCACTATAACTATTAATTCCCATTCTTCATTTTTCTTCTACATAGTATATGAAACAAATATAATTTGCAAGTCATTACTGTTTTCTGAGCTCAGGAAAGTGTGGTACATATTTTTTATATAAGAAAATACGTGAAAGTAGACTTGATATTAGAAATATATCTAAAATAGTTCCATTTTGAAGGCAGTAACAATGATAATCTACATCTATATAGAGTTATATTCAAACTTCAGCTTTTCTTATCAATTTCTATTTTCATGTTTAAGATGTATTCTCATTGGTTAACACTATTATATTTTGGTATGGGTGGACTCTTTGATTATCTCTTCAACGGACAAAAACTAAAATCAGTATATAAAGTATATAAGACTGGTAATAAATATTAAGACACTAAACAAATCAGTTATATAGCCTTTCCCTCAGTGAGCAGTACTTTACAAACTCTAATTTGGATGGTAAGTATAAATGCAAAAAGCATTAGAAATTCAAAACAGGAGCACGTGAAGGACTGTATGTGTTGTGTGGACAAAGTGTGAAAGGTACTTATAAAATAAAGGGAAGAAATGAGGAATCTAGCCATCCAGAGAGGCTCCATTGTGTGGTGGTTAATTGGGGTGGCCTCTGAAGACAGGTGGGCGCTGCATTAAGGGGATAATAGAAGTGGCATCATTTTCTTGGCGCCATTTTCTTCTCCAGCATAAGCATTTCTTCTTCCTCTCCTCTTCCCTCAGTCCCCCTTTTCAACAAATTGTCTATATTCCCTTAAATGGGGATCTTCTAGAGTGGAGACTGTATTGTTTTGAAAATCCGGTCAACTCATCACTCAAAATAATGAAAAACAGAATTAGTTCTAAGTGACTGGTGATAATTATCTCACCGTTCTTATATCCCGACTTTCATTGTCACCCCAGTGTCTAGCTGGTGCTTAATAAAGTGTATGGACTATGTACTTAGGTTTTCATATGTAGAAAGTGATTTTCTGCACATGGTTTATCTCCTTTATAAATTGGCTGACAAAATATTCCCCCAGAAGAGAAGATTGACTCAAGAGAAGTTTGTATCTGTTCACTTCAAATAGTTGTACTGAATTGAAATAGTGAGACTGTTTCATCAATGCTATTTTTGAGGTTATTCTTTCTTCAACTTATGAAAAAAAGTCACTTAATATATTATTTAAATTCTCAATAATGTCTTTATTTAGGAAAGTTTTGTAAATGTTCATTTACATAAGTGTTTTCTCCGTAAGAAACATGATATACACTCTGAACCGTATTGCTTTTTTAGTAAGCAATTCAGGGAACTAATATCTCTTACAATTTTTCCCCCAATGTTTATAACTGGAGAGACATTACCCTAATAAACAATAAAAATAAACACCTAAGTAAATAAATATTTTTAAACAAATTTTTAACCTATAAAAATAAATTTTTTATTCAAAAGCAATGTTTAAAGGAATTCCCAGTTTTCAATGCAGTGATGAGATTAGGTAGAGATATACAATGGAAAACTATGCAGCAATGAGGAAGAATGAAATCTGGCCATTTGTAGCAACATGGATGGAACTGGAGGGTATAACGCTGAGTGAAATAAGTCAGTCAGAGAAAGACAGATCCCATATGTTTCCACATATAGGTGGATTTTGAGAGACTTAGTGGAACACCAGGGAGGAGGGGAAGAGGGGGAAGAAAAAGACGCACAGAGAGGGATGGAGACAAAACATAAGAGACTCTTAAAGACTAAGAACAAGCTGAGGGTGGAGGGGTGTGGGAGGGGGGAGAGTGGGTGATGGGCACAGAGGAGGGCACATGTTGGGATGAGCACTGGGTGTTGTATGGAAACAAATTTGACAACAAATTATTAAAAAAAAGATTATTCTTACATGAAAAGAGGTAGATTTTATAGAAATAAAATACATTCTTGAAATTAAATAGAATGAGAATGGTCATATTTTGGCCAAAGTAGAAGAAGACCAAATAGTTTAAGTTTTAGTTGTGATGTTTAAGAGCTATTGCTAAGAGATTTGAGATTTTCACTAAACAATCTAGGAAGCCTGAAGCATGTTAGTAAAAAGTGGTTTACAGGGAAGATATTTGTCATTTTTTATAAAAACAAGATTGATTTTTTTAGAAACAAGAAGTTATAAGATAGAAGACTTTACTTAAGTTTTGTAAACCAAAGGATATGAATATATCCATTATGTCATTCATTAAATTTCTTGATTTGTTAAAAATGACACTTTGTGTTTCTGTTATTTGTATGTGAAGGTCAACTTCCCAGAAACTTTGCAAGGAATTAAACCAAAAAAAAACTCCCCCCCCCAAAAAAAAACAAAAAGCAAACCTGTGCACACACAACACAAGAGAGTGGCTCACTTTAACACAAGGAGTATAAAAGCATAATTAGGAGAACCTTAATAGGAATCACCTTCCTCGTCCCCACTCATCAATGATTTAAAGCATTTAAAGTGAGTGTATAAAGGATAAGTAGATATTTTAAATTTCTACTGGAGGACTGAAAAAGATTCAACGAACTTCAGTTGCAGTTGGATGGATTCAAGAAAGGGTTCTTGTCATTAACGAATGGGAGGTTTAGATTTAGATTACTGGAACACTGAACTAGTTATAAGAAGCTTTCTCTGATCCTTGACCTAGCACTTTTAAATACCATCCCACTCATTCTCCTGCTCGAGGGCACCCTGAAGTTAATCACTCCCCTTTGTATTATGTTTGTAACTTCGATTACTGCATGCATATTAAACCCACGTATTTACATGCCAGTCTTCCCCACCACAGGTGAGACAGGGTCTTATTCATCTTGGTCTCCCCTGTTGATTAGCTCAAAGCCCAAAAAAAGATGTGTATACAGATAAACAATTTAATAATTGTTATCTTGGATAAACAGAAGAGAGTTTTATTATGGACAAAAGCATAGGATAATTTGGCATTTTGCTTCTATATAATGTAATCTTTATAACAAATTGCTTCATTTACAACTCTAAAAAGTCCAGAAAATGTGTTCCGATCTTATCAAACATGTGACTGTTAGCTTTCCTTTAAAGGTAAATTCTATAAGAATTCAATATCGCATGGATAATACTTACATTAGCCAAATGAGCTAGTTCTATCTCCAGGAACGAATCGGTTGTTTTGGGTTCAGGCCTTATTGTGACCACGATGATTTTGGAATTAACGACAGTGTAATTTCTGAAACAGAGTAATTATGGTTAAAAGGAGAATGGATCAATGACAAATATGAATTCCCACTGCTCCGTACATGTTGGGATGCATGTTAAATAAATAAATATATCCCAATGTGTCCTAAGGAAAACAGAAACATTGGGCAAACAGATTTAAAGCACGATACTAAATACGACTCATGGGAAGCTATAGTTCATTTTTTTGTTATAAACAAACCCTGTCTGGAACTAGAAAACTATGAGGGGGGAAAAGCTATTGCTGACCGTTACCATTTTAGATGCAGGAAAGATGAAAAAGCAACAGCACTAACAAGCTTTCGATTACTTAAATCTGATTCACCTGCAAGAGAGATGGATTGTGAATTCAAACCTTCAGGCAATCTTTAAATGAATATAATCCATTTATCTCAGGTGGACTTAACGGTTTTGTTCTCCTGGAGACCAAATATTCTTCTTGTAAAGTGCTATCTTAGCGTTTTTTAGACTGTCTCAAAATTCATTACGATGAATGATTAGAATGTGGTTTTGCATGAAAGCCAGTAGAGTTTAAATATAAGTAAATGCTGTTGCTAATCATTGACCATCATTCATTTCAGCAATAGAGACTTACAGGCCACTTCTTTATCTCAATGTGCTCAAAATAAGAAATATATTCACCTTTTGAAATACCTTACCAATTACAGTTCACTAACAAAGACATTTTAAACATATTTACAACCTATAAAAATTATCCATGAATATAAATACATAAATCTGAACCAACTCTTTCTTGTACATACAGGTTTTTATCCAACATGATAAAATGTCACACATTATCTGTTAGAGATTTAAGGTTTTATTGTACTTTTAGCTATATATATATATATATATATATATAAATATATATATATATATGTTTTCCAAAATATATATATATATATATTTTCCATCCTTTATTTTTGTTTTCAAATAAACCACAGAGCATCTTCTTTCATAGAACATGTACTATTCTGTGGAATTTGTAACACGTATCTAAGATGAAGTCATTTAATATTTTTCCTTCCTTTTTGTTGTTTAAGGCATTATTTACAGATAATAAAATTCACCAATTTTAAGTGAGCAATTTAACTCTTTTAGTACTTGTTTAACCAAATGAGCCGCCCAGGCACCCCATCTCATTTAGTAATTGTATACTACTATGCGAGCACCACCAAATTGATCCCTCACCCTGAACGATTTCCTTGAGCCTCTTTGCATTGTATCCCTTCCTGCTCCCAGCAACCATGAACATGCTGTCACTATAATCATGTCTTTTCCAGAATTTCACTTTCTAGGATCATACAATACACAGACTATTGTGTTTGAGTTAATTCACTCAGCATAATGTTTCTGATTTCATCCATTTTGTTTCTCTTTATAGCTGAGTACTATTCCATGATATGGATATAACACAATTTGTGATCTATTCACCAATAAAGTATGCAACCTGTGGGTTACTTCTGATTTTTAGCATTTATAAATAGTATTATTCATATTTTGCAATTATGAATAGTTGGCATACATACTTTCTGCATTCACATATATTTTCGTATGTCTTGGGTAAATACCTGGGAGTGGAATTGCTTGATCATATGGTAAAAGCATGTTTAATTTTCTGTTATTGCCACGCTGTTCTCCAAAATGGCTGTACCATCAAAATCATGTAACTCGAATATTGTATAACAATGTTGAACCTCACATTCTTTGTGAAAATGTCTTCTCTAATGGGATGGTCTCTGCCATGATATTGCACCAAAAAGAATGCTAATATGTCATTGTGTGGAATTTACTATATTTAGTAGTAGAGGAACTATAAATATATTTTGAGTTGGATAACATTTTTAAAACATTTTTTAATGTTTATTTATTTTTGAGAGAGAGAGACAGAGCATGGGTGGGGGAAGGGAAGAGAGGTGCGGGTGGTGGGGGGGTGGGACACAGAATCTGAAGCAGGCTCCAGGCTTGGAGCTATCAGCACAGAGCGTGATGCAGGGCTCAAACTCATAAGTCATGAGATCGTGACCTGAGCTGAAGTCAGATGCTTAACCAACTGAGCCACCCAGGTGCCCTGAGCTGGATAACATTTTTAAATCCATCTCTAATGTATTTAGTAATGTCAAATAAATTCTTTCCTTTCAAAGTTTTAAATGTTTTTATTTATGTTTGAGAGAGAGAGTGAGCAAGCGCACGGAGGTGGGGAGGGGTGGGGATAGAGGGGGACAGAGGATTTGAAGTGGGCTCCATGCTGACAGCAGAGAGCGTGAAGCGGGCTCGAACCCATGAACTGTGAGATCATGACCTGAGCCAAAGTGTGATACCCAACCTACAGAGCCATCCAGGCACCCCCAAGTAACAAATTCTTAAACACCCAGGAAGCTTCATGGTATCCAGCCTATCAGTAAATAGTAAGAAACAACACAGTATAAATTTGTTTTTATATTTTTAGGGGAAAGTAGTTGCAAACAGAGAGGGCTGGTTAAATCATCCTTTATTTCACTGAATACTAATTGAAGGTAACTTGCATTGGGAACGATACAAAAGTAAGCTCTAACTGCCAAGTTCCCTTTGCAAAGTTATTGTTCCTGTTTCTCTGTGACTAAAAGTGTTCAGGGGATAAAATGAGAATAGATGGAATTAACAAAGCTATGAAGTGACATTGGGTAATTATATTAGCAGATAGAACAGGATTCTCAGAGAATGACAAGGTATATATGGTTTGGGGTTGGGAAGAATGTTTGTCACCACACAAAAAAATTATGTAAGTTCCTCCCAGATAATATACCTGAGCACACAAATGCAAGTTCTTTTCCCAAATTAGCTTGAAATATGTTTGAGTTCTGGTTTGGTTACCTTGAAACAAAAGTATTTATACGTCACTTAAATTCATTTTGCCTTTTTATTCTGGTTCTCTTTATAATCCCATCTCTCTGCTATAAATAAAACCCAATGTTAATTTAATTCAGCTGCTAATTTTAATTAATAAATGTTAAATTTGATAGTATACAGATATTTTGTATTATTTTAAAAGTTGCATAAGTGGATCATTTATGGAAAATACAGATGTGGGCATTCTAAACAGTAATTTATAATTTTCTCAAGATATTTATGAAGTTCTCTTTATGAATTTTGACCTTGGGAAACTAGGGTATGGACAGAAAAGTAGGTAAGGTAAATAGCCTTCTACAGAAGACCATGTTACATGTTACTGTGTCAAGTTTATCATCTTCTCAACTTGGCTGGTAGAGGAGATGACCCCTAGGGGACAGAGTCTGCCTTATGACTTTTGCTAAGTGTGTGTGTGTGTGTGTGTCTGTGTGTGTGTATTGAGAATCCAACTGGGAATGGATGCATACTAATATAATTATGCAGATGGATGTTCTAATCACATTTACGTGAGTGCCCTCCCCCACCTTGTCCTACTAACATGTAACTATTACTACCACCACATCCATTAATGACATGTATGTCTCCTTATAAGTTCAACAAGAGCAAGATTTGTATCTAGCAATCACATATCCTCATTTGCATTTATGCTTTGCACATTTGAGTGCAAACACAGATTTGAATGTCATATTAAATAAATACATAATAAACAAAAATATCAAACTTTTGGCCAAGTTGGATCAAAACATAACGCCAATACCATGGTATTAAAATGTATAATGAAGGAAAAACAAGCAAATTTTCATTATGCAATGGCTCCCTCTTTAAAAAGTGTACAGTGTCTGAAATTATCTTTAATTTATTCCATCAATTTATTCTAATTTGCATAAGTGACTAGCTGGCTCCTCGTGTGCCATGTCAGGCTTTGTCATCTACTAACGCTTCCTGGCTGGTACACATTTGCATTCACTGCTAGGAAAGCAGACCTTACAGCCAAACGGATTTCATGATTAAAGCAATAAAGTCCTTTTCTATTCTTGAGATTTGTGCTAGTTCGTATCTAAAACATTAAAAAATGTATAGAGTTATTCATTCAGAGGAGACCCAAATTATTTTTCTCAATTATTACACAGGCTTAAGGTGCTTCATGTATATGAACCATATCTTACAGAGAGTAAAAAAAATGACTATAAAATGGAATTCAGCTCTTTATAAGAGACTCACTTCAGGTATAAGGACAGACACAGGCTGAAAGTGAAAGATGGAAAATGATGATCACTCAAATGGTAACCAAAAGAAAGAAGAGATGGCCATATTTGTATTGGACAAAATAAACTTTAAATCAAAAACTGTGATAAGAGACAAAGAAGAACATTATACAATGATAAATGGGCCAGTACACCAGGGAGATATAATAATTATAAACATATATGTCCCTAACAGCAGAGAACCCAAATATATGAAGCAAATGTTGACAGAATGGGAAGGAAAAATAGATAGTTACACAAGAATAGTAGATTTCAATCAATGCCCCACTTTAATAATGGATAAATCAAGCAGATAGTATTTCAATAAGAAACAGAGAACTTGAACAGCACTATAGACTTTTGCACCTAACAGCCATATAAAGAACTCCCTATCCAACAACAGCAGAAAATACGTTTTTCTCAAGTGTGTATAGAGCATTTTCTAGGATAAATCACAATTTGATTTATCCTAGAGATAAATTTACATTGACAAATTTAAAACAACTGAAATCATACTAAGTATCTTTTCTGACCACAGTGGAATGAAACTAGAAATCAAAGGCAAAAGAAAAACTGGAAAATTCACAAATATGTGGAAATTAAGTAAAACACACTTGAACAATCAATGGACCATATGACATATCACAGGGAAGTTAAAAATACCTTGAGACAAATTAAAATGAAAACACAGCACACCCAAACTACTGACAGACAGCAAAAGCCCTACTAAGACAGAAAAATATATGGACAAATGCCTCCATTTAAAAAGAAGAGAGATGGGGTTCCTGCGTGGCTCAGTCGGTTAAGTATCTAACTTTTGATTTGGGCTCAGGTCATGATTTCATGGTTGCTGAGTTCCAGCCCCACAACCGGTTAGGCACAGATATTGCAGAATCTGCTTGGGATTTGCTCTCTTCCTCTCTCTGCCCCTCCCTCCCACATACTTGCTGTCTCTCAAAATAAATAAATAAACTTAAAAAAATAAAAACAAAAAGAAAGATTTCAAATCAACAACAACCTACTTTTAAAACTCACAGAACTACAAAATAAAAACCATCAACAAACTAAAACCAACGTTAGGTGAAATAAGTGAATAATAAAGATTAAAACAGAAACAAATGAAACAGAAAAACAATAGAAAATATCAACCAAACTAAGAGTTAGTTGTTTGAAAAAAAATCAACAAAATTGACAAACTCTCAATGAGACTAACTAATAAAAAAGAGAAAACTTGAATAACAAATCCAGAAATGAAAAGAGGAGACATTACAACTAACACCACAGAAATAAAAAAGGATTACAAGAGACTACTATAAACAATTACATGCCAATAAACCGGGTAGCTTAAAAGAAATGGATACATTCCTATATACACACAACCTTCCATGACTTATTCATAAAAAATTCAAACAGACCTACAACTGGTAGAGATTGACCCTCTAATCAAAACCTCCCAACAAAGAAAAGCTAAAGAACAAATGGCTTCACTGAAGAATTCCACCAAACATGTAAAGAATTAACATCAATTCTTCTCAAACTTTCTAAAACACTGAAGAGGAGGAAATACTTTCAAACTCATTTTGTGAGACCCTCCTATCAATATCAGAAAAAGATACTAAAAGAAATGAAAACTACAGGACAACATTCCTGATGAACAGTGATGCCCCCTAAAAAATCTAATTAAAATACTAGCAAACCAAATTCAACAACACATTAAAAAGATCATACAACATGATCAAGTGGGAATTATTTTTAGGATGTAAGGATGGTCAATAGATGAAAATCAAGGTAATATAACACATTAACAAAACAAAGGACAGAAACAATATGATTATCAACTGATGTAGAAACAGCATTTGAAAAAAAATTCATTCTTTTGGGATAAAAGCTCTCAACAAATTAGGCAAGAAAGGAATGTATCTCAACATAATAAAGGCTGTATTTGAAAATCCCACAGCTAACATTATACTCAATGGTGAAAAACTGAAAGTTTTCACTGTTGGATCAGGAACACAGCAAGGTTGCCATCTATTGCCACTTCTATTCAACATAGTATTGAACGAAAGCTTCCTAACGAAAGCAGTTAGGCAAGAAAGAAAATATAAGGCCACCAAATGGAAAGAAAGAAACAAAATTATCTCTGTTCATAGGTGACATGATCTTATATGTAGAAAACCCTAAAGAGTCCACAAAAAGACCTGTCAGAACTAGTACACAAATTTAGCAAAGGTACTGGATACAATAACACTCAAAAATCAGTTACATTTCTATATACTAACAAATAATCTGAAAAGTAAATTAAGAAAACAAATCCATTTATAATAGAATCAGTAAGAATAAAATACTTAGGAATTAACTTAAGGAAGTGAAAGTTTACATTTTAAAATAAATTTAATACTTATTTATTTTTTGAGAGGGAGAGATTGAGACAGAGCATGAGTAAGGGAGGGGTAGAGAGGGAGAGGGAGACACAGAAACTGAAGTAGGCTTCAGGCTCTGAGCCATCAGCACAGAGCCCGTCATGGGGCTCAAACCTACTAACCATGAGCTCATGACCTGAGTCGAAGTTGGACACTTAACCGACTGAGCCACCCAGGTGCCCCAGAAGTGAAAGACTTTTACACTGAAAGCCAAAAAAACAAAACAAGAACAAGAACAAAAACAAAACACTTACTGAGAAAAGTCAAAGAAGACACAAATAAATGGAAAGATATCCCATGTTCACAAATTGAAAGACTTAATATTGTTAAAATGTCTGTACTACCCAAAGCAATCTTCTACAGATCACTGGAATTCCTATCAAAATCCCAATGATATATTTTTAAAAAAGAAATAGAAAAAAAATCCTAAAATTCATATGGATTCTCAAAAAACCCTGAATAGTCAAAACAATCTTTAGAAAGTAAAACATAGCAAGAGGTTTCATATTTCCTGATTTCAAAACATATTACAAAGCTACAGTAAGCCAAAACAGTGTGGCACTGGAATAAAGACAAATGTTAGACACATAGACCAAACGAACTGAATAGGGAGCCCAGACATAAACCCTCTCATATAGGCTCAAATTATCTTTGACAATGGTTCCACAATGGGGAAAAGATGATCTTGTCAACAAATGCTCCTGGGAAAACTTGATATCCGCATGTAAAAGAATGAAGCTGGACTCTTACATTGCGCCATATTAAAAAAATATATAGATTAAAGATGTGAACATAAGACTTTAAGCTACAACTCCTAGAAGAAAACATAGAGGAAAAACTTCATGACATTGAATCTGGCAATGATTTCTTTGATATGACACCAAAAGTACAGGCAACAAAAGCTAAACTAGACAAATGGTACTACATCAAACTTAAAAACTTCTATGCAGCAAACAATCAATAGGGTGAAAAGGTAATCTATGGGATATGAAAGAATATTTATAAGCCATATATCTGTCAAAGGGTTAATATTGAGAATATATAAAGAAATCCTAAAACTCAACAAAAACAAACAATAGGATTAAAAAATGGACAAAAGGCTTAAATAGACATCTCTCCAAAGATAATAATGAGATGGCCAACAAGTGTATGAAACGATGCTTTAACATCACTAACCACCAGGGAAATGCAAATCAAAACCGCAATGAGATATCATTTCATACCTGTTAGGATGGCTACTATCTAAACAAACAAACCAACCAAAACAAAACAACAAAAAACCCCAGAAAATAGCAAGTGTTGGCAAGGTAGTGGAGATATTGGAAACCTTGCGCACTATTGGTGGGAATGTAAAATGGTGTGTTTGCTTTGGAAAACACTATGGAGATTCTTCAAAAAATAAAAAAATATCAATTAGCATATGATGCAGAAATCCCATTTCTGGGTATATATCCAAGAGGATTGAAAACAGAATCTTAGAGAGATATTTGCACACCCATGTTTATTGCAGAACTATTCCTTACAGCCAAGAGGCAGAAACATCTTAAATAACTATTGATAGATCATAAAGAAAATATGGTATTTACAAACAGTAGATTATCCAGCCTTAAAAAAGGAAATTCTGTCATATGCTCCAACAAAGATGAACTTTGAAAACATCATGCTAAGTGAAATAAGTCAGTCACAAACAAACAAACAAACAAAACAACAAGTAATGCATGATTCCATTTACATGAGGAAGCTAAAATAGTCAAGGTTTTAGAAACAGAAAGTTTTGAGAGGCTGGGAGGAGGCAAAAAATAAAAGGATGTTGCTGTTCAAAGATACACAGTTTCCATTCTGCAAGATGAAAAAGTTCTAGAGATTTGTTGCACAATAAGGTGCATATAGTTAATAGTACTATTCTGTGCATTTAGAAATGGTTACAATAGTAAATTTCATGGTATATGTGTTTTACCACATGAAAAAAAATGCAATTCAGTATTAGAAACAAACATCAGTGGAAGGGATCATGGAACTAATGTGCAAATAAAGTTTAATGAGATAAAGTATACTAAAAGATGCTAATGGTTTAATAAAAATTATTAGAATTACTGTAGCCTCTTCCCATTTTTAGAATTATAGTTCGTGTAGCTTCTACAGTAAACATTTTTATAATTGTTTCAAACAAGCCCCCCAATTTAAATAAAACCAAACCAAAATAGATGATTTCACATACTGCAGGAACTGAGGACTTCACTGAAATCACTAAGCTAAATATATTTGCTTTTCAAACTAAAATCAGCTGATGGCTGCTAAAAAGTAGGATTCGGCTAACTTAGAGCTTTAAAGCTAATTACGGTTTCCGAGTAGGTTTGCTAAGGGATGTAACACCTAAAACTACAAAGTAACTAAGTGATTAGAGATTTAAATTCACTTTAAAAATTAAACTCGGATTTTTGTAAATCATATACTGAACGCAGCATAACAATATTACATAATGTTAGTCATGCAAATTTGTTATTTCCATAGATGATTTTAAATTCTAGTGTTTTTACAATAGAATATTATAAAAATACAGGATATCACAAAACTACACTATGTGATTGCAAACTCAGAATGAAGAAGCAAGATTCAAGATTCGGTCTTGACACTGAAAAACAGGTGCTCTTAAGAGAACTCAACAATTTCAGATTGATTGCCTTCAGAATGTATTGGTTTAAAAGTAATTATGTTTTTCATGTTTCGATTATTTCTACTATAATTTAGTTCAAATTCTTTTCCCATTTGCTTTTAATTCCTGTAATATATGAACTCAAATGAGTTCCATTTTCTAAATATAAAAAAATTTAGGATCATTTACCTTTATTAAGCTGGTGCACTTGACAGCAAATTCATGTGTTTTTTGCATTATTGAAAATTTTTTTTCCTTTTTGAAAGATAATTTTCAAACCACTACTGGCTTATGAGAACATTGTTGCTTTTGGTTCATCTTTATTTTCCCTGGCATTTTAAACTATAGTGAAATTTGCATATGACTTTAATTAGATCCTTTACAATATTGTGAATACTAATAGCTACATTAAAATACTCTTTTTTTTTTTTTTAAACAGGACTATATCTTCCACACCTCCTACAGGAAAACTCCATATTACTCCTACATTACAAAGTATTGTGAATTTCTATAAAACCAGAATCTGACTATTAAATGAATCAGAAGATGGATTATTTACAACTGTTTCTTAAACTCTAGCTTGAATATATGGTTGGATACACTTTTTCTTCCTTAGAAATAATTTCAGTAACAAATTCCTAGAAATGGCAGTTTCAGGGACAATGCATCTTTAAAGCCTCTTGAGATTGCCAAATTGTCCCACTAAAAGGTTGTTTCAGTTAAAAATTGTCACCAGCAGTTTGGGAACCTGCCAGGCTGTGAGTGGTTGTTAGTTTCCACACACATGGAGTGGGGCACTTGTGGGGGTAGCCTCACCTCTCCCAAAAGACCGTCTGGCCTCTGCTGGCCAGCTTTCATCTATCAGGCCCAAAAATGGTCATGAGAGGATGGGAAGAGTTATAGGCTCTCGCCTTGGTGTCAGTAGCTTGGTTTGGAGCAACCAAGTTGACCCTCGAGTATCCTGGAGTCTGCTCATATATGGTCACCTCCTGCTTGACCTTATAAGATTCTCTGCAGATGAGCAATATGTTTTCATGCTAACATAGAGGTACACAGTTCGTACTGCTCAAGTGAATCAATACAAGCATCATAGAAACAGCAAGACAGTGGAAGAGTCCTGGTTTGGGCAGAGAAGACGTGAAGTCAGTCTACCGCTAGGCATATAATCTTGGATAGGTCACTGAAGTAACAAGGAGCTCAGTTTCTCATGTGTAGAACTAGAATGCTAGATGGTACAAACCGTTAAAGGGCCTTGTAGCACTAATATCCTGGTTCTATGCTTTTTAACTGTAGAAAAAAATTCTAAAAAAGTGGAAGGCTGAGAATAGCACATACTTAGTCGGGCTTGAGTGGAGCACATTCTTTCAGTTGAAGGGACAATCTGAATCTACTTAATTGTAAAAGGGAAGACAATCCAACAGCAAAATAAAAATTGCAGCTCAAAGAATAGTTGAATGCATATTAGTGCAAGAGAAGAAAATAAATCTCTAAATAAAAGAGTCAACATGCAAAGTTATTTCTGCCCGTGTGTGAAGGAAAATTTCTAAATTATATCTATTCAAAACGTTACATCAAGTTCTCCTTCCTAGTCCTCAAGAGAGAAATTATGCAAAGTATTGTTTTGAAAATGATTATATCAAGAAATAAAATTTCTGGAAACTTAACAGCAAGCCTAACGTTATTCTGTGTATGGAAAACGTGGCTCTTAAAGTTTCAACAGATAATTAGTAAAATGATCACTCAGGAAAATGTGTCATGAAAACTTGGTAAATGATAATTAAACATAAAAAGCAAATTTGTGTATTTTTTCATGATGAATAAGAAGATATTCCCTTTCCTGGGGTGTCTGGGTGGCTCCTTTGGTTAAGTGTCAGAGTCTTGATTTTGGCTCAGGTCATGATCTCACTGTGGTGCAACTGAGCCCCATGCCAGGCTCAGTGTGGAGTGTGGAGCCTATTTGGGACTCTCTCTCTCTCTCTCTCTCTCTCTCATTATCTCTCTCTCTGCCCCTCCTCACTTGTTCTCTCTCTTTCAAAAATAAATAAGCTTTAACAAAAAAATAAAGAAAATATTCCCTTTCCTCTTGGGGTCAATTCACATAGTCCAATTTATATAGTAAAAATAAGATATATGTATTTTATTCCTCTGTTCCTAAAAAAGTTGTATGGTATATACCCTAAATGTCTATATACCTAATTATTTTAATAATGGCTTAATGCAGAATATTCTATTGGATAAGACAATTAATTATTCCAGTAAACATTTCCGGGACCTTTGTTATTTATTAAGCACTGCTCTGGAGTTTCAACAGTAAAGGAGATTTAAAAGAATTCAGACCAGTAAGGTTAACTGGGTTGCAGCTAGGTAAATGTTTGTCCAGGGACTCTGAACAAAGATATCACTCTTGTCCTTGAAAAGGCTTATTCTTACTTAGTAGATCTATAATTGTAGAGTTAATAACTCAACTTTCTGAAATAGTTTTTTGAAAAGAAAAAAAACCACACCTGAGCCTGCTTCATGGTTACATTATTTTACTGTACAAAATAAAAGAAGTAAATGCTAATGTTTCACCTTCAGATAGTACTTAAACAAACATTCCATCCTGCATGTTCCATTGTTATTATTGCTTGTCAATGAGTCTAAATGTGAATATTGGTTTCCTATAGTCATTTACCTAATTATACACAGAAACTAGGACTAGGTGTACATATTTGTAGTTCTTATAAAAAGGTTGTTAAGGCCTTTAAGCTAAAGAATATGTCAGAATTGCACAATTCTACAATTTTACTACAATAAAGACAAGGAAGTTTCGAAGTTGGAAAGAACCTTTGAGTTCAATTTCACAATTTACATATAAAAATTCAATGATTTGCCCCCAAATTAATCTAAATTCATTTGCGTCACAGATGGCATATGGGAGTCTCTGCTTTATCCATTAAATCACTCGTAACTAACCAGTAGCCTACCCTAAATAAATTTTCAATTCCCTTCACTATAAATTTAAGAAATACGGAATAACCTGGCTTCATTTAAGCAAGTGAGTGAGTTCAATGTATTATATAAAACATGATTAATCATAATACATTGTAACTTTGTTATGTAGGAAAAAAAAGTAATTCACTATCTAAAGCATTTTATTTTGAATATTTTACTTGCATTCACTATATCACTCAGCAGCAAATAAGGTGGAAATTGCACATCACGCTTATATTTTATTTATTTATTTATTTATTTCGGTGCTTAAGTTTTACAGCTGAACTGAAGGAAGACACTTGCTGAGTGACTGGGGCAAGTTTAAAAATTTCTTGTTATGTGAAATTAAATTTAAAACTCAAGTCATCTGATTTCAAGTTAGTGTCTAGTCCAGAGTTCTTGAAAGATTAGCTTCATGCAAATGAACTCCCTATGGAAATAAGGGTCTAACTTGGAATATCTGGGTGTGTTTAACTTTACCACATTTCTTTTCAAATAAACAGCTTACACAGAGCTAGAGGCAGTGTAACCAGAAATCAATTTTATCTGTAGTTGTGCATACCAATGTGTTTTAATGAAACCAGTGGAAAAGTAAAGAGTAAACTTATTCATTTTGAAAATCAGGTAGATTTTGGTAGAACGAAAGCAAACACAGACTGATTTGAATTCAGAAAGCCCAAATTCCATCCAGAGAAAAAGGAGTTAAAACTACTTCCCACAGCTGTCTCTCTGGTTGAAGGTAAACCTGTGTTGCAGCCAGAGGAACACTCAATGACTCACCAAGTATACTAGTGATTTGCTACACATGGAAAGATGTTCTCCAAAGAATCGTAACTAGTCACTGCCGCTGCTGCAGAAAACTTAGCTGCTTCCTTGCAAGGCTTTTTTCTGCTGGAGTGAACTCAAATTGTTTATTTACCATATGATTTGTTATGCTCCAGGTATAACTGTACACATCATTCACAGTCTTTCTTCCCTAAAAAAGTGGAAGTTTTATTCATGAGGGTGTGAGTAAGACCTCACAACCCACTGCTGTATTTAACTAAAAAAAAAAAAAAAAAAAAAAAAAGCTTGGTTTCAGACCTCCTCCAGAGGGAGATGGGGTGAAATGAAAGAAATAGGTCATCCTGAGTGACGGAATCACTACCCAAGTAGGTGTGAATGATGTCTTCCGTGAGATCAGGTGAAGTAGTTAAGACAACAGAGCAGATAAATTAATGTTGGTAGAATTACTATGTGTAATTGTTTCCTTTATGTCTGGGAGGAAAGAAATCAATGGATTTTTTCCAAAAATAGTTCTCTAATTGAACAACAGCATTTTTTCTTAATGTAGCTATAATTGAATATTTATTTAGCAGCAAATTGAGATCTTGTGCAAATGAAGAACAAAGCATGCATTCCCAGTCATCATGACACTCCTTTAATTTCATGTAATGCTGATGAACAGTACCGTTAAGTGCAAATAAAGAGAGAAGACAGATTAATTTTAAAACGACCCATTCTATTACGGAGACTTCAATTTTTTCTTTTTCTTATTTTTTTTCTCAGTCTTAAGGCAAGTCATGATTAGTTACAAAAGAATTGCAGGGCTATAATCAGAGACCAAAATTGTCTTTTCTAGTTGTTTTGAAGTGCATAATATGCTAATAAGCTGTTCATTAAATTGGTATTTTCTATTTAATTTAAGAAAAGGCCCTTTGTATTAACAAAGCTTGTTTGACTATTTTCATAGAATGGACTATAATCACATTTTTGGAATAATTTACAAAGATTATAACAGCTTATTACTTCGTAGCTTACCTCAAAGTGGGCAAAATTAGATCTAAGTTTTTGTATAGGACTGCTCCAAGAACAAATACCGATGATTCATCTAATTCTAGAAAGAATGAAATTAAAAATATTAGTGAAACGGCAAGAAAAATACTGTCTTATAAAACTTTAATCTGCTCATTACAAGGGGATTCCAGTGCTTGCTGATGCAAAGCCGAGTAGAAGAAATGTCTTCTTAACCATGCATGAGGCAGATTAGCCCACACACCATACATATTAATGGTAGCTCTAAAAGACGTGTTTTCAGTGGCTTTGTGTCTTATGAAGTAACCTTCTGTCACCAGGCTGAGACCAGAGGCAGCTGTAGGTGAAGCTAAGGAGCTTCAGAGACAACTTTCTTTTGAAGTTCTAAGCTATACGGTCAAAATCTCTAAGGTAAAAATCAAGACTACTATGTCACTGTTGACAGTAGCCATTAATTTTAGAGGCTTCTAAAGATGTCCTTAAAACTTAAATTTCTTGAAATTTGCTTTTATAGACAAAAATAATACCTACAAACCAAAGCAAAAGTGAGGAAGAATTAAAAAGTGCCTGTGGAAAGTGGTATGTTTCCATACCTCAAATTAAAATATTATGCCACATGCTTTACATTGGGTTAAAACCGACATTACTGAAACTTAACTATGTCAAGTTCAGATATATAATTTACACTTTTCTCCCCATTTTAATAGATCCTTTCCACCAGTAAATTCAGATTTAAAGACTATGTATAAGTTTTCTATATTTACAAAATTAGATTGGAATCATGTTTGCAGACTAAGTTGTTTCGCATAAGCGGATTTATAGCTAGTGTACTTTCAAATGACCTTATTAGAAACGTTTTGTTCAAAGCTCAAATTATTTCACATATTTACCTTTTGATGATACAGGAGTAAAAATGCTTTTTGGAATGACTACCCTATCTTCTGAGTTTCTCGCCCAGTCAACCATTCCCTTCCGTCCTTTCATTGGGAAGTTGATGTCTGTTAGAACAGATGCTGCAGGAAGCTTCTGAATGCTAGCCACTATTAGAAAAGAAGTAATAATGTTATCGAGGATCTTTCAGTGGAATCAAAATTGATCAAATAAGACCTTGCAATATATTCAACATAAGATTTGAGCCAAATTATGCTTATCAGAGCTCCAAAACAGACTTATTTCCTAATATTAGACAATATTCATTAAGGTTGTCAATTCTTTTACTTATCAATTTAGATGTCTATTGCTTTCTCCAGGAACCATACAGTGATGGTTAATGCAGTGTATTCTGAGAGCCATGTACTGCCGTGTGGTTGTTCACAGTTGACCTCCATTCCAAGTGTTATAAGTTCACATTGTAATTTTTGCTAAATATTTTGATTAACACACTTGATTCATAGGCTGAAATTTGTGTTGAAATCCAAATTTTATCTTCAGAACGAATTATCTGCATTTACACGTGAATGTTATCTTGGAAGAAATTTTTCATGGATTAAATGGGGTGCCATGAAGGCATGGAAAGTAAAGGCATATTACTCTTGGAGACAGAACTGTCATAATCCAAATTATAAAGCACCAGTAATATTATAACCACAGAGACAGTGCAATATGCAAAAATATCAAGTAGATTAATAACAGAAACTTTTTAAAACATCCCCCCATTACTGAAAGTAATAAAGTGATATTTTGAGTAGAGAATTGTGTCTTTACTTGCAATAAGAACTTTAATAAGTATTGAAAAAAGTCATGAATGATATGTTTGGTAATGCCTGAAATTTTTAAATTATATCTAACAATTACATATGCACACATATACACATACATATAATAAAATTGTAATGATAAATAGTTAAGTACTTATTGATTATGTGCATTTTCAATTAGGTAATGTAATCTGTACAACTTTTGCATAGCTTCATACTTGTTCTACCTGAAAGTCTCAGGTATCTCATGGAGGATTTAAACAGAAAGATAATTTAAAAAACTATAGACGCTATTACAATAGTAATCTAAAGTAAGAAACCATTCAGTTCCTTATAAGTGGATTTCTTCCTGAGGAAACTTGTAATGTAAATCGAGAGAATGAAAATTAAAAATTTAACAATATTAGTCGTATAAATATACTGCAACACTGGCTTAGTTCCAAATGGAAATGGTTATGTATTATTGTACTTTACTAAAGCTCTTTCGGCTATTATAAACATCCATTATCGGCATAGGACGAAATTTCATTTGGCCCATAATTTGACATAATATGCTTAAAAAAGGATTTTGTTACTATTGAAAGAAAGAGGGTGCTGGGTAACACATAAATTAGTTATGGATGTTACATGCTGTTTTTGGATAACAGCTGCAATTATTTTGGTTTCTTTAATTTTTCAAACAATATGGTCTTTGTTGTCCATAAATAACCCAGTCCACATGTCCTAAAAGGTTCAAATCCTCCGCTGCAGACAGATGGACAGGTCAGCAAATTGGCAGCACATTTTTTCTTGAGGGTCCTATAAGTTTTATTCGATCTGCAAAACTAAATTCATTTACTTCCAAGTTCCTTGACTCTCATTTTGCTTTTCTTGATATTTAGAGGAAACTTATTTCACCTCTTTGCTCTAAAAATTGATGAAAAGAAATGAAAATTTTTCTGACTGCCACACAATTGGTTTCTGTTATAAAGGAAAATAAACAAGAGATAAATTGTTGGACGCTGAAGTCTAATAATTCCTCTGTGACTATATACCTTGGATAGAAAACAAAAAACAAATGGCTGAAAAGAAGCAATAAAAAATAGAGGAAGTGCATTCTTTCCCAACTCTATGACTTTCTCCTGAAAAGTTCTAGTCTAATGCCATGTCCTTAAATATACAAAAATGATGTAATTAAAGGTCCATGTATCTCACATTACGAAATGCATTCACCCTTCACTGGCTATTAACTTATGACTATATTTGTTAGATTGTACTTTTGAACATAGTCTAGATGAAAGAACTATAAAAATCAATTAGGATCAGTATTTAATTAGTGCAAAAAGTCCTTTAAATTGCAGTCTTGAGCATAAGGAGTACATAAAAACAAACACTTATTCATTGATTTTAGCAGAAATGCAGTGTGTAAAGTAAGATGATGTTTTCAGTAAATGCATTATAAAAAAAGGATATGGCCTCTTAGACTGACGAGATTCAAATGCTAGTCTTTAGATTATTACTATACATGTTTTTTTTTAAATGATTTAAATTTAAATTTAAATGATTTAAATTTTAAATATGAAGTATTTAAAATTGCACATCTTTACCTTAAAGCTACCTAGGAAGATGCCTTAGATGACACTGTGGTTGGTTCTTCATGATCCTGATATTATTAACAAGAAAACCCATTTCCATACAGCAAAAATAGTTCAAAGATGACTTTTATTTCCTCTTTCTTTCAGTCTCTGTACCAGACACTTGGACCGATCCAATCCTCAATCCCTTCTCTCCTTCACCGAGTTTAAGTGTCCAAAACCTTTAGGTAAAACTTAGACGCAGTCTTTAGGGAACTGGAAAGCTCAGATGTTAAGTGAATACCAAAGAGGTAGGATTAAAAGTGAATGCTTTAAACTATGTCAAGTTTATACAAATATGTGTCCAGTGCTGACAAAGGAACATGGATGCAAAGCATAAGGGCACAGTCTACACTCTGTTTCCGCAGTAATTGCTGCATTAAAACCAGTCATTGTGGGTGGTTAGATAATAGAGCATCTTTCCTCAAAAACTGAGAAAATGCCTTTCTTACAGAAGATTAAAGTGCTCAGACGAAACCACAAAGGACACAGTGTCCCTGAACAAATAGGCACATCTCGAATGCTCCAAGAATTATCCTAAATTCACTGCATCGTGTTTTCATTACGACACTAGATTTGATTTCTCATGCAATAAAAATAGGTGACTCATCACTGATAAACCTTGGAGCAAAACCAGCTGCACTTTCATTTTGCAATTTTAAGACTTTCATTTCGAGTTTGGATATGCAGCATAAAATTCCTCCTCATGAGAAAGCATAAGGGATCCTTGCAGATTCTAAAAGCACGTGGGCTGTTTCTATTTGTTTTTGTTTTGCTTTTGGTTCATCGAAGCAGGGTGGAGCTGTTAACCTTGTCCCTGAGGAGAACTGTGAGGTTTTAGCACTTTGCCCTAATTGAGGTTCTGGAGAAGAGCAACTCTGTCGTGTAATGTCATGTCAGGTAATGTGAATGGCCCACATACAAAAGCTGGGGATAGTTAATATGATGCAGCAGTTGCATCACGGACAAGAACGGAAGGGACGCAAAAGGAAAAGATGAGAGAGCCAAAGCACACGGATGAATGCTGGAGGGCTGAGCCAAATGGGCAGATGAGAGCTAATTTAGGAAAACAACAGTTTACCAGAATGGCTTAAGTCTGGACTCTAAATCTGGACCTGGGATTCAAATCCTAATATTTTAGAGTATAATATCCTGTTTTGTTTTGTTTTTTTTTTTTTTGTTTATTTCAGGCCAGTTCCAGTTTATCTTTCCTGTTTTGTGTGATTATAAGAAGCATCCCTTATTACTCCCAAAAGGCTCCTTTCGGAAGATAAATTTCATGTTCGTCTTATAAGTTGTATGACACTGGGCAAATTGCCTAACTTTTCTGTGCCTCAATTTTTTCTTCTGTAATATGGGAATAATATTATCCACCTCACTGAGGTGCTGGAAGATGTAACTGGTTACTATGTATCAATAGGTAAGAATCAGGTGCCTAGAACAGTGCCTAGAACAGTACATGAGTAATGCTGTGTAAGTGTTAGCTATTACTATTAGAGTAGGTTTTCCATAATCAAATCGAAAGGAACTACCTCACTGTGTATTCCATATTGCAAAATACATGGCTTTTGCATCAGACATTATTTTTTAAAATTTTTTAATGTTTATTTTTGAGAGAGAGAGAGACAGAGAGAGAGAGACAAAGCATAAGCAGGGGAGGGGCAGAGAGAAGAGGGAGACACAGAATCTGAAACAGGCTCCAGGCTCTGAGCTGCCACCACAGAGCCTGATGCGTGGGGATAGAACTCGCGACCCTCAGATCATGACCTGAGCCGAAGTCAGACGTTCAACCAACCAAGCCACCCAGGCGCCCCTTAAACATTCTTTTTTGACTATACTTCAGTGACTTTAGGCATGAGATTATGTACTTAAAACTTTATGTTGAAAATATATACATATAACCAAAGGTAGGGATTGCACTTAAAATAGAGCTCATCCTTTAGTAATTGAATGTGCCACCTAGGTTGCTGAGGGCTCCTTCTCATTCATTCTCTTTCCTTCCTTCCCTCTCTCTCTCCCTCTCCTCCCCTTTCTCCCCCTCCTCCTCCCTCCCTCCTGCTTCTGCTGCTTCTTCTTCGCCTTCTCTCTCTCCCCACCTCTATGTCTCTCTCTGTGTCTCCCTCCATCTCTGTCTCTCTCTTTCTCTATCCTTCTCTCTCTCTCTCCCTTGCCTTTTCCAGTACAATCTGCTAGAGGGAAAAGATTGGCTTCTCTGGTTATTTGGCCACACGAAGTCAGTCAGGTTAAAAATCTCAACTGGGAAAGAACTTGACCGCATCCTAGGTGACAGATTCAGTATTGCCATCACAGCCAAGGCCACAATCTGCAAAGAGAACTTCAAAAGCACTACTTTTATGCAGTGACCTAAGTACTTAGGGCAGCAATTCACATTGTATAAATGAGTAGAGGAAACTTCCAAGCAAGGGAACCTTATCATCATAAACAAAAGCGTAGATGGATACAGAAAAAGAAGTTTAAGAGATGCCCTAAAAGGGCTGTTGATGTTTCCAAAATATTTAAAGTTTGCATCATGTTCACGTTGATTCACAACTTACAAATTGGGTCTTGACTCATCAATATGAGAAAGTTGGCTAGGTATCAAAATGGATTTGCCTGTGGAAAACATCACTCAGTATTGGTCACCCCACAGTTTGGATATCCAGCATGAAAAAATGGCAGGGAAGGAAGTACGCACTGCATCGGTGTGTTAGAAAGCAACAACTTGTTTTGTTCGTGTACCTACAGCAAACACAGAGGGGCGGAGCACAGCCCTTATGTAGTGTGATCTACTGGCATTTAGCAGCTTAAAAAGTCACGGTTTTTATATTTATATAGACATGCTGAGTCCTTTATAAAATACTGGGGCCTTTGGGAGGGAAGGGAAGGACAGCTGACATTTATTGAACAGGTGCCATGACCTTGGCATTTGTTAGACATTCCTTAATCTATTCAACAAATATGTATCAAATATCTCCTCTGTGATAGGCACTGTTCTTAGCACAGCACTCAGGCAAGTGCTTTACCTGTGATATCTTATTTAATAGTGAAAACAACCCTTATTTAATATTTAAAGCAACGCCAGGAGGTATCATTATTATCAGTATCCTCGTTGTTATTATCCCTACATTCATTTTACAAATGAGGAAGTAGACTCTGTTAAAGTGGTAACATTGTGATTCAATTCTCAGTCTGCCTACTCAGAAGTCTGTGATTTTGCACGGTGTGGTGCAGTTTGATTTTACCAAACAAATTAACGGCAAACTTGCTTTGTCTTTCTGTAATATTTTTGTACCAAATATAAAAGACAGACATAATGATTCAATGAGAGGAAATGAAACTATTCTCACTTATCCAACAAAAGGTCAAAACTAGATGCCGCTGAAGAATGGTGATTATAGAAAGGGGGTAGACACACACTTATTTGTCCAGCATATCTTTATGTTCTTTTTTTTTTAATTTTTTAACGTTTATTATTTATTTTTGAGACAGAGAGAGATGGAGCATGAGTGGGGGAGGGCAGAGAGAGAGGGAGACACAAAATGTGAAGCAGGCTCCAGGCTCTGAGCTGTCAGCACAGAGCCCGACGCGGGGCTCGATTTATGTTCTAACATCTCTATGAGAAGTCACACTTTAGGATTCTCCAACAGTGAGCGGTTTACAGGACACAGTCAGGCATTCAAACAGACAGTTTTGGTTGTTTTTCTCATTGCCCTGTCTCCTCCATTGACTCCGTCTCCTTTCCCAAAAGGCCAAGATTGGAATGCCGAGGGCCAAAGAGAAAGAACAGGTTTGCTGGAAAGGAGCATGCAGCCACGACTTCCCAGGAAACAGAGCCACTAGGCAGGGGCATCTGGAAGGACCACAGGGCTCTGAGAGGACCCGTCAGTTCCATCCTGCCATCACTACAGAAGGAAGCATCCCCAAGTCCTAGGACGAGCACACAGAGATTTAGGTGAGAAATACTCTTCCCTTTAGGCATTTACAGATTTTTCTTTTAAGAGAAAAAGTCAGATCCTCTGATGTTTTTAAAAGTAGACAAACTAGACAGGCAGTCAAAAAAGGACCTAGGTGGCATACGAAGCATAGTATTTTCAACTTGTTAGCTTTTAATGACTATTTATATAGAAACTAAATAATTAACCATTTTGCATATTCCTTTCCAGCATCAAAATTAAAGAAACTTGTAAATTATTTGTGAATCATTAGCTTCAGATTCTATTTTTTTTTTTTATAATTTTTTTTTAATGTTTTATTTATTTTCGAGGCAGAGAGAGACAGAGCATGAGTGGGGGAGGGGCAGAGAGCGAGGGAGACACAGAATGTGAAGCAGGCTCCAGGCTCTGAGCTGTCAGCACAGAGCCCGACGCGGGGCTCGAACTCACAGACCGCGAGATCATGACCTGAGCCGAAGTCGGCCGCCCAACCGACTGAGCCACCCAGGCGCCCCTATTTTTTTTTTTTTTTTATCCATTGGCTGCTTTTCATCCAAGCCTGGGAGTCTCTACACAGCAGGACACACTCTTATTTCTGCTCACGGTGCTTTCGCCAGGCTTTAGTGCTCTCCATGGAGGACTCCCACGGCTTCTTCTCCGGTCACCCCTACTTCCCTAACATGTAATCATGCCTATGCACTTGGTACATACGTAGCCCACGTATGACTCTCATAAAAGCTAAACGATCTCAACCCAGAATTGGCAAATTATAGACCACAGGACAAATCTGTACTATTAGCTATTTTTGCATGGTCTGCAAGTTAAAAATGGTTTTTGCAATTTTAAATAATTGAAAAAAAAAGTCCAAAGAATAATAATATTTCTTGGCATGTGAAAATTATATGAAATTCAAATTTCAGCGTCCACAAATTAAGTCTCATTGGAACACAGCCACAGCCATTCATGTACTTACAGTCCAGGGTGGCTTCCATGCAACAACGGCAGGGTTGAGTAGCTGCACGGAAGACTGTGTGGTTCACAGTCCTAAAGTATTTACTGTTTGGCGCTTTGCAGAAAAAGTACCCCTACCTCTGTTCTGAACATATGTTGGAGAGCTATTTTTAAATATTACAATTTTTCTTTAAAGTCAAACACATTCTGAAAACACATGAGTTTCTGTCCTTATTGCTATTTATTACATGTTGTTCCTACCTTTCTTTCAGTGCTACACTGAATATAGTGGTCATCGTTAAGCTGATTCCACCATTTTTCTTTTAGTTTTCAAAGAGAGTATGAGTATGTTTTGCGGTCTTATAGAAACGGCCATTTTTAAGAAAAAATTGTTCATCTTCTCTACACGAGTAGAGAATGCAAAAGAAAATGTGATATGGGAAGTTATTTTTGTACATATACCTGAATAGTAAAAACAAATCAATATAGAAAATGATTTAGGAAATAAGTTTTCCCTCTTCTCCCAACCAGTGAAATTAAGAACAGAATTCCCTCAAAGGAAGAATCATCAGATGATAATCAACTCAGTACTGAGAGAGACAGAGAGAGAGAGAGAGAGAGAGATTTTGTCCATGCAACATTATTTTCTTTCTCTTTAAATACACATGTTTGCATGTGTGTGTATAATAGGCAGTTTTGATATTTGAGGGACTTCCAATATTATTAGTGAAGAATTAAGTCAAGGACCTACTAGGAATTAGGCACCAATGCAGGCAGCAAACAACTAAAGCCAACAATTCAAGGACTTCCCAAGATAGTGACTCATCCACTCCCAGAGAAGTAATAGCAACAGACAGTGCTAAGAGGTGACAAGGGAAAAGGGATCACTGTAGGCTGAGAAGTTCATTTTGGAAATTCATTCATCCAACAAATCTCTGTTGAGCCCTGAGAATATTGTAAGCAGTATCTTGATGCTGAGTATTTAGCAAGTGAGCAAGAGACATAAAATCTTTGCCTTTAAAGAGCTCACAGTCTAGTGGGGAATACATGCAATTAGTAAAGGAACAAGCAATTCAGGGGATGCTAGACTGAAAGAGGTGGCATGAAAGAAATAAAGGATGAGATGGAACACAGTTGGTTGGCTAAAGAAAGCCTCATTGAAGAGGTACTGTCTGGGCTGTGGTTTCACAGTTAAGTATGGCAAAGGGAAGAGGAAACTGCCTATGGTCTGCGAACCTAGAGTCTGGAAAAGGCCTGTAATGTCCAGAAGTATCAGAAGAGTAGCATTTGGTTAGGAGGAATGACATGAGGCTTTAGAGGCATGAAGCAAGCAAACTGTGTCCTAGAGATATAGTAACATTTCTAATAGGACAGAAAGGTTTAGGCAGAGAAAAGTAGGAGAAAAACCGAAATAAGATATCGTAAGCTAAGGGATCTGGAGCACGATCAAATTTAGAATTTGAAGATGTAATTAGATGCCTTCTAATTAGAAGTAATAATTGATAATGTGGACATGGATAAGTCCTCCTAAAGAGAGAATATAATGGGCATATTCATTTATTCAGCAAATATTAATCGAGCACCTATTACACGTCAGGCACATTTACAGGCACTGAAAATACACCGATGAACAAAAAAGTTAGTCTTTGCCCTCATGGGACCTGCATGATATCTGGGGTTGGTGGGGGGAAGGGGGGGTTGAGAAAGACAAGGAACAAACATAACTAGCCAGAATGTCAGTAATGATAAATGACATGACAGATAATGAGTGAGGTTGAAAAGCTTTACTAAATGAGGAAGGCTTCTTTGGTCAGCTGGCATTTGTGCCAACATCTATAAGAAGTAAAATGGTGAGTTGTGCAGATATTAAGGAGATAACAGGAAAAAAAAAAGCTGACAAATGTAGTTTAGGAAAGTCTCACTTTAGGGGGTAGAGAAATAATCATAGAAAGACATAAAAAATCATGGAGTACCTGGGTGGCTCAGTCAGTTAAGCGCCCTAATCTTGATTTCCGCTTAAGTTGTGATCTTATGGTTGAGATATCAAGCCCCGCGTCAGGCTCAGCATACAGCATGGAGCCTGCTGGGGATTCTCTCTCTCTGCCCTTACCCCACCCCCTTTCAAAATAAACAAATAAATTTAAAAAGCGACACCAAAAATCAGTGAAGGGAGAGAGGAGAAAATTGCAATTGTGAACTGAAGAATGGAGAGATGCATTTTAATAAGGAGAAAATGGCTCTATGAAGGGTCAAAGGTTTCATAAAGATTATGGAGAAGAGCCACTGGTTTGGTTTAAAAAAAATGGAAACAATACTCTAAAATTAGTTTCACAACATGATCTATTGCAGAGCTTGGTAAGCTTTTTCTATAAAAGGCCCCAAAGTAATATTTTCAGCTTTGTGGGCCATTAGGCAATTACCCAATTCTGCTGGTTTTGTATGAAAACAAGCCATAGACAATTCATAAGTGAATGATCATGCAAGAAAATATGATGTTTAATGATGTTTAATTGTCTTGTGTGATCACTAGTGTATTTTTGGCATGTGAAATGTCATTAATTAACATTAACATAATTAACATTTAATTCAACAAATGTTTATTGGGCAGAACTCTTGATTTCCCACCACCAAAGTGCTGTCTTCCCCGGTGTCACTCACCTTAATAGAAGGTGTCACAATGTATTCAAATGTTCAAACCAAAAACCTAAAGGTCATCTTAACTTCTGGTTCTCCTTTGCCTCCTATAACTCATCCATTAACACATGTTCTTGGTATTATTTATAGAGCTAGAACAAGTCTTAAAACCTGACCCTTCCCTCTACTTCCATTCCAATACCCTCTAGAAACCACCAGAATCTCTAACCCAAATGAATTTAAGAGTTGCCTAACTGGCCTTCTTGGTTCTATTCTTTTTCCCTGAATTTCTTCTTCTCTCAGAAACCAGAGTTATCTCTTAAAAAATATAAACCAGATCATGTTGTTCCCTTACTTGAAATAATTCAATGGCTTGCCAGTGTTCTTAGAATAAAATCTAAAGCTTATACAATGGACTACAAGGCCCTGCATGGTTGGCTTCTCTCTCTGCAGTCACATTACACATGGCTGCTTGTTTACTGACCCAGATCAAGTGGTACAGGTCCTTTCTTTTCCACCACGGGGCTTTTACTTTCTAACTAGAACATTATTTTCTATTCTTATCCTTGAATCTCTGCTAACTTGGCCCTAGCTAAAGAAATTCATCACCACCCCCTCCCTGCAATTGCCCTCTATTATATCATCCTGTTTATTTTCTGTATGGCCCTGTTCACAGTTCAAAATTGTCTAGATCATATAGACTTGCTTATTGTCTGTTTTTTATACTAGACTATAAGCTCCAAAAGGAAAAGTATTTTCCCTATTTACCAGAGTACAATAAGATCCTACCATACAGTAGGTCTGACACAACTCCTCGTATATTTTTTTAATGAATAGGGTCTACCAAAGACTCAATAGAAGGAACTGGAATTTAGTGTGATCACTTTGTGCCCTGGAGACCAAAATAGGTCTAGTTTTCCAATTACTTTGTGATATTTGGCATGATATTTAATTGCTCTTCAGTTTGACCATCTGCAAAAATCAATAGCCTTTCATGAGGACTAAGCAGGAGGCAGTGAGTTCCTTCCCTATACATAGAAAGACACAATATATGTCAATTCCCTTTTATTCTGCATCGCAACCATTCTCGGTCTTGTAAATATGGTGGAAGATCCAAAATTAAGAAAAGAAAAAAAATCCTGACACAGAAAGAGATTACAAGGGAGACATCTGTTTCACATAAATATCTTAAGTATGAGCAGAATGGATAATGAACAGAATGGGTAATGAGCAGAATGCTTCCTCTGAACTCTAAACCTGTCTATTGAACCTGTTCAGTAGTTCAAGGAACTGTCTTCAGGAATCTTAACTGTAGCATATCTGAAGCTTAATTTTTGATTTCTACTCATCCAGCGTATAAATATGCTTTTGGTATGGAGTCTTCCCCATATCTCTAAAGGGTACCTCCATCCCACCCTTTCCCCAGGACAGAAAACGGGAAGTTATCTTGACATGGCCATATTCTCATCCCTAGGATCTCCTTCATCGCTGTGCTTGCTGTTTCTCTTCCGAAACACATCTTAAAGCTGTCTTTTTATCTCTATTATCTCTACTTTGACTACTACACAACTATCCATCAAATCCTTAAATTAAAAGAAGCCACTATATTCACTCATTCTTGTGCCACTTTACACACTGCAGTGAGAGTATTTTTGAAGCAGAGTTGAATCATGTCACTCCCCAGTGAGTTCCCATTACACTTGTATAAAATACAAAATCTCTCCAGGGTCTCCATGACCTGGTATTTGACTTTCTCTTCAATGTTAGCTCGCGACTTTTCCCATTTACAACTACTCTCCATTCTTTCATTTCATACCAACCCTTCCCTTGGTTAACTGTTATTCAACATCAGGTCTTGGGTGAATACCAGGAAGAATTTCCAGCACTGAGCAACCACTACCCCCATACCTAAGTTGGAAATCTTGGTTAGTCTCTCTTCATATCATTTACCACAACTTAAATATGTCTATGAATTTATCTATCTATATGCATTTTGGTTTTAAAAGTTTTTCCCTTCTATTTTTTTCCTATACGATAATGCAAATTATATATTCATTCATTCATTCATCTAACTAGCTTTAAAAACATAAATTTATTTATTTATTTTGATAGGGGAGAGAGAGAGAGAGAGAGAGCAGGGAGGAAAGAGAGAGAGAGAGAATCTCAAGCAGGCTCTGCACTGCCAGCACAGAGCCTGATGTGAGGCTTGAACATCCGAACCGTGAGATCATGACCTGAGTTGAAATGAAGAGTCAGATGCTTAACTGACTGAGCCACCCAGGTCCTCCATTTATCTAATAACTTTTATATTTAAAAACCTAATATCTTACCTACTAGACTATAACCTCATAAGGACAAAGACCAGGTATATTTGGCTCATCTTTTTGTACCCAGAGGATAATTGGTATTTGGCAGGTACTAAATAAATATAGATTTAATATAATGAAAGATAAAATGAAGAGAAAAAGACTAATTTTAACTGGGAAGGGGGAACTGGGCAAAGTTCAGCCCATGACTCTAAAATAATATAAATAGGAACAAAGAGGTGATTTCAAGTTGTTCGTAGAATTTTAGCCACTTGATCTTACCTAAAGGAAACCATGAGTCTTATGCCTTTTTAAAAATAGAGAGAACTGAGGTTAGACCTGTGTCCCTAATCAAATTTATTTTTTGAAGAAAATGGAGGGACAAATAGCAGTAACAAGAGACCAACTACTGAGTAGTTGAGTGCCAGTAATAGTGTATTACCTCACTTGGCCCCCAAACACACTCTGAACCAAGTACAATCAATCCCATTTTACCGACTAGTTCTGGATCATTATATTGCAAAAACACTCTTTAGTCCTAATGGCATGATAGTAAAGATTCATGAGTTCACAGTCTAAATTAAACCAACTAAAGAATGACTGGTGGAAAAAGGTCATACCTGAGCTCCATATTTGTAAACATCATTTCTTTCCCATCAAGTTCAGATCTTCAAACCAAAACAAACAAACAAACAAACAAACAAAACAAAAAATCCCCAAACAAACAATAATTTACTCCTCCTCCCCACACACATGCATGCACAAACACACAACAATACACACTCTGGGATTAAACTGAGTGCTCTATTTCATTACAATTTATATGCAGTTTTAAATCACATACCAATCAATTACAATTTTCTTTCATCTTTGTGGTTGAAATTATACTCCATAATATATTTACTTTTAAGAAATTGAAATTTGAAAAGTACATACTTATATTCCATATTTCTATATGCTATGATATTTTGCAAATATTATGGATTTTTTAGAATCAATTTTAAGGATACTAGAGGTTACCCTAATTAGTAAGAATATTATTATATTTTAGAAAAAAATTTTAAAAAAGAAAGGAGTTAGGCAAAGTTAATTGTGCAAAGAGTTTGGGGAAAGTGAAAGGAGACTATCTAGAAAAAACAGTCAATGATTAATGCTACCAAAGAACAAAGACAGATTCTTCAAAAAGAGGTAAGTTCATATTCTAAAAAGTAATAAAGTTGCCCAAATGGGTATTGACATTAATTATTAAAATATTTTGTAGTGGCAAAGAAAATGTCTCAGCATCTTTGTCTCAGTTATATCCCTCTATATTCCTACTGCATTTTAGAGCCGTATTTCAATGTATCAGGCTTTGATTTCAGAATATACATAGATATATGTCTATTATCCAATATAAACCATTCCCTCATGAACTATTTAGTCCTTACAACCACAACATTCTACTTTGTAGTTATTAGCTAAACCTTAAATAAAATATTATCCTGTATATAAAATTATATGTTCTTTAAAGCTTTGCTGTTATTGGATACTCAATTTAGTTTAACTTTTATTAAAAAGCATCTTCATATTTTGATCTAACTTAAAAAAAATAGCAACACTGCTTTTCCCCTAAGCCCAGAGCATACATTTTAATAGTGTCTAAAACAACTGCGTTTCAGATGCGAAGGCGATAAATATTTTAGAATATATGCGCACGACCACACCCACACCCACCCGCTCTGTCATATCACGCGCCACAAACCCAAACAGAAGATCATATTGAAGAAAACACACGAACTAGCCACATAAGTAGTGATATTTCTAAAGTTAAAAATCTTCCTATGAAATATTTAAGTAGGTAATAAAAGCAGAGAAGTATTTTTGACTGTTCAGAAGCCAGTAATCTGAGGACAAAAGAGAATAATTCACTTGTGAATTCAGAGGATATAGTTCTGCTACAAATTTTTAGACGCATCTATAGGGATAATTGATGCAGTTTTGTAGACGACAGGTGAGGTATTACATGTTAAGGAGCAGAAATTATAAAATTAAAGCAGAAAAGATTCCTGTGTGTTAATTGTTCACAGAACAAGGATCTGACTAACGATTAATAAGAACAAGGATGAGAAGAGTAGCTTCTTAAGATAGCAAAGTGCAAATACTATTGAAATGTTTGTGGGCCTTTAGAGTCATCACACTACAAAGACAATTGGGTAACAAACTCATTTTAAAATAGGCAAAGCACAAATATATTTCTAGGTTTAATTATATTATCTGCCTAGAAGTCTGGGATCCTGGTCTTCTTTGTGAAATACTATTGAGATTAGAAAAAAACAAACAGTAACTTAGGGTATTAAATTTAGGTGAGAACTTTAGCAGTTCCCTAGAGGAACAGTCTGTGGCTCCTGGAAATGGAGTGACATGCTCACACACCCAGCCAGGAGCACAGCCCATATTTCACCCTGTATTTGTCCACTACCAATTACCAAGGGTAATTGCACACACCAGGTCCGAAATATATATTAGGTTTAATATTTACAATAACACTTTAGGGAAGATATTATTATCCACACTTTAGAAAGGAGCCAACTGGAGGGTATTATGTTAAGTGAAATAAGTCAGTCAGAAAAAGACAGATACCATATGTTTCCATGCATAGGTGGACTTTGAGAGACTTAGCAAAAACCATGGGGGAGGGGAAGAGGGGAAAGGGAAAAAAAGACACAGAGAGGGAGGGAGATAAAACATAAGAGACTCTCAAAGACTAAGGACAAACTGAGGGCGAGGGGAGTGAGAGAGGGGGGAGAGGGGTGATGGGCATTAAAGAGGGCACGTGTTGGGATGAACACTGGGTGTTATATGTAAACCAATTTGAAAAAAGAACTATTTAAAAAAAAAAAAAAGAAAGGAGCCAACTGACGGATTTAGAGATGAAATAACTTACAGAATTTCCATTTGTTGTGGTTTAGTCAAGGTTTGCAGCCAAATCTAGCTCCAAAGACAACATATTTTCCTAGATACAAAGTCAGATCCTGTTAGTATTGACATGAAGTCATCAGTGTTTTGAGCTGTCAGATTCAGATGAGAACTTCAAGAAGTTTATTATGTAACCAAAGAAGCAATGGAGAAGAGGAATAATTTAGCACAGAATATCTGGTATAACCAAACAAAATAAAACTTTTGAAAAAGTGAAACCATAAGAGTAGAAAGAAATAAAAACTGCTAAAAGGGAATTGGTGCCTCTTTTCTCTTCACTAGTTTCTGTTACAGAGGCAGACTACTATTGCCATAGAGAAGAGTAATTATTGCCATAGCGACAGTTAAAATGGAATTGTTTTTTGTACTAACACAAACTCGCGGCCACATCCTTCTAATTCAATTGAATAGCAAAACTGGAAAGAAGGCATGTAGTATGCTAATTTTAGTAATTTCAAATCCTTACTGCATAAACCAATGGAGACTAGATGTATAATTTATAACATTAAGTTTTGTTTTAGTTAGCTTTAGATTCTATGTTTCTATTCTGTCTGGTAAGTGCCTACAAGATTCTGAAGGAATTAACCTCTAATAGAAGAATGCAGGCACACTGGGAAGACTTATCATTCCGACTTGTTTTAGACACAGCATTTTCCAGGAAGCTAGGGAGCCATGTGACCCTGTGCTAATCCATCTCTAAAAACCTTTTCCCTAGATGGAGTTCTCTTCTGGATCCCTTGAACTGAGGCAAGGCACTGATCCCTTTGCACAAAACACTTCTTCATAGCTTCCCTAGGGCACAGACGCCACGCACAACTTCTTTGGAAAAATTCATATTCTTTTTTTTTTTTTAACATTTATTCATTTTTGAGAGGCAGAGAGACAGAGCACAAGCAGGAGAAGGGCAGAGAGAGGGGGAGACACAGAATCCAAAGCAGGCTCCAGGCTCTGAGCCATCAGCCCAGAGCCCGATGTGGGGCTCGAACTCATGAACCGTGAGATCATGACCTGAGCCAAGGTCATGCTCAACCGCCTGAGCCACCCAGCTGCCCTAAAATTCATATTGTTTAAAGAGAATAATTAAAGAAAATTCGAACCCAAACTGTTGTGGTTAGGTTTATGTGTCAACATGTGAGAAAACCATGAATTCTCGATCTATATTCTCACCAGAAGTCTTAAGTTTTGAAATTGTGTATCTCCATTCAGGACAGCTTTCACAAACCATGGCCAATAACATACCAAGATTTATAATGAAGGCATGTATCTCCAGCATCTGTGTTACATGTATTTCACCCTTAAGGCTTTGAACCCTTTCTCATAGGTATACATAGCTAGGGGAGGAGTCTGTGTTTGCCCTGCTTTTCCTATTCACGTCCCAGTACTGCTGAGTAGCGCTGTGCATTCTATGTTGTATAGTTCCATCTGAAATTCATGTGACCTCATCTGTTTTCCCCAGACCATAAGCATTTTCCCAGTAAACATAATTCCAAAAGAAATGATATGCCTTAGAGCCAAAGAGTTGGTCTTCATCCAGACTTTATTCACTAGACAGTTACTGAAAGAATGGACATTGAATGAGTAACAGGTTCACAGAATTTTCACTGGCTTAGAAATGTTATAAAAGATTCATTAAAGGTATAATCAGATATCCTTTAAAAATATGTAATTGGCCAGAAAACAATTCTGAAATTCCTAATAAAGTATATATATGTATATACTTTATATATATATATATATGTGAAACATATATATATGTGAAATATATATATGTGAAAAAATATATATATATGAAAAATATCACTACAAAAGAAAATAAAGGTCAGAAGTCATTTTACCTTGACATAAAAATACAGAATACATGAATAAGATTTCCCCAGAGTCATATCAAAACTACAGTGAAGTTCTTTATATAACAGAAGTAGGTTAGAGTGTGGTTGGCTGAGCAAGATAATGAAACAAATCTTTAACTTTCAATTACTAAGATGCAAAGGGATAAAAATGCATTGACTCTGAATGGGAAGCACTGATGTAGGACGAATTGTGTGGGTGCCCTCAGGATTGTGGCAGCAAGGTTGTTAGGAGTAAATAGTACCATGAATATTTGTGAAAGCGTTAATTTAGGAAGTGCTATATAATTAATGTAAGGGATACCTTGCCAAATATTTTTTTTTTTGGAAAGCCTGAGGAATAAAAGGAGATAAAACAAAGACATTTTCCTACATTTTGTACTCAAATGGTACTTCTGAAAAGAGTTTCTTAGAATAACAGCCACTGTCTGATTAACTAGAGAATTTTAATTAGAATGTATACTCAAATAATGTATACGTAAGGAAGAAACAAGGCCTTCCAAAGTAGCAACATGTAGATCCCATTCTTTCTCAACTGTATTTAAAAGGATAAGAAACAAAAGCTTTTAAAGATCTGGAGACCAAAGGAGAAATTCATAGCAGAGCAGTAGTTAGAATGAGGCTTCAGAGCAGACATAATACGGGATAATGGGGGGAAAGTCTAGGGCATCTGGGTTATTGAAATGAGAAATAATGGCTATTAACAATGCTTTCTAGTTCAAGTTTTTTAGGGACAAGAATCATTATTTAATGACTACATGAATAATTGTGTCCTTGAGTAGGCTGTGTAAAACAGACTAGATAAGCCTAAAATATTATGTAAAGATATTCACTCCAGTTATGTTCTAAAGAACACGGGCCTACTGATGATGTGCAACATCAGAATGTGATGCCTGTTTTCTACGTCACAGTCCAGGGTTGTAACCAAGAGATTAGTACTGCTGCAAATAACATTTTTTTAAGCTGTAGAGATAGAGATATTTTGCAGAGACATTTCCAATTTGGATTTATTTTTTTTAATATTAAAAAACACTTTTACTTAAAAAAAAAAACTCTACACAATACATTATGTAGAATGGAGTTGACCAGTTTATGGATGGACTTGGTTGACCCCTAAACATTCTTCCTTTCTTGAGCTTCCATGACTTTATAGAGAAAAGAAGAAACACAAAAATGACAGGGAGAGTAGAATTTATTTCATTTGTTAACTGGCAGCTCAATCTGAGTTATAGCTTTAAATCATCACTTTAAGGAACAATTTCATTCTAGCTTTTGTCCAGGAATTCTGAGGGTGGTATGAGGACAGAAGGCTGAGAGCTTCACATGGTAAAACTGCTTAAACTACAGGAGCAAAGATGTGTGTTGGAATTAAAAACGAGAATATATCAAACATAAACAGCGTCGTGACTCTAGTTAACAACAGTGTATTGTATATTTGAAAGTTGCTAACGGTAGATCTTAAAGGTTCTCATTCTAAGAAAAGAATTGCAACTAAGTGTGGTGATAAATATTAATTAGACTTATTGTGGTATCATTTCATAATATACACAGATATCAAATCACTATTGTGTACACCTGAAGTTAATACAATGATGTATGTCAATTACATCTTAATAAAATTTTTAAAAAGAATAAGAGAAAGAATAGATAAACCAAGACAAGTTTAAAAGTCTCTAAACTTTAGAGACATTTAAGTGGTTGCCAAAGTAGGTTCTTGACTTTTCTTTATAGGTTACAGATTTAGACATAAATCTGTCTTATTTTTGTAGTTGAGTTCTTGGAAATGTAGTGAAGACATTTTCTTGAACCCTCTCCTCCTTTCACATTCTGTTTCTAACCATTAGTAAATTCTGTAAGATCAAGCTTTAAAATACCTCCAGCATCTGACCTCCTCTCACTATTTTCATTGGCATCTGGTCTAAACCACTAACTCTCTCATCTGGCCCATTGCAATAAATGCCCAATAAAAAGCCTCTCTATATCCAGATTCAGTTCTACCTTACTACCTATGGTCTGTTAGTTTCTTTTATTATTATTATTGTTGTTGTTGTTGTTGTTATTATTATTATTATTTTGAGACAGAGAGAGAGAGAGAGGGAGAGAGAATCCCAAGTGGGCTGTGCAATCAATGTTAGTGCAGAGCCCAATGCAGGGCTTGATTCCATGAACACTGAAATCGTGTCCTGAGCTGAAATCAAGAGTCAGACACTCAGCCAACTGAGCCATCCAGGTGCCCCTGGTCTGTTAGTATCCATTCCATAGTCAGAATGCTCAGGTCATGTTTCTGTCCACATATTTCAATGGTTTTGCATCTCATTCAGACCTAGTCATATGCCTTCCACAGGCTGGGATATCCACTCCTTTCCTGACTTAATTTCCTTCCCCTATCCCCCCACCCCCTTAGCCACTCTACCACCACCTTCTTTAATGCCTCTAATACATCAGGCACATGGATATATGAAGGCCTTGTTGTTTGTTGTTCTTTCTGCTTGAAATGTTTTGATCCCACATATCACTGTGTCTCATGCTCTCGAGGCTTTCAGGTCTATATTCAAATATCACTACTTTGACTAGAGATCTTCTCTGAGCATCCAGTCTAAAATGACTCTCTCCTTTTCATTCTCTATCCCTGGACCATAATGGATTGCTTTATTTAATTTCATATCACTTATAACCACTGGGCATGTTAGGTGGTACTTGTTTGACATCTGTCTCTGCTATAAAACATCAGTTTCATGAGAGCAAGAGTATCACCTGATTCGTTCCCTGAGAAATTCTCAGAACATAGAACAGAACATGGCATGTATTTGTTGACTAGATGTCTAAGACCTCTTAAAGCCAAATAAATCTGTGGATCATTACCCGTCTATTACAATGACACTAGGGAGCACCTAAAATAGAGTTCTCAGTTGGGTGGAAGAGAGCCCCTAAGCAGTACATCCCACTTGCTACTAGAGGGGTCTGGTATGGCCTTTCTCAATAATCTCCCCAGCGCTTCCGCCCCCAGCCATTCGGAATAAACAGATCATAGGAAGCGCTCTGAAATAATTTCTATTAAATGAGAAGTAATCAAAGAACACATAGTGCTGCATATCATTCCAAGTCATAGTTCAAAACTGTGTTTGAGCTATTTATTTTCCTAAGGGAGCCAGTATGCTAGCTTTTAAAAAGAAAAGAAAAAAAATAAGTGGAAAAAAAAAAGCCAAGTATTTTTAGTTTTTCCTTTGTGATCTACGTAAAGACACGCCACTTGCTTCACGTGTCTGGCAAGAAAGAGCGGAAAAGAGCTAGAGAGAAGGTGGAGGTAGAATCTGACACTTTGAGACTCAAGTCTAGCAGACGGAACCAACATCCGGTGCTAGAGATAAACAAGCCAAAAAAGATGGCGAATTGTGTATTCTCAGCCTTGGTGTCAACTGACTGCAAGTGTCTGCTTTTTAAAGAAAGTAACTTAAACAAGCGATGGAGATGTATGAACCACAAAACTAAGCAGTAACGGCAAGAAGAATAAGCCTAGAAATGAGAAGCCACTTTATTTTGTAATTCATCATCAGATTGAAGGTTGGTTTCTCAATTGAATACAAGATATTCTACCAAAGAAATGATTAAATTTACCAGTGAGTGTAAGAAATAACGTAGATGTGATGTTGATGAGATAGCATCGCGGAGAGAAAAGAGATGTCAAAATTGTATTATGCCATTCTTCAGATTGAACTTGGATTCAATTTCAGAAAATATCAAGTATGAGTGTTCATTCTGAAAAGCCCAGTATTTCATATTTCTAAACTAAGAATAGACAGTGATATTTTGTTTGGCAAAGAAAAATGTCTTAACTTTAATGTTTTCAAGACACCGGCCTCACTGGATTACTGGGAAAGAACTGAAACTATACTTTTCAGAATCATCTCTCTTAGGGTTTCTACATAGGGACAACTTTTGAAATTCCTTACAGCTAATGATTAAAACATTCTGTATTTTGAGATATTATTAGCCTAAATAATATTCCCTTTTTATCTGATACTGTAAACTTTGAATAGTTCCTAAGGAAAAGTTGTGAGACAGTAGTTAGTGGGTGTATCAGCATTCATCTATGCCAAGTGAATCCTCAGAGATAATTGTATCAAAAGGCCAAGGTTGTAATCCATTGAAAGCAGCTAAAGAGTTCAGAAATTTACAGCCTGTTCGTTGTGTCTTCACTTTTCCTGGAAAACTTTTAAGTTATATCAAGAGCGATCACATGAGATTTTTCTTAACTCTTAATACTCTGATCTTTACTAGAAATTGATACTAACTAGAGTTCATTTTGAAATATTTTCTCTCTTCTACTAATTAACAGGTCACTGATCTTATTCTACCCTATGCGGGACTCTGTACCTACTACCTCTGACTATTCTTACTCTGACACCTGCTGTGATTCTTTATGTTTTTTTTTCCCCCTCAGCATTTATTTTTATTCTATAACTTACATTAACCTTCTTCTAGTATAACATCTAAAACTTATTTGAACACAAAATATATTTCTTAATCTGGTTTATTATTGCAAATACTTTTATTTTCAGGTAATAGTTTATCCTAGAGGCCACTCCATAGCCATATATAGGGAATTTTAATTGATATATAACTGACATAAAACATTGTAGTAGTTTCAGTGTGCATAAGTATTTGACATTTATATGTTGTGAAATGATCACCACAATAAACCTAGTTACAAAACTTTTTGTATCCATCACATGTAGTTACAAATTTTTTGTTTTTAATAAAGGCATCACCTTACATCTTTTCTTTCTTGTTACTGTCCTGATAATTGAAAGAAAGTTTTATGGCTTCAGCTGCTACTTTTATGCAGTTGATTATCACGTGTATACCACAATTTTGACTTCTCTACCAAAGTCCAAGGCCACATTTCATTTTTTCACTTGAGGATTACACTCGCATCTAAACATTAATATGTGAAAGACACCCAAATATCTGTTGGATAAATAGAATCTCAATTATTCCTTTCTTTCTGACACCTTAAGTTATGAAATATTATCATTTGTACCTCAGAGTCTCAATTCATAACCATGATTTGGTTCTATTCTTACTACCAAGTCTTCATTATCTCTTGCATGGATTGCAAAAGGTCTTCCAGTTTCCATGTTTAAAGTTTTTCTCAATCAAAACAAAATTCTATTTATGCTCTAACATAATGTCTTACCAAGCACAGTTCTCATCAGTTCAAGCTTTGGTTAGCTCCCTGTTATCTATGGCATGTCTCAACATGCTTCCCCAGTTTTATTTCATTTTTCTTTACTTCCATGCATATGTGTTTTTATCAAAGTAAACCACTTATCTGCTAAGTACAATCTCAACTTGGACAACTCTACGCTGTTTTTGCAAAAAGACTGTTCTGGAATGTAAGCATCTCCATGCCACTCATTCTTTTCATGTTGAACTTTTAGTTCAACCAGTCATTCTTCAAGAATGGGATTCAATGGTTTCAAGAAACCAGTCATTCTTCAAAATCTACACTAAATGCTTCCTTTTCTGAGAAGTTTTCTAGATCCTTAAAACAGAACATCTCTTGTAAGGGATCTCTGTGCATTTGGTTTATATGACTCATACTGAAGTGTATTTTATTTATTTATGTAATTCTTTTATGTCAACAATGAGGCACCAATCCCTTTGTAAGCCAGAAGATTAGTCATTTATAAGCAGGAAAGGTTTTGCTTATAGTAAGAGATAATTTTCTTTTGATTTTAATTGAATAGAATCAGTGGGCTAGCAACATGTAACACATCATTGCTTGATGAGTACAATTCAAGCTCTTTTTTTAAAAATTTTTTAAAATGCTTATTTACTTTTGAGAAAGAGAAGAGAGAGAGAGCATGTATGAGCGGGCAATGGGCAGAGAGAGACAGAGACACAGAATCCAAAGCAGGCTCCAGGCTCTGAGCTGTCAGCACAGAACGGCGCCGTGGGGCTCGAACCTACGAACTGTGAGATCATGACCTGAGCCGAAGTTGGTCGTTTAGAACTAACTGAGCCACCCCAGACGCCCCTATACAATTCAAGTTCTTAAGTCTAAAACTAAAACAATTCACTTCTAAACAATAGTTTATTCTTACCAATACATAAAGTAAATATAAATGCTATCTGAAGTTATTGTATGACTAAAAGCATAATAATAATAATAATAATAATAATAACAATAATAATAAAAACTATAAAACAGTTTACTAAAAGTTTCGACAAATTTTCAGAACGATGGAAATCCATGAACATGCCCCATGGCTCTAATTATGTAATATCTCATACATTCTTTTCTTTTTAAGTTTATATATTTTGAGAGAGACAGAGAGAGAGAGAGAGAGAGAGAGAGAGAACATGTATGGGGAGGGGCAAAGACAGACAGAGAGAATCCCAAGCAGATTTCATGTTATTAGTGCAGAGCCTGATGCAGGGCTGGAACTCACAACCTGTGAGATTACAAACTGAGCTGAAATCAAAAGTCTCACATCTAAGCTACTGAGCCACCCAGGCGCCCCACATAGCATACATTCTATTCTTTGGAACAGCAAACAGCTAGTCCTCAAATAAGGTACTTTTTTTCCCTTTCAGTGATTCACCTTCTTTGTTTTATGTTACTGCTTCCAAAAAAATCTAAATATTTCTGAATCTTGAGTCTGATTGCTATCCTCTGATTCTATTTAATACTGTAACAAACATAAAAATGGTAAAAGAATGAACAGTTTCAAGAAAGAGAGAGTGGTTAGCAAGTCACAGAGGAGATGAAGGTTGAAATATAGGAGGAGATTTAATTCGGCAATTGGGAGTTTCCAGAAAGCTTTTCTGAAAGAAGTTTCAGGGAAGTGATACGGGAAACACTGAGCTGTAAGGGACTGAAGAGAAAATATTTACAGAGGAAGAACAAAAAATCCGTTTAAACAACTCTTCAAAGACTATTTTTGTTGAAGGAAACTAACTTAACCCATAGTAGATAATATTAAGATATAGTCCCCCTGGCCAATCGACAACAATCATATTTTTAAAAATACATTGACAACTCTTCATCTTTTACTGAGACAAAAACCTATACCTATACAGCATACTTAGAACATTTAGAATACAGTTTTGTGACAAATGGTGACCTATTGCTAATTGGAATATCTGTGCACCATATCAATTTTTCATATTTATTCATTCATTTATTCAGTAATTACATAAGCTACTTAGTCTTTAGTCTTCAGTAAGTGTTCATTAACTTTCATTTATTATAATTATCATGTGTCTATTTTGAATGTCACATCCATATGTGAAAATGAAAAATAAGTATTCTATTTAAGCTCAATTATTTTATAAACGTATTAGCTTGTTTAATGTCTTTGTTCATAGAATATTTTTAAAGCCTTGTACTAAACTTTTAAGATAAGTCTTTTGAGAAACTGATCAAAACTATGGACCTGCCCCCTCCAAAAATAAACATGCACGCGTTTATACCAAAATGTTCATGGATTTTTACTATATAATAGCATTTCATTTATCAACAGCTGATATAGGTAGGGACATTTTTCAGGAAAAATAAACTTCAAAAATTTTCATTGGAATTAATTTTGAAGAAAATCTTTTCAAGAAACATCACCCATTTTCTTTCCATCTTAATCAGATTATAGGCACCTTTATCTTGATGAACAAAGGCCATGATTTTAGACATAAATTATTATACTAAGTCTTCAAACTAACGTTCCCAAAGGCGAGGCAAGAGTTGTTTGTTCCTATATGACAGGTTCCATACTCTGCTATATTTTTTCAGTACAACTTTGTCCTTATTGTTTCAGCTGTTCAGCTATTGTATTTGCCACATACGTGCCTCTAACAGCACTGTTTCTTCCAACTCATTTTACCTAAACCAGGAACCAGAAAACAGAAATTCTGAAACTATATTCAAAGTGGAAATACAATAGGCTATCAGCAAGGTACTGAGACTCACTTACTACACTGTATGATCTTTATGCTATTTAGTTTTAGCTATTCAACTCTGTCTTTCTTCAGGAACTTATCTATATCCCAGAAAAGTGAGGTGGCTATATGGGAAAATGTTGGGAGCCGTTTTGGGCTCACAGGTTGAGACCCCTCCATGCGTGGGAAAGGTCAAAGCAAAAGCTCCCACCAGCCAAACTGGCACCTAATCTTACCTCCTTCTAAATAATCTTTCAGGCTTGGATTTCTCGAATTGCTTTCGTTGGCCTAACGGACATAATGCTCTTTGGTTTTATGGTATATGGAAAAGGGGACCTGGTCTTGATGGATAAAATCTGTGTGAGAGTTACCTGGCCAGAAGTAACCTCAAGGTTGCCTCTTGGGGATAGGTTACACAAATTGAGGCATAGGCCCCAAGACTCCTTGAACCAAATTAGATTTTCCCTGCAGGTATCGCTCCCCTCAGCCCCGCCATAAAACCTCAAGGCACATCTCCGTAAAGCTTCTCTCAGAATTAACACACTGATGGGAAAGATTGTAAAGAGACTTAGGACCTTCCCCAAGGTTAGCCTCGCCCAAAAGTCAGAAGCACTGTTTATCAGCAGCAAATATTGAGCACCTCCCCGAGGTTAACATTTCGCAAATCCTTTTGTAATTCTCATCCCCACGCTCCCTTATACCATAAACCTATAGATGACTACATGGTCTTGTGACAATGTATGTTGTAAAGAATGCCTTGTCACTGATATAATGTCACTTGCTACCTTTAAAAATAAAGACACTGAGACCAGCAAAGCAGAGATGCCAGAATTGCCAGGGCTGCCTGCTTGGTCATCAGATTCCATCTCACTCGTGGCTCTCTCACTTCATTTCGCCTGACCGTCCATCCTTCGTGGACCCCTAGATTCGCCGGAACAAGGAACGACCCCGGCAGGAAAAAAACAATCTCTTTAAAAAAATATGATGATGTCTTGTGGTTCTTTAAGAGTCCTAATCCAACATACCCTGAATAAAATGGCCGTAAGGAAAAAACAACCTTTCTTAGTTACCTAGGCTCTATTACTCACAAGCTGTGTGTACATGTGTGTTCATGTGTGCACACACAAGCACGTGTGTGTGCACTGCATGTGTGTGTACATGTGCGTATGCTCAGTATAATGAGCTCAATGTTGGGTAATTAATATTTAGACTTAGGATGTAAGACAAATGAATGACAACTCATACATTTCACAATTTGCTACTGTGTGTCCATTTCACATTATTCTCTCTGCGTGTCCTTTTCCAAAAACATTGGAAATATCAGACAAAACAGTATCATCGTGTTTAATATCTACTAGCATCAAATTGGATAAATGCAGATATGTAGAGTAAGTAATTATTATTTATATTATCTAATTCGATACTTGTGGATTGTGATGGTTAATTTTATGTATCAACATGACTGGGCTAACGGACGCCAGATAACTGGCACAACATTATTTCAGGGTGTGGCTATGAGGATATTCCCAGAAGAGATGAGCATTTGAATCAGGAGGCTGAGAAAAGAAGACCTCCCTGCCCAGGGCAGACAGGCAGCATGCGATCCACTGAGAGCTGAACAGAACAAGAAAGGCAAAAGACGAATTTGCTCTTTGCCTGAGGTGGGCATCCATCTTCTGCTGCCCTTGGACACTGGTGCTCCAGGTTCTTGGACTTTCTGGTTCGGACTGGAGCTACCTTATCAGCTTTCCTGGCCTCCAGCTTGTGGACAACAGCTGCTCAGCCTCCATAATTGGAGAAGCCAATATCCGCCAAATAAATCTCTTTCTAAATACCTATTTATATCTTAATGGTTCTGTTTCTCTGAGAACCTGACTAAGATACGGATACATTTTGGAGAAATTCCAAAATATTATTGACAATAACCTTCTAGTCATCAAACTACAGTAAATAAGTCTCTGGGCTAGTTTTGGGAGGAAATCGATAATAAATAAGATCTCTTTTAGCTAGTATAATAATGTTATTATATATATATTAATTATATATATTTTTAAAAATATATAATTAATTCTACATAAATTACCAGAAGGCCAAATCCCACTGTTCTTACACAAGATTGAAGACGGTATAGGACAATACTGGCTTTATTTGTAATACTTAATACTTAGAGTTACTATGCTTAATGCACTTCTTAAAGTTTAGTGACAGTAAAGGACGTAGCCAAAGAGATAACAGAATCTTAATGCAAAAAATAATACACAAAGTTTTCAAATATGTAATTTTGGTAAATCAAAAGGCAGGCAAAGAGTAGTAAGTGCTCATAATTTATTGAATTTCCATAGTAAATTGTACTAGTACTATAAAAAAATTCATTCCATTATTCAGTGTCCTTTAAGTCTGAATTTAAGTTTACTAGACTCAGATTGGCATTACTTCTGTTATAATTTTTTCCAAACCGAACAAATGCCATGTATCAATCTGATACTTTTAATTAGCAACGCCTTTAAGAATTAGATGTTAACGTTTACAAAAAATAATTAAAGAAACAATGCCTCCGTGTGTTTTCCCCTTAGTTTTCCTTATAAATGACTTTGTAAATGGCTAATCTGGCACAGCCACCTTCCCAGGTCCCCCTTGCTACAGAAGTCAGGAATCTCTTTGGAGAGTGGCTCCAGCTTGAAAGACCAGCATCCCCAGAATGTCTCTAGGTTCTTCCTTCCATGTGCCCAAAAACCCAAAGCCCAGTATGCTATCCCTTTTCCTACAGGGTTGATCTTTCTTCTCTTTGCTCAGCCACTTTTGGAATGGACATTTAATTTGGATTTTTTTCCGATTTCTGAATTTATCCTACAACAAAGATACTATTATTGGTCCCCTTTTCTTCTCATCGCTCACTGCTTGGAGCAAGAGACAGTTCACTCCATTTCAGAACCAGGACAAGCTGCTAAACTCCTACTTGGAGGGTAAACTTAGGCCCTCAAACTGACTCAGAAGGTGGATTAAACCATAATCTAACTGTAAGGTCTTAATGCTGCATGAAGAGAGTATATTGGCATGGAAATGGCCCCTTTAAGGAATTGTGTAGGCCTTCCTCAACAAAAGAATATTACCAGTAATTGGCTACTATCCAGTACGATTTGAGGTCATCCTGATGGAAGATATCTCAGGATCACATGAATCCCTACAGGGCTAAAGTACCTTCTGAAGAAATCAAGTGTAAAGTTAACCAGAAAAATCCTTATTCACACATATATATGATACATATATCATGTATATATGTGTGTGTTTGTGTGTCCTGTACTAGTCGAACTCCCCTAGTTAATCCCTCTACCAAGTTAGGTATCTTCCTGATCCAGAAACTAAAGACTAAATACACCACGAATAAGAATCTGAGGTCAGATACGTTTATCTAAACACATAATTATCTAGATCTCAGTGGTCTGTATGTGAAGACTACGAAAGCATGACAAAGAACAGAAAATCGGAATCACAGCAACATTATGGAAGGAAGCTTTAAAGAAATGAAAAAACTGTAAATCTTTATCAACTCAATGTGTATAATATTTAAGGAGACTATTTCTTTGTCTTGTCGTTTTGTTTTTTAACTACGAAGAGTGATCTGCCATCGGCTACCATAACTGTTGTCGACTCAGCATAATTGTGACACCAGGAAAGTGTGTGCAGGTTTTGCTTCTCTGTGTAATTCTTCCCTATTAGAGACCATTTTAAAAGCAACTAAAGGAAGAAATATGTCTTTACTTTATGCGCTCTGGCATCACAGAATCCACTACAGAGGGACCCGAGAGATCCACTGTGCCTGGAAGTTACTCAGGAAAACTGCAGCAGCACCAGCAGCACCGTGACCATGACCCTTACAGGTATTCTGAAGCGTTCCATGCCCATGCAGATTCAGTACCTCCGCGGGACAGAGCTAAAAAGTAACCTGGCATCCTCATGAACAATGTATGGAATATTATGAAGACTCATTTTTTTTAAAAACACACAACTATATGTATTATGTATTTTCAACATTAGGTTGGATAGCAATGAACATCTGGCCAATGGAAGAAAGGAGCACATAATCTTCCTTATGTACACATGCACAGATGAATACAAGGTAAACACTATATATGAATCTATGCGAATGTGAGTCTCGATGTGTATAATGTATATGTGGTTGGGCCTATCTAAACATCATACACCAAGTATCCGTAACACATTACTTACATATACCTGAAGATATGAGCAATGGATATTATACTTAGAAATGTATGGCGCAGATGCTTGCAATTTTTTTAATTTCAGTAGGATTTTAGGAAACAATCTTATTTCTTACCTACATTTCCAGTCATTAAGTATGAATTCTGAAAGTCCATCATCCCCATTCCAACAATGTGTATAAAATCTTCAATCACCTGCATTAATTCTATTGAGCCAGGATAAATCTACAAAAATAAGCAAGGATTAGAAGGAATCAAAAGTCTATTTAGTAGAATATGTAACTGGAATAACAAAATTACACGATGAGGACACAAATGAGCTCTGTTTTATTTGAAGAAAATTCTGCAACTGGCAACGGTTGTGTTTTTGAACCATGAGTTGAGAACGATACCAGGAGCATATACCATGAATATATACGGCAAGAGCTTTGACAGTGATATGATGCAGTGACCAATCTTCTATAAATCTAAGGAAACTAAAAATATCTAACAGATTGTATACCTAGAAATGGCCTGTCTTTACTTTTGATGGGGTCTTTTCCTTACTTAGATATAACATAGAACAAACACTGAAATTTTGAGGCTTTTGCATTTTTAACTTAGCATCTGTATGATGGGCATTGGAAGAAAGCAATTATTATTGCCATCATGAAGATATTTACAAACTATTAATTTCACTCAGCCTTGGGAGGGACATTTACTTCCATAGCTATAACAGCCATGGTATGAATAATAACGTTACCAATAATTTCAAAATCATGATAATAGCTCTAGTGTTGGTGTTTCCCATGTATACATACAAAGCAAACCCACCACCATGCCACCTCACACACTGCAAACAGAGGGGTTCTTCTCTTAAGGACAATCTGATTCTGGCAATAGTTCATAGTGTGTAAAAAGTGAAGACCATTTAACAAAAAAAGGTCATATGAATGTTAGTATGCATAACCCATAATACTTCTAAAGTCAGCCTGCATTATATAACCACATTAGAACAGAAAAGTCTTTAGAAGTTAGGTTCATTTCTTTCAGCCATTCAGTGCCACGGCCACTTCTAGGCATGAAAAAACCAAATGGCTTTGTTTTTGCAAAGCCTAGTGTGGAAGGGTAAGAGACAGTCTGAGTAGCAGAAAAACATATGGTCAGAGCGAGTAGGAGGAAGACACGTTGGGCAGGGTGAATACCAGGTGTGGTGTGTAAAACTGCCCAGGTAAAATTCAGATACTCAGGGCACATAGTATAGTCATCCACCTATATTTGAAGACATGAACAATGGCAATGACACTTGGAAATTTGTGGCATAGATACTTGTAAATTTTTTAATTTGGGGAAAATTTGGGGACAGATGTTCTTTCTTACCTAGTTTCCAATCATTAAATGTGAATTCTAAGAATTCATCATACTCATTCCAAAATCTGCATGAAATCCATCAGCTCCAAGCTTTCTGCTACTGAAATATTTTTTCTACTATTTTTGTGTAGGTGTATATGAGTATGTGTCATGTAAGGGTAAACACAAATTAAAAATAAGAGGCTTAATTCTCCCTGCTGAAAATGACAGACTCCTTCTCCCAGCCCCACTTCCTTCATCTGTTTTCTTAAAGCATTTGCTTTTGAAAACTAATAATTGACAAGTTCTTCCTCTGTCTCTTTGAAATGTATGTAAATCTTTTTAAAAAGCTAAATAGACTCCAGCTTAAAGACCCAGGGATGTCTTTCAGAGAGAGACAGAGGTGATAACAAAGAAGACGGGGCCTCTGTCTCAGTTTCTATGGAAGAGTAGAAAATGTAACTTCAGCAGGCACCTTGCTCTAAGTTGCAAAACTACCCTCATGAAGAAATAAAAAGCTTATTTTTTTCTTTCTTTGGATAAAGGCAATTAACTAGCAAGTAGTCACCCCAACTACCAGGCAATTTTGAGATCAACTATTTGTGACAAATGGAGTCCAACCTTTATACCACCGACCTGGAGACTCATTCCCACAGAACCGGATTTATAGGAATACCTTTTAGCAAAAGCTACAAAATAGTTTTTTTTAAGCCTCAAATAGTTACCTTTAAAAAGTCATTGAAGAGTATTGCTGCTGAAAAATATTTAAAAGATAAGGACATAGCTAACTCAAAATCACAAGTAAATAGATGGATCATGGATCCAGGATTTTCCATTGATGAGAAGTTGTGCTACCATTCATTATTTGTTCAAGTCGGGACCTCACAATAAAGAATGTCATCCAATGAATTGCAGTCTTGTTTTAAAAAGGGTATTATATATTTGTTCTAAATATATCTGTAATTAATAGTCTCCAGCATTCTGGAAGGATGTGCTTAGTCTCTGCAGCTGTATTCTAGGGAAAGACACCATCTCCTTACAGTAAGTGAATGAGGCTCTCCTCTAGAAGAAAGCCAAGGACAAATACATAATTCAAACTAGCATAAAGAGACAGATTCAGGGTCTTAAACTAAGGAGTGATCTTTTTTTCTTACTATGGCCAGAAGCACAGAATTTGTACCTGATAATGAGGTAGACTCACACTGGACTATTTTTAGAGCCCCTATCATAACAGGAATAAAGGGCATGCTTTGCTCCTGAAGGCCCAGAAGATGATTAGAAGGGGAGAAAGGCATAGATGGTTCACTGGAATCTCAGTAAATATCCTTATTTTCAAGATTACATTGTTCTCTTGGAATTAACAAGGGCCAATTAGAAAACCTAAAGAATTTTAAAACTAAGTTAAATTAAAATTTCCACAGGATTTTTAAAAACATGTTTATTCTTTCTTAACCTCTAACCTGTATTTTTTTTGTCATTTAGAAAAAAAGTGTTACTAATCATACAGAAGCGAGTATAGCACAAATGGCATTGAAAGGCATTTTAAAACAATAATTAAATCAAAAGGGTCACTGGCTACGCTGATCATGCATAGCAGAAAGAGAAAAAAAAGCAGAATACAAATTATCTTATGATAACTCATTTCTACAACTCTTGGCTTGGAATCCAAATGCACATCTGCATGTCTGATTCAGACTCTACGTAGTGCTATAGTAAATGCAAATGACTTTCCTTGTCAATACCCCCAGTTTGGTTGGTAATATGTGCTTTTGGATTTGCTGTTTCTCCCATAGTCTGTAGACAGGACAGAAACTGGTTGGTAAGGCATATAGTTATTATGTACTGATGCCTCCATGTCACAAATTACTCAAACCTGTTCGGTTTTTTCACATTCGTGATATTCATCCCATTAGTTGTTAGGATAAAAGAGATCACTTATTTTCTCTAAAATTAGCATAATACAATCTAGGATGACTTCTAAGTGTCTAATCAAAGTCTCCTTTTATGTTCTGGGAACAGCAAGCCATTAATTTTTTCACACATTTTTAATGCTTTCCTCAGCCAACTTGGTTTTAGGTTTCGAAACAACTCCAATCTTACCTGTTGTGCGTCTTCCCATTTTTCCTTGTTTTCTTCATCTAAAAGGTTGCTAACTATTTGAAAGAAGTTCTGTAAATTAAATTAGATAAAGGATTTAATGTTACATGAGAGAACATACTTTTCAAAGACATCCATTTTAACTGATTATGCGGTAAGGATATATACATTTTGCAATATTGCTTTCTGACCCTAATGTTTTATTCTAGAAGAACTCGGATGGCCCTTTCTCAGTACCATACTTCGGGGATTTCTATGTAACTTCGCATATACACCTCAGAAGGTAACAGAATAGGTAAATTACTTATGTTTACCTATTATTATTTCTTCCCTTCTAGTCTCTATACTGTATTCTGTCATATCATCAGATAACTATTCCTTACAAGTATGGTTTCTTCCTTCGGCAGTGAAATCCCTTGTGGATGTCTAGTTACAAGTTATTGAGTTAACAGTGAACCATGATTGCTAGTTCCGCTGCTGTTTCAAAGAACACTGGAGCGAAGACACAGACTGTGGGCAAGGCTGACGCGTGTGACAGGCTTCCTCATTTGGATCCTGGCTCTGCCCTTCCAGGTTATTTTTGTTTAACTTTTATAACTACCTACCTGCAAAGACCACATAGACTTTTCCAAGTACCTAGCAGAGAGCACATGGGAAGTGCTCAAGAAATCCTAGCTATTTCAAATAATTATTCTTTCTTCTACCTTTTGCCAGCAAGCAAAAATGAAAGAATTGGAAGACACCAAAGCACATTCCTATTCGAGCACCAAATCCTTGCCATCACGTTTGTGGCCTACCTGCTGAAGACCTACTGGTTTCCCTAATCTAGCAGCACCCCCACTGAGTGAGTTTGTGGTTTTCCCTTTCTGTGCAGATAGGCACATTTGGGCACTCATTTTTCATTTCCCTCCTTCACAAGGGCAGAGACAAGGGCTCTGTTCTGTTCATCAGTATTAGTGCCCATTTCACACACGAGGGATCTCTAGCCTAGAGAGACCTTCCTGTCCTCCCACATACACTCTGTCTTCCAAACACAGGAGCCAGGAGAGGAAGACCAGAGTGCCTGCTGGAAACGAATAGTGACTTGGGGTCACAGGCGACCTAAGAAGTGCAAAGTGAAGTCATGACATTTATTTTAAGCTACATGGACAGCAGTCTCTTGGCTGTGTCCTCAGAGCCCATCTCTTCTGCCTGCTTGGTATGTAAGTTCACAAGAGTGCTGCCTCACACTGATACATCTGCTCAGGACAGGGCTCCCTTGAGGGGGAAATAATCGACATATTTTTTAAGCCTTAGCAGCCTTCCTCCCTATTTGAATAAAGAGGTCTTTATTCAAATTCCAAATAAAGTCACCTGAGTGTTTTTGGAAGAAAAACAAAGCTGCTTCATTTCCTCTCCTCTTGTGTTTTGAAGCTGTGAGTATCTATATTTAATTGTCCTATTTGTGCTATTTATTTTAATAGTCCCTGGTAATCACATGGTTGAAACATGTTTCAAGTCATAACCTCTGCCAAAGTTACAGAATATTTTATGCAACTCTTGAGAAAACCGCAAGCCTGTTTTCAATTCGTTTAACCTTTTTGTACTACCAGCCATTTTTTCCACTTAAAATTTCCTGGTTGGAGTGATAACATTTTAAGGGCTTAGTCCATTGAGCTGTAACTCTACCTATGGGCAGAAAGAATTAACCTTCAGAGTTCTCCGATTGCCTATGGCTGGTTAACTCGGTAGGAGACATGGTGCTAATGAAGCAAAAGTTGCAGATTTCATCCCTGTACATGCCAGTTAGCTGCGCTGAGGTGCATGACCGTGGTCTGCGTCCTAACCCCTGCCAGCTTTCACACAAACGCATGTTGCCGCTAACAAGAGACACCAAGAGAATGGGAAGCAATTGGTGCAAATGCGTCTCCATTTCTGAGAAAACATTTCACGAAGCATGTTTCACTGAGAGTGGGTCAGTGACCCCTCGCTGTACACGAAGGCCAGGGAGCACATACAATTCCTTGATCAAAGTGATAAACTCAGAGTTCAATCTTTTTTTCTTAAATTGAAAAAGGGCGTATATAAAACACACAAATCACTAAAATATACATTCGACTACACAAAGAGAGAGTATAGGAAATGTTTTTGTATCACCTTCCAAAGCAGTAAATTAGACTTTGCTAAAACAGAGTGGAAAAGTAGTACAGAATGAAGTTCTCCTTCTGTCTCCTGGTCGACTGGATTGGAAATGATCCCTTGTGAGACCAGGCAGGGCACAGTGAGCGAGGCCGGAAAATCCAAGGACAGGGGAGAAGGGCGCTTACGGGGAGACTGTCTTTCCTTTGCATCAGTGTGTCCTCAGCACATACAATGCCTTGTCCTTGGCAGGTATTTAATAAAGTCCTAACTTAAAGGAAATAATGAAGTCACACAGCCAGCACACGTCAGGTTCTCTAACAAGACTCCAGCATCATTCCTTTGAGCTGACCCTGCTCTAATCTATCAATTCGCTTTGACATTTGCTCAAAGATCAGACTGACAGAACAGAGCAGAATCAAACAGAACAGTATTTTCTGAAAAGGAGATGCATAACATTTTAGGTCACTTGACTGAATTTTTGAAAAAAGAGTGAAGCAACTTCCACGGCAACAGATGCACTATTCACTCGAGTTCTTTAGGAAATTTGCGAATTCTGGTAATCTCTCTCTTTCGGTGACTTACAGGCCAGGTCACTTATGTCAGCTCCTGAGTTGGCATCTGACAGTAGGTCTGTGTTTTGTTTTGTTTTGTTTTGATCAGTCCTGATCTCGATGGCCTAGACTGTGCTGAAAAATTAAGTGTCCTTGGTTGAATCTGAGTTTGGAGTGTGAACTGGGCAAACCGGGTTTAAAACATCCCCAACATTTATTAACTGTGTGGTTCGAGGCTAAGGTTGCCCACCTATGCCTTCCTTCTCTAACCCATAAGATAGAGAGGATAACAGCTGCCTGCCAGAGCCATTGTGAAGCTTGAAGCTAATTCTTAGCACAGTATCTGACACATGGTAAGTACTCAATATACGGTGGCTTTATGATTTTATTTCCCTTCATGTTATCCTTTTTATGACCAGTGGCATGATTTGTATTTATGGTCACATTATGGTGAATATGCACCTATAATGCTGCTATAGACTTTCACAGCCAGTAGCGCTCTCTCCTCTCTTTTATAGCCTCTTTTTCTCCAAAAAGTATAGAGAGCACAGAGCTTATTCACCACTAACTTCAGGGCCTATCGTTCGTTTGGGAGAAAACTCCTTCCTAAGAAACATACTCTGCTCTGCTGGCGGGGGCGGGGGTGGGGGTCGGTATTGTTATTATTGGACATCTACTATGTGAGAGGCACTGTGCAAATTTTTGTTGGACACAAAGGTCAGGAGGCATGACTTTTCACTTATTCTTTGCAGGATATATTATGAAAATCAGTGCAGTAAAAATCTGTTATAAAGAGAAACCATAAATGTTTCTCCCACATTTAAAGTGCAAGTCCTATATTTGGCCATATGAGACCGAATGGCTACTCTATTTTATGGAAAGTGGTAAATAATTATTTGTTTTATATTTGATTGGCTTTTGCATGGCAAATTTCTCACATACTATATAGCATTTTCTATAAAAAACCGAAGCACATCTGAGCATTTAGCTTTTGCTGAATTCTGCGTGGGAATGGAATTGTAGATTCAGCTAGTGATCTCAGATAGCTGAGCTCCAGGAAATGCGCTCTCCTCCTCTTAACCCATCAGCAAAATGCTTGGGCACTGAGAGACAAAGACAAGCCCCGAGGAAGAGATTTGATAATGCAGAAACGAAAGTTTTAAGGAATCATGATGATCTTGACTAGAAACATAGAAGGATCACAAAAAGGCTTAAAGGCTAAACAAGGAGGCAGGGCCACACCATTAGGATAAGGATGCACAGAACAGCACAGGCCGTTGATTCCCTCATCTGGAGAAGAGTTGATAGTTGCAACACCACACATGATCTAGTCCCTGCTTATGGCTCCAAATCAGCCTTAAGCTATCCTGCCTCACAGTCTCTATATTCCAGGGTCATCAGACTTCTTCATGCAACCCAAACTCTTTTCTGTTCAGCCTCTGTACCTATAAAATGCTGTTTCCTTTCTCTGACTGCTCTACTTCCTGTTCTTCGCTTGAATAACTCTTTCTTGTCCTTCATGTCTACATTCCTAAAAGAGGGCCTTATCAGATCACCACCGCTACCCTAAGTTTACAAGATCTGCAGATTTTTTGTCTGATTTTAATCAGTGAACATTTTCATTTTTCATTTACCAATATCTTCATCATTCAAACTTGGCAAAAAATCCATGGACAAAGGAAACAATCAGTCCATAGAAAAAAAAACAACCATAAAAGTATGAAGTAAAGGAAATGGTTATCTAAGGGGTTCTTGTTCTCTGTCCTGACAGTAGGTTTTCCTCAAATCAGGGTGAATTTGTATGAGTCTCTGGCTCCTCTCCACCTCTACATCCACGCATGAGGGACTCAGCAAAACTGCTCTGCACTGACCCAACAGTGAACAATGCACTTCACCTTAACATAAAAGAGAGGATAATAACGTAGACAGCCATCCGGCCGTATAACACCCACTAAAAATATGACAAATATGCTCACTTATAGTTGTACTTGTAGTCTTCTTTTCAAGTATATCACCATTTTTAATTATGACATACTTGTATGATGATCAGTTGAGAGCTTTTTCCTCTACCAGCCTATAGTACAGTTGGAATTATTTCTATTTTGTTCATTCTATGCCCCAGTGCACAGCATGAACTATAAAAAATGTAAATACTCAAACATTTCAAATTGATTGACTGTGTGCCTACTGTGTATAAGACAATGGAGTAGGCACTGAGAGAATTAAAAAACAAACAATAAATGGTCTCTACCTAATTTTCTGCCTCCTTTCAATTCGACACCCTCCTCTGTCATATATCAACATAAGCAGGGTCCTCACTATGTCCAGGAAAGAAGATATGACACTTATTTTTACAGATAAAAAATATTTACCTTGAATAAATATGGGATCAAACCCTTCCTATTTAAAATGCACACAGAAGTCATGGAACCATCCTAAGGACAGATAAATACTTTTGAGAAGTTATAGGGCCTAATTAATGGAGAGGAAGCAGCTGTGGATATCTGACCTTCAGGTTTAAATCCAGCCACAACCAATGAAGAAGTCTGCCCTTCCAAAAATACAGCCCACTCTTAGGCAAACACAGCAAACCCTCCCTCCCACTACAGCTGCCACAATCCCACCCTGGAAGAATGCATTGGTCATAAAACTGCTGCTTTGTTCAGCAAAAGAATGACATAAAAACTTATAAAAATATAACCCAGGCAGCAAAGCACAGGGGGCTTGGCAAGGAAGAAGACTGGGGAAAGGAACATCAGCAGGTAGCTTTTTCAAACCCCGAAAGAGCAATTACAAAGATCTAAAGTGGATATGAGAAAGAAAGGTGAGAGAAGACAAAGACATGGAAAATACTTGAGAAACACGAATTCATCTACTTACTTTTTATCGAACACCTACTATATACCTGGCAGTGTTCTAAATGCTGAGAATACCACAGTATGCAAGGCACATGAGGGTTCCTACTCTCATGCAGCTTACATGGTAGTGGGTAGTGGAAGCCCATAAATAAGTAAATAAACAAGATGATTTCAGGTGGTGATACAAAAACAAAATGGTTTATGGGAATAGAGAGTGACTGGGTTGGGGAAAGGTGTGTGCATGTTTATGCAAGGCTGCTTCGAGTTGAATGTTCAGCACGAAACACTTTTCTAATGAGGTGATGTTTTAGCAGAGCACAGAATGCTAAGAAGGAGGTCGCCACGAGAAGACCTAAGGAAGAGAGTTCTAAGGAAAATGGGAAGAGAAAGTACAGCTTTCCTGGGTAGAAGCGGCAGTCTGGGTAAGTTTTAAAAAACAGGGGCGCCTGGGTGGCTCAGTCGGTTGAGCGTCCGACTTCAGCTCAGGTCATGATCTCACAGTCCGTGAGTTCGAGCCCCGCGTCGGGCTCTGCGCTGACAGCTCAGAGCCTGAGCCTGCTTCTAATTCTGTGTCTCCCTCTCTCTCTGCCCCTCCCCCACTCATGCTCTGTCTCTGTCTCAAAAATAATAAACATTAAAAAAAAATTAAAACAACAACAACAACAACAAAAAAAACCCAGAAAGCCATTATAGCTGGAGTAGTCTTAAACAGGGAGCTGGATGGGTTGGAGGAGGGAGAATGTTAACACGGAATGGAAAAGAGAGGCAAAAGGTCTGATAAAGTGGGACCCTGATCCCAGGCTCTAGTTATATGACATGAACTTCATTAGAAAGAAAAAAATCTGACTTTGGCTGCTGAGTGGAAAACAAAGTGCAGAAGAGTGAGAAGGAAAATAAGGAGGTCAAAACGTAGTCTGTCTTGCTTACTGAGCCAGAGATGATGGTGGCTTGGTTTTGGGAAGCAATATGACACAGTGACAGATTGCACAAGAGGGAAAGTACAGTATCAAAGATCAGTCTTTGGCTCCCAGCTCAAGAAATTTAGAATGGTGATGCAGTTAGCCATGCTAAATACCAAAGAAGAAATAGCAGGGTTGCAAAAAAAGACAGTCTGCTTCGTTTTGTTTAGTTTGGGTATGAAGAGTCTATTACATATCTACAGGAAGAGGACTAGCAGGCTGTTCTAACTACAAGTTGGAAACTTAAAAGGTACATATTTTGGGGCGCCTTGGGTGGCTCAGTTGGTTAAGTGGCCGACTTCAGCTCAGGTCATGATCTCACATCTGTGAGTTCGAGCCCCATGTCGGGCTCTGTGCTAATGGCTCATCAGAGCCTGGAGCCTGCTTCAGATTCTGTGTCTCCCTCTCTCTCTGCCCTTCCCCTGCTCACGCTTTGTCTCTATGTCTCTCAAAAATAAATAAACGTTAAAAAAATTTAAAAAAAGGTAAATATTTGTGAATCATTAGTTCTAGTTGAAACTGGAGCCTTTTGAGAATAAAAAAATATAAGAAAATATAACTAGGAAAAAGCCAAAGTTAAAACACTGGTGACAGACTAGAAAGGAAGGGGAATTAAGTAAGAGAGATGAGAGATAATGAGGTAGGAAGAGAAGCAAGAGTAAAAGGTGACAGAATCAAATAAATTCAGAAAGAAGTCACTCCACTGGGGAGATTAATCTAGAGAAGATGGATGAAGCATTTAATAAGGGTAAAAATTCATAGAGGGTTCAAGGTGTAGTACAGTGAATCTCATGTATTTTTTCAGCCTCTGTGCACATAGGCAATGACATATGCATTTGGGATATACAAAATCATGAACACACGCAGATTATAGGTGAAGGCGTGGATAATACGTGTCCAACTTCCTGTGACCTGGCTGAGACTCTACTTCTTAGTCTTCTATTCAAAAAAGCGTACAGAAATGAAATTGAGTAACATCATTGCACAAATAATCTTGGGTTTGTCCTAATGTATCTTTTAAAAAACGAAACCCTTAAAGAGAACTTTAATTGTTTTTTATAACAAGTGAATAGACAAAATAACACAACTAATTGGGACAAAGAGTCATGATACTGTCGTTTAAATCTTTTATCTAGGATAGGTACCTAAGAAGCATATCAACTGGCCATTGGCAAAGCGAAACCCTCAAGGTTTCAGGAAGGCAGGAGATTCTAATCCAGGATACCCCCTGGCAGTTTCTGGGACCAAAATATATAGAGAATATGAGATAAGAAACTGGGCTACTGGAAAACCAGGGTATAAACGGGTGACAAAAGGATTAGGGCGTCAAGGTCAATAGGTCAGTAGTGGAATCTGCGGCAGGCTGGGTGACCTGACTTGGCGAGCTGTAGTCAGAAGGTTCCTCCTGCCAGCAGAGCTCCACTCTCCCAGCTTGACCCCTGCAATCCGCCAAATCTAGAGGAATATAACAGCAGGTTACTGAAGCGGAAATCCCCTAATGTTCACGGGTTTAGGGGGAAAACAGAGCCAAAATCTTAAAGAATGCCTTTTCTTCTTCTTCTTCTTTAAGTCACAAATCCCACAGAAACTCTGACGCATTTGGAAACGTACATCAGAACATCGTTCCAGGAACACTGGTTGTCTTTCGCACTAATCTCATTGCTCTGCCATGATGTAAAACAGTTCGACCAGTGGAGTTTCTGAACAGCTTGGATGGGCAATTCTTTACACAATGCTACCAGTCTTTCTGGGCCAAGTTAGGATAAATGTCCTAGCAAGAGGTAGCAGAGAGGGTATGCTTCGAGCGGCAGTGGATGGGGGAGGCTAAGTGAAAAGAATCCATCCAAATTTCAGTGCTTTCAGGCATGAGATTGGCACTACTCTAGGATCTTTGTTTTAAAAGGAAAGGTGAGGGGCTCCTGGGTGGCTCAGTTGGTAAGCATATGACTCTTGGTTTCAGCTCAGGTCATGATCTCACAGTTCATGGGATGGAGTGTGTGTTGGGCTTCATGCTATCAGATTCTCTCTCTTCCTCTCTCTCTCTGCCCCTCCCCTCCTTCCCCCAAACAAATAAATAAACTTTATAAGCAGGAAAGGTGAAAAAGTTAGTGATATGAATATGATAAAATATGCTAAGTACTATTAACCAGCAGTAGCCTGGCAGAGCAGCCAAAATTATACAAACATAACTCGGTGTGGCAAAATCATCCTCAGATCCAGACAGGGGCTGCTTCTTAAGAAGGAATGAGGTAACCGTCTATTACCCAAGTCTGGGCAGGCCTGGCTGATACATCAAAGGACCAGCATGTGCAAAATGCATGTACACATCATGAGTTTACTCCTGGCAACTCCGCAGGTAGCCACCACAGTAGGTTCTGTTCCGGTGTAAGATCCTGCTAAAGGGAAATTCTCAGAGTCCTTCAAGATTCCCCATTATGGGCTGATCGTGTCCACCCCAGATCTGTATGTTGAAGCTCTAACTCCCCCGCATTGTCTCAAAATGTGTCTATATTTAGAGACAGAACATTTCAAGAGGTAATTAAGTTATAATGAGGCTGTTAGGGTGGACCTTAATCCAATCTGATGAGAGTCCTTATAAGAAGAGGAAATCAGGACACACAGAGATATTAGGAGCGTGAACACACAGAGGAAAAGGCTCTGTGAGGACACAGTGGGAAGGCAGCAATATGCAAGCCGAGGAGACAGGCCTCAGGAGAAACCAAACTTGCCGACCTCTTGATCTTGGATTTCCAGTCTGCGAACTGTAAGAAAATAAAGTTCTATTGCTGAAGCCCCCCAGTCTCTGGTATTTGTTATGGCAGCCCTAGCAAACTAATACATCCCCCAATAATTTTTTAAAAGAAAAATCTTTGGTAATAAGAGGAATCACAATAGAATACTGCCTGTATATTGTGCCAATGCAAACCTCAGTATTTTCTTAACTTCAAAGGAAATAATGAGAAATTCTGATAGGATAAAACTATTTATCTGATGTTTTATTGTGTTTTTTTAAATGTAGTCAAAGTCTTTTATTTCACTGCATGGCACTTACTAGTCGATGGGCTGTACGACACATACTCTCTGAGACTTCTTTGCCCCCCTTCCTCTTCCCACCTGACCGTTGCACATACTCTGCATCTCCTGTGGAGATGCTACCTCAGCCAGCAGCCACCTTCGAAAGTTTGTTCTTGGTAGGATTTAATGACATTGACTCGTGAAGCAAGAGTTGTTGCTTAATATCTCACCCATTTAAGGAAATTATTTGGTGTTGAATTTCTTATTTTCACCTTTATAATAAGGGCAAGGTTTAAATACTATCTAGAAAGAGCTGTTAGTTGTACAGGGCTCCCTTCGCCACACACCATAGGAAATCCTCTCAGGTTGTTAAGCACTGAAAATAGTAGCCGTTTATGACTCAGAGTGATTGCCAGCTGAGAGTTGTGGTCCTGTTCACAACTGGGTTCCCACTGAGCTGGAAATGCTGGTTATTGATGAAAGGCATTCTCTACATCCCACCTGCTCTCTAACTTTCAAATGGCCTTGTAATGTCGACTTTAAGGACAAATGCTTCTCTTCTGACTCCTATTTTCCTTGACACAGTCTCTGCCCTTCTCCTCTGTAATAAGTGATTAAAAAGTACCCATACTTCCTTAGGTGGTGCCACGAGAAACATCTGATCTTCCTCTCTTTGCAGGAGAGATATGAAAGTACACATGTGCATTGGCAGCCTGTACCTGTGATCCAGAGATGCTTCAGGTTTTTGCTCCATCAGAATTTCACCTTCTCAGATAATAAGGGTCTCTACATTCCTTGAGCTTTTACTATGTTCCATGTACTATGTAAGTTTTACATACATAATTTAACTATGAGGTAGGTGCTATTGCCCCTTATGATGGAAGAGAAAATTGAGTCATAGAGACGTCCAGTACTAGCATCCTATAGCTTGTAAGCATCAGAGCTGTGACCTAAGGTCCAGGATTCTGCCTCCAGGGCAGGCACTCTTAATCATTACACTCTAATGGCTTCCCTAACTCCCCTATTTATGTTCAAGGAAACCATTAATGTTTATGGTTGCACAGTGTTCTTTAAGCAAAGGATTCCAAGGCACCAGGTTGTGTCTTGAATGCTAAACCTGTATCGTGATTTCAACCCTAAGAGTCCTTACTGGATCTTATTTAGTCAAAAGAATTGGGTTATTTGTACAGATGAGGCTTATCAATACATTATAGCATTATATTATCATAGCAATAGTTGCTTCCACATTTATCAGTCTAGTCTTTTGTATGCAAAATGTAAAAGTGTCTCACACTGAAACCACAGGAGAAACAATGCCCAAGATTCTCACTGGTTGACCTGCCGCTGTTGATGGGTGGCATGAAGCAGGTGCACAGTATATAGCATATCTGTTTGCTCATCAAGAGTTTTAGAAGAGAAGATGCTTGGCTTATTCGAAATCACTAACTCTTGCTTTGGACACTCAACTCTGAAAATTTTATTTAGAATATGGTTTGCATTTAAGAAAGAGAGTGGAAGCTGAGCTTTCAGCTTTCCGTTTAATCTCAATGGTTGGGAAATACATTTCTCAAGCCTAGGAAATGGGTTAGTTAAACAAGTGATTTTCAGACAGTAAGTGGTGACTTGACAGAGGGTTGTGATCGACTTTTCATAACAAAATAGAAAAGAATAGAAAATACCTGAGTGCATCACACACGCTAAAGGTAAATTTTATTTTGTAAAACTCTGATTTTCAATTATATATGGAAGTAAACTGTGTGTCCCACAGTGGGTCACAGTCAGAAGAATGTGCAAAACACTGAATTAGATCAACAGAAGTTTTATCAGGAAACAGAAAGATGCCTGGATAGAGGTCAGTCCATGCTTTCAGTGAGTTTGAGGGGCACAGCACATGATGAGTTTTTGTGGATTCCTCCATTCCTTCCAATATTTCCTTCTTTATTCCCCAAATATAAACTATCTCAAGGGCCTCCCTTTCTTTCCGTTAAGAGATTACTCATCCTTTTCTGATCCACTGTCATTAAAGTACGGTTTCTTCTTTCCTCATCTCTAGATCACTGCTGTAGCCTCTCCACGGGGTTCTTTCCCCCTATCTTCCTCTACTCACTAATCCGCATTATCTACCTCTCCCAGACCATCTTTTCAAAAATACCACTTACATTTAGTAACCCTGTTTATAGAGAATCAAGTCCAGAACCTTCTCTAGCCTTCTCTTCTGTCTTTATGATCTGCATTTTCCAACAAGCATCCTATTTTCTACAAACCTTGGTCTTTTGAATGTACCACACTCATACCATTTTTATGCCTTTGTTTTCATGGTTTGACGACTGTCTCTGTGCTAAGCTTATTTCTCCAGATTCTATCTCAAGTCCTAAATCTCCTACAAATTCTTTTCTTACTGCTGCAATCCAAGTCTCTATGTTTCTAGAATTCCTAGAAGTGAGACATACTGGACTTCTATCTCTCTTCCTCATTACCATAGACTACTCTCATTCTTACGTTTTTTTCCCCCCCCATTCCATGATATTATAAGTGGCTTGAAGACAAGGCCCATCTTTTACTTTTATGTTAAGAGCTGTAATACAAGAATTATGGATACCTAAATAATCTGCCAGAAAATTCACAAATGTTATTTTGTAAGGATTATTATGTATTTAACCTGTATTATTTCTAAGCTTTACGACAACCCTGGAAACAGTTACTGTCAATCTTCTTTTTTCAGGATTCCATATTTGCAAATCAACTGCTTGCTAAAATTTATTTTTAACCCTCAAATCAGAACTCGTAGTGTTTTTATGGCCATTCATGGACATGTAGAGAGTGGGAAAAATTTAGGTTACCCAACGTACATGTACCCAAGCTGAGGTCAAACATAACGATGCTCTTTTTGTTTCAGCCTATATTCTATAAACAAGTTCCTTTTCATGGCCAATTTAATGCCCAAGTCGGTTTGTGTGTGTGTGTGTGTGTGTGTGTGTGTTTTCATGTTTTTAATGCTTTTTGTTGGTGATTTCATGGTTTTAATTGTTCCCCAGCACAGTGCTGGTGGACAATCTAGTATTCCTAAATTCAGGAAGACCATCATGTGCTTACAGAGAAAATGCATGTATTAGGAAAATCTTTTCTGGCATGAGTTATAGTTTCTTGGCTGTGAGTTCTATGTTGATGATTAATAATTAAAAATGAAGTCTTTTAGGGTGCCTGGTTGGCTCAGTTAAGCATTCGACTTCAGCTCAGGTCATGACCTTGCAGTTCATGAGTTTGAGCCCCATATTGGGCTCTCTGCTGTTAGCTCAGAGCCTGCCTCCATCTCAGATCCTCCTCTGTCCCCCTCTATCTCTACTCCTACCTCACTCTCTCTCTCACTCCCTCTCTCTCTCTCTCAAAAATAAATAAACATTTTAAAAAAAGATGTCTTTTAACAGTAACACACATAAAACAAGGCCACATATTAATTGGTTGATGAAAATGGTATACACAGATTCTCAAAGGAAACTCATCCTGTATTTTCTCTAGAAGTAAATGGTTCACTATTCATTAATTCAGTGTTTGCTGCAACTTTATACAAAATAACTACCATGAATAACTATTTCTTCTTTATTTCTTATTCTGATATGAATGAATGAGGTAGAGAAATATTAAGTAATATGCTTGAAGATACCAAGATAGTTATTAGACAAGCTGGAATTTCATCTTGTATATGTCTGATTTAATTCTGTCAAGTATTTAAGTTCCAGTGTGTGCATTGCAAGCTCAATCCTCTGCTGATGAATGATATTCAAGACAAATTTTCCCCGGGGCTGAAAAATAAGTTAATGGACACGCTTTCTGCTCTTTCTCTTTCTCTCTCTAAATTGGATGTTCTGAGTTGTATGTGTGTGTGTGTGTCTGTGTGTGTGAAATGTAAATTTCCCCAAATTACTATGTTATTCACTTATTAATTCCTTCAACAAATATTGGTCGGAACGTCTACTATGCTTCAAAACATAATAGTCTTTCAAGAAGCTTAAACTCTACTGCTGAAAACAGCCCTGGAAACGAATAATTAGAATACTATGAGAGCTGTTACAATGTTATGTGAGAGATATACTATAAGAGATATTTACAAGGCTTCAAAAGGCCAAATAATTAGGAAAAAATTTAATTTTGCTTAGGATTTGAAGAGAAGACTTTTGAGTAGAAGGGAGTTTTGAACTGGATCTGGAAGAAACTTGCATCAGAATTGGAAACAGGAAGGATAAACTACATAGAGGACTTACATGGTGAGACAGACATATGGCAAAGCACCAGGGTTTGGAAACGTATGTATGGAGGGAAAAGACTTTTGGAATATCTTTTCTACCAGTTTCCAAAAATAAAACTATTACTATGCTTTATAATTCCGAGACCTACGAACACACTTTATTTTTTCCCCACCTCTAACAGGTTGCTATCTCAGTTTCATCAATGCATCAGATAGATCTTGTTGTGAATCCAGCATTACTGAGCCTTTTAACTAGTTAAATTAACTACATTGATAAAAATATATTTTCTTTACACAGTTTCGCTTAATCTTTCTTTGGTCTTTGCTCACATCCCAGTTTAAAAAAAGGATAAAAAAAACCATGTATTATCTATGTAATTACTAATTTCATTGTTAAGATTCTATGCAAAATCTTGTTTGAGGAGGGGCGTGTCCTGGAGCTCAGCTGGGATCTAAGGATGGATCAGGAAAATGTCTTCTTTGCCAAGATTCAGTAGTGAGTGCTAATAATATAAGATAGAAAGAGATGCAGGAGAGAAAGTGCTATGAGAATTTAGAGCCCCAGAGTACCAAAAAATTACTTTGGACAACTAGGACAGACCAAGCTTGTCAAGGCACAGAAGAGGTAAAGATCAAGGGTTAAGAACAAACAGTGCATTCAAGAAGCCGGAAGTGGTTAATTTGGCACACGCCTGTGAAGAGGAAGAGTTATTCATGAATTTGGCTATAAAGGTAGGTAACTAACATACTGTGGATTATACTAGAAGACAACATAAAGACTTTGGGGTGTCATTCAGGAGGCCTGCAAGCTCCGATGAAAGTTTGTGATCTAAGGACTGATATAATCAGTGCTGTCCTAGGATAACCGACAGGACTGTGATGTACAAGATGAACAGAGATGTATGTAAAGATCTGAGGGAGAATGAAAGAAAAGACGCCATGGAACTAACGCAGGCTAAGGTAATTAAAGGCTAAATTAGGATAACAGAAGTAGGAAAAGAGAGAAAGGAAAGGATAGAAGAGACATTGTGGAGGCATATCCTATAAAAAAGGAAAGGCAGGAGAAGTCAAGATAACATTACAATTCCAGTGTAAAGACTGCTACATCTACAAAGAGAAGTAGAATATGCAAGAACACTTGCAGTTCAAGAGAAGTTTAGTTTTGCCATATTAATCTGAGGTACTAGCCAATCAGAAATGCCCAGAGCCTTTGGAAATAGAAGACTGAAGTTGAAATACGGTACAGGTGATGTTGAGTGAGGCTATAAACAAGAGATTATAATCAAGCAAAGACAATAAATATGTATAAAGGGTTTCTATAAAATAGTGAAAAGTAGAATAAAAGAAGTGCAAATCTGTCTGAGATTTCAGAGAAAATAAAGATCATTTTCAGATGGAGTTTGCGGCTTGCTGGTCTGGCATTCAGAAAGACTTGCTACAAACTAAAGGGAGAGGGGGTCGGGGAGTGGGGAGGCTGGGTGATGGGCACAGAGGAGGGTACTTGTTGGGATGAGCACTGGGTGTTGTATGGAAACCAATTTGACAATAAATTGTTAAAAAAAAAAAAAGACTTGCTAGATAGGATTTTGACAGACACAGATGGAAGAAGAAGGAATTCCAGAAAAGGGGCCTGAAAAGACACCAGTAAAGACAATCAAATAGAAAAATTTAGTTCCTGTTGGTGAAGGGATGACTAGGCCACCAACATGCTGAGAATTTTGTGTGATGTCGAGGATTAATGAGAGCGTGGGATGGAAATGGAGGGACTTATTTCTGGCTATGCCAAAATGACAACAAAATAATTAGCCAAACTGCTCTATTTAAGTCAAGCCAGCTAATGTCCATGACTAAGCTTCTGGTTAAACTAATTGTTCATTGGGTCAAAGCATTCTAATGAGTAGCTCAATCAAAGTATGTTCCCAATATAATCTGGTAATCTTAATCCCTTCAATTTCAGTTTCAGCATCTAAAAATCTTAAAGCCCTGTACTCTTGAGGGTTAACGGAGGCCCTAGAGATTATTTGGTTCCACATTTGCCTGATGTTTCAATTATGAACATAATGTCTGAAGTTTTTTGAAATTACAACTTCCATTTTGTGTCAAGGTTTTCAGACATTAATTTTTAATGTACAATCTAATGAATAGAAGTATTTCGAAACTACAGGGAAAAGATCTACTTGGCTTACTTTATTAAGTTCATAAAATTGGAAAACTGTTCATTCTTTGTAAAAAAAAAAAGTGCTTGAAATACTCAAGCAAGGGTAATCTTCCGTTCCACATATTTTTACAATTAAAACCGTATCCCTGGACACAGGTGATATTGTAGAAAATGAAACACCAATAATTCTCATGGCAGTTACTTTCAGCAGTATATGCATATAATTTAAGCAAAATATGTACCTCTATACAAATCAAGGTACCAATATCACTTATAACGATTCCGTGATTTCAAAAACTCTTTTCTTCTTTCCCTCAATAGCTGATTAAAACAAAACAAAGCAAAACAAAACCAACCAACAAAACAAAACAAAAACACCCTCTGCATTCCCCAAGTGAAATGCAAATAAAACTCCCAAATGAAGAGTAGGCTGAAAGAAAACTACCTAATCTGGGAGTTTTGCCAAACTTTTATTTAATGAACTTTATGCAGAGAAACAGGAAGAACATTATGCTGGAAATGCAGAAATCAACTCAGCATTCTTGGCAGGAGTGTATTTGAGCCTATGGCACAAAAAGAGTTAATCTGAAATGCAAACAGGAGCTGCATTAAATGTGCTTTGTTTGCCATTCAATGAACGTTGTTTTAATGGCAAAGGCAATACTGAAATTGGGTGAGTACTTAAACTTTATTATGGAAATAAACGATGTAGCTCTAGAAGTCTTCCATGACAAGAAAAACATGCTGTGAAGAGTTATTGAATTTCTTATTTTCCTATCCAGAACAATTCTCTGTTTGCTTGCGATTTTCAGGCCATGGTTCCACAAAATTAAATATGGCCTTCCCCCTTCTAATAGCAAAACCCCAAACAAAACTTAAACTGTGTCTTCTTTGCATGTTATAGTTAATGTGCTTTCATTACGCTTAATGTACTTTTAATAGTCTCCTATGGCAGGATGGTGATATTAAATGTGGGAATAAAATATCCATGATACAACCTTGAATTTGCTATAGTGCCTTTTATCTTAGGGCTCAAAACACTATACACACATTCTCATTCAGTATCTCCTTGAGGTGTATGTATTATGTGCATTTTATGGTTGAGGACACTGAGGTGTACAATGACTAAGGGAATTGAGGTCATTTCCAGAGCTCACAATGAGCACAACCTGAATATGTTTCCTGCAGCAGTGAGCACTCTCTCCCTGCAGGCCAGAATGCCTCCAAAGTAGCTGAAGCACTGGCTTTTCAGGGCCACAACCTGATTGCATCTTCTCTAGTCTTTTCCTTCAGGGAATTATCTTTCCTTACCTGGACTCCATCAGACGCAGGGATGTAACTTGCCCTTTTAAATGTGTCTGTCACATTTCTGAGAATTTCCACAGACATCAGAAGATCACCTGCATAGAAATTTTTCCTCTGAGTTAAATCCAACAGTGTCTTGGTCACCTGGGACATTCCATCACCTGCCAGCATTCGTTGCCCCTTAGCAAGGTGTTCTTTGATCTGTGATGGTCAAAAGAACAGAATGAACATCAGAATCTTCATTACTATTAATGTACATATTTTCACCAAACAAATTTATTTGAAATTGCAGAGTCTACTTTAAAATAGCATTGCAATACTTGGGAGAATTTCGAAACTAAAAATTTTGTGTATCCCACACTCAGATGGATAAACATCCAGCATGAAAAAACCTAACGAATAGTATATACTTCGGCAGGCATGGCAGACTTGTCTTTTCTAGTACTCAGAACACACAACTGAATGCATTGGGGAAAATGCTGTATTAATTTGAGTTTTTAACTGAAGTAAAAATAAAAGATACTTTTGCATGTGATAAGTGAGATAGTTCAGCAAGGTGTGATCAGAGACAAGAGATTATAAACATTCCAAAATATCTATCTTTGTAACTTCCAGGTAAGATGGTGGAGTAGGAAGGCCCTAGGCTCACCTCATCACTTGGATACAACTAGCCAACACCCACGTCAGTGTAAATAAACTAGAAAACGACCCAAAGACTGGCACAACAAACTCTCCCCAGCTAAATGTAGAGAAGAGGCCACATCAAACAGGATGGGAAAGGTAGAGACACAGGACTGTACATGGGAGGAAGAGAGCAGCAGGTGAAGAGGGAGAAAGAGACTGTCACACCAGGGAGCATGCACAGGGAAGATGAATCCCCATAATATTTGACTTTGAAAACCAGAGAGGCCAACTTTTGAATTTGTGGCATTCTTTAAATCAGTAGTACTTAAAACCTGGAACTTTAAATAAGTGGGAGAGTCACGAGGGTGAGGGGAAACAGAATTTCTGCCCTTAAAGAGACAACACGACAAACAGCGCCTTGGAGATACAGCAGAGAAACAGCAGTTTGAAAAATACCTGGGATATACAGGAGGAAAATTTATGTACTAGTCTCAGAGCTTGTGCTGGAGGGAGAGAGATAATTGGTAGACTTCTCCAGGAAGAAAGGAGCTGGCATGCTCCATTTCCTTCCCCTGCCCTCCGGCATAAGCATACAGCCACCTTTAGGAAACAGCTCCAGGCTAATAACACTCCCTGACCCCTTGCTAACAGTGCACTATGCCAATGCATTCTCTTGCAGACACTCTGCCTCTAGCCAGGACTCCACTCCAGCTCCCCTCCCATAGGAGAACCGCACAGACCTTGCTGAGACCAGGCATTCCACCTGTGCACTTCTGCACATGCACCCCCTCCAACCCAGCCTGTCTTGGTCCCCAGCAGCTGTAGGTTCCCTTCCATTTGAACCTTGCTGGCATCGCACATCTCTCCCCACAATTCTCCTTTATTTTGGTGCTACTGCATCTCTGGCAAATGCTTGGTCTGAATCAACTAGCCCAAGGCAGCCTCCGAGTGGCCAACTAACAACACAGGGACCGAACCCTGCCTACAACAGGCAAGAGAGCCATTGCAGACTATGGGACTGAGGCAAAAGTGGCTCAGCCACAACATCAGGGTGCAAGCAACACACATAGGAGATACACCTAAAGCACCAGGTTCTGGTGAACAGGGCACCTTGTAATGCAGAGCACTATAGGACCTCTTCTACATAGGCCACCACTTCCAAAGAACAGAAGTAGTTAACTTTCCCAATACATAGAAACAGACACGGAGAGTTAGACAAAATGAGGAGACAGAGAAATATGTCCCAAAAGAAACAACAGGACTAAATCGGGGCAAGAGGCCTAAACAAAATGGAGATAAGTAATATGCTGGTAGAGAATTTAAAGTAATGGTCATAAACACATTCATGGGACTTGAGAAACGAGTGAAGAACCTCAGTGAGATTCTTAACAAAGAAATAGAAAACAAAATAAAGAACCAATCAGAGATGAAGAACTAAGTAAATGAAATAAAAAATACAAACGATAGAATAAATAGTAGACTAGAGGAAGACTTTCTCTGGAGGAGAAAGAGAAATGGGAAAGAGAAAAAAATAATAAAAAGAGAAAATAAATTTAGGGAACTCAGTGACATCATCAAGCATAATAACATTTACATTACAGGGATCACAGGAGGAAAAGAGAGAGAAAATGGAGGCAGAAAATTTATTTGAAAAAAATAATAGCTGAGAACTTCCCAAATATGGGGAAGGTAACAGAAATCTGGATCAAAGGGATATGGAGATTCTACAACAAAATCAACCCATGGAGGTCCACACCAAGACACATAGTAATTAAATAGCAAAAAGTAGTGATGAAGAGAGAATTTTAAAAGCAGCAAGAGAAAAGAAAAGTTACATACAAGGGAACCATCACAGCTATAAGCTGCCTTTTAGCAGAAAGTTTGCAGGCCAGAAGGGAGTGGCGTGATATATTCAAGGTGCTAAAGAAAAAAAAAAACAACAAAAAAAAAGCAGCCAAGAATATGCCATCCATCAAGCCTACTAGTCAGAATAGAAGAAGAGATAAAAACTTTTCCAGACAAACAGAAGTTAAAGGTATTCATGACCATCAACCAGACCAACACGAAATGTTAAAGGGAACTTTAAGTGGAAACAAAAGACCATAAGCATCAGCAAGAAAAGTAGGAAACATAAAAGCAGTCAGAATAAGTATATCTATAAAAATAACTCAAGGGACCCACAAAATAAAAGGATATAAAGTATGACATCATGCACGTAAGTCAGAGGAAGAGGAGTAAAGAATGAGTTCAAATTTAGGAGAATTTAAGTTCACTTAACAGAGACTGCTATATGTAGAAGATGTTATATACAAACCTAATGGTAACCACAAATCAAAAACCAGTAATAGATATGTAAAAAAGAAAGGAATCCAATTATATCACTAAAGAAAGCCATCTAAGTCTAAGATAAGGGAGCAAGAGAGAACAGAAAAGAACTATATAAACAACAATAAAATAAGTAACAAAAATGGCAATAAGTACATACCTGTCAATAATCACTCTGAATGCAAATGGACTAAATATTCCAATCAAAAGACAAAAGAATGGATAAAAAAGCAAGGTCCATATATCTGCTGCCAATAAGAGGCTAATTTCAGACCTAAAGACACATGCAGATTGAGTGTGAAAGAATGGAAAACACTTTTCATGCAAATGGTACTGAAAGAAACCCAGGGTAGCAATACTTATATCAGAGAAAATAGACTTTAAACAAAGACTGTAACAAGAGACAAAGAAGAACACTATATAAAGGGATAATTCAACAAGAATATATATAATAATTGTAAACATTGTACTCAGCATAGGAGCACCAAAATATACAAAGCAGCTAAAAGGACATAAAGGAAATAATTGATAATAATATAATAAAAGTAAGGGACTTTAACATGCTCTTGCATCAATAGATCATCCAAACAGAAAATCAACAAAGAAACGATGGCTTGTAATGACACATTGAACCTGATTAATCTAACACATATATTCAGAACATTTCATCCTAAAGCAGAAGAGTATACATTCTTTCACGTGCACATGGAACATTCCAAAAGAGATTACATATTAGGCCACAAAACAAGTCTCAACAAATTTGAAAAGATTGGGTCATACCATGCATCTTTTCTGGTCACAATGCTATAGAACTAGAAGTCAACTACAAGAAAAATCTGAGAGAATACAAATACATGTACGTTAAATAACATGCTACTAAACAATGAATGGCTCAACTAAGAAACCAAAAAGGAAAAAAAAAAAAAAAGATGGAGACAAATGGAAATGAAAATAAAATGGTCCAAAATCTGTTCTGGGAGGAAAGTTTTTAAGTAATACAGGCCTCAAGAAGCAAGAAAAAGTTCAATTAAACAACCTAACTTTACACCTAATGAAGCTTGGGAAAAAAAAAAGTCAGAGAAACAAGGGAATAATAAAGATTAGAGGGGAAATAAAATAGAAACTTAAAAAAGGGAAAAATAGAACAAATCAATAAAACTAGGAACTTGTTCTTGAAAAGATCAACAAAATTGATAAACTTTTAGGCATACTCATTAAGAAAACAACAGAGGACTTAATAAACAAAAACAGAAATGAAACAGGAGAAATAAAAACTGACATCACAGAAATACAAAGGATTATAAGAGAATATTACAAAAATTATATGTCAACAAATTGGACAACCTAGAAGAAACAGACAAGTTCACAGAAACATGTAAACTCCTAAAACTGAATCAGGAAGAAATAGAAAATTTGAACAGAGCAATTACCAGCAATGAAATTGGATCAATAGTAAAGAAACTCCAACAAACACAAGTCCAGGACCTGATGACTTCACAGTTGAATGCTATCAAATATTTAAAGAAAAAATAATTACTATTGTTCTCAAACTATTCCCAAAAAATGGAAGAAATAGGAAAGCTTCCAAATTCATCCTGTGAGGTCAGAATCAGTCTAATACTGAAATGACATAAAAGAGAATCTCTAAGATTCTCCGAGAGATAAAAGTCATTATTTCAGATGGAGAGAGATGCAAAAATTCTCAACGAAACATCTAACCAAACACGACAATACATTAGAAAGAATAATTCACCATGATCAAGTGGGATTTATACCAGGGATGCACACGTGGCTCAATATTCACAAATCAATTGACACAATACATTACATCAATATAAGAAAGGAAAGAAACATATAATCTTCTCAATGGATGCAGAAATAGCTTTTAACAAAGCACAACATTCATTCATGATAAATACTCTCAACAACGTAGGTTTAAGGGATCATGACTCCAAATAATAAAGGCCGTATATAAAAAACTCACGGATAACATTGTACTTAATGGTGAACAATTTAGAGCTTTTACTCTAAGGTCAGTGATAAGACAAGGATATTCACTCTCACCACTCTTTTTAAACATTATACTGGAAGTCCTAGCCATAGCAATCAGACAAGAAAAAAGAAATAAAAGGCATACAAATTGGTAAGAAAGAGGTGAAACTTTACTGTTTGCAGATGACATGATACTACATATAGAAAATCCTAAAGACTCCCAACAAAAACAACTAGAACTGAATTCAGTGAGGTCACAGGTTACATAATCAATATACAGAAATGCACTGCATTTCTATACACTAATAATGAAGTAGCAGAAAGAGAACCTACAAAAACAACCCCATTTACAATTGCAGCAAAAATAGTAAAATACCTAGGAATAAACTTCACCAAGAAGGTAAAAAACCTATATTCTGAGATCTATAAAACATTGATAAAAGAAATTAAAGATGTCACAAACAAATGGAAAGATATCCCATACTTTTGGATTGCAAGAACCAATATTGCTAAAATGTCTATACTACCGAAGCAATCTACACATTTAATGCAATCCCTATCAACATACCAACATGATTTTTTTCAGAGACTAGAACAAATAATCCTAATTTTTTTATGTAACCATAAAAGACAGTGAATAGCCAAAGCAATCTTGAAACAGAAGAACCAAATTGGAGGTATCACAGTCCCAAATTTCAAGATAAGTACCTTTAGTAATCAAAACAATATGGTACCGGCACAAAAACAGACACATAGATCAATGGAACAGAATAGAGAGCCCAGATGTAAACCCATGATTACGCTTTGACAAAAGAGGCAAGAATATGCAATGAAGAAAAGACAGCTTCTTCAAAAATGGCGCTGGGAAAACTGGACAGCTACATGCAAAAGAATGGAATGGGGATACTTTCTTATACCATACACAAAAATAAACTCAAAATGCATTAAAGACCTAAATGTGATACCTGAAACCATAAAGGTCATAAAAGTGAGCAAAGACAGTAATTTCTCTGACATCAGATGTAGCAACTTTTTTCTAGATATGTTTCTTAAAGCAAGGGAAACAAAAGCAAAAATAAACTATTGGGACTATACCAAAAAAACAAACAAGCAAACAAAAACCCAATCATGCATAGCAAAGGAAACAAACAATAAAATTAACATACAACCTAGTGAATGGGAGAAGATATTTGCAAATGACATATCTGCATTATATGCTTAAGAAATTGTCTCTAAACTTTAGACATGTTCAGTGACATGACTGAAAGCAGGATTAGTTTAGCTTTATTTTTAAAATAAATAAACAGGGCCACCTGGGTGGCTCAGTCAGGTAAGGGTCCGACTCTTGATATCAGCTCAGGTCATGATATCACGGTTTGTGGGAACGAGCATCGGCGTCTGCATCTGCGCTAACAGTCCTGACCCTGCTTCGGATTCTTTTTCCCTCCCTCTCTCTCTCTGCCCCTCCTCCACTTGCATTCTCTCCCTCTCTCCCTCAAAATAAACATCTAATTAATTAGTTAATTAATTAATTAATTAATTAATAAAACAGCCAAAAAAATCCCTCAGCTAGATCTTCAGCAGTGGAATGAACTATTAAGAGGCAAGGCTTAAACTGATGGCTAGGGAAAACTGTCACCAACTTTTCATATTTGCTTATCTCACAGTTCAAGGGAAGAATACATCTTACAACGTGGAAAAATGGCAACGTAAGAAAGGGTAAAGAGATAGCAATGATTCATTATACTTTTACTTGTTTATTAAAAGGTCAATCTTTATAATCCTATTGCTACATTCGTGATAAAATTAAATTATCAAAAGGGTATGAGATAGTAAAAAACACACAAGAAAGTATTGAAATAGAAAGGTTAATGTATAATTACTGTAATTATAAATTTCCCATTAAGATACATGCCAACAAATCCTTTAAAGTATGCAATCAATCTGAACTAATCCAAAAGTTATGAATTTTCTAAAAAAAAGTATGAATTATCTTGACACTTTAGATACTTTTCTTTAGGCTCTAAAACTCCGTCTAACAGTATTTTGATAAATAAACGTCTTCGGAGACATACTTTGTTTACATTGTGTTATGCTAAAAACCATAACGTATTTAGGCATTTTATTTCTTCCTACTTTCTTCTTTCATTACTCTCCCCATCTTCCCTCAGTGGCAGCCATCAACCAATGATCTAGCCCTTGCATACCTCTTAAATCTCCATGCACCTTGCTATGGAGTGACATTAACATATCTAACCATGATACGGACACAGCGTGGGCCAATCAGAAAGGACACTGACCCACAGAGGAGAAGGCAGCTGGCTTGCCAAGAAGATGTGTACCACCAGGTCGAACTCCAGTCCTGCTATTGATAACTACTTGCAATTTCCTGTTCAGGTCATGTGTTTCATAACTTCCTATTTTAGCACTGGATATTCCACTCTCCTACCTTACATTAACCCATGTTTATACACCACTAAGATTTATTCCTGGATCTTCTAAATTTCTAAACAGAGGTACAGCATTCTCTGTGCTCTCGTATCTTACACATATATCGCTCATATTACACTGAATTATAATAAGTTGCCTATATGTCCTTCTGCCCCACAAGTCTACTGGACCTTGAGGGTAGGTTCCCTGCCTTATTTACAGCCTTAGAATATAGTACAGTGAAAGTTTATTATGAGTGCATTAAGTTATGATGTCCTAACTGTATCTTCATGATGTAATACGGTGGAAGGGGTTTTGGAACCAGAGCTGCCTAAATTCTTATTTAAACATTTCAACTTATTATTTATGTAATTTAACCCAACAAAGACTCAGTTTACCATGTCTCCTATAATTTTGAAAAATACACCCAAGGGTTACAATTTCTTTTTGATTAATTATTTATGTATTTACTAACTTCAAATGAACCCACACAAGCCTAAGGTAGCACAAGTTACTGCAAACAGGGAAGCTTGCTTCATCACAGTCTGTGTGCCCTATGTGATCTATTTTCTAGAGGCTTTCAACACTTTGCCCTTCATTCACTGTGCTCTAATTGCTCTGATCTTTCTGAGTTTTCTCAATAACATTAAGTATATGCCTGCTTCAGGGCCCTTGAGCTTGCTTTACCTTTGGCCTTGAACAGTCTTTCCACAGAAAACCACGTGTGTGTGTGTGTGTGTCGTTTGTTTGTTTTTTGTCATTTCTTCAGAGAAGTTTTACCCAACTCTCTATGTAAAATAGTTTCCTTCTCATTCTCAATCAACTTACCCTTCTTCACTGTGCTCAAGCTTACCAGCCATTGTACATCTGTCTCTTGGCTTATTTGTTTTCTTGCCTTTTCCACTAGAATATAACCTTCGTGAAGAAAGGTCTTGTCTATTTTTTTTAGTATTATATTCCCTGCACCTAAAGGACTTAACTCCGTATAATGAGCAAATGAATTAAATGAATGAATGAATAAGTTAATTTCCTTTTATGTTTCTGTTAGGTCAGAGGATTAAGTTAGGCACACTTGAAAGCTGTTCTAGTTTATCAACACGGAAAACACTGGTATCAAATAGCATGAAATAAATGAACTTTTTTGACTTAAAGAAACAGTGCAGCTTTTGGCCTGAACAGTGTCCTATTAAATAGGTAGAGTGTGAGGAAAATTTTGAAGAGAAATGAAATTAATAGGGCCTACTTAAAAAAAAGTCATAAAACTCAGTCTTCAGTTTTGTGCTGGCAGTGCAAATCACAGCTGTGGTTTACCACACTCAAAGCTGCAGAGGACTTGAATGTTCTCCATTAGGAATAGAATGTAGCAACGGTTGCCAGGGTAAACATCATCTAACTACTTCAAATCAGCTCTGTGTCTATTATTTTGGCAACCCCTACCTATGTCTGCGAAGGATTTTACTTGTACAAATCTAACATATCCTTCCCCTCAAACAAAAACACCTCAACACTGACTTAAGTCTTGAGGAATAAAACATCTAGACATGTCTTCTATTTACAATAAAAATAGTACAGAAGGTGATGGATGATTCAACTAATCAGAGATAGGAAAGGCAGTCTTTCATGTCTGGGTCAGCATCAAATGCGGCAAAAGTCGGTAGTAAATTAACGTCATTGCCATCTGACAGCTGCTTAGCAGGCTTATGTGGAATGAGTTGTTCTCAGTCCAGCTCTTTGCAGACAGGTGCCCAGATCACACCACCAGCTCTCACAATTGGCACTAATTAGTATCCTTCCTGGCATTGTCAGTGAAAAGCACCCAGAACAAATACCTTGTGATATTTGTACACATGAGTATGGACTGTTGGTAGCATTCATAAAGAGTATAAAGCATATTCAGATAAGGCAGATTTCCATCCAGAACATGTTTAGTCAAAAAACAATTCCATTTTCTTAATCTTCCATTCACAATACGAACGTACTGTAAGTTTCTCTCCTTACCTTCTGCCAACTCTTTTGCTATCTATTTCTAGAATAACCAATCCATGTTTATCTGCTGGACTGTTTTTCTCTTTTCTGGATCACGAAGAAGTAAAGTTCAGATTGGGTTTGCTCACCTTACCTGTTCTGTATTTAAAATTGTCCTTTATTTGCAGGCTACCTCCTCTTGTTTTTATCTCTATGAGTTTATGATTGAACACTATGGTTATCTCTATGATTCTAGATTCCATTTAATCCTCCTCAATCTTTCCCTCCCTCAACAATACAGCCTGACATAGACTATCTTACTTAAATACTGCTACTTGCCTTTCAACTACTGTCTTCTTTGTGTTTCTCTTCAAAATCAAATCAGAAGTTATCAAATCTGGTTTGAAACCCACAACTCTTTAAGTTACAAGTTAAACTCAACAATTACCTACCAAGCATTATCTCTGGAAATCTTACTAGTATATTTAAAGAATAGCCGGAGTCACAAAATCTGGATTTAAATTGTGGTTCTACTATTTACTACATAGGACAGTGAACAGATTATTTGTTGCTTCCCTAGGATTATTTGACTTGTCTATGAAAAGAAGCAAATGTCATTACCTGGTTGTTATGATGGATTAATACAAAGATAGAGGATGAAAGTAGATAATCAGGTACTGCTATCCCTTCTTATCTTCCCATCTTCAATTTCTAAGGCCTCTAAACACTAGCAATATATTCACATATCCATCCTTTTTACCTGTAGACAAGAGATGCATGCCGGTCCGGTCTTCAGTACTTCCCATCACACTCATTACAATAATCTCACAACTCGTTATCACTGAGTCTCCCCATGCTAACCTATCCTAGTTTCTCATCCTGAACATGTCACGTCTCTGCTCAAAACACACACAAAATCAAATAGTTCCTACATTGTTTAACTTACAAGGTCATCCAAGTATAACCCTAACCTACAATTCTAGTATTTTATCTCTTCATCTCGTATCTATCCCAACCCTATTCTCTCATTATTTCTATTCAGTTAGTGATTTTTTTCAGTCTCACTCTTTTATTTCTATTGTTACTTAGTAATTTATCCACTTTGCTTTTGAATTCCTCAAATTACTATTTTTTGTTATTGATTTTTTAAACTAGTAATACTTTTTAACCAGTCTATTTATTCACAATTGCTTCTTAACTATTGTTTCTTGAATCATCCTCTTTCAGAGTGTATTTTCCTTGTTTTCTAATCTTTACATGGTTATTTTGGTAGGGTTCTGTGAATGGTAACTCTTTCAATGTTTGTCTTACTCTTTTAGAAGTTACATTCACTTTCAATAGATCTTTTAGATAAAGATATTCTTATTTCCCACATAGCGTTTTCATAATGTGATTTTAGTGCCCTATTTGTTACAAGTGCAAAGTCTCTTGTCATTTAAATAGCTGATCTTTTGTAAATTACCACTATTTTTGTGTATGGGGTAGCTTTAAGTTTTTTCTTTTTGTCTTTAGTATAATGTGGATTATATTTATTTGGATTTGCTTTTATTTATTCATGACTCTTTTCCAATCTGAGTATCTTACTAGCCTTTAACTGTAAAAAAATTCTTATAAACTAACTCACAGAATGTTGTTTTTCCCACAATTTTTTGCATTTTCATTCTGGAATTCATTTCTATTACATTACATACATTTCTCTTAAGTGCATACTAAACTTTCTCATTCTATTCTTCATTTTTCTATGTTCTCTTTTACATTTTTCATTTCTTTATCTGTCTGGGCTTCTGAGTGACCTTTTTCTAGGTCTAAATTCCAGATTACTAATTCTTTCTTCAATTGTGTCTAGTTGGCTGTTTAGTCTCTTCTTTAATTTTAACTATGATATTTTCCACTTACAGAGGTTCTACTTCTGTAATTTTTTTCATATTCCTCCATTCCTTCACTGTTTTCTGTTCTTTTTTTTTTAGTCTTAAATTAGACAAGTGTTATCTTTTCTTCTATATTTTCTATTATTTTTACTTCTTGCATTACTAATGGTCCTGATTTGTTGATTCTTCCCAATGACATTTGTCATTATTGTCAACTCATATTCAGTGAGACGCATTTATTGTTTGGGAACCCAAGTTGCTGGCTTGTGAAAGAGTTGTTACAAACTAGTTTTGAGTATGTTTCTTTTAGGGTGGTGCTCTGAAGCAATTCAATGATGCTGAACCATTTTATGCTAATTTTCATATTAATTCTTTCTGTTTATAGTGCAGACCTAGCAGTTTCAGTTTCTGAAAAGTGATTTGTTTCCTCTTACTTCCCAAACCTTGTATGAACTACATATTTCTTAGACACATCCTAGACCTACAGTTTTTCTAGTCCATGAGGCCAGAGCAGTCAAAACAGTGTGCTCACTGCAAGGGGACAGGAAAGCATCACCGCTTGTGTGGGAGGGGGTCTTGTCAGTATCTCCAAGAGGGCTTTAGAATCTTAGCCTCCAGCACCTGGGACTCACAAATAATCTGAAATACTCATAGGTTGCTGAATCATCAACTCTCCCCTAGAGCTCTAGTTTGACTTTTCTTTTCTAAACTTCTGGTATCTAAGGAGTTCCCTATCTTTCTTTTGAGCCCAGATACAATGCAATATTTGCAAACACATTCTTGCTGTAGTTTATCCAGAACTCAGTATGATCTATGAAGTGTTAGCTTGGTCTGTCCTACTGTTCCACTAGTGCTACAGGTTCCTAGTACCAACGAGACTGAACTACTCACCATTTCCCAAAGAAAGTCCATGGATCCTGCCTTTGCTCCCTGATGCAGATTCTTCTATAATGTTAAATGTTCTCCCCAAATCCTTTTGTTAAGTTGTTATCTTTCCTTTCTCCTTCCTGAATTCTTTTCAGATAACTGCAATCATGATATGATCTCTGCTTTCAAACCTCATAGAAGTAATCTAGCTCTATCTTATAATGTTATAGTGTTTGTGTTCTTATCATCTATTGTACCAGACCACAAACTCCTAAAGGACGTGCAGTTTCTTATTCATCTATGTGTCCCCTGTAATTTCTAGCAATTATTGTCTGACACACAAAGGTATCTGCTCAAGGGGCTTGCTAAATTAAACTGAAATTACAGAAGGATTTTTCCTTCTGTAACTATCAACTTCACTAGTTGACAAGATAAAACCATGGCAGTTCATGATTACTGAAAACAATGAAATATGTAATAATGGGGAATTTCTACATTTCCTGACATAATTGTCTTTTAAAAGATATCCAATATAAACAGGCAAAATATTCAGAAGTTTTAAATATCTATACTTATGTAACTGCTACCTTTAAAACAGAATAACAACAATCACAACAATGATAAAGCATTTATTGAGAGCCTATTAGATGGGACAAAGTGTTTTGCATGAATTACCTCATTTGAGTTTTAAAATGACTGTTGGAGGTGCCATAATTACTCACATTTTATGGATAAAAGAGTATCGACTTAGTGTAGTAAACTGCATTCCCCAGGATTGAACTGTACTAAGATTTAAGCTCAGGCAGTAGATTTCAGAGTTCCTACTCTTGAGACCACTACATGCTTAACTCGGATTTTATATGCGCTTTTGTTAGAAACTGTCAAAATGCCCAAATATTTAAAAATTATTCTCAACCACATTTAAGGAGACACTAAATCTTTTTCACATGAAAAAAGAATATGAGAAGGAAAAGACTTGAAGCAGCTTGCTAGGCTGTTGAGGTACTCCCAATTATTTGAGTAGTGGCCATTATTTTGGAATGTAATGTGTAAATGTTTCTAAAGCCATTTACCAATATCTATAAAAGGCTTTGTAAGTAGTGTTATACAAGTGGAGGGAAAAATTCCCCCATGGATACGTCAAGGATTCCATTTCCGTTTGGCTATATTTTCTTATTCTCTTAATTTTGTCACTGAAGTAGTTCAGAAAGGTTTATAATTTTAATATTTCCTTTAAAAATTATAATCATCAGTAATTTCATCTGCTCACACTGTAGCACTCTATGAGCACCTTTGCTCCAAAGGGCAAGTCTTAAAAGTTTCTGTGTCATTCACATTTAATACTGTTGACAAGATTGACAGTGGAAGGAAAAAAAAATTGAAGTCTAAAAATAATTGCTTTTTATAGTTCTGGATTAAGTCTTCTTGTTCTTTATATAGACAGATATGGTGAGGGTCATGGTTTAAAGAGTAGGTGTGTTTCTGAAATAACCTTATTCTTTTCACTTTATGCCTCCTACTGCCAGCCACAGTTGTCTCTATTGTGTGAATCCTAAAAAAAGGTTTATCGTAGTCACTTTGTGCAAATGACACACTTTAAACATCATATATTTATATATTATTTTCAGCATCAACTCCTACAGTCCATCTGTAAGGTACATTAAAGGTTCTCACAGTTCTGAGTGGCTTCAATTAAAAGATAATTATATGAGAAACTTTTCATAAAACAATAATCTAAATATATGTCTTTGTTTCAGTTCATAACAATCATTTTCTAAGAGTAAAGTCATTCATTAGATGATGATATTAAATTATTTATAGATCTATCTGGTGAAAGAGAGATCATCCTGTATGGAAAAGAAAGCATACCTTTTGTTCTAGTATACTAATGGTTCTTAATTTTTCCTACATTTGATATAAAATGCTTGTGTTCATCTTAGAGTTGTCCTAGGGCTAGGAGTTCAAATTTGAAAAGACAATTCTTGTCTACAGACAATTTGATGGAGAGATTTAGTCTAGAAGTCTCCTGCGTAAATAATATATAATCACATAATATTACATATATATATTTATATATATGTTGTATAGAAGCCAGGATGAATAAACTTTGGCCAAATGGTATTTAGTATCCCAATTTCTTGCCTCAGGGATTCCTGAAATGAGAAATAGGATGCCATGAATTTGAGGATTCCAATTTATATTATATTATTAGAATTAACTGAGTCATGAAGAAAACTGATGAAAAGTGAGTTAGGTATATACTATACATATCTCCCTATAAAACCTGTAAATCTCTAAAATAAGAATGAGATCATAGTAAATTTACCTAACAATAAAAAAAAAACTAGAATTAGCTTTAGTTTCAGAGTTTTTGGCTAGACTTAGTCAAAAGTACAATTTCCGAGCAAGAGACATAGGGAGATAGGATTTCTTTTCTTAACACCAAACAAATCTAGATACCCTTATTAATATTCTGAGCTAGGGAATAGAACTAGATAGAACATGGTCTATGAGTTTGAAGCAGTATAGTAATCACAGACTGGGACCCAAATTTTTCAGAAACCTCCTCAATGAGAGACAGAGCACTAACCAAACTAATATTTCTTTAGGGCTTTTTCAATTATATTTCCATTATTTAAATCTCTTAGTTCCTGGTGATACTGCATCAGTCAAATGGAATATGTTATGCTGTGATAACAAACAACTTTAAAATATTGGTGCCTAAAACAACAAAAACTTATTTCTCACTCACACTACATATGCAACACAGGTCACCAGGAAGGCTCTGTTCATCACAGTCATTGAGGGGCTTGGGGTGATGGAGGTTGAAAGATTTTTGCATTGGCGATGACATTCTCATGCCTGACATGACAAAGACCACTTCCATACACAACCAACTGGTGTGTTCCAGTCATATGTGCACGCCTAAGTTCCAGGAGTGAAGTAACACAATCCTCCCATTGCCCAGAAGAGGAAAATGTGATATCACCTAATACGGTTATGTCTTGTGATGCTACGGAACGGCTAGCAATCATTTAATTTATTTGCAGTCACGCACCAAAACTTTGCTTTCTTTACATTTTACATTTTTTTACATCATTTTCCATTTTGATTCTTTACATTCTTCTGCCATTGTGGTTCTTAATCTTTAATACACATATGAATCACAGAGGGAGCTTTTCAAAATGCAGATTCTGACTAAGTTGGTCTGGGACAGGGTTTCAGATTCTATACTTCTAACAAGTACCCAGGTGCTGCTGATACTTCTGGTCTTCAGAAAACATTTTGGCTCTACCAAATGCCTTCTCTGCACCTGCGTCCAAGTAGCTACCTGTGCTAAAGAAACATCACAACTAAACTGACTAGCTGTACTCTAAGTTCTTTATTCCAAACCTTAGTAAAAGACAACCTTTGGCAACCGCTAAACACACTTGCCTCAAACTATTCTTTATTGTCCTGCCTTCCTCATTTTGGAAAATGACATTACTATCATCCAAATGTGCTCACTCAGCCTTAATGACGGATAACATCATCTCTCATCTGGATTACTGCAGCAGGCTTGACAGCTTCCAATCCTGCCACCTTGTAGTCTGTTCTCCATAGAACACCATATAACCCTCTTTAATTATATCGAATCACATCACTCTTTACTATCAATGGCTTCCCATTAAATTTAGAATAAAATTCAAACTCCGAGCAAAGGTCTTTAAGGCATAGAACTAATTTTTCCCTATCTATTTCTCTAACTTCATCTAATGACATTCTGTTCTTGCTCACTACCTCTGGCCATTAGATCATCTTTCACTTCCTTAAAGACTTCAAAATTTCCTGATGCTATTCCCTCAAATGGAAGTACTCTTATTCTCTGAAACACTCATTCTTTCCACTCTTTCATGTCTAGATTCTTCTCATTTTTCAGGCCACAACGTTTTTGTCATTTCCTCACAGAGACCCCTCTTTCTTTTCTAAAGCAGTCCCCAAACTTTATTTCCTAACTTGGTACTTTGTTAATTTCCTTCAACATATCATAATTTGTAATTATATCTTTTCCTGTCTACTTTATTTGTATTTGTGTGTGTCAGATTCGAAATGTATCCTCAGGTCCCTGCACTCTGTTGCGTATAGTTAAAGGTCAGTAGATATTTGTAGAATAAATTAATAGATAGTTGAAGGGATAGATGAATGAATGAACAACAGAGTATACTTTCCTTTACAAGATTTTTTTCATTTGACATTAGCCTAATTCTCTATAAAGCATATTCTATTAAATCATCCTATGAATAAGTTTCGAGTCAGTGAATTTCAATGACTAAAACTAACCCTAACATTCTTCTCCAAGTCACACTAAATCCATAATCTGGGAGAATCTTAAAATTCTCCTTGGTTTTTATAGTTAATAATCAGTATTATATTGTGACTTTTAAAAAAGAAAGCAGAGTGTAACTTGAGAAGTATTTCATTATATACCTGTATAATAGACTCCCTAAAATTCCCTAGGAAACACTATTATTTGTATTTAAGATTTTTTTAATAATACAATTGAAATTTATTCGTTTAGTATAGTAATTTCTCTAAAGCTGATGCTTTTGCCACTAAAACTAGAAAAATCCACATAAATTACAAAAATCATACTCTTTAAAGCATCAGAGAGCTATGGATTAAAAAAAAACTAAATTTCCAGAAAAAGGAGATTCTGTCTACAGTAGCCCACAATTTTAGTCATTTGCGGGGGCAAGAAGTGAGGGGCAGGTAAACCCTGGTAGAAGACTCCTAATGAAGAAAGAGACCTCATGTTTTTTCAGTTACCCAGGGCTAGAGAAATGTACTGGAAACTTGATGGTCCCTAAAAATTTTACTGGAATTTTTCTTCATGAGACATTGGCTGAGATCCTGAAATGTGTAGGAAGCTGAGATGTTAAGATGAAAACTTCTAAAATGCAGAGTGCAATTTTCTCCATCCTTGTAAGTATGCACTTGGAAACAAATTTGAAGTTGCTTGGACAGAAAGCTGGAGCACTGAGCTGGTACCTTGTGAAGGAAGGAACTGAATCTTCTACAGTTTCTCAGGGTTGATGGGAAAGGTAAACATAGGCTCTCCAACCAACACCTTTAAGACACACAGTGGAGGAAGGAGGACTAAGCAGGGATAGTTTTACCAGAACTGCGAATCATCCTCAACCCAGCTCAAATCTTGATTGCACTGGAGTATCGGCTCCTCACTGTATTTGAATAACAGAAAAGGGGGAATGCTTTTTGGTGGACATCGACATTGTCTAAAACCCCTACCTGTGTTTTACACAATGTCTGATATTTAATAAAAAAAATAGTCGATATGCCCGATGATGTGACGGATAAAATAAGCCAATTTGCAGATTCTCCAGATATTCAATTTCACTGATGAGTAATTTAAAATGACTGTGGTTAAAGTATTAAAGACAATAGAGGAGAAAAAAGGACAAAATAGACTTTGATGGAGAATTCTAAAAGTTGAAATATTAAAAAACAAGATGTAACAAACAAACAAAGACAATTTAAACAATGTATATGCTAGTCCGGAAGTGAATTAGTAAATTCTAGCCTGTGGGCCAAATCCAGCCCCCTGCCTGGTTTTACATAAAGTTTTACTGGAACACTGACATGTTTACTTACTGTCTCTGGCTGCTCTTGTGTTACAATAGCAGAGTTGAATAGTTAGAACAGATACCATATGGGATGTAAAGTCTAAGATATTTACTATGTTCTCCTTGAAATATACTGTGAACTTGGGCCTATAAATTCCTTAGAACATCAAGATTTACTTAACATATTACTGCTATTTTTTTTTTCCCATCAGCTCCTTTAGGGTAGATAGCATTCAACAAATGTGAGTTATTATCATTTGCTGAACACTCAATGAACTCACAATTTTATTCAGGACCGCATGTTAAATACTGTGGGATTACGAGGTTGAACTCAGATTCTGAGCTCTCTCTGTCTTTGTCCCTCTTGATCTCTTTCCTTCTCTAGTCTCTCCTCTTTCCCCTCAAGTTTCCCCTAAAGAAAGATATGTCTATTTTTATCTCTCCGTACTAATCAACTACCCATAAAAGTAGACAAAAACAGGAGAAACAGTCTTCAAATCAGGATTCAAACTCTTCAACATCCTTTCCAACAAAGTCAACCTTTTGATGATTTAGACTATTACTCCTTCTTCTGTATTTGTTGTTGCTGTTTTGTTTTTCAGTTTATTAATTTTTGAAAGAGAGAGAGAGAGACAGAGCATGAGCAGGGGAGGGGCAGAGAGAGACGCACACACACAGAATCTGAAGCAGGCTCCAGGCTTTGAGCTGTCAGCATGGTGCTTGATGTGGGGCTTGAACTCACAAACTGTGAGATCATGACTTGAGCTGAAGTCAGATGTTTAACAGACTAAGCCACCCAGGTGCCCTTATTTGTTTGTTAAATGAAGGTATGAAAAATAGAAACAGAGGTGTTAAGGGACAATGACTTAAAAGGGAACATTTATACCCAATTCTACATATTTCCGTATAGAAGGACTTTTATTAGAGTAATATCTTTGATCTTTTTCAATCTTACCACTCATTCCTCTCCAGGAAGGAGAAATGACATATACCAGATGAATTTAGGAAAAGACATTGGTATACATGGTTCCACTTTTGCTTTAGAACTCTCTATATGCAGAGAGTATCTATCCTGCTAGTTCTATGCAGTCTGTCACTTCAAGTTTAGGAGTGTGTGTGTGAGCATATATTGGTACGTGTGTAAAAGAGACAGAGGGAGGGAGAGAATTAGAAAGAGAGAGAGAGAGAGAGAGAGAGAGAGAGAGAGAGAGAGATATGACTGAAGTTGCCTGTGATTGCCCAGGTCTAGCAGACACAGGGTGATCTGTCTATTCCATATGGGGAGTGGCCCGCTTAGCCCACAATATTCATCTTTCTTCTTCAAAGAGCTTTATGAATAACAAGAAAATGTTTTCTCAGTTTACCCGACTCCTGTGCCTGTTTCTCAATGGGTTGCAAAATTATTTCTACTTTGCTTGGAGTAAAATTCAGAAAATATTCCAGAATATGAAAGGAAATATTAACATATGAGAAAATATGAAAATTTCGAGAATCTTACTACACTTTATTTTTCTGTCCTTAATTTTTAAAAATTGTGTGCATTCATTTGTGGCTTGTCTTCTTAATAAATAACAGTTGGATCAGGTTTAATTTTATAGCTTATAAGGTTTCAAACAAATTCATGATTATTAGCTTCTTGAAATTCTTCTGCAATGGCCAAATAATTTCATAAAATAATGTCATCAATCACTCCATATTTCTAGATATTTTTGGGCTAGGAAAATTGCACATGAGGGATAATACTTATTAACTTCATGTGGTTAAAATTCATGAACATTAAGCCTGGTGTATCACCTGAGAACCCTCCAGCTGCCAGTATGCGCCCAGTGATTAGAAAAGTGGCAGAGTCATTCTTTATAAGCGTCTATGGAATATCTAGTACATGCTTAGCATTGGGTTAGTCACTAGAGAAATAAAGATAAAAAAAAAAAAGCCCCATGGTCTCCGTCTTCAAAGAATTCAAACTAAATGTTCAACATGCTGGATTAGTGATTTTTTTATATATTAAACTGCTTAACCAACCCATTCTGTCTGCCTCCACTGGGTTATAATTATGAGAGTTCACAGAACAAACTCACCTAATGTTTATTGATGATAAAAAGTCATTTCCAACTTGGTTTATCACTGTAATTTTGTAAAATGGGTATTTAAAATATTGTCATCTATGTGTGTACATACATGGATTGTAATCCACATGTAAAAGACTTGGAAAACACAGATCTGTCTATATACAGAAATTCTCCGGAGTAGGGAACAATTAACATTTAATGAGGTTTCTGATTATAGAGGGGGCAAAGAATGAAATCCTTCAAAGAAAATAGAAAAATTAAATTGCGAAATAATAAGTTCTACTAAAGGAGAAGACGCAGAGTCTTCAATGTAATTTTAGAATCTGTGGGAATCAGAACCATTCTATATCACAAGCACTATCGAGCTTTGCTACTCGAAGCATGGGAAGCAATAGGAATAAGAACATGAAGGGAAGTTGGTTTCATTTCCATCTCCAATTGACTTTATTGAGTACCCATGATGAAGTTCATGTATTAAGTATTATTTTAAGGCACAGATTGGTCCTATACTTCCCTAAACACGTAAAGGAGAAGACCATGATCCCTAGGCAAGCACTAGATTTGTATATATTCATATATATATATATATATGTGTGTGCATGTGTGAGTGTGTGTATATTTCTTTATAGGTATATAAACATAATTCCTGTGCAAAAACACATGTGACATCAATTCTATACATCCATCCTTCTATTCACCTATCTATCTACCTATCTATTCCTCCATCTGTATTATTTTCCCACATGTATAGTTCACATTAATAACAGGTTGAGTTCTAAAATTTTACTCTTATGGAGATAACATTTTAACTCGATGTATATTCTGTATATGTAGATATTAATACCTTGTGGTTACAGAATACTTTTACAATCCCTAAGCATTTCATGTGTATAGTATGCCATGTGCTCTTCCTTGAAACTTCCAGAGATGTTAAAATGATGCTACCAACTTCATTTTGCAAAACCAAGATTTGAGATCACAAGACTTTTCCAAAAACAAGCCACCCAAAATGGTGCCCTTAGTACCAGAATCTAAGGCAGATGATCTCAAATCAAAAGCTCAGGAGGTAGCATGGCATCCAGAAAAGAGGGTTAGCTTTGGAACAATTCTAGCTGGACTGCAACTTTCACTCTTTGCCTCACAAAACTGGAGTGTTCCTGTGTAGATTTTCAGTTTTTTCTATGCAAACCGAGGCTGGGATATCCACCTTGTGGATTCTTGTCACCACTGGAGTTGGTTTATCACCGAAGTGAGCAGGTTGAGTGTCTAGTACTTTGTAGGAGCTGAATACACTGAGACTGCTTGCTTTTTATTCTACAATATCATGCATCTGATTTATGTGTGCAGTCAACCAACGCATATACACACTGGCTGTCAAATTATTGACTGAACGACTTCTATGGAATTCACGATTCGAGATCAATTCTATTTCACACAGTGTTTCTGTATCTCTCCATTATCAGATGAAATGCAAACTCATTAAATATTACTATACAAAACACTGAATTTAGGGAGTAAAAATTTTCTGCAAAAAAGTGATATTACTTATTAACAGAATCATATGATTTGAATTGACTTATGACTTACTTAATCCCTGCAATTATTCCCATTCATTACTGTGGATTAACAAGAATTGAATAGGGATGTTATTAAGATTAAGTAAACACAATCAAATGTCTAAAATTAGGGAAAAATAAAATTCATTAAAATAAATTCATAAGGAAATTTTTGGTGAATCATTTTTTTTAATATTTACTTATTTATTTTTGAGAGAGAGAGAGAGAGAGCACAAATGAGTGGGGCGGTGGGCGGAGAGAGAGAGGGAAAGAGAGAATCCCAGGTAAAGGCTCTGCACTGTCAGCAGAGAGTCAGATCCAGGGTTCAGTCCCACAAACCATGAGATCATGAGCAGAACTGAAATATATATTTTTAAATCTAGGTATTTGTGGGTAAGTAGTATATACTGACATGTATTTCAGTACTTCTGTGTAACTCCCCTATCTATATCTATATCTATATCTATCTACATAGATATGACAGGACAGGAATATATACATAGACAGATAACAGGAATAAGGCTTTAAGTGGTCAATAATCATCAATTCAATTACTATTACAGTTTGGTAAGTAAACATATTAGCACTTAGTTTTCAGATTTTTTTAATGTGAATTTTTCTGGGTTTTATTTTTTGATAATCAAACACGTTTACTTCATCAGTATGAGTTATTATTGTGTGAACTGAATTTTCATCCCCAAACAAGAATCTTTAGTTTATTTTTTTAAGAATTATGCATATTTGTGAGTGACAATAAAAAAATTAAAAGAAAACATAAGCACAACAAAACTCGAAAGTTCTTAACTAAACATCATCCCTGTCAATGGTCAACTTTCCAGCTGGCTCATGATCATATTTGTTCTAAACTCCATAAAGTTTATTCATTGGTAGAGTCCCTCTTGATTGTCAGGATGAAATGACAACAGTCTCCAATAATGGCAATGACTTGCACTTATAAAACACCAAGAAAAATTTAACTGTGCTCAAAATATTCATACATGATAGTTTGTGAAAAATTCAGCGATGTGTGGGAACAGGGGGGCGATTTTTGAAAAATTCGGTCCACTTAATCGTCTGCACGTAATTAATTTTCTCTGGTGCAATAACACTGTCATTTTTTCAAGGTCTTACTGTCAAAATGCAGTGAGAAATTTGATACCTAAGTGACACAGCTTATCGTTTCCCAACTACTGAGAAATATAATTTTTAAATGCACAGTATTTTGAAATAAGTCTTATAGACGACTTAACACAGATTTGTGCTAATTTTGATATATAGTTTAATTCTTATAGATGAGACTGAATTACAAACTTTGCTCAGGCCTTGTCCCCATTAGACAAGGAATTCTTTCACGTAAGTAGCAGGATCCCTAAAAACCCAAACCCTAGGAACAAAGCAGTTTAGCACTGACTTATAAAAATGAGCTTTCTGTCACGTCACTTTTTCCTTCAGGCATTCTTTCAGAGATTTTGGCTGATTTGATTATAAAGCAGAAGGTTAAATTCTCACACAGTGATCATTAGGAGAAAATAAACAGAGCAAGTACTAAAGCTGGCTTTGCACCTACTGAATGCTGCAAGTGTCTGTACTCATTGGATATGCATCTTGCAAAGCTCGGCTGTTCCCAGAAGGCCACTCCATGAAGACTGAGAGAGCAGCGTCTGCTAGTGGTGCCTGTGCGTCACAAAGAACAGAGAGAAGCTTTATAACAGAGATGCTAGAAGGCATCACATAATTGGGAGGCTGGCTAAAGAACCGGGTCTGTACATTTTCTTGCCTTAAAAAACATGCATATGAAAATGTTACATTGATTAGTTTTATAGTGCATGTTAATCACACTGAGAAACCACTGCATCAGCAATAATTTCTAGGTCTCTTCAATGGCTCCATTTATGAAGCACTTTCCTAAAATTGTTTTAGTGCTTATTGGAGAGATTTCTTTATGGATAGAGGACAAAAGCATGGCTTCAGAAGCAAACACGGCATGCCGTTCTTGGAGGGCGATCAGCATTTGGGTTTGGGTGGGTCATTCGTACCATACCTGTGGCATTCAGTGGGCACTGATTGAATGCCAAGTCGCCTGCCGGGGTCCTTTTCCACACCATCGACATCAGGGAATCCTCTGGGCATATTTCATAAGGCGCTGCAATTTAAAACGGAGGGACCTGAATGCCAGCAGTGTATATTTTTCTAAATATTGGCAATAAACAGTCCTCGAAATGCATCTCTCTGTCTGCAGAGTTCTTTCATTTTCTTTAAAGTATTTCATTTACTGAAATGTTAGCAATGTCTTCGCAAACAAAAAATCACCAGGTTTCATTTCATTATCTACAAAATCTTCACAAAAATGTGCTTTCCTTTGCAAGTGCTTACTGTGTATGTAGACTTTTTTAGAAAGTCATTTGAATTTGCTTACAAATTGAACATTACATTCAAACATATAAATCAAAAATCTTTCCAATATTCATGATGTTTTGAAATGTTGTGAAATAAAATGATCTCCAATAACTGAAAGCCGGGTTAAAATGATTAGCTCTAAGTGTTAAGAGGAAATAAACATAAAGGACAAAAATATATAACTTTTTATTCTTCGTCCAAGAGCAATGATGTCAATCATACTACATCATGTAAAAATAAAGTGATTTGATCTTTTGCCCTTTTAATTTTTTAAAAACTCAATTGAATTACTAAGATGAGAAACTTAAAAGATATTTCGAGAATAACAGATGTATACCATAAATAATTTAATAGAAAGCCAAAGGATTTGTGAAATCTATCTGTACTGTGCTTTGTATTAAACCTCACACCAGGCTCTAGAAGAACCCACTAGTCCTTTCCGTAGACACACCTGCTGTTGTGCTGTTCACACGGCAGCGCCATTTATATTTGTATGTATTTGTGTTCACTATTTTCCTGGGATCTTGTCATCTTCTCATCTCTGTATTTTGTACCTAATAGTTTGGCACACAGAAGCTGCTCCAAATTGAATAAATAAATGAATCGATATATGATTATAGAAATAACTTTAATAAGTAAATAAGGACCTAATATATTAAATACTAAATATATTAAATACTAAAAGAATAAGTACCTAATATATTAATGAGTGTCACTTCCTGGGAGAAATGTCTTCCTCTGAGGACAATATACTATTTAATCTGTGCTAATCATAATCTACTGGTCCCGATTCTACTTCAGAATTTATGAGCTCATTAGGATACATTATAATTATTAATGGGGAAGAATACGGTTTGGGACATTATGATCTTGAAACAATATTTTCTTTATCTGGGGTAGCAGGGCCAGAAAGTTCTGCTGTTCCTGGGGTGGGGATCAGACAAAATGGACAAAGTGGTTTCCAGCTTGCTAACCTCCGTGGTCAGTGTGGAAGCGGGGGGTTGCACGTGCGTAGCTGGTGGTAACTGCTGCTTCCCTTATTTATTTTTCTGTTATTTCTACTCTTGCAGTATTGGAGGAGGCAGTCCTGCAGGGGGCTGTCCCTACTTCCACTTGAGTTATACCATGTTTTTGCAATATTTTTTAAAAATTTTATTATTTTATGTTTTTGATTTATGGTGACTCCACCTGTGTTCATCGCCACTACTCCCAGGCCAGACTCTGGCAAATCCTGCTCTTGGATCCTAGGAAAGGGCCAGGCTAGCCTCAGCCCTCCTGCCTCCAGTGGAGCTGGAGGGAACAATTTTAGGAGTGTGGAGTGATGGGCTGGTAGACAGGCTAACATTGGTGCCTGCAGGGCCTCCCAGGCAGCCACAGACGTTTTAACAGAAGATCAAATGATTCAATTTTTAATTTTAAGATCATTTTGCTTTCCCTGGGTAAAAGAGTGGGGGAGAGACAACTGAAGAGCCTAACACAGTGCTTCCACACTGAAGCGACAGCAGCTTTAGGGAGGATGTTTGGACTAAAGATGAAGAAAAAGTGGATGCAAGATAAATTTAGAAAGTAGTATATAAAATGATGGGGGAAATGGGGGACCAAGGGGTTAAGGATGATGCCTGCTTTCTGAACGGAAGAAGCTATAAAGTGGAACTATTTATTCGCTAGTATCTTCTACCTTTAATCCAATTTTCATGCCACATTAACAAAGTAATCTCCAAAATGAAGCTTAATCCCATAACTTGCTGCTTAAAACCTTTCCATGGGTCTCCAGTACTGACAGGATAAAGATAACTATGCTTTCTGTGATTAAAAAAAAAAAAAGGCCCTTCTAGCAAGCTCTAAGCTAGCATTTCAGTTGTGGCTCATACTTATTCTCCTATGCATCAGCCACACGGAATTAATTGTCATCCTCCAAATATTCTGCATCAGGTCACATTCTCCTTTGTTTCTGTAAATGCCAACCAAAGTACTATAGAATATGAAAAAGAGAAAATCTTAATAAATGTTATTACAAACTACATCATACATAGTTTATTGCATACTGAATTCTATGTAAAACAACTAGTCTATTTTTAAGAAAGATATAGCAGTAATTAATCTAATAATACATTGCACTTGATTACTGATTTTTTGTTCCATCTATACACCTAACTTCTGTTCATTATCTTCCTCATTAACTCTTCATTTGTAATCCTTCATTTTCACTTCACTTATACTTTTTTCTGTTTTTCAATGTTTTGAACTCCAATTGTCTTTAGTTCCATTGATGAAATTGGAAATACATTTCATAAAATGGGGTGCCATAGCATTCAGGCTTGCTCTCTGATTTAATCTTGACACAAACCAATGAAGAAGCAATTTGCACCCTAGACTTCTTCATCCCCCTGTCGTGGTTTCAGAAAGCTTTTCACACCTTTTGCTCTTTGGACAAAAGTTAGCCTCCTTCCCTGCGCCCTTCCCCCACGTCTTCTGTGTGGTCAGAAACTCTGGTAATTGTAAGCGTTAACCACTAGATGGCAGGGGTGGGCCAACAGGGTGAACTGTTTATTGAACTCGCAGCTGAAACTGATGAGGTTCAAAATTAAGGTGGGCAGAAGTAGTAACTGTCAGCTGGGGAATATGGGTCAGCGCTTAATTTTTTTTTAAGGTATAGTACTTGGGAAAAATAAAATTTCTTCTATTCCAGTAAATACGACGTTTAGTGATAAAACAAGCCGCAGCTACAAGGCTCTTCGACCTAGCCTCAGCTCACTCAAGCCCTCTCCACCTTCAGCCACCCCACCCCCTCAGCTACGCTGACCACTTTAATGCTTCTCCAGTACTCAGGGAAGGCTCCTACCTCAGAGCTTGTGCACCTGCTCTCTCTTTTCAGGATATCCCTCCCTCTGCTCCCCAAATGTCTTCATGGTTTGTGTCTTCACTGCCTTTAACCTTTACGGAAATCTTACCTTCTCCAGAATTTCCTGAGTCCTCTCAAACACTCTTACGCATTCCTTTGTTTTACTCTTTCCCCAAATGCTTGTTCCCTTATAATGTCTACGTTTTTTCCCTAGTTTCTTATTTGACAGTATTATTATTATTTTGTTTGCTTGTTTGTTTATTTATCGCCTTCTCCTGCTAGAATGTGCGCACTATGAAGACAATAGTATTTGTTTTGTTTCACTCCTAGGGCATATAGTACTTACAAGTCTAGTAAATGATAGGTAGATACCTATGAACACACACATATATTTCAAACCAAAATTACCAAATACTTTCAAAAGATCTATTTTTCCATACCTCAGTATTTAAGATGACAAAAAATGAGGATGATTCTACAAATTACTGAGGTGAGTGTGTGTGTGTTTGCGCACACGTGTGTGTGTAAGTAGGCCAGCAGTAAGAAAGAATGTTCACTTACAAAATATAAGAGAGAGAGTTATTTATATAGTTTTCCTAAAAATTAGCCAAAATGGGTTTCCAGGATATTGGGTATTGACAAAAGTTGACTTTATAGGGCTCTGTGTCTGACTTGGTAAGAGTCCAGGGGACCCAGTCCAGAATCTCCCAGTGTGATCTGTATGTATCCTAACTAAAGAAAGAAGCTGATTAACTTTTTTCCAACCACAGACCTCAAGTACTAATTCTTATTTACCTAAGACAATCAGGATGGTCTACCTCAACCAGAACAAAAAACAAAACACACAAACAAAATCACAGTAATTTTTTTAAACCTAGAAAGGTCAACAAACTTTGTTTTTCTCCAGCATGAATTCATAAAGCCTTGAATACACTGTGCTCCTTGTAGATGGAAACCCAGTACACAAATAATAAGAAAGGAAGATGACAGATTTCCAAATCTGCAGGATTTTCGGCCTTTTAGTAGAAGTGTCAAAACCCACATCTGCTTTAAATATTATTTTTTAATTTTTTTAAATATTTATTCATATTTGAGAGGTAGAAACAGAGTATGAATTGGGGGAAGGGTAGAGAGAGGGAGATACAGAATCTGAAGCAGGCTCCAGGATCTGAGCTGGCAGTACAGAGCCCTAGGTGGTCATGAACCCACAAACCACGAGATCATGACCTGAGCCGAAGTCAGATGCTTAATTGACTGAGCCACCCAGGCAACCATGCTTTAAATATTTTATCAAAGGTGATTTGGCATTCTTTGAAGATGGTATCTTTAAAGAGTTTAGTTCAGGGGCGCGTGGGTGGCTCAGTTGGTTAAGCGGCCAACTTCAGCTCAGGTCATGATCTCATGGTCTGTGAGTTCGAGCCCCGCGTCAGGCTCTGTGCTGACAGCCTGCAGCTTACTTCGGATTCTATGTCTCCCTCTCTCTCTGCCCTTCCCCTGCTCACACTCTGTCTCTATGTCTCTCAAAAATAAATAAAAATGTTTAAAAAAATAAAATAAGATAGAGTTTAGTTCAGAAAATAAGGGGGGAGAGTGGGTGACGGGCACAGAGGAGGGCACTTGTTGGGATGAGCACTGGGTGTTATATGGAAACCAATTTGACAATAAATTATTTAAAAAAAAAAGAAAATAGGTGTATTTATGGTCATACCAAGAGCAAAACAGCCTAGATATTAGAATAAAAATTTATTTTCTTCCATCGTAGGTTTATGAAGCCCCCAGTAGTAGGAAAATTTCTGAACTCTCCTCAGTGCCCATTATGGAATTCATTAATTCTGCAGATTTTACTGAGCACCCATAATGTCCAATCACTTTGTAAAATACTGCACATAAAAAGAATGAAGAAGAATAGTCAGGGTCTCTCAGCTTCAAAGATGGTGAGGGAGATAATAAGTGGAGAAACTGTAATACAGTGGAATGTCCACTGTGATCTGAGAAGTCCTGGCTACTCTAGGAGTACTATGCGGGGGGCGGGGGGGGGGTATGTCAGTGGAAGATTCCAGAAGGGATGTCCAAGTTGAAGTGTAAAGGATAAGTAGAAGTTGGCCAATGAGGAAGGGAAAAATGTGCCTTTGGAACCACATGTGGGAAGACCCAGGGGGCAAGGAGAACCTTGGAATATCTAGCATTTCAGAATGGCTAGAGTATAAAGTTGGGGATGAGTAGAAGTGGGCCATTACAGGAGGAAGAGGGGTGATAAATAATAAGATAAACTAGGAGTTTGAATCTAAGGGCAAGGCAAGTTTGTTATTGCGTTCTGAATGCTATACATGCAGTTTGAGGAATGGACTGAAGGAAGGTGAGACTGAAGGCAGGGGGGCCTGTGACAATCCAAATGGGATGATAAGGGAAGGGGCGTGGCATCACGGGGAATGGCAATTAGAAGTGGGTGGATTCAAAAATCTATTTAGAATGTAGAATGGGCTCAGCTCCATGACTGGATACAGGAGGTGAGGAAGAGAGAGAAATAAAAGATGAAACTCGGGTTTCCAGGAAGAGTACCTGCTGTGCTACAGCCTCAGAGCACACGAGGAAGCCAGGGGTTGGGAGAGAAGATGCTGAAAACGGTTTTGAGTCTGAGATATTCGAGCACATTTGGTATTATCAAAAAGGCAGTTGGTGTATGAAACTAAAGCTCAGGAGCAAAACATAAGCTAAAAAGAGAGATTTGTGTTAAGTTTTGTTTTCCTGTTTAATGCTACCTATGTATATTTTGTAAATTAGAAAATACATAGGGTGCCTGGGTGGCTCAGCCGGTTAAGCTTAAGCATCTGACTCTTGATTTTGGTTCAGGTCATGATCTCGCAGTTCATGGGATGAAGACGGCAAGTGCAGAGCCTGCTTGGGATTCTCTCTCTCTCTCTCTCTCTCTCTCTCTCTCTTTCTGCCTCTCCCCTGCTCTTTCTCAAAATAAAGAAATATTTTTCTAGAAAAGAAATAGATAATTAGCATATATAACTTTCTGTGTTCAAAATAAAAACATATTACTGTAGGACCATATGAAGGACTCTTGTTTTTTATGCCTTAGCAAAATGGAACAGCAACCCCGTTCATCAGCTGAAAGATCCCACCGTCTGCTATCACTAGTGCAAAGATATAAAAGCCCATTTGTAAATACAACTGTACTTGAAGTCACAAGTATGTAGTTAGCATGCTGTCTTGAAACAAGGTAGCAATTACCTAGTGATTAGCTGTTAATCTGTCTATTCAAACTGATTTTCTGTCTCTTAAAAATAGCAAAAATTATACAGGGCTTAAATCAATTTGATGTGGAAAATTAGTTTTCACCCCTATGCTAGAATTTCAGCATTAAAGAGAAATCGATTCTACACTGTTGAGTTAGCATGTAGGGAAAAAAAAAGAAAAAGAAAAAGAAAACATGTACTACGTATGACCCCAATTTCAAATTTCACTTGCTGGCAACTCATTAATTCTCATGTTTTGGGAATTCCCCATTCTGGGGATGCAGAGGTGAATGAGATAGATCCGGTCCCTGTGCTCACACAGCTTACAGCTCTCATTTCAGCAAAGGAACCCACTCATGTGAAGAATTCATGGTGCTGCTAAGGTCTGAGGGAAAAAGAAAGGCGTTTATCAAATGTGTTTTGTAATAGCATTCCTCACACAGAAATGGTTTTTATCAGTGTCGAGTTGAAAGAACATACAATTAGAACACCAATATGTACGTATCATTGTGACTTAGGCACTCTTCTAAGTGCATTACACTTTTAATTCATTTCATTCTCATCATAAGAATGAGGTGGATACAATTATTATTCTCTTTTTAAACATGAGGAAACCAAGGCATAGAGAAATTGCTTGGCGAGGAGGTGGTAGGTAGACCCATGTCAATCAAACAAATCTCTCAGTCCATTCTCTGAGAATCTTCCACTGTCTCTAAGCATCTGTTGTAGTGGTAAACAAGGTATTTATATATTTTGAAAAAAGTGTGTCTCTAAGGTAGCAAACCACATACTTTATATTATTTATTAAAGATTTTACTTCTAAGTAATCTCTAAACCCAACAGGAGACTCAAACTTACAACCTGTGATCAGGAGTTGCATGCTGCACTGACTGAACCCACCAGGCGTCCCAGCAAACCACAAACTTTAAATTCCTTAGCAGACAATGTGTGTTGCATTGTCTGTTCAAGGACTAGATCGTGTTCATACCTACACACCTGGAGAAACGTCTGATTAATTTAGTTTTAGTCCTCTATTTCAACCTAGCGTACAAGGTCACTCTAGTTCCTACCTGTTAACAAGATTAATTAAAAAAAAAAAAGATAGCTAACTTTAATTGGGAGGATTAATTCTAAGTAACTATTTACTAACTTTAAGCGAGAAAACGTTTTAGGTTGGGGTACACTTGATGTTTTTGCTAGAGGATTGCATTTACTTGCCTTTTTATATTATCTTAGGAACTGTTGAGGATAACAGTGCTTCATAGTCTTTTCCAGGTCATGGCACATGTAGAAAATGAAAACATTTGGAGGCACACTAGGGTAACGGGCAAGGCTACTCTAGGCTGGAGACTGCCTGCCACAGCCTTCTCTCTTGCCAGCTGCCCTGAGGCCTTAGGATTCCCTATTTGAGTATATCTGGGACCAATCCTAGCCTGACAGGTGGCCATGGGGCTGCCTTGAGGAGCTCTGGCCTAAAAGTATAAGCAGGGCTGAGATTGGGAGAAATTGAGTAACTTGCTATAAATACACATATTTTTCTTAATTCTAAGATGTCAATGATTTATTCCTAAAGAAGGAAGTCTAGTGCCACAAACTCTTCTATTCAAATTCTACTTAGGTAAACTAACAGAATTTTGAAAGAGTCAAATGATTATAAAAGGTAAGGCATTGTTATCATAGTCATTTTGAATTTTTTATTCACATGCTTTTATACGAATTTTTGTCTTTTGTATTGCATATTTTACTTTATACAAATAGTCCAGTAACAACATTTGTGATATGGAATAAAAACATTCAAAGGAGCATATGCTAATGGCCTACATTCAACTAGGTTCAAAGCACAGGAGGGGACTGGGGAAACCGAAAACATAATTCTATAGATATAGATAATATATATAATTCATTTGTAAATGAGCTGGAATTCTAGCTAAGAGATATAATAAGATAGACGATAATACAAAATAATAATAATATATAATAAGGGAAGCACAAAGCAAGTCTACGGGGGTTCAAAGAAGAAAGCACTCACATAATTGTGGAAGAAATAAGAATGATTGAAGAAGGAAACAACTTTTAATGGATGGGTCTCCCAAGATACTCCCATGTCAGCAGGTGAAGAAAAAGGGGAACGGGGACCCTACAAGAGACCAGGTGAATAAGCAACAGCAAGGAGAGAATCTGTGCCCCCATACCCAGGAAATAGGGACTAGATCTGTTACGTATATGTTATAATCTATAAATGAGTAGACGGTGATGACCCTGGAAAGCTACTAAACTAATAGATGGAGATACTACATTACCAGGGATTTCAGTGTGCACCGAACTGGGCAAGTGATGAGGGGCCATGGCATTTTTTTTTCAGCAAGTGAGTCACATGACTCAGGTCATGAAAAGGGGAGAATAATCGGATGAACTTGTGTGGAAGAGATTATAAAAGGTGACTGTGGTAATAATATGGGTAATGGAGAAAGAGGGCCTGGACTGCTGTTTAATCATTCTTATTACCTATAGCACTGTATCATTTCATACTTGAAACAATCCCTTGAGGCACATATTATTAGCCCCATTTTACATATGAGTACACTGAGGCCCAAATCCAAACTTTGACTCCACCTCCCAGGGAACTTTATCCACACTGCCCCTTCCCACAAGTATGCAATGTCTAGGAAAACAGCAGGCCCACTGAGGAAAGATTTGATGGAGGCAGAATCCATCACTAGGAAAGGTAAGAATTAGAAATTACTTCAGATGAGGGGCGCCTAGGTGGCTCAGTTGGTTAAGCATCCGACTCTTGATTTCAGCTCAGGTCATGATCTCGCGGTTCGTGGGTTCGAGCCCCGTGGCAGGCTCCTCACTATCAGTGTGGAGCTTGCTTGAGATTCTCTCTCTCTCCTTCTTTCTCTGCCTCTCCCCCATCCCTCCACTAGCTCTCAAAATAAATAAACTTACAAAAAAGTACTTTAGATGACAAGAAGGATTTGGTGGTCAGACAGAAACATTCTCCTGCTGACACAGAGAATGATTTGATACCTTAGTTGGAAAGGTTTGTCAGGTGTTTGCAACAGATTAGGCATAAAGATGCAGATTTGTGGGTGCTTCTCACAGTGATAGTTGAAGAGAAAGAACAACCAAAGAGCACCAGGAGCAGGATCTTAGGGTCATTCCCAAGTCAAGACACACAAACAGTGGGAAATAAGCGAGGCTGAGAAATATCAAGGACTAATTAAGGTTCTGTGTCTTGGTAAACATTGAGCCCAAAGAGCAGTTATACTAATTGCTTGAGTTTTATTAATTTAGAAATGCTTAAACGGTTCCTAATATACATTTATTTTTACTATAAAAACAAGCTGGGATGAATGGAAGAAATAAAAACATAGTAAAAAGGGCTGTTTAGATTTTTTGTTTCCGTTTGAGAATGAGCAGCTGTTGCCTAAATTGGACAAGGTAGGGGATATAAGATTACAGTAAATTGCTTTTTAGGCTTCTACCGTGACAGAAGCCATGAGAGTTTTCCCAAAGTCTCATCTGATGAGCAACCTGATAAGACAGATTATGACAATAATTTTCTCCATAGCAACAGGTTTGAATAATGGACACATAGTACTATCTGGTATACACATTGATTATTTTAGAGCCCAGTGGTTCTTCTTTAATTCCGCCTATAAAATTTAGCTGATTTGTTGCAGAACTGTAGACTGGAGTAGGTAATAAAACTCATGTTTTTCAGGAGGATTGGATACTTTCTTAGATACTTATTAAGCAATAGGTGATCTCTCTTGCCTATGAAGTATCTTCAAGTTCTAATTTATTTCCCTGCTTTTTAGAATATCTGAGGTGGCTTGGCAAGAACAAATAGAACGCTGAGATGAAAGAAGTCAATAGCGAGTGCCACCTACTGTCAGCACTGAACTCAGTTGTTCTGAGGTGAGTGACGGCTGTGAACACTTGGGTGCAACATTGCTGTGTCCAAAACTCTTCCGTGCAGACATCTGCCTTAACTTTTGGAAACTGAACAAGTATTGTAATTCCTTATAGGATATACACGGAACATTTGATAGAAAATAATAAAAATTCTAACGGAGTAGGAGTGTTAAGTAGTGTTAAAAACAGTGATTACCCTTGTGGTTTGGAATGAAAAAGGAAGAGCAGCTGCCAATTCATATGCGAATATTTCAACACAGAGTCGTATATATTTTTTCTCTTTAGAAAGAAAGAAATGTAAATCTTACACTCACGTATTTGGGTTTCTAATAATGATTATGTTGAGCTTCAAAAATGCAGCGGCCCACACAATGTAGAAGGCTAACCTGTTAAACTCGTCTCTAACGAAACAAATATGTGATAGTGATTAACTCACCACTCCTCCGAACTGGAACTGAGGAGAGAATAAGTCAATGTGAGCCAAGACCTCATCCTGCTCTATGATACTTGCCCCTTACCCCAAATATTATTTACCTGTGCATATATTATATGGTAGCTAATAACCTTGGAGGATAAGAGGCAGTGAAAATGAGCTCCTGCTCAGCAAGAGAGCTGCTGGGATGCCAGAACTACAGATCTGTGTCCTGGAAGTACACAGCTTTATATCAGATGTGTTCCGGTGATACCCAAGTTGTTTCTTCTGCGCTCCATGGAGCAGGAACAAGAGCAATCGGAGAACTGAAAGTCGGGAAATGACTAAACCATATTTTTTAAGTGACAACAATAGAGAAATCTTATTTTGGTTGAAGAATGAGTTGGCCAGGGAGACTTGAAATGGATTGCCTGTGTCAATTGATTACAGGCACAATCCCCCCATCATTTATGAAGTGCTAGAAACAAAATAAAATTCTGCAGTCTTGTTCAAGAGATATTTCCATTTTGACCAGCGTAGCTGAGGCAGAGGATTATTTTCCACTTTCTTGTTAATTTTATCACCTAATATTTCTTTCTTTCTTTCTTTCTTTCTTTCTTTCTTTCTTTCTTTCTTTCTTTCTTTCTTTCTTCTTTCTTTCTATACTTATTTTCGCTATAGGCCGTGTTTGGGTAATCTGCAAAGAGTAATCTTCAGTACCATCAATATCACTTGAGAGTTTGTTAGAAATGCAGATTCACAGGCCCATATTATACCTATTGAATCTGATTCTCTGGGAGTTTGGCTTGGAATCTGTGTTTTATTTATTTATTTTATTATGAATTTTTTAATGTTTATTTTATAGAGAGACAGACAGACAGAGACAGAGAACGAGTGGGAGAGGGGCAGATAGAAAAGGAGACACAGAATCCGCAGCAAGCTTTAGTTTCTGAGTTGTCAGCACAGAGCCCAATGTGGGGCGTAAACCCACGAACTGCAAAATCATGACCTGAGCCAAAGTCAGATGCTTAACTGACTGAGCCACCCAGGCAGCCCAGGATCTGTGTTTTAACAAGCTCTCTGGATGATTCTTAGGTCTGCTAAAATATGAAAGTGCAGGTCTGGATAATGAGGAGAGGCACACAAAGAAGTCAGGAAGCTTAGCGTAAGCAAGCTTTGTGATTCTTTCTTCGCACCAAAGCTAAATTAAAAGAAAATCACTTAGAAAACAAATAAAAGTCTCTCTTGGTCACCAGGGAAGACATAATTCCATTGGACAGCAGTGTTACAGAGATAAGGAACAGTCACTCGCAGAATGGCATTTCTCCTAAGTGGGGGGGGGACTTAGAGTTACTGTATTACAGGGCGTAAATTCTAACATGAATGCATTACAATGTTCAAAACAAGTTTGGGATTACAAACATTACTGCTGACTACTTTTGGTATGAATACTTAGAGTTAATATCATAACCATTGCTACATCTCTGATCTAAGTTATTAGACCACAGTACATAAATGTACATATGGTTCTCTTATTTCCCAAGTTTTTCTCAGCACATTCAACCTGTAGGCTTTGCTCACTACTTGCAGACAAAACAACTGTAACTCCCAAAAGAGCATTTTATGTACATATTAAGTATAACTTCTACCTGTGAATGGTAGATCTTACTAGCATTACTCCTAATGACTAAAGAACAGTAGATGGAAGAACTGGACCTAGGAATAGCCAACCCCTCCCCACTGGGAACAGAGCAAGGAGGTCCCCAGGAAGCCTGAAAGTGTACATAGGCCAACCCGCCAGTAACATCAGTAACATCTGACTTCTGAATGATATTAACCAGGGAAATATAGGGGGAAAGCACAAAGGCTAAAAATAGTCAGTTTTCATATTGTAGCAACACAAAATCAGAGAAGCTATTACCTTTCTACTATGTTAACCCTCAAAGTCTGGGGATGTACAATGAGATTAAGATCTATGAAATCACTGTTTGGTGAACTGGACCAACTTAAAAATTAGGCAACTTACTTGTCTCCCTGTAGCTACTGTATTCCTCACCTAATAGTATTTAAAATGTACATATATAATTTTTTCATCTCTTTAAGTCTCTTTCCTTACGAAGACAAAAACATTATCTTATTTTTGGTAATGACGCTCTTTTTAATACGTGTATTTTATGTATTTACTAGTAATAACACTTATTGTCTTTGGAAAAATATTTTTCATTTTCCATTTTTAGTAGACATCATAACAGCTTTTGATTAAATCCAGATGATTAATCATTATTTTCATTAATTATCCAGACAAAGATGTGTGTACATTATATTTCTCCTTCCTGACAACAGAGGGTCTCTTGGTAAACTTGATTAATTTATTTTGCATCCAAATTAACTGAAGCATAAAAATAAATACTAGTAGTTTCCAGCAATCTGAAGAAAAATTAAGGATAAACAGTAGGAAAAATAATACTAGAAAAGCTCACTGTTTTACAAGAAACATATGCTAAGGCTATGTCATTGACAAAAAGAAAAAAATGCCTTAGTAACTTGAGAAAATATGGATGTTTTCTCAATTCATATTGTCAATATTTAATTTTGGAGCAATATAATGGTGGAAATTAGGATTGCTTTTTATCATTTTCAATGGCCTCAAAAATTAACAAGACTAACTTTAGATCTTTTTTTAAGCTGTAAAAAAACCCTACTGACAGATCATTACTCTTAGAGTCCAGTATGCTGGACACAAAAATAATGTATATTGACCATAGGGAAGCAATTGTGCACAGTTGGAATGCCAATGTAGAAATCAAGTCCACTACAGAAAACGTATTTATAAATCCTGCTCTCTTGACAAAATAATGTGGGAATGAGATGATTGCACATAGAACAGATAAAGGATAAATAGAAAGGAAATCTTCCTTTTTTTCAATAAAAACACTCTATACAGAGGCAGAGGTATATTTGAAATTAATAGTCATATATAATTTTGATGGATAAGTCTGATTTATATAAAGGTGCCAGTAAGGTATTTTCAAAAGCCTGGCTCATATATTCGTTTATTTTACTCCTGTATACACTAATTTGTGAATTAGCGGATTTCAATAACGCATTTTAATAGGAAACATTATTGTGGAGCCTAGGTGTCTCAGTCGGTTGAGCTCCAACCTCAGTTCAGTTCAGGATCTCACAGTTCATGGGTTTGAGCCCCACATCAGGCTTTGCACTGACAGTGCAGTCTCCCTCTCTCTTTGCTCCTTCCCCACCCTCAAAAAAATAAACATTAAAAAATTTTTTCAAAGAAAACATTATTTATATACTTGGAAATGATTTCAACAGATTTCAAATTACATTATTGAAAGGGTTAAAACGAAAATGCTAAGGTTAATACCATATATATGTGTGTGTGTGTGCAGATACACATACACATATATATAATATAAAAAATTATAGTTTTATATAGTATTTTTTCAACCTGCCTTAAGTCATGAAGCCAGCAAAGAAACCTAGCGTATAAGGTAGAATATCTTTTTTGTAAATAGATATGTAAAATGTTTTCCAAACAGCAGGTGGCAATCTTTGTAAATGTGATTGCAGTGACAACAGTTTTAACTCTACATTTGCAGATGAAAGACAGTTTTAAATGGCCAGTTAAGATCCTTGGCATGTTTGCACCAGTTTAGATAACTTCAAATATTAAAAGGGTCTTATTTAATTATATCTTACTGTTCTAATGAAATTTCTTTCTGGACAAATAAGTGTTTTTATTTAATGTGTCTTAATTCTTACAGAACACAGGTGTAATTTTACACTACTAATCTTGTATAGGTATCCTCAACAAAATGCTATTTGCTGGTTACTTACCATTCCGCATTCAGGTGGCCTTAAGAATTAACAAAGCTAATTTTAGATCTTTTCTAAGCTCTAAAAAAAAAAATTCTACTTACGTATTGTTACTGTTAGAGCCCAGTTTCTATTGGTATTAGTGTTGAACTGTGAGAAGTCTTTAGAATTCTAACTATGGAGAAAAACAAAGCTTTGACTCAGGGATATCTCTTATAATGCCTTGTTTGTTTGTTTTTCCCCAAACTGATGTAGTCATGTTTGGAAATCCATTGCTTTCTGAACTGAAAAGGAGCCTTAAACAACTGTACTCCCCATACCTACTGGAACCAGATGGCCGGAGAGAGAAGCTAGCTTGCCCATAAGGCATTACTAGCAGCAAATGGCCTCTAATAGGGTTTTCAAATTCTTTTAAGTTCAGCACTTTCTTTATATATGGTATGAAACTTAAAAATTTCATCCTATCATCTTTTTAGTATGTTTATAATAATTTTGCCTATGATATTATTCTAAAATCATAATTTTAATTTATTTATTGAGTCCTCAGTATGTCAATGATATTTTATGTAATGTGTGCACAATTAGGAAGGAGTCTTTGTTGTAAAATGATCTATTAAAATATATGATCAGTAATCTAGGCAATTGTTGACTTTTAATTTTTTTTTCTATCCTTATGGGTAAAATCCCTTAATGTAGTTATATTTCCATTCTTTCACTACTAACTAAGACCTTATGTTTTCATTTTAAAATGCATTCCTCCAACAGAAAATGGGACAAGCAAGGCAAAGTAACGGGGATGTCCAAAGTCCTACATGGAGATGCATTAACAGTGAAATTTAAAAGTTTCTGAATTTTTTTTTTTAATGTTTATTTATTTCTGAGAGACATAGAGACAGAGTGTGAGCAGGGTAAGGGCAGAGAGAGAGGGAGACACAGACTCTGAAGCAGGCTCCAGGCTCTAATGAGCCATCAGCACAGAGCCCGACATGGGGCTCGAACCCACAGACTGTGAGAACTGACCTGAGCTGAAGTCGGCTGCTTAATCGACTGAGCCACCCAGGTGCCCCAAAAGTTTCTGAATTTCAACATCATCTCATTATTTTCTTACTCAGCTTCTAACACTATGTCTTTCTATTTCTATCATAAATAATCTAAGGCAACTGGTTTTGTGTTCTCAGTAAACAAATACTTCAAGAACATAGTGAAAAAAAAACAGTACCCCAAACTAATTTAAATCCTATCTATCCATGTTATTGTTAAATGCGGCTTCCTTTGTATTATCACATTTTTCAATGTGATTTTGCAGCAAATAATTTAAAAACTCATGAAAGAAATAGTCTATGACACATAAACAGAGGAAACCTCATACCTTACAGAAACAAGGAAATTGCCACTGATCATTAGCAATCCTTCAACTGAGGAAGTATTGCCCATAATGACAATATTTTCAATCCTTTTCTTTTAAGGTAACAAAATATTTCCATTGGGATAAACTCAGTTCATGCTCACCAGGACATCGTTGCTCACTGCATCTTCTCACTTCTTCACCTGTTCCTTCACATTGCTGTCCTGTTATTGCTGCACCCTGGCAAGTCCTTATTCGCCTTTCCCAGCCGCCATCACAGGACTTGGAACATCCGCTCCAATGACCCCACTGATTCCACTGACCATTGGCTGAAAGAAATGTGTCACAGTCAATGGCAGGAGCCTACTGCAACTGTTTTAAGAATTCTGAAATCTGAGGACCGTCTGTTCATTTTTTATATTAATCTACCACCACAAATAAGCCATATTCAAATATTTGACTTGTTAGTCAAATATAGAGCACTGTGATTAACGTAAGTTTATATAAACCAGAAGAGACTTAAATACAGAGAACAAACTGAGGGTTGGTGGGGGGGGTGGAGAAAAGGGGGAAATGGGTGATGGGCATTGAGGAGGGCACTTGTAGAGATGAGCACTGGGTGTTGGATGTAAGTGGTGAACCACGGGAATCCACCCCAAAAACCAAGAGCACACTTTACACACTGTATGTTAGCCATTTTGACAATAAATTATATAGAAAAAAATAACATAAGTTTATATAAATTTGTCAGAATCTTCAAATGGACATTGAAACTCACTTGTAAAAAGGACAAGTTCAGTGCTAAACTTATCAACTTAATCTGTATTTAATCTAAGAATCACCAGAATGTTGTTGCTTTATTAGCATGGCATACATTAGGATAGCTCTGGTACAAGTGGATTCATTTACTAGAAATACATAATTATCTAATTATTCCATGATTGTCTGGCATGGTTCTGCCGTATTTTATAAATGTCAGACATTGTTTAAGTGTAGCGATCAGGCCTCACCTGTACACTCAGGGTTATAGCACTCTCTGCTTTCTGCCCATGGCCCTCTGCATTCAGAGCCCCCATGAGCTGCCGCAGTACACTGCCGGCTTCTCTGCTGGGTCCCATTCGAGCACGTCACTGAGCACTGACTCCATGAACTCCACTCTTGCCACTGCCCATCAACTGCCAAAGTAGAAAGAGAGACAGTGTAAGGAGATGGTCCAATAGAGAGGGCTTTACAGAAAGTATAAAGTAAAATTAACCTTGGAGATGAATCCCAACTAGGAAACTCTAAGTGAATACAATGGAAAGTCACATTGGCATTAGAATTTATTACCCCCAAACTATTAATACCTTATTTTTTCATTTCTATTTCTTTTATGTATCCAGTATCTCTTTTGAACCACTATTGCTTCAAAAACATTTATTGATTACTCAACAATGTGAGATTTTGAACTAGGATATGAGTACACAGAACAGTGAATAAAATAAATCCTGACCAACTTCAGAAAGCTCATGTTTTAAAGAAGGAATGAAACAATTAACTACATGCTAAATAAATTAATTATATAGCATTGTCTCAAAGGATAATTTCAAGACACTAAGAGTTTGGAGGGCCTGGGAGTCTTCCTTGACAAAGTGAAGTTTCAGGCAAGCCTTGAAGAATGAGAAATAATGTGATAGATGTTACGAGAAATAGAGAAATAAAAGAATATGAATCCTTCCCTCAAAAAATTTGTAATTTAGTAGAAGAATTACATTAGGCACACGAATATGTAAATAAAAGTTTAAAGGCAGTAACATCTTAACATAGCACATAAAGTAAATTATCACATCTACTTAGGGATAGTTATGCTAGATTAATATGGTGAGATCTGGATAATTTAGACAAAGGAGACAGCACCCACAAAGGCATAATCTTATAGACCATAAAATACAAGTGAGCAAAGGAATCAGGCAAAAATATTTACCCAACTTAGAATGCATAAACTGGAATATAAGTATTATAAATGCACTAGTATATGACTGTCTGCTTTCTTCCCCATATTGTTCCATGGTTCTTAGTTTCATTGCAGTGAGAGACAATTCACCATAAATCCAAAATTCCAACATAAGGTAATACTACTGTGAGAACTCATCCACCCATCCAAACAAACGAAAAAGCCTGGCAGAATATGAGTATGTCAACCTAATTTCAGGCTTTGCAGGTAGCTATTAAAACAGAAGATTGTTTAATAGGTATCTAGCTGTATTTAATAAACCCTTTGTGAGATTAAAACTCATAAAATACCAATTGAATCATCCCATTCATGTAATTTTAGCATTTCATTTCATTAAAACTACCTGCTACAATCCTCTTGGCTATGTAGTCCATTTGCCAGACAAAAAGAAAAGGCTAGTGAATCAATGGAATGTTATAAATTATCCATTTCCTCTCTATTTTGGCTTTAAAGATGAGTGCATTTCTTTCTTCAGAAGTTCCTTTTCAAAGATAATTCCTCTTGAGCTTGCATTATGAACCCTCACTATGCTGGGCATTCCTAGAAGAGTTTACAAAAATAAGGTTCATACCTGTGCCTTATCATCTATTGGCCAAAGAATGTACACGTATTCGAATCTGTGACAACATTCAGAAATCAACACATAAAACAAAAACAAATTAGATGACTCCAACCTGACTGAGTCCTGAGTGACTAGAATAAAGGAATATGTGATGTCGTTGAGAATTCTGGTTTGAGGTAAATTTGTAGTTATCTTTATTTTTTAAATGAATGTAAAAGTTACAGACTCACTGGCAAAGAAGAGAGGATAAGTCTTTCCAGCTAAGAAGATGTGGAGTCAGGTATGAGCAAGTCAAATGTGGAAATCAGAGAGAAGATAATTTGGCAGGGTATTGTATTATCGGTGAGGAATAAGAAAAGACCTTGCTGAAAAGAGATTAGGAAAAATGAGAATACTTGTGAAGTGTTTTTGCTCAATAGGCTTTTCCTGAAAGAAGACTTTGCATCATCATTAGCAAATAAATAAATAAATAACATTTTAAATCCATACATGTATAGTATTAGTCATTCAGTCCTTTCTGCCAATGTATACATTTTGTTTTAATTGAAGTTCAAGAATGGGTTAACATTAAACTTTTGAGGAACTTTTTGAGGTTCAACACTACCAAACACATCAACAAAACATATATTTTAGATAGGTACAGTTTTGCTTATAAAGTTAGTTACAGAAAAGAAATAGCAATGAAATTTAAGTCATATCAAGTGGATGTTTTTGATGTTCCCTTTGACACTAAAAACTAGTTCCTTTTACTGAAAATTAGTTGCACCATTAATAAAGACCTGATTTAAAAACATAACTGAGAAAAAAGAGGAAAACCCCAATATTCCTTTAGAATGTTAAGTCAAAGTGACTGGGAAAATGGAAAATTGAGAAGTTAGAACCAGAGAGATACATCAATTTAATTTAATTTTTTTTAACGTTTATTTATCTTTGAGAGACACAGAGACAGAGTATGAGCAGGGGAAGGGCACAGAGAGAGGGAGGTACCGAATCTGAAGCAGGCTCCAGGCTCTGAGCTGTCAGCACAGAGCCCGACGCGAGGCTCGAACTCACAGACCGTGAGATCATGACCTGAGCCGAAGTCGGCTGCCCAACCAACTGAGCCATGCAGGTGCCCCACATCAATTTAATTTAAAACATTAGAAAACAGACATACACATGAAAGAATTTCTTTTAGTGCCAAGTGTGGGAGATTGTTTTCTTTCATTTTTTTTTCAGTTGGATATCCTTAAATTAAAAAAAAAAAAACATTTAATTGTGTTCTTTTTTAGGGACATCAGACTCAAGACCTTTCAGGAAATGGTAGTGTTATTGTACCAAATTATGAAAAAGTCGAGGATCTTGAGAGATGAAAATTAAGAGCTTTGTGTTAGACATTTAACCATTTCCAAGAAGAACATACGTATTATATTTTAGGTATAAATGTCAAGATATTTAAAAATAAAAACCATTCATCATATGATCTATTTTATATTTATCTTTATAACCACTTATTTAAGTACTGCGAGAAATTAATGGGATGCTTTTTTTTATTTTTATATGATGCTTTACTAGGAATCCTTCATCCCTGCATTCAGGTTTGCTTTCCACTTGGTTGAGTATGGAGGCAGCAGAGAAAACCGACCCTTTTCCCCACCACCCACCTGCCCCTGTATACCACAGACTTCCAGTGTCTTTAAGAGATACACTCCAGAATCATTGTAAATCCACAAACTTGAAAATACTTTGAAGCTTTCTTTCTAAAATTGTGTTCCTACTGAAAGATGATTAACATCGTATCATTCGGTCGGGAAAGAGTTCTCAATAATTAGGGAAAATGTAAACACTCCAAACCTCTTCTGGGAGTCCTCCAACGCACTCAGACGTAAAGGAGCACAAAGGAGGTACACTGTGACTCTGCCAGACTCTGGGAGAACTGTGGTGATAAAGACCCCCCAAGCTCTGTTCTTCTCACAGAACATAGAGTCTGAGAGGGGAGTGAAGACAGATGGTAAACAGGTAAGTAAATGAATGAGCAAGGGAGTTTCAGCCGGAAGTGTTTCCACCAGAAGTGTTATAAAGACAATGCGATGAAAGAATACAACGTGATAGGGTATGCTCAGCCATGCCTCTAACAAAACAAAACAAAACAAAACAAAACAAAACAAAACAACACATATTAGAGCTGAGTCCTGAGTCACTAACAGGAGCCAGAAATCTGAAGATCGTGAAAATCTTTACACAGGTGCAAAGTCCTGAGGCCAAGAAAATTCTGTGTATTCCAGAAAAGAGAAAAGGCTGGGGCTTCTGGGGTTCACAAAAAGCGGGGGAGTGGCAGGAGATGGGCTCAACAGCGTGCAGAAGCCAAGTCCGCGGGGGCCTCTAGCCCTTGTGACCAGGTAAGATCAGAAGCCATGAGAGGATTTTAAAGTAGAGAAGTGGTGTGATATAATTTATACTTTAACATTTTATTCTGCAGTTGCGATGAGGATGGATTGTACAGGGGCCAGCTCCCGTCTTGTGAGATGGTAGGGGACTATACTGTAGCCCAGACAGAGGTGACAGTAGCTTAGATTATGGTGCCATCAGTCGAGACAGAAAGAAGTGGATGAACTTGTGACGCTGTCTGGATGTAGTGCTGACAGGCTGGCAGTGGAGGAGAGTAAAACAGAGAATCCAGGTTGATTTTTAGATTTCTGGCTTACTGAAACAGGTAAGTGGTGGACCCTTATGCTGAACGGGATTATATTAGGAATCAAACACTTCAAGGGTATGTAGCCCTGATATCGAAATGCCTATTTTGAATATGTTGAATTTGTGATGCCGTTATAATCATAATGCAGGGGTCCTATATTATATTAATTCCGTTTAAAATTAGGCCTCCCAAACGTACTTGAAATGGAATCATCTCACCTCTCTTTTCCTTTTTTTGGAACACTGTTTGGTAAATATTGCATTAAATAATTTCTTCTATAATATGCAGCTAGGTTAAGAACTAACACCTTCTTAGGCTTTTTCCATTTCTCTTCATTTCCATCATAGGCATTTGCAGTTGAATTTTTTTGTAGTGTTATTTTTCAACTTAGAAACTCCAAATGCCTATTACTCTATGAACCATCCTACAAAGGTGACTAAGAATAGAGAATAATAAGGCTGTGTTCTGAAGCCGGGAGAGTGCTGAGAGATCAGCCCGTCTCACCATCATGCGGCGTGCTTCCTTATAGAATAATGTCACCCTGGGGACAGTTAAAGTTTCGCTTCAGCAATGTCATACATTACTAGATTTTCTGGACCCAGAATAATTAAAACTGCGAGTCTAAATTGCTGGATTCCTGGGGTTTACTTCGTTCTATGAACTTCCTCCTGCCATATGTAGAGAGTTGCTATTGTGCTCACCTGGAAGAAAATCCTGTCTTCCATGTACAAAGGCCAAATTAAATTCTGTGATACATTTTAATGAAAACACCGTGTTTCAGTGTATTTTCACATCTTTACCAATAACTGCTGACAATTACAACAGGTCGGAGAACAATAACCACAAGATAAAGTCATGACTATTTTGGATAATAAAACTATCATTTTGGCAACTGCTTCAGGTTGATTATTGCTGATTGATGAAGCTATCTCTATTTGGGGAGGAGAATTCTATCTTGTGGTATAAGGCTATCTGATTTAGTGATGGCAAATTTGGAAAACTCGTATTTTTGCTGAGGGTATAAGACTGAAATGTCACAAGCCCACCTCTTGCTTTGGGCATATGCTGGAGAGCACAAACTCGGTTCCCATTTGCCATTTTCAAAAAAATCACCAAAGGGGAAGAGCCGAAATGAAGTATCATTTAAAAAATTAAAATGAAAAATAGAAGCAAGTTATCACGGTAAAGTCAACAAGAATAAAGAAATAGTTGGGAAGTAAGTTAAGACAAAGTTCACATGAGAAAAAAATATATATATAATAAAAGAAAGCAAGCCAGGATTAACAAAGATACAATTTTTTTAAGTCTCATAAGTTAACACTGAAAGATCACTGGAATAATGCTAAAAATCTGAAATGACACAAAATGAATACAACAGCCATACAACAGACTAGAAGGTTAAGAAGACAAAAATGCAAATTAATTAAAGTACAGGTTAATGAGATAGCATTTGAACTTCAAATTATAACATTCTCATGCAGAGACAACCAGGGACTTTTGAACCAAGGTCAGGTAAATGTTTAGCATCTTCCCACTGACTGCCCTCACTGCTATCCCTGCAGATGGACTGTGGGCAGGTCACTCTCTCATAGATGCTGAGGAATCAAACTTTAGCTCAACAGGAAACTGAAGCCTCTTGCTCTAGTTAACAGAGACACTTGGGTCCAGCTGTGTCCCTGAGGACTTGTCCTTGGGTGATTCTTTCATTCTTAGGGTTTGCTAAAGAATATGAATATATCTGAAAAATACAACCTGACAAGATGTCTCTGGGAGGTTCTGGATTCACAGGAATACATGTCTCAAATGCAGGACTCATCAACCAGTGTGACACAGCCCAGCCCCACAGACTGGAATGAGTCCTTATATATGTACTTCTCCCTAGTACAAACCAGGCAGAAGTAATCTGTATGGGCCAAGGTCAGGTCACTCCAAAATGTGCCACTTTGGCATGTTGATTATCTTAAAGAAAAGTTACTTAAGGACCAGCCAATGCAAAAAGAATACTATGCCCCTCCCGTGTCTCCAGAAAGCATTAAGTAAATTTCCCATGTGAAAGGTACCCTCCCTATACGAGGAGGTAAAGAGACATCCTTACCACCAGAAACAGGAACTTTAGAGCCTAGAAGGTTAGATAAATAATTCTTTGTTACTTTTTTCTAATTTACTACCATAGCCCAAATTCTGTTTAGAATTCCTTATTAACTGTAGCTCCCAAACTTAAATTTCCTTTGCCATGTCAATTCCTCACAGGTTTATTGTCTCTGTCTAAAAAGTATAAAAACTGCCTGCCTTGGTCATTTCTTTAGGGCTCAATTTCATTATTGGGCCTCTGTGTACATGTAATAAAACTTGGACTTTTTAATTCTTAAACCAGCTGGAAGATCTGGAAGGGTAGAAGGGAAAATGTAAAGTCCTCCTCTATAAATCTCTTTGATTCTATGATTAAGGCTGTCCGTAAGAAACAAAAACTATCATAATGTCCTGAATTTATTTCACCTATTTCTTCTAAACCCTTTACTTTTAACTAATACTATCATAAAAATCATGATAAATATCCTCCACGTTATATTGTTTTATACTTTTCAAGATTCTGTCCACTAATTTTAATCATTTGACAATCCTCTAATATAGCAGGGTAATGAATGCTGGCTCCATTTTACAAATGAGAAAATTGAGAAACAGAGAAGATCAACACACTGCTTAAGTAAAAATTTATAATAAAAGACTGGGACTGAGTCTTAATTCATGTCTTATGAATTCCGGACCATTGTGTTTGCCACTGAATCGTTTAATTCAATGTATTTATATATATTTCAGCCTCTACATGAAAACTAATTTGTCAATAATTCTTTTATTTCTTTTACTGTTCCATCTGTCACTCGATTATCACTCATCCCCATCCTCTTTATTATATGCACTTTACTACACAAGTTATATCAGAATAAGAATTGTCAAAACTGAAACAAAGAAGACCAAACTTGACATCTTCGACTACTGACAGAGGGAAATATTTTAAGTATTACTCCAAAGTGACATAGTATAAAAAAATCACTACAAACCTGGAGGCTTTGGACGAAGAATTTAAGATCTTATTTTTCCCTAAAAAACCTAATTTTGGAGAAGGCTCTAATTTTATTTTGGACATATACAACTATATAGTTTTAATGGAGAACCTACCTAGAAAATGTGAACATTCCATCAAGTCTAACATGTTCTTTCTCCATTTGAATAATAATAAAAATCAAAAACGCTAAAAACGGAAGCATGTAAAGTGATTAAATCACACCAGAGAAGGAATCACCAACAAGGTGACATCCAAGAACTGGTCTGACATTTACAGCTAGACTCGGTGCCGTTAGCAGCTTGCTTGGCGCTCATAGCAAGTCTGTGTTATCTCCTGTTGGATCTAAAACCAGTATAGAGAACATTAACAGTAGACAAGGTCACTCCGAGACTGTGATAACGTGAGACAAAATGAAACCGGATCACAGCGCAACCCACAAAGTTCTGGATTTTCTCATCTCTCAGCTAATATGACTGACTACCACTTCTTCACCAACTATAGCAAGTTTTCATTCCTCCTGGATTGTTTGTTAAGATACCTAATAACACAATTTCCCCCCTCCGTCTGACATTCTTAAATCCTGAGCAAAGCCCCACTTCCTAAAACCTTCCTTGAAATCATCTCAAAGCTCAAACCCTTAATAACTCTTTCTAAGTCCCTCTAACTGAAATGCCCCACAGTTCCCTATGTCAATTTTCCCTCAATGCCAAGACTAACAAATTCAACTTGTTCAAGTACAAGTGCCATCCAAATGGACTTTGCCTATATACAGGGCACTGACATAATAATAATACTGATACTTATACACCATTTACTGTTTACCAAGTTAGCTCCTTTACAGCATCTCACAAGGTCCTGTCACAGTCCTGTGAAGTGTGTATACTATTGTTCCGTTTTACAGATGAAGAGACTAAGAACCGGGGGAGTAACACAGATATTAAAAGGTGATACCTAAATTTAAGTATGCATTCTCTTGTGAAAGTCCAAGTTCTACTACATTACATCAATGTATTATTAAATAGACCCGTAAGATGTCCTATAATTTTTAGGGGTGATGAGAACTAAAACTTTGGATATGTCTATGTCAAAAATCGATTGAATAGTAATGTATTGGATACAGCCGGTACAAAGTTGCACAGAGAGATAAACAATGAAAGAGAATTTCCTCATATACACTAATTAATAGTACTCTGAATTTGATGCTCAATAAGGGATTGCAATGAAAATTCAGAGAAAAGAAAAAACATAGATTAGACTGCCAGAAGTTCTAAGTTTTGTTAGATAAGAGAAATAGACCAAAAACCATTGGACATACACGCATATACACACACCATTCCATAATATCACATTTAATTATTAGTATAGATGAGAAAAGGAGGAAAAAATGGGTCACATTATTATGCAGCCAATGAATGCATCATAGTGAATCCCTTTTGTTGCCCTATGCCTCTTGCCCACCTCCCTCCACCAACACTAGTATCTGTTCTTAGACATGGTACACAAATTGGTAACTGATAACTCACAATAGGATATACCATATCTACATTTTCCTTTCTTTCTTCTCTCCCTATATGGATCCCAGGCAGATAGCTTTCCCTCACCTCAAAAGAAGTGGGAGAAAGTTGGATATTGACTAAGGAAAGTACCTGATGAAAATAGGATGTCATCCCCTTTTAAGTTGATATCAAAATTTGCATAAATGAAACATAATTCATCATTCGATGTGAACAATACACATCATAGTATCCACTTCATTATAGTGCTTATATGTATTTCTTAAAAATAGGATGCTGCAATGCTGTTCTGACATGATCCCACACTAAAATATCACTGCCCGATACCACAAGACACATGGTCAGATTTTAGAAAGGTGGTGAGTGGAGACCCAATCTTTTGTTTCCATTATTTCTTTTATTCTCTTCTGGTCTTCACTTGGCAGTTGCTCTAGCCAAGGGGAACCAAGGGTAGGTCTTGGCCCACTTTCTTCATTACTACCTACTATTATTACCTATTGATACACTACCTATCACAGCCTTACACCGTAAGATGATGTCTCTAGGATCTCAGGTTGGATGGCTACTAGAAATATAGGTTGAAATCACTGAGTTCTCAAATTATCACCTTTCATTAAGGTGGAGTATTTATATATGTTTTTCAGAATTGCATTCAACTTTTCACATGCTTATGTCTGTATCCTCTGAAGAGATCGCAAATTTCTTGAGATTATTCTTTTCAGTAGTGTCTTGCATCTTGTCAACACATGATGATGCTTTTATATATAGTGAAGGCACCTGAGTTTAGTTATAAGACAGTTCTAAGAATTCCAAACATTTGCGCCAAATAAATCTTACATATTTCAAAGGCATAATGTCAAAATGTTCAGTAAAGTATAAAATCTTTTTTTTTTTAAATCATAGTCATTAGAATTCCCTTTGAAATAGTCAGGAAATTGAGATACTGGTAAGAGTTTTACATCTCTTAGGATATAAATAAATTTAAGAATGGAAATAATAGGAATCAGAAACAACACATAATAAATTTATTAACTACCCAATCTGGATCCATAATGCTCACCTATGAGAGAATATGAGCTAGGCCAGATTTACAAAAAATATAAACATAACTTTCAAAATTGAAGAACCTTCACAAAAGAAAGGCCTAATTTTAATGCTCTTAGAGCAATTCCAATGACAGAGTAATACTGCTAAAACACAACTAGCTTGAAAACACATGTGGTTACTACTTCAGTGATAAAACAACAACTAAATCAACTTAGAAAATTGAGTTTTCATATCTAAATTCTAACAACTTAGCATCCCTATCTACTGGCCCCCAAACATTTTACTCTTAGAAAAGTTCACGGAAAGTAGACTACAACAAATAAGGTTGATAACATTTTAACTGATTAGTGTCATTTTTTTCTTTCTACCTCTGGGATTAGCTGAGGTAAAAGATGTAATAAAAACTAATATATTAAAAAAGATTCTATAGTTAGCTATTATTTTTCATTTCCCCACATTACCTGTTTTTTCACATTCCATGGACAAATAACAATGAACTATAATTGACTCTTTGTAGATGTCATAGCTGAGCAGATAAAAAAATATCTAAAATTTGTAAAAGCTGCCCCAATCTTTGGAAAAAAGACAGTACATAAATATATTTGTGTGTGTCCATATGCTTGTCTGTATGTTTATAGACAGAAATAACAGAACATAAATGATTTCATAAATATATTTTCTGGGAGTGATTTGCAGATAAGGAATCATAATTTTGACTCCCCAATATTCATAATTACATGAATATTGAATCATATGTTATATTAATAATTCATAGAATTCATAAAATTCTAGGACTAAATATAACTACCACATCTTTAAATGTATATTCCTGATATAGGAATCTAACATTTTTCTCTGAAGTCAAGGGAACAAGGAAGCTTGTTGCATATCTACATTTTGGGTTGCTTTTCAGAGTTTAAGATGTTTTAGATACTTAAAATTTCCAGAGGAACTAAGTCATTGCCTCATGACATAGGCTATTACCTTGGGGGAATTTAGAGTACAAATGGGACTGAATATGAGCTAGGTAATATGTTTGGAACACATTACCAGGATCCCAGCTATGTTGCTTGCATGCAGAATGGCCCAATGAAGAAGTCTCCCAAAGAGAAGATGAATATTTACATTGGTCTTTGCCATTCTCATTAGCCTTTGGCATTTTCTATTCATGTCTATCCCTTTCTGTAAGATACATCTTGGCTAGTCCCGGGAGATTCTATCATTTGTGTGTATTTTCTTTCATAAGTTGCAAGCTCCTTGAAGTGAAGATCAGTCTTTTTTATCTTATAGTTATTTGTCTTATGTTTGAATGACTCAACAACCTAAATAACAGAATTATAAAGACTTCTCTCTGTAGTAATGGGTGAAATTATCAAGTTCAAATAAAATACCATTGGAATATTTTAAACTAAAAAAAATTTAAGATAAGAAATACACTATATGAACAGACTATGTAGTCTTCATAATCACATGAAGTTGTGAGTCATTTATGAGCTAACCATCTTATGCATCTAGCAGGGAATCTATAAAATCTGATTTCCTAGCAAGTATCTATCATTTCTATACATGATCAGTGGTGCATCCCCACTCCTTAATGGAATGAGTGTGAGACAATAACATCAGACTGCCTCTAAAATAGTCTCTCCAGTTATAGTATCAAGGCAATAGCTAATCTCAAGTATTTGGGACTTCTTATAATTCTCCTGGGCGGGGGCGGTGGTGGGGAACCAAGTATGGATAAAATCTTAGTGGAAAAAATTAATATACGCATCTATAGAAACTGAATAAAAGTGAACTTTAGTACTCAGTCGAGGAAATATTATAAACTATTGTATATGATAGAGTCAAGGAAAGTACCCAGTTTTAAGCAAGAAACAGTAACAAAGGACACATTGTCTAGGTTGTACTTTTAACATTTCATATGTATACCAGGGCCCATATACAAAACACACAAATATAAAGTTCGCTAAATGCAGAAAAGGCTCACCTGGGCACAGCGCAATATTACAAGGCTTATGATGAGTTTCAGGTCCTTCACACGGCCTTCCTCCGTACTGAGGAGGTGTGCACGACCTTGTTCTTGTTCTTTGGCCTCGACCACATGTAAATGAACATAAACTCCATGGTGACCACTCCTCCCAAACTCCATGTACTGTAATAAAGCAAAGAAGCTTCAACAACAAAAGCAGAGAAATAAAGTCATAACGATTTTTTTCTTAACTATTAAGAAAAAAAATAGTCTAATAGACAAGTATGAAAATATTTTAAAAGTTCAGTTTAGTTAACATTCTTATGCGCCAAAAAAAATGCAAAGGGTAATTCTAAAATTCATTAAAATAATGCAAAATTGTATGTATTTTTTTCTGTATTTGAACAGTTACTTATGTCATAAACTTTAAATATTTTCTTTTTTAATAGAAATGAACCTCTCTCCTTCATGGTAGAACAGTCATGAGTAATTTTAAATAAATGTAATATAAGCTTATAAGGCAGTATAGAAAACAAAATTTCTTAAAACAGATATGATATTTTAGAGTTAAGCTTCCATTTAAATATGTAAGGGCCAACTTAATTCTTCCAACAATTATAAAATTTCAGTATCAATGACCTTGATGGTGTCAAAAAATGAAAAATCTGGAAAATTAATGGTACATATTTTAAATAACTTTTTAACATCACATTTAGAGAATACATGTATTTTTGCCATTTAAAATGTGGGTGCTTAAAGTCACTGTCTTTGACTGAGAGGGAAATTGCAAAAACTGTATCTACTCGCATAAGATTCTCCTCTTTGTCCTCTTTTAAAGTGAATGACAAATATGAAGATCTCTTTCTTCTTGCAATAACTTGATGCACTGGAAATCCTCCTAATAAATAAAAATTTCTAGAGAAAGCAAATGATCTACTTAGGATTATCCCTAACATCATTACACATACACAGATACTTCAATTATGCCATTACAATGAATTCAAACTAATTGGAAATATTAACATAATTTGTGCTCCTCCATAATAACCACTGGGAATAAATATTGACGTCTTTGGCATTAAGTCTATTAGGGTTCAAAGTTTAGATCCTTTCTTTGCCAAAGTCAAATCACCAATCTCCTCTCAATTTTAATATTCGGGATAGTAAGGAATAGCACTCTGTGGTTAATATAAATAAGCATGCTGTGAATAATACAAATAAAAAGAAGCTGGGCAAAAGGTGCTTTTTGGTTCAAAAGCTCCTGTCTTGATGTTGGTCCTACCACGCTCTTGGAAATTCATGAGCAGATGTTTGGTATGATACCCACTAGAATAAGGAAGGGGAATATAAATTTATAATGGACAATAAAAATATGTTCACTTTCTACTCAACATTGGTAGGGGTAAGCAGAATCCATATAAAGTGTCAGAGGTGTTATGCGAGTAAATATAGTGTGTCTAGAATCTTTTGCATGTATATGTTGACCAAGTTGTTACTTTAAAAACACATATATGATACCTTAATTATGCGGCACCCCATTCTCTTCTATCTATGCTATTGAGCTGCCCCAACTGGTTGTGAAAATATATTCAAATATTGAAAAAGTTAGCCAAATTTGAGTAATACTCAAATTTGTGAAAAATTCTTCAAGGTTCTGTGAAAGTTGCTGGAAAACATGTTTTTAAAATATCCCACAGAAAAAAGAGTAAGAGAGTGAAAGAAATTAATATGCTCACATTTTCTCATTTAGGTTTGGAAAACCAAAGCTACTCTGTACCCATTGGTATAAGAATAAATAATGAGTCTGTATTTACCTCCAAGAAAAAAAAATACACATATACATATATTTACATATAGGTGTATATGATCGATGATAGCAAAATATTTTAAAATACTGCATACAAATGTATTTTGCCATGTAAAATGTATACATTTAATTAATTTTTGCATTTATTTTTAATTACCAATATTTCTCCATTTAAAAACAACCTTCCCTTGCCCTATTGTCTATATAGTGTTAATAGAACATATTGTATTCATATTGCGGGTTCTGTTAATTTTCTCTTCAATCAAATCACACTTCTCTGTATTCATTGAACAAACCCTGAAAAAAAAGCTGCTAAACTGGCAGATTTTTCTCTATTAATCTCAAAGAAATGTTAATTAATCTTGACAGTTTAGATCATGAAGCTGGAATCCTTTGTAAAGCATGTCACTCCCTACTTTTTAACACTCTTTATCGTTCCGTGGTGAAATTTCATGACTCTTTCATCATTTTAAAAAAACCAAAAACTACTTTTCTCACTTGAAAAGGAAACAAAATTAATATTTTATATTATTGATTTAGTAGGAAATTATAATAGATATAATTTTATAGATGTTACTTGTAAGATTTATATTAAAGAATAAAGATATTTTTATTTTAGGGAGAATTATTCTATAGATTCTTTTATCTTTCAGTAAAGAATGAAAATCTGTATATAACCTAGTCCATTTGAAAAATGTGCCTCATAAAACCAAGAAACTTAAGTCAAATTAATCCATTTTCATAGTTTTCTTCTTTATTTAGACATTAGCTATATTATCATATCCCTATGCTGTGTTACATAAAGATGAAATGAGGAATATATTATATGTAAATTATATTACTACTAGATTTTGAAATACGCATTCAAATTACCTTATAATTTACATTGGATGTATAATAAAACTCGTTTAAGTGAAAGGTTTTTTTCTTAAGAAATATATAGAGGTGGATGCTGTGACATTTACAAAAAAAAAAAAATAATCAGAACCATTCCTTAGCCAAAATAAAATTCTCAAGGATTAGAAAACAGAGTAGACCAAGAGGCAATTTTGCCCCCCAGAGGACATTTGGCAATGTCCAGAGAAATTTTTGATTGCCACAGCTCAGGGCAAGGAGGAATGCTACTGGCATCCAAGAATGCTCAGGCCAGCCTCCCACAACAAAGATTTATCCATGTCAAAATGTCACTAGTACCGAGGTTGAGAAACCCTGGAAGAGATCATAAAACTATAAGTCAGAAACCAGGACAGTGAATTCACAATTCCATGTAGCTCTCTACTTTCTCAGTTTACTGTCTGTTTACCTCTGTCATTTTCTGCTCTAAGTAATAAGAATTTTTGAAGAGACTATAATGTCAAAGCAACAGTTTTCAAAAGGCTGGATGTCTTAGGATCCATATTAGAAGTAACACATTACTAACTAATTTAATTAAGAAAACAATTTTGAAATTAGAATAATATGTGTGAAAGGCAACTAATTTATAACACTATTGATTAGGCTTTAGTAGTGCAAATAAATATGAGCTCAAGTTCTATCATTCAGTATATTTTATGTAAAGCAGTTTTGACATTCATTTTGTCCTTGTTTCATTTTCGTTAATTAAATGCCAAACACACTTGGATATCCACCGTGTGACAACTAGGTTATTGATTTCTGAGCTAATTTTCTTTTTGGATATTTAAAGCATTAGTTTAGAAAGATATTTACACAGGTTAGGCACTATTTAAGTTTTTAGATTCACTTTTGGTTACTGTTCTCATGATATATCATGTCAAAAAAAGTATGTATTTACCAGCATGGCAAGTAACTGAACAAAATATTGAACACATAATACTTCATAACAAATACAGTAACCATCTAAAATATATCTCAATTTCCTATAGTGAAACACTTATTCTACATTTTTAAAATAATGAACTCGCTAAATTATTGTTCAGTTTTAGAAAATTAAAATGAAATCAACAAAACTCCCATTCTCTTAATTGCGACATCTGAATTAAAACAGTGGTTAAAAGATATATTATTTCTTATCATCAGTCCTATTTAACTAAATTTAGAAAGACAAACCTAGAGTATATGAAGGCGAAGTGGGGAACTAATAATTAGTATGTATTTCTTCAGTAGGAATAACGGCAGGAGGTTTAAGAAATTGAGGATAAACATTATAATCAGAATATTATTCAGTTTCCTAAACATCAGTCATAGAGTGAGAGGGAGAGCACTCTGGTCCCACTACAGATGCTCTTCTTGCCCAGCGAAGGAATTAATCAGTGGTCTCTGGCAGAAGGACGGAGGTTTCCATATATCAACCATATGAATTGCATAATGAGTGGCTGGAGAGTAAGCACTGAATGGAGAATTGTGGAGAACACTTTAGCATCCTCTCAGACTTCCACTTGGGCGTCATTAGAGTCTATCCTTGTATACTGAAGGGAACTCGACTTTTCAAAAGGATGTTGGCAAGATAAATGTATATATCGAGGACAGCTTACTTCTCTATTGACAATGTTCTCATAGGCCAGGAAAGGAAACTTGATCCTGGAACCCTTAACATAAATACTGTGACTAGGGGCTGCTTTAAGTGTGAGACAATGTACTCTACCCACACCCAGCTGAAAATCCACAAATGTTTACTCATGAGGTCATTTTATGTATAAAATTTAGAAATTTTATAATTCCTAAAACTTCCAGCTCTTGGAGGTTTTCCTTCTCTTGACTAACAGACTTGGAGTCTGTGTTTGCTCTCTTGCCTGTTTTTGTCATCCTTCGTCATTGGCATCCTCTTCTGTGACCTCCGTAAGCATTGCTCCCTCTGGATTTTCTTTTCACTTGAAGAAAATCCTTCTCGTCTAGTTTAATTCCCACTGGCTCTCATTGATTTCTCTAGTTTCAGGCGGAGTCATTGCTGTTTCCTGCTAATTCAGTCTTCCCTTCCTAATAGTTCTCCGTCCTGTTTAGCTTTAACTTCTACCTTCATCTGCTGCTTTGAATCTCCTAATTCCATTATAGAGGGATTTCCCAACTCAGTGCACCCTCTCCTCCACATTCTGCCCACCACTTCCTTTCCCTTTTGTTTCTTCCAGATTGTCTTTCCTTTTATTGTGATAAAAAATACATAACAGAAAATTTATCATCCAAACTATTTTTAAGTGTACGATTCAGTGCTGTTAAATATATCCCCATTGTTGTAAAACAGAGCTCCAGAACTTACTCATTTTGCAAATCAAACCTCGTACCCATTAAACAATAACTCCTCCAGACTGTCTTTTAATGGGTTGCCCTTGCTTATTCAGCTGGGAAATTAGGATTACCCCTGCCCTTCCCCCAAGCCCACCCACTCTCTGCTCTTGCCTTTAGCAACTGCGAAATCAGCCATCTCTGGAAATGGAATTCATCAGAAAATTTTTACAGCCGAAGAGCTGCTGCTGCAGAACCAGTCCCTTTCTTCACACCCACCCCCTCTCGGAGGCCTATGGAAAGGCTGCGAACGCAAGTCTAGGATCACCTGCAGTGGTGGATAGTTTTATCACCCCTCCACCAAATACCTGAACAAAAATATAAACCTGGAGATTCACAATATTATGTGCTTTGGACTTCTTGAAAGAAAGCCCGAATTCTTCTTAGTACTTATTTTTACATGAAGGTTGGTAATTTGAGAAGGGAAAATGCCTGTGATATGCATGTAGGCCTCAAATGAGAACAAAATGTGGACGTAACATGGAAAATCTCACCCTACACGGGTAAGCTACCGTGGTGTGCGCCATTTAGCATCAAAGAGTTTTTCCCCATTAATGACTTTAAAGTTTACAGTGCAGTGGATGACTCTGATGAGGACAACCAACTGAGTGAAATAAATGAACAGAAAGTCCTTTGGTCAGGGGAACTATTTTCTCTGATGGGGTCAGACCAAGTGATAGGAAACCAGCTGCCAGCTTTAAAGACTCTATCAACCACTGCCTTTAGCAATGGGTACAGATCACATTTCCAGTATGCCTGTAAGTCACATTTTCCTCAAACGTTCAACTGGACATTTTTATCACCTAAAATAAGGAAAGATGTTATAATCTTAAAATATTATTGGAAGCAGATAGATAGGTTTCAAGTTCTAGCTGCAGTGGGTAGGGGAGCCACTTATGTATTTCTTGACTGCTCTGAAAGCAGAAATCATCACGTATATAACAAAATTTCACAGTTGAATAAATTAAACTTATCCACTCTAATTAAAACGTCTATACCCAGTTCATATGAAAATAACATATCTTTCCAAATGCGTAGCATGACACAATTCAATAACATCCACAGTTGTAGTTGCTGCTAACACTACCTGGACAGAGGGCAGTGTTATTGCAAACCCTTGATTCTCTTAATGGGCCGCTGCAGTGTGTCCCGTAAGGTGATACACAAGTTCTGGTTCGCACCTGCGACCCTTGACCACAAGTAACTGAGCATGTGCTCCACTGGGACCACTCTTCCACACCAGATTCACCTGTGTGCAAGACAACAAATAAACATGAAATACTGGTTTGAATATTCATCTGCTAAGCATCATACCAAACTGATACTATGACATGAAAGAATAATTTAAATGTAAAAATATGACATTACATCAAAAGGCACAAGAAAACATTTCAGAGCAAAATAAATTGAAAGAGAGATACATAGTACACTGATGCAAGGTCCAAGTTTGCTATAAGCTTTTTAGCAAAGCTACTCTTCACGAAGACACTGTGCCATGGACACTAGGAAGGGACCAGTCAGCATTTTACAAGAATGATTTCTGAAGCAATTCTCTTCAAGTCAGTCTAAAGCTTTGTACTTTGGATGGGAGAGGGAGAAAAGTGTATTGCTAAACTTACTCTGGCTTTGGTGAGCAGGGATATACTGCGTATTCTTCCCTAATCCTTTCTTGCATTGTCTCCTTTCTAATGCTGGATGAGGTGGAGCCCTGGGAGTCTGGGCATATCTAATTTTTATTATGTTCAACACTGACGCTTATTTATTCCCAGGGCTATTCTTACTTTTTTCATCCTGTGACAGCTATTTGTTTTGTGATAATTTGTTTGAAAACCTTCTGCTCGCAATTTTCTTCATGATCTAAGCAGAGGAGTGAGTTTTAGTCAAAATGGAGGAAAATTTCTCTGGGATTTCTATTAATTTATTCAAAATAGGGCCCTAAAAAGCCAAAGAATGTCCAAATTAATTACTTTTCTTGGAGTAAGTATCACACTAAAATTATGTCTAGTTTCCATTATTATCTGCAGTCCTGTCCCAAAAGGACTTAATGTCAAGAATTCCTAAGGCCATCATAGTGGACTTTTGATTCTATTCTGGTATCATGTTCAAGATAGATTCTTAACACTGATTTGAAAACTTGCGGTTGCTTTTCCCCAAATACAAAGTTGGGGCATTTCCTTGCTAGCAGGAGCTATTTAAATTAATTATTTCATTGTGGGAAAGGTTTATGGTGGAAGTGTTTCTGAATTCTTTGTATAACTGATTACATAAACCAAGGAGCAATTTATACTTTCTAAATTCTGTTTAGAATTTGCCTTTGGAATAGAATTAAAAAAGAGAATATGATAATCTATTTGTCCATCTTTTTTTTTTGAAGGGTTAATAAATGATTTAGAAATTACTTGCAGTGCTACTCAAGACAGTAGGTCCATACACTGGTACTCCAGGATAGAAGGAGGTTGAACCAGAATGTAATTCAACTGGCTGATATTGTCATTGAGAATTCTTTTTTTCCAAACAAACAAAAAAGTCAGCTGAAATTAAACATGTGTTTGATAATGTAGTTGAATTAACATCCTGGTATATTCTTCTTATTTCCTCGGAGGCCCATAATAACTAGTTCACAGATAAGCACAGGTCTGCCAGCCACACTTTGGGTAGCACCATTATGAAGATTTGTTCTCATATTGACCTGCATTATGCACCCAGAGGCATAGATTTTAATGCATTTATGACTATATATATATATATATATATATAAAGTAAGGGCATAGACAGTGTTTGGCAGGAATGATACATTACATAATATAGGACTTATTTTTGGTGTTGGATCAAAGTTCGTCCTGAAAGTACTCTATAGATTAGCCTGGATTATTTCAGTCTTTTTTTTGCCATCACCAATTTATATATAACTATTTCATAAAAATGTTACTGGATGATCATTTGAATAATATTTAAAGATATGCCTCTTAATATTCTTTTTTACAGGAAAGAATACTCTGAAGATAAAAAAAATCATTATTCTAGACCCCAACGCTACGGCAATGGTTAAAAAATATCCACACATATATGTATATATGAACATATATATTTAGCAATGAAAAATTTTAATGTAAAGTTAGAAAAAACATAATGCAAAGCTTTTTCTTTTGATAGTTCAACTATGTTGTGATGACAGTAAGTGAAGTATAAATACTATGGTTGTATGTTATGAATTAAACTTTAGGAAACCTTGTACATGTGAATTCTATAAGTAAAATGATAAAAGTTATGAATAAAATTAGTTATATTTTTCCACAAAAGCAGTCCTTCCCTTCCCCTTGCATTGTTATTATAGCATTAAAATGTTTTTATTAAACTGAGAGATGAATCAGGATCAGGATCTACTTTTAAATGTATTTCTGTACAAGCATTTACAAATCTAGGTTCCTTCTGAATGTATACTATAATGATGCTGAACAGGCTAAGCGGTACGCTTAGATCATAGGAGACTGATAATTAGTGCTAAGAATTGGCCTTCTTCACTCACTCAAACTGATGGTTCATGTTGTTGATCAAAAACAAAATAAATAAATAAATAGGCTGCTTTGGCTTTCAAATTATGAATCCAATTTGCCACTCAATTACCAGCCTACCTATCAAAATGACCTCATTATATCTCGAATGGTAGAGTTTCAAGTGACATTTCCACTAAACAGTTATGGTTTCCATGCTGCCACTTCATCACAAAGAGTGTGAAGACTATTCTCGTCAAGCACATTGGATCACTGTGAGGAATAGCTCATATACTTTATAAGAATGATATATATATTTTTAACTCGCTGACATTAAAATGGTAAAGTCTATTACAAAGTATACTATTTTTAATATGCATGTCTTTAGAAATAGCACAGATTAATCTGGTTCCTTCACTTGTAGCAGAGAAGGCACATTAAACACCATGTAGAACGCTTCAGTATCTAAGGCACTATTAAGGCTCTTTATCCTGACACAAAATATAAAAGGTTACTGGAAAAACACTGTAATTAAAGTCAGAAGATCTGTGTTTGATGGAAAGTTATTAGCTCTGTGACCTTGAGAAAGTCACTTTATTTCTCTGAATCTCTCAATAAAATGAGTACTACATCTACCTCTAAATGTATTTGTGAGGTTTAAATGAGATAATATATGAGTGCATTTTAAATTGTAAACAAAATATCAATATAAAATTTTCTAGTATGTTAAAATCATACTAGAAACATGTTTTTAATTTATATTTCTCTTTTAGATAACAAGCTATAATATATATTACTAATACAGGTTATCTTCCCCCCTGGAATAGAGGACCACTTTTCTAAACATGTTTATAAGATCATTGGATGACTATGATGTAAAAAGTGTCAGTAAGAATTAAATTGTCATAAGCCATCTTATTGGCATTTAATTTAGATGTCTATGTTAAATATCTGTATGTTATCACTTCATGTCATTCCCTTGAAATGAAATATATACTGTGATAAATATAAATTGTGTCCTAGGCTATTTGAGCACTGTTCATTTATATTTAAAGTAGCCTATCTCAATTATTGGATTGGCCAAAATGATCAAGTTATTTTGATCAGTAATGTTATTTTCCCAAATGTTACTCTTTTAAAAATGACTTCCATTCATGTTATTACTTTATAGAAAGCTAGCTTTTCAGATACAGTGTTTACTGATCATATTGGTTGAAGAAGCCGGGTTATTCATTTTGGGATGTAATTCTTAATTCTAAAGACTAATAGGATTTGCTTTGTTTTCCCTCATGACTAATAAAATACATATTATATTGTTTTTATCATTCAATTTTACCTCTATTGCATTTTTCTTCCTTCTCACATTAATATTTGTAAATGTTAATGATTGTTTGTATGGAACATGAATTTCCTGGTTTGAAAGACAAATAGAAAAGTTTTATAAATAAACTAATTTTTATGAGATTTGATTCTGTGACACTTAGTTGTATTTATTCAGACTAACTACCTTAACACCTAAAGGAAGTATAACTTAGAAAATATTTAAGGGAAATAAACAGCTCCTGTCTTCTTAACTTTATAATTGCTTCATATCAAATTACATATTTTAAAAACTATTTAAAGTAATACAGTTTCCCAGTCTTTTATCAGTATTGTAGTAATTTAAATTTAAAATAAATATTATATGTGTATTTATATTTGCCCACGCTATTTTTGGTTTAAAACGAAATATTTATTTGCACCAATCAAGAACAATCAATATTTTCAGAACTTTAATTTTAGAGTTCATTGCCTTTTCCGAATTATTGTTAACAAGATAAAGAAGTGATTTTAATGCTCCTCATAGATCTATTTAATAAGTGTTTCACCTACTTTACCAAATCATGTGTTAATACGTTTTAGATACAAAACAATGCTTTAAAAAGAACCGGTTAAATGAAAACAGAATTTAGTAATTTCTTACTAAGAAAACATAATGTTCCTTGTGATTTCAATTTGTAAGAAAGGTTTTGGTCGAAAATCTAATTCTCTTGGTTGATGTCATCGGCAAATCCAAAAACTGAATTTATATAAAATGCCCTGGTCAAATTGCATAATATTTATGCATTAGCTAATTTTACTACATTACTGGAAATTTAAGACTATGGCTCTCATTTCACTCCCAAATGACCCCATTTTTAAGTAATTTCAGGAAGCCAATGACTGTCGCCTCTTTTGCAAAAAAGGAAGAACGTCCCCAATCTTGCAGCAATGCCCCGGTGACATGGCACCTAAGGAGGCTGAGTTAGACCATGCCCTATACCTCTACTTAAAGTCGAATATTCCCTAATCTCTGGTCAGTGGCTGAGACTATTTTACTCCATGTAAGGGAGGAAAATACATTTAATAATTTGAAAATTTACCTGACCCTGGCAATGCACTTTCGGACCTGTGCAAGCAAATAGTACCAACATGTCACCCTTGGTTAAACAAGAAGCTGAACCCAAAGCAATTCAGATAAGTAAGTTTTCTTCATTTCTGGATCTAGCTGAACATATATATTTAAAAAGCTAAAAATATGTCCTTTATGTAGAATTTATTGTAAACATTCTTGTTCTGAAGAATTCTTTGACCTACTTGTAAAAAGGTATTAAACTCTACTACTCACCAATTACCAAAGAGCACAATCCATTAAGAATATTTGCATTTTTAAGGTGTGGATTCAAATCTAGTGTTCAGAATAAATATTTTAAGAAAATGTAAACTAGAGAAAGTATTCCTTCTTCAAGAGAATTTCATCAAAATCAGTCAATGTCATGTCAAAAAGCTGATCAAGTACTTGAAACTTCTGTGTTAATGGTAAAACAGATCGTCCAGATTGGAATGAATAAAACTTTATAAAGACAGAGATAAAACTGTTAGGTTGCAATTTCCTGAAATAAAAGTGACAGCTGACAATGTTCATAACACATTTTAAATACATTTTCATCTAAGAAGGTATTACATGCAATGTAAACAGATGGAATTATAGCCCATTTATTATGATGAACCAACGTATGGATGTATTTACTTGTGTATATATATGTTTTTCTTTTGTTTTTGAGAGAGGTATTTGAAAAACATCTAATTAGTTTAGGATTAAAAATTTTACAAACCAGAAAGTGATCTTTGTTGATATTTAATTATTTGGAGTATATTATAGCTTACTAATAAAGATTGTCAACTTTTTAGTATTTAGCTTCTATAACAAAACTCTCTTTCCAAATAAAATCTGAAAAAAAGTTTCTAATTTCCATACATTCTAACAATTAATAATTATATGATGTATGACATTAAAAAATCCAACATCTTATTGTTAAATTAAATTTCATCATTTAAAGTCCTATTTAAATTCTAATTCTGAAAAGTCCTATGACAATCAATTATTGATGAAATAACTTTGTTGACTTTCTTTAAAAGTTTAATCGTACAGTTAATTAGTCAATTAACATAAGTACATAATAATATGTAAATCCTAAATGTCCCATACTAAAAGCAAAGTGAATCTTACACATATTTTTGTGCGCTTTTCAACTCACAGCTACTTCATTTATGGACTTTAACTGGTGACAAAAAAAAATGGCTCAAAAAAATATCAGCTCCAAAAACTGACAAATGTGCAGCAAAAGATCATGAAAACATGCAGTGGTTTCATTAAATTAACAACAATAAATAGAAAAATGTAACTAACGTATTACCAGTTTGTGCCATAAATTTAGCAGCATCAGCTTGTTCCTGAGGGACCCTTTTTTCATGAACAGATCGAGGTCGCTGACTTTTAATTGTATGATCTCCCATCATTCCAAATTCTAAAGACAGAATAAAGGTATATGAAAGCTTGTGTGTAGACATTTCTCACAAATTACATTACTGTCTCATGCAATATGTTCCTACACATACCTAGAAGTTACTGATTAAGTTTACAATTCTAAATTTGCTATGCTGATCTACTTGGAATATTTCTAAACTCAAGTAAAAAAAAATCGATAAACAAGAACAAGGTTTCAGGAAACAATAATAACAGTCAATAAAATGACACATCAGGTTTTAAGTTAGCTTAATTAACAAATAGTGTACTTTTTTCTGATAATGTTTTCAAAGGATACATCGGAAAAAATACAACCACAGTGTTAACTGTTGTTTTTCAGAGATAGAATCCTGACTATAACAGCTGCTGCTTTGCTGAATAGTAATCACCCCCACAAGTTTTTCAGCACTTTTCTTGAGTTATGAATAATCCTTAACCTAGCTTTCCTAAGGTAAACATTCACCTAATGGAGTGTTCTTCCAAAGATGGGGTTGCCCTTGATGTCGTTAAAAGCTCATAGATACACAGTGGCTGAAGTAATTCTCATTGTCTCCTGCCCTGCCCCAAATAGTTGTTCATCTCTTTCCTAAGCACAAGTAAGACAGCGTTTTCTCTTTTAAAAGTTATGTTTGAAAGAAATGGATGACTCAGGTTTCTGTGATTTAATCCTTTAATGTTGTACCTCCTAGGAAAGGCAAAATAAATCTGGCCCTAACTCAGTGACAATGGGGAAAGAAAAAATAAGCTGAACAAAAGATAGACTCCATAATACATTCTTAAAAATTCATATGCTTGGAATTCTGCAAGAGTTCCACACTTCTGGGACAGTTACTGTAAAATAATTTTAATAAAACAAATACCTAACTTATGGAATAGTTGTTGATTCTGGCTTAGAGGAGTGTGTAGGGGAAGGGGATTCCTGAGGGGTGAGGGGCAGTCAATCATGGCATTTCTTTTTTACATCAAGACAAATGTTGGGCCCTCAAGACCAGGAACTTAATACATGACGAAGATGACTGAGTAAAACATGTTCTAAATGATAGTGCCAGAACCAATGCCAAAATTTGGGAATGTTTAATTTTACCTTCTCCCATCAATCTTTAATCTTCTGCTAAAATATTACAACTTACTTTGTGTAATTGAGCACTGTATTTTGTAAGCACAAATTCTACCAACTTTTTAAATCTTATGCAAGGAGAAAAGACTAGCACATATTTTTGTCCATCCTGGCAAATCCCCACATAATTAGTAAAGTATGGCACTTGACAGATTGATTTGTCTGAAATTCTTTCCAGATATTCTACCCAAGAGTACATCCCATGAGAAATCTGAGAAATCTAAATGTGTGTTTGTTTTTGTCAGTTTAGATAAAATCCAAGGCAGGAAATGGAAATTTTCATAAAATGTCAGTTGGCTTAATTTTGTGAAATCCATCATTATTTTCCATTGCTGCCAACATGCTTTCACTGCATTCATTTATGTATGCAGTGTGTGCTGCCTCGGCCCTGTTTCATTATGCTAATAAGACAGATCTAATCACATATCATTTAATGATTTGGGAAACTGACTACGTGGAAAGTTTATATCTAGACTCTTATGTACTACCCAGTATTTTAAAGTATTAAATGTAATTGAAAATTTTATGAGTCTGAAACAGCAAAAGAAATTCAAAGGTAATTTTTATTAACAGCATAATTTACCTTCTCTCTCTCTCTCTCTCTCTGTGTGTGTGTGTGTGTGTCTATCACTTGGAACATTCAAGTCAGAGTTTATGTAAGCGTAAATGAGCTGCAGGCTTTGATGTTCACCCTAAGGATACCAAAGAAATGTTTCCATAACTACAATTTCTTTTTTTTTTAAACAACTTCTGTTTGTAAGTAACTTTGTTACGTGTTCTAGTAGAAGAAAACTCTTCAACTCTGGCAGCATGAGAATAGCCTTCACTCTATTTTTTTGAGAAAAAATAGTTTATTTGTTCCAGGGACTATAATCTTGAAATTTGCAGTTCTGAGTTATATTGGTGGACACTGCTGAAATAATTTTTAAAGTGTCATATTAAATTTTTAATTCTTTTTGGAGTTTGAATGCAAGTAAGGTACTTAGCATTAAAAAGAGGTATTAGCATTTATGTGAACTATCTCTTATTAGCTGGAATGTGACTTAAATCTCTCAAACATGGGTACAACACAAATTAATTTCAAAATTCTTCACTGTAGTCACTTTTGCTCAATTCTACTCATCATCAATAATCAATGAAATGTAAGCATTAGTGCTGACACTTAACACTGGGATACTTAATAACAGATCACTGCATTTGAAAATAAATTCTTCAATCATCTATGAACTTGACTATATATTTTTGTGTAAACAAAAGCCTCAAATGAAATTTTTGATTATTTCTGTCAATATAATTTATCGGAAAATCACTTTTAAAAAGTGAGAACTAATATGAGGGCTTGGCATAACTAAATTCCCTATAAGACAGAAGACATGCTAACAATTTATTTCTTTTTCTCAGGTGGAAAAACAACACTATGGTGGTATTTTTTGAGTTATAGACCTCTTGTTTCAGACCTAAGAGATTCTGAATTCGTAAGTGAATCATGTAAAATATTATCTAACCGAGTGAATTTCTTTTGCCAATGTTTATATGCCAAAGACATCTTCGTTTTAGTATTGTTGTCAATGTTAAGATTTAACAACAAATGTTATGGGCCCATCCATATCTCACAATGGGATATTTTCAAAACATTTGTAGTCTCTTTTGATTTTATCTTCACTAATTTCATTTCTTGTGAAAATAAAGGCCAGTCGTATCATTCAAACTTAGAAAAAAATTAAGCTATTAATATTGCTATTATTTTCTTATGTGGTGAATGTGGGTTGAGGTAAACCTTTAGCATATTATGCTCTCTGATTAATAAAAGTTCTTCATGGGTTGTTGATTCGTACTCTTACGATTCTGAGTTGGCAAAGATAACATACTACATTAGTTACACAAGAAAAAGAGCATAACCAAATAAAAAAGATGATCTGCTTTGTATAAGCGATGAAAAGCAAGTTATGATATCAAATGAAGTAATGTATAGCATAATATTGTATATGTATATATGGTACATGGCTTATGAAAACACAGGGGTACTTCCTACATCTTTATGTTGATGGTATCAATGGAGTGGTGGGTAAATAACTGTGTCCAGGTATAAAACTCAAATGACTAGCGATGACTTTCATATGTAGGCACATTTTCTCATACAATCTTTCAATGTGCTTCTTGATAAAAAGCAGGAGTGTCTGGAAGTAAGACATACTCAACGCTACATGAAAGAACAGTTTTGAAAATTCGTTGTTTTAAGAATAGTTTTACGTCTTCTCTTTCCCCATCCAGAAATATATAAGTAGATCATGAGGAAACAAATAGACTTGAAAACTGACTCTTGATAGTCAATTGTCAGTTGTGAAGTTTTTTTTCTGGAAATCAAGGATTATAACAATGTGAAGTTGAAGTCTTCAAAAAGTGAAAACATACCCGCATCCATTTGCTATTTTATCATGTGTTTATTTGCCAATGTGCAGGCCAGCAGAGAATCAGATTAGTTGGTAAGTTATCACTGAAATCTATTTTGCAATATAAATACTAACTTCACTTGTTAGCTAACTCTTCTTAGAATTTCTGCAGAAACACCCTAGCTCAGGCCATCACCGCTTCTCAACAAATTCTGAAAATTATGTCTTACAGTCTATGATCAAACTGCACTATTTTTTGTCATGAAAATTGTCAAATCCCTGCATCATTTCTATCATCTTCCTCCATGGAAATACCTTTCTTCTATCCAAGCCTGCAGTAAAGCCCCTCACCAAGTTCAACTCCAAAGGCATTACCTCCACGAACTATTTCTAATCAACTAATCATAATTGGCCTCTGTCTTTTAAACTTCTATTTTATTTTGTATCAATAATGGACTTTGATATTAATTTTCATACTAAGAGTCTTATTCTTCCTACTAGATTATAAACCTGTTAGAAGGAAATACGGCTTATGAGTTTTAAAATCACCTCCTGCTTTTCACTTAGCTGGGGTTCATTATTTATCTTATAAATACATTTCATATTAAGAGCTGTTTCTCTAAAATGCAAGTATCTAGATGTCTGGAATCCGTTATTTAACCTGCTTGGTGAACAGTTTAATGGGAAAAAAACTAAAATTCTTTGTGAAGTACTTGAAAATTAGATATGTAAGGTCATGATGTTCAATATTTCTTTTGTCAACAAGGTATATAATCTATAAATAGGTTATTAAATAAATTCAGGTTATTATTTAAATAATTTCTATGCTACTTTTTAAAAAAAGTTAAATCTCACTGACCTAAAACAAAACTTAATGCCTTAAGAAAAAACATTAATTTTTGTTAATAACCACTTTTTAACTACTTATGTGTTAGGCACTAAAGTTACAAAGGCAAATGAAAAGTAGTCTCTAATATTCTGAAGCTTATAGCCCAAGGAAATCCACTAAACATAGCCTGAATCTTTCAAATATGTAAAATTATTTATTTTAATCAAAATACTAAGCTGCACTCAAAACCCACTTATTGGATTAACTTCCTAAATAATACATCACTCTTAACAAGAATGACTTGCTAACATGTCTCAAAAGAGAAAATACATCTTTTAAGCCATGCAACTGGACATCTGAAGTGCCATTTCATTTGTCATCATAACAAGTAAGGATATTAAACGTATAACTTGTTGGCAGAATAAAGATTCTATCATCTGACTGGATTATGGTGGTGTAGACAAATTCTGTTAAGAAGCAACCAGACATTTTCCGAAATAAGATAATTCTATTTAATACATTCTTAGTTCATATTTTTCAGAAACGTAAGTTATTAAACATGTACATTAATTTCCATACTTACTGGAAATAGAGTCAGCACAATTATTTTGCATGCACAGTCTTTACGCATATTATAGCTGGGAGGTATTCAGATAGGGAAGAGCAGCCCAGATTGTCCGTCATTATGATATCGTTCTGTTTTCCGAGGTTTTTAAACAACTGTTTTTTGACTTTTAATCAGACTTAAAAATTCTATTTCTCACTCAACAACAATTTGAGTGCCTATCTAGTCAGGTGCTTTATGAAAAGATAGAAATGTTGGGGGGAAGCCTACAGTGTGTTATAAAAGACATTTCTAGAACTGGCATGAACTGCTAGAAACAAAGAATCTTAAAATTAGACATCATTGGTTGAAATTCCGAAAGTCACTGGTTAAAAATACTATTGGTAATAAATTTGCTAAATCATTTCCCCAGAATCAAACAGAGAATAGCATATGTGGATAGAAGACAACTTCCAAAGAATTTAAGAATGAGAATTAGATAAAAAATTAAGAAATATCAGGCAATATTTAAAATAATTTTTGAGAAAATTAAAAATTAATATTAACACATATTGAAAATAAAATAAAGACATTAAGATATATTAGAAATCAGAGAAATATGTCATTAAAATTTAAGACGATAATTGAAATTCTTTCCTTCAAATTATTTCTTGGTTCCATTGCCATGGTTAGATACTTGGTTACAGGGACCAAGACACTATTGCTTTTACGTAACAAAGTAGAATCTTGCTTTTAAAAATACCCCCACGGAAATTATTTTATTAGACAGTTGGCCATGACTCTGTTAAGGAAATGGGTACTTTTATGCCACTTTTAAAAATGGACAGAACAGAAAATTGGTCAAAAGGCATATTGGTAGTATGTTAACAGAAAAAAATTAAGTGTTCAGGAGTTTCCAGTTTCGAATAAGTTACTAAATTATGAAACATAAAATCTTTTGTTGAAGCAATTATCAAGTATATTTAGCACATGTATTCTTTAACCTGATGTTACATTTTAATTTATTTTTATTCAAAGTAGAAACTTGAAATAATTACATTTAATGATGGATTTTTTTAAGATCTCCTCAAATATGTATCTGAAAATTATATAATAAAACATCTTATTTAGAATAATTCCGGAAAATTTAGGGTGTCAACCCTTAAATCATCATTTTTAATTCTTATTCTGTCATCTTTCTGCAAAAGGTTAGTAAATTGGATACACCATTCCATGTTAGAAATCATTAACGTGTATAATCATGTAGGAATTATTTGTTAATATTTCTTATACATTAGCCAATTGCATTTTATGACCTCATCTCTTCTTGAGATAACTATTGACTTCTTATAAACTAGCAATAATGGTCTGCTTGAAAAATGTTTTATTTGTTGGTAATGAGGAACATAAATGCAGAAGCACATAAATGATCAATGCAATTCGACTTCTAAGAGTGAACTAGTAGCTGAATGTCTTGTTGACCTGTGTCAGAATGTAACTTAGCACACTAGCACATCAGGGCAAAGAAAAATGCTCTCCCGTAAGCTCTGGCGTTTCTGGCAGATGACTAAACCTCCTACGCTATAAGATCTGGACAATTTTATTCCTAAAGCAGCCCCCTAAGATCTTAGAAAATCTAAAATAAAAGAAAGTAAACTAAATTGTCCCTGGATATTCTATATTTTCCTAACAAGAACAGGACTTGGTTGCTTTCCTGCCAAACTTCCTGACTTGCAGAGTGATCCCCTGTGGGCAGAGTAGACTCTGTAGGGATTTCCAAAAGGCGGTGGGTGCTGCTTTGGGAATGACACAAGACTTTTCTTTCAGGCTTCCCTGGCAGAACAAAAATGAATGAGTCACCGACTGATGGGAAGCCATATTCTTTAGAAGGGAAGTGATAGGCTCCAACAGTGATCTAAGAACTTAAGAACTGTGTGGTAGGGGATATGCAACTGAGGTAGTGGGATACTCAGGATTTAGTACCACAAGTTGTCGTTATTAACAGAAGAAAAAGTATGAAGAAGAGGGCTAAAAGATATTCCTGAAAGGATTGATGGGGGCCGGAATCAGAAACCTCTCTTATGCCTTACTAAGAACCCTGGAATGTGTCTCTATCTGACTAAATGTGAAACCTTCAAAGGGGATAAAGAAACAATGATCAAGGAATCACGGTTTGATTTGAATTTTGAGAGATTAATTGAAGAACACAGAGCAGACTACGGGGAAACAAAATAGGGCAGTATATTAGGAAGCTATTGCGATTGCCGATATAAGACTATTTGTGATTGGGTTGGTGGGGGTGGGTGTTTGATGGAGAGCTCACTGGCATCTCCTAAGCTTCGGTGAGAAGGTGGATGGGGGTACCTCCATTAGATAGAGAACCAGAACCATACACAGAACACTGACCAGTCCCAACTTACTGAATGCTGAGTACATCTATGGATCACCGAGTTGAAATTATTGGTGACAAGAGCAATTTTCAGTGCCCCAAAAGTTTACAGGAAACATGTTTTATAAGGAAGTCTATGCTTTAAAAAAGCAATACTTTTTAACATGATATTTTTTGACAGATGTTACCTTTGTATATATATTATATTATGCATATTATATTACATATGTTGTATCATGTATTTATTTAGATTTAAAAAATGACTCCTCTATAGTTTTTAAGTTAAAGCTCATATTCATATGGTACTTTTTCAATTTGCCTAAGCTCATTTTCATTTACTATCACAGTATAGTACAGAAAAAAATTAAAGCACTATCACTGTATATGTATTTATTGAAAGAAATAATTTAATAAGATAGTCCATAAAAATAATGAGTACATTCTACACCCAAATGGAAATTAAAAGGTTAGAGAGGTGGTTGCTTTGCCAAAACATTTCAATACATGAGCAATGAGTAATCCATGAAATGCCTGCATTTTTCCTAAGGCACTGGCATCTGGATAATTCTGACAAATCCTTATCACATTTATATTCAACTGAGTTGCATGGTGTCAAGGTTTACTAAAGGTTTACCTGGAGGTAAGAGAGAAGTAATTTTGTTCTTTATACTGTTTTACTTACCCATTATGTTCAGAAAGAATTTTTTTTAGAGAATCTATAAATATCAAAATAAATGTTTCTGGTCATGTTTTACCATTTTCCTACTGATATACGTCTACAGTTATTCTAGAACTTTTTAGTTTAAAGCAGTATCATATATATATGTGTCTTCTGAAATATTAAAACCGACTTTTGTAATGAAAATGATTCTACTAAGACATGCATATAGTGTTTATAATAATTTCAAAAAATAACTATAATTCTATCTTAACTATTCCCTTAATATTTTAGCTTATTTCTCAGGTACAAATAAAGATACATAGAAAATATTTTAATATTTACCTGGGACATTAATTATCCTTAAAGTCAATGAATATATATTCATACTTGTTTCCATAAGTTATCATTATTAGTCCTGAGCCCCACGAGGTATTCTACACAGAGAACTAGTGTTTAGCCTTTTCAAAGCAGTGCTTCACATACCTAAAACAATTAAGACCACTTTAACTAAAGCTGAATGTAGAGGATAGGCAATAAATGGGCAACCAACAGGTACTCCTCTTATTTCAGAGCATCAAGCCTTACATTCTCTTGGTCTCTTTGCTTTTCTTGCAAAAGGGGATTCTGGGAACATGATTTCTAAGATCTTTTCAAGCTCTAAAATTACATTTTTTTTTCCTCAGGTCAGGACTTGGCCCATGGACATATGGATTATCTCTCAGCAGACGAAGAGGCCTAGAGGACCTGATCAAAGTTTGATTAACGGGTCTGTACACAGACACACATGCACTGGAGTCTAAGTAAAACAGAGCAGTAGTTGCTTCTAAACATTTTCTTAAGTCAAGCAATGTTGAACAGTTAACTTAATACTCATCTGAGCACTAAACCTCAGGTTACTTTGCATCTGAGGTCCTAGATTGCCTAATATTTATTTAAACACATACATTTATGCTGTAGCTAGCATCTATACTGGGAAGGGATTTTTTTTAGGAGATTATATGCTTCCACAGGTATTTGGGAATAAATGAATTCAGGTCTTTCAACAAACGTTAAATAGGCAGTTATTACTAGATGGATTTTAAGTGTGTATCTTGAACATATGTAGTTGGATTTAAAAAATCCCATCTGAGCCTCTTTCTTTTAATAGAAAATTAAACTCACTGGCATTTATTATTATCTTAATTAAAATGTTAAAATTGTTTATTCCATCTATTTTAGGGTTTCTTTTAAGCAAGTTATCTTATTTTTTCTTCATTTTTCCCCTTTCCTGGTATTTCTGGATTGATAGGAATTTTTTCCCCTCTAGATACGCCACTTCTATTATTCAAACATTCTATACTAATTTTGTCACATGTACTTAACAATATTTCCAAATCTATCCATATCTTCAGCGAATCAGTATCTGTATTCTTTCCCAAACAAAGACAAGAATTTGGGTGTGCTGTCCCTTGTTCTCTGCTTCGATACTCATGCGTCACTTATTTCCCGACTGCTCTGTTTACGCGCTGCGCTTCAGTAATTTAGACTGAACCGTTAGTTTTGTGTGTAGGTCTTCTTTCTTCGACCTGTTTGGTTTTCTTGTTGAACTAACATCTTGTTTTTTGTTTTCTTTTGTAAACAAGAGAAATTCATTTTTCACAGTTCCTGAAGTTGATCTCCAAGGCTCCAAGGTCAAGTCTCCCAGGGCTCTCTTCCTGGCTCGTAGATGGCCACCTTCTTGCTGTGTCCTCACAAGGTGGGGGAAAAATAAGCTCTCTGGTGTCTCTTCTTACAAGGGCAATAATGCCATCATGAAGGCCCCGCCCTCAAGGCCTCATCTAAACCTAATTATCTCCCAAAGGCATCATCTCCAAACTCCATTACATTAGGGGTTAGGGCTTCAATATATGAATTTGTTTTTTTATTTTGTTCCAGTATATCCTGTAACAGAGAAGTATCTAAAATTGGTTTACCTTGGAGCACCTGAGTGGCACAGCTGGTTAAGCAACACTCTTTGGCTCAGGTCATGATCTCATGGTTTGTGGGTTCAAGCCTCACATCAGGCTCTGTGCTGACAGCTCAGAGCCTGGAGCCTGCTTCGGATTCTGTGTCTCCCTCTCTCTCTCTCTCTTTCTCTCTCTCTCTCTCAAAAATGGAAAAAAAAAACATTAAAAGATTTAAAATTGATTTATCTTGCCCTCATACTTGAATTTTGGTTTTGCTAGGCCTAGAAATTTAAGGTCAAGAAGGTATTTTTTCTCACTAAACTTTGAAGATAATTTCACACCGAATCCTGGGATCCAGTATTGCCTCTGAGATGTCTTTTGGTAAGAGAATCTGCTTTTCTTTATGGAAGCTTTTCCAGCATTTCTTCTTTTTATACTAGGAGTTCTGAAATTTTGCCAGTATGTGTCTAGACACTGGTCTTTTCCATTCACATGGCTTGGTACTCCATGTTCACTCTAGCTAAGTGCCCTGAATGAATGTATTTTTCTCCTGAGCCAACGTTCCCTCTTGTTTTTTTTTTTTTTTTTCATGTTTGTTTTGGAGTTTGGGAGTTACACAAACTACACTATGTTTCCATCTCAATCCCCTACATATTCACTGAGAACTTTCTCTGGGAAAATTAAACCCCTCATTTTAAAGAGTAAGTGCACAACATATCTCGTTCTCTGAACACTTCTCTTTCCTACTTATGGAAACCTTTTGAAAGAGTCCCCTCTAATTCCTCACTTCCCACTCACCCAACTATGTCAGGCAATCTGACTTCAACCTCCTTCCTTGAATGAAACTGCTCTCTTGAAAGTCAGCTGCCTGTTAAAAACTGTCACATTCATCTTGATTCCTTCAGCATTTGACACCCTCCCACCCTCCCCTATCCCACAACTTTTCTTAAAATGCTCACCTCTCTTGGCTTTCAAAACTGGCAATTTGAACTTCTTCCTCCTCCTGACTCTTTTCTGCCTACTTCATTGCTTTAGTGACGCTTCATTCCCTAATGTGAATTTTCCCACAGTTCCTGCCTCAACATTCTTCCCCTTAGAAGTTCTAACCTCTCCTAGACCAAGGTAACACTTTTAGGCAAACAACTATCCGTCTCTCACTCTCATGGGCCGCTTGCACTACCGTATCACCTAGATATTTTGCTGGCAAACTTAGCATTTACGAAAACAAGCTAATCATTTCCCTTAGGAGAGCTGCTCCTAGCTATGAGTTTCAAATTTATCTTTAATAAACAATACAGTGCTCAAAATAAATAGTTCATGAATAAATAAATAGCAAAATAAAACTAAAAGCTGACCAGAAATAATGCAGAAAACTGTCTAAGGTTTACCAACATATCTTGATGGGCCAGTTTGGTATGTAAAAATAGGTCCTAGGGCTGGATCTGGAAAGGTGAATAATGTAATAACAAAGTAATAATTTGAAATTTACTGAAGCTGCCAGGGACAAAAGGTAAGGCTTACTGGGGGCCATAGAAAAAGGAGAGGAGGTGAAATTAACAAATCTTGGGAGAGGAATAAAGAGAACTATCCATAAAAGTGGATGAGACCAGAGAAGAAATCAGAAATTCCTTGAGGAAGGACTATCAGCGGCAATTTTAATAGCAGTGGTTTTAAGGTTTAATGTATGTACTAAGCTGGGGTGAAATACAATCCTTCTCCACTCGAGCCAGCTTTTATTAAAAGCTTACTTAACCTGTGTTAGAGATATTTAAAAGAAGACGATGAAAGAAAAAAGAATATTAATTTCATGTTGAGATTTGCAAGGGATAGAATAGAAATAATGGCCCCAGAAGCAAATTACAAAGCAATGGTTGATAATATGGTTAAAATACACATATGAGTGGATAGGAAAATATATCAGAAAAACATGTAACCCATCCCTCAAAGAACCTTCAAGAACATTAGGGAGATATTAAATTTCTAGTTCTAAATTATGTGGCAGAACAAGCCACGGGCCTGTTTAAAAATTATAATAGAGTCCTCAGAAGGTTGCAGAGCTTGGGAGAATGTTGATGACAGGCAACTCCAGGATTATGAGTTGACATTCTTAAACTGGTCTCTGGGCAGCTCGTATCGTAATGTGCATTACATGGTCCTTCTGCTGAGTTTGTACTTTTGTCACCATATGTTAATCCTAACATAATTTAGCAAGGGATCTAAAGTTGTTTACTCGTTATCATAGGACTAGGTTTCTACGTGGCTGGTGGCCAAGTGGCCAAGAATAGGCAGGGGTGTTAAGGATGGCATCATTTACATGCTAAATCCTTCCCTATTTCAGTATAGGGGTTTTCCTCCTCCCTCACCACATTTGCAGGTTAACACTAGGTGTGATTACCCAATTGTAGTGAACGTTCCCACCAAGACTTAGGTGGGAGAAACAATTAAGATATTGCTTCTCTGTAGGGACAACAATGTTCCTTTTCTGTTGCAGTTTTTTTTTTTCAAACGTTTTAGCTGCTGTTTTCCAGTTAATATAATTTTTCTTTAAATTTATGTATTCCATATATTATTCCTTTGTCAGAAGTTTGCATCAGAGTGTATGTTCCCAGCTGGGATACACCTGACTTAACAAGTTATTTTAAATGGATATACTGGTTTTTTGATGACTATGAAGTTTGATGAGTCAACATGGTAAAATAGTTGTGACAAATATCAATGTAAGCTTTGGTTGCATTTTTTAAAGTATGGAATTCATAACTTTTGGACTACTTAGCACTTAGCTGTGGTTGTCATTATTTTAAAAAGAGGAACACTGGGAAGTCTGGGTGGCTCAGCCAGTTAAGTAAGCGTCCAACTTCGGCTCAGGTCATGACCTCAACGACTGGTGAGTTCGAGCCTCGAATGGGGCTCTGTGCTGACAGCTCAGAGCCTGGAGCCTGCTTTGGATTCTGTGTCTCCCTGGCTCTCTGCCCCTCCCCCACCCCTGCTCACACTCTGCCTCTCTCTCTTTCTCTCTCTCAAAAATAAACATTAAAAATAATTATAAAAAATAAAAAGAGGAATACTGATACAGTAACATATATGGCAGAGTTCTTGGAACGTGAACGATCTCAAAAATTATGGTTTAGTGTCAGGCTTATTTCAGAAATAAATTTTTGAGGACTCAGTGATAAGTCACTTCACAGAATCGGATCTGGTAGGAACACTACAGAAAACTCAAACGATCAAACTTCGATATAGACTTATAAGTGTTACAAGTGCTATAAAAACAGATTCCTATTAAATATAAAAAGCCTGAGAATATTTAGCTTGGATAAAAGAAGAAATGGTACTTTTCTTTGATTACTTGGAAACTTGTCGTGTGGCATAAGATTTAAAGTAACTATGTTGTTTAGTAAGAACTCAAATCCATAGGAAGGACTTTCTAGCAATTTGGGATTCATAAAAAGAATGGGTGGCCATATGAGGTCAGGCTTTGGATCACAGGAGTGCTTAATCAGTGGCTGTGTGACTAAGGAGTATTGTAGAGATAATTCCTACATGGATCTATCCCTGATTCCTAGACTCTATGATACTTCTCTTTCCCTGAATTCTATATTCTCTCAATTTTCAACTCCTGCACTATCTCTATCCATGGCATATTCCAAATGTGCCAATGTCTTTTCCTCTATACCCCACCACTCTCTTCCAAACCCCACTACTTCTAGCACTTGCATCATTGCTGAGTCTCCTAAGCATCCACCGCTCCACCCCTCCCGTTATTCCCCCTGCTTAGAATACATTCTCCAAGTAGGCAGACACAGATCCTGTAAAAGGTAAAACACATAATGTAAATCCTCTTCTTAAAGTCATTTTATGTCTTCTAAATTCTTAGAATGAAATGCATATTCCGTAACCCTCGCTCTTACGAAAAGCCCTGTGCAATTGGTCACAGCCTCATCTCCAGCATCATCTCATATCCTTCTCCCTGTTACTCACTATGTTCCAGCCACACTGGCCTTCTTGTAGTTTCTTAAACACACATGGCTCATTTCTCCTTTGCACTAATTGATTTCTTGAACTGGGCAACTCTTCTGCTATTTGCATGGCTGACTTATTCTCGTCATCTTTAAGCTAAAATTTTACTTTGTTCGAGAGGCTCTAACTGACCACCAAATACAAAGTTCCTACACAATTATTTTCTAAGACCTGATTTTAATTCTCTGCACAGGATGTATCAATATCAGGGGTTTGTTGTTGTTATTTGTTTAATAAAAGTATCTGTAAACCCACTAAAATGTGATCTTCATAAGAATAGCAATCTTGTCTATCTTGTCCCTCACTGTATCCTGTACCTTGTTAAGTGAATGAAAAATGTTTGGAAGGAAGAAAGAGGAAAAAGAGAAAGAGAGAAAGGGGAGACATTATTATTATTGAATGGCATCATGTTCTTAATCTTATTCACTGCATTCGTTTTATCTCTCAGTTCAGACGCATTTTCCTCTATCATGTCCAGGTTAGTGCCTAAGCCATCTAATGAATTTTTAGTTTTAATGAGCGTATTTTATTTTTGGTAACTCTAGTTTTTCTAAATCTATTTTCTTCCATGATGTTCTATATTTATTCTTTCTTCATTTTCCTTTACTCTTTGATATTGTTTCTTTATTATTTTTACTCTGTTTAAAAATCACTTTAAACATATCCTTTATGATTTATTTAAGGATTATTTTTTTCCCTGTCTCTCAGTGTGCTCCTTGTGTTGTGTCTGCAGATTCTCCTCCATAGTTGTTGTTTTCGCCAATAGTTAATTTTGTTTTATTTCATTTCGTCTTATTTCTGTATCTTGCATAGCACTTTCACACCCCTGTGAAGCTGCTATGAGGCCTTAGTGTACAAGTGCCCTTCCATGGTAGTAACTTTCTGGGTTTTAGTAACTTTCTGCTACATCAAAAAGTATAAATTCACACCTTATCCCCATGTACTATACGCTAGTATTTATTTCTTTTTTGGGGGAGTGTGGAATGCATTTTTATTTTCTAATCATGACTCCTGAATGAAGGTAAGCTTCCTTTCCACTCCTTCCCAGAGCCATTGAGAGAAATTTCCCTAGAACTCCTTTGAAACAAAGGGTAGTCTTTGAGGCTCCAGGCTTTGTGTAGTTGGATTGATTTAGTTTCCCAAATCTACACAGGCCAAAGACACTCCTCCTATAAAGTAGCACTGAAATCCTAATTCTTAGCTATTTAGAACTCATAACTGTGCAAAATAGTTAAAAGCATCCAGCTCATCCTTAACATTTTGTCTTTTATCTTTTATTGTTGCAAGTGTCTTTTATGGACACCGATACGTTTCTCTTTCTTTTTAGTCTAGCTTCTTTTTATGCCAAGTCTTGACATTTTTAAAAATTTTTTAATGTCAAATTGGTTTCCATACAACACCCAGTGCTCATCCCAACCCGTGCCCTGCTCAGTGCCCGTCACTCGCTCTCCCCGCTCCTACACCCCCCTCAGCCCTCAGTTGGTTCTTAGCATTTAAGAATCTCTTATGTTTTGTCTCCCTCCCTCTCTGTGTTTTTTTCCTTCCCCTCTTCCCCTCCATATTTTATCCAGACTTTCCATGAGTTTTTAGCAGATCTGGGATCCATTCACATATCAGCTCATTCTGTCATGTTGCTAAAATTCTTTCCAATGAGTTAGACACTATTACTAGGTGCTATCTTTCCTATGAGTCAGGTTCTATTATTAGACCCATTTTAGATATGGAAAGTACAAAGTTTTAAGAGGTTATGGCATCTGTCCATCATTACACAGCTAAGATGTGTTGGGTCTGGGACTCAAAAAGTCACATCTAATTGTTGTTGCTCAAGCCATTTTCTCACATATAAGGCCATATAGTTAATAGGACCACTAGAATCTTTTTCAACTTTAAAATTAATTGTATCTTCTTGCACTTTGCATGGTTTGCTGCCCTAAATTGGAATATGTGTCTTTATGGTGTTAACCATGGTAGAATATAGAATCAGACTAACACATGCTCCGAGTTTTTATAATCTCAGCTGCAGGTCCCTTCCAACTGCTTTGTAGGTTTTCCTTGATACTCCATGGGAAGAAAAATATGCTAAATTAAGAGCCTCACAATGTGAATTGATATTAAGATGCTCTAAAAAAGAGCAAAATCTTACAGTGCCATTAACATGAGGCTGGATATAATGGAAATATGTTAATGGTGAGTAATGTATCATACTGCTTCTTCCCTAATGTTTTCACCCTTGGCAACAGATGTCTTTTTAATTTTGCCTCTACTAAAATTTCCTTTATTGAGCATAAATAAGAAGATGCATTTATATTTTCAATGAAGGATTTAAAAGTGTGAGTACCAGGCCACATTAGATTCACTCTGGAGGACACACATAAAAAATTCAGAGAAATTTATATATTCAATCCTTTAGTTACTGAAACTGAAAAGGCATTAATTTTCATGTCCTCTGCAGATTGTAAAGGTTTTCTGATTCTAATTCTAATAAAAGGATAACATTCTCACAACAGTACTCAATTCTTCTCAGTAAATGGCTGAGAAAGAACTGAACTCCTTTACCAGACAAGCAATCTGTTAATTACTCATAAAGGTCACGACTGAATCACACAAGAATTTAATTTTTCTGTGTAACAGTGCTCTATATTTTTCTCAAACCCTACGATTTCAGAGAACCAGAATTTCCCACTACCTCAAAACACTAGGTTGACCTCAAAAACAAGTCTGGAAAAAAATATCCTTGCAAACATTAAAAAATGAAACACGAAGAACTACCAAATGATGTTTGACATTTAAGAATGACCTTTGTGTAGCAAATAAAGTCATTTTCCAAAAAGCCAACATTCAAATTTTCCCAGAAACAATTTGCAAATGAAAAGAGATCGCCAGCTAAAAAAGTAATTACTAGCCATAAAACTTTCCTTTTTTTGCAAACATCACTGAAATTAGTGAAGTTAAATGTCCAGATTAAGTAGAATGCTCCATCAGTTCTCCCATAACTTTTTCAATACTGCTGAATCAGTTTTGATAATAGTACGGAATGAACATTTTCTTTTTAAGTGTTAAACCTCCTTCTCTTGCCGTCTCCCCTCCAGATGGAGAGATCTTATGTTAGCATCCAGAATGTCTCACTAAATTTAGTGACTTAGACATCTAAACAAAGACATGGTTTGCTGTCTCTTGACCCTAGGTTTTGCCCTCCAACTCTCACATTGTTTCTATAAAAAACAATCACCAGGCTTTAAGCAGCAGATTATCTGGAAAAGGGGGGTTAGAAGCATTTAAAGCCCACCCTGAGACCAACCAGGAAGTGATATCAACAAATACATTCACAAAATTAACAGAAAGTGATCCTATGAACATAAACTCAAGAGTCTAATATGTGTCAATATATCCTGTCTTTTGTGCTTAAGTGAGAACAAATGTTAAGTATGCTTAACATTTCTCCAGTACCTACCACGTCACTACCCTTTGGTAGAAGAAATTTGCTACCTCATTTATTTATCTGTGCAATAAGAATTCTTACTTCATTATCCTATGGAGAGGTGAGGAAGTGAAGGATAATGTAAAAATATCCAGTTACACTATAAATAAAAAGTTGAAATTGAACATTAGGTATGTCTGTGTTCAAGGCCAATGTTCTTTGTTTTACAATACTAAAAGTAAATGCACAAAGGCAGGGTATCTTTGGCCCATACAAAAGTAATTCAAACTCATTATGGAAAAAAATGTGTATCTCTACTCCACTACCAAAAAAAAATTCTTACTACCAGTGTTTTCGGTTTTAGACTCATTTTGGGGGAGTGGCATATGTCATAATATGTTATGATGCCTCTTTGAGAACTTGTGCCACAAGTTAACTAATAGTACAAATATTTCACTGTTGAGGACAAATTTATTGAATTAAAATCTCCAATGTCTCCTAGGGACAGAAAGGCTTTAACCATTGAGAGTCATCCCAAGGTAAGAGTACTGACAATTTTTTTTTCCAAAAGAAGAAAAAAGAGGAGATTCTTGGGGAATCACTGGTAAATTTAGGAGAAAATAAAACAATTTCCTGATCGGGCATTCACTTAAATGACCAGGCTTGCTTGCTAGCTCAAGTGTTGTCAGATATAGAGGAGAGAGCATCAGTGGGAAATGCTTTTATGAGACCACGTCAACTGCAAATACAGGAGTGGATTAGTATCCGCAGCTGAGGAAAGGGTATGAGGATTTGGAAAACTTCAGGATTTACAGATAAGAGATTTAGAAGCAACAGAAATGTTACACACTGTCAGCAATCAACAAGTCACAAATGGAACTACTTATGAGATATTTGTGACTCTGCTTTGAGTTGAAAGTGAGAGTGTAACTTCTCAATGGAAATATTAGCAGACAAACTGAGAAAGTCAATATGAGGACAATCTTACTGACACAATACTGTGATAGGAGGTTAGGTGAGGTCTGCAAGGTAAATGAGGACCATGAGCTGCTTTTGTAGAAAGCCCACAAATTGGGGTTAGAAAAGGAAAGCAGAACTTTGAAGTAAGATGAAGAGAAATAAAGTAGACAGAAAAACTAGGAGTATTACAGGAGAGTGTTTCATCGGGGAAGTCCAGCAGAAAACATTCAATGAATAGAGGGAATGCTTTTGGGTATTCAGAAGGTTAGGAGATATGGAGATTAGGTAGTTATTGCTGCCCCATAAGAAACAATTTTCCAAAAAGATAAAAATGAAGTAAATTGATTAGAAACAGAAAAGCCTTAGAATTGATCATTGATTGATAAATCCAATAGATGTGTCTTTTTGAGACTCCAACAAATCCAAGGAGGAAATAAAAATACATCTAAAATTAAAAGGACAATAAATAACTACATAATTCATTGATTTTGATATTAATGAGAATGTTATTATATTTATAAATAGTATTAGGATTTCTTTGAAATTAATAATTTCCAGGAAAATTAGTAATAATTATTTAAGAATCAGGAGAATTAGATTTAGTTATCCAATAAACCAAGAACACAAAAAAAGCTGCTAAAGAACTATATGGAAATAAGGACCATATTCATATACATTGGGGTGGGATTTACTCTTAAACTTTTATAACAAACTTATTTTCTGATACATACAAAATGTTCTAGAACTTAAAAGTTATGAAAAGGTATCTAATTTGTTTTATAAAATTAGGAAAACATGGATAATGAAGTAATGACAAAGATGGTTAAAATTAAAAACCATAAAGCAAAATAATTTATATAACAATCCTAAATAAAATACTAAAATGAAATAATATTGCATGAAAGGAAAAAAATCTCTCACAACTAAGTAGGGTACATTTGAGGAATTAAATACATATTAATATGAAATCTTACTATCAATTAGAACTGGAGAAGCATGAAATTTGCCAACTTTTCCTAATTAAAATTATTTTAAGACTAGTAATCCTTAATATAATTAAGAAAAATTAGTCTCAATCAATAGTCCTATCACACTTAGTAATGAAACTCTACAGACATACTCATAAGTAATAAGTACAAAACAAGGATGCTCATAAAACAATAATTATTTTATACTGGTTTGGAAGTAGATTCAATACAATTAGACCCAAAACATTTATACAACAGACAATAATTAGAAAAGAAACAAACTGTATTTGTAGACGACAGAACCATTTAGCTAGAAAGACCAATTTTATAACTGGTGGAATTAAAAAGAGTTTGTTATGCCTGAATATGTGATAAAAAGTACTTCAATTAGTAGTTTTGTGACATCAACAGTAAATTATAATTTATAAAAGTGTACTAAAAACAAAGAGTGAAACAAGCAATTAATTTAACACTAAATATTCAAAACCCATTTGAAGTAAAACTACGAATCTGAATCAGAATTATTGAGCGCGTCAGACACTGTACCTAGTGCCTCAAAATGTTATCTTATTTACTCCTTACAATGATCATTTGTTTACATTTTATGTTCCTTTGAAGTTTAGAAAGATGAAAAACTTGCCTAATGTCTCACAGTGAAGTGGCAGGGAGACGACGAATGGAGTGAAGGAAAAGAAAGAAAAAGAGATGGAGAGAAAGAGATGGTGAAGACATAGGCTAATATTCACAGATGTGACAGACTTTCTGTCAGAGATGTCCTGAACATAGTAAAAGATTTTGCTTATCAGAAACTTCATAAATATAATCTAAGAATGAATAAAAACCAGAAGATATTTGTGGCAATGTTACCTATACACACAATTAACAGATGAAAAAAATGATAATAACTAGTAAGCAGGCTCACTCTACTAGCAACCCAAATAAGATGAACCATGATGAGAAAAATAATTTTAATCTATTAGATTAGCAAAAGTTAAAGTTAGACAATGCTTTTAAGAGCATAATGAAATGAGTGCTCAAAGAATGCTATTGGAATCTAAACTATTTCAAAACATTGCCTTTAGAATTTTGGCAACTGTTACTAGGAACTTTATAATTGTCAATATCCTTTGACCCAGCAATTCTTTCCTGATATATCTGATTAAAAATAGTAGAGATGTGGTCAAACATGTATGACCAAATGTTTACTGCAGAATCACCTGTAATAACAATTAAAAACTAAAGAAGAACTAGTAACTCATGCAATTAATGCAGCACTCGAAAACCATTTCCAAAGAAATATTAATGGCAAAGGTAAATGCCCTTGCTTTATTTATAATTATAGGAAAAGGAAAAAATACTAAAAAGAAAAAAACACAGGCCCATATTATTTATTTTTGTGAGATTATAAATAATTTTTGTGTGTCCTTATAATTCATTGCCTTTTGTAGGCTATCCAGAATGATTATGTAATATTTCTAAAAACCAGAAAGAGAGCATTTTAAGAAAAGGTGTTTAGCAGTTTCTCTAAAATATAGGGAGGGAAACTAAATTCGTGTATTTAAGGAGACTAGATGGTGAGAAAATGAAGACTCTGGTCAAGTTCGTTCATTCTGTACCTGAAAAGAAAGGAGTAAACTGGGACAACAGCTAGAGGGGAAACTAGAGTTTGAATTTTTGAGAAACTTTCTAACCTAATTTGCAAAACTCATTTACAGTTTGAAGACAATCAAAGAACTGCTGTGAAGCAAGGAGACATGGGGGCGATCACCATTTCTGCTCAGTGCTGTGGAATGATGAGGTTGAAGATGGAGGTCATGGACCAGCCTGCAGCAGGTAGTCTCTGGAGTGGGACACCTGTAATTGTCTGCTTGGCCAACCAAGCAGAAAGGGAAGCCTGCTAGAGTTGTCACTGCCTTTGTGATTAAAAGAGATCACAGCATATTTTGCTGCAAAATACATCTATTCCCAAGTAGCTTTATAGTTTTAGTCTACAATAAAGAGAGTGTTTATGCTCAATTCTTATGGACAGGAATTTAGGAGATGTCATATACTGAGGAACAGGGTTAACTTAATAATTATTCTTAAAGCTACAAGCTCAGGAAGGGACTTTGTGGAGTTCATGTGAGCTGGAGAAAGGATAAGAGTAACATTAATAAAGTAAATCCAAGGATTAACTACAAAACCCTTATATATGTATCCTAAATGACTTGTTTTTTACCTTTAGGAATAGAGCTCTAATAAACCACAGCAAGATTTTAGACCTATTTGGGACTAGTAATAAAGATATAATTTTTGCATAATGACACTACACATTGGCCAGATAATATAAAATATGAGACAGTCTCAATGACCTAAACATTCATTTTCTTCATTATGATGCCATCCAATATGAGGTGTCTCATATTGGTGGTCTAAACACACTGGTCATGTCCATCTTTATAAGTGGAGTAAAATTCAGTTCCCATGTGACATGCCTCACTTTAAATTGAGAGGGAAGAAAGATCAACATTGATAATAGTCCTAACACTGCTGCAGTGATAGAAATCATAATAAAACTTCATTAGATTAGATGTTTGGGGAAGGAATGACATTGGGGATTAGTTTCAGTATTTTAAACAGGATCATGGGAGAGATGGGAAAAACAGAATGTCAAAACAGAGGGCCCCTGGAGGCCCATGGTTGAAAGTGTGTCCAAGGAAAGACCTTAAATGTCTTCCAATAAGCAAGAATTAAAGAAACTAGAAAATACAGTATTTTGCAAGCAATAAAGAAGCAGATTTATATGCATTGGCTTAGAAGGAACTCCAAGGCACACTGTCACATGTATAAAGTGTCAGATAACTTACACCGGATTCGTTATTCAGACCTCCACTTAAACGCGTGTGTGCTCATGTGTGTGTGTCTGTCTGTCGGTCTGTGGTGGGTGCGCACACACAGAAATGTCTTGGAAGAATCAGGTCAACCAACTGTTAACATCAGCTATTTCTTTGCAGTAAAGTGTGATGGGGGAAGTAGAAAAGTATGTACTCTTGTACCCTTTGGGGTTTTTACAATGAGCATGGGTGTATTCATGTATTAGCTAGGATAATAAAAATTTAAAAATTGGCACTGAACAATTTTTAAGTCAATGGATTACCAAAAAAAAAAAAAAATCAGTCAAGTACAGGAAAATTCAGAAAGGCCCTAATTCTTGTAAGTCTAAGTAAATATAATGGGAGACTCTTTCTCTTACAGGAACTTGTAAACGAGGTGGCTCTGGTTTTGCAAGCACCTCCAGGAAGTTGATTATTTAAAAGATGAGCATTAGGGAACTGTGACCAACAGAGGGATTCTCATAATAGGAGACCACTGTGAAAATTCACTCTTCACCTCCACAACACTCCCCTGGCTTTGGGAAGGATGTGGCTATTTCTTTCAAGTCTGAATTTCTGAAAATTTCTGGTCTCATATAGGGAAAAGTAGTGGGCAATATTCTTTGATTAGTGATTCATGATGAAAAAGGCAAACAATCTCCAGGCTACTAAAGAGATGACATGCTGTTTCTTGCTTAATGAAAGATAAATTAAAGTCATTTGACATTGCCATATGTTAACAATCATTTCCCAAGCAGAAAAAACATTACTACAGATGGTTTGATTTAGTGTCCTAAAAAGGTTGCAAGGAACAAATCCACTTTTTGTTAGTACATTTTTAGGTAGGATATAGATATAGTCTTCAGTGGATAAAATAATAAAATATGTATGGCTGTACCTGCCATTTTGAATGAAAGGTAGCAGGATAAATAATGCCTAATTATGTGTCAGCTAGTTTCAAGATATAGATAAGAAAACACATGGTACAAAATTGTGGATTCTCTACACACCAGAATGATGTTACTAAAACCTAATGCCATGAATGATAAAATATTTGGTGAGTCATCCATACTCTTACCCATGCATATTTTATAATAGTTCCTAACATGAATATATATATTATAAATAATGTCTGTTACAGACAAAAAGTAAAAAATTAACATAAACATTACCAATATAGTACCATTTCTTTCATTTTAAAATACGTAAAATATTTTAACAATATTAAACATTTAAAAAAGCTTAACCATAATAATATTATTAATCTAACGTAACATATTGTTTTGACTTCTTTTTTTTTAATAGGCTCCATGCCCAATGTGGGGCTTGAACTCATGACAGTGGCATTAAGAATAACATGCTCTTCCTACTGAGCCAGTTGAGTGTCCCTTGCTTTGCTTTTTTGTGACTTCCTTTCCAAGCTTTGTCCTTACATATATTTGTATAATTTTGTTTTCTGCAATTCTATTTAAGATCATTTTTAAGAGTTTTCCATTATACTATGTAGTGTTCATGATTATTTAAGTGTTTTTTTAACTTGTAATTTAATGTATTAATTTATTGCTCAATTGCTTGGCATTTAAATTGTTAAAATTTCACAACAGTATTATACGTCATGATAAAAAGAACATTTTTACCCCTCTGTTTCTGTCCTCAACTCAGAGTATCCAATGGAAAAAAGAGAGTCTCTTTAGCAAATGGTGCTGGGAGAACTTTACAGCAACATGAAGAAGAATGAAACTAGACCACTTTCTTTCACTACTCACAAAAATAAACTCAAAATGGATGAAAGACCTGAATGTGAGACAGGAAACCATCAAAATCCTAGAAGAGAAAGCAGGAAAAAACCTCTTTGACCTGAGTCGCAGCAATTTCCTACATGACACATCTCCAAAGGCGAGGGAATTAAAAGCAAAAATGAACTATTGGGACCTCATCAAGATAAACACTTCTGCACGGCAAAGGAAACAACCAACAAAACTAATAGACAACCGATGGAATGGGAAAGGATAATTGCAAATGACATATCGGATAAAGGACTAGTATCTAAAATCAATAAAGAACTTACTAAACTCCAACCCAAAAAACGAATAATCCAGTGAAGAAATGGGCGGAAGATATGAATAGACACTTCTCCAAAGAAGACATCCCCCAGATGGCAAACAGACACATGAAATGATGCTCAATGTCACTCCTCATCAGGGAAATACAAATCAAAACCACACCGAGGTACCACCTCACACTGGTTAGAGTGGATAAAATGAATAAGTCAGGAAACTATAGGTGCTGGGGAGGATGTGGAGAAGCAGACACCCTCCTACACTGTTGGTGGGAATGCAAACTAGTGCAGCCACTCTGGAAAACGGTGTGGAGGTTCCTCAAAAAAATGAAAATAGAACTACCCTATGACCCAGCAATAGCACTGCTAGGAATCTACCCAAGAGACACAGGAGTGCTGATGCATAGGGGCATGTGTACTCCAGTGTTCATAGCAGCACTTTCGACAATAGCCACATTATGGAAAGAGACTAAGTGTCCATCAAAAGATGAATGAAAAGATGTGATATATATACACAATGGACTACTACGCAGCAATGAGGAAGAATGAAAGCTGGCCATGCGTAGCAACATAGATGGAACTGGAGGGTATTATGCTGAGTGAAATAAGTCAGTCAGAGAAAGACAGATACCGTATGTTTCCACGCATAGGTGGATTTTGAGAGACTTAGCAGAAAACCATGGGGGAGGGGTGGGGGGGGGGAAAGCCACAGAGAGGGAGGGAGACAAAATATAAGGGACTCTTAAAGAACAAGAACAAACTAAGGGGTGAGGTGGTTGTGGGAGGGGGGAGAGTGGGTGACGGGCACAGAGGAGGGCACTTGTTGGGATGAGCACTGGGTGTTGTATGGAAACCAATTTGACAATAAGTTATTAAAAAAAAAGAACATTTTTAAAATATATTTCTCTCTTTCCAAAATCTTTAGTGTAACATGAACATTTAACATGAGATCTATAGTTTTAACACATTTTTATTTACTTGGAGTGTCAAGCAGCATCTAAAATGGCTCTCAATAACCTCCACCTCATGGCATTCACACCCCTGTGTAGTTCCTTGGATTTGGCGCCTCCAAATAGAATCTGGTAGATGTGGTGGGATGTCACTGCCAAGATTGGGATTGAAAAAGCTGTGCATTCTTCTACCGAGTGTGCACTCGCATTCTCTTGGACCACTTGTTCTGGAGGAAGCCAGTCATCATTTTCTAAGGGTCTGTGGAGAGGCCCATGTGGTAATAAGCCAAGGTCTGCAAATAGCCACATGAGTAAACCTGAAGGCAGAACCACCCTCCCCACTACCATCACCAGAGGAGTCTTCAGATGAGACTATATTCTAGCCAACTGCAACCTCATGAGAGACCTTGAACCACAGGCACCAGCTAAGTTGGGAGCTATATTCTGACCACCAGGAACTGTGACATAATAAATGTTTGTTACTGAGCCTCGGTGGCTCGGTCGGGTAAGCGGGACTTTGGCCCAGATCATGATCTCTTTGTTTGTGAGTTTGAGAACTGCATCAGGCTCTGAGCTGTCAGCACAGACAGCTTGGGATTCTGTGTCTCCCTCTCTCTCTGTTCCTTCCCGGATCGCACTCTGTCTTTATCTCTCTTAAAAATAAAGATTACAAAAAAGATTTTTTTAAATGGTTGTTATTCTAAGCTGCTAGGTTTTAGGGTAATTTGTTATCCAGAAATAGATAACTAATATAGACTTGGGGAACTTAGGATACATAGACTAATAACTTCATGAGCATAGGAAAACTAACATACTTCATTTATTGGGAAACAAATTCCTATGTTAGAAGTGATGTTCTTTAGAGTGGATAAGACATTATATAAACCCAAAGGCAGAAGCATTGTAGGGAAGGAAGGCAAATCCATATCCAGAGTAAGTGTCTATTTTAGTTAGAATAAGTACTGTCCCTTTCGTAATGGAAGTAGTCCAGTTGGTTGATCCTCTTAGAGAGTAATGGTACATCATAGACACAGTGGTAGGCTCTATTGCTAGCAAACTAAGCATTTGACATTGAAAGTAGTCAGATTGTTGTCTATGAATAGAAGTCCATTTACTGAGCCCATGCATAACCTCTATTCTTGTCACATTGGTCACTTTGTTCATGAGCCCATTAGGCAATGACAGGAGTGGCTAGCTGGGGAAAGAAACTGACTGGAGCCCATAGAATGAGTCATCCCATCTACTTGTTTATTAACATCCTTCTCTGTTGAAGTAACCCTTTAGTGAGTATTCAAATGAGATATAAATACAGTAATACCTTAGTTTGCGAGCATAATTCATTCCAGAAACAAAGCACTTGTATATCAAAGCGAACTTCAAGAACATTGGCTCATTCATGATTCATGATCATATGACACTCTCTTATCAACTTAAAATTTATTAGAAATGTTTGCTCATCTTGTAAAACACTCACAGAACAAGTTACTTGCAATCCAAGGTTTTACTATATCTTCAAACTAGTTGCCTATCTAGAGAAGTCTATCTATACATGTCTTATCCAGACCTTCTTGTGACCAATTTTCCAATCATGTCCCTCCCAAGTCCCTGACAATCTAGCCAAGCACTTAGACATCATCAGTGAAACTCTGTAACCTGTACTTCTGGTTATGCAGGGATAACAAATACACTTAAGACAATTCTCAAAAATTGGATAAGATAAAAATTAATATTAGTTTTATGACCTTTAGTTATAATTTTCACACTGCTATTTAATTTTTTCACTATCACCAATAATAAGTGAGTACATTTATTTCACTGTCATCTTATTAATTATATATATTTTTAAATTTGTATATATGTGTGTGTATATATGTATACACACATACATATATATATATACATATATATATATACATATATATATATATATAGTTCACGCATTTTTCTTAGTCATCTGTTGAACTCTTGATTTTAAAATATTAATTCAGCGGCTCCTGGGTGGCTCAGTTGGTTAAGCGTCTGATATCAGCACAGGTCATGATCTCACGGTCAGGGATTTCAGATCCTGTCTCAGTCTCTCTCTGCCCCTCACTCATTCACTGTCTCTCATCTTTCTCAAATACATAAACATTTGAAAAATTTTAAAAATTATTATTTCATTGGAGTACTTTATATATATATTTTTAAAGTTTTAATTGGGTTATATAATGCTTTCCATTGTTTAGGCAAAGGTTTACAGGACATATACTAAAATTTATATATATCTTTTCTTTCTAACACACTAAACCTTAGAAAAATACTTAGCTGAATCATATTTAGTCTTATTACGGCTATATTTATATTTTTATATTTAATCTTGTATTCCACTTAGCCTACAGTTTGAGATATAAATACCCTCATAATTATACATGAACGGCAGAAGCATTTATCTAAGGAATAGTTTTATCTATCATATTTTTTATCAAAAAGGTTTTAATATTAAGCTGTAGGTAGCTGTCCACTATTTTTTAAAAATAAACTTTTTTATTTTAGTCTTAGGTTTACAGAGAAGTTGGACAGGTAGCACTTACGGTTCCCACATACCTCACACTCAGTTTCCTAAACTGGACCACTTTGGTACACCATACACAAAAATAAATTCAAAATGTATAAAAACCTAACTGTGAGACCTGAAAGTGTAAAAATCCTAAAAGAGAACATGAGAAGTAATTTCTCAGACATCAGCTGTAGCAACATCTTTCTAGATATGTCTCTTGAGGCAAGAGAAACAAAAGCAAAAATAAACTATAGGGACAACATCAAAAGAAACAGCTTCTGCACAGCAAAGGAAACAAGGAACAGAACTAAAAGACAACCTACTGAATAGGGGAAGATATCTGCAAATGACATATCTGATAAAGGGTTAGTATCCAAAATATATAAAGAACTTATACAACCCAACACCCAGAAACCAAATAATCCAATTAAAAATGGGCAGAAAACACGAACAGACATTTCTCCAAAGAAGACATACGGATGACCCAGACAAAAGAAAAAGATGTTTAACGACACTCATCATCAGGGAAATATAAATCAAAGCTACAACAAGATATCACTTCACAATTGTCAGAATGGCTAAAATCAAAAACACAAGAAACAACAAGTGTTGGCAAGGATGTGGAGAAAAAGGAACCTGCATGTACTGTTAGCAGGAATGCAAACTGGTACAGTCACTGTAGAAAACAGTACGGAGGTTCCTCAAAACACTAAAAATAGAACTATCCTATTATCCAGTAATCACAGTACTGAGTATTTACCCAAAGAATTTAAAAACACTGATTTGAAAGGATATACATGTCCCTATGTTTATTGCAGCATTATTTACAATAGCCAAACTACAGAAGCAGCCCAAGTGTCTGTCAATAGATGAATGATAAAGAAGTGGTGGGTATTTACATTGGAATATTATTCAGCCATAAAAAAGAATGAAATCCTTGCATTTGCAGCAACATGGGTGGAGCTAAAGAGTATGATGCTAAGTCAAATAAGTCTGTCAAAGAAAGACAAATACCATATGATTTCACTCATATGTGAAACCTAAAAAACAAAACAAATAGAGACCGAAAGAGAGAGAGAAACAAACCAGAAACAGAATCTGAGAACAAACTGATTGTTACCAGAGGAGAGGTGGGTAAAGGGACAGGTGAAACAGGTTTTGGGGATTAAAGAATATATTATTATGATAAGCACTGAGTAATCATAGAATTGTTGAATCATTACGTTTCACAAATATAACATTGTATATAATAATGTATACAACACTGCATGCTAACTATACTGGAATTAAAATAAAAAACTTAAAAGAATTTTTTTTTCAATTTACTATGGTACATTTGTCACCACTAATGAACCAATGTTGTTACATTATTACTAAACAAAGTTCGTATCTTTCAGATTTCCTTAGATTTTAGTGTCTTCTTCTGTTCCAAGGTCCCATCCAGGATACCACATTAGATTTAGTGACCATGTCTCTTAAGGCTCCTCTTGGCTGTGATAGTTTCTAAGAATTTCCTTTTTTTGATGCGATTAATAGTTGTGAAGAGTAGTGGTCAGGTCTTCTGTAGAATGTTCCTCAGTTGGGGTTTGCCTGCTATTTTCTTGATTACTAGACTGGAGTTGTGGAACTTGAGGCGGAAGGTCACAGAGGTAAGAGCCTTTCTCATCACATCATATCAAGGGTAGATGCTATCAATTTGATGTATTGTTGTTGACCTTGATCACCTGTCTGAGGTAGTGTTTCACTGGTTTCGCCACAGTCATTTTTTCCCCTTTCCATGGTGTACTCTTTGGCAGACACTCATTATGTACAGTCTGCATCAAAGAAGTGGGGAGTCATGCTCTATTTCCACTTTTAAAATAGTGCCAGAAATAGTTTTAGTCTCAAAGCAAATACTCTGCAGTTTTGCTACAATGTATTTCTTTACACTTCTTGTAGTAGACATATTAAATCTGAAGGGTTGTTTCACAATAAATAAAATTATCTCCATCTCTTCTTTCTGCAATCCTTTTTCCAGTATCTAACCACCCTCCCACTAGCTCCGCACACCAAATTAGATCAATTGGTTGGCTTATGGCTAAGTGTGTCTTAGCACAGGTAAAGCAGGGGTAAGATTAGTGTCTAATACTTCAATAAAGCTGGGAAAAAATAAAGTCTAAGGTTGATCTTGTAACATAAAAGAGCTTCCTGGAGCTTTATTTTTGGGGCGTGGCCAGGAGACCAAGAGATTTACTGCCTTTCAGACAACAGAATTAGCATTTTGCTTTGTTTGTTTGTTTAAAGCTATAGGTTCTGCTTCTATAAATCAAGTGTTAAAAACCAGTTTCCTTAGCAAGAATGTTATTGGGAGTGACAAGAGAACCAAGGTGTCTCGACAGTACACGGTAACTTTTATCTTTGATAATAAGATTGGATTAAGTAACAATTTTGAGTATCACTTCTCTTTAAAATTCTTAAATTCCCATTTCTGTTCTGATTCTTCTTAAGTGATTTTCTCTTTTCCCACATATTTTATGTTTGCTATGTAAGAAACAGGGTTGTGTCTATGAAACCCACACACCTATGAGATTTTGCCTTTGCAAGTATGATTAATTAAGGCAGAAATGTAATAGTTTGGAGAAGTTACAGTCAATTAAAAAGAGAAGAACTCATTCTTGGCTAAGGCAAAATTCTTCTCAGTATTTTCTGCTTAATACATTACTTTAAAATTTTCATTAAAAATAATTATTTATCTCTGTCTCTGTCTCTCTGTCTCTGTCTGTCTTTCTCTCTCTCACTTTTTTTTTTTTTTTCCACTACCTAAGAACAATTGTAGGCTAAGCAGGGAAAACAGAAAATCTCACATCCTTTCATGGCACTCTCTGTCCCAAGGTAATTTGGAATTTTTCTTCTGGTCTTGCCTCTGCATAGTATGTATCAGGACACAGAGGACATTCAGAAACTATTAGAAACTCTCCAATTATTTTATGTATTTTTTCAAAACTCTATGTGATTACTAACTGCCAGGTCAACATGTTCTAAGAGAAGTATAATTTTCAAGGATTACTTGTACTTGAATATCTACCCTTCACTTATTCATCATTAATTGTTTATGTTCCTCTTCATGGAAGCTTCCAGTTCCATTAGTCTCTTAAATCCACAAAAAGGCTGTACTAACTTTGTTTTTACCTCTTGTCCTTACATGAGAACTTTAAGTTCTTCATATGAAGTTTCTGGCCACAAAAAGATATAACATCATTATTTGTTTTGCCTCTTGCCCTCAGCTCCATAATTTCTTTTAATAACAAATAATCATGTATTTTGTTTTTAAAAATTATTACTCTGAGTCTTATATCCTTTTCTTGTCTTCTAGTGCAGATTGGATCTGTTAATAACATAAACTGTTTCTTCAAGAATATATAAATTGAGGGGCGCCTGCGTGGCTCAGTCAGTTGAATGTCTGACTTAGGCTCAGGTCATGATCTCTCGGTTCACGAGGTTGAGCCCCACATCTGTCTCTGTGCTGACAGCTCAGAGCCTGAAGCCTACTTGGGATTCTGTGTCTCCTCTCTCTCTGCCTCTCCCCAATTCATGCTGTCTCTCTCTCAAAAATAAATAAACATTAAAATATATATACATATGTATGTATATGTACGTGTGTGTATACATATATATATATATATATATATATATATATATATATATATATATATGACCATTCAACAGAAAAATGACATCACTTAAGTTCCCAGGTCCCCTTATCCCTAGGCATTTAGATTTCATCGATCTGTTTTGAGTCTTGATATTTTTTTTGTATTTTTAACAAATTTCTCAGTGGCTTCAATCACTAGGAAAAACTAGGAAGCATTAATCTGAATAATTGACATACTGTGTAATATATTCATCTTTTATCAATATCAAGTTTCAAGACTGCAAGGTTGTATATAATCATGTTTTAAAATATGACATATTTGGGGCACCTGGGTGGCTCAGTCGGTTAAGCGGCTGACTTCAGCTCAGGTCATGATCTGAAGTCATGGTTCATGAGTTCGAGCCCCGCGTCGGGCTCTGTGCTGATGGCTCAGAGCCTGGAGCCTGCTTCAGATTCTGTGTCTCCCTCTCTCTCTGCTCTTCCCCTGTTCATGCTCTGTCTCTATGTCTCTCAAAAACAAATAAACGTTAAAAAAATTAAAATATGACATATTTTCATGTGAGGGAGAGTAAATTTATTCTTCTTAAATAAGAGCATACAACATGTATACTTTCCCTCTGACAGTATGCACAATAGAGCTATTGAGTAGTGCACGGACCAATTTGTTTAATTTTACCCTCTTGGTTGCATTCTAGAACTCCATACTCAGAATGATATCTTCTTAAGCACCAAAATTCCTAGACAGTAAGTATACTATTCCACAAGGCTTGCAAAATTAACACCAAGGAAATGCAAATGTAAAACACATTACATCTCAAGTCAGTATGACTTGTTTCAAATACTTCAACACTTTTGGAAATGCAGCCTGCACAGCACTGAACTTAGAAAAAAATCAGACTTATCAGATTCAGCAGATTGTGAAGCCAATGGAATATTTTCTGAACTCTGGAAAAAGGGAATGCCGAAATAGACTAATATTTGGAGAAGGATTATGCTAATAAATATGATCTGTTGCAGAAGAGAAAACCTTCCAGAATTTTTGTTTCCTACATTTAAAGATATATATTTATAATACCACCCCTATTATTGTTCCCACTAACTCTTTTTTCCTATGAGAATTTTATTTTGACAACAATGAGGTTTTTGTTTTTGTTTTCCAAAAAGTGATGCTTTTGATAACATAAAGCATGAAGTTGGTTAGGGATTACCAAATGATAAATGGAATTTAGTCTGATTACACACATAGAATACTGACATAAATATGTTAATTCACATAGCAAGTGGATTAATAGTTATTTGAAGTAACAAATTAAGCTTGTATCTTAACTCTTATGATTTGAAGTGAAATGTTTATGTCAAAATTACTAGGGCACACCACATGTTCCTTAGACTCATTTAAATTTTTGAGATCAGAACGAGTTACTGTTTTGACGGAGCTATCTAAATAATTACTTCATCTGCATTTCACAGGCCATTAATGCAATTTCTCTTTCTACTAACCAATCCATCTGTGTATACAACATGAGTTCACAAGGTAATTATCTACTTTCTAACATGTCCCTTTGGGCAAGGGAAACAAATAAAGGAAACACATAGTCTTTTGAGGACTCATGCTGTAATTTTCACCATTTGAGAGCCTTCTGCTTTTATTTTCTCAAATTCTCTACTTTACGAATCATAGTTTAACAACATATTAATGATATGAACTTTGTAACTCACATGATATGAGAATCCTTTTCTAGAATAGACATTCTGGAAGTTCCACAATTATATGAGAAGAACCTTTCATAGCTCAAGCAAAATGTCCCATTTTTATGTCCCAAGTTATTATTCATATTGCTAAAACAAAGACCCATTTTCCTTTCACTCTTTAATGTGGGACGTTAACCCGAAAGTTCCGTATTTCCATGTGGGGCAGTTTTATGATTATCTAATTTAATAGACACAGTCTACTAAGTAATGGGTCATGGGGTGACTATATTAATTCAATAAGAAGATGAAGGAATTAGAAAAAAGATTTCAAAAGAATAGATATTTTATAGGATTATTCATAAGATTATCTACAATTTGGGGACAAGTTTAAGGACTTTTTTTAATAATTGAAGCTTAATTGTGTATTATTAAAATACCATTAAAATACATATGTTATCTATGTTTATATTATCTGTGCCCATTTAAGAAATTTTATGCTTTCAAACTGATTCCTGTGGTCATCCATTTGGATATGGGACTAAGTCTCAGATGAAGGAAGATCTAAAAGTATTCAAATAAAGTTAAAGCTATAATCTATTCTTAGAATCCATCTTTATTTCCCAGACATTTAATACTCATAAAGACTACACATTAGCATAAAAATTAAATACATGAAATTTAATTTTTACTTTATATTTGGAAACATAGTAAGCATTTATTCAACTCATACTTTGAAGGTAAAAACTTGCCCATTTCATACAAGCTATTGATTTATACTTTGTTCTTTTCTTTCTTCCTTTTTTCACTTTCCTTTTTCTTTTCTTTCTCTTTTTTTCAATTTTTATTTTTAAAACATTGATAGCAGTGGAACAGAAGCGTAACACTGAAAAAATAATCACCTCGTTGCCCTGGAGACAGGGTTTCAGTTTTTCATTATCAGTAGACACGAATCGTCATTTTAAATGCTAAGGAAAAATACTGATTTTTGTATATGTAAATCTTTTAGGTTTAACTTTTAAAAGATATAGTTTAGACAGAGGCCTTTTATTTTAAAAACTTAAAAATGTTGCACTATCAGTTTCATTACCAGTGAAATAAAATTTTATTGAAAGTCTTATTCCCTGGTTACTTAAGTAACGGAAGCAGTTCAATAGGCCAGCTGCTTTATTTCACTCATACAATGAAAGTAAACAACTATTTTTCTGGGTGATGAATTGGTCCTTATTTCTCAAGCATTTTCAAGCAATAACAGATCCTTTCTCTTTCTTTAATAAACTGCCAATTTGAGAATCACAGGTTTTATTTTATTTTGTTTTCTACATAGTAATAACAGTAGTGTCTACCTTCCATTATTATTGACAACTCCAGAAAATACCCTGAGCAAAAAGTTTCTGGTGCTTTCAACGGTCATAAAAGTTCAGAGAATAAATCAGAAGCAGCATTAGAGGATCTTGCCCTTGGGTAGGAAGAAACTGGATAGAAATAGAAAGGCTAAGAATTCTAGACTTGAGGCTTTAAAAGTTATGCAAATTCCTTCCCCATTAAATATTCTCCAAATTGTGTCTTCCAATTGATATTATTTTAATTTCTTCTGCTTAAATAGATTTTCAAGGTATATATTTTACCAATCTGTATAAGCTTCTCTGAGTGTTTATTACTGAAATGTATTCATTTAACAACAGATAATTATTTACAGAAATCTCTGTTTAGTAGTCACATATTCTTGCATCATCAGGCAGCCTTTTTTTTATTTTTTATTTTATCAACACTCAACCAATAATTATTGCACACATACCATATGCCAGGCACTCTGATAGGTTTAGGAACCTATCAGATCCCTGATGTGTAAGACACACATGATCCCTGCCCTTAGGAAATTTATAATCCATCAGGGAGGCTGAAGGAACAAATAAATAAATGGTACAAATTATGATCAGTAGCATAATAAAAAAAAAAAAGTAAATTGAGTCTTAGGTTGGAGAATAATAGGGGCAAAGTGGCTAATTTAGGTAAGGAGCTCAAGGAAGACCTCTCTGAGGAATGACACTTGCATCGAGACATGAAAGACCAAAAGGAAGTGGGTACTGTAAAAAGCAGAAGGAAATAGTGGGAAGCATTAGAGAAACAGGACAAAGGCCTTGACCTGGAAAATGATCCTCCTATTTGGGGAACTTGGCTGTTGTGGCTAGCGCTTTGGTTGGGGACAGTGAAATTGGAGACACCTTCTTTAGCCATGATTCAGTAGTTTGGATGTTACTCCCAGACACTGAAGGGCCCATGAGAATTTTAAGCAGGGGAAGGACATGTTCTAATTTATATTTCAGCAATGTCACTTGGTGGCTGAGTGGAAAAGTGACTGTAGCAAGACAAATGTTTTAAGCCTCTATAATGGTACTTATCAATTCAGTAGCCCCTATCTACATATGACTATATAAATTTAAGTTAATTAAAATTAAGCAAGATTAGGCTCCTCAATAGTCATATGTGCTTGCTGGCCATCATATTGGACAGCACAGGTAAAGAACATTTTCATTAGTACAGGGACATTTCCCCAGGTTTTTCTGCTCTGCAGCATCATCCATATCTTCACGGTCTCTGTTCTTGAGCTCCTCCACCTTTCCACAAAATCTGCCAGCTGTAGGCTTACTCTTGGCTTCCTCGTTGTCATTTTTCATATTTCGAACTCTTGCATTTCTATGATTTCTCCTATGCCTCCTTCCTCAACAGCTCTTCCCTTTTCTCTTCCTCTGTTCAAGACACTGCTTTCTGGCAGCCTGTTGTACAACTTCATGGAGCTCTTGGCAACTTAATTTCTCCGTGTTCATAAATGTACTGTTTTTTCCCTGAGTCCATTAACTCACCCTGTTTTTTCATTGTGACTCTACTAATTTTTTAGTCACCAACTTGAAGTCATCTGTACTCCTTCTTTCCCATTCAGGCAGGTGTTTACTAAGTTCTAAATCATAAATAATCTACATTCATAATGCCTCCTACATGCTTTTAATTCCAATATTTCCTAATTAATTCTTGCCTAGACTATAGTTATAATTTTTCTGATAAATTTCATTCCAAATCGGCATTTGTAGATTAGTCTTCTTAAACTAAAGTTTTAACCAAGCTCTTCAAAGATATATGTTGCTCAAAGAAACATACTGTTTTCCCAGTACTGCTATAAAAAGTAATGTTGGATTTCCAATTTTACAGTTTTTGCTTTTTTCATAGCCTGTTTGCTGTTCCAGACACCTGTCCTATGTATTTCACCCTCACCTTACGCCACTTATGGTTGTCTAAACTTTTCTTATTTAAGATCTATCATAAATGCTTTTGTCTCTGAAGTTGTTGTTAGGTTTAAGTAAAGTTATAAATATTTCTCTCCCAGGCAGCAACCTAGTATACTTATTTAAATGAATTAAAATAGAATATACAATATCCCCAAATTCATTACAGATTTTATTGTGACTGTAAAGAAATATCCTGCCTTGATTTATCTAGGTATCAAAATAAGCCAAATGTCTTTGTAAAGATTTTTCTAGTATAACAGTGTTCCTTAAAAAAGTTTGAGAGTGAGAACTGAAGTCTTCAGTCACTTTGGAGTCACTCAGATGGATTGTTCTTACCTGTAAAAAGAAGCATAAAATGTTCTATTTCATCAGGGCAAAAGTAGTTGCTAAGGATAAATTGAACATCATGTGTGAAACTTTCAAGTGATTGTACTTACCTGTGAAGTCAACCTCTGCCAAGATTTCAATTCTCAATTTAGTCTAAGATGAAAGCTGAGAACGTAAAATTCATTATTTGATCTTGGATTCTTAGCACAGTTCTCTTGATGGCCGGCAACACAATGAAGAACAGATAGGTTGACATCTTGTTTGTTTCCTTAGGATTTTATTGAATGAAGGAATTTCAAGAAAAAAAAATGCCTTCATTTAAATCATAAACTGTACAGAAAATATTATTGAAGTGCGCTTTTATTTGCATATACTTTTGTAGAAATCACTTGAAATATTTTGAAATTCATAATTAGTTGAAGGTCACCTATAGAGTTTCACAATAGTACTTATTACTATGCAAATCTATATAGAAATTTAATACTGCTTATATGTAACTATATATCCAAAATATAGGTAGAAACAAAGGAATATGGAAATTATATCCCGTAATTTTGGATTAATCTGAAAGTGCTATAGACAAGGTCCATGTTCCATGGCCATTGCTATTCATTTAGATGTCAGGAAGAGTTATTTGATGTCAGTCTGGAGAAACAAACAGCATAAAATCTAAAATACAGATAACATATAACTGGTTTCATTAGGTGCCCACTGTAATGGACACCTAATAATCTCATAATCTCAGGTTGAGTAGCCACCAGTAAAAATCCCAGAACCAGATGTGGATATAACTTTTAGAAGAGTTAATTGTTCTAAGACGCTACTTCTTGTTTTATTTTTAATTATTTATTTATTAATAGTTATAACAAATCATAGAGGTCAAGATGCTGAACTGAAATAGGATCTCAGTTTCAATATTTGGATAAGCAGAACAATGTTAATGAATTTAGGGACTACAGTCATTAGTCACACAATGAAAACATTGTTGCTAAAATTTATGTCCTAACAAATTATATTTTTGTCCAAATATTACACCTATCCTAATTGAGTCTTTCCTCCGACATCTACATCAATGAACCTTTATCCGTGAGTCATTTCTAACATTAAAAACAAAATTAGAAAAACAGTGTGTCTAAAAGCAAATCCCTTAATGAACATAATTTTTATATTTCCTATTTTCTATCCATTTGGACCAATTAATGGATTTGATGTTACTACTAATTCACCTAAAGTTACAATTACAGAACACAATCCTGGAAACATCACTTCAATAAGAAAATGAGTAAATAATGTTTCCAAATAATCTTTGAACATGCTAAAATCCAACCATATGCTTGCCTCAGGACCACCCCATTTGTTGTTCTCTCAGCCTTACATGCTCTTTCCTTCAGATACTAAAATTCTAAAATTCTAAAATTCTCCTAGGAGTGTGCTCAAACACCATTTCCTCAAAGTACTCATCACCGACCATCCATTGAATAATAATAACCTCCATTTCGTCTATTTCCTTACTGTACTTTATTTTTCTTTAGAGAAAAATATCATTAACCCTCATTACATTCTATAACTGTTTGTTATCAATTTCCAAATTGTGATGTAAGGGGAGGGCAGGAGCTTTGTTCTTTGTCGTGTATCCAATTCTCAAAATGTGTCTGACACCTGACAAATCAGCCTCAATTGAATAAATGAGGCCAAAATAATTTATCCTAGTTGACAATTCAAGTCTGTATGATCAAATGCACAAAGACTGATGAGGTCTACCTCTTCCATAATCATATAGAAAATTTATGTTCATAAATAAATTGTTAATTACGGAATAAATCATTTCATACTATTACCACATCTCTACTTATTAATACATAAAGGATTATTAAGCTGCATTAATAACCTCCTTTTGTCATTGATTTCCTGTGAATACTTAAGAAGTGTGGTTATGTATGCTTTGCAGTATTTTCTTCTTACCCTTCCACGTCCGCCCTGCTCTCACCTGACTATTCGTGAACCCCATCATAATTGGATCTCTCACAGTCAATCCCAGCTTGTTCCTATATTCCTAAATTTCCACCCAAACTCCAGTTATGAGAAGACTACATTTTCTTACTCTTTAATTAACTAAGAGTTTGTGTCAGAACCTGAAAGGTACTGTTTCGGCAAGTAGTAAACACAATACTTGGGAAAAAGTACCAATACGAAAGGTGTAAAAACTAAGCCCCTTTTATCCATCAGGTGTGTTAGTGGAGAGTTTAATTTTTATGATTATTGATGCTAACTAACTTTGAAATTTTTTGCATTACACTGCCTGTTCATACATTGCTGATTATAAGGTTCACCCTCAATGGTGGTGTAGGGCTCCTACTTAACTTTTAACTTTTATAAGATATATCTCTTCTGATATATTTAGGTGTTTTTATGAAGATAGTTCTCATAAAATAAATATAACATATAAGATAATGTTCATAAATGTCACTTTAATAATTTTAATTAAAACAGATATTGAATAAAAAGTTTAATAAAATTTGCACTAAATTACCATAAAAATTAGCATTAAATTATTAATGTTAAACAATAATGGCTGTTTAGTATCTTGATTTTCTGTCCTGGGGCAGAAAATTATTTTGCAATGTAAGGACAGATATAATAAATCCAATTACTTAATAATCTTTTAAAACTGGTTGTATTAGTTGATGATCATAAAAGAATATTTAAGAAATTGATTTGAACACTTACAGAAAATGGGCAAAGAATATGCATAGGCAGTTCAAACAGGAAAAATAAAAATGAGCAATAACGGAAGACTATAATGTTCACCTATAGGTCACTCTCCTAATGCAAATTAAAACCCTAAGATATATATGTTCTTTCTAGTAGACTGGTCATTGATTTATTGTTGAGGAAAGGGAGTATTTGCATATTTTCTTGGGGAAAAAGGACAGTTTGAAATTATGTATGTCAAGTCTTAAAATTGCACAGCTTTGGCCCCCAAAATTTCACTTTTAAAAATAATGTCACTCTAAATAAATAATCAGGCAAGTGTGCGAATATGCACACACACGTATATAGATGCATGTGTATATGTGTATGTGTATATATATTTAAACATTTTTATAATAAAATATCCTATATCCTATATATGTGTGACAATGCAAATTTTTACAATGCAAAACTCTGGGAACAATCTAAACATATAAAACAATAAAGTTACTGAAATGAAATTTCAAAGAGCTTATAAAGATGATGTTGATTACAGTCATTCATTGAAAAGACATTAAAACTAATTATGAATTGAGAAAAGCAGGTCATATAACAGTATACATAGAATAATCACATTTCCATTATATAAAATATGAATCACATTTATTTAACTAAAGTAATATTTTCGGTATATGCAGAAGAAATAAGCTGGGAGAAATATATGCTAACATATGAACAGTAGTTATCTCTGGATGGTATGATTATGGCTGATTTGAATTCTAATATTTTTTTGTTCAGTTTTTTATTTTTTTAAAGGATTGTTTTTAATGTTTTATTTATTTTTGGGAGAACAAGCATGAGCAAGGGAGGGGCAAAGAGAGGTGGACAGAGGATCTGAAGTGGGTTCTGCACTGACAGCAGTGAGCCCAATGAGGGGCTCAAACTCACAAACTGTGAGATCATGACCTGAGCCAAAGTTGGAAGCTCAACCAACTGATCCACTCAGGTGCCTCATCAGTTTCTTTAATTTGGATTATTTTTATTAAAATGTTTATCTTAAAAAGCACTTTGAAAATTTTCTAATAATAAAGAAGATATTTTGGTTGTAGGCAGTTTATTAAATAATAATTTATTGCTTGGAAATGAACTTTGGTTAGGTCAAACTATGATTTTTGAAAGCTATTATTGAATAAAGAGAAGGGATAGAATATATGGGAGACAGTCCATACTTGGGAGACATAACACTAATGAGTGTTATACTTTTACTTTCTGGGCACAGAGAAGTTACAGCAACAGTTACATATGGTTACCACTGCCCAAACTGCATCTGTTGGAAGACAACTACTTGGGGAGTCACATTAATGAAGTATGGCCGACAAATAATGAGTATTGTACTTCTCAATTTACGAAAAATACTAGATAGTGAGACAGGTGAGTAAATAATCGTCAAATAAGGTAAACACCAGTGTGGTATACTATCAGGTCAAAATACCAGGCTTTGACAACAGTAGAGATACAGATGCTCTCAGCTACCATCACGAGCAAGTGAAACGTAGGCTAAAAATAGACGGTATTTCCAGGTGGTGTGTAAGCTACATATCTTACTGGAAAATGTTATTAATTTAATGAAATATAGTTCATTTAACATCCTAGTTGATTAAATAATCATAGAAACCATTCCCAGAATTTATAAATGAGATCCAAATTTCTACTTTCTAGGACTCCTCACTTTTTCTATAATTCCAAACCCAATTACTCATCTTACCTTCTTGTCTTTTTTTTTAAGCTTTCATTTGATCTCTCAAAAATCCTTCCTCCTCCTATTTTTACTCCATCACTCCAGCCTTTTATTGACTTAGGCCAGGATTCTGACTCCTAGGCTTCTAAATTTGATGACCATTTCTTCTTTCCAATCTCTTTGTTAAGGCTCTCTCTAGATACTTTTTATATGTAATTTTGATTCTAGCTTTCCCTTACTCCAAAGTCTACAGTGGGTCTTATGGCCTATGTAATAAAATACAAATTTTGAAGGCTGGCATTCCATATTCCTTGCAGTCAAATTGTCTGACTTCTAATTATTCCACTAAGTGGCAAATACCTCACCCCACTTTTTCCTTTCTGTAATCTCCATTACTGTTAGTCCTGAGATGTCATAAATCCTCCTTTCAAATCATTCAAATTCTGTCAGTTTTTTAAGATCCCCAAAGAATTCTCTGAGCATCACAGGCTTCTGACAAGTCACTGTCTACTCAATTGATTATGCAATTGTACATGCCTTGCTTATTATATAGTTCTTCTGTTATTGTCCTAAACTGTTATTTAAATCTTTTATGATTAACTTTTTTCCTTTTTATTTATTTATTTATTTTTCTTTTTTTTATTATAATAGTTTATTTTCAAATTGGTTTACATATAACACCCAGTGTTCATCCCAACACGTGCCCTCTTTAATATCTGTCACCCCCTCTCCCCCCTCCCTCACCTCCCTCACCTCCCTCACCCTCAGATTGTTCTTAGTCCTTGAGAGTCTCTTATGTTTTATCTCCCTCCCTCTCTGTGTCTTTTTTTCCTTTCCTCTCTTCCCCTCCCCCTGGTTTCTGCTTAGTCTCACAAAGTCCACCTATTCGTGGAAACATATGCTATCTGTCTTTTTCTGACTGACTTATTTCACTTAACATAATACCCTCCAGTTCCATCCATGTTGCTACACATGGCCAGATTTCATTTTTTCTCATTGCCATGTAGTAGTCCATTGTATATATGTGCCACAACTTCTTTATCCATTCGTCAGTTGATGGGCACTTGGTCTGCTTCCATGATTTGGCTATTGTCGAAAGTGCTAATTAACTTTTTATATGTTCATTTCTTTTCTATCCAACTGGAACACAAGTTCTCTGAGATCAGGCATTGTGTTTTGCATCAGTAATTTTCAAGTTGGGGTATGAGTACTCCTAGGAGGTACATGAAACCTTTAAGTAACATTTTCAGATGCTTAAATTTCATGTGTACTCTTGCCTGAAATTATCTCCTTGAGAACCCAGACTTTTCAAAAAAGGCAAATCTTTATAAACTAAACAAAAGGGGAAAAAAGCCAAACCTCTTATCCATCTAGAATCTTATCATCGGTACATTGTACACACCTTTCTTCCACACCTGCCCCCTCTCTCTCAATCTCTGTCACTCTCAGATTTTTATCATATTTAAGACGAAAGCCCATGCTTGCCTTAGGCTTCCCACGATGTACGTTCTGCCCTCTCTCCAACTTCATCTCAGACCAAGTATTGGGCCTGCGGGCAATTTCCCACCTCAGAGCTTTTCTATGAACTCTCTTCCACCTAGAATACTGGGTTCCACCACACTCTTCACCTGGCTAAAGCTTCCTCACTCTTCGGGCTTCTGCTTCAAGCTCTTGCTCTCTTAGAGAAATAAGTCCCAACTCACAATCTCATTTAGGTTTATTCTATTATTGTCGCCCCTGACACCCTCCATGACATATTTGCAGCGCTTATTACAATTTCTACTTGGCTACTTATTTGTGCGATTATGTAATGTTTGTCTCCTCCTAGACCCTGAGGCCCACGGCACAGGAACTGCTGCATCCCTGTGCCTAGCAGGGTGCCAGCCATAAAGAAAGTACTTAGAAGGTATTTGAATAATTTGAATAAGTGAAATAATATAGAAAAGTCCACATTGATTCCAAAAATGAGATCTATTTTAAACTTAGATGAACTTTGGAAATGCTGGAAACCAAAGCAGTAATCTCATTTTAGAGGTGGAGCGTGAGCTTGGGTCCCTCATGAAGTGAGAGACAAAGCAGGGACTAAAATGGAGCCCTTTGGATTCCAGTCAAATTCTCTTTGAATTCTTCCATTTTTATTCATAACATATGATTAAATATTCATTGACAGAACAGCAATCTAGGCAATTTGCCTGACTTCTGGTTTGAGATCAAGTCTCACTAAATCTCATTTTAATTAAATAAATGTCTATAGTTTTAAAGTTATCTTGACTCAGTATTTCCATCTGTATAATATGATGGTTCTTCACAAAATCGGCCTAGTAAGTATGTCAGAAAAACACATTAAAATAGCTAATTTCCTTTTTTTTTTCCATTTTAGTACTTTGAAAAGAAGAGGATTGATCTTTCTTTTAACCATTTACCTAAGAGAAAGATAAGAAAGATAAAAATTATAATATGGTCAGTTAAGAAGTAAGGATAATGAAATACTTAAGAAAATTAGTTCTTACAATGTGCCTTTCTATATGAGCAGTTTCACAGAGCACCGTAGGAAGACTAATTTGCCATTCATGAACATTATCTTGGTCTGCAAGCTGGTTTCTCACGTCTAACTTATGAAACCCGTAACAGAAATGGCAGCTGATGGGACTGAGTGCTTATAGAATTGGTCTTCCAGGGAAGTAAACATTAGGAGCCTCTTTAGTGTCATATTATTCCACAAAGCTTTTTTAGGCATATAAACTTATTTATAGTAAGAGCAAGAAGGAAGAAGAAGTCTATACTACTACAGTAAATACCTGACATAATTTGTATACACTACTGTAGCTGAGGTTTTGTATGTCACCGGATAGGGGAGGACTCTATGGGCTACTAAAAAGAAAGGGTGATCCTATCCACAGAGCAAACTTCAATTTAGGGAGACAATTAGACAGCCTATTATCACAGAATAGAATAAGATGATGCAATGTGAAGGAAGCACAGCCTTCTTTTAAGACTTTTGAAATAAAATATTTGTTTAAAAATCACACCAAAACATTATCATTCCACTGCATGCTTAATGCAATAAAATGGAAATGTATAGCTTTTCAGATAAAAGAACTACATTTACATGAAAAACTCCCAACAGGAAATGAGAATGTCAGTATCCTGTGGCTTAAATGTTATACATGAAAGTATAATAGCTATTATTTGTATGCAAACTACATATATTACCAATATTGAATCACTGCTTCAAAAGATCTTTTGAAATACCTTGAGACTCTACAGTCTAAATATATATTTTTTTCCTTGTGGTAATAGAGCAATTATTGATAATATCCATAATTTTCTGTGGAAATAAGATCCATATTATGTCCCAGGTTTAGAAAAAGCATTAGAGGAATATTCATGAAATGAATGAGAATGTAACATTTCTAAGTCAAAGTCAAAGAACCTTCAGAGAACATTGAAGACTGCTAATGGATCTAGTTTATCAACACCTAGGAAGACACAATAGTATACAAAAAAGGAGTCATAGATTTCACGCAAGCAATTAGAAATGGATTATTATAATCACAGACCTTCATACACAAAATCTGCATGTAACTTACCTGACAAAATAAAAACCATAGTTACAACAATACTTAAATATACAGCAAATATTTTGTTGAACTCAGTATACACCAGATGAATATGATAATCATTTTTATCATTTTACGCTAAAATGCAAGCATAAAGGAAACAAAGCCATGTTTTAGTCATTTATCCAAAAAGCTAATTAAAAGCTACCTATTCAAAGAAAGGGCTTATCTTCCAAAACACTAATCAAAATGTTCCACAATGAACTCTGATCTCCAAGAGATTCCATGACCTCTGATCTCTTGAGACTAAATCCCCATAACCATTTGTTTATGATGAACTCTCTTTGGCTGCTGTAATATTCCCTCATAATAGGATTTGTGTTATGACATCGCCATATATCCCCACATACTAAATGGAATGCTGCATGAAGAAAAAAAATATGTCTTAGTTATATTCATGTTGCATAGAATAGTGCCTTACACAACACACTCGCTCAGGAAATACAGTTGACCCTTGAACAATGTAGGTGGTTAGGGGCACTTGCCCCTCTTTTCCTGCACATGAAAATCCAGGTATAACTTTAAAAATTTTTTATTCATGTATTACTTTTTTGATTCCCCAAAAAGTTAACTGCTAGAAGCCTACTGTTGACCAAAAGTCTTATTAATAACATAAAAGTCGATTAACATGTATGTGTTACATACTGTATTCTTATAATAAGGCAGAGAAAAGAAAATATTATTTAGAAAATCACAAGGAAGAGAAAATACGTTTATAGTACTGGACTAAATTTATTTTTTAAAGATCCATGTATAAGTGGACCCACACAATTCAACACCCATATTGTTCAAGGGTCAACTGTATATAGCAAATTGAAAGTATTTCACACATTCAACATAAAATAAGTGAACATCTACCATGGGCCAGAATTGCGCTAAACACTAGACAAAGCAAATATAGTCCTTGCCCTCATGGAGTTAAATGCTTGACAATGAGTAATAAAGCAACGGTAATAATGTGTGCTAGGTGATCTGATACTTGAAAAGAGGGTGGCATGAAATGTTGGGGGGAAGGTGAATTATTACACAGTCAGAAAAGCCTTTTGAAGGAAGACATTAAGACGAAGTGAGTCCTGATGAATGAGGATTGTAGGCAGGTAAAGGTGGGGTGCCTAATAAAAAAGATACCACACTTTGTTAAATTTAAAAAAAAAGCAAAATAACAGAATGTAAGAATAGAGAGGAAAAGATCTCTGATGAGGCTGGAGGAATGGCCCTGGATGAAATTATAAAGAGACTTGTAGCACACATCAGTAAGTCTGTCCTAAGAACAAGAGGCAGATATTGAAGGCTGAAGAGTAGAGAAGGCACATACCAAATACGTTGGCTTTTGAGAGACATTACCCTGCAACATGGAGAAAGATGCAAAGAAGCAAGATTTGTAATTCATCAGTCCCCAAATTGTGGATTTGACTGTAAAAATATTCAACAATACTTTTTAGCATTTCTTTTAAATGATTTTAGGAAGATGTTAGTTCAAAATTGGGCTGTCTTATTATTAAGCTCTTTACCCCAGAACCAGTCACTTTGCAATAGAGTGGCAGCCTATTAGCCCTCCTAATATGTGGCACTTCCCTGGTGAAAAAAGAAATATTTCTTCTGCTTATAGTTTCCAATCAATAAAAGCCTAATTATGAAAAAAAAAACACGAAGTTTTTCTCGCTCACTTTTTAATATCTCACAAAACTACTACAGCATTAGCTTTATAATCCTTGATCTTTTTTAAAGGTAAGAACTATATTTTGATAAAAAAATAAAACGACAATGCCTAGAATATTATAGGCATCTAATATTTATAGAATGAATAAATATATGAATAAACTATAATAATTTGTTTTGGGGGATGATGGATCTCTTGATTTTCTATCGGTTCTCCATTAAAAAATGTCTCACCCTGCATTTGAACTGCAAAGTCCCCTCTGGTGCCTCCTTTAAAATTCTTCTTCATGAAGTACAAACCCTTTGGAGAAGAACTGACTTTGTAGTTATTTATACTGTTGTATGAATTAAGAGATCTTTATGATTTCCTCAGTATTCACAGCACACCTGGCAAGCTTGAAGTAAAAGCCTTATTAGATGGAGTGGAAAAAGATGCTTAGGACAATGAGGCAGCAAAAAAGACATTTTAATGCAACAGAAGCTTTGACTGTGTAAGAATTTTTACATTTTAGGTTACATTTTGACTTACATGTCCTTTGTTAAACTGATAACATTATGTAATTGTATAGAAAAACGGAACACTATTCACGTGGAACAGATGATGCAAGCCATCTCTGACAGTACAACTTATCGCCATGCTTCCTGTTCACTGTAGGAGTTATTACCAGATGGGGCAGCTGATACTTAACATCACATGATATTGAGCTACCAGCTGGCACCCCTCCATGTTATCCCCTCATCTCTAGGCAGTGGTTGGGCGAATCTGGAAGTCAAAAGTCAGCATTTTTGGCATACCAAACCTTCTAATAATATAACAATGTCCCCTGATATAGAAATCTCCCTGCTTTATACAGATTTCAGCAGTCTGATCACACTAACTTCTATTATAAAGGTGTTACAACATATACGATTTCATTTTATTGAAATTGGTTTGCAATTGACAATTTGTTAGGTTGTCATATACACATTCTTTGAATACAAAATGCCCTTGGAAAGAGTATGAAAAACCTCAACGTCTGCCTTGGCTCATCTGACCCAAAGTTTATTGAACATAAAGGTCAACTGATGCCCTAAATAAAATGACTGAGACAGTGCATGTGCTAAAATCTGTGTCAAGGTCTAACCATAGATTGAACTCAGAAAACACGCATATTGAAATGCTGATTAATTATCTTATTCTACTGATATTTTCAGTACCTATATATAAAAGATACTACAGAAAACCAAATGTTTTCATATGAGATTATTTTTAAATAAAGAAATAGTGACTCTTAGACATAGAAAAAGAAATATAATTACAAAGAAGCAAGTATTCGAATGACAAGGTCAGTGAGAAAGAGGAAAATCCACTTAGTTGGGTTTCCATGACATTTTCTCTCTCCTCCACTCACCAACTCCTCCACCCCACCTTCCACTTTCTAAGGTTGACTTTATTCTAAAGAAGTCGATTATAAGATGAAAACTAAGGGGTTTAATTTAGATGTGTCTAAAAAAGTTCTTATAGGTTTATATTTTAAAGGATATGCTGAGTCAGTCAATGTGATATCAGTACATTAACAAAATGAAAGATAAAAATCATGCTAAAAGTACATAAAATGCATTTGACAAAATTAAACATCCATTTATGATAAAAAAGAACTCTCAACAAAGTGGGTATAAAGGGAACGTACTCCGACAAAATAAAGAGGATATATGTCAAACCTCAAACTCGATGTGGTCACATCAAACTCGAACGTGAAAAGCTAAAAAATTTGCCACTAGGATCAGTGACAAGATACGGATGTCTACCCTCACCACTTTTATTCAACATAATACTGGAAGTTCTAGCCACAGCAATTAGACAACAAAAAGAAATAAAGTATATCCATATTGGTAAGGAAGAAATAAAACTGTTACTATATGCTGATGACATGATGTTAAAGAAAGAAAACCCTACCGACTTAACTAAAAAATTCTACTGAAACTAATAAATGAATTCATTAAAGTTGCAGAATACACAATTAATATACAGAAATCTGCTGTGTTTCTATACATCAATAACAAACTATCATAAAGAGAAATTCAGAAAACAATCTCATTTATGACTGTACCAAAAAGAATAAAATACCCAGGAATACACTTAACTAAGGAAAAGAAAGACATGTACCCTGAAAACTATAAGACACTGATAAAAGAAATTGAAGACAACATAATAAGTGGAAAGATATATGATGTTCATGAATGGAAAGAATAAATATTATTAAGATATCCATACTACCCAAAGCAATCTACAGATTCAATGTAATCCTTATCAAAATACCAATGGCATTTTTCACAGAACTAGAACAAAGAATCTTAGTTTTTTTAAACTTCTTATTTTAACGTTCATTTATTTTTGAGAGAGAGCAGAGTGTGAGTGAGCGAGGGGCAGAGGGAGACACAGAATCTCAAGCAGGCTTCAGGCTCTGAGCTGTCAACACAGAGGCCGAGGTGGGGCTCAAACTTATAAACTGTGAGATCATGACCTGAGTTAAACTCAGATGCTTAACTGAAGAGCCACCCAGGTGCCCCAAGAATCCTAAAATTGTTATGGAACCACAAAAGACCTCAAATAGCCAAAACAATCTTCAGAAAGAACAAAGCTGGAGGTATCACACACCTTGATTTCAAACTATACTACAAAGCTATAGTAATCAAAATGGTATTGTACTAGTACAAAACAGACACATAAATCAATGGAACAAAATAGAGGGACCAGAAATAAGACCACACTTAAATGATGAATTAATCTATGACAAAGGAGACAAGCATATACAGTGGGGAACAGATAGTCTTTTCAATAAATAGGGCTAGAAAAACTGAACAGCGCCATGTCAGAGAATGAAAATGGACCACTTTCTTACAAAAATAAATACAAAAATAAACACAAGAATAAATTCAAAATGGATTAAAGACCTAAATGTAAGATCTGAAACCATAAAACTCCTAAAAGAAAAGAAAAGTTACTCGCAGTAAACTTTTGGACATCAGCCTTAGCATATTTTTTTGGCTCTATATCTTCAGGTAAGTGTAACAAAAACAAAAATAAACAAATGAGACTACATCAAAGTAAAGAGCTTCTGCACAGCAAAGAGAACTATCAACAAAATGAGAAGGTAAACTACTGGATGGGAGAAGATTTTTGAAAATGACAAGCCCAATAAAGGGCTGATATCTGAAGTATATAAATAAACTTATATAACTCGAAACCAAAAAGACATTCTGATTAAAATATGGACAGAAGACCTGAACAAATACTCTTCCAATGAAGACATACACATGGCAAACAGACACATGAAAAGATGCTCAACATCCCTAATCATCAGAGAAGTGCAAATCAAAACCACAATGAGGTATCACCTTATATTAGTCTCAGTGATTAGTATCAAAAATACCAGAAACAACAAGTATTGGCAAGGATGTAGAGAAAAGAGAACCGTGTACACTGTTGGTGGGGATGTAAACTGGTGTAGTCACTATGGGAAGCAGTATATAGTTTTCTCAAAAAATCATAAAATAGGACTACCATATGATCTAGCAATTCCACTTCTGGGTATTTATCCAAAGAAAACAAAACCACTAATTAAAAAAGATATGGATCTTTATGTTCACTGCAGCCTTATTTACAATAGCCAAGATATAAAAGCAACCGAAAAGTACACTGATAGAAGAATGGATAAAGAAGATGTGGTGTATATACACGATGGAATATTACTCAGCCATAAAAGGGAGAGATCTTGCTATTTGAGATAATGTGGGTGGATGTAGAGCATCTTATGCTAACTGAAGTCAGTCACGCAGACAAAGACAAATACCTTATGATTTCATTTAATATATTAAATCTAAAAAACAAAACAAACCAATTAACGAAGCAAAACGAACAGACTCATAAATACAGAGAACAAACTGGTGGTTTCCAGAAGAGAGAAGGATAGGAGGATGGGGGAAATAGGTGAAGTGGATTAAGACGTACAAACTTCCAGTTATAAAATAAATAAATCATGGGATGTAAAGTTAAAAAGAGAGAAGAAAAAATATACACTGAATCATGGTATTACTCTGTTATTAAATATATATATATAACATTTAGTTTTTTGTCATTTAAATTCTTAGAAGGTAGGTCTAATAGCTTTAATAGTCTTATCACAGAACTGTTATTTACATCATGACCATTAAGTGAGAACGCTCAGTGTGTGTTTCTGTTCTGAAATCACATCTCAATCTTTAAAAAAGGAGTGTATTATTATATCCCCATCTTGGTGAACAGGAAACAGTTGTATACCAAACATTGTAGCTCTCTAGGAATTATAATTAAAGTAGATCCAGAGCAAATTTAAATATTCTACCTTAAATTACCCTAATTTAGAAGTTATTTGATTCTGTGATCATTTCCCTTTACAGCAATTTTATTTGAGACTATACAAGAGAATTCTTATATAACCTATATTTAAAAAAATAATCTGAGCTATGCTTCTTATTCTACCAATAGACACGGTTGATAAATGTTACAAAGATTTCATTATAAATCTTTCAAAGATGGCAGAATAACAACTTTAGAATTTTTAGTAATATGTTATATGCAAAAGAACAGTTACTCCTTCCACCTTATTTTTACTTCTGTCACTCTCCTCTTTCTCTGTTTCCTTCTATTCTTTTTTTTTCTCTCTCTCAAGGTATAACATAGTCTCAATAATTTTTCTAGGTACTGTGGTAGATATCTATTATTTTGGTTTTCTTATATATACACACACACACACTTATTCTTCTAGTAACTTCTAGTAAATATTCTCGTTTTTCCTCTGGAGAACTATATTTACTCCTGCTTTAGTTCATGTAGTTTGGATGAAACTGATGCTAACTCTGCTCTCTCTCTCTCTCTCTCTCTCTCTCTCTCTCTCTCTCTCTCGTGAATGAGAGCACAAGCAGGGGAAGGGAAAAGAGAAGGAGAGAGAGAGAGAATCTCAATAGGCTCCACACTGTCATTACACAGTCAGATGAGGGGCTCGAACTCACAAACCCTGAGATAATGACGTGAGCCAAAGTCAAAAGCCCCACGCTTAACCAAATGAGCCACTAGGCACCCAACTCTGTTCTCCTCTTAAGCAGATCTGGGACTTGGCACATCCAATTAGAGCCTACTTCCTCATGATGATAATCTCAGGTATGAAAATGTAACTCAGGATGACAATGAAAGCCTTCCCGAACTTTCACTAAGATCACTGGAAAGGCACACACTTAAGCTTTTATTGCCAAAGATGCCTGTCAGGAGTGGTGGACAGCTTTGCTGGAAGAGATTTACTGAGAACAAAGGGAGCTGAAAGGAAAACAAAAGGAGAGATGAAGAGTCAAATTTCTGATCTTACTGTTTGAGCACCTGGACACAGTCATTCAAGCCCTGGGAAATTTCACTTAACTGAGTGAATAAATCCTTTCTGTGGTTTAAACCATTTTGAGTAACTCATGCAAATGAAAGAATCTCAATAAAAGCTGAAGTGGTCAAAAAGTACATATACCTTCATATCCTTCATTCCTCGAGACTGCAATACATCTCATGATATAAATTAACAGGTTATCCATTCTCCCATATTTGTATGTTTAGGTACCATCCAAATTTTGATTAATGCAAGTAGTACAGAAATGAACACCTAAAATGTGAAGCATCTTCTATAATTTGGATTATGTCTATTTTTTTTGATAATTACTGGGCGGTAGAGAATTATTTTTATAATTTTGCCAACAATCAATGTACATCACTGGAAAGGCTTTATTTATTTTTTAGACAGACAAAATTATTTAATTTTTTAGACAGACAAACATAGATTATTTCATCTTTTGGATCAGCTATATATAAACTTGGCTTTTAATGAAGTTACTTGAAATTTTTTCACTATAATAATGAAATAATATTTAAATAGAATCTTCTGAACTTAAATCAGGATAAAAATAATAGAACATTTTCTAATAAAACATAAAGACGAAAGGAAAATAATTACTATATAAAAAGTTATCCTAAGGAGCACCTGGGTGGCATTTGACTGTTGACTTTGGCTCAGGTCACGATCTAAGGGTTGTTGAGTTCAAGCCCCGCATGGGGCTCTGCACTGCAGAGCCTACTTGGGATTTTGTCTCCCTCTCTCTCTGTCCCTCCCTACTTGCTCTCTCTCTCTCTCTCTCAAAATAAATAAAAATAAACTGGCAAAAAAAGTTACCCTAAAAGGATTTCTTGAATATATCAAAATCTAAAAAGAGCAAAATCAAATAAATTTTGGACTTTAATATATTAAAAATATTATATAGCAACAAGAACTATAGTCATTGTGAGAAAGCAGATTCTCTGTAAAAATTAAATATACAAATTCAACCAAATATCATAGATTCTAGTCATTATTTTATCTCTTAACGAAGTTATTCATGAATAGCCTAATCTTGTTTAGGTGCTTGAATAAAAATAAAATTACTTGAAGTACCCAAAGTTTTGACAAAGGAAACAGGATTAGATTATAGATCAGATCAACTGAGTTGTCAATTATGCAACAAAATTTATCTTTTGCAATGATTTTTCTAGTTAGCAACTAAGATGTATGATTTACCAGACTCCTTGGTAAAAATTAGTTTTAACCTGTATTTTCCCCTTTTATCTCTTATGATATACATCAATGTAAAATATTTTTAAACCAATGAATTGCAAACATGAAAATGTCTTTTTATCTTCGATCACTTCAGAAGGAATTTTCAGATATGCTTAATGAGCCAAGATTCATTAAAACTGGGGATATCATTCTGAGGACCAACTCCTCTTGGGAATATCCATTTGCAAGTACTTCTGCCTTCAATAAAGCATAAGTAGTGAATAAACATCACTGAAAAACATGATGGGGTTTTTAGAGGGAGGTACTTTTTAATGTACCAAATTATGACACTGCTTATGGCTTGATAGGTGATTGTTTTGAATCTAAATAAAAAAGTATGATAAATACTAAATCGTTTCTTTTGAACATATGTATTATTATCCTTCAAATATTTTTTTCTAAATGATGACCACTTTCTATATATAACTGTTCTCAAATGCTGCCATCTAAAGGTTAAAGTTGGGTACAGACTAATAATGTCTAGAAAAAAAAAGTATGGTACCTGAAGATACACAAAAATCCAATTTTCTCATTATATCCAAATATTAATTTACACACACACTTATCTATAAGAATTTTTCTGAAGGGAAATGTAAACTATTAAATTATTAATAAAATTTTATCAATGACCTTAGCAAAAGAAAATAAACAAAGAATGACTTCAACGTATACAAAAATAATCCTAACACTACTACGACTAATAAAAATTAAAAAAAATGTCTTATAGATCAGTGAAAAATTAAAAGATTTGAAGTATTTTTGCTGATTAAACATTTCAGATTAAGATATGGTCACATGAGTTCCATTTTTGTCAATTCTTTACGGGTTGGATACAGAGTGAAAATTCCAATTTTGAGAAAAGGTCAGTAAAAGCCATTCATGCACATGAGTTAAAACCATCAATAAAAAGCAAAGTTAACCATATGCAAAAATATTGAACACACTCAGTCTTCAAATATTCTGCTAAAGGCAGGTGAAATTCAGATGATTAGAGTATATCAAGAAAAAGACAACACTATAACTGTTAACCTACTTAATTTTTTTGTAATGGTGCTTTTAGAAACCCGTAAGAAGAATGTACAATATAATGCAGTATTCTTAAACTTACACAATGCTATATGTCAATTATATCTCAATAAAATGGAAAAAATAAATATATAAACTTTCAATTAAAATATATTCAACGCAAAAGTGATAAAAGTTCACAACAAACATTTTTCAGTGTCTACTCATCACAGCCTATGAAGCCAACAATATCTAGAAAATATAAGTTTTTGTCCAACTAATTAGTATTCTAGGAAGAAACTGGAGCTAAATACCTGGAAGAAAATTTAGTTATCCATCTGTTGATATCATCTAAATCTCTTTGCTATGATTATATATTTGCTAAAAACTTATAATAATAATTTCAAGTCCCAAGCACTTCCTACGAAGTCATTACCTTCCAGAAATCAGAAAAATATTGCTTTGATTTTTATATCCTTTTCTTGTGAGTTTAGTAAGATGGGTATGTTTATCAAAGCCTGATCATCTATTAGTAGACTGACATAACCGTTCAGTTTCAGAATTCACAAGAAGGTTCTGCAGAGCCCACCAAGAGTGTTTATGTAAGAAGCCCCTTACAAAATAGCAGGTCACCTTTCAGTTTGATTTTTTTTTTTTTTTTTTTTTTTTTTTTTAGAGGGCGTAAGGGGTGGAAAGAAGGGAAGAGAGAGAATCTTAAGCAGGCTGCATGCCCAGTGCAGAGCCCAACTCGGGTCTTGGAGCATGAGATCATCACCGGAGCTAAAATCAACAGTAGGATGCTTAACCAACTGAGCCACCCAGGCGCTCCATGAGTTTGATACCTGTCTAGCTGTAATTCATCTTGTGAATGGGTATAGTAATCACCAGACAGGCTGTTCCTTGAAGGCAGAGACTGTCAATCTGGTTCATTTAACTTTTTTTTTTTAATTTTTAATGTATTTGTATATGCATTTATGTATGTATGTACGTATGTATGTATGTATGTATTTTTGACAGAGAGAGAGAGAGAGAGAAAGACAGAGTGCAAGCAGGGGAGGGGCAGAGAGAGAGAGAGGGAATCTGAAGCAGGCTACAGGCTCCGAGCTGTCTGCTCAAGTTGACACACCCGACACAGATCTCGAACCGACAAACTGTGAGATCATGACCTGAGCCGAAGCCAGGTGCTTAACCGACTGAGTCAGAGCCACCATCATTCTAGTTCATGCTTTAGCACTGATTAGGAAACATTAACAAGCTATTTCAACATACAGTGTATAGATATGTAATATTTTTGGTTAAGTTGGTACACATTAATAAGCTTGCGTTTTCTCGTTCTTCTTCCCATGAATTAAAAATAAAAAAACAACACTTAAAACTGCTTGTATAATAAATGTCTAAAGGAAAATATTCACTTCTTAACACCAAAACCATTTATTTGAAATGAAGTCATTTGCTTGTGTTTATTTTTTACTGTGATTAAAATAGAATTAACATCGTTAATATCTAACATACTCTTAATACTTTGGAGCCCAGTAGGCATGGACTTAAATCGTACCTTTCTGTATACCTCAAGTAAGACACTCAGTTTTCGTAATCCTTAAAATGGCAATAATAATACCTGTATCCTCAAAGAGACGCTGTAGCAGCACAACGATTGAAACAAAATAAAATCTCAATAAATGACAGGCATATGTCAGAAAGAGGAAGAGGGTTCGTTAATTGAATCGAGCTATTTCTTACATTTCAATGTACTTTTTTTGCCAGATGTGATCCTACGACCATGGTATCAGCTTGGGGAAACCACTTGTTTTCTGTGCAATAGCTCACTTTTAAGCTTCCCAATTATCCCCAGCAAATCTATCAACTGATTGGAGAAAGTACCAAGAAGAAAGAGAGCTGAGACCCAACGTCCTCTTTACAGTTTAGTTTTGGAGAAAAAAAAGAAAGAATAAGAGAAAATACTTCATGTTTACCCACACTGATTCCTGAAGTGAGCTGTCATCAAGGCTTTGAAGGCACACAAAGTGCCGACTGTGTGCATCAGGAGCATTCATCCTAATATATGGCTTTGCACTGGCAACGTCAGGCACAATGGGATCAAGCTTGTTTTTGGCTTATACTTGTGCTCCACACTGTACATTGTTCAGCCGTAATCACACTTTGCTTATGACTCTTTAAATTCAAACTTCTGGAGAACAAACACCGAAAAGTATATCCATGAAATTCCCTAACGGTTTTTTAATACGCAGTCATTCAATGTTAATAATTAATTAGTTATTTAAATAATTAATTAATTCGAATTTCATATATGGAATTCTGCTAGGATCTGGCTCTATCCATTTGAGTTACTAAAATATTAATGCTGGCCTACTCAATCTTCCTAAAATTATATGGTTTTTGTTTAAAGTACATAAAAATCATTTTCAAGTTTGCCTAAATATGAAGTTTAACATATTGATTCCTATAAAGCTAATTCAAGGAACAGAAAATTTTATTTATTATTAACTTTCTAAGAGGTCAGGCAGGGTGTTATCCAGACTATATGATCCTTAAGGTAGTAATTTTAGAAAGTATATTTAAGAGTCTATTGCTCGTAATTCATACTTTTGTAGAATTTATAGTCATAAGAGTTAAGCCTAGAAACTTGAGGTGGTACCTGGAAATGCAATAATAAATCATGAGAGCATAACATGTTATTTCCCAGAAGGTTATGTTTTAAAAAAAACAGTTACAGTAGTATTTATGTGAAATCACACATTTTTATGCTTGCCAAAAACACACTTACAAATGATAACATTTATTATAAGGAATATTATCTCATCATATTAGAAAATCCTAACACTATCAACTATGTCACATGGCACAAGAAATATACGTAACCAGCAAAGCTGAAAGTCAAATTGCGGAGTTGGTACATACTGTGATGTGTAGAATATTAACATCCAGAGATGTTTAGTATTAAATCATTATAATTATGCTATTTAACAACCAATATAATTTTAGAGTTTTCATTTAATATTTAGAATTTTCTGAGTTACGTTAACTAATTTGAAATAAAGAAAGAATATATGCTAAGTTATAAAATAAAAATGTCCTTTGAAACATATCGAATTACCTTTAGAGAAATGTAATATCAGCTTTTGAATATTTAATACAAATTTCTAGTAAAATGAAGTTATTATAATTTTACTTTCTTCTCATTCCCCTCCCCAAGAGTGAATATTTTATTAATATTGCTTCTTGGTGATAAACCTTAGATCTTGTAATGGTATCTTATACTTTTCACTGTTGAAATTCATAGTCAATAATTTAAGGTTGAATCTTATGCATTACAACTTTTACATTATTGAAAATAACAACTGAAGGCATTGCTTTATTATAAAATTTCCCTCAGGGCAAGCAGAACCTTGACTCACCATAGCTCAACTTTTCCTATTTAATCCTAATTGTGAATAAACTGCTATCTTATCTTTGGCACTTATGACAATCAAATCTGTTATAGTAAATGTTGTTCAAGTTATTTCTGCTCCAGGGATTAATGCCATTGCGTCTAGTGGATTTTTATTATCTCAGAGAAAAAAAAATACATGAAATATGGCTATAAACCAAACTATAATCTTATAGAAGTAGCCAAACCTGAAATCAGAATATGCTCACCTGCTGTTTAGAAATGATTTTCATCAGCAAGGAGTTAAGATGGCAGAGCAGCATGGAGACCCTGGGCTTATCTCGTACCCAAAATGGAGCAATCAGCACAAAACCATTTTGAATGCCTAGGAAATTGATCTGAGGATTAACATAACAATCTGCATAACTTGGGCCACAGAACTCAACAAGTATGTGGTGTGAAGTGAAATGCGAGGAGGGAAGAAAAACCATGGATGATAGGAAGCTGTTTGTGTGGAGAGAGGACAGAGAAAGGGAAAGGGGGAGAGTGCAGCACTAGGATTATGCAAGAAAAGCACTCCCCCAAAAGTAGCTGGAGAGAAAGAGTGAAAACACTCGTGTGGGACCAAACAAGAAATCTATTCCTCAAAATCATTGACAGGAAGAAAGGAGAGGATTTCAATACCACCAAGATTCTATAAACAGTGGAGCACAGAGTTTGAAGTTTCAAAGCTTGTAGCTTGGTGGTGCTCTGGAGAAGAAGCAGAAACAGGACAAACCCCCAGGAGCAGGCAGTGAGGTCTGAGGGATTTCTGTGAAAACGGGGAGAAGCAGTTCCTCTGCCTGGAGAGCATTTGGTAGAGCCCATATGGCCTTCCCATGGGCAAAGGTCCCAGCAGATCCCAGAGAGCAGCCACGTTTGCTGGTATTGGGACAAAAATACCAGAGTTAGGTGAAACCTGGCTCCAGCTATGTGTTGTGGTTTGCCATAATCTCTGAACTGCTGCTGCTGGGCGGTTGCACGAACATTCCCTGGAGGAGGCTGGCACCTGGCCATTACTCAGCGAGACCCTCCTCCAAGAGAGTCAGCGTGGGCCCAAGCTGCAGAAGTTTCTGAAGATGTGCTTTGAAGCACAACCCCATCTTGGAGGGAGGTGCCCCCTAACAGGCAGACAGCTTGGACACAGACAGGGTAGTTAGGGAATTGATGGAGGCCTGAGGCAAAGAATGGGTGCTTGATCCCGGGTTGGTGAGAGTGCAAAGTTCCTGTGCCAGAGACTAGGGATCTGGGTGAAGCCATTTCCACCTCTCCCATGCACAAGCACCACACTGATTCACCCCAGTAAACTAAGAAGCTCTATCTATTGGAAATGGAGCCATTACACCAAGTCCTGCTTAACTGCACCCTTCAAGCACATCCCCTAGAAAACCAATATGAGTCACTCCACCTGCTTAGTGTATGTACTATAGAAGGCTCCATAGTTTCATATCTGGCAGAAACTGGATGTAACTTCATTTGGGTTTCATCCTGCTTGCTGGTTCATTTATTTGTTCATTTTATTTGTTTCTGTTTTGGCATAAATTGTTTTCTTTTTTCTTTTTTTCCTTTTCTTCCTTATTTTTGGATACAGAAAGAGAAAATTTTTTGTTTTAATTTTTCTTTATTTTTGATTTGAAATTTTTAAAATTCTACTTCATTTACTTTATTTCATTTTATTCTATTATATTATATAAATTTATTAAGTTTTTTCTTACCTCTTTTCCCCTATTTTCTCTCCCCCTTTTCTCATTCTATCAAGCTTCTTTCAAAAGGCAGACCAAACACACCTAAGATCTAGATTCCTTTATTTTTTGTTTTGTTTTTAATTTTTAATTTTAATTTTTTACTTTATTATTTTTTCTCCCTAAAAAATTACAAAATGAAGAAATTCCCCCCAAAAGAAAGAACAGGAAGAAATGACAGCCAGAGGCTTAATCAACACAGATATAAGCAAGATGCCTGGACTAGAATTTAGAACCACAATAATAGGAATACTAGCAGAGGTTGAAAAAAGCATAGAATTCCTTTCTGCAGAATTAAAAGACATAAAATCAGTCAAGGTGAAATTGAAAATGCTATACCCGAGATGCAATCTCGAATGAAAGCCACGATGGCAAGGATGGGTGAAGTAGAGCAGTGAATTAGCGATTTAGATGACAAAATAATAGAAAATAATGAAGCAGAGAAAAAGAGGGAAACAAAGGCAAAAGAGCACAATAAAAGACTTAAAGAACTCAGTGAATTATTAAAAAGGAATAACATCTGAATCACAGAGTCCCAGAAGATGAAGAGAGAGAAAAAAAGACAGAAGGTTTATGTGAGCAAATTATAGTAGAAGACTTTCCTAATCTGGGGAAGGACACAGACATCAAAATCAAAGAAGCACAGAGAACTCCCACTAAATTCAACAAAAACCGACCATCACCAAGGGATATCAGTCAAATCACAAAACACACAGACAAGGAAAGAATTATGGAAACAGCAAGAGAATAAAGTCCTTAACCTATAAGGGAAGACAGATCAGGTTACAGCAGATCTATCCACGGAAACTCTGTGGGCCAGAAAGGAGTGAACGGATATATTCAACATGCTAAAGGGGAAAAATATGCAGCTAAGAATTCTTTATCCAGCAAGACTGTCATTCAAATTTGAAGGAAAGATAAAAAGTTTCCCAGACAAACAAAAACTAAAGGAGTTTGTGACAACTAAACCAGCTTTGCAAGAAATTTTAAGGGGAACCCTTTAGGTGGAGAAAAGACAAAGCAAAACAAAAAAGACCAACAGCAACAAAGACCAAGAACCAGACAGCATTATCAGAAACAGCAACTCAACAGGGAACACAATGGCACTAAGTTCATATCTTTCAGTACTTACTCTGAGTGTCAATGGATTAAATGCTCCAATCAAGAGAGACAGGGAGTATCAGAACGGATAAGAAAACAAGACCCATCTATATGCTGCTTACAAGACACTCATTTTAGACCTAAAGACACGTATAGATTGAAAGTAAGAGGATGGAGAACCATCTATCATGCTAATGGTTGTCAAAAGAAAGCTGATGTAGCCATACTTCTATCAGAAAACTAGATTTTAAAATAAAGACTATAACAAGAGATGAAGAAGACATTATATCATAATTAAGGGATCTACCCACCATGAAGATCTAACAATTTATGCTCTCAATGTGGAATCACCCAAATATACAAAACAATCACAAACATAAAGAAACTCATTGATAATAATACGATAATAGAAGGGGACTTCAAAACCCATTTACAGCAATGGACATATCATGTAAGCAAAAAATCAACCAGGAAACAATGACTCTGAATGACACGCTGGACCAGATGAACTTAAATGATATATTTGGAACATTTCATCCTAAAGCAACAGAATACACATTCTTCTCGAATGGACATAGAACGTTCTCCAACAGATCACATATTGGGTTACAAATCCACCCTCAACAAGTACAAAAAGATCAAGAACATACCTTGTGTATTTTCAGACTACAATGCTCTGAAACTCGAAATCAAACACAAGAAAAAAATTAGAAAGATCATGAATACTTGGAGATTTAAGAACGTCCTACTAAAGAAATAATGAATTGACCAAGAAAGTAAAGAGGAAATTAAAAAGTACATGGAGGCCAATGAAAATTAAAACACAGCCCAAAACCTCTGGGATGCAGCAAAGGCAGTCATAAGAGAGAAGTGTATAGCAATTCAGACCTTCCTAAAGAAGGAAGAAATGTCTCAAATACACAAGCTAACCTTACACCTAAAAAAGCTGGAAAAAAAAAAAAAAAACAAAACAGCAAATAAAGCCCAAAACCAGTAGAAGAAGGGAAATAAAAAATGTTAGAGCAGAAATCAATGATATCAAAACAAACAAACAAACAAACAAAAAACAGTAGAACAGATCAATGAAACCAGAAGTTGGTTCTTTGAAAGAATTAACAAAATTGATAAACCCCTGGCCAGATCGATCAAAAAGAAAATGGAAAGGACACAAATGAATAAAATCACAAATGAAAGAGGAGAGATCACAAAGAACACTGCAGAAATACAAACAATAATAAGAGAATATCATGGGCGCCTGGGTGGCTCAGTCAGTTGAGCATTTGACTTCGGCTCAGGTCATAATCTCACTGTTCATGGGTTCAAGTCTCGCATGGGGCTTTGTGCTGATGGCTCAGAGCCTGAAGCCTGCTTCAGATTCTGTGTCTTCCTCTCTCTCTGCCCCTCCCCTACTTGTGCTCTGTCTCTCAAAAATGAATAAACATTAAAAAAAACTTTTAAAAAAAGAGAATATGATGAACAGTTACATGTCAATAAGTTGGGCAACCTGGAAGAAATGGACAAATTCCTAGAAACATAAACTACCAAAACTGAAACAGGGAGAAATAGAACATTTGAACACACCCATAACCAGTAAAGAAATTGAATCAGTAATCAAAAATCTCTCAGCAAACAAGAGTCTAGGGCCTGATGTCTTTCCAGGGTAATTTTACCAAACATTTAAAAAAGAGTTAATGATTATTCTTTTGAAGCTGTTCCAAAAAATTAAATGGAAGGAAAACTTCCAAGCTCATTCTATGAAGCCACCATTATGTTGATTCCAAAACCAGACAAACACCCCACTAAAAAGGACAACTACAGACTAATTTCCCTAAAGAACATGGATGTAAAAATTCTCAATAAGATACTAGCCAACTGGACCCAATAATACATAAACAAATTATTCACCACAGTCAAGTGGGATTTACTCCTGGGATGCAGGACTGGTTCAATATCCACAAATCAATGTCATATATTACATTGATAAAAGAAAAGATAAGAATCATATGATCCTCTCAATAGATGCAGAGAAAGCATTTGACAAAATACAGCATCCTTTCTTGACAAAAACCCTCAAGAAAGTATGGATAGAAGGATCATACGTCAAGAGCAAAAAGACAATATACGAAAGACCCACTGCTAATATCATCAATAAATGGGGGGAAACTGAGAGCTTTCCCCCTAAGGTCAAGAAAATGACAAGGATGTCCAGTATCACCACTGTTATTCAACATAGTGTTGGAAATCCTAGCCTCAGCAATCAGATAAAAGAAAATAAAGGCATCAAAGAAATAAAAGGCATCAAAATCAGCAAGGAGGAAGTCAAACTTTCACTCTTCTCAGATGACATGATACTCTATGTGGAAAACCAAAAGACTCCACCAAAAAACTGCTAGAACTAATACATGAATTGAGTAAAGTCACAGGATATAAAATCAGTGTACAGAAATCACTGCATTTCTAAACAAGGCAATAATGAAGTAGCAGAAAAGAGAAATCAAAGAATCAATCCCACTTGCAATTGTACCAAAACCCACAAAATACCTAGGAATAAACCTAATCAAAGAAGTGAAAAATCTATAAACCAAAAACTATAGAAAGCTTATGAAAGAAATTGAAGACAATAAAAAAGAAGGAAAAACATTCCATGCTCATGGATTGGAAGAAAAATATTGTTAAAATGTTAATACTACCCAAAGCTATCTACATATTCAATGCAATAAGCAATCTACATATTCAATGCAATCACTATCAAAATAACACCAGCATTCTTCACAGAGCTAGAACAAACAATCCTTAAATTTGTATGGAACCAGAAAAGACCCTGAATAGCCAAAGAAAACCTGAAAAAGAAAACCAAAGCTTAAGTCATCGCAATTCTGTACTTCAAGATGTATTACAAAGGTGCAATCATCAAGACAGTATGGTATTGGCACAAGAACAGACACATAGATCCATGGAACAGAACAGAGAACCCAGAAATGGACCCACAAATACATGGCTAACTAATCTTTGACAAAGCAGGAAAGAATATACAATCGATAAAAGTCTCTTCAGCAAATGGTGCTCGGAAAACTGGACAGTGACATGCAGAAAAGTGAACCTGGGCCACTTTCTTACACTTTGCACAAAAATAAACTCAATATGGATGAAAGACCTAAACATAAGACAGGAAGCCAAAATTTTAGAGGAGAAATCAGGCAACAACCTTTTTTTAAAATTTTTTTCTTTTCAAAAATTTTTTTGATGTTGGGGCGCCTTGGTGGCGCAGTCGGTTGAGCGTCCGACTTCAGCTCAGGTCATGATCTCGAGATTCATGAGTTTGAGCCCTGCTTTGGGCTCTGTGCTGACAGCTCAGAGCTTGGAGCCTGCTTCACATTCTGTGTCTCCCTCTCTCTCTGCCCCTCACCCACTCGTGCTGTATCTCTCTCTGTCTCAAAAATAAATAAACATTAAAATTTTTTTTAAAAAATAAAAAATAAAATTTTTTTGATGTTTATTTATTTTTGAGGCAGAGAGATACAGAGTTGGGTCGGGGAGGGACAGAGAGGAAGACACAGAATCTGAAAGAGGCTCCAGGCTCTGAGCTGTCAGCATAGAGCCCAACACAGGCTTGATTCCATGAACCATGAGATCATGACCTGAGCTGAAGTTGGACACATAATTGACTGAGCCACCCAGGTGTCCCCAGGCAACAACCATTTTGACTTCAGCTACAGGAGCTTCTTACTTGACATGTCTCTAGAGGTAAGGGAAACGAAAGCAAAAATGAACTCCTGGGACCTCATCAAGATAAAACGCTTCTACACAGGAGGGCAACAATCAGCAAAACTAAAAAGCAACCAACGGAATGGGAGAAGATATTTGCAAATGACATATCAGATAAAGCATTAGTATTCAAAATCTATAAAGAATTGATCAAACTTGGGCACCTGGGTGGCTCAGTCGGTTAAGCGTCCAACTGCAGCTCAGGTCATGATCTCGAGATTCGTGAGTTTGAGCCCTGCATCAGGCTCTATGCTGACAGCTCAGAGCCTGGAGCCTGCTTCGGACTCTGTGTCTCCCTCTCTCTCTGCCCCTCCTCCACTCACACTGTGTCTCTTTCTGTCTCTCAAAAATGAATAAATGTTAAAAAAAATTTTAAAGAAGAATTTATCAAACTTAACACCCAAAAAACAAATAATTCAGAGAATGGGCAGAAGACATGAATAGACACTTTTCCAAAGAAGACATCCAGAAGACTAACAGACACATGAAGAAATGCTCGATGTCACTCATCAGTAGGGAAATCAAAACCACTGTGAGATGCTACCTCGCACCTGTCAGAATGGCTAAAATTAACAACTGAGGAAACAACAGATGTTGGTGAGAATGTGGAGAAAGGGGAACCCTTTTGCACTGCTGGTGGGAGTGCAAACTGGTACAGCCACTCTGGAAAAGAGCATGGTATTTCCTCAAAAAATTAAAAATAGAACTAACCTATGACCAAGCAATTGCTCTACTAGGTATGTATCCAAAAAAAAAAAATGCTGATTTGAAGAGGCACAGGCACCCAATGTTTATAGCCGCACTATCGACTGTAGCCAAAGTATGGAAAAAAACGAAAGGTCCATCGACTGATGAATGGATAAAGATGATACGGTATATATATTCAATGGAATATTATTCCATGATCAAAAAGAGTGAAATCTTGCCTTTTGCAACAATGTGGATGAAACTAGAGTAAATTATGCTAAGCGAAATAAGTCTGTTAGAGAAAGACAAATGTATGATTTCACTCATATGTGGAATTTAAGATATAAAATAGATGAACATAAAGGAAGGGAAGCAAAAATTATATAAAAACAGAGAGGGAGACAAACCATAAGAGACTCCTAAATATAGAGAACAAACTGAGGGTTGCTGGCAGGATATTGGGTGGGGGGAAACTCTAAAGGGGTGAGGGGCCTTAAGGAGGATATTGGTTGGGATAAGCATTGGGTATTATATGTAAGTGATGAATCACTGGATTCTATTCCTGAAAAAATATAAATTTTGATTAAAATAAACAAATAAATAATAAATAAAATGGCAAAAAAGAAACAATTGTCATCATTTTCTTTCCTGAGTCTGGTTCAGAATTATACAAAGCTAATCCATTTATCACACCACATATTAATATATTTTAAGACATCTTGAAGGATTTGTCAGAATTTTTGTAATTGCAAACTTTTAATTTATAAATTGCTGTCTCATTTGTTTTGATTTTCAGTAGTGATATTTTCCAAAAGTCACAGCATCTTTCCAGTAGTTACGGACATAGAGGAACACACGTGGTCTTGAGTTTGTGGAAATTGGAGAAGGATCAGTATGTCACCATTTTGTAAGTGCATTTATGAATCTAAACACCCAAGTATTCAATACATGTCTTTCCAAAACCCTTTCTTTAGGAGATATGTATGGGTGTGCATGTGTGCATGTGTGTGTGCATATGTGCATACATATAGCTATCCTTGCTTTTTGAAAGTTTCCATTACATCCTTTTACTTTTACAAAAGACCTACATTAGTACCTTTTTCACTAACTGAAGGAAATCCAAACAAGATTTTCACTTTTACAAAAAAGGTGGAAATCAAAGTTAACATTCAGTGCTTATTTTCCAGTGAGCCATTCCAGAGGCAGCACACACCCAGAGCAGTCAGAGCAGCCCCGCCAAGCTCCTTCCTCAGGAAGTACGCTCAGCATCTCAGCATCAAGCAGCTGTGTGCTTGATCTCCATTTATTGTGTGCATCCATTACCAACATATGTCCTAAGGTATCAGAAAAGCCTGAGAGAGGTTATTTTAGGGGTCTGGGGACCCTCAAATATTTTCCACATAAAATAATGTTAATTGCTTCTTCATTTTATTTTGGCTTATGAAAACCTGCATAGAAACAACCTGTTTTCAAATAGCAGGGGATACCTGTTGTGTAATTATATACATATACAATCACATACATAATTTATAATATATATAATAACACACCTACATACATATACACATATATAAAGATCCTAGAATGTTTGAGCTTGCTCAAACAACAAGATGTGAAAATTCTGATTCCCTAGAACTTGTCAAGCGGTCTCCAAATAGGTTACCAACAGAGAACCACCATGTCCTTCCTGTTCAGAGCAGCTAAACACTAAAAAGTCCATTTCAAGCCATAATTTGGGTTGCACTTAAGAGCATATATAGCCACATAAACCATAAAACTAGCTTGTACTATAGATTTCATGGGTATGCTATTTCAAGAATTATATCCTTAATTGAAATAACAAGGTAAAATAGATCACAAGATTACTCAAGTACTCATTCCTAAAGGCATTTAATCAATCTTTTTGGTATATTATGTACCATGCACTAAATACTAGCAAAGCCTAACCTGGGGAGTATAATAAATGCTATCACTAAAAGGAATTAAAGAAAAATGAAGTTTAAAAAATATAACAATCAGACAATCTATCAAATAAATTAATTGCTCTTCTATTACCTTACTTTTTTTTTGTATATTTCCTATTAAAAATCATCTTCATAGGTTTCTTCTGTTCAAATCATATATTGCTAACAATTATTTTCACTTTCCCCATACTTTCTTCCTTCTTCTCCTATTAGTAACAACCTAGCTATTGAATTATATAAAATCATAACAGGTGGCTTAGTCATTACACAGTACTCCCACAGGCAAAAAAATGCTACCTAAGGCTGGCATAGATTTATCTTCAAAGAGATTCTCATTTCCTGCAACTTGACAAAAATTATTGACTTACAAATATTGTAAATATTGCTTTAACTAAAATATAGTAAGCTTTCTAACCACTATCCAAATGTCAGAGCCTTACACATATGGGTATTTACACATTTTACTTATATGAAAAGTACAGCAAGAAATATTAATTTGTAAAATTTAAATAAAATCATAAAAATCACTTATAATCAGTAAAACTAATTTAATCTGTATATTATAAATTTACTAATCCATAAAACCTTACCACAGTTTAAGCAGCAGAGATAATCTTATTAAGAAAGAGGTCTAATGGACAGAAGGAATAGACTTAACTCCAGTGAAATATTACTCACACCATAAAATGTTCTCTCCTGATTCTCGGATAATAAAACTAATTTAATTTGACTGATGGGTAATGGAGATTCCATATGTTGATGAGTATAACATATGTCCAATATATATCTTTTGAATACAAAAATTTTCCCTTTACCTGAAGACTTCTAAGCTCTTTTGCCAGAGAATACACTAATGCATATGAACGACTTTTTAAATTATTTATCACTTATTTACAAAAAGAACATCTTAGAGGAACAGAACCTCCACATTGATGTTCATAAGTCAAGTCAACCCCAAATACACAATAGAGGAAAAGGAAATTTGGGACTATATATTTTAAAACTCTGCCACAAACAACTCTTTAAACAAGAAGAAACACTTATGACATACTATAAATATCTGTTGAAAATCACATGGAGTTATTCTTTATTGAGTGTGAAACTGATTATATGCTCAGTCAGAAAAATAAAAAGACCTTTTTCCCCTAATGCAATTGATACAATTCTAAAAAAGACCATTTAAATTCAACTAACCAAGTTAAAGAGTATTTTGAAAGGGAAAGATGTAAATCTTTCTACTCCATCCAGTTTCCCTAGTCAGTGAGTGAACTGTTTCTAGCTTTTCAAAATGCTAACATTAATTATGCATTATTAAATAAAAATGAGATAAAAGGAAATTCTTCCTCCTCGCTGAAATTGACAAGAGAAGGTAGAAGTCATAGATATCTTAATTAATTAATCAATACTTAATTCTTCTTGATCACTCTTTTCCTTTATCTTTTATATGTTGGGACTGGCTCTTCCACCAACCTTAGTCTTTTTCTCACATTCAAGATCACATTGTCCAAACGGAGTGGAAGATTACAAACACCGATGCTGCATAAACCCTCCCTTGAATACTCAGAGGTGGAAGAGGATGGACCAAAAGTAAAAATTAAATGGATACAGCTATATGAGCAGTGCCTGAACTGGGTATCTGGCCACACATGGATCTATCCTTTGAGCAGGCTACTCTGGGACTTGACTTTGACAGAGTGGCTTAATAACAATACCAAACAGAGTATAAAATTTGTTAGGCCCCATTGTAAGCAAACCACATGTATTTACTGTGATCACTAGATATAGCCTCACAAAATACAATGAGGCAGGTACTATTTTTCCCCTTCACTTTACAGATGAGGAAACTAAGGCCCAGAGATGTTCACTAACTTGCTCAAAGTCACAGAGCTAATAATTTTGCTCAGTCTGGATTTGAACCCATGCAGACTAACTCTAGAGATGTTAATCTTACTCATTGCATTTCAGTTTTCAGAACACTTAGGAGATCAATGGGATCTCATTGTTTTTATGTGTGAGGGATGGGCTAGATCAGGGGTCAAAAACTCAAATGTCCTTGGAGGTCATACAGGTACTAAATAGTGGAGCATGCCATTTGTAAGACAAGAGGGATGATAGAAACTGTGGAATCCTGGAGGAAATGTGCTCTTCCTAAAGAGACTAGTTATTAACTCAGATTCACTTGAAGGCTAGACAAGCCCAATGTCTGAGATTCAAGATTTCTACATGAAATTTTTAAATGCTAAATAGGCCAAGTACAAGTGTGGTTGATTGTTTCCTATGAGCCACCAGTTGGTGATTCCTCAACCACATGATCTCTACAGTTTCTTCTAGAGCCAAGGCTCTAAACCTCATCTATAAAAAAAGTGGTCATATATTTAATGGCCATTTCTCAGTGGAAACTTAAGGAAATGATGCCACTGGTTTTGAACCCAGGACATACAGTGAAAACCATGTGGCTAACCATATTAAGGAGAGGAGTTTGCTTTCCACAGCACAAGAATTTTGCCTTTTATTCAAAGCTATGTATGTATATATATATCCCTTACATAAAATTGGATTTATGATTTTCCATATGGGAGAGTGATTTTGGAACTCTAAATAAATTGAAACATGAATTGTTTCCTCATTTGCTTTATATTACTTTTGCTTTTATGTCATATTTGTGAATTGAATGTTTTGATTTGACTACACAAATACTGTTTACTAGATTTTACTGTCAGCTTTTATTCTTCGCATCAAAAATCACAAATTGATCCTTGATTTTCTTATATGGTTTCCATCCCAGTTTTTCCAGTCTAGAAAATTTAAGCTTTCTCAATCTAAATTTGAACCACACATTCGGCACACTGAAGATATCCCTTGAATTCATAATGCAGAAAATCTCTCTAAGTAATTTTAACTATAGTTTTAGCCATAGTCAAAATGATAAATATACAAAGAACTATGCATATCAACTATTTACATTTTGCAGGTCTTTGTTTTTCATTTCCCATATTTAGCAAGTGAAAGATAAAGGGAATTAGTAATTGTGATGATAAATGCAGAATAATTGAAATGCAAGCATCTTGTAATTAGTTTCTCTCTCATGTACTTTAGCTTCCAGTTGACTGCTGAGAAGGATAAAATCTTTGAGGTTAAACTCATTAGTTTCATTGAGATCTTCTGGAAAGGATTCATTGTGCATTGAGAGGGCATCAGCAAAACCAAAGCATCGAATTTTGCAGCTAAATGAGATACTGAGATGAAGTTAACATACACACACACACACCACTATCTGCAAGTCTTGTCTCCAGGGTTATATATTCAGTATATAAAACACTGCTCGGTTAGTACCCTTCCAGGAGTTTGTATTATTGTACTGCAAGGCTACATGTCATCACACATCTGGCATATGTCGACACAGAAATAGTGCACAAATGAGTACCATAATATTTATTCAAAACATCTCAGAGAAAGATAATAATAGTTATCGAGGTTATGACAATTCCCTTAACTAGATTTTCCAAAATAAAACCTAAAAATAGCAGCATTTTATACTCTCTTAAAAATAGGCATTTTGGGATCAAGGGAAACAAATGTTCGTTTTAAATATGTGTTGTGAAACTACTATATAATTGCTTAAGCCAATTGTGTTTTGATTTAAAAACTGTATTATTCTGTATAAAATGATCTGTGGTACCTACTATGAACATCCTCTTAAAGGCAATAGTGTGGTGACCAGGACTACTGCCAAAGTTGGACACAACTTTGAGATTTTTTAAGTAACCCACCTTCTGAAGAGAAGTGCCTGTAATTGGGACCAGATCTCTCCCCCACTGATCTCTAAGAATCAAGAAATTACAGCCCTTCCCACAACTCCATTCCTATCTTATAAATAAATGAAAAAAGAACAGAGGTAGAGGAAAAGTCGTTACGTCTTGTGAAAAATTTTATGTTTTTGGTACTTTCTGTGGGAGAAAGAAGGAGGAAGAACCACCATGGAGTTGCCTGGCTGAATATCTGCCCATGTAATAGATTTAGCTCAGGAACTCAGGCCTCTTTGAGCAAAAGAAACTGGATGGAGACAGCACGGAGGGTAGACAGAAGGTCAGAACTGAACCACTTACATGCCCAGCATTTGGGATGGAAAGATGTGTGAGTTTCCATGGGCCACTGAGGATGGCAGAGGACTCTTCATTCTGCTGGTTGTCCACCCAAGATAGCTGCCCACTAGATGACATGACCCCTGCATTTAGAGGGTAAGTGTTCCACCCATGGTGAGGGCAAGAAGGTTAAAGGGTCATGTTCCAGAATGATCTCTTACTCTCACACTACAGAACTGCTGAGCAGCAAGAATGCCTACAGGACCCTCCAAGGCACATACTACATGTCTCACAAGAGAACCAAAATTCCTTGGGGCACCTGAGAGGCTCAGCTGGTTGAGCATCTGACTTTAGCTCATGTCATGATCTCACATCCGTGGGTTTGAGCCTTGCAACAGGCTCTGTGCTGACAGCTCAGAGCCTGGAGCCTGCTTTGGTTTCTGTGTCTCCCTTTCTCTCTGTCCCTCCCCTGCTCCTGCTCTGTGTCTCTCTGTTTCTCATAAAATTAAAATTAAAAATAAAAATTAGAGAACCAACATTCCATCCTCTGATCATGAAGAAAGTGATCCCTGAAGAGCAAGATGAGGCATGAAAATTGAGATTTTTTTTCCTTCCCTTACCACTTCAGGCCTCTCACTCATGGTCAAGTTTGTGCTTGGGAAAGAAGAGAAAATAACAGTTTGATCAGATTTGAAATACAATTTTTACCCAAACTGGGTTTTTAACATTTTTTCATGTTTCTGTTGAGAGAGAGAGAAAGAGAGAGAGAAGAGAGAGAGAGAGAATCCCAATCAGGCTCCGCACTATCAGCTCAGAGCCTGACGCAGGGCTCAATCCTACGAACTATAAGACTTTGACCTCAGCTAAAATCAACAGCCACATGCTTAACTGACTGAGTTACCCAGGCACCCCTGAACTGGGGTTTTAATAATAAAAATCACAGGAAAACTGAGTAATATATCCAAAATACTGTTAGGGGATAGGAAAAGGTCTGAAGGCAATTGAAAGATTAAAGGAAAAAGGCTGTTTTTTTATATTTAAACCTCTTGCTGAGTTAAACTCATCATTAAGGTGGGGCTACACCACGACTGAGGTTAGCGTCGGTCTTTTTATTTTATTTCTTGAGTGTAACATTTGGAGAAAAGGTAGATGAAACCAGAGGTACAATTAACTTTGCAGACCAAGATTTAGCCACCAGAATAGAAGACAATCAAGTTCATCATTCCTTCAAATCCTTCAATCAGCTAAAATAAAGAGACTTCAGGATATACTGGTTCATGTTTCGATTGAAGTCAGAGCCTACAAAGACTGAGAGTAAGAGTCCTACACTAATCAACACCTCATTCAGGCACTACTTGATTTTTTATTGCCTCTCAAATTAATAACCTCAAGACAATCAACTTTCTTCAGAAAACTAATGTTTCAAACCTCAGGGCCTGAGTAGGTGGGATTTGAATAAAACGTACCAAGATTTTAACGGAAACCAAAGGCTCACAACACAAATGAACTGGCCAGTGCCCAGAGTGGAGAAGATGCTGTCTGTACACAATTAGGTATTCACTAATACTATTAGGATTAATGAGCAGAAACATAACACGGACTCCAAATAACAGTGGCTTAAACAGAGAAGTAGTTTACTTTGCTCTTAGTTCAGTGGCTTCATTGTCAGCTCTATGCTCTACCATCTCGAGTGTGACTCTTACTCTCTCCCGGTCCAAGAAGGAGTTCTGAGTTCTGAGCAGCAAAATAGAGAGAAGGACATAAAAACCACACTACTTCCTTTAAGGCTGTGCGCTAAAAACAGCACACTTTTGCTCCATCATTGCCGAGAACTAAGTCACGTAGCTGCTTCTTACTGGCTTCCATTTCCCCAGCTGAGAGTGAAAGTTCTAATATTGTAGGAGACAATATATAGGGAACAATGAGCAATTAGCAGTTGCTAACACATCACTTGTATGGCAAGCTTAACTCTACGTAGATACAGTTATATCTAGGAATTAAGTAATAAATATAGGTGCACCTGGGTGGCTTAGCTCATTAAGTATCCAACTCTTGATTTTGGCTTGGGTCATATATATATATATGCACATATAGTTTAAATATTATATATAACACATATTATATATAATATTTCTGGGCAGCCCAAATAAATATTAAACTCTATGCACTAAGCTTGGTGCACTTTGTTCACAAGAAAACGCTTCATATCTACATATCAATTTTTACCCTAATTAAATAATTTTTATTATATGGTATAAAGCCCACAGTTAAAAAGTAGGACCCAATATAAGAAAGTAGAAGAGATGATAAAGGAAAATATAATGAATTGTGATGAGCTTTGGTAACCTGAAAGAAATCTAATTAAGAAAAAGAGACAACACAAACAGCACCAAGATCTAGAAAGATTCAGTATAAGGTGCATGCCAGCCACTCATCATTTTATCCTACAAGTATCCTGGAATACTAAAGTTCATTATGAGCTTTCAAACAGGTGGTGATCTTTTAAGGAGGCAGGGTTGAATGTGGTGCAGTTGTGGCATGGATGAGTTAAGCTAATTTCTACGCTTACAGGCAAGGATCACCAGGCATTTGGAAAACTCAGGTATCCAGACAATCCATTCTGTAGATAAGCTAGTTGGTTGAGAGTTTAATTTTATATTCTTAACTGCATTCATCAATAAACAATTTCTGTGTATTTGGAGATACATTTTTTTTAATAGGTGAGACTATAAATTGATTATATTTCGCTTAAGAAGATTATAAATTTCACAGAGTATCAGTAACTAGGATTCATAGTCATTTTAATAGATGTATTCATTTTACCCTGAAATAACATTATGATTTGTCTTACTTGCTAAAATATTCCAAATTATCTCAAACTTGCTGCAGTAAAGATGTAATGAGAAACATTATAGACTATGTTACTTTATAAATATAAAGTAACTTTAATAACAGCTAGCTTTTGATACTTAGAATTTTTATTAACGCTTTTCTTTTTTTTTTTTTATTGTCTACTTATTTATTTTCGAGAGAGAGAAAGAGGGAGAGAGAACGACAGTGCGCAGGCAGAGGAAGGGCAGAAAGAAAAACACAGAATCCAAAGCAGGCTCCAGGCTCCGAGCTGTTAGCACGAAGCCCATTGTGGGGCTCGAACTCATGAACTGAGGGATCATGACCTGAGCCGAAGTCGGACACTTAACCAGCTGAGCCACCCAGGCGCCCCTTAACACTTTTCTTAAATGAATATATCTGATCATTTCTTTCATCTGCTATAAGATTTATGATCACTTAAAGTATCGCTGAAAATCCAAATAGATGGGAAATGGAATATGAAAATTAATGAAAGGGAACCATTCCTTAATTTGCATATCTCTGACAGAATGTCTTGTAGGAAAATTCAGATAACTGGCAAACATTTGGGGACTGAAATGGTGTAAGTATGTACAAAATGAGGGGAATGAAAATGTAAGAATCATTAACTTCAGGGAAACCAAAAAGTAGTGTACAAAAGTAAAACTAATCATAAATGTGAATACCATTTACATAGTCATAATAATGTAAATTCTTGGTATCTACACCAAAAGTATGGCCCAGTCCTAATAAAGAAGATTGGAAGGGTGCGTGTGTGTATTAGGGTCAGGGAAAGGAGAGGCACCACTTCCTATCTTCTGTAGTAGAAAGTTAACAAATCATTTCTAAGAATCATTTCATCTCAAGAGGAAGCAATACAAACATGTCACGTAAAGACATGAAAGTAAATGGTATCTGAATCATCCAAAAAAGCAGAAGTGATAGCCTTAACGGAAAGGGGATGAGGACAGGGACTGCTATTTCATGAACAGTGTTTTCTATATTGTGACCTATAAAGCTAAGAGTAAGAACAAAGATAAAGAAAACGAGGGAAGGGAAATTTAATACATAAAAGGCAAACTTAGCTAAGGTAGCTTGGCAGACACTGTCACATTCTGGTACTTTTTATGATTTGCAACAAGTTACTCAGTCTCTCTGAGCTTTGGTGCCCTAACTGCACCTCTGTAACATGGAATAACATCTCCACAGATTCCCTGTGAAGATATTTATAAAAAGTTAATACTGCGTGATGTACAATAAGCACAAAGTATCTTAGTTCCTTTCTGCTTTCTCTTGCATTATTATTATTTGTGTAATGGAATATTAGGATGGGACACTTTCTGTTTTTATTTCATTCATGGTGTCTACCGGATAGATAGAAGACACCGAAGTAAGAGACATACCCCCCAAGATAATTTTATGAAAAAAATGGTTGAAAACCAATGTCCTACCTTTTGGATGAATCGAGGATATTTAAGATATTTAGAATGTGAAGTGGAGGGGTTTGTGTAGACATTTATCTGTAAAGCATCCTAGTGGGTCCCCATTTCCCCAAAGAAAAAGCATTTCTGGGGTGAGAGTCCCTTGTCGTCTCCTCAAACGTAATGGTGGGCATGTAGGGTACTCCACAGGATAAATTAGAGAGAGCAAAATAAATTCTCCAGTTGGGAGCTAGGGCAGGACTGTGCCTGACTCACTTCTGACAAAGCAAGAGTGGCCAAAGGCTGCGGGTTAGATTCTGATAGTGGGAACAATAGTTTAAAAAAATTAGCATACATTAGTCTAGCCTTTATAATATGCCAGACACTGTTCTAAATACTTAACGTATTTTACCTTATTTAATTCTCACAACTTCATAATGTGCATGAGGAATTTGAAAGTCACACAGATAGAAAATGGCATAGTCTGAGTTTAAAAAATTTTGTTTTCAAGAGTCCATATGTTTAAAAATTATACTGAATTAATTACAACCTAAGATGGTGTTCAATCAAAATATAGTAACTTGCTAATAAAGAAACAGAGTGGAATTAATTTTTGATATACTCTCTTCGAAAATTAAACACTACGCATTTGAATATTTGCATGGCTGGATATACTCAGGAGTACATGGAACATTTTAGACAGCTGGTAAGTGGTGGAATTGGGTTGCAAACCCAAGACAATTGAAATATAAAGTCTGGGTATCCGCTGTACTTGAGTCAGATTCATAATCTGCAAACAGAAGATAATTGGATTTATTTAATATTGTGTTTTTCTTTTGTAAAAACAAGGACTAGCACAGTGGTTCTCAAATTCCAGGAATTTCTTGAGACTTCCAAGACATTTTCAAGGGTCCATGAGGTCAAAATCATGCACAGGTAAAAGATCCATTTGAGGTTCAAAACCGACTAATGGATTTGGATGTAATAGCTCCGCAACGCTGAATTTTAAGGTAGTATGAAATAATCCCTATAGCTACTGAAAAGGTTATTAAAAGACTCCTTTCGTTTTGAATGACCTGTCTGTCAGCTTGATTTTCTTCTTATATACAGTCAAATAACATATAAGCACATATATCTTCTCTGTGTGTGTATATATATATATATATATATATACATATATATATATACACAGAGTCTTATTAGACTAGACATAGACTTATAAGACCATGTTTAATATACATCAGACTATACGTAAACTATATATATATATTATATATATATAAACTATAATTATATATAATTATACATATTTACTATACATAAACTATATATTATATATCTCTCTGTGTGTATATATATATATACACATAGTCTTATTAGACTAGACATAGACGTATAAGACCATGTTTAATATACATCAGACTATACATAAACTATATATTATATATCTATATAGCATGCGTCATCATAATCATACAGGGTATGCATAGTCAAAATTGCATACGTACTGGATGCAAACATATGGATATCCAACTATCTTCCATATACCCAGACATTAAAGATATTTGCAAAACAAAACAAAACAGAACAATGCCATTCTTTCCACTATTTTCTTTTGTTTTTATTTTTTTGGAAAGTAAAGTTGTCTTTCATAAAAGATTGTATTGCTTTTAAAATGTCACAAATTTATCATCTTTATTTTTAAATGGATTAGTATGTATTTTTAATTGTTCTCAGTTTCAATTAATTAATGAATATAACCAACATAAACATAAAATTGGGGGGATCCTTAGTAATATTGCAGAGCAGTTCGGACTCCAAAAGGTTTGACAATGATTGGCCCATATGAGCTACTCAATAAATGCCAATACCTTCGCCCTTCGTTTTGTTAATAACAGGTACAGGGTTTTGTTTTCTTTTGTTTTTTCATCTTTAAAAACTTTATTTCTTATTGCAACTTAAAAGTCTGTCATTCTATTATGTAAGGAAAGGGCTTCAAATGGCCATGTTATTCAATTGCATAAACACTGTGAAATTGTTATTAATTTAGTACACTCTTAGAATTTGGCAATACAATGAAGTCTATGAGTTAGAATGTATTTTCTATTGCATTTTGCAGAGTAGAGTTTGTAATCATCTAACACACTCCTACAATATTATTTTGTTTAATAATGGCACATATTGGAAAATAAAATCTCTGACATCTCGAGTAGAAAAGCGATCTGTAATATCTGAGGAAAAAAAGATATACTTTTAGAATGATACATTTAAGAAATCACTGGGGCGCCTGGTGGCTCAGTGGGTTAAGCGGCCGACTTCCCATCAGGTCATGATCTCACGGTCCGTGAGTTCAAGCCCCACGTCGGGCTCTGTGCTGATGGCTCAGAGCCTGGAGCCTGTTTCGGATTCTATGTCTCCCTCTCTCTCTGCCCTTCCCCTGCTCATACTCTGTCTCTATGTCTCTCAAAAATTAAAAAAAAAAAAAAAGACGTTAAAAAATTTTTAAGAAATCACTAATAATATCAAGATGTTTAACTAGTAATTACAAATGCTGTTAGTTTTGTTTTGTTTTACCTAAAGTATTAAAATTAATTTTATGGATTACAAATTTCATATTGTGGTAGACTCTCATACCAACAGTGGACATAAAACTATTTGGAGACACTATAAAGTAAAACTAAGCTTGCTATTTATAGGTATCAAAAATTAGAGTTCTCTGTCTTTAAGAAGTTTAGTCCTTAATAACTGTGGCTGTATATTCAAAATTATTCAAAGTTTCTATCTAATAAGAGGTAAGCATAAACGAGTTAAAACAGAAAACTTAAAATTCTATTAAGGTTATATTTAATACCAGCAGTGCACAGCAAAAGACTTGAGGCACAGAGGATGTTCTTTTATGTCAAAATAAGTTCGGAAGCATTTCGTTCTTGACCAAAGCTGTCCTCCCTGGGTTTAGCTCCTTAGGCAGAGACAGTAAGAGGTGAGGAGCTATGTGTAGCAGCAAGGTCCAGCAAGAGATGGGATATTCTTCATGAATATTCCTTCCCCGAAGGAGAGATGAAGACATAGCTGAGAGAGATCTTGAGCTCTGCACCTAGGGCAGGAGGGGAGAGGTGCAAAGCAGGGCAGACACTGGGTCAAATTCAAATTAGAAAGGCAAAGCAACAAAAACACAGAAACGAGAGTGCCTAAGCCTCCGAGTTGAAGGGAATGAAGTTAAATATCCAGCGGATAAGATCTGGCAGCTCAGTCTCTAAATCTGAAAATGCTGGCACGGGCAGATCATTTCTCCACAGCCAAACCCTTTGCCAGACAGGACAATGTCATACAGGCTGATCACCTCTCTGCAGCATCCAGCGCAACTCGAAAAGCTGAGCTCTTGGACTTGCAAAGATGTAAACTACATAGAGAAAACCTATTTCCAGAAAACCAGCAGCCAAGGCCAGAGATCTTCAGAGATTGCACAAGAAAAGGAAACAGTAATGCTATCGTGGGACAGTGGACAGAGTCTGTGCACACAGAACCTTTGATTAAGAGAAGACAGAAATCCTTTAGAATGTCTTGAGAGGAGGAAGTAGCCGTCCTTCTATAGATCACTACAAAACAAACACAGCAAGAAACGAGCAGGTGGTGCAGAATTAAGAACTAGGAGGATTAATAAGAAGCCTACAGAATACATACTTGAAGACAATTCCCTTTGCACACAAGTGGTTTAGGATTTCAGCACTTCCGCGGTTCTGAGAGACTGGAAGGAAACATCAGAGCCATAAAACTTGTTATCTATCTTATTCTTATTCTTATGTTTCAGTGAACTATCTAATAAATCGTAAACATTTTATTTCATGTGTGATTTCAGTCATTCTCACATCATTTAGGCTGTGTTTTGCAAGTCCACATGAGAAGAACCTCTTCATGAGTGTGCAATGAAGATATCTGAAACAGATAGATCCCAAGCTGACAAATGCTGAGAATATTCCCAGGCGTTGCAGATGAGGGGTGCTGCACTCCTTACAGAGTGCTGCATACTCCTTTTGCTTCACAAAGCAAGTCCTTTATAATTATGTTTTTTACTCAGTATATTAACAGAGATATTTAAGATTTTAGTTGTTTTCCCCATTGCCCACACATCTTTTCTCTGTCTAGTAGCATTTTAGATTTCATATTTTCCCCAATAATAAACTGTTTTTTTTAACTTAGAAAGATAGCAATCACTACAGAATGGAAGACACTCTTAAATGTTTTCCCAGAAAAAAAATGAATTAAAACATTCATTCATTACAAACATATGATTATTAAGTATCAGGCTTTAAAATCTTCTGGAAACAATTCAGATTAGGAAATCTCCATATCCATTATCATAAGCTAATTGCTTTTTTCCCCAATGAATTTTTCTTTATATTTACTCTAGGCAATTTCTGTCAGATACTATTGTACAACAATATATCATAATTTGTTCTGCTTTGGCTTGTCATGATTGCATAAAAGATTAAGAGTTTACCCATGGGTAAAAATAAATTATATACACTAATGAATAACGGTTCCATCAGAAAAAAAAAAAAAGTATCTGGGCTACCAGATGTATACAATACAAACTCTACATTATTTCAGAGAACGAACCTAAATACCAAAGTTGGCCAAACTGATCAACTCTGAATCGAGGATAGTTCTGCTGCTGAGCAATTCACATAGCTCATGATTGAGTATTCCAGTCACAAAGGTGACGTGGTTTCCATTCCTGGCATTCTAGTGCACTGAGCCTAAAGAAGTAACTCATTATTCCATCCTCAGAGCCAACATCTTCTACTTGAGACACAATTCTAACAAAATTAATGTGAGACGAGGACAGCATTAATTCACTTCCAGCTAAATTAGTTCTCCGGTCACTGACAGCCGGCACTGTTACAGTGTACAGCACTGGAGGCTACATGGTTTTATATAAAGAAAAATATATGCTTAAAACTGAAAAAACATAAGAGATCTTGCTTATGTAGAATTTTTGTTGTTGTTGGAAGGACACTATTAAAAAAGGTGTGACTCATGACATTGGTTGGGATCCTGAAAAGATCTCTGTTCATATCAGATGTTTAATGAAGTCAAAAGACACTTACTTACCTCTGAAAGAATCCCTGGTCTTTACTGACTTTTTGACAATAACTAAAGCGTTTCTCTATAGTCTTTAAAGATATGCAAGTTATTAGGTACATACTAATTCAGTTTGCTACTAATTATATAGATAATTCGAGCATTTTAATCACAGATCTATTACCTTATTTCTTTTATTTTTCTACATTAGTTTCACTTAATGTATTTAATGTATCTAATTTAGCAACTTAGAGACTCCTGAACCTCTTTACAAAAATGCTTTTATCTGCAGAGCCCTTAATAATTAAAGCTAAGAGACAAATATGATTTTTTAATACAGAGTTCAAGGCTACAACCAAATAACTACATAATTAGAACATATCTGTAAGTACCTGGCATTTGATACATGATTTTTATAATTTTTTAATGTTTATTTATTTTTGAGAGAGAGATAGACACAGAGTATGAGTAGGAGAGGGTCAGACAGGGAGACACAGAATCCAAAGCAAGATCCAGGCTCTGAGCTGTCAGCACAGAGCCTGACGTGGAGCTCAAACTCACAAACTGAGATCATGACCTGAGCCGAAGTTGGCTGCTCAACCGACTGAGCCACCCAGGCATCCCTAATACATGATTTTTAATCTCATGATTTTTAATCTCTTATATCTTTTATAAAAAAGAAGAAATATAAATTGTCAATTCATTTAGAAAGTGGCACAGTAACCACTGGATTAAAATATAAGGACTTAAAAACCTATTACATTAGAACATTAATAATCAACATTGAAATGAATAATTCATAAAGAGATTTTTTTTTCTTTTTTTTTTTTAACGTTTATTTATTTTTGAGAGACATAGAGACAGAGTATGAGCAGGGGAAGGGTAGAGAGAGAGGGAGATACAGAATCTGAAGCAGGCTCCAGGCTCCGAGCCATCAGCACAGAGCCCGACGCGGGGCTCGAACTCACAGACCGTGAGATCGTGACCTGAGCCGAAGTCGGCACTTAACCAACTGAGCCACCCAGGTGCCCCCATAAAGAGATTTTGAACATGTGTTTGTACCTTGTTCATATAAGAAAAGAAAAGTTGATTCATTGCATAATTTTAATGAATAGCTAATGCATTTATGGATCAGTAGACTATATCAAAAAAAAAGAGAACAAAATGTCTCCATGAAAATCATATATTTAATGCAACTTCTATTTGCCATGCTGAAACTCTTCAAAAGTCATTTACCTACCTGAAATCATCAGGGGAACAAAACCAGGGTTAAACTTAAGGACCATGCCAATATGTTTTGATAAATTTTGTCATTAATGACAATTGTTTTTCTTAATGCAAGATATTTTAAAAACTGCCACAGTTCGTGTACCATAATTTCTCAGAAATACAATGATCATTGAAGATTATATATGGTATTTGGAAAATCATTTGACAATGTATTTGCAGAAATTTAGATGGCAAATAAGAACTTATCAATTAAGATGGCTAAATATATTTATACTAAAAGAATTTTCTCCACTGATACCTAATAAAATGAACAACAAATGGTCATATAAAAAATTACCAATGGTATCCAGACAAGGAAATAGGCTAACATAACAAAATAATTTTCAAAAACTAGCAAGCAAGACAGGGAGAGAGAGATGCTTAGAGGAAGACTTAGGAAAAGAAGTAGGGGAACTAAGAGTAAAAGAGGAGGGAGAGAGACTAACAAACAGACAAACCACTGACCAGGCTCATGCTCCCGGGAGCCGTATTGTTGAGATCAGTACTACTGGCATCTAATTTTGCCTCCACAGTCAACCCCAGAGAATCACGAATCTTGATCGTCCTAACTAATACTGCTTAATCTGTGTAGAAGTAAATGAATGGACATCCATATTAGTAAAATAGAGCAGAAATGAAGATTTTGGAGATATGAAATAAACTGGAAGGCTGATTCAAATTCCAATGGTTAACTCTTCAGAAGTCATACATACACCCAACCCTAAAGTTACAGGGAGTGCATCCAAAATCGAGCATGTGACAAAATTTCAGATGGAAAAAAATCTAACGATGACTTCACCACCCAGCTTAGCCTTCTCCTTCTACTCATTCTGCCATTATCTCATGCTATTGGTAAAATGGATAGAAAACCAAATGCACAGCCCTCAATCTGCAGCTTTGAGAGAAAAACTAACTGGTTCCCGTGACGGTAGGAGAGAGAAAACATATAGTTACTATATATGTCAATTGTATTTTGTCAGAGCAGATAGAACATCTCTTTGGAACTGCCAAGATAGTAAAGAAAGAAAGACCGAGTACTTAAGATAGAAGAAAAGTAACTTGTGGAACAAAGTGGAATTCCTCACAATTATTTCGTGTTCTATAAAGTAACATTGAGAATGTGCATTCTGCAAAACTTAGCTCGAAGATGAGAAGAAACAAATGCATGAGATTAAAATGCCTCTCACAAACTTAAGAACACAAACGGAGTTTATAACAGTATATATTAAGTTGGTGGTCATTTAAGTTCAAACACATTACTAAAAAACTTACTTTCATTTTTTTAACTCCCCCCTCAATGTTTTGTGTATATGCTATCATATTTTACTTGTCTTTATTTGTAATTTTCTTGCATCTAATTATGGGCCATTTCTTTTCCACTTGAAGAAGTCCCTTTAACATTTCTTGTTAAGGCTGGTTTCATGATATCACTACTTTAACATTTGTTTGTCTAGAGAACTCTTTATCTCTTCTTCAAATCTGAATGGTAACCTAGTTAGGTATTCTTGGTGGTCCTAGTATCATGCTAAGTGAATTAAGTTAGACTGAGAAGGACAAATACCATATGATTTCACTCATATGAGTAATCTAAAGAAACAAATGAAAAACCGGCCTATTAGAAAGTAGAATCGGACGTGAGAACATAGAACAAACTGATGGTTACCAGATGAAAAGGGATGGGGGTATGGGCTAAATGGGTGAAGGGGAGTAGGAGATACAGGCTTCCGGTTACAGAATGAATAAGTCACAGAAATAAAAGGCACAACATTGGCAATGTAGTCAATGATGTGGTAATACTATTGTACGGTGACAGATGGTAGTAGCTACTATGTGATGAACACAGCATAATGTACGGAATTGTCAAATCACAACATTGTACATCTGAAATTAATGTAACATTGTGTGTTAATTATACTGAAGGAAGGAAGGAAGGAAGGAAGGAAGGAAGGAAGGAAGGAAGGAAGGAAGGAGAAAGATCAAAACAGTACATAATTAAGAAATAGCAGAAACAAAATTGACTAAAAATCAAATAAGGACACTGAGGAAACACTGAGGTTGATATAGTAAAAGTTGTTTCTTGTGTTTTTGTTTTTTGTTTTGTTTTTTTTTTTTTTAATATAAGGGACTAAAATGATTGGAACAAAACAAATATAGAAATAAGACAAAAGGAATCCACATAAAGATAAGTTATGTCTGTGAAGTACAGGGTTCAATAAATACAAGAGAAGATGCATTTTATTTTTTTTATTTTTTTTAATGTTTATTTATTTTTGAGACCGAGAGAGACAGAGTATGAGTGGGGGAAGGGCAGAGAGAGAGGGAGACACAGAATCTGAAGCAGGCTCCAAACTCTCAGCACAGAGCCCGACACGGGGCTCGAACTCACACACTGCGAGATTATGACCTGAGCCGAAGTCCGACGCTCAACCGACTGAGCCACCCAGGCGCCCCAGAGAACATGCATTTTAATCTGTAATATAATTCTCTCAAATTAAAAAAAATATTCTGAATCTAAACATTGAAGATACAGTGTGTTTCAAATAAATTTATTACAGAACAGTCAAACCCAGGACATGGTCTAGTCAACCTACTGACCTACTCCAGACTCCCTTATCCTTCCCCTCAAAAAAAAAAAAAAAAATCACTTAATAGGATGGAAAACATTAGGCTAGGAGCAGAGATTTCCAACATTCAGTCCTTTTGATAATTAACAAACCCCCAATGTTCTAGGATAACAATAGTATAGCCCAAGAGCTCCATAACCAGTCAAGATGTCATTTATGTGTAAAGGCAATACGCAGGTATTCTCAAACAGGAACAAGTTAAGATATTGAAATGCCCAGAAGCCCTTCTTGAGAAAATAAAAAAAGAAACAAACAGCAACAAGGAAATGATTAATTCATCCAATTAAGAGAGAAATGAAAATAAACACAGGAATTGAGAATCCCTGGTAAAAGGAACTGGTGAGGCACACTGAAACTAGTTACTTACAGAACTGTGAGTGAAATACCACGGCAACTGAAGTTACAGAACAGAATACAGATGTTAGAAACATGAGCAATGGAAGAATAGTAAATGCCTTACTAAAACGAAAAGATACGAGAGTGCTAATATACTCATCTTTTAAACAGGGAGTCAATGGAGTTAAAATTGAAATGGGTAAGTTTTGAGAAATGACTCTATCTTAAACAAATTTTATCTTTTTTCTCTATCCTAACCTGTCCTCTTCTCTTTTGCCTTTTTTCTCCTTTCTTTCCTTCTCCTCTCCCTCACCCCTTAACCCTAGAGGCATATTTAAAGAAGTACTATATTGCATTGAAGAATCATTTACTTGATGCATATTTTTTTTCATTGTCATGTCATTTATTTTTCTTCTATGAAATTTAAATAAGACCTAAGTTGAGTTTTTAGTTTATAAATGCATCTATACTATGATTCCCATATTAATTATTTCCATGTATTTATCTGTCCATCTACCACCCTGCCCCCCATGCGTCCACAGTTCTAGGTGTGTTTCTGCACAGACAGAAGGGAACTGGCGCATTAAGAGACAAATGGGATAGTGTTCAGCTAACATTAAAAATGGTCATTTTATATTCTTAGAGTTCATTTTTTCATCTTTAATTTTTGGTATTACTTATATTCTTTTAAGCATACAATTTTGCTAAAAACAATGAAATATTTCTTCTTTAAAAGTAGAAGCAAATGCATACAAAAAGCTTAATATTCTAATTTTCAAGAGCTGAGTCCTAATTGAAGATTATTCACAGGTTTGATTTGGATAATCGTACATGTACGCATATACAGTTCAGTTATTCATCCCTTGATATTTCCTTTCTTAACTAAGAGATCATTTTAATTCTCATTCAACCTTTTTAATTCAGATGTCGGTCACTGATTCTGGTCATTCTTTAGACTCTCCTGCAAAATCCCCAGACACAGATTTAGAAATGATGTTAATAAAAATAGATCATAAAATATTCCCACTTGGAAAGATTTAATTTAAGCATAGTGATGTTTTCCAGCAGCCCTTTTCCATGATTCAAGAACCACTTCTCACATAAAGATCAAATCAAATATTAATTATTTTAAAAAACCTTCCTGGTAGACAACTCAAATGTTTTGCTCGACACAATCTGAGCGAGCATAACATTTAAAAATAAGTAAATAAATAACCAACCCTGGAGAGCAACCCGTCTTCCTCCAGCAAAGCTCAGGGGTGGCCTTTTTCTTCACTAGGAACATACATCAAAAACTGGGTTAGAATTTGAACTGTCAGGGTTCAAAAGTCAACAGACAGTTCATAGATTGCTATTATCAACTCAGGAAAAGGGTTTAATGTTAGTATATGAGAAGTGGTTAAGTTTTATTAAATGTTGAGAGGATCGACCATTGAGAGAATAATAACTTTTAAGGTGAAACCAATTTTGGCAAAACAAACACAAATATGCTTACATTACAGAATTTCTCCTTTCTCTATTGATTTTGAAATTGAAATTTACTAAAACATTAAAAAATGTAAACATATTTTAGTAAAATTATATAAACATGGTGGGAAAATGTCATGAGCTGGACAAAGAAAAAAACCTTTAGAGATACAAGTATTTCTTAGATCAATGCAAAACAATTGCCACTCTTTATTTATGTAAACAATAATGTTTATAAAAATACTATTTTGCTCATGAGAGTCAACATAGACATAGGTAAAGCCAAATTTAAATGAAAATATTTAAAGCTTGAGTTTCCAGTTGTCTTCCTAGTTCGTATTTCTGAAGAGTGAAGATTAGCATTTTCCCTCTTTACTTATTTTTATTTTTATTTTTTTTAATGTTTATTTATTTTTGAGAGAGAGAAATGGAGGAGGGGCAGAAGGAGAGGGAGACAGAGCTTCTTTCTATCCGTTAGACAAGATGCTGCCCAGTTCATGAATCATTGAATAAAGTCAATATGATCTTTCAAGTTTATTCAGTTGAATTTTGTTTTTAACACCTTTCTTTATCGCTCTTTTTATTTTTGTTGCTCCATAATTCTTTATGTTTTAAATGTTCTAATCCCTCAATTTATAAACATTTTTCATTTTTATTTAGTGACTTGTTACTTAATTTTACAATATGGTTATTAATAAAATTTCACTCTTCCTTGTTTAAAACTCTGAGATTTTTAAAAACTACTCATTTTTAAAAACTACTACAGCTCATTCTGTCCGCACAGAGCCCAATGCCTGTGTAACCTGTGAGATCATGACCTCAGCCAAAATCAAGAATAAGACACTTAAACGACTGAGTCACCAAGGCGCCCCTGCCTCTGCTTTTTAGAAGTTTCTATTGCTGCTGTTGTTAATAGGAATAATAAATGGTCTTTTATTTAGATAGTATTTATCATAGTGCAAGGTAAAGTGACTAGAGCCTTGGACTGAATATCTAACATAGAAGATTTATGTTTTTACTCTTACCTCTGTACAAAAAGAGAGAGAGAGAAACAATAGACCCAAAATCAAGTCATTTGTGCTAAACTCTATATCAGCAAACCAAGACTTAAGACCTAATCTAAACGCAGTTTCAACCTCTCCCAGTAATGTAATCTTAAACAAGTAAGTCTGGAGTTTCCTGGTCAGCACTGGTGGGGTAATGTGCCTGACAGACTCCTGCTCTGCTTTTTCCTGGTCTCTGTCACCTTCTGCCAATTAAATCTTCCACCTTGTACAGCTCTTTGGAGCTCCTTTCTATCCATTAGACAAGACACTGCCCAGTTCATGAATCACTGAGTAAAATCAATATGATCTTTCAAGTTTATTCCATTGAATTTTGTCTTTAACTCCTTTCTTTATTGCTCTTTTTATTTTTGTTGTTTTTAATAGTTATCGCTCCATAATTCTTTATGTTTTAAATGTTCTAATCCCTTCCATTTATAAAGTTTTTCATTTTTATTTAGTGACTTGTTACTTAATTTTACAATATGGTTAATAAAATTTCACTCTCCTTGTTTAAAACTCTCAGATTTTTTAGGGGTGCCTGGGTGGCTCAGTCGGTTAAGTGGCCGACTTCAGCCCAGGTCATGATCTCACAGTCCGTGAGTTCGAGCCCCGCATCGGGCACTGTGCTGATGGCTCAGAGCCTGGAGCCTGCTTCAGATTCTGTATCTCCCTCTCTCTCTCTCCGCCCTTCCCTTGCTCATACTCTGTCTCTCAAAATTAAAAAAAAAAATTAAAAAAAATAAAATAAAAAATAAAACTCTCAGATTTTTAAAAATTACTTTTATGTTGTTTTATGTTACTTTTATGTTATATTTTATGTTATATGTTATGTCTTATGTTACTTTTATGTTATATTTTTTGGATTTAATTTCTCAGTTGTATACTTCAACTTCTTAACATGGGTTTTTTTTTTCTCTTTTTTTCTTTCTTCTTTTCATTTGTAAATGTAACCCTCTCCTCGTTCCCTTTCACATAGCTTTAATACTTGAGTTATACCTTTTGGTTTCATATGCATTAATGGTGGTCAGTGGGGAGCAGGATTATAAGGCTATAAATGGAGAAAGTCCAAACCACCAAGAGGAGATTGATTGGAGCTATCCCCCTAGAAGGTAGTGTCTATCTACAGTTAATCAAGAAATCTTATTCCTAGATACTTGAAAGAGTGACAGAGCAAACATTCCCAGGACAATAAGGATTGTTCACATTGAAATGGTAAACTTGACCTTTCGGAATGGTGCTGACTTTTAACATTCTACAGAATCAAGTCATCATATAAGAAGCTATACATTCTGAAGTTCATAGTTTCAGATAAGCTTTGACTAAAATGTGCTGTGGCACTAGAGTAGGACAACAGAATAACACGACTTTACCTGACTTTGTGAGAAGCTAAATGGCACTGAAATTGCTGAGAAGATGACAGAAGAGGGTACCTGCATACTTACAGTAGCGCACAAACGAAGCCCATATTTCAAATTTGAACAAGTCTGTTCATGACTAGTCACAGCAAGGTGCAGAGACAGAATTTCGGACCATGTACCCACTTCAGTTTTTCTTTGATTTCTAGAAACTCAGGGTTAATTTAATCTCACATATAGCCTACTCTTTTTGCCTTGACTTAATTTTGTTTTACCTATCTGTTCATATTTCATATGCCTCTGTATGATACTTCAAATAGATTTTGGAATAAGGCAGCATGAAAAAATAAACACACAGAGACATGAGATAATCGGCAAAACATCCCTTTGTATTAGTCGAGACAGCATATCCACTTTGCAAATCAGCATACCAGGCATTTCGGAGAGGTGAAGCCACTCACGTAAACCAGATGTGGTCTAGAACTCCAAACTTCGGATCCTGAGTCCTACTTAGACAGATGTTCTTTCCAGTATCTCATTTGGTTAGGCCACAGTAATTTTAATTTTACGAAACAGTTTACCAAATAAAAGACATATATTATCACTTACTGTTGCATCCAATCTAAATTGGTAATATTTGGAAAAGAAAGTTAATTGTGGAATAAAGAAAGAAAAGGAGAAATGAAGTAAAGCCAGTTCAGCTCAGAAAGAGAAATTTGTTTTTGTTATTGTTTGCTGTTAAAAGGGACAAAAGAAAGTGAGGCAAAGTGCTGCATATGCTCCCAAGAGTTACATTTCTGCGAATGTTGTGTTTAATAGATGAGCCACAGAGGAGGGGGAATCAGGGTTAGAGCAACACATCTAGTCAGTTAGGGGCAGCCTTCTGCTCTGTTCTAAAAGGAAACATTCAGGGACAGAGCCAGTGTTAATTCTTTGGTTTCAAGGAGACTTTGGGAAATGAGCCCCGATAATGCATGAAGGTTCTATAAAGCCCTTTTTACTGTAAACGTCTACTGTCCAGTTTCTAAAGTCAGATTCTGGCATCCTGGTAACAACTGTAGAATTTCTGGCATTCCTTACCTATAATTTTCCAGGCTGGTATTTCCCTTATAATTTTTTTTTTCTTTCTAAATACTGCCTACTCCCTCTGATTATTTTTTTTCACATGAAAGTAAAACTTACATGTCGAAAATTTAAAACCCAGAATCAAGGCAATGAGTATCAGAAGAGCCATGGAAGTTAGTTCTGATTTGCTCTCCTCCAGCTCAGTCCGAGATACCGTTCTGTAGCTGCTACTACAAACAGATTTTAAATCTGGTTAAATCCTCAGACGGCAGCATTCTCTTTGAAGAGAGTAAGTGGGAGTCCACGTACATAGGTAGCTCTCTAAATGATAAATCCACTCGGAAGGAAACCAGGCCCTCAGAAGCCATGCAGCGGACCCCCAGGTCACCAAACCAATTTTTCCAATGAGAAGACTATAATCCCATCTTGGAAAGGCTATCTTTAAGCCCGTATCTATTTTGCAGGCTAGAGCCATAAACTATCCCTGAGTTATATGTCTCCATCATATTTGAAGTCTTCAAAAAGAGCAAACAACACTTTTTACTGACAAACCTTTTTTCTTCAAAGGACATGCACCTTACAGAAATTCTTGAATTTATCTAGCTTATGCCATACAAATTTCACATTAATTTTACCATATCTTTGCAAGAATATATGAATAGTTGGACAAATATCGTATTTCTAGTTAATCCCATTGCAAAATAAATTTGTTGTATAAAAGTTAATTTTAATGCAAAAAATATATCAACTATTATTGACTTTTACACATTTTGTGTTTTACACATTTTGCTTATTGTCATAGTATGAATTATTAACATCTTTTTTTACTCTTATAGTCTCACCTATCTCGTTGTCTAGCAAGCATCAAAAAGACCAGTCTTACGAATCAAAATTCCTAAATCAATTCCTGCACCCAAGAAAACAGTCAGCAAGTTAGTTACATACAGAGAAAAGCTCTTCAGTTGTTTCATTTTTTCATCTACTTCCTGGGTTTTGTAGTAATGTGTATATGATTATATGAAATAATGCATTTCCTTCCATCAAAGGCTTCAAGTAGGAAAGAGTTGGTGGGGAAGGTCAGTAGTTGGATTGGTAAGGGGGAGTCGCAGAAGGGGAAAGCTAAGCAACTCTTCAATTTCTCTAAATTAGGATTCTCAAAAGGGAGGTTACTTTTTTGAAGATGTATGGACTTTTGATAACCTGAATTCACAATCAAATGAAAATGGAGTCTGAACTCATGTGCACCAGATTTTCACATATGACTTCTTTTACCCTCACTCCACACATCTTATTTCATGGACATTTTACTCTTAAAATACGGTACATGAAGTTAAGGTAAGGAATGATGCATTGTGGTTCACAACAAACTGGGACAAATCATTTTTCCATGGTAGATTAAACATCTATCAGTACCGGCAGCAAGAAGCTCATCAGAATTTCAAAGGACACTGACCATGTTTAAATGCTGAAACTTCCAGTTTAAGATACTAAAGTGAGGCTGTCCCAGCCTGATTCTTCTTTCTGAAACCAACCAAATGCAAAAACACAAAGAAAAACACATCTTGGGTGAAAACTAGGAAATGGCCACAATCCTTGAACCATGATCCAGGAAGACAGGCTGCCAAAAGGAGTGAAAACTGGATCTGGTCCAAAGAAGAAAAGAAAGTGAACCCATTGCACCGCAGCTCTCAGGCAGCGTATAACCTTCTGTGCCCAGCCAGTGCCTCTTGTCTGGAAAGACAAGATCAGGTGTTTGGGCAGGAGTGTCTCATCAAAGGGCTGCAGGAAGGGTGAAGCCCGATGAGAAAACATACATTCATGGCCTCTCTGACACAGTTTAGCCATTCAGCCTGTTACCTCTGTGTCTGGAGAACACATGAGCTGTGCATTAGAGAAGACTGACATGCAATGCCCGGGAACGGTGAAATGCAATGCACGATTCACTGTTAGCCGAGAGAACCCACTCGCCAAGAGAAGAGGTGGTGTCCTTGCAGGGTGAAGCCTAAGAAAGTCCAGTCACAGCGTCAATAAACTAATACCACACCAGCTCATCTCCCCACGTTGTACTTACAAAATTGCTGGGCCAGTTAAAGATAACCTCCACTGAATGACGAGCAGTACTAAGGAAGAAAACTGATTTTAACCAAAACCAAAAATAATTTTAAAAGGCACAAAAGAAGATAGAGAATGACATGAAAAATAAAGGCAGATAAAAAAAATCTATAGTAGAAAAAATTATGTTGTAAACAGACAAGAGACTATAAACAGACTCCTTGAAATCTAAGAAATTGCAGAAGTTGTGAGTTCTTTAATACATGAACAAGAGATGAAATTTGAGCTGGAAAAGCCAGAGTAAAAATGACAAAAAAAAGAAAAAGATAATAGGATCATTCCTCATGTTCATATGGGTTTGGAATGTAGTTTGGTTCCTTAATAATTCATCTAGATTATTTTCACTTACATTTAGGACAGTTATTTTTTTAGATAATTGAAAAAGAAACAAAACACACATTTCCTTATAAAAATAAGAGCAAGGGAGCACCACACATTGTCTGCATATATTTCGCCTAAATATAAACCCTACGGCAAGATTGGTCATTTCAAATCACAGAAGATCGACCTCTTCAAATGTGCCAGTGTTATAAATTCAAGCCAAATCAGGAAAATTGTGTCAGTCCATAATGACCAAATTGTTGGTCTCTCTGTGCAGCCTGGCAAGGTCTATGCATCAGAAAGTAGTAGGGAAATACATGGAAAGTGTTTAAAATAATATGCCCTAGGGCGCCTGGGTGGCTCAGCTGGGTAAGCATCCAACTCCTAGTTTGAGAGCATGATCTCATGGATCATAAATACGAGCTCCAAGTGGGTGGAGCCTGCTTGGGATTCTATCTTTCTCCTTCTCCCTCTGCCCCTACCCGGTCCTGTGTTCTCGTTTTCTCTCTCAAAAAAAATAAATAAATAAATAAACTTAAAAAAGAATAATATCTCTTTATTTTAGCAGACTAACAGCAAACAACTTATCTTGAAGTCCAACTGTGTAAGGTCAGAGTTTCGTGTTCTGAGGTTGACAATTTTTTTAATTATTGAAGTACAGTTGATATACAGTGTTATATTAATTTCAGGTGCAGAGCATAATAATTATACAATTCTATACATTACATAATGCTCACCAAGACAAATATAGTTACCATCTGTCACCATTGGTTATTACAATGTTATGGACTATATGGGCTGTACTTTACATCCCCATAACTTACTTATTTTATAACTACAATTTCTACCTGTTAATTCCCTTCACCTATTTCATTCACCCTCCACCACCCTCCCCTGAGGCAGTTTGTTGTCTGTATTTATGAGTTTGTTTCTGCTTTTGTTTGTTTGTTTACTTTATTTTTTCACATTCCACATATAAATGAAATCACATGGTATTTGTCTTTCTCTGTCGGTGTTCTTAGCCAATACCCTCTAGGTCTATCCATGTTGTCACAAATGGCAAGATCTTATTTTTATTTTTATTTTTTTTAAGAGAGAGACAGAGAGCTTGAGCAGGGGAGTGGTGCAGAAGGAGAGAAAGAATCTTAAGCAGGTTCTACACTCAGCACAGAGCCTGACACAGGACTCGATCCCATGACCCTGGGATCATGACCTGAGCCAAAATCAAAATCAAGAGTCAAACACTCAACCGACTGAGCCACCCAGGTATTTCTCATTCCCTTTTTTAAGGCTGATGAAAATTCCACTATATATGTAGACGCTTAGGTTGTTTCCATATCTTGGCTATAGTAAATAATGCAGCAATAAGCATAGTGGTGCATATATCTTTTCAAACTACTGTTTTGTTTTCTTTGGGTAAATAACCACTAGTGAAATTGCTAGAACATACAGTATTTCTGTTTTAAAAATTTTCGGGAACATCCGTACTGTTTCCCACAGTGGTTGCACCAGTTTACATTCCCAGAAACTATGTACAAGGGTTCCCTTTTCTTCTATATCCTGCCCAACACTTGTATTTCTTGTCTTTTTGATACTAGTCATTCTGACAGGTGTGAGATGGTATCTCACCATAGTTCTGATTTGCATTCCCTGATGATTAGTAACACAGCATATTTTCATGCGTCTTCTATCTGTATGTCTTCTTTGGAAAAATGTCTCTTCAGATCCTTTGCCCATTTTTTAATCAGATTATTTTGGTTTTTGTTGTTGAGTTGTAATTTTTATATATTTTGTATATTAACCTCTTATCGAATTTTTTATTTGCGAATGTCTTTTTCCATTTAGTAGGCTGCCTTTTCATTTTGTTGATGGTTTCCTTTGCTGTACAAAAGTGCTTTATTTTCTCTTAGGAGTTGTCAGTAGTTTTAATTGTATTTTAAATGTTATTAATTATAATCTCTTATAATTCTCTAATAGGGCATGTCAAATATTTTAAGGGTTGACATTATATAAATAAATAAGTTCAATAGTTTTTTAATTGACCCAAATCTTTGGTTTTCTCAACTCATATATTTTCAATTTAACTCAGTAGTAATTTTTAGTTTAAGAAAATATAATTATGCCTGATCTGTCTAAAATTTAAAGGCCAGAAGTCTGACCCAGATTCTTCAAAATAAAATCTTGAACTTTATTTTATAAACAGTATTTCACATACCCTTGTGAATTCGGGCATAGTACTTTCTTGCTTTAGAGACTCATCAGACTGGAGTTAGAGGACATCTATAAACATATTTTTCCAGGCTCTCTCTACACTAAACACATGGAGCATCCATGAATAAATTCAGCAAACCTAACTCAGGATATAAATGACTGCGGAAATACTGGGTTGAAGTTTTCTCCTGAAGAATTTCAAGTTACCTGCAATTTTCCAGGTTCCTGGTTTTTCTGGTCCAAATTTTGAGGTCTATATATTAAGAATTAGAGAGGGGTGCCTGGATGGCTCAGTCGGTTAAGCATCCGACTTCGGCTCAGGTCATGATCTCATGGTCCATGAGTTCAAGCCCCACATCAGATTCTGTGCTGACAGCTCAGAACCCGGAGCCTGGTTTGGATTCTGTGTTACCTCTCTCTCTTTCCCTCCCCCATTCATGCTCTCTCTCTGTCTCAAAAATAAACAAACATTAAAAAAAAAAAAGAATTAGAGAGAACAGAACACTGAGAGGACCTCAAGATACTCTTGTAATGGCACATGGCTTTGGGTATTGTATAGACTAGAATAGCGACCACAGTTGTGCAAAATGATACCAGTTTACTCTGTAGTCTTACTTTACTTTTTTTTTTTCTTTTTATAGCACAATTATGTTGATTTATAAATAGGAGTTGGTCTCCTGAATACTAGGTTCGTGTTTCATTCACTCAACAATTTAGATCAATTACTTGTATATATAAGCAGCGTTATTAGTATGGAGGATATTGCAGGGAATGAAGCAAACAAAATCCTTGTTTTGGAGCTCGCTATTTGTACAAAGGAAAACATTTTCCTCTTGGTTTGGTTATCCTATCAAGAAAATTGACATTTTCTTTTTTTATCTTTTCTAATTCCAGAAAAATACTTACTTTAATTTTGGGGGGCAATGAATATGAATTTTTTTTCCAGTAATACTGGAGTTAAATCATTTGTAAGTTCTAAAACTGCCTTTAGAAGACTAAATGTTGAGAAAAGTTATCTATTTTAAATAAATTTGCAGTAATATTAATGAATTTCTACTGTTTTAGTAAGTTGTATAATATTTAGCTAATTTATATGCTGATTTCAAGAAAATAGGAAAATAATGAGAATACTGAATTTTAATAGTCTCTTATCCTAAAACATAATACTTACCTCATTAAATAATGAGTTTTTTTCTTTTAGCCACTTTAAAATACAAATAGTGTAACAGCACTTTACTTCAAGAATTAGATTTTCAGTTTTAGACTTGACCAAAGCCACGAATTGAATGACTGATATATTATGCCCCACTGATACTGAAAGGTCTTTATAGTACCAGTAATAGTATAAAGTGAATAACTACAATATTTTAAAGCTCTGTTCTCTCATATTTACTGAGTTTTTAGTTTGTTTTAAATATACGTTAAAACTTACTTTAGTGAAAAAAATGTTTGCATCCTATCTAGTAATTTCATTTATAAAATAATTTTCTTGAAATAATTCAACATAAATAGCTACAAATATAAAATTGAATCAAGAAACAGTAGGAAATTGGGCTCCTGGGTGGCTCAGTCAGTTAAGCATCCACTCTTGATTTTGGCTCAGGTCATGATCTCACGGTCATGGGATCAAGGCCCGCATGGCTCCATCCATGCTGAGCATGGAGCCTGCCAAGGATTCTCTTTCTCCCTCTCTCTCTCTGCCCCACCCCTGCTTGTGCTTTCTCTCTGTCAAAATAAATAAATAAATATTAAAGAAAAGAAACAGTAGGGTATGTTGGATTTTTAAATTGCCTACATATGTTCTTTCCTATAGAGAATGGAAATGGCTATTTTGGTTTAAAATCATAAGCTTTAGAAATAAACATGTCTTTTAAAAGCCCTCCTGAGACAGGCTTATGTTCCTTAAGTGTGGGCTGATTATATTTCTGAGCACTCTGCTTATAACAGCACATAGGAAGGGACACTGGTGGGCAGAACTGAAGACGTCAATATTGGGAGGTCATCAATACACGACAGTCAGATCTGGGAGCAGGACAAAGAAAATGTGCTTTCCCTTAAGAATAAATGTCTTGGTGATCCAGACAGAACAGATAATGTACTGTGAACTCATTTTCAGGGATAGAAATGGACTTGAAATGATTTTCCCACTTCGGTCTACCTACTGCCCCTTCATTTTAACCAATATTGCATAGTTACAAATGTATCCAAGCCTAAGAGTGAATTTGTGGCTCTGGGAAAGACAGCTAAAAGTCCCACACAAAATTCAAACCCTTAGTAAAACGTGTTAGTATCATACTCTAACCAATCTAATAATCAACCAATGACATAATGAGAAAATTAGATTAAACAAAATAATCTGAAGAACTATAAAATACAGTGTTAGCTGTTATTGAGGCAGTACCCCAAATAACCCATCAAACCAGGTATGTGGTATGTCATTTTTGTTGATATGATATATTGAGAAAATATTTACTATATCTCAATTTTGGATTTTGGGTCTGGAAGCAAATCAATACGAGAAACTTGACAATGAGTCAGACATGAGTCCTCTCAACAGGTAAAATAAGAGTTTAGTTGAAGAGGTAAAATGGCTAATAAAACAATTATAAAACAAAGTAAAAAAAAAAGATAAATGTCTTTTCTGAGACTATAATGATATAGACTTTCAAATAAATGCAAACATAATCAGCATTATACTTTAATCATGTAAATAGTTATTTTAGTAATTGAGCTAGATTTAAGCGTTTCATTATTATTTTAAAATACTTTCTAGGACTGCTGGTGAAGATGACAGAGTAGGAGAATCTAAGCTCAACTTGTCCCACAGACACACCTAGATAACAGTCACATTAGTGCAACCAACCCAGAACACGCTCTAAAGACTAGAACAACTTTCGACAGTTAATCAAGTCAGGGGGTCACATTCTAAGGGGAGGAGGGGAAGAGATGCAGTCAGAAATCAAGCTTCCAGTAAGACTAACTACAAATGGGAGCAGCACCACAAGCACACAGAAGGGAGAGAAGCAGACCTCACACCAGGCACCCCAGATATGCAGGACGGGGCACGCCCTGGGAAGACAAGTCTCCATAGCATTTGGCTTTGAAAATCAGTGGGACTTCACTTTGTGGGTTTTGACAACTAATGGGGCTTAGCTCCAGGTACTTTAAAAAATCAGCAGGCTTAGCTCTGGGAGAGCTGGGAGGGCCATAGGAAACTGACTCCCTGCCCTCAAAGAGATAGCAGAGCAAGCAACCCCTCTGAGATATAGCACTGGAGCAGCAGTTGGAAAATTGCCAGGGATAGACATGAAGGAGATTTATGTATTAATCTCAGAGCATGTGTTGAAGAGGCAGGGAGCTTTAGGAGACTTCTCTAAGAACAAAAGAGCTGGATAGTGCCCTTTCTCTCCCCTGTGCACAGCGTAGATAGTTAAACATTTGGGGGAAGGAGCACAAACACTCTCCACCTACTTTGCTAACATGGTGCACTCCACCCCTGTGTTCTCCTGTAGATCCACCCCACTCAACATGCCCCACTTGGCTAGAGTCCCTCTAAACTAGCTCCTGCTTGGTCTTATCCCGTAAGCAGTCCCAGCAGGGGCTGGCGCCACTCCAAAATGACACCTGCGCTAGGAAGAGGAAGAAATAACCACACATACCAATTCAACTGCAGCCCCAGCTGCCCAGTGAACAGGCTAAGGGCAGGCATCTGGACTGACTGCTAACACCACTCAAATACAAGCCCACAGCAGACCCAGATTGGCCCCTTACCAGCTTAGGTGCTAAACCCAGCTGATAACAGGCAGAGTGGGCCACTGCAGCTAACTGAATGGAAGGCAAATGAGGCTAAGCTATAACAGGAAGGCATGCACAATGCACATAGGAGACACTGATGAAGCATCAGATTCTAGTGAACAGAGGGTGTGGGGCTACAGGACACCACAGGATCACTTCTTTACGAGGCCACTACTTTCAAGATCTAGAGACATAACTGACTTCCTAAAACACAGAGACAAATACATAGAGTTAGATGAAATTAGGGACGGAGAAATATGTCCCAAACGAAAGAACAGGACAAAACCACAGCAAAGAGCTAAATGAAATGGAGATAAGCAATATGCCTGATAAAGGATCCAAAGTAATGGTCATAAAATATTTCCTGGACTTGAGAAAAAATTGTAGGGTCTCACTGAGACCTTTAACAAAGAGATAGAATATATAAAAAAAGAACCAATCAGACATGAAGAACTCAGTAACAGAAATTAAAAATATACTAGAGAGAATCAAAAGTAGATCAGGGGATGTAGAAAAACAGATCAGCAAGTTGGAAAACAAAAACGGAAAGCAACCAACCAGAATAGCAAAAAGAAAAAAAAAGAATAATAAAAACTTAGAATAGGATAAGTCAACTCAGTAAATCATAAATTAATATCACTCACATTATAGGGATCCCAGAAAAAGAGAGACAAAATGGGGCAGAAAATTTGTTTGAAGAAGTAATAGCTAAAACTTCCCTAACCTGGAGAAGAAGACAGTCATTTAGATCCAGGAGGTACAGAGAGCCCCCAACAAAATCAACCCCAGAAGGTTCACATCAAGACACCTAATATTTAAAATGACAAAAAAATAGTGATAAAGAGAGAATCTTAAAAGCAAGAAGAAAAAAGAAAACAGTTATACAGAAGAGAAACCCATTAGGCTCTCAGCTGACTTTTCAGCAGAAACTTTGCAGGCAAGAAGGCAGTGGCGGGGCACCTGGGTGGCTTAGTTGATTAAGCGGCCGACTTCGACTTAGGTCATGATCTCACTGTCTGTGAGTTCGAGCCCCGCGTCGGGCTCTGCGCTGACGGCTCAGAGCCTGGAGCCTGCTTCAGATTCTGTATCTCCCTCTCTCTGTGCCCTTCCCCTGCTCATACTCTATCTCTATGTCTCTCAAAAAAATAAATAAATGTTAAAAAAAATTAAAAAAAAGAAGGCAGTGGCATGATATATTTAAAATTTTTAAAAGAAAAAAACTGCAACCAAGAATATTCTATCCAGCAAGGCTATTATGTACAATAGAAGGAGATACAAAGAGTTTCCCAAACAAAAGTTAACGGAATTAATCTCCATTAAACCAGACTTTCTTTGGGTGAAAAGACCATAGGAGTAACAAATTAGGAAAGAAAAAAAAATCACAATATAAAAATAATAAAAGTAATAGATTAATCACATATTAAACTAGTATGGAGGTTAAAGCATAAAAGTAGTAAAATCAATTATATCTATAAAAATCAGTCAAGAGATTCACAAAATAAAAGGATTTAAAGTATGACATCACACATATAAAACATGGGGGATAGGCAAAATTTAGTGCTTTTATAATGGGTCAAATTTAAGCAATCATCAATTTAATATAGACTGCCATATGCACCAGATATATATAAACCTAATGGTAAGGACAATTGAGAAATCTGTTATGTATATGTGTGTGTGTGTGTGTGTGTGTGTGTGTGTGTATAATTAAGAGAAAGAAATACAAGCAAAAACAGCCAACAAACCGTAAAGAATAAAAAGAGAAAGAGAAGAAAGTGACAGAGAAGAACTACAAAAAACAGCTGTAAAACAAGTAACAAAATGGCAATAAATACATACCCATCAATAATTACTTTGAATGTAAATAGACTAAATGCTCTAATCAAAAAATTTAACAGATATATTCAGAATATTCCATCTAAAAGTAATGGAATACACAATCTTTCCAAATGCACATGGAATATTCTCCAGAATTGACCACATATTTAGTCACAAAACAAGTTTCAATAAATTCAAAAGATTGAAATCATATCATGCATATTTTCCAAACACAATGGTATAAAACTAGAAATAATCACACAAAAAAATCTGAAAGGAACACAAATATATGGAAGTTAAAGGACATGCTACTAAGTAATGAATGGATCAACCAAGAAATCCAAGAGGAAATAAAAAATAATAATAATAACAAAAACATGGAGACTAAGAAAAATACAAACAAACCAGTCCAAAATCTTTAGGATCCAGTGAAAGTGGTTCTAAGAGGGAAGATTATAGCAATATAGGGCTACTTCAAGAATCAGGAAATCTCTCAAATAAAAATCTAACTTTACACCTAAAAGGGCTAGATAAAGAAGAACAAATAAAGGCAAAAGCCATTAGAAGGAGGAAATCATAAAGATTAGAGCAGAAATAAATGAAACAGAGACAAAAACTAATAAGAATAGATCAAGAAAATTAGGAGCTGATTCTTGGAAAAGAGCAAAATTGAGAAATCTTTGGCCAGACTCATTAAAAATAGAAAAGAGAGGACTCAAACAAGAAGAATCAGAAATGGAGGGAAATAACAATCAACACCACAGAAATACAAATGATTGTAAGAAAATATTATGAAAAATTATATGCCAACATATTGGACCACCTACAAGAAATGGATAAGTTACTAGTAATATATAACCTATCAAAATGAAAGCAAGAAGAAATGGAAAATTTGAACAGGTCAAATACCCAAAATGAAAGTGAATCAGTAACCAAAAAGCTCCCAACAAAGAAAAGTCCAGGACCAATGGCTTCACGGGTGAATTCTACCAATTTAAAGAAGAGTTAATAACTATGCTTCTCAAATTATTAAAAAAAATACATAAAAGAAAAATGAAACTTTCCAAATCCATTCTATGAGGCCAGCATTACCCTGATACCCAAACCAGGAAAAGATACTACAGAAAAAGAAAATTACTAGCCAATATCTCTGATGAAATAGCTGCAAAGTTTCTCAACAAAATATTAGTAAACTGAATCCAACAATACAATAAAAAAATCATTCACCACAAGCAAATGGGATTGATCCATGTATGGAAGTGTGCTTCAATAATCACAGATCAATGTGATACCTCACATTAACAAGAAAAAGGATAAAACCATATGATCATATCAATAGACCCAGGAAAAGGATTGAAAAAAGTATAATATCCATTCTTATAATAAAAAAACAACCTCAAATGAGGTTTAGAGAGAACAGACCTCAACATAATATAAGCCATAAATGAAAAACCCACAGATAACATCATACTCAATGGTAAAAAACTGAGAGCTTTTCCTCTAAGATGAGGAACAAGACAAGAATGTTCATCTCATCACCCTTGTTCAACATAGTACTGGATCCAAGTCCTAACCACAGCAATCAGACAAGAAAAAAGAAATAAAAGGTATCCAAGTCAGTAAGGAAGAAGTAAATTCATTATTTGCAAATGGCATGATACCAATTATAGAAATAAGGACTCCACCAAAAAACTATTAAAACTGATAAATGAATTCAGTAAGGTCACAGGATATAAAATTAATATATAGAAATCAGTTGTGGTTTTATACACTAATAATGATGTAGCAGAAAGAGAAATTAAGAAAACTCTAATTTACAATTGCACAAAAAAGAACAATAAACTTAACCAAGGAGGTGGAAAATCTGTATTGTCAAAACTATAAGCTGTTGATGAAAGGACTTGAAGACAACACAAACAAATGGAAACATATTCCATCTTCATGGTTTGGAAGAACAAATATTGTTTGAAATGACCACACTTAAGATCGAATGAAATCCCTATCAAAATACCAACAGCATTTTTCATAGAACTAGAACAAATTATCCTGAAATTTTTATGGAACCACAAAATACACCAAATAGCCAAAGCGGTCTTAAAAAAAAAAGAATAAAACCAGAGGCGTCACAATTCCAGATTTCAAGATATACTAAAAAGCTGTAGTAATCAAAACAGTATGGTACTGACACAAAAACAGACACACAGATCAATAGAACAGAATAGAGTCCAGCAATAAACCCACACTTTCATGGTCAATTAATCTATGACATAATAGACAAGAATACACAACAGAAAAACACAGTCTCTTCAATAACTATTGTTGGGAAACTATGTGCAAAAGAATGAAACTGGTCCACTTCCTTACATCACACACAAAAATAAGCTCAAAATGGATTAAAGCCCTAAATGTGAGTCCTGGAACCCTAAAATTACTAAAAGAAAAGATAGGCAGTAATTTCTTTGACATTGGCTCTAGAAACATTTCTTCAGATATGTCTCCTCAGGCAAAGGACACAAAATCAAAATTAACCCTATATATTGGGACTATACCAAATAAAAAGCTTTTGTACAGCAAAAGAAACCATTAACAAAATGAAAAGGCTAATTACTAAATGAGAGAAGATACCCACAAATGATACATCCAATAAGGGGTTAATATCCAAAATAAATAAAGAACTGATAGAATTCAACACCAAAAACCCAAATAATCTACTTAAAAATGATAGAGGATCTGAAGAGGCACTTTTTCCAAAGAAGACATACTGATGGCCAACAGACACATGCTCAACATCATTAATCATCAGGGAAAGGCAAATTAAATACACAATGAGATATTACTTTACACCTTTCAGAATGGCTAAACTAAAAAACACAAGAAATAAGTGTTGAGGAGGATGTGGAGAAAAAGGAATCTTTGTGCACTGTAGGTGGGAATGAAAACTGATGCAGCCACTGTGGAGAACATTATGGAGGGTCTCAAAAAAATTAAAAATGGAATTACCATTCGATCCAGTAATTCCACTACTGGGTTTTGAAAATGAAGAAAATGAAAACACTAATTTGAAAAGATATATGCACCTCTATGTTTATTGCAACACTATTTACAATAGCCGAAATATGGATGCAACCCAGGTGTGCATCAATAGACGATTCGACAAGGAAGATATACTGTATTTATACAATGGAATATTAGTTAGCCATAAAAAGAATGAAATCTTGCCTCTTGCGACAACATGGATGGACCTAAGGTATATAATGCCTATTGAAATAAATCAGAGAAGGACAAATATCATATCAATTCACTCATGTGGAATTTAAGAAACAAAAGAAAAAAAACAAAGAAAAAAAAGAGGCAAACATACTCTCAAATATAGAGAACAAACTGGTGGTTGTCAGAGGGGAAGTCGGGGGAATGAGTAAAATAGATAAAGGGTATTAAGAATTTTGATGGCCACTAAAGAGAAGTATAGAATTGTTGACAATATTGTACACATGAAACTGATATAAACACTGTATATTGATTATAATTGAATAAAAAAATAAAAATAAAATAGAATGCTTTGGGTTTTTTAACAAATATATTTAAGTCAAATAACCTTAAGGATTTTAATGTTAATTTTGTTCAATCCTAGGAGATTCTGTATACTTTGGATACAAAGTGCAATTTAGAATATATGTTTTAATATATAGGCAATTAAAATGAAATATTCTGATTTAAATTCCTTAATATTGGAACTTTAAAAAAATAGGTAGCAGCTAAGTTTATACTTAATTATTGCCAGTAATCCTGTTGGCAATGTCATCATTGACTCTGTAAGTCCAGCAAGCGCATTTGAGTGCAGAAAACTGTGGGGTGAGTCAAAAGAGTTATATAAGGTAGAGGTTAAAATTTATGTGTAGTCTGAGAGTTTGGCATTCTAATGATGGATGGATAGACATTCCATTTAAGGCAAGAAAATTTAATTTAGGATATAATTAAGGTAACTAATTTCCCCAAACTTTAGGGCAAAACGTATTTTTCATTTCATTTGGTTTCCTGAACACTCTGATCTTTTGACTATTTATTTCTTCTTAAAATTATTTCCCCCTTGACTTTCAAGTCTCCATTTTTCTCCTTGTTCTCTTCTTAGCTCTCCGATGACTTTCTCAGGTAATGGTTTTCTCAGTGTTCCACATTTGACTATCTTCTTGTCTCAGCCCACAGGCTCTCTCTAGGAAGCTCATCCACTGCTCTATTTAATACTATTTATATTCAGTGACACTGAAACCTTAAGAAGATAGATAGACCTGCATATCCCATAGACAGAAAAATCAGTTTTCAGTAATCTAATAAATACACTCCAGTTTTCCCTCTTGAGTTCTATACTCATTTTTTTTCAACTGCTGAATAACCTTGCATGTAAATATTCCATAAAAATCTGGAATACTTCAAATTCAGCATATTCAAAATTTTTGAAAACCACTCTTTCTTCTGTCTTCTCTACTTTAACATTCATCATTTTTCCATTGAGTAAATGAGAAAGAAACCTCGGGGTCATCTTTGGCATCTTTGTCCTTTTTATATTCATATCTAGTTCATCACCATTGTTCCTATTGTGTCTCTACGACATTTTCAAAAGTGCCCCCTCTCTAATCTGCCTTTCCTGTCAAGGAAAGACATTCTGCCAGAACTGACATTTTCAGTTCTGTGGTATTTTTACATATGTAATTTCTGTCCACCTGGGCACAAGAATTGTCAATGAAATTAAGAAAAATTCAGAAAGGGAATTCATTTTACTTTTCTAAATTTTAATATAACAGTTGTTTCCATTTAAACTGACAGACATTATTGCTACATCTCTTAAAGCAAATAACATGTACCAAAGAGAAGTATGCCAGAACCTCCTTTCATCAATGAATTTGCAGCTTGAAGATTAGGTTAGGGAAAAAGCTGGCTCACATTATAAATTCCAATTCTGAATATGAAGTTGCTTACTTTGAATTTTTCTCTTTTTTTTCTTTTTTATCTAGCAATTTTTTGGTCCATGTGACAGTAAAGGGCAAGGTATTTTCAGTTCCTATACCATCATAGATCTGAAAATGTCAAAAATAATACTTGTTAATAGATACTGTTAACTGGCTCTGATTATGGAAGTACTTATGATTCACGAGAAATCAAGATTTTCTTAAAACGTGCCTTATCTACCACTATTCTGTTTGAAGGTGGAAGTTTAGAGAGCTCCTATTACATCTGCTGTGATAGTAAGATCTTAATTGTTTCTTCCTTCTCTTAAACGAAGTATAATCCTACTCACGGATAATTTTGTAAACTCCATATGTCTGAAAGCAGATGTAGCTTTGTTTCAAATACTCATTCTTCTCATTATGTTCTATCTCATATCAGATGATCTCATTTCATCTTCTAATAATAGTAAATTCCATTCAGAACATTATTTTCTATTTTAATCAACTGCAAAATAGGACTTCTGTTATGTGATCATCATTTAAATATGAAATAGAAAATTAATAACAATTAACCTGAATCATCTGACTTTTAAGTGAGCTCTTTTGATTCCCATTCAATTCAAATGCAGATCCTAAAAAAGAAGTACCTGAATTCAATAAAAAAAAATTTTCCTGTTTTATACTCATCAAAAATAGGATATTTGGTATTAATACAGATTTATTAAGATCATGCTAAATAATTTATATTTTCTTATACTCATAGCTTATTAACTTCCAACAAAATGTCACCACTAAGCAAGGTGATTTTGGAAATTTGATGCTCTTCACTTTGAGTCAACACAAGTCAAAGAGTTAAACCTGGCACCTAACCCACTGTAATACTCAACTTGCCAAAATGAACACATCTTTGAAAAAAGATAAATTATTTCTAAAATATTGAACTAATTCTATATTTCTCCAAGTAAGAGAATACCATGTTTTCTTTCCCTCCTTCTATTAATGCTAAAATTACATAGAGTATTATGTGAAAGATCCAAGCAATTTTATACAACACATCATTCCCCCTTAATTCCTTCATTCCCTTGACTTTGTATCATAAAATTCCCCACTCATTTTATGCCAGAAACTGTTAGGACTAAATTTCATTTTGGTACAGCAGCAATGACCTTGTAACAGTTATTTGATAGGTATATAAAATCTTGTCTGTTCTACCTGAAGTATGAACTACTTGGGACATCAACAAAAGGGATAATATGGACCTTGAGGCTGCACATTTATTGATGGAAACTTTAAAAATTATAGGGTAGGCAATCTGTTTCTGTGGAACTCCATACTTGTAATTTCCATTGCTATCTTGTAAACTCGTCATCCACTGGGGACATGTAGAATGATGTGGTCTGTAGTATCCCTCCTTCAGTTACAGAACTGAGGTCTGTATTTCCTAAACTTTGCAAATCACAGAAGAAGGAAGAGTCAGGACCAAACACTCATTTCATTTGATTCCTCACTTGATGCAATAGTTCATGCTACTAGGTTTTAATTACTGTTGAAAGTCTTTTGATTTTTGAGTGTCACTAAAATATCATAGCCACACAATATTCGTCCTCGTTTTCTTGATGGCACATGCATTTGAATCTACCTGGAGCCAGTGATTCAATTTTATTTTGTTTAAATTTTGATTTCCAACCTTCTGCTCCCATACTACTGCCCAAACTTCAAACTCGACATCAACGTGCCCTGCTAAAAGCAAGTTTTTAGAGACATGTGGACATTTTATTTTAGTAAATATTATATACATTGGAGGTAGAGTTGTTTCTAAATTGCAGAAGCACAATTAAAAGTTCCCAAATTTAAGCTTAGTTCGGATGGTAAATACCATTTTCTATATAAATCATTCTTTTCTTTTGAACAAAGTGCTAGAGTATCCTCTTCCAATGTAGACTGCTTGTTGCTCTAGGGAGATTACATTTTCCTCACTGAAGTATATTATCCAGATAGCAGAGAACTAATTACAATTATGGCAATTATCTACTTAATCTATATACCACCTAGACAGACAAACTGAATAAAAAAAGCACCTGCGTTATTTACTTCATATCATATAACTATAAATTAAGTAGATTTTTGGAATAAAATATATTCATTTCATAACATGCTTGTCAATCCATAAATAATGAATGTCATTGTTGGCACTCAGTATTCTGGGTGCTCTTTTGTACATTTTAAGAGACATGGACCAGCCTCACACCATTAAATCTTAATGGTGAAGACTGATTAAATCCAATAGGTAAAAAGTTACATCTGTGAAAAGTGCTTTGAAGTCTGAATGAAACCACGGAGTGGGTACCCTTGAAGGCAAGTGTAACGACATGTGCAAAGGTTCTGGGTAAAGGGAAGCATGACGTTTTCAGAAATGAAAGGCCATTATGGCTGGACCATGAAGAAAGGGCTAGAGCATGTGGGGCATTTTTGCTACACTGACAAAGAGGATGCCTTACAAAGTATGGATGTTTCTGACAATCTTGTAGACTACATAAGAAAAGAAAACCCGTCCATGAAACAGCTTAAAACAAACATCCTTTTTAAACTCAAGAGTCTCTGGGCACTTAGCAAAGGCCAGCAACTCCACTTACGCTACATTAGACCCATGCCTTCACGTCTACTTCAGAGCAAAGCCCCGGGAGTCTCCCTTTTCTTTCCTGCATCAGCAATTTTTCCCCTCTACAAACATGCTATTATATTCACCATCTAAAAAATACTCTCTTTTATCTCAACTTTTCTTTCTAGCCATGGCCCTGTTTTCTTACTTTGCTAAAGAGTAGAATCACTCCTCTTTCTTCTCATTCTCTCTTAGACTCACTCCAATCAGCCTCAAGCTTGCCCACCAAATGATGAATCTATGGTTGAATTACAGTCTTGGGCGTGATACTGTCAACACCACTTAGTACACTTGATCCCCCATCACTGTGTTCACTCTTAGGATACGACGCTCACCTGGTTTTCCTTTTAGTAAATGGCCTGCTCAATTTCAATCCACTTTTCTGGTTTCTCTTCATCTCTCAGAATCAAACATAGATCCCCTGAAGAGTCACTCCCTAAAATTCACTTTTCTGGCCATACCACATTAAGGAGCTCATCCAAGGTCAGAGCTTTACATAGAATCCATATATTGAAGCCTCCCAAATATATAGCTCCAGTCCTGACCTCTCTCCTGAGCTACTGCTCTATTTGAAATTTCCACTAGGATGTCTTATACACATCTCCGACCTAACATCTCCAAAACTGACCTTCCTCTCCAAATTCCGCTCACACTATTATCTTCCCTATGGCAGCTAATAGTAGATAAATCCATCCTTTCAATTGTTCAGGCCAAAAACATTCTTGACTCTCCTCTTTCACAGCCCACAACCAGTCCATCAACAAATCCTGTTGGCTGTACCTTAAACAGATTTCTAGAATCTGCCCATATATCACCACCTCTGGGTAACTACAATAGCCTCCTGGAAGTTCTTCTTGCTTTATCTCTGAGCAACTCCAGTATATCTCAAAACAGCAACCAGGTAGATCCTTTAAAAACAAATCAGATAACATTATTTATCTTCTCAAAGCACTAGGAAAGCTCCCAGTTCCATTTGTAACGGGAGCCAAATTTCTTCCAATCTCTGCATAGTCTCGCCCCTGTTACAGCTCTGAATTCGTCTACATTTCCATAATTGCTCTGTTCCAGCCACACTGACTCCTTTGCTTTTCCTTCTGCATATCCTTCCACTTTAGGGCTTTTGTTTTTACCGTTTTTTTTTTTTTTGTTTGTTTGTTTGTTTTTTACTCTACCTTGACTATTCTTCCATATAACTTCACTACTCACTTCCTCAGCTTCTTTAGGTTTTTCTTCACAGAGAGGCCTTTCTTGACTCCCTTGTTCAAAGTTTGATTCTTGCCCTCACTATCTACACTCTTTCCCTAATTGTTTTTTCCCTCAGTAGCATTTATTGCCATCAGAATTACTATGAGTTACTTACTCTTTTAAGCTACTGTTCTGTTTCCACTAGACTGTGAACGCTCTAAGGGCAGATAATTTTGTCTGTTTTGCCAATTCTGTGTTCCCAGCACTTAGGATCGTATCTGGCACAGATACGTAGTGGGCATTCAATAACTATCTGCTGAATATATAAATGAATGGTTTCCTCATAAGGAAAATTTTCTGGCACAAAAAATAGTAAAAAAATCTGACCAGAACAGATAGTTAGGTCCTAAAAGATTATTGTAAAAGGTGGTAATATGAAGTTCTGTTTCTTAATCCATGGGGACAGAACAAATGTATTAATCTCATTATCATGTTTTATTTACAGATGACATATATATGTATGTATTCCCTTAAATATATGAAAATTCTGTTTAAATGTGAAATACTACACAGCAAAACTTCTAGGCGGTCTTGATACCTGTGGAGCATCTAGAAAAAGCAAATGCAAATCTTCTCTTGAAGAACATACCATTTCATCATCAGATAAAACCATGCAAAAATACGTACTCATGGTGCACATTTATTAAACACACAAGAAGCAAAGCTACCATAAGCATAATTTATCAAAAACAAAACAAACCAAAAATTAAACCATAATTAGACCACAAGAGGTTCAGATTATAAAACTAACTAGATGCATATCATAAAATAAACACATTTAAATGACTAAAGACACAAATAATGAATAAAAATATGTGAAAGCAATAATATGCTATCAAAAAAGATGAGAAAAATTGGAGAGTAAAGCAAAAAGAACTGACAGCAATGTTTTCCATGATGGTAGTGTTTGCATGACTGTATATATATATATATATATATATATATATATATATATATCAAAACCTAATGAATTGTATACTTGAAATTAGTATACTTGAAATTTATTTTATGTAAATTATACTAAATAAAGGTGATTTATTTATTTATTTTAATGTTTATTTATTTTTGAGAGAGAGAAAGTGTGAAAGGAGAAGGGCCAGAGAAAGAGGGAGACAGAATCTGAAGCAGGCTCCAGGCGCTGAGCTGTCACCACAGAGTCCGACACAGGTCTCAAACTCATGAACCAGGTAATTATGACCTGGGCTGAAGTAGGACACTTAACCAACTGAGCCACCCAGGCACCGCATAAAGGTGATTTTGAAGGAAGTTAATAGAAAGAAAAAAGTATAGTCATTGAAAATAAAGATGCAAAGGATGGTGTAAATAGTGGATTAATCACAATATGAAAATGAGTGACTTAGAAGATAAAGCTGAAGAATGACTCAAAATTCTTCATAGAAATATAAAGAAATGGAATACAAAAGAGAATCTAAGAGATGTGGAGAATAGGTAAGTCCCACCTAGCTCTAAAAGGAGATTCACAGTGGGAAAAATGATACAGTGCAGGACTGGGGCATGCTCAAGGTAAAAATGGATACATATTTCTCATAACTGATGAAAGACCTCAGATGTAGTAGGCATAACCTACAGCAGTCAGACAAAAATACAGATTCCACAGCTAGGCACCCAACAATAAAACTTCACACCACGACAATGAGAATAATATTAAAAGCTATCAGAAAAAAAATACTATAAAGGAATAATCATTAGACAACACAGAAACAACAGAAATCAGAGAGTCATGGAATAAAAACCTTTAGTTTTCAAGGACAATAACATAGAATCGAATATCTAAGTAAATAATTATACAGGAATGAGGAAATTACTGACGTTTATATTTGAAACCTAAGAAAACTTAACCATTGACAGAAATTCACTGAAGAAACTTCTAAGTGCTAGAAAGATTGTTACATAAGAGGTAAGGATTAGTTTCATAAAGCAACTAAATTCTATTTCCTATTTCATAACATGACCCCCATATTCCAAATATCTTTCAAACTTCTATGTGCATCATCTAACAGACCAAACCAACCATGAATGGTTTTGCATCAAGATTAACCAAAATATGAGTAGTGCTAAGAAAAATCTTCCCATGTACAACTAGACATTTCAAGGACAGGAAAAAAAATGCTTACTATTATTTATTATAAAGGTCTCAAAAAAAAAAAAACCAAGGACAAGAGCACAGGAAGGAAAACATATTTTCTTTGCATTACTGTAATAAGTATTTCCACTATTAAATAAATTATAGAATACTAGTATCTATTTATCTTTCTCTGTCTATCTATCCTGTAAACTACTAAAGAGTAAGATGGGAGAACTTGCTATAACTTTTTTGAAGTAAATCCATTTTTTTATTATAAAGCAGTGACTTCTCAAATTTTTTAAAAAATTGAAATATACAAAGTATCCATACTTGACTTGCTCTATTTTTTTCCTATGCACAACTTCTCAGAATCATGATCGTATTGACTCTACAATTTTGTGTTGTCAGCTTCTCAACTAACATGATAGCACCTTTTCCTGGCTACATAGCACTCCACAGTGGGAATAAACAAAACCTGCCTGTCTTTGCTACTGTCGAGGACCTCTTCCGTTGCTATAAATTACCTGACAGTAGCAATTATCTTTGTGCCTAAAACTGTCTGTGATTTATGTTTATTTCTTCCAGTTGGATTCCTGGAAGGACATATTCTTTAGCTTGGAAACTGCTTTCTTGTAGGATATCAAAGGAAATGATGCTTCCAAAGACTCCTAAAGCCTCTTTAAATGGTCACTAACTTTAATTACGAGAGACTCATTTAACCAGAGTCTAAAATGAAGTGTCTCAAAATGCTTGGATGACAATTCTTACTTCTGAAGATCACTACAGAGTTTCTCAAGGTATAGTCCAAGGCTCTAAGTGAAACTTTATGCAAGAAACACATTATTTCAAAGTGCACGATGAATTATTCCTTCAGGATGAGATCAGGCAGTTCAAATAGACATCAGATGCATGCTGAATGGCATCTTTTGAATTTTTATAAGAAAAACAATAGGAATATCAGCCTTCAGATGACACAATAACTCTATTTGAAGAAAGTTCTTAAACTACTCTTATTAAGACAATGCATCTCAAACATATTAAATAATGGGTATTTCAAATGGAACAAAATATGAGAAAAGAAGGAAACAGTCAAAAAGGAACTATATGCTCTAATTTCAAAAAGATCTCACCAGGCTTCTTTTGATCACTCTGTTTAGATAAATTCTAAAATTGTATGTATCAAGTTATAAATAATTATTTCATTTCTCCCTTAATTTCCTCTCTTTATGCCTTCTTCTTAATTTTATTATTTATAATGTTGGGGGTGATGGGATTGTTTACATAAGAAGCTGTCCAGTAAGTTGCACTTAACATAGTTAGGAACATACTTGAGATGAGTCTCTCTTCTCTTTATTTTCTAAATGCCTTCAGCATTCCTTTTTCTGATGTCACAGGCACTGACGTATCTAGGGGAGCTAGTATAGCAGCAACTGTCTTCAGGGCACAGAATTTGGAATCGGAATTACTGAATTCACTAGCTCTCTGATGTTGGACAATTTACATAAACTCTTGGGTACTTCAGGTTCTCCAACTATAAATGTGAAAAGTAACAGTGCCATTTCCCACGGTCGTTGTAAAATATTAAATGGATTAATAACTGTCTCAAGAACAGTGTCAGACACATAGATAGTACTAGTATTATCTGCAGCGTTTTCAAATATCCAGTTGCATCATGGAACTAAATTCTTGTTTCTTAATAAGATACATGTCAGGAATTTATAAATAACCTCACTCATGCAACAAAAGTTTAAACAAAATGATGCAGTTTTGCTGTCATTTGAGTTTATTAATATTAGTAATTTTTTCCTAGTCCTTTCAATTTATATGACACTATGCTGGATTTTGTAAATATTTTTAATAAATAAGATGCAGATTATACATATGGTCCATTTCACTCAACATGTATAATATTTATAGAAACAAATAAATGGGAGGGGAGGCCATTAAGTCATGCCACTGAAAAATATCTTATCAAATGGCAAAATGAGAATACTGTCAATACATAACAAGATTATTTGACTAATATTTGCATCTAAATAATAAATATATTAAGATAGTTTTTTCAATGTTTATTTTTGAGAGAGAGAGAGAGAGAATGAGTAGGGGAAGGGCAGAGAGAGAAAGGGGGACAGAGGATCCAAAAAGGCTCTGCACTGACAGCAGAGAGCCCAATTCACAGCTCGGAACTCACAAACCACGAGACCGTGACCTGAGCCAAAGTCAGACAGATGCTTAACTGACTGGGCCACCCAGGCACACCTAATTAAGATAGTTTGGAATGAATAGTGTTTATTCAATTCAATAAACACTTCAGAGTACATTGGGATAGCCATCTGAAGATTAGAAAAATAGGTAAAATATAGTCCCTGACTTTTGGGTGCTTACAGGCAAAAGGAGGATAAAATCAATGTACAAATAAACGTGGCATCAAGCAGGTTATATAAGTGCCCTAAGATGAAGTAAAAACAAAGAACCAGGAGCTTCAATCATCTATTCATTTGATTAATATTTATAAAGCATTCACTATTACTTCTTAAGGTGCTTAGAATATAAAATAAATTAAAAATGAAAAAAAAATCCTTGTCTTAATGAAGTTTGAGTTCTTACAAGCATAAAAAAAATTATATCCTGGCCAAGCAATTGGAAAGGGACTCCTGAAGAAGGTGACATTTGAAGGAACAACAGAACAAGCCTCTAAAGGAGAGCTCCACACTCTACTGTACTGCATTTTCCCAGTATTTGCCACAAGTGAAGTGACTATGTCTTTGTCTCAACTGTAAGAGACAACAAGGTATGTATGGTCTTTGTCTTATTCTAACATTCTATTTTCTAATTCCAACATTATACCAGGCACACAATGAAATAAATGCTTAAATATTTTTTGTCAAATAGGTGTACATATGATTATATAAAAAGATAGGCAAGTGATTTAAAACATAGAGAGGGGGAAAAAGGAAGGGAGAGAGGAAGGGAGGAATGAAGGAAAAGAGGGTGATATTTATTTTAGCAAAATATTATAATGGGAAGGAATGAAGAGTTTCATAAGGAAAGAAACGCATTGTCACGGTATAGAGAGGTATATAGAGGTACTACGATTAATTGGGTTAAATTAAATTAACAGAAGGGTGAGTACTGGAAGTAAGGCAGATCAGCTCCTCTGTGTAAGGCCTTAAATGCTAGGACAATGCAGAAAGCAATGGAAAGTACTTTGAAGAAAAATTACACAATCAATATGAATATTTAATAACTCTATCCTAGAGGAGATGTAGATGGATTTGGATAAGAAAAGTTATGAGGAGGAGACAACTGTAAGAGTATTACAATAGCTCAGGCTAACACAAAGGTCATAAACGTTGGATGGTGACAGTGGGTAAGAAAGAACATAGTGACTTTGAAAAAAGTCATGAAGGAAACTTCTATAGTTCAAAACAAACAAGAAGCAAAAGGGAATGAGAAAGTAATGCTTTGCTTTATAATTTCAAACGGATATCTATTAACAGAAAAAGAAAGAAGAAATAAATCTCCATGGGCAAACAGTGAGTTTTGCCTTGGGACTTGAGACTTTGAGGAGGCCCTGTGGTACCTCGAGGCAGAAATATCCAACAGCAGCTCGGTATATATGGACGATGTCAGCACCACGTTATAGAGATTTGGGACTCATGGCCCTAGGGGTGCTAACTAAACTCAATTTATGAGAGTGAAGGAATACACCAAGGAGAGTTCATATAAAGAGCCATCTTCTGAGGGCGCAATCTAGTTGCAGACAGAAGAAAGCAGGCTAATCAAAAGACAAAGAATGGAGAATACACTCAAGGAGGTGCAGAGGAGTTCAAAGAAGCATGTGGAGTGGAAGGGCAGAGAAAGCACCATATAGGGCAGAGATTGAGGAGAAGAGAGGTGAAAAATGGTCACGCAGTTAGATGGTCATTACAAGGGGAATAAGCAGTTTTAATGGAGGGAAAAGAGTGAAAGCCTTTGATTTACAAAGGGGTGCATGAGTGTCAGGGAGAGCACATCTCACTGGTGAAAAGCAGCTGGTTACAAGTAAAGATAGGTGTGTTCCATTGCTTTCAGATATTAAGGTGAGAAAAATGAAAGAAGTCTTTATACACCGAAGGCTGGATAATTTCCTTAGCGGAATAAACAATATTCCACTCATTCAATCATCATTGCTACAACAGATGACAGCTGTGAAATTTCTCGATAAAGAAGCATCTGCCATGAGCACTTTTCCTTCTAAGTTCAAATGTTTTATATACTGAAACATGTACTTATCAATCTTTCATAGAAACACTGTAGATTTCTTTGAAATGTATCTCTCCTTGGAGAGTTGGTTTTCTTTAAGAATTTGAAAGAAAGAAAGTCTGGAAGATTAAATAAAGAATGGAGACGCTTTCCTGTCCTTGGATTTTCCGTACTTTAAATTTTTGTATTAGCAAAATATCATAACATTTCTTGGGTCTATCTGCCTGAGGATAAGAAGACTTGATAGTTCATTCTGGAACAGCAGATAATTAGAGCTGCAAGTGACGAATAATTAAACCTATATTTCTATGGGAGAAAAATGAGATCCAAAAAAGTTTTGAGGGCCTGAGATTACATAGCTGGTGGGACATAGCCAAGACTTGAACCTTTTCATCTTTTCCAGTAAAGCTTTCATACTAGTCGTGCCAATGACTCTAAATTAAAATTTTCTTCTCTTAGTGCTGCAGGTTGTTGCATTTCTCCATCCGCGCTTTCGCACCGCACCGCGGCTTGGGCGGGGCTTTGGGAAAGGAAAGAAGAGGGAGGAGGGACTTGAGGATCAGCGGTGGGCCATTCCTGCTGCTGGATGTTTATCAGTCCCAGTCCCGGCTCCTTCAATCCTCATTAAAGGAGGGGGCACGGGGCTTCAGGTTCTACATGAAGGTGGGGTGACCCTAAAGGTATGTGCCAATAAACGGCATCTAATTCTTAAACTGCATCTAAACGAGTCGGTGCTCGTTTCCACCCAGACTGCAAAGAGAGTGTGCGGATGGAGGAGGCTGAGGGCCATGTGTTTAATCTGCATTGTTTCCCCCTCTAAAGCCTTTGGTCTGTGAGCCTCTCTCTCACCTCACACAGTAAAGGAGAAGGAATTGGTCCCAGTTGCAAAAAGCTATTCTATTCTCTCAGTTTGGCTGTTTTCGAAAGAAAACGAGAGAATAACTCAGTGACTCATTTTCTTTTCTAACCTCCTTACGTCCAGCCAAAGACACATATCACAACACTAAACATTTAAACTACCAGCACAGTAGTTATTTTACAGTAACGAACAGGCACATGGCAACAAAAATCGTGAAACTAGATTATTTTTTTTCTCAAAGTTCTCCCATGCAACTTTCGTACATCTATCATGACCATTCTTTTTAATTGCCTCTCTGCTACTCGCAAATGCATTTCGCTTGAAAATCAGCGTGAAATATAAGAATAGCTACAATCTAGTTAGGGCTTACCATGGAAGTCAGCACTATCCCAGTTACCATACATTTTTACTACAACTTATAACTATCTTAAGGATTATTAGAAGGCCCATTTTACAGAAGCATTTTGGAAGTTGTTGCGTGTTTCACTATGTATTATTTACATACAATGTAATGCTTTAACTTACAAGCGCTCTTCGAGCATTCTGGAAGCATTTCTACATTATACTTTTCATCCTGTACAGGAGTACTGAAAAGAGTATTCAGATGGGTGTGTCTGAAGGCGGGGGGGGGGGGGCGGGGGGGAAGCTAGCTAGAAGAATAAAACTAACGCCTTAATGGGAAGGAATGTGAAATACAAAATCGCAAATTTCACACATATAAAGACAAAGAGAGTAAGTACCTTTCCACCATTAATTACCTCACGACTGAATAAACTCTTACTGAAATACTGAGATACTAATACTAGGTACTGAGTTTTTCTTCTACTCATTTATTCAACACATATTTATAAAATGCCATGCACAAGGCAATGTTACTGGATCAGCCTCGAAGGAATACGAAGGTGAGTAAAACAGATGGTCTACATTCAGAAATGTTAGTCTAGCAGGGAGGAAAGGTATGGAATCCAAGTATGTATCTTAAGAGATCTTGGGTGTTGTGAAGATTAAAGCCAAGACTTATTTTAACAAGTCTCTTTGGGTTAGAAAATTTCCTCTACATACTTCCCAAATAATACTTGAGAGAACAGCATTTAGCAGTCTCATATCAGAGTAGTCAGTTGCCAACAGGAAATTTAGAAAGACAGAATGGAATGGTGTTCAACAGAGCTGAGTTTAAGTGAGACACCGGAGTCATGAGAAGCGAAAGCCCAGGTCTGGGCTGAGGAGAAAGTGCCGGGTGTGGTGGGGGTAGGGGTGCTGCTACAGCTAGTCGCCCTGAAGGCTTGAAACACCGGAAGGAGACTGAGGTATAGGATTAAAGGGAATAAAGAAAGGGAGCACCAAACAACATTTACAAATAATTCACACCCTGGTTTAGGGTTGGACCTGTTTTTGTTTGTTTGTTTGTTTTCTTTCTCTTATTAGCTATACCCTTTCTGTGATTACATTAATAACTTTAAGGCAAAGTAAGGAGAATACAACTGAACTTTTCATGAAGTAGAAAAGGTAGCTTGAGAGCCATAAACATTTAGAGGAAAAAAATATTTATTTCATAAATAAGAATGTGCAAACAAAACTAATTAAAGCAAGGAGAAAAAAGCTTTCCTCTTTAATCTGGTTGTCATTAATACAGCAGGTACTATTTTTGTACTCCTGTAGAGCTAATTACAAATCAATTTGATATAATTAGATATTAATACTCTGCTATGTTTTCTAATAACTCTTCATTCAACAGTGTCATAACTCAGTACAGATTCTTAATAATTTTCATATTAAATAATCATAACTTTTATTTCAATAAGCAGTGGCTATTTGTTCTAAACTAAATATTTCTAGGTTTATTTCAAATTGAATACATCTTGGGATATTAAAGAGTACCTAAATTAGTTACTCAAAGTCAATTTAATTTAGTTTGCAATTTAAAATCAATGAAATAACATTATTTTCCTCTTAAATAATACAAACTAATGATTTGTACTTTTAAATGGAAGCTTCTGTTTGCTGTATGTAATTTTACTTGATCTCTGATTTTATTCAGTTCTTCTTCCAAGGATGGATCCTTGTTTGATTTCTCTGAGAACCTTTCACAGCTAAAAACAGAAGGAAAAATGCTAGAAGTCTTCCTCCCTATATCTGCCTATGCTATCAAAAATCTTCTTTCAGAATATACAGTTTTATCACAATCAGATTAAAACCAAATCAGACATGCCCCAACAAATAGAAAAGGAAGCTGGAAAACATGAATGGATCACATTTTAAAGCCTTAATTGTATTAGATACACTATAATGTCAAAAGGCAATTTTCTCCTGTTACCATATTCTATTTTTAAAATATTTTGTTCCAAAGTACTTTTATAGTCTAAAATTATGACATGGTGGGCCATTATTATTTCAGAGAAACTGCAAAAGATTTTAGAAGTTCTTTATTCTGAGGAGAATCACATTTTGCAGCTGAAAAGCTTAATACTGCTGTAAAACACAGCATATAAAACAATTTTAAGAGATTGGTGAATTAATCTATCAGTTTGAGTATAACAAATATTGTGCATTATTATGTTTTTTGAAAGTCAGAATATAGCATAACCTATATCAGCCAAATTATTACATCGTTTTAGGCAATATGTAAGGCAATGGAAACATTAAAATTTTGTGGAAGATTTTTGGTTGTTTCTCTTTAACACATGTCTATTTTTTTTAATTATACATGCAAAATTGTGTTTAAGGCACATGAGTTTTTTTTCCCCCCCATTGGCTAAGTTTCATAATTCAAGAGTTTTTCATGGACCTACTATCTCAAACAGAGACTATTCACACACATGTATATGCATTCTTGATGATCAAGTCAGTCATATGTAGGTATCTTGAAAGATAAATGTTCAATATTTCAGGATTAATAAAAACTATGCTAAGAAACTAAATATTCTCTTCGGGAAGCTGATAAGAAGGATCTCCTAAATTGATAAAATTACATAGAATGCTCTTTTACGTCTTTCATTAATTTTAGACAAGTTCAGTTTATTTTACAAATTTAGCCTGCTGGGCTAATAGACCAATGCTATAATTACCTGATATAAAGATTTACAACTAAATAAGGCCCATGTGTCGAGATTCAGTATTTAGTTTGTGAATACCATAAACAAAGGAAAATATTAAGAACTGAAATTTAAGTTCTAACTCAAACTCCATATTGAACACTCAAAGCATCTGAGCAAAAGGTCCTGAAGGACAAGCTAAGAGATGTGACAAAAAACATTCCATTATTCATGGTAAGTCAAATTCTTCTCACTGTCTGGCTCCTGCATGCTCTAAGTTAATGTGAGTTCACATACCTGCTATTACATGGTATTATCAGCAAGAGTATCTGTTATGTTTGGGAGCCTATTTATAACTGTGACTATTTAGTATATTTAGCTGACACTACACCAAGCACAATTTAGCCAAGAGAATACAGAAGTGGTGTGCTATATTGAGGATGCTAAGAGCATTTAGATTCCCTGGACTCAAATCTTAGAGAACCCCTATGTAGCAAGCAATCTTTGTACATTGCCTGGTGGGAGCAATGTTCACAATTAAGTACCTAATAAATGACTACAATAGGAAAAGCTTTAATGTATTATACAGGCCACACTGACTTGTATCATCATTCCCAAAGGAATCAGTCACATTAGGCAAGACACAAAGGATACAGTGCTACTATTATCTATAAATTATTATCAAAGTACTTGAAATTCTTCTATTACCATTGGCAATTAATAAGACAATCTAGTATACAAAAGTATTCAAACTGAAACACACATATTTACAAAGTACATATTCTTTTTTAAAAGTTAAATCAGAAATAAGAATTAAGACAGAATTATGTTACTCTCAAACATATTTAATAATGTAAATGTTTCTATTATCCAAAAGCTTTCTGTTGCCCATGGGAAAAATTTCAAAGTCTACTTGTCTGGTATTTAAGAATCCGAACAATTGGGTTCCAACCAATTATATGGTAGTATACACCACTACTCATGTAAGGTTTCTGCAGTATCTAGGTTAGTCTAATTTATTCAGTGTCCCCCCGAAACACTACATGCTGTAAACTAACACTTTCATTCATGCCTTTCCCTCTGCACCTCTTGGCACATGTTCAGACATTACAATCCATAAAAGCTTTTGCAAAACAATTCTAACTTCTCCATTATAATCTTTTTCTACTACAACTAAAAATTATCTCTTCCTAACTAAATTCATATTCACTGACTTGATGACTCAAAGAACATTTATATATTTAATGATATATCAGTTTTTTATGTGTCTATTTATCTACCATCCTCTATCTATCTCTATATCTACATTATATCACATTTATGCCATTGCATGCAGAAAAGTGGCTTGTCCATGCTGATGTTTTAAAACAGCAACCGTTTTAAAAAATGAACTGACTTGGCGTGTTGAAAAATCCAACATTAACAATAATAATAACAACAATAATATTAAACAAGAAATACAAATCCTAGTCAGATCCATTTCATATAGGTTTATGCCATATATGAACTTAGGTACTTTGTCTGATCATGTACAGATGTAGAAAACTCGACAGGTTTCCAATACACAGAAAATGCAAGAGCCTAAGAATTAAAATTATCCCAATTTGTTATTATACAAATAAAAGAGCACAGTTCAGAAGAATGGAAGTAGATATAACTATTGAGATGATATTAAGGTAGAGTAATATATTCGTGCATTCTATATCTATTGACCATATGAGGTTAAAAGGAGATGTTTGGTTTTTATCAATTTTGGAAGATATCTTTATATTTAAAATAGTCCTCATAAAAAGCAAAGGGTAAGAAACTATAAAATGAAGCCACATTATTATTTTTGTTAAATAATTTTAAAAACATGCTTAGAATTCCTAAAGCAGATGTGCCATAAAGCACATTTTAAAATATCATTTTATTAATCTGTTTTCTAACTACTCACATGTAAGTTTAGTGAAAAGGGCTGCTATTCTTTCTTTTTTACCTGATCCTTTTACCAGTGTCTATTTCCTTATACTTTTTATTTTTTTGAGTTATTGAGAGAGAGGGAGAGGGAGCATAAGTGGGGAGGAAGGGGAGAGAGAAAGAGAGAGAGAGAGAGAGAGAGGGGGAGAGAGAGAGAGAGAGGGGGAGAGAGAATCTTAAGGAGGCCCCCCACGCAGCACAGAGCGAACATGGGCATTGGAGCCCAATGTGGGGCTTGGTCCCATGACCCTGGAATCATGACCTGAGCCGAAATTAAGAGTTGGACACTCAATGGAGACCCGATTTCTTTATACTTTTAAAGATACTTTTACAATTCCTTTTCTTATTGTTATCGCTCCACCTATTTTATTTCTGTCCCAAACATTTTTCATATTTAGACTTTTCAATAATATTTACCTAATTATCCTTTCTTAATATCCTTTCATGTAATTTCATCATGATCTAATCATTATCTATCTCATCACCATGCATTTTTCTTTCTTATCACCTTGTGTGTGCTGTGCAACCAGCAAAAACATTCAAAATCATCTACCCCAAATCATTTCTCCTCAAAGGAGAGAACTGAAGTCTAGAAAAATCAGTTGATTTTCTCTGAATCAAAGTGTCAGCAAAAATCAACTGATTTTTCCAGACTTCAGTCTTACTCCTTACAGGAATCAGTCTCCCAAGTCATAAGTTATTGACCAGAAGTAAGATGGTTGGTGATCGCTGATCCTTGGAGTGATTTTCCATTTAGGCTCCTACATAAGATAATAACTATAATAACAGAATGAAAATGAAACTGATGCAATGCTAGAGAACAGTCAAATATTAACATCTTTGGATACTCATGAGGAAGCTAAAACTTCTAAAACATATGGTATAGCCAGGGGCCCACGAAATTCTCTTACTCCAAAGCTTAGAGCACTTTTGCAGAAAAAATAAAAATGAACTTTTCACTAAATAATATATGCTAAAATATGTATTTTTTGACATTAAATTTTCAAAGCTTTGAAAAGAATTGTCTTGATTTGCATAATATCCTTGTGTTGCAATTCAACTTCAAACATTAGAGGGAAAAGAGGCAGAGATTAATATGTTTTTAACACAAATTAAAATGTACTTATCAAAAAGAGCTCCATAGGAAATGTGTTTTTTCATTAATAATCAATATTTTCAACACTGATATTGATAACATTTTTTTTAAATGAAGGAAATCCAAAATTAGCATTTGACCTTTGGGACTGGGAATTCATCTCTTGCTTTTTTATGCTAATTTCTTTCCTTAAGTAAGAAAATTTATTTAAATTATATAAACAGAGAAACAGGATTATACCCTCAGAAGTCATAATTAAAATATGACCCCCAAATGTATTTTTTTTAATTTAAGGAAAATCACTATTAACAATGATCAAGCACCATCATCTATTATCCGGATTGTATTTACAATATTTGCTTGAACAAAATACGTTTTAACATCAAAAGGTTTATAGCAAATACGTTGGCATGCGAAGAGTGTTGGTATTCAAATTCTTTAAATAATTTTTATGCTTCAGTAATTCAGAAAGAGGCTATACCCATACAGCTTAATTATTGTGTTGCTTAGACATCAATTACACCCATCATGTAGATTCTCTTGAAATAAAATCACTCTGTAAGTAAAAACTAATCCTATCCTAAAATTATCCTGCTAGTGTTTTAAGGATGTACCTTCCAAAAGTAGTGACCAGAGCAGGGTGAATAAATCCTCAGCAACTTCTGCTTTCCATGCTTTCCAGTGTGTTCCCCATAAAAGTTTATTTTCTTAGAGTGTTCTGTGTTCTACACTCTTCTTAATGCTTAAGGACAAGCCATAATATATTAATAGATTTTCTAAGCCAATACAGTTTTTTTCAATCAGGCCACAGGTCAGAATTTTCAATTAACTTTACAATTTAATTCAATAGATTTCAAACTGCATCGGCACAAGAGTATTTGTGGTGCTCATGAACCCTTGAGTCTCATCTCAAGGGAATCTCACTTGGCAGATATGGAGTAACATAGGGGAGGTTCAACTTTTAGCAAGCACACAGTGTTACTCATTCCGGGTTGGAAAAATACTGCTGTAGTTAATTCTCTGGTAACAGCTACCTAGGTGAGGACCTTCTTTTATTCACTAAGCATTCGTATTTTTCTCTCCCCTTTGCCTTCTTCCCATCTCCTCTTTTATATCTTTCCCTTTCTCATTTCCCTTTCAGATGATACTTTATATGAGTTATCTTGTATAATATCTCTTGGATGTTAACGCATGCTGAGAGATACTATGACACATACAATTGTTACAGCTGAAGTCTAACTTGATATTCCATTTTATCCATTCATGGCATTTAGTACTTACATGCGAAATAAGGACAATTCGGAGGATAAAAAAGATACAATCTGCATAATACAGAAAATGAACTAGATTTGAAAAAATCTTAAATACATCTGCTAGTTAGGAGTAGCAAATGAAAGGTCTTGAAATGTGAGGTTTTTTACTCTCACCAGAGTATATGGGTAACAAGCTTGTGGGACTGAGAGAACCGTTCCAATGACATTATCTGAACTAGAAGCCAAATCTCTTACTTTGTATCCAGCTGACAAGGTGATGAATGATATCACCAAAACAGGCACTTCTCCCTTTTGACACCACTAAATGTCAGGTCAGAAACTACCAATCTGGAATCCACGGAGCCTGATTTAATTTTATTTGGCTCTACTTTTGCAGGGATAAAAAGGAAATTAGATCCGTCTGACCTTGAAATACTTTTATTGAACTAATTTTACAAGTATTTTAGAGCTTTCTTAAAAGCACAAAAAAGTTATTGTGACTAGATATTGAAGTCAGGAAAAGCAAATGGGAAGTAGCACACATAATAAATGTTTTCATAGCTCTCAAGTCCATGAAACTCAACTATTAACTAATGACAAATTTAACCACTGAGCTATTTTCAGTACTTCCACTTATAGAGTGGCTGAGTATCTCCTAGAATTAAAAAACAAAAAACAAAAAAAAACCTTCTAGTCGGTTTTTTTAATGTGTCACAGATTTCTGAACCCTCACTTAAGTGAAATCTACATAAACATCTTGTTCATGCTCTAATCTGAAAGAACTCTGTCTGTGAAATACTGATGGGGGGATGCTGCTGCCTGGACATCGTTATCACACTGTCTCTATATTTACTTTGAAATTTATGATCAAGTGATAAACAGAATATATCACTAGTCACTGTCAGGCTAAGGCAAGTTTATAACTATTTCAATGTGATATGAAAGAAACATTTTCAATGTAACTGGTATCTCATTGTCTATGCCCAAAATTAAGTTATATTAGACATATTTTATAATATGTTTAAGCAAATTCGGCAACTTGAGCTAAAGAGTTTTTTTACTGAGATATCATCTCACACCTATCAAAATGGCTAAAATCAACAACATATGAAACAAGAGGTGTTGGTCAAAGAGAAAGGGGATTCCACTCTTGGTGGGAATGCAAACTGGAGCAGTCACTCTGGAAAACAGTATGAAGGTTCCTCAGAAAGTTAAAAAGAGAGCTACCCCGTGACCCAGCAGTTGCACTAGTAGGATTTTTACCCAAAGGATACAAAAAAATTAATTAGAAGGGGCACATGCATCCTGATGTTTAGAGCAGCATTATCTACAATAGCCTAATTATGGGAAGAGACCAAATGTCCATCAATTGATGAATGGATAATGAAGATGTGGTGTGCATATATCTATCTAGATCTATATATCTATATATCTATATATCTATATCTACATCTATATCTATCTATAGCTATATAATGGAATATTACTCAGCCAAAGTAAAGAATGTAATCTTGCCATTTGCAATGAAATGGATGAATCTAGAGGGTATTAAGTTAAACAAAGTAAGTTAGATAAAAACAAATATCATATGATTTCACTCGTGTGTGGAATTTAAGAAATAAAACATATGAACATGGGGGAAAAAGAGAGAGAGGCAAACCAAGAAACATACTCTTAACTACAGAGAACAACTAATGGTTACCACAAGGGGAGTTGGGTGGGGGATGGGTTAAACAGGTGATGAGTATTAAGGAGGGCACTTGTGATGTGCACTGGGTGTTCAATGTAAGTGTTGAATCACTACAGTAAACACCGAAACCAATATTATACTTATTTTTAGTGAAATGTAAATAAAAACAAAAAATTAAAAAATAAAGAGTTTTTAAAAAATGTTCAAAAAGGCTAAGTTGTGTTACCTCACTGATGTTAGAAGACAACACTGCATAAACTTTTCTGGATGTTTCCTGTCAATAAATATCAAAGTCTTAAAAGTATGCATACTTTTAATATCATTTTAGAAATTTATTCTGAATAATTAAAAAGACAATGATATAGATGGTCACCATATCATTGCAATGAATTAAATATAGAAGTACAATAATAGGTGACTACTTTAAAACTATGACATATTTCAAAAAGGAAATATTATAGATAACTCTGACTTACAGATGTGTAGATTGGTCAAAATGTACTATTATAAAATTTCTGATTGTAATTTGTATACTCTTATTTTGTATTATATGGTCACATTTAAAAATATACACATAACATAGATTTATATGCACATGTTTGTATAGATAGGAAGATAGCTAGATATTCAAAATTTCAAGATGTATTCTAGTGTAGTAATAGTTATTGTCTCTGGGAAATGGAACTGTAAGTACTTTCCCCTTTTAGTTCAGGCTGCTTGTTTATTTATATCTCTACAATAAACATGAGTATTTTGTAAATAAACAATAACGAGAGTATTGTGTAAATTTTAGAATAACAAATCTCTAGGCTATACTAATCAGAATTAAAATAAAAAATTTAAATATTTTAGCAACATAAATAATTCTGTTTGGCAATATATGAAAACATAAAATTGTGTATCTGCTAGGATTCCAACTTTGTGTCATCTGGAATGGAACATAGAACACAGATGCCAATGGTACTAGGTTCTAGAATTACGAGGGTGTTTTTTTTATTTAACATTTTAAATGTTAATACTATTATAAAGTTGTTTGAAAAAAAGTATGAGCTCAGGCGTGTACATCCAAAATCATAATCTATAAATATGAAAAGCCTATCCTGGTGTTCACACATTACTTATTTCTTAACATCTGATAAATGGGTAAGTTCCTGACTGACTACAAAAGTAGAATGTGGGCTGTGACTACATGAGCCTAAGTGTTTAGATTAAAAGATAGCAAATGTAATCAAATGGATACTTTATTTATATTTGCTTATAGGCAATGGCATGATGTCTGTATATTTTTAAAAGGACAAAAGCAAACGCCAGGAGTTAAAATACATCTTAATTTTAATACCTTAATTGTATCAATCATCAACAGTGAATTTGCAAACACTCTTAGAATCCTAAAACTACCTGGGGCACCTGGGTGGCTCAGTGGGTTAAGTGTCCTGCTCTTGACTTCGACTCAAGTCACAATCTCATGGTTTGTAAGTTCAAGCCCCACACTGGGATCCACTCTGACAGTGTGGAGCCTCCTTGGGATTCTCTCTCCCCCACTCTCTCTTCCCCTCACCATTTATGCCCTTTCTCTCTCAAAAGAAATAAATAGACTTTTTAAAAAAGAATCCTAAAACTACACAGGAAATATAATGAGTTTACGTGTGGAAAATAATTACCATGGCCATCATTCTTTCATTTACAAATATCTGTGATATGCAGGCACTGCGGTGAGATCTGGCACAGAAGCTCCTTATTCAGTCAAATAAGACAGTCCCTGTCAACTGAACAGTATGATTTGGTTGGTGAAGATAGGCTCCAAACACCCTCCCCCACCTTCGATGGCCATAGGTAATACGAACTTTTATTTCTGGTGTCAAGGCCTTCAGTGGATGAGAATTCCAAAATATCCCTTGTGGGCTGGGAAGTTCTTTCATGGGTTAGTGTAAAATAAGATGGAATTTGCACCATAGGGGGCTTTCTTAACCATTCAATTACACTCATTAACAGGATGGAGTTCAATAAAGTAAATAAAGTAAAATAGACGAAGAAATGAAACAAGCTATCAAATGAGGGATCAATGCTTTGGAGAGATTAACAATTTGCAAAGTGTTCACACTCTATTTTATAGACTGTGCATTCGGAGTATAGATTCATTTTAAGATGGCACTTTTTCAGAATCATGGTCTACCCACTAAATAGAATGAGAAATCAGAGAAGAGTCAGAGATTAAAAATTGTTAGAGATGAAAAAACAAGAGCTATGGTTAGTATTAATTGAATTGGGAATGATTTAACATGCAAAATAAACATTGAAAAATATTATACTTTAAAATATTGATTTAAATATTTAATTTTGTTGTAATAATTATAATAAATAATTTCCCCTAATTACTGCAAATCACCATTTAAATTGCACAGAAACTATTTTTAATTCAATTTCTTTCATTAATTGCTTTTATATGAATGTCAAATGAAGGAATATTATAGAATTTCTCTCACCAAAAGCTTTGATGAAGGAAAGATTATCATCAAATAAATCAATACTTAGTGATCACTTAGACTGTGCTAAGCACAGTGAGCGCAAAGATTAATGTAGACCCTAACCTAATTGAGGAAATAGTATAATGAGAAACAGAAAAAGAGCTTTCAAAATACTTTTAATATATGATGTACTATTACTGCAAAACTGTAATGCACATAAATATTCCTAAGGCAACACAGAGGCAGTTACTAATTTTCCACGTAATAATCAGAGGAAGCAAGTGACACAGTGGGAATGACATTTGGGAGATGATTTCCAAGATATGCATGACTTTCTCAAGTTGAAAAGTGTGAACAGTGTTCTAGACAGAAAGCTACAGCATAGTCCAAGGCCTGAAGGTATGAATGTGTGTGATATTTTGGAGACCTTCTGGTGTGTCTGCTAAAAAAGTTATACGAAAGTTATATTGTATTAAGACTGGGAGAAGCCATGAAATTTGTTACGTATGTGATGGGGAGCCAGTGATGATATTTCATGAAGGGCATGAATCATCAGATCTGTCCGAATAGAACTTGAGCTCCTCACAAAGAAGGAAAACAAGTTAAAAAAATAGAAGAGGATACTGGAAGACCCATACCCTTAAACCCAAAAGTTGTCAGTATTTCATGAAAGAACAGGTACTCAGTGGTATTGAGGAACAGTGAAGAAACTGGGAATGAAGATGAAGACCACTTATTTGGACTTCCGAACCATCTCAGTAGTGCAATGGAAGTTAAAACCTGAATGCATGGAACTGAAGAATAAACAAAAGTAAATTCATGTGTATCAACTAACATTTCCATACATTTACTCATCAAATAAAAAACAAGCAATGAGCCATGTGGCAGTTGTTTGAAAGAGGCAGAAATACTGAAAAGCACTGTTTTTTAAAATGAACAAGAGCAAAACAAGCAAACTATAAGATGACAAGAAGGAGACAGTAGAAAAGAGGATATTAAAGGTATGAAAGAAAAATAGGGCAAAGTCTCAGGTGAGGAAAGGAAAGCAACTGAGAACACAGGTGTAAGATCTGGAAGGTGACACTGCTTTGTGGGAGAGAGGAAGTGAGGACATGGATATATTGGAGGTTGAGGGATATAATGTGGTAGAGTTCACACCCAACAAACAGCTGGTTTTTCAGTGAGTTAGTTGACTAAGCAGTGACAGTAGTAGGACTGAAGAGTTTAAAAAAGTAGTGAATTTGAATTGGCTGCTTTGGGGAATGAAAGAAGTATGCCATTCTGGATAGGAAAAGGGGCAACTGGGTATCCTGGAAGGTCCTATGAATACAGAGATCATGAGGTCTACTGGACTCAATAAGTAGTTGCTGGATCCTCAGGTCAGACATTTGATCTGGGTCTTTGAAGAAGTCACAGGATTTCAACGAGTAAAAGATGATAAGGGAATTTCAATAAGGGACATAAACATAAAGGCCTAGAGGTGACTCAGCCTGTGATGTTTATAGACAAAATAATTTGAGGGCAGTCGTCCAATAAAATGTATATAATAGAATATTAAAAAGAAGGGGAAAAGATTATGGCTAGAAAAGAGAATAAGAGACAGCACTAGAAAGATAAAATTGAGGTAGATGGAAAGGACCCTGACTACCAAATAAAGAAGCTTGAAATCCATTCTTTGGCAAATAAGGGAAAAGGCTTTTAATAAGGCCTTTATGGAATTAAATAGAAGATTTTAAAAGGTAACTGTAGTAGGAATGTGGAACCCAGATTGGATTGATGGAGACTGTATTTATGTAACCGTTTACCTAGCAAATCTAATTCCCATCCATTAATACCAATTCTAAAAACTAACATACTTTACACAAACCATGAGTTTAACTGAGTAAGTTGATTCATTAATCAAATAATTAGTTCAATTAGAGATTTGCATTTCAGCTGACCATTTGTTTCAGTAAATACACATCACTATGATTTCTTGTTACACTATGATATTCTCCACAAGATTCATGAACATTCAGAAATTGAATATTAAGATGTTACATTACTTGTCAACATTTATTGAGTTCTCCATCCTCTAAGCAGATGTGGTCAAATCTATTGCTTCCACATTACAAGTGAATACAATTTGCAACTTGAAACATAAGATAAATTAGCCAAGTGTCCTACTTTTCTGTCTGCACCCATAAGTTGACACATTCACAAATTGCCATGTTTGCTTCCCATCTCAAATAGCGCTCTTGACTCCAAGAGTATAGTTAAATTAATCTATCTACTCAATGGGTTTAAACTGTATTCAATATTCAGTTACTGTGGCATTGTGTGTGTGTGTGTGTGTGTGTGTGTGTGTGTGTGTGTGTGTGTGTGTGTTACTTTATTGGAAAGAGAAATAGTCTGAAATTTGGAGACTTGTCTGAGTTCTACAAAATTGAGCTTAGTGTCCTGAGATGTATCAGTTAAATTTACTGGATTTCAATTTCTTCGAGTGGAAGAAATAAAGGAGTTGGATTATCTTCTTTCCTTGCCTGTGGCTCTAAAATACTCTTCATTTTTAAAAATCTGCTTCATTATTGTATGCTTTCAATCTCTGGTAAATCCCATAATCTATGTGGCAAAAGGTTCAGCTTAATCATAGGCCGTGTCCTCTGCTGTGGTTCAGACATGTCTGGATATTTGTGAAGCTAATGGGACAGACCAGAGAGGAGCGGACTTATGTATTCCATGTGAGTATCCTTCTTCGGCTTAACAAAGAAAGAGTGAACACTGTGCTCTTGGTTAATAATTATTAGGGAGATCAAAAATGGAAAGGATAGGATAAAGACTCTCTTTCTGCTGAGTTTGAAATCTGTTTAAAGTCCCTAACTGAAGGAGAGTGATGCTTACAGACTCTAAGAATAAAGCATGACAATGAACGGAGAGAGAAACATTTCTGTTAAGAACAGAACATTCGATGAACCCATGCCCTGGGAACTCCTAGAAATAACACGGGGCAGAGAAGCAGAATAAGTTTTTCCATTATACACATGGGCAACAAGCAAGAAAAATAATTAAATTAATGCTACATATTAAATATTCCTATACACACGGGCCAACGGAGCTAGAGAAAACTGAAATTAAATTTGGTTATGATCTCATCAGCAGCACAGAATCCTTTTTGCTTCTGTCTCAGAATAAAGTATTTATATTAAATGGTTTGTGGGATATAAGCAAGCCTACTTGGCCAAAGGCACTTCTGGCTCTAAAGTCAGCTGCTCATTCTTCCCCCTCCCTTCTCCCATTTAGACATACCTCTTGTGCTACCATGACAGACGGCTGTTTGCACCAGTAATGATATTCGTCCTTTTGTACAATAATTTCATATAAGCTAGTTCTAATTCATAATTTTTGAGCTAGTTCAAAGACAGAATCCTGATGGGGCGCCTGGGTGGCTCGGTCAGTTGAGCATCTGATTCTTTATTTTGTTTCAGGTCATGATCCCAGGGTCATGGGATTGAGCTCTATGTCAGAATCTGTGCTGAGCATGGAGCCTGCCTAGTATTCGCTCTCCTCTCCTTTTGCCCTTCTTGCCTGGTAGCATTTTCTCTCTCAAAATATTAAAAATCAAATCTTTAATAAAAAACAGCAGAATCATGTTAGTGTTTAAAACTCTGTACTGATGGTGTTTAACTTCTCTGACATGTGAATAGCAATTGGCATAATTGGTCCATACCCTCTTTCTAGTAAAATGTTTATCACTGAAATTCACAGCTAAGATTCGTTTCTTCACACCCCCATTGCTAGTGCCCTCCTGATCCGGATTTTGTAGTATGCCTCCAGGCTCAGTGCCTCTCTGCCCATTTCCATTCTCTGTCCTCCTCTAATCTAAGTGATCTCAGTGGCAGGTATGCTAAGGATTCCGACATTATCTGTTATCTCCAGTTGGAACCCTTTCCTAACTTCAGAAGAAGATATGCAACCACACACCCAACCAAAAGTCCAAAAGGCACCACAAGCTAAACATAGCCAAAAACGAACTCTTAATGTTCCCTCCTCCATATTCCCCCACAACTCTGCTCTTCCCACACCTTAACTGCTCAGGCCAAAAATCTAGTATTCCTCCTTGATCTTCTTTTTCCACACATTGAATAGAATCCATCTGTATATCCATGTATGAAAATACGCACTTCTCAATTTCTCACCATCTCCCTAGTCCGAGACACCGTGATATCCCTTCTACAGTGCTGATGAGGCTTTCTCACTAGTCTCTCTGAGTCTACTCTTGCCTCTTGCAATCAATTCTCTATGCCCAGCAGCCAGCATGATCTTTAAAGATACAAATCAGAGCTTGTCACTCTGATGGTCGCACTCTTCAGGATTTCCATTCCAAATGGCATAAAATCCAAACTCTTCTCTAATGCAAGGTCTCTTCCTATCTCTCTGAAACTCATTTGTTACCCCACTTCCTCACTTTGACTCTCTCCATTCCATGCCAAAACAATTTCTATCTCACAGTGTTTGTAGTCAATGTTCACTCTTTTTAAAATGCTCTTATGCTGGATCTTCACGCAGGTGTCAGCTTCGTTCATTTCCCCAATTACATATCACCTCAGAGGGGCCAGGCTTTTTCTAACCATGTTACCTAAAATAGCATTCTCAGTGTAAGACCTGCCTCTGTTTGCTTCTCTGCTTTAGTTTTCTCTACAAAACTTATGACTACCTGGAATATTATATTATATTATATTATATTATATTATATTATATTTTATATTATTATCTTTTTGTACAATAGTACATTCCCTATCTTGGTAGGCAGTTCCACTTCTTATTCCTCCTCCAAGGCATGAAACTTAGAAGTAATTTTGGCCTGTCTTCCTCACTACTCAAATCCAATGAGCCACTAGTTTCTAGTAAGATTTCCTCTCCTAAATAATTTTCCCCTCCATTCTGTATTTTTTGTGTTTTGTTTTTTGTGTTTTGTGTTTCTGAGTTTTGTGTTTCTGTTTTAATATTTTATCACCTGTTTTTAGATTCTGTAACAATTTCCTCACTAGTCTTCCTTACCTAAATTTAACTCCTTTCCCCTCCCTTTGCCCATCACTATATTCTTTAAACTAAAAAAGTATTCATTTTTTTCTATTATGTGAGTCTGTTCAATTATCTTCCTAGCTCTAACCCCTCCACTGTCTTTCCACAGCCCAGAGGGACATCTAAGCAGTCAGGTGGGTGTCTAAAGCTTTCACCCATCAACATCTTTGCACAGAATACTCTTTGTACTTTGAATATCTTGTTCCCACTACCTTGCTCTTCCTAGAAAAATCCTTGCAGTCTTTAAAATGCAATTTTGAGGTTCATTTCTCCAGGAAACTTATCCTTAGTCTCTAGACAGAGTTGCTCTTTCTTCAGGGCCATCTCTGTATTTTAAATGTGCTTCTACGATTGCACTCTATATTCAGCGTTCCAATCATTACCTTAAATGTTTGCTTCCCCTACTAATCTGAGAACCCAACAGAGGTGAGCACAATGTTTTATTCATCTTCTAATCCTCTAGATGAAGACCTAGAACAGACTTGAAGCACAGAAGGCTTGTGAATACATGAATATTTGCTGAACTTGAAAATACACTTCCATAAACTTATGTATAGTTGTTTTTCAATAAAGCATCATTTTAACAAGTTTATTTTAAATTTTATTTAAACCTCCCATCCCTTGACTTGCAAAGTAAGTCTGTCACTGAGGAGGACGTAGCAGGAAGATGTTCTTTAATTTTAAAGTGCATCTTGTAGAGAATTGCTCCACACTCGAAATCAGAATGGGAACACCACAGTAAGAAAGTATAAGTAGGAGAAGGGAAAGCATGATAAAAATAGAAAAGGTACATAGGTATATTCATTCATGACTAGTTAGAACCAGAATTTATTCCTGAGAGAGAGAGGGAGACAGAGCACAAGCGTGGGAGGAGCAGAGAGAGAGGGAGACACAGAATCCAAAGCAGGTTCCAGGCTCTGCGCTGTCAGCACAGAGCCCAATGTGGGGCTCAAACCCAGTAACAGCGAGATCATGACCTGAGCCAAAGTCACACACTTAACCGACTGAGTCACCCAGGTGCCCCTCAGCTTCCCTACTTAATGTTTCCTGTCCAACAGAGATGAAAGTATAAATGACTGAAGGAAACCCCAAATACAAATCTCAGGAGCAGGGCTTGATGAAAGGAAGGATGCTTTGTCTCTGGATAGCCAAAGCAAGCAGAAGCATTTGGTGGATCAAGAGCTGGAAGCCTTCAGCTCAAGTCAGTGATTTAATCTATTAAATAGGAGCCTCCAACACAAGTTCTTAACTATTTTGAACCTCCATTATCACTTCTGTAAAATGGGGAAATGACTCCTAAGGACCAAGAGTCCTGTTTTCCAGTGGGGCTGGATGGGTGTCAGTGTGTGCAGGTATCTCTCATCAATTCTGCAAGTACAGCTTTCCGTGCTTGCAGTGCCCAACCCTGGCCCTGCTCTTCACCTGCTGAGACTCCTAGGAAGCTTTCCTTTATAGCCCAAAGAAGCACTGAACATTTCTTGACATAGTTTGTTTTCCACAATTTATTTGTTCATATGTCTGTCTCCTCTTACTAGACAGTGAGAGAGTAGGAGTCATGTTGTTCTCCTCCTCTGTGTACCAGACGCTTCCATCATGATGTCTGGCTGATGCTAAACACTTAATGCATATGTGTGGAAGAAATAAATACAGAAATAATAAATATAAGGGATATCATCATGGCCCATTCATTTGTACATGCTGGCTTACTTCAGCTGCTAGATAGGTCATGAGATAAAGACAAATAGACATTCCAGTCATAGAATGTTTTCTCCCAAAAAAACCCTAGGAAATTAGGGAAATAGATATTCTTTATGTCTCTGGAAATATTTTTTCAAATAGCTTCTATCATCGCCTCTGAGTTTCTTTTCTCTTAATTTTACAAAGGAGGATATATGGCACAGATACGATATTATATAAAATATTTTTTTCTTTTTCTTCTACACTACTTTTCTCCCACAGAGATTACCTACAAATAGGCACTCAAGAACTCTCACCCTAGTCTCTGGCAATTCACCCTATTTTATTTCATTTACAGAAAGAGTTGTGCCTAAATTATTAAGAATGGGCCAAGGTATTCCCTGGACTGATTGTATCAGAAGCTACAGAAGCAAACATTTCATTTCAGTTTGCTGAATTTGCATCCTAACAGTAGAACTGTCACCAAGACAACCTGAGTCCTAAGCAGTGAACCTCAAAGATGGGGCAAACATATTCCCAGAAGATATGCATTCACAAAGTGCTTAACCGAAGCTTTCAGACAAAATAGGAAATTCTCAGAAATCACTTGGAAAGACTAGCAGCAGAATGACTATAGACACTCTGGTATAAAACATATGAATCATTCTCAAAAGAATGGCAAAGATAATGAAAATACTAAGAATGGAGGAGTTGTCAGGCAGAATAGGGCTTAGATTTGTATGAATACAAGCCTTCAAAAAAATTGAAGTAAATTACATCTAGACAGATTCCATTCAATAATACACTCTATAGAAGAATATTCTAATAGGTGGTAAAACACAGAATGAAATATCTTGGGCTAATAGGGAGTTCTACCTAGATCCCAAATGGTATATGATATGTATATGTCATATAGATCATAAATATATATAAATGTATTTCATCACTGAATCCACTACAATCCTATGATATATAATTGTCATTACAAGTGAAGAACAAGAAGATTCCAGAAGCTTATGAAACCTGACCAAGTAGCAGAGGAAGCTTTGAACTCAAATCTCCTTGACTCCAAAGCTTTTTACACTTTTCACACCAGTGATTCTTAAGCGCAGGCTTATCATTTATTTGGCAGCAGAACCTGAAGAGATTCACAAGGATGGAGCCTGAAATTCTATGAATCTAAGATTCTATGACTTTATATAAAGCCATTAACACACATTAAGTATGAAGCTTATGAGTCTGTCTAGTACATGGATAGGTTTTGAAAAAGAAAAGACAAGGAAAAATACTGTTCTAGGAAAATAATTATTAAGAATTTTTGGACTCTGTTGGAAATTTGATGAAAGGTACAAATTTCCCTGCAGAATGCTTTGCATTTTAATTCAAGGTGTTCATGGACACCTTCAAGTTCATTCATGAACATTTCATGTTTACTTAATACTTAAATCTTAACCTTTTTCCAAGGACTTGTAACAATTTCAGCTTTTAGATTCCCCATAAATATTCAACCTTTAAAAATTAAAACTTGACTGAGGAAAAACATTGATTTGACCTCTAGCTGGCTAAGAGCATTTTACGATTTGCATTTTTATCACTATCTTTGCATCTGATTATTTTAAGTAGAAATAGATAATTGCTCCTGTTTTTCATAGCAACTTTTAGCTTCTTATCAATCTCTGTTTGGAAAGAAAAGATCTCCTTTGTTTTGGACCTCTGTGCTTTTCTATACTTTATACATTATTTCAAGTTATATTTTTTTCCCTCTATGATAATTTCATTTACCCACAGTTTATAAAAGATAACTTTAACTTCCTATTTTCATCTGCCTTCTTTAGAAATGCCATTGGCTGATTACGGGACTTAAGATCTGTGATTGTTAAGATGATGAGTTTCCATTGGCATATGCATGAAAGAACAGCTAATAGATGATATCACTGAACACACCTGACAGTTCAGGGGGCCTGGAGTTTTAAATACTATACATGGGGTGCCTGGGTGGCTTAGCTGGTTAAGCATCCGACTTCAGGTCAGGTCATGATCTCGTGGTCTGTAAGTTTGAGCCCCGAATCGGGCTCTGTGCAGACAGCTCAGAGCCTGGAGCCTGCTTCACATTCTGTGTCTCCCTCTCTCTCTGCCCCTCCCCCACTCATGCTCTGTCTCTCTCTGTCTCAAAAATAAACATTAAAAAATAAATTAATTAATTAATACTATACACACTTTCACTTCTATGAACATATTACCAAAAATTCTCATTACTGGGCTCCACTTACGTACCTATGGCCTTAGCCAATAATTTACATAATCTCATAATTATCAAAATAATCAAGAATAACATACTTTAGGGGCACCTGGTGGCTCAGTTGTTTGAGCATCCAACTTTTGGCTCAGATCATTAGTTTGAGCCCCACATCGGACTCTATGCTGACAGTGCAGAGCCTGCTTTGGATTCTTTCTCTTTCTTCCTCTCTGTGTCTCCCTCTCTTTCCCTCTTTCCCTCTCCCCTCTCCTGCTTGCTCTCTCTCTCTTTCTCAAAATAAATACTAAAAAAAAAAAAAGTAACTTCATAAAAAATTTCATAGAAATTCCTAGGAAATTACAAACAGTCTGTTGATCCATGTGAATTGAAGGTGGAAATAGGATATTCTGCTATCTTAGGACTCCAATAGTGCCCGATATTAAAACTCTTAAATCATCTGAGTACAGTTAACAGACATATAGAGGACAAGATCAGCTGGATTTAAGCGCTGGAACTCCAATACCTTTGTGATCCTTTCTGCACACAGACCTCTCAGGGAGGATTAATGGTTGGAGAAGAGCTTCCAACCCTTGGTTCAGCTTCTTACTGAATTGCATTTCTAACAGGGATATGGTGCATCACTGTGGTACTTATGTCCTTCAAAACTACAAAAGAAATAAAGCCACCAAAATAGACCACCAGGTTGTAGACGTGCTAATTGCCACATCTTGGGTAAACTACTTAATTTCTTCAGGCCTCACCTTATATGTAAAGTGGGAATAATACCAGTGCTTGCGTTAGAGGGTTGTTGTGAATATTAAGTAGATGAACATATAAAGTGATACATGATATGAGCTCAATATGCTGCAGCTATTACCACAGCATAAATTTCTTCCCTGCATCGCATCTCGTCTTACAGAAGAATAAAATGAATTGGCTTGCATCTCGAACTGATTCCACAGCTTTAATAATTCTTATATTAATCTATATTTATGGATTAGTATGAAATAACACACACATATGCGTGCACACACTATCCAAATATTAAGATAAGTTAATGTCACGTGGCGGTCCCATAAGGGATTATATTTTGATGGCCACATATGCATTGGCGATAGCTTTGAATCATTTCCAAATCTAAAATATACATAAAATTTGCTAATATACATAAGCAATTTTACCATCTAGGAGTCCCAATGTTGGTTTGATTGTATTGTAGAAAGTAAGAAACAAGATATTTAAGCTGAATATACTGCTCCTCTCATACAAGTGCCAAACTGCACAGGCAATTTTTAACACTTAGAGTCCTAATGAGACAGCTTTACATGCATCTTGAGAAAGCAGCAGTGGAAAGGTGCACTCTGTCACGGATGGGAGGGCGGTAAGTAACACTAACTGTACATAGCTTCCAGATTTAAAATAGAAAGGATTATTTCAATGAGGAATGAGATGGTACCTAATATAAACTAATTTGTAAATAGGGTGATAATTTTATCCAATTAAAAACTTAAAAGACAGAGTATAACCTTGAAGAAAATTATGGATGTCCTAAGAACAAATGCATGTATAAAGGTAAGAAAGTAATTCACACTGTACTATGCAAATAAAGGGATAATCCATGGTTATAGCGTATAGGATGCACGTGCGCACATGTGCGCATGCACACACACACACACACACACACACACACACACATCTATCTAAGTAAATTTAAAGATTGAAATCCAGCTATCAACACCCAAGGGTGGAAGGCCTCAGCAGCATATTCCCATGAACAACCTAGAAGACCCATTGCACAAACACCTGTGCTGTCTCCCTCTACTTAGTTACGAGTAAGTATCCATGAAGTCTTGCTTTGGGCTTATTAAAGATCCTCAACTGAATCATAAAGCCATATATTTTAAAGAAAATGGAAAGAAATAGTAGAAATAATCCTGAATGCTTGATAACAAGAAACGAGGGAACAGAAACGAATAAATGTAAAGCAGTAGCTGTCTAAAATGGCTAGAGATGTGCTTCTGGGAGGTAAAGAATTGTATTCGCACAGGGATTATTTTGCTGGCTCCTCTCAGTGAAATAGGTCTTACACACATGGGGTAAGCCTAGGCATTTTCTCAGCCATCTAAATGTAAACACCTTTATCTGGGTGCTAAGTATTCTAGTTATTAGTGGAAAAGAGTATTCTATGCAGTACTTCTGTATTAATGCTTTAAGATCAGAAAAGGGGCTTTTTTGGAGCCCCTGGGTCTAAACAGAGGGAGAGGATGAGAGACGAAGTACACTAGAACAGGATGGCAAGGATAGCCCCAGGGGACCCTTATAATGGACTATAGAGGGAGGTATTTTCACTTTTGCTTCTCTCCTCTCCACACTGGTGGTCTTGGAGCTTCGTGTAGACCATTTGAAAATCTGACCTGTCCTCCTAAATGGCATGGATGCATAAAAGGAGAGCAGAGAGCAAGGAATGCTTCAACTGTGATGCATCCGAGCTACTGCAAGGGTAAGGCGGGAGACTGAGGGGGTGCGGTTGTTGTTGACTATTGACGGAAAATTGCATCATCAGAGTATCCTTGTTTCTGCCCTACAAGAGATATATTTACAGTGCCGTTTCCAAGCTTAAACTGCTTCTGCCAAAAGGGGTTTAAAATGCCAGGGCTCTTGACATTGAGAGGAAACGTTGATTGTGCAGAGCAAATAAAGCTGCCAGGACAGCACAGACACAGACGTGGAAGAATTCAGGTCAGAGAGATGGAGGGCTGCAGAACCACAGGGTAAGAAAAGCAAGGTCTTACTCAGAATTTAAAGACCACTTAAAAAGAACCTAGGCACCTCCTGTAACTTAGCAATAAGAGCCCTGACACAAGACTAGGCACTCTGGTTATCGGGACAGAGCGCTGCTAGTTACTGGTAAGGATACTCAGTGAACTAGAACTCATCTCTCCTGCTCATAGGTTACTCTATGCTAGCTCCTCAGAGACGAAGACACACAAAGGTTCACCACAAATAAGCTGTTCTCTTACGTCAATTACTGAGAGTGGAATGAAGTCCATCATTCTCACCAGTACTCAGAACTTCAAAATATTTTTTTTGTAAAATAATCTTTAGAGATACCTGACTCAGGAACACCTTATATAACTCTTCTAGCCAAGATTCTAGGGCCTAAAGGGGATGAAAGAAAGAAAGCAATATTCATCTTTTTTATCAAATTCTTCCCTAACAAAGATTACTTCTCTGGCTAATTATTTCTCTGGTTATACTAATACTGCTTTGGTTGACCACTTTTCCAATCTGCTTTGATCCTGCAGACTCTGGATTCTGATTTCATTCCTAGAACTTGTCCTTCTGGGCCTTCCAAACCATCACACAGATTTGTTCATGAACGTAATTTTAATAGCCTTGGCTTGGCTAAAAAGGTATATTGTCACATTTAACTGATTTCTAATTTGCCTGATTTAAACATAAAGGAATCATTTCCAACATGCAATTTGAATAATATTTTTACCTTGTTCATCAAAACCTCTTTTGGGCTATATTTTAATTTATCTTCAAGAAATCACTTCAGATTGGGAAGACATGACCACAGTCTTACATATGTGGACAAAGAGGCATAGTTTCCTCATTCAAAACAGCCAGCTAGCTAATCACATAGCTAGATGTAAGGCTCAAATCTTCTAACTTGAGAATCTGCAGTGTCTGTACACTGCCCAGCATTCAGTTTTTCCCAGTAGAGAACGGAACTTTCCTAAATAGTCAATTTCCATAGAAACTACAGCAACCAAAGGAAAAAAGAGAAAAGAAAATAAAAATCATCAACTAATTTCTTTAACATTTATGTTGTCCATACTCATATACTCATCATACTAATATTGCATATATTTGTATTTCATACACATACATATATATGCACAATCTCTTTACTCATTTTTAAGCAACATTTTCTAATCATTATCTGCACAGTCATGAATCACTGAATATACATGCATGTGACCACAGTGTGGAAAGACATAAATGAATATTCATTTAAGTATCATGATACTGACAATTTTAAACTCTTTACTCTGAATCAAGCCTATTGACAAGTTAGAAGATATTACTAAGGAAACTACATTGTCATTTAAGGATTTAAAGTTTTTTCTTTTATCAAGCACAAGGCAATTTTGAATATAAGTTCTTTTTTTTAATATAATTTATTGTCAAACTGGCTAACATACAGTGTGTACAGAGTGCTCTTGGTTTTGGGGGTAGATTTCCATGGTTCATCGCTTACATATAATACCCAGTGCTCATCCCAACAAGTGCCCTCCTCAATGCCCATCATCCATTTCTCCTCCCCCCACTCCTCCATCTTTAATACTAAATTTTTTATTAAATAAACAGTGGTGATGAAGCTTTATGAGAATCAGATGGTATTTCATACCCTTGTCACGTGCTTATTAACCATAATTAAATTCAGCCATTTTACTCAACTCCATCCATCTAGACTGTTTTAGTCAAAAAACATGGCAGTAACCTGGAGAATGTTGAGATTCAAATAAATAAAACACTATTAAACTCTGTGACGGAAAAGAAAACAAGAAAAGGACATGGACTATTCCAGTATTAAGAATTCTTTCTGCTCTGTAGAGACAAAGGTAGCCCCATTTAATGCAGATGATGGATAACTCGAGGGAGTACCTACAAGAAAGTAAAATCAAAGAAGGCAGGAAATAATTTTTCACCTGTTAGTGAGCAGACCAAAAGTGCATTTCTACCTCTAAAGCACCTTGCAACATAATGGAAACCAGGTGAAGCTAAGTTTAAAGCTCATATAAAAGTATTAAATAGCTTTCTGTTTACTGAAGGAACTGATATACTTGACAGGTGACATTTCTGAGAGGCAGACGATTGCCAGTGGAACAAAATTAAATCCATCACAAAGTCTATTACTGAGAAGTAATAAATGGTATGTGGATATGAAAGGAAAACACAATACACAGAAAGATTGGGGGCATTATATAGTAATTTAGTTCCTTTAAATATAGACATAGCATAACTATGACAGAAATAATTTGACTTATCAAGAAAACCATGAAAATATGCAGAGTAACAGTGGGTAGAACAAATAGGCCAAGGGATGGTCTTGGCTCTGCTAAAATGTAGTAGGTCTGTGGCGAAAGTTTCACCTTGCCACTCTTCACTCTGTCATCTTCAAATTATAGCAAATACTAGCTATGCTACTACACTCATACAATGATTTGAGGACTATACGAGACCATACATGTGAAAGTTTTACGGTAATGTGCAAAGCTACGTTTATCCAGATACCTTTGTTTTAATTTTAAATTAAATTAATAAAGGGCCCAATCAAGCATTTATAGCTGAAGTCTGCTCAAATACCACCAACCTCTTTCTAGAACATCAATTTTCAATAATTAAGAAGCTGAGAAAGAATGGTAAGTGGTTGGATGGAGCTGGTGGCACTTGTACTTTACTAGGATAACATTTCAACTCAAGTCCATTTTTTCAGGGCATCCTTCTAATATTCACTCAGTGTCCTAAACAGCGACCATGTGCTATACAAACATCTCATAATGGCCATCTAACTCTGCAGGCAGAGTAGTATTCGTAAAGCAAAACCAGTGAGGACTCTCCCAGCACACAGTCATCAACTATTTCCCGCTTTCTTTTGTATGACGTGTCTCCAGAGTCTGACATGGCTCCTGCCATGATTCTTGTTTCCTTGACTTTTCTCTTTTCAAAGTTCCTCCTCTCAAACTGTGCTCTCATAGCTCTGTATTGCCTGGCAGTCGCCATATTTACCAGGCTCTCAGAAAACATTGTACAGTACTGATACTGCTGCTGCGCCCTGCTCTCACCGTGCTTGCCTTCTGGTTCACCTGGAGAACCCCTCACTCCTACCGCAAGTTCACTCGAGTAGACAGTCTCCTCTAAGTCTTCTCTGCCCCCTGGGCAAATTGGTCACTTCTTTTGTACTTACACTATGTCCTAGATATAGAAGTAATCCTAGAACTCTGAACACTTGTTATACCTAAGGAAGCAATACAGAGCAGCGTAGGAGCACGGATTTCAGAGGTGGAAAGTCTGTATCAGACTCTTGGCTATTCAGCCTTGTGACCCTTGACCCCTTAAAGTCTCAATTTTATTATCTGTAAAATGGGAATATAATAAACTGAATCCAAAGAGTTAAATGAGAAACTATACTGAAATAATTCAGTTCCTGGGATATAAATAGTATTCAATAAATGTTACCTGGTAGCAAATATAAGAGTTAGCAGCAGTAATAATGATAGTGGTTGTTGTTTACATGACGGTCTTCTCTTATAAAACTGAACATTTCTTCACAGCAGAGATAATGTCCATTTCATCTTTATCCTTTGTGCTCAGCAACGTGCCATCATGTAGTACTTCTATTAAAAATGAGTATGCCCAGCACAACGCTGTTTAGCACAGTGGCTCTCAGATAAATTCCTGACATTTCTCTTCTTCTGCTTGGAACACCTGTGGGTATAAAACTGTTTCCCTGGCTTCCTTGCCATTATGCTTCCTGTGAGGTTTGGCCAGTGGGTGGCACCGGTCTGACGAGGTGCCACTGTTTTCTAGGATTCAGCAACAGCCCCTCTTCTCCGTCCCTCCAGCACCAGGCGTGGAGACAGCATGTGGTGATTATTAACCTTAGCACTGCTTTGCTTTCCTCTACTTGTTCATTCAGCTCTTCTATCTAGTCCTAATGACCATATTAAAATTTTCCATATTAAATTCCCTCTATCGATGTACCTGACACAAATAAGTCTTTCTAGACGAATCCAGGATTTTCTCTTTTTTTTTTTTTGGATCTGATCTTTAGTCCTCGTGACCCACAAAGTTTAAGCGGAGATAAAAAACCAAAACAAACAAACAAGCAAACAAAAAACAACAACAACAACAACAAAACATTTGTTCTGCCTATTTCACAGGGTTGATGCATGGGATCAAGGAAAATAATGGACATGTCAGTATTTTGAAACTATAAACTGTTGCACGAATATAACATTTTGCTCTTAATATTTTCAATTGCAAAGGAATAACTTAATTTCACTGCTCTACAGCGGTGAAGCGATACTGATGTCTTCCAGGGACACCATACCTGTAACTTACATGATTGAATAAAGGGGAGGACAAAGTCAAGAGATAACTGAGTTTGGCATAGCAGAAATTTATGAGCTCATAAGTCAGAAGGTACTCAGAGAAACAGTGAAAATTATGATTTTACTGAAGACAAGGAAACACTTGGACAACAGCCACCTTAGACTTTGCTCCAAGTCTTAATTTTGCAGATGAGCAACCACATTAAACTCCACAAGAATTCATGCAATGGCAGGTTATATTACCCATTTACTTGAGAACGACACACACAAAGAAAACCAAACAAAAGCAAAGAAGAACTGCAGATAGCAAGGTTTTGCTTAAGAAATCCAACTTCCAAGTAAATTTTTGAGTTCCAAACACATATTATAGAGCAGCTATCTGAAGTTAAATAAATTAATAAGATAATTAAGACAAAATTATTAATCACAATAAAATAATAAATACCGCAAGTAAGACCTAAGACATGTTAAATACTCTTTCGCAAAAACTGCTTAATTGTGAAATCCAAACAAGGTCTGTAGTTGGTAGTGAACCAGTCAATTTCCTGGTTTTGGTAATGTATTCTGGTTATATAAGATTTTATCATTGGGGGAAGCTAAGAAGTCTTCTGTACTATTTTTGCAACTTCTTGCGAATCCAAAACTATTTCAAAATAATTTTAAAAAATACTGCGCTTAGAATGTCAAGAGGATGTATAATATACCAGAAAAAAAATCCATTAAAAAGTTGAAGTGCAAATTTTGAAGCCTTAAATTGACTTTTTGCATGAAATGAGAAATGCAGTTCTTACTCTCCTACATAATATACTTACGCATTTTTAAAATCACTCCACAAATACGTACTGTCAAGCCATTATGCATTGAATACGTTGTCCTATTTTCCTCCTGATGTCTTTTGTCATTCAGGTGATGTTCTATTCTCTTTTCTGATCCACCCTTCATTTGGCCATGGGTTTCAAGTAATTTAGACTCCTCTGCTTGAGGTTTAGTCATCCCCCATGAACATCCAAGGACAACAAGTCACTAAATCCTCCATGGCTCACTTTTCAAAATGACAAACAGACCAAATAACTATCAGTCAAACTAGAGGCTCTGATCAGTTCCGCATGATATTCACCTCTAGGTTTATATGTATGGTTTGTGTCGTACAAATAGAAGAAACATCTGGACAAAGAGAATAGTCCCATTCTTAATTCTGCAGATGTTTGAGAATGGACTTGAAAATATCTTGGGAATGGATTCCACCCTGCAGTTATCAGGATGATACTTCAACCCCAGCTCCAACAGTGAGTCTAGTTCTGTAATTTCACACAATCATTTTTACTTTCCTCCTAATGAAAAACATACACACATTCTTTTCTTTGAGACAACGGAATTTGCCTACTTCAAAGACATTCCTTTCAAAGAAGCAACCATACTCAAAAGAAAACTGCTCTATAGGGTAGGGGAAAGTGTCTACCCCGGGACTTCATCGCCTTCAAAAATGTTACTTCTGTCACACAGGCACAGCTAGAATAAGAAGCAGGGAAAGTAAAAAGTCAATACAGTCTCCTTATTTCCTCCTTCATATGTAAAAAGTTGCCGGGAGCGCACCATCTGTGACATAAATGAATGTTGTCTGATCGAGGAAGTTCTTAGCCTCTCTGTGCCTCATCTAAAAAATAAAGTAACTTATGTTTAATGTCTGTGATTAGCTTAGATGAATTTGGCACAGTTTTTGGCACATGAGAATCCCTCTTCCTGAAAACTAGGAAGACAGAGGTATACATATTATTTTGAAAAATACCTGGGCACTGACTCTGCTTTCTTCCCGCCGATAATTAACACTAATTTTGCTTCACGAGCAGGCATGTCAAATATCGATAAATATTCCCTCCAGCTGTACTTCATGGTTAGTCAGAGTAAGTCTTCTGCAATGAAGACATTATCCCTAAGAGTAATAACGCTGCAGCACAACAATAACTGAATCTTCTAGATCTTCAGAGACCCAATCCTGCCCAAGCAGCGTCACATTGGCAGTGTGTGACCCTGTTAGCAGCTCTAGAGAATGGACATGAGGTGCACATGTTTGGGGAGGGTAAGGGGCGGAAGGTGGCTCTACCATCTCTGTTCTCACTTTTAGGGCTGCTTTCTTACCTTTCTGATACACATATACGCACACATATACACACATATATATGTACACATACTGTATGCATATTTATAATGCATGTATATGTATATGTTGTGTGTGTGTATACACAGACACAAACACACAAACATACAAATATTTTTTTTTAAAAATCCTGACTAATAAAATTGAGTGATCTCTTCTTGCCAATTCACTGCCCATTATAATCAGTGTAGCTTTGAGACTGCCGGCGGCTGTACTAATCACCATTGCCTCCTTTCTTCACTGTAAGCTGATCTCCATTTGAGACCAGGAACGGGTTCCCATTTGCTATACTGCTCCGCTGGAAACCTAACAGAGAAACCACGATTGCACAGTTTTGGTGAGGTCCAAACCAGAAGTGCCTTGCTGTTCCACCAGATGGCAGTCCCGCATCAGGACGGAAAAAAAGTGAGGGGGGTGGTTGGTAGTATTTTGGATATAGAAATATGTAATTCTGGTATTTTCTGCGATGGGAAAAACTGACAAACATGCAGGTTGGGTTAGTAAAGAAATGAAATGTAGGTGTTTTGTACAAACTCGTCACAACTGTTCTGCAAAAATTAAAAAGCAAACAATTGACACTGACTGAATTAAAAATATTTTGATGACTAACCTAAGCTCTGCTACGTGCCACTGCAAGAGTTGAAAACAAACCCACAAAACACAGAATGTGTTCAAGCATGCGGTGACAGTCACTATCTGCATGTGGTTAGTATTCTAAATACCCCTCTGCTTCATAGCTGCAAATTGCCTCAATTTTTTCATTTGGAAGGTGGGCATGACAAGGCATTGCTGGTAGAATTAAGTTAGAATGCGTGCACATGCATGAACAAGCTACAAAGAACTGTCTTTCTGTTGTAATAGAGGGATTTAAAAAGACCTAGTTTTGCTCAACAACATGTGGAGTATGAAGCTTTTCCATCTGTCTCTCATAGCATCTCTCACCAAATACTAGACTAGGTAGCTCTCACCCATTCCCTGGGGAAATCCAGCCCAGAATCACTAACACAACTCTCATGCCAGTACCTTGGCTGTGCTCCAAGACTATGTCATTTTCTGGCAGAAAGTGATGCTAATGAAATAGCATCTACTTCAGGATGCCTGATGTGATGGCCAGGACGGCCTAAATGGCCAGCTCCACAGACAGGAATGGGTAGACTCACACGTATAGCCTTGTAACTACTGAACTGGCATCAACAGGCTTTGTTGCTTCATCGCTTTAAGGATGTGCTAGCTTACTAGATCAGGATGATTCTGCGTTACCTTGCTTATCGAGAGCATTTTTCAGCATGCTCTTGACATCAGCTAAATCAGAATTTAGCTTCAGCTTTCAATTTAGAATTTTTGAAGCGGACTGTGTACATTTCTGCATGAGGATTCTGGATAATCACCTCCTCTCCATTGGGAGTCAGCTGTAAACACCTTTAAGAGATGGTTCAAATCTTTTCCACGGATATATATGTTAGCATATCATTCTTCTCTTTAGTAGTTTTCTTAGTTCCCAAAGAGATCAATGAATTGGCCTCTATTCCCTATTCTTCTCCTTATTCCCTTTGGTTCCATTAGCAATTTTCCGGTATTAAAAAGTCTTGAGTTTCTTTTTTAGCCACTTGCCATCATTTTCCATGTGTCCAAACACATTTTCCCCTTGCTCCTGTGCCTTTTATCACTGATCGTTCTGGTTATCACTGGGAGGTAATATGAGTTTGTACTTTGGCTGTCTAAGATAAATTTATCTTGCTTAACCCAACTATAGATAGATTCAGAGAAGGAAAATAATTTGGAAAAAATATGTCTACATTCCTGCCAGAACTTGGAGGCAGGGATATTTTTTTTTTCTATTTTGGAAATACAATCAAAATGTTGATGTCTCCAGCTATTTGTTAATTGCATCATTGTGCAAATGGATGAGGGTCAATTAATTTAACACAAAGTTTGTTGGCAATGGTAAAAATACCACTATGCTTTCAGAGATAAGAACATGCACTTACAAGCCATTACAAATGCAAGGTTCAATTTCCCCTGCACATAGGGGAAGGCATAAAGATGCAGCTTATCGAAGTCTGCTTTTTATGATAGTTGGATTGTATTACAGCACAAAAGCAGATTTCACATATTATATTTAACCTTACAAAAAATTATGTAGGTCTGATAGGCTGTTTTGCAATATTTTCTATAATCAAGCAGCTAAATGGGTCACAATGTAATACTTTATATATTTTTCCTAACCCAAAGGCCAAGTAGAAATCTGACCTAATTAAAGCTCTGTAAAGAGGCTTTTAATTTTTCCACTACTGTGAATTTTACTTAGTTATTAAATGGAGATTAACAATTTTTTTTATTATTTCATACGAAAATCTGCAAGAAAATCAAAGTAGATTAGCTTTAGAAACAAAGGTGACACTTAGACTATAGCCTTTCATTGTGAGGACCCACTATAATCGGCACTATCATTTTTCTTAGATTTGTTTACTTTCCATTATTCATAATTGCTTCTTTTAATTGGACCATGCTAGCTTCGTTTAGACTCCCCTTGAGAATGATGTTGGCAGAAATGATTGGCAGTTCTCTCTCCCACACGGTGCCATCCTGAAATTGCAAATGTCAGTTAGCAGGCTTCTCTCTCCAATGTTTAAGAGTGGGAGTCTGCATTTAGCAGAAAGTAGTCTGGGTGCACATATTTCTGAATAAATGCATGTGAAATTATGCATTCAAATTATGGAATCAAGGGACTTGAAAGGAAGCCAGAGAGGTCAACTACTCCATCCATGCCCAGTCTTCAAATTCCTGGTCTATTTTTCAGCCACTCTAGGCAGGTGAAACTATATCCTACTTTTAAAGATCATTAAATGTAATCCTTATTCAGTTGTCTATCGCTGAGGGTTAAGAAGAGCATGACTGACTTAATTTTGCAAGCAATTTTTTCTTCGCGTGACTTTTGGCACTAAGGCTCTTAATAGAGTTTCTGACCAGGAATAAAATGTCAAGTCTCAGTCCCTTACCCCCTTATTTTTTGCATCCAACTAAAACTGAAGTACTATTAAGCAGAGAAATGGTGAATGAATGGGGGAGTGGGATAAACAGAAGCTATCACAAGAACAATGGGTCTGCGTTTCAATCCGGATCATCACTGAACATGCACTCTCTATACACAAATGCATGTAAGAAAAATATCTGGCCACATTAAAGCATGCTGGAGTGACACAGCACAATTCAACATTGACCTTCAAGTTTTCACTTATAATACCACTCCAAACATCAAAATGACAATACGTTATTTAATAAATACTCTATGGATAAACTGTTCTTATAATAAATCAGCTAGGCATTTCTTTAGAAGAAACAAATGAAAAGTAAATGAAAAACTCTTTTAGCAGCTAGGTTGCTTGGGTTCAAAATGAACTGTGGGACAGAGGGAGGAAGGGTCTCAGGGTTAGGTCCTAACTGGTGGTGGCTGAAGTAGAGAAGGTTGTGGCTAGGGCACACACGATAAGATGTAAGGCACAAAATGGAGTATTGCTGCTTTTATGTATTGTTGGAATCTTGAAGAAGCCTTGTATTCCTTATTTTTATTTTATTTGAAACAGGTACATAGCTTCTACTGCATGACAGCCATTGCTCTGAGTGTTTCATAAATATTAATTCATTAAAGCTTGGACATCAAGGGCAAGTTTAAGACTTGGGGGCCACTGCTAAAGAGTATGGCATCAATTTTTTCCTGGCTAGATGCTGTCTGCTGGATATCTGCACAAAGGAGTTGAAGTTCCTATTTTAATCCTACCGTCTTCTCCCTAAAGGAAAGCACTGTCTGGCTTTCGCTCCCCAGGGCCATCTCAGTGACCTGCAGAGGCCCGGGGCCTGCAAATGGCACCTGATGCACAGAGCCAGCACACCCCATTCTCCTGGGCCGGCAGAGAGCGTTCTCTCAAGTCAAGGAAACGCAAGACAGCACTAACTTCCCCTGCCTGGTCACTTGCTCATTTTGACTCCTGCTGACCGCCTCCAGCCCCACCCCAGGTCGGGAGCCCAGGACAAGTGCAGGCTGGAGTGGCGGTGGGTTCAGGAGCGGAAACTAACACATCCCCCCACCCCACCCCACAGCAATTAGCTGTGAAAGATACGTAAGTAAGGGTTTATGTGACTTAATTAATCTTCACAAAGGAAGTTTCTTATTCTTACTTTATTCCTTTTTTTCAATGTTTGTTTATTTTTGAGAGAGAGAGAGAGAGAGCACAAGCAGGGCAGGAGGGGGGCGGTGGCAGAGAAAGAGGGAGACACAGAAGCCAAAGTAGGCTCCAGGCTCTGAGCTGTGAGCACAGAGCCTGATGCGGGGCTCAAACCCACGAACTGTGAGATCATGACCTGAGCTGAAGTCGGACACTTAACCGACTGAGTCACCCAGGTGCCCCTTACTCCTACATTAGAGGCAAGGCAGTAACCATTAGCCTCTCCCATTCCTAGAACTCCATGTCTTTTGCTCAGTTACTCTCTCAAACAACTGAAATGCCTCTTGCCTTATTCACTTCCAGAATTCCTCCTCTTAAAACCTTACAGGATGAGGACATGTTTATAGAGCAGGGTTTTGCTTACTGTCTGGAATAGATTTGTTGAATCCTGAACAGGTTTTTGCAAGAAATGTGTCTGCTGCTGTGATAAATAGACTTGTTGATAAAATGTTACTATTGTAATTTCTACTTGTTTCAAAATAACATATTTTGGGGGCCAACTGGGATGAATTTCTAGGCCTCCTATTGTATTTCCAATCTTGAGAAATGTTTCTCAGAAACAAATGTTACTGAACCATTACCTGTTCCTGAACAGAAGCGTCAGTAAAAAAATAATAAACGTAAAATGGCTGCAGGCCACTGCATGCCCAGAGCCCATAATCTTTCTCCTATAACTAAAATAACTGAAAATGTGTCTAACTATAAAAAATGGGAAGGGGATTAATCTACTTTAATTTGGGGGTTGTTAGAACTAAAGTCATATATTCCTGGAAGCAATCCTGAGGAGCCCTATATTAAAATAAATTCACTTAAAACTTCAGAGAGTGGTACACCCCAAAAAGGAAAGGAGGCAAAGTGCAAATTCAGCATTATTCTACCTTAAAAGGCTCCAAAGTGCACAGAAATAGTTTATCTGAATTATTGAATCCAACTCTTACCCTACTCTGTACACTACTTTTGCCCCCTTCTTGGAACCTGTGACTTAATAGATTATCAGATAAAGAAACACAGGGATACCTCACTTATTCGGGAAACCCTTAGTTCATGCAAGGTCCATAAAAATTAAAACTTACCAATAAACTTTATAAACTTAAAAAAATGATAGAAACCTGAAATGTATTAGACATCACTCTGTCTTCTTTAAAGATAACTCATTGCATATATTTTATGGTTTTCTGTGTAGTTTAGATATCGAGGCCTTCCGTTATCTTCCCCAACTACCTCTTAGAATTTACACGTGAACACTCACCTTGCCATTTATGTTCCAAAACATTATATCTCTCTCCAGGCCTTTCCATCCGCCTTTCTTTTCTCCTCCACCTCACATCTAGATCTTCATGCCTTGCTGCCTCTTCAGTGAACCCAATTCATCCCAGCTCACACTGCTGGTTTTCGCACAGACATTGCTTCGGTCTTCCCTGAACCCTACATGTTCTTCCCGACTTTTCCCAGTGCCACAGACGTCCCACAACATAAGTTTTCACAAACTATTCATAACTGCCTGCCTGTTTACTTGTCTGTACCTCTCACTGAATGCCAAGCAAATGAGGAAACGATTCACTTTTCCTCGTTTTTTAATCTCTAGGATTAGTCCAGTGCCCAACACACAGCAGAAGTAAATGCCTGTTGAATGAAGGGATGCGTTAGGGAACACACATGACCTCTCCGTACACTAATAATGGGTCTTGTCAAGGTTCATGAACTGCACAGCAGCACAAAGAGGTGGTCTCAGTTTCACTGTGTCTCTGGATTCTCCGTCGGGAGTGTTTAGAACGATACCAGTTCTGTGAGCACAGCACAGGTACAGGATAGAATCTGCATTTTGTTGTTGTTGGTGGTGGTGGTGCTAAACAGTAGTAAGAGGAGCCAGACTCGAGTCCTGACTCTGCCACATACAAACTGGGTAACTTTAGGAAATTTTACTCAAGTGTCTTTAAACCTCAACTTCCTTCTCTCTTAAATGAGAATAATAGTAACACTGAACCTACAGGCTGTTACTGACAAAAAAAGAAATGAGACAATGTATGCAAAACTTTTTCTTTTAACATCCTTTAAACTACTTATACAGTATTTGTAATTACTAAGTTGTATATAGCTATTTTTGCCAACACTATTGAGTTGCATTTTATTTTTATATTTTATTTTTATTCAGTTTAAGTGTCTTACTTTTCCCATTAATGCAAGTGACAGATGTAAAGATCTCTCAGAACTGATTACTAGTATGATAATTAATGACTGGCATTTTCAGAAATCGTATGTTCCAGATAGGTCTTTTTTAAGCTGAACATCTTCACTCCCAAATCTGCATCTTGAGTTTCACAATTTCTCCCAAAATTTGGCCCGTAGTTGCATGGGATTCCTGGATATCTCAAATAGAAAGCTCTGTCATTACCTCAAAAGCTCGAATCTAAAATTACCTGAACCAACTCCCCAAACATGCTTCTCTATCCACCGTCCATATCTTCCTTAACAGCTTCCCTGTGCCTTCCCTAACCCCCATTCGAAATTCCAAAAGAACCTCCAGCTCTCCCAGCCTTTCCTCCTACCACCTACCTCCTCTTGCTCACACATTAGGTTGTAAGCATTTTCAGTTTTGCTTCTGCAATGATTCACATCAGCCTTCTCCATTACAACCTCACTACTCACTTGCCTAGGGAGTTGCTATCGCTTCCTAACTGGTTGACCTGAGCTGGGCTCTTTGCTATTCCAATTCCTCCCACAAAGTACCCGTGGAGCAATATTCTGTCTCTAAGTACAACTCTCCTCATGGTAGTCCTTTGCTTATAAATAGAAACAAGCAATAAACAGAGCTGGTAAGGGCTTCCCACTCTCTTTGAAGGCCACACTCCTCTATCAAGAACTCAGAACCCCATACAGTCTGATCAACTATGCCTGGAGAATAACCTCTTCTCCCTCAAATTCTACTTATTATTTTCTGTGCTACAATCTTTTGCACCCCTTGCCAATCGGATGTCAAGGTGATCAAAGAACTCCATCCTCACCCATCCTTTCTAGCCTAGCACACCCAGGAAATGCCATTCTCAATCTTTTTATGCTGCTGTATTTTTCTATAGGGCAATTGAAACTGCATGATATTATTAACGTGCTTGTTTATTGTCTGCCTTTTCTTGTTAGAATGTAAGATCAATGAGCACAGGGACTTTGCTTAATTTACTGTTGTAATCTCAGAATCTAGACTCAAATTAAGGACCAAAATAATATTTACTGGAGAAGTGGATGAATAGGACCTCTATCACATTAGACTTTAAAATACAATCAGATACATATATTTAAATCTCTTCAATTAGAATGTAATCTATATATATTATGAGCATAGTCATGTGTCTTTTTTATATCCCCTTTAGAACACAGCACCGTCTCTGACACATTAGAGATGTTCAGAAAATGGTGAATCAAATCAAATTATAGGGCGCCTGGGTGGCTCAGGCGGTTGAGCATCTGACTTTGGCTCAGGTCATGATCTCACGGTCTGTGAGTTCAAGCCTCATGTCGGGCTCTGTGCTGACAGCTCAGAGCATGGAGCCTGCTTCGGATTCTGTGTCTCCCTCTCTCTCTGCCCCTTCCCCACTCACACTCTATCTCTCTCTCTCTCTCAAAAATAAATGAACATTAAACATTTTAAAAAAATTTTTTAAAAATTATGTGCATATACTGGCTATTTGATTTTTATTACTGCTCACTTTTCAGCTCCTTAAGAAAAAAAAATCCGTCCTCAACTGCTTTGTTTTTGAAGTGACCAAAATCTGACACATGAAAACTGAAACATTTCCAAGTAAAACGTTTACATAACAAAAATATAAATGAAATATTAAGATTAATATAATTCACTATGAATCACTAAGGGCTGTACTCTTCACTTGATCAATGTAAAAGACGTTTGCTTAGTGTTTGTGGACCAAGAGAAAGAAATTGTATTTACTGACCATCATGCTGGGTGAGTCACAGTGCACATACCCCGTCTCCAAATTTAGATGAATGCTAACAGAGAGCTCAGAAGGAGTAACTAACTTTTTAGTGCCTAATAAGGAACTCTTACACAAATATTTGCTGAAGGAATGAATTTCTCAAGGCCACAAAGTGATGGATCAAGGATTTGAAGCCAGGTGTGTCTGACTGCAGGAAGAACTCAGCTCTCCCCATGAAGCCACTATCCCATGCCCATTCTCAGGGATCAAAACATATGGGTTCCAGCACTAGCCTCTAACCTCAACTTCTTGGAACTTCAGTTTCCTCTTATCTATAGTTAACAGGTTGGTAATATGTGACAAACAGTCATCAAATTATAATAAAATGAGATCTAAAAAATAATGTTATGTTGCATTCTCAAAATTGAGGTCAAACCTTGATCTGTTCTTTTAGAAACACAATGAAGGTATGTCTTCATGACAGGAAGAACAGAACATAAGTCCTCCTTGCATAATCACCAGTCCAGTTTGGTTTCAAGTTCCCATGTAGGCAAAAAATTAATTACTTCATCTAGATTGCTTGTGGGTATGATGTTAGCAGTTATGGATCAAGTAAAAATACATCAAAGTCTACCGACTATTTTATCAAAAAAATTTAGTTCATTCTGGTTATTTTTTACATTTTTTAAGCACACAATACACTGCGGATGTTAATAGGAGGCAAAAGGGCAATATAATATATAAAGGGATGAGACAACAGTCTACATATTTTCGGCTTTATAACTCAAGACAGAGATGTTCATTACCAAAATTACGACATCAGTGATTCTGCCAAACACTTATCAGACAGTGTTGTTGTTCCCTTAATATATTCCTTCCAGAGTGCCTGTTTTGCTGGCCAAATAATCAATAAGAGCCCTGGGATAAAAATGAGCATGGAGTCTCAGAATCCAATTACTGAGGTTTGTGTATAAAAACAGCAGAACACAAAGTATGCAGATTTCTTTTTCTCATTCTATTAGATGATAAAGACAGTGATTGTCAGTTGAAAATGAACAACAGCCAGAGTAATTCAAAATACTGAAAGCATAAAGAGATGCCATGCCATGTTTTTAATGATTGAGTTTCAGTTAATTTCAATAGGAAATCATCAAAAATTTAGGGCACTCTCGCAATGGTGAATTCTCAGTTTCATCTCTCTTGAGTAGGAAGAGAAAAAGTTTAGAAATAAGTTCTTACCTGACTGATAGCTATACTTCTCTTAAAACACTTTAATAAATACAATTACAAAATTTTTATCAGAGCTTAATTTCCTAAACACAGCAAAATAAATTTAAAGAAACTTAATTTTGAATATTCTCAAAAACATGATTATATGAGATTAAAATTCTTATCAATATAATAGAAATGAATTATGAACTTTATTCTAGAGTTCTTAATATAGGCTGAAATATCTTCTGTAAGCTTATTTATGGCACATGTTATTTTACTTTATTTACATACAAATGGTTTCAATTAGAATGGAGACAAAACACTGGCAGTGTGTTTTATATATTCATTTTTAGTGTAATTAGATGAAGTTAAGTGGTGACAATGAAAACATCTTTTTACCTTCTTTAATATAAAAGATATTTACATAAAGTAAAACTAATTTGAAAAATTCGAGAATGAATTCAATTATTATCTCTAGAAAAATAATTTAATTTTTGTTTTTTAATGTTTGTTTATTTTTGAGAGATAGAGCATGAGCAGGGGAAGGGCAGAGAGAGAGAGAGAGGCAGACGCAGAATCTGAAGCAGGCTCCAGGCTCTGAGCCGTCAACACAGAGCCCGACGCGGGACTCGAACTCACAGACCATGAGATCATGACCTGAGCTGAAGTCGGCCGCTTAACTGAATGAGCCACCCAGGCGCCCACAGAAAAATAATTTAGTGTGAGGTAGAAATCCTAAAATATAACATGCAAGACATTTTAATACCTTTTCTTTTGTTTAATGTTATATGCTTCATGATGGAACTGCTGTATTTACTAAAATTTTCCAATTTTATTTTTTCTTTATTGTCAACGCCTACAATAAATTGACATGTAAAATAAAACGGCCATTTATTTTTATAATAAATATTGAGAGTATAAATATATAAGTTTAAAATTTTTAATTAAAAAAACTCACTTAATTTGCAGCAAAAAGTTACATTACACCATTGTTTTTTTTTTTTTATTATAATAGTTTATTTTCAAATTGGTTTACATATAACACCCAGTGTTCATCCCAACATGTGCCCTTTTTAATGCCCATCACCCCCTCTCCCCCCTCCCTCATCCCCCTCACCCTCAGTTTTTTCTTAGTCTTTGAGAGTCTCTTATGTTTTATCTCCCTCCCTCTCTGTGTCTTTTTTTCCTTTCCCCTCTTCCCCTCCCCCTGGTTTTTGCTTAGTTTCACAAAGTCCACCTATTCGAAACATATTTTTGTTTTAAAGGGAGCAATTGTGTACTATTTGCCCCTGAAATCTCTTTGGTAGCAACTTCCTGGTTTAAGTGCAGCTAAGTCAGTACTATCATGTTATTTAGTCTCATTCATAAAATGTGAAAAAAGGGCCGACAAAGTCTGATTATTTCAACATCAACGATGTGTAGATACTAAAACAAATAACTGAGGCCTCTGGAAACATACAACAAAGGAGTTAAAAATAATGAGCCTTTTAAAAACATTCTACTTTAAAGACAGTTTAAAGTTACAAAGAAAATAGATACTACAGAGAGAATGTACTTCCCTGGCATTAGGAAATAAGACCACGTGTTGTCAAAATGTACATGAGAAACCGGAAGAGGAGTGTGTTGATACAGTGTATCTTGAGAACCATGTGTTATAAACCAGTACATTACATATGGGTGATTGTTCCTTTAATCAGATGTCTTTGAGTTGATTCTACATCAGTAGTTGAATTGTCTATTTATCAATTAACAGAGATGATATATTTGCATCATGAATCAGCTGTAACATTTTTTTTTCTATAAAGATACATCTCTTTTGAAGATTGTTCAAGGGGCCCCTGGGTGGCTCAGTTGGTTGAACATCTGACCCTTGATTTCAGCTCAAGTCTTGATCTCACAGCGGTGAGATGGGCTCCAAGTCCAGGACCTGCACTGGGTATAGAGCCTGCTTAAGATTCCCTCTCTCTCTCTTTCTCTCTCTCTCTTTCTTTCAAAATAAATAAACATATCTATCTATCTATCTATCTATCTATCTATCTATCTATCTATCATCCTTTCTCTCCCTCCACACCTTCCCAGCCTATGCACAGCACATGTTCCCTCTCTCCCTCTCTCTCCTCCTAAAAATTAAATTAAAAATTATTAAAAAAATATCATTCAAGTAGGACTAGTGACTATGAAGTACCAAAAGAGGAATGGAACAAGAAGTGTTAAAAAAAAATGCAGTGACTACTGATTGGGATCACTTCATGTAGTTGTTAACAATAATCTGTAGAGAAACAGTTTTTTAAACAATCAAGAAAGCATTAATCAAGTAAGTATAAAATTATGCTCAAAATAGCCTTACCTAAGAAAACTTGGCAGTCACATTAATGTAATAAGAACATATTATTTTTGTTCACTACACTGCAAATTTCTTATAAGATCTATAATTCGAAGTCTATACATGATGTAGTACCAAAAACCATGTGCTTTCCTACATGGAGCTGTTATATGGAAAATGGCATAGTCTTTGCAAAATAATGGTCAGTATGTGGATGGTTCCTTTAAAAGAGCATACTATGTAGGAAGCAGCTAGTCCAGTACCTCCAAAATATGCTCAGCAAAAAAAATAACTTAATAGAAATCATGAAAAATTGAAAATAAATAATCTGAGCATTCAATGGAATAACCTGGAAAAGAAAAGCATAATAAACACAAGAAATGTAGGGGAAACAATGAAGAGAAAAAAGTAAATAGATGAAATAGAAACTAGCAATAAAAACCATGATCGATACGGTCAATAAAAATAATTTCCTGTTTTTTTGAAAACGAACCCCAAAAATATCTGGCAAGACTAAACAAACCTAAAATAAAAGCTCACATAACATAAAAATGTAAAATAGAGATAATTACCTATAAATTTCTGATTTTAAATTAAAGAAGTTGTGGGGCGCTTGGGTGGCTCAGGTGTTTAAGTGTCCAACTCTTGGTTTCAGCTCAGGTCATGATCTCACAGTTCATGAGTTCAAGCCCAGCATGGGACTCAGCACGGTTAGCACTGCTTGGGATTCTCTCTCTCCCTCTCTACCTCTCCCCTGCTTGCACTCTTGTTTAGGATTCTCTCTCTCCCTCTCTGCCCCTCCCCTGCTTGCTCTCTCACTCTCTTTCACTTTCAAAATAAATAAAATTAAAAAAAATAATAAAATACAGGAGTTGTGATTAAAGCATGTCACTAGATTTGAAAACCTAAAAAAAAAAAAAAGACTTTTCAAGAAATTTGTAAGCATATAAGAAATATATGAATTATCAGAATTGACCAAAGAATAAAAACAAGTACCTAGTCCAGAAGGATTGACAGGGACATGTTTTCATAATTTCAACAAACAGATAATCCTTATAATAGTATAGAAAAAAATCCAAAGATATCCAATTTTATGAAACGTGTGTAACCTTGATCTTAGGCTATACAAAGCATACCATGTAAATAAAATTATAAGCTTGTCAAACGTATAAATAAAAATGAATTAAATAAGACAAGAACCTTGCAGGGATCGATAATGATAATATACTGTGAACTATGGAGCATAATTAACCCAACCTTCTGCTCCAGTTGTATATTTAAAATATTTATATATCACAGACAAGAAGGGCCTTTTCAATGACAGTCCATATTTAGAAATCCTACCAATGTAATTTCATCACATAAAGGACAGAAAGTATGACCAATGTCAGTAGATGCAAAAAACATTTGATAAACCTCAATGCCTACTCATGGCTAAAAAGATTATAAAAAATCAGAGTAGAAAGTAACTTCTTTAAACTATTAAAAATAGTTTTCCATCTTCCCCAAACAGACAAATCTAAAATAAATATCATCTATTAATGGTGTAACTTTATAAGCATTCCATGAGAATCAGTGCATGAATAACCACTTTTCAACATTAGGCTAGAAGCCCTCTTAGGGCACAAAGGTTTTTATTTGTTATTTTATTTTTTACTGTGTTTATGTTTATTTATTTTCGGGAAAGAGAGAGACAGACAGAGCCTGAGTGGGGGAGGGCCAGTGAAAGAGAGAGAGACACAGAATCTGAAGCAGGCTCCAGGCTCTGAGCTGTCGGCACAGAGCCCAACGTGGGCTCAAACTCAGCGGAAGTCAGATGCTCAACCAGCTGAGCTGCCCAGGTGCCCCAGGGCAGAAAGGTTTTAAAAGTAAAGAAAGGGTATGGTAATTATAAAGCAGAGTCAAAATTAACAGATTTTGCAGAAAGTAGACATTTATGATCATGATGTGAACCCAGAGAATCTATAGACGAACTATTAGAATAATGAGAGTACAAAAAGTTGCTGGATAAAAGGTCAGCATGTTAAATTTAATAACGTTCTATTAAACAGCAGTAATTGAATATAAATTTTAGGAGAGAAAAACTGAGGAATAAAATTTTATAAAATATACTAGAATAAAGCTTACCAAAATGTGAAACATTTTGCAAATGAAATTATACATTTTTATTGAAAGACATAAAAAAAAGACATGAATAAATGAGGTAATGTAACATGTTGAAATATTTAATGTTAACGGACCTAAATTAATCAATAAATTCAATTCTAATCAAAATATCATCAGGAATTATTGGAAGAACATTTTTGTGATATGAGGAGAATGTTACTAAAGCAAAGAATGGAACATAATTTTAAAGAACAGATTTTTCGAAAAACTGTGTTACTGAAGTATAGTCAACATACAATGCTGTATTAGTTTCAGGTGTACAACATAGTGATTTGACGATACTATACATGGCACAATTCTCACCATGCTAACTGTAGTTACCATCTGTCACCATGCAACGTGTACTTTTCATTCTATGACTTATTAATTATATAACTGGAAGTCTGCATCTCTTAACCCCCTTCATCATTTCACCTATCCCCATCCCCCCACTGCTCATCCCTCTCCATCTCCCAAAACCACCAGTTTGCTTCCGTTTTGTTTGTTTCCTCATTTGTTTTGTTCTTTAGGTTTCATATATAATTGAAACTTGTCTTTGACGTATTTCACTTAGCATTCTATCGTCTGGGTCCATCCCTCTGGCCACAAATGGCAAAATTCATTCTTTTTTATGGCTGAGTAATATTCCATTATAAATATATACCACATCTTTATCTACTCATCAATCAATGGACACTGGAGTTGCTTCCATAGCCTGCTATAGTAAATAACACTGCAATAAACATAGAGATGTATATATCTTTTTGAACTATTCTTTTTATTTCCTTTGGGTAAATATCCAGCAGAATTACTGGGTCAAATGGCATTTCTATTTTTAATTTTTTTAATTATTTATTTTTTTACTTTTATTTAAATCCAAGTTCGTTAACATACAGTGTAGTCTTAGCTTCAGGAGTAGAACCCAGTGATTCATTTCTTACATAGGACACCCAGTGGTCATCCCAAAAAGTACCCTCCTTAATGCCCATCACCCACTTAAGCCAATCTTTTACTTGCTCCAGAACCTCATTCAATAGAAATAGAATAACTCGTGTAAAAAAGATTTTGCATTAGCATTAAATACTGATTGTAAGAATCATTTGAGAGGACAACTGGGTGAAAAATTTTATAAAGCCAATGCCTGTTTGTGTCTAAAAATATTAATTCTTTAAAAAAAAAAGAATAACAAAGAAGTATCTCCTCTTCCAAAACAAACAAATCTAAAGTGAGATTAACGATCAAAGTTCCGATGCATTTCCATCAAAGTCAAAAACAATATATGAATATCTAATAACATCTAGTTCATATTTAAAATGTATATTCCGTATCATCCAGTAATTTAACTAGAAGGAAGAAATCCTTCAATATGTGTTAAAAAACAGGTTAAGAAAATGTTCATGTTAACATATCTGTAGAGGGACAAATCAATGAGCAATATAAATGTCCACCAACAGGACATCAAATGAATAAAATGAGAGTAGTTTCCTCTCTTGAATGATTAAAATGCAACAGTTAAGATGATATTTCACACTTAAATAAGCATGTGTGTGTGTATCATGAAGCTCATCTCAGTGTTATAGCCCCCTGCTTAAGATTCTCTATCTCCCTCTCTCTCTGCCCCTCCCCCATTCACTTGCACCTCTCTCAAAATAAAATGAAATAAATTAAAAATAAATAAAAGTGGTTTCATGATTTAAATCACTATAGGAATAACAGTGAAAATCTGTCATTCTTATATAAAAATCTCAGGCAATATAATGGTCAATACCTCCCTGATAAATGCAAACTTGACACAACCATTATCTAATTGGCATCATAAGAACACTTTCCATTTTCAATTATTTTGGAAGGACAGGCAAATATAATGATGAGCAAAAAATCTAGCAGTAAAATATATTAGCATTTTCAGATTTAAAAAACTTAATCTGGGGGAAACAAGTCTGCATTCCCCTCAAACAGTAACAGAACCTAAACAAACAAGCAATGAGAAATTAAGCCAGTACAGCACCAACAATAGTCTATACAATAGGACAGACAATAAACGGCTTCTGCATAGTGCGGATCGCAGAAGAAAACCAAGCAAAGACCACAGAGGTACGGAATTCAGCTGCCAAGAATACTAAAGAACAACCTGTGCTACACAGGCATGTATAGTAAGAAATACTAGCAGATACTCAGGTCCGGTTCAGATGCAAAGGAGCCGGCACCAGGGACTAACTGGGCATGCCAGAGACTACCTGCAAGAAGTTACCAACTGCAAACCCGTGCAGAGTCAAAAGAGGGAAACCAACACACAAAAAGGTTGAGGGAACTTGTACAAATATGTAAGTAAAGCATCTTGTCTGAGAATATTTAGGGCACTGCCTGCCTGTGGTTTCCCCTCTCCCTGCTGTCTCTCAAGTGGAGACGGGAGGAGGGAAGCCACTGCCCTGACAGGACAAGGGAGCTGACCTGGGAGTGCAGGAACTGTCCTGCTGTTCGCTGTTGCAGCAGCTGCTTTGTCCTGTAGGACCACCAAGAAGGCGTGAGAACACCCACTGTAGGAGGCAAGATGAAGGGGTGTCAATGGAATCAACTCTATTTTTCCAGCATGGAAATAACCCAAGCTATTTAGCTAGAAGGCAAGATTCAAAAGGATGCAAATATATTTTAGAAATAGTAAGTTTGGCAAAAAGAAAAATTATAGTATTTGAATATTTCCTCTTGGTTCCTACTATATGCCATATATCTTAATTGCACGTTGGATGCAGCTGACAAATTTATTCAGAGAACTGGACATGCTGCTATTCTAGTGTCCTGTGGTAGGCTCAGTAATTGGACATCGAATCTAGCTAGAATTCATACCCAGTTACATTTTGCTGAGGGAAAATTTATCCTGGCAAATGGCATGATTTTTTCTAGCTACAATTCTAAAAGGGATGCAGTCCACCTGCATGGACAGCTGCTACTTCACAGACCCTTTGCCAGCAGCCACTATTTAATAGAGTTGTGTGGACATTATGTTTGTTGTTTTCCTTCTGACAAAAAGCAAGATGAGCTGAACTTGAGTTTTTCCCTCGACTTGCTTTTTCTAGCTTCTATTTTATTTTTAGGAAACGGTACTTGGTAGTGTCATTATATTTAGCTCTGCCCCAAACAATCTTTTGATACTTTCTGAATTACTTATTTTAATAAGGCTTATTAACATGGAAAATTAACTTCAGATACATTCCTAATTAGCTTTTAATAAATTTTAGCTTCTCTGTCAGGAAAAGACCTATCCAACTAACTACTAGAAATTTAATCTCCACTACTAAAGCATATGACAACCACCCCTAGGGGAGAAATGTCCTTGAGATATATGTGCATGTGTGTGTGTGCGCATGTGTGTGTAACTGCCGTTCTCAGAGATAACTCAAATACCAAATTTTTCCCTTCAACTTTGATGACCTAAAGAACTGGCTAATTTTCAACCAATAAAGGACTTTTATCATGAAATGCTGTTCAAATACATCATATGATCCTCAAATGCTCTGAATTGCTTTTAATCAAGATTAAAATTATTAGTACGCTAATAAAATATATATCTTTTGCATTTTATCAAGATTTAATAAAAATAATGTCCTAACTAGCAAATTATGTCATTAAATATAATTTTCCAATAAAAACACTTTGACTAGAATGAAACCAAAAGTATAGGATGGTACCCATACTGAAGAAAAGGAAATAATTTCAAACAATTAGTACGTTATTTTAGTTAATGAATAAAAATTTGTGATTTTCTTAGGTTAAATTTTATAATATATGATAATGTAATGAAATAATTTGTGCTATTAGCATTCATTTCCTTTAACCATAACCCTCATTTTTCATCTCTCAGTTGACCTAATTTCTTTGACTTTTCTGGAAAGGAAGTTTTTTTTTTTTACATACTGAGAGGCTTTTCATTAATATAAGAAATATTCTACATTTAAGTTGTATTATGTTTAAGGAACAAAACATTTAGGAAACACATTTTTAGAAACATCTTGGGAACAAAAGAATCAATTTGACATAAAGATTTCATAAGTGCCATTTTATATAAAATTAGGCCATTTAAAGTAAAGATAAGGACTATTAGGCAAGGATATGTGCATTATCTTTCAAGAACTGGAATAACTAAATAAAACAAAAAAATCATAGTAATATGTAAATCTTATTTACTCATAAATGAGTAGCAAATTAATTTAAATATTTTAGATTATTGATAATTATATTTTCTTTTCATTTTGTCTCAAATGTATAGAAAATAAAGGCTTTTTTTCGGCTGTGAATAGCTATGCACTCCATATAACAATAAGCAGGCCACGAGCCATTAAATAACATATGTTTAAATTATCTGAATTTTCTGTAATTCAATATCTATTATTTTCTCAGCAGGTAAGGAAACTGTCAAGGCAGGTTGCCTGTTTTATGATATTTTATCACGGGTACCTCTTCTAATGGGATAATCCTTGCCGGTTCTTCAAGCCCACAAGAGTTCAAGGCCCAGAATTTCATATTCTGGACCCTTCCTGTATTTAAATACCCTTGAAATTATGTGTATAAGATATTTGCAGGCAGGTATATGTAAAACTGTCAGTCTCAGAAATCACCCTATTTGAGGGATAAAGCCTGCTGTAATTCAAAAATGAATGCAGCAATGCAGTTACCCTCAGCGGCTTTCAGGACTGGGAGAAGAGCGGTCAAGCACACATATAAATAACTCATTATACTACAAAGCAGAGTAACGTAGATGCCATGAAGCTGTAAGAAGTTCTGAATAAACACGGCAGGAGGAATGTTTAATTATTCATTCCTAAATGAGGGCTGTACAGCTGTTTAAAGAAGGAGATAATAATTCAGCTGGACTGCAAGTGTAGGAAGCATAGGTAAACAACATTTTTACTGATTGGACAACAAAAAATTAAGAACTGAAAGCATGTGACGTCCTCTGGGCTTACACATGAGATGTATGGGATAATATTTTAGAAGGTAGGACAAATCATAGATAACAAAAATGACACATTACAAGGAATTGGGTTACTACTGGAAGAAAGTGACACAATGAAGCTATTTTCAACACTGTTACAGTTGTTGTGTTACTGATGATGGAAGCAGATGTGTCAAGAAAGGAATAATTGAGTGAAAACCTGACAAAAGAGAACCTTGATGTCTGATAATTGAGGTGATGATTATGGTGGTGGTGATAACTGTTACACAGTAATGATGATCGCAATGATGGTGGTGATAGTGATGGTAACAGTGGAGTTAGTGATGTCAGGAACCGGTGTAGCAGTAACTACTCACTGAGTTCATGAACTTGCTAAAACTTAATATATGATCACTATTCTTTTTTTTTTCTTTTCTTTCTTTTGTTTTTTTGTTTGTTTGTTTGTTTGTTTGTTTGGTTCTTTTACTCCTAATGTTAATACCAAATCTGTGAGGACAGATTCATCTCCCACAGATGAATAAATGACCCATGGAAGAATTAAACAGGTCTCCGAAGGTCACATAGTATCAGAAGCCAGAATGGGAAGATAGGTCTATAAGGCTCCACAGCCCATGTACATTTTTTTCTTTATGTTTCAAGTTTTTATTTAAATTCTAGTTAGCTAACATACAGCATAACACTGGTTTCGGGAGTAGAATTTAGTGATTCATCACTTACCTATAACACCCAGTGCTGATCACAACAGGCACCCTCCCTAACACCCATCACCAATTTAGCCCATCCTCCCACCCACCTCCCCTCCTGCAACTCCCACTTTGTTCTCTATAGTTAAGAATCTCTAATGGTTTCCTTCCTCTCTTTTTTTTTCCTTCCCCTATGCTCATCTGGTTTCTTTCTTAAATTCTGCATATGAGTGAAATCATATGGTATTTGTCTTTCTCTGACTGACTTATTTCACTTAGCATGATGCACTCGAGCTAAAGTCACATCATTGCAAATGGCAAGATTTCATTCTTTTTCATGACTGAGTAATATTCCATTGTGTATATATACACCACATCTTCTTTATCCATTCATCAGTTCATGGACCTTTAGGCTCTTTGCATAATTTGGCTATTGTTGATAATGCTGCTATAAACATCGAGGTGCATATGCCCATGGGTGATTCCCATTAGTAATGGAAAAAGGGCACGCATTCTAAACATCAGAGGATATAATGAGGAGTTTCTGTCGAAGCTTCAAGTAGAATCAAGTAACAAGTATATAAACACAAAAAACATATGCTGGAATCAGTCATTTTAGAGGTCACTGGATGTCAATGGTCCCTAAGTAGTAACCATGAAAGACAGACTGTTAGGGACTGAAACGCTGGTAGTAATCCTCCAGGAGTTTTTTGGGAGCTAAGGGGTGACAGGGTGTTATTTTGAAGGAGAAATATGTTAAAATAAGATTATTTCATTTTTTCTCTTTTGCTTATTATAACAGGAAAGTCGCAAGCATCTTCAGGGCTTGCAGAGAAGGCAGTAAGGTGAGACGGAAATTTCAGGAGCACATGGGAAAGGAAGGGGCACAGCACTGGGGAAATGCAACTGTGTGCATTAAAGCCCTGGTAATTAAGTTGGCCAAAGCCACAGACTGAGAAACTGAAGTTATTTTATTTTCAAATAAATGGTCAAATAGAGAATGAATCTTAGACTGAGAATTAGTTACAGCAAGGGGGTGCAGAAAAGGGATCTGTCAAGATTCAAGCACTAAATGTAGAGGCTCTGCTTAGGAAAAGGCAGTTTCCAAGAATGAAGCCAATCCTGTTTTTCAGAGTGCAAGCAGATGAAGAGTTCATATAAACTTGAGAGAGGTGAACGAAACACAGCAATGGGGAAATCAGGAGAGATAATTAATACTCACACATCTGGGCAGGTGGGGAAACAGGACCTTAAGGCTGGGGCAGGGTCCTGGTCAAAAAAGATTATGCTCTGAAAGAGGTTGCATAATCCTTTGATAAGGAATAAAGAAAGGGAGGGATGCCTATATAAACTGTACAGATGGCCAAGCTGGAAAGAAACTGAAGGAGTCCTCAACAAATAGTTTCTAACTACTTCCAGGACAGTAGGAACCGGGAGTGTGAAGAAGAGGCTGGAGAGGTGTGAGAAGAACCAGAATATACACAACAGCCATTTGGGGATATGAAGGCAAGCCACAGACATCAGAGATGAAGCTGGTAACAACCCCATGAACTTGGCTGAATGCTACATGATATTTCACAAATGGAAGGCACATGTTATGTGATTAAATGTCCATTATCGCACTATGAAAACAACTCTACCCAAACAATTTTAATCACTCCATGAATGTAAAAATGTGTTCTGTGCAGAAACAGTATATTTGCCACTATTAGAATACCAAGGATTTTGGAATTAAACAGTCTCTGTTCCTTGAGGCAACTTCCTCCAACATTAGAGGCCATATGATAAACAAAACAACCCCAAGCTCCCATCTGGTCTCTGCGTAGCACTGGAAGCCTGTGTATATCCTCAGTGATTACTGTTGGTGGTGTTGTTTCATCTTGTTTTTTGGTATTGAATATGGCCTGCAGTAAAGAGATCACCTGCACTACAGGAAAATAAGCCATGGCCATTCTGTCCAACAGATTTTGAAAACAAGGAGGCTGTGCTTTTTTACATTGTGTATTTATTCAGGCAATCCCTTTCTTCCACAAGGCTCGCTTTCTATATTGCTCTGCACGCACCATTCCCCTTGGATTTAAAGTGCTCTGCATATGGAAAGGGAAGTACTGTATGCACTTGAAATATTATCTTATTAAATTGTTTTAGTTCTTAACTCTCGTACCCATGGGGTAGATAGGAAGGAAGCAGTGTTATTTAATTATAAAGTAACTCTCTCCTTAACCAAATGTTTTAAATTATACCAAGGCAATTTTTTCATTGGTGGCATTTAAATGGAAGTTATATACAGCCATCTCCTGGGGCATTAGTACTCTGTCCTCTACCCTTAATTTGACCTGAAGAGATTTCCCAGAGCTGAGTTAGCCAGCAGGTGAAGGAAGCGGAAACATGCCAACATGCCCATTAATCGGAACTCTAGACTTAGAGAACACATATATCAATGTTTTCTAAAAGCTCTTTCTAAAAGGACTTGGAAAAAGGCAGAAGGGTTTTTCCTCTACCTGAGAAATATCTTCCTTTAAAGTGCTTATTTTTTAAAAGAATTTTATTTTAGTGGAAAGCTAAACAAATGGAGCATGTCTCCATCCGAGGGTTGACACAAAACAACAAAACACTTTATCAGAAAATAGAAAGTCTTTGGTGCAATGTTAGAAGGCAAACATCCTGAGTAAATTCAGAAAAATACTTCCCCTGCCTGCGACCTTTCCACCGCCTAACAACAAAGCACTTAGTTCCTGTTCTTCTCTCCTCTGTCATAAAGAATTTGAATCTTTCTCCCCTTGTGTTTTCTTCCCTCCCTCCTTCAAATACTGAATGTTCAATTTTCCCTGGGCAGATCTCTGCTCCCTTCAAACTCCCATTATCTTTTTTCATCTTTCTTTGATCAGCTCTCCCAGCATGGGTCTTCTCAACTGAACTTTCTTTCTTTCAGGTCGACATCAACTTCATCCTTGGCAGGCAACCCCACCATCTAATTCCCAAGAAAAATCCAGACCGACCATCGAATCTATCATTACCTCACTCCTCGAGCTGCTCTCTACTTCAATCAGAGATACAATATTTATTGTATCCTTATCCTATCCTCTCTCTTACCCTTCTTTCGAAAGTCCAAAAATGGAGCCATCCCATCCTGTTTAGTCAGGCCAAAACTTCTTGGACACCTGGCCAATGTCTCCTCCTCCTGAGGTGGTCTTTAACCTAGCTTCATTAATGGCCACATATATTTTGTCTTATTTGTCTGTCTCCTTCCTTTCTATCTTTAAACGTATCATATCCATAACCTGGATGAAAGATCATCTACCATCAACATATACTTGACCCTACTGTTCATTTAGGGAGCAATTCCAAGACTCCCAGTTCTTCTCTCCTTAGCATCTTCAAACTGGCTTCTGCTCCCACTCATTTGTGTCAATATATAGATATGTTCAACCACAAACACGTGCAGTCACACTCACGCACACAAACTCATACAGACATGCACGTACACATCCCATGCTCTCAGGATTCTCTTTCTGTCTGACACCATTATAGTCAACTTGTCTAGTTTTTGTCTCATACCTTTGCTGCCAAGCCTGTTTGGCGGGTTGTCCTTACCGATGATGTCACCCCATGTCTCCTTCCATGATCCCATTCCCCTTCCAGTCAAGAATACTGCTCAGGACTCAGTCCTCAATCTTCTGCTCAGCATCTCAATGAGAGAATCCATGTTCATATCTACATTTTCTCAAATGGTGGTTTTTCAAATTTCCCTCTGCTTCCTTATTCTCCTCTCACAACAAGTAACATCCCACATGTAAGTATTCTAATATTAAATGAAGAGAGTCTCCTCTAGATTTAGATTATGAGATATCTGAGTTCAAGAACCACATAGTCTATTTTATACACTTCTTATTCCTCAATTCCCCTGGAACAATACTTTGCAGATAGTGAGACACAATAAACATTTACTGATCGCCTATCAGGTGTTATGTTAAGTGCTGAGAAGGAAAGAATACAAACAAAACACAGTGCTTGCTTTCAGAGTCCACCAGCATGGGCACAAAGCTGTGAATGGTATAGTAGTATGAACGCAGCATGGGATGGGAGTGAATGGAGACGGGAAGGCCTTAGGGCTCCACTTTACATTTGACGATCACCTTTGTTCAAATTCCCTGCCCTTCTCACTTCCTGGTGTTCAAGATCCTTCTTCTCTAATCAGAGGGCTGGCAGAGAAGGAAAGTGTTCACAGACCAAAAGAAGTCTAATTTTACTAATCCAACATGGGGATAACAGTCTATCCTGCATACCTCAGGACTAACATGAGGATCAAATACACATTGTACTTGAAAGCACTTTATAATTTTTTATCCTTCGTTTTAATCTTTGACTTCCAGAGAAAAGTTAAACTTGCTTCCTAACAAAATGAGTGACCCAAACCACAATATGACACTAAGATCCCCCCTCCCCTCCCCAGGGACCTGTTCTTTTATAGAACTCACATTTCCCCTGGATTTATATTCACTTCATATTTTCAGCTGTTACCTCAGATCAATAATATAGCCTCTCTGATCCCAAACTCTTTCTAGTTAAGGTGATTTAATTTCTTTTTTTTTTTTCAAAGTTTTATTTAAATTCTAGTTAGTTAACATATAGAGTAATGTCGGTTTCAGGAGCAGAAATTAGTGATTCATCACTTACATACAACACTCAGTGAATTTTTAAATCCCACTTTAAAATGACCTTGAGCTTTTTAAAAATTGCATCTCTAATAGACTGCAAAAATTTCCCAGTTGGTACCCTTCCAAGACCTCAAACCAAATTTGTCAGGCTGTTGCAGGGATTCACTAGCCCCTCCAACCAGTACCAGGCTACTTCATTTTTATCAATGACATAACCAGTTTAAAAATGTAGCAGGTTAGGAAAATGATTTTTCTTTACAAGTCTAGCCTTATAGTGTCATTGACATTTTTGTGTACAAATTCTGTTCTGTAAATCATGTATGGTGTATTACACCTCACCCGCTCCTATGGTCTAAGGCGGTGACTTTTCCATAGAAACTCCTCCAGGTTTGGATGAAAATGTTGACGATGTCTTGTCATCTATTCAGGCTCATCCCGTTCACATCTTCCACAGGTACCTCTGTTGCTTGTGTCCTACTTCAAACACTAACTCTGTTAAAACTCAATAAAATTCCTTCACTTTCCATCAGAGCTCCTTAAAGATTTCCAAAGCCAACTCCATTCTCTTACCGCCCAAGGTCTACCTGATGTTTGAAGTTAATTTGCTTCCAATTTCTCCTATCATTAAAATATTTTTCACAGTCCATGCCAGGTTTACTCACTAAACTATGATTTTATCAGTGCAAAACAATCAAATGTGTAATGTATGTGCCTATACCCACTGGAGTAAAAACGTAAGTGTTGCTTCTTAAACTTAACTGAAAAAGCTCAGTTTGGCTCTCAGGAGTGTCCATCCACTGGGTCCAACTTTTCATTTCACAGTTTTCCTTTATTTACTCTATATATTTCTGAGACTTGCTAACTCATGCCTTCATATTTCAGGAATATTCTACCATAAATGAAAAGCCATTATTTTTGGGTGGCTAAGCCAGTTCGTATAATCTCTTAGTAAGCTGATTCCATATCCCAATTTTAATTTCTTATAATACTTACAACGCATTACCTCGCAATTTATTTATATATTACTTACTTTATCACTTCAAATTTTCATGCACAAATTTTTACCCAATTAAATCATAGATTTCTGAAAAGCTAGAACCTTTGTTATAAATGTCTGTATTTCAACAGTGTCTGGCACGGGCTGATGTGGGTAGTCAGCTAATGATAATTGAATTGAATTAACACAGAATTACAGGAAATATATAATTAGTACCCAGTCATTCATATTACTACAATACATCCGCAGGGCACTTTATGTTTTTGTAGACAGAGGATTTACAGTAGTGTCACACACAAAGTTTGTGCTCTATAAATAATCATATTTACTTCATATTTAAAGTAATTGAGGTATGTCTTCTTCCATTTATGTTCTCTCTACATATGAAATAGGATTTTCTAGCAGCGAATGGACTCCAAATTTTGACAATGGCTACAGATGAGGGAATAAAGATAGGATATATTTCTGTTTTCCTTTTTAAAACATCAGCTTTTCTTATTTCTCTACAGGTTACATTTTGAATTATTTCAGTGCAAAACGCTTCCTTGATATGGGAGAAAATCTAATAAGCTTTTTGGTTATGTAAATGTGCTATAATACCTAGGAGACAACCATTTTGCATAATGATATATTTTTAAATAGGTTCCTTCCTGTCTCCATGAACTTACAAGTCTGCCGTTTTATTTTATTTCATTTTATTTGAATATGAAGGCTGGGCTGTGACTGGGCAAAAGGGAGATGAGGTAGAAACCTTTTTTCCTCTGCAAAGCTTTGGCATATTAAGGGCAGTGGGATAGGGTGGGGGATAAGTGCTCATAAACTGTTTGGGAGTGACCTCGTTAAGGATAGCCTTATTGAGGGGAGTTAAACCAGCCTATGAAACATGGTTGAAGGCAAAGCAAGGGACCCTTGCTCAACAAGGGACCACATTTTGTCTTACGGAGTCTGAGAGCAGTTACATCTAAAATTGGGTTGTGGTCATTCTTGGTTGTGTCTGGCATTTTCAGTAAGTACTACAAGATAGTCGATCTTGGATTTAGCTATGCTCTGAGTGACAGGCTTAGAAGAGCAGCTTGGCCAGGTGGAGGAAGATCCATCCTAGGAGAGGGAAGCTGCTCTTGAGGGACAGGAAACAACCCTCATAAAAGTGGGACAACAATCTGAGCAACCCGGGACAGATGAGTGGGAAAAGTAACACTCCTTGGGACTCCCAAAAATACATGGAAAAAGGAAAGGACATACTTCTTGCAGTTAGGCATAGTGCAATTTAGACAAGTGACTAAACGTGGGTATTAAAGGCTGACGTCTGATACCTGCAACATTTCAGTCAAACGCTTTAAAACTGTGCTTCCACCAATCCATACCTTTCCTCCTCAGCCCAGCACCTCTGCCCCCACTCCATCTGCTGGTCAATGGTATGTTTTAAAACACACAGCAAAAGAGGTTGTTAAAAATAAAGCAGAGATGGGGCACCTGCGCGGCTCAGTTGGCTAAGCATCTGACTTCAGCTCAGGTCATGATCTCACACCTCGTAAGTTTGAGCCCCACATTGGGCACTGTGCTGACAGCTCAGAGCCTGGAGCCTGCTTCGGATTCTCTGCTCCTCCCCTGGTCATGCTCTCTCCCTCTGTCTATCTCAAAAATAAACCTTAAAAAAATTTTTTTTAAATAAGTCAGAGATGAATGGAAGGCTTGAAGAATAAAGAAACTGTTGTTAAATTCCAGAAAGAAAAAAAATATTTTGAACAAAGTTGTAAGCAATATAAAATTAAAAATTAATTGACCAATGTCTTGTTAATATTTTGCTTCAGTGCAAACACACAGAAAACCTCCATTTGATAACATGGAAAAATAAGGACTAATGTATTCTAATTTATGGATTCATTTATTCATGGGCTGTAAAAAATAGGAATACAAAAACACTGTTCTTGTGAAGTCAGTAATGCACATGACTCATTTTGACTTCCCGTCTTCTACAAATCCATCCTACCCCCTTGTCACGTAGATTGAAACCATGTGCTTAGTGTCGTGTAGTTCAGAAACATACAAAAGCTTTTATAACAATTTAGTCATTACAAGAAATCACAAAGTTTAATGAAAGACTCTTATTTGAACACTAACTTAAGTACAAAATAAAGATTGCTACTTTCAGAGCACAACTTTTTATTCTTACCATAAAATATGTGGATATTGATGCTTATGGCAGCAATGTTAATTGCTGAGTTTTAATAAACCCAGTTTTATAATAGAGCTGTTGAAATTTTAATGTAATTTGTTTTCAATTATCCAGTATGGACACAAGCTAGATGCTCATTAATCGAATATCCTAGTTTGCATACAGATGTTGTATATGGGTCACCAATTATCCAAGAATTCACGTACATTAAAATAGTTAACTCCTCTATTATTATAAACAATATATGTACTTATTGATTCAGATTGTTTCAGAAGTTTGTGTCATATATAGGGTACTACCATATAGGTCATATATAGGTCTACCAGTATCCTTACAGATGTGTAGACATGCTGCCTAATATAACAGGTACTAGAGGGCTGTATTCTATGTTTAACTATTCCAACTTACTTGTCAGTGGTCACAGTTTTTGACTCCAAGTACCAGAGTCCTTTTTCTGTGTATCTTGCAACTTATTTCACAATTGCTGCTATAAGAATGTTAGAATAGGTAACCACAGTGATGAAACCATGGTGACTTGTGAAATGTAACAACACTTTTTTCCTGACAACCAGCATCACTGGACAGATTCACGCTGACAAAAAACTTAGCTGTGATGTAGTTATTTGAAACCACTTCTATTCTACATTACACTATGGGACTCATTTACATGCAATATTGCCCACGAAATAGTGATGCTGCTAATGACAAATTTTGACAAATGGTAATATAAAGGCTGCAGGCATTCTGTTGCCAAGAAACTCAACTAGATAATTTTATTTCTAGGTTTCATAACCTCCCATAAAGTTCTTCCATTTCACACTTTCATATCAACCTTCTTCCCTACTCCATGATTAATATCAAATTTGCAAATGCAATTTATTGAAATGATTCTATGTACAGTTCTGAGATAAGTATATGGAAATGGTATAATCAGATTCTGAGTCAATTCTAGAAGATTCCCTCTGTTGCCTGAGAAAGGATCCTATAGGTTCAAATGGATAAAAAGAATAATTGATTAGAAGGCATGCCATCTGACTGCAGACCACTATGAATTCTTTTTTTTTCTCCTTAAGGGTAAATAGACTTGCTCCTTTATTTAAAATAAAGTTACTTCTCACTGGATTGGAAAGCCAAATAAGGTCAAAAAATTGAATCCACTAGAGACTATGTGTAAAGAAAAGTATGTAGCAGAACTTCTATTCTCTAAAGGCTTAAGGTGAATCCAATGATAGTCTCTTATAAAATAAAAGTAAAACGAGTATTTGGAAGAGAAGTAAAGGGGGGGAATGAATGCTCAAGCATAGAGAATAATTAATGATGATTATTTTATTTTATTTAATATTTACACTTCATTAGTGATTGTATTTAAATGTTCTATTTTAAAATCCAGCAAGTACTCAGTGCTGTGGGAAAGAAGGTGTTTTCTAGCAATCATTCTGTTAGTTATCAATCAGGTTGAAGCTTTTTCTTATGGTCTTTGCCTGTTGAAAATGACTTCTCTCAAGAAAGCGCGATTCAGCTGACATGGCTCAGGAAAGTGAAGTCTTTAAGGTTCCTGTACCAGGTCCTTTAGGTATGTGTTTAGACCCCAAGACCAAAATCTCTTAGGCCTGAGCCTTGTTTAGAATTCTTAAGAAGTGTGCTACTCCAGTGTTACTTCAACAGCCCATTAGGGTAGACATTCAGAAAATGAGACCAAAAAAAAGTCTAGGTTTAAAGTGGATCCATGGGTTTGTTGACAATAATCTTGTTTTATTATGCAACAGAATCTGGCAGTTTTAATAACTTTTCTTTTTAAAAATTTTATCTCTCACAACAAGGAGTTCTTAATCAATCGGTTCATTACCACAAACTCTGCCATGAATATAAATGTTATAAACGTTTGCCTTTGAGTGATCTCACTATTTTTACTGTTCACCATGCATGTACGGATGATTCACTGCTCTCTGAGAAGCAATGCAGAGCATCATATGTACGTGAGTCTATTTTTCTGTCCACACAACCAGTCTTCATTCAGATAGACTATTTTCATACCCAAAGCATTTTTGAAATATATATATATATATATATGCACATATACTTATGTATAAATAAATTTACATATTACATGTGATTATATAATTTAGTTCACAGTGTGTAAACCATTCATTTAATTTACTAGTATGTAAACCATCACTGGTATATGCAGCCTTAACAAGGTAGGGACTATGGAACCTACAAGATGACTTTGAGCCTGTTGCTTTTTTGACAGACATATTCTGTCCAAAAGACACAACAACCCAAAAACAGCAAATTCAACAATACACTAGAGAAAACAAGTGGACTCTGAGACCAAGAACATAGAGTGAAATATTAGAGTGTATGAAAATCAAATTATCTTCAAAGAGTACTAAATGAAATGTAAATGTTAGTTTAAAAGGGTTAGAGGGTCAAAAAATTGCAGAACAAATCAAATAAACGCTTTTGGAGAGTCTGGAAAAACCTAGAGAAGAAAAAATAAATTAATAAAAGAGAGAAAGCCAAGGATAAATAATAAAATGCTCTACTAGTAAGGAAGAGTGAAAAAGAAGAACACTTTACAACCAAAGAGAGTTTGGTCACTGAGAGAGCATTCATGTCACAAAGCACTGTGGCCTGAGATCTACTAATGTATCTGACTGTATATAAAATATAACCATTTCTATAGTGAGATTTTTCCCTAACAAAGTTACAGAAAGGGTTCTTGAAAATCAATAAGCAGAGACAGGTGTGCCTGGGTGGCTCCGTAGGTTGAGCATCTGACTCTTGATTTTGACTCAGGTCATGATCTCACGTTTGTGGGATCAAACCCCGCGTTAGGCTCTGCACTGAGAGCACAAAGCCTGATTGGGATCCTCTCTCCCTCTCTCTCTGCCTGCCTCCTCTCAAAATAAACTAATCAAGCTAAAAAAATAAAAAGACATAAAAATAATAATAATAATAAAAAGGGATCATAATCATAGTATCTAGGGCTATTGACAAGAGTTATCCAGAAAAAAACACAAATCACTAATAAACATAGGAAAAATTATCATTTTACTAGTAATCAAATAAAGGTAAATTAAAACAATAATATGATGCATTAAAATTACATTAGCAAATATTGTTAATTTTTTGGATAAATTATTTAAATTGATATTATCCAATGTTGCCAAGGCAATACCAGAAACGACATTCTCAAGTTTTATGAAGGTTAATTTGCAGGACTAATTTAAAAAAACACAGAAAAATATAAATATAAATATCTGTTATTGAGAATTCCAATTACAGGAATGTATTTGTAAGAAAATTTGTAGAGTTGTTCGCTGTAGCGCTTTTTACAATAAAGAAAAGTCCATCAGTGGAAGAATGGCAAACAGTGACTGACAAATGCTATGCTGTCAACAACTGTGACATTATCAGAAGTATCACCTGTATTACAAACTATAAAAAAAAAAAGACATAGAAGAAGAGTTGTGTTGTATCGTGAAATGCAAAGGGCCAGGTGCAGCACAAAATAAACAATAAGATCCCATCAGGGAAAAAACAGGTTTATATTATTAATAGGTATGTTCTAAATCCTTTTCTAAATACACATAGACAGATATATTTCTGAGAATGAAGAGTAGAGATAGTGTTTTTATTTTTCTTTCTCCTTTGTCAGAGAGAAATCCCAGTGAAAGTAGGAAAACAGTCGGATTTATTTTCAAATGTGTATCACCTGTTATTGGAAAGCCTTGAATCTTCATTCAGGCATTGATGTCGCAATATAATACATAAAAAGTATGTTTAATTAGGAGTTGGAAAATCTACAATGTATGCCGAATTTAAACTGTTTTACATCATGAAGAAGCTCCTCATTAACAATGATTTATGATAAGAATGAAAAAATAACACACAAGCAGTTTATTTTCCAAGATTTTTCCAAAAGTCAGTTGCAAGGCAATAGTAGTCTGTGAAAGACATCACTGACACTTACAACTCTGGTTTCAAAGTGTTGCTGTGTCGCTTTTTTCACTTGAAACTAAATGCTTCATATAAGATACATGCATATTCAGCTTTATTTTTTACTGAACTTTTGATGAAGGAATTTAGGTTCCAAATTTTTATGAATGTTCTCATGTTCCCCTCCTTACTAACGGGACACAATCACTTCTAAATGATGACGGGAGAATTTTCACACTTAGCTAAAACATGATACGGCAAAGACTGTAAAAATGGAAGATGGGAAAGAATATGTAAAAGAACATTTCATCAGAAGTAAACATTTTTAGGATCTAAGGAATTAAGAACATGAATTCAACATGCTCCCTCAATAAGCCAGTGAGAGATTATCTTTCCATGCATCTGGATGGAAAAGCCAGTAGGACCTAGGAATAAAGAAAGCTAGGCTGCTTGTCTTCAACTAAGAGGGATGCCACCTGCTGGCTGTGTACCCTTGGGGAGGTTACTTTGTCTCTTCTGCCTTAGTTTCATGATCTGTCTGATGTGGATAAAAACAGTATTTCTGAGAAAACTATATATATTTGGTAATTTATTTGGCTTCTAACAACCCCTCTGACTATGTTTCAGTTCCCACAAACTCAATCTTTTTATGAGAATAGAAATGAAAGAAAGGTTGTATCCCAATTTAAAATCTATAAAAATTACTGATGTCCTTCTGAATACACTGAAGCTAGTTTTCCAAAACAAATGGATACAAGTAAATATTATGTCTTACTAACAACATAATATGTGAAAATATAACTTTGGAACTATCGCATACACATTTTTAAAACGAAAGTACATATAAAAATTACCAGTTACTGTGGCTCATATAATCCCATGGTTCCCATGAAATTTATGATACACTTTCCCTAGTCAACTTGAATGTTGTTAAAACACTGTATCCAATTCTAAATCCACCCTTCTGCTATCCCCACCTGAAGTTAATAACACAAGTTAAGTTTTTCTAAAAGGTGTTTTACTTATCTATTTTGTTTTTTGTTATTCATTTTCTAGTCATCACTTTATGAATTAGTATACCCAGAGCCCTTTGAAAAGCTGGCTCCAACACACAACACGACGTATGACTATAAGTAGCACAGACTTTCACTCAAAAAAAATTGTTTGAAAAGAATTCTTTATTGATTAACACAAAACAATTCATGTAGAAACATTATACTGGCCTAATCAAGTGCACAGTAACTGATAAGATACAGGTACCTGAATGCTTGGTGCAGATCTACTATATTCGAATACAGGCCTACCTCATAGATATTGTGGGTTAGGTTCCAGAATGCTGCAATAAAGCAAATATTGCAATAAAGTAAGTCAAATGAATTTTTTGGTTTCTCAGTACATATAAAAGTTAGGTTTATACTATACTATAGTCTATGAAGTATACAATAACACTGAAAAAACAATGTTCTTAATTTCAAAAATATTTATTGGTAAGAAAATGTTAACTGTCATGAATTTCAGCAATTCGCAATCTTTTTGGTGGTGGGGGGGTGTTGCCTGGAAGTTGATGGCCACTGAATGATGAGGCTGGCGGCTGTAGCAATTTCTTAAAATAAGACAACACTGAAGTTAGCCTCATCGATTAAATTTTCCTTTCACAAACATTTCTCTGGAGCACGCAATCCCATGTGAGAGAATTTTACCCGCAGAACTTCCTTCCAAATTGGAGTCAATTCTCTAAGCTCTGCCACTGCTTTATCAACTAAGTTTATGCCATCTTCTAAATTCTTTGTTGTCATTTCTACACTCTTCACAGCATCTTCACCAGGAGTAGATTCCATCTCAAGAAACCACTTTCTTTACTCATCCATGATAAAAAAAAAACCTCATCTGTCCAAGTTTGATCACGAGACTTCAGCCATTCAGTCACATCTTCAGGCTCCGCTTCTAATTCTAATTCAGTCTAATCTTCAGGTTCTCTTGCTATTTCTGCATCTGCACTTACTTCCTCCACTGAAGTCTGGAACCCCTCAAGTCATCCATGAAGGCTGAATCAACTTCTAAACTCCTGCTCACGTTGGTATTTGAACCTCTTCCCACAAATCACTCCTGTTCTTAATGGCATCTAGAATGCTGAATCCTGTCCAAAAAATTTTCAATTTATTTTGCCCAGATCCGTCAGAGGAATTACTATCTGTGGCAGCTAAAGCCTTAAAAAATATATACCTTAAATAATAAGACTTGAAAGAGAATCACTCTTGATCCACGGCTGCAGAATGGATGTTGTGTTTACAGGCACGAAAACATTAATTTCATTGTACATCTCCATCAGAGCCCTTGGGGGACCAGATGCATTGTTGATGTGCAGTCATATTTTGAAAGGAATCGTTTTTATTTTCTGAGCAGTAGTTCTCAACATTTGGCTTAAAATATCTAGTAAACCATGTTTGTAAAGACATATGCTGTCACTCAGGTATTGTTATTCCATTTATACAGCAGGAGTAGAGTAGATTTAACCTAACTCTTAAGGGCCCTACAGTTTTTAGAATGGCAAATGAACACTGGCTTCAAGTTAACGTCACCAGCTGCATTAGCCGCTAACAAGAGAGTCAGTTTGCCATTTGAAGCTTTGAAGCCAGATGCTGACTTCTCCTCTCCAGCTATGGAAAGCGTAGATGGCGTCTTCTTACAATAGAAGGCTGTTTTGTCTACATTGCAAATCTGTTGTTTACAGATCTTCTGGTAACTTGCTGCCTCATCTTGCACTGTGATGTCATGGAGACGGCTTCTTTCCTTTAACTTCATGATCCAACTTATGCTTGCTTCAAAGTTTTCTTCGGAATTGACCCCACCTCTCTCAGACTTCACGGAATTAAAGAGAGTTAGGGCCTTGCTCTATATTAAGGGATATAGGGACATACGGAATATATTCCTTTGGCTTAAGGGAATGTCGTAGCTGGTTTGATCTACTATCCAGACCACTAAAACTTTCTCCATATCAGCAACAAGTTCATTTCACTTTCTCATTTCTTGTGTTCAGAGGAGTAGCACTTCACATTTCCTTCAAGAACTTCTCCTTTGCATTCACAACTTGGCTAAGGTTTGATGCCAGATACTTAGCTTGCAGGCTAGCTCAGCTTTTGACACACCTGAGCTTAATCATTTCCAGCTTTTGATTTAAAATAAGAGATGTGCACTCTTCCTTTCACTTGAACATTTAGAGGTCTTTGTAGGTTATGGACCTGGTTTCAGTATTGTTTTGTGTCCAGGAACAGGGGGGCCCGAAGAGAGGGAGAGAGATGAGGAACAGCCTGACAGTGGAGCAGTCAGAACACTTATCCAGTGAGTTTTCTGTCTCGTACGGGTGCAGTTCATGATGCCCCAAATCAATTAAAAGAGTAACATCAAAGATCACGAATCACAGATCATAACAAATATAATATGAAAAAGTTTGAAATATTGAGACCAAATGGAATACAGGGACACAAAGTAAGCAAATGCTGCTGGAAAAGTGACACTGATAGATTTGCTTACTCCAGGGTTGCCACACACCTTCAATCTGTAAAACACGATATTTGCAAAACACAATAATAAAAGTATGCCTGTAACTGGCATTAATCTACTATTGGTTTTGCCTGTATGGATGAATACTGTTGTTTACCTGAAAACCTAAATGAACATCCTTCCTTAACAAGTTACAATCTTTTGCAACCAGTAATACAGAGAGTTGAACAAAAGCAAAGAAAGTTAGTTATAACCAAGCAGGTGAGATCATGAAATTAAAGGACTACTGATAGCTTAAAGTACAGTGAACTACAAAGGATGGCTTAATGTCTATTAACCATCAGCCTAGTATTTAATATGTAAAAATTATGTAAATTGTATGTTAGTACTATAGGTTTTTAAAAACTAAGTCAGAGTTAAGAAAGGAAAATTCACTTTCCTGGTCAACTATTCCATATCTCCTTTCTTTCTCGACCTTCAACACCACCCATCCCCACACACAGCTGAGTTTATAGCTACAAGATATAAACAAGCAGAAAAGAATTTCCAGGGCTCTGACTTACGTATGTACCATCTACCTGCATCCATACCTATATACTCTGGTTTCCTTCCTCTCTCTTCATGCTCCTATCTGAAGAAAGGTCCTCCAATTGTGCACCAGAACCCATTCCTCTCTCACCTACATAAAGGCAAGCTTAAATCCTCTTGGCTTCTTATGTCATCCGATATTTCCTCTCTTCAGTATAATTATCACCAGCATATTAAAGCATGTTAAACTTTCTCCCACTTTAACAAAAAATCCAAATAAAACTACCACCTGACCACACATACCTTGCCAATATCCAATTCATTTGTCTGCTCCACTTTCCGACAAAGTTCCTAGGAACAGGTGCCTTTATTTATTGCTTCCAATTATTCTCTTCCTATTCACCGTTTAACCTAATCCATTTATGTCATGCAGATTTCTGCCCTTTTAAACTGTACAGAAGTGAAGAACTCTCAGCAGGATCACCAATGACCACCATGTTGTTAAGTCATCAGTTAGTGATTTTTCCTCATTACTTGCCTGACGGCAGAATTTGAAACATTTGCTCATGCCCATTAATCCATTCAGTCTGCTGTATCCTCTTCATGTCTCAAAAGGTTAATGCTGGAGTAACCAGACCTATTCAGGTCATAGTCCTCAGATCTTTAAGTACAGCCACTTTCTGGTAAGATCATACAATTTTATTAATTTTAAATATCCACTGATAACCTCCATATTTTTATCTTGACTTGGATCTCTCTTGAACTCCAGACTAGCACATATAATGCCTTTCTTTGAATGTGAAATACTAATCACAGGTTTATTATAAACCAAATCGAATTAGTTCTCTTCCTGCAAAACTTGCGGCACCTGGGTGGCTCAGTTGGTTAAGTGTCTAACTCTTGATATTGGCTCAGGTTGTGATCTCATGGTCTTGAGATAGAGCTCCACGTCGGGCTCTCTCTGAGTGTGGAGCCTACTTGGAATTCTCTCTCTTTCTCTCTGCCCCTTCCCTACTCTCCTCTCTCTCCCTCTCTCTCTCTCAAAAAAATAAACATAAAAAAAAAACCCTTCGTCTCCCACGGTCTTCCTCATCTTAGTAAATAGCAACTCCATTCTTATAGTTGCTAAGGCCAAAACCCTCAGGATCTGCCTCGTTGATTGCTCTCTTACCTTCATATTCCATGTCTAAACATTCATGAAATCCTGTTTGCTCTTCCCTCAAAACACACCCAGACTCTTGTAATTTGTCACCACCTTTACCTCCTCCTCCCTACTACCACAGTTACTACTTTCATTCAGCTCAGGCACACTGTTATGTCTCTCCTGGGTTATAGAAAGAGCCTCCTAACTGTCTCCTTAAATGGTCTCCCAGCTTCCACCGTGTTCTCCAACTGTTCTCAGCCTAGGGGCCAAGATGATCCATTGAAAATATTTGTTAGAAAATGTCACATCTCTACATAAAGTCCTCTGCTGATTCCCCATCTCACCCCGAGAGACAGCCAAAGTTCTCACAATGGCCTGTGTGATGATACAGACTCTGGTCCTTTCCTTACCGCTCAGACTTCATCTGCTCAGTTTGTACAAGTCAAAGTGCCCTGCTGCTCTTCCTCTAAATGGCCAGCAATGCTCTTGTTTTATATCTTTCCATTTACATTTCTTATGATGGGAACTGTTTGCTCCAAAATAACAGCATGGCCTGCTTTTTTTTTTTTTTTCCTGTTCAGATGCCTGCTCACGTATCACTTTCTTAGTGAGGCCATACTGAACACTCTATCAGAGCTTTACTCCGTTCTCTCCAGCAACACTGTTCCTTTTCTTTTATTTTTCTCCATCCACCTGGCAGATTATAGAAGTAATTAACGAATGTGTTTATTGTCAACTCTCATCCACTAAAACATAGACTCCCATGATTTCTTGTCTACTTTGTGTACTCTTGCGTCATTAACCCCTAACGTAGTGCCTGGCTCATAGGAAGCATTCAATAAATATTTTTGGAGACTTCCAATTTGACGTTTCTTAGATTTAGTTTGAAAGAGTCTTTATAGGAATCTGAGTTGATTTCTGACCACTGAAATTACTACTAGATCATCAAAGGAGGACAGACAACCTCTGTTTGAACCCTCTTACTTCAGGGCCCTCAGGTTCCCAGGTCTCAGTTTCCTAGCACAGATCTTTACAAGCCTCCCCACTCCCGCCTTCCATCTGGTGCCCAGCAGTAACATCCATATTGCATATGCAGAAAGTAGCGAAACTTGTATTTTACAACACTCAATACCTGATTTCAAATGCTGACGCCATCCCTAAGAAGATAAAGACTTCTTATTAAGACACGGCACCCTTATATCTAAAATGGAGATATATAAACAAGTAATAACAATAATCTCATCGAAAAACAAAGAAATGACTTTTAAACATGTGAAAAATTGTGCTACATCACTTTTAATTAAATAAATCCAAAACATTATTGATACCATTTTTTTGCTACCAAATAACATATTACAAAAAACTCTATTACTCTATTCAATGCTATGAAGGTTATGGGGAGATGGCTCCTGATAGAGGGAACATTATTTTCTATATCTCTCATAAGAGTATTCATAACTCTTCATCCAGTAATTCCAGTTACAAGCAATAATAATCTGAGACACACATAAAGACTCAAGCATGAAGACACTCATTGCACACGTTATACTGAAATGTTAAAACAATGGTCAAAGTTTTTAAAAATATTAAATAAATTACTATTTGTTCACAGACTAATGCATATCACAATCATGTGTAATATTTCCTATTATATAGGAAAATCCTTATTATATTGAATTAAGAACAAATATTCTTATGGAAAGGTCTGGGGTATTAAAATGCTAAACAAGAAACATCTTTTTCTTTTAAAAGAAAAGAGACAGACTGACAGAAAATATAACAACTATTAGCTATGAGTGCCTCTTGGTGTTGGGACTTCTTTAATAGAAATACTATGAAAATTACAATTACTATTACTATTAAAAATACTAAGAAAAATTACTACATTAATAGTAATTTTTAAAAATTTTACCATTCTCCTTAGGAATGTAGATAATTCAAAGATGCCCTATTAACTAAGCAATTAAAATGATTTATCTGATATCCAGCCTTTTATTTTTACACAATTCAATCTTTATTCTTCCTTTGTCACCTAAATGCACAAGCCCTCTACAAAGCATCCTGGTCTTGTTTTAGGGACTTTTCAAGTCTTCCCTGTCCCTGCCCCTCCCTGGTATTTATCCATCCAGAGGTCTTTATTGTTGAGTCAGTATTAAATTTTATAATGGTAAAATTTTTAAAAATTACTATTAATGTAGTAATTTTTCTTAGTATTTTTAATAGTAATAGTAATTGTAACTTTCATAGTATTTCTATTAAAGAAGTCCCAACACCAAGAGGCACTCATAGCTAATAGTTGAGTCAGTATTAGTCCTACCAGTATTTACACAGAAGAGTAATATACTTGCATTTAGTAAGATCCAATTAGTAGAGACACTCAAATTGTAAAGCAACAAGTCTTGCTATCAACTGACATCTGTGACTGCAGAAGAGTGAGGTTCAAATTAATACAGTTTAGTATATTTTTATTTTCATAGATAAGTTCAAATTTATTTATATTGTAATTTTTTTAGAAATGATACTTCAACTTTCTGTTACTCTGATACGAAGAACAACAATGAGAGGTACCTGGGTGGCCCATTCATTTAAGCATCTGACTCTAGATCTCAGCTCAGGTCATAATCTCATAGTCATGAGATCAATCTCCACATCAGGCTCCATGCTAAGCATGGAGCCTGCTTAGGATTCTCTCCCTCTCCTTCTGTCTCTGCCCCTCCCCCACTCGTGCTTACTCTCTCCCTCTCCCTTTTAAAATAAATAAGCAAACTTAAAGGATAATAATGATTCCAGTAATTCTTAATTTTTGTTACTATCATAACAATGATTTCGAATTTAAATGGGTCCATTTCACCTTAAAACATTGATAAGCTATTTAAAGTCACATCTTTCTCTATCCAAAATGCAAAATTCAGAAAAAACAATTGTAATAAAATACATTTGGGGGAAAGAAGAGAATTTAGTGGTTGCTCTGTTATACAGGTTGCAAATCTTTCACTCAAAATCTTTCATCAAGACTGAAGCATTCACCTGTTTTAAGACAGAAATTTGAAAAAAAAAAAAAGTAGGTTTTAAGAATTTAACCCAAATATGGGCTTTTGCAATCTCTATAAGTCTCTATAAATTAAATAAGTCAAATGTCTTAAGCCTCCATTGAATAGTAGTTTCATGAAAGGCACGGTGACAGGGTAACCTCTAGTTTTCAGGTTAGGGCCCTCCCAGAGAATAAACTTGATGGTAAAATGTACTCTTTCCAAATTTGTTATAATCTCAACATTGAGCATGGTACAAAGATCCAAAATTTGTAATTAATTTAATTAGACAAATCTTTAGCTTCCAATGTATTTTAATAGAGGCACAATTACATTGTAAAAGCATCACAACCTCCTTGGTATTTTCCAAGTATTTGTTCAATAAAAGTAATAGATGTATTTTCTATCACTGATTTCTAACACTATGTTCTCTTGTTTTCTTCTACCACATATATTTACACAGCTTGTAAATGTAATGCAGTTGAATTCCTCTTGGATTCCACCAAATCATCATTTTATCCTCCATCACAAAAAGTCAGAAATCCTGAGCACCGAACAGGCTTTCAGAAACTGGGGTAAGCCTATTTTTCATGTCAGATGTGTCCAAGATTCAACTATCTATATTCTATATTTTAATTAATAACTTTAATTCTAAAATTTGATTCTAAAACTTGATTATTCATTCATTCAACTAATATATTTTTTATCACATGCTATATATATACTAGACATGCCATAGAGAACAGTGAATAAGACAGACTCAACCGCTTCTTGGAGGCAGCAGGCTAGAAGGGGAAAAGTCGCTGAGCAAGTAATCACAGGTATGGTAAATGTTATAAAGGAGATGTTCATGGAGCTGAAAACCAGTGGCCCTAGCTAAAGAGGGTTCGAGAGAGAGGTGAAGTGGATAGTATTAACGGTGCAGAAAACAAAGACCATGAGCCAGGAAAGGTCAAGATGAATTTTTAGAAACTGAAATGAGTCCCAGATGGCTTGATACAGAATGGCGAATGAGGCAGGAACTGAACAAGATGAAGGTGGAGATATGAAGATTTACTTCTTTAATCTTTATTTTTTATTTGCAAAGGGAAACTAATGATATTGGATTAGGAATGACATGGCCAGTGATATAATCTCTCCCAATTTTCGAAATTTCTCTTGGATGTCTGTAGCAGTACTGATCATTTTCATAAGTAGTATTGCCCTTGTGTGATCTCTCTATTTTTATCACTTCATTCTGCTCATTCAAGTGCTGAAATTCCCAGCAGAAGTAGGAGGCCTTGCAGGTGGCCTGCTAAACTGACCCTCGAATTTTCCTTAAACAGACCTACTCTGAACCAAAACTCAGATTTTCCCATACCGCATTCCTATAAACTCTTTCAGCTTCAAGAATTGGCCTTCTTCCAAATGTCTTGTTAAAATGGCAGTCCAGTCTCGTTCACTCTTCCTGTTGTCTCTGCAAGACAGATACACTATATAGCTAGGTGGCTTAGGAGCCCCCTTTTAAAGCATTGAATGTTCGTGTAATTTGGTTATATGCACCTCTATCCATTTTCATTACCATCCTCTGGTATTCAGGATAGCTCTCAGAGTTCTTAGAGAATTTGTTTTTTCTCTACATTAGCCACACCCTGAGTATATTTTTAATATCCAGTAATTATAAACTTTTCAAAGTTTCATGACCTCAAATTCAATGTTTTCTTGTATTTTCTCATTCCACATATGCCCAAGACTTAACCCACATTGGTATGGTAAGAGGAATAATTTCCTGTCACTCACTACAGTATTTTCATTCTCTGCCCCCTGGGTTTTCAAAAACCACAGAACTCCATATCTTTGACTTCCTTGGTCTTCTTGATAAGTGAAAATACCACCAAGTATTATCTTTCCCAAAGGATATTTCAGACATGGATAAAGTCCGGTCAAGATAAACGGGGACAAAATGCTAATTTTGCTATGGATAGGCAGTAAGAACAACACAGGAGAATTTGTAGGTTTGCAGTGCTCGAAAAGGGGAAATATAAAAGGAATGGTCAAAAGTGAAATGCTCAAAATCACTGTCCTGGGGAGGTGGAGGGGATATCTTTTATATCCCTCCACACTTTATATTCCTCTGATACATGGCATCATTAATAGTTCCTTTCGCATCTCCCACTCTTTCTCTTAACTACTTTCTAGCACAAAAATATTTCTATAAACTTTGTTTTATTTTCAAGTGTGTGTGTTTATACATCTACTTAAGATACTAACTTCTTTCATGAGGAATTTGAGAAAGTACCCTAATCACTGAGCAGCACTCTCTTACATCTTAAAACCAAAATTCTCATGGGATAGCAGGTAGTGGTTCTCAGAGGGGGGTCCCCAGAGCAACGGCATCATCAAAACCTGAGATGATATCAGAAATGCAAAATCGGGCGCCGGGGTGGCCCAGTAGGTTAAGTGTCCTACTCCTGATCTCAGTTCAGGTCCTGTTCTCATGGTTCATGAGTTGGAGTTCTACGATGGTTCTGTGCTGATGTCGTGGAGCCTGCTTGGGACCCTGTCTCTCCCTCTCTCTCTGCCACTCCCCCACTCGTGTTCTCTCTTTCTCTCTGCCTCTGTCTCTGTCTGTCTCTCTCAAAATATAAAAAAAAAATAAACTTAAAAAAAAGAAATGCAAAATCTAGGTCCAGCCACAATCCGACTGAATTAGAAACTCTGGGGTGGGGTCCAGTAATCTGTGTTTTAACCAGCTTTCCAGGTGATTTTGATACTCTCCAAAGTTTGAAAAACATGAATAATTTTTCTTAGCCCTGATGCACATTAAAAATATCTGGGGGCTTTCAAATAATACTCACCTAGGACTCACCACAAACCATGTGAATCCAAATCTCTAGGTGGGAGCCCCAGGATTCACAAAAAAATGTGATACACAGTGAAAGTGGAATCTCACAGTCTCCTTCTCCCACACGGAGGTCCTGCGCTTGAACCTGCTTCCTGCTCTTCCTCAGTGGACCACTCTGCAAAGTTATCCGGAACTTCTCGCTTTCCAATTCCTCAGACCTCTTCTTGGTTCCCATGTTATTCATCATCTCTCTGGTACCACACCACAACTTTATAAATGGGTATATAAACCCATATGAGAGCATGGGTTTTGATATTCTTTATTCATTTCTGAATTTCAAGTTGCTATAGCTTTTATAACTAGAAAAAAACTTTCATGAATAGTTAACATTAACATGTTTTAAATAGTTGAACTGAACAAAATGACCAATTATTTCATAAGCAATTATTTTACTATTCTAAGGAATAATAAAATGAAATTGATTTATAAAAATATAGTATGTTCAGGAGTAGATAAACTAGATACCCACATAGGTGCTAGTCATGTATTTTCACTTCATTAACAACAAAATCTTAGAAAAGCAACCTGAAAGCATTGGATTGATATCTGTATTACGTATGTATGTATGTATGTATCTGCACACACAGACATATAGGTTTAATAGATTTAAATTGTTAAGTAATGTCATTTAATGTAATCAAGCCCATTACATTTATAAATAGTGATAAATTTTGGTACACAGAAATATGTAATCCACATGTCTATAAATTCATAATATCCAAATATATCTCATTTCTTTCTCATCCCTGAAATTAATTATAATTTTACATTATAAAAGTAATTAAGATCATATGATTCATTGTTTTACTGCAAATAAAAATAATTTGTTTTAGGCATATGTCTGTATGTTATAAATTATGTTTGTAGCTAAAAACTCAGTATTCAAAAAATATTTATAAAACTTATGAGTTTGTATATTTATAAGGCATACTAGAAAGTACAAAATGTATTTATTTGAAGGATAGAATCCTTCAAAACATTTATGTTCTAACCTTGGAGCTTTCTAACATAAGTGTCAGCATTGTAGATGATATTCTAATGTCATAGATTAATATATTTTTTTCAATAGCTCTTTTTGTGTGACTTGGTCTGTGGTACCCATTTTGAAATCTTGAAATAGAGCTTAAAGTATGCACTGACGTATAAATATATTATAGTTTATGTTATTGCATCAAAGCATCATTCATATTACCATATAAAACTCATGTAGAAATAATTTAAACAGGGGCACGTGGGTGGCTCAGTTGGTTAAGTGCCTGACTTCAACTCAGGTCATGATCTCATAGTTCGTGGGTTCGAGCCCATCGGGCTCTGTGCTGACAACTCAGAGCCTGGAGCCTGCTTTAGATTCAGTGTCTCCCTCTCTCTCTCTCTCTCTGCCCTGTTCCTACTTGTGCTCTCGCTCACTCTCAAAATAAATAAACAAAAATTTTTTTAAATAAATAATATAAATCAAACCCCAATGTAGTTAAATTTATTTTTTACTAAAAAAAATACAATATATAATAGACCTGTTTGAGCAATGTGTTTGCTCAAACACATTGGACTTACTTGTTGCTTGGCTACTGTTCAGAAGAATCATGAATTCCTTCTTGTTTTCTCTCTATAGAAACTTTTCCTTGCATTTCTGAATAAAGATTTTTTTCCTTCTGACATAACCCAGAGGCGAATGATACCAAATCAAGCAGCAGAGCTAGAGAGCAGGGCACGGTCTCAATCTGTAGATTAACGCCTGGAGTAAATGCTACCTAAAGACTGATGACTAATTGAAAACAAGAATACTTACGCATCAATGAAAGCTACAAACAATTAAAAAGTTTCACTTAAATCATTTAAAGATTCATAAAATCAAAGTTTTAGCATCTTCTGCTGCTACTTCTCTTTATAACTCAGTGTTGAAATATATGGAATTGACTTTTGAGTTTTACTTCCTTGTTTCCTGCTCACTCACTACAACGGTAAGAGGAATAATGGCCCAAAGCAAGAAGTAAACTGGGGAGAACAAGAGATATCTCTATAATTTATAATCTTTTAATAGCTAAGAGTCAATTGCATGTGAATTTCTTCCATGTGGATCATTTCAATATATATTTTCTAATTCTTTCTTCTAGGTCCACAGTGCCTGAGCCATCATCTATATTGGATCTTTGCTGGGAATCATAATTCATCTTAAAATGTAAATTTCTAGAGGAAAGAGACATGATGGTGTGTAGTTTCTATGTAGCACTAGAGATACTATACATAACAAAAAGTTGCTTCTTTTAAGGGATTAACTTCACTTTCTATCTTGTGATGGTACATTGGCCTCTTATGATAAATGGTTGCAGTTTAGAGAACTAAAAAGACTTGTGTGCGGTCACATGATTGTTTATGGCTAACGATTCACTAAAAAATTAAATATCAATTTACTGTACACTTAGTTGAACACAGGAACTTAGATGTTCACCTGATTTAGGTTTGGAAAGGCTTGCAAATGTGCAGGCACTGGACATATAAAGATGAATAGGACACTTGCCCCATTTCCCAACATTTCACTATTTAATCATAGAGACAGACATGTAAATTAATGGAATAAAATACGGCTTTATTTTCAAATACCAAGTGCCTTATTTTTCAAACATTCTTTTGGTACTAGATTGTAAACTCTAAGGCAAAGGCAGTTTCTTATTCATCTTTGTATTCCCAGAACAGAGAAGAGTGCTTTACCAGTTTATAACTTGGCACGATAGATTTTTGGCTTCTAAACGTGGATCCATACTGTAAGAATATAGGGGGAAAATGTGTGTTTGTAAATGGAGAATCAATAAAGCAAGGAGAAAAGCCATTATCTGACTATGCTTCCCTCAGCACAGCACTGATGTTAACTGTTCTGAAAAGTGCCACCATAATAGCAACAGTAATTGCAACAACCACACAACAATAATTGAAACTTTGGCTCTGATTCTGTAAGTAGTTAGCATGGGAAAGAGATTCTCAGGGATTCTTCATGACCCCAACCTGGCTCAGTGCCCTTAACTGCCTGCCCTAGAGCACAAAAACCCCATACAAAATTCAGGCTATAGATCTATAAGAGCCAGAGAAATCCTTCCAGAATCTGCGGCATGCTGCTCATTTGGAGTCCTCCTCCTGCTCTGGCCTTTTATCCACTTTCCATCATGGCCCCCAGCACTAGACGGGACACTCTGAATCTCTGTTACCTAGATGAGACATCGGATGGCATATCATTTCCTTAGTATAGCCAAGGTTACAAAAATATTAGGATAAATAATCTTTACAATTAATTACAGAAACATTTTGATACTTAGATAATACTTTTTATGACAACTTGAGCATTTAGAAAGGATTTTAAGATCAGGGTTACACTTTCCAAAGGGGACTCCGTATTTTCCTGATTACTTATTCAAAGGTTTTCCTCCAGGCACCGACTTCTAGATTTAGCATCAGTGACACCAGCAAAGCTAACAGGAAGAGCTTTCACAGAAGCTCTGCCATCCATAAGCATGGGCTCAGAGCAGGGCAACCAGGCAGAGGGACAAGAACTCCTGGGGTAGACCACTACCACCCTGTTTTGTTTTGCTTTTACTTGATTACAAAGCAAAAAAAAATTCTCAATTTACTTACTAGTTTAACGTTTTGATTCTATGCTTACATTCTTTGAAATTCTTGCCTATGTCAGAGTGGCTTAGCTTAGTCTGTTACTCACTAATGAAAAGGGAAAAAGCTTATGTATGTCTTCTTAATGAAAAAAAAAATAATACACTGCAGAATTGGGGCTTGAGTAAGAACTTCGGATAATTACACTGTCTGGCTAAGAACTACACTCCTACATAGTATTTTGCCCACTTAAGTCAGAGCTGCACAGCACTGTTTATTGCTGGGAATATTGGTTAGGTTAGGTTACGTTTAGCAACCTGGGGGGAAGCTATCTTGTTGAACCTTAGCTCTGCCTTCTCTTGCAGCTTTGTGACTTTGTGCCTCAATTTCCTCATCTGTAAAACAGGACTAACAATGGTCCCCATATCAGAGGATGCTACCTAGGACACATTAAATGAGATAGAGATAGAGATAGAGATGGTAGAGGTAGAGGTAGAGGTAGAGATAGAGATAGAGATAGATATACTGTGGATAGATATAGATGTATATATATATATACAAATTTAGAAGACTGCCTGGCACATACGTACTATGAAAGTGTTTATATGTACACATTTGTGGGATTTTTTTTGTAAAATAAAATATTTTGTGCACCTAATTAGACTGTGTGGTCTGGAAGATTCAGTGGTTGTGGAAAAGATCCCTTCATGGTTTCAGAAAATACTTGTTTTTTTTTTTTGTTTGTTTGGTTGGTTGGTTGGTTGTTTTGTTGTTGTTGTTGTTGTTGTTGTTTTGGTCCCGTACTGCTAGACTAAGAGATGAGGGTTTTGTGGTATTCACAGATTGCCGAGAACTCAATCTGCATACATAAATCTAAAGTCAGAAAGATGTACTGCACCATTGTCAAATACCATCTGGACGTGTAGTGGAGAGTATGGCTTAGGGAACTACCAACAGCAGCAAATATGTTATCAAGCTGCAAAGGAAATAAAAATGTACTTTAAAATGTCCCTTTAGTGTTCTCTGTCAATATTTTATTTTTCAAAGAACATAGCCTATCTTCTAGGAATTTCATTAATGTGTTAAACCATCAAAATGTCAATTTGAGTGAAACTTACAAGCAAAAAGCCATTCTCATAGAAGAGTCAGAAAAATTAAATCAAGTAAAATTCAATAAAAATGCCCAGATAAAATCAAACAAAATAAATTTATATTAAGCTTCTGACAAATAAATGCCTGATTATTTCATTTTCAAAAACTATTAAAAGTTCAGCAGTCCTCTTTGATGAAGGAGTTCAGCTGGATTCTAGAGAATTATTTTTTGTCATCTGACTGAGATGACAACTATTTTATCACCCAGACAGACCTGTTGTCAACTGGCTGGCTGAAGTACATGTAAGTGAATTCACACAACTAATTCCTAGCACCAATTTTCTAGCTTTTCATGTGACATTTGGATGTTCAAGGAATGTCTCTATAGAATATAAAGTCCCAATGTCCCATATATAAAACAAATATTATGATCCCTTTAGTTTTAAACTGAGAAAGTCCCAGTGAAAGAAAATATAGAATTGTCGTGAGTCCTTATAACGAAAAGCATGCCTTAGTCTAAAAGGTGACTTTCGGAAAGAGTGAATTCAATTACAATGTACCATCACAGATTTCCATGTATACTGCTGTTGCTTTTTCTGCAAAGTTTACAGAAGAGTATTGAAAGTAATTTGGAAAGGCTGTTTAAACACAATCAACCAAGAAAGAACATCCTATTGATCACATCTCAGTGCAATTCCTCTGATAATCTTTGAATTACCTTAATTACATTCAATGATATACATTTCTTTAACCTAAAGGTTAAGTTTTTTTTCCAGGAGTTTGCAAGTATGTCATTATAAGCAACAAATACGAACAAATACAGTTCTAGGTTTATATTTGTTTTTTGTTGCACATACATAGTTTCAGTGCATTTGTTTTGACAGTTTCAACATAGTAGATTAATTCTTTGAAAACATGGCTCCATAAAGCTGCTAACTCCAAATCCTTCTATTACAGAATCATTGAAGGGCCAAACTGAAAGAGACCTAGACATAAACCCAAATGCTTATAGAGGCCATGGCATATTACAAGAAGACTTAAGGTATCATAGAGGAAGCATTTCTTGTTGAGAACATTAAAATTCCAAAAGCTATATGAGCTTGATCAAACAAGTCTTCAAGAGACTCCAAAAGACCTCCGATTTCAAACCCTGCTGAGTCCAATAAAGAAACTGAGGCTCAGAAAGTGTCAAGTATCCAGAGGCACAACGTATCAATCTCACCTGGGGTAAATTCCAGGTTACCTGACTTCATTCTAGTGCTCTGTATGCTTTATCATCTTTCCCTTTAAAAGCAATGTTTATTATTTCACTCCAACAGTGTTTTAACACGCATAAAACACAGCAAGTCTCACAAGAAGACATAAAGGTCTGGAATCTTATGTAACAGGAAATCAAAGTCTGTCCTCAAAAATGTCATATAGCCATAGCTCTGGGTCTTAATCTTGTCCTAAACATTTTGTATCTCCCACATTCCATATATGGAAATTGTCACACTCTCCACCAAACCCACGCCCTGTCACATGGTCCGTGTAAATGCGGCACAGCAGTTTCAATTCCTGGGACTCCTGACTGAGCTTGAAGACAGATGGCAGCAAGCCATGCGGAACATTTCTCCAATGACACGGCTCATTTGTTTTCCTCTGCGTAGAAATGACCTCTATCTTTCTGCTCATGGAGTAATGGACAATTCAGCAGACCACAAATCAGGAGAGCAATCCCAGATTCAGGTTTGTAACTGATTGTGTGCACATATTGGGCAAGACAGTCAACTTTTATTTTTTTAAGTTTATTTATATTTTGAGAGAGACAGAGAGAGCTGGGGAGGGGCAGAGAGAGAGGGGGAGAGAATCCCAAACAGGCTCCATGCTGACAGAGTGGAGTCCAACGCGGGGCTCGATCTAATGAACTATGAGATCGTGACCTGAGCTGAAATCAAGAGTCAGACGTTGAAATGACTGAGCTACCCAGGTGCCCCAGAAACTTCGTCTTTTTTATTTTAATTTTCTTCTCTCTAAATTGAGTAGGTAGGATAAAGTCCCTTTCCATATCCCTCTTCTTTTTTTTTTTTTTCTTTTTTTAACAAAGATACTAATTTGTCATTGAGGCTCCATTTCTTTTTTTTTTTTTAATGTTTATTTATTTTTGAGAGAGAGACAGAGCATGAGTGGGGGAGGGTCAGAGAGAGAGGGAGACGCAGAATCTGAAGTAGGCTCCAGGCTCTGAGCTGTCAGCACAGAGCCCAATGTGGGGCTCGAACTCACAGACCGAGAGATCATGACCTGAGCCGAAGTCGGACGCTCAACCGACTGAGCCACCCAGGCGCCCCTTCTTTTTTTTTTTTTTTATGTGGGTGTACATACCTTTGGATGTAAACAAATTCTCTAAGATGATAAAAAAAAGTCATGGAAGAAAATATAATGTTTGGTAGCGTACGATGTTTTGATAAATAATCTCCACCAGAACTAGTCAAATAAACAACAACCCTCCAACATTTACCCTACCCCCACACTCTAGCTTTTATCCACAAATGTTATAGAAAAATTTATAACCAATATTATTAAGTTTCCTAGCTGCCAAACTGACAGACTTCTTTCAAGGTGTTTATCTTTCTTAGATCTTCTGCAAATTTTAACACTGTTAAATCCTCCAGCCTTCCTCTGTTTCCTTCTTGACTACTATGACAACACTTTCCCAGAACCTATATTTCTTTAATCAATTTAATTAATTTCAGACTCTTGGCTCCTTTCCTCAACCATCCCCTTTAACTTCTGTCAACTCTCCCCTTTTTCACTCTGTGCCCTGTGCTCATTCAGCCTCATTCCCTCTCAGAATTGGAACCACAATCTGTAGTGGCTAATGATTCTTAAATCCTGTTCTCCTACTCTATTTTCTCTCCTAAAATCAGATTGGTCTTCTCAACTGCTCCCTAAACGTGACACAGGCAACTAAAAACTTTCCTTACTCTCAAAACAATTCTGCAGTCTACATTCTCCATGTCACCCAGGCTAGAATCATTGCACCATTCTCATGTTCTTGTTTTTTTTCTTACTTCTGACACCCAATTGACTATCAATGTCATTCAATTTGTAGTGTAAACACTGTCAAAAACCATACCCTTCTGGGTAATATCACCTTCTGGCTTAGTTCAGATCTTTGGCATGCAATCTACCACAGTAGTCCCCTAATTAATTTCCATAAGTCTAGTTTTCTTCTTTCTAATCCATCAAATGAACTGCTGTCTGAATTGTCTTTCTTTTTTTTTTTTTTTAAGTTTATTTATTTTTGATAGAGAGATAGCACATGAGCGGGGAGGGGCAGAGAGAGGGAGACGCTGAATCTGAAGCAGGCTCCAGGCTCCGAGCTGTCAACACAGAGCCCGATGTGGGGCTCGAACCCACAGACCGTGAGATCATGTCCTGAGCTGAAGTCGGCCGCTCAACCAACTGAGCTACCCAGGCACCCCTGAATTGTCTTTCTAAAGCAAAACTCTGATCACATCATTCCCATTTCTTTAAAAACTTAGGAATCTAAATTGCATATGGAATAAGCCCTAAAATTTTCAATATATCCTACAGCACCCTTCAAATTCTAGAATGAAACACTATTTTTGCCTCAGGGGCACAGATTTATTCTTCTGTGAAACCTGTGATGTATATTCATACTGCAGTGCCCTTGAATGTCCCATCCCTTCTGCCTAGAATATACCAACTCCTTGCTAATCTATGAAGATTTATTTTGTTCCTAAGGGTGACTGACAGCACAATTCTCTGGCTCCCAGTAGCACAGTCACAGGTTTGACAAATATAATTATATTCATGGAGACAATAGGTCAAATCATTAAGCATTAAGACAGCATTGGAAAGGGATGCCTGTGTGGCTCAGCCATAATCTCGCAGTTTGTGGGTTTGAGCCCCACAATGGGCTCTGTGCTGTCGGTTCAGAGCCTGGAGCCTGCTTCTGATTCTGGTTCTCCCTCTTTCTCTGCCCTTCCTCTGCCTGTGTGCTCTCTCTCTCTCTCAGAAATAATAAATGAATAAACTTTAAAGAAAATATAGCTTCAGAAATTCTGGTATGTATGGTGGCTATATGGGTGCTTTTGTTACATTGTTTGTAATTATATTCCTGTTAAGTGTATAGACCATATCTTGTTCTTGTTTCTATTCCTCATGCCTAACAAACTGCTTAAGAATTTTCTTGATGACACCATCAGGGCGCCTGGGTGGCTCAGTCAGTTAAAGGATCTAACTTCAACTCAGGTCATGATCTCAGGGTCCATGAGTTCGGGCCTCCGTGTCAGACTCTGTGCTGACAGCTCAGAACCTGGAATCTGCTTCGGATTCTGTGTTTCCCTTTCTCTCTCTGTCCCTTCCCCACTCATGCTCTGTCTCTCTCACTCTTAAAAATGAATAAACATGAAAACATTTAAAAATAAGAAAAAAGAATTTTCTTGGTGAATTAAGTAAATGGCTCTTGGATTTTTTACCTAACAACAGAAGTTAAAGAAATAGAAAAGGAGAAAGGCTGTGCCTAAGAGCTCATCAAGCGACATGAGATTTTACAGACAATTCACTCTTGCTTACGTGTGCTTATTTGTTACATGCATCAGCTCGCATATGCCAAGATCATAAATTTAGAGGATGCACAAATTCAGTAATTGATGCTCTTATTTTGGGAATTTTTCTGTGTGGAGTGGGTTTCTTTTATTATTATTTTAAAAACGCTGCTAGTGTCCAGAAAGTAGAAAAGCTTATTTTTACCATAAGCGAGATTTATTAAATTAGATATCTCCTAGGAAAATAAACTATTGAGACCTAGACAACCGACCTGTGGTTGACCAATATTTTGATTATTCCCAAAAGCCAATAAAAATCCATTGAACCTCTAAATTAATTTCATAATCTCTATGCTACAGTTAAAATTTGTTTCTAGTCAGGATTTGGAATTTGTGCAATAAAAGCTAAAAGGAATCAATGTATAGAACCTGGACTTCCTAATGCGGTAACAGGACATCTATACGATTTTTGAAAATACTTGCAGAGACTTCGACATTTTCTGGAGCAGTACGTTATAAACAATATCTTGAAAAATATCAGTTGGTGGTGCCTGGGTGACTTAGTTAAACATCCGACTCTTGATTTTGGCTCTGGTCATGATCTCACGGTTTGTAGACTGACAGCATGAAGCCTGCTTGGGATTCTCTCTCTCCCTAGGTCTCTGCCCGTCTCCTGCTTGCCAAGTTCTCTTTCTTTCTCAAAACAAATAAATAAACATTTAAAAATACATATATAATTTGGATAAAAACAACATTTCCAATGTGGCTGCTCCTCTAATATGCTATATCTACTTCTCTCAGAGACGCTATCACGCCATGCAAAATATATATATATTTACATTTGTTTTAACATCTAGGTCATGTTTTCTCAACCTTGACACCTTGGTTGGATATTTCTTTGATATGGAGGGCTGGCCTGTGCATTGTGGATGTTTAGCAACACCCCTAAATGGTATGAGATGACACTAGAAGTCTGTACCTCCTTTCAGATCTAACATCCAATCATGTCTCCAAACATTTCCAGAATCTCTAGTTGAGAACCACTGCTATACATGGGGAGCAACTTGGTTTTTATTTCTTCACATATTCACAACATAACACCTCAACTGGCACATAATAGGTATTTAATAAATGTTTCCTGAAAAAATGAGTGTTAATATTTAAGAGTATATGTTGTAGTCTCTCTCAGCAACCCTCCAATTATATATGTCTTAGTTCTAAGGTGTATCCTGTTCCTAAGTACTGATGGAATGTGATCACTCTCCCTGCTCCTGAGTGAACTTAAGCAATAGCAACATCATCCGACTTCCTTTTAGGTAAGGACCACCATTTTTTTTTTATGTGAAAGACAACACAATTTACAGTCATTCCTCTTCAAAGATTACAAACTCCTAGTCCAAGTGGAAAATAAGACCGCTCTCTGACAGTTAAACTGTCAAAATGTCAATGAACAGATAAGACAGAAGTCATAAGAAGTCATCCTAATGGGGTCGAATGTTTACCAGATTGGCAGACCTTGGCTGTAACTTCACTGAACATACTAACATTTGAAGATAGAAAACACCTGTTAGGGGTGCCTGAGTAGGTCAGTTGGTTAAGCGCCCAACTCTTGATTTTAGCTCAGGTCATGATCTCATGGTTTGTGGGTTCAAGCCCCAGGTCAGGCTCTGCACTAACATTGCAGAGCCTGCTTGGGATTCTCTCTTTCTCCCTCTCCCTCTGTTCCTCCCTGCTCATACTCTCTTTCTCTCTCAAAATAAATAAATAAACTTAAAAAAAATAAAAACATCTGTTAACAGAAAGCTGCTCAACCTTGGAAAACCAGACAAAAGGGAAAGTCGTGAAGGCAAATGGGTGGTCTAACCATCCAAGGACTACTCCATGTAATATGTTATCTTTTCACAAGTCCAGTCTTCACCTTATCTTTTCACAAGCAAACTACATGGGAAGCCGAATTATCAGAAGTTTGCCAACTGAGCATAAAATCAGAATAGCATAAGATGATTGCATGACAGAATGTTTAATATCCACAAACATTGTTATTTGAATACAGCTGTGTCCACAGGAAAAAATTCACAAAATGACTGCTCCCATATGGGAGACTTGAAAGACCCCAGAGTCACTCTCCAGAAAGCACCACGCCTTTGGAAGCCTTTTTTGCGCTCATTTTCTCCCTGGAACTTATAGATTCTTTCCTTGCCATTTTTGTTTGCTTTCTTGGCCTCATTTCTAAACAATTTAACAATTAAATGTAGACAAGATGGGGGTCACTCCCTAAAATTATCTCCTGGGAAACAAAGAGTTGATTTATATTTGAGCCTTGACATCAGTGCCTCATACTATGGGGCAATATTTCATCACTTTACTTTTCAAAATAAAGTGCTATTTGAGAACATACACCAGCCTGAAATTACCTCAAGCAATGATGGTTTGGAATATATAGAAGTCATATGATAGATGACTATTTAAAAAGAGGGAAAAAAATTTTAACACAAATTCATTCATTATTCAAGGCAGTATAACCTCACCCTTTTAAATAGCAGTAGTGTTTTGTGGCACCTATGAACCTCTGGATCGATTTTTTAAATCCTCGCTTTATGGAAGTGAATACTCAGGGCTTAGAATAAAATCACACATAGATATAAAAAGTGCTGTATTTCAAATAATTTGGTAGGAAGTGATAATACTGTAAACCTGTATCACATAACTAAAAAAAAAAATCCTGGTGATGATGTAGACACAGCTGTACAAATGCACATTTAAAGAAAGAAGAAATGGGAATAAAGAAAAATATTCGATAACATTTTATTGTGTAGTTATATTAATAAATTAAATATCATAAGTTAAAGAGATGTATACTCTACATATCTAAAAATTTATTCAGTTGCCATTTTCCTCTCCTCCCCAGTTTAAAGATCTTTGCATTGGAAAAGGAGAATTCACCTAATATTAGAGGTTGCTACATCTTCAGGCAATATGTTCATAAAATATTTTTGCCTAAATAAATAAACAAACAAACAAACAAATAGTCTTTCCTTCCTCTGTTCTGCTTAGGCAATTCAGAAGAGACCAGATTATTTTAGATAGATATAGATATAGATATAGATATAGATATAGATAGATAGACATGGATAGATATATATGTGTGTATATATGGTTTGTGTGTATCACATATCAAATGATATAGATATCCCTCTTTATCTATATCATATATAATATCTGTATTTATATAGAGAGATTCTATGTATTGCTATAGATATACTAAGATTGAGGTGATAATTTGATAATTTAGGTGGATGCATCATCCTTTCTGAAGAGTGGAAAACTCTCAGAAAGCTTGAACACCACATTAACATAACTTAAGACATTAAAATAACTACCACAAAGAAAAAGGTCCTTATCATCTTGCTAATCTGGGTCTTGCCTATACTGGTTGACAGGACAATTCTAAGAACTCAGTGAAACAAAACATTCAATGAGTGTTTTATTGCTCTCAGACTCTGCAAGGTAACACCAGAAACAACTTCTCAACCACCCCCTACTCTGTTTCATCATATGCTAGGTAAGTCCGTTGTCTCTGCCCCAAAGCAGGTGTATACGCTTAAACACATCAATTCACAATCAATTCCTTGAATGTGCACTTTTCCACAGCTGTGAGCTTCTTATCGAATATGTGCATATGCACGAGCAGTTTAATTAAAGTTCACAAGTGGAGCAATGTTAACTACACAAATAAGCTGGGAAAACACAAAAGCCCTCCACTTCTTCACTACCAATGATCATGCATACAAAGCCCTCAGCCAGCTTCTCCCTCCCTTCCGTCTGTCCCTTAGGGCTACTTCATCCTCTAAGCAGCACACACAAACCACCCCGCATGTAGAATTTACGCATTTTTCATTTTTCATTCACTTGTATCTTGGCACCATTTCCTCTTTGAATTGATGCCAATTAATCAATGCAAATACAGAAAGACCATGAGAAAAAAAATGGAAACTTAAGAGCTTATATCTGTAAAGATTTTAGTCTAACTTTTGGAATTGAATTCTTATTTTTTTATATTCAAGCCTTAGAGTACTTAGCGAAAAAAGGACTAGGGATTACATATCTTTCCAATGTACAACTATTAACAAAACAGAGGCGTCAGAGCTCTTACGGATTTTATTAAATGATTTTTCCTCTTTCTCCCATCTCTTACTCTCATTGCTTACTATTTGTCTTTAGGTGGGATAATTTATAAATCTATTTTTTCTCTATCTAAATTGTCCAATATGGTATCCACTAGCTATTATGTTTTAATTTATTTTATATTAATTGAAATTAAATTAAAAATCAATTATCTGGTCACACAAGTTCCATGTCAAGCGCTCAATAGTCATGGGGCCTAGGGGCTACTACTGCACTAGACAGCATAGATGAGAACACTTTCCATCATCTCAGGAAGTTCTACTGGAGCACTGAATAATATCAAAAACAGAGACTCATGGGGTGCCTGGGTGGCTCAGTTAGTCAAGCGTCCAACTTCGGCTTAGGTCATGATCTTGCGGTTCAAGAGTTTGAGCCCCACGTCGGACTCTCCCCCACTTACGTTCTATCTCTCTGTCTCTCTCAAAAATAAACAAATATTTTAAAAAAGGGACTCAAAACAAAGGCAAGAATGGGGGAAGAGTTTATATTATCTTTATTAGCATAATAAACATATATTTCCCAAATATTTCTTCATTATTTCACCAATTATTTTGTATAACTTACAGGGTACCAAATGTCCACAAAGTATTCCATTAGCTGCTAATATATAATTAGCACATATTAACACAGCACACATTCTAGTTCAGGGATTGGCAAACGTTAAAGAACCAGACAGTCAATATCTTAGGCTTTGAGAACCATTTGTCCCTGCTACCACCCCTCAATTCAGCTGTTACAGCACAAAGGCCATCTTAAACGATTTAATCGAATGGACATAGCTGTGTTTCCATACAGGCTGTGGGCTGGCCGTGGACTGGAATTTATCCCTAGACCATAATTTGCCAATATCTGCTCTAGTTGATAGATAAGCACTTACATAATAGGTAAAGAATTCTATGTAAAGGCAGGGTACACTATGATAAATACAAAAATATGTTCAAGCCTTATAGAAACACGGGGTTAAGAGACAGATTTGACTGAGTGAACTAGGGAAAATTACCCAGAGGAGGGAATACTGACGGGGTCTTGAAAGATGAATATAACCTTAATAAAAATACAGAGAGAAGAGAGCTTCTGCAAGAAGGAACAACTTGAGAAAAGACAAAAGGCTTAACAGCATAGGACTTGTTCAGTCAGTCAGTGGTGGATCATCGTAACTGGAGCCGACAGAGGCACCAGAACATACATTAGCAGGAGACCATCATTCTTTCACAAAACATACTAGGATGTATTTTCTGAACACCGACGGAAAGCAGGGTTTCTCTAAGTGGCCCGTACTCAGCTGCATCATCTCTGGTGTTTGTTAACATTTAGATTCCTGGGTCCCAATCACCAGAAATTTCACTTCAGGCGCTGCTTAGAAATATCCATTCTGAGCAAGTGTTGGTGTGATTCTGAGGCGTGTGAACACTTGAGAGCCACTGACATATATGGTTAAACTATCTCTGAATACATTTACTTAATCACTTTAGACACTAGTAACATTTAAAACAAGCTAAACATTTAAGACAGGCTGAACTGTCTCAGACGTGTTATTGAGCCTGTTTGCTGCCCTTATTCTCTCTTTAAGTTAAAGTTTCCCAAAGTTTACTGTTCACGGATTCAAGTGGTTGTAGGAGGTTCCTCCTCATTCTAACTTACTTCAATTCACTGAATGAACCAATGTTCACTACATCATTCCACTGATGAATGTTTATACTTTAGTTATTCCTGCTTTCCAGGCCTCCGGAATGAAATGGAATGGAATATATAACTCTTTACAATTACTCTCCCTCACATCCATCCCTCATTTCACATTTTCTTGATCAAGTCAACTGTCCAATGTGATTTCTCTATATTTCTTCTTGAGACATAGCAATGAAGTTTATATAACATGGCAGATAGACATGTTGGCTTTATTAATTCATAAAATCCTAAGAGAAAATTAGGTTACTTTTAATATTCTCATCAAATATGGCTAGTGATATGAAGCCCTCTCTTGTATATGTATATTTGTAAATATACATAAAAATGTATAATTTCTTTTAAAAAAAACTGGATGTTTCCAGTCCTTTCCCAGGACAACAGCTCTCTTAGACCCAAGTGGACTGTGCTAGGAGAATCACTTTTTCCTAACTGCATTACCTTGCCCTTCATTTATCTATACTAAAACTCATTATTTATCTTACCAATTCAGAAGGACTTTCTATAAAATAACCTTTATTTTCATCATTTTGAAAATCTAAGATATCTGTACACCAGAATTTGTTATAATGTGGCATTCCAAAATATATCACTTTTTAATGCAAAGGCTTTTATTGAGTATTATTTGAACTGGCAATAATAGCATATATAACAGGGGCTCTAAATTTTGAATTATTATAAAATGCTGTGAATTATGTACAGATCTATTGCTATAAGGACCTTCTTAAGAGCTGTGCACACTTAACATTTAAAACTGTTGATATGGCAGAAATAAAAATTTCCCTTTAAGATTGTCCTTTATTGAAAGGCAAATTGAAGCAATTTATTTATAAATATGTTATAAAATATAGTGTCAGTTTGTTTAAAAAGAGGGCCTTTTCAAACAAAACATTCTTGGGTAGAATTTGAAAACTGCTGAATATCCTATGTTGCAAGATAAGCACCTAAGAGAGAAATGAAGCCAGCTCTATCACAAGGTCTCTTCATGGCAATGAGAACATGAGAAAATTAATAAATCCTACAATAAAGAAAAATATTTAAATCTTAAGTTGACAGGCTCAGAGAAAGTAAATAACTTGCAAAAGTCAGAGCTTATCTCTAGGGAACAGCAGGGTAAAATATTTTGCTTAGATGCAGACTCTTCACAAATCTCTCAAATACTTCAGCAGACTTCCTAGTTTAAGAGTTAAAAGCAGTGATGAGTTTGAAAAAGTTTAACAACTGGTTTTCCTAGGCCAGCAGAAGATAGGAGATGGATAAGGAAGGAAAGAGGAAGCTCCAATATGTGGTATTCGCCACTTTCTGTGGTATAGGTACTCCCACCATGTGTGATTTTTTCAAGCTATTAATGTGATGTCCCTGAATGTGTAGCTGGGGAACAAAATGCCAGCTCTGTGAGCTGATAGGAGTTGGCTCATTGTACCTCTAGAAAAGAAAGCAAAACTAAACTGTGATACAAAATTTACCATTTACAAATAAATGTAAAAACCAGTTTGCATTACAGGACCAGTATAACTGGGTCCACAACTTTAGTTTTTATTATCTGCAGGGTTCTTTCATGATGAACATGGGCATACTAAGAAGCTGCAGCAGATCAGGTAGGATAATAATATTTCAAATCCAGTCAACTAGACTCTACTCTCCCTATAACGATATATATTATTTTATCTACATAGGATAGATCTTCAAATAAAATGACATGTATGCATGTGTATATATACATGTATACACACACACACATGCACACAGAGAGAGAAAATGAGCAAGTGAAAAATATACCCTGTAGATTAATAGAAGCAGATGGATAGATCAACTCCAGGTATTCCCAAAGCAAATGGAGGAATCGTGGTGTGTTCAGAAAAAGCACAGATTTGAAAATCAGAAAAACCTGGATTTTTAATAAACATCGGTAAACTTGTTCTTTACAAACCCCTCCATAAAAGGGATATAGGAAGCAAGATTAAAAATACGGGCACCTGGGTGGCTCAGTCGGTTAAGCATCTGACTTCGGCTCAGGTCATGAGCTCGTGGTTCGTGGGTTCGAGCCACACTTCCAGCTCTGTGCTGGCAGTTCAGAGTCTGGAGCTTGCTTCCAATTCTGTGTCTCCCTCTCTCTCTGCCCCTCCCCAACTCACACTCTGTCTCTCTCTCTTTCTCTCTCAAAAATATATAAACATTAAAAAAAAAAAGAGCAGATGTGTGCTAAAGAATCTGGAGAGCTAACGACTAGAGGCTTATAGAAATTCTTACGCCTCCTGGTAATCCATTCGAGTCTCTCATGCAATAACAATGTGTAGAACTACAATCATTATTAATGTTAAAGTGTTTTGCAATTATTTTCTTAACGGACTATAGTTTCTCCCTAGTGCCTGCCCTTTACCATGAAAGAAACAGCTCAGGGTTTTTCATATTTTGTAATAAATAAAAGCCAATTATTTAATGCAAAACTATAATAATGATAAAGATAACCACTACTTAGTGCACACTGCTAATACACTTTGTATGCATTAATTCATTTGATTTCCCTTAAAACCTCACATGTGACATGGGTCATATTCATTTTACAGATGAGAATAATTTCTGAGAATTTACTTCCAAATATTACAAAGCTAGGAGTATCAGGAAAAAGAAAATTCAGATCTAGTTCCAAAGTCTAATATTTTCAAACCTTCACTGCATTGTAATAGGAGGTATTTAAGGCTCAAAAAAAAAAAAAAAACCTCCACAATATTTTCATATTTCCCCATTTCTTTGAAATGATTCACTGTTATTTCTCAACAAGCTATAAAATTTACACCTTTACAAGCCTCCTGTTTTATAAACTTATCAGTATTTTCCCCTTCATCTTGATTACATGTACATTTTAAACTGACACACCTTCAAAACAATTTTTCAACATGCCAATAATATTGTGGTACACAGAACATTCAATCAAGCTGTCTTTTCCTACTTTGCCAAAATTTTTCATTTTCTTCCATATTATCCACGAGGTAAAATAAACAACTGAACCTCGGTATGGTTAGTGCACACCTGTGCACCAGCCATCCCATTCCTACCATGTGGTGATAAAACTTGTGTCGACACTGTCAAGAGCGCCATATGACTTGAAGAGAATGAAAAATATAATATGTGCAATAACATTTTGACAAAAAATCCTTTGCATAATTGAGTAACTTACTTGTTTGGATATGTTTTCTTTAATATGTTCTTGTCTTTTGAAATGATAAATGCCTAGATTATCCAAAGATCACAGGGATAAATGTTCAATAAATTTTGAAAATAATATATAATTATAATTTTTTAATTTGAAAGATTATGTTAGAAATTAGAGTTGGAAGAACAAATTAAAACCACCAAAGCAGCAAGTTTTTTACAGAATTTCCCAAGGATCTGTTACATTTTATATACAAGAACATACGTACATAGTGGTTAGATTGCATATAGCCAAAGAAAACACTATTTTAAAAGATCAAATATTTACCACACTTTTAGTTAATAAAAATTAGTCCATAATGACACTTCTATAAAAATATATTATTTATATTTTAAATGTATAATATATAATATATAAAATTAATAAAATATTATTTTAATTAAGTGATCATTATAAATTTTATAATAAACTTACTAATACCTATATAATGATTAGATGGTATTTATTATTAACTACATATATAAATAATAGACATAGATAAATCATCCTGGGATAAGAGATATTTATTTCAAATTTCCAGGAATAAAAATACAATGTTAACTTGGATTTAAAGATAGAAAGATACAGCCCTGAGGCACCGCCCTTTCCCTGGTGAACTGGATGTCATTCTCTCTCATGTCCTCAAGGACTTCATGCCTGTACTTTACTTACCCCATGTCTCTTTCTCATTATCAAAAAAAAAAAAAAAAAAAAAAAAAACAAGGTTGGAGAGATATGGGAGTAACTAAATGTGGAGTGAGCTGCCTTTTGTTACTCTTGGGGTGTTAGGTCTGAAGAAAAGATACTACATGGGAAGTCATCACGTAGGGGTAAAAAGAAGGAATCTGTTAACAAGATGTAGACATGAAACAATCACAGTGGGAAGTGAAGGAAGAAGTAAAGTTGGCAAAGCAAATGAAAATATTAAGGCGGAGTTAAAAGTTTCTACTTGATTCAGAAAGCAATGGACAGTTAGAAAGACTGAAAGGAAGAAACAGAACAGAGGTCAAGACCTACTGGACAAAATTGCTCCAGAATGATTTTATTATCATATAAAATATACCTAAGTATTTAAAAACATGAACTCCAGGATACCAGCGAAAAGTAAAGTGGAATCTTTTAAATATGAGGTAGGCAGTGTTTACAGTGGGAGCAGGCAGGCAGGCAAACAGCGGCACTCTGATTATCTGATTCAGAACAACATCCTTTGAATGACTTGCTCGCGAAAATTGGAAATTGTGAGTAATGGCCTAATCCATTTACCTTTTTGTTGAGCCTTTTTATTTCATCAAGGTGTCATTTTGTTGGTGTTCCTATCATATGTTATCCCTAATTAGACCATAAACCTAAGTTTGATTTGAAAGAAAAGGCTGAGAAGTACAAAATATCTGCTGATTCAAAGCACAAGCTTCACCTATGTTAGCACAAGGAAGCCCTAACAATCCCAAACCAAAAACAAAACGAAACAAAAAAAAAATATTTTCTTCCAGTGTTTGAATGTCAAAGAGGTATTTAAGCATATATGATAAATTGACCAGAATCGGTACAATTCCAAAATAAATGTATATGAAAATAATTTCATTCATTAGCAAGGCCATCAGTACTCAATCAGATTTATTTTAAAAACATCAAAATTTTGAACTCTGAAAATTAAAGCTGGCAAGCTACATCCATGGAAGAAAGGAGTGTTCTTAATTACATAGTGGGCAATCCAAAGAGTAGTGATAGAAGTTGAGAATGTTTATTATTCAAATAAAGGGAGAAAGCAAAATCCATTCAACTGGTCTAAATATCCAAAGTCATAATTTACTGAACTTCTTTTTCATGCTTCTCAATCTGTTTTTTCTTGTGTCTCTCTGGGGTCTCCTTTTTCCCTAATCCTTCCTCCTGTGTTTCTATTTCTTTGTCTCTATCTCTGCCCTCATTTCCCCAAGATTCCTTTTCTCATCCTCTCACTTTTACCCCAACATTCCTTCTTCTCCTGATTTCTGAAAAGTGCAGGATACTGGTATCAGAATGTAGATGCCTAGTGATTTTTACAAGGTAGGAATAAAATACGCCACAGGCAAAAATTCATATTTGCATTCTAGCATTAGAAGCAAAGCTATTAAAATGCAAAAATTTTAAAAACAGTTTAAAATAATTTGAAATAGTAGCTACTGCAATGCCTGTGGTGTAGATCAAGACCAAAATTGCTAATATAGCTATGCCCTTTGCCTTCTTATTCATAGTCACCAAAAACTGCCGCCTCTTTATTTATTAAAGAATTTTTATCTCTGCTGAACTCAGATAAGTTGCGAAATAATGATATTCCACACATAAATTAAGCCTCTGCTCAACTTCTGTTTCATAAAAATTTTAGTGTACTTTGGAAGTCAATACATTTATTAATAATATTTTTGGCCTCAGACATTATTTTTCGAGTTTTGATTCTTACTTTTTAAGAATACTCGCCCCCAAGTTGTCTTTGTTTTCATAGCGTATTTCAAGCCAAGAACAGACAGAATCTTTAAGATACAATCAAATCGTGCTGGCTTGAGCAGCACATATACTAAGATGCAGTCAAATTAAAACTACGCCTTCCCAACAAATGAGGTTTCCCTAAAAGCCTACCTCATCCTAGTTATTTTCACAGTGCTAGAAACCTAGGTAAGGTATTTTCACAGTGTTTAGCTCACAAAACATTTTCACGCGAATTAGGTTTAACCTACTAAGGGCAAGAAACATGTTTCTTTGGGTCATGTGATGAGTAACTATGCAGATATAAATTGATGGTGACTGAAGCCATGAGTGTGAATTAATCACTTAGAGTGGCTACAGAGAATGAAAAGTGGGCCAGCAAACACTCTCAGGCCACGATGGGCTAACAGCTGACCCAGCAGCCACCTCAACCTCGCTCTTCCTGGAGCTAAAATATTACTGTTTTGCTGGGCCGGCTGGACCCAGATAAACACCAGAGGCTGGCAGAGGAACCCTCATGCAGAAAGTCAAGACATACTCTCCCATTTAGCTCCCAGTTCATTTTGAATTGAGCCTTCAGAGGACTGGTATTTCCATAACTGTCATTACTCGCTAAATTTGTAAATTCTGTTTACTTTCTATGAACTAACGATAAAAACTCATACGAATCAGAAATTATTCTATGTGCTGTTTTTAAAAGCTGTATGGTAAAAGAGGGATTAGGAATTGTAGTTACACAGCATTCTAAAGGGGAAAGGAGTCTGAGAGAGAGAGAGAGAGAGAGAGAGAGAGAGAGAGAGAGAGGAATACAAGCAGGTCACACTTTGCAGGAGGAAAGAAATAAGGTCTTGAGTTGTGGATCTGGGATCTGGAAAGATAAAGATAGCACCAACTGCCCTCATTGCATGATGATGAAGAGACTGACCTGGGGAGAAAAACAAACAATATAGAGACACATACAGAGTTTTACTCGGGTTCAATTCAGAGCAGTCTGAGGGGTGAAAGGGGATAATGGGAACTAGCATAGTTTTCTTTCCCCCACCAAACTCCTTTATTTGCTTAGTTCAAGAAATGGAAAAGGGGAAGGAAGAAAAGGTATCCTTCCCCCCAAAAAAACTGTTGTAGGATGCAAGGGAAAACTACCCATGTACACCCTTCGGGAGTTCAATTTTCATGTATACCACCCTGCTGAACCTAACATAAGGAAATGATGAGAAACACTGGACAAATAGTTATTCCCAAGTCTAAGGCTCTGAAACTAGAGTAGGAGCAGGGCAACCCTTTAATCATGACTAATTTCTCCAAAAGAAGTGCCTTACGGAAGGTCACTAGAGATGCAAGCTGTAGGGGCCAGGGTGGGGTACAAATACTGTTTGCCATCTACCCACTCAAGTTCCTTAGGGCAAGAGGGGAGAAGGTTCTCCCTTAAAAAGAAATATTATAAAAGTAATGTAGATGTGAGAAAAAGAAGCTGGTTCTTCTTTAAACACTCAGCAAAAGCACATCAGCAACCAGATGACACTAGTCATTGAAAAATGCCAAACTCAATACGAAAGTAAAGGCAGGAACAAAATACTGAGAACCACCCATAATAAAAGATGTGGCATACAAGTGCAAGCATGGTGAACAAAAGGGCAAGAAAACCGAAGCCCATAGCACCAGCTTTGGAGCAGAAGCATATAATAACATTCAAAGAGAATCAGGGGAAGAAAGTGGCTTCCAGACTTCCCTGGTTCTTCTGATAAGAGTGTAGGTTAAAAGATATATTCAGAATACTTTTTAAAACACACCACTTATACCTTTATTTTTGCTCATAAAATATAGATAAGATCATCCATTTTATAGGTTTATTGAGAGGATTAAGTACAGTAATTCTTTCAAAGCATTAAGCACAGTGCCCAGCACCTAGTGAGGGTTCAGTATGTGTTAATACATCATCATTATTATTATTACCATAAAATTTAAGACAAAAAAGAAAAGCAATAAGGAAGAGCAAAAGTTAGGACACAAATAAAGGGCAGGAAAATATAGTGATTTGCAGTTTCTGAGACCAAAGAGCATAATACTCTTCACCAGAAGAGAAATCCATCTATCTGAAGTAGTTCTTTAGGAGACATCATATATTCAGGTCATTTCTAAAAACAGAAACTTCCCTTTGCGTATGTAGTTTGACACAAATAATGTATCCCAGTTTAATATTTTAATATAGTTTGTGCCCTTGACAGAAATGATATTCCTCTCCCTCCTCCCCAAAAATCACACTATTTGAAGAAAACAGCTGCCCTCTCATCTTCCATAGCCATCAATACTTCCTACCATGTCAACAGGCCCCACACCTCCAGCTGAAATGCTGCGGTATATCTTAAACACTGGAAATTTCTGAAGCTTGAGAGAACTAATAAAAAGCCCCCTGATTCTACCAACAGATTCATTAATGGAGAAACATTCACTTGGTATTCAAGGAATCTTATTGTTACATAAAATTATTTTCTTAAATCTGATGCATATTTGTATGGGATGAGAGCATCATGTCATATAATTTTTGTGAAGTTAATTTAAAATAGTGTGATCGAGCTTAATACACACTTTACCTCCTGTAAAACACATTAGAATACGATTAGTATGCAGTCCTCCGTCTCAACTGGAAAAGAAAGAAATCAGTGTGACCAATGGAAATGTTATTCGCTATTAACTCGCTGAAATAGCGGCAGGTCTAAAGTATCTGCATCTCATTTTGGATTTAATTATTGCAATAACATCTCATTTGCTTCAAGGTATTACAATTATCTCCTGTTTTAAATTGAAAGGTATTTCAGAATGAATGTAGTTAATGAAGCAAAAGGTTCAAAATGTCCAGAGCATTGAGCTTTAAAGTAGAACAACCCACATTTTAAACAAATCCTTGCTAAGAGAGCGCATGTGAAATGCATTTCCTTTCATCAAAATCCCAGTGTATGTGCCAACCAGTGAGGTATAATGATTTTTTTTTTCTGATTTCAATGCTATTAAGCAAGAAAATGACATTAGGTACAGATTGATAATAGGGATTGACATTAATCAAGCTCTAAAAAAAAAGTTCACTTTCAGAAGTTCATAAGATACCATTTGCAAGTATGAAATATTCACTTAATTTTCTGTAAGACAAAACTGTTTAAAAATGAAATCAAATGAAGCTTCAAATCTGGTATATATCAACAGCAAGCCATTATCTTGTTCTTAATTAGCCATTCTTAAAATAATTCAAAATATTTTTTTTAATATTCAGCACAGATGTCAGTGGTTAGGATCTTTTAAATTCTAGACCACTTTAATTAGAACTATCTTTGGTTTGTGTGTTTTAAAGACCCAATAATGTAAGATGATCCAAACTTCTATTAATTTTACAGATTATATGTGTCCATGAACAGAGTCCTTTAGAAATCTCATAGAGAATGTCATTTACTTTGCTAGGGAAAGGAAAACAGGGGACAGGAATACTGGACAGCTCAGGTCAGGGTGAACTTTGCCACTGGGCACAGGAGGTACATGGCTTACGGGCCCAAGAAAATGTTTTAATTTCTTGTGTGATCAGAAGAAGAACATGAATATAATCTATCTTGGGTTTTATTTTCTCTCTCTGTCTCTGTCTCTGTGTCAGAGAGAAAGAAACAGACAGAGAGATGGCTCCCTTACTCTTTAATTCCATTAGAGTAAGGAAGCCAAGTAGTCAAATGTGCCTCAGGACAGGAAAGGTATAAATCAGCCCTGAAGATTTACATAAAAATCTCATGGATCTCCGATAGAGAAGTTACCACTGGCCTCAAACTAACTAGAAAATCTCCAAATATTCTTTGTCTCTTTGGTCCTTGCTCAACCTCCAAGGCTGCCGGGGTTCTTTGTCTCTGTTCCTCTGTGTGACTTGACTTTCCTGCATTTCTGCACAGCCCTCCACTTGCACAGACTCTTGGCCCCTGACACTTTGTAACTTTCCTGTTGAGATCTTCAGAGATAATTGACTTAATCTGGTTGTCCTACCTTGTGTCAGCCCTTACCTCTGGCCATTCCCCTGGGCAAGCCCATTCTCTAATCAAGGTGAAGCTGGGGTTAGGGGTAGGAGGGTCAGAATAACTCATGGATACTGAATCTTACAGTGCTAGGGTTCTTCCCCAAAATAATTCACCTAAGAATAATTCATTCTACTCTTCTATCTGCTGTACCAGTTAATATGATTATAATGACCTGATGAACTTATTTTGAATGAGAACAATTATTTCTTAATAATTTATAAGTATAATTACTCAATTCAGCTCATACTTACATGAAATTATATTTTAATCTTTAGCTCATTTGATAGGATTATATTAATTGAACACTCAAATTGGAAGCAACTGATACACGGGTAAAAGTAAACTCATTTGTGTTTTCACGGAGTATGACTTGTTATAATAAATTATACATACATTTGAAATACTTTCTATTCCAAATACACACACACACGCACAGATACACAAATGATTTTCCCTCACTCTAACAGAATATATTTAATTAGAAAAGTGTTTTAAGTTATATAGATATAATGCAGACATTGTACTAGGAAGGAAAATTCCTACAGAACATGATCAATTCAGGAAGATGTAATTTGAACTCTATTTGGGCTTTATTTATTTCAAGACCAATTCTATTAAAATCTAATAGATGGTCAAGTCAAATAAGTTCTACAAAGACAAACAGATGAGCTTTTTGTCACTGGTATAGTAGTCACTGCAAGCAAATCCTTTGCTCAAAACAACTATAATTATAATTGAAATTAATTATGGGTGGATATAACATTATATATGTATTAAAAATTACATATACCTGTTGTAATATTAACACTTATTAAATGTTCTCAGGACTTAAGTTACATATTATCCTACAACAAACAATATTGTTATCCCCATTACATGGATGTGGAAATTAATGCAGAGAGATACTAAGTAACTTGCCCAAGGCCATAAAGCCAGTAAGCAGCAGAGCCAAAATATGATCATAGCCAGCCTGGCTCACAGCACATGTTCAAACACTGCCACCACACAAACATAAAGATACACATTTGTGCTAGACACATATAATCACCTCCGTTATTTGCAAGCTTTTCTTCCTTGTGGGCTAGGGATAACAAAATTTTACATCTACCAAGGTAAATGTTTTCATTTTAACTACATTTATGTATCTTTTACTTCTTCAGCTCATTCTTGATATATTCAATTTATATATTAACTCTCAAATCAGAAGAAAGCTCAAAGTTTAGAAACCTGAGAGATATAATTATTTTGGTCCATATCCAAAACACCAGGAATAAGGAAATGATAGGGGCTAATATATTAATGTAAGGTAATATGGCTTACATCTTTTCTTTCTTTTAATCTTATACTCAAGAATTAGGTTTTGCTGTTCACATTTTATTTATAGAGAAAAGAAGTTAAGAGAAAAATGAATAACTTGTCTAAGGATACCTGCCAGTTAGACCATGTGCTGATAACTTTCCATTGACCCCGCAGTCTCCATTTACCCTCCTCTGCCTTGCTCTATGTCCAAGAGTTTGACCTCTACACTTGGGCTCCCTTGCTTACTGGTCTCCTGTTGGGTTGATCAATTTAATCTTCACTGCCCAATCCTCCCTATGTCCAGCTCCCTCCTTACTGGGTCACAATGTTAGCAAGGGCTGCATTTGTAAGACCTAGCTCCTATAATGTCCCTTTCTTTTGTTCCTTAGGGTCTAGGGGTAGTATCAGGTTGACTATTGCTAATGACAGATTGTCTCCCTAATTAAACTGTAGTCAGGCTCCTCTGAACCCTCTTGTCAACTAGGCCTCAGCCTATGGACTTCGGTGCCTATTTTTGCACTGACCAATCCTCAGTTTACAGAGAACCCCCTCACCCTGATCACCTTGATATCTGATCAAATTCCTCATGCCAGATGTCCCAGGTGATATCTGATTACCCTAGCTTACCTTCAGCAAAAATCTTGTTGAGTCAGATAAATTAAATACCCACTTTCTCCCTCTCAGTAATTTTCCATCCACCGACAGTCTCTTTGCTTCTTAACTACAAATGCCATGCTGCATTCGGAAGGCAGCCCAGTGCTATACTGAGGTCTCACTTTCTTTATTGCAACTACTCCTCAATAACTTCTTATTTTGCCATTTCAACTACTCTCCAGCTGTTTTTCTTTAATACTAGTCCTCGAGTGCTTCCAACCTTTGGCTGGTAGTCAGAATCTTTGCCCACACCTCTAAATAGTCCTTTCATTAAATGTTCTTCAATGGAAAACCTTCAATATGTCCGTCTGGCCGATACAGAGATCTAACCTAGATTGATTCCACCACGATTCTTAAATAAACACATACATTATGAAAAAATTAAGGAGTACTTGAAATTAGTCTTCTGCTCCCTTTCACGACCACTGAAATGTTGATTTATGTCAGAATGATCCTCAGAGAGGAGGGCTTCAAAGAATAAGTTAACTATGCCAATTCATTGAACATGGGAGTCCACAAACAGCAATAAATGAGCATTAGACAAATCAATCCCTGCCCAATTTGACCTGAGATTCTAGTAGAATAAATATACAAGTGAACATTGTAGTTAGTATTATAATACAGCTGTACTTGGAGTTGGGGGAACAGAGCTAAGCCAGTCTGCATGTACAGGAAAGTGGTAAGCTAAGCTTGTACCAAAGCGTGAAGAGTAGTTGGACAAGTAAGAGAGGCAAGAACATTCTAGATAAGGTAAACAACAGCAGATAATCTGTGATCTGTTCCAGAAAGGATACATCAAAAATGTAGTATTCTTTTGTTTAGTAAGGATTCTTAAATGCATTTGTGGTCGTAAAAATATTTTTCCAGTGTTTCTCTAATTTATACTAATATATTCAGAGTTGTACATACATTTAAAAAACATATTAAGTTTATGATATAGCTAAAATCACTAAGCAGATATAATATCTTACAAGGAGTGATGGGCTTTTTTCTAATTTTTTTCACTTATATTTAAAACTAGATTGTACCTTATGTTGTAGAATTTTATTTTTTAATGGAATTTTAAATTTTCACTTTTAATAAAATGACATTTTCATATGGCAAAAATACGTGGCAGCCATTTATCAATTCAACGCATTAAGTATACATACTCGTGAGCTCCCAATTAAATTGAATATTTTGTGTTTTTTGCTTGTTTGTTTAGAGCAAACCTGAATACTCAGCTTCTCTATTTAGACGGCTCTTTAGGTGAAATAAATTGTTTCTCACCAATTCTGTCAGGAGGCAAAAATGTCAGATCATTGCAATGTGAGAGTACAAACTATGACCTCAACAGACTTGTAGTCTAAAAATTATTGATAGAAATATTTTCTAAAAACAGTGAAAAGCTTTAAAGTAGGTGAATTCAAATTTGGTGCTGTTAAAAATAGCTGCTTCCTAGAGCATGCTGTTCTCTTCCTCACTTTTAATGAACTCTTGAAAGCTCACTTGAGAATGATAATCAGGTTGGCATTATTCTCTAAATGCCCCAAATCTAAAAACAGAGCAAAACTTTTATAACAACAAATATATATATGAGGTTAATAACCCTGATGCTTCAATAATACTATGCTCACCTCAATTATTTTAGGCACTCTCTTTCTTAAATCTTATACAAAAAAACCTTGGAATATCTTTAAATTAAATGCATACATGTAGAGAACAGTGTGGAGGTTCCTCAAAAAATTAAAAATAGAAATACCGTATGATCCAGCAATCCCACTTCTGGATGTATATCCAAAAGAAATGAAGTCCTACTTGCGATAGTCAATGGACGGAAACAACCGAAGTATCTATCAATGGATGAATATGCATATATATGTATGTGTATATATGTATATATATGTGTGTGTGCATATATATAATATGTGTGTAATAAGTAAGCCCTAAAGATCTAATATACAGTACAGAGATTATAGGTAACAAAAATGCATTATAAACATTAAACTTGCTAACTGACTAGATCTTTAGTGTTCCCACCACTAGAAGAGTTGATAATTATGTGACACCATAGAGGTAGGTATTAGTTAACCCTACAATGGCAACTATATTGCAATACAAATGGATCATGGATCAAATCAATATGTTGCGCACTTTAAACTTACACATTGTTACATGTCAATTGTATGCCAATTAAAAAAATTAAATGCAGGCAGTGTTTTTTAATAATTTACAGGGGCGCCTGGGTGGCTCAGTTGGTTAAGCAGTCGACTTCAGCTCAGGTCATAATCTCACGGTCTGTGAGTTCGAGCCCCGCGTCAGGCTCTGTGCAGACAGCTCAGAGCCTAGAGTCTGCTTCGGATTCTGTGTCTCCCTCTCTCTCTGCCCTTCCCCTGCTCATACTCTGTCTCTATGTCTCTCAAAAATAAATAAACGTAAAAAATTAAAAAAAATAATTTACACTAAAAATAATGAAATGCTATTCAAAGGTAAAATATAAATGATTAAATAGATTATTAACAGGTATTAGGGACTTAATATATTGACGATACTCTACTTATAAGCCTCATGCAAAGGTCTCCTTTAATAGAGTATTTCAAGGGCGATATACTAATTTCAATGAATGAGGTTCCTTGTATTTAATATCTTAAGCATTTTGTTAAAAGGTCAATTAAATCTTTGCAATATGAAAAGTTCCTAATTATAATCATAATTCATTTTAGAAAATTAGTAAAGTGAATAATAAAAATAAGTTTTTACATTTCATGTTGGATTCTGGTCCTTATGATTGTAAAATGATGCTCCTAAAATTCTGAAGTTATAGTCTTTGAATGACACACAAACCCAAAGACACTATTAGGAGACCCTAGTAGTGAGAGACACTATTTAATTTTATTTAAGCTTGCTTTTCTTTTACACCAAATCAGGAAGAGCAAAAATATTAACTCTACATCATTGATTCTGAATGTCATAAAAATTGTTTTAGAATCCATAGAATTGAATATTTTTCCAAAATTTTATTTGGAACATTTTCAAACCTACAGCAAAGCTGAAAGAATCTTTGAGAAAACAATTTCATACCTACTACCTTGATCCTACCATTAATATTTTACTATCTTCTTAATATCTATCCATTTTTAATCTTTCTAACCAATCATCAATCCATATTATTATTTTTTTAATGTTTATTTTTAAGAGTGAGACAGACTGTGAGTGGGGCAGGGGCAGAGAGAGAGAGAGAGACACAGAATCTGAAGCAGGCTCCAGGCTCTGAGCTGTTAGCACAGAGCCTGACATGGGGCTAGAAATCACGAACCATGAGATCATGACCTGAGCTGAAGTCAGGCACTTAACTGAGTGAGCCATCCAGGTGCTCCCATATTATTTTTGATGTATTTAAAAATATTTTGACAATACTGAATTGTAAATATAACTGTTTACTGCATTTAATTAATTCTTTGAATTATTTTAAAAATTAATGGCTCCTGGGGCTCCTGGTTGGCTCAGTAGGTTAAGCGTCTGACTTCAGCTCAGGTCATAATCTCATGGTTTGTGAGTTAGAGCCCTGCATCTGGCTCTGTGTTGACAGCTCAGAACCTGGAACCTGCTTTAGTTCTGTGTCTCCCTCTCTCTCTGCCCTCCCCCACTTGTACTCTGTTTCTGTCTCTAAAAAATTAATAAAATTTTTTAATTTTCTAAATAAATAAAATAAAATAAAATAAAAACTCTATGGCTACTTAAAAAACATTTTCAATAATATTGCTAAAACCCAAGTTTAAAATATTTCAAAATCCTAGGTCATCTTAAATGCTCTATGATATAATGGCCAAAAGTGATACAAATGGCATGTTCTAGTCACATGTAACTGTATCCTGAAAGTAAAAGTAAATTCTATACGTTTTATAATTCAGTCAAGTGCATCGGCCAGAGTCTCCAATTAGGAAACCATACTGAGTGGTTCCAAAAGACCAAAATATTACAATGAGATATTTATTGGTTATTTTACCTTGGCAGATTACAGATGATCTCACCTTTATATGAACTTCATATATTCTTATTCTCATTCTTATTAATGAGATTATAACATTAAGAGGGTCCAACATTTGGCAGAAAGTAGTTCACTGGTTTGCTTTCTTAGCCTCGGATCCCTTCCTGGGCTGCTCCTGCTCTATTCCGTGCGGCAGAGGGACTGACTGCACACTGCCTCATCAATGCTCAAATCATCGAGAAGTTTTAAATATAATTTGATGCATTGCATAAATTCACTTAAAGACTACACCCAAAATTAAATGTTACAGACTCTAAGACTATTTATCAATCTTGTCAAACCGGAAATCAATTTTCCCTAGTCTCTATTGCTTCCCATAGTTCAAAAAAATAACACAAACTAAAGACCTCAAGTGTTTATGAGCACTGTTTCTATCTTTACAGACATTGGGACAATGAATAAATGTGAAAAAGGAGGATTATCCTGTTGCTATGTGTCTGTGGCATTTGATCTGGGAAACTTTTGATTTCCTTTTTTGAGGAAGAAGGATAATGAACAACTGATTTAAATGGCTTTCAACGCACAGGAGAAAAATGAACATGTTGTTTTGCAAGCTGTCAATCAAGAGTCCTGAACCAAGATGTGTAAAAATGAGATTATTAAATAAAATAAGAAAGTTCAAGGAGATATTCTCTTAATTTGAGATGAGGCAGAGCTGTAATCATATTCACAAGCACCTTGCATACAAAAGGTTTTTCTCCTCTGATTAAAGTATTTTATTATATGTATGTATATACATACATATATATTACTACAAGGAGGGCGAATAGGTTTCATCTCAGGTGCCAGTGCAGCCTGGAGCCCTTTACCGAGTATGACTGTGGGTCCTCAGCGGGCCAGGTGGGAGAGGACGTCTGAGTGGAGATGGATGACTGTTGTTGGAAAGGCTGGAGGGAACGAACAGAGATTCATGTTTATTTGTCAACTTTGACCAAAGCATTAATCTGAAATTACCTTACAGTTATTGGCTGTGAAATATCCAAGTAGCAGAATTGATTTCTTAGTTTTAATATATTGTACCCTTTCAACACTGTAAGATTTGTCTCAGAGGCCATTCTCTTACCGACAAAAACAAATGACCGCTTGGTAATGGTAACTTCCACTGGTTATTCAAATTATTTCGAAATGCTTTTCATGCTGCTTCAGTATAATCAGGGTACCAGTTAGGAAACCTACACCCTTCCTGTGATCTGACCTATAGAATACCTAGGCTACATCTAAAAGATGTCAAAACTATTTATCTTAGTTCCAAAGAAGGAAAAGATCCAAACGTTCCCCAATTCCATGATAACTAACGATTTATAAAAGGGTTTTCTGTTTGTTTTTATTACACTGAAACTACTTAGATGTTGGTGGATGGCGAAAAAATAAACACATTAAAAACAAAATAAAGTAACATTGATTGCAATTCATTTGTTGTTTTGTTTTTTTTTTTCCCCAATGTTTATTTATTTTCGACAGACAGAGAGACAGTGCATGAGCAGGGGAAGGGCAGAGAGAGAGGGAGATACAGAATCCAAAGCAGGCTCCAGGCTCTGAGCCGTCAGCACAGAGCCCGACATGGGGCTCAAACCCACAGACCGTGAGATCATGACCTGAGCCGAAGTCGGCCGCTTAACTGACTAAGTCACCCAGGCGCCCCTCATTTGTTTTAATGGCAGAAGTTATAGGAGAAAAATTACACCATATATCTTTTATACTTTCCTATGATTGTGAAACACTAAATTAAATCCAACTCAGCACATACTTTCTTTTTAATCTCTTCTTACCTTGACTGCAGTAAGGAAAAAAACAATTGTTTTAAATAGATCTAGTTGAGGAAAAAAACAAACAAACATGTATTGTTTGCCTTTAAGAAGTAGAGTAAAATCTTGGTTTGAGAGCATAATTTATTCTGGAAACATGCTTGTAATCCAAAGCACTTGTATATCAAAGGAAATCTCAAGAACCATCGGCTCAGTTGTGATCATGTGACATTCGGCATCACATACTACTCGTATTGCAAAACATTGCTCATTTATCAGGTTAAAATGTATCAGTCTTCCAGTTTGCTAGTCTGACAGAACACTCGCAGAACAAGTTACTCGCAATACAAGGTTTTACTATTTGGTGGTGTATTTATGAAATGCCTACTTGGAAATTTGCCTTAAGCACAATTATTTTGTATTTGAACTTTGGCCGTATCTCCACATTAAAGCCCATATTCAGGACCACACTTTGTCCCTGCTCTCTGACCCACACAGCTATATGAGCCTTCACATTATTTATATAAATATCTGACTACATTATGGTGATCATAGCATGTTAATTTGCTCTTTCTTTTACCTTTTCATCTCCTCTAATCCCTGGTTTGTTTGTGTATAGATGCATTTGTGCATTTTACAGATATCCCAAAAACGGCTAGTGGACATCTTTACCATTAAGTGATAAAGGTACAATTTGAGTCACAGAGATAAAAGTGGAGATGCCTTTAAAAACAAGAGGCACCCCACATGTGCAAGTGCTGAAGACTGCCTTCTGCTGGAAATGCTAACTTCTCCTCCCTCTGCAGAGGGGGACTTAGGTGTCTCCTATTTTTCCATGTCCCCTGATCTAGGAAGACAGCGTAAAGCTGGGTATAGGGTAGGAGGCCGTAGGACCGCTGGTCATAATAAGCATCTTTTCTGGCATGCTGTCCTGTTCAAACTGCAGTGGTGGTCATGTGCCTTCATCTTCTTTCCCTTTCGCGTTTTTTCAGTCTCATGCAGAACTATCGGGTTTGGATTATTTTTGTGATTGTGTCCACGCCATCAGGTCTGATTTGGGTCTCCAAATGAAAGATGCCCATTTAATTGACAGGAACTTATGGGATGTTAAGAGATGTTGTGATTAAAAACAAATGTGATCTGGGGCACGTGGATGGCTCAGTCGGTTGAGCATCCAACTTGGGCCCAGGCCATGATCTCATGGTTCTTGGGTTTGAGCCTCACATGGGGCTTTATGCTGACAGCTCAGAGCTTAGATCCTGCTTCAGATTCTGTGTCTCCCTCTCTCTCTGCCCCTCTCCTGCTCATACTCTCTATCTCTCAAAAATAAACATTCAAAAAAAAGAAACAGATATTATTTAACACCACCAGTTACTGCAGACAATACATTTTCAGCTTCTACTAAAATTATCCCCAATATTAAAACTCTTATCAGCCAAACTCTGAAGGTTCATTCCCTTATGCCAGTATTTAAAATGAATCATTACATCTCAAGAATATCTACTTGGTTTTATAAAAGTTTTTGAAATACCGATCTCTGAAAATTCCTAGAAACAAATTGATTGTATTTACTCTTAGAATTATCTCATTTGTATGGTCATTTTTTTCTGTATATAGAAGTAATTTATACAAGCAGATATACCATCTAATAAGATTTATTATCCTGAAGTATTTGCAAATTGTAAAGTGTTCATTCAAGTAATTTTCCCTGGTTGCTATTAAAAATGGGAAAAATTAACGTTTCTTCATGTCATAGGACTCAACTTTTCAGAATCTGTAATCCGAAACATGTAGTGTGTAAGGAAATTTTTTTATAAAAAATGTTTATTTTTTAAAACAATAATTTTATATTCATTTTATTCCTTTTTTTTCTGGGAAAAAAAAATACAGAAAAGTTAGAGACTCTTTTGTTGAAGTAAAAAGGGCCCTAGATAAGCATCAGAATCCCCTACAAAGCTTTGCACAAATAATACATGTGTCCAGCCTACTTATGCAAGATTCTGACTCAACAAGTCTGAGACAACATCTTTAGTCCTATGCCATTTACCTGTGTTCTTCTTGCTTTGTTTTACCTGGACATGACAAATGCAGATTACGTCATCATCTATTGAACCTTACCCAAACCCAAAATACTTCTCCTATTTGCTTCCCACCATCCTCTCTCAACATACTTTCATCCCATTTCTCTCTCTTGCCAGGGTTTTGTTAATGACCCTGTGCCCGTCGATAATCCTCAGAAAGGTCAGAATGATTCTTTATGTCTGCCACGCAGTATGATGATGCTGTCAGATGAAATAAACAAGAAGACTGAAAACATGGATGAAATACATGAAATGAGCTAAGATGATTAAACAAACTAACAAAATAGAGCAATTAATAGACAATTTTATCTATGAATGGAAGTTTTCTATTTCTTGTGAAAAACTCATTTCAGTTCTTCATGTTGCAATTTAAGCTCTTTTCGGTATTTTTTCATTGGTTTCTATTTTTTGTGTTACAATCTTGCACATTCATAAATGATTACTGCCTCATTTAAACTTTCTCTAAGATTTGCTTTTCTTTGTTTTGCTGACCTTTCCCAGTTTTGCTCACTTCCAGTCAAATAAAAAGCATTAAATTCAAAATGGTTCTAAATTGGAAGACAATTCATTTAGATTAAAATATAATTTTAATCCATTTGTTAGTTACAGATCCAACACAAATGGCAATCATGGTATTTGATAATAGCTACAATCAATATTTTATTCTTAATAATATGCATCAATATAGATCTATACCCATGTCTGTCTATGATCCCATATATCCACTTGATCTTTGTAATAACCCTGAAGAGTAGGTATTATATTATTAATCCAATTTTACAGATAAAGAAAAAGAAATTCAAGTTCATATTATATCTGTACAATATTTGAACATTAATTGGTGGAACCAGAATTCAACCTCAAGGTTCTCTGACTGCAAATTATATGGCCTTCGAAAATATTCAAAAGCAAAAGACTAGTCATGTGTCTGGGAATTAGGGCAATATGGAAAATGCTGAAAGGTGCCTGTCTTACCAAATGTGAAAGATTAAATGACAGGTGGCAAGCAATGGCATCGCCCACTAGAAGAATGAGTAACAGTGCTGAACAGTATTTTTCACTGAATACAAGACTAGGAAGACAGGGGAGGGTAAAATCCTTACTTTCTTAACAGTGAACACCATTTGCTGAAACAAATAGCTAAGTTATTTCATTAGAATGACTGAAATTATTAATAAAATAACCAGTATGCACCTACTAGAATGGTCAAAATCCAGGACACTCACAACACCAAACACTGATGAGGACGTAACGCAACAGGAAGTTTCCTTCATTACTGGCAGGAATGTAAAATGGTTCAGCAACTGTAGAACATTATTCGGCAGGGTCTCATAAAACTAAACATATTCTTGCCATATGATCCAACACTGCATTCCTTGGTATTTACTCAAAGACACTGAAAACTTAAGTCCCTATAAAAACCTGCACACAGATGTTTATAGCAGCTTTATTCATAATTGCCAAAACTTGGAAGCAAGATATCCTTCAGTGTGTGAATAAATAAAGTGTGGTACATCCAGATAATGTAATCTTTTTCAGCACTAAAAAGAAATGAGCTATGATGACATGAAAAGACATGGATAAAACTTAAAAGCATTAAGGAAAGAAGCCAATCTGACAAAGCCACATACGATATGACTCTAACTATATAGCATTCTGGCAAAGGAAAAACTATGAAGATACTAGAAAGATCAGTCATTGCCAGCACTGGTAGGGGGAGGAACGGATAGGCAGAAGATTTTTAAGTCAGTGAAAATATTCTCTATGCTACCATAATGATGAATACATGTCATCATACACTTGTCTAAACCCATAGAATGTACAACACCAAGAATGAACCATAACGTAAACGAAGTACATTGAGTGATTATGATGTGTCAATATAGGTTCATTAATCATAACAAATGTATCAATCTTGTGGAGGATGTTGAGAATCGGGGAGGCTATGTATCTACAGTGTGGTGGGTTAATAACAAATCTCTGTGTCTCTCACTTTTGTTATAAACCTAAAACTGCTCAAAAAACTAGTCAAAAAAATGATTAAGGAAACAAGATAATCAACCCAAAAGAATGTTATTATGAAGGACTTAGCCTTCTAAACAAAAATAAATGAGAGAAAAAAGCAAACCAGCATGGAAAGGTATTTCATGTGTCTTTAAAAGAACAAATAATGCAACCAAATGGTAGTTTACATGCTTAAAAAGAAGTCAGTCAGCTACCACTTAGATTAGGATAAACAAGGGTATAAAAGAAAGATGGTCAAAAGCAGACCACGTATCAAAATTTCTAACTTCAAAAACATCTGAATCCTTTTTTCAGAGGTCCATTTTAAAATGAACCAGGAAGCAACTTGTTAACTAAAATGGAAGTGATTTTATGACATTTGTCTTTGTAAATCTAAACTCAATAATGATGCCTCCACCAGAAAAGACGGGTGTTAGTTTTGAGATAGAAAGAGTAAATGCTGTATTTGTTTTAACATAAAATCATGGCTGAATATTTTGATCTCAAGGTTTGATCCATCCTTCAGTCAGTTCCTCAAGACAGTAATTTCAAGGGATTCTTTTTGGTCACCTCAGGCCTAATTTTTCTCCTACGAAGTAATCTGACTAAAGAGAACAGGTGATAATACTTCAAGAGTAAGAGGAATCACACTACAAGAGATTCACATAATGGAATCACTTAACAGGAGAATGAAAGATACTTGATTAATCAAAAGGATCTGGGGCTTTCCAGGCTTTCTTTAGAGCAATTGCACAAGCAATGTTAACTACAATTTGACTAAATTTGCTTCAGATTGATCTTCTATAATATACAAACTGGCTAATTTTCTAGACTAAGGGACTTTATGATCTCTAAACAATATAATATTTAACTATTTGGAGTCAGATTAGAAACTGTTCGTTAATTACTTATCATCATTAGGACAAAAATTACCTAAATGTTTATAATCAGAATTTTTCATATAATGTGAAATATTTTACTATTGTTATCTTATAACTTTAAATGTCTCTAAAAGAAGTTCATGAGGAGTTTTTGCTCTGTCAGAACAACAATATAACATATCCAAGAATTTCTTTAGTCACTTTCATTAATTCAGTTGTGATTTGTATTCTACTTTTAAACGAGGTTGTATGAAATTTCATAATTTCCCCATTTAGATTTTGTTTTGTTAGGATATAAAAGTGACATATGTTGATTTCAAGAGCACAGAGAAGTATAAAAAAGTGTAAAACTTCAAACTCATAGATGGCATTAATAACGTTATTGTATATATCCTTTGTATTTTTAATTCAGGGAAAAATCAATATTTGCTTTTTAACTTCAAAGATAGGCAACTGATTCCAAAGTGACACAATAATTGTAAAAGCCAGGCATTGCTTAAAGAGAAAATGAGAAATTCTAAAAGTTCCCTTTAAATATTTCGATGTAAGCTTGGCTAATTTGGATCATAAAAGCTTACTGTAAACCATTGATAACAGGATTTGAGAGCAGTTCTGCCCAGGCAGGAAGCAGAATGGAAAGCCTTCAGAGAGGAGGTAGGGGAGATTCTGATAAACAGAACCTGAAAAGAGACTACCACTTTGGGCCTCAGCCAAATACAGCAAGGGGCTGAGAAAATACACCACAGAAATTCCTGACATGAAAATGGAGAATCCAAGAACATCTGAACATTTGGCTCCTTTTACCCACTGCATTTTATACGGCACAGGCAGCTATTTTGCATCTGAAGAATCCAAAGCACTGAGAAATTATGCAGGAACTATCTGGACTTTCAGAGATCTTCATCTGTGCCATATGACAGAGCCATCCTATCAACCTTATGGTCAGACTGGAAGAGGGCACCCACAACAAGAGCCATCAAGAACTGGGGCGCCTGGGTGGCTCAGTCGGTTGAGCATCCGGCTTTGGCTCAGGTCATGATCTCGCAGTTCGTGGGTTCGAGCCCCGCATCGGGCTCTGTGCTGACAGCTCAGAGCCTGGAGCCTGCTTCGGATTCTGTGTATCCTCTCTCCCTGCCCCTCCTCTGCTCATGCTCTGTCTCTCAAAACTGAATAAACGTTGAAAAAAGAAAAAAAAAAGAACAGACCAGAAGTCCTACTTATTATGGACTGTAATAGCAGGGGTTAAGCCATTGCCAAAACATCATACCTGCCGAACCCCAGTCTTAAGCAGACCAAAAGAGAGCCAGAGAATGGTATGCAATCAAGCAGTCCCTTCCCCATTACCAGAAGACATATCCATGGGCTTTCTTTTACATCCTGATGCCTTCTTGGAATGAGAAGGTGAGAGTTCTCATGAAAGACTGAAAATTTACCCAGAAGAAATCTTTCACTGAAAGCATAGACTTTTTTTTTTTGCAGGCAATCTGAATTACAATGAGTAAAATTCAAATTCAACATGCCATATGATACTTCCCAGATACGATTTTAGGATTTCATGATATTTTATAACTATAGTCAGTTTTTAAAATCCTCATATATCTCCCCCTTTGTCATTTTTCTACTTCCAAGCAGCTACCTGTGCTATCCAATACAGTAGCCATTAGCCACATGGGGCAATTTAAATTTAAATTAGTTAAAACTGAATAAAAATAAAACTTCAGTTTCTCAGCCACACTAGCTACATTCTAAGTGCATGCGGCTAGTAGCTACCATATTGAATAACATAGATATAGAATACTTCCATCATCAAAACAAATTTTATTGGATAGCACTGACAGTAGACTACACTGTGTCTGTTGCCTTATAACGAGAGATATAAAATAGCCCAACACAGAATAAGAAGGAGTATTCCCGACTTTAGTTTCTAAAAGCCTAAACTCATAGGGATATAGACAGGAGTCCAAGACATAAATCCAGTTTAGAAAAATGAAGTTTTTTTTTTAAATGTTTGTTTATTTTTGAGAGAGAGTGAGAGAGCAAGTGGGGGAGGGGCAGAGAGGAAGGCACAGAGTCTGAAACAGGCTCCAGGCTCTGAGCTGTCAGCGCAGAGCCCAACGCAGGGCTTGAACTCTGGAATGGCAAGATCATGACCTGGGCCAAAGTCAGATGCTTAACTGACTGAGCCACCCAGGAGCCCCTAGAAGAATGAAGTTTAATAGACCGAAGCTTCTCCAAAGACAGGAACTCAGGCCTGGGAAGCAAGGAAATAGTGGTTAAATAGAATCTAGTGATGGGGGAGTGATCAGGTGTTGGGATTTTGAAAAGCACAAAGTACCTATTTCCTTCCCCAAGGTAGCCTGGAAACAACAAAATTATTGCCAACCATGAAAAGGGAGACAGCACCAGGCCTTAAGAGAATGCCTCTCAAGTTACCTATAGGAAAAATAATTGAGGGCCATATGGGATGATGGACATCTCAGCAGACACCTATGTGCCTAGGCAGAGAACTTGAAAACAATATGGATCAGCTCTGCCACATATATTTTACCCTTCCCCACTTCCATGACAAGGCTTTGGTATTGGTTTCCCCTGAACGTAGATAAATCTCAAACAACTGAGGGAGAAAGGTCATATTAGAAATTCACTGATGTCACTCCAATGGATGATGATTCCAAATGGATATATATGTCCTACCACCTAAGTTAGGAAATGATATTCATATCCTTTATACTTTCTTATAAATAGGGTTCAATATGTCAATTCACCAGGGCCCTGGCATCATGCCTTGTGCAAAGAAAAACTTTCCATTTTGTCGACAATCCTAAATCTGCAAATGATACTTTTGAGTACTTTCCAAATTTGGGGGTAGATGCCATGTGTTCCTGGTGATTAATATCCATCTAATTTGTCAATTAGTATAGAACATCCAGTCCTGCTGATATCATAAGTTCAGGATGAAAAAAAAATGTTTTGGTAATTCAGTGGCATAAATATGCATGAAAATCAAAGACCAATTCATGAGAGGAAAAAAACACTAAGAATATAAGACATGCATTACTTACTTTTAAGCAATTCTAAAATTCTTCCTAAGGAGTCAGAGAGAAGTGATATGACACGTTCCAGTTAACTGGTGTATGTTACATAACATGGAAGGTTCTAGTAATATCTTTCAATAATTTGAAATTTCTTAAATGTGGAAGACCATGTCTAAAATATGTAGCAATGCAATGTTCTCTTCACTAGATTCATGATACGCTTGGGTATGTTTCAACAGATAGCCATGTCCCAAGCCTGACAATTCATTTTATTCACTCTCTTTGTTGTGCAATTAATTTTCATAAGCCTAAAACCTGTGGTTGGAATTATCAGGACATATTGAGAAAAATGTGGGCAATGAACTGTATGATCCATTGAACTCACCAGTGTAGAGATTTTTATTAGGAAAAATTTGACTTTAGGCATTTTCCCACTATTATTTCTTTTCTTAAGCTCACAGTTACCCTTAAAATTGAACATGCTGTCTATTTTCAGCTTCTATGCTTCCTTAAGTTGATTCTATAGAGCTGAGTAGTCAGAGAAGTCCTAGTGACTGTTTTTTTTCAGTATATGTTTTTAAGTGTGTGATATTAAGAGCTCTTTTGAAAACACTATTTCATTATTGACATTTTAAGCAGGCAACTCTCTCTACACTAATAGCTACCACTTTAGTTTCTCTTTACAACCCCCTTTGCAGTAGGAAAAAATTATTTTCCCATAGCTCAAAGTAGGAGAGTCAAAAGGCAAACTTTTTAAAATAATGATATCGAGTTTCACAATTTTATCAATTTCAAAACTGCACTAACACAACACAGCAACGGAATGTTCAATGACCTCCAGCAGACAATATTAGTCTCAAACAACCACTTCAAAATATCCCTAAGGCTTCCATTGCTGGTTTGATTTTAGCATTAGTTAAGGACCATTGCTGGTGAATGAGTATTTCATGGGCTTTTGGGTAGCTAGAGTACAGGTTTAAGTAACCCCTGGTATATTTTACTTTACTTTCTTTTTTCTTTTTTTTTTTTTAATTTTTTTTTTTTAACGTTTATTTATTTTTGAGAGACATAGAGATAGAGCATGAGCAGGGGAAGGGCAGAGAGAGAGGGAGACACAGAATCTGAAGCAGGCTCCAGGCTCTGATGAGCCATCAGCACAGAGCCCGATGCGGGGCTCGAACTCACAGACCGTGAGATCGTGACCTGAGCTGAAGTCGGCCGCCCAACCAACTGAGCCACCCAGGCGCCCCTCTTTTTTTTTTTTTTTTTTTTTAACGAAAAGTGCAGAAATGGTGTAATATAGGCAGTATTTAAAAGTATTGTCTCACGTCCTAAAATTGGAAAGAAAGAAAGAAAGAAAGAAAGAAAGAAAGAAAGAAAGAAAGAAAGAAAGAAAGAAAGAAAGAAAGAAAGAAAAAAGAAAGAGGAAGGAAGGAAGGAAGGAAAGGAGGGAGGGTGGGAAACAGGAACCCATGCTTTGAGTCACATCTATTTTTTCAGTATCTTGGCTTGCTACACTACTGTTCTTTTTTTTTTTTTCCATCTATAATTTTTGTGGAAGAAGCAGATTTCATTGCTTTAAACACCAAATTAACTTTCTAGAGAATAATCAAAGTAGTTATTCCATATGTAAACAGCATTTTAAATGACATCAAAGTTAATGAACTCTAAAAACTGATTTCAAGAGATTTTGCAGTTACTTCAAATGTTAGAAAATGTGTATCCTGTTTTAATTTCCTAGGGATATATTTGAAATTATTTTTAGCAATAGATATTAAATCTTCCTTCTTTCATACATATAATGTGGTCTAAATATTGAAATTAATTCATCATAGATTTTGTGTATATGATTGTGTAAATACACAGTTGTATAATTGTGCAAATATAGTATATCTTTTGTCAATCTTCTATACACTAATGATACTTTTGTGAATTAAGATCTAGCTTCTTTCATTGAATCATCAGTATCTGTTAGGAAAAGATAATGCATCTGAAATTTATAAGTAATCTAGAGATGTATTTTTTACAACAAAAGCTAAATTTACTTAGATATTTATAAATCACGGTTCTTTTTAATTAACGTTTAGAACAATAGTCTCAAGCAGAGTAGGAACAGAAATTGGCACTTTAAGTGTATACTATTATTATTTAGTTGTCCACATTAATACCTATTGTAACTAGCTATGTACTGAAGTAATCTGTGATTTGAAATGGATACTTACAATTTTACTTTAATGATGTGAAAATATGAATCAAATGAGACTACATTAATGTCTTTGCAATGACCGCTGCTGTACCTAAAAGCGTTGGATAAAAGAGTGGCAATTAAGGAATCAATGCATTTAAAATCATTTACACTTTGGTGGGTTCGTAATAAATTATAAATTTAAATACATTTACATGTCTTCAATCGGGGTGTCCACTAATTGACACACTTGGTAATAAAGAAGCTTCCGACAGTGTGCGTAAGCTGCTGATAGCCACAGTCACATCAAGTTTAGAATTTCCCTGAGAGGGATAAAACTCAGACGCTGCACATTCATCTATCAATCGACCAAATGCCAGGTCTTTGTTTCGAGGTTCTGGTATGCTCATGCAGCTGTGACTTAGCACTCTTACCAAGTCAGCAACTATCTTGAGAAACAAGAAAGAAAACATGATGAGAAACCTACCTCTAAGTCTACCAGAATTCAGGTAGTTAATTAAGGGAAAAAAAAGTCATGTACTCTATAAAACTCATTCAGTTTTGTTAAGATCCAATCAAATACCTGACTGATGCCCCAAGAACTAAAATGGGCATGTGATTATACCTAAACTTGTATGTATTTTAATCTACTTTAGCCTGAAGTCTCAGTAATAACAAATGAAATAAAATCAGTGAAAAGTATTTTTGGCAAACATTGATGAAATCCTTAAAATGTGTAAAATTATATGGCATTGTTGGTGTATAATGGTAACTAGTTGTCTGGAAAAAATGTCTAAGTCGTTTTACCAGATTATTGGTATTTTTTTAATTTCTTTGAATAATTTCTTCGTTTCCTTAAGAAAAATGTAATCCAGAGTAGGTTGTCAATGAAGTAAATAAGGAAATAAACATAAGATAATAAAGCATGGAGAAAAGATGAAAGAAAGGAACTGTTATATCTGGGGTGTCAACCATATGCTAAATACCAAATTAGAATTAATTTAACCCATGTAAATGTAATTTATTCCTTATATGAGGTAGCTGCTTTTCCACCTCATGTTATAAATGAGGACAGTTGAACTTCAGGTTAAGCTTAATTTCACAGAACTATTAAAGTGAATCAAAACCAAGCTTTTCTAAATCAAAAGTCTACCTTCTATCCATAACCTCATGAAAATTGATAAATTAGAATTATTCTAGCATTAGAAATGTAAATTTTTCTTCTTAGCTTTTCTGTATATTTAAAACTAAAAGAATTTGATCCTGTTTATGAAGAGCATACCAATGTGCAGAAACATTCATCTTGACAGCAACAAACCTAATATTGTCACACAAAAGGAGTGGTTCCTTTTACAATCTAAATTCTGAGGGGAGAAAACTTGTAGCCCGTAAACATATGCTAAGTTGTGCTTTCCTGCCTCAAAACCACACAAACTAACAAAGGGACGTGGCGATATTTCCCCAAAGTGTTAAGTACACACCTCCCCCCACCACACACACACCAGTCAGTCCTGCTAGTTGCTCATATCAGTTCCGCAGCATGTAAAGGCTACAATTTGTGCCCTCGTTAATCACTTCATTTCAGATTGCGGCATCCAAGAACTCCAGGGAAGGAGTGCAAAGCTACCTCTTGCTCACTGAGAAGGGCTTCACCGTCACACCGTCTTACATTGTTACCATGGACACAGCGGACAGGGACTATGCCAAGAAGTCTAAGGAGTGATTCTAGGAAGTCACTGATACAAGGGGTTGTAACTATAACAATCAGGAGTGGCAAAATACCTGGTGAAGAGGCAGGCAAATTGCTGTCAATGGGCTGTGGATACTGGAGGTATCTTGTTTGCAAGATAATTTATTTGTGCTTAAATTGCAACTCACCCACTTTTGACAATATGTACTCTTCACAAACACGTTTAGCAATAAACCCCTAATGTTACACAACCATAGAATTTCACAGCACTTTACAGACTTTCTGTGATGGTTCTGTTTCTTTTAGCTCCTGTTACCAAAAAACGGGACAAGCAACAAAACCAACCAACCAACAAAACCCTATAGCAGTTTTCCTTTCTTTTTCATGAAGTTTTAGGAGATTTCTCATAATGCTAGAGATTCATAGAAGCACGTGTCCAGGTAATCAAAGAGTCGTCTACATAATTCCAATCTTATTTTCAAGGTATTTCTTGGTTTGTCCCCCCTCTGTATGCATGGTCTGCTCTGCTTTGTTCCTGTGAACTGCAGCACCCTGAGGCCCTTCCCGCTTAGCTCCCTATTTGCAGCAGCCAGTTGGGAGGCAACTCCAGGAGACCTAAGGTGGTTGGGACTGGAAACTTGCTTTTTAGCCCACTGCTCTTTCAAGTTGCAAAGTTCAACTTCCATTTTCCCTATCAGGCTCAGGGTAGTTGACAACTTCCCACTGTTGCTAGTCCCTGGCGCTTACCTGAACTCTGACCACATTTCCATAAATAAGCCCTTCCTTAAACTTTCCTGAGGGAAACACTTCGAAAGTTTTTGCTGAGACTCCAATACAAAGCTTCTCTGAAAAAAAAAAAAAAAAAAAAAAAAATATATATATATATATATATATATATATATACACACATTGGGACAAAATAAGCACCACTCATGACAATGGGAAATCATTAATGGAAGGATTAAATAATACCAGAGAAAATAATGGATTTTAGAAATATATTCAAATCAGGTGCTTTGACTGATAAAGGTGGATTACAAATTTGATTCTAAGCTTTCCAAGAAAAGAGGTTCAGTGCAATGAACTCAGAGAATCTTAAACTTCAGGGCCCCTCATTTTCACGGATCAGTATGGCTCTGTGAGGGAGCCAAGCAACAAGTTTACATGGTAATTTATTTTTGTAAACTTTACATACATAAAATAGTTTGATTGCAATCATTTAAGACCATTGTTTCTCCAAGACAACTTTATCTCTTATCACATTGTCCTCTCTGTTGTATGTCAATATGATGGCCAGGGGCAATTTGAGATCAGGCTATATGGTAAGGGTGAGTTATAAATCCACTGAGTTGGAGTTTTATGGGGTCTTTTTATGGAGGCACAGTCATTTCCATATATGATCAATCCATTATTGCTCTCCTTCCCAGGGTAAAAATGGATTTCTGGAACCCCCTCCACTGATCAATTTCCAGCTTTGTGACATGAAGGTTTTATCACAATAAGAGTATCTCCTACTATGCCTGGCAGTGGCATTATATGGTAGCAGAGGAGATAAAACTAGGAAATTATAGAGCATGAAGTGAGTTCTGTGGGAAATTATTCCATTCATCAGGCCTACATAAAACTCAAAGTGGAGATTTGGTTCTCACCAATGCCTAGCCAAAACAGAATTTCTCTGCTAAGTTTATTTGATAAACATACTATACTCTCTCTCCTCTCTCTTACGGTTTATGAATGTATGAAATAGAATATATCAGAACTCGTGAGTTTTTAGAGCACAAAAACCTACAGAAGTACCACAAACAGCAAATATGTTTTTCTGCAAGGTTGTATGTTTTATTCATCTCAACTATCAGTAATAAAATATATGCCAGAGGGACTGAATTAACTTTATATTTTCCTTAGGGGGAAAAATGTAAAATTGATGTCTAATGAAGAAGTGATTAAAAAGCACACAGTCAGATGCCTGGGTGGCTCAGCCAGTTAAGTGTCCAACTCTCAATTTCAGCTCAGGTCATGATCTCCTAGTCATGAGATCAAGCCCCATGTTGGGCTCTATGTTGAGCATGGAGCCTGCTTGGGATTCTCTCTATCATTCCCTTCAGCCCCTCTACCCCACTCATGTTCTCTCTCTCCAAAAAAAAAAAAAAAATGCAGTCAAAAAATTTAGGAAAAATGTTTTAAAGAGCTCTCTCAGTCATTCGACTAGTAACATTTTTAAGGAATTGTTTTGTATTTCATGCTTGTGGTAGTTATCAGTTTCTAAAATTTGCATCTTCTTATGGATTTTTTTCTTTGTCTTAAATATTCTCTTTATACCTATATTTTTGTATTCTTTCTTTGTAAAAGGGACTTTAAAATTGATTAGGATTTCAGATCCCACGAAAACCTATCTTTTTCCTTGTTTTTCCTGCTAATGGTCATGTAGAGATCACCAACTAGATTAACATTAGCCCTAATATTAACAAAATATATATTTTTGTTAATAGGAAATAGTATGTATATATGTATATGTATGTATGTATATATATACATATATATATTCCTTGTACTAGTGTCTAACCCTAACCCACAACTAATAATGGCATATTAAAAAAGAATTTAGGGTGCTTGGGGGACTCAGTCAGTTAAGCATCCAAGATGATTCTCGGTTTTGGCTCAGGTCATGATCTCTCATGGTAGGGAGATTAAGATTCCCTCACTCCTTATCTCTCTGCCCCTCCCCAACTTGCCTATTTCTCTCTCTCTCTCTCTCTCTAAATATATATATAAAACTCAGATGAATAATAACAATTATGCTTTTCAAATTTTTAACAAATGGATACATAACACTTGGAAGAAAAAGAGTTTTTTTAAAAAAGTTAAGCACAGAATGCTTATATTCAGCACATCCTCTCTCTATCAACACCCACCATATAGTTGACTTTATTGGGAGTTATTAGGGACATAAATTTAGGATATGCCCTTCATAGAAAATCCAGACAGAAACACAAGATGTATTGCTATAATCATACCATGAAGCATGTGATTGCATAAAAATCAGTGGAATGGATAATATAAGCTATAAACTTAAATGAGTATGAAATATCTTGGCATTTTGGAAAGAACAAATTGGAATAGGTGAAGTTGTGTGCTCTCTTTCTCTCCAACGGAAATTCTGGCATGAGGAGAAAGATAAAATCATGACTCAGACTGAATATGTTAGGGATTTTACCTTTTTGAGATCTTTCTTGTTTCGGTGAATATCAAGTATTCAACCCAATTAAGCATGGGTAAGTGAAGAGAAAATCATAAACTCTTAGATTATGGAATATCTTAATTTAAAGAGCAAGTAAAACTTTTAAAAACTAGACTTTAGCTAAAGTTAACCTTACTAGAGCACCTGACTGGCTTAGTTAGTGGAGTATGCAAGTCTTGATCTCGGGGTTGTAAGTTCAAGCCCCATGTTGGGTATAGAAATTACTTAAAAAATAAAATCTTAAAAAAATAAAAAATAAAGCTAACCTTATTGATCAGAGCATAAGGTCAGGGAGTAAAGACAACATAAAGCTTCGAATCAGGTCACCTGTGTACTAGTTCAGCTTCTATACTTTTCTGATAATTTAGATCAAATTTTCATTGATCTAAATTTTACCATCTGCAAAATGATGAGGTTGGAGTTCAATTTTTTAGATTCCTTCTCTACCTACAAGCCAAGCTTGGCAACTTGGTCCTGCGAATAGTACCCAGATGTAAGAGCTCCAGCTTTTACAACTTAATTTTCTTTGACAAGTTATTCAATCTCCTCTTGACTCAATTTTCCCAAGAGCCAAATAGAGATAACAATATATTTCTATCTGCATGTATTTGGCAGGAATGGTGAAAATTCATTCACATTGTTCTTACACTAAGTATGCCTTAAGTATACCTTAGTGAACAACATACCTCAAAAATGCCACTTTATAAATGCTAGTACAAGGAAAACACGAGCTTGAGAACTTCCTGGTATTCTCCACACAAAAAAATCAAGAAAATTAAAGTACATTTGCATTCTCACAACACTCTCTTCTTCTCTCCCAGAATTTATTGAAATTGCTATTTGTGTATTGATCGTGTAAGTTACGTACTCGACATCTTCTCCGAAGGGTTAGATTCATGGAGAGTAGTATACAATAATTACACAATACAGTATGTGTTAACTACTCATGAATCAATAAATGAATGCTGGTTAATAATGTGCAGACTTTCACTAACAATATAGAAACAACACATAATTATTGTTTGTTTTCTTTGACATAAAGTTATCTAGCTTACTTCCATTGCTTAGGCACAATTTTTACAAACATACATGGTTGAAAATGTATGTTATATTCAAAGACCTACAGAAAGAGAAATCCTACAATCTTCCACAATAATCCACTTACCAAAAATTGTTTTTAAAAAGTTCTTTATTCTTATAATTAGGGGCACAGAAATGTTAGATTTCCACCTTGTACATAACAATTCTTATATATCTGAATAACAACTTTAAATTTATCCTCTTCTATTCCTAATGTAATCTTTAATTATATCTGAATTCCTGTACTTTCCAAGTACTCAATTTGTACTTCCCACACACTAAGTTTATTTATTTATTTAGGTCCAATTTTCAGCAGTTATTTGTAGTTTGTAGAAGAACTACAGATAATATATCCTTTCATTAAAAAGATTCCAGTTCTCAGGAAGACATAACATAATCCAAAAAAACTGTCTCTAAAACTTAAAAAAAATGATTTTAAAAAAGTATATGCTTTCTGAAACAATAGGCACATTCAGTGACTTTTAGTAGTGGGGTTACATATATACTTATTTACAGTAACATGTGCATTATATCATGCCATATACATATGACAAAATTTCTAAAAGTCTAAATATATGAAAAAAGTACTGAATATCAACTTGAAATCAAGGAACAATAAGATTCTAGCAGTAGTAGTAGTTATGGAGAAAGACATTTAAATTTTACATTATGTGTTTCTTTTTAAAGTTTTATCCACACACACACACTCACACACACATAAATGCTACTTGAAAACTATTAACGTTTTCAATTTTGAGTCAACACACTAAGATAGAATCTGCCTTATATTAAAGAGTTTGCTACTATAATGAGTTCATTGAATATAAAATGAGCTCTATTTAAATATTTCACAGCAAAACATTTTCTGAGGTTGAAGTAACAGCCAAAGACTTTCCAAATACATGCTCTCCAACATGTAACCAAATTGTAAAGACTTAGCATACCAGATATAGTAGTGGCCAAATATCTTGCACATGTCAGGATAAATAACCTGACACTTCTATTTCTAGTGACTTAGAATCCTGTGGATTAGGTATGCACACAAAGAAGCACCCTAAAGCCATCCGATGTTATGCGGGCAACTATAATGAATTAGTAGATACATGCGAAAGATGAGGGTTTATTAATTTGTTTCTGGATTGGGGAAAATTAGAGAAAAATTACATTTGAACTAAGTCTTAAAATTCAAGTTGGAATTCTGTACAGTTTGGTTTCTTCCAATATCTAAGGTATTCTTTTTCTCTTGGAGTCATCCCTTCTAGGGGTTTCTTTCTTGGCTGGCTGCTTGCTAGGCTACTGATACAGATTACCGTATAGCACCGCCCTTTATCATTAGTCTGGAAATCCCCTTACCTCTCCCTGAATTCTCTGTTTTCTGGATTCCACATCTTCTTTCCTTGATTTACATCTCACATTCTATACCACTTAGATGCTTCGTGAGGAAGAATACTGGGGGGGGGCAAATTTTTGCAGTGTTTTGAACCTAGGGTGTCTATAGCCAAATTTTATATTGGATTATTATTTGGCGAGGTATGGAATTCTTAACAAAAAATCATTATACCTGATAATTTGAAGGAATTTATTTTATACCTAGCTTATAATGTCTTCATGAAATGACACTGTAAGTCCCTGCTATCCCTACTCTGTATGTGCTACCTGATTTTCTGGGAACTTTTAAGATCTTTCCTTTATTCACAAAGTTCAGGACTTTGAATAATATTATGCCTGTCATCCATACCCCCAAAATTCAGTGTGCTAGGAAATTGGGACCAAATATGGACACAATGTTCTTTACTCTTCATGTCTAAAATAATTATTCATTTTTTGCCCATGATATTTTTCTGTTTTTGGAACTCCCATCAGTCAGATAATACATCTTGTTGATTGATTTTATGCATTTTTAATTATTTTTTCTCACCACCTATCTTGATACTATTTTTTTACTTTCCATCACCTTTAATTTTATATTTCTACTTTATATACTGAAATTTAATTTGCTTCTCATATTTTTAATTCCTAAGAGTTATTTCTTGTTCGTTGCATATTTTTATATTTCTCATTTTGTTTCAGAGATGCAATATATTCTTTTATTTCTTTCAAAATAATAATTTACAGCTTTTTTGACATTTTCTTTTGTCTCTGAAATTCTTCACTTCCTCTGAGCTCCCTTCTCACCCTTGTATTTGGATTCTTAATATTGGAGGTTTTCCCCTTACCTTATGGAGAAGTAAAGGACTGAATAAATCGAACTGGACACTGCCTATCTATTCAGGGAGTGTTCAATTACTGGGATTCACATAAATACAAATCCAACTTTCAGACTGGAGACATTCAGTATTCAAGTATGTGAAGGTCTTTCATCTGAGGTTAGTTTCTATTCAGTCTTTCACTGAAGGGTGTTAGTGGTACCAATATTTGTGTTCAAGTGGAGAGAAAGAGTAAAACATGTCTCTTTCTTCACATATTTTTATCCCTGGTTTGTCCAACATGTCATCCCAGCCTATGATTGGATAGCCAACTCCAAACACTCCTTCATTCCATACTTCTATATTTTTGAAGTGTACTGTATATTTTTAAACTTAGGCTCCTATTAAAAAAGACCAATTACTAAAAAGAGAATTTTATGGTGATTTTAATGATAAACATTATCCTAAAATTAAACCTATATGGCTATATGGTATATGGCATCAGCTCTATTCCAAAAACTAACTACTTATGTATAACTGGTCTTTTCTCTATTGTAAACACATCCTTAATTTTTTTTTCCGGAAAATTTCCCTATATTCACATTAGAATCTCTCATTATTACAATTTATATCATATTGCTCTCATTTTTCTCCCAATGGAAATCAAGTCCTCCTTAATAAAGGCTATATTAAAAGAGAGGACCTAATTAAAAGTAGGCCAGACATCTCGATTCAGATCTCGATGACCCCATTATGAAATATAAGATCACATCTTAAGAAATGGCCGTATTCTGTTTTTGAGGCCACTGAGGGTCTAAAAAAATACATCTTTTTTACCTTTTCTTTAAAAACTGATTTAATGTGAACTGCAACAAATAATGCAGCGGAATTAAAACTAAGAACCAAACAGCCAGGAAAGACATTGCGTAGGGCCTCAGGAACAAACCATATCAATAAATAAGGCAGGTAGATAAACAAAGTAGATTAAAGCCAGAGTGACAGTGAAAACTGGAGGGCAGACATGAGGGCCATGAAGAAACGATGCTGTAACATTACAAATAATTCTAAGACATTGTGAATGAGAACAAGACAAAGACTGAAAACCACCATTCAGAGCTGGACTTATTCAAGATCTCTACTGCCACATGTTGTTGCAGAATTTTTAATTCATATGAAAATCTAGAGTTTTAGCTTTTCTTGGTAATATGTGTGGTTAGGTAATGCTTGTCCCATTCCCAAATCACAGCAATCACTCGGAGCTACGAAGTGGATTTCCCCTGCTGATACCGTATGCGTGTCCTCACCACTCATACAGCGTAGGCATTCCCTTACACGTACACCTGACACACTTTACCCAGTTTTGTACCTGCCTACTACAGACAGGTGATTGCATTTGTTCTGCCTTGTAGAAGACATTTTCACAAACATAAAGATATCACCTTAAAGGTTAAATGCAGGGAAGTGTTCATAAACATAGGTTAGATAATATCACTCCTCTGCTCACGACTCTCCATTGGTGCCAGATCTCACTCTAAGTGAAAACCAAAAGCCCTGAATATCAATATAGACCCAACTGCCAGACTACAAAATTAATCTTGAATCAGTAACCCTCTCAATAGTCTTATTATAAACATTTATTTAATATGAAGTAATGCAGAGTCACTGTAGAAAACTTTAAAAATTATAAAGCATGTAAAAGGAAAATTACTCATAATTCCACAGTCTAAAGTAATCTCTATGCTGGCTTCAATACAGATACATTTTTGTTATTCTGTTTCTTTGTCTTTTATTTATTTATCTATCTATTTATCTATCTATTTATTTTTAGAAAGAGAGAGGGAGTGCAAGCAGGGGAGAGGGTTAGAGGGAGAGAAAGAGAGAATCTTAAGCAGGCTCAACATTCAGCATGGAGCCCTACATGGGGTTCGATCCCATAACCCTGAGATTATGGCCTGAGCTGAAATCAGAGCCAGAGCCTCAACTAACTTAGCCACCCAGAGACCCCTGTTATTCTTCTTCGTAAAGCTTAATAATAATGATAATGCAAACAAATCTACCATGTCAATAAAAGTTTTTGAAATCATCTTTGTTTTTTGGCTGTATTATATTGTCTTATGGTTTATCATAATTTAATTATTGCCCAATGTTTGGGCACTTGGTTTCCAAAGCAGTATACTATAAGTACTACCATCATAAAACATTAATATCTCATTTTTTAAAGATAATTTACAGAAGAACTGTGAACTAACTCATTTAAAAATGTACAGGTAAAGCAATTTACATGATTCCAGCAGTGTGTACCTTAAGACTTAATCTAATTAGTACTGAGTAATTTTATTTAAAAATATTTATGTGGCACCTGGGTGGTTCAGTCGGTTAAGCGTTTGATTCCAGCTCAGGTCATCTTGCGGTGAGTTCCAGCCTTGTGTCATGCTCTATGTTGACAGCTCAGAGCTGGGAGACTGCTTCAGATTTTGTGTCTCCCTCTCTCTCTGAGACTCCCTGCTCATGTTCTGTCTCTCTCCCTTCTCTCTCAAAAATAAACAAACATTTAAAAAATATTTAATTATTTGATTTTTAGAAACCATTGAGTCAACTACTTATGTGTCATCTGTCATTTATTCTACTTAAGGTGATTAGTACACTCCAAAAATTTTAATTTGTGGGATCAAATATATTTAACTATTTTGTTAGGATTTCTTCCTTACTTTTTATGATAAAAGTCCCACCATCACTAAGACCACATACATAAATTTCTTGAGAGGTTATATTTGTATATTATTATATTGCTTATTATTGTTTATAATTATTTATTATTATAAATGTTTATTATTAATAACTCATTAATACTTTTGATACATGATAGGAAGTGAGTTTCTAAACTTTTTTTTCTGCCAATTAACTTAGGTAGAGCTAAAAAAGTTATCAATGTAAAAAACATTAACTTATTGTCTAAATTTATTTTCTTAGGTTTAATTTCAATCTTCAGGCTATCATGATTATTATCATCATTTATATAATAGTTTTTGCCTCAAGGATATTTCCAAGTTGGGGGCAAAACAAAGTAAAATAAAATGACTTCGAGTAAAACAGAGTGCATCAGTGGCATACCTGAAGTATTTTTTATCATCAAAGTATTTGAAATATCACTTTCAAGTGATTCTGGTGAAGACGGTAAAAGGTCAGTAAGGGTATACGTGACCCATAATGGGCTTAGGAAACAGAGCTTTACCTGTTAAGTGTTGCATAGAAAGACAGCCGTTTGCCACTGGTTCCCCAAACCACAATGTGAGTGATTTCTTCCTTAAATCCTTGGTTTCATGGCCAACCTTAACAATGGAATGTCCCTTGCTTGGCTGACAAAATCTCCATTAACCTCCTAGCATTTGACCTGCCAGCCTCCTCTAGCTCTTCTTTATATTATCAGCACCTATTTCTTCCTCACCTAGAACCAAAACTTCAATCCAAGCTGTCACTCCAGACGGTAAATGCATAGCTTCCTAGGACCAGCTTAAGAATATGGTACTTGTCAGATGAACATAGAGGGAACAAAAAAGAGAGAGACAGAGAGTCAAACCAGAAAACAGACTCTTAATTACAGAGAACAAACTAGGGTTGCTGGAGGAGTGGGGGGTTGGGGGGGGAGGGATGAACTTAATGGGCGATGGGGATTAAGGCAGTCACTTGTGAGGAGTACTGGGTGTTGTATGTAAGTGATGAATCACTAATATCTACACCTGAAACTGTATCACACTGTATGTTAACTAACAGGAATTCAAATAAACACTTGGGAAAAAAGAAAAAATATTACTTTAGATTTTACTTTAGATACCTGTCACTATCTAAATTTGACATAGACAGTTATAGAATCTCTCCTGGATTAAGTCAAAATAAATTCTGAAGTGCACTAATCTAGTGCCTACTTTGATCATGGCCTAATTGTTGCTGTTGCTGTTATAATTACTGTTATTTACTTGGCTACAAGACCAATCTGAATCTAGTCTACTTCTATAAGAAAAAAAAAAACAAAGAAAAATATTAAATTTTGAGAAAGAAAATCATTCTTTAAGTAAAAGCAGTGATAGATATACAGCAATCCATCCTTCATTTGCTTTTAAATCTAGCTGGTTAATTATAGTTAGGATACATGTTAAGTGTTAAAACAGTTCTATAACTATATTAGATGAATAATGACTCAAAAACAAGTACTGATACAAATTTTTCTAGAAATTTTGATGGTTAATATCATATGTTGACTTGACTGGACCACAGGGTGCCCAGATATTTAGTTAAACATGGTTCTGGGTGTGTCTGTGAAGGTATTTCTGGATGAGAGTAACATTTGAGTCAGTACAGTAAGTGAAGCAGACTGTCCTCTCCAATGTTAGTGGGTTTTGTGCAATCCATGGAAAGTCTAAGTAGGAAAAAAAAAAAAAAAAGGCAGAGCAAGAGAGAATTCGTTCTCTCTGCCTTACTGTCTCCAAACTGGGACATTTTCCCCTCCTGCTCTTGGACTCAGACTCCAACTGGAACTTACGCCATCTGCTCTCCTGCATCTGCTGACTGCAGATGCCTGGAGTTCCCAACTTCCAGAACTGCACAGGCCAGTTCCTTATTCTATACAAAATTTATATATTCTGTTATATATTCTACTGGTTCTGTTTCTCTGGAGAACCCAGGATAATAGACTGAATAGTAACTCAACATGAAAGTTTATTTAAAAAATAATAACAGGGAAAATGCAGAGTTGTTTTCTGACAGTCTTTGATTCTGTGGATATAAGTGTAGCAGTCATGAAATCTGTTTTTCCATCTATATAAACGTTTGAAGAAACTGGGATTTTCTCACTTATGTGCCAATAGATTGCACTTAACTTATTTTTCTCCAAAAAAATTATTTGGAAACACATTTCTTCATTTTTAGAATTTTGCATACCAAATATATCATAGATACTTCCTTCTTACTTAATGTCACCATTTTGCCCACCCAACGATGAACTCATTTGCAATGTGAATATTGTTTTGAGACTTAGAATTAGAGTGGTATCACTGGAAGAGGTTAGGTTCTAGGTGCAGACAGTCGTTGGTTCTAAGTCCAGATCCACCTAATAATTTAGGAAGTCACTTATTCTGGAATGACCCAGTTTTTCCTTCAGAATTATGGAAACAGCATTACTCCCAAATTGTAGGGTGATTAGAAGATTTCAGATACTATGTAGACAATGTCTGCCACATTACATGAGATTATTATCATTACGGTTTTTATTATATCTCAAAAATCAGATCACCAAGATGAGAACTTTTCTTAATTGATTCAGTCAATGCTCAAAACAGCTTGAAAATATCCTCTGAAAAACTGAGGAATCTTTAGTACCAACCACTATAACTACCACTTTAGCCTAATCACAAACTTATTCCCTCCATCTAAATATCCAAATGTTGAAAGGGTTGAATGGCTATAAATTCAACCTCATTAAAAGAAAGATTTTAATTTCAATTTATTGCATCTCAACAGACTTGGGATAAGTTTAATGTTCTGGAATAGTGACATAGTTCACTGAAGAGATTTTGTCTTAGAAAAAAGAAAACACAAAACAAAAAACAGTAGCCTGAAAAATGTCCTAACATGTTTCCACTTCCATCACCCAGATAATATACACTTCTAGTAAAATAATAATGTCACAGAAGTTGAGCAGAAGTTAAGTTTAAATGGATAATAAAGAAAACAGGAAAGACTGAAATAGCACTCTTCCATGGAATAGTTTAGAGATTTCAAAGGATATTCAACTTATTGCAATTATTACAGATAAGCAAAAAGAGCAGCAAAATATGATAAGAAAACAGAAGTATTTACCTCATAGCCTTGGATCTCTTCCCTTTTTGGATGATTTAAAAGCAACCTGTTGAAATCACTCCTAACCTCTGTGCTATTTTCCACTATAACTGATAACCTGATCTCTTACATTCTGTGTACATTACGGCATAAGAGGTCTGAGTCCTCTGAGAGTAACCCTACAATCCCACAATTTTGAAATAGGAAATAAATTTAGCAGAATCTGGTTTAATTTCCAAGTCATTCATGTATATATATTACATATATAATGCTGTTGCTATTGTCACTGCTGTTATTCACCTGTTAAAAGGATATGAATGTATGCCTCAAATGATCAGTGACCTAACCATGAGTCCAATTGCAACTGATTTCATTTAGTTCTTCTGGTTCCTGATCCCTAGGCTTAGAAATTAATTTCTCCCCTGTTGAGTTGCTCTAGATAGTCCATTCAGAGTAGAGCCTCAAAGGCTTTAGGATTAAAAGAGCTGAAGCACTCTCAGGAGGCTTCACCACCTCGACCACATTTCACATACACTAAGTGTCCAGAATGCTTTACAGCCCATTACCAAGAACACAGCTGCACTTGCCCTCCGCACATATTTCAAAACCTCCATTGCTGTACCCTGCCCACCCTTGGGCTCCTTTGTTCTCCCCCTTAGCTTGGTTTCTACAGGTCTATTTTTACTGCCTCTACCTTTCCCCTTCTTTTTTTCTCTGTTCTCTAGAATTGTTTTTCCTTTTCTTCCCAGCTTTATTAAGAAATCAACAAATAAAGACTATATATATTTAAAGCATACAATGTCATGATTTAATATATGTGTATGTTGTGAAATGACTACCACAATCAAGTTAATTAAGATACCCATCACCTCACATAGTTACAATTTTCGTGTAGAAGTGAAAATGAAACCATGTAAGATCATTCTCATAGCAAATTTCAAGTATGTAATACCGTATTAACTACAGTTATCATTCTGTACATTAATCTCCAGAACTTATTCATCCTATATAACTGAAACTTTGTACCCTTTAACCAACAACTCCCAGCATTCCCCACACTTCCCAGCATCTGCCAACCACCATTCTACTCTCTGCTTTTATAAGTTCCTCTTTTTCAGATCCCACACGTAAGTGAGATCACATAGTATTTATCTTTCTGTGTCCTCAAGGTTCACCTATGTTGCCACAAATGGACAGATTCTCTTCTTTTTTAAGAAGGAATACATAATATTCATAATAATATTCATTGTGTATATATTCCACATTTTCTTATCCTTTTATCTACCAAGAGACATTTAGGTTGTTTCCATATCATGGATATTGTAAAATAATGCTTCAGTGAACATGAGAGCATAGATATCTCAAAGACACTAATTTCAACAATCCTACAAATGGGATTGTTGAATCATGTGGTACTTCTATATTTTTTTAATTTTTTGAAGAACTTCCAAGTAGTTTTCCATAGTGGCTGTACCAATTTACATTCCCACCAACAATGTATGAGGATTCCTTTTCTCTACATCCTCACCAACAAAGTATCTGAAGCAGAAATTAAGAGAATAAAATTCCAAACACATTACCAAATAAAAAATATAAAGTACTTAGGAACAAAATTAACCAAAGAGCTGAATGACTTTTATACTGAAAACTGTAAAACATTTATGAAGGAAATTACATAAGACATGGATAAATGTAAAGATATCCCTTGTTCATGAACTGAAAGAATATACTCCTACAGTGCTCTACATATTCAATATAATCCTTATCAACATCTCAATGGCATTCTTCATGAAACAGAAAAAAAATGTCAAAATTCAATGTCACAAAAAAACCAGAATAGCCTGAGAAATGCTAAGGAAGAACATACCTGGAAGCATAGTACTTCTGATTTCAAAATACATTACAAAGTTACAGTAATCAAACCAGTATGGTACTGGCATAAAGACAGATATACTGACCAATGGGACAGAAGAGAGAGCCCAGAAAAAATAACACACATCTAGTCGATGGATCTTGGACAAGGGTACCAATGGGGAAAGGATAGACCCTTTAATAAATAATGTTGGGAAAGCTGGAGAACTACACGCAAAAGAATGAAGCTGGACCCTTATCTCATACCATATATAAAAAAATCAACTCGAAATGGATTAAAGACTTAAACATTAAGATCTGAAACTGAAAACCAATAGAAGAAAACACAGGAAGGCTTACATTGGTCTGGGCAATGACTATTTTAGATATGACACCCAAAGAACAGGCAACAAAAGGGAAAATAGACAAGCGAGATTAACTCAAACTAATAAGCACACCAAAGGAAACAATCAACAGAGTGAAAAAGCCACTAATGAACTGGGAGAAAATATTTGCAAACTATGTATCTGATAAGGACTCAGTATCCAAAATATATAAGGAACTCGAACAATTCAATAGCTATCAATCAATAGCCAAATTAAAAAATGGGCTAAGGACCTGAATAGATGTTTATACAAAGAAAACAGCAGGTACATGAAAAGGTTTTTCTTTTTGTTTCCTTCTTTTTTCTTCCTCCTATACTTATTTGACAACAATATATCTATCAAGATTATTTTTCATTATTTGTTATAGCATTTCTTTAAGTGTATGATGATGACATTTGAATGTATCAAGTTGTTTTCTGTTTACTAGTTTCTCTACTGCAAATAATGTTGACTCCTTAATTATCAGAGCCACTGTGATCAGTACGGACTTAGGTATCTTTTTTTTTTTAATGTTTATTTATTTTTGAAAGACCTAGAGACAGAGTGTGAGCAGGGGAGGGGCAGTGAGAGAGGGAGACCCAGAATTTGAAGCAGGCTCTAGGCTCTGAGCTGTCAGTGCAGAGCCTGACATGAGGCTCGAACCCACCAACTGTGAGATCATGACCTGAGCTGAAGTCAGATGTTCAGCCAACTGAGCCACCTAGGCACCCCCAGACTTAGGTTTCAAATGGAAGGATTCATTAATGCTGGAAGATAGGGTTGACTAATTTTTGCGAATAACAACGTGAGCACAAGTGGCAATTCTAGTCCATAAGAAACAAGTGTGCCTTCTCTGCAAGCCCTCACCTTTCTCTGGCTGGATGCAAGAGATACCATATCCCTAGGGGATGCAGAGCTGTAAGGAAGAAATCTGAATCCTAGTATCACCTCCTGTAGGAAAGACACCCACAAACCAGGAACTTCTTCATGAGCTGTTACGTGACCAAAAAATAACATTCTATGTGTTCTGTCACTAAAACTCTTGCGTTTGTTTCAACAGCAAATGTTATCCAAACTACTCTACTATCAATCTCAGGGATTTCTTTGTCTAGACTTGAGTATTTTCATAGTAATCTAACAAATACTTAATTTTGTACAAATGCCTCCTCTACAATTTGAAAGTTAAAGAATTCCAGGATAAATATTTAAGGAAGGTTCATAGGAAATGTAAAACTCTAAACAATGAATTAAACTGGGATATAAATTTAAAAGAAATGGAGCTAAGAAAAGCTATCACTTCCATTAAAAGCCTAACACCAAACAACTGTCAAGTCAGTCACCGGACAATGGGAAATAATATCCTTTAGAAATTTTTTTTATTATAATGTTCCTTTGATTTTGTCATTAGCATTATCATTTTAATTTTCCAATTATATATTTTAATTGAATTTTGGAATTAATAGAGTGTTAAAAATTTTTATAATACTAACAATCTTGCATATTAAAAATCATAATAAAATTAATCAAATGAGAAATTCATACAAAGGATAGAATCAAAACTTGTTAGAGCCAACATTGCAGAATCCTTAAAATAATGGTCTAACCCTGGATATATTCCCTTATTTTCTATCTTTTACTCCACTTACTCCTCCTCTGAGCACACTCACAGTCCAAATGAATTCATCCTTTCTTATTTTAAATATAGTTTTCTATTCTATATACTAACTTTTCTATGTTCTACAGCAGGGATCACAGAGGGTGCAGACTGGCCATGCCTCCTGTGCATGCACTCTCTGTACTTACAGAGAGTGGTGGGCTGGTTACGTAATGGAGAAGAGTATGGCCCTCTAAAGGAACACAGGCTCCAGGCTCCAGGCAAACCCTTGAGGGAATGCTGACCAGTGATTTTGAATCTTTTGATGTTTTTTTTTTTTTTCCAGAAAAATTAACAATCTAGAGCTGTGTGTGAAATTAACTACATTTCTGAAACACTGGCAGGCAAACAAAATACACTATGGGCAGAACCCTGGCCTGTGTTTTAAAGATTCTACCTATATGTAAATACCTGAGAGTATATTTGAAATTGGTGAAGAAAATAAATAGCAAAGATCATTCAGAAGCAACGATACTTTGGCCCTTCTTTTGATTCAGCACGATCTAGACACAAGATGCCTTTTTCTATGAAGGCTTTATTAACGGATACATTATCAACATTATTCTTTTAAGGTATTATACCTCATGCCATCACATTTTCTTTTAATTGTTATGTAAAGTGAATAAGGAAAAGGAAATCTCTTTGGATGCATCTTTTTATGTAACCATTTATATCAATAAATTCTGCTGAAATATTCAAGCTGAGGAAAAAGACAAAAGGTAAAAAGTAGCAATGTCGTGGAAACAATTCTGAGCTAGAGCCTGTAGATACAAGAAGAAAATAACTAAAAAAATAATAATTCTTAAGAAAACTGAGAGTTATCAAAAATTTGTACCGAACCAAGCCAGGAGAAATGCACTGAGGACAGACAGCACATCTTTTATTATTTAAGAAATCTGTATGCAGCATCAAAAAATAAACTTTCAGTTTCATATAGCACATGCACTGTTTTGGTTTGTTATGAGGCTTTTAAGAAATACAAATATCTGAATAAAGGAAACAACAGAGCCTTGCCAATATAAAGTAAGTGTTCTTGCCAAAATTTAATGTATGGAGTACTTATTCTTTATGTATACTCTTTGCCAACAAGAAAAGATATGCCTTAAATAGGATTTATTTAAGATTTCTAGAATTAAACAGCAATATGCAATTAGAATAAACAATATTCTGAAATGGTTGGCTCCTGAGTAACTGCATCACTTTTGCAAACTGAATTAGGAACTATCGGAATTTAGAAAAAAACTTATCCTTTGGAGGAAGCAATTTCAATTTAAGTGCAGGTTTACTAAACCCAAAATCCTTAGTAATTTAAAGATGTCATGTGTCTCAAGTTATTTGCTCATAAGCACTATATCATTAATTCAACACACATACATTAAAAAGCACATCGTACTCAGCGCTACACCAAGAGCTATGGAGGACATAAAAGTGGTAAGATACTGTCCCTGTCCTGGGGGATTTTATGGTCTAGCTGGGAATGGAAGACTACAGAAATAGAAAACAAAAGCAAGTGCATAATAATATAGCTTGAAAGAGATTCACAACAGAGGTAGATGCTTAAACAGCAGTTCCTTGGCTATGAGTTAGTTTTATTACAGTTTCATTACAGCATTAGCATTCTAGAAAGATAACACCGTCCATAAAAATGGCACACTTTCATTTAGGGCAAACAACAAAATGTTGGAAATAATTTAAAATTTTTTAATGTTTTTATTTTATTTTTGAGAGACATAGAGACAGAGCGCGAGCAAGGGAAGGGCAGAGAGAGAGGGAGACACAGAATCCGAAGCAGGCTCCAGGCTCTGAGCCATCAGCACAGAGCCTGACGAGGCGCTTGAACTCACAGACTGTGAGATCATGACCTGAGCTGAAGTCGGTCGCTTAACCAACTGAGTCACCCAGGCGCCCCAGAAATAATTGTAAAGAAATGTAGTATTTAGGTAAAAATATTTTGAATAAATATGTACAAAGTATTTTTATACAAATGCTAAAATGGGAGAAAGAAAATAAACATGTTTTGGCCAGGGGAAAACAAAATGGTGAGTTGGCAAAGAGAATGGACCTTTTAATAATTCTTACAATAAGTTTTAGGATGAATCTAGAAAAATAAAGAAAATCATCAAAGAGCAGCACTGACTTATAAAACAACAGATTCTTTCATTACTCTTGGGTTTGGGTGGTTACAGGTTTCAAATAACGAAGTGATTAAGACCTCACCTAAAGTTCCTCCTCTAGGAAGAAATGGGTACAACAGAAGGGCTGGCTCACAGAGAGACTTTCCGCAAGGAAGGTCTCTGGGCACACCTGTAGGGGAAAGTGAATGGGAGAACTTGCTGCTTGCCAGAGGAAAACCTACTGGGGTGATATCTCTTCAGAGCTTTCATTTGTCTCCATCCCGCTTCTCCTGACGCAGGTGTCAGGGGACACAGAACGTATTTCTGTACCTAATCTCACTTCAGCTAGGTTTTCAACTTTTCCTATGCGTTGTTTTACTCTCCCCACCTTATACGCATGGTTTAACCTTTTACTTCACTTTTAATTTATTTTTAACTTTTAACTTTATTTCTTAGCTCTAAATGCTGTATTTTTTATTTTTTTTTAAGTAAGCTCTACTTGAGTGTCGGGGCTTGAGCTCACAACCCTGAGACAAGAGTTCCGTGCTCTACAGACTGAGCCAGCCAGGCAGCCTTTAAATACTGTATTTCAGATTCTAAGTCCAACCACAAATTTTCCTTTTCTTTTTCATCTCTTTCCTTAAATCTTTTGTGTACCTGTTTCATTCATATACTTTATTTTGGTTACTTGTCTTAAGCCTGAACTCAAATCTAATAGCAATATTCTGCTAATTATTCATGTCCATTATTCCCTATTCTTCTCTGAAGTGACTACCAGCTTTCGGATGTAAGGTTGGAGGAGGCAAGGTCAAGGGTCCAGACCAAGGAGGATGGAGGTTATCTTACTCATGCTACCCCAGCATCTCCTAACCACGGGCTGAGAAGTTTTACCTACAATATCAATTGCTTACAACTAAACAGCATTAAAGTTAGGTCTGATATACATATATATTACATCTTAATGTTTGCAAAATTAACCGGAATGAGGACATACTCTTACGCGGTGTCCAAGACCTTAACTTCAAACTAAATTTCCTTATCTCTTATTCTTGATCCATACTTTCTGTCCCAGGCAAAACCTAACTAATCCTAGGAACCCTGAGAATGTTCCTCTGCTCTAACCAACACAGTTTTGGTAAAACATATGTTTTTTGAAACTAAACACACTTGGATTCTAATGTTGCCTTTTTTACTTCACCGGTTCTGGTATTGGCTCCTCACCTAAGCTACTATTTTCATGTCTAGTGCCAATGTATGAAGTTACCCTCTCCCTTCTGTTCTTTGTACCTCTGTGCCCTTGCACAGCTGTACCACCGCCCAGAAGTTTCTCTTAACTAAATACATTGAAATCACAGGTGTCCTTCAAGGTCCGGTTCACACACCGCCAAAACTTGAAAGCATTTTTCCCCTTGTGCAATAAACCAAGAGTCACATCATGATCATAACTCTCTCAAGATGTATTTAAATGCTATACCTTCGTATTTCCCTTTTCATTCCTAATAGAAGGTAAGCTTCTCGAAAATATCAAAATAAGATTTTTACTTGAGTTCCCTCTGTGACACCAAGTATTTATTTGTACATATATGTATAATGGTAGTTTTTAATTTATAGCCATTTTTTATTTATAGGTATTTCAAATGGGAAAAAAAAAACAGTCCTTTCTACCAAATCTTACAATGTCTCTCACCTTCTAAAATTATTCTGCTTTTATAATCATTTTATTCTGCACCTAATGGATATTTTCATCTAAAATCTGTGACAGAATCGGGCTCCTAGGTGGTTCAGTTGGTTAAGCACCCGACCCTGGCTCAGGTCATGATCTCACAGTTCATGGGTTCAAGCCCCGCATTGGACTCTGTGCTGACAGCTCGGAGCCTGCAGCCTGCTTCAGATTCTGTCTCCTTCTCTTTCTGCTCCTTCCCCACTCACACTTGCTCTTTCTCTCTCTCTCTCAAAAATAAACATTAAAGAACTTTTAAACAAATAAAATGAAACATTTGACAGAATTCCAAACAAAAATCAAAGAAAGCACATTAATATCAGAAAACCCTTCCCTTCTATATATAAGTAAGATGCCAACCCCCAGACATCCTAAGAGATTCTCCCTCTAGTAGGTGTCTTACGGTCATCATAGTCAATGGTTCTAAAAATAGATCTAAGATGCTTTCCAGGAAACATCAAGATAACGGAGATATTTAGAAATAACTTTGCCTTTGAGTTCTGAAGTGTGTCCCTTATTTTAGAATATGAAGAGTCCAGTTATTTTACATTTCCTTCCCCAAGGCTACTAGGACGCTGGCAACTCTTGAGGCAAATATTCCTACTAAAGGCAGAGTAGAACAGAAAGTAGAAGCTCCTAAACGCCCTCCATCTGGAGTGTAAAGATTTGTCGTAGGCCAGCCTAAATGAAACAGCAGATGTGGGACCTGCTTCAGGGGAACGAGACAATAAATTTGAAACCAAGGGGGGAAAAAAAGGAAAAGAAAAAACCTTTCCCAAGTTCACCAATGGGTTAAAAAAAAATAATAAAGGTAGAGAAAACTACTTTAAAAAAAAACTGGGGAAATTGTTTTGTCATTTCTGAAGCCCAGGGCAGTAACTGGAAAAAGGCTGCTAGTAAAACCCAAGTGACAGTCTCGTTAGGTTCCCAGTAACATTAAGAGTCTATCCTATGCCCTCCTCTATTCCCAGAGCTGCTCTTACTGCAGGTCAGCTGCCTTGTCTGGCTAATCGGGCCACAGCCCATTCCGCTCTGGGAGGGCAGGCAGCGAGATAATCTGAGAATAGCAGTGTCTGAAGACTGGTACAGCTGGGTCCTCGGGACGGCTTCCTTCTGTATTCTGTTGCACATCTTCCCTTCTTTGGGACTGAGTTTTTCTTCTGTTAAATGGTAATAATAATTAAACTCACTTCCCAGGGTTTCTATGGGAATTAAAATAGCTCATAGTAAGTAGAAATTCAAGCAAAGGTTCCCTTGCTTCCCTCGGTTTGCTCTCTGCATTAGTCGGGTTCTCCAGAGGATGAAGATGTGTGTGCAGAAGGAGAGAGCCTAGGATGGGTGTGTGTGCAGAAGGAGAGAGCACGAGAGACCGGAGATGCAGTTTCAGGAGCCAGTCCATGGGACTGTGGAGGTGGACGGTGTGAAATGTGCAGGGCGTGCCCGCGGCTGCGGAACCAGGAAGCGCGGATGCTGCAGCTCCATTCTGAAGACAGTCTCGAGGCAGGATACCTTCTTCCTCAGAAGACCTCAAGCTTCTCTCGTAAAGCCTCAGCTGACTGGATGCAGCCCAATCACATTATGGAGCGTAATCTGTGATTTCAATATTAATTACCTCTAAAAAGCACCTTCACAGCAACATCAAGATGGGTGTTTTGACCAAAAACTGGGTGTCACTGGCTACTACTATTAACCATCGATTTCTCTAAAGCGCAGGCAGTAACACCATTCCAAGGCAAACTCAACCCAGAAACCCCATGTCCTTGTATACCAAGCAGCTGAGTCTTTCACCGGCAAAGGCAGATAGGAAGACTCAAACTCCTCGGAATACAAACAGGTCTTATCCATTCATTTAGCTAAATTGTATTAAATATATTCTTAGTGCTAGCCCCTTTGGTAGGTATTTCTCTCTAAAATTCATGTACCTGCCCTTTTTTCCACCACATTGTAAGGAAAAAAGATACAGTGTTATGCAACCCTACAACAGAAGACCCAGACAAAGTTCAGAGAGTAAAGTCTCCCTCATTAAGTGATATTTAGGCTGGGAACTGGAGGATGAGTATAAGTTAATTATACTTTGGAAGTAGGATGGAAGAAGAGATGGACTGGAATGGACTAGAGATCCCAGTAGAAGGAGTAGCTTTCTTGTGTGCCCTGAGAAATACAAAGGAATAGTTTATATTGGCAATAGTTAGCTAGGCAGACGATGGGGATAAAGACTGAGTAAAAGTGAGCCTTTCTCCCCATTTCAAACTTAAGAAAATTGCAGGAAACGCTGGTCCTAGAGAATAAGCACAATGTTGCTTGGTATTTGAGTCAATCACGAATTTAAAGACAGATTACAGGGGCACATGTGTGGCTCAGTAGGTTAAGTATCCTATTCTTGGTCTTGGCTCTGGTCTGATTGTGATTTACGGGTTCAAGCCCTGCATCAGGCTCTGCTCCATCAGCACAGAGCCTGCTTGGGGTTCTGTCTCTCCCTCTCTCTCTGCCCCTTTCCTGTTTGTGCACATGTGTGTGCTCTCTCTCGCTCTCTCAAAATAAATAAATAAACTTTAAAAGTGAAACAAAATAAAGACATTACATGCTCTTCTGTATCAAAAGAAAGTGTTGATATATTTCTTTAACAAACTGTTTAGAAAATTATAGTATTAAAATTCATAAAAAGGAAAACAATTACAAAAGGAAAAAAAGACTGTGGTAGATATGGCAGATTACAGCACAACATCTGTTATACCTAACAGCTTCTGGTACCAACTCCAATGGAGTGCGCGAGGTGGGGGTTCCCCCATACCAACAAGCAATTCTTGAGACACCAGCTAGATGTCCTATGATTTGACTCAATTCTAACACTGTTTACCCAGAGACGGAATCGAATCCCAGGTTAAGGGTTCAGTTTTACAAGGCTGGCCCCCAGACACGAATCTGAGATGCCAATCACAAGCCCGGGTCGTTTTCTGTACTTCTGACTAACTGGCTAATAATCAGAAGTTCGCAAGACCCCCACCTCAGGTTTGATAATTTGCTAGAGCAGCTGACAGAACTCATAAACTTTTCACATACCAGATTACTGGTTTATTATAAACGGATACAACGCATGGACATTCAAGATGGAAGAAAAGCATAGGACAAGGTATGGGGAGCAGGGTTCCTGTATCTTCTTCAGACACTCCAATCTACCAGCACCTCCACATACTCATCAACCTGAAAGCTTTCTGAACCCTGTCCTTTTAGATTTTTAGGAAGGCTTCATTACATAGGCATGTCTGATTAAATCATTGGCCATTGTCTTCAGCCCTCCTCTACTCACCTGAAGTTGCGGGGCGGGGGGGAGAGGCGGTGATTAAAGTTATAACCCCCTAATCACATAACTGGCTCACTTAGCAAGTATTCCCCATATTTAGGTTACCTAAAGGTTTCCAAAGTCACCTCATTAACAAAAAAGATACCAATGTATAGAAATCCCAAGGGCTTTTGAATCTCTGTGCCAGGAATGGTGTAGAAAACCAAATATATATTTCTTGTAAATTACAATACACACCTTCATAATATAAGTTCCGGTACTAATGATTTCGGAGTACTCAGACTTTCTTATAAGTAGAGTTATTAATATAATTTAGTTTCAACTTATTAGACACTGTCCTATAAGATTTGGAAGACAGATGACCTCTGCCATAAGGATGCCCATGAAAGCATTTTGTTTATCATGACATTGGCTCATTAATGATGGCTGTCGAAAGACAGGGCTTCAGTTTTCACTTCTAGCAGTGGCTGCACAGTTTTGAGCCAATATTGATCTGGTAATTTCCTGTTCTCTGAATTGTAGCACAGGGAATCATCAGTCAGTTTATGTTACACAATACTGAGTGACTTAAACACATACACATTTATAATTTCTTGATTATGTGGATTATCCAGGTGGTTCTTCTGATCTTCAGCTCAGGGTGGGTGATCACATATGTGGGCCCATAGCTGGGATGGCAAGGATGGCTGGGAACAACTGGGATACCTAAAATGCTGGGTCCTCGCTCCTGTGGGCTTTCAGTTTCTAGGAGGCTAGTTTTAATTGCAAGCTTTTCTCAATGTCCCATTGGCCAAAACCAATGGCATAGTATAGTTGATTGAGAGCACAGCAACGATATTTTGCAGCTCCCCCCATCAAGTGTCTATTTCCCCACCTCTCGAATCTCAGCTGGCCTTGTTATTTATTTTGACAAATAAAATATAGTAGACATAACAACATGTAGTTTGGATACATACTAGGCATAAAGAAGCCTTGGAACTTCTGCTATTGCTCTTCATGAGACACCGCTCTGTGAAGAAATCCAATCTAGCTTACCAGAGATTGAGGACCCGTGGAGAGAAGCCAAGGTGAGTAAAGCCACCTTAGATACTCCAGCCCCAGGACATCAATGAGAGCAGTTGTAGGTGCCCTTCAAATGTGTGACAACCTAATCCTATCAAGCCTTTTGCCTTAAATGGCTATGGATTTCTGTGTTTCGTAACTAAACTTTGACTTATTGCAATTTTTATTATAATGTATTTCAGCAATAAATAATATCTTCTGAGATTGGTAAGCTTTAATATGATTATATAGTACTTTCCTAGATGTTCTTTACACTCACAGTAAAAATATTAGAAACCAACATGAGGAAGCAAATGAAACCAACACAATCCTACTAGAGATAAGACTATTAACATTTAGCACCTGGATGGTTCAGTTGATTAAGTGGCTGACTTTAGCTCAGGTCATGATCTCTCAGTCTGTGAGTTCGAACCCCACGTCAGGCTCTGTGCTGACAGCTCAGAGCCTGGAGCCTGCTTCGGATTCTGTGTCTCCCTCTCTCTCTGCCCTGCTCATGCTCTGTCTCTATGTCTCAAAAATAAATCAACGTTAAAAAAAAAAAAAAAAGAAAAACATTTAGTTGTGTTTCCATATAGTCTACAGGTAAATATATTTAAAACCAAACTTTGGCTTATGTATTCACGATTTTTCTTTTTTTAATTTAAAATTGTACCGTGTCTTCTCTGTCATTAAATATTCAAAACCATGAATTTCAATATTCATATTATTTCATAAAAACATATAACTGAATTAATCATTTGCTTATTATCAGGCACATGAAATTTTCCCAAGCACAGATAGATATAAAAATTTTGGGGCGCCTGGGTGGCTCAGTTGGTTAAGCGGCCGACTTCAGCTCAGGTCATGATCTCACGGTCTGTGGGTTTGAGCCCCGCGTCGGGCTCTGTGCTGATGGCTCAGAGCCTGGAGCCTGCTTCCGATTCTGTGTCTCCTTCTCTCTCTGCCCTTCCCCTGTTCATGCTGTGCCTCTATGTCTCTCAAAAATAAATAAACATTAAAAAAAAAAAAAATTTTGCAGGAACAGTACATAAAGATTGCTCTGAAAATTCAGTTGTATTCTCAGGATGCAGAATTATTGGCTTAAAGCTCTTGGTATATACATTGCCATATTTCTTTTTACAGGTTTTTTTTACCAACAATAGTCTAACAAAAGGCAGCTGTGACTTCACTCTTATTATCACTATTGTCCTCTTAAAACTTTTCTGGTTTGATAGATTAAAAAACTGATACCCTAAATGGCATTCAATTGCTGTTTGAGTTGTATTTCATTACTAGCGATGTTCAGTATCCTAATATATTTACTGGTCATTCTCAATTTATTTTTTTATTTGCTTTCTATTCATATTCTTTGTTCTTTCAATCCTTCTCTTCCAGTTAATTATTATTAAGTTAAAATATAGCTTTCCAAGCACAGTGAAAAGCAGATATTTAATTATAAAAGCATTTTATGCAGTAAAAATCTACTATTTTTTTTGTAAATCTTTTTCCCATTTGGAATTTGGCTTTCAAGTTTGATTATAACATTTTCTGATATATACTGCTTTTTCTTTTTTATTTTTTGGTAGTCAATTTTATCAAAAATTTCATTTGCATTTTCATCTATTTTTCCCCTAAGGTTAAATGTCCTGAAATTATTTAAATGTCAATATTTTCTTTCAAGTTTAAAATTATTCATTCTTATTTAACATGACAACTCATTTTATGCATCCAGACTTTTTTTTTTTCCTTTTAGTGTAAGATTTGGAAGAAGAACTTAAACTTGAGTTGTAGTTTCCCAAGTAGCCCTCCAATACTATGAGTTGAAAAATTAATTCCATCTGTATTTGTTTGTGATACTTGCCTTATCAAATACTAAGTACCAACTTATTATAGGGTTCCTAGGGTTTTATATTAAATCTCACTGATATGTTATTTCTTACTGATACCTTTACTTATAGTTTTATAATCACTTAATAACTGAGTTCCACTCAGAGCTCTTATTGAAACAAAATTATTAGAATAAACATTTTTAAACTTTCCATTAAAAATCTACTGAAGTGATAACTTGACATTGAAAACATTGACCTATTTATAATTCTTACATATATCCTCTAAGGAAATATATTTCTCTACATTAAAAAATTGTACTCTTTACCAAAGTGTTGTACTTTTTTCCAAATATTCCTAAAAAACTTTTACTAAGGTTTTCTTTAGCTATAGCCATAAAATTTTGCTATTGTAGCCATTGTGAATACAATTTTTTATCATATTGATTTAAATATTTATCTGGAACACATATGAATTCTAAGAATTGTTTGGCTGACTCTCGTAGGTCCTACCATATAAATCCATACTGACAAGTTTTCTAAAGTTTACTTTATCAGTCTGTTGCCTTCGTTGAAACAGAGACTACAGCACTGCTGACTTTAAGCACAAAATGACTTATGAATTCATACTTTCACATGTAAATCCAGTTTTGTCAGTATGTGAAGCCACCAATATTTTGATGTGTTTTGCTTAAAAATTCTTGGTCGTAAATTTTTAGTATTATTGCACTAGGAGCAGATAATTACAATGAAGCCTTATCAAAGCCCCCCTTTTAAGTAATGAGTCATTCTTAGTCATTCTAAGACTATAAACTGTTCTCAGATAATGAGACCAAGTTTGCTCCTCATATATCGTTCATATTACTTTTCTCCCTAAGGAAAGAAAAAATAGGACCAATTGTGTACAAAGGCCTGTCATTGGTTTAAAAGCAGTATGACAACACAAAAATCCTTAAAGCCACTGAAATACAACTCTAAAAGGTCCAAGCAGACCTGTGGACAGTAGTCAGTCAACTTCGTATTTATAAAACAGTAAAAATAATATTAACTTGGATCTTGTATCTTTTTTCCAAAGAGTCAAGGCCACTTCCCCTTAATTACCTCATTATCTTGATCATTGACTTTTATGTCAAGATCTTGTATTCATCGTTACTTTTTGGGGAGTAGTCATTCAACTATGTTTTATGAAGTTCAAAATAAGTTAGTGTTCAAAAATTATTCTAAGAAAAAATGAAAACAGTTTATGCTATATAATAAAATGAAAATAGCAAATGACAAAATTGAGAATATATAATAAAATCTAATTTTGCCACTTTCTTAATAGTGAACTAATAATACACATTTTTTCTTGAAGTATCATTACAGACTGAAAGTATCAACTATTTTTTAAAAACTCAATATGTTATTCTCTGAGACCTGTGATCAAAACAGAAACAGCCGTTCCTCCCAAGGGGAATATGACAGTTACAGGTATCCACTGAAGAATATAACGGATGGGGCAAGTGATTTTTCAACTCTACTAAAGAGGAACAGTCTCATGGATACACAAAATCTTTAAAGCTGGAAGAGACTTAAGAGATGTAAGTCTAGGAGTCAAAACTCCAAATTCCTTTGGTGATCGCACACCTGACATAAATGTATGAAACAGCTGCTTCTAACTAACACTAAGTGGTGGAGTGGGAAGAGAACTGGTGACCCCACGCCCTAACTGAAAGCACTTAAAGTAAAAATGCTTTAAACACTATGTTGATACATCAAAACATTTCTCAAGATCTGCCCGCTTATGGTTCTAGAACTTATGTGTGAGATATTTTAATAACGCAAAACATGACACTCACAGAAAGTAAGCATCTCATCTAAAGTCAGGGGTAAATAAAGCCTCTGACTTTATTCCAGCTGGGCTGGGATACATCCATAAGTAATTAAATGACACTAGGTTTAATATAAACCTAAGAATATGTCCATTTATCATTTGATGTTAGATAAACTTTTAAGATAGCATACTGCCTTGCTAAATTTGGAAACACAGAAATTAGACACTAAAATATTGATGCTTCTGTGATATAAATTTATATCAATATGACTGCAGCTTATAATAATGTCAAAGCTCCCTAGGTGAATATGCTGAGAGTAAATTCCATATAAATTACTGGAATTATTTCACCTAGTATTACATTAAGAATAGAGTATTTTAGAGGTCTTAATTTGAATTCATTCAAGATTTAATGTGAAATCCAAACGAAAAATAGATTTAATATTTGTCCATCCCTCCTGCCAGGGCCAAAGCCCCAGCTATATGATGATAATAGGTTTATGACAACCAAGCACTATCAGATCATTATTATGGTATGTGGTACTTGGTTAAACACTCTGCACACGTCTGTCTGCTTCCTTAAACTTCAGCATAGCTCTGTTATGCTTCAGCACACTGTTATGCTTTTATCCTCAGAGGTATATAAGTTGTACTAAGATCTTATAATATTAATGTGCCTTTGAGAAAAAGCTTTTGAGAACAATATTTTGGACTACAGTTAAAGACTGCAGAGGATCGGCATCTTTCTTAACCTTTCTCAATCCTGAAACCCAATGGGCAGAATAAAATAAATATAAAGGGAAATACTAACTCTCCATTTTCAGCAATGAAATGAAACCACCATAACTCTCTAAATACCAACTATAGAGAACTTACAAATACCATGTATAGTGTTGGTAGAATGGGGTATTTCATTCCTCACCCCATCCACAGGATATAGAGTTCCCTAAAGTATCCTGGTCAGTCGAGAGGGCAGAGGTGATACCTAACTGATGAAAGTGGAAGTTATTCCTTGACTTAACGGATCTAATCTGACACACACACTAGGTATGTGAACACCAAAAACTAAGAGATGTGCCTCCAGGCAACGACCAGAAAGGAATTTTTAAAAAGATACAGTAAGAATGTGATGAAAGCTCCTCCAACTTATTCACTAGCAACCACACTCTCTTAACTCCCAAAATACTCAGTCTCTCACATGCTCTCCTCCTACATAATTTTTTTAACAAATAGTTGAAGGAAGGCAATGCAGTGGTGAAGGGCACCTGCTCTGGAGATAACTGCCTCTGGGGAGCCCACCATTCAGCTACTGGGAGTCCTTGAGCAATACACTGGACCTCTTGTCCTTGGCTTCCTCATTTAGGCCAGAACAACATGAAAACCACAGGATAGGATATTTTGTCTGAAATATCAAACACTCCTCAAACATTCTCATATTACTCAAAAAAATACACATTTTGAGAATGATAGCCCATCAGCTTTATGTAGTAATGATATTGTAAAACATAAAAAAATGTGGTTATTCTATTTTATAAATAGAGAGCACAAGGGAAATAAAATAAATTAGGACAAATAAGAATGAAGATCATTAACGAAATGACAAATACAATTCAGCATATTGTTCTCCATTTTAAAATAATCCTTTTATCCCATGAATGGAATTTCTATGTTCCTTTTGCTGACTGGGTGATTTTCCTATTGACTCTAATGCTTTTAGTGAAAATTAAATTACACAGAAACTGCCACACTGCAGATGTTTTAGCTAGGCCACTTGTAATTTATAGATAATGTTAACTCTAAAGATCACATCTGTAGTATACTAAAATATTTGAATCATCTTTGGCTTTTGCATATATGATAATGAAGTTTCCAGATGAAGAAAAATTGTGGAGGGCCAAATACTCTATTCAGTTCTTCATATTTAATTCATGTTGAAATCAAGGCAATTTGCTCATTGATAGCTGCAGAATTTCTATTTTAAAAGTATTTCTATTCAAAGGCATTAATGACTTCCAAAGAATGATGGCAAAAATTTCAAGCGGGCAATTCTGAATCCTATCTTCTTTAAAGCCAAAATGTTTCTTTCATAACTCTGAATTCCTAAAATGCACTTCCTTCTACAAGCAGAGCATAGATGGACATTAATGGCAAATCTCAACAAACACAGGCAACTTAAAAGCCACAAAACTGATAGCATGGGCTTGGATGGCAATTTAATCCTATCAATCTCAAGTTAAAAAATTCCTAAAATGACTCATAAATATATTGGTTTTTTTTTAATACTAAAATGTGACTTGTGTTTCTGCATAATTCATTATACAAATTTTTTGTAAAGCATACATTTTAGAATTCTAATAAGAAAAAAAATTTGACCCCAAAATTTGATTCCAAATCTACTCCAGCAGCTTTTCATTTTTTTACTTTTCTTATTTTTTCACTTTTCTTTATTATGTATTTTTAAATATAATTTATTGTCAAATTATCTAACATACAGTGTGCTCTCGGCTTCAGGAGTAGAGTCCCATGATTCCTCACTTACACACAACACCCAGTACCCATCCCAACAAGTGCCCTCCTCCATCACTCATTTTCCCCACCCCTCTACGCCCCCAACGACCCTCTGTTCCCCGCAACAAACCCCCAACAAACCCAATTTGTTCTCTGTATTTAGGAGTCTCATGGTTTGCCTCCCACTCTGTAATTATTTTTTTTCCTTCTATTCCCCCATGGTCTTCAGTGAAGTTTCTCACATTCCACATATGAGTTCCACTGGTTTCTCAAAATAGAACTGATGGAGAAATGGTACAGTTCTATGTAGATATTCACAAACTATACTCTATTGTTTATAAAAACATCATCGAAATTCTTTTAAAAAGCTAAATAGTCTTCTTCCTACTTATGAAACTATAGAAAAATGAACTGGGATAACAGAAGTAAGTTAAAAGAAAATAAACGTTGTTTAAATATTTTTAATCTATTTTAGTTTTTATTGTTCTGTGTAACTTGTGAAACGCTGATGAAATAGATATAATGAGTGAATATTGTCTATTTGACACATAAGATTATATCATATCTGAAAAGAAATGCAACTTTTTTTCATGACAATAATAACATCAATTCCTAAAATTTCAGGTATTAATTTTTTTCTCTTTTCATTTTTATCTATAAGTGATTAGTTCTAGAATACTGACCTTATAGTTTATTTGTGAAAAAGAGTAAATAAAGACAACAAGCACTATTTTCATGATTCCTTTGTGATATGTTAATGTAAATATGTAACAGATTTTTGACAAGACTAAATATGGTATTTTTACATACATTATGATATAAATTTTCTATAATGAGTAGATTTTATATTCTAACATTATATGTAACATATATATAACAACATATATAATGGTTTTATATTTTGACTATTGGCTTTTTTTCTGCCTTACATAGCACTATTTTGACTTCCAACATTAGATTTTACAACATTTTGGGAAAAAAATACAACTTCCAAGATGTATGTTCTATGACGAGAGCTTTAAAATCCTCACCCAAGATTCTTAACCCTCAGGATCCTGTTTTTACCTCTCACCATCCTTTTTTACCTCTCACTTGTTTTTACCTACTCTTGAGAGCTCCCAGTGATCTTGGCCTGTCCTGTAGATTTCAATTCTCAATCCTTGGTTATTATCATTGTTCATCAGATGAAACAAATTATTCCTCTGAAAATGAACTTGGGCTACTTTCTCCAATTATTTACTATTTTTTCTCCAAAATTACTAAGCACTCATTACATGAAAAGAAGTATTCTAAGCTCCTAACACTTATTTTATGCAGCAAGTCCCATAGCTATTAAGTGACAAAGCTATAATGTGAAAGTTTGCTTTTTCACAGGACATTGCCAATTTAATTATCTGCCAAAACCTCAGACTCATCATTTCTGAACCACACTTGACTCAACTTGAATCAATTCCTCTTTGCAAATCATATCTTGGGCCCAAACCACAATCATCCTAACTCAGACCTTTTCTTTATCCCTGCTAGTGCTTCATTTGAAAATTTATCACCTCATGCCATTTTAGATATCTTGAAGTGATCACAATGCTTTTCTTCATTGCTTTCCAATTACTACTGTTTTAGTCACATTACCTTCAGATTACAGCATAAGCCCCATCGCTAGTCCTCTCAAGAGATCTATTGTCATATATCCCTTCCCAGATAGTCTAGTTCCACTACCTAACACTTCATTCAACCTCTACTCCTTCCTGATAACTTCTTGCCTGCCTCCCAACATGCCATCATCGAATTCCTTCTAAAGCTTCCCAACACCTTCAAATCAAAATCCAAAGTGCCTAGCCTAAATAAAGAATTCTCTCTGTCCCACCTAAGTCCTTGTGCACCCATACTTCTTATAAATCCAATCGCTACAAGAGTCCATAAACATTTCCTTATGTAACCTCTGTTAAAGCTATTTCCTTCACCTAAATTATATTCTTCTCAATCTTTGAAAGCTCATCTAAATTCTAATAGCCATGGCCATATTGATCCTTTATTTTTGACCACCTATCATGTTTGCTTTTTCCCAATAATTGCAAAAATCTTAAATACTCTTCTCACTTTGGGTATATGTCAGATATATTCTTTATTTCTATTATAAGATTCTAATTTCAAGGCCAAGAACATAATGTAGGCAACCTGCTTACCATTTCTAACTCATGTCATACCATACCATACCTAGAGACACTTCTTGGAAAATAAAGTTCTAAAACAAACATTTTTGTATATAAAATAATTGAACTGAGGATACTACAGAACTCTGAGGTACTAACTACGTATATGCTGATTACATATTTGTGAACCATTCCATACAAACTTCATCTTCGTATGATTTCATTTTTGCAAAAGGATCTTAGACAAAAACAGAAAGAATCATGATTTTCTTTCAATGAATTATTGATCTTATCTCCTATAAGTTATGTATTTGCCTCTATAACCATTGTATGCCATGAACTAAATTAACTTTTTGCTAAAGAGAAGACACACACGGCAAACCCAGTCCTATTCCTTGACAAGGGCTTAAAAAACAGAATTACTGTAAGGGTAACTATAAAACAATATATCTTGCTATGCTACTGAAGCTTTTAGTTAGAGATGAGACATTATGGTTTATTTTACATAAATTTCAGCTTTATCTTTGTTTTCATTCTATTAATGATGCCTTACATATGGCTAGAAATTTAGATATATGGGAGTAAAATTTTAAACGGGGAGGTATCATTTTGAGTAATTTTGAGAAACTTAAAAAGATAATTCACTACCTCAAGTTCTGATGTTTTCTACTCATTTCTAATAAAATGATTATTTATTATTTAAGTTAAATTAGAAAATTAACGTTTCACCAGTATATGAGCAGAAGAGCTCAGTTAACATTTTTAACTGAAAGAGTCCCAAAGTTATCAACATTCTAAATGGAAATAGAATAATTAATGCATAAAAACAGATTCATTTAAAAAGGTAAAAACTTGCAGTATTAAAATATATTGTAGATACATATTATATATTGCATATACAAAATTTATGATCTAACAGATGCATTAAACATCTTAAAAGGTGTATGCTCAGTCTTTATCTACTAATCAATTCAACATTTAGATTGTATGACACAGGCTATTATTGTAATACTGTTTATTGCCTGAAACTGTGGTTATGTGAAACAAAGAAATTCAATAATAACTATCTGTGTCAACTGTCAAGAGGCAGGTTGCTTTTTTTAATTTATATTAATGAAATATTATTCAAATGTGATTTTAATCAGCGTTATTCACATTTTGCATATAAATTTCAGTGCTATTGTACGATTAAGAATTCTCAAATCTTTTCCTTTTTTAGGCAAATCCTTATAGCAAAACAAAGCAAGAATTAATAGTAGTTAATCCTTCCTAGTGTTTGTGTGTGCATGGGGGATCAGTGTAAAAGATGGTTACTGCTGTGTTAACTTTCATTATTCCAGCTGTTAACCAGATGTTCAAAACAAGAGAATTGCCTGGGAATGTTTTTCTAAATTCTTCTTCTTAATCTGTTAAGTTATGCAAATGCTAGAATATTTTTAACATGTACCTAAAGTTCTGCTACAAAATTAGCATAATATAAAAATTCTGGAATAATTCAAATACAATAAATTTTAAAATTATAAAGTGTAAAAATAATTATTGTGGCTGACAGAACATGAGATGTATTTGTGTTGTAATAAAAATACAGTATGTACAAAAATCAATAAGAAACACAAACTAAAATTCTATTTATTGAAGAATATGTTTTCCTAGCGCATATAAATGTGAAGGAAATTCGAGAATACGTAAAATAAATGAAGAGAAAATGGAAATAAATCCTAAATCTTTTAATATACATGTACTTTTCAGATAGTTATTTTTCAGTTATCTTTTCCCCTTTTTGTTTTATGACTGACAATGACCTACATAAAGTCTCTGAATTCCTCTTCTTAGAATAAAAGGAATACCTGTTCTTTTTATGAAGAAAAATAATTTTGTTTTGGTTACTTTCTCTCGAGAAAGGATTACATCTCCAAAACATTGAATCCCTATCATTAAAAAAGAAAAGGTGGCATCGGCCACCAAATAAAATCGGCCTTGATTTGATTCAGGATTTGAGTCTTATCACAATTAAGAAAATTCCAAGGAATGATTTAGTAAGAATAGATCAGGATTTATTGTTTTTCCCAATAGGATAGTATTCATTTTAATGCCCAAGCAAATAAAAGTTGAGAATCAAAAAGAACTTATCAAAATTAATTGAAAGACAAAGATTAAATAAACTATTCCCTGAAGTAGGGAATGAACTTTTCACCTCTGTTTCTTTTTATAAGTATGCTGTATTTTCCAGTATTAGAGATGCTTAATGTAACTATAAACTATTTTTATCTAATGTAAGTGGCATCTTACAACTTAAAATCATTAACTTAAACAAGAAAAGATCATTGTAATTCTAATTTTATTTTGATCTTCTATGATGGTAATTACAGTAAAGATTAAGCACCTCATTGTGTTAATGTGGTGCTAAGTGAAGTTCAAGGTAATTAAACCAAAGTCATTACCACCTATACACTTGAAACCTAAGAAACTCATATTTTTATAGAAGAAAATATTAAAAGCAGACTACATTTTAATCAAAATGAATATTACATTAATTGCAAACATAAAGATTCAAAAAGTGTGCATTTATGAGTAAAAAGTATTTTATAAGCTTTGTATGTCTCAGAACAGGTCAAAATCAATACTCCTGTTTTTGTTGTTTTTTTTATTTTATTTTTTGAGAGACATAGAGACAGAGTATGAGCAGGGGAAGGGCAGATAGAGAGGGAGATACAGAGTCTGAAGCAGGCTCCAGGCTCTGAGCCATCAGCACAGAGCCCGATGCGGGGCTCGAACTCACAGACGGTGAGATCATGACCTGAGCTGAAGTCGGCCGCTTAACCAGCTGAGCCACCCAGGCGCCCCTCAATACTCCTGTTTTAATCACTTGGACATTCCCTGGGAATGATAAGATTGAAGAGGTCTTGAATCATGGACTTGGTTTAAAAGGAAAGCTCCCTTATTAGTGAGGATCTACACACAGGCTACGGTTTGGAAAAGACTAAGATGGAAGGAGCATGAATGGTACAAAGTACGCGTAAGGAAATGTATTTTAGAGAGTTTAAAATAAACCTTTTACACCATTTTAAAAGATCTTGTAGTTACAAAGGATTGCATGGGTTAAGCACCATTTGAATTACTGAAAAATATTAGACTGCATTTATCTTTACAGAGTGGTGGTATAGTGTTAGGATTAAGAGGACTCCAATTCAGCTCTTCCCGTTTCCAATGTGATACCAGGCCTTATCACTCAGCCTCCTTTGCTAAGTGACTTCCTTACACAATTGCTCACAGCAATATCCACCATCTGTGGCAAATTTCTATTAATGGATTTCTAAAGTAGCCATTTCCCACCGGTAACAGGCTAACAGAGAAGTTTATAACATTAGGGGTTAAACTGTTCGATGCCAGTTGTAGAAAACTAGAAGTCAAAATAAATACTTAGGCTGATACAACTCAAATCAGGCAAAGTTCGTTAAAAAAAATTTGCTATATTTGGTGAAAAGAACAAGCTGAGTGTTTTTAAAAAGTGTTTACCAATTATTAGTTTTGCCAAAACTCTTCATAAGTTGATGAATTATTTTAAGTAGAAAGTACCCTACACTTATTTTATCTACGAAATCTGATGAGTAATCCCATCAGAACTATTGCAAGGCTGGCTGCTAGAACTCACTCCTCCTCTGAAAACACACCAACCTACGACCTACAAAGGATGGATTCCAATCTGTAGTCTCTTAGAACAGATACAAAAACACTCCATGAAATAAAGAAACGCTATTACCATGTTTCCATATTTTACATCATGCAAATTTTACTTAATTTGTATTCCTTAAAGATTAATACATTTAGTTTTTCATTACTTGATATGGCACAGAAACCCTTGTTTATTTACAAGTATTCTTTGCCCCCTAGAGGAAAATAAGTAGTTCTGTAAGATTATAATTTCTTCCAGTTTCTTTTTGGCCAGCGTTTATCTGTATCCATTCTCCTCTAATGCTAACACTTGACTTTCCAAAGAAACAGAAGGGAAAAAAAGATGTGTTTATTTTCAAATTTTTTCTCTGACCGACATAAAAGAGGAATCTTACTATGAAATGATTCACTGTATTTCTGATCTTAATCTACAGATGAGGAAAGCTAGGGTTGAATACAACTGAAGTCATACTTTAATTTACTTTGGGCACCCTAAAATTTACATGAGAATGACCACTCCCACTCTATTCACTCATTAGTCCTAATACTGTTTTCTGTACAGACTACACTTAAAAAAGCGGCACAGAGATGATGTCAATTTTACAGATGCACAAAATGTGGCTGACAAACATGAGCAAACTGCCAAAGGTCACAAAGCTAGTGGAAAGCAGGACTGGGGATCAAACTGAAATGCTCTACTGTGAAGCTGACTATTATTGCTTCCACTGATATGGAAAAGAAAAAGAAAAACCAAAGGAATAGAGCATTTTCCCAAGGATGGAAGTCACAGTCTTACCGAAAAATATCAAGCCCAACAATCCACCCAACAATTTGCGGTATTCATCATCATAGTACAGGACCATTATTTCACATACATCCATGCCAATGAACTAAACTGATAAACCCAATCAAATTTACAAGTTACTGTTGGGAATAATAATAACATTTTTGGAGGCTGTTTCCCCTTTTCTAAATGGCTTTCACGTCTAGTAGTTCTAGTCTCCATGCAGCCCTGGGAGTTTCAGACAGCCATTTTCATTTTTACACGTGAGCAAACTAAAGCTCTCTCTCAGACGTGACATGACTTGTCTGAAGTTACTCAGACATAATGGCAAATCTCCTCCAGAAGGCAAGTTGTTCAGTCTTCGATCTAAGTGCTCGTCGGATACAGAAGACTCTAGAGAGTTAAAAATCAAATGCCACATTGCTAATTCTCGTTTGTAATGGCAAAAGTAAAAGTTTGATGAAATTGGAAGTAAAAAACAAGTATGATCTTTTGAAAAACAGAGTATGGATTTCTATTTCATTGATATTTTCTTACATTGACCTTAAAACAAATATTTAAAAAGCAAGCAACAAGTAAGATTTTTCCAGGGGATCTGACTGCTTAGAAGGAAATTGCAGGCCAAGACAAATTATACTTTGTTTCACTTTAATGTGTATATCAATACTTAGAGAGAAATCAGAATACAGACTTTAACTTAACAACAAAATGTAAATTCATTTAAACCATAATATTATGAAGAAAGGACTAGACCAAAGGGATATAAATATTTTCAGGAAAATACTCAGAAGATGAAGATGCTTAGGAGGACAAAAATCAACACTGCTTTCTGATTAATGTGGATGGAGTCTTTGGGAAAAAGTCAGTTGGGCGATTATCCCTGTCAGACAATCTGTAAACATCCCTGACAGTCCATTTTAAAAGGAAAAGTGATGATATTGTGAACAAGGTGGTTCATTTTTAAAATGAGGAGGAAAGGAGAACAGACACGGTAGCTTAACTCAGACTGTTCTTCTCAGAAACATGAGTATTCAGAGAGAATAAAGGATCAAAGATGCAGTACATTTCCATAGATTAAATGATCCAGAAGGCATTTTCATTTCTCTGAGGTCAATGAAATAAATTGATTACTTTTTATCATGAATTAAAATTTTATTTGTTGTATTAAAGAAACCTAACGCAGTAAATGGTTCCAGAATTGTCTAATTAATGCAAGTTAACATTCACTGGGTCGCTACCTCACAGTCCAAAAATCATGCTCAGTATTTTACATTAATCACCTCATTCAATCGCTCAGTCACCTCACTATAATAATCACCTCTTCGCTGACAAAGAGACCGAGAGTGAGAGAAGTGTGTAATATTCTCAGTGCAACAAAGTCAAAAGCAGAGAAAATGGGATCTGAACTCGAGGTCTGACTCAACCACTATGAAATTACCTTCTAGGAAGAAATATCTAAAATTTGAAACCGAATTTATGGCTGTAGGATTTGTAGTAGGTAATAGTAGGTAACAGAGTCACAGAGGAAGAAAATAAAAAATGAGTAAAGAGAATTTAAAAGAATATTAATTTGATAGAATATGATACATGTGAATTTTCAGAAATGTAGAAGGAAATAATATACTTTTGAAACTGACATTTGTTTTTAACTTTTAGAAACCCGCTTGGTAAATGATTGACTCTTAAATCCTAAGTAAAACTTTAATTTCCGATATCCAAGATCCACAGAATACTGCCTTGAATGTATTCATTAAAAATACCCCAACTGGATTTTTGAACAGATTAAAGCTTAAAGCTTCCATTGCAAAAGCCTTTTCTCTAAAAATATTTTTTTAAGTTTTTTGTTTGTTTGTTTCTTTGAGACAGAGAGTGCACTTGTATCTGTGGGCAAAGGGCAGAGACAGGAGGAAGAGAGGGCATCCCAAGCAGATTCTGTGCTAATAGCACAGAGCCTGATGCAGGGCTCAATCTTACTAACCATGAGACCATGACCTGAACCAAAATCAAGAATCTGGATGCTTAACCGACTGAGCCACCAAGGTGTCCCTGCAAAAGGTATTTTTATCATTTCAATGATCTTCTTAAAAGTCACTCGAGTTAGATTTATATTTAGTACATATTTAGTTAGTAAACGTAGCTTAAGAGGGAATATATTCTCAAACTACTGAAAAATGTTTCTCTTTTTAAATCATATATATATATATATATATATATATATATATATAAAACACTTGTGATCATTTAACGTCATAAATTCATGTATGAGTGAGCACGTGTGAGTGTGTGTGCTGCGTACTGATGCAGACCTGCGGAAAGTGAAGGCACAATTCACTCCCTCCCTGGATTTTCTCAGAACACAACATAGGATTGAAACAAAGCAAAACAAAACATTCTGTTTCTAATGCTTCTAATTTCTCAGTTGCTCAATGGCTTCTATACCCCTCTCTGAATCCTGAAGTGTGTCTCTTATAATTAATGAGCATACCATAATCCAAACTTATTGAGAATGGGAAAGCCAGAAAAATAATAGAAGGTACAGCCCAGTAGAGCAAAACTTGCCTGTGTACACTAATACTGGGAAGAACTCTTCATTCCCCACTAAGGAACTCACACAGGCTTGTTTATATCACAGCAGCCTCCTTTCCCCCTCCTGTCTCCTGCAAGAATACTTCTCAATGTGACAAAACCCACCTACTCAAAGGGAAGGTTAATTATTGCTCCATAATTAAACTCACAAGAAAATTGTTAAGATTAATGAAGCCGTGCTTACTAAGTGATTACAAACTCCCTATGAACTACCACAGAAATTTGTTTTTACCAAAAACACTAACACATGTATCAATAGCAGATTTTGTGCAAATTATTGCAATGAGAAATCTAGGTCAACATATATAAATCAAAGTCTATGTATCTGAAAAAAATAAGTAACACAGGAAAAAAAAAACAGGGAGGGAAGGAAAAGGGAAAGAAGAAGGGAGAGACAGCAGAACAAGTTTTACCTTTCAGCAACAACTACCATGCTAACATGAATTCTTTCTACTAAGTTCTATGATAATTATGACTCAGCAAAAGACCACAATACCCTCTTCAATCTGAGTATGTTTGAAAAATGTAGGGAAACTTAAGAACTTTTTATTTTTTTCTAAATGACTTTTTTTAAAGTTTATTGATTTTGAGAGAGTGGGGGAGGGACAGAGAAGGGGGGAGAGAGAGAGAGAGAGAGAGGGAGGGAGAGAGAGAGAGAGAGAGAGAGAGAGAGAGAGAAAGAGAGAGAGAGAATCCCAAGCAGGCTTCACACTGTCAGCATGGAGCCCAACACGGGGGTCGAATCAAGAACCATGAGATCATGACCTGAGCCAAAATCAAGAGTTGGTTGCTCAACCAACTCAGCCACCCAGGCACCCCAAACCTAACAACTTTGCAGACGAATACCGAAAGAATGGTCTCTCATAATATAAACATACAATTATTGTAGTTATTTTAGTATTAGCTTTAATTAGTCTAAAACATAATTAGACTAAATTAGGCTAAAACAGTACTATATTGATAAATAATACCGAAAATGAATTACAATATTGTTACCAGCAATAAATTCAAATACAGCTGCTCAGGGTACATCATGGAATATGCAGGTGAGTTCTTCCTCCCAAAATATCATTGATGGACATGGCCACCATGTCATTACATTTGAATTACAACGTATGTCACTAATGTGCCTAATCACTTTTTAGCAACACCAGTCAGTACAACTACTCCACTATCCTCTCTAACTGGACATTGTATCAGTTATGTATGTTAGCTTAGGCTGTAGTAACAAAGACAAATCCCAAATTCCCAGTGTCTCATAACAGAAAAAGTTCTTCCTTGCTTATGCTTCACGACAATCACAGATTAGCAAGGGCATAAAGACAGGAGCCTCCTCTCATTTTAGACATTCAGGGACTCAGGATGACAAGGGTGCCTCTTCTCTGTAAGTACAGGACTCCACGCCAGAGGTAAGAGACTTTTGTACCCTCTTCCACCCAACCACAAGTGGGCCAGTGACACAATTTCGTATGTGCCCAGGATGGTAGAAAGCTGGACGATGAAGAGCCTTAATAACACCTCAGTTACCACTCATATCTATAGAATGTCAAAACTAATAAACTTTTTGTGGTTGTTTAAATAACCTGTTTTCAGGGCACCTGTGTGGCTCAGTCAGTTAAGTGTCTGACTTCAGTTCAGGTCATGATCTCGCAGTTTGTGAGTTTGAACCCCACATCGGGCTTCAAGCTGACAGCTCAGAGCCTGGAGCGTGCTTCAGATTCTGTGTCTCCCTCTTTCTCTCTCTGCCTCTCCCCTGCTCGTGCTCTGTCTGTCTCTCTTTCTCAAAAATAACAAACATTAAAAGAAATTTTTAAAAAAGATTTTAATCAGCTATTTCTGTTATAGATATCCATCATACATAAATGATCAAAGGAACTCAAAATAATTTTCACTATTCTAGTATCTTTAGTTTATTCTAAGAAGCTTGAGTTTGCAATTGAACTGTTTGTGTATCAGCAAAACAATTAGAGGGTCAGAATAAATAGCATCAAATATATTACATTGATACAGATATAAAACTGGGGCTTCTGAATACTTATCAACTAAAGTTAAAGACACAAAACAATTTTAAAATAATAGTCATTTTTATACAGGAAAATTAGAATATAAGCAAGAGACATAACTGGTATAAGCAAATTAGCAGGAGGGTTGGGACCCCTCAGTAGAAAAGGTTTGGAATCTGGATGACTAGAAGGAAAAATGAAGAACTGTGGCACTCATCCTGAGGTCTTACTTGGAGCCACAGGACTACCTGATTTCAGAGAAACTCTGAAAAGAATGTTTAAATGACAGGCACTAAAAAGGGGTCTTAAGCAGGTCTCACACAGTGAGTGTGACAAGAAGAAGAGAAGGAGTGGGGATCTCACCTTTAGTCAAATACGGCAGGACTTTATTACACCAAGGTCTCTGCAAATCAACGACAGAGACAGCTGGCGGAAGATAGCAAATGACCATCAGATTGGATGAGACATGGCGGAAAAATAGCAGAGTCCACTTATAAGACACTCCCCACGAGGCATCAAAGATGGCTGAAAGGCATGACGCAACAGGCTGAGGCCTTGCCTGAGGTTTGGTTAGGCCCAGGCAAACTTTAGCATGTTGAAAGGGAGCAGCAGGGGATGGAGAACAATTAAGCACAGATAAACGGGCCATAGACATATGGATCCTTGACAAATTATAAATTTTGTTTTAAGCAAAATCAATAAAAAACAAAATGACAACCCTTACACATACTTGGTGACCAAAACGCTGAAAGTGTTAGTTTCTCAGAGGAAGAAAGTCTCTACCATTAATTTCTCACATGTGGCTCTATACAGATTTATAGTTCTGTAGTGGGTTTTTTAAGCAGAGTTGCCGCTGAGGCCAACTCAGGAAGAAAGGAGACTGATTAGGCAGGGCTCTAGGCCTTCTGTCCACTTCAACCAAAACAGCTCCATTTTTTTAAAAATCTTTTTTATATATTGACTTTATATAATAAAAGTCAATAGGCTTTCTTAGAACTAAGAAAAAAATAAAGTTGTATTAATTTACAGACTACATGTACTTATTTCTTTCACATTAACCAGTTCTTACTACTTAGTGGATCAACTTCTTTCTATTCTGCTTCCAAACTCTCTCTGCTTCATTTTTGTGGTTTCTGTGGTCTCCTGATCCAGAGGCCAAAGGCAAGCACACATATTTGTTATGCCTGGAATTCATTTATGCCCTTATCACCAATTGAACACCAGAATATGGTCATCAGAAAATTCCAGGGAATCACTAAAACAGAAAAAAGCCATAGGTTTCTAAGAGAGCATATTTTAACATATTACAAGGGGATTAAAATGTTCTCTGTAAGCAAATGAAACAATGACACCCCACAGCTATTTACTTCATCATATTTGAAAGTAAAGCCTATTGAGAAATTAAAAAAAAAAAAAAGAGCCATTTTGTGCTTGATTAATTTCTCAGGCACATGTATTAAAAAATACATACTGTTTGCCCTGTAAGTTACAAAATCCAAGGCCAGCCAAAGAGAGCTGACCACAGCCTGACATATCTATAAAGAAAGCTGACCTCTCTGAGAAGCCAAAGTAAACTCAAATTTTTCAGTCTACAGGGCAAAAAGCAGATCTTTGAAAGTTTGCCAGATTTATGTAGAAAGATTACATAAAGAAAACAGATCTTTGTCTTCCCAAGGTGCCCTCTTTTTCACATTGCAATTATTATGAGTAGCTACAAAAGAAGAAACATTTCCAAAAGCATCCGGTATATGATAAATATTTGTTCTGTATTACTTATTCAGAAAAATCATAAAGCTCTGTTTCAACTAATTGTTGGCACCTAATTTTTGGAAATTACTTTTTTCCCCTCTTGTAACCCTTCTTTGATGTGAAAAGCAATAAAAAGGCTAACACGGAGTAAAAGTAAAAAACTATAATTTTTATGATGAAACTACAAGGGCAAACTTAGCTGCCTCAACTCCTTTTTTGTAATGAAACGAAGAAAGAAAAAAATGCTTTTTGTGTGTTATCTTCTTGGTTTGCTTTGAGAGGGATAATGAAATCAATAGGCAAAATGAAATTTGGATTAGCAACTGAAATTCTATTTTCATTTTAAATTGTCCATCATTTCCACTTCCATTTATATCATAATGATATAAAATTAGAGCAAAATCTTAATCTGTCAGTATTTTTTAAGTTTTATGGGAGGCCTGAGGTTACCTGTTTTTAATTATCAATTCATAAAACTTTTTTTTAATATCCGGGCCAGTTTAAATGTTCTGGGGTCACATCAACACTGAAAATGTATATAGGATGTATATGTATGTAGACATATTATGTAATTTAAGAATTCGCTAAGCAATCAACAAACCAACAAGTACATACAAACACTCGGAGAGCCTGAATTCAATGGAGTTGTAAAGATCAACACATAGATTATGAGCTAGGATTAAGTGTAAATAATGCCATTTCGACTAAGTTTAAAAAAATGACCGATTTTAATTTTCATTCACTTAATTCTTTCCATATATATATATATATATATATATATATATATATATATATTTATTTTGAGAGAGAGAGAGAGAGAGAGAGTATGTATGAGCAGCAGAGGGGCAGAGAGAGAAGGAGAGAGAGAATCCCAAGCAGGCTCTATGTCATGAATTGCGAGATCATGACCTGAGCTGAAACCAAGAGTCAGATGTTTAACCAACTGAGCTACCCAGGAGCCCTCGACTGCTTAAATTCTTCTTATTATTTATTTCCCTGCTTACTTGAGCTGGTCTATATGCTAATAAAAGGGCTAATAATTATATAAGACTTTTAGCACAATAAAAGCTTTGAATTAATTAATTGGTTAAAGAGTCAATAAATAAATAAAGGATCGTAACTTAAAATGTTGGTTTCGAACCAACTCATAAGAAATCAGAAATCATTTCACCACCAAAATTATACACCCCTATACTAGTCAGGGTTACAGTAAGAAGCAGATGGTGTCCTCAATTTAGATAATTTGCAAAGACAGTAAGGCATGGATAGTGCTTGGAGAAACCAGAGAGAGAGAGAGAGTACATCACTCAGGGGTAGAAACAGCAGGAAGCCATTACTACCCACAGGCTAAAAGGCTGAGAAGAGAGAGTGGCTGCCAGAGCTCTCAAAGGGTAAAGCCACCTGACTGAAGCTGCGACTTTGAACGGAAGGAGGAAACCCTACCCTCTCTCTTTTCCTACCCTCAACACTGTTTCTCAATGTACCACAGAATAACTAAAACTGTAAAATATGCTATTTAAAAAAAAACAGATTTCCCTAGAAAATGATAATGAAATGAAAATCCAAGATAGATACTGCTAAATCATCTTAGTAAATCTAGACAGACTCAACTGGAAATACACTGCTCTTTAAATAAAATGAGCTTAATCTGAAAAATCGTTTTTTGAGACCAACACCACATTGTTTAAACAATATATACCAAATAGAACAAAAATATAATGAGTGAAAGTTTTCATTTATACAAAATATTCTGTATTAAGTAGTATAGCGAAGTATATTCTGATTATTCTGCCGGCTGGATAAAAGATATCTATTTTTAATCAAACAGTAGAAATATCAAACAGTCCTAAGTGACTGCCTCTGTTATGTTATAGAAACGGTATTAAATGTAAATTCCAAGAAGATTTAAGTTTGGCTGAAACTGTTCCCATCATATGTTTGGAGATTGGGAATCCATTAATCAAGTAAGATTTGGACTACATAATGCCTACAGTCCCTCATATATCTGAGAATTTGTGATTCACATTCAAGCAGTCCAGAAACAATGAGAAAACCCATAGCTTGGAAATTCTCTGGTTTTTCATTTGAACCAATTTGTATTAAAAATTTAGAGAATGGAAAACCACAGTCTTTAGGGTATTCTATATAATCAACCCATATCAATGGGGCAAAGTATATGTGCTTCACAAAATTATTCGCCAAGTAAAATAAGATACGCAACGGAGCTTGGGAAACTGAAAGCATTTTCCCAATGTTACGTTTTATTATCTTCTTTAATTTTATAAGATGTTATTATAATTCTTTACTTATTTCCTTAGGAGAGATATGTAAATAAAGCTTCTCTTTAATAATGTTAATTGGAGAACAAATTATTGTTTAGATATGCAATTATAGAAATTAATTTTTAAAAATTATCAAAGGTTTAAAAATTACCTTAAAAGGGAGAAACAGCAGTAGAAATATCATGAAAGAAATACTTTATAATACCCACCCAGTATGAATTACCCAGGAGAGATAATATTTGTGACATTTCTATTACCTTAATATATTTATTGCTAAAAAGTAATTTCATCAGTGTAGCCTTCTCTGGTTGATTCCCTGACTATTTTAACGCCTTTTATTCTGCTTAAGCGTACTTAAGTTGCATTCTAAATCAGGTGAGCCTTGAACAACATGGGCTTGCACTGTATGAGTCCACTTATACACAGATTTTTTTATATAAATACAGTACAGTATTATAGTATTCTTTCATGATTTCCTTGAATAACATTTTCTCTTCTCTAGCTTGCTTTAAGAATATAGTGTGTGTGTATATATATATATACACACACACACAAAATGTGTTAATCAACTATTTACATAAGAATATAATATATATATACATATACAATACATACACACACACACACGCACACACAAACACAATGTGTTAATCAACTATTTATATAATTGGTAAGGCTTCCTGTGAATAACAGCCTATTAGTAGCTAAATTTGGGAGAGTCAACTGTGCCCCCAAACCCCTCGGTGTTCAAAGGTCAACAGTATTATAATCTGGTTCTGTGAGTGTTCTAATATCTTTTCCATGCACATATTTGTTCTGTCTTCCCAAACAACTCTCCTCGATGAAACTTATCTAGAAGAAATAATTTGAGAATATAATATCCAGGTATATTATTTCATTTAACATGGTAGAAACCGAACAATAACCATTTTACCTTAATATTTTATAACATGTTCTAAGCATAAATGATTATGTGATGGGGATGGCAAAAACGCCTATCGGTGAACGTCAGACTTCAGAAAAGACTCCTATTTACCTAATTAATTTTGAGACAAACAGCTCCATACTAATGTGCTCATTATGAATCTGTTACTTATTACACTGTGTACAGTAGAAATACATTACTTACTAACCTTTAACAGATAGATAGCTAGATTATTCTCTGCAAGTGAGCAAAATTCCTGAAGGATAGTTGAAAGATCATTGAACATGGAGCATTTAGCATTTTATGAAGTCTTATAGATGACATTTTATAATTTTCCTTTAAGAAAATATCAGAATCTTTAAATAAGTACTAAAGAATTTTGTTTTCTTACCATTACCTCAATATATAAGCCTCTGGGGGAATCCTGGGGTTTACTGGCATGTGATCATAATCCAGTGGGGAAAAAATACAAAATAGTCCTACTTTTTTTCCAAGTGGTTTAATATGGACTAGTATTTCAAGATAATTTCTTTTCAGAATACATTTTAAAACATGAACTTAATTTTGCATAACGCGGCAAAGAGTAAAATAATCATGAAACTGCTTAATTTAAATGGATTTGCAGGCTATCGGCAATGATATCCGAAGGACATCTTTCCAGGCCTAGGATGACTCACACACCACTGGCTTGATCTATTTGATGTATTAGTCATGCCTCCATCAACACACAGGGACTGAGATGCTACCTTTTCTGTAACTAATACAAAATAGACATACATTCAAGATGCTTAATGATCCTTTGATAAATGCCCTAAATTCCTAAACAAGTTCAAATAATTAAATGACAATCTGTTTTATCATTTATTATCAATTCTTTATCATTTACTGCCAAAAGATAAGAGTAAAAAAGACATTCAAAAACTGAATGGAGGGCCTAATATAACTTGAGCAACGGACTAAAGTGTTTTTACATGTGCAATCTCATTTAATTTAACACTCTACTACAGAAGATTGATGAGTCAAGCTCAGTCACTTGTCAGATGCTCCTAGGCAGCTGAGTCACTCTAGGGTCTCAAGTGTACCTTGCATTAAAACATACCCTTCATCTCAGTGAACTGATATCCTTAGAAAAATTGCATACCTCTCTGATTTTTATTAGTTCATTGATTTGGGAAGAAACTTCCACAGGGCTGACAGGAACTAAAATATTCCAAGCCATTAATTTTATTAGGTTTTTAAAATTCAATATATGATGTCATTTCCTGTTCTCCTGTACCCTGAAAAATAAGCATGACTAACCTAATCTGAGAAGGGGAAAGTAGTAATACAGAGTAATACAGTTATGATGTGGAAGGGTAGATTCAAACTCAGCTCTCTCTAATTCAGAATTTTAAGACCCAGGAATGATATTTTGAAAAAGTAAGAAAAGTTTAGTTTTGAATGAACACTGATTTCAGACCCAAGGGCCAGATGGCTTTAGGTGATGTATACCAGAGTGATTCTAAAGAATGCTATATTTTATAAAAGTATTCAATTTAACAATAAAATTGCTTCTAGTAGGAAATGAAGTCGATAAAGTAATGCATAAAGCTCAACTCAGTAAAGTAAAATTTCCTTGTCTGTTTTGGAAGAAAACTAACCTACAGTACATTTATCTAGAGCTATCATAAAAATCCACTGAAACATACATCTTGGCCAATGTGTGAATGAATGGGACATATGTGTACAGACACAGATTTTCATATTTAATATTTTATTATCTACAAAAATGTTGCCATATAATGGAACTTTGTTTCATTAAATACTATATATGAGCTACTTCCTAAATTATTTGTCAAGATTCTAAAATGGCAGAAGTAAGAATTATGGCACTTTACTTGATTAGGCCTACAATTTTAGTAGTATTCTACTATTACTACATTTACAGATTATTAAGCAGGAGTAAATAACAGAAGCACTGAACTTGACATGCAAATACTCTTTTCATCTTTCTTGGAAAGATTTGCATGTTTGTCTTCAAACCATGCATGACAGGATTTGGGAAACATCATTACCGTAGAAGTAATGCAAGAGCCAGATGAGAGAAACATAGAGAGAAATGAAGACAATTAACCTATAGAAACTAGCCAATTTTCTTGCCATTTTTTTTTGTAGACAGCCAAATAAAGGAAGTTATATGGACCATGAATCTTTTAATATCTACTTACATATATATAATTAAGAATATTTCTTAATGATTCTATTCTTCTGATTGTTTCGGAAATGTTATTAAATAATACGTTGGGATCAGAAGCTGGTATAAACAACACATTAATGGAATTGGAAATTATATAAAAGGAAGCCATCTTCCCCTAAATATACAAAAAGCAAAAGGTGGCCACTTTCTCCAAATGATGTATTTTTATTTTTTTGATTCTAATCAATGTATTACTATATTTTCTATTGAGATCTTTTTCTTTTGTTCATTTAACATTCATTTCGACCAATATTTACTGAAGCTCTATTAAGACCATCATAGACAACTGAAGACCCAGTCTTTATGCTTACAGCATTCCCAAATCTAGCGATGGGACATGGAAATATATGCAGAAAATACACTGTAATATGATAAATGCTGGAACAGAAGTACAGCACGTGCAAAGTCCCATGGGATACAGCCAAGGGGCAGACCAAACTTTCAGGCTCTGCGCCTTCAAGGAACAACAGACTCAATACACCTTTCCACATTCTGATAAAGAGTGTGGGATCCTGGCAGGATTTAAATCGTTCATTTAAAAAGGAACGACCCAAGGACAGTAAAGAGGAAGGTGAAAGGTAGCTGAACAGTAATGAGGACAAAAAGAGCAAAAGTAGAAAGAAATGAGAACGCTTACACTGCTAGAGACACAAATTGCTCTAGATAACAAAATAGGTACCTGGAATTGCAAACACGCACACAACCCAGGCTAGACTTTACACAGGCGCGTAGTGAGACTTCCCCTGGGTGACAGAATATCAAGGATTAGCACAGCAGGGTGGAGAGACAAATGAGTATGTGTGTTCAGATTTCCTGGAATCTATACAGGGATCCCAATTTCCCTTCACATAAGTAGCACCATTGATGTAAGTAGGAAACAAAGGTTCCATTAAGGCTTGTTATGTGATTTAGATTCCCTGGTGGAGAATTTTACTGCCAAAACTGTTTTAATTGCTTATTTTAGGTGACATACTATGAAGTAGGATCTTCTAGCTCTGTAGTCTAGAATCATCTGTGGTATGTTAAAAAAAAAAAAAAAAGTCCTAAAAAACATAGTGAAGACCTCATGAATAAATGATAAATGCCAGTATCTGAAAACCAGGTAAACAGCAATATCATTTGAGTTTCCTTTAAAAAAGGTTATATACATTAAATATGTTTTTTTCTATTGCCTGAAGTAGGACATTACTATTTTTAAAGGCTTCATTTTATTGATTTACTCTGCTTTCAAATTTTCGCATAAAAATTGGAGAATGGCGACTGAGTTTCTATAATCACGCATCACCCTCAAATATATCAAACGTGATCTTAAAAGACACTTAAATGCACTAATATTTAACATTTTAATAAAGCATCAATCCAATTATTTACTTTTATAATGTAATCCCAGTAACCTTTGTAATTGTTGGCGCCACTACGGAGATAGTTTTCTTCTTGTTGTTTTCTGGCTATGAAATTCTTCAGTACCTGAGTGTATTAACAAACATTTTAGTAGAAAGCCTATGTCAACAAAGTCAACCTCCCAGTCCTGTGAGCCTACAGTTTCCTCAATACTAACAAGAAATGATTTTGTGATTGGAAAGGATACATTCAAAATATTGAGCATTTAGGACACCGTTTCCATCACCATCAACACTACACTAAACAACCTAGAATTCCATCTACTGCACGTAAAGACTCTTCTGTCCAGTGTGTGCCATTTCTATGATGTAATGAAGGTGGAAAAGACTTCTCAAGATTTTCAGTGTTTATTACAGTGAATAAAAGAGAAGTAAAACACTGTGGAGAATAATTTTGTATTTATTTCTTTGATGACTTACAGGATAGTCTTTTCTACAGAAAATAGAAATCATACATTAATAGAAAATGTAAATAGAATTTTTAAAACTTCATTTCAAAAGCTGGAATTACATGTTACCATATAAAGCAAAGAAACTTTGGAATAAACCTAGATATAAGTAGCACAACTATATGTAATTGTTAACCTCTAACCTTGTGAATACCATTAAGCGGTAGTTTATTTAAAATGATATTAAATAATTCTTTCATAAGATTTTATATATCATTTATATAAAATATATAAGATTTAATCCACTTTGCATAAATTTTACTAAATCAAGAGTCTGCAGATTTTCACATTCCTTTCCTACAACACAGCAGAGCCAAAAAGATCTTCTTTGAATGAGGTAAGGAGCGCCGTATATATTTTATAAGAATTACTTATAAATGCATCAGCTACAATTATGTCATCAGGAATTACTTATCCTTCCCTTCTGACTCAGAATATCTAAACAATTAAAGAACACAAATGTAGAATAAAGAGAATACAGGCTGTGCAATGTTACTGATACAGCATATATTCAATCCCCTATTACATAAACTTTCCTAGTTCAGTTCTATTAACATGATAACAATTTTAACACAATCACTTATTTGTCTGTGGAGCTATTCCTTTCTCATTTTCTCAGCTAATTAGCCAAAAGAAATAGACATGCTCCCACACGATTTATATATCCAACGTCTAAAATCACTCATATTCATACACATTTACAAAACAAATGGCTATCTGGTCCAACTTCTATAAAAACGCAGTACTGTCTCAACTCCTAGCTCATGATCATGACCAGCAAAATCTTTGAAAATCGTGCTTAATGTGCACACAACTTTGTTTTTGTCACTTGCTGCCATTAACCAAAAAAAGCCTGCAAAACTGGCTTCACTTTCCACTTGTCATCAGTAGTCAGTTTTCAGATAGAATTTTAACCATTGAAAAAAACAGATTCTCTGGATTTTATCAAAACAACAATAAAACAAACAAACAAATCCTAGTTTCTGGTGATAACTGTCTTATTAGCCAGCTTGTAGCATCACATTTTGTGTGTGTACTGTAGCCTCTTATTCTAGGGGACACTAATTAGTTTTAAATGGTGTTAAATACCATCCCTGCAGTTGCAAGTGCTTCTCTGGGATTTTTACTCGAGAAAAGAACTCCTGTAATTTAAAACCACTTTGTTTCTTCAGCCACAGCTGTTAGTGAAACACTGACCTGTAGAAATCTTAAAGGTTTCCAACCCTCCCTCATTGCCATTAGTCTGCATTTACTTTCTAACACATCTTTTCCCCCTGTACCACTGCTCTTCCATAAATCCCCAGCCCCCAAACTGCTTTCAGCAGAGAAATCGCATTTAGCTAGTTAAACGCTTCTCTCTCTTTCCCTCCCCCCTCCCCCCTTACAAAGCCTTGGCTACTCTTAAAGAAAATTCTCCAACAACGTGTCAATTTTATATTGGCCACAAAGACAACTTCTGTTGGGGGAGGGGGAGGAAAGAGGGACTGGAGCTTGGCAGTCCCTTTCCACAGACAGGGATCTTTGTGGCGATCAGAAAACATTTCCTGCATAAAAAATCAACACACTCTCCAGTTGCAGGGTTGGAGAGCCAGAGCGAATATGTATCAGCCTGTCCTCAAACGAATGGAACACATCCGTTAACCTTCCAAACAGGAAAAGTCATTTTCTCAAAATATGTCCGCTTTCTTGCGTTATTAAACATAATCCACAATCTGAAATCCTCCGGTAGCTCCCCCACTGGGGACTGGGTGAAAGCTGTAAATCACTCGTGCACTTTCTCTTTTTCCTCTGCATTTCCGTTGCACTATTTTTTCCATCTAGCTCGTCTCTGACACGCTCTCACTCTCCTCGTGTATATCAAGAGGAGACCCAGAAGAGCAAAAAAAAAAAAAAAAAAATCACGCAAGAGGGCTATCAGGTTTTATAGGATCAGCATGTGCTTTAATTCCACCCCTCACCCCTGCCTCCAAGTGACTTCACAGCCAGGAGACCCCAGCGTTTGGCTTCCAGTGGGGTTTCCTTGACCCACGAAAGAGCAAGCATGCAGGATTTATTGTGCAATGCATTTTTTTTAAATATGGGGCCTGTGGGGGAGGGGGTTTCACTTGCCTTCAGGTGTCAGAAAGTCGTTTGGTCTAAACAGGCTTGCTATTGAATTTGTGTCACCATTTCATCCTGCTTCCCCAACTTAGGGCAGTACAAATAAAGGGGTCTGGTTGAGACAGTGAGACCGGGCAAAGGCTAGAGGAAGTAAAAGTTACTTTTTTGCAGGGCTGTAGCATAAGGTAGAAATCCTACAAATCCATTTCACCGGTGTGTGCGCGTGAGAGCAAGAGCGCGTGTATATATCTTGGTCTCTCCAAGAGGCTGCAGCCAATAAAGAACCAGCCCCCACCCCACCCCCCAAAAACCTCCAGGGCTAACTGGCTCCACGTTTTGCCTCTCCTCCTGAATATTCCACACACACACTGTCAGGGCATACTGACGAGAGCTATCCCATCCTCACCATCCCATCTCGAAAATCTTGAAACCCAAAATTAGCCTAAGAGACCTTTATTAGTGAAGATCACAAACCAAATGACTCCAAAGATGATAGAGTTAAAGAGCAATGATTAAGCCTGTGTGTTGAAACACCGCATCTTAATGCCATCTCCAAACGCCCCTCCCTCCCACCTCCCCCTCTCTGCTGGGGACTTACCTTCTTTGGGCGGTCGCTTGGCCTCCCTGGTAAGATTGCAGACCTGGGTGGTTTGCAGCTCCTGGGTCAGGCAGCCCTCGGTCTGCTCGTTCAGGGGTAACACCACGTTATTTAACAGAACCAGCGACTGGTCGTCGATCCCCCACTCTCCCAAATGCTGAGGGCAGGTGCATTTTGTATACATGATCCCGCACGATTCTGTTCTCCCATTTTCTGATTTTAAGCAGCTCTCCAACCAAGTGCATAATACATGGCAACCAAACTGGCTTGGGCTCACCTTGTTCAATACCAAAAACTCAAAAAAAGATTTCTGATCTTCTTCCCCTTTTTTCTGTAATCCTGGGAAATCGGTTGGAAACACCCGACGTATCTGAATAAAATTTTTATCATATTGTAGAAAAACGAAAGCATTCTTGGAATCGCAGAGTTGCATTATAGAATGATTCTTTCTTAAAAGATCCTTTATTTTTTCATGAGAAAAATGATCAAACTGATAAGCCAAGAGGGAAAAGTTAGAGCAGCTAAGGTCCTTTTTGGAAAATTTCAGGTAAATGCTATATTTGGTTGGATCTGGATTTTCCAGCGTCCAAGTGCAGTTTGTAAAGTTTTTGGGAAACATTTCACTTACAGAATACGATCCATAAATGACTCCCTTCACCAAAGTTGAACACCAGAAGTCTTGGGCAGCATTAAATCCAAACATAACCAGGAGATAGGTGGAAAATATATAAATCAGCAGGTTACGAACAGCCTTCATCCTATGTCATTTGGCCTGTAAAAATGGCAATGAAAGTAAAATGCAAGTAGGAGTCTACACGCATTGAAGAAAGAAACTCCTTCCAATATCACAGCCAGCTGTTTTCAAGATTTCAGTAAAAAACCCTTTTTAAAAGAAGGGCAGGTAATTTTTTATTTTATAATGCTAGGAAATTATCGGTTGCCGTGTGAACAGCGCCCTCACGTGGTCATTCACAATGGTCAAATTTTCTACATTCAATTTAAAAATAATATTTAATAGATTATTAACAGAAATGCTGTAATTTATCTACCAGGATTTCCTCCAAGTGCATTGTGATTCTCTCGAAAGAAGAGGAAGACATACTTTTTAAAAAAATATATCGTAACCTAAGTTTTTAATTTTTGAAATCTTTTTAAGCAACCTATACAACCTTTTCTCTCCCTCAGTCGGCCTGAAGAAAACATCACCACACAAAATCTAATCTGATAATCTGAGAACAGCTGTCAACACATTATTTCTTTTACCTTGAATATGAAAAGCAATTTTGATAAAGGGCAGCCACAATTTTAAAAGCACAAATGATAATTTGTTGCAGATGAAACATCATCTCCCAAATGCCCATACTTGTCTTTTCAGGGACCACCGTGTGAACTGATGGGAATTCCTGTGCAAAAACACCAGGTTTCACTTGGATTAGTAGAATTTTAAACCCATTATCTGAGAAAGGGCATAGATGGGTAGACACATAGGGAAGACTTGTTGTTCAACATCACCTCTGAGAACCAAGATTTAAGGCAGTCATCTCAATGTGACATGCCCTCTTGGGATACATAAAGTGGATCACTGTATTAGTATCTGTATCCAAAGGCAATGTCGGTGAAAAATCCCAGAACCACAGTAATTGAGCTGGCTTCAGTCTTTAATTTTTTTTTTTTAATTAGGGCTATTTTATCTAGAGTTATCTGCTGTAATTTAAGATTTATACATGGTAGATAAAAGACATTAGCATTTTCTTTCCTAACAGATTTCAATTACTGAATTGCTCCCTTTCCAGCAACGGCTCCAAAGCTCCTTTTCTTTATGTTCTTTTAACCTGGCCTTGCATAATAAAGTAATCCTTGGTTATATTTACCTCTGTAAGTTGTTATCCAAAAATAACTTGAATTTTTTCAGCTTTAACCTTTAAGAAGTTATTTCTTAGAATAAATGACACTGCTTTTTTTTGTTTAGCCTTTGAGCTGAGAAAAGTGATGCCAAGTTAATTACAAAAGTCTTTAGGCTGCAGTCTCTTCCACTGTTCTGTAAACAGAGACAGACATACAGACATATAGACAGTTAAGAGTTTTCGTGTCTTTGCCTGGGTCCTCTCCGAACCAAAGGATAAACCCCTCTTCCTTCCCATTGCATAACACACACCAACGCATGCACACAAATACCAGTGACCGAAGTCCCTGAAGATAGATCTGCATTTTCCAGATCATAATTCAAATTCTATGTCTTGATATAGGAGAAAACAGCCCAACTCTAAATCTCTATATAGCAGCAGTTTAAAATAACATCAGAACTGCTGGGACTATCAAAACAGTGTTCTCTGTTTCAAGTATATAGCTCAATGAATAATGCATTTTCTTCTTGGGAAAATAAAGCCAATGAGCATTTAAAGGTTAAAAAATTGGGAAAGTTGCAGGAAATTCTGGAAATAATTTCCTCTCTTTTTTTTTGCTGTAGCACTTTGCAGGCAATGCAGGTCTGCGCAGTGTTCTTCAGGGTAGAGTGTAGGCGTTGAGAGCCAATGTGACAATAAGTGTCTAAATTAGGAATTCCATCCATGAAAGGGGGCTTCATTTTATAATCGGTAAGGCAAAAAGAGGTCGTATTTCTTTTCCTAATGAAATCCGGTACTTTTGCTTCCATTTATTTGATAGGGCATGTCTGCATTGCTGTGCTCATCAAGGATTAGAAAGAGTGAGGAAATAGCTCTGATTTCACTTTCCAGCTTGCTCAAGAGAGCCCCCTCAATTTAATGCTCTTTATTTTAATCCTTAAGCCTTGGTGTACGGAGCCTTGTTTTATACTAAAGAATCAAAAATGAATCACTGAACTCTGCCGCCCCCCCCACCCCCGCCCCCGACTGCAGGGCCAGTTCAAACAATTGTATTTCCCTTTTTTAAGAAAGAAAGAATGGGGCGGGGGTGTCTAAGGGATGGCTACCAAGGTCTCAAGGATGCTGTATTTATTTATTTATTTGTGTCCTGCTAAGAAGCAACCGGCATTTAGTTTAGCTATTCTCAAAACTGATTTTCTGGGTGACACTTTAGTTCAGTCGAACATAGACGGCGCCATCACTCCACTAAATTTTTTTCCCCAATAGAAGACCCACTGCCTCCCCTCATCTTAACTTCCTTCTAACCTAAAAATTTCTCCTCATAAAATCACCCCAATCACACACAACCGTCAAATATTCTAGGTCTCCCTGTCTACTCCTTCTGACCCAGCACATCTCTTGAAAAACAGACTTCTCTAACTTTTCAACTGCGGCGTTTAAGTAAATGCAGACAGTCGGGTTTGGTCGTAGCCCCTCCAGCTGCCAGCAACAGCCTTTCCTTTCCTCGTCCTCCCTCCGCAAACACCTAGAGGAAAGCTCCTCGGTGGCGACCCCTGGCAGAGGGAAGGTGACCCATGGACCCCCTTCCTTACCTTCCACTCCGAAAGCTCAGGGAGGCTCTTGCTCTAAGACACCAGCACAGGCACGCGTCCCAGCAACAGTGACGGAGAGACTCCCCTTCGGTCCCAATCACCGTTGCCCATTTTCCCCGGCTCAGCTTCAAAAATCAGGATTTATTTTCTTAAAAAATGCACACTTAAGAGAAGCAAAAGATGGGGGGGGATTAAAGAGGGAGGGGTGGGAGAAAAAAGCCCCCAGGACCCCGGAGCTTGACGCCGTAGCCAACTGAATCCAACCTCCAACCGAGGGAGGGGGGAGCCCCCCGTAGAGAGACTAAAGAAACAAAAATATGCAAGTGGCTAAAAAGCAAGGATTTGTTTTTATCAAATCTACCCCCAACAAACCGATGAGCCAAGAAGCAAAGAAAGCGCTGAGACGAGAAGTGACCGGCGGCAGCAGCGGCTGCTAAGGCAGATTTGTTGGGGCGGTGGGTTTATTACAGGAGTATTCGTGGTCGGATCGGAAGGCTCAAGCTTATGCTCTTTCCTCTTTCCGCTTTCCTCCCTCCTCCTTCTCCTCCTCCCCCCCTCCCCCCCCCGCAGGTACTGATGGACGGACCGCGACTAAGGAGAGGGGGGAAAAAATCCTTGGCTGGTGATGTCGGAAAGCTGTTTGAATGCCCAGCGAGGAGGGGCGCGAGAGGGAGAGAGATAGTAAAGCTCTGTCTCGGGTGTGCGCGCCGGCGCGCGGCGCTCGCTCTCCCCGGGGCGCGCGTCAAGGAGGAGGTGCGCGTCCCCGGGGGTGCGCGCCCGCGCGCCCCTCTCCCGCGTGCTCGTGCGCGCGCGCGCGTTCCCGAGCGCCGCACACCGCGCGCCCCGCGCCTGCACAAGTACGGTGCGCCCGGCTGCCGGCCTGAGGCTCGACTAGCGCTGCGCGTCCGCTGTGCCTTCCCGTAGTTCGGCCTCCCGAGGGCGCGGGCGGGTGTGTGTGAGAGAGGAGGAGGGAAGCGGCGGGGTGGGAAAGGAGGGAGGCTCGCGGGAGGGCGGGAGAGAGGCGGGCGGGAGGGGGGCTCCGCGGTGCTCCAGCCAGGGCCGCGGTGAGCTTGCACGTCACGGCTACTCAAAACCAAGCACGTCCCGAAAGCGGTATTTTCTGTGTCTGGGAGGTTTTTGCATCCTCAGTTCCCACCGCTGGGGCTGGCGGCGACCAACTGTAAGAGAAACTAACTGGGAGGCGAAGCGAGGGGGGTGCGGAGGACTGGAAGGCGACTCTGAGGGGTGGGAAGTAAATACTGGACTTGATCGTCTTTCTCTTTCTTCCAGCGCGGACCTGTCGCCACCGAAGAGCTGTCATTTCATCGCCGGGATTCAGATGAATTGATCCAGTCCTCAGCGGACGGGGCACATCTCAGTTCCCGAAATGCTGCGTGTCTCCGGCTGGAACAATACTAGTTTTTTCAGCGAGGCTGCAATTAACATCTTGTTTGTTCTGGCTAGATACAGGCTTTGTCAGGACCGCGGTGCGGCGACTGAGGTTGGGCATCTTGCATTGCTTTCTGCATGGCAATGGGATCATGGTTGTGGGGGTCTAAACTTTTGTTTTCTTAACGTATCTGATTCTTTTTTAAGTTTCCCTAGTAACAGGTTTGTGGACAGGGGTAGAAAAAAAAAATGAGGGAAAGGGGGAGGAAAAGCTTCCAGATTCTCGATTTAGCAGCAACAAAAAGGATAAATTTCCACCACTCCCCACCTTTATTTATTTATTTGGCCCCCTGGCCAGTTGGCTGACAAGTGTTTGATGAACTAGCTTCAGATACAATGCTGCAAAAGGTCATTCGCCTACTGATTATGTTTCTACTTGTAAACGCAGTTGGTGGTTTGCAAAACAAGTGGCAAAATAATGTGGTGATTCGGTGGGGGAGACCAGAATGGGTAATCCTATGAAGTGTCGGAGTCTTCCTAAGGGTGAGTGGCTTGAGCGGCAGGTGAAGTTGAATAAAACAAATTTCCATCTTCTCTCCGTACTCTTTCTGCATTTTTCTTCCTCTTGTTGTTCCTCTCCCCTGGGGCAAATGGAGGGCCAAGAACATTATTTTAAAAGATGACTATAGTGAAAATAGAAAGGTGCCAATGATCTCTTATTCACTGGAGTTGTTTGAAATATTAAAATTGGCCCTTTACTTCTTAATACATATTAATAGGGTGACCCTCTCCAAGGCTTTCTCTTCCAGGACAAGTGTTCAGAATAACATCCTGTTAGGGAAACAGTTAATCATTCCCCATCCAACAACCTTTAACCATGTTCCAGGAACATTCTCTGGCTGAGAGAGCAGCCTGTGTGGCATTTTGGTTTTGTGTCATTTTTGGTTCATTACAGTATTTTGTATTAATTTAAGGGAAGGTGAAATGAAAATAAGGTTTATGTCTAGGGCATAATCATAAACATTGTATCTTAAGAAAACACGTTTTCTTTTAAAAACAAACATTCAGCAATACAAAGGAGAACCACGTTTCCTTTATTTCAGCTTGCATAGAGATTATAATTATGATATTTGCAAGACATTTTGGTCATTTCTGTTATTTTGCGAAAATCAAAAGTAGAGATTAATGACATGCTAAAAAATGGAAAAAAAGAGAATGTTTTGCATGATTCGTACATAAAAAGAAAACAGTGTGAGTTTTAGATATATATCTATTTTGCATCTAGTAATTTCTCACATTATCTTTGAACACTGTGATTCTCATGTTTCTTAGAAAATCTTTAAGTCATGACATAGTGACATAAGAATAATAGCTGAAAGGGATCATTTAAAAAGACTTAATCCTAAATGGAAAGGAGCACTCATTCCCAGGGTCATTTATATTCAAGTAGAACACAGGGCTGGGTCAGGGAGAAAGCCACCCTTAATAAAGCACTTCACCCTTCACACTGTTTCCCATAACCTTCATAAATTGCAGGCTACTGAGCCAGCCTGATGAGACCCTGCTGAGGTATATTTATAGCAGATGATTTGTGGATGATAAATATGCCACGCAAGACACCTTCTCCAGTAACCCCAGGCTGGTCTGACTTCCTCAGGGGGTCATAATCAAGAATCACAAAAGGAACCATATATGGAGAATCTGGTCTCTGGACCCTAACAACAGCACAGTGCGAAAGGCAGACCAAGGAGCACTGCCAAGGAGGAGCCACCCTGATTCGTGTCTCCACTATGTTCCATGTGACAGCACCGCTGACACATTGACCCAACAATAAAAAGAGCAGCAGCTTACACACTGTAGGCTCTCTGTGTCCTTCCCTCCTTATTGAGATCGGTCTGTTTTCGTGCTTTAATGCATTTTTAAAAAATCACCATTTCACATTATAATTATCAGCTTTCATTTGCTTCTCACTAATCCCAGTATCTGTGTATGTCTGTATGCATACAAACACAGGTCCATAGTTAACACACACACTATATGTACATGTGTGTATAGATGCATACGTTCTATCTAAGCATGCACACATACATATATACGACACGTATATATTTCCATTATTATATATGCATTTGGGAGGATGGTTTCACTACACTCCTTTATATTTCTCTTTCACATAAAGTGTTCTTACCCCAAATCTACCAGATTAATTGCATAAACTAATTTTCATATGAGTTTCCTTCCTAACTTTTGAAAGGACCGTTGAGAAACTAGTATTAACGCATCAAAATAAAAACTTGGATTTTAAATTGGCCCAGGCATGTAAATAAAGTCTTTCAAATTATCTCTTCCATTATTTATATATTTTTAAAGATTACTTCAGAGAAATGAGATTTCTAAGTATAATTTATCTCTCTTTTACTTCTATTGCCTTTTATTTTTTTTAACCACTTAGTCCTTTTACCTTTGGGAAAAAAAGAAAAGAACCCCACCCTCCATGATCATTTGTTAAAATTCAGTATCACCTACACAATTCTCAGACTCAAAGGATAAGAGTATGTTTGGAATATGCTTACTTAGTTTTAGAAAGGGTTTTCTCCCCCCTCATCCCTTTCTCTCATGCTCCTTGTTGTATTACTATATTACCACTTTTAAGTTTTATAACTTTCCCTCAGTAAGTCTTTAAGAAGCACAAATAAGTTTGTAGATTATTCTTTTTCAATATGCTCTAATTTTTCAATACTTAATGTCTCCAACACACACACACCAAACACACAAGACTTTTGACAACCACTAATTCCAAAATAAAATAATAAAACCACTAATTCCGTAATTAACGTAACAACTTCAGAAATATGAACCTTAACTATCTTATTATTTGCTCTAATCAACTAATGCTTTATTTTGTGTTAATAAAATGATTAAAATATTACATGATTAAATGGGTGGGTACTTTATGTTTAAAATTAGTGTATGTACTATGAACTGAAAGAACTTCTCCTTCTTATTCTTCCTCCTCCTCCTTCTCTTCTTCTCCTTCTTCTTTCTTCTTCTTATTAAATAATGAAGTTTCTCAGGAACTAAGCTGATTCTTCTCGGTTCTCTATCTAAAAAAAAAAAAAAGAAAGAAAAAGGCCATTTTCTAATTGGGTATCCCCAATACATGGCAAAAGTTCTAAAAAGTAGAAGGCTAGAGTAGAGCAAAGGGATATATGAACTGATGGTTATCCTGGGTGAGTTAGTCCAAACATGCCCCATGCCAGGCATAGCCAGAGTACTTTTTATCAAAGAACTCATTTGCATCAAGTTTCCATTTTTACCATTATTTTCCTCTACTATGACATATGTAAAACACTTATATTGGTAAAAAGTTTTTGACCATCCATTCCGAAGGCTTCATTTGTGATTCAGGAAATGCCATGAGTAGGTACCACATAATATCATATTTGTGTGTTATAGAAGTGTCTTGGAAAATATGGAGTTTAAAAGCTCAAAATACATGTTTGCAGTTAATATGAATTCACCCCAAATTCTTCCCTTGTCAGTTATTTTTATCTACCTTTTTATATAAATTTGCTATATTTAGCCAGTATTTTTAATTTCTAGGATTTCAAATGAACTATAAATATTCTTCATTTTTACCTAAAGCTGACACTGATTATATACCTGTTATAGAGAGGAAGCTGTGCACTCTTTGGGCTTAAGTTTCCTCATAGGAAAAGAAGGGCATGACCAAGTAGTTTCTATGGTTCTTCTTGATATTTTCTAAGTAAAACAAGGTATCTCACAAGACATGGAAGCAATGAGAGAAAAATGCAACAAAATCCTAGGCTAGGAAGAATCAAAACTGTTCCAGTCACATATTGGAAATGCTCTACTCTACCATAATTTTTAAGATCTCGGTAGTTTTACGAGCTTTGCCCTACTTTCCTTGCTGCCATTGGCCAGTGTAAAGACCACTGATTACATTCTTATTCTTCCCTCACTGTGATCATTTTTTTTTTTCTCAGATTGAGTTCCAACCCTACCAATACTGATGACAAGAACTAAAGTTGTGAGCCCTGGCATATCTGTTGACCTTAATCAACACCAGAGACTGAGGTCAATTGATTGCCTAGTATTTCTGAACTCTTGTGTCTCTCCAGCTCTGTTCCTTACAAGTCCTGACCCCATTTTTCTTTCTGCCAGATTCTCCCTCTTTGCCATCTAGATCTCCTGGCTCTTCTATTCCAATACATCTTTATGCAGAATGTTCTCTTTGTACCTTCTGTTGACTGAAACCTGCTATTTTGTGAAGACATGGCTTCTCTTGCAACCGTGCCAAGTGGAAGCCAGTTTCATGCATGCTTCCTCCACACTCTGATTAACTAGGGATTATGGATAGATGGGAATCAGTGTCCTTGCTCTCCATTGCTGGTTCCAATTATTTACTTCTAATCTCACTTTCATACCCCTTTTATTCTTGGAGGTTATGTAATTTTCTTTTGGCAGCCTCACCTCTTCCTCCTTGCTATCTTTTTACCAATTTCAAATTTTACTTTTTATTCATACATTCCTTTAGCTGCTGGCTTAGCTTCCCTGTCCATCCAATTTCCAGTCTTCTCATGTTTTCAGCATCCAAGTAGATGGCCTATGTGTCACTCTATATTTTCAGTTAGTTCCATATCTGTATTTTCCTTCATACCAACTCAACTACATTTTCCTTTAGTCTTCAACTAAAGAGGCCATAAACAATGACTGTTCCACTTCTAATATTTCAAATTTAATATTCCAATTCTGACCTTACAATCTTCTACTTTTGTAAACTCATCTTCTCGATCACCGTATGGAGCCAAGTCTTCCACAATATTCAGATCTTTAATCCGTTCCCGCTAATTTCTTCTCCTACCTTTTCTTCCCTCCTCTTACCCTGTGACAGGCAGCCTCTGACATGTCCCCCAATGATCTCTACTTCCTGTCATTCATGCCTTTGTGAAGCCATCTCTCCTTGAGTGTGAGCTAGTGAGTAGTGAGTAGCGAGCTAGTGAGTAGGCAGCAGTAATAGGATTCCACTTCCATGTTTACGGTATAAAATGGTTGTCTTCCATCTTTTACTCTCCGTATAGTACTCACTCTGAGATATGCCACTTGTCCTGCTGTGAGACAGCCTTTTGGAGACAACCAAACCCATGGAGTTTGATTAGAAACGAATTTTCCAAGGCCTGTCAATAGCTATGTGAGTGAACTCAGAAGTAGAAGTTTCCCCAGTCAAGTCTAGAGATGTCCTGGCCAATATATTGGTTGTAGCTTTGGAGAGACCTTGAATGAGAACCTCTCAGCTAAGCTGCTCCTGGCTGCCTGATCTATAGGAACTATATGATACCAAATGTTTACTGTGTCCACTTGCTAAGTTTGGGGATAACTAGTTATGCAACAATAGAAAACTAATGCATATCCCATGGATTCCATGCCCATTATTACATAATTTACTTATAACCTTCAGCTTTCTCTTTACATTTTCATGATGAATTACCACACATGCTGTACTGTACAACTGCTGTCTCCAAGCCAGCACCCATGAAACAGGACAGTGGTGAAGAAATTCATGCCCTTAGGCAATCTGATGTCCCTATACGTTCATAATCACCAGGTGCAGCTAGCCTCATCACACAGGCTGCAGCTCATAACTTTCCATTATAAGCTAACTCTCCTATTATACCCTATGAATATTTTATAATTTTTACTTGATCATTAGAACCTAAAGCTTCCCTCCAACTCTTCAATTCAAACTTATAGCTTTATTTATCCTTCACTGATAAAACAGTTGTGATCATATAGGAACTCCCTCATCTTACATAGTAAATTCATTAAACCTGTGTCTTCTCCCATTTCCTCCTTTCTTCTAGTCTCTAGGGAGATACTTCTCATATCTCAAAAGCCATCCCCATCCACAAAGATGTCAGATCTTACTTCCATTGATTCTCTTACACACCAGATATTTTCCCCTCTCTCCTGGATCGTTTTAAAGCACTATGGCCATCCTAAAACAATTTTAATAAAATCCCTATTTCTCATTTCCCCTTCACGACTAATCAAAAAGCAGCCTATCACTTCACTTCATTTCCTCACTTCCTTCTCATTTCTCAGTTCATTCTAATTTGACTTCCACCTCAGTGTCCCACTGAAAAAGTTCTAGCCAATGTCACTAAAGGCCTTTATGTTACCAAGTTGATAGATAATTTTTTTTTCATTTTATTCCAACTTTTAGCACCATTTTGCTTGTTATGCCTTACATTTTTAAAACTACTTTTTCCATCTTGATTTCTGTTTTATCATACCATCCTAGCACTGACTTCCCATTCTCCTGCTGGTTTTCTTCTATATGACCTAGAAATGCCAGTTCCTTAATGATAAGTATTAGATCTAATTCCCTGATTTCTCTCCCATCTCTCCCTTGGTGATCTAACACATTGTCTAATATCATATGTCACAGGAAGAATGAATATATGACTGACTAATATTCCATTACACACACACACACACACACACACACACACCACATTTTCTTTACTCATTCATCTATCCATTATTGAAGCAACACTTGGGTTGCTTCCATAATTTTGCTATTTAGTGCTGCTAATAATGCCGCAGTAAAATAAACATAAGGGTGAGTATTTCTTTTTGAGTCAGTGTTGCCATATTCTTTGGTTAAATACCCAGTAGCGAGATTACTGGATTGTATAGTAATTCTATTTTTAATTTTTGGAAGACCCTCCATAGTGTTTTCCACAGTGGATGCACCAGTTCGTTTGTTGCCAACAGTTTAGGAGGATTTCCTTTTTTCCACATCCTTGCCAACACATGTTGTTACTTGTGTGTGTGTAGGGGGGGAGCATTCTGACAGCTGTGAGGTGATATATCTCATTGTAGTTTTGATTTGCATTTCCCTGATGAGTGATGTTGAACCTTTTCTCATGTGTCTGTTGGCCATCTGCATGTCTATTTTGGAAATGGAATATTATTCAGTCATAAGAAAAGAACGACAGCTTGCCATTTGCAATGACATGGATGGAGCTAGAGAGTATAGTGCTGAGTGAAATAAGTGAAAGGAAGACAAATACCATATAATTTCACTCATATATGGAATTTAAGAAACAATAGGAATGAACAAAATAAAAATGAGACAAACCAAAAAACATACTCTTAACTCTGGAGAACAAATTACCAGAAGGCAGGTAGGTAGGGGGATTCACTGAGGAAAATTAAAGAGTACACTTAATATGATGAGCACTTAGTGATGCATAGAATTGTTGAATCACTATATTATACACCTGAAACTAATATAACTCTATATTTTAGCTATACTGGAATTAAATTAACAATACATACGTACATACATAAATAACAAAAATGAATGTATGTGTGCACACATTCTTACATACAAACACAGCAGGCACATGCTTATATTTCTTTAGCTAGAAAATCTCTTTGAAGCTCTAGATTTTTATGTAGTTAGTTGTCTAATTGATATCCCTACTAAAAATGTCTCTCACAGTCATCTCAGATTTTAGGTAATCAAAAAAAAAAAAAAACAAAACTGACTACTCCAGAGAAATGTATTCTTCCTCAGTCTTCCCATCACAGAAAATGGGACCACCAGCCACACAGTTATTTATTCTGCAAACATGGGCATTTTACTTGTGCCTCATTTTTTTAAATCACTCCCACATTCAATCCTTTGATAAGTGTTGCCTGTTCCACTTTGTATTCATTTGCTAGGGCCACCATAACAAAATATCACAGTCTGGGTGACTTAAACAACAGACATTTATTTTCTCACAGTTCTGGAGACTACAGTCCTAAGATCAACATGATAGAATGATTGATTTTCTCTGTGATTTTTCATGACTTACAGATGGCCACACTCTTGCTGTTTCTTCTTATGGTGGTCCCACTATAACTGCTCTACCTCTGGTATCTCTGTATGTCCAATTTCCATTTTTTTTAGTAAGGACGTCATCAGTCATATTGGATTGTGGCCCATACCTCATTTTAATTTAATTGCCTTTTTAAAGACTCCAAAGACAATCATATTCTCTAATATACTAACGGTAGAGAGTCAACATATGAATTTGGGGGCAGCACAATTAAACCTGTAACAGCTCAAACATATACATCTCAGATCAAACATTCTTTACTTTCTCACCACCATCTTTCTTTTCCAAACCATGTAGTTTTTGCCTAGCCCAAAGTAATAACCTCCTAGTTGGTATCAAATATTCTTTATTAATTTATTTCCAATCAATTTTGCTCAAGGCAAGAAAAAAAGTGTCATTTCAAAAACTGTTGAAAATGTTACTGTTTCATTTTTTAAACCCTGGTTATTACTCATGGCACATATAATAAATCTCTTAATTCCTTAATCATGGCTTGCAAAGCCCTACATTGTCTGATTCCTGTTTCCCTTTCATCCCGAACCACCCTTCTGCTAACTTATGATGCTCAAGCTACATTAATCTTCTTTCTGTCTCTGAAAGAAAGCAATTTTTTTTCCTTCCATGCAGCCAACCTATACAAGGAATGGACTTCCCTTCTCTTGCTATTCTGATAACTTTCGTTGGCTGCCCTTTTCTCATTCCTCAGACTACATTTTGAAAATTCTGTCTATAAGAAAGCTTTCTTTTTTAAACCACCCTCTTTATGGCTGTTTCTCTTATATTCTCTTTGAGGATAAATTATGTGTCTATTTTATAGTACTTGCTAATTTTTAACTTTTAATTGCTCTTTATTTGCTTTCCTAATTGGTCTACAACTCCATTACTATATACTTTTGCCTAAATAGTACGAAGCACATTGTAAGTGCTTAGTAGATATTTAGTGAAGGAGTTGGTTGAAATTTGCAATGCGATAAATTCCACACATTGGTATTAATCATGGCCACTGCTGTCATATATATTTTAATAGATGTGTAACATGTATTTATATCACAACCCAGCTGGAGTTCTCTCTTTTCTGAACCAAATGCCTTATTTCCTTCAGACATTTCTCATATGACATGGTCTCCAATCTTATGTCTGTTTGCCATTGATTTTGTCTCAGTTTGTCACAGTCCTTTGTTGCCATAATTGTTGAAAGTATTCTATACTTTAACTTTCCAGTGTAGATAAACTACAATTTGGGTTCCCCCCCAAAAATCTATTCAGTTCAAATGAATAAACATTCACTGAGTATCTACTTAGCCAAACTCTGTAGTTACAGGAATGAATATCTGATAATCTCCTATATGAGAACAAAAGATTTTTAACTCCCTGAAATGAACTAATCACTGAAGTATTTAACACATAATTACTAAGCACATATTCCATACAAGACATATTGTAAGACATTTGAGAGATTAGTAATAGGAATAATCCCCGCGCTTGCGATGATTGTCTCTATTGGTAGTGATAGCTAATTAACAGCTAGCCACTACTTAATTATAACTGCAAATGTGTCAAATGTCTCAGAGGATAAAGATAGGATGCTATGAGAGTTGCGGAGGGTGTGTGGTGGGAGGGGCGAGATAGGAGACCCCTTGTAAGAGGACAGAGAACGTTTACCTAAGAAGTGACATGTGAGCAGAGATCTGAAGGACAGTAAGAGAATAGCAATGATTCTCAGCAAGGGAAACAGAGTGCGCAAAGATATTGAGGCAGGAGGGAGCAGCACACGTTCTAGAAAAAGAAAGAAAAGCTGCACAGATTGAAAAGAATGAAAGGGTCAGTGGCAATTATGAATTTGTTAGTAAAGATTAAGATGAAAATCAGTGGGTCTTTATCTCAACTCAATAGCAGTATTGATGAAAGGATTTCACACAGAGAAACAAGTCATTCAGATTTATGTGTTTTTTTTTTTTTAATGTTTATTTATTTTTGAGAGAGAGCACAAGCGGAGGAGGTGCAGAGAGAGAGAGGGGAACAGAGGATCCGAAGCGGGATCTGCGGTGACAAGAGAGAGCCAGATGGGGGTCTCCAGCGCGCAAAATGTGAGATCACGACCTGAGCTGATGCTTAGCCGGCTGAGACACCAAGGCGCCCCACTCAGACTTACATTTTCAAGAGTTCATTCTCGATTCGGTATGAGGAGTGATTTGAGGCAGGTAAGAACGGATGTAAAGAAACAAGTCAGGAGACTATGTAAGTGAGAATTGTGGCATTATTGGAAATGAAGAAAGAGTATCCAAAAGACATTTAGAAGTAAAGTCGATAAAATTTGTCAGTGGTTAGATATAGGAAAAATGACTGGATTTGGATCTATTAATGAATCTGCATACTGCTAGCTCGTACTGAAGTGACAGTCAATCATAGTACTTTGATGGATTTATTTATTTATTTATTATTTATTCATACATACAATTGAATTTTTAGTGTGTGTGTGAGAGAGAAAGAGAGAGAGAGAGTAGCAACCCATGCTAATCTTCCCTTACCAGGAATATGCTAGATTATGCCAAATATTTTGGAAAAATAAGCATATGCATTATGCCTATAACATTTTTCTCTTGTAATGTTCCTAGCAGAGCTTAGTATGTTCAGGCTGGTTCCTATTTGTCCCAAGAACATGATGACTTAAAAATAATAACAACCATTTGTTTCTGTCTTAAATATGCAACCTGAGGAGGGCTCTGCTCTTGGAAATTTTGCCTCCTTGCCTTGCAATGTCATCTGGGATAGATAGTTCAAGTATATCTGAAAAATCCACTTGCAAGATGGCTCACTCACATGACTGACTTTCTTCTACTGGCTGTTGCCTGGAAGATCAGCAGGAGCTGTTGTACCTCTTCACATGGGCCTCTCCATAGGCCTACTCTGTCTTCCACATGGCCTTGCAGCTTCTTCCAGAGTTGGTGTTCAGAAAAAGGCAGCTGCCAGGACATTAAGAGCTATCTCTGGAAAGTGGCACAGGATCACATCTGACATTATTCTATTAGTCAAACAGGTACTAAGTTTGTCCAGATTCAAGGTGCCTGTGGAAGAGGAGGGAGCATTTAGGAAGAATGTCTCTAGTTCTTGATGCAATATCCCTCTGTCAATGGAAGGAATGTCAAAGAATGTGTGATACGTTGTGCACACTCTGTTTGTGGACATCTTAGAGGATTATTTCATTCAAAACATCAAGTATTATTTCATAATCAGTGACATCTTCTGTATGATATGTTTATCGAAGTTAGTGGGCAGTGCTAAACAAGTCCATTTTAAATACAGTGTCCACTAACATATGACCAAAATCTTCTCTATTAGAATATAAATTTTAGAGGCCCAAAATACATTTTATGCCACCATATTAGCCTTTGGGACAGTACCTGATAAACATTTGTTGGATATCCCACTGATGGATATTCTTTTAGTTTTTACAGAGTACTGTTTTGTTGTTGTTGTTGTTTTTTAATGTTTACTTACTTTTGAGAAACAGAGATAGGCAGAGCATGAGTGTGGGAGGGACTGAGAGGGAGGGAGACACAGAATCTGGGGCAGGCTCCAGGCCTTTGACTGTTAGCACAGAGCCTGACGCGGGGCTCGAACTCACAAGCCACAAGGTCACGACCTGAGCCGAAGTCCATGCTTAACCACCTGAGCCAGCCAGGCGCCCCATACAGAGTGTCGTTTAGCCAAACAACCCATACTAATCCTTCCTTTCCAGGAATATGCCAGATTATGCCAAGTATTTTAGAATAAGAAGTGTACGCATTATGCCTACAACATTCTTCTCTTGTAATGTCCCCAGAGAGCTTAGTATATCCAGGCTGGTTCCTATTTACGACCATTTTTGTTTTTTTACATATTCACAAACCGCCTATTAAATTATTTCTTGAATAATTTTTCCAGGGATCAGTATTGAATTCATTAAACTATGATTTCTAGAAATAAGTTATTTCTCCCTTTTAAAATAAAGTCAAGGGGCACCTGGGTGGCTCAGTCGGTTAAGCGTCCGACTTTGGCTCATGTCATGATCTCACGGTTCATGAGTTCGAGCCCTGCATCGGGCTCTGTGCTGACAGCTCAGAGCCTGGAGCCTGCTTCGGATTCTGTGACCCCCTCTCTCTCTCTGACCTCCCCTACTCATGCTCTGTCTCTCTCTCTCTAAAAAATAACATTAAAAAAATTTAAAAAATATAAAAAAAATAAAGTCAATATCTACCATCTAATACTGCTCTTCCCTGTACCCACTTCCTTTCCAAGATTCTCCAAAAATCATGGAAAATTGTCTCATAAGAACCTTTATACTTCCCTTACATATAGTTTGATGCAACTTGTCTAGACCAGGACATTTGAAGCAACACAATGTATCTAAGATTCCTTTTACTATTTTCTTGATTTCTTGAGTACTATTTCTCTCAAACATTGCTAGACCATACTTTCAAGGTGAAAGATCATTCTTTTTTTAGTAGAAGATGAAATCAAAATAGGAATTAAATAAAGTTGCTTTCCCTCTGTCTTCTTTATCATTAAACACTCTGTGCCATGAACACAGAGTTCTTTTCAGACTTCCTGTTATTATTACATACTTAAACTTTTTTGTTTTATCTTTCTGTATGTGGGCATCTTTGTCTGTTTTTAATATCCTTACAAAATTTTATCTAAATTTGAGTGTTCCAAGTGATGCAACTGACTGTCTCTCAGAATTTTGGCCTTAATTTACATGAATTATGTAGATTATCCATTTTCGGTGATTTGTTTTTTTAATAATTTAAAAATATATTTCTTTAAAGGTAAGATGATCTATAAAAAAACTTCAAAGTTTTTTGGAAAGCAAGTTGCTAAACTATCTTTATATATGCCGATTTTTAATACCATGAAGAATTTGACAGTTCCAATTTATATAGAAGGCATTTAAAAAATAAGTTATCCTTTAATTTTGCTATAAAGGTTAAATCTCTGGCAAATTTGCCATTTAAAAATTTTTTTTAATGTTTATTTATTTTTGAGAGACATAGAGGCACAGCATGAACAAGGGAAGGGCAGAGAGAGAAGGAGACACAGAATCGGAAGCAGGCTCCAGGCTCTGAGCCGTCAGCTCAGCACAGAGCCCGACGCGGGGCTCGAACTCACAGACTGTGAGATCATGACCTGAGCTGAAGTCGGCCGCCCAACCGACTGAGCCACCCAGGCGCCCCAGATTTGCCATTTTAATATCAACATGGTCCCATGATCTTAGTTGCTCTACTAAGGGAAAAATTGGTAAGCAATGCTCAAATATTCTTTTTTTTTTTTAAAGCCACCTAACAACTTTAATGGACTTTTTTAAAAAAAATATTATTTCTTTTTTTTAATGTATACTTTTTTGAGACAGAGAGAGGCAGAGCATGAGTGTCTGGGGGTGGAGCAGAGAGAGAAGACACAGAATCCAAAGCAGGTTCCAGGCTCCTGGCTGTCAGCACAGAGCCCGATGTGGGGCTTTAACTCACAAGCGGTGAGATCATGACCTGAGCCGAAGTCAGACGCTTAACCTACTGAGTAATCCAGGTGCCCCTTAATTGACTCTTTCAGCATCAACATCTGAAATAATTTCTCTGCATTCCAGTATTGTTTTGGAGTTGATGCCATCTGGATTGTAAGCACAATACTTAGGTGACATTGTAATCCTTGCAATTATAAAGAAATGATTGAGTGACTTAAAAGAAAAACAAACTGCTAATTTGATATCAGTTATCTAAATGTATCTTCACATTTTCCTTACTGGAAAGAGAAAATAGTTTATATATAGGAAGGAGGAGGGGATTCAACATGGTCGTATTAATCTTTTCCCTCTGTGCCTCCCTTGAATCAAACTGAATGAGAATTAGTAAAAACTTAATTTTAATCTGCCATTAAAATATAAAAATGCAGATCTAGATCAACTTATTCAGGTTTCCCATAGCTAAAAATGAAACATCCTTACTGAACAATTGTTAGCTTCTGAATAACCAAAGACATTAAACATATAAAGAATTTCATGCTTCACACATGCAACTTAATTTTACTCAAAATTTCATTTTTCTCGGTGTTCTCATTTAGAGCCTCCAATAACAACAGAATATATATGAAGCTGTATTTTATTTTCCTCAAGAAAGTAACTTATAAACTGGAAAAAAATTCTAGGTTAAGCACAAATATTGGCAATAATAAATCATTTGGTTTATCTACCCTCCATTTTTCCACACAAAACTTAGTCACAGAATTATAAAATAGAATTATGGATCTTCATAACTATAAGGAACACTAGAAACACTTCACTCCATCATTCTGAAACTTGCCCCATCAGCAGCGGCAGTGGTGGTAGTCATTAAAATACACACTCCTGAGACCATTCCTCAAAGATTCCGATTCTGTTGGCTTTTCAGGCTATATTTGTAACCGTGACCGCAAGTGATTCTTATGATCAAACAAGTTTGAAAAAGAATGGTGTAGTTCAAGGTTCTCATTATGCAAATAAGGAAACTGAGACACAGGCATCAACAGTGAGTTATCCAATGTTACCTAGCTAGAAGATGGCAGAACTGAGATAAGAAGCTAGGTTTTTATGGTCAAGGCTGCCCATTTCCAAAATGGTTTTTATTTTGATATTTTGACCTTGATTCCTGAATGAAATAGTTACTCATCTAATTCTCCAGAGTACATGTTTTTGTTATTGCACTAGATCGTATCAACACAAAATATATTTAGCATTATCTTCTCTTACTCGATGATACGATCTAGGCATTATTTATCTTTCTGCACTGGACCAGGCATTATAGTTGCTGAGAGCGGGCAACTTTCACACAATGTGAAGTCATGCTAATGACCTGTCTTATCTGGGCTTAGAGATATTAAACATCTTTCACTGCTGAGAGTTTCGATGGGTGCACTTTGAAATTAATTAATTAAAATTATGGAGGAAATTCGTGGAAGCAAAAGAGGGCTATTCATAGAACCAATAAAAGTTTATTAATGCATCTATTTAAGAAGAATGTTTGTTGTGCCTTTGTTCCAACAGAAAGTATGAAGTACTGGAAATAATTCAAAGAAGATTATCATGGCCCACAGTGCAAAGATAACCAAACTGTGTTAGTGCTGCAGTATAGATTTTGAGACAGACTAAAGTTTGAATCTGACTTGACATCCTAATGACTGTGTAGACATGGACAAGTCATTTCACATCTGAGTCTCAGTTTTTATTTTATTAAAAAAATTTTTTTAAGTTTATTTACTTTGAGACACAGCATGTGTATAAGCAGGGAGAAGGAGAGAGAGAGAGAGAGAGAGAGATAGAGCGAGCCCAAGCAGGCTCTGTGCTGTTAGCGTGAAGCCCAATGTGGAACTCAAACCCAGAAACAATGAGATCATGACCTGAGCAGAAATCAAGAGTCAGATGCTTAACTGATTGAGCCGCCCAGGCACCCCAAAGTTGAGCCTCAATATTTTGAAAAATTAGTTATTAAGTCAATACCACTTACTTTATATCATTGTCATGAAGATTAGGCATAACATGAGAAGTGCCAAATATGATGGAGAAAAAGAGAAGGACCTCAGTGAATGGCAACTCTAGGCGCGTTTTACAAGCATATACATGTAAGTCTGAGTTAAGCACGGAGGATATAGGGATGAGTACAAAAGCTTCCTGCTCTCAAGGCAAAGGAAAGTTTTGACCAATCAGATATTCCTAGCACTCTGCAGAGAAAAGTTCAAAAGAGCTAACATACCTACCTCCACTATGTTATGGTTTAACTGCTAAAGTATAATTATTTAAGCTTATTTGGCTATATATTTTTGCCTTCCATGAAGAACCCAAAAGCACAAAAGACAATTAAACAAACAAAAAAACTTCTATAGAAAAATATTTGTTTTAAACAGTTTTTTAGAGATAGTAACATTTAGGTCATGACTTTGGAGTCTGATTTTCAGTAAATTCTAAACATTTTTAAATTCTTTAAAAAATCAATTGTATGATAAGATATGAATTATGTTTTTAAACAATAAATATATATAAATTTGTAAACTTTACTTGTGACTATAGCATGTATTTATTAGTGACATATAATGCCACCATGCAGATATATTCCTAATTATGTTGAATAATTTTATATCATCAAATTTGGGTAATGAATAATAAGTTCATGGTTCAGGAACAGTGTTAACGTTTTAAACAAATTTAGTCTTATTTCTGTGAAAATATGAAAAATAATAAACTATCAAAATATCTATTTAAATTTTCCTGCATGTAAGAAAATGCTACTATAATCTTTAAACTTATTTTTCATCTTCGATTATGTAATGATTATCTTATTTTCAAGGGTTGTGCAAGAATGGATCCAAGAAATGTTAACGATTGTTATGTTTTTTCAATCAATGTGATTAAAAACTTTGCTAGAAGAGACTTTTTATATAAAGTTTTATTCTGAAATGAGTATTTCTAGCTAATGTCCAATTATTTACAACCTTGTGAAAAACACTCAAAGAATATGACTTTGGTAGTATAATTGAATGCTTCCATATAAAACCCTAGTAATTGGAAAATTAAATTTCTGCCATGTGTTTACAGTGAAAAGCAGATTGAAGTAATCATTTAAAACAGTTCATAGGAGCGTGTATTTAATATTAAATTCTGTTATTAGTCATTGACATTTTTAAAAAGGTATTATGTGGTGTTTCATGGACTTTATTATGTGTTACTTAATTACATCACTCTTTCCAAGCAATTATTAAGTAGAAGAGTTAATTTGATACAATAACCAATACTTCTATTTTTAAAAAGTTAAGTTTATCAATTACTTTAATGCAAAATAAGAAAAGGACTCATGGAAACTTTTGAAGAGAACATTATACAAATGGTCAGACAATGCTTACACTTCTAAGCTTCCAGAAATAATCACTATGTAGCCAAGGTATCAGATTCTCATATAAATACCCATGAGTTCATAAAATCTTAGAATTCCATTGAAATTCAATAAGACTTTTAGAATCAGGTTGTCTCTCCCATTATGTAAAGAAAATTGATGTTGAGACCTGCAAAGCGTATCAGATCTAGTATAATGTATCAAAAGAAGTTTCATTCTTCTTTGTATATTCTCCTCCTGTCCTTTGGAATATGGAATGAAGCAAGATTTTAGATTTAAGAAATCTAAATTTTGATCAAATTCGTCCATCATATGTTTGACATTTTCGGTATTTTAATTTACTCTTTCTTTTCAACACAGGTATTTCATTTCCCATCTTTTCTCAACCTGTTCAGTTGTAAAATTATATGAGAGATACTGTTACCAGATAGACTTAAAAAATACTCAAACCTCCTAGTATTGAAAATGAGCCACCTAATGTAGGTAATCTGCTTAGTAAATTAGGTAGAGTAGATAGATAGATAGATAGATAGATAGATAGATAGATCATTCTGATGTTATTGGGAGTGTTCTCTGTTTCCCAAGTCTTAATAAGAATGTTTTAAAACCCCAATTTCACATCTGTGGAGTAATTGTATTACAAACCACACAATACATAATCTGACATTAGACATTTGTATTAAAAATTCCTTTTAATTATGTAGCCATCTTCCTCTTCCATCTTTTTTCTCTCCTTTCCAGAAACAATGACTGAAAAATTCTTGTTTTCAATGATGTCCCCATATCTGTGTATTCAAATCTTACCTCCAAGCAGCTCACCAATGTATTTTTCCAAAAACAGATACTTCCTTCCCAAGCAATGTTCTAGTACCAGCTGTAAAAATAATTTCTAGCTAAATTACATAGATAAATCATTATTAACATCAATATTGATATTGCTAATTATATTTTGCATATTGTATTGGCTAAGAGAGATAATTCTGAAATAAGAATATTGGGCTTAATTTGTAATACTACCACTTATTTGAGTTTCTTAACTTCTGAATCCGTTTCTTTATCAGTAAAATGGGGAGAATAATGTTCATCTTATAGAGTTGTTCATTAATGGTAAGGAGTGTTAAGTACTGATTATTATTTCCAGTTCCTCAAATATAAGGTGGAGATAGTAATAATATCTGTTTCATAAAGTTATTGTGATAAGGCAATTGAAAAAAATGCAACCAAAATGCTTACTTAGCACAGAAAACAGCGCATGGCACATAGTAGTGAGCAATATATATAGCAATATATTGTTGCTACATGCATAGTGGTAATTCAACATCATTTTTCTATTTATGACATATATTTAGTATATCCAGAAATTAATTAAAATAATAATTCATCATTTATATTCTTTTAATAATATTCAATATATATTATTAAGTCAGATAGTTTATTATTGTCTACACTATAAGCAAGCCTTTCTACTGAGTCCACAAATTAAAGTCAAACATTAGCCTGTATTTAATAGATAAATATAAAAATGCCTAGGAAGAGACATATACTTTCCATTTGATAGTCCTTGGTGGTAAGCCATTAGTTAGTGGTAAATTTCACATTAAGAAAAATAGATAATCTAGGGCACCTGGGTGGCTCAGTCTGTTAAGCATCTAACTTCAGCTCAGGTCATGATCTCATGTTAGTGGGTTCGAACCCCACATCTGGCTCTGTGCTGACAGCTCAGGGCGTGGAGCCTGCTTTGGATTCTGTTTCTCCCTCTCTCTCTCTGTCCCTCCCCTGCTCACACTCTGTCTCTCTCTGTCTCTCAAAACATAAAATAAAAAAAGTTAAAAAAGATTTAAGAACAACTGATAATCCGTGATCCTTGTCATCTATTCACCTAGATGTTTATAATAGAATGACAATCTTCTTTTCTTTTTTTTTATAATTTTTTTATTGTCAGATGGGTTTCCATACAACACCCAGTGCTCATCCCAACCTGTTCCCTGCTCAGTGCTCGTCACCCACTCTCCCCCCTCCCATACCCTCCTCAAACCTTGGTTTGTTCTTAGTATTTAAGAGTCTCTTATGTTTTGTCTCCTTCCCTCTCTGTGTCTTTTTTCCTTCCCTTCTTCCGCTCCCCCCTGGTTTTCTGTTAAGTCTCACAAAGTCCACCTATGCGTGGAAACATATGGTATTTGTCTTTCTCTGACTGACTTATTTCACTCAGCATAATACCCTCCACCACCTCACACCAGTCAGAATGACAATCTTCTTGTCATAGTCTTCATACATTATGGTTTCTTGTGTGTGTGTGTGTGTGTGTGTGTGTGTGTGTGTGTGTGTGCGCTTTGATGAAGCTAATACAAGTAGCAGTAAAGCAGAAAAAATACATAAATCATAATAAACTAGATCAAAATGATTAACTTACAAAAGTATATGTTGTTTTCAATGTATCACATAGGTAGTTTAAGTCATATCCAGGTTCTGTCAAACAAATTGTAATCAGAATAATTTCAGTGGTGTATAAGAGATTTCTAACTAAATACTTTGACTAGGTTCATACTCAGTTCCTTAGTTTAGCCTCAGTTCCAGTGACCTGGAAATAGTCCCTAAAGGTCCTTTCTTATTAACATAAGTAGCAATCATAGTAACAACACAATCTCATTCTCAATAGCATCTGAAAGAATCAGTGCAATGCTTTACCTCTTACCTCAAAGTCTTGGGTCTAAAAAGAATTAATACGTAGCTCTATTCTCCTGGCTAAGTTCATATCCTCTTGATTTCAAGCCAATTTTTAATTGAATTCAGTTAGTTTAATTGCTCCTCAGAGATGTCAATAAAAATGTGCTCTTCCGGATTTCCTAGCCGAAGTGCCATTGTCTCTGCTCAGCATTCCCAAGCAGGCAGCAAAACTGCCATCAAGCTCCGTCTTGCTCAACAATGACTCTTTAATGTGGTCATCTCATGTGCTTTGTATTTCAATTATAATTTAGAATGAATTAAAATCTATTTAAATGTATAGCATCATCTCTTAGGACTCTTGATGGAAATCCAGTTCAGAACATTCTCTCTCTTTAAGGTAGCACCATAAAAAGTGTGTCATATTATACACTTTTAATTTGGTGTCATCAATTTTATTAGCCTTTATAATTTAATCCTACATTTTCATATGTTTATCAGTAAAATAAAATATAGCAGTGTCTTTATGCCATACACTTTTCATAGATGAAGAATCAAAATTTCCACATAATGATACTTTAAAAATCTGGAGTTTTGTATTTCAATAATATAGAGCGGATTTTACAATGAAATTGTTCACGGATGTGAATGAAATTGTTTGATATGGTTTTGAAAAATCATATTATGATGTTTTAACATAAAAGTATCTCACAGAATGAATTCTAAGTTTATAAAATTTACCAATTAGAACATCATGCAAGAGTATAGCAAGTTATAGTCATGAAAAAGTCCATTCCTGTGTATTAGATCATTTATATCGACCCCATTAAAGAGCTAGGACTGGCATTATTATGCCTGCTTTGTAGATCTGGATTTGGCAAACAAGGGCCGGAGAACAAAATTTAGCCAGCCACCTTCTTGTGTAAAGAAAATTTTATTGGATCATAGCCATGCCAGTCATCTATATATTATTTATGGCTGCTTTGGAGTACAAGGGCAGAGTTAAGTATTCCTGAAAGAGAAGTGTAACTCAAAAAAAAAAAAAAACTAAAATATTTACTATCCGATTCTTTAGAGAAGTTTGTCCCACCCTGTTATAAATGCCTAAACTGAGGGGCACCTGGCTGGTTCGGTCAGTTAAGCATCTGACTTTTCAGCTCAGGTCATGATGTCATGGTTTGTTGGTTTGGGCCCTGTGTCACACTCTGTACTGACAGCTTGGAACCTAGAACCTGCTTCAGATTCTGTGTCTCCCTCTTTCTCTGCCTTTCCTGCTCTCTCTCTCTATCTCTCTGTCAAAGAGAAGTAAACATTAAAGAAATTTTAATAAGCAAATGCCTACACTGAGATGCAGAAAATTTGACTAATATTCCATATTGATATATCTAATGCACAAGTAGCATCACTCAAAGCAAATTGAACTCTTTCGAATCCAAGTCCAGGGTTAGTTTCTCTTTAACAGCATATGAATATTAGCAGCAAACACCTATTCCAACGCTGAAAAGCCTTACGGTCTTTTTTATTTGAAATGGTTGTATAGATGCCCTTTCAGTGTACAGCTACTTAATTTTACTTGTATCTGAAGTCTACAAGTAAAATTGAAGCACCAGGCATTATATTTCATAGCCAAGTGTATCAATCCTGAGAAGCAGGTGTATAAGTTTGAGCAACTTTTGCCGTAGGGATATGCAGTGTTTTGGAAGCCAAAACTCAAGAACAAAGAATAAAGTTTAAGTGAGACGGGTTGTTTATGAAGGATAAAGTCATTGAGAACTATATGAATCAAAACTAAGGTTCCAAAGAAACAAATAAAAATATCCAGGACATCCAGGACATGCCCTGTGCTCTAATAGCTGCTTTCTGGACTTCTTGAGTTCTTCAAGCTGTCGTCTGGTCATTGCTCTAGGTTTTACTCTACTAATAATAGATATCTGGGTTTTTATCATAGGACTCACTGTGTCATTTTAACAAATACCATGATAATTAAGCACATTTTACTTTATTATTCCAATCTCTGTTCATGGCTTGACAATTTCAAAGAATTGTACTGCCTTATTAATAAAGGTCAGGTATTTCGATGTCATTTTTTTCCTGAACATAAATTACATTTTATGTTCACCCATTGCTTCTTTTTATTTACGCAGATATTTTCTTTCTTTGTAACTCATTATATCTCTAGTGGACTGATGTGCTTTCTTTTAATTTTTTGCTTCAAATGAATTATGATCTAATATATGTCCATACAGATTGCATACATGCTTAAATAACTTTGGTTTATACATTAAATACTTTGTAGAGACTAAAAGTTTTAGACATCACTGTGATCTACACATAATACTAATAGTTGAATAATTCCCTCAGCTTGTATATGTTCATCGATTTATGAATGTTCCTTATGGAAGTATAGATATTATTTGCATATGAAATAAATGAGATTAGAAACAGGCTTGATATAATGAAGAGCCGGCTGAAAGAAGCAAAGGAACAAATTAGTGACCTAGGAGACAAAACAATGGAAAATAAAGAAACTGAACAAAAGAGAGAAATATGAATTATGCTACAAAAGAATAGACTTAGGGACTTCATCAAATGTAATACTATTCATATTATAGGAGTCCCAGAAGAAGAGAGAGAAAAGGTAGCAGAAAATTTATTTGAGGAAATAATAGCTGAAAATCTAAGGAAGGGAATAGATATCCAGATCCAGGAAACATAGACAACTCCCAACAAAATCAGAAAAAGAAGGCCAGCACCAGGATATATTGTAATTAAATTTTAAGAGTAAATCTTAAAAGCAGCAAGACAAAAAAGCCCCTAACTTATAAGGAAAAACCCATAAGGCTAGCTGCAGGTTTCTCAATAGAATCTTGGCAAGCCAGAAGGGAGTAGCATGATATATTCAAAGTGCTGCATCAAAAATATCCAGCCAAGAATATAGTATCCACCAAGGCTACCATTCAGAATAGAAAGAGAGATAAGGAAAGTTTCCCAGACAAACAAGAACTAAAGAAGTTTGCGAACACTAAACCAGCCCTGCAAAAAATATTAAAGCGGACTCTTTGAGTGCAAAGAGCAAAAGTGACAAAGACGAGAAAAAGTCAGAGAAAATCTCCAGAAATAACAACACAACTAATAAAATGGCAAAAAATACGTATATGTCAATAATTATTTTAATGTAAATGGACTAAATGCTCCAATCACAAGGCATAGGGTGTCAGAATGGATAAAAAAGCAAGACGCATCAATATGCTGCCTACAAGACTCATTTTAGACTTAAAGACACCTGCAGATTTCATGTAAATATGCAATTATATATACATATATATAATTTCACAAGAAATATATCATTATTTAAAAATGTGAATAGCTTGAGAAAGATATATTCAGAACTTAACACAATAAGATTTGTATTTAAAATTATCCACATTGTTGCTGTGCATAAGTCCATTTAAGTACTTGTACACAATAGTGTTATCATGTATAAATCATTTTTAGCATGGTTTTTTAAATAAAGGGAAAACTAATGCTACCATATGAAATCATGTATTTAAACTTAAAAAATTAAAAATCATATAGTAATCACAAAATAATAGGAAAAAAAACGCATAAGAAAACAAACAAAAGTGTCAAGATAGGGGTTAACTTGGATAAGGAGTAAAGAAGAAAGGATAGTGGTAAATTGTTTTAAAACTGTGTCTGTTAAGTTTTATTTCTTTGTAATATAATCTGTGCAATAGGTTTCAAAATTTAACATTTGCTATATTTGACTATATTATTCTGTTTTTATAATAGTACCATAATTATTTGATTACTATAGCTTTATAATATAGTTTGAAACCAATAGGTGTGATGCCTCCAGCTTATTTGTCCTTTCTCAAGGCTGTTTTGACTATTTGCAGTAATTTTTGGTTGCATGTGAATTTTAGGATTCCTGTTTCTATTCCTTTTTTATTTCTAATTTTTTTTAATGTTTATTTTTGAGACAGGGAGAGACAGTGCATGAGCAGGGGAGGGACAGGGATAGAGAGGGAGACACAGAATCTGAGAGCAGGCTCCAGGCTCTGAGCTGTCAGCACAAAGCCCGACGCGGGGCTCAAACTCACAGACTGCGATATCATGACCTGAGCTGAAGTCGGACGCTCAACCAACTGAGCCACCCAGGCGCCCCCTTTTTTATTTCTAAAAACGTATCGTTGGGATTTTAATAGGAATTGCAAAGGCAGTGCAGACAATTTAATAATTTTAATTCTTTCAATACATGAATATGGGCTATCTTTCAATTTATTGTCTTCTTCAATTTCCTTCCGTAATGTTTTATAATTTTCAGTGTACATGTCTTGCAGCTCATTGTTCAAATTTATTAGTTAGTATTTTATTGTTTTTAATGCTATTGTAAAGGAGATTGTTTTCTCAATTTCTCATTCTGACACATCATTGTTAGGTATAGAAATGCCACAAATATTTGTGTACTGAATTCGTGTATTGATTCTGTATTCTGCAACTTTACTGAATTCTTTTATTAGTTCTAACAACTTTTTGTTAGAGTCTTTAGGATTTTCTCTAAATTAAGTTATATTATTTGCAAACATACAATTTTACTCTTTCTTTCCAATGTGGAAATTTTTTTATTTCCTTTTCTTGACTAATTGTTCTGGCTAGGACTTGAAGTACTATGTAGAATCAAAGTGGCAAAAGTTGACATTCTTGACTTATCGTTAATCTTAGTGAGAAAGATGCCAACTTTTCACTGTCGAGTATGATATTTGCTGTGGACTTGTCACATTTGGCCTTTTTTATATTGAGATACACTCCTTTATATCAATTTGTTGAGAGACTTTATTATGAAACAATGTTGAATTTTGTCAAATGCTTATTATGCATCAATAGAGATGATGGTATGATTTATATCCTTCATTCTGTTAATGTGGTCCATCACCCTGATTGATCTGCATTTAGTCGAGCCATCCTTGCATGCCAGGGATAAATTCCACTTGATCATGATATATGACCCTTTAACGTGCTGTTGAATTCAGTGTACTAGTATTCTGTTGAGGATTTTTGCGTTTATACCCATTAGGGATATTGGGCTGTAATTTTCTTTAGTGTCATAATCTGGCTTAATATCAGGATACTCCTGGCATCATAAAATAAGTATGGAAGTATTTCTCCTCTTCAATTTTTTGGAATAGTTTGAGAAGAATTGATGTTAATTCTTCAAATATTTAGTAGAATTCACCAATGAAAGCAACTGGGCTGGGCTTCACTTTTTTGGGAGAATTTTGTTTACAGATTCAGTCTCTTTACTCCTTATTGTCTGTTCAGATTTTCTATTTCTTCGTGTCTCAGTCTTTGTATGTTGTATTTCTAGGATTTTATCATTTCTTCAAGGTTATCCAATTTGTTGCCATATAATTATTCATACTAGTCTCTTATGACCTTTTATTTTTCTGTGATATCAGTTATAATGTCTATTTTATTTGTGATTTTATTGGAGTCTTATCTCTTTTTTTTTTTTTCCTAGTCTAGCCAAAGATTTTTCATTGTTTTCGAAAAAGTAGCTTTTAGTATTGTTGATTCTTTCTATTGTTTTTCTGGTCGCCATTCCTTTTGCTTCTACTCTGATATTTGTTAATTCTTTCTTCTAAGTTTGGGATTAGTGTGTTCTTCTTTTTATAGTTCCTTAAGGTTTAAAGTTAGGTGATATGATATATTTTCTTTCTTAATGTAGACATCCTTCTTAAAACTGCATTCTGTATCCCATAAGTGTTGGGATGTTGTATTTTCATATTGGTTGTTCATTTCTTTAAATTTCCTTTTGATTTCATCTATGACCTATTGGTTTCTCAAGAGTGTATTGTTTAACGTCCTCATATTTGTGAATTTCTCTATTTCCCTCCTGTTATTGATTTCTAGTTTTATATCAATGTGGTTGAAAAAGATGCATGATATGAATTCAATCTTCTTAAATTTATCAACACTTGTTTTGTGACCCAACATGGTCTGTCCTGGAGAATGTTCTGTGTTCACTTGAGAAAAATGTATATTTTTCTCTTGTTAAATGCAATATTCTGTATTCATCAGTTAAGTCCATCTGTTCTAAAGAATAATTTAGGTATAATGTTTCCTAATTGTTTTTCTGTCTAGATGATCTATCAGTTGTTGAATCTGGGATATTGAAGTCCCCTACTATGATTACATTGTTGTCTATTTCTTCCTCATAAAAGTTAATTATCTCTAATATATTTCAGTGTTGCAATATTGGGTACACATATATTTATAATTGTTATGTCCTTTGGTGAATTAAACCCTGTATTGTATAATGACCTTTTGTGTGTCTTGTTAGAGCTTTAAGCTTAAAGTTTATTCTGTTTGATGTAAATAGCTATAGCTGCTTACTTTGGTTTCCATTTTCATGGCATATATTTTTCCATCTCTTCACTTTCAGTCTGTCTGTGTATTTTTAAAGCTAAAATAAGTTTATTGTAGGCAGCATACTAGTGGGTCATATTTTTTATTTTATTTTTTTAATTTCATTCAGTCACTTTTTTTTTTTGTTTTTTTGTTTTTTTGTTTTTTTTTTAGAGAGAGAGAGAGCATATGAGTGGGGAAGAGGGACAGAGAGAAATAGAAAGAGACTCTTAAGTGGGTTCTACACTCAGCATGGAGCCCAGTGCAGGGATAGATCCCACGACTCAGATCATGACCTAAGCCAAAATCAAGTCAGTTGCTCAACTGACTGAGCCACTCAGATGCTCCAGTCACTAGTCACTGCTTTTTTTTTTATTGGAGAATTTAATGCATTTAAATTTAAAGCATTATAGAAATATAAGGACTTCCTATTGCTCTCTTCCTGTTTTCTAGTTGTTTTTTAGTTTCTTTTTTCCTCTTTTGCTGTCTTTTTCTGTGATTTGATAATTTTCTATAGCTGTGTGTGTTGAATTTTTTCTCTTTTGCTCTTGTACATCTACTATTGGCCTTTTCTTTGTGGTTACAGTGAGGCCTACAAAAGCATCTTATAGTTATAGTAATTTATTTTAAGATAATTCTTTCATTTTAATTACATGCAAAATCTCTACTGTTTTACTTACCCTATTCCATTTTGGTTTTGATATCACATTTATATAGTTTTATACTGTGCATCCATTAAGAAATTAATGTAACTATAATTATTTGTAATACTTTTACCTTTTAACCTTTAGCCAAGAGTTCACTGTTTACATACTACCATTACATCATTAGAGGGATCTGATTTCAACATATATTTACTTTTACTAGTGAAATTTATGCTTTCGTGTTTCATGACACTAATTGTACCCTTTTATTTCACCTGAAGAATTCCCTTCAGCAACTTTTTGTAAGGTAGTTCTAGTAGTGATAAACTCCCTCAACTTTTGTTTGCCTGGGAAAGTCTATCAGGGATTTATTTCTGGAGGTCAGACTTCCTGGGTAAAATATGTTTGGTTGACAGTTTTTCTTTCAGCACTTTGAATATACAATTCCACTCCTGGCCTGAATGTTTTCTCAAGAGAAACTCAATGATAGGTTAATGAAGATTCACCTACATGTGATGAATTTTATCTTTCTTACTATATTGAAAACTTCTCTCTTTGTCTTTGATTTTTGACAGTTTTATTATAATGTGTATCTGTGAAGATCTCTTTGAGTTGAAATTGGGAGCCTATGAACTCCATGTACCTGAATTACCATATCTCTCTCCAGATTTGGTAAGTTTCACCCTTTATATCTTTTTTTACTAAAATTTTATTTTAATGTAAGTATAGTTAACATACAGTGTTATATTAGTTTCAAGTGTACAATATAGTGATTCAACAATTCTATAAATTACTCAGTGCTTATTATGATAAGTGTACTCTTAAATGCCTTCACCTTATTTTACCTATTCCCCACATATGGCTGCTCTGGTAGCCATTAATTTCTTTTTTATTTTTAAGGGTCTGTTTTTTGGTTTGTGTTTTATTTCTTAATCATTTATTTTGTTTCTCAAATTCCACATATGAGGGAAATCATATGGTATTTGTCTTTCTCTGATTTATTTCACTTAGCTTTGTACTCTCTAGTTCCTTCCATGTTGTTGCAAATAGCAAAATTTTATTCTTTCTTATGGCTGAGTAATAGGCAATTGTATATATATATACTACTTCTTTATCCATTCAACTATAGATAGACACATTGATTGCTTCCATAATTTGACTACTGTAAATAAAATTGCAATAATCAAAGGGGTACACATATCTTTGTGAACTTCTTTTCATATTCTTTTAATAAACACCCAGTACTGGATTACCACATCATACAGTAATTCTGTATTTGGTATTTGAAGAAATTCCTGTTTTTTCCCAGTGCCTGCACCAGTTTGCATTCCCACAAACAATACATAAGAGTTCCTTTTTTCTCCATATCCTCACCAACACCTATTGTTTACTGTATTTTTTATTTAGCCATTCTGACAGATGTGAGGTGATATTTCATTGTAGTTTTGATTTGCATTTCCCGGGTGTTGGTTGATGTTGAACATCTTTTCATGTGTGTGTTGGTCATCTGTATGTTTCTTTGGAGAAATGTCTATCCATGTTTTCTGCTCATTTTAAATTGAATTATTTGTTTTTTGGGTGTTGAGTTGTATAATTCGTGATATATTTTGCATACTAACTCTTTATCAGATATCCCATTTGCAGGTATCTTTCTCGTATTTAGTATGTTGTCTACTTGTTTTGTTGATGGTTTTTTTTTTTTGGTTCTTGGTTTTTTTGTTGTTGTTTTTGTTGTTGTTTGTTGTTTGTTTGTTTTTTCTATGCAGAAGCTTTCTATTTGGCTGTAGCTCCAATAATTAAGTTTTGCTTTTATTTATCCTGCCTCAGGGGACACATCTAGAAAAATGTTTCTATGGTCAATATCATAGAGAGCCTGTGCTCTCTTCTAGGATTTTTAAGGTATCAGGTCTCACATTTAGATTCTCAATCCATTTTCAGTTTATTTTTGTGTACACTGTAAGAAAGTGGCCCAATTTTATTCTTTTGTTCAATTTTTCCAAAACCATTTCTTTAAGAGACTTTTTCCCACTGCATATACTTGCCCCCTTTTTAATATTAATTGGCCATATAATTGTGAGTTTATTTCTCGTTTCTCTATTCTGTTCTGTTGACCTATGTGTCTATTTTTCTGACAGTACCATACTGTTTTCATTGCTACAGTTTATAGTATATCTTGATATTTGGGATTGTATTTTTTATTCCTGTCCAAATTTGCTTTGACTGTTCAGATGTCTTTTGTGATTCCCTACAAATTTTAGGTTTATTAGATCTTTCTTTCTTTCTCTCTGTCTCTTTCTTTTTCTTTCTTTCCTTCTTTCTTTCCTTCTTTCTTTCCTTCTTTCTTTCTTTCTTTCTTTCTTCTTCTTTCTTTCTTTCTCTTTCTCTCTTTCTCTCCTTCTCTCTCTCTTTCTCTCTGTCTCTTTCTCTTTTTTTCTTCCTTTCCCTCTTTCTCTCCTTCCTTCCTTCCTTCCTTCTTTCTTTCTTTTTCTTTCTTTCTTTCTTTCTTTCTTTCTTTCTTTCTTCTCTCTCTCTCTCTCTCTCTCTCTCTCTCTCTCTCTCTCTCTCTCTCTCTCTCTCTCTCTTTCTTTCTTTCTTTCTTTCCTTCCTTCAATATAAATCCAAGTTAGTTAACATATAGTATCATAACAATTTTGGGACTAGAATTTATTGATTCATCACTTACATATAACAGCCAGTGCTCATCTGAACACGTGTTCTCCTTAATGCCTCTCACCCTTTTAGCCCTTCCCCTCACCCAATACCCACCAGCAACCCTCAGTTTGTTCTCTGTGTTTAAGAGTTTCTTATGGTTTGTCTCCCTCTCTGTTTTTATAGTATTTTTGCTTCCTTTTACCTTCCTTTATGTTCATCTGTTTTGTATTTTAAATTCCACATGAGTGAAATTATATGGTATTTGCCTTTCTCTAGCTGACTTATTTTGCTTAGTATAATACAGTGTAGTTCCATCCACATTGTTTCAAATGGCAAGATTTCATTCTTTTTGCTTGTTAAGTAATATATATATTATATATTATACATACACTATATATACATACTATATATATGTAACACTTCGTTATCTATTTATCAGTCGATGGACATTGGGCTCTTTCCATAATTTGGCTATTGCAGATAGCACTGCTATAAACATTGGGGTACATGTGTCCTTTTAAAATTGCACTGCTGTATCCTTTGGATCAATACTCAGTAGTGCAATTTCTGGGTCATAGGATAGTTCTATTTTTGATATTTTGAGGAAACTCCATACTGTTTTCCAGAGTAGCTGCACCAGTTTTCATCCCCACCAGCAGTGCAAAAGAGATCCTCTTTCTTCACATCTTTGCCAACATCTGTTGTCTCTTGAGTTGTTCATTTTAGCCATTCTGACAGGTGTGAGGTTGTATCTCATTGTGCTTTTGATTTGTATTTCTCTCATGATGAGTGATGTTGAGCATTTTTTCATGTGTCTATTAGCCAGCCGGGTGTCTTCTTTAGAAAGTGTGTATTAACGTAGTCTGCCTATTTCTTTACTGGATTATTTGTTCTTTGAGTGTTGAGCTTGATAAATTCTTTATAGATTTCGGATATTAACTCTTTATCTGATATGTCATTTGCAAATATCTTCTCACATTCTTTCAGTTACCTTTTAGTTTTGCTGATTGTTTCCTTCACTGTGCAGAAGATTTTTATCTTGATGAGGTCCCAGTAGTTAATTTTTGCTTTTGTTTCCCTTGCCTCCAGAGACATGTCAAGAAGAAGTTGCTGTGGCTGAGGTCAAAGAGGTTGTGTCTGTTTTATATTCTAGGATTTTGATGGCTTCCTGTCTTATGTATAGGTCTTTCATCAATTTTGAATTTATTTTTGTGTATGGTGGTCCAGGTTCATTTTCCTGCATGTCACTATCCACTTTTCCCAACACCATATGAAGAAGAGATTGTCTCTTTTCCATTGGATACTTTTTCCTACTTTGTCAAAGATTAGTTGGCCATGTGTTTGTGGGTCCATTTCTCGGTTCTCTATTCTGTTCCATGATGATTTGCAGGTATTGAACCAGCCCTACATCCCAAGAATAAGTCCCACTTGATTGCTGTAATAATGCTCTTAATGTATTGTTGGATCTGGTTGGCTCATACCTCGTTGAGAATTTTTGTGTCCATGTTCATCAGAGTAATTGGCCTGTAGTTCTCCTTTTTACTGGGGTCTTTGTCTGGCTTTGGAATCAATGTAGTGTTGGCCTTGTAAAATGAATTTGGATGTTTTCCTTTCATTCCTATTTTTTGGAACAACTTCAAAAGAATAGTGGTTAACTCTTCTTTAAATGTTTAGTAGAATGTCCCCGGAAGGCCATCCAGCCCTGGACTCTTGTTGTTGGGAGATTTTTGATTACTGATTCAATTTCTTTACTGGTTATGAATCTGTTCAAATTTTATTTCTTCCAACTTCAGTTTTGGTAGTTTGTATGTTTTAGGAATGTGTCTGTTTCTTCCAGATTGCCCTTTTATTGGCATATAATTGCCCATAATATTTTTTTATTATTGTTTGTATTTTTGTAGTGTTGGTTGTGATCTCTCCTCTTTCATTTGTGATTTTATTTATTTGGGTCTTTTCCTTTTTCTTTTATGGCAAAGCTGGACAGGAGTTTATCAATTTTTTTTAATTCTTTCAAAGAACCAGCTCCTTATTTCATTGATCTGTTATACTATTTTTGTTTTTGTTTTTGTTTTTTTTTAATTTTGATATCATTGATTTCTGCTCTAATTTTTTGTTATTTCCCTTCTTCTACTTGTCTGGGTGTTACTTGCTATTCTTTTTCCAGCTCTTTTAGGTGTAAGGTTACGTTGTGTATTTGAGACCTTTCTTCCTTCTTTAGGAAGACTTGGAGTGCTATATTCTTTCCTCTTATGACCATCTTTGTTGCACACTAGAGGTTTTGGGTTGTCATGTTTTCATTTTCATTGGCTTCCATGTACTTATTAATTTCCTCGTTAACCCATTCATTGTTTAGTAGCATGTTCTTTAATTTCCAAGTATTCATGACTTTTCCAATTTTTTTCTTGTGGTTGATTTCAAATTTCATAGCATCGTGGCCTGAAAATATGCATGGTATGATCTCTATCTTTTTGTGCTTGTTGAAGGCTGATCTGTGACCCAGGATGTGATCTATTCTGGAGAATGTTCCATGTGCACTTGAGAACAATGTGTATTCTGCTCCTTTAGGATGAAATATTCTGACTATTTCTGTTAAGTCCATCTGGTCCAGTGTGTCATTCAGAGCCATTGTTTCCTTGTTGATTTTCTGCTTAGATTTTCTCCATTGCTGTAAGTGGGGTGTTGAAGTCCCCTACTATTATAATATTATTATCAATGAGTTCCTTTATGTTTGTGATTGATTGATTTATATATTTTGGTACTCCATATTGGAGACATAAATGTTTACAATTATTATATCTTCTTGGTGGATAGACCAAGGTATGGATAGACCCCTTCTTCATCTCTTGTTACAGTCTTTTATTTTTATTTTTTTAATATTTATTTATTTTTCAAAGAGTGCAAGCAGGGGAGGGGTAGAGGGAGGGGGACAGAGGATCTGACGTGGGCTCTGTGCTGACAGGGTCACAGGAGTGAGCCCAGTGTGGGGCTTGAACTCATGAACTGCAAGATCATGACCTGAGCTGAAATCAAATGCTCAACCAAATGAGCCATACATATGCCCCTCTTGTTACAGTCTTTATTTTAAAATCTAGATTGTGTTATATAAGTATGGCTATACCAGCTTTCTTTTGATTGGCATTAACATGATAGAAGGTTCTCCATTCCCTAACTTTTAAGATACAGGTGTGTTTAGGTCTAAAATGAGTCTCTTATAAGCCGCATAACAATGGGTCTTGTGTTCTTACACATTCTCATGTCGTATGTCTCTTGACTGGAGCATTTAGTCCGTTTACATTTAGAGTGAGTACTGAAAAAATATGAATTTAGTGCCATTTTGTTGCCTGTTGAGTTGCTGTTTCTGATGATGCTCTCTGGTCCTTTCTAGTCTTTGTTGCTTTTGGTCTTATTTGTTTTGCTTTGTCTTTTCTCCACTCAAAGGGTCCCCCAAATTGTCTTGCAGGTCTGATTTAGTGGTCAGGAATTTCTTTAGTTTTTGTTTGTCTGGGAAACTCTATCTCTCCTTTTTTAAATGAAAGCCTTGCTGGATAAAGAATTCTTGGCTGCATATTTTTCACATTTAACATGTTGAATATATTCTGCCATTCCTCTCTGACCTGCCAAGTTTCTGTGGATAGGTCTGCTGCAAACCTGATTTGTCTTCCCTTATAGGTTAAGGAATTTTTTTCCTTGATGCTTTCATAATTCTTTCCTTGTTTGTGTTTTTTTGTGAATTTGACTGTGATATGCCTGTTGATAATTGAGTTTTCCTGAATATAATGGGAGTTCTCTATGTTTTTTGGATTTTGATGTCTGTGTCCTTCCCCAGGTTAGGAAAGTTTTCCACTATAATTTGCTCACATAAACCTTCTTCCCCTTTTTTTCACTCTTCATCTTCTGGGACTGCTATGATTCAGATGTTATTCCTTTTTAGAAGTCATTGAGTTCTCTAAGTCTTGTATCATGATCTTTTGCCTTTGTTTTCCTCTTTTTTTTTTTTTTTTTTGGTTTCATTATTTTCCATAATTTTATCTTCTAAATCACTGATTCACTTTTTGGCTTTGTCCGTCCTCACTATTGTGGCATGCCTTCAACATTGCATCTCTGTTATAGCATTTTTAATCTCTTCCTGACTAGATTTTATTTCCTTGATCTCTACAACAGGGATTCTATGCTTTTTTCAACCCCAGCTAGTATTCTTATTATCGTGGTTCTAGATGCTAGTTCAGACATTTTGCTTATAGCTGTGTTGATTAAGCTCCTGGCTGTCATTTCTTCCTGTTCTTTCTTTTGGGATGAATTCCTTTGTTTTGTCATTTTGTAGGAAATAAATTAATAAAGTAAAAAATAAAAATTAAATAATTAAAAACAAAACAAAAAATCAAATAAAGGAAGCGACATCCTAGCTGTGGTTTGGTCAGCTTGTTGAAAGGAATTCGATAGAGGAAAAAGGGGAAAAAAAGAAAAACAAGGTAAGAAAAAATTAAAAATATGTATATAATAAAATAGAATAAAATGAAATAAAATGAAATAGAATTTAAAATTTTTCAAATAAAAATAAAAACATAAAAATAAAATTTTCTCTTTCTATGTCCAAGAATGAGGAAGAAAAGAAAGAAAGAAAAAAGAAAATAGTTTAGGTAAAAACAGAAGTGAAGAAAATGAGCTAATAAATGAAACAGCAAACAGAATGAAATTCGAATGAAGTTACATCCAGTTTCCCCTAGAACTGAAACCATGAAGCCTTCTATAGCCTGTACACTAAGCAGGTAGAGTGACTTGTGGTGGTCTTATAGGGGATGTGCTTGTAGGGCACAGATGGGCAGGGCTTGGTGTAATGGCTCTATTCTCCACTAAGTGGTGCTGCTTAGCCTTCCAGGGTTGATCAGCATGGCACTCATGAGAGGTAGAAATGACTTCACCCAGCTCCCAAGCCTCTGTCACAGGAACCTTAAACTCTCACTGACCCATGCTCAAGCACTCCTCCTTTGTCTCAGGCCTCTATTCACTCACTGCATCTACCATGTCCATGTCCAAGCTGTCCACCTGCCAGGCAGCAGCACCTTCCTCCAGAGTTTTATCTCAGATGGGGTTGTGTTTCACAACTCTAGACTCTCAGGGGGAGGGTCTCGCAGAGCAAGAAACAGAGCTGGGTGCCAGCTTGCCCCAGAAAAGCTTCTTGCAATCACACAGTGGTAGAGGTTCAGACGTTATTGCAAACTACAACACACAACCCAACTAGTGCCAGCTTTCACCACACTCTGACATCTTTGTCAGAATGCTAGCAAATGTGGCTGCTCTCTGGGGTCTGCTGGAAACTTTGCCTCTGGGGAAGCTGTATAGGCTTTACCAAATGCACTCCAAGCAGGGGAACCACTTCTCCCCTTGGCACACAGACCCCCGCAGACCCTATTGCCTGCTCCTGGAGATTCACCCTACTTCCTCACCGGAGCGCCACCAGTCACTGAGCTCTGGAACTTCAGACTGTGTACTCCACTGTTTATAAAACCTGGTGGTATTGAAGTCCTCTCCCTTCTTCCAGTCAGTGGTGTTGGGAACAGATTTCTTGTTCAGTCCCCTGCGAGGTTTATTCACTTTTTCTCTCTATCTCTCCAGTTACTTTTGGGGGATGCTTTTCTTGCATGATCCTGATGGCACCACAATCTCCCCCTTTATCTTTCTCTGTCCTCTCTCGGCAAAACCAGCTCCCTGCCTGCCACTGCTTTTCTCTCCCCCAGTTCACTTCTCTCACCGCGTACCTGCCATGTTCTGTGACTCAAGATATGGTAGGTTGTTGTGTTAATCCTCAGATCAGTTTTCTAGGTGTTTAAAATTGTTTGGTGCTGATCTAACTGTGTTTCAGGGACAAGACAAGCTATGGGTCTCCATGCCGAGCTGCCATCTTAACTCAACTCTCCCAAATGTCAGGAATTTTGTTCTAATGCTGTGAAAAATGTGGTTGGCATTTTGATAGAGATTGCATTAAGTCTGTAGATTGTTTAGGGTAGTATGGACATCTGGTTCTTCCAGTACATAAGCATGGAATATCTTTCTATTTGTATAATCATCAATTTCTCTTATCAATGTTTTATAGTTTTTAGAACACAAGTCTTTCACCTGCTTGGTTAAGTTTATTTCTAGATATTTTATTATTTTTGGTGTAGTTATAAATGAGATTCCTTTCTTAACTTTTCCTGCTGCTTTATTAATAGTGTATAGAAATATAATAGATTCCTATAGATTGATTTTTGTATCCTCCAAATTCACTGAGTTCATTTGGTCAGTTCTAGCAGTTTTGTTTTTTTGTGTGCAATGTTTCGTGGTTTCTACAAATAGTATCATATTATTTGGAAATACTGAAACTTTTATTCTTATTTTACCTATTTGGATGCTTTTCATTCATTTTTCATATTTGATTTCTGTGACTAGGACTTCAGGACTGTGGTGATAAAAGTGATGAGAGTGGACATCTTTGTCCTGTTCCCGATCTTAGAAAGAAAGTTCTCAATTTTTCCCCATTGAGTATGATGTTATCTGTGGGTTTTTCATATATGGCCTTTATTAGGGTGGCGTACGTTCCTTGTAAACCTACTTTATTGAGGGTTTTTATCATGAATGAATGTTGTACTTTATCAAAAGCTTTTTCTGCAACTAATGAAATGATCATATGGCTTTTATGCTTTTACTTTTGATGTGAGGTATCATGGTGATTGATTTACAAATATTGAACCACCCTGGCATCATAGGAACAAATTTCACTTTTTTGTGGTGAATGATGTTTTTGAAATATTTTTTAATCTTTATTTTTGAGACAGACAGAGCATGAGTGGGGGAGGGGCAGAGAGAGAGGGAGACATAGCTTCTAAAGCAGGCTCCAGGCTCTGAGTTGTCAGCACAGACCCTGATGTGGGGCTCGAACCTGCAAATTACAGGATCATGACCTGAGCCGAAGTCAGATGCTTAACTGACTGAACCACACAGGTGCCCCAATAATATTTTTAATGTAATGTTGGATTTGGCTTGTTAATAATTGTTAAGGACTTTTACATCTAGGTTCATGAGAGATATTGGCCTATTGTTCACTAGTTTTTGTTTGTTTGTTTGTTTTGTTTTTAGTGTTATTATCCAGTTTGAGAATCAAGGTAATGCAGGCCTCATAGAATAAGTTTGGAAGTTTTCCTTCCTCTTCTATTGTTGTGGAATAGTTTGAGAAGAAAATGATTTAATTCTTCTTTAAACGTATGTTAGAATTTACTTGTGAAGGCATCTGGTCCTGGACTTTTCTTTGTTGTGAGTTTTTTGACTACTGATGCAACCTTATTGCACAGACTGTTCACATTTTGTATTACTTCCTGGTTCAGTTTGGAAGGTTGTATTTCTAATAATTCATCCATTTCTTCTAGATTGTTCAATTTGTTGGCATATAATTCTTAGTAATATTATCTTATAATCTTTTGTATTTCTGTCATGTCAGTTGTTATTTCTCTTCTTTCATTTCTGCTTTTGTATTTTATCCCTCTCTACTTTTTTTTGACGAGTCTGGCTAAAGGTTTATCAATTTTGTTGATCTTTTCAATGAACCAGCTCCTGGTTTCATTGATCTTTTCTACTGCTTTTTAGTTTGTATTTCATTTAATTCTCCCCAAATCTTTATTATTTCCTTCCCTCTTCTAGTTTTGGGTTTTGTTTGTTCTTTTTTTTTTTTCCTAGTTCTTTATGTGTAAGTTTAGGTTGCTTATTTGAGCCTTTTCTTGCTTTGAGGTAAGTGTGTATAGCATAGCTATAAACTTTCCTCTTAGAACCATTTTTTTCTGCATCCCCAAATATTGACTATTGTGGGTTCATTTTCATTTATCTCCATGTATATTTTTTAGTTAACTTATTTATTTTGAGACAGATAGAGAGTCAGGGAGAGATAGAGAGAGAGAGAGAGAGAGCAAGAGAGAGAATCACAAGCAGGCTCAGCACTGTCAGCATAGAGTTTGATGTAGGGCTTGAACTTGTGAAGCATGATATCATGACCTGAACTAAAACAAAGAGTCAGATGCTTAACCCACTGAGCCATACAGATACTCCTAAATCATGTATTTTTTGATTCCTTCTTTCTTGATTGACCTATTCATTATTTAGTAGCATGTTATTTAACCTCCATGTACTCGCACTGTCTCCAGACTTTTTTTTTTTTTTTTGGTGATTGATTCCTAGTTTCATAGCATTGTGGTCAGAAAATATGCATGGGATGATTTCAATTATTTTTAACTTCTTGAGACTTGTGACTTCTTGAGACTTGTGTCCTAACATGTGATCTATTGTGGACAATGTTCCATGTATGCTTGTAAAGAATGTATATTCTGCTGTTTTAGGATAGAAAGTTCTGAATAGATCTGTTAAATCCATCTGATTGAATACATCACTCAAAGTCACTATTTCCTTATTGGTTTTCTGTTTGGATGATCTGTCTGTTGATATATAAGCAGGGTGATAAATTCCCCTACTGTATTATTGTATTATTGTATTACTATTGACTACTTCCTTTATGTTTGTTACTAACACCTTTAAGTATTTGGGTATTTAAGCTGCTATGTTGAGTGTTTAAGTACTCAGAATTGTTAATGTTCTCTTGTTGGATTGTCCCCTTTATGATAATATTACATCCTTTCTTGTCTCTTGTTAAGTCTTTGCCTTAAAGTCTATTTTGTCCAATATAACTTGTGCCACCCCAGCTTTCTTTTTATATACATTTGCATGATAAATCCTCCCCCATTCCTTCACTTTCAATCTGCATGTGACGTTAGGTCTGAAATGAGTCTCTTGTAGGCAACAGATAGGTGGGTCTTACCTTTTTTTGGATCCATTTTGTCACCCTATGTCTTTTGATTGGGATGTTCAGTCCATTTACATGCAAAGTAATTATTAATAGTCATGCATTTATTGGCATTTTATTACTTGTTTTATAGTTGCTTTTGTAGTTTTTCTCTGATCTTTATGTCTCTCTGTTTTCTCATGAACAGTTGGCTTTCTATAGTGACATGTTTGGACTCTTTTTTCTTTATATTTGCATATGTATATTGGTTATTGTTTGGCCAATTTTTTACTCTTCTCCTTGCCATGTTTTAGGTATATAGTATCATACTTTACATTCTTTTAGTTTGAGAGTCCCTTGACTGATTTTACAGATATACTTATTTGTACTGCTTTTGTGTCTCCTTCTTTCATTACTATTCTTTAAAGTCTTTCCTTTGCACTCAAGTAGTCCACGTTAACATTTCTTTAGGTCTAGTTTAGTGATCATGAATTCCTTTAACTTTTGCTTGACTGGGACACTCTTTATCTTTCCTTCTATTTTTGAATAGATAGAGTATTTGCTGGATAAGATATTCTTTGTCACAATTTTTTTTTCTTTCATCACTTTGAATATATCATGCCACTTCCTTCTAGCCTGCAAAATTTCTGCTGAAAAATCTAGTCATAGCTTTATTACTTTTCACTTGTATGTAACTGCTTTCTCTTTTCTTGCTGCTTTTAAAATTCTGTTGCTATCACTACTTTTTGCATCTTTATTACTAGGTGTCTAGGTGTGAACCTCCTCTGTTTGATTTTATTGGGGGATCTCTGTCACCTGGTTCTGGATTTTTCTGTCTGTGGTGTCTGGCTTGGGTGTGTCTACTCCTCTCTCCTCTCTGTGCCTGTGGCATTCCTCCAGTCACGTAGGTTTACTGGGCATCCAACTGTATCTCACCTTTCCTACTCTATTTAATGTGGCTTCTTCTCTATATTTAGCTGTGGAGAGTCTGCCCTGCCAATCTTCATTTTTTGGGTTATTTACACTGATATGGGTATTATCTAGTTTTATCTATGGGATGAGGTGAGCTTAGGATCCTCCTACTCTGCCCTCTTCCCCAGGAGTCTTCTCAGCCATCATTTCTTTATATGAGTTTTCTGCCCCCTTTTTTCTCTTTCTCTCTTTCCTCTGAGACTCCCATCATGTGCATATTGTTCACTTGATTTGTCACATAATTCATGTAGTTTTTCACTTTTTTCTTCTTTGATTGTATTGTTTCAAATAATATATCTTTGAGTCCACATATTCTTTCTTCTGCTTGATCAAGTTTTCTATGATTATCTATTGTATTTTGTACTAGTTATACTATATTCTTCAGCTCTAGAATTTCTGTTTGGTTATTTTTTATGATTTCTATCTCTCTGTTGAAACTCTCATTTTTGTTTATGTATTATTTTTCTGAATTTATTGAGTTGCCTTTGTTCTCTTGAAGCTCACTGATCTTTAAAACAATTAATTTGCTTTTTTCTTAATTTTTAAATGATTTTATTCATTTTTGAGAGACAGAGACACAACACGAGTCGGGGAGGGACAGAGAGAGAGGGAGACACAGAATCTGACGTAAGCTCCAGGTTCTGAGCTGTCAGCACAGAGCCCGATGAGAGGCTTAAACTCATGAATTGCAAGATCATGACCTGAGCTGAAGTAGGATACTTAACTGACTGAGACACTCAGGTGCCCCTAAAACAATTATTTTGAATTCTTTGTCAGGCAATTAGTAGATCTCCAATTTTTGTGTGTTAGTTACCTCAAAATTATTGTGTTCCTTTGGTGGTGCCAGGTTTCCTTGGTTTTTAATATTCTTTGAAGGCTTGCATTGTTGTCTTTGCATTTGAAGAAGCATTCATTTCCTTCAAACTTTACTGACTGGCTTAGGGGAGAAATATTTTCACAATTTACTTTAGTTACATGTTCTTAGGCATTCTCAGACATTTTCTATGGATATGCTTTCTCTATACTTCTTGTTCCATCTTGTGTGTGGGGTGATTCTTACTATTGCATGATTTCCCTCAATCCTGTTAAGACAAATGAGTGTGAAAACCTTCCATTTGTTTTTCCTAGGAGAATGCCATGAAGTCCTCAAGTTTGTGAGTCCTTTCTCTATCCCACAGAATTGGGTATCTGTCTGTGTTTACTTGATAGTCAATTGCAAAGGCTTACACTTTCTCTATGTAGAAGTGTATGCTGGGATCTGGCCATGATGGGGTAGAGGATTGTGGGTGAATCATGCAAGTATTGAGCTTTGGGGTTGCCTGTGGGCCAGTTGGAGGGGTCTGCAGGTGAGGCATCCTTGGAAGCATGTGGGCTGGCAATCTGAAAAGATTAGTAGAATGAACAGTGAATTGATTAGTAGCCTCTCTTTACTGAGTCTTGAGTCTTGGTTGCTGTGCTCCCAACTTCTTTGAACTCCTTATCTTTGTAGGTCATCTCAGTATTCTGGGTGGGGTGAGGAATAAGTGGGCCTGTGGGCAGCATCCTGCAGAGGTGGGGAAGCCGGGCATACACTCACAGTCTCAGTTTTTCCCCCATGAGAAAAATCATGAGCAGAGAAAATCTCTTTCGGCACTTGGCTGTGCCACCTTAGGTGACATGATATGGGTAAACTGAAACTATTCTTACTCTATTCAATGTATGAATTCTCAAATTTTTGCTCTAATGATGTGCTAGAACTACTCGGCTGGATTCTTGGGCTCCCTAAAGATACTATCATCTGTGGTGATGGTTAAAATTGATGCTCCGAGTTATCCATAGAAAATTCTTATTCTGACTTCTTGCTGATGTCCCTTTCTCAATCTTTGTCAGTTCAACAAAAACTTTAAAAAATGTTTTTAAAAAACATTTTATTAATCATCATCTTTTTCATCATCACTTTTGATGACTATGTAAAATCCATCATATGAAAGTGCCATAGTCAGTCTATTTAAACATTCCCCTATTTTTCATCATGTTGAATGTTTCCAATATTTTGGTACCATAGAACATATTGCAATGATCAAACTTTCTGCACATTTCTGATAAAATTGTAGGATAAATTATTTATTAGTAAAAATGATAACAATTTCTAAGGATTTCTTTAATTTTGTTTTACCAAGTTATCAAAGGTCATGAATGAATTTGTGTTAATTCGCACACCAAGTAACAGTTGGCAAGAGTGAGAAATTCAGTAAACCATGACCCACTGCAGTATTTATTATTAAAATATTTTTGTATTGATAAGCAAGTAATATAAGATGAAGTTTTGGGGTGATGGTGGAGTGGTGTCCATAGCCGATGGCCAAGAAAGAATTCTTTGGTGTAAGAAGATGATTTTATTGAAGCACAGGGATAGGACCCATGGGCAGGAAGAGCTGCCCTCGACCCTGTGGAGAGACTGGTTATATATTTGGGAGTAGGGGGAGGTAAAGTCAAGGGGAGGTTTTCAAGGAGATTTTCATATACTAAAGAAGATTAATAGGATACTGGAGGCCAAGCTATTGTCAAGCTAAGGTTGTTTTTCCCTCTAGCAAAGCATTAAAAGTAAGACAGTAAGGAGCCAGTCTCAAGTAGTTGTCAATGGGGTGCAGGTTACAGGAAATGTAATTTTACCTGCCATTTCCTTCTTGCCTTTGGTCCCCATATCTCTATGGAAGGGTTATGTTGGGGCTCCAGGAAATGGATTCTGTAGGTTTCTGGAGATTAGGTTATTGATAAGATTGCCTTTTTCTTATAATTTACCACGACATTTGTAAACCGATGGAGACTCATGTCCTATATGACTGTGATCTCCATCAGTTAACCATTTGTTTTCTTTCCTTTCCCTTGTTTCTGGGTAGCAAGGAGTGCCTGAGGAATATCACACATAACCCACCTGGGGGTTGGGGGTGGTGCTAGCTTCTATTTTGCCCTCAGCCTGCCTATACTCCCTCATCAAGATATGTTGCCTACTTAAGTATTATTTCTCTTGATTTCTATGTAGAACTATTTTCATGTGTTGACTGTTTATACATATCTTTAGTATAGTAGAATGGTTGAAGATATGGCCTTCATCACAGAAACCTGAGTTTGAGAACAAGCTCTCATATCATTGGATGTATTCCCTTGGACAAGTTGATTAATTTAAGGCATCATTTTCCTTTATGCATAAAAGGTATTTTATTTATTCGCTATTTCTTTTGTAATACAGCAGTATAAATGGTTAGCTTACAAATAGAAATTTATCTTTTTAGAGTTCTGAAGGCTAGAGATTTGAAATCTATGTGCCTGCAGAACCGGTTCCTTTTGAGTGACTATGAGGGAAGGATCTGTTTGAGACCTCTTTCTTTGGTTTATAGATGGCTGTTTTCTCTGTGTCTATTCTCATCTTCTTTGTGTGTGTGTGTATGTCTATCTCTGTGTCAAATTTCCCCTTTTTATAAGTCTTCTGGTCATATTGGATTAAGGCCCACTCTAATGATTTAATTTTAGGTTGATTAAATATATAAAGACCCTATCTCCAAATAATTTTACATTCTGAAGTACTGGGGGGCTAGAACTCCAACATATCTTTTTGGAGGGAACACAATTCAACTTATAGCTTGTATAATATTATCTCATCACAAACTCATTGTGAAAATTAATTGATAGATGTACTTGGCATAGAATATAGCAGAATTAAATCAATACGAATAAGGGCTTGTCTGATGTTTTAAGATTCTTGTACATATAATCATTCCATTTTCCCATTGAAATTGTTTTGCTTATTAAATTCTAAAGGATATTTGCATATGAACAATTTAGATAATAAATGTAAAATATTTTCCAAGCTTTTCATATTTTGTCATATTTTTATCATTTAAATTAACATAATTAAGAAGTATTTGGTAAACAAGTCTATTGTCCTTTTTTTAATGATTTTTTCTTTTTTTCTCCACAATGGGGTGGACTAAATATTCACCATTATTTTCTTCTAACTCTTTAATTATTTGATTTTCCCTCCTGCCAACACACCTTCCTCATGTACATGTCCTACACAATCCCAACTCTTGATTGTGAGTGACCTCTATGAATATGATGAGAAAGTACTCAATGATTACACTAGGTCATAGGCAGATGAAGGTATTTTGTGTCTATAATTAGGGTTCCTAATCTATTAAGTTAATCAAAAAGATCATCCTGGACGAGTCTGAGTCAAGTGAGCCCTTTGAAAGAGTCTCGAGGTGAGAAGTGGAAGAAGGCAGAAAGACTCAAAGAAGGGAAATACTATCCTATTGTCCTTGAGTTAACAATTTGCCATCTGTGGAAAGGACCATATATCAGGAACAACTGAACAACCTCAGTCCAATAACTGCAGGCATTGAATTCTGCAACAACCAGTGGAGTAGGAAGACACCTTTAAGATAGTTAAAGTAGTGGGCTACAGTTTGAGCTAACTTTTTTGAAATCCTGAACACAAAACCCAATAACATGTACCCAGTCTCTTCACTCACAGAAATGTGAAATAATTTGTATTTTTTAAACTGTGAAACAAATTTTCAATAGCTTGTTATATAGTAATAAATGACTAATATTCCTTATTACTTATTTCCAGGACTATGTGTGGATTCTGAATAGATATCTAAAATGCCACATTTCTATTTATATATATTTATATATCCTTGAATCTCTTAGGGAAACTAACATGTTTAAAATTTTTTTTAATGTTTATTTATTTTTGAGAGACATAGAGACAGAGTGTGAGCAGGGAGGGGCAGAGAGAGAGGGAGACACAGAATCGGAAGCAGGCTCCAGGCTCTGAGCTGTCAGCACAGAACCTGACGCGGGGCTCGAACTCACAGACCGCGAGATCATGACCTGAGCTGAAGTCGGCCGCTCAACCAACTGAGCCACCCAGGCGCCCCGAAACTAACATGTTTAAATTGTTTAACTTTATAATATAATTTTTATCTAGTAATTAAACTTATACCTTTTTCATTTTTTAAAACTTTCTAGACAATTATCAAGTTTATTACATATAGATGAAAAAGTGGATCATTGTTCTTAAAAAATGATAGATTTTATTTATCAAAAGATAGCTGTAAGAAAATGAAAATAAAATGTATGGACAGAGAAATTATTCACAGTATGCATGTGAATATTTACTAATAAGTTTAAATGTAGCACACGGGCTTTTAAATGTTTGTGCCTAACAAGCTAGCATCAATAATTGTCTAGCTAATTAAAGTTTATCAATGATTCAAGAAAGAACTAGATTAAAATGATTAACATAGTGCCTTAGCTTATATAAAGTTTTTTAAAACTCAACTTGAAAGGAAATCTTCTTAAAAGTTAAAAAAACTCACTTGTGAGTGTAACTTTGGCATGGGAAATGAAAAGGTAACCAGGTTCTCACATTTACCGATGCCCTACTGTCCTGGAGTTAGAATAATTTTGTTTCCTGAACTTCTGATATAGACAAAACAGAAAATGGCAAGGAAAATGATTGAAGTCAGGAGAAGATTGATAAATTAAAAGGAGAAATGATTGCTCCGGATTATGCAACAGCTTCCAACTAGTTTCCACTTTGCCCTTCTCCAGTCAAGATTCCTTTTTGTTGCCATAACTAATTTTCGTAAGACATTATTTTTAGAATGTCATTCTCCTATTCAGAAAAATTTAACTCTTATCAAATGTACCCTTTTTTGCTAGTCTTTTAAGATGATCCATAATCTTTCTTCACCCTAGCCATCCAGGTGCAATTATGCTTCTTTTGAGTCAGGACTACTTATTTTACCAGCCCACAACTTCATCATGGTAACAATAATTTCTGTCTATAATTCTTTTTCATGGTCTTTTCTACCCATAAATTAAATTGAGTTGGGCAAATTTATTCACTGAGTTCCTCCTCTACATAAGATACTGTATGTTAAAGGATACAAATACTGCCCTCACTGTCACACGCTGTCTTTTACCTTCTAGATGATGATAAAATACCCAGGGTAAGCAGTGAACCAATGAATAGTGCTATTATAAACAACTTTCTTTCTCTTTGCCCTTCATTTCTTGGTAAAGAGTTAAGATATCAAAATTTATTTCTCCTTGAAGCCTCTCTTAATGTCTTTAATTCTTAATGCTTTCTGTCATAGCTCTTACAGTATATACTTACTTCATAAATTGTGATCCAAAGACTAGAGTTTATTAGAGACCTCAGGCCCCACTCTAGACCTACCTAATCAGAGGCTGCCTTTTAATAAGATTTTTGGTGATTCATAGATACATAAAAATTTTTAAGAAGCACTGGGTTATACCATGGACTTTGACATTTAAAAATAATATCTATATTATTGCCTATTATTTCCTGATGAGCTAATTTGTTAACTTTCAAGTATAGAGGTTTTCACATGCCTCTGAATTCCCTTGTGGCAGTTATTGGCTTAGTATATAATAGACCCTAAATAAATGCTTTTTATTGATCACATACAGACATTACCAAGACTTCAATAATTTATAAACATTGTATTATATGTAATATACATTACTTAGTAATGATGAGGTATATAGTCATATAATCTCACCTCATTGCTAGAAGAAAATATTAATTATAGATACAGAAATCTAACATATATTATATTTTTTAAAACTTCCATATTTCTAATAATTAGAAAATATGCAGAATTTAAGACAATTTAAAGCCCCGAGTTTAGTTGTAAAATCTCTTTTTATCTAGAAGAGCCATTCCTTTCGTTTGTGCCTTTCATGATGTTGGCATTAAAAAAAACAAAACAGATCAACTGTTTTACAGAATGTCCCTCAATATGAATTTGTCTGATGAATATCTTACGATATTCAGATTAAATATTCTCTGGAAATAACATTAAATAGGTAATGTGTTCTTTTCAGTATATCACAGCAGGAGGCACATGATGTCGGTAGGTTCTATTACTGGAAGTTTTAATTTCAAAGGCTTGATTGAGATGTCTGACAGGTTTTTCCATTGCTAAGGTTTCCTTTTATCTTTTTAATTAATAAGTTATATATTAGTATGAAGTCTTTGAAATGATGTGAATATCCTTATTTCCAACAATCATTCACCTAATGATTTTAATATCAACTGGTGATCCTTTTCTATATCATTTATTATTTTAATGGTTTCTAAAGGTAATTTTAATCCATCATTCCTTCTAATTTTCATTATTTTTTTGTAAAGTACAGCTTCTCGGGGCATCTGGGTGGCTCAGTCAGTTGAGCATCCGACTTTGGCTCAGGTCATGATCTCACGGTTCCTGTTTCAAGCCCTAGGTCGGGCTCTATGCTGACGGCTCAGAGCCTGGAGCCTGCTTCAGATTCTGTGTCTTCCTCTCTCTCTGCCTTTCCTACACTCATACTCTATCTCTTTGTCTCTCAAAAATAATGAAATTTTTAAAAAAATAACGGTTCTTCTTACCCCCTCCATTGTATTTTTTGAGTATCTCTAAAGACTCAGTTAACACACATAAGTACACACAAACACACGTATTTGGTGTGTGATACTCCATTATTGACATTATTATTTTTGATGCTTAAAGTATTCGAAGCAGAAACACTTTCAAGCTAGCTTCTATATTGTGATATATCCTGTTCAGGTTTTAAGTACTTCCTTACTCTTTGCATAGCAATAACATATTCCAGGCTTACCTTACCTTGCAGTTTTCACGACCCAGTCCTGGAATCTGCCATTGCTTCAGTAATCCTTTGCTTTTTTTACACCCCTTTTTTTGGTGAAAGGGATTTAGTAAGCAAAATATGAGCACTGGATGTCTTTATTGCTATTGATATATCATTGCTTGTAGACTCTTTCAGTGATCAGAGTGAGCAAAGTCATTATTCATGTTGATATTTCCAAGTTCAAGGCGGTTTAGTGGGTTCTTTTTCTCCTTCCTACATTTCATAATTATATCTCTCTTCTTTCACATCGAGAACTTTTATTCTAAACAATATTAATATATTTATTCATTCACTCTAGTTTCTTTATAAAGAGGTTTCAGGATTAAAACACAACTGCCCACTCACTAAGTATGGTTCAAATATTTCTGTAGCTCATTTTGTCCTTAGACTAGTTTCTTGAACCTGTATAGTGAGAGAACTGTGGCCAAAAGTATTTGTACACATTACATATGGTACCTGACTTATGATGGTTCAACTTACAATTTTTTGACATGATGATGCTGCAAAACAACATATATTCAATAGAAGCCTCATGTCGAATTTTCAATTTTGTTCTCTTCCAAGGCTAGCAACATACAGTGAGATGTTTTTCATGATACTGGTCAGCAGCAGTGAGTCACAACTCACAGTCAGGCATGTGATCAGAAAGGTAAACAACCAATACAATTAGAACCATTCTATACCCATACAACCCTGTATATTATACTTTCATTATAGCATTCAATAAATTACATTAAGTATTCAACACTTTAATATAAAATAGGTTTTGTGTTAGATTCTTTTTCCCAACTGTAGGCTAATGTAAATGTTCTGAGCACATTTAAGGTAGGTTGTGCTAAACTATGATATGCAGTGGGCTAGTTATATTAAATTTATTTTCAATTTATAATAGGTTTATCAGGGTGTAACCCTACTGAAAACTGAAGAAAATCTGTACTTGTGTACAAAGTTACTTCTTTGTATATTGTCAATTTATATGTAGTTAGGTTCATTTGGCTTTGTTTCTATTAAATTTTAAATCTTTACCCTCATCTCTGTTGATTTTATTTTTTTAATATTTAAAATTTTACATGATTAAAAATTCACTATATAATGAGTCAAATCCAAAGATATTTCACTCTTTTTCCTGTTCCTTCTATTTCATTCTCACAAACTGCCTACATCATAACCAATTACACTGATTACTGATTTATCTTTCCTGTATTTCCTTTTCCAAAATTAAGCAAATGTGCACATACAATTTCATTTCTCTTTCTTTGTTACACAAAAGGTAACATATTATATAAACTTTTTTGAATTTGGCTTTAAAAAATAGTGATGTATCCTGGATTTCGTTCTACATCACTTCATAGAGGTCTTCCTCATTCTTTTTTTTCCTTTTTCAAGTTTTTATTTAAATTCCAGTCAGTTAACATATAGTGTAATATTAGCCTCAGGGGTAAAATTTAGTGATTCATCACTTACATTATAAAACCCAGTGCACATCATAACAAAGTCTTCCTTAATACCCATCACCCATTTAACCCATTCCCCCCACCCTCCTGTAACCCTCAGTTTGTTCTTTAGAGTTAAGAGTCTTTTTTCTGGCTTGACCCTCTTTTCTCTTTTCCCGCCTGTATTTATCATTTTCTTTCTTAAATTTCACACATGAGTGAAACCATATGGTATTTGTCTTTCTTTGACTGACTTATTTTACATAGCATAATACTTTCTAGCTCTATCCATGGCCTTGCATTCTTTTTTATAAGTGGCTAAAGAAGATGTGATGTATACATACATACACACAATGGACTATTACTAATTATTTTTTTAAACATCTACCTACATAATACCTAGTTGCATGAATATAAGTTTATTTAATTAATTTGCTATGGTGGGCATTGAGATTATTTCCAATATTGGCTAACACAAATAATGCCACAATGAATAATCTTCTGTTGTGACTTCTCACACCATAGGTAGAGATACATTTCCATGGATAAATGCTTAGAAGTAGGATTGCTGGGTCAAAGGAGTATGGCGTATGTAGTTTTCTTAAGTACAATTTTCCCATTATGATGTTTTTGCTTTTACAAAGACCTACATTAGTATGGTAACTTTTTTTTTTTCATAAAAGTGAAAATCCTCTGTAGATTTATTTTTACTAGCAAAAACAGGTACTAATGAAAATCTTTCCTAAAAGTAAAATGGCCTAATGTCAACTTTTGGAAAGCAGGAGATACCTGTTTTTCTAGATTTCTCTCAGGGATTGCTATAGACTGAATGTTTGTGTCCCCTCCACCAGATTTATATATTGAATCCCTAACCCCAATGTGACAGTAGTTGGAGTGAGGCCTTTGAGGAAAACTAGGTTTAGATGAAGTAATGACCTCGGGCCCCTCATAATCAAAATAGTGTCTTTATAAGAAGAGAAAGAAATCAGAACTAGTTTTTTCTCCTTCATGTGAGAACATGGCAAGAAAATAGCCATCTGCAAGCCAGGGAGAGACCCGTCACCAGACCCTGACCATGCTGGGTTCTGTTCTCAGACTTCCAGGCTCCAGAACTGTGAGAAAATTAATTTCTGGTCTTTAAGCCACCCAGCTTATGATACATAATTTTTCAGTCTTTTTTTTTAATTGAAGTATAATTAACATACAGTGTTATATTAGTTTCAGACGTGCAATATAATGATTCAGCAATTCTTTACATTACTCAGTGATCATCAAGACAAGCCTATGCTAAATCTCCTTTATCTATTTCACCCATCCCCTAACTCACCTTCCTTCTGCAACCATTAGTTCTCTGTATTTAAGAATCCATTTTTTGGTCTTTTTCTTCTTTTTTTGTCCACTTGTTTTGTGTCTTAAAATCCACAGATGAGTAAAATTATATAGTGTTTGTCTTTCTCTAACCGATTTATTGCACTTGGCATTATATTCTCTAAGTCCATCCATATTGCAAATGGCAAGATCTCATTCTTTTAATGGTTGAGTAATATTCTGTTATATAGCTATATCTTTATACCGCATCTTCCTTTTTTTAAATTTTTTAAAGTTTATTTATTTATTTTTGAGAGAGACGAGAGAGTGAATGGGGGAGGGGCAGAGAAAAGGGAAAGAGAGAATACGAAGCAGGTTACACACTGTCAGCATGGAGCCCGATGTGGGACTCTAACTCACAAATCATGAGATCATGACCTGAGCCAAAACCAATAGTCTGATGCTTAATGGACTGAGTCATGTAGGCACTCCACATCTTCCTTTTTAAAAATAGTTTTATTTTTAAATAATCTCTACACCTAACACAGGGTTTGAACTTAAAACCCTGAAGTCTAGAGTTGCATGCTCTACTGATTGAATCAGCCAGATGCCCCTGTTTATCACATCTTCTTTATCCATTCATCAGTGGATAGTCATTTGGACTGCTTTCATATATTGGGTATTGTAAATAATGTTGCAATAGATACAGGGGTGCATATATCTTTTCAAATTAGTGTTTTGTTTTCTTTGGGTAAAATTAAAAAAAAATAAGGGGGAAGAGTTAAGACGGTGGAGGAATAGGGAGATTCTAGGCTTGCCTTGTCCCTTAAACACATAGAAATATCAAATCATTCTGAACACCCAAGAAATTGATTTGAAGACTTAGCAAAAATGCACAACTACAGTTGAAAAAACCACCACATCATGGAAAGTAAGAGCTGCAGAGAATTGTTCTGGGGAAAGAAGACCTGTGGATGCTGCAATGGGGAGGATACCCTAATTGCTGAGAGAAGAACAAGAGAGAAAGAAAGAGAGAGAGTGGAAGTGCACACAGGGAATTGTATAAGAAAAACTCCTCCCCCAAACTATTGACTGGGTAAAGGAGAGGGAATGAATACTGCAAGTTTTTATAAACTGCAGAACACAGAGTTTGACATTTCAGAGGTCTGCACCATCACTAGAGACGCACCTAGCAGGCTTAGTGATGCTCCAGTGAGGAAACAGGGTAGAGATCTGGGAGCTGGCAGTGTTTATATAATAAATAAAAAAATAAATTTTTTATTATATATACATGGGGAGAAGCAGTTCACCTTCTAAGGGTGAATTTGGGACAGGTGGCATGGCCTCTTTGGGGGCAAAAGACCCAGTGGGTACCAATGAGCTGCCCCATTCATTAACATAGAAATGAGGATGCTGGCTGAGGACAGTGAGCCTTGGTACCGGCTTTCTGCTGCACTTTATCATAAACTCTGAACTGCTGCATGATCACACAACTAATTTCTGGGACAACATGGCACCAGCCACAGCACAGTGAGATCCTCCACCAGACAATCAGTGTAGGTCCATGCCACGTGGATCTCTAAAATTTAGAGTTTTGAAACCCAGCCCATGCCTGAGATAAAACACAAGAGTGCCATCTGGCAAGAAGACAGCTCAGATGCAGGCAGGATAAAGGCAGGGATACAGCAGAAGCTGGGGACATAATAGAGGTGATTGTTTGCTTTTCTTTGAGGGCTTTCTGAAGAGCGGTGGACACTAACTCCAACCTCCTGAAATGAGAGAGTGGGGTGATACCATTTTCAGCCTCCCTATCAGCACTGACAGACTTTAGTGAGCAAAACAGTGCCAACCAGTGAAGGCCAGAGACACTTACATCAAGTCATGCTGCCCTGTGCCCTGAAGGTGCATCTCCATTAGGCAAGTCAGCACTGAGGATCAGTGCAGCAGGTTTCACCTCCAAAAGACCAGCGCAAAACCCTCACACACTCCAAGTCTACTAATCACAGAGTGCTGCAAAGCTTCAGTTCCAAGAGAAATAGGAAGGATCTAGGTTCCTTTGTTGTGTTTTTTTTCTTATGATACAGAAAAGGAATTTTTTTTTATTATATATACATGGCTTCATTTAAAAAGCAGGCCAAAACATACCTAGGATGTAACTTCCTTTTAACTTTGATCTTGACAATATGATAAGATGAAGAAATTCACCCCAAAAGAAATAACAGAAAGAAGTAGTGGTCAGGGATTTAATCAATACAGACATAAGTAATATGTCTTAACTAGAATTTAAAACAACAATTATAAGGATACGACCTGGTCTTGAAAAAGAAACATAGAAGACACTAAAGAATCCCTTATTGCAGAAACAAAGGAACTATAAAATAGGCTAAATTAAAAATGTTATAACTGAGATGTAAAACCAAGTGGATGCCATGACAAAGAGGATGTTTGCAGCAGAGAAGCAAATCAGGGTCTAGAAGATAAACTTATGGAAAATAATGAAGCTGAAAAGAAGAGTCAAAGCAAAGTATTGACTGGATCACGAATGTAGACATAGGGAACACAATGACCCCTTAAAGCATAATAACGTTCATATCATAGGAGTCCCAGAAGATGAAGAGAGAAAAATAGGGGCAGAAAGTTTATCTGAGCAAATTACAGCTGAAAACTTACATAATCTGTGGAAGGAAACAGACATTAAATTCCAAGAAGTAGATAGAATTCCCATTAAATTCAATAAAAGCTGGCCATCAACAAAATATATCACAATCAAAATCACAAAATACACAGACAGGGAAAGAATCTTGGAAGCAGCTAGGGAAAAAAGTTTTAAGCTTAAAGAAAAGGCATCAGGTTTGAAGAATTGTCTTCAAAACTTGACAAGCCAGAAGGCAGTGGCATGATGTATTCAATGTGCTGAATGGAAAAAACATACAGGTATGTTATACTTTATCCAGCAATGCTGTCATTCAAAATAAAAGGAGAAATGGTTTTTCAGACAAACAAGTACTAAAGGGTTCATGAACACTAAACCAGCCATACAAGAAATATTAAAGGAGACTCTGAGTGGGGAAAAAAGGACCAAAAGCAACAAAGACTAGAAAGGAATAGAGAGAATCACAAGAAACACCAACTCTCTCTCTCTATATATATATAAATAATCACTCAACATAAATGGACTAAATACTCCAATAAAAGGACATAGAGTATCAGCATGGATTTAAAACAAAAAGACCCATCAATATGCTGTCTATGGGAGACTCATTATAGGCCTACAGACATCTGCAGATTGATAGTAAACGGGGGTGGAGAACCATCTAGCTTGCTAAGGGATTCCAGAAGAAAGCCGGATTCATTAAGCTTATAATGAACAAACTAAATTTAAACCAAAGACTGTAACAGGACATGAAAAAGGGCATTAAATTATAATTAAGTGGTCTATCCATCAAGAAGATCCAACAATTGTAAATATTTATTCCCCCAACTGGAGAGAGCACCCAAATATGAATCATTAATAACAAACAGAAAGAAACTCATTGATAATAATATAATAATAGTCGGGGGCTTTAACATCCCATTTCCATCAATGGAAGATCATCTAGCAGAAAATCAACCAGAAAACAATGGTTTTGAATGACACACTGGGCCAGATGGACTTACCATATATATTCAGAACATTTCATCCTAAAGCAGCAGAATACATCTTCTTGAGTGTACATGGAACATACTCCAGACTAGGTGACATACTAGGATGCAAATCAGCCCTAAACAAGTACATAAAGATTGAGATCATACCATGCATACTTCAAACCACAACACTATGAAACTTGAAGTCAAACCACAAGAAAAATTTTGGAAAGATCACAAATACATGGAGGTTAAAGAACATCCTACTAAAGAATGAATGAGTTAGCTAGGAAATTAATGAAAAACTAAGAAAGTACATAGAAGCAAATGACAATGAAAACATAACAGTCCAAAACTTTGGATGCAGCATAGTCAGTCCTAAGAGGAAAGCATACAGGAATGCAGGTCTCCCTCAAGAAGAGAGAAAAGGCTCAAATGTACAATGTAACCTTACACCTAAAGGAGCTAGAAAAGGAAAATCAGATAAAGCCTAAAGCCAGCAGAATAAGGGAAATAAGAAAGATTAGAGAACAAATAAATAATATAGAAACAGAAAAATCAGGAGAACAGATCAATGAAACTAGGAGCTGGTTCTTTGAAAGAATTAATAATTTTTAATAACCCCCTAGCCAGATGTATCAAAATGAAAAGATAAGGCAACCAAAAAAATAAAATCATGAATGAAAGAGGAGTGATCACAACCAACACTACAGAAATACAATTATAAGAGAATATTATGAAAAATTACATTCAAAAAATGGGGCAATATGGAAGAAATGGATAAATTTCCAGAAACATAAATTGCCAAAACTGAAACATAAAGAAATAGAAAATTTCAACAGACCTATAACCAGAAAAGAAATTAAATCAGTAATCAAAAATCTCCCAACAAATAAAAGTCCAGGGCAAATGGCTTCCCAGGGGAATTCTACCGAACATTTAAAGAAGAGCTATACTTCTCAAGCTGTTTCAAAAATGGAAATGGAAGGAAAACTTCCAAACTCATTCTATGTGACCAGTATTACTTTGATTCCAAAACTAGACAAAGATCTCACTAAAAAGAATTACAAGCCAGTATTCCTGATGAATATGGATGCAAAAATTCTGAACAAGATACTAGCAAATCGAATCCCACAGTACATTAAAAGAAGTATTGATCACAATATAGTGGGATTACTCCTAGGCTGCAAGGGTTGGGTCAATATTAGCAAATCAATCAATGTGATACACGACATTAATAAAGAAAGGATAAGAACCATATGATTCTCTCAACAGTTGCAGAAAAATCATTTGACAACATACAGTATCCTTTCTTGATAAAAACTCTCAACAAACTAGGTATAGATGGCACATACCTTAGCATCATAAAAGTCATATATGAAAGACCTGTAGCTAATATTATCCTCAATGAGGAAAAACTGAAAACTTTTCTTCTGAGGTTTGGAAGATGACAGGGATGTCCGCTCTTACCATTAGTCTCTAACAGTCCTGGTAGTCTTAGTCTCAGCAATCAGAGAACAAAAAGAAATAAAAGGAATCCCAATCATCAAGAAAGAAGTCAAACTTTCACCATTTGCAGATGACTTGATACTCTGTGTAGAAAACCTGAAAAGCTCCACCAAAAAAAAATTGCTAGAACTGTACATTAATTTAGCAAAGTGACAGGATGTGAAATCAATGTACAGAAATCAGTTGCATTTCTATACACCAATACAAAGCAGCAGAAAAATCAAGGAACCAATCCCACTTACAATTGCATCAAAAACTTTAAGATACCAAGGAATAAACCTATCCAAAGAGGTAAAAGGTCTGTACTCTGAAAACTATATATCGCTTATGAAAGAAATTGAAGAGGACATAAAGAAATGGAAAAACATTCTATGCTCATGGATTGGAAAAGCATATCTTGTTAAAATATCTATACTACCCAAAGTAATCAACCCATTCAATTTAATCTCTATCAAAAATTTTCACAAAGCTAAAACAACCCTAAAATTTGTATGGAACCACAAAAGACCCCAAATAGCCAAAGTAATCTTGAAACTTGCAAACCCCGAATAACTAAAGTAAGGTTGAGAAGCAAAGCTGGAGACATTACAATTCTGGACTTCAAGCTATATTACAAAGCTGTAGTCATAAAGACAGGATGGTATTGACACAAAAACAGACACATAGATCAATGAAACACAATAGCAAACCTGGAAATGGGCCCAAAACTATATGATCAACTCATCTTTGACAAACTAGGAAAGAATATCAAATGGAAAAAGGGAGTCTTTTAAAAAAATATTGTTGGGAAAACTGGACAGCACAGGCAAAGAATGAAACTGAACTACTTTCTTATGCCATAAAAAAAATAAATTCAAAATGGATGAAAGACCTAAGTGTGAGATAGGAAACCGTCAAAGTCCTGGAGAAGAACACAGGCAGCAATCTCTTTGATCTTGGCCAGAACAACTTCTTGTCACAGAGGCAAGAGAAACAAAAGCAAAAATGAACTATTGGGGCTTCATCAAGATAAAAACCTTCTGCAAAGAGAAGGAAACAATCAGCAAAACTAAAAGCCAACCTACAGTATGCCAGAAGATATTTGCAAATGACATATTGGATGGATAAAGGGCTAATATCCAAAATGTATAAAGAACTTATTAAGCTCAACAGTTCAAAAATAAATAATCAAATTAAGATATGGGCAGAAGACTTGAGTAGACATTTTTCCAAAGAAGACATCCAGATGGCTGGTAGACACATAAAAAATATTCAACATTACTCATCATCAGGGAAATATAAATCAAAACCATCATGAGATACCACCTCATAACTGTCAAAATGGCTAAAATCAACAACACAAGAAACAACAGGTGTTGGTGAGGATGCAGAGAAAGAGGAACCCTCTTACACTTTTGTCGGGAATGCAAACTAGTGTGGCCACTCTGGAAAACACTATGGAGGTTCCTCAAAAAGTTAAAGATAGAACTACCCTATGAACCAGCAGCTGCACTACTAGGTATTTACCCAAAGGATACAAAAATACAGATTCCGTGGGATACATGTACCCTACTGTTAATAGCAGCATTTCAATAATAGACAAAGTGTGGAAAGATACCAAATGTTCATTGACTGATTAATGGATAAAGAATATGCAGTATTTGTTTACAATGAAATATTTCTCAGCCATCAAAAGGAAAGAAATCTTGCTATTTGCAATGACGTGACAGGAGCTAGAGTATATTATGCTAAGTAAAGCCAGTCAGGGAAATACAAATACCATATGATTTCATTCATATGCGGAATTTAAGAAAGAAAACAGATGAACATATGGGAAAAAAGAGAGAGGAAAACGGACCTTGAGAGACTCTTTACAATAGAGAACAAACTGAGGGTTGATGAGGGGACATGGGTGGGAAATGGGCCAAATGGGTGAATGGGTATTAGGGTACTTGTTCTGTTGAGCCCAGGGTATTATATGTAAGAGATGAATCACTAAATTCCACTCTAGAAAACAATATTGCCCTATATGTTAAATTTCCTTGGAATTTAAATAAATATTTGAGAAAAATACACACAAAAAAACAAAATAACACTCAAAATAACAAATGTTGGAAATGATGTGGAGGAACCCTCATGCCCTGTTGGTGGGAATGCAAAATGGTGCAGGCACTGTGGAAGACAATATAGACAAAAAGAATTAAAACAAAATTATCATATAATCCAGTAATTTCAGTTTATGATATTTTGTTTTGGCAATCAAACAAATTTAAACAAGGAATTCTGTGTAGTCAAGAAGTTCCTTATCTTATATTAAAGAACTATATTACAGACCTTATATATTTCCAGGGATAAATACATGTTTTCATTTCCCCGTGCCTAATAAAACATGTAAGAATGATGTTCAGAGTATTTGTTTTGAAATCTTTAATAGTTTTTTTTTTTTCAATATTTACTTTCCTCCTACTCCCTCTTTAGGTGGAATGTGGTCCTGTCTGAACATATGTTGGATTTGGCTATGAGTCCTTTTGGTCCAGAATAGGCTGAAGATAGCCCTTTATCTGGGTTTGACCGTGTCACTTGCTGTGAGCAAGGGATTATAGCAGTCATGATGCAAGCAAACTTTGGAATGTGCCTACATATTTTTTTTAAACAAATATCATTCTTTTTTTTTTTTTTTTTTTGATGTTTATTTTATTTTTGAGAGAGAGAGAGAGGTAAACATATAGCGTGAGCAAGGGAGGGGCAGAGAGAGAGGGAGACACAGAATCCAAAGCAGGCTCCAGGCTCTGAGCTCTAAGCACAGAGCCCGACGCGGAACTCGAACTCATGAACTGTGAGATCATGACCCGAGCTGAAGTCGGATGCTTAGCTGACTGAGCCCCCCAGGCACCCTGGAATGTGCCTACATATTGTGGCTTACATCTTGTTTTTGAGTCATTGCTATGAGAAGAGCATCCCCTAGGTAGTTGCTGCCCCTTCATTTAGGCCTCTGCTTGAAAACATGAAGTTGACCAGAGATGGATAGACTGTGAGGAGTGACCCCATCTGGAATCGTAGCTTAAAATGGATTCTCAGATGTATGAGAAATAAATACTTCTTTTTGTATGTCATTGAGATTTTGGGGTTGTATACATAGTAATAGCTACTTAATAATATACCCTTTCATTTTTGTTTTTAAATTTTAACATATTTTATTTATTTTTTAGAGACAGAGCATGAATGGGAGAGGAGCAGAGAGAGAGGGAGACACAGAACCCAAAGCAGGCTCCAGGCTCTGAGCTGTCAGCACAGACTGACACAGAGCTCGAACCATTGAACCATGATATCATGACCTGAGCCAAAGACAGATGCTTAACCAACTGAGCCACGCAGGCACCCCCCTTTTCATTTATTTTTAATGTTTATTTTTGAGAGACAGAGAGACAGAGCATGAGTCGGGGAGAAGTAGAAAGAGAAGTTGACACAGAATCCGAAGCAGGCTTCAGGCTCCGAGCTGTCAGCACAAGGCCCAACATGGGGCTCGAACTCATGAACCAAGATCGAATGCTTACCTGACTGAGTCACCCAGGCGCCCCATACCCTTTCATTTTGAAGCAATTTAAATTATTTTTGTTATATTTATCTTTGTCCCCTAACCCCCTAATCCAATAGCCTACACATATTAAAATAAATTCTTAATTTAGAAGCTTCATTGAAAGAATTTTTTATTTACTTGTATTGTAATGAGGAAAGGGATGTCTGTGGAAAATCATCGTTGAATAAAATTAAATGCTACTCTTAAATTTCAGACAAGACTACAGGTTGTTTCCAAGTACTAAATTTTACAGTTTATTTCCAGTTTACTAAAAGAAGTGCTAAAGCTTAAGAATCTAAAAGAGATTTTATAAAGCTTAAGGAAATGTATCTTTCCTAACAAATTATAGTGTCCACTTATAATCTTAAGGTGTTTTCAATCTTCTTGGTTGAGACATAGAGAAAAACTTTCATTATTCTTAGTTTGTATTCTCAGTTAAATGGAGAAATATAGTTTACTAAAATGGGCTTGCTTCAAATACTGTTTACCAATTACAAACTTCATATCAAAAATTCTTTGAAGTTAAACACCAAGATATATCATATACCAGAGAGAATAATCAGTCAATAATTAATCACTCATTCAATTTTATTGTTTTGTTTTGTTTTGTTTTAGCAGAGAACTGTTGTAGGCAATAGATTCAAGAGGGTAGGGAAATAGCATGTTTGTTTTTCTTTGTGCTGCATATCAAGTACTCACCACTTAATAGTCTAAAATAAAATTTGCTGATTAATGAATATTGATGAGGATCAACAATATTTTGCAGCAGGTGCCATAAACCTTGTGAAATATCAGCTTCAGATATGTAACAGGTATGATAGTCAGAATAATGACACCACAAAGATGTCCATGTCCTAATCCCCAGACCTATGAATATTGTAGGGTACAGTGGAATTAACGATGCTCATCAGATGAATTGGCTTTGGAAAGATTAGCTTCAATCATCACATCTGCCCAATGAAGTAGAAGGGTACTTAAAAGTGAAAGAAGGAGGTAGCTAAGTCAGAGGAGATGTGACTTTGAAGGAGGTTTGAGTGATTGCATGTGATGAGCACTCCATTCACCTTTGTTGGCTTTGAAAACTGAGGAAGGGGTACCACAAACCAAGGAATGCAGGCAGCCTCTAGAAGTCAGAAAAGGTAAGGAAACATATGTATCAAAAACCTTTATTTTTTAAAATTTTTTTAATGTTTACTTATTTTTGTGACAGAGAAACAGATCATGAGTAGGGGAGGGACAGAGAAAGAGAGGGAGACACAGAATCTGAACCAGACTCTGAGCCGCCAGCACAGAGCCTGACGTGGAGTTTGAACCCACAGGCTGTGAGATCATGACCTGAGCCAAAGTCGGACGCTTAACCGACCGAGCCACCCAGGCACCTCTCAAAAACCTTTAAAAGGGAATGCATCCCTGCTTGCAGTCCTGATGATGAGTTGATTATAGCTCAGTAAGATATCTGTCAGAGTTCTGACCTCCAGAAAGGTAAGGTAATAAATTTTTGCTGTCAAATATGCCAAGTTTGTGGTAATTTGAGTAATTTGGCATGGTTAAATAAGTGATGGGATTAAAGTACTTGTTGGATGAGCACTGGGTATTGTATGGAAATGTTGAATCACTATATTGTATACCTGAAAGTAATATTATACTGTATGTTAGCTAACTGGAATTTAAATAAAAACTTAAAAAAAATTTTTTAACATATATTTATTTTTGAGAGACATAGAGATAGAACATGAGCAGGGGAAGGGCTGAGAGAGAGGGAGACACAGAATCCGAAACAGGCTCCAGGCTCTGATGAGCCATCAGCACAGAGCCTGACATGGGGCTTGAACTCACAGACCGTGAGATCATGACCTGAGCCAAAGTTGGCCGCCTAACCAACTGAGCCACCCAGGTGCCCCTAAATAAAATCCTTTAAAATCCTTGTGATTGCACTATACCACTCTTAGCCTAACCCAAAGTGGAAAGAATTGGCGATTATTGGATTCGGGAATGGTCAGGTCTCTCTGGTGGAAATCTGGTAGATTACCTTCCTCAGTATAAGTCCCAGAGTAATTTTTATACAGATCCATAGGGAATTATGTATGGGTATGTTACTTGCAGCAAGTTATTTGTAGAAGTGAGAAGTTGGAAGCATTTCGGATGTCCATTACACAGGAATAAATAAGTAAATGTGCCTGATGCATGCCGTATTGTGTTACAGTCAGAAGTCCACATGGCAACAAAGGCAGATCTTCAAAACATAGTGCTTAGTGAAAAATCTGAGAAGGAATTAGCTATATACACACTCATCTTTATGAAAATTAAAAATAAAAACATAACAAAACAATAATCCATGTTTTGAAAAACCACATGCAGACATAAAATTAAATGTTTGCCCATGCAGAGAATTTGAAGAACAAAGGTTAGAATGGAATAAATTTAAAAAATAGGGGAAAATAGGGGCAGCTGGGTGGCTCAGTTGGTTAAGCATCCAACTCTTGATTTCAGCTCAGATCATGATCTCACGATTTGTGGGTTCAAGCCCTGCTTTGGGCTCTATGTTGACAGTGTAGAGCCTGCTTGGGATTCTCTTTTTTCCTCTCTCTCTCTGTCCCTCCCTCCCTCTCTTCTTTCTCTCAAAATAAATAAATAAAATTTAAAAAATAAAATAAGAAGGGAAAATAACAACCCCCTATACCAACTGTATGATTAAAATTGAAATTTAATTATTAATCAAGAACCACCAAGTAAGAGGTAACTCCTTTGATGTTTCAGTAACAAAATGTGGCATATATACAACCCTTAAATAACTGTTAATAGGTGATCATCATAGGTTTTACAAAACAAAATGGAGCCTTAAATATGAAAAATAGTTTTAAAAAGAGGGATTAAGAGTTTTCTGCTTGGTAGAATTGCAAACCAAGCCATGATCTGTCAAAATATTCATAATCTATATTTTAAAAAGACACTAACAACCTATATGTGGAACGTAAATCTCCAAAATTCATGCCGGAAAGTGTGCTGCCCAAAGCCAATTGAGATACAGTTTCTGAGCGTGGAATTCTCCCATAGGAAGAAAAAGCATGGGCTTAGAATTGATATGAAAGTGCATTTCCCCAAATACAAATCTGAAAAAACTGGAGTGGTACCTCCATGCTGAGCACACCGTAGTGAAAATATTCTTTTCAACTTTTACGTGCCCTTTGTATAAATAGTGGTATCATTATCTAAGCAAAGGGCGGAGTACCTCCCTGAATATGCAACATACACTAATAGATAAGAGAATTCTCCTTATTTAGATAAACACTGATTGAAAGAGAATATGATGGGGAATGTTAGTAATAATTTCTTCGACATGGAGAAAATAATTGAGTACCAAGTAGCTTGTCTCTTCCTGTCTAGGTATTCCATCTGTGATGCCATTATAATCATATTCATTTAGCTTTTAAGTTAGAGGAATTAATGTTTTGGTTATTTTATTCCAGGAAACTAGAGGAGTTAATAGTTGTCACCTCATTTGAAACTTTTCTTTCTACTGATTTATGGAAATAATCAAAATATACAATGATATTCATTTGAGACCTGCAAACCAATTAGCAATATACACTAGGGATTTTATAGGTTTAATAGCATATCTTGATGATGGAAACAACTACATCATTAACTAGTTGTTCTAGTATACTGTCCTTATTAAGTGTCAATTTGGACTTTAGCAAGTCCAAAATACACCTGTGTATCATCGCATGTTAGAAGAACAAAAAGAATAATTACTCAATGCTGTGACTCTTGGTAGATAGGAGCCTGTGCTGCAAATAATTGGATAGAGATGAAAATTCTTTGCTTGACCTAATGTACTATTTTTTATCTTATGGTTTGACAAGATGCTTAAAAAATATGCTACTTTGCCAGGATAAGCCAAATCTCATATAGAATTCTTGTTGTTTTGTGTTTGCTGACTTCAAACTAAAACAAAGGATTTGGTTTAGGGTATATGGGCAGTAATATTCTCCCCCTCAAGATAGAATAAGCATGGAAGCCTGAAAAACTAGTAGCAGAAAAGGAGATTCTAAGATCACGAGGATATCTTTGTGTTGTTCTTGGGAGTTAACAAACTAATATAACAGCACTCTTAAATCATCTCCTCAAGTATGGATGAGCAGGGCAGATAAAGGCTAGATTCTAGGCATCAACTTTACATATTTAAAAGTCCTTACAGAGTTATCCTCCACAGAATTAGTCTCCTTGCTGCAGTATTTAGAATTATTCCAGCAGAAATTCAGCGACTAAAATATTGTGACAAAATGATTATTTGATCTCATTGAAAGTCTCTGTCTCCTTCTGTGTGTGTGTGTGTGTGTGTGTGTGTGCGCATGTGTGTCTGCATGTGTGTGAGAATGCGCACGCGGGCCTCAGTCTTGCTGTCTGCCTGTGCATCTCCTTCAGTGTGTGTGTGTGTGTGTGTGTCTTGTTCCATTTCTCCGTCTCTTTCTGTGTGTCTCTGTTTCACTAAAGTCACACTAAAGTTATGTGCTACACTGCAGTTTGAATTATCAATCATAAAATTTAAGATGGCAGGCACTTAAGCCATGTTTAGTCACTTACATTATTGCACAGCCGCCCACTTCTGGGTCCAATTCAGACAAATAGGGAAACAATAGAGAGATTATGTATATTTCAAATGCCTATTTTTATATTTGTAGGGGTAAAATATTTCTCCTACTATCAGTTCTATTATATTCAGGTATTTGACTATTTTAGTTACTTTCGTTAAGCCAAAACATACATTTTATTTTGATTAAAATAATTCGAGATATGATTCTTTTAGATTACTTTTTAATACTGTTTGTATTCAAATACTTTATGAATATGACAATTTGTCGAAATATATTTCTGTATTTTATTTTATTATTTTTTAATGCTTATTTATTTGTTTCGGTGAGACAGATGCACATACATACACACACACACACACACACACGCACACCCAAGTGGGGGAGAGGCAGAGAGAGATGGAGACAGAGGATCCAAAGCAGACTTTGCGCTCAGCATAGAGCCTAATGTGGGGCTCGAACCCATGAACCATGAGATCATGACCCGAGCTGAAACCAAGAGTTGGTCGCTCGACTGACTGAGCCACCCAGGCACTCCTATATTTCTGTATATAAAATATTTACCACACTTAAGACTTTTTAGAGGCAATAATGGCTTTTAATCATGATTAAAAATAGCTCAGAATGCTGCAATAACTATTTACTAATCTCCAGAGCTACTGGTGGAGAGATTAAGGGTGGAAATGACGCACTACCTAATCTAGTATTTAAAATCTCTAACTCACTCTCATGGGGGAAAAATAATTTATACTAGGCATGCATTGCAAATATGGTGTTTTATGCATTTTAGAAACCTCAAAATTTATTGCTTCGATTTGAAGAAAGCTTCTTATAGGTATCCATATTTTATAGCCAAAAACTATGGTTATGAATTCTATTTTCAGTTTTAATTGAAGTTACAGGAAAAGCAAAACAACAAAATATGAACATTTTCTTCTGAAAACTGGAGTTAAATGGCACCACCAAACTATGCTATTTGGGCAGCAAATGATGCAAGTATCTCAAAAAAATAAATAAATAAAAATAAGAAGGAAAATTCATTGAGAAAGCTCAGCACATACTTTGGGTTGTCTGGCATGAAAGTGGCCTTAAGCCCCAGGTGATGAAAGAAGAGACCTGTTTGGCTATAATTAGGATGGCCAAGACATTATCTGATGATAAACCTAGATCTGAAGTATTATTATCTTTGAATCTTAAAATCTTCTGAATAATGCAAGATCTAAAGGTTTGGATGAATAGTCATCTGCAAATAACTGTGTCTGACAAGAATATCTGGTCTTTTCCATATAATGTGGATGATAATGATAATATCTTATAGTATTTTACAATATGCAAATATTTTATCTCTTGCAAATATACCTCAACTGACCTTAGGGCGTAGATGTTATTTCTACCTCTAATTTGTCCATGGAAAAAAAACTAAAGCTGAGCATTAATTAATGGCCATGTAGATAATAAATAATAAATGTAGATTTTAAATGTTCATTTGATTCTAGGTACTTGTCTTTTTATTTTGCTAAGGTTATCTACCTAGAGTTATGTAGGTGTTATTTAAAACAATCATTATTATTTTTTTAAGTTCGTTTCAGGAATAGAATTTGTGATTCATCACTTACAATAACACCTGGTGCTCATTACAACAAGTGCCCTCCTTAATGCCCATCACCCATTTCGCCCATGCCCCAACTAACTCCCCTCTAGCAACCCTCAGTTTGTTTTCTATTGTTAAGAGTCTCTTATGGTTTGCCTCTCTGTCAGTTTTTATCTTATTTTATTTTTCCTTCGCTTCCTTGTGTTCATCTGTTTTGTTTCTTAAATTCCCTATATGAGGGGTGCGTGGGTGGCTCAGTCAGTTAAGCAACTTCAGCTCAGGTCGTGTTCTCACAGTTCATGAGTTTGAGCCCCACATCAGACTCTGCTGACAGCTCAGAGCCTGGAGCCTGCTTTAGATTTTGTATCTCCTTCTCTCTCTCTCCCCTTCCTCTGCTCGTGCTCTGTTTCTCTTTCTCTCTAAAAATAAGTAAACATTATTTTTTTTAAATCCACATATGAGTGAAATCATATGATATTTGTATCTCTGACTGACTTATTTCACTTAACATAACACACTCTAATTCCTTCCATGTCATTGCAAATGGCAAGATTTCATCGTTTTTATGGCTGAGTAATATTCCATTATATATACTGTTACCATATCTTATTCATTCATAAGTTGATGGACTTTTAGATTCTTTCTATAGTTTGGCTTTTGTTGATAGTGCTGCTATAAATATCATTGTGTATGTGCCCCTTCAAATCAGTATTTTTGTATCCATTGAGTAAATACCGAGTAGTGCAAATAGTAATTCACAGAGTAGTTCTATTTTTAAATTTTCGAGGAACATCATACTGTTTTCCAGAGTGGCTGCACCAGTTTGCATTCCCACCAACAATGTAAGAGGTTTCCCCTTTCTCCGCATCCATACCAACATCTATTGATTCCTGAGCTGTTAATTTTAGCCATTCTGACAGGTGTGAGGTGTTATCTCATCATAATTTTGATTTACATTTCCCTGGTGATGAGTAATGTTGAGCATTTTTCATGTGTCTGTTAGCCATTTGCATGTCTTCTTTGGAAAAATGTCTACTCATTTCTTCTGCCCATTTCTTAAGTGGATTCTTTATTTTTGGGGATTTGAGTTTAAGAAGTTCTTTATAGATTTTGGATACTAGCCCTTTATCTATCCGATATATTATTTGCAAATATCTTCTGCCATTCTGTAAGTCACCTTTTAGTTATGTTGATTGTTTCCTTCGCTGTGCGGGAGCTTTTTATCTTAATGAAGTCCCAATAGTTCATTTTTGTTTTTGTTTCCCTTGGCTTTGGTAATGCATATAGTTAAGAGTTGATCTAGCAGGGTCAAAGAAGTTGCTGTCTGTATTTTCCTTTAGGATTTTGAGAATTTCATATCTCACATTTAAGTCTTTCAACCATTTTGAGTTTATTTTCATTATTTTTGTAAGAAAGTCATCTAGATTCGTCTGCATGTCAATTTTCCTGACACCATTTGCTGAAGTGACTTTTTTCCGTTGGATATTCTTTCATGCTTTGTCAAGGATGAGTTGACCATATAGTTGTAGATCCATTTATGGGGTCTGTATTTTGTTCCATCGATCTATGTGTCTGTTTTGTGCCATCACCATACTGTCTTAATTACAGCGTTGTGATACAGTCTGAAGTTGGAAACTGTGATGCTTCCAGCTTTGGTTTTCTTTTTCAGCATTACATTGACTATTCAGGGTCTTTTCTGATTCCATATAAATTTTAAGATTGTTTGTTCTGGCTCTGTGAAAAATGGTAGTGTTATTTTGATAGGGATTGCATTGAATGTGTAGATTGCTTTGGGTACTATTGACATTTTAACAATATGTGTTTTCCAATCCATAAGCATGGAATGTTTTTCCTTTCTTTGTATCCTCTTCATTTTTATTTCATAAGTGAACTATAATTTTCAGAGTTCAGATATTTTACCTCTTTGGTTAGAGGTATCTTATAGTTTTCTAGGTATCTATAGTTTTTGGTGCAATTGTAAATAGGATCAATTATTTAATTTTTTTTTCTGCTGCTTTAGTATTGGTGTATAGAAATGCAACCGATTTCTGTACATTGATTTTATATCATGTGACTTTGTTAAATTCATATATTAGTTCTGGCAATTTTTTTCCTGGAGTCTTCCTGGTTTTCTATACAGAGTATCATGTCGTCTGCAAATAGTAAAAGTTTGACTCCTTTCTTGCCCATTCAGATGCCTATTATTATCTTTTTGTTTTCTGATTTATGAGGCTAGGACCTCCAGTACTATGTTGAACAACAGTGGCTAGAGTGGACATCCTTGTCATTTTCCTGACCTTAGGGGAAAAGCTCTCCAACTTTCCCATTGTGGATATTAGCTGTGGGTCTTTCATAGATGACGTTTATGATGATGAGGTATGTTCCTTCTATCCCTACTTTCTTAAAGATTTATATCAAGAAAGGATGCTATATGCTGTCAAAATGCTTTTTTTTTTTTGCATTATTAAGAGGATCTTATGGTTATCCTTCCTTTTATTATGTCATGTATCACACTAATTGTTTTGCAAATATTGAGCCACTCCTAAAGGTTAGGAGTAATCCCACTTGATTGTGGTAAATAATTCTTTTAATGTATTGTGAGAGTTGACTTGCTAGTATACTGTTGAGAGCCTTTGCATCCGTATTTATCAGGAAAATTGGCCTGTAATTATCCTTTTTGATGGGATCTTTGGTTTCAGAATCAGGGTAATGCTGGCCACATTGAATGAGTCTGGAAGTTTTCCTTCCATTTCTATGTTTTGGAACAGTTTGAGAAGTATAGGTATTAACTATTTTTTAAATGTTTGATAGAATTCCCCTAGGAAGCCATCTGGCCCTGGACTTTTGTCCAGGACCTCATATCTTTGTTAATTATGGATCTGTTCAAATTTTCTATTTCTTCAAGTTTCAGTTTTGATAGGTTGTATGTTTCTAGGAATTTATCCATTTCTTTCAGGTTGCCCAATTTGTTTCATAACATTTCATAGTATTCTATTATATTTTTTTTGTATTTCTGTGGAATTGTTTGAGATCTCTCCTCTTTCATTCATTATTTTATCTATTTGCATCATCTCTTTTTGATAAGTCTGGCAAGGGGTTTACCAATTTTATTAATTCTTTCAAAGAATGAGCTCCTCGTTTCACTGATCTGTTGTTCTGTGTTTTTGACTATATATCATTTATTTCTTCTCTAATATTTATTATTTCCCTTCTTCAGCTGACTTTAGATTTTTTTTTTGCTATTCATTTTTCAGATCCTTTAGGTGTAAACTTAGGTTGTGTATTTGAGACTTTTCTTGCTTCTTGAGGAAGACCTGTATTCCTATATACTTCTTTCTTAAGATTGGTGTTGCTGTATCCCAAAGATTTTGGACTGTCTTATTTTCATTTTCATTTGCTTCCACGTGATTTTTTTTCTTTTTCCCTTAATTTCCTGGTTAATCTATTCATTCTTTCATGGGATCTTCTTTATTCTCCATGTATTTGTGGTCTTTCTAAATTTTTTCTTGTGGCTGACTATAAGTTTCACAGTGTTGTTGTCTGAAAATATGCATTGTATGATCTCAATCTTTTTATACTTGTTGAGGGCTGATCTGTGACCCACTTTGTGATCTATTTTGGAGAATGTTCAATGTGAGCTGGAGAAGAATGTATGTTCTGCTGCTTTAGGATAAGATGTTCTGAATCTATCTGTTAAATCCATCTGGCCTCGTGTATCATTCAGAGCCATTACTGATTTGCTGCCTAGTTGATCTGTGCATTGATGTAAGTGGGATGTTAAAGTCCCCTACTATTACTGTATTATTATTAATGAGTTTCTTTTTCCATTTTTAATGAATTATATATTTGAGTGCTCTCTCTGGTTGGGGGAATAAATATTTACAGTTGTTAGATTTTTTTTTTAATGTTTATTTCTGAGAGAGAGAGAAACACAGAGACAGAGACAGAAAGACAGAGAGTGTGGAGGAAGGGGCAGAGAGAGAGGGAGGCACAGAATCTGAAGCAGGCTCCAGTCTCTGAGATGTCAGCATAGAGTCTGACGCAGGGCTCAAACTCACCGACCACAAGATCATGACCTGAGCCAAAGTCAGATGCTCAACCGACTGAGCCGCCCAGGCATTTGAGATCTTCTTGGTGGATAGACCCTTTAATTATTATTTAATACCTTTTTTCATGTCTCATTACAGTCTTTAGTTTAAAAGATAGTTTGTGTGTTTTAAGCATGGCTATTCCAGCTTTCTTCTGGAACCCCTGAGCATGATAGATGGTTCTCTATCCATCACTTTCAATCTGCAGGGATCTTTAGGTCTAAAGAGAGTCTCCTGTAGGCAGGAGATGGGTCTTACTTTTTTTTTTTTTTTTTTAATTCTTTACGATACTCTATGTCTTTTGATTGAAGCACTTAGTCCATTTACCTTCAGAGTGATTACTGAGAGATCTGAATTTACTGCTATTGTATTACATGTAAAGTTACTGTTCCTGTAGATTGTTTCTATTCCTTTCTAGTATTTGTTGCATTTGATCTCTCTTTCCTGCTCTAAGAGCACACTTTAATATTTCTTGCAGGGCTGGTTTAGTGGTTTCAAACTCCTTACTTTTTACTAAATATTCTTTATCTCCCCTTTTATTTTATATTACATCTTTGCTCGATATAGGATTCTTGGCTGCATATTTTTCCCATTTAGAATATTAAATATATCATGCCTCTCCATTCTGTCCTGCCAAGTTTCTTTGGACAGGTTTGCTGTATACCCTTGTAGGTTAAGGACCTTTTATCCCTAGCTGCTTTCAGAATTCTCTCTTTATCATTGTATTTTCCAAGTTTCACCATGTTATGTCTTGGTGTTGACCCGTTTTTGTTGATTTTGAGGTAAGTTCTCTGTGCCTCATGGACTCAAATGTGTGTTTCATTTCCCATATTAGGGATAGTCAGCTATAATTCATTCAAATAAACCTTCTGCACCTTTTTCCTGCTCTTCTTCTTCTGGGACTCCTATGATATGGATATTATTTTGCTTAATGGAATAATGGAATTACCTAAGTGTATATTTGTGATCTAATAGTTTTATTTTACTCTTATTTTCAGTTTCATTATTTCCCCTAATTTTATCTTCTATGTCACCTGTTCATTCCTCTGATCCTCCATCCTCATTGTGATTATATCCAGTTTTGCATCTCAGTTATAACATTTTAATTTTAGCCTAATTCATTTTTAGGTCTTTTAGCTCTGCAGCAAGGGTTTCTCTGTTGTTTTCTATGCTTTATTCAAGCTGAGGTAGTATTTTTATGACTGTTGTAAATTCTCATACTGATATATTGCTTATATATCTTTTGAGTAGATCCCTGGCTGTGATTTCTTCTTGATCATTCTTTTGGGGATATCCTCAATTTTGTCATTTTGTCCAGGTTTCTGTCTTTTGCACCTTATGAAGGCTTGTTATGTTTCCTGCTCCTGAGAGTAATAACTATATTAAGAAGAGGTCAGGAGTGCCTGGGTGGCTCAGTTGGGTGGGTGTCTTACTTTTGGTTTCTTCTCAGGTCATGATCTTATGTTTCATGAGTCTGAGCCCCACATTGGGGAGTCTCTTAGAAGTCTCCCTCTGTTCCTCCCTCCTGTCTCAAATAAATATATACAACTTTAAAAGGGAAAAAAAAAACAATAAGAGGTAATACACTGTGCAGGGCCTGGCACTTCAGAAAGTGTTTCTTTGGTGTATGCTGTGTGAATTTGCTATTGTGTTTTGGCTGTTCTTTCCACAGGTCAGTGCTATGCAGTATTTCTCCTTGCTTGCAGTGGGCAGTGTTTGACCTTTTAACTAGGTATGCTTTGATATATTTGTTAAAATAAGCCTGATTGAAAAAAAGTAGCTCGATCCCAAAAAGAGAAAAAGAAAAGAAACAAAACAAGACAACAGACAAGCAAATAAGTATAAAAGCCTGATTCCAAAGAAAAAGAAGGAAAAAAGGAGATTGTCCTAAAACAAAGAAAAGGAAATGGAAAAAAAAAAACCACAAAGAAAAAAACTATAAGCCCGATTCCAAGGGGGGGAAAAAAGAAAGGAAAAAAGCAAGCAAGCAAGCAAGCAAGCAAGCGAGCAAGCAAGAGCAAGCAAGCCTGGGCCTATTTCTACCAGAAGTGAAGCTGATTCTTTGGACCTCTCTCTCTCTATGATCAGTAGACTTGGTGCATGCAGGGGGCCTGTGCTGGTCCATTGGGAGAGAGCTCCTCTGTGCTGGCTTACACTCAGACCTGCCCTAGTAAAGATTCCCCCGCAGGGTGCAGGGGGTTGGTGTAAGCTGCTCTAACCTTCACTGGGGCTCTGTGTAGCTCACTGAAGTTTCACTGTGCTGGTGGGTGGAGTAAGATAGCACCACTCCACTCTGTCATCCCGGGATGGGGAGATTGCGTTGCGGCTGTTCACAGCACCCTCACCGAACAGCAAATGGTCTCCCCTCTTGTGTCCTAGGCTTCCATCGGATCCCTGCCCTCATCTTGCCTGACACCACAGTTCTCTTGTGTTATACTCTGGTGCACAGCGGAATTCAAAACTTCAAATCTTAAAAGGCCCTGCATGATGTGGGCCTGCTCCCCTCCTCTAGAGGAGAGCCTTGCAGTGCTGTGTCTGGTGCCATTTAGTCCCAGAAAAGCAGTTGCTTGGAGTTTATGTTGAGGCACAGAGGAAAGCCGAGACCAGGTTATCTGCCCTCGGTGCATGCTTCTGTCTGTTGTGGTCGAATGGCCGCTGAATGATCCCGCCAGGTCTTTTGTCCTTGGAGAGGCAACATACTTTCTTCCAAATGTACCTCAAGAAAGGGAATGTTCTCTCCCAGTGCAATCCAGGGGTTCCCTACTCCACGTTGTCCGCTGCACCCTCCTTTTCCCCAGGAGCACCAGTGCCCGCCTGGCTTGACTGTGGCGAATGTCATGGACTTCTAAAACCTCAGAATTTGAGCTTCGCTGTTTGTAACAACTTGTGATAGTTTCTCTGGATTCTCCAGTCATTGGCTTTGGGGGATTGCTTTTATTGTGTGAACCCGATGAGTACTCTCTCCCCCGCTCTTTCTTTCTCTCCTTGTCCTCTCTCCACGAAAAGGGCTCCCTCCCCTCTGTGGTCCTGTGGTTCTTCTCTCCCCCAATTCATGTCTCTGCTTCTTATACCTGCTGCATTGTCTCTCTCTAGTTGTGCAGATTGTTCTGTTCATTCTCAGATGGATTTCCTAGGCATTCAAAATGTTTTGATGCTGATGTATCTGTGCTTGACGGACAAGGAAGCTCAGGGTGCCCCTACTACTCCACCACGTTAACTCTCTCCCCTGAAAGGATCAGTTTTTGACATGTATAGACAACAGAAGTTTCTTAAAAAATACTCGGTTTGGAAAGTTGAAACATCTTTGAAACGGAAGTTGTAGCGAAGCAGGAAGAGCACTGAATTAATTACAAGACAAGGACCTGGCTTAGGTTTTGGAATTTCCACGTAGGACTTGTGTGAATACCATTAGACAATAGTTTGCCTTGATCTTGGTTTGTGAACTTATAAAATAGTAAATACTAGCCCCACATATTTTCCAGGATTGTTATAATATTCAAGAATAATATGTATGATTAAAAGATATAATATCTATATCTATGTGACAAAACCTGAAAAATAATTCACATAGACAATGGCCGGATAAGCCAGAAAGTCTGAAGACTAGACCCCTTCACTTTGCTTGGATTACCAAATGTTTAGCAAACAGTGTCAGGTCAAGGGTGGAAAAATAACATTAAGGATACTGAAAAGTTGCCTCTCACCCCTCTCCCTTTGCCCCTCCCTTTCTAAGCCACACAAAAAATGATTTCGTTTTCATTTTAAGGAAATCTCTTTTGATAATTTTTGAGATCTTTTGATAATGGCTCTAGCTGACACTGTTGGATTCTCACCCAGATTCCCGGGGATCCTTTTTAATGCAGCTGCAGGCATTGCTCAGAGTTTAACTTTCTGCAGCCTTCCCTGGAGCACTCCTTTTGGTTTCCGGAGCTCCCTCACTTACTAAGAGGACAGGAAAATGACTGACTGGTGCTGGGCTACAAAAGCCCTCGCCTCCTAGGGAAGGCTCTGTGATGCCGTTTACATTCTGGAGCTCCAGGGGGATCAGGCTGAGGCTAGACTTCCTCTGAAACGACATCCGTCCCTCACTTCTCCCCTTTCCTGATGCAGCACCATTCACCACCTCCTTGACTGCTTCTGAGAATAAGCCCTCTATATACCACAGGAGTAAGAATCTCTGTTTCAGGCTCTTCTAGGGACTTGACCTAAAACAGACTTTGATTTTGGTAACTTAATTTAAAGCTTATAAGGAGCGACATTTTAGGTGGTTTTCGATACTGATTAGAAAACCAATCTTTGATAAGGAAGTAAAAACACTAATTATACAGAAGAAGGTGAAGAGTATAAGGTGGAGGGGAAAGTTGGTTGTTCACTTCATAATTGTGCATAGGCTAAAGCAGGATAAAGAGTTCCAAGTTGTGTAGCTGAGAGGAAAACTCATCTTTATATTAATATTTCAGAAATGATGGGTCACTCAAGTCTCCTAAATAACCACTTTAGTTTTAATGCAGAATTTCTCTTTTCACTTCTCTCCCTTTTAAAATTCTAATTTAACATGTATTCTCCTGTATCTATTTTTTCTTCATTTCTGCCCCAGCTTGTCATTTTTATGCTCCAGTGTTTGTAACTATAGATGTGGATGACCTTGTTTTGAGTGTAGAAATAGTTCCTTTAGGTACATATTCCATCTTTTGGACTAGAAGCAGTTATGGATGTTTGTCCAGCACCGTATTCTTTGCTAATAAGTCCCCACAGCAACAATATCCATTTTTGAAGGGGGTAGCATTATACATGGTTTTGTAATTGCAGTATTTCTATATATTAAACAGTAAAAATAAAATGTTCACTCCTGGGTTTATTTCCAAAATTTCTGACTATTTGTGACCATCCTTCCTGTTCTGCCTTCACTTCCACTACAGTTCCTCAACTTTTCACCAAGTTATCTACTCAGAAGTATCTCAAAACTCTTGTTTGGCACTTTTACTGCACTCCCTTTGGTCACCTACTTGTGCCCTCATCGCATATTATTCTTAGTCATGTTAGAAGATCTCTATGGATTCCTAATAGCTACAAATGACCAGTCTATCAGACCTACTCATTCTCCCCAAAACCTCTCCCCTACCTACTTTTATTTAGTCTGTGCATGTTCATGGATACTGGTTGCCCATGAAGTCCTCATGAGAAGGCAGCATGAATCAGAGGTGATGTCTTATCACAGGAGTTCACAAGGGAGAAAAATATTTAAAAAAGGATGGATTGGCTGTGCCCCAGGGAGCCAAGATGGTGAGGGATGCTAGCTTTGCTCTTCATTGTTCCTTTGTGCTGTAATTTCGTTGGCATTTGCTAGTTAATTACTCAGTCTGTAACATCATTCACTAGGTAAATGTTATTGCCTCCATGTTAAGATAAGAAAACTGGGTTCAGAAGGCTTAAGTAAGTTAAGGGTGTTACCAAGACTCAAACCTATATTCGTGTCACTAAAATACAGGCCCTGTTAACCATTATACATAGAAACAATGTATTATTGTATAATCGATGCCCTAAATATTTCTGATTCAAATATTTGACTTGCTTATTCACCCAACATAGCTAAAATTAATAGCTAAAAAATATAGACTTTATAAAAATGGTCCTTAGGTGCCGTAACAATATCTCATGACTTTTTTTCTTCACTTTTTTTTTTTTTTTTTTTGGATCTTGATGTGGAGTTTGAGATGTGCTACGAAACTCCTACTAATAATTTATCCACTTCCCAGGGTCTTTATCCTGTCTCGTGCACCCATTCTTCCGCAGACTTATTCACGGCCCTCTCCTTTTTTAATTCATTTTTCTGTCTCTTGTGCACAGGACAATATTTTGTTTCTCTAAAGGGCTCTCAAAAAATAAACCATCTTTTTTATCATTTATTCCAATCATTTTTCAATGCCTTCATATTTTTAACTCTGTAAAGGTTAGGGTTATGAGGATAAATGAGAGTGGCTCTAAGAAAATAGAGCTGTACCATAATATCTTCACTCGCTTGAAATCTTTCTGGCTTATAGAGAAATACTATCTGTTGTGTTCTGTTAGTCGGCAGTTTTTTGATGGATACATGCTTCTTCATTCCATCTCATGAGAAATTGAAAAAGTAGTTAGATCACAGATATTATAACTTCCTGCATGGCCCTTAGAAAACAAATAATTAAAAATTAAATGTGGCTGTTTGAAAACAGGAAATATAGCAGTTATTGGATATAATAACTTGAAAATAAAACATTAAGTTATAATTGCTAGGGTGAGAGAAATCAGATTTTCCCTGGATATGTAGACAACATACACTGGAATCTGCCATGTAAGTTTTCTTCAGCTAACCTCTTACAAAGGGAAGCTGATTCAAATGCTCATAAATCTGAGACTTTTGTAATTAAAGGACAGCAATTTATTGTTCCGTAAGAATCAGCTCATGCTAACAATCAGACTTACTTTAAACTTAATAAAATTGAAATGAAGGCAAAAATATGGTATGAAGTCGGTATGCAATTCAAAAATAATGTTTCCTCAAGATGGAGCATATATCTTGACTGAATCTGAGCAAGATACATAGCAAGATAGTAATTTTATATGTATCTAAAATAGATACAGTAGGGACAGCAACCTTGCTGGCTTGTGTGACAGGCATTGAAATACACGTAAAACACATTGCAGAATGCTTAGTGAGATTTAGAGGGTGTGTGTGTGTGTGTGTGTGTGTGTGTGTGTGTGTTAGGTAAGCTATTGCTGTTATAATCTGACAGTTTTATGATTCGAATAAAAAATTCTGATTTGTTCATGATCACTCATTATTTAGATCTGAGCAGTTTTGCATACAAAGTACTTATTTGGCTAGAAACTTATTTTTTAAATATGATATTTCAAAATACTTCTTTAGTGTAAAAACTAAGGAATATTCCTTGCCAGACTGTTTCACCCTGATAGGAAAAGTATATGATTTGCAGCCATCAAGAGATCAGAGCTAAAATGGGATCTCTGTTTCTCTAGCCAGCTTTGGAGCAGTTTCACACCATTACCTTCAGGGGTTATGAGTCTTTCACATGTCCATTAGTGCACCTACCAAGGACAAAACAAGGGATTATTTCCATAGTTCTTTCAGATGATGTGCGAAAACTTACAAGAATTTCCAGGTGGAGTACTAAGAATCTGCTAGGGGAAGAAAAAAAATTTTGATTTTAAACATTTAGAAACCTAATGGACAGCAAAATAGCTGGTTAATATATGATTCTGTTCGTATTTTTAGTTCTAAAAAATATGAACAAACTATATGAGATACGGTCTTTCAAAATGGAGACGGTCACCAAAAAATTTTAAGAATCTTATGCACTTGAAGTTCTTTTGCAAGTCTCACTTCACTTATTTAATATTATTTCATTGGCTTCCACAGTTACAGATCTATAAAACCAGATCTCCAATTTGGAATAACAGTAGATCCTTACAAATGTAAATCAACGAAGTAAATATCCATCCATGAAACACCCCATTACATAGCTGATCTCCCAAAAGTGTAATCCCATAGATATATGTAAGTTATATAATTGAACCTACAGATTTCTATTCTACCAAATTCAAACAATACTTCCAAATACATCCAACATACCTTTAATGACAATTGTCCATTTAGATTTTCCTTTTGTGAATAAGCATGGTAACATCAGTATATTCCTTATTTTCTTGTTTGAGGTTAGAGATGAAGTGGTCTTACCTTTTTTTCATAACTTGCATACTGTGCTCATTTTCTATTTGCTGTATTTGTGTATGTTCTACCAAGGTGCTATGTGTTCCCTTTACTGTAAATGAAATGCACACGATGTTACTGTGTAGTAGTTATTGCATCCTGCAATATTGTGACAAACTCAAACCCCCATAGGAATGATTCTGGGCCAAAACATAAGGCTCCTACAGAGAGAAAGTTTCCTGGAGATCTTAGCATATTTGAGCTTGGTCACTGGATTTTCATTGCTTTCACTAACAATCTTTTGTGAACTTCCTGATCCCATTCTCTAAAAGAAGTCATCAGAGGACTAGAATGACCGTGGTAGGGATCAGGAAGTGAACACCAAACAAGGGATTGTCCTGTTAACAATCTTGCTCTTAGAGACACAAGAGGTACACGAATGAGTCCCAAGTATGAGTTGTATTTTTGTGAGCAACCAAAGCATAGCAAAAGATCAGGGTAGGATTGTAAATTATCATTATCTGCTGAGCCTTCTTGTAACAGATGTTGGTGGAGAGTAATGACTAGAGATGGAACACAATTAAGTTAAAATAGCACTCAAGTGAGAAAAGGGGGCTTTTGTTGTTGTTGTTGTTGTTCATCTGTGTAGGTGAAGATGCCTTTTCTCTTTATTTTTTCATCTTTTATACTCTCTTCTTTCTTTAAGAATCCAACTCTTAATCAACCTTCACTTGCTGCAGACACCCTGCCCCATTTATTTTACCTTCCTCCCAACAAAATTCCCATCTTCTTATCTCTAGAATCATTATGTTCTCAGGCAGAGCTCTAAACTCTTATAATTTGGATTATGTTTTTGGAAGTAAATATGTTTGCAAGTCTTGTCACACAGTTGCCTTGCAGAGATTTCTTATGACAACAGATTGTCAGTTTCTAATGAGCTTAGAGCCATTTTAAAGTTGAAATTGGGAGCAGTTCTTAGCATAATGCCTCTATTCAGTACATCAGCTGGTTGGTGACATGAAATAACACTGCATTATATTCCATGCATTAATTGATCTTTTTCTTTCCCTTTTCTAAGACTTATGTAAGTCTTATCCAGAAAACAAAACTTTGTAGCTAATCTGGAAATCCTCATTCTTACAATTTGACTAGCTTTGATTTGTAAACAAATAAAATATTCTTTAAAATAAAGCAAAAATAAAAGGATTTGCATAACTATTAAAGATATAAAGTAGAACCAAATTTTTATTGTTAGAAAGATACAATTATTTTTAAGTATAAATTATGTTAGAGCCACCTAAACAGAAGTTTGCCTTAATTTTTTTTAAAAAATGATTTAAGTATAAAATATATAAAATTGAATAAGTTATGAAAGGACAGATTATGTGTCAATGCCTCCTCTTATAATAAACGCCAAAAAATGTATCTTAATACAATGTACTGATATCTCTTTATTACATAATGGCAGGAAGGGTCAAGAAAACACAAGTGAATAGAAAAAGTTTTATGAGCAAGCAAAGGCTTGTGCCATCCTGACTGATCACAGAGTGAAACAAAATAGGTCTAAAAAAGTACCCTTTCTTTCCAGGCCAGTCTAGCCCAATGCAAGGACCTCTATCTTCAAGAGCAGAATAAAGGTGGATTTCAGCCCGCAATCACCACCTCAGATAAGTGTCCTCATGCAGGACATGACTTGTGTACCTACTAAGGACATCCCTGATGATATTTGTAGGTCAACACTGTGCATGTGTTAGGAGTTAAAAAATATCAGAAGTATTCCCTTCCTACCTTCACATTCAGGTTTTATATCTATAAGCAGATATTCTAGGTAAAATGTGGAATAAGCTTGATGGTATCATTTCTTTTTACACATCATCACAAACTTGGGTAATTTGACTTGCCAGGAATTTTTTTAAATTGCATCCTTTTGTGGCCCAGCCCTACTATTTTTGAACAAGTTTAATATTTTTCACTAAGTGACTTGTGATGCCCTTTAGTTTTTCAAAATTTAACTTCATTTCTGATATATTCAGGGGAGCGTCCTTTAGATGCTCTCAGAGCATGAACCAAAAATTAGGACTCGGCTCTTTACAAAGTGGCACAGATTGCAAAACTCTATTGGCTTTGATTTTTACTCCTTTATTATATAACCTTATCTCCTTTTCTGATTTTGATTGTTACTTACTAATCTTTCCCAATTCAGTTGTTGGGTGTTGGCTGCAACTTGTCTTGTGATTGCTACACAATAGCTTCATGCAGCTTTGCATTTATCAAGCTCAAATTAACCAACTGACCTTAGCGGGAATTTTCTGTCTTCCTTGGGCTCATATATTATTTAACGTTTACTTCTTAGACTATTTCTAACATTGGAGCAAACACTTTGTAGTAAGCCATATTCTCCATTTTTTGTGAGTACTCGTGACTAGGCAGAATCAATATATTACATCTCTTGAACCCTCTGATTTAGGAAGCCTGTCATTCTGTCATAAAATAGAATTTGATTTAAAAAAAAAGATAGAACTGGATCAATTTGAAAAATATGGTTATGCAGAAGTCTGTTCTATTCTTCATGCTATTACACAATTTTTCAAATTGGTTTTGCTTGACATGTTCTTGTATTTTTCAACTAAAAAATTATGACAGATGGGAAAATTGGTATCTTTCATGTTGTTAAAGGAACAAGGTTCAGGATAAGAACTGTGTCATGCACTTCTGTATTTTTACCGTTGCAAAGTTCTAGCCATTGAGTAAGTGCTTAATAAGTTTCTGTTGAATTGAATTTCTTGGTCGTTTTCTAGATTATAGTTTCAGACCAGTTGCCTAAGTCTAAAAAGTGACAGCTAATAATTTTGTTGAAATTCTAAACAGAAACATAAATATGTATTTAGTGCACACTGAGGAAACTAAAATAGGAATCCTGCTTTACAATACCTAGAAAATCCCCCCCCCCCAAAAAAAAAACTCTTAGGTCTTAAATTCTAAATGAGCTACACCTTTAGGGTCAGGCAAGGATATTTTGTCCAAACTCAAAATCACAGAATCATGTGTGTGTACATGCCGGCTTATATAATACATTGGGATTATATATATTATATATCTGTTATATATATTACATATGTTTATATATATATAATATTTTGATATGGGATTAAGAAATGTATTTTAAAAGCCCTAAAACCATTTGCAGGCTTGCATTTGCATGTATAGTGTGTGGTAATGGAAAAGAGAATCCTTCTCAATATTAAAGAATATGCAAAAGCATTCTGAAGATACATAAATTGGAGTTTCATCTGGAAACAGGATCTAATCTATAAGACTGAGTATAGGAGTATTTTATTATGCCTTGTTACAGAGAGGACACAAATGAGTGATTTGGAAATGCGCAGGGTACGTGTGGACAGGAACGGGCCAGTGGTGAAGCACAGTGGAGGAAGTAAACTTACTCTGGGATATAGCCTCCTGGCTAATTAGTGCAGAGAGGAAAATCTTAATGCCATGCTATTTTTTTTTTTCTTTGAAAACCATAGAAACAAAAACATTTGTCTTAATTTTAAAGATCAGTTTAATTTTAGCTACTGTTAGTTCTAAATGTTCATTTTCTCTGAATTTATTCCACTGACATTTTACTTCACTGCCTCGTGTAGTTTAGAAGAAGGTTTGACACTAAATAAGCTATCAACAGCTATCAAGCACTTTGAAATGCAACAAAAAGCAAAGAAAAGCCCAGCAAATTACATTTAAACCTTAAGTCTATAGTAGGGGTCACTTTTTCAGGGGTGACTTGTTTTTACATGATTTATAATGGAGTGACTACTTTTTCACACAGGAATTGTAATATTTAATATTGTTATCACAACGAGGAATAAACAATTGCTTAAGGAAATGGGTGATCTTCATTCTCTGAGCTACAGTGCTGACTCAGTCATGCAGAACTAATTTCCTGGCGGTCTCTGAATGCACATAAAGCTGCTCTGTAGCTGCCGCTGACAATGAACTAGTGACTGGAAAAAGGAATCTTAAACACAGTCACATCTCCTGACTGTTAAAATCCTGTTCACAAGGCACGCTGATCTAATATGCTGCACGACAGGAATAACATTTTTAAAAAAATGGCTAAACAGTATACAAAGTTTCTCCTCTTCTGTTTTTTGGGGGTGTTGCTAGGCAACTAAATCATTTTTACATATATTCTTCAGAGCACCAGCATTCTATTTTGGGTGTTTCTCTCCTATGAGTAATTACATATTAAAAAGTTTGCTAGATACATAATTTTATAGTAAATATTTGTCATGTCATCTTAAATGAGGCAATTGTTTACTTTCCAGTGACCATTTCAAAGAAAGTCCTAAAACAATTTGAGTAGACAGTGTTACGGGAAGAGAGTTAATATCTGATACTTACAAAGGAATACACCACTTTAAACAATTTGTAACCTAATTACAATGGTTGGCTTGCTAATTAGTGTTTATTGATTGGATGGATCAAGTGATTGGGTTTTGTTTAAAGTGCAAATATTAGAACCAAATTGATTCCTCACATAGACTTTACTGCTAAGCATAAATAAAGCTGAAAGTTGCATCATACACTTACCCCATGTGGTTTTCCAAGGCACTAATTGTACTGGTAATCTCCTGGGCATGTAAAAGACTTTACTGCCCTCTAGTAGTTACAGAGTTTGTCAGATTCATTTGGGAAATGAATTGTATTTAGGAATGTAAAGCTTTCTGAGAGAAAAATAGCATCAGTATCTAAGAGTAAAGATTGACTTAAATGTGTTAAAGTTACAGATAAGGTAAGATAAAATTTTTTCCATTTTTGTGTTAATTGGTACCATAAAATTCAATTAGAATATATAGTCCTATTGAATGCATCCTTTTAAATCAAGCTTTATTGACCTTTTCATCACACATGATACTTTTTAATGAACATCAATTTTTTTTAGAAAGAGTTAAATATGAAGAAATAGGTTATTTTATACACTGGAAGACATGATATGGAAATAAAGTGAGTTGGAGCTTTAAAAATACACAATTAAGTTCATTAAAGTAGATTAAGTTTAAAACAATTGTTTAACATTTTTATCTACTGATTTGGTCATTACTTTTAAAAATGAATAAACAATGCTTTCACTTAATTAAAAAATGATGTGCCTCATAGATTTAAAATACCTATATTTCTATTTTTCAAATCATCACAGCCTAGAAACTTGGAGTTAGAAGTAATCTTTGTATCTTATTTTGCCCAATAATTAATTTAGGAGGATTTTTACATTTTCAAAGGTTTGAAGCTTTTCAAATGTAAATATTTGTCATTAATGTGTAATTCTAGCCAGTAAATTTGTTTCAAGAATTTGGAAATTGCTTTTACTTTTTTTTTTCAGGTTATGACCAATTTCAAAAAATGTCTTATGGAAAATTAAAAACACATATTTTATGTTAGGTAAAGAAGCTCAAAATACATATTAACATGTTTCCTCCTTGGTTATTTTATACAGTCCTCCTCGTCTTTATGTTTGTACATGATGAACCATAGACTGGTTACTGTGTTTTTAGTTTTTACATTCTTTTATTTTTTTAAGTATTTATTTTGAGAGCGCCAGAGAGAGAGAGTGTGCACAAGTGGGGAAGGAGTGGGGAGTGAAAAGGAGAGAGACAGACAATCCCAAGCAGGCTCCACACTGTCAGCACAGAGTCGGATATGGATCTCCAACTCAGGAACCCTGAAATCGTGACCTGACCCAACTTGGATGCTTAACTGAGCCACCCAGGCACCCCTAGTTTTTACATTCTAATTGCATTTCCATCCATTTGTCAATTTTTCTTAATAGTCCAATCTATATTTTCTTGCTATATTATTTACCCTTGGCCTATGTAGTTTATGTTTTCATTATAAATTTAATCTTCATTGGAATAAATGTTTGTTGTATTTGTGCTTTTTATCTGAATTCCTTTCCGATGTTAGTATTCTAATTTTACTTTATTTTTTCATGAGTCTTGCTCATCATTTTTGTTTAAAAAGTTTTATACCATTTTGGTCCTTTTATGAGCAGTTGTCGAGGACATCTTTTACTGTTTGTGTTTGCTGTTCTTTCCTTCCCTCTGTGAAAGCTTCCTGCTTTACTTGTGGGGCCTATTGCATAGTCTACCTTCGCTGCCGCAGGGGTGGCTCTGTGATTCCCACACACCGGCTTAGTGATTCGTTCAGAAAAGTTTTTGTAGCTGTAGGTGGGTCAATCAGATTTCTTTCTTTCTCTGTGAACCACTCATCACTAATAATTTTTTAAAGGTTTATTTAGAGAGAGAGAGAGATTGAGAGAGAATCCAAAGCAGGCTCCAGCTGTCAGCACAGAACCTACTCGATTCCACGACTGTGCGATCATCACCTGAGCAGAAATCGGGAGTCAGATGCTCAACCACCTGAGCCACCCAGGCATCCCCATTTTTAAGTCTATTGTTATGACTTGTTTACATCTTGGTCACCACAGGGAGAGTGATTTTCAGTGGCTGAAATCAGAACCAGAAAATGAAGTGAAAGATGGAGAGCCCTGGAGTCCCAAGGCTACATTTGAAACACTGGGTTCTGTCATATATGAAATCAGTTGCATCTTTGTACTTCCCAGTTGTTACATTAAAAATGTAATATTGTTGAGGAACCTGGTTTGCTCAGTTGGTTAAGCATCCAACTTTGGCTCAGGTCATGATCTCACAGTTCATGGGTTCGAGCCCTGTGTTAGGCTCTCCACTCCCAGTGCAGAGCCCTCTTTAGACCCTCTGTCTCCCTCTCTCTCTGCCCCTGCTCTGTTCACGCGCTCTCTCTCTCTCTCAAAAACAGATAAGCATTAAAAAATGTAACATTGTTACATTAAACATCACTTACCTGTGACAATAGGCTGATATGCAGATTCTCCAATTACATGAGAGACATTATGTATGGTAAATAATTCTTTGAAAGCCAAGTTATAAAACAGTGTGAAGATGATATATTATTAATATGCCAATAAATTTCATATGTCAAGTTATATTTTTGATACTAGAAGACAAGAGACCTGACTAAAATAGAAATATGCAGTTTTATACCTACATCTAAATCTATATCATCTATATATATCTCTATTTATCTATATATTTATCTCCACCTGAGTCTAATTATTAGGAAATTAAAATCCTTTTTATGTTTACTATTTAAACAAACATACTTGTTTTAATATCTTGTAATTATAATTTATTTTAAATACCTCTCAACATATTAAAAACTTTAGATGATATACAACAGTGGTTAAGTGCACAGTTTCTGGAAGTATTTTGCTTACTTTCAATTATGCTGCCTGGCTGTGTGAAAATGGACACTCAGTTAATCCATTTCTGTACAATAAGGGAATGATAACACCTACTTTGCAGGGTTCTTGTGAGAAATTAAATTACAGCTGACTCTTGAACAATGCAAAGAATGAGTGCAAACTTACTGGGCAGTGGACAATCCACAAACAACTTTTGACTCCCCAAAACGCAACTACTAATAGCTATCATATTGGCAAGTCTTACCAATTGACATATTCAACCGATACATATTATGTATGTTACATGTATTATATATTGTATTCTTACAATGAAGCATTCTAGAAAAAATATTAAGAAACTCATAAGAGAAAATACATTTATAATACTGTATTGTATTGATCAAAACTAAATTTATATAATCTGTTTATAAGATATATTGTCAGTACCTATATCAATATTGTGTTATAGGATGAAGCACTCTAGGTGTTATATGTACTACTAAAAGTAGACATCAAAAATGAAAATGTAATTTGAAAAAGACATTCATATATATTTTCAGGCATAATGACTCATGCACTGATAATGAAGAAACAGGAGTACAATTGCTTTATTATACCTTAGCGTAATCAATATGCTTGCATCATAGTAGTCTAGCCTAATGCACGAATTGTTAAAAAAGTTTCGTGGCATACAGTATTAGTCATATTCATAATACAGTGTTGGAAACATTATTACACTGAACAAATCACTCAACTGTGGTGATAATCTGATAGACAGATTCTCTAATTACACGGGAGACAAACCATATGGTAAGGTAATTCTTTGAAAGCGAAGTTATAAAACAGTAAGAAGATGAATATACTCTTACCTTTATATTAAATATTCCCACATAAGGTTAGGCTGCCCACTTCTATAACAGTCCTGCACACGATTCCACAGGATGAAAACTTAGGATACTACTGTTCATTAAGTGCAAGTGGATCATCAGACAGGTCTTCATCCTTGGCGTCTTCACATTGACTTGGTTTAGGAGGAGGAAAAGGAGGGATGTTTTTACTGTCTCAGGGGTGGCAGAAGCAGCAGAGATGGAAACGATAAAGGAGGCGAAAAGGGAGGCAGTCTCTGTGTAACTTTCTAAAATAACGTTGTAATTTCTATCTGGATTTTTTGCTTTATCCTTTCCCTAAAATGTTTTTATACAATACCAATTCTTCTGCTGTTTGCTTTAGTTTCAGTGTCTGTACTATAGAATGGTCCATCTGATAAGGCTTAAATAGTCAGAACCTTCTCTTGAATACTGTCAATTTGTTCTCTGGCACCACTTCTAGGTCTCCTTCCTCATCATCTGGCATTGGTTCAAAGACATGCAACTCCAGCAAGTTGTCTTTAGTTAATTCCTCTGATGTGGTGTCTCTCAGTTCTTGACTTCCTTCAAGATCCGTATCTTGTAACCCTTCCCCCCCTAACTTTTTTCTTTGACATATACACAATCTCTTTCATGATTTTCCTGATTGACTCTGTTGTAAATCCTGTGAAATCATGATACTATCTAACGTGGATTTTCTCCAGCAGGGATTTCTTGTTTTAGGCTTAATGGCTATTATGGCTTTATCTGTAACAATGATGGTATCTGTGATGGTGTAATCTTTCCTGACTTTCATAATGTTTTCTCCATCAGAGTTCTCTTCATGGCATTGATCTTCCTTTCCATAGAATACTGTGTCTAATGAGCATTAAACGTCCTTATGACTCCCTAATTTATAGTCTGAATCAGAGACCTTGTATTTGGGAGCAAGTAGGCCACTTTGATAACTTTGATATTAAACTTATGGGGTTCTGGGTGTCCAGGGACACTGTCCAATATCAAAAGAAGTTCAAAAGGCAGTCCCTTAATGGCAAAATACTCCCTGACTTTAAGGACAAAGCTCTGATGGAACCATTCAGAAAAAGTGTTTTTATCGTTCAGACCTTGCACAACCAAAAACTGGCGGCTGGTGTTCTATCTTTTCCCTTCAAGACTGGAGGTTAGAAGCTTTATAGATAAGGGCAGTCCTAATCATAAACCTCATCGCATTTGCACTTTTCAGTGGAGTTAGCCTGTCCCTTACTGTCTTAAATCTTGGCGCTTGCTGCTTTGTATTACTAATATAAGCCTTTTGTGGCATTTTCTTTCCCAAATAGGCACTTTTATCTGCATTAAAAATTATTTAAGCAGACACGTCCTTTCTTCTCAATGATTTTCTTTCTTTCTTTAAAATGTTTTAATGTTTATTTATTTTTGAGAGATAGAGCACGAGTGGCGAAGGGGGGCAGAGAGAGGGAAACACAGAATCCAAAGCAGGCTCCAAGCTCCGAGCTGTCAGCAAAGAGCCCAAAGTGGGGCTCGAACTCACAAACTGGGAGATCATGACCTGAGCCGAAGTTGGATGCTTAACTGACTGAGCCACCAGGAGCCCCTCAAGGATTTTCTTAGAGGTGTCTGGTAACTAACATCTGTTGCCTCTTGGTGGACAGAAGTTGTTTCTTCTGTTATTTTGACTTATTTTTAACTCAACCCTCTTTCTAAAATTATCAAACCATCCTTTGTTGGCATTCAGTTCTCCAGTTTAGAACTTTTACCTCCCTCTTGCCTATTTTTTTAAATAATTGATTAGAATCTATAGGTATGCCTTTCTTATAAAAATCCTGTGCTCACATAAAAGATGCTTTTAAAAATATGACAAAAATGTATTTTGCAAAAAGTGCAAGGTTTTCAGGCCTGTTGGCAGAGCCCCAATGATGGCTTCATAAATTTTCTTTTTGTTTTATACAATGGTCCTTATGCTGGATTTATTTATCTTGAAAAAGTGGGCAACCACAGTGACAGACTTCAGTCTACAGTACATAACAAGCCATTCAGCCCTTTCTTGGAGTGACATATCTTTACTCTATTTCCTGGGAGAACTTCCGGCATCACTAGTGATGCTTTGTATGGGTCTCATGGTATTTTTTAAGTTTTAAGGCATCGCACTAAATATGGTGAAAGATACACAAGAGCCGAGAGAGATAACTTTTTACTGTGATATGCAATTTATGGAGGAGATGAACTGCTCACATGGAAATGATTAGCATCACACGGTGTTTTAAGCAGAAACTTGCAACACTTGAGCTTACTGTCATAGCGACAAGAGGTAGCTATGAAATTATTATATTAGTACATACACTATGTACTACAGTTAATTTTATGCAGTTATTAAATACTGCATCTTTGTTCACATTTCTCTTGACTGCAAATGGTGCCATGTATGGTTTGTATTTGTGTGCATAAGGTTTGATATATTTTAACCTTTTGTAATGGATTTGTGTATATATCAGAATAGTAAATCATAAAATAGGCTAATATTTATGTACAATACATATTCATGACATACCTAACTTTTTCTTAATTTTCTCACTATAACTAGTCTATTAGTACATCTGTCAGTTTTTTTACATTGTTACAAATCTTCAAATATTTTCATTTAAAAAAATAAGCATTTAACACCTATTCTTCACAAACTAGTCCAAAAAGAGGAAGTATACAAGAGGAAGAAAATCTTCCAAATTTATCCTATTTGGCCGGCATTGCTCTGATTCCAAAACCAGAAAAAGACACTACAAAGAAGAGGACTACAGGCCACTATCGCCAAACATTGATGCTAAAATCCTCAACAAAATAGTAGCAAACCAAAGCTGAGATTACGTTAAAAAAACTATTCACCGTGGAGTACCGGGGTGGCTCAGTTCATTGAGCAAGGGACTCTTGATTTCAGCTCAGGTCATGACCCCAGAACAGTGGGATTAAGCACAGCATTGGGTTCTGTGCTAAGCTGCTAAGCATGGAACCTGCTTAAGATTCTCTCTCTCCCTCTATCTCTCTCTCTCTCTCTCTCTCTCTCCCCACTGCCCACTCTCCCCTGCTCAAGCTCTCTCCCTTAAAAAATCCACTGAGATGCACAAGTGGTTCAATACTGACACATCTATCCATGTGATATATCACGTCGACAAGAGAAAGAATAAAACTATGTGATTATTTCAACAGATGCAGAAAAAGCATTTGACAAAGTACAATATTCATTCATAATAAAAACTGTCAACAAAGTAGGTTTACAAGAAACATATCTCAGTGTGATAAAGACTGTATGTGAAAAACCCACAGCTAACATTATTCTCAAAGGGGAAAAATTAAGAGCTTTTCTTCTAAGATCAAGAGCAAGACAGGAATATCCACTCTCATCATCTTTATTCAGCATGGTAATAGAAGTCATAGCCGTGGCAATCTGACAAGAAAAAAATAAAAAAAGGCATTGGTAAGGAAGAGGTAAAATTTTCACTGTTTTCAAATAACATTATAGTGTATATAGACAATATTCCACCAAGAAACTAGTTGAATTGACTAATCAATTCAGTAAGGTTTCAGGATACAAGATCGATACAGAACTCTGTTGCATTTCTAACACTAATAATGAAAAAGTAGAAGAGAAATTAAGAAAGAAATCCCATTTAAAATTTCACCCAAAATAATAAAATACCTAGGGATAATCTTAAAGAAGCAGGTGAAAGACCTGTACTCTGAAAACTATAAAACACTGATGAGAGGAATTGAAGATGACATACACAAATGGAAAGATGCTCCATGCTCATGGATTGGAAAAACAAATATTGTTAAAATGCCTATCTATTCAAAGTAATCTACAGATTCAATAAAATCCCTATCAAAATACCAATAACATTTTTCACAGATCTAGAACAAATGGTCCTAAAATTTGTATGGAAACACAAAAGACCTCAGATAATCCAAGTAATCTTGAAAAAAAAGAACAAAACTGGAGGTATCACAATGCCAGATTTCAAGATACACTACAAAGCTCTAGTAATGAAAACACCATGGTACGGATACAAAAATAGACACACAAATGAATAGAACAGGATAGAAAGCCTCAAAATAACACAGGATTTTGACACAGGATTATATGGTCAATTTTAATCTTTATCAAAGGAAGCAAGAATATACAATGGGAAAAAGACCATCTCTTCAACAAGTGATGTTTGGAAAACTGGACAGCTAGATGCAAAAGAAGCATACTGGATCACTTCATCACATCATTCACAAAAACAAACTCAAAATGGATTAAGGACCCAAATCTGAGACCTGAAACCATAAAAAATCCTATAAGAATACATAGGCAGCAATTTCTCTGACATCGACCATACCAACTTCCTTTTAGATATGTCTTCTGATGCAAAAGAAAAAAAAAAAAAGAAAAAATATTGAGACTACATCATAATAGAAAACTTCTGCATAGCAAAGGAAAGAATCAATAAAACTAAAATACAACCACTAAATGAGAGAATATTTGCAAATGACATATCCAATAAAGGATTAGCATCCAAAATATACAAAGAACTTCTACAATACAAAAAAAAAGCAAATAATCCAATTTAAAAATGGCAGAAGGCATGAACCAACAGACCTTTGTCTAAAAAAGACGTACAGATGGCCAAAAGACACATGAAAAGATGCTCAGTATCACTAATGATTAGGGAAATTCAAATCAAAACCACAATGAGATATCATCTCATACCTATCAGAATGGCTAAAATAAAATAAAATAAAAAAACCAAAAGAAACAACAAGTATGGTGAGGATATGAAGGAAAAGGAACACTTGTGCACTGTTGGTAGCAATAGAAACTGTGCAGCCTCTGTGACAAACAGCATGGAGACTCCTCAAAAAATTAAAAATAGAATTACCATATGATCCCGTATTCAATCACTGGCTATTTACACAAAGAATACAAAATGCTAGTTCAAAAGGATATACCTCTTTGTTTATTGCAGCATTATTTATAGTAGACAAATCATGGAAGCAGTCCAAGTATCCGTCGATGTATAAATAGATAAGAAGTGGTACATATGTACAATGGAATAGTACTGAGCCATAAAAAAGAACAAATCTTACCATGTACAGGAACATGGATGGATTTAGAGAGTATAATGCTAAGTGGAAGAAGTTCAGGAAAGACAAATAACATATGATTTAACTCATATGTGGAATTTCAGAAATAAAACAAAGGAACAACAACAACAAAAGACCTGAACCAAAAAACAGACTATTAACTATAAAGAACAAACTGTTGGTTACCAGTTGGTAACCAGAGGAAAGTTGGGTAAGGGGAACGGGTGAAATAGGTAAGGGAGATTAAGAGTACACTTATGATGAGAACTGAGTAATGTATAGAATTATTGAATTACTGTATTGCATACCTGAAACTAATAGAACACTGTATGTTAAATATACTGGATTAGAATAAAAAATAAAGACTCATTTAAATGGATCTGTGCAGTTCAAATCTGTGTTGTTCAAGGGTCAACTTTATGTGTAATCTTAATAAGAATTGAGATCTGCAAAGTGCTTAGAAAAGAATGAGACATATAATATACATGTTAGCTAAGTTTTGAAAGTTTAATTTTCTTTATAAATGAATTAAGTATGCATATTTTCTATGATAAAAAGACCTTTTTCTCTATTTAAAAATATACTAATGGGATTTCTATTTCCTTTTTTTAAGTTTATATATTTATTTTGAGAGAGTGTGGGGTGAAGGGCTGAGAGAGAAGAAGAGAGAGAATACCAAGCAGGCTCCATTCTGTCAGTTCAGAGGCCGATGTGGGGCTTGATCTCAAAAACCATGAGATTGTGACCTGTGTCAAAATCAAGAGTCAGATGCTTAATCCAATTACTCACTCCTAAGACATCTCTATTTTTATATAAACCTAGTCATGGGTTAAATTTGTTTCTGTCTCATAATATTAAGAGCAAAAAGACCTGCAGACAGATTTTCTTTCACAGGAACAGTGACTGTGTGTGTGTGTGTGTGTGTGTGCGCGCGTGCGTGTGTGTACATGTGTTTGCGTGTTTAATGATTATACTCGTGCTCATTACTTCTGTTTGTTTGCCTATCTTCCTCAGCAGCACCTATAAATCATGGGTGGGGTATCCATTCTCTGCCCTTCTTATTTATCGTCTGTTTTATTATCTTCTACATTTCATTTTCCCTGGGTTCTTAGGAAGGTTTTTCATTTTGTCACTCATTTCTCTGCAATGTTGAATCTCCTTTCTAGGGACTCTTACTGGAGAATTTTATTCAGATATTTTAGATACTTTTCATTTTGTTTTCTGTCTTTATTGGAATCTTTTTTTTACTTCTGTACCCTGAGTCACTCAGTCCATTGTCTTTTAATCTAATCTTTAATCTCGTGTTTCAAAGCAGCTACATCTTGTATTTGTATTATAGCAGTACAAAGTAGATGCTTTCCAAATATTTAGTGTCCTGGAAAAAACTTAAAACTGTATAATTTGTATGTCAATCTTTAGAGAAATTCTCCTTTTTTATTACATTACAGAATGTTCTCTCCTTTTCTTCTTGTTGGTAATGATTTATTCATCTTAAATTAGAATAGTTCTATATAAGATTGATGTTTACAAAGACAGAGATGTGAATTCTTTTGCAAGTACATTAGTGTTTGGCTAGGCATGGGCAGAGTTCTTTGTAGTTTATAACTGTACTGCTTATATGTGTATATACACACAACAACAAATTTTCATGACCTTGAAACATTTTCATAATGTTTTAATGTTTCATAATGTTTTAGTGGTTAAGAAGAAACTTTTTCCTGCTCCCATTGACTGGTTATCTCTGTAGAGAAAAATGTATTCCTGTATAATAAAATGCAAGCAGTCCTACTTCTTTAATCAGGAGGAATGCATTAAAACACCACATCTTTAGTAGACTGTGTCAAGGATACTCTCAGACTTCACTTATCATACCACATTTTTTTTTCTGAGAAACCAAAGAAAAAGAGAACTCCTTGTCTGATAGGCTTACTTAGTGATGGGTTAGTAAAAACCGTAGAGCTGTCCCTCTAAATGGATGGAGGGATACATGTACCTATGATAATTGGATGGTGTGAGAAGTGGCAGCATGATTGTGGGATTAGGGGGCAGAATAATGGACTACTCTCAGAAATTTCCACAAAGGAGTGAATATGAAGCTTCTGAATTGATAAACTCTGAGATTTTATAGTGGTGAAACTTAAGAGAGTTGGAGTCAATCTATTATAACAGGTTTCATGTTTGACTCTGTTAGTATAGTTGATCAGTCAAAGCATATATTGATCAATATTAATTTCTCAATATGATTTCTCATTGAAATACTGTTGACTTATGTTCTGATATTTCAGTGTTATTTTGATTTTTTTAACTTGTGAGTATTTGTGGCTATTCATTTAACATTTGACTTCTATTTTATACTAAAACTGGCACTATACATAAACATTCTTAATAGGCTTCTAGTTCTAGCAATGAATCAGACAAATTAATATGAAAAGGCTGCTGTTACAAAATATAGATAGACTCCAAATAAAATTTATCTCATATATCTTAAGTGACCACTTGAGCACCCCAGAAACTAAGCAAAACTCTGAGTCTAAAATAATAATAATAATAATAATAATAATAATAATAATAATAATAAATAAGTCCCTTGATCTTAAGGCCATTCCAGAGGATTTTCAGTTTGATAACTAAAAGGTTTGGTTTATAACATCTTAGAAAGACAAAACAAGACCTTGTTTGGTTGTATAGAAGGTAATGGAAGGGAATCAAACCTTAAAACAGTAGGAATTTACCACTAGTAGAACAGGAAGACTTTTCTATATTTCTGTTTAGACTCTAGGTCAGAAAAAATACTCTACCCAAGAATTGGTAACCAAGAACCTAAATCTTAACTATGTTTAGACTGCAAATTTATTTGTGTGAACCAGAAAGCCCCAAGTTGAGAAGTTAAGATGAAAATATATCCTAAGTCAAGAAGCATCTGATAAAAGCAAATGTAAAGATGCTCAATAGGAAAGCAGCATCAACTCAATTCTTAAAGGATGTTCATAGGGAAATTTTTATTTAAGTTTAGCTCAAGGATTTCTATTCCAGTATCGATGAACTGTAATAAGTAGACTAATCCTTTTTTCAGAACAAATGAAAAAGTGGCATAAATATAGATCTAAACCAAGTCTTATACCGTGGCCATAGCTGCATGAAGGTATGGAAAGATACTAAGATAGTGAAGAAATTCTGGGTCAAAATCTAGGAGAGGTTGGAGACCGAGGGACATGAGCACATCATTTGGGTATTCTTTTACTGTGGAGGCATTTGTCCATTTTGAAAGGGACTGTACTGATAATCTGAAAATTTGAGGAGAAGTTTTGGCAATCCCAAGTTACTAGTGGTCAGATGTTATTAAAGTTGAAGACCTGTCAAGTGATATATATTCATGAACATACTTTCTATGAGTGGAGACAGGTTGCACCTTAGAAGTAAGGATGAACCAGAAGTAGAAATAATCTAACAGAGACTATAGCTCAATTTAAGATCATCTGAATCCCTGAATTGGATTGTATTTCCCTCAGATTGATTCTCCCCAGGCACTTGGCAAATGAAAAGCAAGTTCTCTGTGAAAGAAAATAACATTATCACAGGCCTGAAATTATTTCTGCAATTTTTATATACAATATCCACCACTCAATCAAAACTAACCAGACACGTCAAGAGATAAGGCAATGTGATTCTAAACCATAGCAAACAATAGATAATTGAAACAGAACCACAGGAGATCCAGATAATGAAGTTTTCAGAAAAAGACATTAAAATAATTGTGCTTAATATGCGCAATGAAATACAAGCAACATTGAGATTTCAGCGGATAATTAGAGAGTATAGTAAGAATGAAATAGAAATTCTATGACTGAAAAACACAATAACCAAAATTAAGAGATAACATGGTGTCCTTAATGTGGACACTTGACCCACTCTCTGATATGTGCCCTCTCAGACTGGATAATGTTCTAGGGTTCCAGTAAATTCTGTCTTTATTTTCATGTACATAGTATTTTGTGAGCTGATTCCAGGTGTTCTTTCTGTTAGACGCTAATTCCATCTGCATCTTAAATTTGAATATTTGTTGATTCATTCAATAATTAAACTTTAAAAAAAAATTTAAACTGTTTATTTGTTTCTGAGAGAGAAAGAGAGAGAGAGACAGAGCATGAGCATGTGTGTGTGTGTGTGGGGGGGCTGGCTAGCAGAGCAAGAGGGGGACGCAGAGTCTGAAGCAGGCTCCAGGCTCTGAGCTGTCAGCACAGAGCCTGATGTGGGGCTCAAACTCATGAGCTGCAAGAGATCATGACCTGAGCTCAAGTTGGACACCCAACTGACTGAGTCACCCAGGTGCCCCTCGATCATCAAACTTTTAAAGATTGTTTTCTTCTTTTTGTGCCAGCAATTCATTGCCATGTACTGAAGTTTCAATGATGAACAAGAAATATCCCTTACTTCAATGGGCCTATGGTTTAATTAAGAGATGATTAAGTAAACAAGCAATTAAAATTCTATATAATTAATTTTATGTTAGAAAATTTATGGCAATTTTTAAAATTATCTCTCACCCACTCTACAGGGAATGGGAAAGTCTTTTTAAAACAGTTTCTTTTACCCCAATCTGAAGGATCAGTATTTTAGGATTGGAAGGCATAGTATTTTAAGTGAGACATTAATATCTTTGTAATTCTGTCACCAATGGAAGAATAATTTAAGGCAAAGTGTAAGTGCCAGGAAAGGCAAATCTATATAGGATCACAAAGGGTATTATCCCAATATTAATGAAATTCTACTAGGAATATGGAACTATTTAGACATAAAAATATGAAAATACTAAAAATTTTACTGTTCAAAAAATTCATCTAGATGTGGTATGCTAAAAAGATTGCTCTCGTCTAATCAAGAAGCCAAAATATCATAGCTGTAATTCAGAGAAATTTTATAGGGCTAAAGTTATCCTTAATGGGTATCCATTTTGAACATGGCTTCAAGAAATATTAAATAGAATAGACGGGGCCCGAAAACTGGTTGAATATAGAGAAGAGTGAGAGAGATGCCATACGAATGAACCCCAGTTCCTGGCTTGCACAATGTGTATATGTTACTGCATTTGCACAGATAAGAATTTCTGGAGGTGGAGCAGATTTGAAGGGAAATTTCATAGGCTCAATTTCAGGCACTTTGAATTTGAAATGTATATTTTAGGGAAATTAAAATATGTTCCAGGAGAATTAAAAAAAAGAATTCACGATTTTGGATTTTGAAAAGAGATTTTTACAGTAGGTTCATATATGTTTTTAATCAGCTAATAGATAAAACTGTAGTCATTGTTGTGGATAAGCACACATCAAATAATGTTATGAAATCATGGGCAAAGACCTCTTTGTGGTCCATGAATAAATTTAGAGGAATCAAGACTTCATTTAAAAACAATAAAATAAAATAGTGCAAAATGCAAAATATCAGTATTGCACATAGTTCAGGTAAACGTTTAAAAATACTTTTGTTTTAATTTTATATAAATACATACATGTATGCTAGGTTACAATGCAAAATTTAGTTTTTACACTGAACCAGAGTCAAAAACTTTTAAAGCTATTTATTAGAGTGTGTAGCATAAAAAAAGGGAAGCTTAGCACTATGATAGTAAAAACTGCAATATCTATAGTAGGAGAAAAGCCGGTCAGATAGATGGAGAATAAAAGCAGAGATAGAAAAGATACTGTCCTCAAGTCCTACCAGGGACAATGTGGCAAACATTTTGACCTAATGCTGAGATGCATGGGGAAAGCAAGGGGGGGGGGCAGGGAGATAGCAATAAGCAATCACTACCGGCTCCAACCTTCTTCTTGTTATTCAAGGGAGAAAAATGCTTATGAAGCATAATTGAAGCCTGATCTCACTCACCCCCACTTGAAAATCCCATTGATTTAACTTGCAAACATTCTGAGGACCTTTCCACTTTACCATTATCACTACCAGCATTCTAACCTCCAATGTTTGTGTAATAGCCTCTTAACTGTTCTATTTGTGTGCGCGGTTATATCTCTTTAAGCTCTATCCATGCTATATCCAAAGTAATCCTTTCAAAATAAAATGCACATCTTATTCACTTACCAACCCCAGGTTGATCCAGTGTAATGATTCTGATATGTTGCTTTTCAATCATATTCGTATTTATAAATTATCTGCATGGTTATAATTATTCTAAGTATTTCCCTTTTACAAAATTATAGAAATAACCCTCTAGAATTTTATATTCTACCTTTTATTTATGTTTTTAAAATTATACTAAACTTCCAGATTTTTTTTGTATATTGATTTTTAAAATATTTTGATTCCAGTAGAATTAAGGTACAGAGGTATGTCAGTTCCAGATATACAATATTGTGATTCGGCAATTCTATGCATTACTCAGTGCTCATCAAGACAAGTGTACTCTTAATCCCCTTCACCAATTTCACCCATCCCCTCCTAACTCCTCTCTGGTAACCATCAATTTGTTCTCTTATCCTTGAGACTGTTTTTTGGTTTGTCTCTTTTTTCTTCATTGCTATGTTTTGTTTCTTATATTCCACATATGAGTGAAATCATATGGTATTTGTCTTTCACTGACTGACTTATTTCACTTAGCATTAAACTCTCTGGATCCATTTATGTTGTTGTAAATGGCAAGATTTCATTTTTTATGGCTCACTTCTTTATCCATTTATTGATGGATGCTTGGGCTGCTTTCATATTTTGGCTGTTGTAAATAATGCTGCAATAAACACAGGGATGCATATATCTTTTCAAATTAGTGTTTTCATATTCTTTGGGTGAATTGAATACCCAGTAATTGACTTATTGGATCATATGTTGATTCTATTTATTATTTTTTGAGGAACCTCAATACTGTTGTCCACAGTTGCTGCACCAGTTTCTATTGCCACCAACAATACATGAGTATTCCTTTAATCCACATACTTGCCAAACTTGTTTACTGTGCACACTTGTAACAGGTGTGAAGTGATACCTCATTGCAGTTTTGATTTACATTACCCTTATGATTTGCGACTTGTAGCATTCTTTCATGTATCTGTTGGCAATCTGTAGGTTTTCTTTAGAGCAATATCTATTCATGTCTTCCACTTATTTTTAAATTGATTTATTTGTTTTGGGGGTATTTGGTTGTATAAGGTATTTATATATTTTGGATGCTTGCCCTCAGATATATTATTTACCAAAATCTTCCCCATTCAGTAGGTTGCCTTTTAGTTTTGTTGATTCTTCCCTTTGTTATGCAGAAGCTTTTCATTATGATGTAGTCCCAATAGTTTATTTTTGCTTTTGTATTCCTTGCCTCAGAAGACATATCTAAAAAGAGGTTGCTATGGTCATTGTCGGAGAAATTACTGTCTGTGCCTTCTTCTAGGGTTTTCATGGTTTCAGGTCTCACAGTTAGGTCCTTAACCCATTTTGAGTTTATTTTTGCGAATGGTGTGATAAAGTGGTCCAGTATGCTTCTTTTGCATGTAGCTGTCCAGTTTTCCAAACACCATTTACAGACAGATGGTCTTTTTCCTACTGTATATTCATTCCTCCTTCTTGGAATTAATTGACCATATAATCATGAGTTTATTTCTGGCTCTTTATTCTGTTCCATTGTCTATGTGTCTATTTTTGTGCCAGAACCATGCCGTTTTTATTACTACAGCTTTATAGTGTATCTTGAAATCTGGCATTGTGATACCTCTAGTTTTGTTCTTCTTTTATAGGATTGCTTTGGCTATTCAGAATCATTTTTGTTTCCATAAAAATTTTAGGATTATTTGTTGTAGGTCTGTGAAAACTGCTCTTGGTGTTTTGATAGGGATTATATTGAATGTATAGAATGCTTTGGATAGTATAGACATTTTAATATTTGTTCTTCCAATCCATTAGCATGGAATATTTTCTAATTTCTTTGTGTTTTCTTCCATTTTTTTTCATAGCATTTTATAGTTTTCACAGTACAGGTCTTCTACTTCTTTGGTTAGATTTATTCCTAGGTATTTTATTATTTTTGGTGCAATTATAAATGAAATAGTTTTATTAATTTCTTTTTCTTCTGCTTCATTATTAGTATATAGGAATGCAAAAGATTTCTGTACATTGATTTTGTATTCTGTGACTTTACTTAATTCATTTATAAGTTCTAGTAGTTTCTTGGTGGGGTCTTTAGGGCTTTCCACATATTATGTCATCTGAAAATATTGAAAGCGTTACTTCTTCTTTATTGACTTAGATGCCTTTTATTACTTCTTGTCTCCTTGCTGTGGCTATCACTTCCAGTTCTGTTTTGAATAAAAGTGGTGAAAGAGGCCTTGTCTTACTCCTGACCTTAAGGGAAGAGGTCTCAGTTTTTCCCCAATGAGGGTGATGTTAACTGTGTGTTTCTCATGAATGAATTTTATTACATTGAGTTATGTTCCCTATAAATCTACTATGTTCAGGGTTTTAGTCATGAATCGATGTTGTCTAATGCTTTTTATGCACCTATTGAAATGATCTTATGGTTTTATCCTTTCTCTTACTGATATGATGCATAATATTAATTGATTTGTGAATATCGAACTGCCCTTGCAGCCCAGGAATAAGTCCCACTTGATTATGGCGAATTATTTTTATAATGTATTGTTGGATTCAGTTTGCTAGTGTTTTAACAATTTTTGGATCTATGCTCATCAGAAATATTGTCCTGTAGTCTTCTTTTGTGGTGTTGTTTTTATCTGGTTTTGGAATCAGAATAATGCTGTCCTCTTAGAATGAATTGGAGGTTTTCCTTTTCTAGGTTTTGGAATAGTTGGAGAAGAATAGGCATTAGCTCTTTTTTTAAATGTTTGGTAGAAATCATCTATAAAGCCGTTTGGCCCTGGACTTTGATTTGTTGAGAGTTTTTAATTTACTGATTCAATTTCTTTGGTGGTAATCAGTTTCTTCACATTTTCTATTTCTTCCTGTTTCAGTTTCATAGGTTGTGTTTTGAGGAATTTATCTATTTCTTCTAGGCTGTCCAACTTGTTGGCATATAGTTTTTCATAGTGTTCTTTTATAATTGTTTGTATTTCTGCGGTGGTGGTGGGTTTTTTTGTTATTCGTGATTTTATTTGAGTCATTTCTCTTTTTTAATTCATAGGTTTGTCTAGAGGCTATCTATTCCATAACGTGGTTTTATCCATCTGTCTTCTTTTTTTTTCTTAGTTTCTACATCATTTTTTTCTTCTCTAATCTTTACTATTTCCTTATTTTTTGACTTTAGCTTTTGTTGTTATTTTTCTAGCTATTTTAAGTGTTAAGTTAGGTTGCTTATGTGAGATTTTTCTTGCTTCTTGATGTAGGCTCATATTGGTATAAACTTCCCTCCTAGAACTGCTTTCTCTGCATCCCAAAAGTTTTTGACTATTGTGTTTTCATTTTCATTATATTCCATGAATTTTTTATTTTTTCTTTTATTCCCTGGATGACCCATTCATTGTTTAGTAGCATGTTATTTAACCTCTATGCGTTTATGGTGTTTGCAGATTTTTTCTGGTGGTTGACTTCTAGTTTCATAGAGTTCCAGTCAGAAAAGATGAATGGTATTTGGCCTCAATATTTTTGAAATAATTGAGGCTTGTTTTAAGGGCTAATATGTGACCTATTCTGCAGAATATCCCATTGCACTTGAAAAGAATGTGTATTCTACTGTTTCAGGATAGAATATTCTGTATATAACTGTTAAATCCATCTGGTCTAATGAGTCATTCAAAGCCATTGTTTCCTTGTTGATTTTCTGTTTAGATGATCTATTGATGTAAGTGAGGTGTTAAAGTACCCTACTATTATTGTATAATTATTGATTAGTTCCTTTATGTTTGTTATTAACTCTTTTATGTATTTGGGTACTCCCATGTTGGGTACATAAATATTTGCTATAGTTATATTTTCTTGTTGGATTATCCGTTATTATACGCTATCCTTCTTTGTCTCTTGTTACAGTCTTTGTTTTAAGGTCTATTTTGTCCAATATAAGTATTATCACCATGGCTTTCTTTTGACATCCATTTACATGATAAGTGCTTTACTCTTCCCTCGCTTTCAATCTGCAGGTGTCTTTAGATCTAAAATGAGCCTCTTGTAGGCAGCATATAGAAGGGTCTTGCTTTTTTTTTTTTTTATTCATTCTGTCACTCTATGTCTTTTGATAGGAACATTTAGTCAATATACATTAAAAGTAATTATAGATAGATATGTATTTCTTGCCATTTTATTGTGTTTTGTGGTTGTTTCTCAAGATTTTTCTGTTCCTTTCTTGTCTTTCTTTCTTTCAAGTTTTTGCTGTTTTTTTCTTTATTGATATATTTAGATTTCCTTCTCTTTATTCTTTGCATATTTATTAGTGGTTTTTGATTCGTAGCTACCATTAAGTTTGTATATAACATCTTCTGTATATGGTAGTCTATATTAAGTTGATGTTCATGTTTGAATCTATTCTTCACTCCTCTCCTCCCCACATTTTACATATATGGTGTCATATTTTACATTCTTCTTTTTTGTGAGTTACTTGACTGATATTTTCCAAAAATTATTCATTGTTATTGCTTTTGTGTTTTCTGCCTTCATACTGTCGCTTTTGGTCTCTCCTTTTCACTCAGATTTCCCTTTAGTATTTCTTGCAGATTGGTTTATTGGTCATGAACTCCTTTAGTTTTTCTTTGTCTGGGACACTCTTTATTTCTTCTTCTATTCTGAATGTTAGTCTTGCTGGATAGATTATTCTTGCAAATTTTTTCCCATTAGCACTTTGGATATATTATGCCCATCTGTTTTGGCTTAGAAAGTTTCTGCTAAAAATTGCCATGATAGCCTAAAGGGATTTCCCTTTTATGTATCTGTCCTCTTTTGTATTTTTGCTTTAAAATTTTTTATTATTATATTTTGCTATTTTAATTACTGTATGTCTTATTATGGATCTGCTTCTGTTGATTTTGTTTGAAGTTGTCTGGATATTTGTTTCCTTCTCTAGATTTGGGAGGTTTCAGTAATTTTTTTCTTCACGTAAATTTTCTTTCCCTTTTCTCTCTCTCTCTCTCTCTCTCTTTTTTTTTTTCTTTGGAACTCTTGTATTATGTATGTTATTATGTTTGATGCGGTCACTGAGTTCTCTAAGTCTATTCCTTTTTCGTATAGTTCTTTTTTTCTTTCTTTTGTTTAGCTTTATTTCTTTCTATTACTGTGTCTTTTTAAAAAATTTTTTCGAGTGTTTGTTTAATTTTGAGAGAGAGAGAAAAAGAGAGTGAGTATGGAAGAGGTAGAGAGAGAAAGGGAGACACAGAATTCAAGCAGGTTCCAGGCTCTGTGCTGTCAGTGCAGAGTCTGATGAGGGGCTTGAACTCACGAACTGTGAGATCATTACCTGAGCCAAAGTTGGATGCATAACCAACTGAGCCATCCAGGTACCATGTCTTTCCATTACTCTGTCTTCTAGGTCATTAATTCATTCTTCTGCTTCTTTCAGCCTAGTGTTCATTTCACCTATTGTGTTTCTTAGTTTAGCTATGCTATTTTATTCATCTTTGTGTTATTTGTCTCATTCTTGTCTTTCACTCTTTTCTCAAGTCCAGCAAGTATCTTTATAGTCATTACTTTAAATTCTCTGTCAGGGATGTCACTTATATTTGTTTCCTACTTATATTTGTTTCCTTTAGATATCTGGCATTTTACTTGTCCTATTCCTTTATTTGGGAAAAAATCCTCTGTCTTTTCATTTTGTCTAAGTCTCTGTGCCTGCTTCTGTGTGTTAGGAGAGTCAGCTACTTTTCCTGTTCAGAGGGTAATGGTCTTATGAAACAGAAATCCTATAATTAGTGTCCCTGTTTGGTAGAGCCTTCTACTTCAGGGAATATCTGCAATGTGTACTGCATGGGCTCTAATATTGAGGTCCTGGCCATTTTAGCTTTCAGGTTCGTTGTCTGCGGAAACTTTCTTTGCCAGTTGTGGGCAGTGTTTGGTCACTGGCCTGAATATGGTCAGTTGTTTCTTTTTTTTTTTTTTTGTTTTAAGTTTTTAAAATGTTTGTTTGTTTTTGAGAGAGAAAGAGGCAGGCACGAGCTGGGGAGGGGCAGAAAGAAATGGAGATACAGAATCCAAAGCAGGCTTCAGGCTCTGAACTGATAGCATGGAGCCTGATGCAGGGTTCAATCTCACAAATTGTGAGATCATGACCTGAGCAGAAGTTGGATGCTGAACTGACAACTGAGCCATCCAGGTGCCCCGTAAATGTGGTGAGTTTTAACTAGATGTGCCCTGGTCTGCGTGTGAAATGAGATTTCTTGCCGCTGGCACTGCAACGGCCTACTAAACTCCTGGATTGGAGATGTGTTATGAGCAGGGTTTTGGGTCAGTCTTCTGTGAGATGGTGCCCACTGCAGAGGTACTGAGGTGAGAGTGATGGGGAAGGAAGGGTAGGGCTTGATGTAAGTAAATTAGGTAATAAGTGTCAGTGCTGCACTGTTTCCCATAAGTGGCCCTGTGCTTACACTGAGGGGCAGGGAAGGGAAATGGCATCTGCCAGTTTCAATGTTCCTGGAGGGATCTCTCCATGAATCCTGCCTCTCCAGGACATGCTTCAAGATGAGCAAATAACCCCCCCCACTGCATACACCATTGTTGTTTCCACACTATATGTCTGTAGCATATTTGTCCTATCTTCTATCCAAGAGCAGTCCCAATGCCTCTGGACTCTTCCTGAGTCATGCCCTTTAGAACTCAAGGCTTTAACACCTGCTGGTTGCAAGAACTCATGAAATTCAGCCGCTTTTGCTTTCCAACCCAATTGCTATGGGAGAAATGTCTTCCCTGTGTGATCCGTGTGTGCTAATATGTCTCTTGCACTTCTCAGTGGCCATAATCCATTTCTCTCCCAAACCACATCTCTGCATTTCCCATCTCCTTCTATGTGGCCCCTTCTCTGCCTTTAGTTGTGGAGTGTGTTCTGCAAATCTTCACATAGATTTTTGGGGTATTTGGGAAAATTTGGTAGTTACCTAGTTGTATTTGTAGGACAAGGAGAGACTTGAGACCTTCTACTACACCACCACCTTTCCTTTCTTCTGATATATACTTATTACACATTATATATTGATATACTTATATTCTTATTTAATTATGACATCCTTAAGTCGTTACCAATTTATAAACATTTGAAAAATGAGTAATACATATATTTTTCTATGTATATTTCTTTTATCATATCTGATTTTATATTTATGAGAGAATCCTTATACTTACATAATATAAATACTTAGTATAGTATCACATAAATTGAATGATTTCTACATACGTTAAGAACATATTTCTGATCCTTTTTTTTTAACGTTTATTTATTTTTGAGACATAGAGACAGAGCGTGAGCAGGAAGGGCAGAGAGAGAGGGAGATACAGAATCCGAAGCAGGCTCCAGCCTCCGAGCTTTCAGCACAGACCCTGACACGGGGCTCGAACTCGCAGACCGCGAGATCATGACCTGAGCCAAAGTCGGCTACTTAACCGACTAAGCCACCCAGGAGCCCCCATATTTCTGATTCTTATTGATAATTTCTTTTTTGAAAATTGTACCAGTTTGTATTCCTACCTACAACGTATAGGTATCTTCTGTACTCTTGATTTTTCTCTCCTACATTTTAAAACCTTGCCCATCATATTTTGCTTTTCTTTAATCTCATTTTTTCACTATTTTTTTAAATAAGACTTTTTTTCTTAAGACTAGTTGTAGACTTAAAACGAAATTCAGAGGGAGGTATAGTGATATCCCATATACTTCCTATAGCCACACCTGCATAGCCATTATCAACATCACTCTCCATAGTGGTATATTTTTTGCCATGAACCTGCACTGACACACCATAATCATTTATAGTCCATAGTTTACCATAGGGTTTACTTTTGGGGTTGTATATTCTGTGGATTTGGACTTTGTATAATGATATATATCCATAAATATATAATCATAGATTATTTTCTCTGCTATAAACATCTCTGTGCTCTGCCAATTTTTTTTTAACCTCGCCCATAACTTTAGGAAACTACTGATCTTTTTACTGTCTCCATGTTTCACTAGTATAAAATGTTGTATAGCTGGAATACAGTATATAGAATTGTCATCTTGGCTTCCTTCATTTAGTAATATAAATAGAATTTTCTTTAATGTATTTTCATGACTTGATAGTTCATTTCTTTTTAGTGCTGTTTAATATTCCATTATCTAGATGTGTTATACTAGAGGACATCTTAATTGCTTCCATGTTTTGGTATTGTCAGTGTTCTGAATTTTGCCATTCTACTAAAGTGTACAGTGGTGCCAGGGTCCTTGTTCCGGCGAATCTAAGGGTCCACGAAGGACGGACGGTCAGGCGAAATGAAGTGAGAGAGCCACGAGTGAGATGGAATCTGATGACCAAGCAGGCAGCCCTGGCAATTCTGGCATCTCTGCTTTGCTGGTCTCAGTGTCTTCATTTTTAAAGGTAGTGAGTGACATTACATCAGTGACAAGGCATTCTTTACAACATACATTGTTGTCACAAGACCCATGTAGTCATCTATAGGTTTATGGTATAGGGAGCGTGGGGATGAGAATTACAAAATGATTTGCGAAATGTTAACCTCAGGGAGGTGCTCAGTATTTGCTGCTGAAAAACAGTGCTTCTAACTTTTGGGTGAGGCTAACCTTGGGGAAGGTCCTAAGTCTCTTTACAATCTTTCCCATCAGTGTGTTAATTCTGAGAGAAGCTTTACGGAGATGTGCCTTGAGGTTTTATGGTGGGGCTGAGGGGAGTGATACCTGTAGGGAAAAATCTAGTTTGGTTCAAGGAGTCTTGAGGCCTAGCGTCTGCCAATTTCTAGCCAACACATAGCTGCTATTCTATATTTGTGTAACTTATCCCCAAGAGGCAACCTTGAGGTTACTTCTGGCCAGGTTACTCTCATACAGATTTTATTCATCAAGACATCACTCTCAGGTCCCCTTTTTCCATATGCCATAAAACCAAAGAGCATTATATCCCTATGCCAACGAAAGCAATTCAAGAAATCCAGGCCTGAAAGATTATTTAGAAGGAGGTAAAACTAGGCACCAGTTTGGCTGGCCGGAGCTTTGCTTCAATCTTTCCCACGCAGGGAGGGGTCTCAACCTGTGAGCCCAAAACGGCTCCCAACAAGTGGTATGTCATTGCTTTAATTTTTATTTCCCTAATAACATATTATGCGGGACAATTTTTGTATACTTTTTGCCACCCATATATCTTTTTTTGGTGTCTTCTAAGGTCTTTGGCTCATTTCGTACTTGGGTTATTTGTTTTCTTATTATTTAGTTCTTTAAAAGTTCTTTGTATATTTTGTATAACAGTTTTTTATGAGATATGTCTTTGGAAATATTTTCTTCCACTATGTAGTTTGTCTGTTAATTCTCTTTGTGTCATTCACAAAGAAGTTTTTAATTAATTAAGTCCATATTAACTGTTTCTTCATGGGTTGTGTCTTTGGTATTATATCTAAAAAGGCATCGCCATACCCAATATTATCTACACTTTCTTCTCTTATTTTCTAGGATTTTTATAGTTTGCCTTTTACATATATATGTATGATCTACTTAGAGATAATTTGTATGAAGTTTCAAAGATATGTGTCTAGATTTATTTTCTTGCATGTGGATGTCCAGTTGTTCCAGCACCATCTGTTGAAGAGACTTTTTATTGTTTTGCTTCTATTTTTTGTCAAAGATCAATTGACTATACTTATTGGGGTCAACTTCTAGATTCCACTGATTTGTTATTTCACAATTCCATAATAAATCTATTGCTATAGTTTATACTAAACCTTGAAGTCAGGTGGTGTCAGCCTTCCAATTCTGTACTTTCTCAATATTGTGTTGACTATTTTGGGTCTTTGCCTCTCATTATAAACTTCTGGATCAGTTTGCTTATAACCACAACTGACTCGATGTGATTTAATTGGGAGTATATTAAATCTATAGATTAAGTTGAGAAGAACTGATATCTTGAAAATTTATGGTCTTCTTATCTGTAAACATGGATTTTCTCTCCATTTATTCAGTTCTTTGATTTCATTCACCAGAGTTTCATAGTTTTCCTTGCATAGCTCTGCATATTTTTGTAGATTTATGCCTAAGTACTTCAGGTTTTTCGATCAATTGTAAATTGTGTTTTGCTTTTATTTTCATATTTCCCTTATTAATTGTTAGTAAATAGGAAAGCAATTAACTCTTCTCTTCTTGGTTTTAGCTATTTGTTCTTTTAGATTTTTAAGTAGATGCTCATGTCTTCTGTGAACAAAGACATTTTTATATCTTTTTTTGTACTTTGTATTCATTTTAATTCCTTTTCTAATTTCTTTTAATGTCTTAATGCATTAACAAGGACTTCTGATATGATGTTGAAAAGGAGTGGTGGGAGGGGATGTTCTTGTTTTGTTCCTGATCTTACTAGGAAATCTTCAAGTTTCTCACCATTAAGTATAATGTTAACTATAGGGTTCTGCAGACATTCTTTTTCAATATGAGGAGGTTCCTCTCTATTCTAGTGTCCTGAGAGCTTTTATCATGAATGGGTGATCGATATTGTCAAATGTCTTTCCTGCATCCAATGGTATAATCATATAAGTTTTCATTTTTAGTCTGTTGTTATTATGAGTTACATTAATTGCTTTCTCATGTGAAACCAGTCTAGCATATCTGGGATAAGTCCCACTTGGCCATGATGCATAATTGTTTTATACTTGCTGAGATTTGATTTGCTAATATTTTATTGAGATTTTTTTTTTCTGTAATCCTGAGAGATATTGGTATTTAGTTTTCTTATCTTCATCTAGTTTTGATGTAAGGAATATTGGCCTCAAAAATTAAGTTAGAGAGCATTCCGTCAGCTTCTATCTTCAAAAAAGATTATGTAGAGAATTGGTACAATTTCTTCCTTAAATGTTTGGTAGAATTAGAGAACCCATTAGTGAATGGTACTATCTGTTTTAAAAGGCTTTTAATTATTGATTACATTCTTTAGTATATATAGGCATATCCAGATCATCTATTCTTTGGTAAGTTTTGGCAGGTTTGGTTTTTTAAGATATTGGTCCATTTTACTTAGGGTATTAAGTCTGTGAGCATAGAATTCACAGTATTCCTTTTCTGTTCTTTTAAGTTCCTTGGAGTCTTCAGTTGTTTTCTCTCTCATTTTTTATATTCCTAATTTGTGGTTTCTCTTTTTTCTTATTTAACCTGGATAGAGGGCTTTTGATTTTATTGATCTTTTCAAAGAACTAGTGTTTGGTTTTGTTGATTTCTCTCTATTGATTTCCTGTTTTCAATTTCATTGATTTCTACTCTAATTCTTATTGTTTCCGTGCCCTTCATTTTCTAGTTTCCTAAGGTGGAAAAGTAAATTATTGATTTTAGATTTTCACTTCTAATATTTGCATTCATACTATACATTTTCTTCTAAACCCTGTATTCGCTACATTCCACACATTTTGATAAGTTGTTTTCATTTTCATTTAGTTAAAAACATTTTAAAATTTAACTTGGGATTTCTTCTTCAAACCACTTGTTGTTTGGAAGTGTGCTGTTTAATCCTTATGTATTTGGAGATTTTCCATGTAACATTCTGCTATTGATTTCTAGTAATTCCATTGTGGTCTGAAGGCAGACACTGTATGATTTATATTATTTTAAATTTGTTAAGGAGAGTTTCAGACTGTGGTCTATTTCGAATATTTCATGAGAACTTGGAAAGAATATATATTCTTCTGTTCTCAGATACAGTAGCCTATAGATGTCAATTACATTTTGTTAATTGATGGTGATGATGAGCCAGTTATGTGCTTATTGGTTTTCTGCCTGCTGAATCTGTCCATTTCTGATAGAGGGGGGCTGAAGTCTCCAACTATGATTGTGCATTCATCTATTCATCTTTGTGGTTCTATCGGTATTTTTGTCACATTATTTGATGGTCTGCTGTTACGTGTATACATGTTAAAAACTGTTATATCTTCTTAGAGAATTAACCTCTTTATCATTTTGTAATGCCTTACATTACCCCTGATAACTTTATTCACTTTGAGGTCTGCTCTGTCTGAATTTAATATAGCTACTCCTGTTTTCTTTTGAATAATTTCAGCATAGTATGCTTTTCTCTATCTATTTACTTTATATGGGCTTTTATATTTAGAGTATTTTTTTATAAGTGACATATAGTTGAGGTATTTCTGATCCACTCTTTCTCTGTCTTTTTTTTTCAATTTTTTAAATGTTTATTTATTTTTGAGAGAGAGAGAGACAGAGAGACAGAGAGACAGAGAGACAGAGAATGGGGAGGGGAGGAGCAGAGAGAGGGAGACACAGAATCCGAAGCAAGCTCCAGGCTCTGAGCTGTCGGCACAGAGCCTGATGTGGGGCTTGAACTCACAAACTGCGAGATCATGACCTGAGCCAAAGTCCAGTGCTAAACTGACTGAGCCACCCAGGCGCCCCTCTTTCCCTGTCTTTTAATTGGTGCATTCAAACCACTGACATTCAACGTGATTACTGATATAGCTGAGTTAATATGTACCATATTTATTAGTGCTTTCTTTTTGTTGCTATTTTCTTTGTTACTATTTTTGGCTTCCACTATTTTTTCTACCTTTCGTGGTTTTAATTGAGCATTTAAATGACTCAAATTTTTCTTCTTTCTTAGCATATCAATATCAATTTTATTTCTTGTATTTTTTTAATGCTTCTTAGTGGTTGCCTTAGAATTTGCAATATAGATTTACAACTAATCCAAGTCCCCTTTTAAATAACATTGTACCACTTCATGTATAGTTTGAGTGTCTTATAATAACACAATAATTCTAATTCCTTTCTCCTAGCTCTCATGTAACTGCTATCATTCATTTCACTTATGTGTAAACATGCATAAGCCTGCTAGTAAACACAAACATACAAGATACAAACATAAACATACATAATAAAAAATGCTGCTATTATTGTTTTGAATAGTTACCTATTCAATTATGAATAAGAAAATTAAAAGTTTTTAATTTTCCTTTACTCATTCCTTCTTCAGTGTTCCTTATGAAAATGTAATATCTGATCTTACATTTATTTATCATTATTATATATTATTTCTCTGAAGAACTTCTTTTTACATTTTTTGCAAGGCAGATCTACTAGCAACAAAGTTCCTCAATTTTTGTTTGAGAAAGTTTTTGTTTCTCCTTCACTTTGAAGTATAATTTCACTGGGACATAATACTAGGTTGGTGTTTTTTATTTTTTCTTTCAACACTTTAAATATTTCACTTTACTCTCTTCTTGCTTGTTTGGTTTCCGAGGAAAAGTCAGGTGTAATTCTTATCTTTGTTCCTGTTTAGGTAAGGTATTTTTTCCTTCTGATTTCTTTCTGGAATTTTCTTTATTTTTGATTTTATATAGTTTAAAGATGAGATGACTCAGTGTTGTGTTTTTGTATTTATTCTGCTTGGTGTTCTCTGAGATTCCTGAGTCTGTGATTTGGTGTTTGACATTCATTTGGGAAAACTCAGTCGTTATTGCTTCGAATATTTCTTCCGCTTCATCATCTCTTCTCCTTTGGCATTCACATCCAAGCATATTATTTATTAGTTGTCCCATAGTCCGTGAATATTCTTTTTTTTTTTCCAATTTTTGTTCTCTGTGCTTTTCGGTTTTCAAGGATTCTAATGATATGTTCTCCACCTTATAGATTCTTTCTTCAGGTGTGTCCAGTCTACTAATGAATCTATCAAAGGCAATTTTTGTTAGGTTACAGTGTTTTCTTTCTCTCCAATATTTCTTTTTTCCCCCCTTTTGGGATTTTCATCCTTCTGCTTACATTGTCAATCTGTTCTTACATGCCGACTACTTTATTCTTTAGAACCTTTAGCATATTAATCATAGTTGTTTTAAATTCCAACATTGTGGGAGCTCATAATGCTGGCTGGTTGAGATTAAGAAAGAAATGTTTTGGTTGAAAAGTAGCAAAACAGACCAGGAAAATTGGGTCTCCTTTGAAAGGTCAAGGCTGTAGACTGCCTGACCTTGCTTGTGAATCAACATGTTTTCCCACTTTGTAAATGCTTAATCTAAAGTAGTAAAACAATCCCCTTCCTATGACGTATACACTGCCTCTGTCACATCTGTCAGCACATCACTACCCTGATTGTACTGTTCCCCCATTAATCTATGAGTATGCTTTGTTCCTGCTTTTGAAAATCACACATTCCTTTCCCCTGCACCTCTTGAAATGTACCGATAAGAGTCTCAATAAAAGCTGGAGAAGAGCTTTGCTCCGAGCATCACCAGTAGAGCACCTGGCCCCCTCACCATCTCCTTTCTTTAAGTAATCAGTCATCCTTAGCCCCAGGTTTTGCTGGTCAAACCAGGCACAGCATCTCTGCCATGTCTCATTCTGATAATTGCTCTATCTTTTTAATTTAATTTTATTTTTTTGCCTTTTGGTATGCCTTGTCATTTTTTCTTCATAGCCAGACATGATATAGTGGCTGAAAGGAATTGCTATAAGTGGGTCTTTAATAATGTAGATGTGAGATGTGAAGAGAGATGAAACATTCCATAGTCCTCTATTATGGTTTAAGTCTTTTAGTGTCCTGTGACTCTGGGTTGTAAACTTCACAAGTGTTTCTCAGGTTTTTTTTCTTCCCACTTAGGTGAATGAGATAACTAGAACTGGCTGAAGTTGGATATTTCCCTTCCACAGGTCAGTTAGATTCTGATAATGCCGGAACAGGTTAGGCTCTCATTAACTAGTTCCATTGAGGACACGTTTGTCAAGAACAGAACGCTCTGGCATATTTCAAAATGATTCCTCACCCCCTTCTCCTGCTAGAAGCATGAGGAAATTTTTAAAATCTCATATTTGCCGTAGGAATCTGATTCACTTCCTGAAGGTAAATCTCAATATTGTGGAGCATTCATATGACTGGATTCTCTAAATTTTGTTGTTGTTTGTTTGTTTGTTTTTGTTGTTGTTGTTTTAACTCTATAGCATTGTCCATACTGAATCTCCAGCACTTTGTCCATTACGGTTCACGTTTTCCTACAATACCCCTGGTTTCCACAGTGGTTTCATGAGTCTCTTCTCCAGCAAGCCACAGCTCCTTGGATTTGCTTGTCTCTCCAGTTTTGGGGGCTTCAGTGGTTTGCCCTGTGCCCTTCCCTGTCTTATTGTTGCAAAAAGAGTTGCTGATTTTTGTCTGTTCAGCTTTTCACTTTTTCTCTGGATAGAGGGGCAACTTGCAAGCTCATTACATGTGAAAATAGACTGCCTTTTCACTTATTTTTAAATTAGCACATTAATTTTCTTGAGATTCTCAAGTTTAAAAGACAGTTTAAAAAATCTGTCCTGCAAACTTTCCTTCTTTTGGCAAGCAGATATAAAACTATTTTCTATGTATTCATTGCCAAACTACTTGAATGAGTCAACTATATCGACTTCATCACTTACCATTATTCAATGCAATCTACCATCTACCCTATCACACCACTGAAATAGCACTTGTTAAGATCACTAATGACCTCCTAATTGCCATATCAGTGGCATATTTTCAGCATTCATCTTATTTAATCTCTCTAGCTCAAGAGATAATGGTGCCTCTCTCTTCTTGAAATTCTCTGTTGTTTTAGTGACACATTGCCTCTAACGCACATTTTTCTTTGAAGTTCCATATTCAAGGTATCAATTTTCCCCTAGCCCTTTAACTGAGAGTCTTACAATATTTGACTTAACAGAATATGAAAACAACTATGATAGCCTGTTTCCATCATAATTCCTCACCCTTACATCTTCTCCGCCTTTTATATTCTTCTGTATATAAAGATAAAATTTGTTAGCGTCTGCCTAGTTTCATTGCCCTTACCAGCCCTCTCTTGTTAGAACTAGATTTACTGTCTTCTCCCACCTGCAAATTCAGCCATATTCTGCTTTGTAAACTAATTCTAATTAAGGCAAGGAAACAATCAGTAGCCTCAGAAAACATATTTAGGAAGTTCAAAGTAAGTAGACCTCCCAAATCTGTGATTTAGTGACATAGTCATCCCTATACTTAAGATTTTCTGTTAAATCCTCTGTGTTGGTCTTGGTCTATAAAAATGGCCGTCTATTATCGTCAGTCTTCTCTGTGTTTTCCAACCTCTTCTCCGAGAGCCTCTTCTACTTCATTCATTTCCAATCCATTCTTCATGGATAATTTATAAATCACAAACTCTGCCACATTATTAATGTATTTTTAAATCTTTATATAGTTCCCTATTGCTTATTGTTTCATTGTCATACTATTAAGAACCTTAACAATTTAATAGACTCCTGTATCCACCCAGTAGTCTCACTCAAGCTCCCCAGACATGTAACATACAGTAGTCACTTTCCATATTTTGTTTGTAGTAGGCATTTCTGGGAACACAGTATTAATAAAAAGGCATTCCCCTGGAAAAGTTTCTGATACAATAGGTGGAGTTGGTTTATGATCACCATTTTAATGATAAAGAAACTTATAGAAGTATCGATTTATAGACAGCCATAAAAATAGCCTCTCATTTAAGGTCTTGCAGCTTTTACGACAGCACTATGTTGGACATGCCCTGGTAAATGAAAATTTGGTAGGAATGTCATTGGCCCAATGGAAAGCAAGTTTAGAGTTCTGATGTTTAAGGACTGGTATTTAAAATGCACAGTAAGAGCAAGTATAAAACTATATAGTAACTCCATGTCTGAACACAGAGTTGACATCAGGTAAGAAATCCATGGAGGATTCTGTGTCAGCCAGTGGAGGTAATATTACTCTAGGTATAGGGAGAGAAGGCATTGATAATGGGAAAGAGGTATAACTTGCTAAGGAAAGGCAGAATATTATCCACAAATTAAAAATAGGAAACAGAGAAGTGACCTAATTAGTTGGAAAGGCACTGTTATGACAGTAAAGGAACAGATTGAATGAAACTATGGGCTAGGGATTGTGATTCAATTTAACCTTTGCAAATTATCATGTCCATGGGATAGGGAGGAAATCCAATGAAACTGCTACAGTCAGCTTTGTAGGAGATTAATGACTAGAGCCTAATGTATAAAAATGGGCTTGTTCTAGACACTATTTTTCCTTGAAGGAATACCAACTTCTTACTAACGAGCCAAATCTCTTAGTTTGGGAAATCTAAAACGTCTTTAGATTTCTATCAAATAAACCTGCAAAAAAAGTGAATCTAGTCATGTACGGATTAAGTTCTAAATTGTATGGTCTTGAAGTAAACACATATATGCACTTAAAACATGCTCTTTAGAAACCAAATTTACATGAATGTATTTTTCTGAAAATTATAAAACTATCTCCTGCAAGTTTTTAATTTTATGATAGCTGCTTGATCTTTACCATTGCCAGAGAATAAACAATTGAGTTTGATTCTATCTAAACAAACACGATGAATATTTAAAAAGAGTTAATTCATCAGCTGTTTGAGACAAAAAGTGATCATTAAATCAAGAGAAATTTTACTGAACATTTTATAAAATACGGTGTTATCTTTTCCAAGGACAGGGATCAAATCTCCTTCAAAGGCTAAAATTTTAAACACAATGAAATTTATCTCCTAAAATATCCATTGAATATTCCTCACTTAAAATGTAATAATCAAACTTCTCGTGGTTACTCAAGTACTGACCATGGCTACTGAAAGTATATGTACATCTTTTAAAAATCACATGGATAAGTAAATAATATGTTTGGGACCTCCAAGTATAACATAGTTGGATATTTCTTCAACAATATACTATCCTTTGTATTTTAAACTCATGGACAACTGGAAATGGTTAGAAATATACTTACCATATTATATATACACATATATTATTATATATATAGCCATTAAGTTACTGATTTTTTAATTAATTAATTTAATTTCCATTCAAGTTAGTTAGCATATAGTGCAATAATGATTTCAGTAGTAGATTCCAGTGATTCATCCCCTATGTATAAAACCCAGTGCTCATCCCAACACGTGTCTTCCTTAATCCCCCTCACTCATTTGGTCCATCCTGCCACCCAACGCTTCTCCAGCAACTCTCAGTTTGTCCTCTGTATATAAGAGTCTCTTAAGTTTTGTTCCCTTCCTTGTTTTTATATAATTTTTGTTTCTCTTCCCTTATGTGCATCTATTTGGATCCTAAATTCCACATATGTGTGAAGTCATGTGAGATTTGTCTTTCCATGAACGATTAATTTCACTTAGCATATTACCTTCTAGTTCTATTCATGTAGTTGCAAATGACAAGATTCCATTCCTTTTGATTGCTAAGTAGTACTCCATTTTATATATACCACCTCTTCTTTATCCACTCATCTGTCAATGGACCTCTGGACTCTTTCCATACCTGGCTATTACTGATAGCACTGCTATAAACATTGGGGTACATGTGCCCCTTCAAAACAGCACACCTGTTCCCCTGGGATAAGTACGTAGTAGTGTAATTGCTGGGTCATAGGGTAGTTCTATTTTTAAGTTTTTGAGGAACTTTCCAGAGTGGCTGTACCGGTTTGCATTCCCACCAGCAGTGCAAAAGAGATCCTCTTTCTCCACATCTTTGCCAACATCTGTTGTTGCCTGAGTTGTTAATGTTAGCCATTCTGACTGGTGTGAGGTGGTATCTCTTTGTGGTTTTGATTTGTATTTCTCTGATGATGAGTGATATTGAGCATTTTTTCATGTGTCTATTTGTTATCTGGATGTCTTCTTTGAAAAATGTCTATTCACGTCTTTTGCCCATTTCTTCACTTGATTGTTTTTTGGTTGTTGAGTTTGATAAGTTCTTTATATATTTTAGATACTAACCCTTTGCCTGATATGTCATTTGCAAATATCTTCTCCCCTTCCGTCGGTTGCCTTTCAGTTTTGCTGATTGTTTCCTTTGATGTCAGAAGCTTTTCATCCTGATGAGGTCCAAATAGTTTATTTTTGCTTTTGTTTCCCTTGCCTCCAGAGATGTGTTGAGTAAGAAGTTGTTGCAGCCAAGGTCAAAGAGGTTTTTCCTACTTTCTCCTCTAGGATTTTGATGACTACCTGTCTTATGGATATGTCTTTCATTTATTTTGAGTTTATGTCTGTGTATAGTGTAAAAAAAAAAGTGATCCAGGTTCATTTTTCCTCATGTCGCTGTCCGGTTTTCCCAGCACCACTTGCTGAAGAGACTGTCTTTATTCCATTGGATATTCTTTCCTGCTTTGTCAAAGATTAGTTGTCCATATGTTTCTGGGTCCATTTTTGGCTTCTCTATTCTGTTTCATTGATCTGAGGGTCTGTTTTTGTGCCAGTACCATACTGTCCTGGTGATTACAGCTTTGTAATACATCTTGAAGTCTGTGATTATGATGCCTCCAGCTTTGGTTTTCTTTTTCAGAATTGCTTTGGCTACTTGGGGTCTTTTCTGGTTCCATACAACTTTTAGGATTGTTTGTTGTAGCTCTGCGAAGAACACTGGTGTTATTTTGGTAGGGATTGCACTGAATATGTAGATTGCTTTGGGTAGTATGGACATTTTAACAATATTTTTTCTTCCAATTCATAGGCCTAGAATATTTTTCCATTTTTTGTGTCTTCTTCAATTTCTTTTATAAACTTTCTATAGTTTCGAGTGTATAGATTTTTCACCTGTTTGGATTGGTTTATCCTAGGTATTTTATGGTTTTTGGTGCAATTGTAAATGGGATCAACTCCTTGATTTCTCTTTCTGTTGCTTCATTACTGGTGTATAGGAATGTGACCAATTTCTGTGCATTTTATATCCTGTGACTTTGCTGAACTCATGTATCAGTTCTAGCAGTTACTTGGTGGAATCTTTTGGGTTTTCCATATAGAGTATCATGTCATCTGTGAAAAGTTTGACTTCCTCCTCGCTGATTCCTTTTATTCCTTTGTGTTGTTTGATTGCTGAGTCTAGGTCTTCCAATACTATGTTGAATAACGGTGGCGACAGTGGATATCCCTGTCGTGTTCCTGACCTTAGGGGGAAAGTTCTCAGTTTTTCCCCATTGAGGACGATATTAGTGGTGGGTCTTTCATATATGGCCTTTGTGATCTTAAGGTAAGATCCTTCCATCCCTACTTTCTTGAGGGTTTTTCTCAAGAAAGGATGCTGTATTTTTTTTAAATTTTTTTTAATGTTTATTTTTTTATTTTTGAGACATAGAGACAGAGCGTGAGCAGGAGGAGGGCAGAGAAAGAGGCAGACACAGACTCCGAAGCAGGCTCCAGGCTCTGAGCTGTCAGCACAGAGCCAGATGCGGGGCTCAAACTCACGGACCGCGAGATCATGACCTGAGCCAAAGTCAGCCGCTTAACCGACTGAGCCACCCAGGCGCCCCAGGATGCTGTATTTTGTCAAATGCTTTCTTTGCCTCTATCAAGAGGATCCTTTGGTTCTTGCCCTCTCTTTTATTGATGTGATGTATCACATTGATTGTTTTGCAGATATTGAACCCGCTCTGCATCCCAAATATAAACCCATTTGGTTGTGGTGAATATTCTTTAAACGTGTTGTTGGATCCAATTGGCTAGTATCTTGTTGAGGATTTTTGTATCCATGCTCATCATGGTGGAAGTTGGTGTGTATTTATCCTTTTTAGTGGGGTCTTTATCTGATTTTGGAATCAAGATAATGCTGGCTTCATAGAATGAATTTGGAAGTTTTCCTTCCATTTCTATTTTTTTTTTGGAATGACATCAAAAGAATATGTGTTCTCTTCTTTAAATATTTGGTAGAATTCCCCTGGAAAGCCATCTGGCCATGGACTCTTGTTTTTTGGAAGATTTTTTATTACAAATTTGATTTCTTTACTGGTTATGGGTCTGTTCAAATTTCTATTTCTTCTTGTTTTAGTTTTGGTAGTTTATATCTTTTTAGGAATTTGTCTATTTCTTCCAGATTGCCTAATTTATTTGCATATAATTGCCCATAATATTCCCTTATGATTGTTCGTATTTCTGCAGCGTTGGTTGTGATCTCTCCTTTTTCATTCTTGATTTTATTTATTTGCATCCTTTCTATTTTATTTTGATCGAATTGGCTAGGGATTTATCAATTTTGTTAATTCTTTCAAAGAACTAGCTGCTGGTTTCGTAGATGTGTTCTGTGTTTTTTTGTTTTGTTTTGATTTTTTTTGTTTTGTTTTCGTGTTTTTTGTTTTGATAGCATTGATTTCTGCTCTGATCTTTATTATTTCCCCTCTTCTGTTGGTTTTGGGTTTTTTGCTGTTCTTTTTCCAGCTCTTTAAGGTGTAAGATTAGGTTGTGTATCTGAGAACTTTTTCCTTTTTCAGAAGGCCTGGATTGCTATATACTTCTCACTTATGACTGTCTTTGCTGCACATCAGAGGTTTTGGGTTGTTGTGTTTTCATTTTCATTGGCTTCCATGTATTTTTAATTTCCTCTTTACTATCTTGATTAGCCCATTTTTCTTCAGTAGGATGTTCTTTAGTCTCCAAGTATTTGTTATCTTTCAAAAATTTTTCTTGTGGTGGATTTCGAGTTACATAGCATTGTGGTCTGAAAATACGCTTGGTATGAGCTCGATCTTTTCATACTTGTTGAGGGCTGATTTGTGTCCCAGTATGTGATCCATTCTTGAGAACATTCCATGTGCACTCAAGGAGAACATGTATTCTGCCGCTTTAGGATGAAATATTTTGAATATACCCATTAAGTCCATCTGGTCCGGTGTCATTCAAAGCCATTGTTTCCTTATTGATTTTCTGTTTAAATGATGTGTCTTTTGATGTAAGTGGGGTGTTGAAGTCCCCTTCTATTATGTTATTATCAATGAATTTCTTTATGTTCGTGATTACTTGATTTTCATATTTTGATTCTTCCATTTTTGAAGCATATGGTAGATCTTCTTTGTGGATAGACCCCTTAATTTTGATATAATGCCTTTCTTCATCTCTTGTTACAGTATTTCTTTTAAAATCTAAGTTGGCTGATATAAGGATGGCTACTCCAGCTTTATTTTGGTAATCATTACCATGATAGATGGTTCTCTATTCCCTTACTTTCAATCTGAAGGTGTCTTTAAGTCTGAAATGGGTCTCTTATAAACAGCATATAGATGGATTTTGTTTTCTTACCTTTGTCTTATTTGTCTTTTGATTTGGAGCATTTATCCATTGATACTTAGAGTGAGTACTGAAAGATATGAATTCATTGCCATTGTGTTGTTTGTAGAGCTGGAGTTTCTGGTGGTGTTCTCTGGTCTTTTCTAGTCTTTGTTACTTTTGTTTTTGTTTTGTTTTGTTTTTTCTTCCCTCAGAAAGTTCCCCTTAAAATTTCTTGTAAGGCTCATTTAGAGGTCACAAACTCCGTTAATTTTTGTTTGGGAAAGTTTTATCTCTCCTTCTCTTTTGGATGACAGCCTTGCTGGATAAGGAATTCTTGGCTGCATATTTTTTTGATTTAGCACGTTGAATATATCCTGCCACTCCTTTCTGGCCTGCCAAGTTTCTGTGGACTGGTCTGCTCTGAACCTGATCTGTCTTCCCATGTAGGTTAAGGACTTTTTTTTTCCCTTGCTGTTTTCATGATTCTTTCGTTACCTTTGTATTTTGTGAATTTGACTATGATATGCCTTATTGATGGTCAGTTTTTGTTGAATCTAGTGGGAGTTCTCTGTGCTTCCTGGATTTTGGTGTCTGTGTCTTTCCCCAGGTTAGGAAAGTTTTTCACTATGATTTGCTCACATAAACCTTCTACCCCTTTTTCTCTCTCTTCATCTTCTGGGATCCCTATGATTCAGATGTTATTCTCTTTTACTGAGTCACTGAGCTCTTTAACTCTTATATCATGCTCCTAAACTTTAGGTTCCCTCTTTTTTTCTGCTTCATTATTTTCTATAAATTTGTCCTCTATATAGCTGATTCACTGCTCTGCTATATCCATACTTGCCTCCATGGCATCCATTTGAGATTGCATCTCAGTTATAGCATTTTTAATTTCATCCTGACTAGATTTTACTTCTTTTAACTCCACAAGAAGGGATTCTATGCTTTTTTCAACTCCAGCTAGTATTCCTATTATTGTGATTCTATATTCTGGTTCAGACATCTTGCTTGCATCTGTGTTTATTAAGTCCCTGGCTGTCATTTCTTCCTGTCCTTTCTTTTGGGGTGAATTTCTTCATTTCATCATTTTGAAGGAAGAAAATATAATTAATAAAATAAAAAATAAATAAAAATTAAAAAATTAATAACACAAAAATATCAAATAAAGGGTGCTACAACCTAGGTGTGTTTTGGTCTGATTGTTGAAAGAAGCTTGACAGAATAGAGAAAAAAAGGGAAAGAAATGAAAGAAAAAAAAGGGAAAAAAGGGAAAATGTTTGAAATTTTAAAAATTCAATACAATAAAATAGGATGGAATGAAATGATGAAAGTAAAATAGAACTGAAAAAAATTATGTAGAAAATATAGTAGAAAAAATAAAATCTCGTTTATATAGACGGAAAATAAAAATAATATTTCTCTCTGTATTCAAGAATAAGAAAAGAAAAAGTAAAAGAAAAAAGTTTAATAGATGAACCTGAGAAGAGAATGAAATATGATTGAAATTACATCGTTTCCCCTAGAATTCAAACTATGAAGCACTTTATAGTCCATAAACTAAGCAGGTGCGGAGACTTGTGGTGCTCCTCTAGAGCTCAGTCGGCCCAGGTGGGTGGGTGTTGGTGTAATGGCTCCGTTCTCCACTAGATGGCATTGCTTAGTTCATTGGGGTGGATCCTTGTGGTGCCTGGGGCCTGTGTGCATGCGCGGGAAGATTGAAAATGGAGTCACGCACTACCGGGTCTCTGGTATCAGAATTCTGTGCTCTTGCTGACTGGCAGTTAACCTCTCCTTTGTCTCCAGATTCCCTCCACTCACCGCTTCTACCCTGTCAGTGACCAAGCCATCTGCCTGCCAGGGGACACCTTCCTCCTGAGTTTGATCTCAGATGGGGTTATGTTTCCAAACTCTTCTGAGGACCCTACAACTTTACCCACTCAGACCCTTTGGGGGAGGGTCTCGCCAAGCAGTGGCGAGGTGCTGGCCCGCCCCCAGGAATTTTCGTGAGACTGTGCTGCTGCCGATGCCTAGAGCCTGCTGGTCGGGTGCCTGCCTGCCCCCTGAAAAGTTGAGCGATCCTGTAGCAGCAGTGTTTCAGGGAATATGGTAAATCACAACACATATGGCACCTGGCTTCAAATTTAAAGTCCTTGTTCCGACACCAGTGAATGTGGCTGTTCTCCGGGGTCTGCTGGGGCCTTTGCCTTTGGGGAGCCTCTACCATATGTCCTCGCAGCAGGGGAACCGCCTCTCCCTGTGTTGCCCCAGGACATTTCAGACTTTGCTGTCTGCTCCTAGGGATCACCCTTCCCACCAGAGCACCTCCAGGTAACTAGCTGCACTCTCCTGTTATTTATAGAGTCTTAATGGAATTTAAACGCTTTCCTTGCTCCCTTTTTTATTCAGTTCCTTTGCAGCTGTTTCCACTCTTTCTTGTTCTCTCCTGCTGCTTTCAGCGGGGGAGTGTTTTTCCTGTACTCTCCCCCAGTCTCTCTGCAATAAAAACAGCTCGGTACTTTCTGTGGCTTTTCTCTCTCCCAGTTCACATCTCCGTGCCATGTACTTGCTGAGTTCCGAGGTTCAAGTTGTCCAGATTATTGTGTTAATCCTTAGATAAGTTTTCTAGGTGTGCAAGATGGTTTGGTGTTGATCTAGCTGCATTTCACAGATGAGAGATGCAAAAAACCTCCCATGCTTCTCTGCCATCTTGGCCCCTCACTCAAGTCACTGATTTTTAAGACTCCTAGCCTGAGGTACACTATAACCATATAGAGACAATTGTATTATGAGAAGTGTGACTTTTCACTAGGTAAATATTTCAACCTATATTTATTCTATGCTTCCAGCATAAAAGAAAGTCACTGTTAAAGCAAATGTGTGTTTAATAGCAACAGAATCTGAAAATATAGAATACTATATTTAACATTTTCCAGATTTCCTCTCAAAAATTTTCTTAATATGTAAAGACCTAAGTTCTATTGTATAGGAGAGGTATTGGTTCAATAATCTTGAACAAAGGCGAGCATTTCTGTAGAAACAATTGTTTCAGACTTTCTAGTAGGCTTTGCAAAAAGAGTATATCCCATGAAATGTTTTGCATCAACTAAAAGTTTAGAAAAGCACATGCATATTTAATAGGCAAGTTTTTATTAATTTGATAATTATAACACATATTAACTCACTTAATGGTTATGAATATCAAATCTGAAAATTGCTGACAAACCAACACATCCCAAAGACTACTTTTTTAACAATAGGTTTCATATATTTTGTATTTGCAATCTTATTTTTTTTTAATTTTAATGTTTATTTATTTTAGAGAGACAGAGAATGAGCCAGGGAGGGGCAGAGAGAGAGGGAGACACAGAACCCGAAGCAGGCTCCAGGCTCCGAGCTGTCAGCACAGAGCCTGACGTGGGGCTGGATCTCATGAATAATAAGATCATGACCTGAGCCAAAGTCGGACGCTTAATCCATGAGCCACCCAGGTGCTCCTGCTGATCATTATTAAAATGAACTTTTACAATTATCACTTTATGAAGAAATATAAAATTTGAACAAACTCAGAACCAGTAAAGAAATTGAATCAGTAATCCAAACTCTCCCAACAAACAAGAGTTCAGGGCCAGATGACTTTTCAGGGGAATTCTAATTCACTTTATAATTTTATACACAGTACTTTCTCATATATTACTTATATCTAATTTCAAATTTGTGCCCAAAATAAAATCTTAATTCAGCTCAATCTTTTTTGTTCTGGTTGTAGACAGTATCCTAAGGGAAGGAATTGTACACAGCATCAGTTTAATTTCACAGTTATTTTAAAAGAAATATGAGAAAAGAACAAGTCATAATCAATCAGAGATAACCCAGAAAAGCATAAATTATGAAACTGTGAGTTTCTCATTACTTGTCTAGAGTCATTGTACCAAATATGGACAACCAAAGACGTGGCTAAATATAACTTGTTATTCAACCCGGTTTTAAATTGCTTAAAAATGAATTAGTGTAAGAATATAAAATTGTGCACAGAAATAATGTAATGTTGAAAGTGTATTACAGTGCTGCAAAACTTTTTGGAGTATTAGATGAATATCATCCATGGATCAAATATAACAAAAAAACAAGATCGTAGGATGAAAACGTGGATATTTTTCTTCTTTAAGCCTTGGATTCTAGTTCCAGTCTTCACTAATTCACTCTCATCATATTTCTTAGCATATTCTATGGCCTCTTTTGTCCAGACTTCAAGAAGTAGCAGAGATGTGTACTGATAGGACAAAAATAAACGTTAAGGACACACAGATGTTTTTTTAATGTACAAATCACAGAGCAATTCAAAATACCTAGTTATTAGATAAGGACAATAAGAACATAATTTCCTGCATATATAGAGGTAACGGTGGGAAATTAGTAATTATTAGTTAATAATACAATGCAAATGGTCATATAGTTATAATCATCTAGTTTCCCCTCTATGGTCTATAAATTCTCCAGCACTGTCGGACCTTCTGAATTGAGTGATGTAAAATTAATATTTGTGTTCTGTTTAGAGCAGAAAACAAACTCTTTTGTTCAATGTTTCTTAAACACACACACACACACACACACACACAGAACCAGTTTATCTTACTAAAGTAGAATTCATTTTCCCTCTATTTTTTACGGAGTGAGTATGTAAAAAAGACATTTTCACGGCCAGGGTAATGTCGTCTGACAACACATTTTACCCATTCTTTTCAAAGCTAGCTTTCTAGGCTGAAAACATAGTATTTGAAGGGAGGAAAGTGACTTATAGGTGGGGTGACTGCATTATTTGGGGAGGGATGAAATAAATATTGGAAAAATATGAAAATAGTGTAGGATATATGTCCACTTCTTAACATGAGAGCCTATCTACTGTGTAAAATATTGCATTAAAACCCTAGATCCAGAATTGGAGTTTTCAATTTTTAAGCCACGTATTGTCAATTCATTACCTCCAGAGGATCTCAGTCTCTGTGACTAATAAATCCTCAAAAGGACAAGCTTTTCAGTTTTTTTAATTTAAATTTGAATTGTTTTATACATACAAATATTCATATATGGAAGCATTTCTATATAAACATTTATAGATATACCTGATTTTTATTTATTTATAATAGTTTATTTTCAAATTGGTTTACATATAACACCCAGTGTTCATCCCAACACGTGCCCTCTTTAGTGCCCGTCACCCCCTCACCCCCCTCACCCTCAGTTTGTTCTTAGTCTTTGAGAGTCTCTTATGTTTTATCTCCCTCCCTCTCTGTGTCTTTTTTAGATATACCTGATTTTTAATAAAATAAATTTCCTTAATGTCTCGGATTTAAGTGACTAATCACTGAAATGTAGCCACAGATATTTCCAAAATGTATGCCATGTTTCTTGAAATAGAAAGCATTAAAAGATCCGTTTTCTCTTTGACTTGGGGTTCGTAGAGGAGGTGGTCATGTAAATTATAGATTTTCGTATTGCACATAAACTGATTAAGCAAAAAGTAAGTGTATTAGTCTCTTGGGGTTGCCCTAACAAAGTATCACAAACTGGTTGTTTATAACAAAGGAAATTTATTCTCTTGGTTCTGGAGGTTGGAAGTCCAAATCGAAGGTGCTATCACTTTCTGAAGCTTTAGGGGAGGAGGATTTCTTGTCTTATCTCACTTTCTGGTAGTTGCAGGCGATTCTTGCTCTTCTTTGGCCCCAGATGCATCACTCTATATTCTCTCTGTCTTCACATAGTTGTCTTCATTGCACGTCTGTCTTTGTGTCTCTTTGGCCTGTAGAAGGATAGCAGAGAGCAGTCATATTGGTAAGGGCCTAACGCACTCCAGTGTAAACCTCATGTTAACTGAATTAATTACATATGCAATGGCTTTATTTCCAAATAAGGTTTATCCTGAGATTCCAGGAAAAGCCTGACCTTTCGGTGCCTATGGTTCAATCCAGTATACTAAACAATGTTTATCATTTTTTATAACTCTCTTCCTTAGGAAAAAGACCTTGAATTGAAGATTAAATATCAGAGATTTCAACTCTACTTTCAAGTCAGAGTAAGTCTATTTGTCCTAAAATTTATTGAAATCTTTAATATTGAGATGGCATCTTATTTAATACTGGTTGAACAATGTGTAAAATCATTGATATAAATGGATAGAGCCATTTACTGTAATTGCCTTTATATGTTTGATAAAAGAGAAATACAATTTCAGAAAAGGATAGATGGAGTGTTAATGGGATTAATCAGTGTGCTGATGTGAATAGTAGCTTAAGTAGAACTGCCCTAAAGCAGTAGGCACTTAAAAAGCAGCTACTTGGAAAAAAAATCTCATTTTTCAAGAAGTCATGCAAAGTATTATGAACGTTAAGAAATTCAGTTATATGTCAAGGTAACTATCATTATTCCTTCATTATTTAATAAATATTTATTAAATATCAAATAAGTGTTTGGCTCCATATAGGTACTATGCAGTACAGAAAGAAGTAAAAATATGATTTATATTTCTAGTCCAAAACCTTGAGGAAACTTTTGTAGCATAGAATTTGCAGTGATAGCAACTTGAGTTATAAAGGATTATAATGCCTCCATAGTCCTTTTTTAAACATTTAAAAAACATAATTTAAGAATTGCATATAAAAACTCAAAATATGAAAAGGCAATAGAAAGCAACATGTCATTCAGTCCTACGACTTTCAATTATGTCTGTTAGTTCACAAGCAGAATAATATTTATAGATGCCTAATAATTTCATATTGAATTACTATAGGATTTTAAAGTGCACTGTACTGTGTTCTGTTGTCTTTCTTTGTTCCAAATGCACTTGTCAGAACATTGGGAACAATTTCTCACTGTCATGAAAATACACTTTATTATTTAATTCCAATAGTTCTCCCTGGGGGAATTTACATTTCGATGTGTATTTGTGTCAACTAAGGGGTCGTATAATTATTTAAGAGGTCAGCAGATAGCCTTTATTTTAATTTTTTTAATTAAGACAATTTATTTTGTTTTAATTCTAGTATAGTGTTATATTAGCTTCAGGTGTACAATATAGTGAATTGACAACTGTACATCACCCAGTGCTCATCCTGAGAAGTGTACTCTTAATCGCCATCACTTATTTCATCCATTCCTCCACTGACCTTCCTCTGGTAACCATCAGTTCTCTAGAGTTAAGAGTCTGTTTTTGGTTTGTCTCTTTTCTTCTTTGTTCATTTGTTTTGTTTTGTAAATGCCACATATGAGTGAAATCATATTGTATTTATCTTTCTATGATTTACTTTTTTCCCTTAGCATTCTACTATCTAGATCCATCTATGTTGTTGCAAATGGCACGATTCCATTACTTTTTTATGGCTAAGAAATGTTCCTTTGTGTGTGTGTGTGTGTGTGTGTGTGTGTGTGTGTGTGGCACATCTTCTTTAGCCATTCATCTATCGATGGATACTTGGGATGCTTCCATAATTTGGCTGTTATAAATACCGCTGCCTAAACATAGGGGTACATATATCTTGTTGATTTTTTTTTTTTTTTTTTTTTTGGTATTCTTTGGGTAAATAGTCAGACAACGGTAATTCTATTTTTAACTTAAAAAAATTTAAATGTTTATTTTTTCTTTTCTTTTGTTTTTTTAGTGTTTATTTATTTTTGAGAGACATAGAGACAAGAGTGTGAACAGGGGAAGGGCAGAGAGAGAGGGAGATACAGAATCTGAAACAGGCTCCAGATTCTGAGCTGTCAGCACAGAGCCTGATCCGGGCTCGAACCCATGAACCATGAGATCATGACCTCGCCAAAGTCGAACACTTAACTGACTGACACACCCAGGTGCCCCTCTATTTTTACCTTTTTGTGGAAATTTTGTACCATTTTCCACAGCAGTTGCACTAGTTTGTATTTCCACCAACCGTACACGTGAGAGTCTCCTTTTCTCCACATCTGGCCAACACCTGTTATTTCTCGTGATTTTGTTTTAGCCATCCTGACAGGTGTGAGGTGATATCTTATTGTGGTGTTGATTTGGTTTTCTCTGAAGATGAGTGTTGTTGAGAATCTTTCCATGTGTTTAATGACCATCTGTATGTCTTTAGAGAAATGTCTGTTCATGTCTTCTGCCAATTTTTAATTGAATTATTTGTGTTTTTTTTGTGTTGATTTATAGAAGTTCTTTATATATGTATATATATTTTAAGTTTTTATTTAAATCCTAGTTAATTAACATTCAGTGTAATATTGGTTTCAAGAGTAGAATTTAGTGATTCATCACTTATATTTAACACCCAGTGCTCATCACAACCAGTGCTCTCCTCAATGTTTATCTTCTCTCCAGCAACCCTTAATTTATTCTCTATAGTTATGAGTCTCTTATTGTTTTTCCTCCCTCTCTTTTTTTCCCTTCCTTTGTGTTCATCTGTTTTGTTCCTTAAATTCCATCTTGTATTTGTCTTTCTCTGACTGACTTATTTTGCTTAGCATAATACATTCTATCTCAATCCATGTTGTTGTCAATGTCAAGATTTCATTCTTTTTTGATGCCTGAAAAATATTCCATGGTAGGTATATACACCACAACTTCTTCAGTCCATGAATGTTTGGCTCTTTATATAATATGGCTATTGTTGGTAATGGTGTTATAAACATCAGGGTGCTTGCATCCTTTTTAATCAGTATTGTTGTATCCTTTGGGTAAATGTCTAGTAGTGCAATTGCTGCTTTATAGTAGTTCTATTTTTAACTTTTTGAGTAAGATCCTTACTGTTTTCTGGAGTGATTATACCAGTTTTGATTCCCACCAAAGTGTAAGCATCCGTGCTAACATCTCTTGTTTCCCGTGTTGTTAATTTTAGCCATTCTGACAGGTGTGAGTTGGTATCATGGTTTTGATTTGTATCTCCTTGATGATGAGTGATAGTGAGCATCTTTTATGTGTTTGTTAGTCATCTGTGTGTCTTCTTTGGAATAGTGTCTATTCGTGTCTTCTGCCCATTTTTTAATGGGATGGTTTGTTTATTGTGTGTTGAGGTTTATAAGTTCTTTATGGATGTACATCTGATTTGTCTTTTGCAAATATCTTCAATTCTGTAGGTTGCCTTTTAGTTTTGTTGATTATTTGCTCTTCTGTGCAGAAACTTTTTATTTTGATATAGTCCCAATAGTGTATTTTTTCCTTTGTTTCCCTTGCCTCAGAAGGCATATCAAGAAAAATGTTACAGTGGCAAGTATCAAAGAAAGTATTTACTTTCGTGCTTTCTTCTGGAATTTTTGTGGTTTCAGGTCTCACATTTGGGTTCTTAATCTACTTTGAGTTCATTTTTGTGTATGGTGTAAGAAAATGAGGTCATAAGGTTTTCTGATATTTTAGGATTTTCCCTTTGGTGAAGGAAAAACTTTTTGGAAGTTTATTGGTTGTTTCACATCTTCACACTATTGTTTAGCGAGTTGCTGTTCCAGTCCTTCAACTTGATATATATGAGCAATTTTGCTAATGTGACATATTTTAGAGTGTTTGAAGAGAATTTGGGTCCAAATATTCAAACAACAGAATAATGAAATGTTTTTTTTTTTCTTTCAACATAATTTGAAGTGACATCCATACAAATAGCATTGTGTTGAGTAATAAGATCATTCATTTTGTATATAAGCTGACCAGAACCATAGGAAAATTAATTTCTTACAAATTCACAGTCAAGAAATATTATCAGATCCTTTATTTGTCCTAATACTTTTTTCAGAGTAGAATAAATTACAGAAAACTAGGTTTAACTTTAATGCTAATTAGCATGTTTACTAAGTTACTCATCCAATAAGTTTTTGAGTGCCCATTCTGATGCGTCCATTTTTCTGCACACTTGGGATACATCAGTGAAAAAGAGACCAAAAATCTTATATCCAAAGAGCTTACCTTCCAGTATCAGTGAGAAAATGAGCAATAAATGTACTGAATAAGTAAAATTAGAAAGTTTATAAAAATGTTCTAAGTGTTATGGGAAAAGATCAAGAAGAGTAAGGTAAGGGGAATTAGGCATGGCGGCTGTGGGGGTATTTGTTTTATTAAATACAGTGGTCTGGATAGACTGCATTGTAAATTTGAAATTTGAGCACAGACTTGGAATTCCATGAAGGCCAAGAGCATTCCCGGTAAAACGAATAGAGCAAAAGCTTTAGGCAGGGTGTTTTAGTTCAGCTAGGAGATCAGTGTGGCTGGGATTTAATAAAGGAGGGATGGAAGAACAGTAGAGAGGAGGTTAGAAAAATGAAAGGAGAGCCAGATCAAGTCGGGCCTTCCAGGTAAGCCATGGTAAAGACATTGCTTTTACTTTTTGAGAAATTGAGAAATATTTTAAGCAGATGAATGACTTGATCTTTTTCGTGTTTTAAGAAGTTAATAATTATTTCTGGGTGACTAGAGAAGAGTAAGGATAGAAGCAGGAAAAGCTGGAGGTTATTTTACTAATTCTACTGACAGACCATGGTGACTTGGACCAAATTAGTAGTAATGGTAGATATAGTAATATGTGGTTAGATTCTGGATATACTTTGAAGGTAGAGCTAAGTAGATACCCCTACACACTGGGTGTTGGTTGTGAGGAGAAGAGAAGAGTATAGGATGCTGGTAAATTTTGGTATAAGTAATTAGATTCACAGATTTGGTATCATCTGAGATGGGAAAACCGTGGGGTCGTTGGTTTCATAGTTTAAATTTCAAAGTTTGAATTCAAAAGAGAAGGCTGGGAAGGTGATTTTTTAAAAAGAACCCACAACAAAAAATAACTGAAACAAACAAATAAACATTTCTGAATAGAAAGTGTATTTAAATCTTTGAAAATTGTTGCCTATATTTGTTTCCTGTGGCTGCTCTAATATATTATCACAAATGTGATGGCTTTTAATAACAGAAAATTATTTTCTCACAGTTCTGAATACTAGAATTCCAACATTAGTTTCTTAATCTATACCAAGGCAAGCTCTCTCTCTGGAGGCTAGTGATGCTTCATTCCTCGTTCCTTTCAGCTTCTCATGCTTTGGCTTGAGACTCCGTCATTTAGATGGCTGCCTCCATGGTCATATCTGTTTCTGACTCTGAAATCTCCCTCTGCCTCCCTTACAGATGCGTATATGTGATTGTATTTAGGGCTCACAATGATAAAACAAGATAACTTCCCATCTTAAGATAGTTGACCTCAACATCTGCAAAGACCCTTCTATAAATAACTAACTTTCCCAGGACTTAATATCTTTTGGGGAGTCATTATTTAGTCTACCATAGATGGCAAAAGAATGAGTGTAGAAAGACCTGGATAAAATAATGAACACTTACTGTGTCTTTTATTGTTTATAGCTTTATGGAGGTATAATTGAAATATATTAAGCCGCTCATATATTGTATATAGTTTGATGAGTTTTAGCATATTTATACATCAAAGAAAACATTACCACTATCAAGATAATAAACAGTTGCATCACCCTGAAAAGTTTTGCTGTTACTCCTGTGTAAGGTATCCATCATTGTCTCCTCAAACTGAACGGTGATTTGCTTGATGTCATTATAGATTATTTTGAATTTTCCAGACCTCTTTAAAAATGGAAATATGCAATGCATGTGTTTTTGGGGGGAGATCTGGGATCATGTTGCATGTATCAGTGTTTCATTCCCTTGTCTCACTGAGTAGTATTCCATTATATACATAAAAGACAATATTTTTATATTTCATTTTTTGATTAATATTTGGTTTATTTCCAACTTTTGCCTATTAGAAGTAAAGATGCTATGAATATTAACCTAATGGCTTTCCTTAGATATATATGCTTTTATTTCTCTTGGTGCTCCTATGCTTTTGTTTCTCTTGGGTAAGTACCTAGGAGTCATATGCTAGGTCATATGCTAACTTTTATATTTAATAAAGTTGTTATTTTAGAATAGTTTTAGATTTATGAAAAAGATGGCAAGAAAGTAGAGTGGATTCCTGTGTACCTTTTATTTAGTTTTCTTTATTACTCATGTAATACATAACTATGGTACACTTGTCACAAAGAATGAAGAGGAATATATGTTGTTATCTACTAAAGTAAATGCTTCTTCTAATTTCCTTGATTTTTATCTGATATCTTATTCTGTTCCAGAATTCTCTCTAGGCTACCATATTGCATTTAGTTCTCACTCCCCTTAAGCTCTTCTACAATGTGACAGTTTTTTAGACTTCTTGTTTGTCATGATCTTCACAGTCAGGTATTTTGTGTAATGTCTTTTAATTAGGATTTGTCTAGTGTTTTGCTTGCGATTACACAGGGACCATATCTTGGGTGAAATACCATGTAACTAAAGTGCCATTCTTGTCACATTCATATTAATGATGTATGCCTCAATTCACCTTAGCACTAATAATGTTAAGCTTGGTCACATGACAAGCAGTGCTTGTCAGTTTCCTCCACTACAGAGTTACTTTTTTTCTCATGTGGCAATGTCTAAAGAAACTATTAAACTGTTTGCAAAAGGGATTATAACATATTATATTTCCTCTATGACAATTTCAGTTCCTTCACTTCTTTGTCAGCACTTTGCATGGTCAGTCTTTGAAATTTATGCATTCTGGTGGGTATGCAGTGGTTTTTCCTTGTAGTCCTCATTTGCATTTTATTTGTATTTCCCTAACAACAAATGGTGATTAGACTCTCCCCATTTGCATATTTGCCATCCATAGATTTTGGGAAATTTTTTTTTCAAATATTTTGTTCATTTTGAAATTAGGTTGTCATTTGATAACTGAGTTGTAAGCTTTTTTTATAGAAGTCGTTTATCAGATTTGACTTGAAAATATTTTCTCTAATTTTGTTTTAACTTTTATTTTTCATAAACAGCATTTGAAGAGCAGAAATTTTTAATTTTGATCGAGATCAGTTAAGAAAATTTCCTTTTGGACATCATTTATTAAAAGTTGTCTTTGCTACCTTTGAAAATCGTTGTACCAGCTGTGTTCGAATCAATTTCCAGATTCTTGATTTTGTCCCATTTTTCTATATGTCTTTTTTTTAGCATTTATTTATTTTTGAGAGAGAGAGAGAGAGAGAGTGACAGAACATGAGTGGGAGATTGGCAGAGAGAGAGGAAAACACAGAAACCAACAGGCTCCAGGCTCTGAGCAGTCAGCACAGAGCCAGACATGGAGCTCAAACTCACAGATCATGAGATTTTGACCTGAGCTGAAGTCGGTAGCTTAACTGACTGAGTCACCAAGGCGCCCCTCTATATGTCTATTTTTAAACAAATACTGTATTCTGTTGAATATGGTACTTTTATATTATCTTAAAATTAGCGATTATAAATTCTCCAACTTAATTTTTCTCTATCACTCAAAAGCATAATAATTGCAATTTCTGACAGGCAATAAGAACTGTAGGTGTTCAAGAAAGGATGAAAATATAACCTACAATGAAGAGAAAGATATAGAATAAAAACAGACTCAGAATAACACACTCAATAGAATTAGTACACATGGATGTTAAATATGTATTAATATCCTTATGTCAAGAAGGAAGCAGGAATCTTAAGCATGACAAATATATATGAAGGTTCTAAGAAAGACTCAAATCAAACTTCTAGAGATGCTCAGTACACTGTATTAGATGTAAAGTATACTAGGTGGGACTATCAGCAGCTAAAATACCACAAAAGAGATTACTATACCAAACAACAGACTTTAAAAATAAAACACAAATATAAAAAAAGACACAAACAAGTGAACGGAAATTAGTGAATCATAGGACATCAAGCACTGCAGCATCTCTCAGGGACAATTTTCTTGTGCTACTTGTCCAATATCTGAAAGCTGTTGTTTCTTTTATTTGTCCCATATATTATTGTTTAAGACTGAAATATAAATCTGATTCCCTAGGGTTACATCATGGACAGGAGTGGAAATTTAGAACATACTGATTCTGACCAAAGTTCTTACTATTTGGCTTCTAACTTATTTCTTATGAACAAGCCCATACTCTATCCCTCAGCTAATTTCAGTTCTGTTCCTTCAGGTCAAAGCTCCTACTTGGTACTCTAGGTACTTCAGAGATTGGAACGAGACTGCTTTTTGTCTAATGCATGGTCCTATGCTCAGTCTATGCTAACCACCTCCAGACTGCTCTGAAAGCAATATGCCTTTTGGACTTCACTAACATATGTCAGTTTCCGGTCATCATTCCGTTCTAACATCAGCTCATGGACTTAGCTCAGTCTCTAAGTCACCCTAATATCTTCCAGCCATTTGAGGTGTGTATTACTACATCTAAATTACAAAGGAAAATAATTTGTTCACAAAGATACCAATTTTCAATGATGTTTACCATTTAGGGGATTTTGTAACTCCTGAATTTGAATTTTTTTAATTATAAATATCCTGTTTGGAGATTTAGAGAGCGATTAATAGTTAGGCTTTGACTTATGCATAGATGAAATACAGGGTGTGGTTTTGTGCATACTCAGAATGTTTTTTGTGCCCAAAATTCTGTCCTCAAATTTCAGAAATTGATAATAAAAATGTTATTATTAATACATTGATTAGAAAGAAATAGACTTTAGTCTTAAAAAGTATTTTACTTACATGTTGCAAGTAATAAACGAATACACTTTGAAAGGGATAGGAACATAAGCCTCATCAACTATCACCTTGGCAGAAATTATTTCCTTTGTTTACTTTTCGGTAATTACTGAAAATTATGACTAAGAGTACATAAGAAAGGAATAGGGAGATCGTCCGAAATAATTGAAGGAAAAAAAAAAGGACTTACATGCACAGGGGCTAAAGATAAACTACCGCTTTTATAATTTTATCTGAAGCTGACCCTCAAGGCAACACAAATTAATGTGTTCAATAGCCATGTGACTGAATTAATCTGCATTGGCCATTAAAGCGGCCACTGACAACTACAGAAAACCCATAACTTTTCTAGTTAGTTATGTACATTACCAACATCTCTCTTGAGAAAAAAATGAACAATTTGTTCTAAAGATAAACAGATATTGAAGATGTTTTCTGTCTGGAGAGTTCTATACCAGTTTTTATTTTAGCTGTGACTGATTTTTTATTTTTAAATACTGGTTGCATGATTTTTTAATTTTTATTTTATTGATGTATCACTGATATACAATGTTTGTTTCAGGAGCACAATATAGTGGTTTCATATTTCTGCACATTAGACATGCTCACCACGATAAGTGTAGTCAATGTCTGTCACTCTATACTCTTATTAATATACTATGAAGTATATTCCCTGTGTTATACTTTCATCAGCATGACTTACTTATTTTATAACTGAAAGTTTGCCCCTCTTAATACCTTTCATCTATTTCACAGATCCCAACCACCACTACCCCCAACCTTCTCCGGCCACTACCAGTTTTGGTCTTTGTATTTATTAGTATGTTTCTGTTTGGTTGATTTTTTATCCAAAAATAAGTAAAATCATGTGGTATTTGTCCTTTTCTGACTTATTTCACTTAGCATAATAATAATAGCATAATAATTTCACTTAGCATAAGTCCATCCATGTTTTCATAAATGGCAAAAGTTCATTCTTTTTTTGTGGCTCGGTAAAATTTATCATGTATATACATCGCTCCTTTCTTATTCATTCATCTATTAATAGACACTTAGGTCACCAATGTATCTTGGCTATCAATTATGTTGCAATAATCATAGGGGTCCACATATAGTTTAGAATTATTTTTTTTTAATTTTCTTTGGATAAAAACCCAGGAGTAAAATTACTGATTAATATAGTATTTTCATTTTTAATTCTTTGAGCCGCTTTCATGTTATTTTCCATAGTGACCTTGCCAATTTACATTTTACCAACAGTACATGAGAGTTCCCTTTTCTCCACATCATTGCCAAATCTTGTTATATTTTTTAAACTTCCTGTTATTTCTTGTTCTTTTGATACTAGCAATTATGACCGCTGTGAGGTGATATTTCACTATGATATTGACTTGCATTTCCCTGCTGATAAGCAATGTTGAGCATCTTTTCATGTGTCTGTGGGTCATCTGTATGTCTTTGGAAAAATATCTATTTAGGTCCTTTGCCCATTTTTAATTAGATTATTTGAAGTTTTTTTGAGTGTTGAGTTGCATGAGTACTTTTTATATTTTGGATATTAATTCTTTATCTGTTATCATTTGCAAATGACTTCTCCCATTTAGTAGGTTGCCTTTTTGTTTTCTTGATGGTTTTCTTTACTATGCAGAAGTTTTCAGTCTGGTATAGTTCCAGTTGTTTAGTTTTGCTTTTGTTGCCCTTTCCTGAGTAGACATACCAGAAATATTGCTAAAGTTAATATCTAAGAGATTACTGCCTATGTTTTCTTCTAGGAATATTATGATTTCAAGTCTTAAACCTCGGACTTTAATCCAATTTAAACTTATTTTTGTCTATGATGTAAGAATATGGTCTAATTTTGTTCTCATGAATATGTGTCCAATTTTCCCAGCACTGTTTGTAGAAGAGATTATCTTTTCCTTATTGTTTATTCTTGCCTCCTTTGTCATAGATTAATCAATCATGTAGGTGTGTAGGTTTATTTCTTGGCTCTTTATCCTGTTCTAATGATCCATGAGTCTATTTTTGTACCAGTACCATACTGTTTTCATTGCTATAACTTTTTAAGTTCATTACTATAACTTTTTCAAATATATATATTTGAAATTGGCGATTGTGATACCTCCACCTTTGTTTTTCTTTCTCAAGATTGCTTTGGCTATTTTGGGTCTTTTGTAGTTATTATTTGTCTTGCTGTAGACCTTGGGGTTATCTTGTTCAGGGATCTCTGTGATTCTTGGACCCAATTGTCTGTTTCTTTCACAAGGTTAGAGAAGTTTTCAGCTGTTATTTCCTCAAACAAGTTTTCAACCACTTTCTCTCTTTTCCTTCTCCCCCCAGTTCAAATATTAGTATGCTTGATGTCTCAGTGGTTCCTTAACCTAACTTCATATTTTAATAATTATTTATTAATAATAATAGTAATATTAAATGATAATTATATAATATATTATTATTATTATTATTTTGCTGTTCAGCTAGGTTATTTCCTATCTTCTAGATTGGCGATCTTTTCTTCTACATCCTCTAAACTGCTGTTGAGTCCCTGTAGTGTATTCTTTTTTTCCAGCTATTGTATTATTCAAAATTGACTGGCTCTTTTATGTTTTCTGTGTCTTTGTTGAAGCCCTCATTGAGTTTATTCATTCTTCTTTCAAGTCCAATGGGCATCTTTATCAGCATTACTTTGAACTCTTTGTCAGGTATAATTCTTATCTCCATGTCATTTAGTTCCTTTTCTGATCGTTTGTTCTGCTCTTTTATTTAGAGTATATTCTTGTCTTCTTATTTTGTTTGACTTTCTACGTATGTTTCCATGAATACTCTCCTAGTCTTGAAGGAGTAGTATTTTGTATGAATATCCCCTGTGTAGACTGTGTGTGTCTGATAGATTTAGCTGGCCAGCTGAGGCTTACTGGCATGATATTGGGGTTCTGCGGCACTCCACACAGGTAGCACTATGGTAGAGTGGCAGGAACTGTCCAGGTGCTCCTGGGGCTCTCTGTGCAGGGGCTCCCTAGCAAGACAGCTGGAGCAGAAGTAGGTGCAGCTGGGGTGTCATGGGTGCTTTGGGCCTCAGCAACCTTGGTGATATGGCTGGATTTGTAGTTGGCACAGAATGGGTGTGTCCTGGTGTGCACAACATTTGGGCTGCCTGGTGGGATAGCTCCAGCTAAGGGGGGTGTGGACAGGTGTGCTTCTTTGGGGGATAGCTGACTCTAGTGTAGGCTAGGGTCCCAAGGCTTGCTGAGGCATCAGACCAGCTAGAGCAGTAGATCCTGCTTGTATCTGTACTATCAAGGTATAGAGGAGATGTAATGGCCACCAACACTTATGACCTTGGAGAGAGTTCCAGGTTTTAAACCTGAAACTGTAGATGCTGCTTTAGGATTAGTTCACTTATAGTCTAGTTTCCTTTTATTTTTTAAATTTATTTATATTTTAATATTTTTATTAAGTTTATTTTTGAGACACACACACACACACACACACACACACACACACACTCTCTCTCTCTCTCTCTCTCTCTCTCTCTCTCTCTCTCTCTCTCTCTCTGAGAGGGGGAGGGACAGAGAGAGGGAGACACAGAATCCGAAGCAGGCTCCAGGCTCTGAGCAGTCAGCACAGAGCCCGGTGCGGGGCTCAAACCCATGGACCATGATATCATGACCTGAGCCGAAGCTGGATGCTTAACCAACTGAGCCACTGAGGCGTCTCTCTAGTTTCCTTTTAAAATGCTGCTCCTTTTTTTTTTTTTTTTCCCCTGTGCCTCAAGGCAGGCAAATCTGCTTAGATAATACTCAGGGATAGCCCTCCCTACTTCATTTGCAGCATTGGTTTGGGGTTTCCGTTGTTACTATGTCTTCATCTTTCCTGCTGTTCTCTGTGTGGTTCCTCCATCCTTTGTCAAACAGAGAGCATTCAATCATCCCTCATTTCTTCTTCAGGAGGAATTGCACTATGTGTAGGTATAGATTGATATGTCCATAGAAGGAGGTGAGTTCAGGGTCTACCTACTCCACTATCTTAGACCCCTCTCTTGGTTATTTTTTAATAAATGTTTTCAGTTCATTAAAAATGTAGATTAAAGATGTTGTTTTCTAAGAAATGAGCACATCTCAAGATGGTTTGTCCTACTTGGTCAAGGACCTTCAAATAAGAATTGAGAAAATTATATAAGGAAGGTATATTGGTCTCACCTAATTTCTTATTGCTGAAAGGTGTTGGAGAAGGAAAAGAGCCTAAAACAACAGCAGGCTCCACCTGTTCTAAATGGTAATCCCATTTTAGTAGAAGACCCAGACTCCCTCGCAGGGCTATTCAGGGAAGCATATGCTTACTTGAATCTGTTCTCATCTAGGGAACACAGATTTTTTTTAATGCTATGTGTGGCTGCTAAAGCCACAAAGCTGAAATATCTACTTACCTTTTTCAAAAAAAAATCTGATTTTATGGCTAAAATTTATAACTGTTCCTGACAGTTAGCTTTAGTTATCTAAAGAGACTACAAGAGTAAGATGAGAAATAAAAAAGACAGAGTATTTCACCATGAACACTAAATATTTCATTCAGAGAGTAAAGTTCCATTTTGTCCATGCAGATTTTATTTACTTAAAACTGGGGCACCTGGGTGACTCATTTGATTGATTGGCCAATATTGGCTCAGGTCATGATCTTGTGGTTCATGAGTTTGAGCCTCACATCAGGCTCTATGATGACAGCTCACTACCTGGAGCCTGCTTTGAATTCATGTTTTCCTCTCTCCCTGCCCTTCCCAGCTCACACTCTGTCTCATTCTCTCTCAAATATAAATAAATGTTAAAAAATTAAAAAAAAATAAAAACAAACCCAAACCTCACTGATTATAACTACAGACATTTGGAACTTACTATGTATTGACTTAGATTACCCTGGAACTTTTTCCAGTTTTTATTATAAGCTTGAGGACAAATAATTAAAAAACATTTGAGACAGTGACAGCAGTGAAATGGCAGTATTTTCAGGAATGAGACCCGTGCCCAGGTGACAGACACACTGTCTGTTGGCCCAGGTACAGACATAGAGCTTTGTCACTCTGTGGACTAGGCTACAGCCTCATTTGGCTTTGGTCCTGCCACTGGCACCATTCACTAAGGGACTGAGCAAGAGTCCACTCATGCCCTGGGTAACAGGCCAAGACCTGGTTCTTGGCTGTGGACACTAAGTTGACCTGTTACCTAGCTTCAACACTTCTTAGTTTCTGGTTCTGACAGTCAAAGTCTAGGCAGGAGACAAACTTGTCCAAGCTCTGAGGCAAGCCTCTGACCTTGGTTCAATCCTATTGCAGATTCTGAAATAGCCCTGTAACTCAGCTCTATTCACATGTAGTTGCAGTTTGGAAGTGGTCCTGCCTGCTCAGAAACTCACAAGGAGACACATTCATCTGAGCCTTAGGAGGTAGGACTGCCAGCTTTGGTCCGAATGCAAGTAATAAAACAGCCCTGTGACTTGGTTCCAGCACCTCTGAACAGCAGTATGAAGCTAATGCTGCCTGTTTAGGTTTCCCCCAGTGTTGAACTCTTCTAGGGACTTAGGGGGAGCCACACCTATCTGGCAAATCTGGTTGCATGAGTGCCATTAAAATCCGCAGATTGGATTAATGGATGAAAAAAAAGTGTATAACGATATTCTGTCTACAAGAGACTCATTTAAACTTTAAGAACATGTACAGGCTGAAAATCAAGGGATGAATATGGTAATGAAAAGAGAGCAGGAGTGCCTACATTTATAGCAAACAAAATAGATATTCAGTGAAAATAAATAATAAAGGCAAGGAAGGTAACTATATAATGATAAATGGGTCAATTTATCAAAGGGTTAGAACAATTGTCAATATAGACTCATACACCATTAAAGCATCTAAATATATTAAACCATTACAAGAACTGAAGAGAGAAATATATTGCAACACAATAATAGGTACCTTCAATATCCCACCTTCATAAATGACTGGATCATCCCAACAGAAAATGAATGAAAAAAACATTGGACTTCAGTGACCCTACAGACCAAATGGACCTATCAGACATATACAGAACAGTCCATCCAACATAGTGGACTACATATTCGTCTCAAGTACACACAAAACATCCTGCAAGATAGACTATATGTTGGGCCATAATAAAAGTCTCACCAAATTTAAATTTGAAATCATACGAAGTATCTTTTCTGTCCACTATAGTATAAAGCTATAAGTCAGTAACAGGAAAATTCACAAATAGGGGCAAATTAAACACCACACTTCTGAACAACAAATGAGTCAAGAAGAAATCCAAAGGGAAATAAAAAAGTTTTGAGGCAAACAAAAATAAAAATGCAAATACCAGATCTTATGGGATTCAGAACAAAGCAGATCTGTGAGAGAACTTTATAGTGATAAATGCCTACATTAAAAAAATGAAAAACCTCAAATAAACAAATGGACTCACCCCAAGGATCTAGAAAAGAATAACACACTAAGCCCAAACTTAGCAGAAGGAGGAAATGCAGATTAGAGCAGAAATATATGAAATAGATAGTAGAAAGACAGTAGAAAAAATCAACAAAATTAAGAGTTGGTTGCTTGAAAAGATAAACCTATCAACAAATCTTTAGCAAGACTTACAAGAAATAAAAGGACTGGATGACACATGAGTGAGGAGACAGTGTAACTGGTACTACTGAAATACAAAGGATTATAAGAGACTACTATGACAATTATATGCCAACAAATTAGAAAACGTAAAAGAAATTGATAAATTCCCAGAAACCTACATGGCTTCTATGACTGAATCATGAAGAAATAGAAAACCTTAAGAGACCAATAATGAGTAAGAATATTGAAGCAGTAATCAAAAACCTCCCAAAAAAGAAAAACCCAGAACAAGTTGCCTTCATGAGTGAGTTCCACTAATCACTATAAGAAAATTTGTGTAATATTTTCAAACTCTTCCAAAAATTGAAAGGTATAAATAGTTGCAAATTCATTTTATAAGGCCATCATTACTCTCATACCTAAGCCAGAGAAGGGTACTGCAATAAAAGAACATATAGGCTAATATCACTGATGAACATAGATACAACAATTCTCAACAAAATGCTATTAAACCAACTTCAACAGCATATTAAAAGAATCATACACAATAATCAAGTAGGATTTATCCCTGGGATGGTTAAATATATACAACAATAAACATGATGTACCATATTAACAGAATAAAGGATAAAACATACAATTATCTCAATAGATACAGAAAAAAAGAAAACACTTGACAAAAGTCAACATCCATTCATGATAAAACTTGTAAAGAAGGGATGCACCTCAACGTAATAGTCTATAGATGATGAACCCACAGCTAATATAATCAATATAAAAAGTTGAAAGTTTTCCTCTAAGACCAAGAGGATGAGGGTGTCTACTTTCACCATGTCTATTCAATAGAAATTTGGAAGTCCTAGCCAGAGAAATTTCACAAGAAAAGAAATAAAACATATCTAAATTGGAAAAGAAGAAGTTAAATTTGTCTCCTTTTGTGAATGATATGATCTTATATATTAAAAAAAACCACTAAAGGCACCAATAAGAATACTCAAAATGAAAATAAATTTGTTAAAGTTTCGGAATACAAAATCAATATATAAAATCAGGTGCATTTCTATACACAATGAACAATTTGAAAAAGAAATTAGGAAAATAACCCTTTTTACAGTAGCACTAAAAATAATAACATACTAAGGGAGAGATTTAACCAAGTATATGAAAGATCTGTACATTGAAAACTTGAAAATATTGATGAAAGCAGTTGAAAGACACAAATAAATGGAAAATACTCTGTGTTCATGGATTGAAAGTATTAATATTGATAAAATATTCACACTACCCAAAGCAATCTACACATTCAATGCAATCCCTATCAAAATTGAAATGGCATTTTTCACACAGATATAAAAAAATCCTAAAATTAATATAGAACCACACACACATACATAACTCTCAAGTAGCCAAAGCAATCTTGATAAACACAAAGAACACTGGAGGCATCATACTTCCTGATTTTCAAACTATTACAAAGCTATAGTAATCAAAACTGTATGGTACTCACATAAACACAGACGCACAGGGATCAGGGAAACAGAATTAAAAGCCCAGAAATAAATCCATTCATATTCAGTTAATCTTTGAAGAAGATGCTGAGAATACCCAATAAATAAAATAGTGATAGTCTCTTCAGTAAATGGTTCAAGGATAATTGGATATTGACATGCAGAGAATTAAATTAAATACCTTATCTTATACCATACACAAAATGGATTATACCATACACAAAATGGATTAAAGACTTAAATGTAAGATCTGAAGCCATGAAACTTCTAGAAGAAAACATAAGGGGAAATGTCCTTGACATTAGTTTTGGCAATGATTGGATTTGACACCAAAAGCATAAAGCAACAAAAGTAAAAATAAACAAGTAGGAATGCATCAAGCTAAAAAGTTTCTCCACTGCAAAAGAAAGCACTTGTATACTATTGGTGAAAATGTCAGTGGGTACAGCCGTTATGGCAATGTGTGGAGATTCATCAAAAAACTAAATTTAATTAATTAATTACTGTTATGTTCCAATAATCCACTTGTGGACATACACTCCAAGGATCCCATTTGTGGGTATATATCCAAGGAAAATGAAATCAGTGTCAAAAGAGTATCTGTACTCCCATATACCTTACAGCATTATTCACAATAGCCAAGATATGGAAACAACCTAAATGTTCATTGATAAATGAATGGATAAGACAATGTCATACATATATGATGGAATATTATTCAGTGTTAAAAAGGAAGGAAATCCTGCCATCTCCATTGAACCTCGAGGATATTGTATTAAGTGAAATATGTCAAACAGAGAAAGACAAATATTCATATGTAAATTATCATTTATATGTAGAATCTAAAAAAGTAAAATTCAGAGAGTCAGAGAGTAGAATAGTAGTTGCCCAGAGCTGAGGTTGAGGAGATGTTTGCCAAAGGGTACAAATTTTCAGTTGTAAGATAAGTAACTTCTGGGGATCTATTGGAGAAGAGCGATGATTATTGGTAATAATACTGTATACTAGAAACTTGCTAAAAGTAGATCTTTCTCTCCACACACTCATGCACACACACACACACACACACACACACACACACACTCACGGTAACTTTGTGAAGTGATGGATGTGTTAATTAACTTGATAGTTGTCACATTATATTCAGTACTTACATACTTATATATTATATTCAATACTTCAAAAAATCACATAAAACAATTCTTTATTGAAACAATAGCTAATATTGTATTAACCCTATTTCAAGCCCCGCAGCATACAATTATAGGAAATGCAAATGAGCTAAAATTAATGTTAAAATGCAGCAGGACCTCAATCCTCAAATGCATTCTTCTATGTAAGAGATAATCATATTATATATGTATATACATATATATAAATATATATATATCAGACATAATATGGAAATAATTTTTCTGTGTAAAATAACAGGGTGCTTAAATGATAAGCACATAATAAAGCCTTTAGCACAATATTGATAAATATTGGCAATATTAATAGTAAAAAATGTATGAAAAACTTAAAATAATACAGTATGATTTACAGTGTTTTGTTATACATTATCTTTCTTGATCTCCTTATTAAGACCATCAATAAAGATGTCAAATATCTGTAATATTCATGATCTTCATGAATTCTATGTAAAATTATTGTATATAACATTTATACTTTTTATAATGGCTCATGGAACCAGGATTTGATTAAGTCTATATGAGTCCAAATTCTGCACATGTCGTCATTACAGCCTACAGTTTATAAATATATATTAGTGCAAATTGTGGCTCATGACATAATTATATAAAATGGGATTTATATTCTGAGATTTGTAAAAGAAAAAAAATGTATCCACATCTTGTATTTCTCACAGGCAAAACTATGTTTCTACTGCAGAGGTGGGGGAAAACACTCCTTTTGGTATTTTGGATTTCAGGGAAGAAAAAAAAAGAAACTTTCCTTCAATTATGAAGCAATAATGTATGCATTATACTCAATCAGTTTTTCAGAATATCAAATCTATAATAGCATCTCTTCTGTCAAATCCAATGGCCAAAGAATAGTGACTTAAATAAATAGCTCATTAAGAACTGGAAGTAGTTACAAAAATTTTTATCTTTTTTTTTCACTCTAAGTTTGTAAGAAAATTTTGCTTTTAATAATTAGGAACGGGGCACCTGGGTGGCTCAGTCGGTTAAGCGGCCGACTTCGGCTCAGGTCATGATCTCACAGTCTGTGAGTTCGAGCCCCGCATCGGGCTCTGTGCTGACGGCTCGGAGCCTGGAGCCTGCTTCGGATTCTGTATTTCCCTCTTTCTGTGCCCTTCCCCTGCTCATACTCTGTCTCAATGTCTCTCAAAAATAAATAAACATTAAAAAAATTAAAAAAAATAATTAGGAACATAAAATGTACATCTGAGTTATTTGTTACTAGATTAAGTGTAGATGTCAGTTTACCTAGAGTTACATTTTCTGTTATGATGTGTAAAAGACTTCGAATTATCAGGACTTCATTAGAGCTTTGACAATATTTAATAAAATCATGGGATCTATTCTTTGGTATATATTCATTGGTCTTAGATTTATAACTATGTAGGATAAATATAACACTTCAAATCTTTGGAAAACATTGTGTCTTGAACTTGCATATTATAGACATCTGCCTATTTGTCAGTATTCTCCTTCAAGGGTGGCCAAAGAAAGTAGTAAGAAGAATACTTATTTTTACTGTTTCTTCTTAAAAAGACTGAACTGATAATGTTAAAGCTATTTTTACACCCAAGTTCCTGAAATCTTTCCCTTCCTTGAGCAAATTTCAAAATTTTACCAGATTGTTTAATCCATTTAGGCATAAGTCATTGTTTCTGAAATCGAAATATCTTATACAGGAAGCTAAGCTGATGTTAATGAATCTTAAAATTCATAAATGACCACAGAATATTTTATAAGCATAGCACATTTTATAATGTGAGAGTTCACTTTTCTAATGCCATTACCAAATTCAAGCAATTATGAAAAAGAAACAAAATCTCTCCACAAAGGATAATAATTTTATGTGTAAAAGTAAAAAAGGAGAGGAAGAAACTAATTTTTGTTTGATTAGTGGGCCAAACTAAAGTTTTATTTTCAATTATGTAACATCTACCGTTGCTAATTAATAGCATTTGGCAATTTTCCAACAGGTGTCATAGTTCTTATTTTAAAGTTTATCTCATGAAAGAAAGGAAATTGTGAGGATAAAGATTTCTGATATTTCTACATTTTGGATATTTCAGAGGTTATAGAAGTTTATGTTATACCTTTGACTAACTTTCTTCTTCTCTAACTGTATATGTATTTGAGATCAGAAAATGGACATTGAAATGACTTTCTAGTGATAACCTCTCCAGAACATATAGAATAAAAGTCATCATATAAATAAAAATACCATCCTCAGGGAGAGGTACTATAATTTTTGCTAACATAGATATTAAAGATGTTAAAGTGGTTTATTCAAAGGAAATTAGAAAAATTATTTCATATGAATGCTGAATGATGACTATTTAAAATTATTTTAAAAATAATAAAATAAATTATTTAAATATAAATAAATGGCATTATATTTAAAATAATTATAACTGATAAAATATAGTTTATTACTACAAAGTTTGAATTTTAAACTTATTTTCCAGATAAAAATTTATTCAAGAAGCAATAAACTGGGGCACCTGCATTGTTCAGTTTGTTAAGCATCTGACTCTTGATTTCAGCTCAGGTCATGATGTCCTGAGATTGAGCATTGCATCAAGCTCCCCACTTGGCATGGAGCCTGCTTAAGATTCATTCTCTCCCTCTTCCTCTGTCCCTCCCCTGTTCATGCTCCCTTGCTCTCTCTTTCTCTCTCTCAGAAAAGTAAATAAATAAATAAGTAAAAGCAATAAACTATAGTTGATCTTTGAACAACATGGGTTTGAACTATACAGGTTCACTATATATGGATTTTTTTCCAATAAATACAGTATAGTACTGTAAATGTATTTTCTCTTCCTTATGATTTTCCTAATAACATTTACTTTTCTCTAGGATACTTTATTGTTAGAATACAGTATTTAATACAAGTAACACACAAGACATGTGTTAAATGACTGTTTATGTGATTAGTAAGGATTCCAGTCCACAGTAAGCTATAGCAGTTAAAGTTTTGGAGAGTCAAATGTTACACTTGAATTAGTGTTAGACACTCCTAACTCTGGTGTTCTTCAGGAATCAACTGCACATTCGATTTTTAATTTTTAAGATGATTATTTAAACCTATTACCTCACTTTACACTTACCATTCAAAATGTATGACATGTAATTTAACTATATATGATATGCAACTTTATTGTTTGAAAGGAGAATCGCTTGATTTCTGGTAATAGGAAATTGATAAAATCACCAGTTAATTACACATCAACTGAGTTCTCATAAATAACTGAATAGCTTTTCAATATGGTTAGAGAGTTAACATTTTCACATGATCATTAAAATGTCACAAATTTGGAAACTTCCTCATAACTCTCATTATCATATAATTCTGTGTTTTTCTCAGAGCCCTCTTTCCCCAGAACCTCAATAGTACTATTATGAAAATAATCCTGAGTTCAAAAAGGCTTGAAAAATAATGGGTTAATGAAACTAAAGCTTTTTTTTTTATAGGCTTTAACCTTTCAAAGTGCCCTGTAAAAATGTAAGAAAAATACAATGAAACATTTCCTGAACTCATTTTATCATGGAATACTTACAGGACAAAATATTTTGGGGAGACAACTGTGTCTTTAATAACAGAAAAAATCTATATTGTATGGGCTGATATTTTCATAAAATACAATAAAAATAAAGACATACAAAACACAAGTTCACACTTTGTTTAAAGTTTATTTTGAGAGAGAGAGAGAGAGAGAAAGAGATCAAGGGAGAGGCAGAGAGAGAGGGAGAAAGAGAAAATCCCAAGAAGATTCCACACTGTCAGCGCAGAGCTCCACACGGGGCTCAATATCCATAATCATGAGATCATGACTTGAGCTAAAATCAAGTCAGTTGCTTAATGGACTGAGCCACCCAGGCACCTGCTCTCCAATTTTTATATTTAGACCAAGGGACAAAATTAACCTACCCAATTACTATAAATATTCCTACATTCTTACTCTCCTTTTTTGTACTTCCTCTCATCATATTCCAAAAACACACAGGTGTCGACTGGCAATGATGCCGGGTCAGTTTTTAAGTAGCAATGCTTTCTACAATACAATTCGTGAAACATAGCCTTTTAACACTCCATTTACTACTAGGACCTTAATGACAAGTCAAAAGAAACGTCATCCAGCTTTGCCTGAGCTTTTCTGTTGAGGATAACTAACAGTCAAATTATCCTAATTTTTTTTTCTTCCTTCCCTTCCTCCTGTTCTTGCGATTGCTCTCCTTACCCCTCGTTTTTTTCTTCTAATAGTAATAATGATTCACTGTTAAATAAATCTTTAGTAACAAACTGTAAACCTTTGTTAGGTATGGATGCTCTGGGATATATAAAATAAATATTGTTCTCCCCTCATGGTGAAGGTATGTATACAAGCTATTGGACTACAAGTGCAATACTACCACAAAAGACTATCAAATAGTGTGTAATAAGAATTCAGAAAACTCTGAATTCTTTTATTTGGAAGCTTATATTTGTTCTTTCTAGTTATTATGCTCTTGTTTTTGATTTATTTAAATTTTAATTAGCATACAGTGCAATATTGGTATCAGGAGTAGAATTCAGTGATTCATCATACATACAACACCCAGTTTTCGTGCACGTGTATTATTCATACTCTCGGTAGTCATACAGCAGGTCTAATACTTTTGTAACTCAGCCAGCTTGAATATATCTAGGGAGAACTACTATTTCCACCCAACACCTGTTGTTTTTAAGGCTCAAAACCACAAATTTCAGCAACTATTTTGTTGGATTTTATATCTTCTCAAACTTGTTCTTGACGTTTCTTTCACAAAATGTGATCTACTGGATGAAAGATAGACTCGTTAAGTTACCTTGTCAAGTTATGTAAAATCAAATAACATACATGACCTTCAGTCAGTTAACTACATTCAGGTCACACAACTGGGAAAACTGCTTTGTATGTTTGATAACGCTATCTAGAAGCTTATCAATTTTACTAATCTTTTCAAACAAACAGCTTTTGGTTTCATTGATTTTTCTCCATTGATTTTCTCTTTCCACTAATTTCTGTCCTTATTTTATTATTTCCTTCCATCTGTTAACTTTTTGCATAATTGCTCTTCTTTTCCTAGTTTTTCAAGGTACATACTGAGATCATTGATTTTTAGCTTTCTTATTTTTAATATAAGTATTGATTGGTATAAATTTCTCTCTAAGCATGACTATTTGCACACATTTTGATACGTTCTGTCTTTATTTTAATTTATTTTAAAATATTTTCTAAATTTCCTGTGATTTTTTTTTTGGAAACACATTATTTAGAGGTATGTTATTTAAATTCCAAATATTTCTTTTCCGTATATATTTACCATATATATTTCTGGTATTGATTTATACTTTATTGCAGGTTACTTAATTTTATTCTATTTCACTTTATTGAACTTTGGAGGTATTAATTTTTTAAAAATTGAAAGTTTGTGGCAACCATGTGTTGAGCAAGTCTATCAGCATCATTTTCCAAAAGTAGTTGCTCACTTTGTGTCTCCGTGTCACATTTTGGTAAATCATGCAATATTTTACTTTTCATTATTATATTTACTATATTTTCTGACTTACAGTTGGTGATCCTGGATGTTACTATTGTGTTTGGGGGCCCAACAACAATACCCATATGAGACACTTAGCTTAGTTGATAAATGCGTGTGTTCTGAACATTCCACCGACCAGCCTTTCCCCCATTTCTCTCCCTGTCTTTGGACCTCTCTATCCCAGATACATATCAGTATTGGAATTAAGCCCATTAATAAGTCTACAATGGCCTCTAAGTGTTCCAGTGAAAAGATGAGTCTCACAACTCTCACATCAAGTCAAAGCTAGAAATAATTAAGCTTAGTAAGGAAGGTAGTCCAAAAGTCGGTCCTCTTGCACCAGTTAGCCAAATTGTAAATGCAAGGAAAAAGTTCTTGAAGTAAATTAAGAGTGTTGTTCCAGTGAACAAATAAATGACAAGAAAGCAAAATAGCCTCATTACTGATAAGAAGAAAGTTTTAGAAGACTGGATAGAAGATCAAACCAGCCACAACATTCCCCTAAACCATAGTCTAATCCAACACTGTAACTCTCTTCAGTTCCACAAAAGTTTAAAGAGGTGAAGTAAGTGTAGGAGAATTGTTTGAAATTGGCAGAGGTTTGCTCATGAAGTTTAAGAAAAAAAACCATTTCCATAATACAGAAGTACAAGGTGAAGAAGCAAGTACTGATGTAGAAGCTGCAGTAAGTTATCCTGACCTAGTTAATATAATTAATGAAAATTGCTACAATAAACAACAGCTTTTCAATGTAGATGAAACGGCTTTCCTTGGAAGGAGATGCCACCTAGGACTTTCATAGCAAGAGAGGAAAATTCACTGCCTGGCTTCAAAGCTTCAAGGGACAGACTGATTTTCTTGTTAGAGGATAATGCAGCTGGTGAGTTTAAGTTGAAGACTGATCATTTACCATTCTGAAAATCCTAGGGCCGTTAAGAATTATGCTAAATCTCCCCTGCCTGTGCTCTATAAATGGAACTATAAAGTCTGGATGACAGCCCATCCATTTACAACATGGTTTACTGAATATTTTAAGCCCACTATTGAGATCTATTGCTCAGAAGAAAAAGATTAATTTCAAAATACTATTGTTCACTGACCATGTACCTAGTACCCCAAGAGCTCCGATAGAGATATGACCAGATGAATGTTGTTTTCATGCCAGCTAACACAACATTCATTCTGTAGCCATGGTTCCAGAAGGAATTTCGACTTTCAAGTCATTATTTAAGAAACACAGTTTGTAAAGCTTTATCTGCCATAGATGATTCCTCTGATGGATCTGGGCAAAGTACATTGGAAAACTTCTAGAAAGGATTCACCATTCTAGATGCCATTCAGAACATGTGTGATTTGGGGTGCCTGGGTGCTCAGCTGGTTAAATGTCTGACTCTTGATTTCAGTTCATGTCATGATCTCATGGTTTGTGGGTTCAAACCCTATGTCAGGCTCTGCACTGGCAGCGTGGAGCCTGTTTGGGATTTTCTCTCTCCTTCTTTCTCTGCCCCTTCCCTGCTCGTGCTCTCTCTCTCTCTCTCTCTCTCTCTCTCTCTCTCTCTCTCTCAACAAAACAAAACAAAACAATCAAACAAACAAACATGTTTTTCATGGGAAGAGGTCCAAATATCAACACTAATAAGAATTTGGAAAAAAGTTGATTCCAACCCTAGTCGATGACTGTGAGGGATTCAATACTTCAGTACTGAAGTAACTCAGGTATTGTGGAAATAGAACCAGAATTAGAAAGACATGGAGGCTGAAAATGTGACTGAGTTGCTGCAATGTCATAATAATGAACAAGGAGTTCCTTTTCATGGATGGGCAGAGAAAAAAGTTTCTTGAAATGGAATCTATTCCTGGTGAAGATTTTGTGAAGATTGTTGAAATGACAATAAAAGACTTAGAATATTAAATAAACTTAGTTGATAGAGCAACAGCAGGGTTTGAGAGGATTGCCTCCAATATTTAAAGAAGTTCTACTATGGATGAAATGCCATTAATTGGCATTGCATGCTACAGAGAATCATTCATGAAAGGAAGAGTTAATTAATTCAATAAACTTCATTGTTGTCTTATTTTAATAAGTTGTCGCAGCCACGCCAACTTGAGCAACTCAAACCTGATCAGTCAGCAGCCATCAACATTGAGGCAAGATCCTCCATCAATAGAAAGATTATGAGTTGTGAAAAGCTCAGATGATGGTTAGCATCGTTTAGCAATAAAGTGATTTTTAATTAAGGTATGTATATTTTCAGACATAACAAAGTTTCACACTTACTTGACTGTAGTACAGTGTAAATATAACTCTTATATTCACGGGGAAAACACAAAAAATCATTTGACTTGCTTTATTGAGATATTTGCTTGTTTATGATGGTCTGAATCAAACCCATAATATCCCCCAAAGTATGCCTGTGCTTTATATTATTTAAATCCTTTAAAATATATTGAGGCTCATTTTATGGATTAGAATACTTCTATCTTGCTGAATATATGTGTTCTAGAAAGGAACATGCACTATATAAAGTCGCTAAGATCAAGTCAGTTGATAAGGTTTTTACATAATACTTTGGTCTCCTTACTTAATTTTTTTTTAAACATTTATTTTATTTTTGAGAGACATAGAAACAGAGCATGAGCAGGGGAAGGGCAGAGAGAGTGGGAGACACAGAGTCCAAAGCAGGTTCCAGGCTCTGAGCCATCAGCACAGAGCCCGACGCGGGGCTCTAACTCACAGACTGCGAGATCATGACCTGAGCTGAAGTTGGCCGCTTAACTGACTGAGCCACCCAGGTGCCCCTTAATTTTTTTTTAAGTCTGCTTTTTCTCTACCTCATGGAGAGAGGAGTACTGAAACCTCCAACTATGATTCTGCATTACTGGATTTCTCCTTTCAGTTATATCATATTTATAGTTTACATGTTTTACAGCTTTGTTATTACGTGCATTCATATTTATAATTATTATGTCTTCTTTATAAAACAAGCATTTTATCATTATGGAAACATTCTCTTTATGACTGTTAATACTCATTAACTTGAAATAAATTTCTGAAATGAGTGACATCATTCTGGTTGTCTTAAGATTAGTGTTTGCTTGTATACTTTTTATTATCTTTTTATTTTTAACCTTTTTGTATCTTTACATTTAAAGTGGGTTTCCTAACTGATAATATCTTTCTGTTAATGTAGTGTTTAGTCCATTTACATTAACATAACTACTATGATCAATTTCCGTCAATATTTTGCTATGTGTTTTATACTTTGTTTCCCCTTTTCTCTTTGCTTGTCTTCCTTTGGATAAATTTCATTTTGATTAATATCCATTTATCTCCACTATTATTTATTTATTTAATTATTTACTTATTTATTATTTACTTATTTATTATTTACTTATTTACTTATTTATTATTTATTTAATTGAAATATAGTTGACACAGAATATTACCTTAGTTTCAGGTGTACAAAATACTGATTTGACAACTCTTTGTCATGCTAAGCTTATTTTTAAAATATAAGCTTCTTTTAAAAATATAAACTTAATTTTAAAATATATAAGCGGAATAAAAATTGTTCATATTTACTATTTTTGATCAGTATGTGATCTTCTACAAAAATTGATTTTTACCTGGTATAATTATTCCTCTAACTAAATAACTTTATGTAAAATATTTTATAATTTATTCCTCCTAGTGATGAATTCTTTGAGTTTCTACTGGTATGAAAAGTATCATGATTTTTTAAAGCTTTTTGAAACAAATTTTTGCTAAATATAGATGGAGGTGCACACTCCATAGGTTTTTCTTTGTGTCTTGGTCAGGAGAATTTCAGATGAGAATCTATTTTTTTTATTGTTCTATGTATATATCTTTTTCTCCTCTGGTTCTTTTGAGATTTTTGTCCTTATTATTGGGTTTTGACAATTTGGTTATTATGTGTCTTGGTGTGGTTTTCTTTACACTTCTTCCGTTTAAACACATGAGAATTTTTTGGATCTTTGAATTTATCATATTTTCAAATTTGGAAACATTTGCCATTATTTCTATAAATATTTTTATTTCTCCCACTCTTTATCGTATTTCAATTAAATGTATATTATACCACTTAATATTGTTTCCTTTGTCACTTTATTCTATCAATTTTGTTTTTCCTTTTGATTTTTTAAGTCATTGCTAAGTCTTCGAAGTCTCTGGTCCTTTCTTCTATGTCTCTTCTGTAAATCTAAGTTCAGTATTGAATTTTTATGCACAGAAGTTTAATTTGGGTTTTTAAAAATGTTTTCTAATCATTAAAAAATGTTTTGGTTTTTTTTTTACTGTGAGAGCAAAAGTGGGGGAGGTGCATAGAGATAGGGAGACAGAGAATCCCAGGCAGGCTCTGTGCTGTCAGTGCGGAGCCGAATGCAGGGCTCATTGCTGCCTACCGTGAGATCATGACCTGAGCTGGAATCAAGAGTCAGATGCTTAATGAACTGAGCCACCCAGGTGCCCCTTTTCTCATAATTTTTAATTGTGTTTCAGGTTGATTTATCCTTGAGCATATTTATAAAGTTTATAATAGTGGTCTTATAGTCCTTATCTACTGATTTTATTATTATTTCTATCATTTCTGTTTGTACTAATATTGATAGGTTTTTCCTATATTTATGAATCATATTTCCTTGAATTTTTATGCTGCTTATATTTTGGTTAGAATTCAGACATTGTTAATATTTTGTTCATGTATAATTCACATATAACATTGTTCTAGGTGTAAAACATAATTGATATTTGCATGTATTGTAATATGATCACCGCAATAAGTCTAGTTAACATCCTTCATCATACATAGGTACACATTTTTTTCTTGTGATGAGAACTTTTAGGATTTACTCTCTTAGCAATTTTCAAATATGCAGTACACAGTACACAGTGTTATTAACTATAGACATCGTGGTGTATATAACCACACTATGACTTATTTATTTTATACCTGTAAGTTTTTATCTTTCTAAACCCTTCACCCTTTGCTCACTCCCATCTCTCGTCTCTTCTAACTACCAATTTGTTCACTCTATGAGCCTGGTTTTAAATTTTTTAGATTATACATTTAAGTGAACTCCTAGAGTATTTATCTTTTTCTAATTTATTTCACTAAACATACTGTCCTCAAGTTCCAACCACGGTGTCACAAATGGCAAGGTTTCATTTTTTATGGTTAAATAATATTCCATTATGTGCATGTGTGCGCATATGTCTGTATATGTGTTTGTATACACAAAAAATGTTGTGTCACATGCACAACTGTTTTTCCCACATTCATCTGTGACGTACACTTAGATAGTTTCCATATCTTGGCTGTTGTAAGTAATGTTGCAGTTAACATGTAAGTCATGCATCTTTTTGAATTAGTGTTTTCGTTTTTTTCAAACAGCCATAAATGGAATTGCTGGATCATATGGTAGTTCCATTTTTTTTTTTCTTTTGGAGACTCCATTCTGTTTTTCATAGTGGCTGTGTTAATTTACATTCCCACCAAAAGTGTACCAGTGTTCTCTTTTCTCCACATTTGTGCAAGTACTTGTGATCTGTTGTATTTTTAATAAGGCTATTTTAACAGGTGTGATGTGATATCCTGTTGTAGTTTTGATTTGCATTTCTCTAATAATTAGAGACTTTAAACATCTTTTCACATGTCTGTTGGCCATCTATATGTTTTCTTTGGAAAAATGTCTTTTCAGATGTTCTACCCATTTTTAATTGAATTATGTCTTTTTGGTTAAGTTGTGTAAGTTCTTTATATCTTTTGAACATTAACCATTATAAGATATCTGATTTATAAATATTTTCTCCCATTCATTAGATTGCCTTTTAATTTGATTATTTCCTTTGCTGTGCAGAAACTTTTTACTTTGATATAGTTTCATTTGTTTATTTCTGCCATCATTGTCTTTCCTTTACATGTTAGATCCAAAAAAATCATCCCCAAGAGTGATGTCAAGTAGTTTATCACCTGTTTTCTTCTTGAAATTTTATTTTTTCAGGTCTTATGTTCAAGTTTTTAAATCCATTTTGAGTCAATATTTATGTATGGTGTAAAAAAATTATGTATGCTGTATAATGGCAACTTCGTTGTACATTAATCAAACATGTTTGCATCATATGGGGTCTCTATTTTGCTCTATTCATCTGTGCATCTGTTTTTAGACCAATACCATACTCTTTTGGTTATTATAGCTTTGTAATATAGTTTTAAATCAGGGAACATGATCCTCCTGCTTTGTCTTCATTCTCAACATGATTTTACTATTTGGAGAGTTTTGTGGTTCCACACAATTTTAGAAGCTATTTCTATGAAAAATTTCGATGGTGTTTTGACAGGGACTGCATTGAATCTCTAGATTATATGGACATTTTATATGCAATATGGGCATTTTCACAATATTAATTATTTCAATCATTAGCATGGAATATCTTTCTATTTATTCATATCTTCTATTTCTTTCACTAATGTCTTATGGTTTCTAGCATATAGGTCTTTCATCTGCTTAAATTCATTCCCAGACATTTTGTCATTTTTGATGTAATTGTAAATTTGTTTCATTTTTATCTCTTATGGATAATTATTGGTGTATCAAAACACCACAGATTTTTGTATATTGATTTTTGTATCCTGCAATTTTAATGAATTTATTTACCAGTTCCGTTGTAGTAAAATCTTGTGGGGTTCAGATATATAATATGTGTTCAGCAAAGAGTGATCATTTGCCTCTACCTTTCCAGTTAGGATGTCTTTTTTTGTTTGTGTTTTTGTTAACTAAATTCTCTGGCTAGGATGTCTAATGTTATGTTGAAGAAAGTTGCAGAAGTATGCATCCTTATCTTCTCTGAATCTTAGAATATGATATTAGCTGTGAGACTGTCATATATAGCCATTATTATTATATTCACCCTATGACCATTTTTAAATAAATACTATCATAAATAGATGTTGAATTTTGTCCATGACTTTTCTGTATCTGTTAAGATGGCCATATGATTATTATCTTTCATTTTGTTAATGTGGTGTATCACACTAATTGATTTTGGGAAGTTGAACCATTCCTGTATCTCTGGAATAATTTTTACTTGATCATGGTGTAGGACCTTTTTTAATGTATTATTGAATTTTATTTGCTAACTTCTTATTGAAATATAATTAACATACACTGCTATATCAGTTTTTAGGTGCACAATAAAATGATACAGCAATCCTATACATACTTAGCGCTCATTATAATAAGCGTATTCTTTACCTATTTCACCCATATCTTCAAACCTTTCCATGAGCAACCACCACAGTTTGTTCTCTGTAATTAAGCATCTGGTGTTTTGCTTGTAGTTTTTCTTTGTTTTGTTTTTTAAAGTCCATAAAAGGATAAAATCATGGTATTTATTTTTCTTTGTCAGACTTATTCAGCCTATATCCTCTAACTTCATCCATGTTGTTGCAAATATTAAGTTTTTATTCTTTTTATGGCTGAGTAATATTCCAGTGTATATACACACACCACTTCTTTATCCATTCATCTGTCAACGGACGGTTAGGTCGCTTCTATAACTTGGGGTTGTAATTAATGCTTCAGTAAACATAGGGGTGCTTATATCTTTTCAAGTTTCTGTTTTTGCTTTCTTTGTGTAAATAACTGATAGTGGATTTGATGGGTCATGTGGTAATTCTATTAATGTGGGGAGGAACCTCCATGCTGTTTCCCACAGTGCCTACACCAGCTTACATTCCCACCAACAGTGCACAAGGGTCTCCCCTCCATCCATGCCAACAATTTTTATTTCTTATCTTTTCGATTTTGACAATTCTGACAGCCATGAGGTGACATCTCACTGATATTTTAGTTTGCATTTCCCTGGTAAATGGTGGCATTGAGTATTGGCCATTTACATGCATTTTCATGTGTCTGTTGGTCACTTATATGTCTTTGGAGAAATGTCTATTCATGTCCCATGTCTCTTTTTTAATTGGAGTATTCGTTTTTTGGGTATTGAGTTGGATAATTTCTTTATATATTTTGTATATTAACTACTTACCAGATATATAATTTGCAATTATCTTCTCCCATTTGGTAGGTTGTCTTTTTGTTTGTTGATGGTTTTCTTCATAATGCAAAAGCATTTCATTTTGCTATAGTCCCAATAACTTAATTTTGCTTTTGTTTGCCTTGCCAAAGAAGGCATACTAGAAAAATGATTTTATGGCCAATGTCAAAGATTATACTGTCCATGTGTTTTTCTATAAATTTTATGGTTTAAGGTATCCCACTTAGGTCTTTAATCAATTTTGAGTTTATTTTTGTGTATCATGTAAGAATGTGGTCCAGTTTCATTCTTCTGAATGTGAATGTCCAGTATTCCCAACATCATTTCTTGAAAAGACTGTCTTTTTTCCATTGCATATTCCTGCCTCCTTTGTCATAGGTTATTTGGCCCTAAAATCATGAGTTTACTTCTTATCTCTCAATTCTCTTGAGTTGATCTATATGTTTGTTATTGCGCCAGTACCACATTGTTTTCATTACTATAGCTTGGTGGTGTATGTTCTGGGATTGTGATAGCTCCAGTTTTTGTTCTTGTTTACAAGATTGTTTGGTGATTCACAGTTTTTGTGGTTCCATACAAATTTTAGGATTATTTATTCTAGTTCTGTAGAAAATGATCTTGGTATTTTGATAGGGATAACACTAAATATGTAGATGGCTTTGGGTAGTATTATTTTTTGGGTGGTATTTATTATTTTTAAAATATAATTTATTGTCAAATTGGCTAACATACAGTGTGTACAATGTCCTCTTGGTCCTGGGCATAGACTCCATGGTTCATTGCTTACATATAATACCCAGTGTTCATCCCAACATGTGCCCTCCTCAATGCCCATCACCTATTTTCCCCTTTCCCCCATCTCCCCCATCAACCCTCAGTTTGTTCTTTGTGTTTAAGAGTCTTATAGTTTGCCTCCTTCCCTCTCTGTAACTATTTTTTCCCTTCCCTTTGCCTATGGTCTTATGTTAAGTTTTTCAAGGTTCACATAAGAGTGAAAACATATGATATCTGTTTCTCTGACTGACTTATTTCATTTAAGTTGAAATGAACTTTTCATCCATGTTGCTGCAAATGGCATGACTTTATTCTTTCTCATTGCCAAGTAGTATTCCATTGTATTTATAAATCACATCTTCTTTATCTATTCTTCAGTTGATGGACATTTGGTCTCTTTCCATAATTTGGCTATTGTTGAAAGTGCTGCTATAAACATTGGGGTACATGTGCCCCTATGAATAAACACTCCCATATCCTTTGGATAAATACCTAGTAGTGCTTTTGCTGGGTTGTAAGATAGTTCTATTTTTCTTTTTGAGGAACCTCCACACTGTTTTCCAGAGCAACTGCACCAGTTTGCATTCCCACGAACAGTGCAAGAGGGTTCCTGTTTCTCCACATCTATGCCAGTATCTGTTCTTTCTTGAGTTGTTAAGTTTAGCCACTTTGACTAGTGTAAGGTGGTATCTCAGTGTGGTTTTGATTTGTATTTCCTGGATGATGAGTGACATTGAGCATCTTTTCATGAGAATGTTGGCCATCTGGATGTCTTCTTTGGAGAAGTGTCTATTCATGTCTTTTGCCCATTCTTTCACTGGATTGTTTGTTTTTTGGGTGTTGAGTTTGGTAAGTTCTTTATAGATTTTGGGTACTAACCCTTTATCTGATATGTCACTTGCAAATATCTTCTCCCATTCTGTCAGTTGCCTTTTCGTTTGATTGATTGTTTCTTTGCAGTGCAGAAGCTTTTTATCTTGATGAGGTCCCAATAGTTCATTTTTGCTTTTAATTCCCTTGTGTTTAGAGATGTGTTGACCAAGATATTGCTGCGGCTGAGGTCAAAGAGGTTGTTGCCTGCTTTCTTCACTAGGGTTTAGTTGGTTTCCTGTCTCGCATTTAGGTCTTTCGTCCATTTTAAGTTTATATTTGTGTATGGTGTACGAAAGTGGTAGAGTTTCATTCTTCTGCATGTTGCTGTCCAGTTCTCCCAGCATCATTTGCTAAAGAGATTGTCTTTCTTCCATTGGATACTCTTTCCCGCTTTGTCAAAGATTAATTGGCCATACATTTGTGGGTCCGTTTCTGGGTTCTCTATTCTATTCCATTGGTCTATATGTCTGTTTTTGTGCCAATATCGTACTGTCTTGATGATTACAGCTTTGTAGTAGAGACGGAAGTCTGGGATTGTGATGCCTCCTGTTTTGGTTTTCTTATTCAAGATTGCTTTGGCTATTGGAAGTCTTTTGTGATTCCATAAAATTTTAGAATTGTTTGTTCTAGCTTTGAGAAGAATGTCAATGCAATTTTGGGGAGTGCAAATGTCAGTGCAAATTTGGGATTGCATTGAATGCGTAGATTGGTTTGGAGAGTATTGACCTTTTAACAATATTCATTATTCCAATCCATGAGCATAGAATGTTTTTCCATTTCTTTTTGTCTTCTTCAATTTTCTTCATAAGTTTTCTATGGTTTTTAGCATGCAGATCTTTTACATTATGGTTAGGTATATTGCCAGGTATTTTATGGTTCTTGGTGCAGTTGTAGATGACATACATTTCTTGATTTCTCTTTCTGTTGCTTCATTATTGGTATATATAAGTGGTTCCAATTTCTGTACACTGATTTTGTATCCTGCGACTTTTCATGTAACAGTTCTAGCAGCTTATTGGTGGCGTCTTTTGGGTTTTCCACGTAGGGCATCATGTCTTCAGGAAAAAGTGAAAGTTTGACTTCTTCTTTGCCAATTTTTATGCCTTTATTTCACTTTGTGGTCTGATTGCTGATGTTAGGACTTCCAACACTATGTTAAACAACAGTGGTGAGAGTGGACATCTCTGTCATGTTCCCGATCTCAGGGGGAAGGCTCTCAGTATTTCCCCACTGAGGATTATATTAGCTGTGGATTTTTCATATATGGCTTTTATGGTGTTTAGGTATGTTCCTTCTATACTGACTTTCTTGAGGGTTTTTGTTAAGAAAGGATACTGTATTTTGTCAAATGCTTTTTCTTCATATGTTTACAGGATCATATGGTTCTTATCCTTTCTTTTATTAATGTGATGTATCATATTTATTGATTTGAAAATATTGAACCAGCCCTGCAGCCCAGGAATGAATCCCACTTGATCGTGGTGAATAATTCTTTTAATATGCTGTTGAATTCAACTTGCTAATATCTTTTTGAGAATATTGGCATCCATGTTTATCAGGGATATTGACCTGTAATTCTCCTTTTTGGTGTGGCCTCTGTCTGGTTTGGGAATCAAGGTAATGCTGGCTTCATAGAATGAGATCAGGTTTTCCTTCCATTCCTATTTTTTGAAACAGCTTGAGAAGGATCGGTATTAACTCTGCTTTAAATGTCTGGTAGAATTGCCCTGGGAAGACATCTGGCCCAGAACTCTTACATGTTGGGAAACTTTTGATAACTGATTCCATTTCTTCACTGGTTATGATTCTGTTCAAATTTTCTATTTCTTCCTATTTGAGTTTTGGTAGTGTGTGGGTGTCTAAGAATTTGTCCATTTCTTCCATGTTGTCCAGATTGTTGGCATACAATTTTTCATAGTATTCTCTGATAATTGTTTGTATCTCTGAGGAATTGGTTGTGATAAGTCCAGTTTTCATTTGTGATTTTATCTATTTGGGTCATCTCTCTTTTCTTTTTGACAAGTCTGGCTAGGGATCTATCAATTTTGTTTATTCTTTCAATTAATCAGCTCTTAGTTTCATTGACCCATTCTACTGTTTTTGTTTTTTTTTTATTCTATATTGTTTATTTCTGCTCTGATCATTATCATTTCTCTACTTCTGCTGGCTTTGGGGTTTCTTTGCTCCTCTGCTTCTAGTTCCTTTAGGTGTGCTGTTAGATTTTATATTTGGGATTTTTTTGTTTGTTTCTTGAAATAGGCCTGGATTGCAATGTATTTTCCTCATAGGGCTGCCTTTGCTGCATTCCAAAGCATTTGGATTGTTGTGTCTTCATTTTCATTAGCTTCAATATATTTTTAAATTTCTTCTTTAATTGCCTGGCTGACCCATTCATCCTTTAGCAGGATGTTCTTTAACCTCCATGCATTTGGAGTTTTTCCAAACTTTTTCCTGTGGTTGATTTTAAGGTTCATAGCATTGTGATCTGAAAATATGCATGGTATGATCTCAATTCTTTTATATTTATTGAGGGCTGTTTTGTGACCCAGTATGTGATCTATCTTGGAGAACGTTCCATGTGCACTTGAGAAGAATGTGTATTCTGCTGCCTTAGAACGAAAAGCTATGAATATATCTGTCAAGTCCATCTAGGCCTGTGTATCATTCAGGGGCATGTTTCTTTATTGATTTTCTGCCTATATGATCTGTCTATTGCTGTAAAAAGAATATAAAGTCCCTTTCAATTACCACATTCTTACCAATAAGACTGCTTACGTTTGTGATTTTTTTTATGTATCCGGGTGCTCCAGATTGGGTGCATAAATATTTATAATTGTTAGCTCTTCTTTATGGACAGACCCCATAATTATGATATAATGCCCTTCTTCATCTCTTATTACAGCCTTTAGTTTAAAATCTAGTATGTCTGATGTAAGTATGGCAACTCCAGCTTTCTTTTGACTTCCAGTAGCATGATAGATGGTTCTCTATCCCCTCATTTTCAATCTGAAGGTGTCTTCAGATCTAAAAAAAGTCTCTTGTAGACAGCAAATAGAAGGGTCTTAATTTTTTTATCCATTCTGCTAACCTATGTCTTTTGTTTGGAGCATTTAGTCCATTTAAATTCAGTGTTATTATTGAAAGTTATGGGTTTAGTCATTCTATTATCTGTAGGTTTCATGCCTGTAGTGATGTCTCTGGTCCTTTGTGGTCTTTGCACCATTCCACTCACAGAATCCCCCTTAGGATTTCTTGTAGGGCTGATTTACTGGTGATGAATTCCTTCAGTTTTTGTTTGTCTGGGATTACTATTATCTCTATTTCTACTCTGAATGACAGCTTTGCTGGATAAAGGATTCTTGACTGCGTATTTTTTCCTATTCAGCACATTAAATATTTCTTGCCACTCCCTCTGGCCTGTCAAGTTTCAGTAGATAGGTCTGTTACTGTCTTATATGTCTACCCTTATAGTTTAAAGCCTATTTGTCCCTAGCTGCTTTCAGAATTCTCTTTTTCTTTGTATTTTACCAGTTTCACTATGATATGTCATGTGGAAGAGCAATTCAAGTTATGTCTAAAGGGAGTTCTTTGTGCCTCCTGGATATCAATATCCATTTCCTCCCCAGATTGGGGTTGTTCTCAGCTATGATTTGTTCAAGTACACCTTCCACTCTTTTCTCTCTCTTTTCTACTTCTAGAACTCCTATGATACAGATATTATTATGTTTCATTGAATCACTTAGTTCTCTAATTCTCCCCTCGTCATCTGGAATTTTTTTTATCGTTCTTCTAGCTTCATCTTTTTTTTCATAATTTTATCTTCTATTTTGCTTCTTCTCCCCTCTGCCTCTTTAGACCTTGCTGTCACCACCTCTAGTTTATTTTGCACCTCATTTACAGCATTTTTTAATTCATCACGACTGTATTTTAGTTCCTTGATCTTTGCAGCAATAGATTTTCTGTTGTCTTCTATACTTTCTTCAAGCCCAGCAATTAATCTTATGACTATTATCCTAAATCCTTTTTCATTTATATTGTTAATGTCTGTTTTGGTCAGTTTTTTGGCTGTCATTTCTTCCTGGATTTCTTTTGAGGAGACTTCTTCCATTTCATCTAGTCTTCTGTCTCTTATGTGTTTTAAAAGGTGGTTATGTGTCCTGCACCTGTAAGCAGTACTATATTAAAGAGGTGTCATATACTGATAAGGGCCTGGCCTTTCAGGTGGTGTTTTTTGGACTGCATTACTTGCTCTCGTTTTTGTGACTCTGGTTGCTTTATCTCCCTACCCGTAGTGTAGTTTTGGACCCTCCACCAGGTGTGCTTTGATTTGTTCATTGAAATAATAATAAATAATGTTTATTTAATATTACAAATAAGTATTGTTCAAGTATTAAGTCAGAAAATGAAAAATGCTAGGTGCCATGGAACTGATGGCAGCACTGGTCTGGCTGATTGGTTGGTCAGTGTCACTCTCTGGTGGATATGCAGTTACCAGGACCAGGGCGGCATGGTTTGGTGTAGGCAGGTCCCGCCTCCACTGCAGGCCTGCCGTCCCTTACTGAGGTCCCAGGGTCATGATGGGGAGAAAAATATCAATACCTCAGTCTCTCCTCCATGGACCGGGTGTCTCAAACCACTCTGTTCCTCATAGAGTCCTTGCAGTGCTGCATGTGTGAATGAGGGGGTTCATTCCCCTCTGCCAACTCCCGTGCCTCCCGGGGATTTTGCCGGGATTTAAACCCTGATGTTTTAAAAGGTCTCACTCCATGTGCCCCAGTTCCAGGAAAGTGCTGCTCTGCGCAGCCGATATTTGGCCTCTGGCTGGAGGGAGCAGGCAGTCTTTGTCCTTTGAAGGGTTATATACCTTCTTCCCACAGCACTTGAGGGAGGGGATTGCTTTCTCCCAGTGTGGACTGTGCCTCTGAACTAGTTACTGAGCCCCGCTGGCTCCCCTCTTCCCCAGGTACACGAACGGGGCAGCTGACCCCAGTCTAGAGAAAGTCTTGAAGTTACAGATTGGATCTTTCTCCATCTGCACGCAGTTCATGGTTTTTCTTTTGTCTAAGTACTGTCCTATGTTTTCACAGCCTCCCTTTCTCTTCCCTTTGTCTCTCCACAGAAGGGGATCCCTCCCCTCCATGCCTGTGTACCCCATTTTATCTCTCCCAGTTCATAATCACGCACCTGTGGTCCGCCAGGTTGTCTCCGTGGGTCCTAGAGGGTCCTTGGGATGCCTGGGTGGCTCTGTGGGTTAAGCATTGAACTCTTTTTTTTTTTTTTAATTTTATAATAGTTTATTTTCAATTTGGTTTACATATAACACCCAGTGTTCATCCCAACATGTGCCCTTTTTATGAACTCTTGATCTCAGCTCACGTCTTGATCTCAGGGTCATGAGTTCAAGCTCCACATTGGGCTCCATGCTGGGTGTGAAGCCAATAGTGATTTTTAGATTGTTGTCCTTGCCCCAACTTCTGGAAGGCCACCCTTGTTCCCATATGGGGCGTGCCTTTGCAGCCACCAAAGGCAGTGGAAAAGGCAAGAGTCCCAGTGGAAGGACAGGCCTGGCCATAGGGTGCTTGATTCTGGGAGGCTGCTCAGCTGGGATATTTTTTGGCAGCTTAAAAGGCTCTGGGTAATATATTTTAATAATATTTTTTCTCGCAATCATGAGCATTGAAGTTCTTTCTGTCTCCTTGTATTGTCTTCAATTTATTTCATCAATATTTTCTCATTTTTGGAATACAGGTCTTTCATCTTCTTGGTTGAGTTTATACCGAAATTTTGTATTATTTTTGGTACATTTATAAATTAGGATTTTTTTTCTTAATTTCTCCTTCAGCTACTTCATTATTTGGGTATAAAAATGCAACAGATTTCTATATATTGATTTTTGTATCATGTGACTTTACTGAATTTATCAGTTCAAGTTTGTTTTTTTTTTTTTTTTTTTTTGTGGAGTCTTTAGGGTCCATGACACTATCATGTCATTGCAAATAGTTACTTTTACTTCTACCATACCAGTGTACTTGTGTGTTTACTGTGTGTTTTATTTCACTTTCTTTTTATTTCATTTTCTTGGGTGTTTTCCGTGACTAGGATATTCAGTACTGTGTTGAATAAAAATGGTGAGAGAAGACAGCCCTGTCTTCATCTTGATCTTAGAAGAAAAGCTCTCAGGTTTTCATCATTGAGTATGATGTTAGCTGTGGGTTTTTCATATGCGGCCTTTATTATGTTAATGCACAATTCCTTTAAACTTAATTTGTTGAGAATTTTTTTTATCATGAATGGATGTTATACTTTGTCAAATGCTTTTTCTGTACCTATTGAAATTATCATGTTTTTTATTCTTTCTCTTGTTAATGTGTTTTATCACATTAATTAAATTGCAAATATTGGACCACCCTTGCATCCCAGGAATAAAACCCTCCTGATAGTGGTGAATGATTTTTTAAATGTATTATTGGATTCCATTTGTTAATATTTTATTGAGGAGTTTTGCCTCTGTGTTAATCAGAGGTATTAGGTATTAGCCTGTAGTTCTTTTTTTGCAGTGTCTTTATCTGTTTTGGTATCAGGGCAATGCTAGCCTCTTAGAATGAATTTTGAAGCTTTCCTTCTTCTCCTGTTTTTTATAGTTTGAGAAAAATAGATATTAAGTCTTCTTTAAATGTTTGATAGAATTCACATGTGAAGATATCTCGTCCTAGACTTTAACTGTTTGGGAGTTTCATGATTATTGATTCAATTTCATTGCTACCTAACTTGGTCTGTTCAAATTTTCTATTTCTTCCTGATTAAATTTTGGGAAGTTATATATTTCTAGAGATTTATCTATTTCTTCTAGGTTGTCAAGTTTTTTGGCATATACTTTTTCCTTAATATTTTCTTATACTCTGTTGTACTTCTGTGGTGTCAGTTGTTATCTCTGCTCTTTGGTTTATAATTTTATTTACTTGCACTTTCTCTCTCTCTATGTTTTTGTTTTGATGAGTTTAGCTAAATTTATCAATTTTGTTTTTCTTTTCAAAAAACCAGCTCCTGGTTAATTGATCTGTTTATTACCTTTTTAGTTTCTATGTCATTTATTTTTGCTCAATCTTTATTTCTTTCCTTCTACTTATGGGGTTTTGTTTGTTTTCCTTTTTGTAACTCATTTAGTGGTAAGGTTAGGTTGTTTGATAATTCTTTTGCTTCTTAAAGCAGGACTTTATTGCTATAAACTTGTCTTTTAGAATAGCTTTTTCTGCATCCCAAGGATCTTATACTGTAGTATTTTCATTTTTATTTGTCTCCATGTATTTTTTTATTTCTTCTTTGACTTCCTGGTTGGCCTATTCATTATGTAATATGAACTTTCATATATTTGTGTTCTTTACAGATTTTTTCTTGTGGTTTGTTTCTAGTTTCATAGCATCGTAGTTGGAAAAGTTGTGTGTTTGATTTCAACTTTTAGATTTTGTTGAAAAAAATTTATAGCCTAACATGTGATCTATTCTGGAAAACATTCCATGTGCACTCGAAAATGTATATTCTACTGTTTTCAGGTGGATGTTCTGAATATATATATATATATATATATTAGATCCATCTGGTACAATGTGTCATGCAAAGCCTGTTACCTTTTCAAATTTCTGTTTCAATGATTTTTCCCTCGATGCAAGTGAGGTGTTCAATTTCTTTATTATTATTGTATTACTACTGATTTATATCTTAATGTATGTTAATAGTTGCTTTTTGTATTTGGGTATTCCCATTTTGGGTGAACATGTGTTTGCAATGTTATGTCTTCTTGGATTATTCCCTTTATCCATATGTCGCATCCTTTTTTTGTCTCTTGTTATAAGTCTTTGTTTTAAAGTCTATTTTGTCTGATATAAGTATTGCTGCCCTGATCATATTGTTTCACACAAATTTTAGGTTTAATTGTTCTAGTTCTAGAGGCACCTCAGTGGCTCAGTCAGTTAAGCATCTGACTTCAGCTCAGGTCACGATCTCACAGTTCGTGAGTTCAAGCCCCGCATCAGGTTATGTGCTGACAGCTCAGAGCCTGGAACTTACTTCAGATTCTATGTCTGCCTCTCTCTCTGACCCTTCTCCACTCTCACACACACACACACACACACACACACACACACTCTCTTTCTTAATAATAAGTATTAAGATTTTTTAAGTTTTAATTGTTCTAGTTCTATAAAAAATGTTCTTGATATTTTGATAGGGTTTGCATTAATTTTTAAATATTTTTTAATGTTCATTTATTTTTGAGAGAAAGAGCATGAGCGGGGGAGGGGTAGAGACAGAGAGGGAGACACAGAATCGGAAACAGGCTCCAGGCTCTGAGCTGTCAGCACAGCTTGACACTCAGGCTTGAACTCGGGAACGGTGAGATCATGACCTGAGCTGAAGTCAGACGCTTAACCAACTGAGCCACCCAGGCGCCCCACATTAATTTTTTTAGATTGCTTTGAATCTTAAGGTTTGCTAACATTTTGTTGAATATTTGCTTCTATATTCATTAGGGATATTGGCCTGTATTTTCTTTGTGACATCCTTGCCTGGTGTTAGTATTATGGTAATGCTGGTCTTAAAACAATTTTCGAAATGGGTGTCCTCTTTTTCTTTTTAGAAGAGATTAAGAAAGATTAGTATTAATTTTTCTAAATGGCTGGTATAATTCTCTGGTGAATCTGTCTTATCCTGGACTTTTACTTGTAGGGAGACTTTGTATATTAATTTAATTTCTTTTTCTAGTAGTTCGTTCATTATGATTTTTTATTTCTTTGTGATTAAGTCTTTATAGATTGTATGTTTCTAGGAAATATTTTATTCTAGGCTTTCAGATTTGTTTGTGTATATTGTTCATAGTAGTCTCCTATAGTTCTTTATGCACTCATGATATGAGCTGTAATATTTCTTTCATATATGTTTTATTTGAGTTCTTTATTAATTTTTTATATCTGAAAGATGGATATTTATTTTTGTATTTTTAAAGGACCTTTGGATTTTTTTTAGAATAAAAAATCTTAACTTTTAAATCACTTATCTTTTTGAGAATCAATTTCATCTTTTTAAAGCTCGAGTTTCAGTTTTATTTGTTACTCTGAATTCATGTTAACTATTGTTCAGGCTCTAAGTTAACCTTTTTACTTTACTAAGGTGTAAGCCTTTTAGAACTTTATGTGATATCCTGTATAAGGAGACCTCTCCTTTCCATGTAATGGGAACCAAACTACTATAAGAAATTTGTAAACTCTTGGAATTTTTTGGTCTATTTATTTCTCCACACATAGAGAATATTAAGCCAGGCATGCACATTCATCACTCATCCAAAGACTAGACATGACTCTTGTGCTGATTTTTTTGCTGAAAATGTCACATACTATATGATTATATTTACATAATATTGTTAAAATTACAGAATTATAGAGTTGTAAGAAAGATTAGTGGCTTACAGAGGTTATAAGTGGTGGTGGGGGGCAATTGCATGGGTGTAATAATAAAGGGGTAGCATGAGGTAGATCTTTGTGGTAATGAAATAAGTTTCTATGTTGTATAATGAAATAGGATTGCCTCTAGATGTAAATAGATACACAGATATGATAACATGTTATAGAACCATATACCCACATTGTTCCAATGTCATTTTTTGGTTTTTATATTGCACTGTAGTTATGAAAGCTCTAGCCATTGGGGGAAATTAGATTAAAAAATATATGGGACCTCTCTACTACTTTGGCTATTTTTTGTGAATCTGTAATTATTTCAAAATTAAAAGAAAAAAATCTCTTTCCACAAAGAAAACTCTAGCAACAGATTTCTTCATTGGTAAATCCTTCCAAACATCAAAATGATAAATAATAATATAATAACCATCCTTCTATGAAAAATAGAAGAAGAAAAACTTTATGATTATTTTATGAAAAAAGTTTAGCCTCGATGTCCCAAACTTATAAGATTATAAAAGAATGATAATGGGAGACAAATATTGTGTGTGTGTGTGTGTGTGTGTGTGTGTGTGTGTGTGTATGTGTGTGTGAGTGTGAGTGTGTGGTTTATCACAAGAATGAGTGATTGGTCTAACATTCCATAATCAAACAATATAATTTACCTCAATAAAATGATGAAGAGGAAAACTATATTGCCACCCAAATAGAGAAGTAAACATTTGACAAAATTTAACAACCATTATTGATTTAAAAATATTCTCGAAAATATAGAAAATAATTTTTATAATCTGATGAAGTCTACTAAACTCCCACACCTAACTGTATATTTAATTCCGATCTATTGATTACTTTCCCACAAGACTGGTACTAAGGCAAGAATGTCTACTTTCACGTTTTCTATTGCATACTATATTGCAGGTCCTACTCAGTACAATAGTGCAAGAAGGCAAGAAAAAGACACACAATAAAAGAAATAAATCTTGAAAATGAAATCTTAACACCGTTTTTATTCACAGAATCATGATTCACGTATACAAAGATGCATAAAGATTTTTTAAAAAATGATTAACAAATTGATTTAATTATTTAAAAATGCATATTCAATATAAATGTCAAACTCATATTCCTATATTATTAAACAAGTAAAATTGCAACATAATTTCATAGATTGGGATGGTCAATAATGTTTACAGTCTTAATTATATCTAAAAGGATCTATAGATTTAACATAATTATCACATTTAAAATACCAGCAAGAGAGTTTCAGGGGGGGATGGCAGAGTAGGAGGACCGTAAGCTTCATCTTATCCCATGGATACAACTAGATAACACCCACATCGGTGTAAATAACCCGGAAAGTCATCCAAAGTCTGGGAGAACAAACTCTACACAGCTAAATGTAGAGAAGAGACCACATCAAAAATGGTAAGAAGGATGGATATGTGGTCTAAAGTTAAACAAACCTTAGGACTGTCCTGGAGGGAGGAACTATGAAGGTGTAAAGAGGGGAAAGAACAGACTCGCACCCCAGGCACAGGAACCTGCACAGAAAAGTTGAATCCCAATACATAATACATTTGGCTTTGGAAACCAGGTGGACCCAACAATCAGCGAGGCTTAACACCTGGAATTAAAAAAAAAAAAAAAAATCAGCAGGCTCAGCTCTAGAAGAGCCAGGAAGGTGGAGTCTCTACCCATAAGGAGACAGCACAGCAAACAGCCCCACTGTGATATAACATAGAAGTAGCAGTTTGAAAAACACTTGGAAAGAGGGTTATTTACTAATCTCAGAGCTTGTGCTGAAGGGGCAGGGATCCTTGGAAAACGTCTCCAAGAACAAAGGAACTGCTGGGCACTATTTTTTTTCCTATGTCCCCCTGCCTAGACAAAGGGACACCTGCAGGAACCAGTATAGTACCAACACTCTCTACCTAACTTGCTAACAGCATATCCTGCCCCTGCATTGTACCTCCTTCAGCCAGGCCTTCAAAGTAAAGAAACATTTTAAAAAACATAGTTGCAATTCAATCATAGTATATCACATCTGTAAGAGAAAGAATAAATACCATATGATCATTTCAATGGATGCAGAAAAAGCATTTGACAAAGTACATCCATTCATGATAATAACCCTCAACAAAGTAAGCTTAGAGGGAACATAGTAAGGACCATGTATGAAAAACCCGCAGCTAACATTATACTCAATGGAGAAAACTGAGATATTTTCTCTAAGATCAGAATGAAAACAAGGATGTTCAATGACACCACTTTTATTAATGTTTAAGTCCTCACTACAGCTATCGGATAAGAAAAATAAGTGAAACTCCTCCAAATTGATAAGTAAAAAGTTAAACTTTCACTACTTGCGGATGACATGATATGTATATTAAAACCAAAAATTTAATCCACTCACGAACTACCAATAAGTGAATTCAGTAAAGTCACAGGATACAAAATCAATGTACAGAAATTTATTGCATTTCTATACACTAATAATGAAATATCATAAAGAGAAATTAAAATACAATCTCATCTACAATTGCATCAAAAATAATAAAATACTTAGGAATAAATTTAACTGACAAGATTAAAAACCTGCGCTCTGAGAAGTATAAAAACGGCCTTTCCACCCTGAACGCGCCTTATCTCATCTGAAAAGTATAAAATATTGCTGAACAAAATTGAAGATAACACAAACAAATGGAAAGATATGCCATGCTCATGGGTTGGAAGTACAAATGTTGTCAAAATGTCAATATGAACCAAATCATTTACAGATTTAATGCAGTTGCTTTCAAAACACCAAAAACACTTTTCACAGAACTGGAACAAATAATCCAAAAATTTGTATGGAAACATGGAATACTACTAATAACCAAAGCAATCTTGAAAAAGAAGAATAAAATTGGAGGTATCATAATCCCAGATCGCAAGAGATATTGCAAAACTTTAGTAATCAAAACAGTATGGTGCTGGAACAAAAGTAGACACAATAGATGAATGAAATAGAATATAGAGCCCAGAAATGAACCCATGATTATATGGTCAATTAATCTTTGATAAAGGAGGCAGGAATATGCAATGGGAAAAAGACTGTTCAACAAAAGATGTTGGGGAAACTGGAGACCAACATGGAAAAGAATGAAACAGGTCCACTTCCTTACACCATTAACAAAAATAAACTCAAAACAGATTAGAGACTCAAATGTGAGACCAGAAAACATAAAGATCCTAGAAAAGAACAGAAACAGTAAATTCTCTGACATTTGTCATAGCAATGTTTTTCTAGATATATCTCCTGAGGTTCAGGGAAAAAAAAAAGCAAAAATAAACTATTGGGATGAGATCAAAATTAACAAAACTAAAAGACAATCTATTGAATGAGAGAATGTATTTGCAATAAAGTTATTATCCAAAAAATATAGTTTATACAACTCAACACCAAAATAAACTCCAAATAATCCAATTTAAAGATTAACAGGAAAAAAATTAAATAAAAATGGACAGAAAACATCCACAGACATTTTTCCAAAGAAGACATACATATAGTCAACAGATACATCAAGTGATGCTCAATATCACTGGTCATCAGGGAAAGGCAAAACGAAACCACACTGAGACATCATCTCATACCTGTCATAATTCCCAACACAAAAACACAAGAAACAACAATTTTTGGTGAGAGTTTGGAGGAGAAACCCTCTTGCACTTTTGATAAGAATGCAAACTGGTGCAGCAACTATGGAAAATAGTATGAAGTTTCCTCAAAAAATTAAAAACAGAATTACCATAAAATCGAGTAATTCCACTATTGGATATTTATCGAAAGAATATTAAAATACTAATTCAAAAAGATATATGCACCCTTATGTTTTTTTCAGCATTATTTATAATAGCCAAATTATGGGTAGAAGAAGCCCAAATGTCCACCAACTGATGAATGGATAAAGAAGTTGAGAAATGTATACACACACACACACACACACACACACACACACACACTGGAATATTACTCAACCATAAAAAAGAATAAAATCTTGCCATTAACAACAACGTGAATGAATTGAGAGTATAATGCTAAGTGAAATAAGTCAGTCAGAAAAATCCCATATGATAGCACTCATATATAGAATTTAAGCAACAAAACAAACAAAGATACAAATAAAAAATTAGACTCAACTCTAAAGAACAAACTGATAATTACCAGATGGGCAGAGGGGTGGGGGGAGGGGTGAAATAAGTGAAGGGGATTAAGAGTACACTGATCATGATGATCACTGATGTATAGAATTTTTGAATCATGATATTGTATACCTAAAATTAATATGACATATAGTTATATTTGTTAACTATATATAGTTAACAAAATATAGTTTTTGTTACTAAAAAACTATAGTTACAAAATATAGTAACTAAATATAGTTTATAGTTAACTATAGTAGATTTAAAACAAAACCAATACCAGCAAAATTTTTTGACATAAATTGACAAGATAATTCTAAAACGTATATGAGAATGTCAGGATCTAGGATAGTAAAACCTTTTTAAAAAAATAAAAAGAAATTTGAGATGCATAAGCTACTTGTTGAAACTTATTATAAAGCTGTAATAGTCAATTTAGGTATTTTGGAATAAGAATAGAAAAATAAATCAACTGATCTCTATTGAGTCCAGAAATAGACCCACCCACATATATCATAAGAAAATAATTTAAAAATGAAGTAGTGTAGATTTTTTACATTCCATCAATAAACATATCAGGTAATAAAATTAAGAGATTCATTCTTATTTTATATGAAATACTAAATATTGTAGAATTACTAGATCATATGTTTTTTCCAGCAAGATAAAACTTAAGCACGAGGATTTAATGATGTAGTTTTGAAACTCAGAGCCTAGAATCTTCTTCAGATTCTGTGTTTCCCTCTGTGTCCCTTTCCCACTCAGACTCTTTCTGTCTGTCAAGAATACATTTTTTTTTGAAATAAAGGAAAATTAAAAATATAAACACAGAATTCTCATAATTTTACTGTGAATGAAAGAAACTATTAAGAATCTAAACGCCAAAATTTCCAGGTATTTCTGACAAGCCGAGGGAAAATAAAGAAAAATTCAAGCACAATAAAGAAGGAAATTACAGAAATTCTTTCTTTTAAGAATAATGGTATCATGTCAGGTAAATAGAGGAAATATTGTCAGAATCTCATTACCCATCTTGGGAGGCACAATAAAGTTGCTGTAGGTGACAAAAACTGTAAGGTAGATGATAAAACATCTCTTCATTTGAATTGAATTCACTGTTGCTGATACTGAAGTAATTTCACTGTTCCAAGAAAGTTCCAAACTAATAATCTTAGTTCACCGAAATCAAGTGTGTACACATAAAACATAAACTACATATTATAATTTATAAGGCACGGAAATTTTTGTAAAGGGAGGTAAGTCTTGAAGTAACAGATCAAAATGGCTCATTACATGGTAGCCAATATATAGTCATACCACAGATATTTGTTTTATAATGGTAAATATAATGTTTTATTAAATGACCTGACAGACAACCAAAACAATTTAGCTATGAAAGAAATAAAGACTTTAGATTTTAATTTCTAATACAAAATATCAGAAGATAATGAGTCAAGTCATGTTGCAATTACTTGATACATAAAAATTGTCATTTTTATATCATTGCAAAGAAACAAATCTTCAAATGTATGGCCGTCCATTCTGTGGTACAAGGGGATGTTATAGATTATTATGTTATCATCAATAGGAAACGTTTTGCTGGTTTCAACCAAGTTCTACAGCTCAGCTTGAAGTATCTCCACTTGTAACGTCTTCTGGTCTGCAGGCTTGTCATTTGATGACTGGATCTTCAGAATTCATCTTGAATTGTATAGTGATCTCTAGAATGGAAGTCAGACCTTTGGCTATAGAACAGAGAGGTAATTACTCAGGAGGGTTTTCCTTGGACTACATCCTTCTAGTTTTCCTTTATGTAAGACAGAATTAAACTATATTTAATTCACTATACTTTTGTATATATATTTTACTATACAGTCAAATCTGCTAACTCGCAAAACTGGACATAATAAATAGGGAAACAAAATTTTGTTCAAGTATTTGTTTACCAACTTCAAAGAAAGATTTTCACAATTTAGCTATGTAAATTGCTATGCAAATTATTGCTTATTGGAAGATTAAAGAGTCCTGGATTTTCACCAATTACAATGCTAATGCTTAATCACTAGGGTGCTATCTTCTAAACCCCTGTCTCATAGAACACTGATCCAAACATCTAATTATTTACATGAATTTTTATATGCTTTGTTTTTTCTTTTTTTAAAATTAATTAATTTATTTTGAGAGGAAGAGAAAGTGCTTGTGTGCTTGTGAGATCATGACCTGAGCCGATATCAAGAGTTGGACGCTTAACTGACTGAGCCACCCAAGCGCCTCTATGCTTTGCTTTTTCTAGGTAGTAGTAATTTCTGGGTAATCAGAACATTTAAAATTAAATGTTGAAGTACCATCCATAAACACCATAAGCACCATAAACACAAACTGCCAAGGAACATTGCCCTATGATTTAAAAGGTTTCCTTCCAACCAAGAGGAAACGAGTCGTGTTAGCTAAGGGGAATCTTTTTACTTAGACCAGTAGGAGGAATATGCCCCTCAAATAGCAATGTAACAGGTTAGAAACATGGCTTTTAGTCATTTAAAGATTGTCGTGTTTTCTTGATTTTAAGTTTCTTACTGGGGAGATGTTTGTGAAGAAAATTGCTGATCTATTGATTTTTCACTGACGTCTTTTTCAAAATACTATGTTATGCTGGAAACATTTGGGGGAAACAGAATGAAAATTTGATATCTACTATAATGATTTATTAAGGGTCAACAAATAGTATTTTCAGTGTTGATTATTTTAAAAAATCACTATTCTTTGTAAAAATGCTTAACTCAGGGGAATTCTGTTTGAAATGATTGGGTAAAGATTGATTGAATGACAAAAACCAATTCTAGGTGATGGAGAATAAGATAATGGATATTAAAGTTGATAATCTTCTCTATGCTTAACCTAAATTTAATGTAGAGTTAAATATATGAAATCAGAATTGTATTCATGGATTTGATGGGAGATTTTAAAGTGATAGATATATTTTTCTTTAATGTATTTTAAAAATACAATCAAAAGCTTTATTTTAGCTGGTATAAGATCAAGATTGAAAAGAACGATAAAAATAAAGCTCATATGGCATTTATTTAAAACTATGGGGTTTCCATTATTTAAATTAGGATCAGAAAATATTTTCAACTTACACATATATTTAGAAAATAAGTAACTTCTCCATAAATGCCAAAATACATGATTTGTACATAGTTAGCATGTATTTACTATATCTTCTCACATTCCAGAAAGGACATGAATATGTAATATACCAAAAACACATTGCTGCTAAAAAATACACTTGTTTTAAACTTCCTTAGATTATGTTTTCTTGTGTTTTGTTTTGTTTGTTTTGTTTTGTTTTGTTTTTTTGAGAGAGGGCGAGTTGAATGGTGGAGGGGTAGAGGAGAGGGAGAGAGAATCTTAAGCAGGCTCCAGGCTCCATACTCAGTGCATAGCCCAATGTGGGACTTGATCTCACAACAGAGATCATGACCTAAGCCAAATCAAGAGTCAGAGGCTTGATCAACTGAGCCATCTGGTCACCTCTGGATTATGTTTTCATAGAGATATTTGGGGAAAAACAAGACCCCAAACTTACAGAAACATTTCTCTAATAGATTTTTTTTCTTTTTTGCCTAAAGGGATATGTTTAAAATAATGACATTATCAAATTTTTGGCAATTTTTTTTCAACATCTCAAATTGCTACTGTAGTTACAAGAAAGATACTTTTCTCGTATTTGCTGCTTAATACAAGAATGATAGTATGGAGAAGTTAGTTAAGTGGTACAATACCTGTCATTTAATCTAACCAATCCAAAATTTTGCCAAAATATTAAAAAATAATAAAGGTTTATTCATGAGGGATTTTCTGATTGTTTAAGTTGTGTAGAATTATACTCTATGATAGTGATAGACTCAATCTATCACTCAGCACAATAAGTGGTGTGGGGAATATGGAAAAGTTAAGGAAAAGTAAGTTGTAGTAATATGGACCTTGAACAGTATTTTAGAATGGAAATTTTATTTTGCCTCTTTCTGTTCATCAGAAACTATCTAATCAAAATATTATGTTTTTAACTTGTTTCAACACATTAGTAGGAATCTTTAGAAATAACCTTGCGTACATTCTATTTTGTAACCTTACTTGTGTGAAAAAAGTATAACGGGGGGTGGGGACAACCGCAGCATCTCAATAATAGGGATCCTGAAGATTATGCACTCCAAGTTCTTTAGTTGAAATACGAAGCCTTGTCAGAGATTAAAAGTGTGAAAGAACAAGTAAACCAATTGTTGAGTTGAAACTAGATCCTAAATCTCTTGATTTTTCCCAATCCAATGTTTATACAGGAACATTTCCTTCAGGTACATCTACCTAATCTTCCACTTTCCCAGATCATTAGTTTTATATTATTTTTATTCATTATTTCATTCCTAACATTATTAAAATCTGAATGTTTTTATTTTAAAATTTTACTTAGAAATATTAATTTTATATTTAATACGTAAAATGTATTTAAATATTATTTCATTGTTATACTTGTAATTTTCTCAGCATAGGTTTATAAATATTTTCCATATCATTTTGGCAAAATTGAATACTTTTTTTTGTCTCACATGGATAAATAAAGACTTGGATAAATATTTAACATTTGGCAATATACTTGTTGCCATAAGCCTATATAAAATAATTTCCCCAATATTTTTTATTTCTTTTGTAGCATGACTTTTTAATTTTTCCTCAAATTTGAGGATACCAAAATTTTTTTGGTATCCTCAAAACTATCATTTTATATGTCAAGACTTCATTGGTCCCCTGGCCAAAGTAAATGGAACCATAGATGGTTATGTGAACTAAGCTAGGCCAAAGAGGTCCTTCCTTGAGATTTTTTTGCAATTAGGACTAAAGATGTTACCAACCCCAAGTTCAGCCATTTGTCACTAGCAAGGACAATACTCAACTAGCAAGATCAGTTTTGATTAGAAAGGAATTTGAGCTTTCTTTTGGAGGACAGCAAAGAACATGGTCTCTTTTCCAGAAGCCAACTTTTGGGGAGGCAGTGAGTACCCCATTAGCTATACTGAAAAGTTAGCACTATTATTATTTGAAAAGTCTTGATTTAATCAGATACTGAGCACAAGGCTTGAGCTCTAATAAATAGCTATCTTCAGACTTGATGAGAAAATATCAATACATTAGAGTAATTGTAGCCGTTAGCAAAGGGTTATAAGATTGAAAAAACTTACAGTACCATCTGAAAAGTTATACAGAACTTCAGCACAAGTATGTAGATCTGAAATCAACTTTATTGAGGTATGGCTTGCATATTATAAATCTGTTGATTTTAAGTGTGTACTTCAATGGGTTTTCACAGATATATACGTCATTACTGCAATCAAAATATAAAATATTTCCACTATCCCCCAAACCTCTTTCCAGTCCATTGTGGTTAAATTCACGCACTGCCCCGAGCAAATCTGATCCCTTTGTCACTATAAATTAATTTTTGCCTTTCCTAGAATTTTCCATAAGTAGAATAATGTGGTGTGCTTTAGAATCTAGCTTCTTTTGCACAGGTTAATGTTTTTGAGATTCATCCATGTTGCTGCTTATTACATTAGCTTGTCCTTTTTGAAAAATATGACAAGTTGTTTATCCATTCACATGTTAATAGGCTGTATCATTGTTTCTGATTTGGGCTATTAGAATAAAACTGCTGAAATATCCTTTTTCACTGGAGTGTAGTTGACACACAATTACATTAGTTTCAGGTATACAACACAGTGATTCAACAATTCTATATGTCATATGATTCTAACCACAAGTAACCACCATCTGTCACCATAAATTTAGTTTTGCAATACTGTTGACTGCATCCCCTATGCTGTACATTTTTATCTCCATGACTGATTCATTCTATAACTGGAAACCTGTATCTCCCACTCCCCTTCACTTATTCTGCCCATCCCTTCATTCCCCTGCTCTCTAGAAAACACCAATTTGTTCTCAATATTTATGCATCTGATTCTGCTTGCTTGTTTTGTTTCTTAGATTCCTCATAAGTGAAATCGTATTATATTTGTGTTTTCCTAACTTACTTCACTTAGCATAATATCCTCTATATCCATCTATGATGTCATAAATGGCAAGATTTCATTTGTTTTTATGGCTAAGTAATATTTCATTCTGTGCATATACCACACATTTTTTTTATCCCGAATTAGTTAATTTGATGCCCAAAACTTCACCTTCTCACATTGGTAGGTAAGTTATATGGACTCAGTCTGTCCAATTAAACCTGAGGTGAAGGCCTCTGAAAGTTTCTGGGAATGGTTTGTATCTGGGATTAAAAGAAATACGTGAGAAGAAATGGACTTTCTCTTAGATATTGCTGCCTAAGAGAGGATACCTGGGGTTGTAGGAGACATTGTCTAATAAAAGCTCATGTTGTTCTGAGTAGACAAGCCAACAGGGTGGAAGTGGAAAATAATAAAGACGGAAACAATCTGCCTCTTTGATTTGGGCATTGAATTAACTAATTCTGGAAATCATCACCTACGATAAAAATTTCCAACATGAAGAAGATGGGAGACACATTATTCTGCAGAAATTATCCTACTAACAAATTTATGACCATCTTTTTTGATAGGTGAAGGTCTACTGTTAAGAAGTTGGAGTTATTGGCAGAATAAAGAATAAAGCCCCTTTGTATTTAATGAGTATGAGGCTTAGAGAATTATAAATACAGAGAAGTAAAAGATAGTCTTAGGAGGATTTATAAATTGAGTTTCAGTGTTCCTCAGCCTTGGCTGTGGCTATCTGACCGTTTTTTAAACTGAATGAGTTATACAACTCCTCCCTTCTGTGACTTACATTACTCCTCTTGTATTTGTGATACTAACCACCAGACTCCTAAATAATAGGCCAGCAAACTTCGGGCAATATCAAAATCATTAGAAATCTGTCGGAGATAATGTGTGTGAACCAGTTTTGACTCCTGTGCAAAGTGAAGCTTGCTGAGGTTCTCACAATGGAAAGAAAAATTATGGGAAATATATTTTCAGGTTTTCCCAATACATATGTAATATGACTTTCTGTTAATAATAAGATCTCTGTATATTAAATCCATCTGTTAAATCCCAGAGGAAGAGTATTGGAGAAATATGCATATTTTATATTGGAAAGAAACAGATATTAAATTACTTTAGCTAATTTTCTTCAAGTAATTTAAAGTTAATATGGCTTATATGTGAAGTATTTGGTTTCTTTTTAGGTTTTTATTTTCATTTAACTTAACAAGAAAAATTATTTTCGCTGCATGCTGCAGAATCAATGACCAAATAGTGGCCAATAGGTGACAATCTGTAATATTATACTATCAATAAATCACAGAGAAATTTTTATTTTCTTTATATTTGTTTTGTATTTTATGCATACTGAGAGAAATATCAAAACAAAAAAAGTGACTACTTCAGGCATTAGAACTTGGGAAGAAAATGTATGTTATAAATTAAATCAGTGCATTTTACATTGATGTACCTAAGTTCTTATGGTGTGTAAAACATACAATACAAAGTGATAATTAATAAACCTGGTTTTCTATTTGATATCTTCCCTAAAATATTAAACATGGGAATGAGGAGAGCCTTTGATAATCTTTTTTGAAATTCACATTAAATCAGGATTCTTACAACAATTCTCTTACTCTGGATCATGTCTGAATTGTGATTTTGCAACGTTCAGTGTTAATATTTATAATAACACAGATTACATTGGCATTTAAACTGCTTTGTCTGAAATGCTAATGAACCTAGTTAGCTGTCTTCATTCAATCAAAATTTAGTTTTAATTCAAAGAGAAAAGTTATATAGATTTTTGGAGTTTATGACCAAAGACAAATCTACTAAGTATGCTTAGGAATCTAATTTGTGTTTGACAGAAATAAATAGAATAAAGAGAAAGGAAAAAATTGAGGAATTTCTCTCAACTTATCAACAGTGTCCAGCATCAGTTATAAATTCACCCTAGTAACTTTTCACTAACTTTAATTTTAAGATACTTTGTTTTTCACTTAAATACACACATCACATAATTTTTAAAGAGGATATACTTCAGTATAGAGGTACACAATACTACACTGAATTCTTCACACAATCCCTATTTCTCAGCTTTTTTATCCTTTCCATAATAATACTCTTGAGGTTCATAATTGGCATAGATCAGAACAAGGCATATTCGAACCTTAAAATTACTCTCCGCTCCCCAAAATGTAGACATTATGCTGGATAAAATGATGATTTTATATAAAACAGAATAGAAAATTGTTGGGAGAAGTCAAAGCTAATAAAATAGATCTTTACTCTTTCTCTTTTCTTTCATTTCACTTGAAAGTTGAGTTTAGGTACTGCGTATAATGTAATATTCACACTGTTATTTCAGGTACATTATCAGCCACAAACACACTCCGTTTTAACATTTACCCCTAAAATAAGTGATGCACTCTATGATATGCAATTATACTACGCTAAAAATTTTGGGAAAACTCAATGACTGGTAATAAATACAAAAAATTTTAAGGGCTGGTTTTCATTAAAATAACTAAAAGCATTAGACAACTTCTTTACTCATCCTTTACAAACTAATAATATCCTTCTGAAGTACAGGAAACACTGGAGGGGGAAGACAAAGTGGTACTTAGTAGGGAATGTTAAATGGAAAAAGTTATGTACAAATATATTCGAAGTGTATTTTGAAAAACTGAAGGCAATTTCTTAACGTAGTATATTTCTTCCAGTCATAAAAAATTAAAAGAAAAAAATAATTAAAAGAAGATAAAATTCAACCTCTATTAGTGTAGAGTAGTAAACATTTGAAAGCATAGATGGAAAATGATAGAATAACATATCCTAAATCCTCTAGAATCTAGAACCACTTTCAAGAGTAAAAAGTAATTGTAGATGGAAGACAGATAAGAGAAAATTAGTAGAAGCAACGGCCCATTTTGCAGTGAGGTTTTGTTTTTGGCCATTTTGTGAAGCTGTTATGAACACTTGTGCTTGGCTCTTTGCATGGACATACAGGTTTTTTTCCTCTTAGGTAAATATTAGGAGTATCACAGTTGCATCCTATAATAGATATATGTTTAGCATTTCAGGAAGTTAGCTTCCAACTTGTTGTAATAATTTTTATTCCCACAAGAGTATAGGAGAATTCGTTCTATCGGAAACCTGGTATGGTCTGTCTTTTTAATTTTAGCCATTCTAATAAGTATGTATCTCATGGTTGTAATTTTTAGTTCTATAATCTCACACACACACACACACACACACACACACACACACAAACTTTACTTTTGGCAAAGTGTTTAAATATATTGTCTATTTTAAAAATTGTGTTGCTTGATTTCCTGTTATTGAGTTTTTTCACTTCAATTTGACACCCTGTATTTTATTTGATGTGATTTTATATTTTTAATTTATTATTATTATTATTAATTATTATTTTAATTTACATCCAAGTTAGTTAACATATAGTGTAATAATGATGTCAGGAGTAGAACTTAGTGATTCATCACTTACACATAACACCCAGTGCTCATCTCAACAAGTGACCCCCTTAATGCCTATCACCTATTTAGCCCATCTCCCTACCCCAACCCCCTCCAGCAACCCTCATTTTGTTCTCTGTATTTAAGAGTCTCTTACTGTTTGTCCCCCTCCCTATTTTTATATTATTTTTGCTTCTCTTCCTTTATGTTCATCTGTTTTGCTTCTTAAATTCCAAATATGAATGAAGTCATATGATACTTGTGTTTCTCTGATTTACTTTGCTTAGTGTAATACACTCTAGTTCCATCAACGTTGCCGCAAATGGCAAGATTTCATTCTTTTTTAATTGCAGAGTAATATTCCATTGTGTGTGTGTGTGTGTTCACCAGTTGATGGACATTCATCAGTTGATGGACATTTGGAGTCTTTTAATCCTTTGGTTATTATTGATACTGCTGCTATAAACTTTGGGGTACATGTGCCCCTTTGAAACAGCACTCCTGTATCCTTTGGATAAATACCTAATAGTGCAATTGCCGGGTCATAGGTTAGTTCTACTTTTAATTTTTTAGGAATCTTCATATTGTTTTCCAGAGTAGCTGCACCAGTTTGTATTCCCACCAGCAGTAAAGTGTTCCTCTTTCTCCACATCCTCAACAACATTTGTTGTTGCCTGAGTTGTTAATGTTAGCCATTCTAACAGGTGTGAGGTGGTATCTCATTGTGCTTTTGATTTATATTTCCCTGATGATGAGCGAAGTTGGGGTTTTTTTTCTCATGTGTCTGTTAACCATCTGGATGTCTTCTTTGGAAAAATGTCTATTCATGTCTTCTTCCCATTTATTCACTGGATTATTTGTTTTTTGGGTGTTGAGTTTGATAAGTCTTTTATAGATTTTGGATATTAACACTTTATCTAGTATGTCATTTGCAAATATCTTCTCACATTCTGTCAGTTGCCTTTTAGTTTTGCTGACTGTTTCCTTCATTGTGTAGAAGATTTTTATCTTGTTTCCTTCACTGTGCAGCTTTATGTTTGCTTTTGGTTGTGGTCAAAGAGGTTATTGCCTGTTTTCTCCTCTAGGATTTTGATGGCTTCCTGTTTTACATTTAGGTCTTTCATCTATTTTGGGTTTATTTCTGTGTATGGTGTAAGAAAGTGGTCTAAGGTTCATTTTTCTGCATGTTACTGTCCAGTTTTCCCAATGCCATTTGCCCAAAACTGTCTTTTTTCCATCGGATATTTTTTCCTGCTTTGTCAAAGGTTAGTAGTGCATAAGTTTGTGGATCCATTTCTGGGTTCTCTATTCTGTTCCATGGATCTATGTATCTGTTCTTGTGCTGGTACCATACTGTCTTGATGATTACACCTTTGCGATATATCTTGAAGTCCGAAATTGTGATGCTTCCAGCTTTCGTTTTCTTTTCATGTTTGCTTTGGCTATTCAGGGTCTTTTCTGGTTCCATACAAATTTAAGGATTGTTTGTTCTAGCTCTGTGAAGAATGCTGGTGTTATTTTAATAGGTATTGCATTGAATATGTAGATTGCTTTTGGTAGTATAGACATTTTAACAATATTTGTTCTTCCAATACATGAGCACAGACTATTTTTCCACTTTTTTGTGGCTTTTTCAATTTCTTCCATAAGCTTTCTATAGTTTTCAGTGTATAGATTTCACCCCTTTGGTTAGGTTTATTTCTAGGTATTTAATGGGTTTTGGTGCAATTGTATATTGGATTGATTGCTTGATTTCTCTTTCTGCTGCTTCATTATTGGTGTATAGAAATGCAACCAATTTTTTACATTGATTTTATATTCTGTGACATTGCTGAATTCATGGATCAGTTCTAGCAGTTTTATGGTGGAGTCTTTTGGTTTTCCACATAGAATATTACGTTATCTGAGAAGAGTGAAAATTTGACTTCTTCCTTGCTGATTTGGATGCCTTTATTTCTTTGTGTTGTCTGAATGCTGAGGCTAGGACTTCCAACACTATGTTGAATAACAGTGGTGTAAGTGGACATCTTTTTTGTGTTCCTGACCATAAAGGGAAAGCTCTGAATTTTTCCCCATTTAAGATGATACTAGCAGTGGGACTTTTATATATGGCATTTGTGATCTTGAGCTATGATCCTTCTATCCCTACTTTCTTGAGGGTTTTTATCAAGAAAGGATGCTGTATTTTGTCAAATGCTTTTTCAGCATCTATTAAGAGGATCCTATGATTATATCTGTGCTGATTAATCCCTCGGCTATCATAGCTTCCTGTTCTTTCATTTGGTGTAAATTCCTTCATTTTGTCATTTTGTAGGAAGAAAAAAATTAATAAAATTAAAAATTAAAAACAACAAAAAATCAAATGGAGCTAGATACTAGATGTGCTTTTGGTTTGCCTGTTTGAAAGAAGTTTGATAGAATAGAGAAAAAAGAGAAAGAAAAGAACAAAAATGGATGAAAAAGAGAAGTACTAAAAATTTGAAAAATTTAAAAAATATATAATAAAATAGAATAAAATGAAGAAAGTGATATAGAATAAGAATTATAAATTAATTAAAAACAGTAAAAAAAATTAAGAAATTGAAAAATAGAAAAGTAAAATAAAATTTTCTCTTTCTGTATCCAAGAAGAAGAAAAGAAAGAAGGAAAACAAAAAGGAAAAAAAAACAATTTAAACAAAAACAGAAGTCAAAATAAAACCCAATAAATGAACGATCAAACAGAATGGAAGCCAAATGGAATATACAGATTCCCCTAGAACTCAAACTATGAAGCACTGTATAGGCCACACAATAAGCAGGCAGAGAGACTTGTGCTAGTCTTCTAGGGGATGTGCTTGGAGGGTACAGTTGGGCGGGGCTTTGTGTAAAGGCTCTGTGTTCCAGTAGGTGGCACCACTTAGCTTACTGGGGTAGATAGGTGGCACACTGCTCATGCACATGTATGCTTCTGTGTGGAAGAGGTGGAAATGGCTTCACCCAGCTTTCTAGGCTCTGGCACAGGAATTTCGTGCTCTTACGACCCACATTCAAGCACCCATCCTTTGTCTCAGGCTTTGGTCCACTCCCTGCCTCCACCCTGTCCATGTCCAAGCCATCAACCTGCCAGGTGGTATCTCCCTCGAGAGTTTTATCTCAGGGTTATGTTTCAAAATCTCTCAGAGAAGCCTGCGGCTTGGACCCATGTTGACTCTTGGGTGAGGGTCTCACTGAGCAGTGGCCAGGTGCTGGCTTGCCCCAGAAATCATTCAAGTGGTTGTACAGAGGCAGAGGTTCAGAGATTATGGCAAGTCACAAGACACAGTTGGTGGCAGGTTTCTCCACACTCAGGCATCTTTGTCCCAATATTGGAAAATTTGGCAGGTCTCCAGCATCCACTAGGACTTTTGCCTGTGGGGAAGCTGTGTAGGCTCTATCAAATGCTCTCCAAGCTGGGAAACAACTTCTCCCCGTGTGGCACATGGACCCCTCAGACTCTGCTGCCTGTCCTGGAGATTCGCCCTTTTCCCTCACCAGTGAACTGAGTTCTGGAATTTCCGACTCTGCGCTCCATTGTTTATAGAATCCTAATGGTATTGAAACCCTCTCCTTTCTCCCTTTCAGTGGTTTTGGGGAACAGATTTCTTCTTCAGTCCCTTGTGAGTGTTTTCACTCTTTTTCTTTCTCTACAGCTACTTTCCTAGGAAGTGCGTTTTCTGTTCTCTTGTGGTGCACCACATACTCCCCCCTGTCTCTGTCCTCTCTGCAAAAACATCTCCATACCCTCTGAGGCTTTCTCTCTCCTGGTTCACCTTTCTGTACTGTTACCTGCCAAGTTTTGTGGTTCAAGTTATGCAGATTGTTGTGTTAATCTTCAGATTAATTTCCTAGGTGGGCAAAATGGTTTAGCACTGATCTAGCTACATTTCAGGGAGGAGACAATCTGAGAACTCCATGCTGATCCCCCAAGAGTTCTTTTTATATTCAATACAGAAGTTCTTTATCAGATACATGATTTTAAAATATTTCTCTGAGTATGTGGCTTGTCATTTCATTCTCTTATTAGTCTTCTGAAGAACAGAAGTTTTTAATTTTGAGAACGTCAGATTTACCAATTTTTTCTTTTTGTGGCTTGTGTTTTCAGTGTAATATCTTAAAAGTCTTTGCCTACTCAATTTTGCAAAGAGTTTCTCCTATATTCTCCATAGAAGTTTTATAGTTTTATAAATTTTACACATAGGCCTATGCTCCATTTTGAGTTATTTTTACTATTTGGTGATTTATTTATTCATTCTTGGATTTGGGTATTTGTTTCAAGAAAGTTTGCTGAAAAGACAACCCTTCACTGAATTACCTTTGAATCTTTGTAAAAATAAGCTGTGTATAAATATGAAGGTCATTTTCTAAGCTCTCATATATATTTTATTGCTTCATTCTGTTAGTCTTAATGCAATACAACACTGTCTTGATCACTATTAGTGCTTGACTTTTTTTTTCTTTATCAAAATTGTTTTTGGCTGTTCTAAATCCTTTTCATTTCATATGGAGTTTAGAAACAGCTTATCAAAATTTTCCAATAAGTTTACTCACATTTTCACTGGCAATGCACTAAATCAATAGATAAATTTGGAAAGAATTTATATCTTAACAATATTAAGTATTCTAACCCATGATTAGGTGTATTAGGTTCTTTAATTTTTTCAGCATTATTTTTTCATTTCATTGTATAGTTTTCTAGAGTGAGCTTTTAATGTTTGTGTTATAAGACATTTTTTCATTCATCTGTGTGATGTAATTTCATAGGCATAGTTGTACTTATCGTCCATATACTATCAATCGAATATGTAGTAATATCACCTCTCCTATTCCTGAAATAATTTCCATTTATCTTTTTTTTTTTTTGGCTTATATATGAACCAAGGTTTATCAAGTTTTTTGCTCTTCACACAAAAAACCACATTGTGATTTCCATATCATTTCAATTATTTTTCAATTTTTTTCTCTTTGATCATTATCATTTTTTTTTTTTGCTGTTTAGTAGAGTTAACTATCTCTTCTTCCTTGTTTTAGTTTCTTAAGGTAGAAACTGAGGTAATTGAATTAAGATATGTTTTTTAATAAAGACTTATAAATATTCCCCTAATATTATTGTCAGCAACCTACAAAATCTAATATGCTGTGTTTTCTTCTTTTATTATTTATTTTTTAATTTTAATTCTAGTAATTAACGTATAGTGTTATATTTTAAGTGTACAATATAGTGATTCAATTATTCAATATATTACTCAGTGCTCATGAAGATAAGCATCTTAATCCCTCCACCTATTTCATCCATCCCTCCACCCACCTCCCCTCTGGTAACCATCTGTTTGTTCTTTATAGTTAGAGTCTGCTTTTGGTTTCTCTCTCTCCTCTTTTTAAATTTTCTTTCTTAATCTGCTTTGTTTCTTAAATTCAACATATAAGTAAAATCATATAGTATTTTCTTTCTTTGGCTAATTTATTTTACTTAGCATTATAATCTCCAGATCCATCCATGTCATTGCAAGTGGAAAGACCGCTTTATTTTTTATGGCTGAATAACATATAACACCCCTACTTTAGCCATTCATCTACTGATAGACACTTAGGTTGTTTCCATAATTAGGCTTTTGTAAATATTATTACAATAAACATAGAGTTGCATGTATCCTTTCAAATTAGTAGTTTTGTATTCTTTGGATAAGTACCCAGTGTGATTACTAGATCATAGGATAGTTCTATTTTAATTTTTTGAGAAACCTCCATTCTGTTTTCCACAGTGACTGCATCAGTTTGTACTCCCACAAACAGGGCAGAAGGTTTTTTTTTTCTTTTTCTTTACATCCTTTCCAACACTAGATATTTCTTGTGTTTTGAGTTTAGCCATTTTGTGAGGTGATATCTCATTTTGGTTTTGATTTGCATTTCCCTGATGATCAGTGAAGTTGAGCATCTTTTCATGTGCTTGTTGGTCATCCATATGTCTTCTTTAGAGAAATATGTCATTCATGTCTTCTGCTAGTTTTTAAATTGGATTATTTGTGGGGTCTTTTTTGGTGTTGAGTTTTATAAATTCTTTATATATTTTGGATACTAACTCTTTATTAGATATAACATATACAAATATCTTCTCCCATTCAGTAGGTTGTATTTTAGTTTTGTTGGTTCTTTCCTTTGCTGTGCAGAAACTTTCTGTTTGGATGTAGTCTCTATAGTTTATTTTTGCTTTTGTTTCCCTTGCTTCAGAAGACCTATCTAGAAAGATATTGCGATGGCCAATGTCAGAGAAATTACTGCCTTTGCTCTCTTCTAAGATTTTTATGTTTTTAAGTCTCACATTTAAGTCCACAGTCCATTTTGAGTTTATTTTTGTGTATGGTGTAGAAAGTGGTTCTGTTTCATTCTTTTATATGTAGTTGTCCAAATTTCCCAGCACTATTTGTTGAAAAGTCATTTTCCCTTTGACTTCTTTCCTGCTTTGTTGAAGATTAATTGACCGTATAATTGTGGATTTATTTCTTGGTTTTCTAGTGTTTGTCATTGATCAATGTATCTATTTTTGTGTTAGTACCATACTGTTTTGATTTCTATAGCTTATAGTACATCTTGAAGTCTGGGGTTGTTGTATCTCCAGTTTTTTCTTTTACAAAATTTCTTTGGTTATTAAGGGTCTTGTGTGGGTCTATATAAATGTTAGAATTGTTTGTTCTGACTGTGAAAAATGCTGGTGGCATTTTGATAGGAATTGCATTGAGTGTGTAGATTGCTTTGGGTAGTAAAGACATTTTAACAATATTTCTTCCAATATATGAACATGAAATATCATTCCATTTCTTTGTGTAGTCTTCAATTTCTTTTATTAGTGGTTTATAGTTTTCATGGTACCGATCTTCTGCCTCTTTGGGGTTAGGTTTATTTTTAGGTGTGCTAAGGTTTTTGGTGCAACTGTAAATGGGATCAATCCCTTGATTTCTCTTTGTGCAGCTTCAATATTAGTGTAGAGAATTGCAACTGATTTCTGTACTTTGATTTTATATCCTGTTCTTTTGCTAGGTTCACATATTAGTTCTGGCAATTTTTTGGTGGAGTCTTTGGGTTTTCTACATAGAGTATCATGTCATCTGGAAATTGTGAAAGTTTGACTTCTTCTTTTCCAACTTGGACTTCTTTTATTCGTTTTGGTCGTCTGATATCTGAGGCTAAGACTTCTAGTTCTATGTTAAATACTAATGGTGAGAGTAGACATCCCTGTATTGTTCCTGACCGTAGAAGAAAAGCTCTGTTTTTCCCTGTTATGGATGATGTTAGCTATGGGTTTGTCATATATGGCCTTTATGATGGTGAGGTCTTCCTCTATGCCTACTTTGTTGAGGGTTTTTATCAAGAATGAATGCTGTACTTTGTCAATGCTTTTTCTGCATCTATTAAAAGGATCATATAATCTTATCCTTTTTTTTTAATTTGGTGTATCATGTTGATTGATTTACAAATAATTAACCATCCTTGCAACCCAGAATAAGTCCAACTTGATTGTGGTGAATATTTTTTTTAATGTACTGTGGGATCAACTTGAATATATTTTGTTGAGGATTTTCACTTCTATGTTTACCAGAGATATTGGCCTATAGTTCTCTTTTTGGTGGAGTCTTTGGTTTTGGTATCAGGGTAATTCTAGCCTCATAGAGTGAGTTTGGAACTTTTCCTTCCATTTCTACTTTATGGAATAATTTGAGGAGAATAGGTTTTTAACTCTTCTTTAAATGTTTGGCAGAATTCCCTAGAAGCCATCTGGACCTGGACTTTTGTTTTTTGGGACATTTTTTATTTTGATTTTTGATTCAATTTCTTTGCTTCGTTATGTGTCTGCTTAAGTTTTCTTTTCTTCCTGGTTCAGTTTTGATAGTTTATATGTTTCTAGGAATGTATCTGTGTATTCCAGATTGCCCAGTTTGTTGGCATATAATGTTTCATAATATTTTCTTATAATTGTTTTTATTTCTGTGGTGTTGGTTATAGTCTCTCCGTTTTCATTCATGATTTTGTCTATTTGGTTCCTTTTTCTTCTTTTTGATACATCTGGCTATGAGTTTATCATATTAGTTTTATTAATTTTTTCAGAGTCATCTCATGGTTTAATTGATCTGTTCTACTTCTTTTGATTCTATATCATTTATTCTCATCTTTTTTTAGTGTTTATTTATTTATTTTTAGATAAAAGAATGTGCAAGAGCAAGTGAGGGAAAGGAGCAGAGGGAGAGAAAATCCCAAGCAGGCTCCATGCTCAACGCAAAGCCCACTGTGGGACTCAATCTTATGATCATGAGATCATGACCTGAGCCAAAATCAAGAGCTGGATGCTTGATTGACTGAGCTATCCAGGCACCCTTGGTCTCACCTTTACTATTCTCCTTCTGCTGGGGTTAGGTTTAATATTTTGTTCTTTTTCTAGCTCAAATATGCAACGTTTTTGAGATTTTTCTTGCTTCTTGATATAGGCCTGTATTGTTATATACTTCCCTCTTATGACCATATTTGATGCTTTCTAAAGGTTTTGGACCATTTCGGTTTTTGTTTCATTTGTTTCCATGTATATTTTGATTTCTTCTTCAATATCCTGGTTGACTCATTCATTTTTCAGTAGAATGTTCTTTAACCTCCAATTATTTGTGGTCTTTCTAATTTTTTTCTTGTGATTGACTTCAAGTTTCATAACGTTGTGGTAAGAAAAATATTCATGGTATTATCTCAATTGTTTTGTACTTGTTGAGGCCTGAGTTGCAACCTAGTATGTAATCTATTCTGGAGAATGTCCCATGTGCACTTGTGTGATATAAATATTGCTACTCACACTTTGTTTTGATGACCATTTGCATGGTAAATGTTTCTCTGTCTCCTCACTTTCAATCTTAGGTGTCTTTAGGTCTAAAGTGAGTCTCTTGTAGGCAGCATATCGATGGATGTTTTTATTTAATGCATTCTGACACCCTATATCTTTCGATTAGAGCATTTAGTCCATTTACATTCAGAATAATTACTGATAGTCATGAATTTAGTGCCATTTTATTACTTGTCATTGTTTCTGGAGTTTTTCTCTGTTCCTTTCCAATTGTTGTCACTTATGGTCTTTCTTTCCCAAAGAGTCACCTTTAATATTTCTTGCAGGGTTGGTTTAGTTGTCACGAACTTCTTTAGTTTTTGTTTATCTGAGAAACTCTTTTTCTCTCCTTCTGTTCTAAACGATAGCCTTGCTGGATAGAGTACTCTTGGCTGCAGATTTTTCCCATTCAGCACGTTAATTATATCATGCCATTCCCTTCTCCTGACAAGTTTGTATGGAGAGAATTGCTGCTAACCTTATTTTTCTTTCCTGGTAAGTTAGGGACTTCTTTTGTCTTTCTGCTTTTAGGACTTTTTCTTTATCTCTGTTTTGCAAATTTAAATGAAATATGTCTTGGTGTTGGCCTGCTTTTGTTGATTTTAATGTGAGTTGTCTATGCCTCTTGGATTTGGAAGTCTGTTTCCTTCCACAGATTAGGAAATATTTCAGCTACAATATTCTCAAATAAACCTTCTCACCCCCTTTTGGTCTCTTCTTTTCTGGGACTCCTCTGATACGAATGTGATTATGTTTCATGGAGTCACTGAGTTCCGTAAGTCTACTTTCATGATCCAATATTTTTCTTTCCCTCTTTTGATCAGCTTCATCATTTTCCATAATTCTATCATCTATATTACATATTTATTCTTAGGATTCTTACATTCTTGTGGTCTCTACAATCAGTCAGTTTTGAATCTCGGTTATTGCAGGTTTCCTTTTGGTCTGATTGATTTCAAGCTCTTTTATTACTGTGGTAAGAGTATCTCTGATGTTGTCTATGCTTTTCTCAAACCCAGATAGTATCCTTATGATTGTTGCTTTAAATTCTAGATCAGGCATAATACTTATGTTTGTTTTGATTAAATCCCTGGCCATGACCTTTTCTTCTTTCTTTCTTTCTTTGGGGATTAATTCCTCCCTCTTGGCATTTTGTCTAGGTCTCTTTTGTGTGTTAGGAAAGCTTGTTATGTTTCCTACTCCTAAGAGTAATAGCTTTATGGAAAAAGAGTACATATAATGTCCAAGGCTTGGCACTTCCAGAAGTGTCTATGGTGTGTGCTGCATGCACTCTGCTGCTGTGTTAATGCTGCTTTATCCCTCAGGTCAGTCCTCTGCAGAATTTCTCCTTGCCTCAGTGGAGAATGTTTAGACCTTGGCCAGGTGTGGTGAGTTTTAACTACGTGTGCTCTGATCTGCTTGATAAAAGAGACTGATTCTTTTTCCACTGGATAAGAAGGTTTGCAGATCTCTGTGGTGGTAGACATGGTGTGTGCAGGGCTTTGTGCTGGTCTTCTGGGGGAGGGATCCACTGCACTTGTTCTTTGGCACACTTGCTTATGAAAAGCAGTTCCAGCTGAGGGCTCAGAGGCAGGGCTTGGTGTAAGCAGATTCGGCAGCCAGTGTTGGTGCTGTGCTATTTACTAAAGTTAGTTTATGCTGACGGGCAGCTGAGGGAAAAGGTGCTAGCCAGCTCATTTGTCCCTGGAGAGGGGATTCCTTCTTGCTACTGTCAGGGAAACCCTCCAGAAGAGCAAACAATTTCCCCTAAACACCCTGGTTTTTTTGATTGTTTGTTTGTTTTGTTTGTTTGTTTGGTTCTCACACTGTGTCCAGGTTGCTTTTCTGCTGGAGGAGCACAGTGGACTTTGGACTCTGTCCTAACCAGGCCATCTGAGTTTTAAAACTCCTAACTTTAGGGACCTGTATGGCAAGGACCTGCCGGTCTTCTGGGGAAAGGTTTTGCTGTACTGGGATTGTTGCAGGTTTGACCCAGAGGGAAGTCGCTCCAGAGTGCAGGAGTGTAGGGGTTGGAGCAAAGTGCACCAAAGAACCAGTGCCCATGTGTCTCTGCACCTATGCTGTGAGGCTAGGGAGGAAAACGGTGCCTGCCAGCTCCTTTGTCCCCAGAAAGCCAATGCTACCTCTTTAAGATGTGCTCCAAGAAGGGGGAACCATCTCTCCCAATGCTTCTCAGCTGATCCTCAGATTACACCTGCTGCCCCCAGGTTACTTGCCTGCCTTCTGTACAGGAGCACTGCAGTGCTCTCAGGGCCCTATACAAGCCATGCCATGGACCTCTAAAACTCGTCTTTGAGGTCTGTTGGTTGTAAAAACTCACAAAAATCAGCTCCTCTCATTTTCCCAGTCAATGGCATTGGGCAAGTGTTTTCCTTGTGTGATTCCCTCTGTACTCCACATCCAGGATTCGCTCCCTTCCAAAGCACCACAGTCTCTTTCTCCTCCAAACCATGTCTCCATGCCTCCTACTTCCCATGATGTGGCCTCCTCTCTCCCTCTACTTGTGCCATTTGTTCTGTCAGCCCTCAGATTGATTTCTTGAGTATTCAGAATGATTTGATATTTATCCAGCTATATCAAAGGGATGAGACAAGCCTGGGGTCCTCCTAACTCTGATATCTTAGCTCCTCTCCCTAATTGCTTACTTGTTTGGTTGCTTGCTTGCTTTCTTTCATCTTGTTGCTTTGGCTAAAACTTCTAGTATTGTTTTGAATAAAAGTAGCAGCAGTGGACATACTGAAAGTGTTCAGTTTTTCACTTTTATGATATTAGCTGTGGGTTTTCATATATGGTCTTTATTAGGTATATCTCCTCTAATGTAACTTTGTTGAGAGTTTTTGTCATGAAAGGTGTTTAATTTTGTCAATTCTTTTTCAGAATCTATGAGGTGATTGTATGTTTTGTCCTTCATTTTGTTAATGTTGGGCCAGAAAGTTGAGACACATAGAAAAGAGAGAAGCCAGATTTAGTGGTTTCAATTTACATCATTACAATTTTGCCGGGCCCATATTATGTGCTATGCGGTGCACTCACAGTTGTGAAATCAAAGAAGGATGAGATTAGAGATCAGAACAAATTTAGGATGCTATCATATGATGAGTAAAAAACCCTATAACAATTTTCATTTAGGAACATGTTTGATCTGAGAGATAATTCAATGACTTATTGGATTAATAGAGAATTAATCATATTAAAGATGTTCGAGATAGTGTCTAGGCCAAATAAAGAAATTCTAACTGGTATGTTTCTAAAATGAATTGTTGCACATGCTGATGAATAACAAGTTCTGCAAAAAATAATTTTGTTGGGAAACTCATTTTGCAAAAATTTTTTTGTTGGAAAAGAATATCTTAATTAAATGTGTGCCATCATTTTATATATTTACGAAATGTGCTTATATATATTGTTTCGTAGTAGGTAAAGGGGAAAAAGAAAATGCTTTCTTGTAGCATTCAGTTCAATAAGTGTATTTACTAAGTGCTTATATTTAGTAGACTCTTTTCTGGATTCCAGACTATTAGAAAAATACATCTACAATAACTGAGAAATTATAACAAAACCCTTAAAATGGTTACTTTGAAAATATTTTATCTGTTATTAAAATATAGAGTAAGTGTTACAACTCCTTCTAGTTGAAAATATTTATATCTTGTTTTGGTCCTTTATTTAGAAATATGTGCAATAGAATGTATTGTATTAAAATAATGTAACAGCTAAATTGTAAATTCATGTAAATATTCTGTGGTAATTATTTATATGCCACAGTAATATAAGTCAGTGTTTAATCCTTGATAAAGAATGTTAAAAACTTTTCAAGCTGGCTGCCTTTTCCAGCTTTCTTGAAGTTCAGCAAACTAAGTAATAGGCTCTTTGGAGAATTAAATGAATTTATTTTAGTTCTAATATAGAATAGTCTAGTATACAGCTCTCATGAGTACTAGTGTATTCTGACTTCTTATTTCATGTGACCAAATATGATAACCTAGATATGAGAAAAAGGAAGTAGCTGATTATGATATTTAGTTTGTTGATGAACTAGTTTGATAGTTTCGGGTAGTATCTTTTTGGAAATTCAACTGAGAAGAGAGAAATGTTTGTTTTTAATGAAAGAGGGTAGTCAGGAGTGGAGGTAGAGATATTCAATATTTATTCTTTTATTTGTTAAGTACTCTTATGGCTTAGTGTGTGCCAAAAACTTCTCCATATGCTCTAACTACAAAGGTTGACAGATAAACTCAAATAAGTAAAGAAAATTTCCAAAGAAGTTGCAATGTTCTATGAGAGAAAAAAAAGGACAAAGACTGATCTCTGCAAAATAACTACATCTAAGATTTGAATAGAGAAAATAAGGATCCTAGACATAGGTACAGGACAGTTCTAGAGATACAGAGCTAAAATAGGAACAACGAAGAAAGACTCCCCATCATGGGGCTGTGATTCCTGCACAGAATCAAATGCCTTACAGTCTTAATAGTACCTGAAAAAGCTGGGGTTCTAAGAAAAGGCTAATATATTTGTTAAATTCTAGTAGTTGATTCGTGAATTTTACAAACCTAGTAAAGTGCTGAGAGTTGAAACAAACTTTCGGAGATTTCAAGAAAGCATGGTGGGGCACCTAGGTGACTCAGTCAATTGAGCATCCACTTCTGGTTTCTGCTCAAGTCATGATCTCATGGTTCATGAGTTCAAGCCTCAAATCAGGGTCTGTGCTGGTGGTGCAGAGACTGCTTGCGATTCTCTCTCTCTCTCCTTCTCTGACCTCTCCCCACCAGAATAAAAAAAGAAACTAAAAAAAATGATCAAACTGAAAGCATGGTGACAGCTAGGGGACTGAGAATAAACTAAGTAATATCCTAGGATATTAGAAAGGAAGAAAAGGAGAATGGTTACATTAGTCTAAGAGGAAGAGGTTAGTGAGAAGAGGGTAAGAAATTTATTAGAAATGACTCAGTAATATATTACTATGGCATCTACTTTATACATTTATTAATTTGTAACTTCACAGAGAGGTGAAAAAACTTATAGAAAAAGCTGGAGCACTTGGAGAGATATGAAGATTTATATCACACACTATTATACCAAATATATAAGCTAGGCAGTTTTTATTTCAGGAAAAAAAAACTAGAAAAAGCAATATGTTCATAAGAAATAAGAATTTCTGTAGAAGGATACCATAAGACAATTGTAAGAAGATATTTTCAACTTATATGCCTGGTGAAAGTTTATTATCTAAAATATTATAATAATTTCTTAAAAATCAATCATTAAGAATTGGATAAAGAAGCAAATAGAAAATGATAAAAATATATAAGTAGTTATTCCACAGTAGATAAAACATTAATGATCTGTGGATATATGAAAAGCTGTTGTACATCTCTAGTAGTCAGAAAAATTCAAATTAAAGTTATAATAAGATAATATATAAACCTATAAGATTAACAGTTTAAAAGTCTGATATTGCCAAATTTAACTGAATATTGGGAAAACATGAATTCTCAACTGCTATTAATATGAGGATAAACTGACACAATTACTTTAGAAAACTAACAAATTTAGACATGTACATACCAACCACCTAGTAATTCTAGAATATCAAGTAGAAATATATAATTTATATATATATATATATGTATGTATACATATATATGAAGATATATACTTTTCCAAAAGTATACCAGTAGATATTAAGAAACATATATAATGCATTGCTTTAAATTACAAATATGGAAGCAATTTAAATGTCTGCTAGGAGGGAAACATTAAATAAATAAAAGCATAATAGAATACAATATGAAGTACAGCAGTGCAGGAATAGGTCTTAATGTCAGGAAAGTCATGTTGAATTAATAAAGTGCCAAGTTATACATAAATAAAAAATGTTATTTAGGAATGCATGAATAGTTGGCAAACCTAAAAGAAATTCAAAGAAATAAGAAGCTTTAGAATAACAATCAACTATGTGGAGAGAAATAGCAATTTCATAGGATGGAACATAAAAGTTTCTCAAAGATGTTAAGTGTTTGATTTCTTAATCTCTATGATTGATGCTTAGGTCTTCTTTACTTGATAGTCTTTTAATTATATCTTTATTTTGTATATTCTTTGTAGGTATGATATATTTCAGAGAATTAATTTTTTAAAGACAGTGAATAGAGAAATGTAGAATTTATCCATAATCCTGGTATTTTCCAGTGTAGTTTTTCAGAAATCTGACACTTTTAGTTTATAAAATATTATCACCTTTTCTGGTGACTTAGACTTCAGAGTTATAGATATTACCCACCAATATTTTCTTTTTTTCTACTAATATTTTCAAATATTGTGATATTTTACTGAATATTATTTTCTGTATGAAAATACAGAAAGCTGTTTTGCTGTAGGTATAAGGTATGAAAATACCTACTAGACATTTATTAGTACAAACATTTTATTGGAACTAGCAATATATGAGTCATTTTGCTGTAGTAGAAAATTATTTTTATTATTGAACTGGACGGTCTGGGTTTGTATCATATCAGTTATTATAGTTTCTGGTTGTCATATTCTTAGTAAACTTCCTCTTATTCTTGTTTCCTGAATTTGCTAATCTATAAGATGGGGATAACAAGAGGAGTCCACAGGTTATGTATTTTTTCCTCTTAGAAGAAGTTGCTCAGTAGCAGCAAGAAGGGGCAGAGAAAATACATGTAAGTATTGAAAACATAGTTTCTGAAGGTGGATAATTTCTGTGATAATTAGAATAGATATATTTTAATATTTTCATGATATAAAAAACTGTAAAATATGTTTGTCTCTAGAATTTACCCTATATGTTTGATCATGATTTTAAACCTATCATGTTCAAGAGAAAAAGAACATTTTCTAGAGAATGGAAGTAAGTTTACGACAGTCAAAAAACATTTAGCAATATATACTAAACTTCCTTTTTTGTACGAAGAAATGTATCATATGCATTTTACCACTTCTGTACTTATCAGCCATGGATATACGGAAATAGTTTAGGTTTACTGTAGACAAGTAAAACATTTGGCTATATTTGTTCCACATAAAGCATCCAAAATGTGTGCTAGATTTGCACATATTAATAACATTTTTGAACTCAAAAATACACTATTTAGAATGTAAAATAAAGAAAATAGTTTAACGTTAAAATGAAAGAATAATATAAATTTAGAAAATATATTACTTACATGAAATAGAAAGAAAATAATAATAAATATAGAGCCAAGTTAGAATTGCCTATTCAGGTAAAGCTCTGTTTTATAAAACAAGGCCAACTGTGACATCGTTTTTAAAAACAAAATCTTGGGGTGCCTGGGTGGCTCAGTTGGTTGAGCGGCCGACTTTGGCTCAGGTCATGATCTCACGGTCTGTGAGTTCGAGCCCCGCGTCAGGCTCTGTGCTGATGGCTCAGAGCCTGGAGCCTACTTCGGATTCTGTATCTCCCTCTCTCTCTGCCCTTCCCCTGCTCATACTCTGTCTCTATGTCTCTCAAAAATAAATAAACGTTAAAAAAATTTAAAAAAGAAATAAAAAAAATAAAAACAAAATCTTATATGAAGTTCTCAATATTAAAAAAAGTGGATCAGCTTTGTTTAAAAACTTTAGGAGGAAATAGGAGTGCCTCCCTGCAACTGCACCTCCTTCTCCCTAAACCTACCTGCTGAATCTCTTTTCATAAATTTGAAAAACAAAGATGAAGGCTTCTATTCCCCAGTATCTCCTCTGTTCAAAACACCTTTGCTTCCTATAAAGAGTAATTCATTGAACCAAAACATAGCTATGCAGATTAGTTAGTAATCTAAAATAGATTAAATCTCTAAACAAAAAGTGTACTAAAAATATAGATTGGGATGTTGAAAGTTTGACAAGTCAATTTGAACTGTAGACCATAGCTCAATAAAGTAATGCTTGGTGTCTCCACTAAAGAGATTTGCTCAGGCCTCTGTGGTGTAGAATATTAACATGGCTGGGAGCAAGAGAAAAATGGCAATAACACTGAGGTAAAGAGGGAACAAAACATAACCATCCACTATAAAAAAAGGCTTCTTCTAGAAATAAATGCATAATTATTTAATCAAGAGTTCGCCTCAAATTTTAAAACATGCATTCCTATCAGTTATTTTTTTTCAGTATACGTCTTTCTAAATGTATTCATATTTATGCATTATGTCAATGTACTATATTTTAAAAAGTTTCAAAATATAAAATAAAAGCAGAAGTTTAAAAAGGATGAGATAAAAATAAATATAAACATACAGCAAAGGTCGTTTCTTCCATAGCCCAGTAGGAGACAAATGTTTAGGTTCTTCATGTCACATTGATTTTTTAACCTCTGTTGCAGCAACTGTAAAAGAATAGTATAGAGTAGACAACCATCAATCATATTCAGTTTTTCTCTCTTAATATAAAAGCATGTAGCATGTATAATATTAGAGTAGGAATATTATGAGAATTATAAGTGATATTAAATAATAGTGCTGACAGTTCTTGCATATCTTATTTTAATATTACATGATATGTTTTAGTGGAGGAATTCAAGCTCTAATTATTTTTTAAAGTCTTTAAAATTGTTTGTACTGAATCAACTAAACCAGATTTTTCATGATTTTATATTCTATTTTCGTAGCTTAATTTAATTTTCACTAGAAATCATCTTATAGAATTGTTTAAACTCAAATTAGAGATATTTATATAGGATGACCATGAATTTGAAGGAATTCATAAATATATAACTTATTGAAATCATAATTTCATTTGTGAGTGGTAGTCATTAGGAATTATAAAAATTAAATATTTTAAAATCTATTCTTGCCATATATAACCCCAAATGCAGAGCTTTTCAAATAAGTTATTGCTCTTCTGTCTTGTGGGTGATATTTTTGTTGGAAATGAGGGACAATCATATCAACTATGGATTTTTTATTAAAAAACTTTCAAATTCATTTGGTCACTCTTCCCTGTTAACCTATGGCAGGTATTCTAGACCGATGTTACATCATTTAACATACATAAGATTATAGGACATGCATGTATAAATAGTGTTGTTACCATATTTTGAAGAAGAAAAAGTAAAAATTTCCATTTTACTACCCATGCTTCGGTCATTTTTTTTGCTGACAAACTATATATTAATTATAGGAAGTTAGATTTTTCTAACCATTGGGAATGTGATCTACCTTCCAAATTTGAATTGTTGAAGAATATCTCTATATAGGAAGAAGAGAATGACACTATCAGGTTTAGATGAAGAAAATTTTCTTCTAGAAGGAAAACTAAGCAAACAGAGGTTAAATAATATAAGATTGTTGGATTAATAGATTTCTGAAGGAAAAGGTAAAATAACACAAACATCCAGTTAACCTATTTTTTATTTTCTTTCTACTAGTTTTATTGAGATATAATTGACATATAATATTATATAATTTAAGGTGTACAGTGGCCTAACTTGATATGCATATATATTATGAAATGGTTAAGTCAATAAGGTTAGTTTAAACCTCCTTCACAGAGTTATTATTTAGTTGCTATGCTGAGAACATTAAAGCTCTGCCGTCATAGCAAATTTCAAGTATATAATACGGTGTTATTGACTGTAGTACCATCTTTAAATTTATGTCCCCAGAATCTATTCATTTTGTAATTGAAAGTTTGACCAGTATCTCCCTATTTTCTGTACCCATCTGTCCCTGCAATCACCATTCTACTCTCTGTTTCTATGAGTAAATGTTTTTAGATCCAACATATAAATGAGGCCATGCAGTATTGGTCTTTCTCTGATTATTTCACTTAACATAATGCCTTCAAATTCCACTCATGACTGTCATAAATGGCAGAATTTCCTTTTTTTTTTTTTTTATCACTGAACAATATTCCACTGTGTGTGTTGGGGAGGTGGGAGATTTATTCCCATGTGTTGGTTTTTGTGAATAATGTGGCAATGTATATGGGAATCCATCGATTGCTTCCAGATATGATTTTATCTTTGGATACATATCTAAAAGTACGATTGTTTTATCATGGTAGTTCTATTTTTAATTTTTGTGTTGTATTTGTATTGTTTAAAAAAGATATTAAGAATCTCTATACTGTATTCCATAGTGGCTGTACCAATTTACATTCCCACTAAGAGTGCACAAGTATTCCTTTTTCTCCCGTCAGCATTTGTTATCTCTTATCTTTTTGAAAATGGCTATTCTAACAGTTATAAAGTGATTAGCAATGTTGAATATTTTTTGTGTACTGGTTGGCAATTTGTATGTCTGTCTTCTTTAGAGAAATTTCTATTCAAGTCTTCTGCTAACTTTGGGCTTAGCTTGGTCTTGCTTTTCTAGTTCCTTGAATTGTAAAGTTTGGTTGTTATTTGAGAGGTTTCTTTCTTAGTGGAGGCCTTTATAGACTTCCCTCTCGACACTGCTTGTTGCATTTTGGTAGGTTGTCCATTTTTTTTATTTCTAGATTTTTTTTAATTTTTATTTTGAGAGAGAGAGGCAGAAGAGAATCACAAGCAGGCTCTGTACTGTCAGCACAGAACTGACGTGGGGCTCCATCTCAGGAATGACAAGGTCATGACCTGAGCTGAAGTCAAGAGTTGGACACTTAACCGACTGAGCCACTGAGGCATCTCTCTTTCTAGATTTTTAAAAACTTTCTCTTTTGATATCATCCTTGATCCTTTGGTTGTTCTGGAGTGTGTTGCTTAATTTCACTTATTTGTGAATTCCCAGCCTTCCCCTGCTATTAATATTTACTTTTGTATTATGGTGGTCAGAAAAAAATATCTGCTATAGGATTCAATCTTGGAAAATTTGCTAGCACTTATTTTGTGGCCTAACAAATGATCTATCCTCAAGAATGTTTCATGTTCATTTAGGAACATATATTCTACTGCTGTTGGATGGTATTTCTGTTGTACATTTCTGTTAGGTCCGTTTGATCTAACTCATAGTTCAAGTCCAATTTTTTAAATTTTATTTCTGTCCAATCTATCCATTGTTGAAAGTGGGATAGTGAAATCCTCTACTGATACATCTTGTTTTCCATTGCTCCCTTCAGACCTGTTCATACTTACTCAATATATTTAGGTGTTCCAATGTAGGATGCATATACAATTGTATCCTTTTGATGAACTGACTTCTTTGTCATTATATAATTTTGTCTCATAGAAATTTTAGATTATGGCCCATCTTGTCTGATATTAATAGAGTATTCCCTGCTCTTTTGATATCAATTTGTATGGAGTGTACTTCTCCAGTTCCTTACTTGGAGCTCCTGTGTGTCATTGAAGATTAAATGAGTGTCTTTTAGACAGCATAATGTGGTTCTCATTTTTTTTAATCCATTTAGGTACTTTATATCTCTGATTAGAGAATTAAACCACTTAAAGTAATTATCAATAGGTAAGGACTTACTAATTGCATCTTGTTAATTATTTTTTGGCTATTTTGTAGTTCTTTTGTTACTGTCTTTTGTTGTAAATTGATGCTTTTCTGTAGCTGTATTTTTTTTTCATGTTTGTATTTACTATATGTTTTTTTTTGTGGTTAACCTAAAGCTTCTTGATATAAAAGTCAATCTTAAGCTCCTATCTACTTAACTTTGCATATAAAAACTGTTTTTGATATCATAGTTTACATATTTTTATATTGTGTATCTATTAACATGTCATTGTAGCCATATTTAAGTGGTTAACACCCCACCATATTATGATATTTGAGTATTCTATATCTGACTACACAGATAGTTATTTTTACTTATGGGTTGTATATTTTCATATGTTTTAATGTTACTATTTAGTGCTCTTTGTTTTCAGTTTGAAGGACTTCTTTCAGCACTTCTTGTGAGGTAGATATATTGCTGAAATCATTCGATGTTAATTTTGAAAGTATCTGTCTTCATCTGAAGGACATCTTTGTTGCATAGAATATTCTTGGTTGACAGTATTCTTTCAGCACTTTGAATATATCAATCCATTCTCTGTTCATTAGAAAAGTCAATGCTAAAAAACTGCTGATAGCTTTCTAGGCGGTTCCTTAAGTGAGACAGTGGATTTTTCTTGCTGTTTTTAAAACTCTTTTTTTGTCTTTGATTTTTTTTTTAATTTTTAAGTTTATTTGAGAGAGACAGAGACTGTGTGAGCTGGGGAGGGGCAGAGAGAGAGAGGGAGAGAGAGAATCCTAAGCAGGCTTTGCACTGTCAGCACAGAGCCTGATGTGGGGCTTGAACCCATGAAACCATGAGATTATGACCTGAGCTGATATAGAGCCAGAAGCTTAACTAGCTGAGCCACCCAGGCTCCCCAATGTCTTTGATTTTTATTATAATGTCTATGGAGATCATTTTGGATTGAAATTTATTAGGTAATTTATTAGCTTCCTGAACTTGGACACCCAATTTGCTCCAGCAGTTTGAGAAGTTCTCATCTATTATTTAATAGGCTTTTTGCTACTTTCTCCCTCTATTCTCTTTCTAGGACTCCAAAAATACATAGATTGCTTCCTATTTAGATTGCTTCTTTTAATGGGGTAAGTCCCAAAGACTTTCTTCATTTCTTTTCTTTCTTTTCTTTTTGCTCTACTGCTGGATAATTTCAAATGATTTGTGTTTGAGCCCACTGATATTTCTACTTGGTACAGTCTGATGTTGAATGTTTCTTGAATTCTTCAGTTCAGTCACTGTATTCTTCAGGTCCAATGTTTATGGAGGTTTTTTTTCTATCTCTTTATCGAAACTTTTTTTGTATTGCTTTCCTGATTTCATTAAATTGTTTATGTTCTCTTTTAACTTTCTGGGTATTTTTAGAACAATTTGAATTCTTTATCAGATAATTCCTGTATCTCCATTTCACTGTGGTAATTTACTGGAAGTGTGTGTTGATTTAATGGTGTCATGTTTTCCTGATTCTTTTTGATCTCTGTAGCCTTGCATAGATTTCTGTACATACGAAGGAGTCCCCTCTTTCAGACAGTGTGGACTGAGTTTGGTAAGGAGATACTTTCACATGTAGTGGGGACACACGGGAGCATGCTTTGAAACCAGTCCTACTGGTACAGAATGCCAAGTGCAGGGATGTGTGTTGGCTCCAGGTCCAGAGGAGCTTGATATCTCATTAGTTCAGACCATCGAAGTCCACAGCATCAACAACCTCGTGGACTTTGGTGAGCACTGTAAGGGATCTTCAGTGGCTGCTAGAGCTATTGGGATCCTGGGTGGCATTTCTAGGTCGAATGGCCTAGAGCACAACAGGCGGCAGTAGAATTGGAGTGGGTGGTCTGTACACACTCAACTGCAGAGGCCATTTGGAAGGTATCTGTACAGTGGCAGAAGCCAGTTGCAGATGCACACATAGATTGCTGCCAGCAGCAAGAGCCAGAGTCAACTGAAAATGCACCGTCAGGTACAGGGGCCCAGGATATTGTATGCATTTTTGTGACTGCAGGGTCTCAGCCTTGATTCACATAGCAGTGGAAGCCACTGATAGGAATAAGGTTAGTGGAGTACACATGGACAGCTAAGAAGGGCTAATTGAAAGATAGCCCAGCAGTACAGGTCATTGACAGGTGACTGGGCCAGAGCTAGGACCCCAAGCAGCTGCAGGGATGCTGGCTATTGGCACGTTCTCTTGTTGCTACAAGGTCTTCCCATGGGTTCATGCACACTAGTGGAGACTAGTCAAAGGACCAGGGGTGTTCATGTGCACAGCTGGAGGGACTAGCTACAGGTAAGCCCAGTGGAAAGACCTAGAACAGGAGGCAGGACCAAGGGCCTGGTCTATAAGCAGCTGTGGGTGTTCTGGCTGTTGGCATCTACTATTGTGACTCCAGGATCTGGCCCTGGGCACAAAGCAGTGAAAGCTACTTTGGGGTTTGGGGTAGAGTTGGGCAGGTGCATAGTTGGGAGTATTAGTTGTATACGAGCCCAGAGGTGCAAGCTAGGGAAAGGGCCAAATCCAGGCCCACAAGCAGCTGTGGGGGATTTGGCTGTCAGCATGCACGTCCATGGCTATAACATCTTGTCACCAGCATGCACACAGCAGTAGTAGCTAATGATGAATGAGGTTAGTGGCATGCAAGTGCACAGCTGGAAAGCCTAGCTCCAAGCACAGTGATAGGGGACAGCTGTGGGGGTATAGGCTGGAGTCTTGCACTCATACAGCTACAGAGGCCTTGGCTGGCTTTAAGTGTAGGTCACTGGAGGAGTAGAGGGAGGAGGGATGCAGGCAACTGATGTCAGGAATGTGAATATCTGTGAGGTAAAAACCCATGAAATCTGTATGGGGGCTTTGAAGCTGCCGTGGTAACCACTGGTGCCTTCAGTGTGGAAAGCTTTGGAGTTCTCTGCAAACAGGTCATTGAGAACTACAGTCACTCCCACTGCATGGCTGATATTGGTATCCCCATGTTCTTTTTCCTTGTTCCTAGATCTCTGAATCTCAGCTTTACTGATCTCTGGCTGGGAAAAAAAAAAACAAACAAAAGTGGGTTTTTCATGTGTGGCCTGAAAGGCTGAGGAAACCCTATTCTCCCTTTCTAGGTGAGAGAAACTCTTTGAAGCCTAAGGATTCTCTCTTCTTACTCAGCCATGCTGGCCCCGGGGTGGGATGATTCAGTCAAAATAAAGGAGTTCTTACTTCCCTTTTAGTGCAGTTATTCTTAGGGCTATTGTTCCACCGTGTTGAAGATTTTAAAGTAGGTTCCTGATGCCTCCCAGAGTTGTTTTGGTTTATGGGTTGCTAACTATAGGTATTTGTGGGGACATGAAGGAAGGGTCTCTCTCTGTCTCTTTTTGATATTTATTTATTTTGAGAGAGATAGAGAACATGAACAGGGAACGGCGAGAGAGAGTATTTCCAACAGGCTCCATTCTTTCAGCATAGAGTCTGCCACCAGTCTTGAACTCACAAACCTTAAGTTCATGACCTGAGCTGAAATCAAGAGTTAGACACTCAACTGACTCAGCCACCCGGGACCCCAAGGCTGGGTCTCTTACTTCACCATCTTGGTGACCTCTGCCCCTTAAAATAATTTTCTTTTTAATTTTCTTCAAACCTCCATGTGCCCTTGGTTGTAGGTACATAGAGTAAGAGTCAATTTTTTGAAAGCAAGCATGTTCTGTAATTATGACACATAATTACCATTTCAATAATTGAGGTCTTACCTCTACTATCAGAAAGATTTCTTCTGCTAAAAAGAAACTAAGAAAACACTAATAATAATAGTTGGCATGTGTGGAGACCAGCAATTATGCTTCAGCCTAAGGATTGTACATAGATGATCATAATGAATCTTACCACAGTCCTGTGAGTTAGGATTTATTATTTCCCTTGTTTAAAATGGATAGATTGAGCTTATAGAGGCTTAATAACTTGCCTAAGTTCACACAACTAATAAATATTGGAGCAATGGACCCCAGTCCTATTATCAAAGTAATTCAGTTAAAATCTCTAAGTATATCCATTTTTTTTTTTTTTACAAAAATTAAGCCTTCGGGTTTTGAGTACATTTTCAATTATATTTGAAAGATCCCACTGAGAGTATGGTTAAAAATAAAAGCAAAATTGTGTAATGCCACCATTTTGCTCCTGATGAATTAGAAAGAACCAAATGGTGTAGAATATGAATGTTCGTTAGCTTTTACAATTGGGAAAATACTTCACATGAATATAGAGACTAACAACAACTTATTTGGAGAGGAAGAGTCATACTTTTTCTTTTTCTAGATCGCTTGTATTTAGGCCATACTGTGTATCTAAATGCTTAATGTTTTCAACATAATGGAATAATTAAATGAATGCCTATGCAGACAATTATTTTTCCAGAGTGGAATATTTGAATATATATAGCTATTAATTGTAGTTTCTTATACATTAGAAACAGGTTATCAACAAGAGTTTAGGAAAATAAATTCATTTCTACTCATGGTAATATACAGCAATCACCAGTAGATATCGATGGAGAAGTACTGTCTTAATTGTGGCCTTACAGTATGGCCTGCCGCACCTACTTGGGTGTCTATAAATGGTGAATGGATGAATTAAATATCGCTAATTTAAATAAAAATGTTCTTTTATTGAATATACCATGCATCATCACATCTGCTTAGCATCAATCCCATTGTTCTGTTTGAAATTCTATTTTTATTGCTCCATCAAGAAAAATATGCTTCATTAGTAGATTTTCTAATATTTTCTATTATTTACTCCTCCAAAAATAATTTTTCAAATTATAACTCTATTGGTGATGCACTGGACTGATTTCCTAATAACCTGCCACAAGCAAATATATACAGACATACACACATATCCGCATATATATGTGTGTGTGTATAAATATATAAATATATATATGACAACTTTGTGTTGGGGACATTTTTTAAAAATTGAGGTGTAATTAACATACATTATATTATTTGTAGGTGTATATACTATAAAATAACCATAATAATTCTAGTTAACATTTGTTGTCACACAAAGATAAAACATTTTTTCTGTGATGAGAACTTTCAAGATTTATTCTCTCAGCAACTTTCATGATTTTCAAATATGTAATACAATATTATTACCTGTAGTCACCATGTTGTATGTCACATCCCCATGACTTACTCATTTTATAACTAGAATTTTGTACCTTTTACCCCCCCTCACACATTTTGTCTCCCCTCTACTTGCCCCCTCTGAGAATCAATGATCAGTTCTCTGTACCCAGAAGCTCAGTTTTCTTTTTAAGATTCTATATAAAAGTGAGATCATATGATATTTTTTTCTCTATCTTATTTCACTTAGCATAATGCCCTCAAGATTCATCTATGTTAGGACAAATGGCAAGGTTACCTTCTTTTTCATGGTGAATAATATTACACATACACACACACACACACACACACAATTTATCATTCCTCCATCAGTAGACACTTAGGTTGTTTCCATTCCTTGGCTACTGTAAACAGTGGTACAATGAACACGGGGGTGCATTATATTAGTATTTCTTTATATAAAAATCCAGAAGTGGAATTTCTGACTCATAAGGCGGTTCTATTTTCAGCCCTCTGAGGAACTCCATATTGTTTTCCATAGTGGCTGCAACTAACTACATCCCCACACATGGTGCACAAGGTGTCCTTTTCTCATATCCTCACAAACACTTGTTATTTCTTGTCTCTTTGATAATAGCCATAATAACAGATGTGGGTAATATCTCATTGTGGTTTTGGTTTGCATTTCCATGATGACTAGAGATATTGAATATTTTTTACTTGTTGGCTATCTGTCGTCTTTGGAAAATGTCTATTCATATCTTCTATTTTTTAATCAGATTATTTTGTTAGGTTATTGAATTGTTGAAGTTATACATATTGTGGATGTTAAGCCCTTGCCAGATATGTGATTTGTTTATGTTTTCTGCCATTCGGCATGTTGCCTTTTCATTTTGAGGTTGGTTTCCTTCACTGTAAAGAAGCTTTTTAGTCGTTTATAATCCCACTTGTTTATTTTTACTTTTGTTGCCTTTGATTTTGGTATCCAATCCAAAAATAATGGCAAAGACCAATGTCAAGGAGCTTACCACCTGTTTTTTTTTTCCAGCAGTTTTATGGTTTCAGGTCTTATGTTCAAGTTTTTAATTCATTTTCAGTTAAATTTTGCGTGTGGTGTAAAATAGTGGTCCAGTGTCATTCTTTTGCATGTGACTCTCCGGTTTTGCCAATATCATTTATTAAAAGAGACTGTCTTATTCTCTTTCTCTCTCCTCTGCCCCTCAGCCCTGCTGGTGCACTCTCTAAAATAAAAAAATATATATAATTTAAAACAGGAGCCCCTGGGTGGCTCAGTCAATTGAGCATCAGACTCTGGATTTTGGCTCAGGTCATGATCCCAAGGTTGTGGGATTGAGCCCCATGTCAGGGTCTGCACTGAGCATGAACCTATTTAAGATTCTCATTCTCTCTCTCTCCCCCCTGCTCACACTCTCTAAAATTAAAAAAATAATTGAAAAGACTGTCTTTCCCCCATTGTATATTCTTTGCTCCTTTGTCATAATTTAATTGACCATATATGCATGGATTTATTTCTGGGTTCTCAACTCTGTTCCATTAATCTATTTATCTGTTTTTAGACCAATCCCATACTGTTTTGATTAGTGTAGGTTTGTAATATATTTTGAAATCAGGGAGCATGATGGTTCTAGCTTTTCTTCCTTTTCAAGATTGTTTGGCTTTTTGGGGTCTGTTATGATTCCATACAAATTTAAGATTGTTCTTTTTCTTTGAAGGATGCCTTTGGAGTTTGGAAAGTGATTGCATTGAATTGGTAGATTACTTTGGGTAGTATGGACATTTTAACAACATTAATTCTTCTGGTCTGTGAAAGTAGGATATTTTTTAAATTTATTTTTTGATTTGTTATATCTTAGTTTACAGTTAACAGGTTTTTCTTCCTTAAGTTTATTATTTTATTTTTGATAAAATTATAAATATAATTATTATCTTAGTTTATCTGATAATTCATTATTGGTACATAGAAATGAAACAGACTTTTATATATTAATCTTGTATCCTGCAAGTTTACTAATTTATTTTAAAGACACTACCAAAAAATCTGTTAGAATTAGCTTTTCATATATAATACATCATATGCTAGCTTTTCATATATAATACATCATATGCAAATAGTAATAGTTTTATGCTTTCAATTCTGATTTTTTATGACCTTTCTTTTTCTTGCCTAATTTTCTGGTCGGAACTTCCAAGACAATGTTGAATAAAAGTGATGAGAATAGGTACCTGTCCTGTTCTTAATATTAGAGGAAAAGCTTTCAGCTTTGTACTGTTGAGTATGATATTAGCTGTGAGTTTACTATATATGACCTTTTTATTTTGAGGTGCTTTTTTTTAATATTATAAATGGATGTTAAATTTTTGTCAATGCCTTTTCTGCATCTATTGAGATCATAGGATTTTTATTCTTCATTGTATTAATGTGGTGAAACACATTGATTGATATGGATATTGAACCATCCTTGAAACACCATAATAAATCCTACTTCATGGTGTGTGATTCTTTTAATGTAATGAATTCAGTTTGTTAATATTTTATGAAGATTTTTGCATTTATGTTCCTCAGGGATATTGGCCTGTAATTTCTTTTGTACATTGTTGTCTGGTTTAGGTATTAGAGTAATGTTGGCCTTACAAAGTGAGTTCAAAGGTGTTCTCTCCTCACCTAGTTTTCTGGCAGAGTTTGAATAGAATCGATATTTGAATGTTTGGTATTTTCACCAATTAAGTCATCCAGTCTTGCATTTTTTTTTATTGGAAGGTTTTTGATTACTGATACAATCTCCTTTCTAGTAATTGGTCTGCTCAGCTTTTCTTTCTTTTTGATTCAGTCTTTGAAGATTGGATGTTTCTAAGAGTGTATTCATTTTTTTCTAGGTTAGCCTATTTGCTTGCTTATAATATACACAAATGTTTAATAACTTTCCTTAATACTTATCTTAAAAAGTTTGCTAAGCTGACCTAATTTTATTTTTGGTAATAATTTTATTTAACAGAATATCATCTGATAAATATTCTATATATGATCTTTATTATATATTTTTATATAATACTAGATGTTCAGATTCATATAAATACTGACTATTGCAGGGCAAGCTCAACCTTTAAACTTGGTCACTTTATTCAAAATAATTTTCACAATTTCTCAAGCCTATAATACAACGCAAAAACTAAGAGTGCCCTTTCTAATCATAGATGACTTCATATTTTGCTTGAAATTTCTTACTTGTGCTAACACTTGTTATGAAACACTTTGTCCCTGGTTATAATTTTCATTTCAGGTTTGCCCTTGTACAGGCACAAAGATAATATTTTAAACTCAATCCTGACTACACTGTAATGTGTATCATATGCCAGGCATAGCATTCTTTACTATCAGAAATACTAGGGAACAAAACAGAATAGCCCCTGCCCTCCTGGTGTTTATATTCAATAAAAAAACACATTTATAAATTATGAATAGAAAATGTTAGAAAATGAGTGCTATTAAATATTTTTCCTTAATTTCTTATTTGAATATCGATGAAATTTTATTTCTCTTGTGAGGTTTTTGTTTTGTTTTTGATAATTGAAAAATACTTTGAGATCTCTTAATTGAAATTTGGCTTTATCATTTTTCTTAATCAACCTATTGGCATTTATTTCTGGGCCTACAAATGTTTTCTCAAAAAAGATTGAAGTGCACTGTTTAAGTCAATATTTATAAAAACGCAAGTTTTGGAGTCAAAGTGAATGAGGTCAAATTCTAGTTCTCTAGGGAAAATTATTTAATCTCCTTACCTCAGATTCCTCATCCTGCAAATGGAGGTGATGTGGATGTAAGATAGTCCCTACCTCATAAGAACTTTATGTTAATCCATAAACCTCTTGTTAATCCATGCTTGTTAAATATATGTTCAAGTATCTTTGAGGTTTTCTACCACATTTACTGTTTTCTGTCTCCTATCCCATGTGGGGCATGGGTAGTATGTTATCTTTAAATGTTACAACATATGTGGCTCCCTGGAAAACCACTAGAGTCTGAGGTGGGTGGGAAGAGGAGGCAAAACAAATGCCAGCCTCCGTGCTATTTCCTGAGGAAACTACAGGCATATTAAAACGAACAATTATAGTATTTTAACAACAAGGTCCATATTAGCCCTCTGGAACCAGCATTCGACCAGAAACACCGGCTCCCATCCCATGCATGACCTTGCTGGGCTATGGGAGATGGTAGGCATATGAGCAAAATGTCACAATAATCTCTTCCTAAAAATCAGCTTCCCTTTACTTCATTAAGCAGTCCTTCGGTTGATGAAAGTTTTGAATTATATTCTAGAGTCCCAAAAAAATTCAATCTGTCAGTCTTTGTCACTTTTAATTGTTTCAGTGGAGAGACTGGTTCCTCGAATGCCCTACTCTTCTATATTCCATGATATTTCTGTAGAAAATATTCTTATCTATTCATTTCTTTATGTTTATATGTTAATGTTTACAAACACATATTGAGCTCTAGATCTTAGATAGAAATTCAGTTGATTCTGTTTCTTTTTTGCATTAATGTTTGTGTTTTCTATTTAACATCAAATTCCTTCATATTGTTCATGCTTTCATAATTAAGTGTTTTTTAATGTTTTCATTGATATTAGGTTTAATATCCTGGTCCTCCTAGAGATGAGTCACTTCCACAATGATCTGTACTTTTTGAAGAGTAAGTACCAATTTTAGTCATCTATAAATATAAAAGCTTTATGGAGAATGACAGTGATACAACCTTGTGCCCATTAGTATGACTCCAAGAAATTTGAGACAGAGAGAGACAGAGAATGAGTAGGGGAGGGGCAGAGAGAGAGAGGGAGACACAGAATGTGAAGCAGGCTCCAGGCTCTGAGATGTCAGCACAGAGCCTGACGTGGGGCTCGAACTCACAGATCGCGAGATCATGACCTGAGCTGAAGTCGGGCACTCAACCGACTGAGACACCCAGGCGCCTCCAAGAAATTTCTTTTTAAATTTAAACAAAAGTCTGTTTTGGTAGATAGAAAATTTGGACTATGCCATTTTCTCTATAACTATAATAATGCACATAGATTTGGGTCTTCTTATTAGCATCTTTTTAAATTTAATTAAGGTTGACATTTTATATATATTTTCCTGTTACAAGAGTTTAATATAGAAAAAATACTAACTTTAATCCTGAGTGAAATTGCTCAAATTAGAAAAGAATTGTATTTAGTTAATTTAATTGGCCACTGCCAACCATAAACATTACCTCAACCATGTGGTCACCAATACAATTATCCTGGGGGAATTAGTTCAAGTAATGATGACTATTATCTTCTACATGCTATTGCTTACTTCAACATACACCTGGCTTAAGTAACCATGTAATATAAGTATTCAATTTAGAGACTTAAATTCTAAATTGTATGTTGACCTAATGAGATCAGACTCCTCTTTTAATGGAAATAATAAATGATGGAAGTTATAATTTCATTACAGAGAAGAGATTTGGGTTAATTGGATTGAGAGAACAGAGTTTTCATCATATTCTTGAATTCAATTTTTTCATTTTTATATATCGTTTACTTTATAATTGTATCTAACTACAGTTTTCCTAAAATTCTCTGAAAATATGAAAATATTTTTTGTAATCTGTAAGTATAAACATGCTCTATAATTCTGTGCTCTGCTGTTTCTCCTTACAGCTGCCAGACAACAGATTACTGGCCCATTTGGCTTATAAAAGACTTGCTCCTACTGTACTTTGTTCCACTGCATTGAGATCTTTTATTAACATCTAAGTACAGCAGCCTTATGTCTCTGGACTGCAAATAAGAATTACTCTGAGAGAGGTCTGGAATTTGTTCCATTATATACTGGAGTGGGGCCAACAGCTGACGACTTGATTTTGGGTCTAGTGACAGATTTAGTATCTGTTTGCTCAAGAAACCAAGGGATTTGAAACATGTGCAAAGCCTGTACTATTCCCTGGGATATTATTATAACCTGAAACCTTAGTCAGAATCATCTAAGTTTGAGAACAACTGGTGTATTGAATTAGAACATTATGTGAGAGCTCACATGCATCTTAAAAAAAAAAAAGTTAAAAATATTGTTTTCTCATTTAGTTTCATTAGGAAACAATTATTTAACTCTGAGGAGTTGCATCAATTGTAATTTATATTATTGTGGGGTCTATATACATATATATATGTCTGTGAAATATACATATGTAAATTAAATATATACATACATATGTATATGAGAATTTTCTCATTTACATTTTACAAATTTACATATTTATATATATGAGAAAATTTACATATATATTTATATACATTTTATATATATATTTATATATTTACATATTATATATATTATATATTTACATACATTTATATATGTGTATATAAATGACAAAATTCTGGAGATAGTAACCTATAGTTAAAAAGACAGCTTTCCTAGAGTCTCCTATTAAAATATGTGTACAAAAATCAATCATTTCACTAGGCCTATGTTACAACTGTTATAAACATTAATTAATCTCTCTGCTAACTTTGTAAAGTAGGTTGTTTTCTTCCACTCTTTGTACATGGGAAATATAGATATTAAGTAACTTGGCCAGGTATTATTCTCATGAACAATAAATTAGTAAGAATAGAGAAAAAATTCATTATCTTTTTAGTGTGGTTTTTATGTTCTATCCATAATAGCTTTCATAGTAATAAAAGGTGACATCTGCATCTTCCTTTAGAGATTATAAAGAGCACAGGATTTGGGGCTTATGGAATTTAATTATCTCCCTACAAATGAAGCTACTCAGTCCAGAAAATTTGGGCAGCGTGTCCACAAACATACAGGTAACTGAAGAGTTACTGCATCATATGGATGCTGACAAAACAAAATACCTACAGAATTAAAGGCGGTGGTATTGTCCGTACCAAGAAGGGACTGGTGGGAGAGGAGATGGGCCGAGATTTAGAAAGTCATCTTAGTTTACAATCATATCCACAATCCGCTAACCTGTGGACTCTTGATTACAAATACAAAGCATAGTCTCAGATTTTCACATTAGGTAATCATTGTAAATGATTATTTTTATGTGTAAACTCAATATTCAGTCGAATCTTATGGCATTTAAATTTGTAGATTGAGTAAAGAAGAATCAGTCAAAAGTTTCAATACAAAAAAAATAAAAAAGCTAGGGAGAGATAGAAGATTGACAGAGTAAGAATATCGTGAGCATACCTCTTCTCACAGATACAGAGGCAACAACTACAATGTATTACAACTCACTCTGAAAACAACCTGAAGACTAACAGAACAAATCTTTCACAGCTAAAGTTGTAAAGAAAAACCAACATCAAGAAGAGTAGGAAGGCCAGAAATGCACTCAGGTACCAAAACCTTGTGCAGTGACCACACTACTAGGAGGGATATCATAGGAATGAAAGAGGAAGGGGACCAAACTATACCCCAAGTCATCACTAACCCTAAGAACTTGTACCAGACAGATGAACTACCATACCAACTGGTTTTGAAAATCTTTGATACTTAACTTCAGGGACACAGAGGGAATGAAATTTCCTTTATAAGGCCAACATGCTATATTCCTCAATCTGAGACTTACCACAGAAACAATACTTTGAAAAGCATCAGAACTGTATGTGAAGATTTGTTGACTAATTGTAAGACAGGATCTACAGGAACTTTCTCCAAAAATATAAGTGCTGGGAGAAGCCACTTTTCTTGCCCTGCCTGGCCAGAAACTTGCAGAAGCTAGGACTGACATTCTCTGTCTACTTTGCTAGCATTTTGCCCTACTCTGGAATTCTCTGTAGACTGGCCCCACCCAATCCACCATTCCAAGCAGGTGCCCTTCCGAAGCAGCTCCCACTCCACCACACATGGCAGACACCTTCAGTTTGGACCATTGATTCTCCAGAGTGGCTTCTACCCCAAAGAGAGGGGAGATGATGTCATCCACCAGCATGTTTGCAGTGGCTGCAACTGTATCTCTTAGCCAGTATATCAACAAAAGCCATGGCTAGTCATTTCAGACAGCCAGGCTGAGGGCAGACTCTGCCTATTGCTACAACTACCATCCACAATACGAGGGCACATGCAGCCCATACAGAGCCCATACAGCCCATACCAGAGGAGCGCTTGGTTCTGGTGACATATAGTGGGGGGTGGGAGTTACACTACTGAGCACCACAGAATACCTACTTCATAAGGCCACTACTTTCAACACAATGAGACTTAGCTGACTTATCTAATACACAGAAACAAATACAAAGACTTAAACAAAAAGAAGAGAGAGAGGAATGCATTAAAAAACAACAATTAAACCCCCAGAAAAAGCCAACTTAAACTGAGACGAACTATGTACCCGATAAATAGTTCAAAGTAATGGTCATAAAGATACTTATAGGACTTGAGAGAAGAATGCACGATCTGAGATCCTCAACAAATAAATAGAAAATATAAAAAATACTCAGTCACAGCTGAAGAATACAACAAATGAAATAAAAATATGCTAGAGAGAATAAAAAACAGTAAAGGAAAAAGGACAATGGGTCAGCAATCTATAAGACAGGGTAGTGGAAAGCAACCAAGCTGAGTAGCAAAAACAAACAAACAAAAAACCAAAAAAACAAAAAAAACAAACAAAAACATTAGGTTAAGGGATCTCTGCAGCAGCAACATTAATAGTAACAACATTTACATTATAGGGGTCCCAGAAGAAAAAGATGAAGAAAACACATTTGAAGAAGTAATAACTGAAAACTTTTCTAACCTAGAGAAGGAAACGGACATCTAAGTTTGAGATGCAAAGAGAGCCCCAAACAAGATGAATCCAATGTGGTCCACAGCAAAACACGTGATTAAACTGACAAAAATTGAAGATTAAGGGTTGGGTGCCTGGGTGGCTCAGTCAGTTAAGCATCTGTCTGACTTTGGCTCAGGTCATGATACCCAGCTCTTGAATTAAACCCCACATCTATCTCTGTGCTGATAGTTCACAGCCTGGAGCCTGCTTCAGATTCTGTGTCTTCTTCTGTCTCTGTCCCTCCCCCACACACTCTCTCTCCCTCTCTCAAAAATAAATAAAACATTAAAAATTTTAAAAAAGATAAAAGGAGAATATTAAAATCAGTAGGAGAAAAGCAAACAGTTACCTACAAGAAAACCTCATAAGGCTATCAGCTGATTTTTCTTTTTATTTCTTTAATATGTATTTATTTTTGAGAGAGTGTCAGAGTGCGAGTGGGGGAAAGGCAGAGAGAAGGAGATACAGAATCCAAGCAGTCTGTGGGGTCTGAGCTGTCAGCACCGAGCCCGATGTGGGGCTTGAACCCACAAACTGCAAGATCATGACCTGAGCCAAATTCAGATGCTCGAATGCTTAATCGACTGAGCCACCCAGATGCCCTATTATCAGCTGATGTTTCAACAGAAACTTTGCAGAGTAGAGGGGACTGACATGATATATTCTAAGTGATAAAAGGAAAAGAAAAACCTTACAATAAAGATTATTCTGCATGGCAAGAATTCATTTAGAATTGAAGAAGACATAAAGAGTTTCCCAGACAAACTAAAGCTAAAAGAGTTATCATCACTAAAGAAGCCTTATAAAAAATGTTAAAGTGACTTCTTTAAGTGGAAAAGTAAAGGTCATAATTAGAAGAATATTATGAAAGGAAAAACATTCACCAGTAAAAGCAACTGTACAGTAAAGGTAGTGGATCAACCATGTATAAAGGCAGCATGAGGTATAAGAGAAAAAAGTAGTAAAATTATGCCGACAAAAATTATCAAGGGATATGTAAAATGACATCATATACATAAAATATGACATGAGAGGAATACAAATGTAGTGCTTTTAGAATGTGTTCAACATAAATGATCATAAACTTAATATACACTATGATGCACATAGGATATTATGGATGAAATCAAGGTAACCAGAAACCAAGAAACGGGAATCCTCTTGTACTGTTGGTGGGAATGCAAACTGGTACAATTGTTCTGGAAAACAGTATGGAGGTTCCTCAAAAAATTAAAAATAGAACTACCCTACAACCCAGCAATAGCACTACTAGGAATTTGTCCAAAGGATATGGGGGTGCTGATTCATAGGGGCACATGTACTCCAATGTTTACAGCAGCACTTTCAACAATAGCCAAATTATGGAAAGAGCCTAAGTGTCCATCAAATGACGAATGGATAAAGAAGATGTGGTTTATATATACAATGGAATACTACTTGACAATGAGAGGAATGAAATTCTGTCATTTGAAGCAATGTGGATGGAACTGGAGGGTATGACATTAAGTGAAATAAGTCAGTCAGAGAAAGACAGATATATGTTTTCGCTCATATATGGAACTTGAGAAATTTAACAGAAGACCATGGGGGAAGGGAAGGGGAAAAAATAGTTACAAACAGAGAGAGAGGGAGACAAACCATAAGATTCTTAAATACAGAGAACAAATTGAGGGATAATGGAGGGGTGGTGAAGAGGAGAAAATGAGTGATGGGCATTGAGGAGGGCACTTGTTGGGGTGAGCACTGGTGTTGTATGTAAGTGATGAATCATGGGAATCTATCCCCAAAATCAATAGCACACTGTACACACTATATGTTAGCCGATGTGACAAGAAATTATATTTTAAAAAAGATATACAAAAAATAAAAAGAATTCAATATAACATTAAAAAAATCTTTATTCACAAGGAAAGAGCAAGAGAATAGAGCAGAGGACAACTATAAAAAAAGCCAGAGAACAATTAAAATGACAACAAGTACATAACTATCAATAATTACCCTATATGTAAATGGACTGAATAGTAAATAAGACATTGGTGACTGGATTAAAAAAATCCATCTGTATATTGGCTAAAGGAGACTCACTTCAGAACTAACGACCTATACAGACTAAAAGAGAAGGGATAGAAAGAGATATCCCATGCAAATAGAAGAGAAAAAAGCTGTGATAGCAACACTTCTATAAGAAAAGATAGCTATTAAAAGAAAAATTGTAGAGACAAAATGGTATTGTGTATGAAAAAAAGGATCAACACAGGAGGATATAAAAATGGTAAATATCTACACACTCAATTTAGAAACACCTAAGTATATAAAGCAAGTGTTAACATATATAAAGGGAGAAATAGACACAGATACAATAATAGGAGGGAACCTTAACACCCCGTTTACATCGGTGGATAAATCATCCAGACAGAAAATCAATAAAGAAACAGAAATTAATTTCAAAAATTATTGAAAAAACACAAAACCATGGAGGGGTGTTCAACCTTTCATGAACGACCAATGGGTCATGAAGAAATCAGAGAAAAAAAAATTTAAAAAGTGGAGACCAATGAACATGTAAATACAATGACTCAAAAACTTTGTGATGCAGCAAAAGTACTTCTCAGATGGTAGTTTATGGAAATACAGACCTACATCAAAACCGGAAAATTCTGAAGCAATTTAATGGGACTTAAAAAAAGAATAAACAAATCCTAAGGTTGGTAGAAGGAAGAAAATAATAAAGATCAGAGCAGAAATAAGTGAAATAAAAGTTTAAAGCAATAGAAAAAAAAATCAATGAAGGGATCTTAGGAAGATGGAAGAGTAGAAAGACCCTAAGCTCCCCTTTTCCCCTGTTTACAACTAGATATCACTCACATAATGTAAACAACCTGAAGAGCAATCCAAAGACTGGCAGAACAAACTCCATAACAAAATGCAGAAAAGTCACATCTGAGAGGTTATGATGGGAGAAATGGGGATCTGGAGATGCCTACTCCAGACGTGTGGAGCGGGGGAAGGAAATAGACCCTAGCACCCGAAAGCTGATATGGGGAGGACAAATCCCCATAATATCTAGCTTTGAAAACCCTAGGGGCTGAATTCTGTGTTTGTATAAACAGCAGACTTGGAGTCTGGAGCCAATAAAGCCAGTGATAGCTGGGTCCCCACACTTAAAGAGACAATAGCCCTCTGAGAGGGAACATAGAAGCAGTAGTTTGCACAATGCCTGGGGCAAATGAGAGGGAGATCTGTTTTTAGGGATTTCAGAGTATTTGGGGGGACTTCTCAGGGAACAAAGGAGGTGGCAGTCACCATTTTCCTCCTCTGCTCTCTAGCATAAACACAGAGACAAGTTTTGGAATCAGCACTGCACAAACACATACACTCTGCCCATAAGTTCTGAGGAAATGCCTACTCCAAGTCTTTGAAAACATTTTGTTAATACCTCTCATGCTCCACCCAGCCACTACCTGCACAGATGCTGGGCACCCATGGGCAGCATCACTGCGCCCCAGCCCCACCACACTTCAGAGCATTTGACCTAACAGCTCAGCATCAATTTTGGTAACACCACCACCCCACCTGTGAATCCTCCTGCAGTCCTGCCCCCTCAGAGCCTGCCTACTAGGATCTCACTAACACCACAGAGAGCAAGCACAGCCCACAACAGGCATAGGGGCAGTGTGGACATCATCGGAACTAACAGGAAAAGTGACTCAGAAAAGCAAGACACAAGCAACGCATAAATACTCCCCTAAAGTGCCACATTCTGCTGATCAGGGGATCACTGCACTACAGGACTTCTTCATAAAGTCACTATATAACAGCGAAGATGTGGCTGATTATCCTAACACAAAGAAACAAACACAGAGAGTTAGGAAAATTGAGGAGACAGGAATATGTCCCAAATGAAAGAATAGGACAAAAATCGGAGCAGGAGAGCTAAATGAAACAGATAAATAATATGCCGTATAGAGACTTTTAAATAATTATCACAAAGATACTCTCTGGACTTCAAAAAAGGGTGGAAGAAATCAATGAGACCTTAGACTAAGAGATAAAAAGTACCATATCAGAGATGAAGAACTCAACAAATGAAATTAAAAATGCAATAGATGGAATAAATAGTAGGATACAGGAATCAGAGGAACATATCAGTGATCTGAAGGATAGAGTGATGGAAAGCAATCAAGCTGAACAGGTGAGAGACAAATACTGTATAATGATAATAGACTTAGAGAACTCAGTAACAGCATCAACCATAATAACATTCACATTATAGAGATACCAGAAAGAAAAGAGAGAGAGAAAAGGGCAGTGCCGTGGTCCTTGTTCCGGCGAATCTAGGGGTCCACGAAGGATGGACGGTCAGGTGAAATGAAGTGAGAGAGCCACGAGTTGTTATGCCCGAATTCTCGAATCCCCCCACAAGAGACCACCAGATTCGAAAGTCAAAGCCAAGGGGCAAGGGCCGTATATTACAGGTTCGAACCCGGACCTCCGCACACCGTTGCTGGTGATGCAAAGAGGCCCCGAACAAGGCTGGTACAGCGTTTTTATAGACAGAGACAAATAGTATAGGAGGGTTTCAGGTTATGGGGTGACTGATTGGTCGATATTTAAAATAATGACCTGTGTTGCCCTCTGATTGGAGTTTCTTTGTCTATTCTTTGGCGGGAAGTCTCTGTCCGTTATGTGAAAAAGTCAGTTATTCATCCTAATACATGTCATAAAGGGGGAAGGGGAAGAATGTGCTAAGTAAGCAAGGTTACAGAAGTGAGAAATGCCAGTTACTCAAACTAATAAATGTCAGACTTGACTCAGAAAAAGTTTTACAATGTTTACAGCAAAGAGTAGGCAAAACAGAATTCTCAGCAATTGTATCTCTTATCAACGGTCCACAATCGGCAGAAGGCCAGGGCATGCTATCTTTAACCCAGTATCTTTCCAATGTTTAAACTAAGGCAGAGCTGCCATTTGGACATAAAATTTAAAACTGCTCTCTTCAGAGTGAGATGGAATCTGATGACCAAGCAGGCAGCCCTGGCAATTCTAGCATCTCTGCTTTGCTGGTCTCCGTGTCTTTATTTATTTATTTATTTATTTTTTTAACGTTTATTTATTTTCGACAGACAGAGAGACAGTGCATGAGCAGGGGAAGGGCAGAGAGAGAGGAGACACAGAATGTGAAGCAGGCTCCAGGCTCTGAGCTGTCAGCACAGCACCCGACACGGGGCTCGAACTCCCAGACCGTTAGATCATGACCTGAGCTGAAATCGGATGCTCAACCGACTGAGCCACCCAGGCGCCCCTCAGTGTCTTTATTTTTAAAGGTAGCGAGTGACATTACATCAGTGACAAGGCATTCTTTACAACATACATTGTTGTCACAAGACCTATGTAGTCATCTATAGGTTTATGGTATAAGGGAGCGTGGGGATGAGAATTACAAAATGATTTGTGAAATGTTAACCTCAGGGAGGTGCTCAATATTTGCTGCTGATAAACAGTGCTTCTGACTTTTGGGCAAGACTAACCTTGGGGAAGGTCCTAAGTCTCTTTACAATCTTTCCCATCAGTGTGTTAATTCTGAGAGAAGCTTTGCGGAGATGTGCCTTGAGGTTTTATGGTGGGGCTGAGGGGATGATTAACACAATGCGATACCTGCAGGGAAAATCTAGTTTAGTTCAAGGAGTCTTGGGGCCTAACGCCTACTAATGTCTAGCCAACTCATAACTGCTATTCCATATGATCAATATGTGTAACCTATCCCCAAGAGGCAACCTTGAGGTCACTTCTGGCCAGGTTACTCTCATTCAGATTTTATCCATCAAGACATCACACTCCAGGTCCCCTTTTCCATGTGCCATAAAACCAAAGAGCATTATATCCCTTAGGCCAACGAGAGCAATTCAAGAAATCCAGGCCTGAAAGATTATTTAGAAGGAGGTAAAACTAGGCGCCAGTTTGGCTGGGGGGAGCTTTGCTTCAACCTTTCCCACGCAGGGAGGTGTCTCAACCTGCGAGCCCAAAACGGCTCCCAACAGGGCAGAAAATGTATTTGAGGAAATAATAGTTGAAAACTTCCTAAATCTGAGGAGGGAAACAGAGAGCCGGATTCAGGAGGCACATTGATCTCTGAACAAATCAACCCAAGGAAATCCACACCAAGATACATAGTAACTAAAATGGGAAAACAAAGAAACAAACAAAACAAAACCAAACAACAACAAAAAAAGATGAAGAATTCTAAAGGTTGCAAGAGAAAATGCAGTTATATACAAAGGAAACCCCATAAAACTGTCAGCTGGTTTTTCAGCAGACATATGGCTAATAAAAGGAGTGGCATGATGTAGTTTAAATGCTGAAAGAGAAAAACCTGAAACCGAGAATACTCTATCCAGCAAGGTTATCATTCAGAATTGAAGGAGAGATGACGAATTTCCCAGAGGAAGGAAACTTAAAAGAATTTAAGACCACTAAACCAGCCTTACAAGAATTGTTGAAGGGGATTCTGTGAGTGGAAAACAAAAACCATAAATATAAGGGGGAAAAAGTAAGAACAAAAGCAAAATTTTGAAATTTGTAAAAAATCAGTCCAAGAAAAACAAAAAATAAAACGTTGTAAAATATGATACCAAATATCTGAAATGTGGAAGAGAGGGGTGCCTGGGTGGCTCAGCTGGTTAAGCATCTGACTTTGGCTCAGGTCATGATCTCACTGTCTGTGGGTTTGAGCCCTGCATCGGGCTCTGTGCTGACAGCTCAGAGAATGGAGCCTGCTTTACATTCTGTATCTCCCTCTCTCTGCCCTTCCCCACCTTGTTCTCTCTCTCTCTCTCTCTCTCTCTCTCTCAAAAATAATATAAACACTTACAAAATGAAATGAGGGGAAAAGAGTAAGAACTAATTCAAAATTAAGTAATTAGCTTGATATAGACCACCATATGCAGACGATGTTATATATAAACTGAATGTTTTAACCACAAATAAAAAAAAAACAGCAATAGATATGCAAAAAAATAAAGAGTAAGAATTCAAGTATTTCACTAAAGAAAATCAACTAATCATGAGAGACGAAAGCAAAAGAAGAATGGAACAAAGGAGATCTACAAAAACAGGTAACAAAATGGTAATAAATACATATATATCAATAATTACTTTGAATATAAATGAACTAAATACTCCAAACAAAAGGCATAGGATGGCAGAATGGTTAAAAAAATAAGACCCATCTCTGTGCTGCCTATAGGAAACTTGTTTAAAACCTAAGGCACATACAGATTGAAAGTGAAGGGATGGAGAAATATGTGTCACAAAAATGGAACTGAAAAGAAAACTGGAGTAGCAATACTTATATTGGGCAAAGTAGACTTTAAAACAAAGGAAAGAAGGAAACAGTGGCTTTGGATAAAACACGGAACCATATGGTTTTAGCAGATATATTCAGAACATTTCATCCTAAAGCAGTAGAATATATATTTTTTCAAGTGGGCATGAAAATTCTCCAGAATATAGCACATATTAGGACACAAGTCTCAAAAATTAAAAAATATTAAAGTCATACCATATACATCATTCCTGACCACGACAATATGAACCTAGAAATCAATCACAAAAAAAAAAAAAAAAAATCTGGAAAGCACACAAATACAGGAGGTTAAACAACATGCTACTAAACAATAAATGAGTCAATCAAGAAGTCAAAGACAAAATAAAAAAAATATACATGGAGACAAATGAAAATGAAGACACCACAGTCGAAAATTCTTGAAATAGCAAAAGATGTCCTTAGAGGGAAAGGTATAGCAATAGTGGCCTACCTAAAGAAGCAAGAAAAATTTCCAATAACCTAACCTTATTTATCAAGGAAATACAAAAATAACAACAAACAAAACCCAAAATTAGTTGAAAGAAGGGAATAGAAAGATGAGAGCAGAAATTAAAATAATGGAATCTATAATAAATAAATAAAATTGATAAAAAGCCAGGAGCTGGTTTGTTGAAAAGACCAACAAAATCGTTAAACCTCTACCTAGATTCGTGAGAGAGAGAGAGAGAGAGAGAGACTCAGATAAAATCAGAAATGCAAAGGGAGAAATAACAACCAACACCACAGAAATAAAAAAGATTTTAAGAAAACATTATAAAAATTATATGTCAAAAAATTGGGACAATGGATCGATTCCTAGAAATCTATAACCTCCCCAAATTGAATCATGAACAAATAAAGACTTGAACAGACTGATTACCAGCAAGGATATTGAATCAGTCATCAAAAATTCCCAATAAACAAGAGTCCAGGGTGGACAGATTCACAGGTGCATTCTACTAAACATTTAAAGAAGACTTAATACCTATTCTGCTCAAACTGTTCCAAAAAAATAGAAGAGGAGGGAAAAGTTTGTGATTCATTCTATGAAGCCAGCATTTTATACTGATACCAAAACCAAGTAAAGACACCAGGGAGAGAGAGAGAGAGAGAGAGAAAGAGAGCGTGCGAGCACTATAGGCCAATATCTCTGTTTACATAGATTCAAAAATCCACAACAAAATATTACCAAGCTGAATCTAACAATACATTAAAAGAAAATCATTCACACACAGGATTTATTCCTGGGATGCGAGGGTAGCTCAACATGTGCGAACCAATCAATATGATACATCACATCAATAAAAGAAGAGATAAAAACTACATGACCATTTCAGTAAATGCAGAAAAGCATTTGACAAAGTATAACACCACTTATGGTAAAAACCCTTAACAAGTTTATTTTTTAAAAAATTTTTCTTAATGTTTATTTTTGAGAGACATAGAGGCACAGCATGAACAGGGGAAGGGCAGAGAGCGAGGGAGACACAGAATCGGAAGCAGGCTCCAGGCTCTGAGCCGTCAGCACAGAGCCCAACACAGGGCTCAAACTCACAGACCGCGAGATCATGACCTGAGCTAAAGTCAGCTGCCCAACCGACTGAGCCACCCAGGCGCCCCTTAACAAGTTTAGATTAGAGGAAATAGGGCACCTGAGTGGCTTAGTCGGTTAAGCATCTGACTTTGGCTCAGGTCATGATCTCACGGTTCATGAGTTCAAGCCCTGCGGTCAGGCTCTGTGCTGACAGCTCAGAGCCTGGAGCCTGTTTCAGATTCTGTGTGTGTGTCTCTTTCTCTCTGCCTCTCCCCTGCTCATGTCCTGTCTCTCTCTGAAAAATAAATAAACATTAAACAAAATTAAAAAAAAAGATTAGAGGAAATATACTTCAACATAAAGGCAATATGTGAAATATAAAAAAAGTGACAGCTAACATTATATTCAATGAGACAGAACATTAGCAGGAGTCATTAATTGGAGTCCTCCAATTAATAAGTCCTCCAATTGTCACTATTTGCAGGTGACATGATGCTATTTATAGAAAATCTTAAAGACTCCACCAAATAACTATTAGACTAATAAATAAATTCAGTAAAATTGCAGGTTACTAAATTAATATACACAAACCTGTTGCATTTATATACACTAATAATGAATTGACAGACGGAAAAATTAAGAAAACAATCCCTTTTACAATTGCACCCAGAGGAATAAAACAACTATAAGTAAAATTAATCAAGGAAGTAAAAATACTGTACTCTGAAAACTATAAGACACTGATGAAAGAAACTGAAGATGGCACAAACAATTGGAAAGATATACCATGCTCACAGATTGGAAGAATACTGTTGAAAATGTCCATACTACCCAAAGCATGCTACACATTCAATCCAATCCCTAACAAAATACCAATAGAATTTTTCACAGAACTAGAAAAAATAATCCTTAATTTTTTTTTTTTTTGGAAACAGACAACATCCTGACTAGCCAAGCAATGTGAAGAAAAATGAAGCTAGAGGTATTACATTCCTAGCTTTCAAGATATACTACAAAGCTGTTGTAATCAAAACAGGATGGTACTGGCACAAAATAGAAAAAGATCAATAGAAGAGAGAGCCCACATTTATATGATAAACCCACTTTTATATGATAATCTATGACAAAGGAGGCAAGAATATAAAATGGGGAAAACACAGTCTCTTCAATAAATGGTTTTGGAAAAACTGTACCTCTTACACCGCGTACAAAAATAAACTATAAAAATGGATTAAACCTAAATTTGAGACCTGAAACCATAAAACTCCTAAAAGAAAACATAGGCTGTAAGCTCTTGGACGTCAGTGTTAATACAATATTTCAGATATGTCTTCTTAGGGAAGGGAAACAGAACCACGAGATCACTTATTGAGACCACATCAATTTAAAAAGCTTTTGCAGGGCTTCTGGGTGGCAGAGTTGTTTAAGTGTCCGACTCATGATCTTAGGGTCAAGAATTTAAGCCTGACATTGGGCTCCACATGAGGCATGAAGTGTATTTAAAAAATAATAAAAAAATATTTTGTAGAGTGAAGGAAACCAACAAAATGAAAATGCACCTTATTGAATGGGAGAAGATGTTTGCAAATGATATATTGGGTAATCCACTAATATACCTAAAACTCAACACCAAAAACAAAACAAACAAAACCTATACAATCTGATAAAAATATGGGCAGAGAGACTAAATAGACATTCTCCCCCCAAAGAAGATACATATGTGGCCAATCGATGTGTGAAAAAATATCCAAACACTACTAATTAGCAAGGAAATGGAAATCAAAACCACAATGAGATTTCACCATATGTCAGTCAAAATGAGTACCAAAATGATTAACAAGGATTGGTGAGGATATGGAGAAAATAGAACATTTGTACACTGTTGGTGGGAATGAATATTGGTGCAGCCACCATGGAAAACAGTATGGAAATGCCTTTAAAAATTAAAAATAGAAATGTCATACATCCTAGGAATTCCACCGGGAAAAATAGGCATTCAAAAAGATGTATGCACCTTTTCATTGTATCATTATTTACAGTGGCAAAGATATAGTAGCAACCTAAGTGTCCATTGATAGGTGAAGGGATAAAGAAGATGGGGTGTATATACACAATGGAATATTAACCATAAAAAGCCACTTATGACAATATGGATTAATTTAGAGTTTATACACTAGTGAAATAAGTCAGGCAGAAATAGAAAATTCTGTAAAGTTCTACATATATGTGTAATCTAAAACACAAAAGAATGAACAAAGAAACCAAAACCAGAAACAGACTAATAAATACAGAAAACAAACTGATGATTGCCAGAGGGAAAGGTGGTGGTTTGATGGGTAAAATAGGTGAAGGGGGTTGCAAGACATGAACTTCTAGGTAAAAAATAAGTAAGCCACAGGTATGAAAAGTACAGCATAGGAAATATAAATAATAATATTGTAATTTTGTATGGTGACTATACTTACCTCGCTGAGTATTGCTTAACATATTGTGCACCGTATTATACACCTGAAACTAATATAACATTGTACGTCAACTATACTTAATTAAAAATAAAAAGAAAAGGGAAAAATAAAGGCTGACCGTGTCCTATATACAAGAGAATTCCTTCTACCTTTCTGTCTTTGATCTGAGACATTGATTTTTTCCTGACTTTGGATTCAAACACCGGCTCTTCCTGGGTCTTCAGTCGGCTAATGTTCAGAACGGACTATGTTATTTTCTCTCTGGCTTATCACTCAGACTCCAACTATAACTGCACCACTGACTCTCCCAGATTCCCATCTTACCACCTCAAACTGGAGATTTTACCATATACATGTATATACGTATAAACTTGTATGTAATATATACATGCACATACATGCATACACATCTACATTTATACATACATACATATATACATATACATGTACAAACATTTTGATTTGTTTCTCTGGAGAATCCTAATACACACATAAATTATTTACTTTAGTAATTTTTGTATGTATTTTCATTTTTACTCTGATTTAAGGGAATATTCCATGTATTTAAAAAATTTGGATTCCAGCAAGGAAATGTTGCATTGGTGACAACATTCATAAAGTGTTATTTATTTTTTTATGTGAAGTCAAGTGTGATATGTTTAGATTTTTTTTTTTTTGGTCTAGTGAGCTATATTAATGCTATCTTCCAAACTACCAGATATGATCATTAATTGTTATAATTTGGATTATGAAGCTTTTGTTCATGGAATTTCTTCAAAAAGTAGAAAAGAGCAAAACCTCTTCCTATGGCTATAAACTTCTCCACAAAAAAATACCCACAGGAAGCAATTTTGTAAATTGCTCATACTGCTCTAACATTGCCCCTACATTATGTTAACTTTAATAGATAATTGACAGCATATTTGTGTTATGTATGTATTCATATTTCAGTCTGTAGAGTCTGATTTCAAAATCAATCATGATGTAAATAAGCATATGAATTATGTAAACAAACATGACATCCTACAATGGACAAAAAGAATGGATATAACTGACCCCCTGGAATTTTTCTCTTCATTTTTTGAGACCTAAGGAAGTTACAAATGTTTTCTAGTCATCATTATTTAACAGAAAGTACATACACTTGAGAAACATTTTCTGCTGAACTGTTAATAACTACTACTGTTTATTGCAGGCATACTAGGTGCCAAGCACTACACTAAGAACTTTGTTAGAAGAAATTAGAGGAGACCTCCTGACTGGACCAGATAGTGTTTTGATTCTTTTAATCACTATGGGTTGGAATTCAGGACAGCAGGGGATAGACTGGTCAAAGATTTTCAGCAAATATTTTACTCCCTATTAATATGTTGATATTCCTTAAACTTCCTACATGTCTATGGCTGAAAGTGAGAGACTTCTATTTAAGAGGGCTACAATGCAGAATTGTGACAAGGTTTCCAGCTCTTTCCTTCTGGATCGAAGTATAGAACCATCTGGGTTCATTTTCCTTCCTTCCTTTCCTTCCTTCCTTCCTTCCTTCCTTCCTTTCCTTCCTTCCTTTCCTTCCTTCCTTACTTTCCTTCCTTCCTTCCTTTCCTTCCTTCGTTTCCTTCCTTTCCTTCCTTCCTTCCTTTCCTTCCTTTCCTTCCTTCCTTTCCTTCCTTCCCTTTCCTTCCTTCCTTCCTTTCCTTCCTTCCTTCCTTTCCTTCCTTCCTTCCTTTCCTTCCTTCCTTTCCTTCCTTTCCTTCCTTCCTTCCTTTGCTTCCTTCTTCCTTTCTTTCCTTCCTTCCTTCCTTTCTTTCTTTCTTTGTCTTCTTTCTTTTTTTTTTTTTTTTTTTTTAGTTCAAGTATAATTAACACACATTGTTATATCAGTTTCAGGTACACAATATAATGATTGAGCAATTATATACATTACTCATGCTCATCACACTCTTATTATTATTCTTAATCTCCTCTATTTCATGCATCCTTAAACCGCTTCACCTCTGGCACCCCCAGTTTGTTCTCTATATTTATCTCTTTTTTCCTGTGTTCGTTTTGTTTCTTAAATTCCACATGAGTGAAATCATTGGTAAATCTTTCATTGACTCATTTCATTTAGCATTATACTCTTTAGTATAATTTGCTTTTGCAAATGGGAAGATTTTATTCTTTTGTATAGTTGAGTAACGTTTCATCGTATAAACATACCACATCTTTATCCATTTATCTGTGAATGGATACTTGGGTTATTTCCATGTCTTGACTATGGTAAATGATGCTGCAACAAACATAGAGGTGCATATATCTTTTGAATTAGTCTTTTCATTTTCTTTGTGTAAATATCCACTAGTAGAATTACTGTATCATATGGAAACTTAAAAAAATAATCATACTTGGACCACATCCCTGGCATTTCCATTTAAATATTCTAGTGTTTTCAATGGCAAATTATTCCACAGTAAAGTACTATGAATGCAGAGTTCAGGGCCTCTGGTTTAAAAGGAGGAGCAATAAGATATTTTTAAAAAGCTTTCTCACTAGCAGAAAAGTCAAAGAGAGTAGGTGGTGTTCAACTCCCCCCTGAGATTATTCCTAGCACATATTGTTTCAGCAAAGTCATATAATTTCCCACCCTGTTGGCTTTATTTCACCTTAAATGCAAGAGGAAGCCTCCTCTTAAATAGAGGAGACATATATGCAAAAGAATAAACCAACAAAATGCTTAAACATAAGGAACTTTAAGCACAGAATTTGCAACTGCTATTCATCCTTCCTCAAGTGCAAATATAGCTCTTGTTCCAATAAGAAATGACAGAAATTACAGGATGCATTGACATTTTGCACACTTTGTTTAGGATCAAATGTAATAATATTCATGTCTCTCACAAGAAGAAAAACTCATTACATGCAGATGATGGGGGATGGTGGTTTAGAACTTTGTAAATTTTCCTAAGGATCAACAGAAACCATAAATCAAAGAAGCTTGACTAGGCACTGAAATCCCACTTAAGCTTCATTCGATATGTCCTGTGTCCAGGAACAGGACTGTCAGCAGCAAGGGTGCGATGTCTTTTCCTAATTGGTCTGCCCAAACCAGGGAGAGGTGCCTCTTTGTCCTAGTTGTTTAGAATCATAGAAAGGTTGAGAAAACTTACTATGGAATAGTTTTCCTCCTGGATACTAGTTTTGTCACCTTGGACAAGGTAGTTTACTGTGCCTCAGTTTCCTCGTTTCTAAAATGAGTATAATAAATAATAATATAATAATAAATGCTTACCTGGTTATAAGGATTGAATAGTTATTTTTAAAAAGTATTTAGAATATTCCCTATCAAAGACTTAATGAAATATAAGAGACTTGTTAAATAACTAAATTGGCCATTCTCATGAGAAAAATGTTGGGGTTCTACAAGACAGATAGCTACATTTGTTGTTAGACGTCTCCAAAGAATTTTCTATCTCTGATTTGGTTATCACAACTGCATATGATACATTTTTTCCTACTTTGGATGAGCCTAGAGATATTAATAAGCAGAAATCATACTTAATAATTTACAGACTTTGTAACTAATCATCACCATATTTTATTTAAGTAATGTGCTGTTACCCTCAAAATAACTTAATAAATCCATGTATAACAAAGTGGATATGGATAGTATCCATATGGATTGTAAATGGCATAAAATCACTAGTAAAATGGACGTTTCTTCGTCAATTTGGTTGTTTAAAACTGCAATTACTTTCACTCCTAACACTTTATCTTTTCCCTCTTTTTGCTTAGCACACGTTGCTGTATAACTTATTTATTTTCTGGATTCCTATTATAATGCAAAATCCATGTGCTAGATATTTGGGGTCCATTTTGTTCACTGTCTATGAATAGGCAATCAACAAATATTGACTGAAAGAATAATTTTTGAGGAGCTATGAAAATATTTACTATTAATTTACTATCAAAGAGAGCTTAAAGTCTGTAAATGGATAAATATGTAAAATGGTCATGACATGTCTCATGACTTTCTAAGTCTTTGGAAGAGAGTTAAGTAAAATCAGTTGCTATTTGAAGCATTTCACTAAATTATAATGATTGTAACACTTGAATAGTACCTTTTATGTGTCACTGATTATTCTAGATTAATTATAGTTATTAATTCATTTCTTCATCACATCAACCTTATGATGTAGATAGTACTATACTCACTACTTTTTATACATGAAGCTGAGGCACAGAGAGGATAATTTATATGCTAATCTCAGACTGCTCAAAAGTGGTAGAGCCAAGATTTAAGCCTATGGGTTTTGGGTCCAAAGTTTATACTTTTACTTATTACCCCTGCTTCATACTGTATTGGTTTAAGAGAAATTATATGTTTAGGCTATTAGATATGAAGTTGTAAGCAATTAATTGTTTTAAAATTTTCAGAAGCTTTACTCATTTTCTAGGAAAAAAGCCAGTCCACTTTAGTAGAAATACCTTTAAGTGGAGCTAATATTATCCATTATTTATAACCTTTGAACCTTATCAAGGAATTCAAAAGTAGTAGGGCAAAATTCTATAATTCTTTACTACATAGTAGGGAAAGGGTTAACTGCTATGACTCTTTAATATTTAGGGCAATTATTTATTTGTTCATAATAATTGTACAATGGCTTATATTGTATTATTTATGAATGCCTGAGTTACATCCACAAGGTATCTTTTGGATAACTTATCAGCAAAAATAATTCCAAATATCCACTAAATTAATCTGTTGGATGGGTGGTTTCTGATCATCAGTGTAAATGTTGGCACACGCAAACCTCCCAATTACACAAGTTGTAGTTTGTTAGGTCCTGTAATACTGATGACTTGTCTTGTTTTTGTTTGTGAGACTCAAGTTCTGTACCTACAACTGATATCATGACTAGTTAAAATTGTTAAGTTGGATAGCCTGTCCTACTACCTGCCTTAGTATTTTGCAAAATATATAATAAGAATGTCATCCTGTACACTCTTCCATGTAATATTAGGAAAAACTGCATTGAATTTCGACTTCCATCATTTACGCAAATCCAAATATGTTCCAGTGATTTTTGCAAAAACTTAGGGTGTGTGTATTACTATCTAACATCTCCCTGGGCTTGGGTCTACACTGCATTGATCCAGGCACAAAGTTCCTTGATTTCAAAACAAACAAAGCTACTACTTACACATGAGCAAATTCTTAAAATTAAAATAGACTGTCCTAAAGACATTGGGGCTGAAGGGCAGTTATATCCTACCTGTCTCAGCCAAAAATATTTTTTTTTCTGTAAACCTTTCACTCTACCCATTCTCTTTTTTTCATTGCTAAATATATTTAAAATAAGCCAAACAAACAGAAAAGTAAAATGAAAATAAATCTGATAAAATTTCCAGTTATAGTAATGTCAGAGCTACCTGTATTGGACAAACCATACTGTAGGCAACAACTATTAACACGGAGAAATTACAAAATCTCTAACTGCTTGAAGGCACTGATGAGTAAATAAAAGTAGGTAGAAACTTGAACAGATGCAATTCTTGAAGGGAGGAATATATATAAGGTCTTACTTTTTTTAAAATTTTAATGTTTATTTATTTTTGAGAGAGAGAGAACACGAGAAGGGGAGGGGCAGAGAGAGAGAGGGAGATAAGGAATCTGAAGCAGCCTCCAGCCTCTGAGCTGACTACAAGGCAGCCTTGTGAAAAACGATAGCTGGAAGGGTCACAAACTGTGGAGAGATATTTTGCTGCTGTCCATCATAATGAACACAGAATATGGTGTTCGAGTCTTGCCAAGTAAGAGAGACTTTGTTATATTTTGGGCTTTCTATAGAAATATCTTTAAACATAATAACATGAAAACGTTAACGTTGAATGAAGAGTAATTTAATTCCCTGTTAAAAAAACAAATCAATACGCTTTAAAGTCAAGTGTATAATCCACAAAGTCCCATGTCTAATTAAAAAGAATTAGAAGACAGATGATAGTAGAACAATGTAGACTTTGTCAAGAAAAAAAAACTATGTTAAGCAAAATAGAACATAGGATGATATAAATGTCACGATGCACAGATAACCAGTTATAATACACTTGCTTAATGATTTAAAGAGAACCATGGTCATAATTACTGAGCAGATGAGTACTTCAATGAAATATTAGAAACTATAAAGTAGAACTAAATGGAAATTCTATAACAAAATTACAATATAAAAAATTAAAAATTTGTAGCACAGTAAACTTCAGATTGGAGATGCCAGAAAAAAGTTTCATGAAATTGAAAAAGGGCAATACAGACTATACGACCTAAAGAAAACAAAGATAACAAGTTGAAAAAATATAGATTTTGTGACAATTAATGACATTAGGCAGTATATTATGTATGTGATTCGAATTCGAAAAGTAGAAGAGAAACAGAAATAGTATTTGAAGAAATACTGATTAAAATGTCAAATGTTTGGTAAAAATATCAAGTAAATCCACAATTCTGAACTAAAATAAGGATATTTAAAAATTCAAATTGTTGAAATCCAAAGATAAAAATAGCTACCTAGAAATGGCGCACTGCATACACAGGACACAGATGACACAGATTACAGTGGAATTCTCATAAGAAACAATAAATTCTGGAAAAAATGAAATATTTAACACGTTTAAAGAAAGTAAATAAAATAAAATCTGGTAATCTTAACTTCCACATCCAAGAAAAAATATTCTTCAAATTTTATGGTAAAATGAAATCATTTTTTAGGAAAATATAAAGCTAAATCACTAGTAAACTTGTACTACATGAAACACTAAAGGGAGTTCTTCAGGTTAAAGGGAAATGAAATCAGAAGAAACCTAAAACTTTAAGAAGTTTGAAGAACAAACTGGAGCTTGTTTTAAAGCAAATGGTTAAATACAAAAAGATCATATTTTTATTTCCATATTATTTTCTTAAAGTCAACTGGGTACTTAGGAGAAAAAACTACAAAATTGTATTTTGGTGCTAATGACATTATATTAAATATATGAAAACAAATCACACCAAATGGGGGCACAAATATAATTGTCTGTACTTTCATGAAGTTGTAGGAATAAAATGTATTTTTTGTAATCTAATTGAAGGGGTATCATATCAATTCTAAGAGGAGTATGATAATTTATGAGTTTATATTGTAACATTTAAAGTAAGTGGTTAATAATACAGAGATTCTGGTTTGGACTATGATGAAGGAAGATCTTAAATTCACTTCTCATGGACACTTTGTACCCACAGCTAAAAATGCAACAATCTTCTCTGGGGGGGGGGGTGGGAAAGACTAAAATACCCAGGTGACTCCTATATAATCAGCCAAGCTAGGGGCAAAAACTGACTTTGAAGCAAATAGGAGGGGCTGTGACACATTCTCACCATAAAACCCCCTTTCAATGCTGCAGTTCCCAACTTGGAGGGAAATAAAACACAGAGATTCTCCACCAGGAGCATAGGGTTTGAATCCACACTGGGGAACCCAACTTAAAACCTACACCTGAAAGACAAAACTCTTAAACGTCTAGTTTTAAAAAATGAAAATAGAGCTACCCTATGATCCAGCAATAGCCCTGCTAGGAATCTACCCAAGAGACACAGGATTGCTGATGCATAGGAGCACGTGTACCCCAATGTTCATAGCAGCACTTTCGACAATAGCCAAAACATGGAAAGAAACTAAGTGCCCATCAACTGACGAGTGGATAAAGAAGATGTGGTACATATATACAATGGACTACTATGTGGCAATGAGAAAAAATGAAATCTGGCCATGCGTAGCAACATGGATGGAACTGGAGGGTATTATGTTAAGTGAAATAAGTCAGTCAGAAAAAGACAGATACCATATGTTTCCACGAATAGGTGGACTTGGTGAGACTAAGCAAAAACCAGGGGGAGGGGAAGAGGGGAAAGAAAAAAAAGACACAGAGAGGGAGGGAGATAAAACATAAGAGACTCTCAAGGACTAAGAACAAACTGAGGGTGAGGGAGATGGGGGGGGGGAGAGGGGGTGATGGGCATTAAAAAAGGGCACATGTTGGGATGAACACTGGGTGTTTTATGTAAACCAATTTGAAAATAAACTATTTTGAATTAAAAAAAAAAAAAAAAAAAAATCAATAGGATTCACATTCAAAAGACTCACAAGAGTATAGAAAACTGAGGAATGGTTCTTAAAAGGTTCACACACTTGAACTTACATCTGGGACCAGTATAGACGCAGCCAAGTTGAGAGGCGTGCAGACTTTATGGGGAAAAGGCACCCAGTCATTATGCAAAGAAGGCATATTCGCTTATCTTAATGTAGTGGCCTGAGGATTAGGCATCTAATTAAAACACATCTAGCAGCCTGCTGTGGCGGTACTCTCCAGAGATGCAGGCTGGCAGTCACTACCTTTGCCCTTTTCCTCAGTCTTACTCTGGCCAGAAGGTACTAAGTTTGTATGTTCCCTTTGCCTCACTATAGCTTTCCAGTATCTACTGGAAAAAACTCATACACATGTCTGACACCTTAATACTTATGACCAGTGGATACCTCTAGATGACTTGGCTCTGGTGGCTGGCGAAACTTATGCTTGTGCCCCCATAGGACTCTATGTGTGTGTGCATGCATACGTGCATGTGGGAGTGCACGAACATGTACATATACAAGAATATAGACACACACACACACACACACATACTTTAAAAGCTGCTATTTGAGGATCTGGTTTCAAATTAGGCTGAATCTAGGTATTGACTAATATCCTCCCCTTTGGGACACTGACAGGTCTTGGCGCACCCTTAATTCCTGGAAACCATTACAAATCCAAAAGACTGCCCCGGAAATCACAAAGGTTTGAAAGACATTCAATAGGGCAGGGTAAAACAATATAATTTATCTCCTGTACAAGTCCATCTTTCAAGACTCAGAGAGGCAGCTGTTTCGATTAATTTACAGAAAGCAACACAGAGATTCAATAAAAAAATAAAGAAACATAATAATATATTTCATATGAAAAACAAGGATAACATTTTTGAAAAGTCCTAAATGAATGAAGATAAATACTTTGCCTGATAAAGATCTCAAAATACTGGTCATAAGGGTGGTCAGTAAACTCAGGAGAAAAATGGGTGAACAGTGAGAATTTCAATAATAATAAGAAGAAAGTGACAAATAGAAGTGACAGAGCCCAAAAATACAATGGCTTCATTGAAAAATATACTAGAAGTGTTTAGCAGCAGACTAGATGAAGCTGAAGAAAGGATGAGTAAACTCAAACATAGAGCAGTAGAACTCACTCAGATCATTGAAAGGTAACATTTAAAAAATACGTATGAAATATAGCTTCAGGGCTTATGAAACAACATTAAGCAGATTAACATTTGCATTATAGGGGTCCCCAAAGGAGAAAAAAGAGAGAGAAGGGAGTACAAAGCTTACTTAAATAAATAATGGCTGAGAAAGGAAGGAACAAGACATCCAGATTCAGGAAGTACAAAGTTCTAAATAAGATGAAATCAAAGAGATCCACCTTGAGACACATTATAATTAAAACGTCAAAATCAAAGGAGAGAAACTTAAAAGCAGCAAGATAAAAACAACATTTTATGTAAAGGGAACTGCTGTAAGCAAGACTACATGCAAATTTTCAACAGAAACTTTGCAGATGAGAAGGTAGTGGCTTGATATATTTAATGTGCTAAAACAAACAAAATAACCACCAATAAAGAATACTCTGCCAGGCAGTCATCCTTCAGAATAGAAGGAGAACAAAAGCTTAAATGAGTTCATCGCCATTAAACCAGCATTACAAGAAATGTTAAAGGAACTTCTATAAGCTGAAAAGAAAGGGTGCTATTTAGTAAGAGGAAAACTTATAAAAGTATAAATCTCAATGTTAATGTAAATATATAGTATAGTTTGGAATAATCTAATGTTGTAAAGGTGGTAGATTATTCACTTATAAACCTAGTATAAAGATTAAAAAGGAAAAGTATTAAGAACAACTATAACTATAACATTAGTTACGTGGTACACAAGATAGAAAAATGTAAAATCTGACATTAAAAAGCAAAATACATTGGGGGAGGCTGAAAATGTGGAGCTAGGATGCATTTATAATTTAAAATATCTCATTATAAGTTGTTATATGTAAGCTTCATGGAAATCTATGATACACACTCAAAGGGTAGAGAGAAAGAAATCCAAGCACACCACTAAAGAAAATCATCAAATAACAAAGGAAGAGAGAAAGAGAAGGAAAAAGAAACGTAGGAACTACCAAATATTCAGAAAACAAATTAAAAAATGCAATAAATACACACCTATCAGCAGTTACTTTAAATGTAATGTGCTAAATTCTCCAATCAAAAGACAAGAATGGAAAATGGATAAATATCATAACTCATTTATATGATGCTTGTAAAAGATTCACTTCAGATGTAAGGGCAGCACACAGACTGAAAGTGAAGAAACATAAAAAGATACTCCAAAAAATGGAAAACAAGCAAATAAAAAACCTGGATTACTTATTCTTTTATCAGATAAAATAGACTTTAAAATAAGACTGTAATAAGATACAAAAAAGGGAATTTTGTAATAATAAAGGGTCGATCCAACAAGATAATAAAGTATTTGTAAATATTTATGTGCCCAACAAAGGAACACCTAAATATATAAAACAAAACTAACAAACCTCTGGGAAAAATAGCAATATAATAATAGCAGGGGACTTCAGTGCCTCATTTTCTTCAATGGATACACCATCTAGACAGAAAATCAATAAGGAAATATTAGCTTAAATGACACATTAGACTAGATGGACTTAACAGATATGTATTCATCATTCCATCCAAAACCAATGGTAGACACATTTTTAACTGCACATGGAAAATCTCCAAGATAGATTATTTGTTAAGGCACAAAAAAAGTCTTAATAAATTTAAGAATACTGAAATTATATTGAGCAATCTTTTCCAGCCACAATGGTATGAAACTAGAACTCAATTACAAAAAGAAAACTGGAAAATTTACAAATATGTAGAGAATAAATAACAAACTCAATGTAGTCAATGGGTGAATAAAGAAATAAAAAAGTAAAAAAAAAAAAAAAAACCTTGAGACAAATAAAAATAGAAATACAATATACCAAATCTTATGGGATGTAGCAAAAGTGGTTCCAGTTGGGAAGTTCGTAGTACTAAATGTCTAAATCAAAACAAAGAATAATCTCAAATAAATAACCTAACTCTTCACCTGAAGGAACTGGAGAAACAACAAATAAAGCTCAAACTTAGAAGAAGGAAATGTAAAGATCATAGTAGAAATAAATGCAATAGAGACTAAAGGACAATAGCACAGATCAGGGACACTTAGAGCTAATTCCTTGAAAAGTTTTTTAAAATGATACCCTTAGCTATACTCAACAAGTAAAAAGAGTACTCAAATAAATAAAATTAGAAAAGAAAGAGATGTTACAACTGATTCCACATAAATCCAAAAAACCAAAGAAACTACTGTGAAAAAATATACACTTACAAATTGGAAAGTCTAGTACAAATGAATAACTCCTAGATACATACAACCAACAAAGACTGAATCATGAAATAAAAAACGTGAACAGATGAATTATGAGTAAAGTGATTGAATCAGTAATCAAAAAACCTCCCAAAAATAAAAGTCCATCATCACACAACTTCACTAATGAATGCTAGCAAAGACTTAAAGAACTAATGCCAATCCTTCTCAATCTCTTTCAAAAAATAGAAGAGAAGAGATTGCTTCCAACCTCATCTTGTAAGGCCAGCATTACCGTCACACTGAGACCATACAAGATGCCAAATGAAAAGCAAATTACAAACTGATGTCCCTGATTAAGATAGATGTAAAATCCCCAGCAAAATTTTAGCAAACTTCAACACTATATTAAAAGAATCACATGACATGCTCAAGTAGGATCCATTTCAGGGATGTAAAATTAGTTCAACATCTGCAAATCAATTAATATATAGCATGGAAAGAAAATGGAGGATAAAAATCATATTATCATCTCAATAGATACAGAAAAGCATTAAACAATTGTGAAAATATGCTTGACACTATTAGTCATAAAGAAAATTCAAGTTAAAACCTCAAGGAGTTAAAATTATAGATTCATTTGAATGGCTAAAGTTAAAAAACTCAACACCAAATATGGGTAAAGTTGTGCAGCACCTGGGCTTTCATACCTTGTTTATGGAAAGGTAAATTAGTACAACCACTTTGGAACAATTTGTCAGTTTCTTATAAAGGTGATCATACACCATCTCTTGATTCATTTGTAGTTATCATTAACCCAATTTCAGTATTTGTTATTTACTCAAAAGAAATTTTAAAGAAGAGAAATAAAAATAACCACAAAATTACTTCTATGGGAATATTTATAAAAAGTTTAATAACGCTAGTCCAAATTAAGAAATTCATATTTATCAACAGGAGAATGTATAAGCAAAATGCAGTATATTCATACAATTTAATTCTACACAACAATATAAAAGAATTAACTAGTGATACACTCCACAATTTGGATAGACCACAAATATATAGTATATTGAGAGAAAGAAGTCAGATATCAAAGAGTAAACACTGCATCATCCCATTCATATAAAGCTCTAGAGCAAGCAAAATTAGAACAGTATTTCGGAACAGTGTTCAGAACAGTAGTTGGTTGCCTTTGTTGAGTGAGGATTGACTGGAATAGGAAATTTTGAAGAGTGATGTTCCTGTTTAATATCTTGGATGAGGTCATAGTTACACTGGTTTATGTATTCATCGAGACACAAAGAATTGAGCCCTTATGACTGGTGCATTTTGCTGTGCATTTTACTTCTAAATATATAAACATTAAAAAATTTTTAATTAAAAAATCAGAGAGATTAACATGGTGAAAGCGACAAAATAAAAGTTTAATGATGGCGAGGAAAAGTAGAACTTCCAAATTAAAACATAATCCCAACTTAAGAGATGTAAATAACCAAAGTTTGCAAAAGAAAATGTGATGTTAAAAACAAAAAACTTGTATTTCTTAGATGACATGCAGTAGCGAATTCTTTCTCATGTGAAAACTAAAAAATGTGTTGTGCAGTGTCCCAGTCCAAAATAGTGATGTAGGAAGAGCCTGAACTCATCTCGTCCACAGACACACCAGATCTACACCTATTCATGGAGCAATTGCTCCTGAAGAAGAACGGAGGGCAGACTGAACAGCTTCTGAACAATAAAAGATAGACCACATCTAAAAGGCAAGACAGATAGAGATATGGTAACAAAGGGAAACTGCACCCCTGATGCTGTGAACTGCAGTGGTGAGGAACAGTACTAAAGGACCAAGAGCAGATCATCTGCCCTGGGGCATAGGAAAAAAAAAAAAAAAAAAAAGCTGTGATTTAAAAAAGTCACTGGAATATAAAAAACTACCATCTCTAGAACATTGCTAAATGGCAAGGAAGCTGCTAGAAGTCTTTCCAGGTCTGAGGGGCTGGTGAGTGCCATGGTTTATATTCCTCCTTCACCTTGATAGCACGAATGGGAGCAGGGTCTGGGTGCCTTAGTTGCCCTATTGCCTCAGTAAATCTCGGCGCTCTAGCCCATACCAGCTCCAAGTCTTTCCATTAAGGTGGCCCCAACATGGTGCACTTTGGGACACCCCTAGTCAGCACTCAACTACAGCTCCAACAATCTCGCAAAGGTGACACAGATTCAAAGCACCCTGGAACACTTCAGGCCCACACCACTTCAGCTCTAGAGGGCTTGCTAGAGCACTCCCAACTCAGGTTACACTTGGACATCCTGTCTCATTCAGTTCCAGCACCTTGCCAAGGCGGCCTCTGCACAGAGAAACCCAGGAACCCTCCTCCCATGCTGCTTTAGTTCAAGCTGCCCTGTTAGGGAACCCTTTGTGTAGAGCATCCCATAACCTGCTGGCCCTCACCCAGCCTTGGCTCCAGCCACCCCACCATGGCACTCCCTGTACTAAGTACTCCAGGACATGCCAGTTTACACCCATTTCAGCTTCAGAAGTCCTGTCAGGGCACAACCTGTGTGGAGAACCCAAGGACATCCTTGCTTAAAATTCAAGCCCACTTCAGCTTCAGCTGTTGTGCCAGGAAACCTCCTGTGCAGAGAGGCCAGGGACTGCCCAAGTCCATGCAAACTTCAGCTTTAGCTGTTCTTTTTGTGTACCCTCTGTGCAGAGAGCCTTGGCACCTCTGGATTATACCCACTTTAGCTTCAGCTGTCTTGCCAGGGCACTGTCTGTGTGAAGATTCCCAAGACTGCCACAGACCATGACTACTTCAGCTTTGGCCATCCCACCAGTAGAGCCCCAGCACAGAGTGCCCCAGGATCCCCAACCCACGCCAGTCACAAATCCAGTTGGCTGGTTATCAGGCATACCCAGACTATGCAGCAAATGACCATATATATTATTTCCTCAAGTGTCAAAGTAGGTATTCCAGGTAATTCACAGAAATGAGTACAGGAAGTCAAGTAAATGAGGAGACAGATAAATGTGCCCTAAATGAAAGAATGAGATTAAGAACAAGATAAAAACTTAGAAAGAAAAAAAACTAAATGAAATGGAGAGAAGCAATATGCTTAAAGAACTTAAAGGGATGATCATAAAAATGCTCACTGGCCTGCAGAGAAGGGTGGAAATACCCAGTGATAACTTCAATGAAAAGATAAAATATAAAAAAAGAGACAAGGAGGCAAAGGGAGAAACAGACTCTTAACTATAGAGATAAACAAACTAATGGTTACCAGAGAGTAGGTGGGTGTGGGTGGAGGGGAAGGGTTACATAAGTGATAGGGATTAAGAAATACACTTGTGATGAGCACCAGGTGTTGTATATAAATGTTGAGTCACTAAATCCTACAACTGGAACTAATATTACACTGTAGGTTAACTAAATAGAATTTAAATAGAAACTTAGAGAAAAAAAAAATTTTAAAAGCAGCTGAAGGGAAACCCCATAAGGCTATCAGTTTATTTTTCATCAGAAGTTTTGCAGGCTGAAGGGGATTGGCATGATATATTCAAAGAGCTGAAAGGAAAAAAAACCTACAACCAATTATACTCTACCCAGGAAGGTTATCATTCAAAATTGAAGAAGAGACAGTTTTCCAGAAAAATAAAAGTTAAAGGAATGCATCACCACTAAACTAGCTTTATAAGAAATGTTAAAAGAACTTCATTAAATGGAAAAGTTAAGACCATAATTATAAGTAACAAAATTATAAATAAAAAGAAGTAAAACATGATAACTTATACATAAACATGGAGGGGGAGTGAAAATGAATTTCTTTTACAATGTACTTGTACTTAAGTAACCATTAACCAGCAATCCTTGAATGTTATATATGAACCTTATGGTAATGAAAAACCAAAAACCTATAATAGATACACCAAAAATAAAGATAATAATAAAAAAAAAACACAACTCTATAGAAGGTCATCAATCACAATGAAGGAGAACAAGAGATGAAAGGATAGAGAAACGAAAACAACCAGAAGACAATTAACAAACTGGCATTAAATAAATACCTATCAATAATTAAGTGTAAATGGCTTAAGTGCTCTAATCAAAACATAGGATGGAGGAGTGGATTAATAAGAATAAGATTTTAAAATATCTATGGGCTACCTACAAGAGATTTACTTTAGTCTTAAACATACATACAGACTTTAAATAAATGGATGAAAAAAATTATTCCATGTGAATGGAAATGGGAAAAAAAAAAAGCTCGGTAGCAATACTTTCATCAGGTGAAATAAAATTTAAAATAAAGACTACTAAAAGAGACAAATAAGGGCAGTACATAATGATAAAAAGGTCATTCCAACAAGAGAATATAACAATTGTAAATATCTACATACCCAACATTGAAGCACCTAAATACCAAAGGCGAAATTAACATAAATAAAAGGAGAAACTGACAGTAATGCAATAGGTGATATTCACGCCCCTCTTATATCAATGGAAAGATCATCCAGGCAGAAAATCAATAAGGAAACAACGTCTTTGAATGACACATTAGACCACTGGTAGATGTCACAGATATTTAGGGAACGTTCCATCCAAAAACGACAGACCACACATTCTTTTCAAGTGCACATTCAACATTCTTGAAAATACACCTTGTTAGGCCACAAAACAGGTCTCAATAAATTTAAGAAGTTTACAGTCATATCATACATATTTTCTGACCACAATGATATGAAAGTAGAAAACAATCACAAGAAAAAGAGAACTGGAAAAAACTCAGACATATGGAGGTTAAATACATGCTACTAAATAGCCAATGAGTCTGTGAAGAAATCAAAGTGGAAATTGAAAAAAATAGTAAATAAATGAAAAATAAAATACAACATTCCAAAATATTTGGGATGTAGCTAAAGTGATTCTAAAAGGAAAATTTATAGCAATACAGGCCAACCTTAAGACATAAGAAAAAATCTCAGATAAACAGTCTAACCTTCCACACAAGGAAGTAGAAAAAGAAGAATAAAGCCCAAGGTTAGTAGAAACAAGGAATTAAAAAAATAGAAAAAGGAAAGATTCCAAATATATTCTATGAGGCTAGCATTACCTTAATACCCAAACTATACAAAAACACTACAAAAGGAGAAAACTACATGACCAAAACCCTGGTGAACATAGATGTAAAAGTTCTCAACAGAATATTAACAAACCAAATTCAACAATACATTAAGATGATCATTCACCATGATCAAGTAGGGTTTATTCCGGGATGCAAGGATAGTTCAATATTCACAAATCTGTCAATGTGATGCATCGCATTAACAACAACAAAAAGAAGGTAAAAGTTATACGATCATCTCAATAAATGTGGAAAACCCATTGGGCAAAATTCGACATCCATTCATGATAAAAACTCTCTCATGTGTACAGGGAACATACTTCAGCATATTAAAGTTCCCACATGAAAAACTCGTAGCTAATATTGTTCTAAATGATGAAAAACTGAGAGCTTTTTCCCTAAGATCAGGAATAATATAGGAATCTGCACACTTAGCACTTTTCAATGTAGTACTAGAATGTCTAGTCACAGCAATCAGGCAAAAAAAGAAATAAAAGCCATCCAAGTGTGCAATAAAGAAGTTAAACTGTCACTATATTCATATTATTTCACTAGTATATATAAAAACCTTAAAGACTCCACTAAACAGCTATTAGAACTAATAAATGAATTCAGTAAATTTGCAGGAAATGAGATTAATATACAGAAATCCGTTGTGTTTATATATACTAATAATGAAGTAGCATAATCTTATTTATAATCATATCAAAAAGACTAAAATACATAGGAATAAACTTAGCCAAGGAAAGGAAAGGCCTATACTCTGAAAACTATAAAATATTGATGAAACAAATTAAAGGTGACACAATCAAAAAGAAAGTTATACCATGTTCACGGAATGGAAGATTTAATACCATCAAAATGTCCATTCTACCCAAGGCAATCTACAGATTAAGTATAGTCCCAATCAAAATCCTGACAGTATTTTCCATAGAACTAGAACAAATGATTCTAAAATTTGTATAAAACTATGAAAGACTCTGAATAGCCAAATATCTTGAGAAAGAAGAACAAAGCTGGAGGTATCACTATCCCAGATTTCAAGATATATACTACAAAGCTATATGAATCAAAAGAGTATAGTAATGGCACAAAAATAGACACATAGGTCAATAGAAGAGAGTAGAGAGCCCAGAAATAAACCTATGCTTATACGGTCAATTAATTTGTGACAGAGGAGATAAAAATATACAATGGGGAAAAGGCAGTCTCTTCAACATATGGTGTTGGGAAAACTGGACAGCTACATGCAAAAAAATGAAACTGGACCACTTTTTATCCCACGCACCAACTCAAAATGGATTAAAGACCTAATAAATAATACTAATAAATACTATAAATAATAAATATAAATATATAAATATAAAATTTAAAATATATAATAATAATATTATTATAAATAAATATAATATTATATATAAATAATACTATAAATAATACTCATAAATGTGAGATATGAACCTATAAAACTAGTAAAAGAAAATGTTGGCGGTAAACTACTGGATATCAGTAGTTACCATAATTTTTCTAGAACTGTTTCTTTGGGCAAGGGAAACAAAAGCAAAACTAAGCTATTGGGACTAACCGACATAAAAACTTTTCCACAGGAAAAGGAAACCAAAAACCTTCAGTAGGTTGCCTTTTCATTTTGCAGATGTTTGCAAAGGATATATCTGATAACGGGTATCAAAAATATGTAAAGAACTTATACAATTCAACACCAATGAAACAAGCAATTGTATTTAAAAGGAGACTGAGGACTTGGAAAGATTTTTTTTCCAAAGGAGACATATACACGGCCAAAAGACACATAACAAGATGCTCAACATTACTAATCATCAGGGAAATGCAAATCAAAACAAAATGGGATTACCTTACAGCTGTCAAGCTGTCAGAATGGCTAAAAAAGAAATGACAAGTGTTGCCAAGAATATAGAGAAAAATGAACCCTCATACACTGTTTGTGGAAATGCAAATTGGTAGAGCCACTGTGGAAAATAGTATGAATATTTTAAAATAAAAATACTGTATGATCCAGTATTTCCACTACTACTTAAAAAAAACAAAACCACTAATTTGAAAACAAATATGCAGGGGTGCCTGGGTGGCTTGTTTGGTAGAGTGGCCAACTCTTGATTTTGGCTCAGGTCATGATCCCAAGGTCATGAGATCAAGCCCAGTGTCAGGCTCCACTCTGAACATGGAGCCTAATTAAGATTCTCTCTCTCCCTCTCCCCGTCTCCCCCACTTGTTCTCTTTCTCTCTAAAATAAAGTAATCACACACACACACACACACACACACACACACACACACACACACATTTTTAGTGTTCTTTTATTTTTGACAGAGAGAGTATGAAGAGGGAAGGCACAGAGACAGAGAGGGAGACACAGAATAGGAAGCAGGCTCCAGGCTCAGAGCTATCAGCACAGAGCCCGAAGTGGGGCTTGAATCCATGAACTGTGAGATCATGACCTAACCTGAAGTCAGACAATTAACTGACTGAGCTACCCAAGTGCCTATAAATAAAGATATATGCACCCCTATGTTTAGGTTTATATGCAATGTCATTTATAATTACTAAGATATGGAAACAAACCAACTGTCCTTCCATAACAAATGGATAAAGAAGATATATATACGTGTATGTGTATATATATACTTATACACATACACGCATAAACACACACAGAATAAATATAATTTCGCCATAAAAAAGAAAGAAATCTTTCCATTTGCAATGACATGGATGGAGCTGAGAGTATAATGCTAAGCAAAATAAATCAGTCAGAAAAAGACAAATACCATATGATTTCACTCATATGTAGCATTTAAGAAATAAAGGAAGAAAAAAGAGAGAAGGACAAGCCAAGAAACAGACTCTTAACTATAGAGAACAAACTGATGGTTACCAGAGCGGGGATGAGTGAAATAAATGATGAGGATCAAGAAGTACACTTGTAATGAGCACTGGGTGATGTATGGAGTTGTTGAATCATTATATTGAAACTAATATATGCTAACTATACTGGAATTTAAAATAAATAAATGTAAAAAAAAGAAGATGCGGTATATGCATATATATATACAATGAAATATTACTTGGCTATATAAAAGAATGAAATCTTGTCATTTGCGACAACATCAATGCACCAACAGGATATTATTCTCAACAAGTCAGATACAGAAAAACAAATACTTTATGATTTTACTTATATATGGAATCTAACAAAATGAATAAACAAACATACAATCAAAAAACTGGAACAGACCCACAAATACAGACGCCTGATGGTTTCCAGATGGGAAGGGTGAGGGATGGGCAAAATATCTGAAGGGAAGTGGGAGATACATGCTTCCAGTTATTGGATAAATGTCATAGTGATAAAAGGTATAGCATAGGAAATATAGTCAAAGGTATTGTATTAGTATTTTATGACAGATATTAGCTACACTTTTGGTGGGCATAACATAGACTTGTCAAATCTCTATGTCGCACATCTGAATTTAATGCAACATAGTGTACCAACTATAATTTATATAATTTATAGCTTTAAATTTGCTTTGAATCCTCCCACATTTCCAAGTTGTTTAGTTATTGGAAAACAGGTTTAAGAACATCTTTAAGTTGGAGAAAATGAATACATTTAATTAGATTTCCCTAGATATAATTATCTACTCAAGTCCTGAGGATGATAAATAAAAGCATAGATGATTGAGTGACATAAAATAAATGTGTATATTGATAATATCATTTCTTATTTTTTAATATTAAAAAAGAATGAAATCTTGCTATTTGCAGCAACGTGAATAGACCAACAGGGTACTATTCTAAATAAGTCAGATGTAGAAAACAAATACTTGAACTCCTGCGTTAATGTTAAAGTGGGGGTACTGTATGTATAGGAAACAATTTTAAATTGAAATCCGGCAGAAAACCATGTGCCTTGGGTTTAGGTGTGGGGCTTTCAGGCATGTTTGAAAGTCTTATAAAGAGCTAAAAATAAAGAAAAAATTGCCCAGTATGAACAGAGTGTGAGTACATTCCTTTTTTTTCTCTATTTTTGTATAAAGTTAATAAAAAGTAAATTAAACCAAGCCAAAAGTTTGAATAAAAAAGGAAATTATGTAAAATAGAAATTAAATAAAATGGTAAGGGACACAAGAATAATGACTTTTAAAAAGACCCACTAAGGCTGAACATCCGAACTAAGGCATATTAAAAATGTGAGATTGTAAATAATGAAACTATAAGCAGAAAATCCTAATTACGCTGCATTTCTTGAAGGACATAGGCACAGTATTGTGCCTGTTGTGAAGCTTCAAAAACGTGTTATAGAGAACCATTAGCACAAAGCCATAATGACTTCTCTATTTGGTTTGTTGCAGAAGATGCTTAAAACTCAAAATCACTCGTTTATTCTTGATTAAAAAACAGCCATATAGGGGTAAAGTTTTTGTCAAAAATACAGAATGTAATAAATCATCAGCGATACATAAAATTCACCTAGCTCATTGAGATTATAAGATATACTCAATTCTATGTGCATATACATACAGTATTTAATTTACAGTGGCTGTACAAATGAATTTTGTATCGATCTTTCTTTCTCACAGGATTGTAAAATAACAAGTGTTTAATCTGAGACTATTGATTTTTTGTGCTAATTATTGCTATGATCCTGTTCTTCTTTGGTCTGTTACAATTTGTACTACTAAAATTAACTAATTAAGTATGTATTATACTTGTTTTTTTCATCATTATAATGAAAGAGTGGAATTAATACTTCACAAAACAAGTTTTAATTCCAAATTTTATTATATATCTACCAAAACTAAGGGTCATTTGGGTCTAATCTAATTACAGTAACAAGGTTGTCTAATTTCTCTATATATAATGTGTCATAATGCAATATAATTGCCTTTAATCTTCTAATACGTAGAGATTTAATATCTTTGCATGTAGATTATTATTTATAGTGGGAAAAAACTAGATAATGTTATAAATCTTGTTTTTTAATTGATTAAGTTTGAGAGAGAGAAATAATGTGAGCAGGGGTGGGGCAGAGAGAGAGAGAGTGAGAGAGAGAATCCAAAGCGGGCTTCATGCTGTCAACAGAGAGCCCAATGTGGGTCTCTATCTCATGAACCATGAGATCATATCCATGCCATGAATTGGACACTTAAGTCATTGAGCCACTTGGGAGTCCCACTAGGTAATGTTTTTCAATGTATTATATATGTTTGCTTCTTTCTATTAACCATGAACTTTAATCAGCATTCATGTAACCACAAGAGTATATGTAGATTTTAATTTATAAATTTTAACAACCAACAATAATTATAAATAAGTACCTGACCAACCTGAGAGGTCTTTTGGGAAAATAGAAGGGGAGCTAGAAAATAGAGAGTAGGAAAGATCCAACATGGCAGAGAAGTAGGAGGTCCCAAAATTCTCTCATCCCTCAAACATAGCAGTATTGAGGCCAAAGGACTTTGAATTCCAAGAGTCTGGGATGCAGATTGACAGAGATGTCTCCAGGGGCCCACCTGGACAACCTGGCGGGCCATAGGTAAGTGTCTGTGAACTGGGAGAGATAAAACAAGTGGCATAGGCGCTGAGGCGAGGGATCCTCTTCTGTGGAGAGACAAGGAAAAGGAAAAACCGAGGACTGGGACAGAGAAAGATCCAATCTCTAACTGTGGGACTTTCTCCAGACTAGGGCCGGCTGCCCAGTTCACGCACCTGAGGAGGAGGGGAGCCAGCCCAGGGCTCAATAACTAGTTCAGAAGCACAGTTCGCCCTGGGAGAAAGCAATCTCCTCCCTCAAGTATTGTGGGAAGAAGGTATATAACCTTTGAAGGAAAACGACTGCCTGGCCCCACCAGTCAGAGGCCATTTATTGGCAGGGCAGAGAGGCATTTCTTCAGAACCGGGGTTCAAAGAGTGGGACCCTTTAAGTCATTGGGGTTTAAATCCCAGTCAAGCGCCAGGGAGGTGCTGGAGTCAGCAAAGTGGAACAAACCACCTCCTTCCACACCGAAGTGGAAGGGAGGGGGAAGCCCGCTTGTGAATGCATTGTGAGGACTGCATGAACAGAGTGGTCTGGGTCACCTAGTCTGGGGATAAGAGACAAGGGTGTCACCATTTTTCTCCCCATCACCAACAAGGTGGAGCTTCGGGGAAGGGATATTTGGCCCACAGTGGAGGCAGAACATGCCTACACTAAACCACGCCCCTCCATGCCTGGTAATTGGTGTCTACTGGACCGGGATTGATGCTGACCAACGAGACAGCCCCTCCTCCAAATATATATACATATATATATTTTTTTTGTTTGTTTGTTTGTTTTTTATTCCTTTTTTGTTGTTTTTATTTATTGTTTTTATTTATTTTGTTGTTTTGTTTTTTATTCCTTTGTTGTTGTTTTGTTTTGTATTTTTCCTAGAGATACTTCAATGAACAAATCAAAACACATCTGGTGGAGGGTCCGAATCATCACTACAAGGAGGGAGATACAGCAACCAGAGTCACAGTAGCAGACAACAAGTAACACACTCCAAAAACCACCTCCTGAAAGGCCAGGCCCTGGAAGGTGTATGACCTCTCTTTAACATAGTAGTGCTCACAGGTACAGAACACATAATAATATTTTAAAACACATAAGGGATGGAAAACTAGCCAAAATGATGAAATGGAAGAATTCTCGAAATAAATTCCAGGAAGATATGACACCTAAATAATTGATCTAAACAGATATAAACAATATATCCAATCAGGTATTTAGAATAATACTCATAAGATTAATTGCTGGGTTTGAATAAAGTATAGAAGACAGCAGATAATCTATTGCTGCAGAGACCAAGGAACTAAAAAATAGGATACATTTAAAATGCTATGGATGAGGTGCAAAATAAACAAGAGGTGGTGACAGCAAGTATTGAAGAGGCAGAGTGGAGAATAAGTGAAATAGAATATAAAATTATGGAAAAAAGATGATGCTGAGAAAAAGAGAGATAAAAAAATTCTAGACCACAAGGGGAGAATTAGAGACCTAAGTGAGTCAATGAATCATAATAATATCTGTATCATAGGAGTTCAATAAGAAGAGAGAGGGGCAAAAGGAGTACTTAAACAAATCATAGCTGAGAACTTCCCTAATCTGTGGAAGGAAATAGACATTGAAATCCAGGAGGCAAAGAGAACTCTCTTTGGATATAATAGGAATTGATCTTCTGCACAATATATCACAGTGAAACTGGCAAAATACAAAGAAAAAGAGAGAATTCTGAAAGCAGCTAGGGACAAACAGGACTTAACCTACAAGGGTAGACACATAAGGGTAATGGCAGACCTACCTACTGAAACTTGGTAGGCCATAAGGGAGTGGCAAGAAATATTCAATGGGCTAAATAGGAAAAATATGAAGCCAAGAATCCTTTACCCAGCAAGGCTGTCATTCAGAATAGGAGAGATAAATGTTTTCCCAAATTAAAACTGAAGGAATTCATCACCACTAAACCAGCCTTAAAAGAGACCCCAAGGGGGACTCTGTGAGTGGAATGTTGCACAGATCACAAAGTACCAGAGATATCGCTACAAGCATGAAGTCTACAGATAACACAATGACACTAAATCCATATCTTTCAATAATAACGCTGTATGTAAATGGACTAAATGCTCCAATCAAAAGACACAGGGTAGCGGAATGGATTAAAAAAAAAAAAACAAATAAAAACAAAAATAAAAAAACTAAGACCCATCTATTTGCTGTCTACCAGAGACCCATTTTAGACCTGAGGACACTTTCAGATAGAGAGTGAGGGGATGGAGAACCCTCTATCATGCTGCTGGGAGGGCATTATATCATAATTACAAGGTCTATCCATCAAAAAGAACAATTATAAAAGTTTATGCACTGAAATTGGCAATACTCAAATATGGAAAACAATCACAAACATCAGTATCTTGATACAAATGCAGTTATTACAGGGGAATTTAATACTCCACTTGTGGCAATGGACAGATCATCCAGGCAGAAATCAATAAAAAAAATAAATGCCCCTGAATGATACACTGGACCCGATGGACTTGACAGATACATTCAGAACTTTTCATCCTGAAGCAGAATACACATTCTTCTCAAGTGCACATGGAACATTCTCCAAGATAGATCACATACTGGGCCACAGACCAGGCCTCAATAAACATAAAATAATTGAGATCACACCATGCAGTTTTTCAGATCACAATGCTATGAAACTTGAAATCAACCACAGAAAAAAGTTTGGAAAACCTCCGAATGCATGGAGGTTAAACATCCTATTAAAGGATGAATGGGTCAACCAGGCAACTAAAATATATATTAAAAAAATATATATGGAAGCAAATGAAAATGAAAACATAGCAGCCCAAACCCTTGGGATACAGCAAAGGCAGTCCTACGAGGAAAATACATTGTAACTCAGGTGTATCTCAAGAAACAGTGGGGAGAGGCAGGGAGAGAGACACAGAATCCAAAGCAGGCTCTGAGCAGAGCAGAGTCTGTAGGCTCTGAGCTGTCAGCACAGATCTGATATGGGGCTCAAACCTGCAAACTGCAAGATCATGACCTGAGCCAAATTTGGATGCTTGGATGCTTAACCAACTGAGTCACCCAGATGCCCCATTATCAGCTGATGTTTCAACAGAAACATTGCAGACTAGAGGGGACTGATGTGATATATTCTAAGTGATAAAAGGAAAACAAAAAAACTTTCAATAAAGATTATTCTCCATGGCAAGGTTATCATTTAGAATTGAAGAAGACATAAAGAGTTTCCCAGACAAACTAAAGCTAAAAGAGTTATCATCACTAAAGAAACCTTATTAAAAATGTTAAAGTGACTTCTGTAAGTGGAAAAATAAAGGTCATAATTAGAAGAATATTATGAAAGGAAAAACATTCACCAGTAAAAGCAAATATACAGTAAAGGTAGTAGATCAATCACGTATAAAGGCAGCATGAGGTGTAAGAGAAAAAAGTAGTAAAGTTATGCCGACAAAAGTTATCAAGAGATATATAAAATATATCATATACATAAAATATGACATGAGAGGAATACAAATGTAGTGCTTTTAGAATGTGTTCAACATAAATGATCATAAACTTAATATACACTATGATGCACAAAGGATATTATGGTAGAAATCAAGGTAACCAGAAACCAAGAAACGGGAAGCCTCTTGTACGGTTGGTGGGAATGCAAACTGGTGTAGTTGCTTTGGAAAACAGTGTGGATGTTCCTCAAAAACTGAAAAATAGAACTACCCTACAACCGAGCAATTGCACTACTAAGAATTTGTCCAAAGAATATGGGGGTCCTGATTCATGGGGCACATGTACCCCCAATGTTTACAGCAGCACTTTCAACAATAGCCAAATTATGGAAAGAGCCGAAGTGTCCATCAAGTGACGAATGGGTAAAGAAGATGTGGTTTATATATACAATGGAATACTACTTGGCAATGAGAAAGAATGAAATTCTGCCATTTACATCAATGTGGATCGAAGCGGAAAATATTATGCTAGTGAAATATATCAGTCAGAGAAAGACAGATATCATATGTTTCACTCATATGTGGATCTTGAAACTTAACAGAAGACTGCGAGGGAAGGGAAGGAAAGGGAAAAATGGTTATAGAGAGGGAGGGAGGCAAACCATAAGAGATTCTTAAATACAGAGAACAAACTGAGGGTTGATGGGGGATGGGAGAGAGGGGAAAATGGGTGATTGGCACTGAGGAGGGCACTTGTTGGGATAAGCACTGGATATTTTATGTAAGCAATGAACCACAGGAGTCTACCTCTAGAACCAAGAGGACAATGTACACACTGTATGTTAGCCAATTTAACAATAAATTATATTAAAATATTAAAAATTAAAATTAAAAAAGAAAATAGAGACTAAAACACAAAGATATAGAAATAATTATAATTTTGTCACTACACACACACACACACACACACACACACACTTAAAATATCGTGTGCACCTTCCTTTTGAATTGTATTAAAAGTGATAATTACAGGTTGTCTTATTTTAAAAAAGCTTTGACATATCATAAGAATTTAAATAATGTTAGGGATGCCCAGATGACACTATTGGCTAAGTCTTTGACTCTTGATTTTGGTTCAGGTCGTGATCTTGTGAGATTAAGCTCCAAATTGGTTTTTCCACTGACAGTGCTGGGTCTACTTGGAATTCTCTCTCTCTCCTCTCTCTCTACCCCTCCCACGCTTTTACTGTCTCTCTCAAAATTAACTTAAGAATTTAAGTAATGTTTTCTCATTGCCACGTAGTAGTCCCTTGTATATAAGTACCATAACTTCTTTATCCATTTGTCAGTTGATGGGCACTTGGACTCTTTCCATGATTTGGCTATTGTCGAAAGTGCTGCTATGAACATTGGGGTACACGTGCTCCTATGCATCAGCACTCCTGTGTCTCTTGGGTAGATTCCTAGCAGTGCTATTGCTGGATCATAGGGTAGCTCTATTTTCATTTTTTGAGGAAACTCCACACCATTTTCCAGAGTGGCTGCACCAGTTTGCATTCCCACCAACAGTGTAGGAGGGTGCCTACTTCTCCACATCCTCGCCAGCATCTATAGTTTCCTGATTTGTTCATTTTAGCCACTCTGACTGGTGTGAGGTGGTATCTCAGTGTGGTTTTGATTTAAGTCAGTCAGAAAAAGACAGATACCATATGTTTCCATGAATAGGTGGACTTTGTGAGACTAAGCAAAAATCAGGGGGAGGGGAAGAGGGGAAAGGAAAAAAAGACACAGAGAGGGAGGGAGATAAAATATAAGGGACTCTCAAAGACTAAGAAAAAACTGAGGGTGAGGGGGATGAGGGAGGGGGGAGAGGGGGTGATGGGCATTAAAAAGGGCACATGTTGGGATGAACACTGGGTGTTATATGTAAACCAATTTGAAAATAAACTATTATAAAATTAAAAAAAAAAAGAAAGAGAAAGAGAGGGAATGCCAAAAAAAAAAAAAAAAAAGAATTTAAGTAATGTTATTGCTTTATTTATTTATTTATAAATGGTCCCATAGAATTTTTTCATGGAAATTTCCCAAATTACTTGATTATGCAACCCAAATTATAATATTGTAATATTATCTATCTATCTATCTATCTATCTATCATCATCATCATCATCTATCTATCTATTCTATGTAAAATTGGTCTCAGATAAGTATTTTAAGAGTTATAAGAAGTTTCAAAAAACACATTTTTGCTTAATGAATCAATGTATCAGATAATATATTTAAAATATTAGGTAAAATTTGTAATATAGGAAATTCATTCTCAAAAATATAAGATTGTCTAGACACTGCAATTTTATATGGTCAATAGCTCTTTCCCTAGTTCCATGCCATGAGGAAAACTTCCTTTTAAGTATTTCTTTTGGTAATTTAAGTGCATAGAAAAATTTGCAAATGCTGCGGTTAGAGCACGTCCTACATATAAAGCAAACTGTGTGTGGGGGTCATCTGTTATAACCACGTATGTCTGGTTATGCAACGAAATAGCCTCCTACATCTGTTTGCCTGGCATTAGATTTATGGTGAAATAATCAGGGTTGGTGCATGCTTTGTCAAATGGTGATCAGCTGCTCAAACTTCGAGAGTGCAAATTTAGAAATGCAAATGCCTATTCCATTATGATATTATAATCTGAAATCCACATGACTCTAATTTCTGAAAACATAATAATGGGATAAGAGAGAACCGGGGGACATGGGTTTTTTCATTTCAACAATGAAAAGACAAGCATATGATTCAGCTGACAAAAGCACTTTGAAAATAATGGTGCTTTGAAACTTTGTGATCACCAGAGGAGCACTCAAATTTACTTTTTTGTTGTCTAAACTGTTTAGAGCAACGTATTTTACTGTTTCATTGCACTTAATTTTTCACAAGCCATGCTCTTACTATACTTATTTGTCTAAATTCCTGCAGATTAGGGTGAATATAAAAATATAACTATCCCCTTGAGTTAATTGTGAAATTTACTCTGAGATCTTTATCTTTACCAGCACTTGTGATGGTAACAGCTCTTTTGAGTCAATAGAATTCAGTATTTTTAACTTACTCTGTTAGAGATGTGTTGTTTCCATGTAAGTTAATATAAAGTCATTCTAATTAAACATGTTCCAGCTTTCATTAGGACGTTAAATTCTTTAATGCTGTTAAAACTATAATGAATTAATAACCATGCACGCCTGTTTTTTTTTTTTTAATTTAGGTTGCATAATCAAGTAATTTGAGAAATTTCCATGGGCCATTTACAAATTGCTAAAGGCAAAAACGGACAAAATTATTTGAATATATCATTTGTGAATTATGCTGATGATCAAGATTGGCAATTTATGAACAATCGTTCATATTTCTCAGCCTAGATTTATCAACTAAACAGTTAGGATCTAGCCTGTAGTTTCTTTTTATCAGGGGATGATTAAGTTTAAGAATCAATATCCCCTTTGCCTACCCACAGATTCAGCTTCAGTGTTCTTACTAGTAATACAGGTAAGAGACCAATCTCTGCATTAATTGCTCTTGTTCCTTTGCTGTTACCAGACATGCCTGATTTAACTGGAAATTGACACAGGGAAAGACAGTGGTGGTTTGTGTCTACCTCTAGTCCCTCTTGCTAGACTCTGATTCCAATTCAAAGCCTGACTGCTCATTGGCACTAGGTATAGAAACTAAGATAAAACTTTTTCAATCAACATACTTAGGGTTTTCAGTTCATTTCCTTCTATATTTCATAATGAACCTCTAATATGTGACAAGAGTTTGCTTTTACTTTACTTTTCCAATGGTAAAATAATGTTTTTAAAGTCACAATATTATAATGCCAGTTCTTTCATTCACAAGATTCCCCACATTCCTTTACAGGATTCAATGAGAGGAAAATGTGATGTGGTTGTATTAAGAAGGACATTTCATGGAAACTCTTTGTTCTAATTCTGTTTTTTTTAACACGAGTTCATCCTAGTGACCTTGAATAAAGGATATGTGGTATATGATTAATTTTTTAAATTATTAAGGAATATTTCTGCTTCAAGGAGTATATATGAAAAATACTAACATGTTTGTATTTCCCTGGAGAAATACTTTATAAGGACTTCAAATATTATTAATTATAGTTATAAATGGGAAGGAAAAAAAATATTCCACTAGGGCTACTAGAAATAAAAAAGTCACTGAAAGCCATGCCCAGCCATTCCATGAAAATGTTTTTAAAGGTACAACAACCTGTTTTTTTCATATTGGTTTTCCACAAAACAGTATTCCTTGGGAAAGAAATATGTGCAGATGTAGAACACTAATTATTACATATTTTTATTCAAAAATAATGATTTACAAACTAGATAAAGCTCCCTGTTTTCTTAATTATTCTCTAAGGTGTATGAGAACACTCACCCTTGGGGGAGCTTTTATTATAATGAACTTAAAATAACTTTAAAGCCTTTAGTACCTGAGACTTTGAACTTAATAGCACAAAGATTACTGAAAGACTGTGTTTCATTATATGACCTTATTCTTGGACCTTAGACGTAAAGGCCTAAATACTATAGAATTTTCATCTTAACATAATAGTTTTATACCACCAGAGCTATAATAAAAAATTAGATTGGCTTTTCTATTATAACATTCATTTTTCATAGTTTAATGATGCTAAGATCAAAATACACTTGGCAATTTGATGTGCATGTTAGATCTGGTTATAAATTATTTTCAAAGGTGGAATGGCCTTATAAAATTATATCCGTATAAAGGAAAATGCAAGCAAATCTTTTTTTTTTCTAAAGTAGACTTCCATTTCAATCCATTCATATATAGTAAAAAAAAAAAAAAAAGAAAAAGCAAGGTGTTTGCTTTTCTGTTCATTTTGAAAGAATAGTAGTATAAAATATTTTTAAAAATGCCTAATGTAAATAAATGCAGATTGCTGTAGAAGTTGTTAAAAAAATATAATTTGTACGTTTTATGGAAAATATGGCACCTCACAGAAAGCCCACATACTCCTACAGACAGCCTTCACCCTAACATGTTTGTGCAACAAATTAGTCTTTCCTTTGTGTACAAGTTCTATCTGACTTTCGTTTTCTAAATTAAATTAGGTGTAACATTAGGCATGTTCTAAAGTATATGCCTGGGATGTTTTGTTTTCCTCATCTCTTTTGTATTTCACATTAATGTTCCCCAAATGGCGCTCTGAATGGTCCTTCTAGAATTAGAGCAATCTGTGTATTATAAATTGAAATTATCAAATGACTAGCATTTACTCCTACCTGCTTATAAAATGCTGGTTCCTAATAATTCTACATTTGATTAATATGTCTATTCATACTAAATATATGTATTTATAAATTCCATCAAGTATCCATTTGAAAAACATTTTAAATAATTTTAAAATGAAATGTGTTCACATGTCTACAAATGCTATGTTAGAGTGGCCATTTGATTTCACCGGCTGAGTATTCTAATAGCACTTGTTTAATTGCTTCATGATGAGCTCTTGGATCTGGACTCGCCATTCCAAATGTCTCTTTAGGGTTTATCTAGTTCAGTAAAATAATTCCAGTGAATTCCCAGGGTGCTAGGCTACTAGGCAGGATTTCCAACGATTTTAAACTACTTCTTACTCTTTTCTCCCAGAAGAATGTAAAATACTAAAGTTTCCCCTACAAGCCACCAGGGATTTGTCTCAATATCACATGGAGATTGTAGTGTTTCTTGGTCTTTTTCTTAGTTCTATTTTTTTTCCTCTTTTTTTTCCTCTCAGCTGAATAATTTGGTAAGAATTTACTAGAAATTCTACAATGCCCAGGACTGTGCATATGTTTAAGAACATAACTCTTAGAGGTGCCTGGGTGGCTCAGGTGGTTGAGCACCTGACTGTTGATTTTGGCTCAGGTCATGATCTCCTGGTTTGTGATTTCGAGCCCCAAGTCAGACTCTGTGCTGACCCTACTTGGGATTCTCTCTCTCCGTCTCTCTCTGCCCCTCCCCTGCTCATGCTCTCTCCCTGTCTCTGTCTTTCTCAAAAATAAATAAATAAGCTTAAAAAAAAAGAACATGGCATTTAGTGTCAATTCTCTTTGTGGTATATGTTAATTTACATTATTTCATTTGCACAAACAAAATTAAATTTAAAACAGTAAATATAGGACTTACAATAATTTTAACTACTTCAGTTTATTAAAAGCTTTAAAGGCACATGCAAACGTAATTTATAGGTTGATACATATTTGGACTTAAGTTTGTGGATTTCAATGTATCTCCTCAGTGGACAGAAAATGTTATAAATGTATGCACAAGTGGTACATATATGTGTATATGCACTGTAATTTTAATGTGGCCATTTTTATCTGTTGAGTCTGTATAAACTATATTTACAATGAAAATAAGTCTATATATTCAAAGTGAGATAGACTGACACAGCCTGAAAGCTGTTTTCAGAAATATTAACGGTAAATATTATTTACTTTAATAATTTCATCATCCATGTGTTGTGCTTTTCCTCTCCACCCTCCCTAAGGTTGTGCCACCACATTCTTAGGCCACATGGAGCTTCCGAAGTACTGAAAATCCTTGGACAGAACATGGTGTTTTTGTTTTATGAGAAGAATGGAAGGGAAGAGTCTTTAAAAACGACTTAATGGGTCCAAGATTTAAGCTGCAGTGACAGTCACAGACATCTAGATTATAAAGTATATGCTGATAAAATAATTCTTGTACAGGATCTACTACACCTCGTAGGCATTTAAAGATGATTTTTAGTAAAACAAACAAACAACAAACATGTTCCCCTCTTGACTTTTCTGTCTCTCTTTGGTACCACTGTGCCATTAGCTCAGCATTCTGTAAACCTGTTGGCTTTCTTTTCATTAGAAGAGCACACTGAGTTCATTCATGCATTTGGGCCTTTGCCCTTGGCCCTCTCTTGTTTGGCCTGTAGTGCCGTGTTGCTTCATAACGGCTAGTGTCTCCAGGCCTTGCTTTAGAAATATTTCCTCAGAAAAGACTACCCACAGCCAATTGAAATTAGCTTCTAAAACACTCCTTTCCATGTAACTTATTCTTTTAAAATTTTCTTCATTACTTATTACTCTCTGAAATTAAATGATGAGTTATTTGTTAAAATTTACTGCTTTCTTCTAGACTATTAGGTTCTATTAACAGTAGACATCTTCACTCCCACAGTACTTCTAATACCTATAAGAAAGTTTGGATCCAATTAAGTAGTCAATAAGTGTTTTGTTAATGGCTTAATTTACTAAAATATATTAAAATTGTATATAAAAGCACTAAACTGTTCCAACTATATATTGAACAATCTGACTGGAACTTGCAGACTACCAAATTTCAAATTTTAAGTTGATGTGAAGAGTCTATGTCCCTCTCCAGTAATCACTTTTTAGCCTTCCCTGGGAATCTAAAGTGAAGGTGCAGAGACTTTAGTTATAAGAGCAAATGTACAAAAATATGGGTCGTATTATCAGTTTGTCCCTACTAGATAGACTTGTTACCCAAGTTTTAATGTTCAATTATGTATAATCCATACATAGTTCCTGCTTTATAGTTGCATATTTAGGATCTTTACAGTGACTGCCTGTCTTTACATTTATTGAAACTGTCAATTTAGAAAAAATAAATAAAAGTCTGCTAAAATTTGCAGGTGATAAAGGAAGTTTCAACGATACTTTTCCTCAGTGATATGCAGACCACACAGAGTTATTCACATATGTAAGGTCTTCTTGTAGAAAAACAGGTTTTTAATTCTTCATGAAGTTCCCTTGTGAGCCTTATTTCTCAGCCTTCTAAATGTTTATAAAATTTAAACAATAAATAGGAAGTTTATGCAAAATATAGATTTTGTGGTCATTTTATGGCAAGACCGCAAAATTACATATGGCTTTTCTTTATGCGAACAGAAATCTGCTTTGATGGAGGAGTTGGTCCAAGATGGTGGTATAGGGAGACCCTAACTCACCTCCTCTGTGAACACACTGCATCTGCACTTACAGACAGAGCAATTCTTCATGAAGAATAACTGAGGGCTTGTTAAATAGCTTCTGTACAACAAAAAAATAGAAAGATCAAACAGAGAAGTGTATGAGAGATGGAGATATGACAAGGATGGGAGGCCCACACTCCGATGCTAGGGCCTGAAGTAGGGAGGGGTATCAATGAGGGGTATGCAGCCCAGGGACACAGCAAATAATACCCCCCAGAAAAAAAAAAACAACCCCCACAGAAATTCCAGCAGTTTAAAGGGTCACTAGATAATAAGTAGAGGAATTCGTTTACCAAATATGCCAAATTGTGGGAGGACTGCTGCAACACTCCCTGGAGTCAGAGGCATTGGCAAGCAGATGTTTATGTTCCCTCTCCACCTAGACTGCACAGATGGGAGCAGGACCCAGGCTCTCCAGGTGGCCTGCTAGGGTCACTTCAGCAAGTCCTAGACTTCTAGCCCCCACCATCTCCAGCAATTGCCCAAGGTGGCCCACTCCCCATGACTGCTCCAGTTCTAGCTGTCACACCAACGTGGTCCCAGCACAATGTGACCTGGGACACCCCGAGCCCATGCCCACTGAAGCTAGTCATTTCATCAAGGTGGCCTAAGTAATGCAGCTGTAATATAGAGTGTCCTAGGACGTCTGGTATGTATTTGCTCTTGCTCCAGTTCCAGCCCATCTAGCCAGGGAAACCTGGGCATAAAGTGCCTGGGATCTCCCAGACAGAGCTCACCCCAGTTCCAGCAGTTTGTCAGGGCAGCACGGGTGAGGAGCACTCCAAGGCCCTCTGGAAAATGTCTGCTTGAGCTCTGGCTGTTCTGCCAAGTTGGTATCAATGAAGAGTCCCCCCAGGACCTGCCCAGCCCAAGTCCACTGCAGCTCCAGGGCAATTCCGGCACAAAGCATCATGGTAATGCCTGGTTCATGCTCACTCTAGCTCTACCTATCCCACCACGATGCCCCTGTGCAGAGGTTCAGCCCTGTGACTTCTGTAGCTCCAGCTATTCCATCAGGGAGGCTTTGGCAGAGACTGCCCCAGGACCCCCAGTCACACCTGTTCCAGCCTTAGCCATCCAGCAAGGTTGGTCCCAGAGCAGAATGCCCTGGGACTACCCGACCAAAGCCCACACAGCATCAGACAGCCAAAGATTCTAGGCACATACCATAAACACAGGTGATTCTCAGACTAAGCCACTCCTTCAACTGTGGGAGAGGTCACTGTTCCATCAAATTCATAGAAACAAACACAGAAAGTCAAAATGAGGAGATAGAGGAAAGGGCTTTAAATAAAAGAATAACATAAAATCTCAGGAAAAAAAAAAACAACTAAATAAACAGAGATAACAATCAACCTGATTAAAAGTTCAAAGTAATGATCATAAATACTCATTGGACTTGAGAGAAAAATGAATGAACTCAGAAAGAACTTCCACAAAGACATAAAAAATATAAACAGAACCAATCAGAGCTGAAGAATACAATAACTGAAATAAAAAACACACTAGTGGGAATTAGCAGCACCTTAGAAAATGCAGATGAATCATCAACGTGAAAGACAGGATACTGGAAAACACCCAAGATGAATAGGGAAAAAAAATTAAAAATCAGCAAAGGTTAAGGGACCTCTGGGACAACATCAAGCATACTAACATTTGCATTATAGGGATCCCACAAAGAGTAGATAGAAAGTGGCAGAAAACTTATTTGCAAAAAATAACAGAGAACTTTATTAACATGAGGAAGGAAACAGACATCCAGGTCTAGGAGGCACTGATAGAGGCAAGATGTACCCAGAAAGATCCAACTCCAAGTCATATAACATAATTAAAAGAGTTAAGGGTGAAGAGAAAATTTTAAAGGCAGCAAGAGAAAAAGAGTCACATACAAGGGAAACCCTATGATTCTTAGCTGAAGTTTCAGTAGAAACTTTTCTTGTCAGAAGGAAGTAGAAAAATAGATTTAAAAATGCTAAGAATGGAAATCTTACAACCAAGAATACTCTACCTAGCGAGTTTATAATTTTGATTTAAAAGTGAGATAGTTTCTCAGATAAGTAAAAGCTCAAATTTTATCACTACTAAACTAGCCTTAAAAGAAATCTTAGTCTTTAGTGGAAAAGAAAATGCCATAACTAGAAATAAGAAAATTTATGAAAGAAAAAATATCACTATAAAGGAAAATACATAGGAAAAACCATAAATTAGCCACATAAAAATTAGAATGAGATTAAAAGACAAAATAGTAATATGAACTACAACTATAAAAAGTAGTTAAGGGATATACAATATTAAAAGGTGCAATAAGACATCTAAAACATAAAATGTGGGAGTTAAAAAATTTGTAATGCTTTCAGAATGTGTTCCAAATTAAGGAACTGTAAGTTTAAAATAGATTGGTTTATAAAGAGTTCCATACATATGAACTTCATGGTACCCAAATAGCAAAGACATACAGTAGATAGACAAAAATAAAAGAACCCAAACATAACACTAAAGACAACAATCAAACTACAAGGAAAAAGACAGAAACGAATAGAGAAGCAAATATCTACAAAAACAACCATAAAACAGTGAACAAAATGGAAATAAGCACATACTTATCAATAATTACTTTAAAAGTAAATGGACTAAATGCTCCAATCAAAAGACATATGGAGCCTGGATCGATAAGCTGCCTACTAGTGACTCACTTCAGATCCAGACACAGACTGAAAGTAAATATTGAATGCGTATGGGAACAAAAAGAAAGGTGGAGTAACAATATTCATATCACACAAAATAGTATTTAAAACAAAGATGGTAAAAAAATCACCAAAAAAATATAAAGGTATTATGTAACTGTAAAATGATCAGTCCAGAAAATCAATTAGGAAACATTGGCCTTATATGATATATTACACAGATGGATTAATATATACAGAACATTCCATCAAAAAGCAACAGAATACACATTGTTTTCAAGTACACATAAAACATTCTCCAGAATGGATCACATATTAGGCAAAATAAGTCTCAATAAATAACAAAAATAACAAAATAAGTCTCGATAAATTCTAGAAAATTGAAATGATAACAGGTAACTTTTCCAACCACAACTATATGAAACTAGAAATCCATTACACAAAGAAAACTAGAAAAAACACAATATGGAAACCAAACATGTTAAAACTAAACAACTGGCCATTTGTAGTAACGTGGATGGAACTGGAGGGTATTATGCTAAGTGAAATAAGTCAAGCAGAGAAAGACAGATACCATATGTTTCTCTATCATACCATATGAATCCCTGCCTCTCTTCTCTTTCTGCCCTTCTCCCACTTTCACTGTCTCTGTCCCTCTCAAAATAAATAAATATACTTTAAAAAATGAAATAAAATAAAATTACAATTAAATTAAAAAAAGTAAACAACCTATGGGTCAATGAAGAAATAAAAGGAAATTAAATAATACCTTGAGAGAAGTGAAAATTGAAACACAATGGTCCAAAATCTATGTGATGCGCAAAAGCAGTTCTACGAGGGAAGTTTGTAACAAGACAGACCTACCAAAAGAAACAAGAAAAACACATGGTTGGTTACTTGAGGGGACAGGGGTTGGGGGCAGGTGAAATACTTGAATAGGTGATTAAGAGTTACAAACTTTGTTATAAAAATAGTAAGTCACAGGGATCTAATGTACAGCATAGAGAACATTGTCATTAATATTGTAATGACTTCTTATGGTGGCAGATGGTTACTAGACTTATGGGGATCCGTTTGTAATGTATAATAATGTCAAATCACTGTGATGTACACCCGAACTTAATAGGATATTATATGCCAGTGGTACTTCAATAGAGAAATCCTACTTTGAGCTAACTGATTCATGTTCTATGTTTATTCTCTCACTCAGAAACACATACTTTTAAATGAAGAAACTCGGTATATAATTAATAACATTATGGAAGTGGGTAATCACATAAATACTTGGGTTCACTTAAAGGGAATATGCTTTGAGAAACATAAAAGAGGATTTCTATCATTTAATTTCATTACAGTTTAGAATTAACTTTCTTCTACTTGACACATTAAAATTATCCTACAAGACAAAAACATATTAAAATGTCCAGTCCCATACATTTTTTAATAATTTAAATGTTTTAGAAAAGTCATATCATACTATATTCATCTTATGCTATATATAGTCAGGGAAAAATTGCAGCCTGCTCAAAAAGTCGCAGTGTTTCCTGATAAAAAATATTAACTTAAAAATACAGTTTTTGTATTCTCTTCAATGACCCAATCTAAGAAGACTATCAGCAAAAATGCTCCAGCTTAATTATCAGGATAACGTATAGATATTTGTCACTATTTTTATCCCGCACATTTTTAAGGCATTTTAATTTTATGCCCTTTCTTCTATTCAACTGACGTCCTATTTACCATGCATCACCACCATAATTTCATTCACTGATTCACTCTCAATATGATTGATGGTCTTAAAGTGTTTTTGTTTGTTTGTTTAAATCATACTGGTACAAGGACTGTTTACTTGGGCTGTGGGTGTCCCTTTACAGAGCCCATCACTGCAAAGCTGTGATGCGATGGACAGTTGTATCAACATTTTACCCTTCCCTGTTTAGACACTACAATTACTTTCAGATTTCTTTCATGTGGAAGAGCATAGTATTTTGTCCTTCAATTATTATTTCTCCTACCTTTTCAGTTCCATCTTTCCATTTCCTAATGTTAATAACAAACAACTTATTTGCCCAATCTGGTATCTTTAAATACCATTTTAAATCCCCTATCCAGTCATATTTTTCTTTTTGATTGTTTATTTCTTGGACTTTTAAAATCTTCAGTAATTCCTCTAAAAAATATGGGCTCTTATGAAATAACCATTGATTTCAAAAACAGTGTAACTAATAGTAACCTTGCTAAACTGTTCCCTAAGATTACTAAACTAGTAAGTGCACACATAGCACTGCTATTATTTAACAAAATTAATATTCCTGCTCAGGAGAGGAAGAAGCATATTAGTTAGTATTATTAGAATTGCTAATAGGGTTAGTAATGATGTACAAATATGTATATGCAGTTTTGAGGTCATAAAGCATAATGTTACATTTGTTTAAAAGTCCTTGACTTAAAATAATTACTCAAGTGTATCTCCAAATCGGTGTTTCATAAGGCACAAGGTATTCTTACTAAAAAAATAAAAGTATAATAGAATACTACATTTTATATAAATTAAAAAATTGATTTTATTTATTTAAAATACTACAACTTTAAATCATAAATGGTAAAGAATAATTAAATATACATACTGTACCTCTCTAATCTAAAATTACTATTACTTAAAATTTCTTATATTCATCTTCCAAAGTCATCTCCTATTTTCCATTGGCTCTTTCCAATTTCTCTGATTATTTTCTACTTGATGCTTAGCTATCTCTTGTCTTTTATCTGCAATACACACCTATTTGCTGTGTCTGTTTCCTTTGGTCAGCCTTACATTCATGCCTTTGCACCATAGTCCCTTTATACCTAGAATGTATGTTCTTTCTCTTGTTTTCACTAAGTTTTTCATATTTAAAAACTTTATATTTGCCTTTGCATGCCCATTACAAGTTTTATTTTAAAAATAGCCAAAGACCATCACATCTTTGTTTATTTTTTTTATGTTTTACAATTTACATCCAAGTTAGTTAGCATGTAGCGCAATAATGATTTAAAGAATAGAATCCAGCGATTCATCCCCTACATATAACACCCAGTGCTCATCCGGACAAGTGTCTTCCTTAAGGCCCCTTGCCCACTTAGGCTATCTCCCCATCCAAAACCCCGCCAGCAACCCTCAGTTTGTTCTCTGTATTTAAGAGTCTATTTTGCCCCCTCCTTGTTTTTATGTTACTTTGCTTCCTTTCCCATATGTTCGTCTATTTTGTATCTTAAATTCCATATATGAGTGAAGTCATATGATATTTATCTTTCTCTAATTTCACTTAGCATTATACACTCTAGTTCCATCCACGTTGTTGCAAATGGCAAGATTTCACTGTTTTTGATTGCCGAGTAGTATTCCATTGTATAGATATACCACATTTTTATCCATTCATCAGTCAATGGACATTCGGGCTTGTTCCATACTTTGGCTATTGTAGGACCATCAGACTTTTAGACTTAACCTCCTTTCATATGTTTTATCACGTATTTGAATGACTTAAACACTTTCCTTTTCTTAAATGGACTTTGATTACTTTAATGGATTCTTGAAAGACTTACAGCAGGGAGACACATGTCTATACTGTGTAAGTCAAGGTTAGATTCAAGCAAAAATCATATTCTATTTTAGCAGAGATGTCTCAAAATATTATGTCATAGGCTGCAGTGCAGGGAACACAGTATTATTTTTTCATGAATGCAAATGAGATCTATCCCAACTTATTTCCCCTTTTCATAATAGAGATTCCATTCCTACATAGACTTGCATAATTCTAAATTTTTAATAGAAATGTTGGTTTCCTATGGGGCATGTTATTAGGACTAGAGTAAGAAGAAATAGAAGTAATGCTGTCATGACAGGCACTGCCTTATCTATTTTGAACTCCACGCAGTTTAATCTTGTAGGTTTTAGTTACCATTGTCTTCATTTTAAGAAAATATTACTTTACTGAATATGGGACAATATGTTCGAACTTAGAGATGAATAATAAAAACTTTGGTATCTGGGTAAAATTAGGAGAATAAATCCTTTCTCTAGTTAAACCCTCATTGGACTTGTCACTACATATAAGTTTTAACACTTAGGGTCTGTGATGGAGTATTAGAATTATTGCTCAGAACACTGTATATTGCCTTCAAATACATAATTTTATACCAAGTTCACAGGGATCACTAGATTCTTGATGTCTAAAAACATGACCACACGTAAATGTAGGAAAGAATCGGTACACATAGATACTGTCTTAGTTCAGGTTTCCTAAAAGCAGATTTATTGAAGGGATGTTCTCCAGCAGAGTGAGGAATCAGGAGACTAGGCTAAGCTATGAGCTATTAACAGCTGGCAAGCAGAGCAACTGGGAGATCTGTGTACTAGTTTGGTAAATGAATGTTAGAAGAGCACCAGCAATGACCACTACTACATATGTGCAAAATACTTAAAAACGAGGAGATCTTTATTTTCAATTCAATAGGATGCATTATCTCTCCACAGAGCACCCCTCCATTTTCTGCTAAGCAGAGATAAGGAGGGGAATGTAATTCAGTCTCTCTGGTTCCAAATAATTTGGTGATGGTGGTGGTGGTGGTGGTTTGTTTTTAAATTCCAGTGTAAATTTAATTTATTTTATCGTAGTTTATATATCACAGTTTCTCCCCACCAACGTAATTTACCTATGTGATGATTGTAATGTTGATGTGTTCTTCATTTAGCCTGGCCTTTTGGGTTAATTTTACCTTCCTGCAGTCACTGTTGACATGTCTTCTGATGGTAATGCTTCTAACATCAGGCACTCTGGGTCAGTAATTTGATGAGGGAGAAAAACCTAGACGTTTACACACTTATCTCTTCTTTTCTCAGTTCATGATGCTTTCAGCTCTGTGTAGTGTAATATTTTAAATTATGGTTTAAGAGCTTTATTTGTTATTTTATCCTGGAGGTAAATACCAGTTTTTATATCCCTTTAAATAATATTCTAACTATCGAACCACCTGCCTCATACCTCTCTTTCTACCATCCAGTAATACCTATAACATTATAGGTACATTTTGAAGTTTCTCTTTATTGATATATAGGTTTGTAAATTCTTTAGTCCTATTTCAGTTCACCCTATGATCCCATACACTTACGATCTTCTAAAATTCTTCACAATGTTAAGGTTCATAGTCTGGAGGATTAAATGTCTATAAAGTTATTCTTGTTTTCTTAATATGTTTTTATTTTAATGAGATTATGGGAAGAAGAATCAGAAAATGCAGGTTCTTGATTATCCATTTTATCCCCAAATCTTATATCATTTTCAGTCTGATTATCTTGGAAATCAATATTTCCTACATTTAGTGAAATTAACAGCTAAAGTATATTCATAATTATAGTTTATATACATGCTTTTATACATACATACGTTTATAATAAAATAAAAATATACTTAAATTTATAATTTGGAAATTTATACAAATATTGAATTTATTGAATTTATAATAGAAAATATTGGAAATATATTGAATTTATTAGGGTCTATGAATATTTTTTAAATCAATTTATTTTAAGCTTGCATGTGTCTATCATAAATGCCTTGCTTATTGCGTGTGACAGATTGTTTTCCAATGCAGATAACCTTTGTTAAACTAGAATCCCACTGGGATAGATCTGAAATGAACCTCTTTGCCTCTACGAATATTATACTTTACTGTTTGGAGCTATTTTTTGTATAGTTAACAAAGTATTATATTAGTTTCAGGGGTACAGGAAAAAAATTCAACAATTTGATATATTACACAGTGCTTATTATGATAAATGTATGTTTAATCACCTTTATTTCACTGGTCCCTGAGACCCTTTTTTCTGACAACCACCAGTTTGTTCTCTATGTTTAAGAGTCTGTGGGTTTTTTTGTCTATTTCTTTGTTCATTTATTTTGTTTCTTAAATTTTACATATAAGTGAAATCATATGGTATTTGTCTTGAACTTATTTCATTTAACACTATACCTTCTAGATCTATCCATGCTGTTATGAATGTCAGGATTTCATTCTTTTTATGGCTATTATTACATCCTATGTGCATACGTAGTTGTCTTTATCCATTTATCTATCAATGGATACTTGGGTTGCTTCGATAACTTGGCTATTGGAAATAATGCTGCAATAAATATAAGGGCACATTGTATCTTTTTTAATTAGTATTTTTTTATTCTTTGGGTAAACACCTAGTAGTGGAAATACTGGGTCATATGACAATTCTAGTTTTTAATTTTTGAGGAATCTCCATATAGTTTTCCACAATTGCTGCACTCATTTGCATTTATACAAGTAGTACATTAGGGTTTCTTTTTCTACCTCCTTGCCAATATTTGTTATTTCTTGACTTTTTAATACTAACCATTCTGGCAAGTATGAGGTAATGTCTCATTGTGGGTTTGATTTGCATTTCCCTGATGTTTAGTGATGTTGAGCATCTTGTCATGTGTCTGTTACCTATCTGTATATCTTCTCTGGAGAAATGTCTGTTCAAGTCTTCTGATAATTTTTAAAAGAGATTTTATTAATGTTGAATTGTGTATACTCTTTATATATATTTAGATACTTTATTGGATATCTCCTTTGCAAATACATTTTCCCATTTATTAGGTTGCTTTATCTTTTTGTTGATAGTTTCTGTGCAAAATCTTTTAATTTTTGATGTAGTCCCAATAGTTTAATTTTGCTTTTGTTTCCATTGCCTCAAGAGACAAATCTAGAAAAGTGTTGCTAGGTCTGATGTGAAAACAAAAACAAAATACTACCTATGTTTTCTTCTACGAGTTTTATTGTATCAGGTCTCACGTTAAAGTCTTTAATTCATTTTGCATTTATTTTTCTTTTGTATGTTGTAAGAAAGTAATCCAGTTTCATTCTTTGGTAAGTAGCTGTCCAGTTTTTCCAGCACCATGAGCATGAATCCATGTGTTTGAAACATCTTTTCACTTATGTATCTTCCATTTCTGCCATCAATGTTTTATAATTTTCAGAATACAGGTTACTTAAATAACCTGTAATGTTACCTTAAATGTTATGTTGTCTACCTTATACATAGCCAATTAACTTTCTAGTTTGCATATCCCAACATGCTGTTGTTCTGTAACCTGTATCTTTGCACATTAAATGAGCAATATGGCAATGTGAGTAATGTAATTATTTCTTATTTTACTTTGCCTTATGGAAACAGGCATAAGGCATCTAAGTATGTCAGTCTAATCAATTGGTATATTTAGGCAATTGCCCAATAGTTTTTATTTCTTAGGGTGACATTTAATTGCTAAGAAATTACAGTGTCAGCTTATGTCTAATGGCTTAGTATATATAGAAGATGGTTTTCACTGCTAAAAAAATCCTCTATTATTAAGTTTTTGCTTACAATGTTTTACTAAAATAATCATTTTCTTGACAGAATACTACAATTATCTATTCCTGTTTGGTTTTTGGATGAACTTTTTTGCTTACAAGTTTTTGTTTTCAGATTTATTTCTGAAAGATTACTGATAGTAAATGTGGATAATTATTAAACCATTAAACTGTTGAAAATATCTAAACCTTTCCTCATAAGCAGTTTCTTTTTTGAGCATTTTAAATATATTCCAGAATAAGTATAGTTTTCTGACCTTATTATTTTCTCGATGGAATAAAAGTAATTTCCAAGTTTGTATTCTTACAGTTAACCTATTAATTCCATTGATTTACTGTATTTGCTATTAAAGTATTTGTTTTTATAGTTCAGATTTCTTTTTTTTTCAATCTCCCTTTGTCTCCATTGTTGTTGTGTGCATAGAGAAAATGCTTACCTACAAATTGGAATACATTTAACAAGTGTCTAGATAGATATTTCTTTTTAAATTAAATCTCAAAGGGGAAATATTAGGAGAATGTGAACATATTTATGTAAAATATAGGTTAGCCTTATCTTTTTCATCTATATCATCTCCTTTTATACACAAATCATATGAAAATTGGAAAGGAAGCTTCATTTTCTGCATATTTCTTAGTAAATGGATGCAGACTTCCACATTGCCCTTTCTCTGTAGAAAATATTGGTATGTCTAGAATTTCTCAATTCTGTATTTCTCTGTAGGTGAGAAAATTTATGTACAGGATGTTAGGTGGTAGTTTACTATTTTTGAACGGTATCTTTTTATGTGATATACTGAACTAATTTATAAACACCTGCAAAATAGCAGAACTAAAAGATACGAATCTTTGAAACAGAATGAAATATATCTTGCGGTCATTCAGGTTCTCTGATATCAAAACTTCAGTTTTGTGTCATAGCATTCATTGATTTGCTTTCGTGAATTTTATAGTAACCATATGAACTATAATTATTAAAGTTGCCCTATTTTAAATTTGACAATAATTGATTCGGTCAAGAATACATTATAAATAAAAGGCTATATAATACAAATTTTCATCCAAGATAAGAAAAAAGAGCAACAATAACAATAAAAAATAGGTACTACAGACCAGCAGGCAAATATTTGAACTTTTAACTGAATATACTTCTATAGTTTGTAGATATGTTGCAAAAAACTTTGCCTTTAAAAATACTACTCTAGAGGCACCTAGGTTGCTCAGTTGGTTAAGCTTTCAACTTTGGCTCATATCTTGATCTCATGGTTTGTGATTTCAAGCCCCACATGATGCTCTGTGCTGACAATTCAAAGCCTGGAGCTTGCTTCAGATTCTGTCTACCCTTCTCTCTCTCTCTGCCCCTCCTGCACTAGTGCTTTGTCTCCCTCCTTCAAAAATAAACAAATAAATATTTTTAAAAACTTTAGAAAATACTATGGTAACCAACATGGTATATATCACATTAATAAAAAACCGTATCATCTCAATAGATGCAGAAAAAGTATTTGACAAAGTACAACTTTGAACTCTTTTATTCATAATAAAAGCACTCAACATAGGAGGTTTAGAGGGAATATGCCTCAATATAATAAAGGCCTTATATGAAAAACCCACAGATAACATTACGCTAACTGGTAAAAAAAGTAAAAGTTTTTCCTCTAAGATAGGAACAAGAGAAGGGTGCTCACTCTCACCCGTCTATTAAATACAGTATTGGAAATCCCAGTCATAGCAATCAGACGAGAAAAAGAAATAATAACATATTAGAAGGCAAGAAATAAATTTTTTACTATTTGCAGAGGACAGGATACTATATACAGAAAACCTTAAAGATTCCACCAAAAACCTACCAGACTGATAAATGAATTCAGTAAAGTCACAGGATACAAAAATCTGTTGTTGTGTTTTTACACTAATAAAAAAGCGGCAGAAAGATAAATTAAGAAAACAATCTCATCTATAATTGCAAAAAAATAAAATACATAAGAATATAATTAACCAAGGAGGTGAAGGACCTGTAAACTATAAAACATTGATGAGAGAAGTTGAAGATAACACAAAGAAATAGATGATATTCCATACTGATGAGATAAAAGAGCCAAAACTGTTAAAACATCCACATTACACAGAGAAATCTACAGATTTAATGCAATCTGTATCAAAATACCAACAACACTTTTCTCACAAATAGAACAAATAATACCAAAATTTGTATGGAAACACAAAAGACCCTGAATAACAGAAGCAATCTTGAGAAATTACAAAGCTGGAGATATCGCAATCTCAGACTTCAAGATATAATACAAAGTTATAGTAATGAAAATAATATAGTACTGGCACAAAAATAGATACATAGATCAGTATAACAGAAGGGAGAACCCAAACACAAACCTGTGGACTGTATGCTCAATTAATCTACAATAAAAAGGCAAGAATATACAATGAGAAAGACAGTCTCTTCAACAAATGGTCCTGGGAAAACTAGATAGCCACATGCAAAAGAATGAAACTGAACCCCTTTCTTACACCACACAAAAATAAACTCCAAATGGATTAGAGACTTAAATGTGAGGTCTAAAACTGTAAAAATCTTAGAGGAAAGTACAGGCTGTAATTTCTCTGATACTGGCCATAGCAATATTTTTATGGATATGCCTCCCGAGACCAGAAAAACAAAAGCAAAAATAAACTATTGGTACTACACCAAATTAAGAAGCTTCTGCACAACAAAGGAAACAAACAACACAACTAGAAGACAACCTATTGAATGGGAGAAGTTATTTGCAAATGACATATCTGAGAAAGGGTTAGTATTCCAGATATATAAAGAACTTATATTACTCAACACCAGAAACAAACAAACAAAAACACCCTTAAATAATTCAATTTTAAAAAGAGGAATAAAACATGAACACACATTTCTCCAATGAAGACATATAGAGGGCCAACAGGCACATAAAAAGAACTCAGTATCACTAATTATCAGGAAAAGCAAATTAAAATCATGATGAGTTATCACCTCACACATATCAGAATGGCTAAAGTCAATAACACAAGAAACAAGTGTAGGCAAGGATGTGGAGAAAAGGGAACACTTGTACACTGTTGGTGGGAATGCAAACTTGTGCAGCCACTGTGTAAAACAGTATGGAGATTTCTCAAAAAATTAAAAATAGAATTACTATATGATCCAATAATTCCAGTACTGGCTATTTACCCAAAGAATATTAAAATGCTAATTTGAAAAGATATATGCACCCATATGTTTACTGCAGCATTATTTACTTTAGCTAAATTATTGAAGCAACTCAAGTATCCATCGATAGATGAATGGATAAAGAAGATGGTATATGTATGTGTAATGTGTGTGTGAATACACATACACAATAAGTTATTACTCAGCCATAAAAAGGAATGAAATCTTGCCATTTGCAACAACATGGGTAGATCTGGAGAGTATAACATGAAGTCAAATAAGAAAACCAGAGAAAGACAAATATATCATTTCGCTCAAGGAATTTAAGTAGCAAAATGATCATGGAGGGGGAAAATAGAGAGTAGGAGAGAGAGAGAAGCAAAGCAAAAAAGAGACTCTTATCTATATAGAGCAGACTGATGGTTACCAGAGTGGGGGTGGTGGAGGTATAGGTTAAATAGCTGATGGGGATTAAGGAGTACACTTTGCTGATGAATGCTTGTATATGACTGATGAATCACTGAAATAATACCCTTACACAATAATACCCTTGTACACCTGAAACTAATATTACACTGTATGTTAACTAGAATTTAAATAAAAATAAACCACCACAAAAATCTATAAAAAGAAAGAAAGAAAGAAAGAAAACCATATACACACACAAAAATCTAGATTCAGAATGATAAAGAACTGATGGTTACCAGAGGAGAGATGGGTGGGGGTGGTTAAAATAGGTGAAGGGGATTAAGGGTGTACTTATCATGATGAGCTCTTAGGACAGAATTATTGAAACACTATATTGTACACCTAAAACTTATATACGAATATACATTAATTATACTGGAATTAAAATAAATAAAATTTTTATAGATTAGAAAAAATTCTTAAATGAATAAATATTCAAATTGTATTCAATTATTTTTAATGACTACTTAGTATATGTCATCGACACTTCCAGTTCTTTTATTCATTTTTATTTCTAGACAGTATTTTTAGAAAATATTTAATAGGAGTACAATACAAACTCATCATTTGTGCATGGTAAGGTTGAATCAGCCAGAGATCCATCAGAATCCCTGATGCATATAAATTTATTCATTAGCAAACTTATTACCCAAAATGATAGATATATGCCATAGCTCAAAAAGGTAAATGGAATATAAATAAAGCCTTACAATGATAATGATCAATACATTTTATTATAAAATGTAGCTTACAGCATTGTGTTTCAAACTCAAATACTTAGAGGATGCTATACTGTTTGTATTCTCCAGGGGTTCATGTACCACAGTTTGAGAAACACTGTATATAAAGTTAATATTTAAGTGTGTGGGGCTTTCAAAAATCAGATCAAGTACAAGCAAACACGAAAACACAGGGTAATACAATGTCGACATTTATTAGAGTGCATAAAAGGAAAGAATGCCACACTATGAGCCAGGAAATTTGGGTTCTAGTCTATCCCTCCTGTTAACTGTGATATTGAGAAGATCTCAAGATCTTTCCCAGAGCTTCTTAATACCATGGTGGAGCATCAGTCTCCATGGTCTTTTCCAGATACAAAGCATATTGAGTCTTTTTGAATTATCATTTGGATCTCATATTAAAATAAGAATTTAAAAGAAACTTGCTCTGGCAATAACAAACTTTATGTTGTTAAATTACATATATGGATTCATTATATGAATTATTATATGAATTTCTGCCCTAAAGGAAGTAATTATTCATCCTTGAAATTGGATTAGAAGAGGTTACACACAGTCATTTATTCATTCACTTGTGACATAAATAGGATTCAAGAAATTATTTAAAATTTTTGATATTTTAAGAAATTTTTAAATAATTTTAGATTTATAGAAAATATAAAGATAATGAAGAGATCCTATATGTTTTTCATCCAAGTTTCCCAAAGTTATCATCACATATAACTGTTTTATATTTATCAAAACTAAGAAATTAACATAGGGAAAATACTATTAACTATATACTTTATTTATATTTCATAACTTTTTTCATTAATATTCTGTTTATGTTCCATGCTCCAATTAGAATGGTGTATTTTTTATCACCTTTCTAATTTTTCTTCAGTTTGTGATTTATTTTTTTTAAGTTTTTCCTTGTTTCTCAGAACTTTGCACTTCTGAAGAGTATTCATCAAGTATTTTGTAGGATTTTCTACAATATACTTCTATTTGGATATCATATTTTTTCATAGTTAAACTGGGATAAGATAATGTTTTTCAGGTTTCGTCACTGTATAGTTATTAATTTTCCCTTTCTATACTATATTTCTTAGAAACAAGTCACTGAGTCCAGCTCACTGGATACACTAATATGATAAATATATGTTAAGTGACTCTAAAAACATGATTACAAAACCTTTGCGTATTAAGTCAAAATCTTCTTGACATGTCTCTAAAAGCAAGGGAAATAAAAAGCAAAAATAAATTATTGAGACCTTATCAAGATAAAAAGCTTCTGACAGCCAAGGAAATAATCAACAAAACTAAAAGGCAACTGAGGAAATAGGAAAAGATATTTGCAAATGACATATCGGATAAACGGTTAGCATCCAAAATCTATAAAGAACGTACCAAACTCAACACCCAAAAAACAAATGATCCAGTGAAGAAATGGGCAGAAGACATGAATAGACACTTCTCCAAAAAAGACTTCCAAATGGCCAAAAGACATATGAAAAGATGCTCAACATAGCTCATCAGCAGGAAAATACAATTCAAAACCACGTTGACATATCTCTTCACACCAATCAGAGTGACTAAAATCAATAACTCAGAAAACAATAGATTTTGGTGAGGATGTGGAAAAACGGGAAGCTTCTCGCACTGTTGGTGAGAATGCAAACTGGTGCAGTTGCTTTGGAGAACAGTGTGAAGGTTCCTCAAAATATTAAAAATAGAATTACCTTAGACCCAGGAATAGCACTACTAGGAATACATCCAAAAGATAAAGGAGTGCTGATGCATAGGGGCACATATACCCCAATGTTTATAGCAGCACTATCAACAACAGCCAAATTATGGAAAGAGCCCAAATTTCCATCAACCGATGAGTGGATAAGGATGTGATTTATAAATATAATGGAATACTACTTGACAATGAGAGAGAATTAAATCTTGCCATTTGCAGCAACGTGGATAGAACTGGAGGGTATTATGCTAAGTAAAATAAGTCAGTCAGAGAAAGACATATCACATGATTTCACTCATATGTGGAATTTGAGAAACTTAACAGAAGACCATGGGGGAAGGAAATGGAAAGAATAGTATCAAACAGAGAGGGAGGCAAACCATAAGAGACTCTTGAATACAGAGAACAAACTGAGGGTTGATGGGAGGGGAGCGGCGTAGAGGGGAAAATGGGTGATGGGCATTGATGGGGGTACTTGTTGGGATGAACACTGGGTGTTTTATATAAGCGATGAATCATGGGAATCTACGCCTGAAGCCAAAACACACTGTATACACTATATGTTAGCTAACATGACAATAAATGATATTTAAAATTTTTTTAAATCTTCTATTTGAACCTGTATGCAATCGTTTTAGATATATTTCTCTAAAAGGGAACAAGCACATTAAGTAGTCTCTATATCTATATGTTTCAATAGGAAAGGGTAAAAATTCCCCACAATTCTTTGATTTCTTATCAGTGCTAGTAAGAATAGCAAGAAGCAGGGCTCCTGGGTGGCTCAGTCGGTTGGGCGGCCGACTGCAGCTCAGGTCATGATCTCACGGTCTGTGAGTTCGAGCCCCGTGTAGAGCTCTGTGCTGACGGCTCAGAGCCTGGAGCCTGCTTCCGATTCTGTGTCTCCTTCTCTCTTTGCCCTTCCCCTGTTCATGCTGTGCCCCTATGTCTCTCAAAAATAAATAAACATTAAAAAAAATTAAGAATATCAAGAAGCTAGGCATCTTGAATTCAAGGTCAGAAGCATGGAAATATACTCAGTACCTGATGTTTACAGTAAGTAAACTATTGCCAAGTTGTCAGATGTTTTTGAAAAGCAAATCAATTTTACAGAATATGGGAATACATTTAGTATAGAAGCATTACTTTACTCCCATGGCCTTAAATTATTGTTTGATGCAATGTCTAAAAGTACGTAATTTGCCTGCAGGTAGTAGCTTGCTCACTGGAAAAATGAGTGTGTTCTATTTCAAATATATTTTTGTTGCATTAGGCAAGATTTTCCCAAATTATAGGTTATACTTACCTGATGTATCAGAGGAAATTCAGTAAAATAGAAATGTTGCCATATATATATATACATGTATATATATATGTGTGCATATATATATATATATATATAAATTCATGTATTGATATTTCCATTTAAATACTTTTGAAGAAGTAGAAATGAAAACAGGATATAAGAAATTAAAATATTTATATTAGTATGTAGAAATTCTTGAGAAATTTATTAAAAATATTTTGTATATGGTCCCCCCACTCCCATTAGATAAACCTCCCAAACCCACACACATAATATCAAATTCTCTATTTCTTTTACAAGTTTCTGATGAATATTATAAATATATTTGTTGTCAGCTTTGAAATCACCTTTACCAACTAAAATCAATTATCCATCAAGTTTTTTTTTGTTTTCAAAATCATCTTAATTTAGCCCTTCCTTTATATTCTATTGATTTCCCCATAGTTTAGGCCCTCAGATAAACTATCAAAATATCTTCCTTCCTAACATCTTTCCTAAGTCTCTCATCACATATTTGGTACCCTGTGATCATGATATTCCCAAACATTGTGAGGAATATATAAGTTGTGATAAAAATTATTTAACGGTTCTCTTCCACTTATAAAGTCCTATCTCAGATATGTTGTTGTCTTGCTCCATTGTATATACCTAAATTGTAGTGAATGTTTCTAACTCTCCTAACACTTGTTTTTCTTTTTATTTCCTGTGTTCTACCTGACCCCCAATTCTAACCTTGTTTCCTATAGTAAATTCTGTGTATTTTTTTTATAGACATTCAGTATCCTTGGCTTTGTGCTGATTGGTCTGGAGTTTAATATCTGATCTAATCTAAGTCAATCATTTTTCTTCATCACTATGGTTACAGTAATTGATCAAAGAATAGGCCTTGTCACAACCTAGGACAATTAAAATCTTTCCACAATTTTGGACTTGTAACCAAAGAAGGAAATATTAAACTGTCCCCATTGACAAATGTGGAGATATGGGGAGCAATGGATGGTGCTGGTTATATTTTCTGCTATTTATATAGAGACAGTGTGAGTAAATAAAGCCAAGAGAGTAAAGTAAAAATGTGAAAGGGGTAGACCTGATAGCATTCAAGTTTCTTGTTCTGGGAAGCCATGGTTGAAAATGGAGAGATTGTCAAGAGAAGCCTTGCCAAACCACAAAAAGAGTCTGAAAAAGATGCATGTAGACACTAGATGCCACCTCTAACACTTCTATCACCTAATGCTGTTGCTGTTCCCACTAGAATGGATTCTGAATTGTCAATTATTTATGTTTCTTATCCAGATGAAAGTCCCAGGTGAGACTATATGATTGTCTAATATAGGACCTGCATATGTACACTGGTTACCAACTGGTTACCAAGACTTGAGGAGGGCATTTTTTTTTTTTTATTTCAGAAGTAAATCCCACCTCTCACCACAAGTTACACAAGTCAGAGGCAGGCAAACCAAACAAATGTTCAATACTTAGTCTTTCAATTAGTTTTCCTTTCCTACCTCAACTAGGTTCAGGAACTTCTATTGCAAAATCATTTAGATCAATACATTAATCACATATTATTCAATACATAGTTATCATGTCTTAAGAATCCAGTATGTGCCACAAACAAAAATGAAAAAAATATTCCATGCTCCTGGATAAGAAGAACAAATATTGTTAAAATGTCAGTACTACTCAAAGCAATCTACATATTCAATTCAATCCCTATCAAAATAACACCAACATTCTTCACAGAGCTAGAACAAACAGTTCTAAAATTTGTGTGGAATCAGAAAAGACCCTGAATAGCCAAAGCAATCTTGAAAAAGAAAACCAAAGCAGGAGGCATCCCAATCCTGGACTTCAAGCTGTATTACAAAGCTGTAATCATCAAGACAGTATAGTACTGGCACAAGAACAGACACTCAAATCAGTGGAACAAAAGAGAGAACCCAGAAATGGACCCGCAAACATATGGCCAACTAATCTTTGACAAAGTAGGAAAGAATATCCAGTGGAATAAAGAGAGTCTCTTCAGCAAGTGGTACTGGGAAAACTGGACAGTGACATGCCGAAAAATGAACCTGGACCACTTTCTTACACCATATACAAAAATAAACTCATAATGGATTGAACACCTAAATGTAAGAAAGGAAGCCATCAAAATCCTCAAGTAGAAAGCAGGAAAGAACCTCTTTGACCTTGGTTGCAGTAACTTCTTACTCAACAAGTCTCGAAGCAAGGGAAACAAAAGCAAAAAATGAACTATTGGGACCTCACCAAGATAAAAAGCTTCTGCACAGCGAAGGAAACAATCAGAAAAACTAAAAGGCAACCGACAGAATGGGAGAAGATATTTGTAAGACATATCAGATAAAAGGTTAGTATCCAAAATCTGTAAAGAACTTATCAAACTCAACACCCAAAAAACAAATACTCTAGTGAAGAAATAGGCTAAATACATGAATAGACACTTCTTCAAAGAAGACCTCCAGATGGCAAACAGACATATGAAATTATGCTCAATGTCACTCATCATCAGGGAAATACAAATAAAAACCACAATGAGACACCACCTCATACCAGTCAGAATGACTAACATTAACAACTCGGGCAACAACAGATGTTGGCAAGGATGAGGAGAAAGAGGTTCTCTTTTGTACTTCTGGTGGGAATGCAAACTAGTGCAGCCACTCTGAAAACAGTATGGAGATTCCTCAAAAAAATAAAAATAGAACTACCCTATGACCCAGCAGGTGTACTACTAGGTATTTATCCAAGGGATATAGGTGTGCTGTTTCAAAAGGGGCACATGCACCCCAATGTTTATAGCAGCACTATCAACAATAGCCAAAGAATGGAAAGAGTCCAAATGTCCATCAATGGATGAATGGATAAAGAAGATGTGGTATATATATATGGAGTATTACTTGGCAATCAAAAAGAATGAAATCTTGCCATTTGCAACTACCTGTATGAAACTAAAGGCTATTATGCTAAATGAATTAGTCAGAGAAAGACAAATATCATATGACTTCACTCACATTAGGACTTTAGGAAACAGAGCAGATGAACATAAGGGAAGGGAAGCAAAATAATATAAAAACAGGGAGGGGGACAAAAACATAAGAGACTTAAATATGGAGAACAAACTGATGGTTACTAGAGGGCTTGTGGGAGAGGGGATGAGTTAAATGTAAGGGGCATTAAAGAATCTACTCCTGAAATCATTGTTGTACTATGTGCTAACTTGAATGTAAATTAAAAAAAAATAAATTAAATTAAAAAAAATCCAGTATGTGCCAGGTACATCATATTTATTATTTCATTTAATTCCTCTAATAATTTTATGAAATAAGTGTTATTCTTCCCAGTTTTATGAATAAAGAAGTGGAAAGCAGAATAGGGACAATATTGATACTTATGGCTATTACCTCATCTTTTCTGGAATTCTCTTAAAATTCTGATTGTTGTTTCCACCAAGAAACCTCCAGTCATTCCCACTTATTCACCGAACAACTCGGTTTCTGGCTCACTGCATTCCTTTCTACTCATATCCGTGTGTCTTGAACACTCATATGGATGACTGCCTTGGTCTTTTGCTTCTTTACCTTCTGAGCATTAACCACCTTTCCCTCCATCCTACATTTGTGCCCACTTACTTCCTAGATATACCCTCTATCTTTTCAGTGATTGTAATGAGTTTAAAATCCAAATTTTAACATTTGACACCTTCTCCTGCTTTTTCACTTATTTTGTACTTCTAAAAATACCCAATGAAAAACAAGAATCTTTTTAGTATTGAGTTTTAAGAGTTATTTATATATTATAGGTGTTAATTCTTACCAGACAGGATTTGAAAATATTTTCTCCATTATTTGAGTTGTCTTTTCACTTGGAAGTATCTTAAGCCTGACTTTAAAGAATATAAATTAATTTTTATGTTCAATTTATCTTGTGCTTTTTTTGTTATATCTACAATGGCTTTGCTACTCTAATAGGCAAACTTAAATTTTCTTCTAAGAGCTTTATAAACTTTATTACTTACATTTAAGCCTATGGTCCATTTTGAGTTAATTTTTTGTATATGGTGTGAGGAAAGGTTTGAACTTCATTCCTTTGAATGTGAATATTCTCTTGTCCTGCATCATTTTTTTTAAAGACTATCTTCTGCTTCATTTTAAATACCTTTATTCAAAATTAATTAACTGTAGATGTAAGTATTTATGTCTGGAATTTCAATTATATTCCATTGATTATTATGTTTATTATATTGCCTTTATTTTTATAGCTTTATAGTAAATTTTGATATAAACAAGTGTGTGCCCTCCAACTATTTCTTCCCTTTTCAAGATAGTTTTGGCCATTTTGGGGGCCTCATATTTCCATATGAATTCTAGGATCAGCTTGTCAATTTATGCAATTACACTAACAGATTTTCATAGGAATTTTGTTTTATTTAAATTCGAGTTAGTTAACATATAGTGTAGTCTTGGCTTCAGGAGGAGAACACAGTGATTTATCCCCATATGACAACCAGAGTTCATCCCAGAAAGTGACTTCCTTAATTTCCATCAACCATTTAACCCATCTCCTCCAACTCCCCTCCAGCATCCCTGTTTGTTCTCTGTATTTGGGAGTCTTTTATGGTTTGCCTCCCTCTCTGTTTGTATCTTATATTTCTTTCCTTTACCGTATGTTCATCTGTTGTGTTTTTCAAATTCCACATGAGTGAAATATCTGTCTTTCCATGATTGAATTATTTCACTTAGCATAATACCCTTTGTTCCACGCACATTATTGCAAATGGCAAGATTTTATTCTTTCTCAACACGGAGTAGTATTCCATTGCATATATATACACACTACATCTTTTTTATCAATTCATCAGTCGTTGGACATTTAGGCCTTTTCCATAATTTAACTACTGTTGATAGTGCTGCTATCCTGTGCCCCTTCAAATAAGCATTTTGTATCCTTTGGATACATTACAATTACTGGGTCATAGGGTAGTTCTATTCATAATTTTTTGAGGAATCTCCATACTGCTTTCAGAATGCTGCACCAGTTTCCATTCCCACCAACAGTGCAAAAGAGTTCCCCTTTCTCTGAATCCTTGTCAGCATCTGTTGTTTCCTGAGAGAAGAGAAAACCTTAAGAAGGCTCCAACTCAGCACAGAGCCCTACATGGGGACTGACCCAACGACCCTGAGATTATGACCTGAGCTGAAATCAAGAGTCAGATGCTCAAAAGACTAGGTCACCCAGGTGCTCCTGATTGTTTTTGGATATTAAGCCAACTTTACAATTCTGGGATAAATCCCACGTGGTAGAGTGGGTAACCCTTTATACACGTTGCTATTTTCAGTTTGCTAGTGTTGTATTGATGATTTTTGAGTCTATATTCAAAAGAAATATCAGCCTATAGTTTTCTTGCAATTTTTTTTCTGGCTCTAGTATTATCATAATACTGCCCTTATAGAATGAATAGGAATTTGTTTCTTCTGCTGCTTTTTGGTGGAGTTTCTGAAAAGCTGGCATCAATTCTTTAAATTTTTGGTGTAATTCATCAGTGAAGCCATCTACCTTAACTTTTCTTTGTTGACAGTTTTTAAAACTCTGGGGGCGCCTGGGTGGCTCAGTCGGTTGAGCATCCGACTTCGGCTCAGGTCATGATCTTGCAGTCTGCGAGTTCGAGCCCCGCATCGGGCTCTGTGCTGACAGCTCAGAGCCTGAGCCTGCTTTGGATTCTGTGTCTCCCTCTCTCTCTGCCCCTCTCCCACTCATGCTGTCTCTCTCTGTCTCAAAATAAATAAATATTAAAAAAAAAAATTAAAACTCTGAACACAATTTCTTTACTTGCTATAGGTCTATTCAGATTTTCTATTTGATTTAGTTTTGGTATATTTGTGTCTTGCTAAAAATTGGTCCATTACATCTAAGTTATCTAGTTTGTTGCCATATATTTATGTCATTCAAGCATTTTTAGTTTTGTAAGGTTAATAGTGATATTTCTTTAGCCATATTTAAAAATATTTATGTTAGTAGTAGTTAAAATATGAGGACATGAAATATAGTACTTGGAAGTATTATATAGTCACAAAATACATATGTGTACATTGAACTTTAATCATAATACAATAGAGCTCATTGTCGATTTTTCATTGGACCAAAAAAAAAATACAATTTTTTCTGTTATTGCTATATTTATTGGTTGGAGCAATTATTTTTGTAGATGTATAAAACAAAGAAATTGAACAGATCAGAATTATGAGAATTGTAAGATTTAGAGGAGTCAAGATTACCTGAATATAATAAAAACATATTTCTGAAGAGAATTGGTTATTTCTTCCCTTGTACTTAAAAGAAACTATAGGCACTCACTTGAAAATTGAGTTGAACATGTGGTCACTATCTTTGATCATTACTGACAGAATCCAAGCAACACCTTAAGATACCTTAAGGCCAGTCATAAATGTGCACTGAAATTCATTAGTTATCAGTGTGAAGTAAAATCTGCCTCTGACTGATACTTAAATGTACATTTTATTTTGGGCATAGCCATAGACATTGGATTTTTATCCGATGGGATAGCTGTTCTTACTCCCATTTTATCTTTTATAAAATTTTTTAACATTTATTTATTTTTGAGAGACAGAGCATGAGTAGGGGAGTGGCAGAGAGAGGAGACGCAGAATCCGAAGCTGACTCCAGGCTCTCAGCTGTCAACACAGAGCCCGATGTGGGGCTTGAACCCACGAACTGGGGGATCATAACCTGAGTCGAAGTTGGACACTTAACTGACTATGTCACCCAGGTGTCCCTTTACTCCCATTTTCCAAATGAAAATATTGTGCTGATGCTTCTATTGCCTGCCTAAGATGCTGCCTCATTGACTGTACACATATATAGCCTGAGTTTGTAGCCTTGCAATGCCCTAACTTGGTTTGAATTTTATCTCTGTTTTATTGGATTTTGATAAGAGCTTCTTTCGGCGTTTAGTACCTTTTATCTTAAAAGAGATGAACTTTTGTGTTTTCTACCAAAGTATTTCTGGAAATGTATATATTTACGTCACTTCAAGAGGATGCTCTTGAAGATAATAATGGAATTCAAATAATGGTTTCTGGACAATTGGAATATTACATTGGCAAACAAAATTTAATACCATTCATAGTTCTATGTATTCTCTGTAGTGATACCTTAACTTCTTTGCATAGGAATACAAAAACTATCCTGTGTATATTCCTTTATCTCACTGTCTGAAGAGCTTCCAACTACCTTACTGAAGTCGATAAAAAATGTGCTTGAAATTTACATTCCTGTGTTTCTCTTAGAAATCTCAAATTCAAATAGAAGGCCATGGTTTCTCATTGAGGTTTTCACCTGTATTTGCATAAACTTTTGAAGTTCTGAAATGTATATTTTGGAAATAGATTTTAAAAATAAAAGAATTCTACTTGAGAGAGAAAGGAATACAGCCAGATATTTCCCAACATACATTAGGTGGATTTGTAAGTTACATAAGAATGTCTTCATGATATAAAGGGTTATATTTATCTGTAAAAAATCATAATGTGTTTGAAGCAAATGTCTTAGAAAATATATCAGATATATGTTCACTTATTAGAAAATTGTTTATCTTTACATATACATGTTTTAGGCATGAAGCACTAAGATGAACAAACACCTTTTCATATATAACCATGTACTTCACTGTTTTATTTTGTTTTGTTTGTTTTGCTGTTGTTATTTTCTCTACACCTTCTTTACACTATGTGCTAGTCCTAATTCCACCCACTACTCAACTACAAGCTGCTCTTCAGAACTCATGTTTGGACCACAATTCCTTCATGAATTACATATTACACACATTAAATACCCTTTTTAATAACATTTTTACTTATTCTCTATGGTGCTATTCTTAATTCTGTTACTTTGCCTGCATGGGAGTAGAACAAATATGGGATTGACAATACTTCCAAGAAAAAATGTGTCATTTGTATCTCTTTTTCATTTTTGATTTTTGATAGTTCACCTAAGTATACTTATTCTCCTCATATCAACTCTTAAGTGACTCATCTAATTGTACCATCTCTTATTTCAAAACTAGCCCTCCAAATTGGTATAGGGAAAGCATTGTGCAAAAATGATCTTAAATTTCCATTCTGAAAACGTATTTTAAAAGGCATTGTGATTATTAAATAATTCACATTTTTAAACCATTTCATCTTTCTTTATGCCTACAGACATAGAAGGATGTTACTTTAGGTCTCTTCCACACACTTCTTCTCTTTATTCTTGGTTAAAATGAGTAAGGAAACAAAGTGTTATCGTAATAAATCAACAGTGTTAGGACATGGAAAGCAGTTAAATTTTGAAAAAATGATTTTTTTTGTTGTTCTACATCTTTCTTTCCGAAGATTCCAAGGTGCCTTATTCAACATTCAAATTAGAAAGTTGATAGTTCCTTTCATGGATGGAACTTGGAAAGAAAATGAGATATGAAAGGATTGCAACTCCATGTTAGATATAGGGCTATGGTAGGGATAATGGAGTTAAGAATAGATACAGGGGCTATATAGGTATAGGGGAAAGAAGAGGGGACACTGGACAAACAAAGGAAAATCCAATGACTAGCTTGACATGGGCTTTGCATGACTGTATATTGACTTTTAATTAATGTTTTGGGTTATCATAATATTCCATGTGTATTCCTGATCTGATAATAGCAAATCTCACTTTGTCATAAGGAACTATATTTTTATGCTTCCCCAGGCTTTAAAAGCAAAACTAAGGAATTGCATTAGGAGTAGAGAGTTCACTGTGGGAACTTTTAGCTCTAGTTCCATGTGTCTGCTTATTTTACTGCCTTTAACTAGGAAAGCACCACTGTGGTATTTAAACTGGTAGAGAGAAATGGGCCTTAACCTCACATGAGCAGTAATGGTGGAGAGAGATGAGGTATGGCTAGCACTGTGATAGAATCAGAACCTCTAAGTAGTGTAAAGCCCAAGAGTGAATAGTACAGTAAGAAAAACAGACCTATATTCTACTATTTTGTTTTTTTTATGCCGATCATCACAAATTTTTTGTAGTTACCCAAGCAGGAGTCAACGGAGTGGGATGGGCATACTTGCTTACTGAAAAAAATCTGTTGATTTTTATAGAAAGTTGTATGATTTCTGGAAAGTGAGTAAAGATGTTCGTTATGACTGAAATGGTAGAAGGACCCTGGCATATTATGACATGGGGACTCTGGATTGAAGCCATAGCAAGTAATAGAAAAAGTATTTCATGTTCTGTGGGATGCAAAAAGGTATTAAAACATCACCATAATTTTGAGAGATCATCATGGCAGAATAGGATCCTGGGCTTATCTCCTCCCTCAGACACGCCAAAACTACTACTTAGAGAATAACTCTTTTTAATTTTTTAGTGTTTATTTATTTTTGAAAGACAGAGAGAGGAGGCATGAGTGGGGGAGGGGCAGAGAGAGGGAGACAAAGAATCCAAAGCAGGCTTCGGGCTCTGAGCTGTCAGCCCAGAGCCTGACACAGGGCTCAAACCCACCAACTGTGAGACCTGAAGCTGAACTGAGCTGAAATTGGACGCTTAGCTGACTGAACCACCCAGGTGCCCCTAGAACGACTCTTTCAGAGAGCAAAGAAGACTAGCAGAACAGCTCTTTCAAAATTAAATATAAGTATACAAATATATGTATGTATGCATGTGTGTATGTACATATGTATGTATAAAACACATCATGTAGGAGGGGCGAAGATGGAGTCTAGTCGGAGCCAACATTCCTGGCACAGCAACCCACAAGTGGTAGGGATATCACAAACTCAGAGGTCCTCCTTGAAAAATTAGGTGCCCTCACATCAGACACCCCTGCGTGGGGAATCTACAAGAAGACAAGACCCCATAATGTTATCTTTGAAAATCCATGGGGCTTAGCTCCAGGGGAGCCTGGAGGCAGTAGGAAACTACGACTCCACTTTTAAAAGGCCTGCATCCCAATTCACTCACTCCAAGACCCAGCAAAGAGGCGGCAGTTTGAAAAGTTCCTAGGCCATACACCAAGGAAACTTACTGGCTAATTTTAAGGCATGTGCTTAACAGGCAGGGCTGTGTAGGAATTGTCTCCAGGAATAGAAGTGCTGGTAGACACCAATTTTTTACCCTACCTGGCTGGCCTGACACTTCCAGGCACCCTGACAGTCTTTATCTACCTTTCTAGCATTTTTTCACCCACTCCAGTATTTCCTGTGGACCTGCTATTCCCAATTCACTTAACCAGGCAGGTAAACCTCTAAAGCAGCCCCTACTCCAGTAAACTTAGTGGGGAGCCCCAGCTGAGACAAGTAATACCCAAAAGATGCACCTGTGAATCCAAGGGGCAGCCTTGCCAGGATGATCACACCCCTGAAATGGTTCCCAGTTTGCCACACCTGGGAGTTGGCCCCAAATAGTACCTGCACTCCACCAAAGTGGTTCTTGCCCCACAGCAGACCCATCCATCAGCATTCCCCTACCACGTGTGGCTTGGCCTCACAGCCAACTGCACTGGATGCCAGCCCCACCCACCAGCACACCCACAGCAGTTGTGGTTTAGCTGCAAAGGGAGGGTGCATGCAGCCCACACCCATGGAGCACCTCAGTCTAGCCCAGGGAGGTCTGTGCTTCTGGGCCCCACAGGAAACTTTCTATATAAAGCCACTACTGGGGCGCCTGTGTTGGTTGGGCGTCTGACTTCAGCTCAGGTCATGATCTCACCGTTCCCGAGTTTGAGCCCCACGTGGGGCTCTGTGTTGACAGCTCAGAGCCTGGAGCCTGTTTCAGATTCTGTGTCTCCCTCTCTGTCCGTGCCCCTCCCCCACTCATGCTCTGTCTGTCTCTCTCTCTCAAAAATAAATAAAAAAATAAAATAAATAAAGCCACTACCTTCATGACCAGGAGACACAGCTGAGCTTTTCTATATATAAAAGCAAATACAGAGAGTCAGACAAAATAAGAAGACAGAGGAGTATGTTCCAAATGAAAAAACGCAAAACCTCACAGATAAAATTAAATGAAATTGAGATAAGCAATCTAACAGACAAGGAGTTCAAAGTTATGCTCATAAAGATGCTCAAAGAAGAATTGATGAAAAGAGAACTTAAAGAAACTGAGAAAATTAAGAGTCAATCATAGCTCAAGAATATAATAACTGAAATAAATATGGCATCGGGGGAATCAATAGCATATTAAAATATGGATCTGCATTTTAGAGAACAGTGTAGGAAAAATCACCCAAAATGAATGGCAAAAAGAAAAAATAAAGATTTTTTTTTACTGAGGATATTTTAACCCTATGACAATATCGAGTGTACTAATATTTGCATTAAATGGGTCCCAGAAGGAGAACAAAAAGAGAAAGGAGCAAAAAGTTCATTTAAAGACATACAGTCTGAAAAATTCCCTAATGTAGACAAGGAAACAAACATATGTGTCCAGGAAGAATAATCACAAACAAGATGTACCCAAAAAAGTCTACACCAAGACACAAAATAATTAAAGAGTAAAAAGCTAAAGATAGAGGTAATCCAAAAGCAGCAAGAGAAAAACAACTAGATACATACAAGGTAATCCCCATAATACTAGAAGATGAATTTTCAGCAGAAACTGCTGGTCAGAAGAGAATGGCATGATGTGTTCAAAGAACTACAAAAAAAAAAAAAAAAAAAAAAAACCTACCACCAAGACTTCCAAGAATACTTTACCAGTAGGTTTATTTCTCAGAATTGAAGGAAAGATAATTTTCCAGACAAATAAAACTTAAAGGAGTCATCATCACTAAACCTACCTTACAAGAAAAGTTGAAGGGACTTAATTCAACAAAAAGAGGCCATAATTAGAGGAAAGTTATGAAAGTAAAAATCTCACTGGTACAAGCAAACATACAGTAATGGCAGTAGATAAAGCTCATATAAAGCTAGTATGGAGGTTAAGACAAAAGTAGCAAAAATAAACTATTTCTACAGATTATTAAGTATTACACAGAATTAAAAAATGTAAAATATAACATCAAAAACATAGTATGTGGGAAGGGAAAGTAAAAATGTAGCACTCTTATAATGCGTTTCAATTTAAGCAATCATCAACTTAAAATAAGCTGCTACATACATATAACGTATTACATGAACTACATGGCAATCACAAACCAAAAACTTCTAATAGATCCACAAAAAAATACAGAGACAGTCCAAACCTAATACCAAAGGAAATAATCAAATGACAAAAGAAGAAATTACAAAAGCAGTGAAATGGCAATAAGTATATATCTGCCAATATTTTAATATAAGTTCACTAAATACTCCAATTAAAAACACAGAGTAGTTGAATGGATTAAAAAAACAAAAAGACCCACCAGTATGTCGCCTTCAAATGACTCATTTCAGACCAAAGACAAATACAGATTGAAAGTGAAGTGGTGGAAAAAGATATTCTACACAAATGGAAATGAAAGGAAAGCTGGACTAGCAGTACTTATATCAACCGAATAGACCTTAAAACAAAATGTGTAACAAGAGGCAAAGAAGGGCATTAGATAAAGATTAAAAAGGTCAACCCAACAGGAGGATGCAACAATTGTTAATATCTATGGACTACATAGAAGGATTTAAACTAATATAGTAAATATTAATAGACATAAAAGGAGAAATTGACAGGGATACAATAATGTTAGGGGACTTTAACACCCTATTTATACATAAATGAATAGTTCATCCAGACAGAAAATAAATAAGAAAACTGGGGACTTGAATGACATATTAGACAAATGGACTTAATAGACATATATAGAACATTCCATCCAAAAAGAAGGAATACACATGCTTATCAGTCCACATAAAATGAACGCTGTCCAAGACATAACACATGTTGGACCTAATAACAGGTCTCAATAAATTTAACAAGATCAAAACATACCAAGGGTTTTTTCTGACCATAACAATATGAAATCAGAAATCAGTTCTGAGGAAAAAAAAATCAGAAAAAGAACATGAACACATGAAAGCTAAACTGATACTAATAACGAACAATGGGTCAAAAAAAACATGAAAAGGGAAATAAAAAGTTACATGGAGACAAATAAAATCAAAACATAATGTTCCAAAAATCTATGACGTGCAACAAAAGCTGTTCTAGGAGGAAAGTTTATAGCGTTATAGGCCTTCTTCAACAAACAAGGAAAATATAAATAAAAAACATAACAATACATCTAAATACATGTGAAAAGGAAAGAAGAAACCCCAAAGTTAAAGGAGAAAATAAGTATCAGAGTTCAAATAAACACATTTGAGACTGAAAAAAAGTTAGGTAAGATCAATAAAATCACGAGTTGATTCTTTGAAAACATAAACAAAGGTGCCTAACCTTTCTGCCAGTCTCATCAATAAAAAAAGAGAGAGAGCCTCCATATAAAAACTCTGTTATGAAGGAGAATTATAACCAATACCACAGAAATATAAAGGATTAAAAAGAATACTATTAAAAATGATACATCACAAAATTTGACAACCAAGAAGAACTGGATACATTCCTAGAAATATATAAATGACAGAATCTAGAAGACATATAAAATCTGAACAGACTGATCAGTAGTAATAAAATTAAATTAGTAATGAAAAAAAAAAAAAAAACTCCCAGAAAACAAGAGTCCAGGGTCAGAGGGCTTCACAGATGAATTCTAACAAACACGTTAAGGAGGGTCAATACCTCCTATCCTTCAAACTATTCCAAAAAGTTGAAAAGGGTAAACATTTCCAAATTTATTCTACAAGGCCAGCATTATCATAGTTCTAAAACTAGAAAAAGACACAAGAACAAAAGAAATACAGGTAATATCCCTGTTGAACATAGACGCAAAATCCTCAACAAAACATTAGCAAACCAAATTCAACAATACATTTAAGCAAAATCTAATCACCACAATAAAGTAGAACTTATTCCAGGGTTTTCAATGATAGTTCAACATCTGCAAATCAATTACCATAATTTCACATGAATTAAATGAAGGATAAATTTTTTATGACCTCAGTACACGTAGAGAAAGCATTTGACAAAATTCAACACCCATTTGTAATAAACACTCCCAAAAAAGTGAATGCAGGCAAAACAGCCGAACGTTATAAAAGTCACATATGATAAACACACAGTTCATATTACACTTATTGGTGAAAACCGGGAAGTATTTCCTCTAACATCACTAAAGACACAAGGATTCCCATTTGCTCACCCCCTTTTATTCAACACAGTACCAGAAATCACAAATGCAGCAATTCAATAAGAAAAATAAAGATTGGAGTGCCTGGGTGGCTCAGTCAGTTAAGTATCTGACTCGTGATTTTGGCTCAGGTCATGATCTCACAGTTTGAGCCCTGCATTGGCCACTGTGCTGACAGTGGGGAGCTTGCTTGGGATTCTCTCTCTCTCTCTCTCTCTCTCTCTCTCTGTCACTTCCCTACTTGCTCTCTCTCCCTCAAAATAAATAAACTTAAAAAAAGGAAAAGAAATAAAGGCATCCAAATTTTAGGAAAGAAGTAAAAGTGTAACTGTCTATACATACTATATATAGAAAATCCTAAAGACCCCAAATATCCAAAGCAATCTTGAGAAAAAAGAACAAAGATAGAGGTAACATCCTCCCTGATTTCTAACTATACTATGAACCTATAGTAATCAAAACAGTATAGTACTGGCACAGAAACAGACACATGCATCAATGGGACAGAATAAAGTACCCAGTAATAATCCATACTTACATTGTCAATCTACAACAAATGAGGCAAAAATATACAATAAGGAAAACAGAGTCACTTAAATAAATGATGTTAGTAAAATTGGACAGCAATATGCAAAAGATTAAAACTACTTTCTTAAACCATACATGAAAATAAAATTAAAATGGATTAGATATCTAAATGTAACATCTGAAACCATAAAACTCCTAAAAGAAAACAAAGGCAGTAAACACTTGGTGTTGGTTCTTCCAATAATTGCTTTGGATGTGTTTCTTTAAGGCAAGGACAAAAAAAACATAAATAAACAAATCTTATCAAACTAAAAACTACATCAAACTAAAAAACTTTTTCACAGTGAAGGAAACCATCAAAATAAATAAAAGGGCAGTGTAATGTATTGGAGAAGATATTTGTAAGTGATGTTTTTGATATACGGTTAAAATCCAAAATATGAAAAGAATTATAAAACTCAAATCAAAAAACAATATTATTTGAAAATATACAGAGAGACCCATTGCTATTTTTCTAAAGAAGATACACAGATGACCAACAGACACATGAAAAGATGCTTAGCATCACTATAATAATAAAGGAAATGCAAATCAAAACCATAATGAGATTTCACCTCACGTCTATCAGAATGGTTAGTATCAAAAGGATAAGAAATATATGAGCAAGGGTATGGAAAAAAAGGGAACTTTTGTGTACAGATGGGTAGCGTATAAATTGGTTTAGCTAATATGGAAAGCAATATAGAAGTTCCTCAAAAATTAAAAATAGAAATACCATTTGATCCAGCAATTCCACTTCTTGGTATTTATCTGAAGAAAACATAAACACTAATTTAAAAAGATAAATGAACCCCTATGTTTATTATGGAATTATTTACAATAGCCAAGATATGGAACAAACCTAAGTGTCCATTGTTAGATTAATACATCAAGAAGATACCCACACACTGTGAAACAATACATTCCATACAATACACACACACAGTGGAATATTACTCGGCCATTACTCAGGATGAGCACTTGGTGTCATATGTAAGAGATGAATCACTGGGTTCTACTTCTGAAGCTAAGTATGTTAAATAACTTAAATTAAAAAAAGGAAAACTTGCCTTTTATCAAAACACGGATGGACCTAGAGGGTATTAGTTTAAATGAAATAAATAAGACAAAGAAAGCAAGTACCATGATTTCACTTATGTGTACAATTGAAAAAACAAAACAAGTAAACAAAATGGAGTCATAAATGTAGAAAAATGGTGGTTGCAAGGGAAGGTGGGTTTGAGAGTAGGTGCAACAGTTGAAGAGGATTAATATGTATATACTCCCCGTTATAAAATGAGTAAATCGTCGTTTGGATGTAAAGTACAGCTCCAGAGAATATAGTCAATAACATTGTAGTAATTTATTTGGTGATGGATGGTGACTAGACTTATTGTGGTCATCACTTCATAACGTATATAAATGTCAAATCACTATGTTATATGCCTAAAACTAATGCAATGTGGTGTGTCAACCATACTTAAGTTTTTTTGTTTGTTTGTTTTAATTGTCATGTGTTTTAGTGGAGCTGAGTGAAGCATAGAGGTACAAAACTCATGACAGGAAGGAAAATTTTGAACTCTGAATTGAACAGAGTATGGAATGTCCATAATAATGAATTCACTCAGATAAGATTCATAGCTTGGAGAAAGTGGTCTTGAGGTAGTGCTTATAGTGAAAGAAAAATTAATATCTGTGTCTGCAAGTAACTGGCTGCAAATTTTGGAAAAGTCATTTTATAAAATCCAACAAGGAAGAGTGTGCTATGCTGTGACCACTTAGCAGAAAGAGAATGAAAAAATACTTCTATATTTTTAGTGATATTTTTCTTTTTACAAGAGGGAATGAGACAATGAAATAGGATGAGGGAAGATGATGAATGTCAGAGATACGAGATTGAGTTCAAGAAGCCGGATACAAAAGGATATATACTATATGATTCCTTTTATATAAATTCAAAAAGAATAAAACCGCTATCTGCCATTTTAAAACAGGGTGTTCTGGGGTGCCTGGGTGGCTCAGTCCGTTAAGCGTCCGACTTCAGCTCTGGTCATGATCTCGAGGTCTGTGAGTTCGAGCCCGGCGCCGGGCTCTGTGCTGACAGCTCAGAGCCTGGAGCCTGCTTCGGATTCTGTATCTCTCTCTCTATCTCTGCCCCTCCCCAGCTAGTGCTCTGTCTCTCTTTCTCAAAAATAAAAACGTAAAAAAAAAAAAAAAATTAAAACAGGGTGTTCTTTACCCTTGGGGATAGTGACATGTTGGGGATACAAGGAGGCCCCTGTGATGCTAGGGAATGTTCTAGTTCCTATTCTGAGTAATGGTTACATAGATGTGTTTATTTTATGAAAATTATCTGGTTGAATACTTAATTTGTGCAATTTTCCATATGCAAATTTCTTCAATGTAAAGCTTAATGAAATATATAATTATGTAAGTATACCAGGGAGAAAAAAGAATATGAATGAATATATCTCCAAACAGGAGGCAAGAACTGGAGAAGAATGACGATGACATTAGGTCAATGCATTATGGAAGATAGGACATGGAGCCGCTTCGCTTATCTTCTGGGTCTGATCTCTGAGGTCCGCCCGGACAAGGAAGACAGTGCCTCCAGAATGTGGCAAGCTTGCATATTATTTATACATATTTTGTGGCTCAGAGCACAGAGGGAAGAGCAGAAATACTAAAACCTGACTCTCCTTCTCCCCTCTGATACCCTGTGTTACTAATTTGCCATACTTAATAGGAAGCTAGTTGGAAATGAGCTTGAGTTTTGTATTTCAAAGGAGTCAGCTTTTACGGCAAATGAAAATGTAAATAATAGGTCTGGATGGACAAGTAAAAAATAATCACAAAGGGGAATTGGACAACTAGTGAAATGTCCTGTTGTTAAGACTCTTGGTATACCTGTAATCAAAAATAAATACAGTGTATTTCTTGGTATGCTTACTTGGTTTGCTAGCTGTAAGCAGCAGGACTAAACTAATCCAAAACTTTATGAATTCTAAAAGACTTCTGAGAGTCAACAAAACTCTGGGATTGACTGGAAGTCCAAAATTTTCACATGGCTTGAGGTCTGTAAGTAGTGGATAGTTATGACCCTGTACCTTTTCGTCATGTTCAATTTGGCTTTCAGGCCTGCTGTTTCATCACAGTTTATTCCCCCGTAGCTACTATTCTTTCAAAGATGTCTTCCTAAATTAAGATGCTACTGCTGAACTGCCAACAGCTGGAAATGTGTATTTAATTGTTTTTCCAGGGGAGAAAATATGTTGCACCCATCCCATTGGGACCATTGCCTTGCTTTCCTGGGATGGTTGACCGCCTTTAATGGAGCGATTTGTGTTGGTAGAACAGCTTTGTTGCTGTTGCTGTTGAATTTTTTTTCATGCAAAGCTAATTGTTTCATACAATTAGATTCATAACCTTGTGCAATTAACAATTTTCTAAACAACTGAGTATAACCTATAACTTTTTACTTAAATGGTGAGAATTCAGTGTGATCCTTACCCATTAAATGAAAGAATAAAGATAACTTCTAAGAGATAAACTGTATTGATTTCTACTGTTTTAATTTAAATTTATAACTAAATATCTATTTTATTTATACTAAATATACAAACACTTTAAAAATTTTTATAACTCCATTTTCTTTTCTGTTTGACACACATGACTATACACATGTTTATCTCAAGGCTTTATTCCTTAAAATAAAAATGAAACAATTAGATCTTTAAATACTAATTTTTTATAATGAGGAATTTAAGATTATATATCTTTATCCGAAATATATTTAATTATTTTGAATATACTACATGAACTATTAGAAATACTGAGAGCCTCTTGAAATATCAATCAGTTTATTATAATTTTCCTTGACATCAGAAATCATTGTTTCACATTTTCATTCACAAAGATATAATTAAACTTGTAGGTTGACATTTTGTTTGTAAACTATATTTGAGTATAAAACTACCCAAAGATGGAGCCTCCGAGGTTACAAGACAGAAATATACATACTGTTATTCATGAAAAACTGATTTTATGAAATAGCTCAATATCTAAACAGCTCAATATCTAGTCAATTTATTAAACTTCTGAGTAAAAAATAATATATTTGAAATTCTCCAATGGAAACAAAAAAATTTTCAATACTGCTTTAGAAAATTAGGCACATGACTCCAGTTATTCACTAAAGTACTAGCAACTTTTTAGTTGTCCTCAATTTTTATATACTGTCACATTCAAGTCAGATCACCAATCACACATTTCCCTTTCCGCAGCTTCTAACTATAGGTGGTCAACTTACTATGTGTTAGTTTGGGGGAGTCACATCCAGATCCATTGCTTTCATTTTATATCATATAAATTTTCTGCACAAACTAGTAATGGTTAATTACACAATACCTAATTTATGATATGGCAGTTAAAAGCACTGTCACTTTTTACAGGGTCTTAGAATATTTATTACATTGTTACCCCCAACATAAATTTGACAGAGCCTAAGTATTATGATATGGTATGGTAAATCTGACCACTCTGAAAATACCTCTTTAGTTTGTAAAATTCTTGATGACACAAATGATCATGTTTCTGGTTCTGTCTCTATTGTCTAACAGAGTGTGTAACATTTTGTTAGTTCTTAATAAATGTTTTCATAACGAAGAATGGAGGCATTATTTGAGGCACTGAGCCACATAGAGGGATGATTAAAATAAATATCAAATAATTAAAATAGTACTCTCCATCAATATGAATGCTTCTTTAAAAAATGTCATTTCAAATTAATGTATTTTCACCTAAATAAAACAAAGAAAACTGATGTGATTGTGTGTAGAAATTTACATATTAGGACGTGAAACTCATGCACAAACCACAAATATAAAAATAATAATTAGGAAACATTTATGATGTAATAATTCTTGTTTAAAATTTGCTTAAAGTATAATGCTTCTTTGATTCTCTATTTTTATAATAAATATATTAGTCTTTTCATTTTCCCCTTGATTTATAATATATTGATAATTTTGTATTCAAAAAACAACAAAGTGCTTAACAAAACTAGGATATAAATAGCTAAAGAAATCTAATACCCCCAATTTTAAGTTTTCTTGACTACTCCCTTTTCTCTGTCATACGAGTTTACCTGGATTGAATATAATGCTAGTGGAAATTAAATTTTCTTCCTCTCTTGGAGTCTAGGTACTACAGTTAAATCCCTTGATACAGATAGATATTATGATGTTGTTAAAATGTCGACCATAAAACATAGATGCTATCGGAGGTACAATGTGACCTACTTAACTATACTGAAGGAATCTTTGTTCTTCGCATGTTAAGTTTTTAGTTCTACAATTATAAGCCATCGGTTGAAATAGAAAACTTAAGCACTTTAAAGAATTCTAAAACACACACTGTTGTTCTCTTCTTTACCTTAGAAAACATTGGTTTCTTTTCGGTTTGTATCGAAACTAAATATGTGTATTACATTGTTTTCAAAGAACATGTACTTTTCAGTTTCTCTGAGTTGACATCCAGCATAAAATCCATACAATTACTACAAGAAGACAATTTTAACATGACTGGAATTACTATAGTGTATCAATTAATAAGTGTTATAAAATATTTTCTTTAAAAGCTCTTATAAATATAAAGATAATATAAATCTTATTATCTAATTATTGTATATTCAGTTTTAATTATTTTTTAAAATTTATTTTTATTGATATATGATTTATATATGATGTTGTATAAGTTTAAGTGTACAATTATTGATTTGATACTTTTATATATCACAATGTGGTCACCACTGCAGTGTTAGCTACCATCTATGTAAGGTCCCATAAATATCATTTCTTTTTTCTGTTGGGAACAATTAGGGAAATTTCTGGGAAGATGGTGGAGTAGGAGCTCAGCTAGTCCCACTGAAAGAATGAGATAACAGACACATCCGTGCAACTAACTAGAAAATGACCTGAAGACTGACAGGCCATTTTCCATAGTGACTCATAAAGAGGAGGCCACATCCAAAAGTGTAGAAGATGCAAGGATGTGGTTGGGAACCAAACCCTTTGCAAGACTAACCATAAGCCAGAAGAACATCATAAGCCTAGAGAAGAAAGAGGAACAGACAACATCCCAGGCACCAAAGACACAGGGAACCAGCATTGGGAAGATGAGTTTACATAACATTTGGCTTTGGGAATCACAGTGACTTCCCACCCCCAGCCAATTAAATCAAAGGGAGTCACAACAAGATGCATTAATTGAAATGGAAAAAGTTGAGATAAAGAGATAATTTTAGCAGCAAGAGAAAAGAAAATGGTTATATTCAAGGGAAATGCTCTAAAGCTATTAGCTGATTTTGTAGCAGAAACTGTGCAGGCCAGAAGGGAGGGACATGATATATTCAAAGTACTGAAAGGAAAATAAAACCTGGACCAAGAATACTGTACACAGCAGTATTATCATTCAGAGCAGAAGAGCTAAAGAATTTCCCAAACGAAAGTTTACCATGACTAACTTAACCTTATAAGAAACATTAAAGGGAATTTTTTGAGTAGAAATAAAGGGCTCTAATCAGGAGTAAGAAAATTATGAAAGGAAAAAAAATTCACAGTAGATGAAAACATAATAAAAGCAAGTAAACTAAGCATTTACAAAACCAGTATAGAGGTTACATTTAAAAACTAATAAAAATCAATTATATCTATACAAATCAAAGGATTTATAAAACAAAAGGATGAAAAGTATGACATCACATACATAAAACATGGAGGTATAAAAATGTAGTGCTTTTAGAGTGGGTTCAAACTTAAGTGACCATCAATTTAATATAGACTGCTATATGCATAAGGTATCATATATGAACCTAATGGTAACCACAAGTCAAATACCAGTAACGGATGTACAGAAAATAAAGAGAAAGGAATGCAAGGATAACTCTAAGAAAGTAATCAAACTACAAGGAAAAAGAGCAAGAGAAAAAGAAAGGAGCAGAAAAGAACTACAAAAATAATCATAGAACAAGAAAGAAAATGACAGTAAGTTCATATCTATCATTAATTACTCTAAATGCACATGGACTAAATGCTCCAAGCAAAAGGCATAGGGTGACTGAATGGATAAAAAAGCTAGACCCATGTGTAGTCTGCCTAAAAGAGATTTACTTCAGGCTTAAATATACATGCACATTGAAAATGAAGGGATGGAAAAGCATTTACCACGCAAACAGAAGTGAAAATGAAGCTGGGGTACCGATACCTGTATCAGAAAAAATAGACATTAAAACAAAGACTGTAACAAGTGACAATAAAGGATACTTCGTAATGATACAGGGGATGCAATAATAGTAGGGGACTTAAAACTCCGCTTATACTAAAGAGAAAATGTCTCAGTCTTCAGAAAGATTGAAATCATATCATGTATCTTCTCTTCTGACCACAATGGTATAAAAATAGAAATCAAACACAAGAAAACCTCTGGAAAGATACATGGAGGCTAAATAAATGTTACCAAACAATAGATGGTCAACCACTAATTCAACGAGGAAATTAAAAAATACATGGAGATACATGAAAATGATAACAATCATCCAAACTGTAACCAGTCTCATCTAGGAAAAAAAAGAGTGAGGATTCAAGTAAATAAAATCTGGAATGAAGGAGAAATAACAACTGATACCTTGGAAATGTAAAAACTGTAAGAGAGTACTGTGAAAAGTGATATGCCAACAAATTGAACAACCTAGAAGAAAGGGATAAATTACTAGAAACACATGACCTTCCAAAATGGAATCAAGAAAATATAGAAAATTTGAATGGGGGTGCCTGGGTGGCTCAGTGGGTTAAGCATTCAACTTTGCTCAGATCATGATCTCATGGTTCATGAGTTCGATCTGCACACGGGGGGTCAGATACTGCTTGGAATCCTCCCCCCTCTCTTTCTGCCCCTATCTCACTCACGTTCTCTCTCAGAAAAATATAAAGAAACTTAAAAAAAGAAAATAAAGAAAGAAAAGAAAATCTGAATAGACCAATTATTAGCAAGGAGGTTGAATTAGTAATCAAAACAAAAACAAAACAAACAAAGAAATCCCAACAAAGTCCAGGAACAGGAAAATTCTGTGAAGCATTAAAGAAGAGTTAATGCCTATTCTTCTTGAACTATTCCAAAATATAGAAGAGGAAGGAAAGCTTCCAAATCCATTTGATGTGACCAGTATTACCCTGATGACAAAACCATATAGAGACATTATGAAAGAAAGAAAGAAAGAAAGAAAGAAAGAAAGAAAGAGAGAGAGAGAGAGAGAGAGAGAGAGAGAGAGAGAGAGAGAGGAGGGAGGGAGGGAGGGAGGGAGGGAGGGAGGGAGGGAGGGAGGAAGGATGGAAGGAAGGAAAGAAGGAAGGAAGGAAGGAAGGAAGGAAGGAAGGAAGGAAGGAAGGAAGGAAGGAAGGAAGGAAGGACGAACAAACTACAGGCCAATGTCTTTTTTCTTTCACGATCTTTGATGAACACTGATGCAAAAAGCCTCAATAAAATTTTAGCAAAGCAAATCTCAGAATATATTCAAAAAAATAATTCACTGTGATCAAGTAAGATATATTCCAGGGATAGAAGGAAGGTTTAATATTACAAATCAATCAACATGATACATCACATTAAAAGGAGAAAGGATAAAAAAATCATATAATCATTAACAAAATTCCTTTGACACAGTACATCTTTTTATGATCAAACTCTCAACAAAGTGTTTACAGGGAACATGCCTCAACACAATAAAGGCCGGACATGACTAACACACGACCGACATCACATTCAACGGTGAAAAACAGAGCTTTCCTCTAAGCTCAGAAACACACAAGGATGTCTACTCTTAACGCTTTTATTCAACTTCGTACTGAAGTCTTAGCCGAAGGAATCAGACAACAGAAAGAAATAAAAGGCACCCAAATTGGTAAGAAAGAAGTAAAACTTTCCCTCTTTGCAGATGACATGCTGTTATATGTAGAAAATCCTGATCACGCCACCAAAAAACTACTAGAACTTAGGGAAAGAGTTGGGGAGTAATTAAAAGTAATTGATATCTCACTGTCCCTGCAAAGTGCTATTTTTGCTCAATACCTTCAAAGTTGTATCAAGTACAAAATATAAATAACTCTTAGTTAAAAGAAATCTGTCAAGTCATCCCCTTTTTTTATTTTACTATTTTTTACATTGTTATAAAAATTCTAGTTAGTTAACATGTAATGTATTTTTGATTTCAGGAGTAGAATTTATTGCAGAGTAATAATAGTGATACTTTGTATTTAAATGGTCCTTTTCTCCAAGAAGTTCAATGTACTCACAGTTATGACTTTGTTATTAATATAAAAATTTTAAATGTTAAAAATTATTTCCATAAATAAGGAAGTTATAAAGGGACTATATTCCCAGATTTCAGGTGGGACATATTCTACAGATAGCCACAGAAACAGTCAAATTTGAGGCATACAATAACAAAGGTTCATCTCCACATTTTAAATGCTTATTTATTATACATTGTTCTTGTGTCAGCTGATTAAAAATTATTTTCCAAAATATATTTTTAAGAATAAAATCAACCAAGGAAGTAAAAATCCTTTACTCTGAACACTATTAAACATCGAGGCAAGAAATTAAAGATGACTCAAATAAATGGAAAAATATCCCATGTTCATGGGAGAACAAAAACTAAAATGTCCATGCTACCCAAACCAATCTACATATTTAATTCAATCTGTACCAAAATATCAACAACATTTTTCACACAACTAGAAAAAATAATACTAAAAGTTGTATGGGAACACAAAAGACCTTGAAGAGCCAAAGCAATCTTGAAAAATAACAAAGCAATTGGTACCACAATCCCACATTTCAAAATATACTACTGGGCTTATGGTAATCAAAACAATATAGTGTTGGCCAAAAATAGACACATAGATCAATGGAACAGAAGAGAGGGCTCAGAAATAAATACAACACTTATGTGGTCAATTAATGTATGAAAAAGGAGGCAAAACAATAGTGAAAAAAAATAGTGCTGATAAAACTATGCAGAACCACGAAAAAAAATAAAATTGGATCATTTACTTTCTAACTCCCTATGCAAAAATTAACTCAAAATGGATTAAAGACCTAAACGTGAGATCTGATGCCATACAACTCCTAGAAAACACAAGACTCTTAGAGGCAAACGCAGGCTGTAATTTATTTGACATTGGCCATAGAAACATTTTTCTCAGTAGTTCTCCTCTAGGAAGAGAAAAGCACGAATTAAACTTTTGAAGTACACCAAAACAAAAATCTTTTGCACAATGAAGGAAACCAGAAACAAAATGACAAGGCAACCCACTGAATGGTAGAAGATATTTGCAAATGATATATATCCAGTAAGGGATTAACTTATAAAATATATAATATTCTATAACTCAATATCCCTCCAAAATAATCCAACTAAAAATGGACAGAGGACCAAATAGACATTCTGTTTCCAAAGAAAATATAGTAATGGCCAACAGACACATTAAAGATTTCACAATATCACTAATCATTGGGAAAATGCAAATAAAAAGCACACTAAGCTATCATTTTACTCCTGTTAGATGACTACAATCAAAAAGACAGGACATAATAAATGTTGGCGAAGATATGGGGAAAAAGGAATGCTTGTGCACTGTTCGTGGGAATGCAAATTTGTACAGCCCCTGTGGAAAACAGTGTGGAATTTCCTCAAAAATTAAAAATAGAACTATGACATGGTAATTCCCTAAAGTGTATTTGATCCACTGATTTTACAAATGGAATACAAACACATGAATTTCAGAAGATGTATGCACCCCTATATTCTTTGCATCATTATTTACTATAACCAGGCTGTGGCAGTAACCCGAAAGTCCATTCATAGATAAAATGCATAAATAAGATGCAGTATGTATATACAACAATTGGATACTACTCGGCCACGAAAACTGATGAGATCTTGCGATTTGCAACAACATGGAAGACCTAGATGTTATAATGCTAACTGAAATAAATCAATCGGAGAAAGACAAAAACCATATGGTTTTACACATATATGGAATTTAGGAACAAACCAAATGAACAAAGGAAAAAAGAAACAACAGCAACAGCAACAATAAAAGAGACTCAAATACAGAGAACAATTAGGTGGTTGCCATGAAAGGAGGTGGGTGGGTGGAGGGGTAATTAGAACGGATTAAGTGTCCACCTGAAACATAATACTGAATGTTAGTTATACTTCAGCAAAGAGGAAAAAATTTAGTCTCAGCAAGTTTGAAGTCTATAATGCAATATTATTTTCTATAGTCACAATGCTGTTCATGACTTCTGCGTGACTTATATACCTACTGGTTGCAATTTATACTCTGAAACAACTCCCCATTTCCCCGAAACCTCAGCCCTTGGCAACTACCATTCTTCTCTTTTATTGAGTTAGGCTTTTTTAACATTCCACATACAAGTGGTATCATACCACATTTGTCTTTCTTTGACTTATCTCACTTAGCATAATGACTTCAAGATCCCTCCGTGTTGTAACAAAAGGCAGGATTTTCTTCTTACTCATGGCTGGATAATAATTCATTGTGTGTATATATACACAAATGATGTCTTTATGAATTCATGCCTTGACACTTTGTTTGCACGTCTTAGGTATTGTGAATAATGCTGCAATAAACATGAGAGTGCATGTATTTTCTTGGATATCAGGTTTTCATTTTCTTTGAATATATACACCTAGGACTGGAATTGATGAATCATATGGTATTTCTAATTATTTTGAGAAACTTCCAAACTCTTTTCCATAGTGCCTAAACCATTTGCATTTCTGCCAACAGTGCACAAGGGTTCCATTTGCTCCATGTCCTTGCCAAGGTATGTTTTCTCTTGTCTTCTAGATGATTACTCTTCTAACAGATATGAGGTGATATCTCATTGTGGTTTTTATTTGCATTTTCCAAATGATTAAAGATGTTAATTATCTTTTCATGTACCTGGTGGCCATAGACATGTCTTTGGAAAAAGTTTATTTAGTTCTAATTTTTAGTGGTATCTATTGTTATTATTAACTATTGAGTTCTTTATGCCTTTCGAATATTACTTATCTGATATGTGGTTTTCAAATATTTTTCCCATTGCATAGGTTCCATTTTCATAAATTGTATTGCTGTGCAGCTTTTTGGTTTCATGCATCCCCATGTTAATTTTACTTCTATTACTTGAACTTTTGGTGTCATATCTTAAACAAATCATGGCTAAACCCTATGTCGAAGAATATTTTTCCTATTTTTTTCCCTAGGAGTTCTCCAGTATCATATCTTATATGTAAGATTTTAATCCATTTTGAGTTAATTTTTGTGCATGATGTAAGATAGAGTTCCAATTTCATCTTTCTGTAGTTTTCTAATTTTCTCAACGGCGTTTGTTGAAGCTATCTCTTCCCCATTGAGAGTTCTTGACTCCCTTGTCAAGTATTATTTAACCACAAATAGGGGGGATTATTTCTGGGCTGTCTAATCGCTTCCATCTATCTCTGTGTTTTTATAGAAGTACCATGTTATTTTAATTATTATAGCTTATAAAATAGTTTGGAATCAGAAGCCATGATCCCTCTGGCTTTATTTTTTCTCATGTTTGCTTTGGCTATTAAGAATTTTTTGTGATTCTCTACAAATTTTAGGATTGTTTTTGCTATTTATGTGAAATGTGCAATTAAAATTTTGGTAGAGATTTAATTTATAGGTGGAATTAGGTAGTATGAACGTTCAAAAATACTAATTATTCTGTTTCATGATCATGAAATTATCTTTCCATTTGTTTGAGTTTTCTTCTGTTTCATCAAAGTCTTGTACCTTTTATTGTACAGATCTTTCACTTCTTTAAATTTATTCCTGTGTATTGTTATTTTATTCACACTGGGACTTTTCTCAGATATTTTAATGTTATCGTATAGAAGCACACGTTATTTCTGTATATAAAATCTATATTGAATTTATATCCTGCAATTGTATTAAAATCATGAACCAGTTCCAACAGCTTTTTGGTTGCGTTCAGGATTTTCCATATATAAGATCATATCAATCATCTGCAAAAAACAATTTTATCTCTTTTTATTTGGGTGCCTTTTATTTATCTTGCCTAATAGCTCTAACTCAGACTTCTTGTACTCTGTTAAAGAAGAGTGATGAGAGTGGACACCCTTGTCTTTTTCCTAATCTATGGAAAAATCTATCTTTCATGATTTAGTATATGTTAGCTGGTTTGTTCACATATGATCTTTATTTTGTTGAGGTATGTTCCTCCTATACCCATTTTATTAATGGTTTAATCATGAAATAATGTCAATTGTTTTTTCTGCATCTCTTGAGAAGATCACATTTTTATTGCATTCTATTAATGTAACATACTGCATTTATTTGCATATGTCAAACCACCCTTGACATCAGGAATAAATCCCAATTGATTTTAGTGAATTATCCTTTTAATGTACAGTAAAACCTTGGATGTTAACTTGTTTGCAAGCTGAGGTAACAATTCTAATAAATTTTAACTTGATAAATCGGTGATGTCTTGCAATATGAATAGTATGTGACAATGAAAATCTCATGATCACAACTGAGCTAATGGTTCTTTTCTCTTTCTCTCTCTTACTGCGAAATTGTAGGTGATGTCTCTCATACTTGGATGTTCAGTCCCAGGTAATGGTGTTTGGAAGAAATGTGTGATTTTTCAGAAGGTGACGTGCTCACTACTGACACGACTGTATTTTTTGTCACTTCACAGCACTTGTGGACAGTGCTTTGCTTTTCCATACAAGAGTAAGCTTAGGAATGCTTCGCTTCATTCTAAGTCAGGTTGCCTGCAGATATAGACCCTTTCCTCGGCTGCCTTATTGCCAATTACATTAAATACAGTATATGACAGGAGTTTATTAATACTGTGCTATAGTCGACATCTGTGTGAGCCTATACAATGGTCCTTCTGCAGACAAAGGTTGAAAAGAAAGGCAGTAAGGAAAAGGAGATGATTACAGTGGAAGAAAAAAAATCAAAAAGTATGCATGAGGTATGCGAATGGCCAAAATTGCCAGATTTTATAAGAGGTCTAGGTTTGCATCTTGTCTGCAGGGGAGGAGAAAAAGGTAGAGGAACTCCTCACTTCAAATGAGATTAGGGAGATGTGTAAAACGTGAGAAAAGGTGCAAAACTTCGTACAAAACCACCACCCAAATAAGGCTGTAGCAGTGCGAGTGACAAATCTGTTTAATGATGATGCAATGTCACATTCCCTAATATCCTCAAAAGGAGACAAAAGTGTCCTCGGATATGTTCCTTGTTAAAGTTGCACAAATAGAAAGATTCCATTGAGCCAGTAGATAACAGTAATTCCATTAGTGATAGTGAAAGTCGTCCTACCCAATAACCCTCTTCTCTTGTCTCCCTCACGCCAGCCATGAAGGTTTTCAAAGGTAAGTGTGGTTAATTTCTTTTTCTTTATATTTTGTATTTTATTTATTACTTTGTATTATTTAACAAATTCAAATCAGTTTATATGAATATTTTTGGGCTGTGGAACAGATCATCTGAGTTTCCATTATTTATGGGGAAATTTGCTTTGATATACAAATACTTTGGATTACAAACATGTTTCTGGAAAGAATTATGCTCACAAATCAAGGTATTGTATTATTAATTTGGTTTGCTAATATTTAGTAGAGAATTTTTCTATCTATAATAAACAAGAATAGTGCTCCATGATTTTATTCTTATAATGTCTTATTTTCTTTGGTTTCAAGCCATTGCTGGCATCATAAAACCATTCATTCTTCTTCACTTTTTGAAAAAATTTGAAATGAATTGACATTAATTTTTTGAATAGCTGGTGAAATTCGCCAGTGAACTCATCTGGGTCTTAGAGTTTCCTGTGTTGGGAGAATTTTATTACTAAAGACCATTATTGGTCTTTTTTTTTTTTTTAATACATACGAACATTTTTGTCTTTTGATTGTAGATTTCTGTTATATTTAGTGTAATTATTAACAGGTGAGAGCATACTAATGCCATTCTAATAGTGTGTTCTGGTTGTGTTTAGTTCCTTTATTCCTCTCTTGCTCCCTTCCTTTGTGAATTGATGATTTCCTATAATGGTATACTTTGATTTTCTTTTAAAAATTGTGTACCTACTAAAAGTTTTTACTTTGTGATTACCATGAGGATTACTTAAAGAATTTTCTAATATAGCAGTCTATTTTATGCTGGTAACAATTAAACAAGCACACACAAATGTGTATCCATTTACAAATTATTGCAGTTGTAGCTATTTAATATTCTTGTTCTTTACCACTACGATAGAATTAAAAAGTTAATGTTCTCTCATATTGCAGTATTAGAGTATTTTCAATATGACAATATGGTTACCTTTACCAGTAGGTTATATCGTTTCATGTTGTCATGGTACTAATTCGCATCTTTTCATTTCAGCTTGAAGAACTTTCAGTGCAGGAATACCTCATTTTATTTGCTTTGCTTTATTGCAATTCGCAGATACAAATATACCTCCATTTTATTGCACTTAACTTTATTGTACTTCACAGATATTGTAGTTTTTTATAAATTGAAGATTCAAGACATTAGTGGAGAAAGTAATCTCAGATGAGGTGAAAATAGCAAAAGAACTAGGCAGAATTAGAGTTTAAAGATATGAAACTGGGTTTCTTTAATTTCATGCGAAAACTTGAATGGATGAGAAGTTGCTTCTTATGGACGGACAAAAAAGTGGCTGCTTGAGATGCAGTTCATTCCTGGTGAAGAGGTTGTGGGTATTGTTGAAATGACAACAAATAATTAAGAATATTACAAAAACTTGATAAAGCAGTGATAGGGTTTGAGAGAACGGACCTCGATTTTGGAAGAAATTCAACTGTGTGTAAAATGCTATCAAATAGCATCGCATGTTACAGAGGAATCCATCATGAAACAATCAGAGTGGCAAACATTATTGTTGTCTTATTGTAAGAAATTGCAACAGCCGCTTCAAACTTCAGCGATCATCCTCTGATCAGGCAGCAGCCATCAATACTGAGGCAAGGCTCTCCATCAGCAAAAAGATTAGAACTCACTGAAAATTCAGACAATAGTTAGCATTTTGAGCAAAATATTTTTCATTAAGGTATATATATTTTTAAAGGGCCATACTTCAGTTGCACACTTAATAGGCTGCAGTATAGTGTAAGCATAACTTTTATATGTACTGGAATACCCAAATATTCATTAACCTGTTTTATTGAAATGTTTGCCTGGAACTGAACCCACAATATCTTTGAGGGATGCATTTATTTCTTTAAGACACATTTAGTGGTGATGAGTTTTGTTTCTTAGGGAACATATTTACCTCTCCATTTCTATAGAAAAAAACTTTACTGGTTGGCAGGGTTTGGGTTTTTTTCTTTGTCTGTCTGTTTTTAGTACCTTGATTATATCATCCCACTTTCTCTTGGCCTACAAGAATTCTGCTGAAAAATTTGCTAATTTTCTTATAAGATGCTTTCTTAAATGGGAGATTTTTAACTTTCTCTTACTGCTTTGACAATTCTCTTGATTGTAAACATTTTTACTTCTAATATTTATTGTCGAAAATTATTTTGGATTAAAAATTTGTGTTTGTGTGTTGGCTTCATGAACTTGGATGTCCAAGTCTCTCCCCATATTTGGAACTTCTCAGCTATTCTTCCTTTTAATAAGCATTCTAACATTCTCCCTCTCTTCCCTTTCTGGGACACCAGTGATACATACATTGCTTCTCTTGATGGTGCTTCCTAACTCATGCAAGCTTTATTTCTTCTCATTAATTTTCTCTTTGTTCTTCTCACTAATTGCAATTGATAGGTCTCCTAATTCATTCTTTCTTAACCTTGGTCAAGTCTGCTTTGAAGCTTTCTACTGTTTTCCTCAATTAAGTCATTATGTTCATCTGTGCCAAAGTTTTAGTTTGGTTCTTTTTTGTGTTTTCCATTTTTGCATTGATAGTCTCCTTTTGTTCCCGTGCTGTTTTTTGATATGGCTAAATCATTTATTTGTATTCTTATATGGCCTTCTGAGTATCTTCAGCACAATTATTTTGAAGTTTTTTAAGGCAATTTTTGGATTTCCATTTCTTTGGGCATAGTTACTAGAAGTTTATAAGTATTCCTTTGAGGGCATAGCTTTACCCTGATTCTTCATAATATCCGTAGCCTTGCATAGATGTTTGTACATTTTAAGAAGCAGTCATCTCTTAAAGACTCTATGTGCTGTCTTTAACAAGGGAAATCTTAATTTGCAGGTTGGGGCTTGCTAGAGCATACTATGACTCTGGGTCTAGTGGTACAGGGCACCAATTTGGGGGCATGTGGCAGAAACAGGTTCAGGACACATGATGTCTCTGGCTCAGACTACTGCAGTGTACAGTCAAGTACTCTGTGGTTCTTTGTGAGTACTGTAGGTGGCTTCAAACGCTGTTGGAGTTCTTAGCGGCACCTCCAGGTCTAGTAGCATGGAACCAAGACAGGCAGTAGTAGTGTCTGGGCCCAGCGGTGTGCACAGACTTGGTTACGGGAGCCAGTTGTAGGTGCCTATTAGTGGTAGGGGTCAATTGCAGACAGACACAAATTTAGTGATTAGGGCCAGAGTAAGCAGCAATGGCTAGGACTAACTATTGGCTCACTGGCATCTGTGTGGTTCCTGGCTGTTGGTGTGCTTGCATGTGACTGTACAATCTCTCCAGAAGTAGGTGACACAGCAGTGAAGGCTGGTGACAGAGTTTGGGCCTTGGTCCTGTAGCTGTAAAATGGCCTGACCCAGACCCACTAGAACTGTGGAGGCCCTGGCTGACAAAATGTTCACTGCCTCCTGAGTTTGCACAGTTCATTGGAGACCAGTGACTGCATCGAGCTAGTAGCATGCAAAAATAAGCTGAAAGGGCTAGCCTTGAATGCACACACAGCGGTGAGGGTTAGTCACAGGGGTCTAGATTGGGTCTTGGATTCCACAGAAGTGTTGAGACTCGAGGTACTTTGCCCGGGAATATACATACACAGGAGGGCGAAGCTGGAAAAACCTACAGGGTATGTGTGAGCTGTGTTGGTCTTTAGTCTATTCACTGGAAAATTCTGCTGGGTTCATCTACATAGCAGGTCACTGGGAATTGCAATTCCTATTGCTACATGGATGCTACTGATTGATCTGGATTTTTCCTCCTTTTCCTAGCTGCTTCTATACATCTCAGTTTTGTTGTTTTGGCTGAGGTGAAACCAAAACAGCACCTTCGCATAGTGCCACAAAAGGCTTTGGCCACTCACTCAGATTTTCCTTTCCTGGCAAGTGAAAGTCCTTCTAGCCAGCATTGAGAAATGCTGGTGTATGGATGAAACGATGCAGACAAAATGAAGCTGTCTTTTTCTCTGCTTGTGCAGTTATTCTCAGGTTTTTTGTTTCATTATGTGGATAAAGATTCTTAAGTGGGTTCAAGAGCTCTCATAGAACTGATTTTGATTAATTGTTCATCTTTTTAGGGTGATGCACACTGGGGTTTCCTACATTGCCATTTTCGTGATTTAATCTCTGAGTCAAAGAAGACAACCTGGAAAAACAAGGACTACTAGATGACTGCGTACTTGTTATTTAGAACCACGTTATCCCCAATAAATTTTTTTCTAAACCTACATGTATCTCTTCATGACTATGTCGCTGGATGGAGATGAAATCTTTATAGGTGAAATTGCAGATTCTTAGGATTAAGGAGAAATTCAGGTTAAAACGTGTTCTCAATGAATATAGTTTTCCTTTTTTATTATTTTTAAGGTTAAAAATTAAATATTGACATAAAAAATATATTTGTAAATTATGTACCTAACATAAGGGTACTTAAATACATAAATATTTAGCAATATTTAGCAAATAATAACATACCTAAAGTGAAAATTAACAGCAATACAATAATAGTAGACTTTAATACCCCATTTTCTTTTTTTCCCCCCATTTTCTTCAATAGATTACCCAGGCAGAAAGTAATAGGAAGTATTGGATTTAGATAACACTTACACATATATGCATATGGACTTAATAGGTATGTATAGAACATTCTATTCAAAGCAACAAAATATACATTCTTCTCAATTGCAATTGGAATATTCTCCAGGATAGATCATATGTTAGGCCTTAAAATAAGTCTTAACAAATTTAGGAAGACTAAAATCATATCAATCTCTTTTCTGACATAGTCTAACAAAACTATAAATCAAATATAAGTAGAAATTAGACATTTACAAATATGTGGAGATTAAACATGTTATTGAACAACCAATGGTTCAAATAAGAACAGAAAAGTTTTGAAAAGAGAAATAAAATACCTTGAGACAAATGAAAATGGAAATGCAACATACCAAAACAAAGGCAGCAAAAGCAGTTCTAAGAGGGAAGTTCTTAGTGATAAATCCCTACCTCAAGAAACAAAAATTCTCAACAAAACAAAACACACACAGACACACAGACACACACAGACACACACACACACACACGCACACACACACACACACACACACCCCTAATAGTACCCGTCAAGGAACTAGGAAAAAAAAAATGAAGCCTAAAGTTGGTAGAAAGTAGAATATCTGAATAGAAATAAATAAAATAGACATTAAAAAGACAATAGAAAAGATCAGTGAAACTAACGTCTGTTTCTTTAAAAAAGACAAGCAAAACTGACAAACCTTTAGTTAGACTCACCGAGATAAAAAGAGAGGACTTAATAGAAAGTGGATCCAAGGCGGTAATGTAAGAAGATTTCTCTTGAAGAAGAACTGAGATCTGACTGAACAGAGTAGAGAACTGGGAGACCACAGAGAAAATGGCAGGAGAGACAGATACAGTAATGACAGAAACCCCAATCCCATGCTGGGTACTGCAGGCATGAGAGATAGTACTGAGGGGCTGGGAGCAGAATTATCTACTCTAAGACATATATATATATATATATATATATATATATATATATATATATATGCATATTTTTGAAAAAGCCACAGTTTTGCAACTAGAATACAAAGAAACCATCCCTAGGGCATCTGTAAATGGCCAGGGAACTGCTGGAACTCTTGAGGGCTAGAGGAGCAAGTACCACTGTTTATGTCCCACCTCCTCCTTGACTGCATAGACTGAAGCAGAGTCCAGTAGCCCTACCTGACCCATTGCCTCAGTGAGCTCAAAAGCCCCAGCCTACACAAGTTCTAGCTGTTCCCCTAAGGTGGCCACCTGATTCCGACCCATCTAAATTGCAGGTATACCACTAAGGTGGCCCCAGTGTAGCGTGCACTGGTATACCACTGGACAGCAAACACTATAATGCATGCCACCTTGCCAAGGTATGTACAGAGGAACATAGCATTATGGAACACCCCAGACCTGGACCCACTTCAGTTCTAGCCATTCCATCTGGTTCACACCTGTACATAGCGCTCCAAGACCTCCTGGTTTATGCCTGCATTAGCTACTTTTATCCCACCTTCACAGAAAATAACAAGAACCCTTGGACCCTGCCCACTTCAACATTAGCTATCCCCCATAGAGTGCTCCCTACATGCAATGCCCTGGGGCCTCACAGCTTGTGTATTTTTTGGTACAGCAGTCCTGCCAGGATACCCACTGTGTGGAGCTTCTGGGACCCACCAACCCACAACTGCTTCAGCTCCAGATGTCCCAAGAGGGCTGTCCCACCACAGAGTGACCCAGGACCTCCAGCCAATACCCACTATTGCACTAGCTGGTCAACCAAAACTACTAGGCACACCATAAAGCCTACGGAGGGAATGTTCCTACAAAGGTCATTCCATCAAGATGAGAAGTAGCTATTCAGCCTAATTCATAGAAAAAAGGGTAAGCCAAACACATTGAGGAGACAGAGAGATATGCTCTAAACAAAAGAATAACATCAGAAAGGGAATAAAACAAAATGGAGATAAGCAATTTACAGTAATTTTCATGAAGTTGCTCAAGGCCTTGGGTGAAAAGTGAATGAATTCAGTGAGAACTTCGACAAGGAGAAAAGTTTAAAAAGAACCAATCAGAGTTAAAAAAATACATAACAGCTGAAATGAAAAGTACACTAGAGGGAATAAGCAGGTTAGAGCATTCAAGAGAACAGATCAGCAATCTGGAAGGCAGCCTAATGGAAAGCACCCAAGCTGAAAAGCAAAAAAGAAAATAACAATTAAAAAAAAAATGAAGATAGGTCAACTCCCAGGGAAGATGGGAAACTAGAAGGATCCTAAGCTCACTTTGTCTTATGGAAACAACTAGATAACACCCACATTAGTGTAAATAACTTAGAAAACAAGCTGGACACTGGCAGAACAGATTCTCTGCTGATAAATGTAGAGAAGAGGTCACATCGAAGAAAGCATGAAGGGTAGGGACATGGTCAGGAGCTGAAAGGGCCCACAAGTCTTTCCCCGAAAAGGGAGGGATTTTGTGGGCATGGAGAGTGGAAAGGTGCAGATCTCCACACCAGGCATCCCAGGCATGGGGACCTGCATAGGAAAGATGAATCCCCATAACATTTGGCTTTGGAAATCAGAGTGGTCTAAAAATCAGTGGAACTTAACACCTGTAACTTTAAAATTTAGTGGGCTCTGCTTTGTGAGAGCCAGAAGGTCAGAGTCCCCACCCTTAAAGAGCACACCAAACAGCCGCACTGAAATATAGCACAGAAGCAGCAGTTTTAAAAATAATTGGGATGTATGAGACATAGATTTACTTACTAATTCCAGAACATATACTAGAGGGACAGAGACCTTTGGAGGACTTCTCTAGGAACAAAAGAACTGGTAGATGCCATTTTTCCTCTCCTGGCCTCCAACCTAGGTACACATACACCTATGGGAACCATCACAGCACAACACTCTTTACTTGGCTTCCTAGCAACATGCCCTGCCACCACACACTTCTCTAGATCCACCCTCCTTAACCCAGCAGGCTCTGTAGTATGTTTCCTAGGGCTACAGGCTCCTCCCACAGCAGACTGGTATGGACCTTGCTGGCACGAGGTGGCCTGCCAGATTACTGCAAGACCTCTTCTTCATAAGGTCACTACTTTCAAGAGCAGGAGATATAACTGATTTTCCTAATACACAGAAATAGAGAGTTGAACAGGAAGAGGCGAGCTAAATGAAACAGAACCAATATGGCTGATAGAGAATTTAAAGTAATGTTCAAAGATACTCACTATACTTGAAAAAACAGAGGAGTACTTCAATGAAATCCTCAACAAAGAGATAGAAAACATTAAAAATATCCAATAAGAGATGAATAATTCAGTAACTGAAATTAAAAATACATTATTTGGAATAAAGAGTAGTCTAGAGGAAGCAGAAGAATAAATCAGTGAGCTGTGGGACATAGTAATATAAGACAATCAAACTGAACACGAGAGAGAAAAAATAACAATAATAAATGAAAATAACTAACGGAACTTAGCAACACCATAATGTATAAGATCATTTGCATTATAGGGATCCTAGAAGGAGAAGAGAGAAAAAAATTAGGGCAGAAAATTTGTGTAAAGAAATAATGGCTAGAGCGCCTGGGTGGCTCAGGTGGTTGAGCAACTGACTTCAGCTCAGGTCATGATCTCAGAGTTTATGGGTTCAAGTCCACAGTGTGGAGTCTGTTTTGGATTCTGTGTCTCACTCTCTCTCTGTTTCTCTCTTGCTTACACTCCGTCTCTCTGTCTCTGTCTCTCTCAAAAATAAGCCAACATTTAAAAAGATAAAAGAAGAAGAAGGAGGAGGAGGAGGAGAGGAGAGGAGGAGGAAAAGGAGTAAAAGAAGAAATAATGGCTGAAAGTATCCTAAATCTGGGAAAAGAAACAGAAATATAGATCCAGGAGGCAGGGAGATCCTGGAGGGAGATCCTCCAGGAGGCAGGGAGGTTGGCAAAGTCAACCCAAGGAGGTCCACGCCAAGATGTATAGTAATTAAAATGACAAAAGCTAAAGAGAAAATTTTAAAAGAAGGAAGAAGAAAGAAAACAGTAAAATATAAGATAAACCTTACAAGATTATCAGCTGATTTTCAGCAGAGATTTTGCAGGCCAGAATGCAGTGAAACAATATATTCAAAATTCCGAAAGAAAACAAAACAAACCAACTAACAAACAAACCTGCAGCCAAGAATATTCTATCCAGCAAGAGTATCACTGAGAATAGAAAGAGAGATAAAGAGTTTCCCAAAGTTAAAGGAATTTATGACCACTAAACCAATCTCACAATAAATGTTAAAAGGGACTCTTTTAAAAGGGAACCTAAGCAGAAGAAAAGTAGGAAACACAGTAACTGTAAATTACATAGATCTATAAAAATCAGTAAAGGCATTCACAAAATAAAATGATATAGAATATGATCATATATGTAATATGTGGTGGGGGGTAGTAAAGATCAAACTTAAGGATCCATCAACTTCATATAGACATAAGATGCATTATATAAACCTAATAGGCACCGAAAATAAAAAAAAAAAATAGTGATATGCCACATATGAAGAGAAAGGGAAGAAATATCACTAAAGAAAGCCAGCAAATCATGAGAGAAGAGAGAAAGAAAGGAATAGTGAACTACCAAAAACTAAAAGTTAAACAAGTAACAAAACAGTAATAAGTACATACCTAGAAATAAGTACTTTGAATGTAAATGGACTTCAATGGAAAGACCTAGGGTAACAGAATGTATAAAACAAAAAAAAGCAAGACCCATCTATGTGCCACCTATAAGACACTCATTTGAGAACTAAAGACACATGCAGATTGGAAATGAAGGGATGGAAAACCATTTATCATGCAAATGAAAGTAAAAATTAAAAGCGAGTGTAGCTTGTAGCCAAGCCATCTTTGTTACAACTACTCAATTTTCCTGTTTTTGTACAAAAGCAGCCATAAACAACAAGAAAATTTATAAGCATGGGTGTGTTTCAATAAAACTTTATGGGGCGCCTTGGTGGCTCAGTTGGTTAAGCGGCTGACTTCAGCTCAGGTCATGATCTCATGGTCTCTGAGTTCGAGCCCTGCGTCAGGCTCTGTGCTGATGGCTCAGAGCCTGGAGCCTGCTTCATCAGACAAAATAAACTTTAAAATAAAGACTGTAACAAGAGACAGAGGTAGATACTACTTGGAGGGAAGAATCCAACAAAAAGATATGACAATTTTAAATATGCACCTAACATGGAAACACCCAAATACATAGAACAGCTAACAACAAACATAAATAATCAATAGTAATACAATAATAGTAGGGGACTTTAACACCCCACTTACATCAACAGATTATCCAAACAGAAAATCAACAAGAAAACTGTGGCTTTGTATCACACATCGGGCCAGATGAATCTAACAGATCTATTCAGAAGATTCCATCTTAAAAGAGCAGAATACTACATTCTTTTCAAATACATATGGAATATTCTTCAGAATAGATTATATATTAGGTTACAAAACAAGTCTGAACAAATTAGAAAAGATTAAAGTCACACTATGCATCCTTTTTGATGACAACACTGTGAAACTAGGAAAAAATATGGAAAGAACACAAATATATGGAGGTTGAATAACATGTTACTAAATAATGTTACTTGGTCAGTCAAGAAATCAAAGAGAAAATAAAAAAATACATTGACACTGAAAAGGGAAGATGGTGGCAGAGTAGGAACACTAGGCTCACCTTATACCGTGAATACAACTAGATAACTAACAAATCTTCCTAAAGAGCCCAGAAATCAGTTTGAAGACCGGCAGAACAAACTCCACAACTAAAAGTAGAGAAGAAACCAATTAAAGAAAGTAGGAAGTGTAGAGATGTGATTTGTGAGAGAAACAGATGTTGGCAGCTGTGGTGAGGAGTAATCTGTTGTCACAGAGAAGGGTCAAAGACAAACCCATACACCAGGGATTCCACACAGGGAAGATTGATCTCCATAGCAATTGGTTTGGAAAATGAGAGAAGCCAAATTTCATTAGTTCTTGCAACCAATGGAGCATAAAGCCTGGAATTTTAAAGGTCAGTGTGGGCTTGGTTCAGGGAGAGCCTGGAGGTATTGGGACTTCCATTGGAGAGAAGTCAGGGCAAACAGCCCATGGCCACATAGCACGGAAACAGCAATCAGAAGAGCACCTGGGGCACATAATGGAGAGGTTATTGGATCATCTAAGAACATGTCCCAGAGAGGCAACATTCATAGAAAGACACCTCCGGAAACAAAGGAACTGTCATTAACCATACCCTTCTCCACCCCTCAGCATGAACTCATGATCACCTGTGGGAACCAGGTCAGCACAGACACTGGCTACATAACTTGCTTACATGAAACCCTGCCACCCAATGCTCTGGTGGGAACACTCTTCCTTGTCAGGCTTGCTGTAGTCCCAGTGAATGCAACAGGCTCTCTCCCCCAGAACACTGGCTCAAGTATCTGCCAACAGCACATCTCCTGACCCGGAAGTTTTGTAGGGATCAATTCTGGTTGGAGTGGTGACAAGTCTCATTTCACAAGCAGACCAGAGCACACCTATTTAAAACATGACACATTTAGGTGAAGGACAAAACACTGTCCACAATAGACAGAGAGCCTCTGCAGATGACTTGTTTGAAGGATAAAGCACCTAGGATAAAACAGCAAGTCACACTCAATACACATTACAGACAATCGCCAAAGTGCCAGGCCCTGGGGAACAGGGAATAGTACATGGCAGGGTACTATAGGACTTCTTCATAAAGCCATTACCCTCAAGAACAGAACGTATAGCTGAATATCAAACATAAAGCAACAACAGCAGAGACTTAGACAAAATAAGATGACAGAGAAATTTGTCCCAAATGAAAGAACAGGACAAGGCCATGGACAGAGAACTAAATGAAACAGAGATAAGAAACATGCCTGAAGGAATATTTAAAACAAGAGTGAACCACATCAGTGAGATGCTTAACACAGAGATTAAAAAGGAACAAAACAGACATGAAGAGTGCAGTAAACGAGACTAGAAACACATTTGATGCAATCAACAACAAGCTGGAAGAAACAAAGGAATGAATTAATGACATATAAGACAGAGTAATGGAAAATAATAAAGACGAATAAAAGAGAGAAAAAGGAGTTATGTAAAATGAGAGTAGTTTAGGAACTGAGCGACTCCGACAAACACAGTAACATTCACATCATAGGATCCCCAGAAGAAGAATGGAGAATAAACAGGAAAGAAAAGTTAACAGCTGAAAACTACCCTATACTGGGTAAGGAAACATGTATTCAGATCCAAGAGACACAGAGAACCACAACAAAATCCACAAAAGCATATCCACACCAAGACATAAATTAAAAAGGGCAAAATATAGTGATAAAGAAAAAATTAAAAGCAGCAATACAAAAGAAGACAGTTACTTACAAAGGAACACAATATAAGAGGATTTTTCAGCAGAAACTTTCCAAAACAGAAGACAGGGGCATGATATATAATATGAAAAATCTGTAGCTGAGAATACCTAGCAAGGCTATCATTGAGAATAGAAAGTGATACAAAGCATTTCCCAGTCAAACAAAACTAAAGAAGTTCATGAACATTAAACCAGGCCTCTAAGAAATATTAAAGGGGACATTCTGATTGGATGCAAAAATCCAAAGTGGACAGTATTAAGGTAGGAAACACAAAACCAGCGAAAATGAATATTTTTGCAAAATATCAGTCAGGGAACTAAAAAATAACAGGGTGTAAAATATGACAATATGTACATAAAACATGGAGAGGAGAGGAGTACAGAAATCTTTTGCATTTCTACACACTAATAATGAAGCAGCAGAAAGAGAAATTAAGAGAACAATTCCATTTACAATTGCCCACCAAAACCGGAAACAAAACCCTAGGATGAGACCTAACTAAAGAGATGAAAGATCCCTACTCTGACAACTGTAAAACACTGATGAAAGAATTTGCAGACGACACAAAGAAAGGACAGGCCATTCCATGCTCATGGATTGGAAGAACAAATATTGTTAAAATGGTTGAACTACTCAAGGAAATCCACAGATTTAATGTGATCCCTGTCAAAATGCCAACAGCATTTTTCACAGAACTAGAATATGAACAATTCTAAAATTCGTATGGAACCACAAAAATCCCTGAGTAGCCAAAGCAATCTTGAAAAAGAAAAGCAAAGGTAAAGACATCACAATTTCATATTTTAAGTTATATTACAAAGCTATAGTAATCAGAACAGTGTGACACTGGCACCAAAATGGACACTCATATCAATGGTAAAGAACAGAAACCCAGAAATAAAGCCACAACTATATAGTTAATTAATATTCAATAAAGCAGGAAAGAACATCCGATGTGAAAAAGAAAGAATCTTCAACAAATGGTGTTGGGGAATCTGAACGGAGACATGCAAAAGAAAGAAATTCTTTCTTTCTTGTATCATCCACAATAATAAATTAAAAATGGATTAAAGACCTAAAAATGTGACACCAGATTCATAAAAATCCTAGAAGAAAACAAATGCAGTAACTTCTTTGACATTGGTTGTAGCAATATTTTCTAGATAGGTCTCCTGAGGTAAGGGAGACAAAAGCAAAAATAAACGATGAGGACTGCATCCAAGTAAAAAGTTTTTGCACAGTGAGGAATACAATCTATAAAACTAAAAGGTAACGTATAGAATGGGAGAAGATATTTGCAAATGACATATCTGTGTGTGTGTTTGTGTGTGTGTGTGTGTGTGTGTGAGTGTGTGTGTGTGTATGCTAAACTTATACATCTCAACCCCTCAAAAAGGGATAATCCAATTGAAAGTGGACTGAATACATGAACAGATATTTCTCCAATGAAGATATATATTTGGCCAAGAGATACACGAAGAAATGTTCATCATCACTCACTATCAGCAAATTGCAAATCAAAACCACGACGTGATATCACCTCATGCCTGTCAGAATGGCGAAAATAAGAACTTCAAGAAGCGACAAGTGTTGGTGAGGATGTGGAGAAAAAGGAACTCTTATGCACTGTGATTGGAATGCAAACTGGTACATACACTGTGGAAAACAATATGGAGTTTCCTCAAAAAGCTAAAAGGATAACTACCCTAAAACCAGCAATCTTACTGCTGGGTATTTATCCAAATAATAAAAAAACAAAAACAAAACAAAAGACAAATATAAAAGGATATATGCACCTCTATGCTTATAGTGGCATTATTTAAAAATCACCAAATTGTGAAAGTACCTCACATGCCCATCCATAGATGAATGGCTAACACACACACACACACACACACACACACACACACACACACACACACACACTTCATATATGAAGTATATATGTATATATATTGGAATATTATTCAGCCATAAAAAGAATGAGATCTTGTCATTTTCAAAGACATGTATGGAGCCTGAAAGTATAATGTTAAGTGAAATAAGTCAGTCAGAGAAAGACAAATACCACATGATTTCACTCATATGTAGAATTTAAAAAGCGAATCAGTAAAAGAGAGAGAGAGAGAGAGAGAGAAAGTTAAACCGATAAACAGACGTTCAACTACCCGAAACTAACTGATGGTTACCAGAGGAGAGGTGGGTGGAGCAAAGGGTTAAGTAGGTGACAGAGATTAAGAAATGCATTTCTGGTGATGAGCACTTGTTATATATGGAATTGTCATACACCTGACACTAATATAATATGTTAATTTACCAGAATTTAAAACGTTAAGAAAAAAATGAAAAAGGAAACCCACAAGGCATATGGAGTTTAAAGAATATGCTACAACAAAACCAATGGGTCAAGGAAATCAAAGAAAAAAAATACATGGAGACAAATGAAAAAGGAAACACAATAGTCCAAAATATTTGGGACACAGTAAAAGCAGTTCCAAGAGGGAAATGTACAGCAATACAGGCCTACCTCAAGACAAGAAAAATCTCAATTTAATTTTACATCTAATGGAATTAACAAAAGAACAATAAAGTGCCAGGTTAGTAGAAGGAATGAAATAATAAAAACTAGAGCATAAATTAATAAAGACTAAAAAAATACATTAGCAAAGATAAATGAAACCAAGAGCTGTTTCTTTGAAAAGATAAGTCAAACTGATAAATCTTTAGCCAGATTCGTTGAAAGAGAATTCAAATAAATAAAATCTGAAATAAAAGTAACACCTGACACTACAGAAATATAAATGATTTTTAAACACGATTATAAAAAATATGTGGCAACAAATTAAATAACCTAGAAGAAATGAATAAATTCCTGGAAACTTAAAACTCCCAAACTGAGTAGTAAAAATACAAATCTTAACAGACTGATAACTAGTAACAAAATTCAGCCCATATTAAAAAAAAACTAACAATAAACAAAGTCCAGGAGCACATGGCTTCACAGGCGAATTCTATCAATATTGAAAGTATTAATACACTTTCTTTCAAGCTATTTCAGAAAAAATAGAAGAGGAAAGAAAACTTCCAAATTCCTTCTAAGACCAACATTACTCTTACACCAAAACCAGACAAAGATAGTACAAAAATGAAAGCTACAGGCCAATATCCTGGATGAACATATATTCCAAATTACTCAAAATATTAGCAAACTAAATTCAGCAATACATTAAATTATCTTTCACTAGATTACCTGGGATTCAAGGATCATTTAATATCTTCAAATCAATCAATGTGATACCTAACATTAACCAAATGAAGGATAAACACATTATCTCAATAGACTCAGAAAATGGATTTGACAAAATTTAATTACTTTTCCTGATAAAAACTTTCAATAAGGCAAGTATAGAGAAACAAATGTCAACATCATCAAGACCATACATGACAAACCCACAGCTAATATCATACCCAAGAGTGAAAGCTGAAAGCTTTTTGTCTAAGATCAGGAAGAATACAAGTATGTCCACTCTCTCTGCTTTTATTCATAATAATACTCAAGTCTTAGCCTGAAAGTCAAAAAGAAAAAAAAAAGAAAAACACATTAAAAGGCATTTAAATTAGCAAGGAAAAAGTAAAACTGTCGTATGAAGGTATCATAATATTATATATTAAAAAGTCCTATGATGTCATGGTTCATGGAATCGAGCCCCACGTTGGGCTCCCAGCTGACAGTGTAGAGCCTGCTTGGAATTCTCTCTTTCTCTTCTCTCTGTCCCGCCCCTGCTCTCACACACACTCTCTCTCGTTCTCTCAAAATACATAAAATTAAAAAAAAAAAAAACTAGACTCCACTAAAAACTATTGAAGCTAATAAATAGGCTAAAGGTGTAGGATACACAATTAGCACAGTAAAACCTTGCTTTATGAGCGTGATTCATTCTAGAAACATGCTTGTAATCCAAATCACTCGCATATCAAACAGGATTTCGTGAACTGTTGGCTCGACTGTGATCATGCTGTGTTCAGCATCATATACTACTCATATTGCTCATTTATCAATTTAAAATTTATTGGAAACGTTTGCTTGTCTTGCAGAACACTTGTGGAACAAGTTACTTGCAATCCAAGGTTTTTATTGTATAGAGAAGTCTGTTGCATTTCCATATACTAACAATGAATAATCGGAAAAAGAAATTAAGAAAATAATCCATTGACAATTGTACCTAGGAATAAAATACCTAGGAATAAGCTTAACTAAGGGGATGAAAGACCTATACTCTGTAATATATAAGATACTGATTAAGGAAATCGAAGGTGAAACAAATAAATGGAAAGATATACCATGCTTATGGACTAGAAGAATACTAATCAAATGTACTTACTACACAAAGCAATCAACAGATTTGATGCAATCCCTATAAAAATATTTTTATAGAACTAGAACAAATAACCATAAAATATTTATGGAATCACAAAAAAACTAAATATCCAAAGGATCTTGAAAAGAACAGACTTTGAGGGATCACAGTCCCAAACTGTGAGCTATACTATAAAGCTATAGTCATCAAAATTGAATGGTACTTGGACAAAAAAAATAAACATATAGACAAATGGAAAATCATAGGGAGCTCACAAATAAACCCACAATGATAAGTTTAATTAGTTTTCAATTAATCTACAATGAAGAAGGCATGAATATGTAATAGGGAAAAGACCCTCTTAAAAAACGTTGAGAAAATTGGCACCTAAATATTAGAGAATGAAATGGACCACTTTCTTACATCATACACAAAAATAAACTTGAAATGTATTGAAGACTTAAATATGAGATCTGAAACCATACAATTTAGAAAGAAAATTTAATGTTTATCCATTTACTTTGAGAGAAAGAGAGTGCAAGCAATAGAGGGGTATAGAGAGAGGCAGGGGGAGTTCCAAGCAGTTCCACGTTGTCAGTACCAAGCCCAACACGGGGCTTGATCCCATGAACCATGTTATCATAACCTGAGTGGAATCAAGAATCAGACACTCAACTGCCTAATCTGCTGAGGCACACCTCATATAATTTCGAAAAGAAAAAATAAGCAGTAATCTCTTCAACAAAAATAGTCTTTGCAATATATTTCTATATAGGTCTCCTCAGGCACAGGAAACAACAAAAAAATAAACTATTGGAAAGGCGCTTGTGTGGTTCCATTGGTTGAGCATCTGACTTTGATTTCAGCCAAGCTCATGATTCCAGTGTCATGGTATTGAGCCCCTTGTAGGGCTCCATGCTAAACATGGAGCCTGCTTAAGATTCTCTCTCTCTCTCCCCCACTGCCCCTCTTCTCTGATAGTGGTCTTTCATAAACAGACATACAAACTATTGTAAATACACTAAAATATAACAATTTTGCTCCGCAAAGGAAACCATCAACAAAATGAAAAAGAAACCTCCTACATGGGAGAAGATATTTGCAAATGATATAACTGATAAATGATTAACATTCAAAATGCATAAAGAAATAATTCAAGTCAACATGAAAACTATAAATAATCTGTTTAAAAATGAGCTGAAGACCTGAGTAGCCATTTCCTAAAGAAGACATGCAGATGGCCAACAGACACATGAAAAAAATCTCAATATAAATAATCATCATAGAAATGCAAGTCAAAACAAAAGTGACATCACCTTTCACCAGTCAGAATGGCTAAAATCAAAAACACAAGAAACAACAAATGTTGCTAAGGATGTGGAGAAAAAGGAAACCACCTAAACTCTTGGTGAGAATGCAAACTGGTGCAGCCACTCTATAAAAGAGTATGGATATTTCTCAAAACATTAAAAATAGAACTACCATATGGTCCAATAACTCACTACTGGATATTTACCCAAAGAAAACAAAAACAGTAACTTGAGGAAATATGTGCATGTCCACGTTTATTGCAGAATTATTTACAATAGCCAAGATATAGAAGCAACCTAAGTGTCCAATGGATGAATGGATAAAAATGTGGTATATTATATTATACTGCGTATACACACCCACAAGCATATTACTGAGACATAAAGAGCAATGATATATTTATGACCACATGGATGGGTCTAATGGGTATGATCCTATGTGAAAGTAGCCAGAGACAAATTCAACATGATTTCAATTATATGTGTGGAATCTAACACTCATACAAATGAACATATGAATGAACAAACAAAAAACTAGAAACAGACTTATAAATACAGAGAAACAACCGGAGGTTGCCAAAATGGAGGGGGTGGAGAGATGTCTGAAAATAGGTGAATGAGATTAAGAGGTTCAAACATCCAGTTATAAAATATGGAATTTATGGGAAAGAACAGTGTGGTATAGGGAATATAGTCAATAATATTTTAATCATGTTGTATGGTGATAGATGGCGACTATACTTAAATTGTGGTGAACACAGTGAAATGTATGGAATTGTCACATAACTGTATTTGTACACTTCATATTAGTATAACATTGTATGTCAACTATACTTCAATAATGAATAAAAAATAGAGAACTTAGGGCAAAAAAAAAAAGAGGACTGGATGGCTCAGTTGGTTGAGCATCCTACTTCGGTTCAGGTCATGATCTCACGGTTTTTGAGTCTGAGCCCCACACTGGGATCAATGCTATCAGCGCAGAAACCGCTTCAGATCCTCTCTCTTTCTCCCTCTTTGCCTCTCCCTGCTTGCACTGTATAAAAAATTAGATGAACATTTTCTAAAAAAATTAAAAATAAAAAATAAAAAGCAACTTAATTAAAATCACCGGTGAAAGAGGAAATTTACAACCGATACTACAGATATATAAAGGATAATAAGAGACTACTTGAAAAATTATATGTCAACAAATTAGACAACCAAGAAGAAACGGATAAATTCCTAGAAATACACAGTCTTTTGAGACTACATCATGGAGAAATAGAAAATGTGAATTGGCTAGTGTCTAGTAGGAAGATTGAAACAGTAATAAAAAATATTCCAACAAAATCTAGGACAAGACAGCTTCACTGGTTAATTCTATCAAATATTCAAATAATTTAACACTAATCCTACTTAAACTCTTCCAAAAAAAAATGCTCCAAACTAATTTTATAAGGCTACCACTAGACAGATACCAAAACCAGGAGATAAGAAACACAATTATAAGGAAATGAAATTACAGGGCATATTCCCTGATAAATATAAATGCGAAAATCTTCAATAAAATATTAGCAAATAAAGTTCAACAACACATTAAAATAATCATACACCATGATCAAGTGAGATTTTTTCTAGGAATCAAAGTCGGATTCAACATCCACAGATCAAAGTGATACAGTTCATTAATAAGGGATAAAAATTATGATGATCTCAATAGATGGAGAAAAAGCATTTGACAAAATTCAATACTCGTTTATGATAAAAGTAAATCTCAGCCAAGTGGTTACAGAGAACATGTACTTCAACATAATAAAGGTAATACAGGACAGGACCAAACCTGACATAATCAATGGTGAAAAGATGAAAACTTTTTCAGTAAGATCAGGAAAAAGATAAGGCTACCTATCTCATCACTTTTATTCAAAAAAGTACTGGAAGTCCTTTCTAGAGCCATTAGATAAGAAAAAAAAAATACGTCATAACTGGAAAGGAAAAGGAAACTATTGCTATTTGCAGAAAACATGATATTATACATAAAAAACTTGAAACACTCCACCAAAAAAACTGTTACAACCAAAAACCAAATTCAGTTTAGTTGCAGGACAAAAATTCAATACATGAATATTGGTGGTTTCTAAAAAGTAATGGCAAATTCTAAGAAAAACGAAGAATACAATTCCATTTATAATTGCATCAAAAGGAATAAAATGTCTAGCAATACATTGAACCGAGGAGGTGAAAGATCTAAACACAGAAAATTATTAACATTAATGAAGGAAATTGATGGTAACACAAAGAGAAAGATATTATATGCTCATGGACTAAAAGAATTTGTGGCGTTTAATTGTTCATATTACTGAAAGCAATCTACGGATTCAAGGCACCCACTATCAAGATTTCAATGTTATTTTTCACAGAAATAGAGAAAACAATTCTAAAATTTGTGTAGAATCACAGATCCAGACTAGTGAAACCAATCTTGAGAAAGAAAACAAAGCTGGAGGTATCATACTCCCTGATTTCAAACTATATTAAAAAGCTATAGTAATCAAAACAGTGTGGTATTAACATAAACACTGACACATGGGTCAATAAAATAAAATAAAGAGTAATATTTCCACACATATATGGTCAATGTATTTATGACAAAGGAATCTTATAATAAAGTGGAAATTAGACAGTCTCTTCAATCAATGGTTCTGGGAAAGCTGGGCCACTATGTACACATACAAAAACATTAAATCAAAATGGATTGAAGTCAGCAATGTAAGATCTGAATCTGTAAAACTCTTAGAAGAAAACTTAGTGGCCAGCTCCTTGACATCAATCTTAGTTAAGGTTTTTTAATATAGCACCGAAAACAAAAATAAACAAATGGGACTACATCAAACTGAAAGCTTCTGTACAGCAAAGGAAACCATCAAGAAAACGAAAAAGCAACTTATTGAATGGAAGAAAATCTTTTAAGCCATATATCTATTAAGGGGTTAATACTCAAAATGTATAAATAACATATAACTCAATATGTGTACAAAAACAATGAAAATAATAATCTAGTTAAAATTGGGCAGAGGACTTGAATAGATATTTTCCCAAGGAATACCTACAGATGCCCAACATGAAAAGATACTCAACATCACTAACCATCAGGAAATCCAAGCCAAAACCACAATGTGATACTACCGTCACACCAGTGAGAATGGCCAATACTAAAATGGTTAAGTTTAGGAAGTGCTGGTGAAGATGTAGAGAAAAGAGAGTAATTCAAAATGTAACTACTATATGACTCTTTAATCAATTACTGAATATTTATCCAAAGAAAATAAAACCACTAACTTGAAAAAATACATGCACGTCCATGTTTATTGCAGCATTATTTATCATAGAGACTATATGGATACAACATAAATATTTATCAGTGGATGAATGGATAAAGAAGATCAGGTATATATACAATAGACTTATTTGGCCACAGAAAAGAAGCAAATCTTGCTATTAGTGACAATATAATGGGATTTTGAGCAATAATCTAAGTAAAATAAATCAGAGAATGATAAATATCTTATGTTCTCGGTTATCTGTGGAATTTTATAAAACCATGAAAAAACTAAGCTCATAGATAGATAGAATAGATTGATGGTTCCCAGATGCAGGGCACGGGGGTTAGGGGAAATGGATGAAAGGAGTCAAAAAGATACATACTTCTAATGATAAAATAAGTAAGTTGTAGGGATATAAAGTACAGCATTGTGACTACAGTTAATGATACTGTAGGATATATTTCAAAGTTGCAGAGAATAGGTCTTAAAAATTCTCAGTACAAGACAAAGATATTTACAATAAACAATTTTAACTAGACTTATTGTGGTATTCATTTCACAATATACACAAATATTAAATCATTATTGTACACGTGAAGCTAATACATTATATGTCAATTTTATTTCAGTAAAAAAATAAAGAAAAGGAAAAGGTAGCCTTAATCTTTCTCATAATTAGGATATTAGATTTCTACATAAAAACAAAGGTATATTTTTTAAAGCAGGGAGTTTCTAACACATAAAATAGCAGAAAGCTTACAACCAGACCAGGCAAGTCTGATTTCTGAGGAGTAAGTAAATGAGAAGGCAATTTTAGGCATGGCATCAAGTATCAGCCCTTTAAATCTTTTTTTACTTTATTTTGAGAGGGAGAGTGAGAGCAGAGGAGATGCAGAGAATGGGCGGAAGATAGAGGACCTGTCTCTGCTCTCAGCATAGAGCCTAATGTGGGGCTTGAACTGGAGAACCATGAGATCATGACCTGAACCAAAGTCAGACGTTTAACCAACTGAGCTTACCCAGTTGCCCTCAAGTATCATCTCTTAGAGATAACTTTAATAAAATCAAAGAGGGACACCTGGGTGACTCAGTTGGTTGAGCGACCGACTTCAGCTCAGGTCATGAACTCGCGGTTTACGAGTTCCAGGCCCATGTCAGGCTCTGTGCTGACAGCTCAGAGTCTGAAGTCTACTTTGAAATCTATGTCTCCCTCTCTCTCTGTCCCTCCCATGCTCATGCCCTGGCTCTCTCTGTCTCAAAAATAAATATAAACATTAAAAATTTTTTAAATAAAATAAAAGAGAATGGCCTAATTTAAAAAAAATTAGGATGGTTTAGAGAACTTAAGTAACTTCCTGTTTCAGAACACCTAGAAATGATGAAAAACCAAAAACTACAATCTTTAATACTACTCACGAAAAAGTTTGGGAGTACCTAGGACCTCAAACAAAGCTGGAACAGAAAACTAGATGGGTAAGCATATGCACTAATGCTTCAGAGTTCTCAGTAAGCATTTACCATGTGAAGAGGAGGGAATAAAGCTTTGGACCTTTGTAGAATGGGTAGTTAGAAGTGACTTGACTAAATACAGAACCCTCGAAATGTTATATTGTCAGTCAAACAGATACAGTAGAAAAATAACACTCACCAGCACTGTAAATAAGCAAAGTTTTTCTGTCTTGATATTACTACTAAGTAAAACGTTTTAAAACATTTAAAAATGTTTTAATAAATGTAAGGTTTTTTGGAATACTAGTCAGCAATGAAAAAGAATGAAATCTTGCCATTAGCAACAACACAGATGGAACTAGGGTATACTTATGCTCAGCAAAATAAGTCAGAGAAAAACAGATATATGATTTCACTCATAGGTGGAACTTGAGAAACACAACAGATGATCATAGGGGAAGGGAAGGAAAAGTATGATAAAAACAGAGAGAGAGGCAAACTATAAGAGATTCTTAAATATAGAGAACTGAAGGTTGCTGGAGTGGAGGCAGATGGATTAAATGGGTGATGGACATTAAGGAGGGCACTTGTTGCGATGAGCACTGGGTGTCATATGTAAGAGATGAATCATTGGTTTCTACTCCTGATGCCAAGACTACACTGTATGTTAGCTAATCTGAATTTAAATAAATAAATATATAATTGAATTTATATATAAATATATATTATATTAAATTATTTATATGTATTTATACATTATATATATTTATATATTTTTATTTCTATGTATTTGTATATAATTGAATTTTATATATTATATTATATATTTTATTTATAAAAATTATATATACATATATAATGTAAAGCTTTTTAAATAAGCATATCACATCTGATTTTGTGAAACAAATTTCAATACTTTCGTAGTCCAGGAAGTTCTAGTTTAGGAAATTAGCAAAAGCACTAATAAACGTTGTCATCTGTTAGAGATACCACTAAAGTGCCTCGCATAAATAAATATAAAACATTTGAGAGGGACAAGAGCTTGACCCAAGCTGCAAAAGATTTAACACAGACTAAGTACTACTAAAATAATCCTTATACTTAAAATTACAAAATATGCCAGAAAGCAAGTTACCATGAATAACAACCAGACAGGACAAATAGCATCATTTGAGCCTGAAAATTTTATATAACAAAACTATTAGAGATTATTGAATACATTTGTTGAAGGTGAATAGCATTGAAAAAAAGAAATCAAACTCAGGAGAAGAAACAAAAATTATCTTAAAATTCAATAGCACAAAATAGAAATTCTACAAATTAAAATTTTGAAAGGTAAGTAAAAGCATGAATTAGACACTACATTGACAGAGTGAGAAAGAACTAAAAGAATATACAGAGATGGAAAATATGAATGAAGTGTTAAGAATTATTGAAAGCAGAATGAAAGATGCAGCAACTGTCTAACAGGACTTCCAGAAAGTAATAGTAGTGAGAATAGAAAAGCATTAATATTTAGAAATTTTCAGGATTTTCAAAAGAAATGAGAAGTTTCAAGCAAGATGAAAGTGAAAGAAAGAAAGAGGGAAAGAAAGCAGTGAGACAGAGTGCCTGGGTGGCTCAGTTGGTTGAGCGGCCGACTTCGACTCAGGTCATGATCTCACGGTCTGTGGGTTTGAGCCCCGCGTCAGGCTCTGTGCTACTGGCTCAGAGCCTGGAGCCTGCGTTGGATTCTGTGTCTCCCTCTCTCTCTGCCCTTCCCCTGCTCATGTGCTATCTCTCTGTCTGTCAAAAATAAATAAACGTTAAAAAAAATTAAAAAAAAAAAGAAAGCAGTCAGACAGAGTATCCATAAGTAGAGATATGGTAAAACCATACACGTCCAAAATTAAAACGAAATTCTTAAAAAAGCAAAGGAGATCACATTCAAAGAAGTAATACTTATACTAATATTACTGGGAACAATAGAGGCCAGAACTCAAGGAATATGGTGCTCAAGGTGCTGAGAGAAAAATATTCCCAACACTGAATATGTTATTTAATTAATTATCATTCAAAATATCAAAAAGTAAAGACTTTTTTCTTTTAGCATAAACTGGAGAGCTTACCACTCACAGTCCCGATAAATGACTAAGTATTAGCCCATCTCAATCAAAAAGAAGGAAATGAACTCAGGCAAAAAGAGTAAAGGTAAGAAGAAAAGGTAAGTTAAAAAATGTTTTTTAGAAGTGTAAAAAATAAAACCGTAGAATTACTCATTTGAGGATATAACACAAGACCATAATGGCATGTAACATTCATAAAATGAAGGGTAGTTAATAAAATCAATTCAAAGATTTTTGTATTTTTTAAGTTAAAAATGGAGATATTATCAAACTTTATTCTTTGTTGTAACAATTATGTGTTTAGAAATTAAGAATTGCTACTAAGAGTAGAAATATAATTTATAGTTTCCAGATTAATAGTTGGAAATAACTGAATTAAAAACATGTAGGGGCACCTGGGTGGCTCAATTGGTTAAGTGTCTGACTTTGGCACAGGTCATGACCTCACAGCTTGTGAGTTTGAGCCCCATATCAGGCTGTGTGCTGACAGCTCAGAACCTGGAGCCTGCTTTGGGTTCTGTGTCTCCCTCTCTCTCTCTGCCCCTCCCCTGCTACACTCTGTTTTTCTCTCGCACTCTCAAAACTAAATAAACATTAAAAACAAACAAACAAACAAATAAATAAATAAATTTTAATTATACTCAAAGAAGGCAGATCAAATAGACAACACAAAAGCAGAGGAAAACATTGGGAAGTAGAAATTAAAAAGATTATAGGAACAATACGAATATGTCAGTATATGATATATATACAAGTGCAATAAATCAGTAGTAAAATATAAGATGGTCAGAACTGATCTAGAGACAAAATCAACACTTGTAATTTATAAGGATCTTAAGTAAAATACAAGAATATAGTAATATTGAAATCAAAAGAAAACAAGACAGTTGTACCTAAAAGCAATGTGGAGTAATATAGCTATCAACAATTTTTAATTAAGGCAAAGGCAATGTTGGGGATAAAAGTGACCTCTATATAATGATACAATGGGGAAGCATTAACATGTAGTTTATATATAATTAAATAAGACCAATGAATAAGGAATGGAAAAATTGTCCACATAGTGATATATTCTTTTTTACTTATGATGCAACTTATGACTTTTTTTTTGACATATACAAAAATGAGTTGTCTAAAGTACTCAAAATAATATAGTCTCACAAATTACAGGGGCTATTTGATAAATTTTGATCATAAAAAGTCACTTTTTAACACATTTTTTTTAGAAAAGGAAATGGGATAACAAGGGTAGAGAGACACAGAGAACTCCCCTCAGACGTAACTTGAATCGATCTTCTACGCTACATATCAGAGTGAAACTGGGAAAATACAAAGATAAAGAAAGAATTATGAAAGCATCTAGGGATAAACAAGTCTCAATATACAAAGGTAGGCACATAAGCATAGTAGCAGACTTATCTACAGAAACTTGGCAGGCCAGAAATGAATGGCAAGAAATCTTTAATATGATGAACAGAAAAATATGTAGCCAAGACTCCTTTATCTGGCCGGCCTGTCATTCAGAATGGAAGGAGAGTTAAAAAATTTCCCAAACAAAAACCGAAGGAATTCATCCCTACTAAATCAGCACTACAAGAGATCCTAAGGGGGACTGTACAAAGGAAATGTTCAAGGAACACGAAGTACCAGGACATCACTACAAGCATGAAATCTACTGATAACACAATGACTCTAAACCCGTATTTTTTTTAATAATAACACTGAATGTAAATAGACTAAATGCTGCAATAAAAGACATAGGGTGTCAGAATGGATTAAAAAAAAAAAGACCCATCTATTTGCTGTCTACAAGAGATTCATTTTAGACCTGAGGATACCTTCATATTGAAAGTGAGGAGATGGAGAACTATCTACCATGCTACTGGAAGTCCAAAGAAAGCTGGAGTAGCCATACTTTTATCAGACAAACTAGACTTTAAAGTAAAGGCTGTAACAAAAGATGAAGAAGGGCATTATATAATAATTACAGGGTCTATCCATCAGGAAAAGCTAATAGTTATAAATGTCTATGCACCAAATTCGGAAGCACCTAAATTTGTAAAAACAATTACAAATATAAGCAATTTTATATATAAAAATGTGCTAATTGCAGGAGACTTTAATACTCCACTTAGCAATGGATAGAAAACTATACAGAGAATCACTAAAGAAACACGAGCCCTGAATGACGCATTGGACCAGATGTACTTGACAGGTGTATTTAGAACTCTACACCTGAAAGCAATGGAATTCACTTTCTTCTCGAGTGCACATGGTACCTTCTCCAAGATAGATCCCACTGGGGCAGAAAGCAGCCCTCAATAAATATAAAAGAATCGAGACATACTGTGTACGCTTTCAGATCACAATGCTATGAAACTTGAAATCATATTTCAACCACTGGAAAAAGTCTGGAAAACCTCCAAAAGCATGAAGGTTAAAGAACATCCTACTAGAGAATTAATGGGTCAACCAGGCAAATAGAGAAGAAATTGAAAAAAATATATGGCAACAAATGAAAATACAACAATCCAAACTCTCTGGGATACAGCAAAGTCAGTCCTAAGAGGAAAATACATTGCAATCTGAGTCTATCTCAAGAAACAAGAAAAAGCACAAATACAAAATCTAACAGCACACCTAAAGGAAGTAGAAGCAGAACAGCAAAGACACCCCAAACTCGGCAGAAGAGAAATAATAAAAATCAGAGCAAAAATAAACAATATAGAATCTGAAAAAACAGTAGAACAGATCAACGAAACCAAGAGTTGTTTTTTTGAAAAACAAAATAACCAAAATTGATCAACCTCTAGCCAGACTTCTCAAAACAAAAGAGAGAGGACCCAAATAGATAAAATCACGAATGAAAATGGATTTATTACAACCAATCCCTCAGAAATGCAAGCAATTATCAGGGAATACTATGGAAAATTATATGCCAACAAACTGGACAACCTGGAAGAAATGGACAAATTCCTAAATACCCACACACTTCCAAAACTCAAATGGGAAGAAATAAAAAATTTGAACAGACACATAACTAGTGAAGAAGTGTATCAGTTATCAAAAATCTCCCAACAAATAAGAGCCCTGAACCAGATTGCTTCCCTGGGGAATTCTATCAGACATTTAAAGGAGTTAATACCCATCCTTCTCAAGCTGTTCCAAAAAATTGAATTGGAAGGAAAACTTCTGGACCCATTCTATGAAGCCAGAATCACTTTGATTCCCAAACCAGACAGAGACCCAGCAAAAAGAGAGAGAGAGAACTATTGGCCAATATCCCTGATGAATATGGATGCAAAAATTCTCAACAAGATACTAGCAAATCAAATTCAACCACAAATAAAAATAATTATTTTAAATGACTGAATCAAGTGGGATTAATTCCTGGGTGGCAGGGCTGGTTCAATATTCACAATTCAATGTGATACATCACATTAACAAAAGATAAGAACCATATGATCCTGTCAATAGATGCAGAAAAAGCATTTGACAAAAATACAGCACCCTTTCATAATAAAAACCTTGGAGAAAGTCAGGATAGAAAGAACATACATAAACATCATAAAAGCCATTTATGAAAAGCCCACAGCTAGTATCATCCTCAGTGGGGAAAAAACTGAGAGCCTTCCCCCTGAGATCAGGAACACGACAGGGATGACCACTCTCACAACTGGTATTTAACATGATTTTGGAGGTCTTACCACCTGCAATCAACAACAAAATAAAACAAAGGCATCAGAATTGGCAAAGATGAAGTCAAACTTTCACTTTTCACAGATGACATGATACTCTACTTGGAAAACCCAACAGACTCCACCAATAGCCTGCTAGAACTGATCCATGAATTCAGCAAAGTCGCAGGGTACAAAATCGATGTAAAGAAATCAGTTGCATTGTTATACACCAATAATGAAGCAACAGAAAGAGAAATAAAGAAACTAATCCCATTCAAAATTGCACCAAAAACCATAAAATACCTAGAAATAAACCTAACCAAATATGTAAAAGGTCTGTATGCTGAAAACTATAAAAAAACTTATGAAGGAAATTGAAGAAGACACAAAGAAATGGAAAAACATCCCATGCTCATGGATTGGAAGAATATTGTTAAAATGTCAATATTGCCATAAGAAATCTACACATTCAATGCAATCCCAATAATAATTGCATCAGCATTCTTCTCAAAGCTAGAACAAACAATCCTAAAATTTGTATTCAATCACAAAAGACCCTGAATAGCCAAATAAATATTGAAGAAAACCAAAATGGGAGGCATCACAGTCTCAGACTTCAGATTCTACTTAAAAGCTGTAATCATCAAGACAGTATGGTATTGGCACAAAAACAGACACATAGACTAATGGAGTAGAATAGAGAACCCAGAATTGGACCCACAAATGTATAGCCAACTAATCATTGACAAAGCTGGAAAGATTATCCAATGGAAAAAAGGCAGCCTCTTTAACAAATGGTGCTGGGAGAACTGGACAGCAACATGCAGAAGAATGAAACTAGACCACTTTCTTTCACCACTCACAAAAATAAACTCAAAATGGATGAAGGACCTGAATGTGAGACAGGAAACCATCAAAACCCTAGAGGAGAAAGCAGGAAAAAAACTTTTTGACCTCGGCCGTGGCAATTTCTTACTGGACACATCTCCAAAGGCAAGGTATTCAAAAGCAAAAAATGAACTATTGGGACTTCATCAAGATAAAAAGTTTCTGCACAGCAAAGGAAATGATCAACAGAACTAATAGGCAACCAACGGAATGGGAAAAGATAGTTGCAAACGATATATCGGATAAAGGGCTAATTCAAAATCGATAAAGAACGCACCCAACTCCACACCTGAAAAACAAGTTAACCAGTGAAGAAATGGGCAGAAGATACGAATACACACTTTTCCAAAGAAGACATCCAGATGGCCAACAGACGTATGAAACGATGCTCAATGTCACTCATCATCAGGGAAATACACATCAAAACCATACTGAGATACCACCTCATGCCAATCAGAGTGGCTAAAATGAACAAATCAGGAAACTATAGATGCTGGTGAGGATGTGGAGAAATAGGCACCCCGTTTACACTGTTGGTGGGAATGCAAACTAATGCAGCTGCTCTGGAAACAGAACTCACCTATGACCCAGCAAAAGCACTTCTAGGAATTTACCCAGGAGATACAAAAGTGCTGATGCATAGGGGCATGTCTACCCCGATGTTCACAGCAGCACTTTCGACAATAGACAAATCATGGAAAGACTAAGTGTCTGTCAACTGATGGATGGATAAAGAAGATGTGGTATATATATATACACATATATATGTATGTATATATATATACAATGGAATACTATGCAGCAATGAGAAAGAATGAAATCTGGCCATGTGTAGCAACAAGGACGGAACTGGAGGGTATTAAGCTAAGTGAAATAAGTCAGAAAAAGACAGATGACATGTTTCCATGCATAGGTGGATTTTGAGAGACTTAACAGAAGACCATGGGGAAGGGGAAGGGAAAAAAAAAAAGTCACAGAGAGGGAGGGAGACAAAACATGAAAGACTCTTAATAGAACAAACTGAGGGTTGATGGGGGGCAGGGAGAGGGGAAAGTGGGTGATGGGCATTGAGAAGGGAACTTGTTAGGATGAGCACTGGGTGTTGTATGGAAACCAATTCGACAATAAATTATATATAAAAAAGAAGTAGAAAACAAAGATATAGTTGAGAGGATTAAGAGTAAAAAATTGTTCCTTAAAAATTAAAACAAAGTAAACAAAACTTAGGTAAGATAAAGCAAAATAATAGAAGGTAAAACTTAAGAAAAATGAGCAAAAATGTGGACATAACTACAAGAAAATATAAAGACCTTAAAAAGCAATGATAAAAATTAAAAGTTTGTGACTGCTAAATATAAGAACTTAGACAATTGCCTAATTTGCTGAAACTTACCTAATCAGAACAAAAAAAATGTGAATAGGTTTATACACTTTAACAATAAATTTGCTTCTCAAATATCTATCAACTAGAAATCCCTGTAGTTTTAGTCCCAAGTTCTAAAAATCATTAAAGATGAAGTATTTTAAATAGAGACTATTTTAGAGAATAGAAAAAGAAGAGGTATTTCAACTTATAATTATAATTGAATTATAATGAAAGGCCATTATGAGATAGGGGAATTATAGGCCATTTTATTGTAAATATCAAGCATGATTGTAGATATTCTAAAGTATAAGCAACTAAATCTAGTTAAAAAAAAACTTTCATTGAATTCAGTTGGGTTTATTCTAGGAATGCAAGAATGATATTTAAAAATTTATTCGTATAATTTACCATAACAAAGCAATTACTATAATTTCTAAAAATACCTTATATATATGAACAGATTTTTTAAAAAGTATATAATCCTGTGGAAAAGATCCAAATGAATAAAGAGGGACAATAATGACTTTAAATAAAATAAAATGAAATGCATGAAGATATGACCTTTAAAATCCTGTCTTCTCTTAATATCATTCCAGCGGTTCCTGGGTGACTCAGCTGGTTAAGCTGACTTTTGATTTCAGCTCTGGTCATGATCCAGTGCTTCCTGACGTAAAACCCTGTGACAGGCTCTATATACTGACAGCACAGAGACTGCTTGGGATTCTCATTATCATTCTCTCTCTCTCTCCCTCTCTCTCCGTCTCTCTCCATCCCTCTCTGTCTCAGAATAAATAAACATTAAAAATATGTCATTCCGAATTATATGCAGCAAAAGTGATGGAAGAACAAGGAAAAATTGACACAATGTTAATCATAATGTAAGAATTGAAGTTAACTCTGTTGGGAACCATACTCAGTAACAGAATATAACTGGAGATACAGAAATTTTGAATAAAAAATATTAACTGTCTAGATTATTTACAAACATATTCACATAACTGGAAACAGAATATACATTCTTTCCAAACAAACATGGAACATTTTCAAAAGTTGAACATGTGGCAGTCCAAACAAGTAGTTTTCAAGTTCTTAAATATAATGCCATATGGCCAATATCATATCAGAAATGAAAAAAAAGATTAAAAATAAAAGAGACAAACTTTAAATTATGATCAAAGAGATAGAAACTTCACAATTCATCTCAAGTCTAAAAGAAGACATAACTGTAGCGATAATGACTGTGACACTTTTTCCATCGTTCCTATTTAATCCCATGACAAAGGTCATTCTACAAGCCCTGAAAAATTGGCACTTGTGTTTCCACCTCTTACTCTTTTCCAATAGAATAAGTGTCTTACTTTGATTGGTGATATTGGTGATACAAGTGAAATAAGCAAGTGTAGTTCAGTCAAGTTTAGATTCTTTGTGAGTGTTGTATTACCTGTAACAATTTGAATGTGTTCTGTCATCATTCTGGAGAAGTTAATGAAAGTAGGCTCTGCGTCTGTATGAGGAAGTTTACAATTCTCTAGCTGCTCAGCCTACAACTGGATTTATAAGTCAAATACGGGATAAAGAAGATTTGGGAAGTCCAAGTTAATTTCAGGTGCAAGCCATATTTTCTGATCCAGCTCCATCAGACATAAAGTGGGTATTTTAACCCCTAGCTGATAATCGTGTGTCATTTCCTTTGTATATCATTTTTGTTCAAGATCCTTATTTTTCCCATATACTTTGTCAAAAGAGGCTGCAGGACTACAAGTAGGCTTATATCTAGGCAGGTGGCCATGAATCTCACAGTGATAAGAAAAATTCCTGCTCTTAAAGCCTAGGAAAAAGGTGTGTGTTTCTATTCTCACTTCTTTTTTTTTTTTTTTTTTAATCTATCCCTATATGTCTCTAGCTCTATCTCAGCTTAGGGGTTTAACAAATTGAACACCTTAGTAGGGCACTTAAAAAGAAAATTCTAGATACCCCACAATGACAAAGTCATCACTACATACATGTAAAGGTCCAAATATTCTGATTACTACTCCATTCCTGTGGCTTATTGTGTTAATGCTGCCAGCAGCATTGTTACCCTAGCATCTAATATCTGGATTCCAGCATCTCATGGATACCAGAGAATTTAACCCCATTGCTGCACCTGCCACCACCACTACTGGTCTAAAGAGGACAGACATCATTGAGCATTTTAAGGATGATAGTGTCTCCTTTACCAATCAATACCTTTTTTAATCCCCTGGTAAAATAAAACCTTCAACAAGGAGTTAAGAATATCTTGAAGATCCTTTGAGGATATGATTGGGGGTTGGCCAAGAAAAATGTACAAAACATAACGATTTCAGTATTTCCACCTTTGAGTTTTCAGACTCCTTTCTCTACCATATATAAGGAAACTCAAACATTTTGGTTACATATCTGTAATCTATCTTTGGCTTAAGGCATGAATTTTCTTACTAAACAGATTTTTAATACTATATATATATGTATATATATATAATACTTCAGTGCTCAACTGAACACTTTCAATGTTTAATCATAAATGAATGCACATGTACCTATAAATTTAACATGATCAAAATTATATTCCATTTTTCGTGGTGTAACAATCTATTTAATCCATGATTCTCAGACTTGAGCGGATTTTGTATATATGATTTTAAATTATACAGCCCATTTCTGCCTGGAAAAATTATTTTAAAAAGTTGAATGGGATCTAATTCTCATTAAGAATTTAGGGTTAATAAAATTGTAGTGGTGGTGAGGCAACTTCCCCAGGTGACATCTTTATTATTGTTTTATGATGAAGCAGAAAGATCTTACTGGTTGGGGAAGTAAAGATAGAGGTTCACTTCTTGCGGCATGGAAAATTAAAGGGAATTTAGTTAAATTTTTTCAGTTTTGTATCTCTCTCTAAATGTTCCATCCATATTACCGATCTCAATATTTGCCTCCATTGTCCTTAACTTATCAAAATATCATGTAGTTTTAATATTTATTTGGCACTGAAACTTTGTAGCTCTTTTGTCCACTAAGCATAGACCTCTGCACTGCAATTACAGGAGATAGAAACTCTTTTAGAGCTGTCGAGGCTGTCTGATTGTTCACACTTTGAGTAGGATATATACAGATTTCAGTTTCCCTTTCTTTTTGTCTAAGCTCTTTAGGATCATGGGAGCAAGTAATCTATCCCTGTTGCCTTATCATCACTCTTGTCATCATAACGACTAAGTGCCAAATCTACCAGATCTTCTAAGTGTCATCTTCTATTTGTGCTCCAACCCATGTTATTTCTGATGGTCATTTGAGCAAGTGTGATGAGATTAGATCAAAAGAATAGAGACTGGAACCTGCAATGAGAGAAAGCTATATGCAGAGGGCAGCTTGACCTCAGAGTCGATCTTTAGTTGAGGGAGCAGGCAGCCTACCCAAACCCTAGAAGAGGAAGCAGGGGAATCAATGCTCCGAATTTACTCATCTTCTTCTGATTAATCCCAATGTTTATGTTGACTAAATCCAACTGAAAGCCAAAGGGCAAAGGGATCTCTTGGTACACACTTTCAACAGGTCAGCCTTCTGAGGACAGTTGAGAGTATCTCTAGAGGGACAAAGATAAAATGGCTTGCATATTCTGCAAGATTATAAACATTCAGATTCCCAACAATTAATTCACAAGTTATTTTGTTCAATGATATGCTCTTATCAAGTCTTTCTTAATTTGGAGATTTTGGTATTCTAGTTGTTTGGGAGCCAACTTGTCCATGTATTATGATATAAAAAATTATCTCATTACATTAAAATAAACCATTTTTGAAAATAATATGAATTATGTTTTTAGGCAGTCCTCCTGCCATATTAGCATTCCATATAAATGATTCTCAAGGACAGCTCTTATAATTTCCAAATAGAGCTATAACTTTTCCCTTCTCACATTTAGTATTTAAAGCATATGGGTCTCACTTTAACCAACAACAAAATTTTACATTAGAATTCTATTTAAAAATTTCAGTACTAATTGACTAAAATCTAGAAACTGCCAAGGGTTGGCTCAAGACTTGTGAAATTTCAAAGAGAAAGAGAGTTCAACAGATGTAATAACTATCTGTTCTTATGTCTGTAAGTTGCAGTACTAATATAGATCATCAGAAATCAAATAACTAGATATATTTTCTCAAGTCATTAAAGTAACATTTTCATTAAAGTATTAAAGTGATTCCTTGTTTTTCATAATTAGAATTACATACTAAGAGTTACAGAATATTTAGTCTGTGCCAGACACAGATCAAAGACCTTTACATGCATTAGTGTAATACTCACAAAACCACTTTGCATAGATGCCTATTTGAGTATTTTTGCATCTTTTAGAAAATAATGAAGAAATCCTCTATAGTATTGACCACTACAACACAAATAAGACATATGGTAAATTCTCTGCTTTAGTAAAACTTAAGAAAAACATTTTTCCTCCATAAGCTTGTTTGTGTGTATGTGTGTATTCTGGAATATTTGTAAGTTATAGATTTATATCTTAAAATTTAAATGTAGATTGTTATAAATTTAGAATGAAATTCGGAATGCAATAAGCACAGCTCAGGTGCCCAATAGTATGTACTTTCTCTGCTTACTGCACATGATTTTTATTTTGTTGTACATTCCACATGGCCATATTACATTAAGTTCAATCTTACAAGTTGATTTCCATTCTGTTTGAAATATATAACATACACATTCTTAATAAATAAGGTAAAATTAATCTTGAAAGCCTGGTTCCTGGTTCTCAGTAGGAACTCTGGCTTTGTTTATTAAAGATATGGAGACATGGTTTCCTCCTGCCTACAAGAATGTATCATTAAGAGCAATTTCAGGCATATAAAAAAGAAATATAATTGTTCACATACCTAGACATTGGATTATTACATAAATGGATATCCTTATGAATATTAATGAATATCTCAAAGCACTTATAAAGATTCTCATTGTCTCATTTCTAGCACGAAAACTGCTAACATGCATATAATAAGAACAACCATCTTCAGTATAAATATATATATGACTATGAACATATACTTCTGCCCTTCATATTATTGAATAGTCTTACTGAAATGACAGTTAAAACCATAGGAGTTCTCTGTACCTATTGGTGATGAAGGCTATGGAATTATGTACTTTTTAGAATACATTTTGGTTAAGAGAAAAAATACAAATAAGGACAAGTTCTCTTTAGTCTTACTATCTAGGAAAGCTCCACTACTATATTGATGAGATCTTATTCCATTAAAGCAATATTCTGGAGCCTAGACTTTCTGGGGACTCCATCAGCCTCCTGACAGCCGCTTCCCTGGTTATTTACTGTGGTTTATGGCTAGTAGAACCTGCTCTGCTTGTTATCATTCATTTTCCCTTTCAAATTTGCTCTCTATCTTTGCGCACACTGCTCTCTGCCTGGACTCTGAGCTTTGTTTAGACTATCTCCACAGATCTTCATGCCCTCAGGCTTCCATTTGATTTTCACTAATGGAGAACCTTAGAACATTACAGGGATAAAGGAGTTTAAAATCAGCTTATATATCCTCCTGGCATAATCAGTTGAATTGCATTCCTTTAGGTTAGTCCTGGCTTCTCCACAAGATGGTTGGCATCCAGGTGCTGAAAACTTTTCTTCCCTTACCTCTTCAGATTCAGGAATAGTAAATCTTCATTGTGGGTACTGCAACATTCTTTATGGATTCCTAACACTCTGTCCACACTTCTACACATATTTTCTGTATCGAACTGATCTTAAGTTATCCTAATATAAATATTTCATCTGCTTCTTTTTGGAATTCTGACTCATATAAATGGCTTATCAGCTTTTCTTTTATCGGAGCCAGGGCCTTACACCCTAATCCACTGCTCACGTTATATTGGCTGCAACTGGACTGCTTGATCCACTGTGACAGTACATCTTACTGGCATATCATATTATTTGAAGTTTCGATCCTGGTAGCCTTTTTTTCTTTTATCTCCATCAGCCCTGGCTGTCATCAAATAGCATCTTATAATTCAACAGATGACTGGGCTAGGTATTGCCATTTATTGTCCAAAATCTCAGACAGGAAGCCTTGAGTTACAAAATCATCATTTCCTTTATGATGTTCTGCCTGGGTTCAAAGCTATGCTGTTCATAACACTACCAGTCTCCTTTCTATTATTTAGAACACATTTCAATGTGCATGCAGATAGGAAGGAGACAAGGAACACTGGCCTTGTATAAAGTCTAATTTGTATTTAAAGAAGACAACCTTGGGATAATTTTCTAAGTAAATTGTCCCAATATTTTCAGGATATTATTGCCTTTCTAGCTACTTGTGACTTCTTTACATCTTCAGATTTTAAAGTTTAAATCATAACCACCTTAATCAACAACTCGTCATGGCTCACAAGAACTTTTGCAGTCTACCTATACCTTATTTTCCCAAACATAGAATCCCACTTGAGGAGTTATGTGTTAAAATATAATCTTCCCACTTTAATGGCCTTTGTAAGAAAAAAGTCTATGATCTTGGTGCAGTATTCTATTAAGTTTCTCCTTGAGTGGTGAATGAGAGGAAGACTAAAACTAATATTACATGATTTTAAAACCCCTCATTTTTTATCTCCTAGAAGATTCAAGGGTCAAACTCACATCCTAGTTTGGGGTTGTCTAATTCAAGGAGAATTTCTCACTCTTTCAAAGAGGGTATAATTCCTCACATTAGGCCTCTTCCACTCCAATTTATCGTCATTTCTGCAATTGGAAAATTCCACATACCTCCAGCTCCCAATGTAACAAAATTCTTGATAACTGGCAGTTCATGACTGCCTAGCAGCACTCAGGTATAGGACAAAAATCTTCATTATTTAGCCTTGAATTTGCATCCTTAGAGACAGGACCATCCCCTTCCAGAGGAGTCTTTTGACTCCATACTCTGAAGAGGAGAATCGTTCAGGTGCAGGACCTGTCATTTCTCCACCATAAGGAACTGCTGCTTGGAGCAGTTTCTGAAGAAATAATTGTTTCCAGGTCTAGGGCAGGAAATGTACAAGGAGAACCTAATATCTCACTGGGTCTGAAACTAATGAAGAATGGAAAGAATGAAGGGTACATGGAAAAAGATAAAAAGGACATAGAAGCAGGCTAAAGTGGCCCCTACTGGTTGAATCTGGGACAACGTGAGTATCACAGTAATGGATTTATTCTACTAAATAAGAATCCATTAGTCCTACATGCATGAAGAACTGCCAGGTCTAAAGTAGGTTGCCAAACACTGAAGAATGATGAAATTAAGAAAATCACCATTTGACAAACATCAGAGTAACTACTGATTAGGTAAGAATTATCAATGGACAAAACTAGTGGTCAAAATATTATGGGATATAGGCTATCTACATATTCTTAAAGTACCTACCCCACAAAATACTTAGCAAAAATGGAAAACTAGTAACTTTACAGTGTAAAACTTTACCCATTACGTTAACCAAAGGATAAAAGTTAACATCACCAATAATGGACAGATCTACAACGTATGTGTTGGGAGCCATTTTGGGCTCGCAGGTTGAGACCCCTCCCTGTGTGGAAAAAAGGTTGAAGCAAAGCTCCCGCCAGCCAAACTGGTGCCTAGTCTTACCTCCTTCTAAATAATCTTTCAGGCTGGGATTTCTTGAACTGCTCTCGTTGGCCCAAGGGATATAATGCTCTTTGGTTTTATGGCATATTGAAAAGGGGACCTGGAGTGCAATATCTTGATGGATAAAATCTGAATGAGAGTAACCTGGCCAGAAGTAACCTCAAAGTTGCCTCTTGGGGATAGGTTACACAAATTGATCATACAGAATAGCAGCTATGAGTTGGCTAGAAATTAGTAGACATTAGGCCCCAAGACTCTTTGAACCAAACTGTATTTTCCCTGCAGGTATCGCATTGTGTTAATCATCCCCTCAGCCTCACCATAAAACCTCAAGGCAGATCTGTGTAAAGCTTCTCTCAGTATTTGATTAACAGACTGATAGGAGAGAGTGTAAAGAGACTTAGGACCTTCCCTGGAGTTTAGCCTAGCCCAAAAATTAGAAGCACTGTTTATAGATAAGGTACAAACAGTAGCCAAACAAAAGTAGCTACACATATCTCCACTGATCAACAACAAATATTGAGTATCTTCCTGAGGTTAACATTTCACAAATCCTTTTGTAATTCTCATCCCCATACTCCCTTAGAATAAAAAGACAATAACAAAATACTCTTGCAAAAGCTACCATAAAAGAATAGATAGACATGAGCCCTTACGATATAGGCTCGCTCACTCACAAAGGAAAAGAACTTAGACAAGTATTAGAGATCATGTCACTACCAAGCAAATAATACCTTCCTCCATTATAGTTAAAGATTATGGATAGAATGTCTCCTAATCTATCTATAGATGGTTAACATAGGTCTTAAGGCAACAATGTATGAGCCCTCTGTTTACCAAGGGCTAAAACAATACTGCTCTCTTCCTAAAAACTTTATCTTGTTATTTCCTCTGCTCTGCCTCAAAAACAATGCGTAACTTTGGAACAAAGTCATAAAAACAGTTACTGCCTAATCTAAGAAAAAAACTATCTCCTTCTAAGTATGAGGGATTCACAAATACTCTAACCTAAGAAAAATTGTCAATGATGCCTTGTCACGGATGTATTGTCACTCGCTACCTTTAAAAATAAAGACACTGAGACCAGCACGGCAGAGATGCCAGAATTGCCAGGGCTGCCTGCTTGGTCATCAGACTCCATCTCTCTCGTGGCTCTCTCACTTCATTTCATCTGACTGTCCATCCTTCGTGGACCCCTAGATTCACCGGAACAAGGACCCCAGCACGTATGTATCTACCTTTTATAGAGTTAAAAATATATATATTTTTTGCTCCAAAAGGTATTATTTAGGGAAATGTGACTAAGACCTGTGTAGTCACAAATTGTTTTCATCAAGTATAATTTACTGGTTTGGGTAATGGTCTGTATCAAAGTAAAATTATGTACGTTTTCTTACTAAATACATAGTGAAGTACCTAGGAATAAAAGGGCACGTCTACAACTTACTCTCAAATGGCTCAGGAAAATAAGAAATATGTACAGTTATACAGATTAGTGCTAAAGCAAATAAGCAAATATATTAAAATAGTTACAACTGGGAGATCTGGATAAATAGTGTATGGGAATTGCTTGTATGAGTTTAAAATTATTTGTGTGTGAAATTATTTGAAAACAAAAAATACGAAAGAAGTAAAATATATTTTGTTAGAGAAAAAAAAAACAAAAGTAGTAAAATACATTTTGTTAGTTTTCTAGGACAGCCATAACAAAATCTCATAGATTGTGTAGCTTAAACAATTTTCTCACAATCGTGGAGACTAGATGTTCAAGATCAAGGGGCTGATCTTGGTTTCTTTGCTGCTGTTTCTCCCTGGCCTGTAGACAGCCATATCCTTTTTGTCTTCAAAAAGTTTTTTCTCTATGTGTTTCTGTGTCCTAAGTTCCTCTTCTTACAAGGATACTTGTCATATTAGAATAGAGCCTAACCTAATGATCTTTTTTAACTTAATTTCCTCTTTAATGACCTATCTTCAAACACAGTCACATTCTGAGGTACCAAAGATTGGGACTTCAACATATAAATGTGGGGAGAAAACAATTTGGCCAATAACATGGTAAGTCTTCAAAATTAATTAAAAATATTTCATGGCCAATTGATACTAAATTTCCTCCTTGAAATCAATTTTACCTAAATAAAAATTTTGCCTTAGAACAAACATTATGTTTTCATTATCAATAGAGTTAAATTATTTATATCTTGGCTTGATTGGTGTTACTATTTTGAATAAGGTTTCTCTAACATTTACCAGTATGTTATTATATACATATGCCAATGTGTGTATTCCTTTGTTTTGGCTTTTAAAATATAATGTGTTCTTTCTTTGTTAGTGAGCATTTAAAACTGAAGTTCAGGAGATTTCAAGACTTATTGAAATGGAGAAGGTGGGAAAGAAGCGATGTGTATAAAATTATTTTTTTCATGATTAAAAGTTAAATTTAGAGACCATTACAAGAATCTCTTTGATATAATGATTAATTCTGAAGTCTGGAAATAGAATGCGTAGTTTTCCTACCTGATATAAACATTGAAATTTTCTCTAGTAATTAGCATTTTTTAAATCCTGTCTGAATACTTTTTGAAGTATTTTTCTCCAGTACCTAGTGCTGTTTCCATTTTCCGGTCACCCAGGTTACTCCTTTTCCAAATCCAAGGAAGTCATGCAATACTTTAATACCATTTAATAGCTCTTGTATGAATTTAGAGTAATTTAGTTTACAAAGTCCTTCCATAATCATGTGCATACTTATCTTTCCTGTTTTCTTTCACCAGTTGTCCCCGGATAGTATATTATGCCAACTCTAACACCTTTTCTCTACTTCTTTTCCCTTCTCTCCTTCCCTTCTTCTTTCTACTACCTTCCTTCCCTCTTCCTTCCTCTTCTCCCACCTCCCCAACACACACTGCTAGTTCTCATGTACTTTCTGATCTTAGTTTATACTTCTTGTGGCAATTTTTATGGACCTCTGAAATCTGGTCACTGACTCATTTTTTATCACATAGCATCTATTTCTTTTTGTAATAAAAATCAAACTATTGGACACACTATGCAATTCATCATTTTAAAGTGTATGACTCAGTGACATTTTTTAGCATAGTGATTTTTAGCATGTTGAAATTAGTATATTGCACAAGGTTGTACAACCATCATCTTAACATGATTTTAGAATATTTTCATCACTCAAAAAGAATTTCCGCATCCATTAATAATCCTTCTTTATTCTTCCCTTCCTTTAGCACTTGACAACAATTAATCTACTTTCTGACTCTAGGGCCTTCTAGATATTTTGCATACATAAAATAAAACAGCAGATAGTCTGTTGTGTTTGGATTCTTTCATACCATAACGTTTTAAAGATTTATCTATGTTGTAGTATGTATTAGGACATCATTCCTTTAATGGCCAAATAATATTCTAATGTATGTACACACTACACTTACCTACTTAACACATTTTGTTACCCACTCATCATATGAAATTTCACTTTTTGGCTATTATAAACAATGCTGCTATGAACATTTCTGTGGAAGTTTTTGAGTGGATATAGGTTTTCAATTTTCTTATCTAAATACTTATGAGTAGTATTGCTGGAACATGTGGCAATTCTATCTTCAACTTTTGGAGAAACTGTTAACCTGTTTCCCAAAATTTCTTAAACATTTTATCATCCTGCCAGCAATGTACTAGGGTTCCAATTTCTCTCCATCCTCACTAACATGTTTGATTGTCCTGTTTTTTTGTTGAAAGCCATTCTAGAGGATGTGAATATCTCATTTCAGCTTTTATTTACATTTCCCTAAAAATTAGTGATATTGATAATCTTTTCATTAGATTATTTGTCAATTGTGTATCTTCTTTGAAAAAATGTTTATTAAAGTCCTTTATCCATATTTAAATCAGGTTGCTTTATATTAGTGAGTGGTAGACGTTCTTAATATATTATGGATACTAGACCCTTATTAGATATAGGATTTGCAGACACTTTCTCCTATTCTGTGACTGTCCATTCACTTTATTGAGTAGTGTAGTGTCTTTTGAAGCATATTTTAAATTTTATGTAGTCTGATTCATCTTTTATTACTTTTGTTGCTTTATCTATGAAACTGTTGCCTAATTCAAAGTCATAACTTACAAAGCTTATTGATAAAATTTGTTCTATTCTAAGAGTTTTATAGTTTGTCTTTTATACATAGTTTTTTGGTCCACTTTAATTTTTATGCATGATGTGAACTAAGGGTCGAGCTTCATTCTTTTGCATATAGATATCCAGTTTTCTCAGCATTATTTTGTTGGAGACTTTTTCCCACTGAATGGTCCTGGTGCTTTTGTTGAAAATTATCTTACAGACCTCTCTTTCATATCCTTTATCTCACTGCGTTAGTGTTTTCAGAGTGCTGTAACAAAATAGCATAGATCGAGTGGGTTAAACAACAAATTTATCTTCTCGCGGTTTTAGAGGCCAGCAGTTTCAGATCAATGTCCAGTAGGGTCAGTTTCTCGTGAGGACTCTCTTCTTGGCTTGCAGATGGGCATCTTCTCGCTGTGTCTTCACATAATAGAAAAGAGAACCTGCTGTCTTGTGTCCTTTCTTATAAGGACACTAATCCTACTGAATCAGGGCCACACCTTTATGACTTCATTTAAGCTTAATTACCTCCATCTCTAAAAACAGTCACATTGTGTGTTGGGCTTCAAGATATAAATTTCGGGAGAACAGGAACATTCTATAATTCTGTAAAACTCATCAATATTTAATTCTGTCTGATAAATTGCAAACTCACCCACACTTAGTAAAGTGTCAGGTATATAATTACTCTTAAGTAAATATTTATTGAATTCATGAATAAAATAACTTTAACTTAAAATTATAGTGGAGAAAACTGATGAACATATTTGACATGTTTGCGGCAGGCTTTGATTTTCTTTTGTGTTATAGTAGGTACTATGCAGATTAAACACCTTAGTAACTGAGACTGTCCAATTGTGGTCACAAAAAAACATTAAAAAGAATATCAATGTTTTCTTCATGAACGATTTCACTTCACTTTAAAACCTTTCAGCTTTCAGAGAAACTATATGAAGATTTTTGATGTTGAATTGAATCTTTCTGAGCCTTCGGGTATTTTAAAAAAAATATTTAGGTTACCGAAGTAGGACAGAGTTAAGGAGATTCTTGAGATCTATTAACCAGGCAATTTCTTAAGTAGATGATTATTTTGCACAATTTATATCTTTGTTTTAGTGTTGAATAAAATCATGTGTTGCTTGCATAGCCCATAAATTTATTTTTATAATTATGAGTTCTAGTTCTATATCAGATTATTATTTATATGTTGATTTTGATTATTCAGAGCCAGAGAGACAAATTATAATTAGATAATCAGGAACAGATGAGAATTGGCTGAAAGCACATCACTCAAGTTTGATTGCTAATATTTGCAGTTTTTAAAGGAAATATATATCTAAAATATACATTCACATTTATTCAATCACCCAACATGTATTTGTTGAATGCATATCTATTCCAGGCACGGATGACATATGGTTTGATAAGACAATATTCTTAACTTCGAGGAGCCCACGGTCTAGAGCTAGACACAAAAGGAAAAAAAGAAATAGATATAAACTTATGTGGTGAGTTTTATGTCTGTATTTTTATGGGGGATTATTATGTAAGCAATTGCATATATTTATTATGTTTTTGTGGAGATGGAAAGGCTTTTAAGGTGAATAGGAACTTATTCTGCTAACTGGGGAAAAGTGGTTTTCCCAATCAGAAGCAACTGCCTGCAGATATAAAGAGAATATCAGGCACAAAGAACTGCTAGTAATTTAGCCTAGAGGGAGCACCGGATAAATAAGAAGAGATGAAACTAGCAAGATCTGCAAAGCATAGGTCATGAAAGAGAGCGCATTCAATCTTTTCCCTGTAGGATACTCAAAGCACTACAGGATTTTTAAACAGAATGATAATCAGCATTTCATTTTAGAGAAATCACTAGGTAATATAGTGTCATGAGGACAAGATGGAAAGCACATTTATCCAGGAGCCCACAAAAGAAACAGAATTAAGACAATGTCTCCAAAATGATATAATTATAAGCACTCAGTGACTGATTGAAAATGAGAAATGAAGCAAAATGGTGTCAAGAACAGTTAACAGTATTGCTTGGGATTGGGGTTACGTTATTACTTTTGTGGGTCCCAGGTACTTTTGGTTTCATGAGATACTTCCCCTGGAGGAAGTGTGGGGAGGAGTTAAAATTTTTGTTTGATGACTATGTTGGCTTAGATAATATGTTAATATTACCTATTAAAATACTTTTTTTGACCTAAAATTTCATTGCTTTCTTCAGACTTTGAAATGGGCTGTAGGCACTGTGCCTATTATCCTTTTGGATAAGTTAGACCTGATTGAGATAGATGGTTACATGGATCATAAAGAATACAAGAGAAAAAAATAGGTTTAAAGGAGAAAATGGTAAGCCAAGTTTAGAACATAATTGGTTTGAAGTGTCTTGTGACATTCAGTTCAACAAATTCAAAAAGTCAAAGTCTATGGGGAATGTTTAAACTGAACATAATTACTATATGAAGGGTAACTGAAACTGTAGATTCAAATGAGCTAATTTATGGTTAAGGTTTAGGGTGAAAAGATACTAGATCTCGGGATGAACTTGAGAAAATACAAACATTTAAGGAGCTAATGATGCAGGACAAGACAGAGGAGGTACAACCAGAGAAAAAGGACTATGATGGTGTCGCAGACTTTGAATCTGGAGTTCTCTCTTGTCCATCAAGAAAGCAGATGCAGAAATGAATATGAGAGAGGCTAACGTCTGGGAGGAGACAAGAGCCCAGAGTAAAGGTCCTTTCTCCATGTTTATTAGGATCAGAAGGCTTACATATGTGATGGACATGCAGAAAGAAACAAAATAGTAGCCATTAACTCGTGTGTGTAAGAGAAAAGGGGTTTTAGAAGATCATGAGGTGTTAGGGATTAGGGTCAAGACAAATCAAAATCTCAGTGCTGAGCAGATGGCCGTTTACTACAGGTACCGGGCACGGTATCTGTTTATCTTAACTTTTCTAGGGGCTAAGACCAACAGAGTTTGCTACCTCAGGGTTAACAAGACCCTTCTCTCACTAATTAACCCGGGTGCTTTTGCCCTGTGGCGGCTTCCACCCTAAGCCTTGTTAACCCATTGGTACAAGCTCAGAGAGAGAATTCTTAAACTTATTCCCCAGATGATGGTCATGATAAAAAATGAAGGAAGTAGAAGAATCAGGGGGAAATGATTCAATGGTATATAAACAAAGAGAGACAACAGCGTTAAATGAATGCATTTGTCAAATAAGGGACAGAAAATATACCCTTGGGTTAGGCACATTAGTCATCTTTGACATAGTACTTATCTTAAAGTGTGCAGACAACACATTGCAGATGTTGACAAGTATATGGGACATGAAGAAATACCGTCGGCACTGTTGACTAGGATTTTCCATATAGCTTGGCTATGAAGAGAAGACAAGGAATTGTGTGATAGGTAGAATATCACAAAGGTTGAGAGTTTGCAGTTTTCCTTGGCTTTTATTTTTTTAAAAAATTATATATATAACGTATGTATATATGTTTGCATGTAGTTTAAGCATTCAGTATAGAGGAATGACTTGAAACTGCAGAAGACAGAGAACATGTAATTGATAGAGGATATGGTATTTGAGAATGTTTTTAATATTATAATTTGTGGGCTATAAGCATGAACATTGCTGGGTACATTTTTAAAACTGCAGGATCTATTCTAGACCTACTGAATCAAAATCTGTATTAAACAGGTACTTCATAAACACATTAAATTTTGAGATGATCTAAGTAATCTTTGGATTAGTGTCACATAAGAAGTTTTTTCTATGAGACTAGAGGTAAGAAAATAGGGTGCAATCAGGTAATAAGTTTGCAGTTGGTTAAATACAAGAGGTCAATACCAATTACTCCTACTTTCAGAAGCTCTTCTGACAGAGAAGAAGTTGAGGCCAGCACAGATGAGTAATATTGGGAAATACGTTTTACATGATTTTTGAATAGCTATGAGGAATGATAAGGTAACAACTCAGATTCAGAGAAACCACTAAGTGTGTTGGGGGAGGGTAATTACTAAGACTAGTAATTACTGACTAGGCAATATACATTTTTCCCCAGTAAGTCCAAACAGCCCTTGTTTAGAAATAGAGAATTCAGAAATTATGATTTAGTAGGCTAAGATTAGAAAAAAGTGACTACAAATGTTGAGACCATTGGTTAGAACTAGAAAGTAATTTCAATAATGAGTCTTTGATTGGGTGGGTAACTGCTATATTGGAATACCAGTGACGTATAGAAGATTAATAAACACCAACAAAAGATAGGATTCAACAGAGTATAGATACTGAGGAGACTAAAGAACACACTTATAAGCAGTATAGCATGAAAGAATATAGATATTAGGGATCATAATCTAAAAATGGCAAGTGGGTATTTAAAGTTTTGGATGTTGAGGTGTCTAGGATTTGGCACTCTCTGGAGAATGAATTGTTAAGTAAAGGTTAAAGCCATGGGAGGAAAAAGTTCAAGTAATTGTCTTCTAAGATCTTGGGTATTCCTTTACATGGATTCTGGAGCACGATTTATCCCTCTTCCAGCAAAGATCTCAGACTGCCATGGTAGTAGAGGGGAGGACTCTGAACCCACTACCATGGTCCTACGAAGAAAGAAGCAGTAAAGGTAGAAAAACTAGGCATAAGCTTCAAAGGTGGTGGTGGAAAGCACTGCTTGCAGGTGGAAAACTAAAGGTTTAAACTAGGTATAGAAGTGTATGGTCTATGTCTATAACCTTAAATATATGGAGAAGGAGAGGATTGCCTTCCACAGAGAGCTGCAGGGAGGCACGGGTTTCATTTTAGCCAGTGGGTTTGAAGAATTATACAAAAACTTTCAAGATAAGTATTAATTAACAGAGACTACTGTAAGGCAAGATGCAGAGACAAGATGAAAGTACTCATGTGTTTTAAAAGATGGCTCTTCAAGTGGGAAAAAGTAGAGAAAATTACTCCTCTGACAACATCTACTTCCGGGTGGAGTCAACAATGGCTCCTTTGTAATTACAAGAAGACTGACTGACATAGGTAAGAACTAGAATACACTTCCCAAGGCCTTCAAGTCTAATCTCCATTTTTCTTCCCCACCAAAAACCCTTTCTAGCTAGTGTGGAAGGGTGGTGTATGAAGAAAGGTTGTATCTGGAAATATCTTTTCTTTGTGCTAGTCATTCTGGGATGGAGAAGCAGCACCATTGATCCTGGTTGGACCTTTTATAACATTCTACCATCACTCCCAAAGCCAGAATAATTAAAAAATGGTGCTTGGATTATTGGACCTTCACTTCATTCATCACTCCTACTTCCCTTACATCATATTTGTGTGTAATTTCTGAAAATGTTTGGCTCCTATAATGGACTGATGTCTGCATTATATATAGTTACCATAAATTAATCATTTCTGTATCCTCTTTTCCAGCACTTAACAAAGTGGTTTGTACAATAGCTATTCAATAAGAGTTTATTTTTTAAATCAATAAATCTCAATGATTTTGTGTCCCAGGATCTTGCAGTCTCAGGGAACAGAATAATACTCTTTGAGCAATTGCTTGGTATTCTTTCAGTAAGTAGGATGTAATGCCTCTCAGTCTGTTCATGTCATTGATATAAAAAACTTGGCAAAAGTGAATGGCATATTTTAAAATGTTTATTTATTTTTGAGATAGAGAAAGCCAGCAGGGGAGAGGCAGAGAGAGAGGGGGACAAAAGATCCAAAGCAGACTCCATGCTGACAATGGTGAGCCCAACACAGGGCTTGAACTCACTAACTGAGATCATGACCTGAGCCAAAGTCATATGTTCAACAGAATGAGCCAGGCTTCCCATGAATGGTGTATATTTGATCCAAATTTCAAGTAATTAGGTCACTTCTTAAGATTGAATGTGGATAAATTAAATGTTTTAAACTCATTAAAAATTGGGAGATAAGTTTGTTATCTGCCCCTCAAGGTTTCAGAACTATCATTCTGCTATGGGAAATTCAGTAAAACTGTCCTTCCACCTAAGCCAAGGTTTACATATTATACATAAAGACTATTATGTTTAATTATGTTTTATGTTAAGCTTGTGGTTTCTACCATGACTATGTTATGACTATGTTTATTTTTACTTTTTATATTAGCCTTGCCTTTCCTGTAACATATGCCTGTATAAAGTGTTTTTCTTCAAGTCTCCGTTTTTCCTCTTGATAAAAATGCATTTCATTGCATATAACAGAAAACCAACTAACTTGTATGGATTTATTTTTCTCACTTAATTGGATGTCTGGTGATAAGACCAGAGCTGCTATACCGGCTCAGTGATGCCATCAGGACCCAGGGTCCTTCGATATTTCTGTGTGCCATTTGTTAGATATGGTTTTCCTTGAAGTTTCAAAAATACTCTTATGCTTCTTTATATACTGCTGGAAAGAGAAGAAGAAACGGTGAAGGACAAAAGAGACATTTCTGCCAACCCTCTCTCTTTTAAGAAGGCTTCCTGGAAGCTCTACCCAGCAATTCTAATGTTTACTGCTCTGGCCAAAATTGGGTTATGTGGCCACTTGTCAATCAATTTCACTAAATGGTGGCATCAGAAAGAGGGATTGTAAATGCCGGTTGATTAATAATGCCACAATGTCTATTATTGCCTTTAATCATTAATTGGTATGCCTGTATAACACTCTTTCCTGAGGAATATACATTTTGGACTTAAACACTATGGTTTATATTATGCATTTTGATTTATCTGTATCTTTTACAAGGGCATGTTAATAAAAATATCAACAGTAGCTCATATTTATTAGACATTTACTCAGTAATGTTGTGCGTAATGATGTCATTTAATCTTAATTCTACATAGTATCAATGAAGAACTGGGTCTTGAGTTGAAAAAGTCATCTGAAGTTAAAAAAAAAAAAGTTTCTTCGTTTTTCAAGGAGCAGAAATTAAGCATATAGTAAGCCTATTTTCTTCTATTTCTTTTGTTGTTTTTCTAAGTTTTTCCTCTGTGAAAGATATTTCAGTTAAAAAGTGTTATACCATAGTATTTCTTAAAGTGTATTGGTTTCAAGTGCTGTTAAAAGTGGCACACGTTAACAGTTAAACAGTCAAATATTTAAAAATGGTGCATAAAACAAAGTTTAAAATTTGCCTTCCCAGCTGAATAATAAGGCTTTTGAGGCTTGTGATTATGTCTATGTTGAACAGATTTATAAACCTAGGGTCTAGTATGATGTTTGGTAGAGAGAGTATACCATAATTATTTTTGGAGGAATCCTAGTGCTCTTACTATGCTAATGAACTGGGTGAGAGTCTAAGAGAGAGAATGCAGGTTCAAGTCCCTGCTTACCAAAATAAACCTCATGACCTTAAAAAGTACATTATGGTTTTTTAATGTATAGTACACAACACACAAACTTCAAAAGACAAAAATATTTCTTGACTTTGCTTCCCTTCACAAAATGAACTAACAATTTTCCATGGAAAGGAACCACTAAGAAAATCCTTGTACACAGGGGTGAGGCTGAAGCACCCACCCTGTACCATGGAGTCCAAAATAGACAATATTAGGAAAGTAAGAAGAAGAGGTATAGGCTGACTGCCTTGCCCCTCCCCCCAGGTTGGCACAGTATCTCATGAAGAGGTTTCCTCTCAGCCTGCAGTTTCTCCAGTGGGAAAAGAGATCCCAGGGTGACATCTAACCCCACTCCACAGTGTTGTGAACTGTTTTATGGGAGCCCCTACTTTGGTCTTGTCCATTGGGGATTGCGGGGAATCTCTAGGGCTCAACCACTGAGAATCTGTTTATGCCAGAGAACGGGGAAGGGCTTACAACAAACACTACTGGCTCTTGGCAAAGTTCCTACATACAGAGCCTAAAATAGTCATAACCAGCAGCTTTGCTCATTTGCAGAACCAAGTCAGTGGTGCTATCTGATCAGAACACTCAGTGGGGTGCAGGACTGTCTGATTTGGGTACTGAAATAAGGACTTCTGCTGGCCTTGGAGCCTAGTCTCCCTACAACACCCAGGCCAGAGAGCTGAATCACAGCTTCACTCATTGTGTAGCAAGTGAGGCTATGACCTTTTCCAAATGAAAATTCTGTTTAGGAAAATTTGGGCAATTCCTGAAGTCAGTTGTTCCTATACAATTGAGGAAGAGGAGCTGAGTCATGGCCCCACCTACTGCAGAACATGGCTCCCAGCCCCATCTGACAGAGAGGGCTGGCAAGAACACCTGGAAGCTGCTACACAATCTTGCAATGCTTGAGATGAAAAGTGGATGCGTAAAGCTGATTGACCCCAGATAAAATCCATGGCTTTGTTAGACCAGAGAAATTATGGCATGGGTTGACTTAAGTTAAAACTGGAAACAGAGTCTGATTGGCCGTGAAGCTGTTTCTCCCACTGAGCCCAGGCAGGGAAAATAATTCATAGCCCCATTTATTGCTGAGTACAGCCTACAGCCCAACTGACCAGGGAAACGTAAAAGTGCATACAGGAAGCTGAGTAGCTCTTCAAATAGTCCGTTTTACAGTAGCACTTGAATAGAAACCACAGCCTGTGGCTTTTTCTTTATGCAGATATACACTTGTATTCCATCAAATGAGGGAAGCTATTTCATAGCCACCTACTACTTGTAGTACCTGACAGTATTGTACCAAGTCCTGATGATCTAAGAAGTCTGACCAGAGAATGCAGGCAACCGTTGAGTCTATCATACAGTCTCACCTGGGCCTGGAACCAAGCCAGTAGTCCTATCCAGCTATTATCAGTCAATGGTACACCCTTTTACCCTCAACCTCAGGGCTCAAACAATTGCTTCACCTAAAATATCAGGCCCCACCTGCCCAAGGATATTATCAGCAGACACATCCAGAAATCCAAACTTAGTTGACTGGTAAAGAACAGTCTCTGCCAAAGTGAATCTATAAAGATCAGATAAGAAGAATGCTTGATCAAATGCACAGATCCCAGCATAAGACATAAAGGATTATAAATAAACAGATAAATATAATACCACCGACTGAAACTAATAAATCTTCAATAGCTGACAATAAAAATATTCAAATTGTCATACAAAAAATTCAGAATAATGTTCCTAAATAAGATTAGTGAACTAATAGACAACTAAACAAACAAACAAAAAAGCAATGTATGAACTAAATGAAAAGTTCAACAAAGAAACAAATACACAAGTCAGAAATCCTAGAGTGGAAAAATACAGCTGAATTAAAGAATTCAATAGAAAACTTCAAAAGCAGACTCAAACATGTAGAATAAAGAATCAGCAACCCAGAAAAAAAGCACATTTGATAGTATTCAGAGGAACAAAAAGGAAAAAATGAGAAAGAATGAAGATAGCCCACAGGGCATATTGGACACAATAAAAAGAAGTAATATTTACATTATGAGAATTTCAGAGGAAAAAGAGAAAAAGAAAGGGATAGAAAGTATATTTAAAGCAATAATGGTGGAAAACATCCAAAACCTAGAGAGAGAAACATCCAGAATCAAGAGGCCCAAAGGACATCAACTAGGTTAAAACTGAAGAGGAGTGTACCAAAACATGTTATAAGTCAATTTTCAAAAGTCAAAAACAAATAAAAATTATGAAAGCATTAACATAAAAGAGAAAAGTTATATCAAAGGAATCTACCCACAAGACTACTGGTAGATTTCTTAAAAGAAACTTTTTAGGATATGGTGAGAATGTTAGGACATATTCAAATTATTGAAAGAAAAGAAGTATCAACCAAAAACACTATACCTGGCAAAGCCATCCTTCAGAAATGAAGGAGGAATGCTTTTCCAAGCAAAGCTGAGGAAATTCATCACAAGACTTGCCTTACAAGAAATGCTAAAGGGGGTTCTTTGAGTAGAAATAAAAGAACTTTATCCAACATAAAAACAAAAAGGCAACATTAAACTCACTGAAAATGGTTAATATAAACAGAAAGTTAGATTCTGTAATATGGTACTGATGGTGCATAATTCACTTACAATTCTAATTTAAAAGTTAAACAAACATAAAATTAACCATAGTTACAATAATCTTCTGTTAGTTATAAGACATAAAAATATGTAAAATAGAACATCAATGATCTAAAATGGGAGATGGTGGAGAATTAGAAGTGTAGCTCAGGAGGGGCGCCTGGGTGGCTCAGTCGTTAAGCACCTGACTTCAGCTCAGGTCATGATCTCACAGCCTGTGAGTTCGAGGCCCACATCGGGCTCTGTGCTGACAGCTCAGAGCCTGGAGTCAGCTTCGGATTCTGTGTCTCCCTCTCTTCTCTGCCCTTCCCCCATTCATGCTCTGTCTCTCTCTCTCTCAGAAACAAATAAAACATTTAAAAAAAAAAAAAAGTGTAGCTCAGGAATTCTATTAAAATCATTAGTTTAGAATTGGGTTTTATAATTTTAACATTTTGTAAGCCTCATGAAAATCACAGGTGAAAAACCTGTAGAGGCTACACAAAAGAACATACTATCAAGCATACTGATATCAAGAAGTCGAAGCATGCTGATACCAAAAAGTATTAACACACACACACACACGCGCGCACATACACACAAACACATCAGTATAAGAAATAAAGTACAATGGATTTGTAAAACAACCATAAAACAAAATGAAACAATAAACCCTTAATTATCAATAATTACTTTAAATATAAACAGATTTAATTTCCCAAAAGACATAAATGGCTGAATGCATAAAAGAAAAGAGATCCAATGATATGCTGCCTATAAAAGAGTCACTTTAGACTTAAACACACATAGACTAAAAATGAAAGATAGAAAAAGATCTTTCTAACAAATGGTAATACCAGAAAACAGGTGTAATCACCCTTCTATGAGACAAAATAGACTCAACTGAAAAAAGTAAAGAGACAAAGAAGATAATTCTATAATGATAAAATAATTGATCCATTAAGTAGATACAATAATTGTAAACATTCATGTACCCAACATTGGAAGACCTAAATACACAAAGCAAAACCAGAGCAAAAGGATAAATAAACAGCAATACAATGATAGTTGTCGACTTTAATACACCATTCTCAACAAAGATTGACCATCCAGACATAAGGAAGAATGGATTTGAATAGTATAAAGGAAATGAACTTGACATATGCACAACATTCTATCAACAACAGTAGAGTATACATTTTTTTAAGTGTGCAAGAAACATTTCCTAAGATAGACCATACCTTGGGCCACAAAACTAGGATTAACAAATTCAAGAGGATTGAATCATATCAAGTAGTTTCTCTGACCACAATATTATGAAACTAGAAATCAATAACAAGAGCAACACTGAAAAAAATTATGAATATGTGGAAACTAAATACTCTCATGAACAAAAAAAATGATTAAGAAGAAATTAAGAAGGAAATAAAAAGTATCTTGAGACACACAAAAATGAAAACACAATATACCAATATAATGCATATATGGAATGCAGCAAAGGCAGTTCTAAGAGAGAAACTCATAGCAATGAACCTATATTAAGAATAAAATTCTGAAAGAAACAACCTAACTCTATATCTTAAGGAGGAAAGAAAAGAAAAAAAACTGAGCTCAAAGTTATCAGAAAGAAGGAATAAAAAATTAGAGCAGAAATAAATGAAATAGAGAATAGAAAAATAGAAAAGATTAACTAAACTTAGAGTTAGTTCCTTGAAATGATAAACAAAATTGACAAAATTAGACTACCCAAGAAAAAAAGAGGACCCAAATAAAATTATAAACGATAAAGGATATTACAATGGATACCACAAAAATACAAAGGATCATAAGAGGTTACTATGAAAAACTATATGCCAAAACTGGACAACTCAGAATTTAAAAAAATCTTAAAATATGCAAAGTACCAAGAGTAAATCAAGAAGAAATGGAAAGTCTGAATAATTACGAGTAAGGAGATTAAGAAATTTCAATTACTGGTTCAAAGAAAAGTCCAGGACCAGATGGCTTCACTCTTGAATTTTACTAAACAATTACAAAAGAATGTTCTTCTGAACACCAATAATTCTCAAAAATTTTCAAAAACTCAAATAAGACTGAAAACTTCCGAATTTACTTTATAATGTCAGTATTTTCCTGATACCAAATCAGAAAAGGACACTATCAGAAAAACCCATAGATCATTATGTATTTGATAAATATAAATGCAAATGTTCTTAATATAATGCTAACAGTTCAAATTCTACAGCACATTAACAGAATTGTTCCCCACGATCAAATGCGATTTATACCTGGGAAGCAAGGGGAGTTCATCATATGCAAATCAGTGTGATACACC